>CM028131.1:1178085000-1180585000 GCA_016271365.2 Neoceratodus forsteri
ATGTATGTAAAATCAATAAAACTCTTTTGATTAAAAAAAAAAAAGAATGGCTAAACTGACCACAAACATTTTGGCCAGACTACATATGTCTACACAGTGGTGTCTACCTCGTGGAAGAATCCCAGAACTACCAGATTTATACAGTGAGCAAAACATGGAACAAGTGTATAATCCCTATCGTCAACTGCCTTTACAATGTTCCTTGCATTATTTGATACTATAAAACCTGGTGTTAATGCATACGTGTCAGCTGGTTCCACCATGCCACACCGACATGAAATTTGTCAGTCGGTATTACAGCGACGGCACAATGCCGACAGTCGGAATTGTGCCATCAGGAGCAGAAGGTGTTTTTTGCTGGGGGCTTCACCTCCTGCACCCCCCACTTTTTAGATTATCATCTCCGAGTCTGAGTTGTTTCTGGGAGGGGTCAAAATCACAGCAGACAGCAGTGTTGGCAATACTGTGGACCATTACAGCAAACTGCAGATTTTGTTGCTGTAATAGTCTTCACAGCATTGCCATCACTGTGTGAACAGTATGCCATGCCAGCCACTCATCAGACTTCTGTGGAAGGAAGTGTAACATGTTTTCTGCACGATGGTCACTGTCAAAGCCAGCAATATATAAAGCTGCCTTCTTGCAGAGGTTGGGAGCCTCTGGAGAACTGAAGCTACTGCTATTGTTGCTGCTGGCACTTAACCCAGAAGAAGAGGAGGAGGAAAAGGAGGGGAGCAAAGAAGGGAAACTGACCATATAGGAAGGCATTGCCATGTAATTAGTGGTCTGACCACTGGTCCACATGTTAGTGGTGATGTGAAAGACTGGAACAAATGATGGTTTCAGGGTATGTAACACAGCCTTGTAGACACTCTGATACAAATCAGGAAGAGACACCATGGAAAAGTAGTATGGCTGGGCACTTGATACCCTGGCACTGCAACTTGCATTAGCAATAGAAAATCAGTGTTGCTCACAAAGGAGAATGGCAGCAAGGCAGTGGCTAGCATTTCCACAATTGCTCTTGTTAACTTTTGTTTTGCCTCTAGTCTGTTGGCTTTATATTTGTAGCCCATTTTCTGGGACTGAACCAGAGAGAGTTGAGTGCTTTTCCCCCTAAACAAGACAGTTGGCTCCTATTTTAACCTCCTGTGTTTTTTTTTTTTTAGTTTGTTTTTCTTTACTTTTTTTATGGGATGCCACCAAAGAGCTATCAGCCAGCACACACTTGCTACTCACTACCCAGATCACACTGCAACAGCACAGCTCTGGAAAACAAACACACACACACACACACACACACGTTACTTCAGGACTTCTCTTTACAGCTTGCCCTCTGCCTCTGATGTCTTTGAATTATAGGAAAATCTTCTGACACAGTGGCATGTTTGAGGCCGATTTGTTGTTTAATCCTGTAACTCTGAATGTTATGGTAGTAGTTGTGTTCCTTACAATGAATTAGTAGATAAGAAAAATACTCAGTGATTGCAGTGTTTTTATTTTGTCTCTGTGTTTGTTTGTGTTGTTGTTGGCAAAAAAAGACCTTGGATTTAACTAATCACTGCTGTGATCTTCCTGACTGGCTCCAATGGCCTGTAATCTAGCCGGTGAGATTTAATTCAAGATGTAACCTGTATGAGTGCTGGCAATGGTGTTAGTTTGGAGCTTTTGTTTGCACTGCCTTTAGACTATGAAAAATTGAATGTATATGTAAGTTTATGAAAATATTGATGCACAGAGGTATTTTAGGTCTGACCTGTTGTGTGATCCTTTCTCACTGCATGCCTCAGTCATTTTGTTACTTAAATTATAGGAAAATTAAGGTTCAGAATGAATACAAGTTTTTTTCCCCTCATGGTTTCTGAAGTGTAGCTTTCTGAAAGATAGCTAAGAAAATAAAAACACTGCAATCAAAAGGTCTTCATATAACACAGAGTAAAGTTTAATGTTTGTGTGGAATAGCAATGGGGTATATAGTGCTTGTGTAACTTGTAGTACTTGTTGCGGCTTTACTCTATTCCTACCCTTGAGTAGTAGATATGTAGGTAGTTATTTGTAGGGAACAGAAGGCCCCAAAAGATACCTCCTCTAACTCACAGAGAGTATGACCCCTGGCACTCAGGAGAGGGAAACCCCCCCAGGTGGAGGAAACCTCTGAGGACCGATGGCCATAGGTCTGCCTGTCCTCTGGGCATACTAAGAGGAAAAGGACTTAGGTTCTAGTAATCATAGCTAATTAAAAGAAGGTGAGCTTCTTGAAGAGATGATGGTCCATCCTTGATCCATGGCTGACATGAAGCGAATGATTATCCAGAGTTTGAAGAGTAGGTCTTTTCTGCAGGAGCAGTAGAATCCTAAGTGTGAAGCAGATCCAGCTGAAGAAGGGTGAATGATGTCCAGATTTCTGAGGTGATGAAGGATGCCTGTCCAAAGGGGTTGCATGGACATAATGAGCGGAGAGAGCATCAATTGATCGATAAGTTATTAGATAGTGGAGGGTGGAAATGCTATGATATGAGAAGTCATGGGTGAATGATCGAACTTGTGTAAGGTTTGACTTTCAAGGTCAGGTCTGGAGGCAAGGAATTCAGTAGTGAGCGAGTAGTTGCTAAGGATGCATCCATGACGTAGAAAATGAGTGGAAGAGAGTCTTTAAGTGCCTTGGTGATGATGGTCCATCCTCGACCCATGGACGATGCAGGTTGACTGATGATTCTGAGGATGAAGAGTAGGTCTTTCTTGAAGGAGCAGTAGAATCCTCAGTGTGGAGGAAATCCAGCAGAAGAAGGGCAAATGGAGTCCGTATTTCCAAGGTGATGAAGGATGCATGTCCAAAGGGATTGCAGGGGCATAATGAACCAGGAGAATATAATTTGATCGATCAGCTACTAGACAGTTAAAGGTGGGAAGTGCAATGATTTGTGCAGACATAGGTGAATAATTCGACTTGTGTAAGGTTTGACTGTCAGGGTACAGTCTGGAAGCAAAGAATGTAGTAGTGAGCAATGAGTAGCTAAGTAAGCATCCATAAAGTAGAAATGAGTAGAGGAGATTCTTTGCGTGCCTGATAGGAAGACTACCATAAGTGACGGGCAGACAGACTGAGGAAGATTTGCAGATGTAGTCCAGATGGTAACTGAATAGGAATAGAGACTGATGAGAAGTTTGGTATAAGGAATGGATGGCTTATTTGAGCATGATGTCATAACTTTGCTTGTAAATGCTCTGCTGGTATGCTGGCTAAAGGAAATAAGGAAGATTCTGTGGCATAATCATCCGTTAGATGCACTGTGGCTTATATTTGGTTAGATTCACAAGTAATCTGATGCTGAAGTACATGAGAGAACTTGAAGGGAGATATGTGGAAGAGTCTGTGGGCTAAAGTGGAAGTGTGGTTGAGTAGGATGGAATACTGGACAAGCTTAGTGCTATGGCTGATTAAGGCAGATGGCGAAGCAAGACTGGGTTAGTGAATTTGCCTTAACATTGCAGATTTCCAGATGGAAATGGGAAGAGCCTGTTCTCAGTGATAGTCTTTACTGAAGAGATTAACGTAGATAAATCATGAAGGAGAGACTGAAGGATGATAAAGGGTAGATGATTGTATGAGGAATGGAGATGTCCAGGAGCCAAAACTGATGGGTTGGATGCTGTGCCATTAAAGAGTTGCTAGGCAGTGGAGATCTAAGGACAAATATTCTGGAAGGCAGCTGGGAAGTTCTTAGGACAAGCAATGTCTGTTGAGAAAGTAAGAGTCTAATAACACAGTCAATAAATTCGGTCATGGTAGGAAGCTGTGGAATGAAACTGGTAATGCCCGAGGTGCCGTGAGGTAACTTGTGAGTCCTGGGAGTTGGAGGAGTGATGGAGGAGAGTAAGTCAGAGCATGAGAAAAGAAGATACATCCTTTCCATGCAAGAGGATAGCCTGTGAGGCATGGTAGACAGCAAGTCCATGGAGACTGAATGATCAACATTCATAGGGAGTATTCACTGGAGAGATGGGAATGTTTCTAGTGTCCAGTCAAATGAGAGTCTAGAATGATTGAGGGGAGCTGATTGGGTAGTATGGAAAACTTTAAATTAATGTGTTTCTGAGGCATGTTCCTCCAGGAATACATGCTAGAAGAAGGTTTCTTGAGTGAAATGTATGGTGATCCATTGAGTAGTAGATGGGAGCTATAAGGATGGCCAGAATAGCAGCATACTATGGATAAATGAGGGTAGTAGTTGCCTGAGTAGGAATATCAGCCAGGAATATGTTAGAATGCCTAACAGAGCCACAGCAGACAGGACAAACCCCCGAGCCCGTAAGGTAGAGATGGAAAGGGTGCTATCTGAAGATAGAGGGCAAGTCCAGAGTGAATTCTGATTGACTGAAGGACTGATCCAGGAAGATAGCAAGTTGAATGAAGCCAAATGACATACTGTGCAGGAAGGAACAGGACTGGGTCAGCTCTTCAGTAAATGGCAGCAGAATGTAGGAAGGCCTTAGCAGTCACTAGAAGATGAGCCATGGAGGGTCGGGGAGTGAAGAAAAGTACGAAGAACAAGAGGGTTGAGGTACCTAAGTCTGACATCTCATGAAGGCTTCAATCAACTAGTATAGGGATGGAAAGTGCTGAAGCGATGAAGCATAAAATTCTCACATCTGAAGGAAAAAAATAAACTTGGACATCAACTGAACGGGTGACCAGTGGCAAGGACATCCCTGAGGCAGTCGGATGGGATCAAGATAAATACCAGACCAGCTGGCAAGATCCAAATCATGAAGGAAAGGAGGAAGAGGGGTTTGAGCATAATGTTCCACGGGTGAGCAGGATGGCGAGTGATGAGAAAGGATGGAAGGTAATTGAAGAAAACTGGTCGGGAGTCTGGAGGGAAGTGGCAGTCAGGTAAATTCACAGGAGGGACCTCAAATGTAGACATAGGCTTCCAACCAAGGTAGGCGAGGAGAGATGACAAGCATGATGTTCCAGTTACTAGTGAAGGGTGAAGGCACAACTGGTATGTGCCCAAGATCAAGAAGAAGCAGTAGGAGACGGTCTGGTGGAGAGCCAAATAACTGGAACAGTTGATTGTAGAAATGATCTTCCAAGCTGGGTAATAGAGGAGAAGGAACTAGCATCTGATACCACTTGATGATGTGAGAGGATGGGGGAAAACAAGTCAATGTGGTCCTGATTCACATGGGGAATAGCAACCGGGCAGGAGACCAGGGAGACAGCGAACTAACAGACCCATGCACGGGCTGCCACTTCCTGTGGTCAGTGAGGAGATCTATGGACCATTATGTCATACAGAGCCAAGAGGTGGTAAGCAGGTGTAGTGGAAAGTCCCATTCCCGAAGGGAAGCAGCCACTTGTATCAGGTAGAGGATGTAGTAAGGGGAACAGCGATGCAATCCCCGGATGTTGACCAGGTAGGGTAGTGCAATGAGATTTGAAGGAAGGCTGCAGGCAAGGACAAATGGGGATTACTAGCAGGAGGAAGTCTAGTTCTGGAAGGGTTGCAGCATCCAAAGGCAGGTCGAGGATGGGCACATGGGAAGCAGTAGAATGGAAAATCAGGTGTCCAGGCATGATGGTCTAGGCAATGATCCTGACATACTGTGGCTAGGAGAACTAAGACGATGAGGGTTCATAAATTAAGAAAATCCGTTCCTGAATGGAAGCAGCAGCATGGATGAGGAATAAGATGGAGACAGTAAAAACAGTCAGACACAGAGTCAGGCCCCCAGTCATGGAAGTTAGCGGGACACAACTGTGACTTGAGGTTGCGGATGAGGAATGATGGAGAAGGCAAGTCGGGCAATGTCAAGTTCATGAAGGTAAACAGCATCTAGTATCAGGCTAAGAATGCATGAGAGCAGCAGAAGAATGGAGACTCAGACATCTGACAAGGATGGCTGAGGCTGTTAATGGTGACATGAGGCAGCTAGGCATATGTAGAAAGATAATGGCACACAAGGCGAAGAAGTTCCATTCTCGAAGGGAAGCGGTAACTGATAAGTGGCAGAGAAGGTATGGTGTAACTCTGTAGATTGTAGACATGACTCCCATCCCTGGCAGTCGGGGCAAGCTAACCTTCACTTGATGCTGTCCAGCAGAGTTAGGGACAGAGGATATCAAGTTAGTAGCATTATGAGGTGGGTAATGTAATGGAATCCCATCCCTGGTAGACAGGGGAAGCCTACTTTCACTTAGCACCTCAGAAGATGCGAGTTAGGTACTGCTGGTATGGGCTGGCTGAAGGATCAGGATGCTGCTGTAGAAAGATAGTGGAGTAGAGAATGAAATAAGATAGGCATGGTGGACGGTAGACAAGATGGTAAGACATATGTAGCATGACAGGAATGGGAGACATAGGAACAGGCAGAGCTTCGGGAAAGCTGCAGTGCAATAGCAGACAGACAGACAGGGGGCAATGTAGACACCAGGAGTCAGTGCAGGGAGCCAGGGAATGATGTGCGGAAGCATCTTTGGGCATCCCATGGAAGTCATCCAGGGTCCTGCAGAAATGCAGGTACAGACAGCAAGGAAAGACGGGTGATGCAAATCCACTCCGAAGGGGTGAGAAAATATGTGGCTGTAAATGGATGACACAATACAAGAAATGAAGGGAGTAGTATTGGTTGGTTGGCAAAATATGGTTGAAATGTGCATAGGTCCACAGGTGCATGACACTTCTGTAAAGTTAGTGATTCAAATTGGGCTCGCCTTGGACCACTCGTAAAGGGGTTACTATTTGTTATATACAGTACTCACAGTGTCATAAAAGATGTGAACTTAAACTGGACAGAAGGTAATTCCAAGCAGTTTGAACCTCTATTGGCGAGTCTTGCCCTGACTCTGCTTATCCAGGAGCCCACTAGATGGTCTGCTGAAGGTGGAACTAGCTCCCTACTGGACTGGGTCCTATCAAACCATCCAGATAGGATCAACTCTGCTGGAACCCTACCTGACTCCATCTCAGATCACAACCCGGTGTTTTGTGTGTGGAAAGTCCCCTCACTAAAAATTCCCCACAAAACCATTCATGTTAGGGATTATTCTGGGTTTGATCTAGGGTAATTTCATGAAGATCTGAGGATCACTGACTGGTCAGTAGTGCTTAGTGTCCATGACCCCTCTACAGCTGTCTCCTGGTTCCTCACTGTTTTTGGTACCCTGCAGGACAAGCATGCCTCCCTCATTAGGCAGAGAGTAAGGGGGTCTGCCACAAAATGGAGCCACTTAGCCCTCATGCATGCAAGGGACAAGTGTTGGGCTCATTTCAAAAGCTCATTTGATCAGTCCATCCTCCAACAGTATAGGAGGCTCAGAAATGAGTGCAAACAGGCCATTAGGGTGGCAAAAAGCGACTTCTGTAAATCTGCCCTGCTTAGCTCTGGAGGAACATAAAAAACTTAGTCAGTGGCTCCTCCAACTCTGGGGTATCTGATAAGATCATTGGTGGGTCAAGTTGTAATAATCCACTTAGAATTGCTAACGTTTTAAATATCCGCTTTTCTGACTTGTCTGAGCTTACCTCCCTTTTCCCTGCTGTAGAGAATATCAGTGGCCCCTCGGCCTCTGTCCCTCAGGAGGTTCACTCCTCTCACCCATTATTTATTTATTTATTTATTTTTGGCCTCCGCGCCTCTTGTCGACCATCGACTCTGGTCACGGACTCCTGGAGCCCCAACCACCGGATATTGCCGTCTCCTCTGGTCATCCCTGGCTTACCCCCAGAGAGTGGGGCCGTGGCTCCAACCCCAGATATCGGACCGTGGAACTGTGACTGGTTGGGGGAATGGCTCTGGTGGTCAATCGGTGCTTCCAGGGGCAGAGTGTCACCGAGATGCAAGGTGTGGGATTTTTGTTCCCCCTCCTAAGCAGGATGGGGACGTGCAATGACGGCCAGCGTCCGCCCCATCCTGAGAGCTCTGTTATGCCCCAACATGGAGCGTGCACCCAGCCTCTGCTAGGTGCCACTTGTACACCGGCTGCAGCCCCTGCCCTTCCCCCAGAGAAGGAGAGCCGCCCATGGGATGCTCAATCCTTCCCAACCCGGCCGGTCCTCCGATGACCCAGGTCCGCCTCGGCACTCGGCTGCCGCGCCGCAAGCGGAAATCCAACCACTGCGCCGACGGACCGGCCTCTCACCCATTATTTAATCTTAGGGCTGTGTCTGTCATGGAGATGCAGAGACTTCTCTCTGGTCTCTCCCCACACTCCAGCGCTGGCCATGACAATATGAAGCCCAAGCTTCTGAACCTGGGGGCTCCCCACATTGCCCTCCCAGGGGCACATATCTTCAACCTGTCCCTTGCCACTGATGTTATCCCTAGCATTTGGAAAATAGTGAGGATTCTCCCCATTCTGATGCAAGGTAACTCCAAAGTCCTGGACAACTATCACCCAATTGCCATCCTATCGGCCATTAGTAAACTCCTAGAGAAAGCTGTGGCCGAACAGCTCACAGAGTATATTCAGGCTCATACATTGCTGTCCCCTGTGCAGCATGGCTATCGTAAAGGGTATGGCACTTTCATGGCCCTTGTCTCTGTCTCTACTAACATCAGGGTGGCCATGGACTGAGGCAAACTCTCTGGGGCCATATTCATTGACTTATCCAAGGCCTTTGACCTTGTGGACCATGCATTACTTTGCTCACAGATGCAGTCCCTTGGTCTGTCCCCTCCTGCTCTGAGTTGGCTTAGAAACTACCTCCAGGGCAGAATACAGCAGACTAAATTCAACAAGATCCTCTCTGACCCCACCCGTGTGACCTCCGGTGTGCCACAGGGATCTGTTTTGGGTCCCCTTCTCTTTTCTGCATTTGTTAACAACCTCCCTGCTGCTGCTTCCAACTGTAGCACCACGCTTTATGCTGATGATCTAGTCATCCCTGCACATTCCCGGGACACTGGGGTTCTCAACCTTCAGCTGAGTGAGGCTTTTAAGAATATTCAGTCCTGGGTAACGTCAAACAAGCTGGTCCTCAACCTAAAAAAAACTCAGGCCATGCCTTTCAGGTCAGTAGCCAAGATCAAGGCCTCCACTTTCCCTCTATGTGTCAGTGGTGAAGATGGCTCTCCCCGCCTAACCACGGATTCTATAAAATACCTCGGGGTGACACTCGATCCCCAACTTGACCTGGGGTGTCACATCCTAAATGTTTGCAGAGCCATAAACTGTAAACTGGGTCTTGCCTACAGGGCAAAGAAAAATTTGATGTCTGCAGCTCGCTTGGCGTTGGCCAGAGGTGTGCTGCTTCCTTCACTTAGCTATGGTCTTCTCCTGTTCGCTAGCACCTCCAAGGTCCACCTTGCTCGGTGAAACATGACCTACAACAACATCTGTCACTTTTTCCTGGCAGCCCCACATCTCACCCATCATTGTAAATTATATGACAAACTGGGCTGGCTTTTCCCAGCCAATCACTTGAACTATGGGTTGGGCTGCTTTATTCGAAAAGTGCTCAGAACTGGCACCCCTCCAGGGCTGGCACAGCTTCTCAAGCCTGCTGAATCTTCCTCCTACTCCCTCAGGTCTCAGGGTCCTGGGGTACTCAAAGTTCCTTATACTTGAACCCTAATGGGGGAAAGGGACTTTGCTATGCATGTTCCAAAGCTATGGAACTCCCTTCCTGACCATGTACATTCCTCCCCCTCCCATCTGAGTCTCCGGAATTCCCTGTGGGAGCAATTGAAACTGTTCTCTGCATGCGGGTTTTCCCAAGCCACTTTAACCAGGTCTCCAAATAGGTCTCATCCAACCCTCTGCCCACTGTCCTTTAACTCTGGGATGCATGTGATTGCTTGCTATCTGCTTATGAATCATGTGGCCCAGACAAAAGGGTTACTCATATAATGTGGTTGCCATTGAATGTCTTAGTCTATTTATTCTGTATGTATATGTATATTTTATCTATTACTGCTCACTGCAGACTATCTATGTTCATCTAACTCTCTTGTGACTCTGTACATTGCCCCTCTTGTTGTTATGTACCTTGTTTGAACCTGTATTTTCATTGTACTCTCTCAGGTCGTACCTGAAAATAGGCATACTGTTTGTCTAGTGTATTTACCTGGTCAACAAAAGCTAAATAAATAAATAAATCAGGAGCAGACTAGGCTAATATGATCCATGTGGGGTAAACAACAGAATTAAAAACAATAAGAAATGTATGCAATGTAGATATGTACCTCTGCTAGTAGGTGACGTAGTCCTACAAGGCACACCAGTCTAAGAGACACAGTGAGTTTGAGGAATCATACAGATGAGAAGGCCTGTCAGCCCTGGAAGCTGGGTGAATTTCACATCAGTCGATCGCCATGGAAATGAGCATCAACCGGCAGTAGAAGTGTTCATATTGCCAGTGCAGGTGCAATACAGATAGAGTGTGAGCAGCGACTCAGTGAATTAGAAGGTACTCTGTGAGGTACAAACAAAGTATGGGGGAGTGGTACTTGTGGGAAAGCAAGCAGAGGCACCACTGGGAATGAGGTGACTTGGTGTCCAGGCAGCACAGGGAGAAATGTTTGCTGAGGGCAGGGAGGAGAACGGGATGCCATTGTGGAGCCGAAGGGAAGTGGGTGTGTAGCAGGAGGAGATCCGAAGGTGAGCATAGAAATATGAAGGGAAGTCAGGGACGCTCTCACAGGAGAAGGAGAGGGTGAGTGGATACAGGTGGAAAGCCCAAAATAAATTCAGGGAAAGAACATGGGAAATAACGAGGAGGGAGACAAATGAAGGGGGGGGGCGGAAATAAGCCACCTAGAGACGAGGAAGGAAAAGAGAGAAAAATGAAAGGGAGGATGAGAGGGAAGGGGAAGACACACAAGGCACAAAAAACCCTCAAAACAAACAGAGCAGAAAGAAGAATGGCACAGCCACATGAGCCACGCAGGGAGCTCAGACACAAAAACACTCCCTAAGCAAGAGAGGTGCGTTAGTGGAGGGCTTAAGTAGAGGTTGTGGGAGGAGCTATTCCCCACACTGAACCTCAGGCAAGCCCTCCCATCATCAGAGGTAGAAGGCAAAATGTAAAGAGAAGCACATCATTAATATGATTGCCACACATCTAAGAGGTTGTAGTACCTGCTCAGGTCAGGTAAATTTCCTTTATTACTTTTTTTCTTTATTTGGGAAAATAAAGAAATGCTGGTTTAGCAAGTGTAGCCAGTCAGGGGAGCACAACAAAATTCCTCAAGAGGAATCTCTTGCTTTAGGACACTGCCTGATCATGTAGCAGAAACACAGCGGACTCCATGAAATCAGCCGTCCTTTTGGCAGCTTTCTTACTGCTCATGCTCAAGCTCTTCAATCGGGGAGTGAGCTACTAATCTCACAGAGATGCACATCTGAACACATTGGTAGATTCTTACTGCTGTCGAATTTAATAATATTTCTGCTCAGTTTTTGAGCAAGATATAGAGCTTATACCGTTAGTTAATTCAGGTACAAAGCTTAATTATCCCATTACATCTCATGAAACATGTAAACTCCTAGATACATTAAAAAAAAAAAAAGTTCTGGTCCAGATAATTTAACCTCTAAATTTCTTATAGGAACATCTGACCTTATTGCTATTTCACTTACCATTATTTTTATTAAATCCCTTAATGAATCTAGGGTTCCCCTGGATTGGAAAACAGCCATTGTTACTCCAATCTTTAAAAAAGGACTACACTGTAAAGCAGAAAATTATAGACCCATCAGTCTCACATCTATACCCTGCAAACTATTGGAAAAAGGGATTAAACTATTAATTGAAGAAGAAATGCAGTCTTTGAACATAGAAGATATTACACAGCATGGATTTAAATCAGGTTATGCATGTACAACCAACTTTCTGACTTTTTACAACATGATTAGCAAAAATTTGGATCTCAATATCCCAGTTGATGTCATCTTACTCGATTATAGTAAAGCTTTCGATAAGGTATCACATTCTATACTGATAAACAAACTAACTAATCTGGGGTTTTCACACGGTATTGTGTCATGGGTTCATAGTTGGTTGTATGACAGAACCCAAAGTGTTAGGGTGAATGGTGAACATTCGGAAAGAAGAAAGTTATCTAGCGGTGTTCCCCAGGGCTCTGTTCTAGGACCTATATTGTTCAGCATCTTTATTAGTGGTCTAACTATTTCATCAAATAATACAATTTCAAAATTTGCAGATGACACCAAGTTGGGTGGATGTGTTGACAGTGACATAAATAGAAATATCTTAAAAGATGATCTTGCTAGGGTTGAATGCTGGGCAAATGTCAACAGAATGTATTTCAATGTGTCAAAATGCTCGGTATTACACATGGGTAATAAAAATCCCAAACAAACATATTGCCTTAACAATATTACTATCAGGGAATCATTTGTGGAAAAGGACCTGGGAATACTAGTGAACAACAAATTGTCATCTACTGATCATTGTAATAAAGTAGCTAACCACGCTAATGCTCTTCTTCGTAGAATTAATAACACTTTTGTTCTTAAAACATAGGAATGCATTATGTCTCTTTATAAAACACACATTAGACCTCACATGGACTATGGATCACCCTTTTGGAGTCCCTATTTGATTGCGGATATTACTAGAATTGAACAGGTCCAGAGAAGAGCTACAAAACTCATACCACATTTCTCACAGCTTGACTACAGAACTAGGCTCCATAAAATGCAGCTATATTCACTTAGTCTTAGAAGAACAAGAGGTGATCTTCTTCAGCTCTTCAAGATCACCCACTCTGCTACCTTAATGGATTTATGTGGACTGTCTTTCACAGCGAGGAAAATTGTAGCAAGAAACCATAATAAATAAATAGGAATTGAGCGAGCAAAAACAAATAAAAGGCAGCAATTTTTTATAGTCAGAGCCCCTAGAATCTGGAATTCCTTGCCACAGGATATCATAGACTGTGAGAATATAAAAATCTTTATAACTAAACTTGATAAATGGCTCCTAGAAACAACATGAAAGGTTCAATGATCCACAAGGTGTGGAGGACAACCTCGATGGGCTTCGGCCTTCTCTTGTCCATAAACTGAGTAACCGAGTAACTGAGATGCAATAAAGTGAGCAAGAGACACTTTTTTCAATTGAAAGTTGCCTCCATGTGTCTTCTCATGAAACCTGAGTCAATGTTTGTGTAACTGACATCAGTCTGACTCAGGCTTCAGAGCACTGATGTTTTCCAAGAGTTCAGCTGGAGCGATCCTAGCACTGCTGAATCTGTCCACAGAAACAATATAGTGAGTTAAAATAAGTAAAAAAAGAACACCACACAAAGTCAAGGGACAGATAAATGTTTGATAAGGCAAAAGGAAATTGACAATACAAATTACCCACAGAACAAGTGAATACCTATTTTCTAAATTTATTAAGAAACAAGTTAGCATTGGCAGACTGCCACCTCATTGCCAAGGCCACTGATTTTTGTTTTTTTACTGGAAAAAACAGTAAAAGTACAGAATCTGGAATGCCAGCACACTGGTAAAAACAAAGAATTTCAAGGAATTTGGCATTTTGTATCATATCAAGAAATCTACATGTAACCCCACCTTGCCACCCAGGGTTACTAGAATCCCACTTAGATCTAGTGGCAGGCAGGGAAGGCAGCTTGTGAAACACCAGTTCAATGGGTTTCACACTGTCTCACTCTGTCCTCAGTCTCAGCTGAGCTGGAGGGAAGACATCATATAGAATTCTCGCAGCAGCATAAGCCACAGTGGAATGTTGCAGCTGGGAGTTCGGTTAGAATGTTGGTGCTTTCAAAGTCAGTCTAGTGGGAGACTCAGTGGAGGGAGGAGGTGCACTGTAGTTGGAAGTTCCTCAGAGCCCTCAGCTCTGTTCAGAGCTACCTCAGTAGTGGGTGTGCATTTTCACCCTAGGGAAGGACACAGAAGAAACCCCTTTTGAAGTGGTTGAGACCTTCCCCCAGTTGTTCCAGTGCCCCATCAATGAGGGGGATGGGGGAACAAGACCAACTCTTCAGGGGCAATTCCATGGCCCTGCTGGAGGAAGAGAAGCTGCCTAGAGAAGATTTGTGCTGAGGCACTGAGATGTACATTTTGTTTTCCTGAGAGAAGCCTGTGGGCACCTGTGAACCAGGGTGAGTTTGCTGTGCCAGAGAGCCTATGTTTCACCGAGACTTTTGTGTTACGTATCTGCTATTGTGGATCAGGAAAGGACAGCCAAGTACAGTACTTAAGTTTGTGTATGGCTTGAAATGCATCTAATCAGTGGGGGTATACAGGGATGGACATAGCCACTTAAAGAACGTTACAAGTCAGCACACCAGTTACCAGAGACAGTAGATAGTTAAATGTGACATACATTTCGAGATAGCATTCTACAAACAGAGAGGTTCACAAGGAAAGGTGTTGACTCCAAATGAATGGCTGGGTATGAATTTGGGGACAAAAGATGGGAGACCCCTCATCTGGAGAATCCAGATTTAGCTCCATGGATTCACTTTGGGCACTTATAGCTTTCTCCCGGGCACTTGGCCAGTGTTCACAGAAAGTACCCAGACATGGGATTAAGGATGTATGTTTTTTCCCTTAGATCTTGGGAGTGCTCATGGGTGGTAGGGGGAGCCACCATTCAGATATGTTCCATGCCATATGGAAAGAGTGTGCCAGTGCTGGCCGAGGGCCATGCCAGGGAATCCAGGATAGAGAGAGAGTTTCAGTTTGGGCTGAGAGCCCAGTGTGTCCCGAACCTGAGGGAAAAGTTGTTGTGATGATGAAGACGATGTATTCTGACCTCTATAATTCTGTACCACCAGTGAGTGTAGCCCCATGGGGTCCATCCTGCTTTGTGTTTCTGTGTGTAAGTGAATAAAAGCCCCTCTTTGGAATCCCACTCCTGGTTTGGACATTCACAGTTTTTGCTTCCTGTATCCAGAGTTACTAGGGTGCCCCTGTTCAGAAGTACAAACCTAGCCCTGATGCCAAACAAATGTTTTCTCCCTGAACCCAGGTTAGCCAGGTAATGGGTTACAAAATGAAGGCACTGGGCGCTAATAAATAACATCAACTCAGCACCTGGTTACATACAGAACTTGTGTGTTTTTTTTTTTTAATAATTGCTTCCTCTGCTATTTTCAATTTGCTTCGTTTAATGCTCTGTTTATCATTATTATTTTATTCTGATCATTTATATGCATACTAAAAGAATGACAGTAAACTCCTGGTAAAATCTGGAAATTAGACTAATAATCACTGGTGCAATTCCCAGAATTTCAAGTCTTGAAAATGGAATTCCATTATTTCAGTCATCATAAATCTGTGGCCTTGCTCATGCCCCATCTGTCCACTGCCCAGCATCAAGCACACTCCTTTTTCTCTGAGTACAGTCTCCTTCTCTCCCAACCCCCAGGGTAGCCCCTGGCCCCAAAGGCTTGCTGTAAGCCAGCAACACTGCTGATCAGCCTGCCTTTTCATTTTTTTATTTCTTTTTCCTCCTAAATATTCCCCTTCAACAGCCCTGCTGTTGTAGGATTAAACTTTTGAAGATTTTAGTTTGTTTTTAAGACTTTCCTAGCAATCTAACTAAAAATGAATCACAGCCCTGCCTGAGCTATGTAACAGACAACAAGCTTACAAGTGGGCTTTCCTGCTGGTTCATGTGGTCAAGCTGAATCTAGCTCCAAAACGAGGCTGTGACTCAGACTGTGTCCAGTCAAAGGAAAGCTGTCTTTTGCAGGGGTTCCCGCCCCTGCAAAGCTTACCACCCGGTTTAGCTTTTGTGAGAAAAGTGACTTTTTTATCGTTCTGCAAAGTAGTTTAATTCTGTAAAGTCTGCTATCCAGTAGTATGCTGGGGCGGCTTCAGTAATTGTAAAGGTGCGGCGCTGCACCATACACTTCAATGCATTTGTATCGAAGTGCACAGTGCAGCACTATGCATTTACAGTTAATGGAGTCGCCCCAGCGTCTGCCATATGTCAGAGTAACAGACTTTTCAGAATTAAATTAAACTACTTTGCAGCATGAGAAAAAAGCCTCTTTTCTCACAAAAGCTAACTCGGAGGGTAAGCTTTACAGGGGTGGGAGTCGCTGCAAAGGACAGCTTTCTTTTAACTATTTCAGGTGTGAACTGTGGTTTGCAGTTCAACTGGTTTGACTGGTCCGCACCATTTAAACCAGTGTGAACCAGTCAAACCAAAAGTTTACCTGTTTGCCCCAGAAGTTCACCACCATCTGAAAGAAACTTGAAGTGTTTGATTCTTTGGCAGAACTGAATCTTTAGCCCAAATCCCAATAATGCAAAGCATCATGGGGAGTATATGTAAATCACCCAAACAAATTTATAAATAAATAATTCAGACTGGTTCTGCTTTGTATGGCCTAGTATGGTTGAGTTATTAGGTATCAAACCTGGGGAAGGGGGTTGTCACAAATACCTGCACAACCCTAACTATTCTGATGCTCATATAACAGTATAATTTATACCCATATAGAGACTAAATAACAGGGAAGTGTAGTGTACAAGGAAATATACCATCAGTGGTGCTCATGATGTAATTAGCCATGAGCCTGAAGGCTGTGGCAGAAACAACCTCATGAGCTCCCCAAGATGGTATATTTCACGAGTATATGGTACTATAGTTGGCTAATATTTATTCAAGATAATGCAGTGGAATTGTTACTGTTATTTTGACCACAACTGTGGTCGTTTGTGGCTACACTGTGTTTTTCTGTGCATCTGTGGCCATGCACAAGCATGCTGTCAGGCACAACCACACTGCTGTGTGCTGCCATGGGTGCTGTTGTTTGTGCTTATGCACACAGTAATATGCATGGCTGCACACAATTGCTTATTGAATGCCCAATAAAAGAAGGAGCAGATTTATTTGATTGTGTTTGGAGTGGCTGCATCAGCTGCATGTGGAGTGGCTGAGTTGAAAGCATGGCAGCAGCCTGGAGCTCAGCTGTTGGAGAGAAAGTGTTGCTAGCAGCATCGAGGTACATGAGGATTTAGTGTGTGAGGTGAAGATCATTATGAAGGGAAGAGTTTTGTAAGTGACAAGCTTTTTGGGTAGGGGAATGTTATGCTGGTATATGAACATAAGAACGTATGAAATTGTTTGTACCCTGGGATGGTTAGGCCCCAGTCATGGCGCCTGGTTGCCCACATTTCAGTAATGGCAGATATGTCCACCTCTCCCTCTCCCATCAATGCCTGAAAATCTGCCAAATTGTTCCCCAGACTCCTAGCATTTAGTGAAACCATTCTCCACACTGCTCCTGTCCTTTCTGCTTCTTTACCCTTCACTTCAACCCCTAAACTAGGTGGGGGGGGGGAGGCATTGGAGCTGGGAATAAGGTTGTATTTATCCCTGTAGTGGGGGGGTCTATGAGACCCCCCTCTCCTAGTGATTGCCAGCTCCAATGCCCCCCCCACCTAGTTTAAATGATACTTCTTGTTGATGAAATCTCCCAGCTTCTGCTTCAACACCTGTCACTCTGTCCTGCTGAGGTATAGCCTATCCCCTGCATAAAGATCTGTGTTATTCCATGTGTTACCCTAGTCCCCCACCAATCCATACCTCTAGGTCCCACACCATTCCTTCAGCCACTTGTTGAAGTCACTGATTTATCTCTTCCTGTCTGTACAAGCCCTTGGCACCGGTAGAACTTCTGAGAAGGCTACCGTTGTTCCCTCTTTGCTGCATAGTTTTCCAACTTCCCTGAAGCTGTCCTGTCACTTCTTCCATCCTTCTCCCTGCCAGGTCATTCATTCCCAGGTGCATCACAATGTGTGGCTTCTCCCCACCTTTCCCACATATCTGCCCATATGCTGCCCCACTCTACTCGCTGTCATGCCTGGCATGCATTCTATCCAGATGTTATTTTTTCTGGCACTCCTTCCCCCCTCCCCATCTTATACCCTTAAATATAGTATCTCTTAGAATTATGACTCTCTGAGTCTTATCCTGCTCACCATCTTGTAGCTCTCCACTTCCCTGCCCCCGAACTTGCAAGGCCCTCTCATCCCCTCGTCTCGCCTCCCCTTTGCCTCTCCTAACCTTTGCCCTGTCCTCTTCCCCCTCATAAATTTGACTGGACTAGTGACCTCCACCTCCAAACTATTTTCCATCTGTGGAACCTCCCCTTTGCACTCACTTATTGCTCTGTCCACCACACTACCACCTTCTCTGCTATTGCTTCCCTGAAATGTGGCCTTCCCCCACTTGGACTCCCCTCCTCTCCCTATCTTTAGTCTTCCCTAGGCTGCCTGTCACTTCCCCCGTCCTCCTGTCTCCTTACTCCTTCCATTCCTCTCAAGAGACTGCATCATCATCACCTAGTTCCCCCCCCCGCCAGTGTGTCTTCTTGGTGTACTGCCTACTGCCTCCCCATTGTGCACCTGTTCCCCTGTAGCATTCTCTCCCTGCTCCTTCACTGTAGCTTCCCTCCTCTCTGCTACCTGGTCTTCTGGACTAGTCAACACAGAATCTGTTTGCAGTGCTAATCTCCTTTCCTTGAATGAGTCCAGTCCTCCTTCCCACAGGCTGATATCTTTGCTCTGACCCAGTCTTAGTCATGCCCCTGTGCCTGACCCTCCTCTAGTCATTACTTCCTTCCCTTGGCTGCACCCGCTTGTGTGGCCCTCCTGCTGTCCCACCTAGTTCCCCCTTATTTTTGCCTGTTTTGAGCTCTTTTGGATGCCTTATTAGTTTCCCCTCCTGCCTGTGTTCCCCCCATTCTGTCTTATCCATGTCTCCAGTTCCCTCCTCAACCACCATATTTCCTGCCTGAGCTGGCCCACCTGCCAACACACCTTACACCCCCTTGCCCTTCAGGCCACTCCCAGAAATATGGCTGTTCCACATCCTTGGCAACATACAACCTTTCCCATCTCCCACCCTATTTAACTGCCCCTGCACATCCTCTCTTCCCCTAACCTAGTCCTACCCCACTCCATGGAATTCTTCCCCCACCTTGGAACTCCCCATGTCTGTACTGGAAATATGTGGCCCTCCCAGTTAGGCTCTTCCCTGTTTACCAGCATGGCCCACTACCTGTTGTCCTCCCTGCTGACACCCTGCAGAAGCTACTCAAGATGTTACATTCCTGCTTCATGCACTTAAGCTTTGGATTGCTCAAGCTTTGGGGTCACTTGATCCCCTTTGAAATATCATTGGATCCCAGCCCCACTATTGGCTAGTATGAGTCACGTGACCACCCCTTCCCCTCCTATGTATTTCCTAAACTCTCCTTCCCTCTGTTAAATGCGCCCCTCCTCCCAGCCATGACAAAATCATTTGTTTTGCAGTTACACTGTTTAAATCACACAGCACACACTGTCATCTCAGTAAATGCTACCTCAGTCCTAAAAGAAAACAAACAGCACAGAGAAAGTACTTATCTTCTAGTTCCATCTGCCTGCCTCCCTCTGCTGAGTTTCAGCTACAACTGCTGTAGGGGTTACAGCATTTTGGTGTTTACTGAAGTTGTATTCAAGTTTGCAGTGTGCTGCAATGTGTTTGCAGGCTATAAAATGTTTTTTAAAAACTGTTTTTATATTGTTGGGATTTTAACTTTCTGTGGTTTATACTTTTAATTGTAGTGGCATATGATTTTAATTTCAGTGGAATATACTTTTAATTGTAGTGGTATATAGTTATAATTGTTTTTTTTTGTGCAGTATATACTTAATTTACATTACGATTTTACTGAGATTTTACAGGGTAATCCAATACACATTACATTACATGCATTCAGTGTTGACTACCTAACTGGAGCTTACAGCTGCAGCAATCAACATGGTCAAATATTTCCAAATATTTCTCAATATTTCTAAAGAGATTGTCTCTGGTAGTTGTACTGTGGTACTGCAGCAAGGCATTACATTTTTCTAGAGATATCACAAAATCTCAGAAAATATCTGACTGTGCCAATTGCTGCAGCTATTAACAGCATCATTTGCTCCTTGGAAATACATTCTAATTTATGAAGCTGAGTCCTTCCTATTTCAGAAGTGTCAGTTCCTAGTTCCACACTGGTGCCCGGTGACTCTACCATCCCTTGCCTGGGTGCCGGTGCCTCAGGATAGTAACTATTAAAACCTATTCAACCCAAAAACAAGTTAAGCCAGAATAATAATAGTAATAATAATAATATTAATAATAATAATGCTCTGAGCTGGAGAACGACATTTCTGAAGTGAGCCCCCAGATGACTTACTTTACATAATGTTCAGGACAGTAAGAAAAGTAAACTTGCAGGGCCCCAGGTAATGTCCAATAGAGCTCCTGCCAACTACAACCCAAGGCTCTGCCCCAAGTGTCATTTCCCCTTCCAGGGTATATTGTTAGTGATGAACAGCCCGTGGGTGGCACTTCCCCAGGTAATCCCCCAGATATTTTCAAATGCTGTTTCTTTGCCCATTGCTATGTATCAAAATCTCTGATAGCCTGCCAACTGATCTCCCTTGGTGTTGCTGCCCCTTGCCAATTCCTAGTTCACCAAATACCTAACTGGTAGAAAACAACAAGTAAGGTTGCTCTTCGCCCCCTCCAAGCTCGTGGACAAACAATGGTGATCACAAAACGTTTTGTACTGACAAGGTATGCCTATCGTTACTGACACCTGCATTGTATTATCTGGCACCCTGTATCATGTCAGACTGGTAGTATACAAGTCGTAGCACATCATTGCGTTATTCTCAGACTAAATCCAGCCAGTCTTTTAATGCGCATAAATGTGCTTCCTCCCATAACCACCTGATGGTTATCATGAGCTATAAGGAAGCATAATGCTGTAGTGCTGTACTGTAAGTGCCATTTAAAACTGTCTTTCCCCTGAAAATCA
Organism: Neoceratodus forsteri; assembly: GCA_016271365.2. Lineage (NCBI taxonomy): Eukaryota > Metazoa > Chordata > Ceratodontiformes > Ceratodontidae > Neoceratodus > Neoceratodus forsteri. The sequence goes on from CM028131.1 coordinate 1,178,105,815, forward strand.
CCTGTAGGTGGCATCTGAGTTGTTTACAAATGCTGTCAGTACTTGGTTTCTGACCACCTGCATTGTCCATTTTAAAATGCAGTGATGTATCACGTATGCCAAAATTTACCCAATAATAGACTTTTTATGAAACCGCAGGAAATAATCAGTAGCTGTTTACTATGACACCAGATAAAATCGGCCAAATGCGAAGCTGCCTGGATCAACCATGTCTGTTGCCCAAACGACCTGAATTGCTCCTGACCACACATGAAACCCTGGTATAAAATATTTAAAGGATACATAATTTAAAGCATTTCCATGCCCATTAAAAGTTGCTAGATTTACAGATGGGGGGGGTAGGGGTGGAGTAACAGTGCAAGCTTCCCTGTACTATCGTGCCAACGTGCCTCCAGAAGAAACAATGCCAGTGGTGGGCACTTGCTTAATATGATAGTGTCTGCACCCGTTCATAAGTACACTACTGCTTAAAAGTCTTATAAAAAACAGTCCCTACTACCACAGAGAAAATAATAATATTCCCTCTACTTTGTGCATGCCAACAGTGTCCAACGGTGTGTTAACAAAAATTAAGAGATAAAAAAAATTACATCTAACAGCTGTGAAATTCAAACCATGATCCTAGAAGGCATCACAATTCAAAATGCTATACCCTAACCACTAGGCTATACTTAATTTGCAATCAGATACCTGCATTGTTAGTTTTAATGTACCCACTGTATCAGACTGGCAAATTGGCAAAAAAGTATCCACGGGGAAGGCACATATTGCGCAAGCATAAAATAATGTTTCTAAGAACCTGCAGGGAGAGAAAAAAAAACAGTAGCGACATCAAGCAAAGCAGGAACATAGACAAATGGCACTGTGGGGTTGAGGAAACAGGACTCACATTTCCCATTTTGCAGAATGTCCAATGTGCTCACTTCAGCGTGGATGGGTCATATCTTTTGCCCAGACTGCCCAAATTCACTCTGACCACATACCAAGATGCCTATGTTATTGGTATCCAATTTCTGGCAAATAGTATGTAACATGCTATTGTGATTGACTGGATATAATGGAATGAGTGACTGCTTGAAGAAACAGTATTACTTTGTACTGTACCCTGTACTATTCTTTTAAAGAATTTAATGCGCTAATGAAAATATGTCTGATGTACAGTCCTGGGGGCCGGGGGTTAACAGTGCAAGCTTCCCTGTACTATCTGGCAAATGTGTCTCCAGAAGAAGCAATACCAGGGGTGGTCACTTGATTAATATGATAGTATAAAGCATAATACCTGTAGTGTTAGTGTGCCATTGTATAAACATAGAAACATAGACTTTGATGGCAGATAAGGACTGCTTGGCCCACCTAGTCTGCCCATTTTCCTACCTACAGGATAAGCTGCAGATCCTAGTTAACCAACAGCCTATTTCTTCTTACCCCCCACAAGAATTGTCTTATGTCTGTCCCATGTATTCTTGAATTCTCTCACAGTTTTAGACCCCACAACCTCCTCAGGAAGGCTGTTCCATGCGTCCACCACCTTCTCTGTGAAAAAATACTTCCACATTGACCCTGAGCCATCCCCCCCTCTATCTTCAAATTGTGTCCCCTTGTTCTTGCACATCTCTTTTTCTGAAAGATGCTACCCTCTTAGACTTTGTTGATTCCACTGAGGTACTCAAAAGTTTCTATCATGTCCCCCCTCCCTTCTTTCCTCAAGTGTATACATATTAAGCTCCTTTAGTCTCTCCTCATATGGCTTCTCTTGCAGACCCTACACCATTTTAGTTGCCTCCTCTGGACTGCCTCTATCCTGTCTATGTCCTTGTGGAGATGGGGTCTCCAGAACTGGATGCAGTACTCCAGATGGGGTCCTCACCAACTATCTGTACAGAGGGATAACAACTTCCTGTTTTCTGCTGGTGATGCCTCTCCTATACATCCCAGTATACCCCTAGCCCTCCCTACTGCCTTCTCACATTGCTTGCTAACCTTAAGGTCATCTGATATGATTACCCCCAGGTCCCTTTCCATTTTTGTTGTTGTTACTACCCCCACCATTGTGTAATCTTCCCTTGGGTTTTTGTTTCCCAGGTGCATTATTTTGCACTTCTTTGCATTGAATCCAAGCTGCCATACTTCTGACCATTCCTCCAACCTTGCCAAGTCCCTTCTCATCCTTTCCACGCCTCCTTGAGTATCAACCCTGTTGCAGATCTTTGTGTCATCTGCAAAGAGGCATACTTTTCCTTCCAGTCCCTCTGCAATGTCACTTATAAAGACATTACAAAGGACTCGAGCTAGTACTGAACCCTGCGATACCCCACTAGTAACCCCTCTTTCTTCAGAGTGGACTCCATTTACAATTACCTTCTGTGTCCTGTTGTCCAGCTAATGTTTTACCCAGGCTACCACCCTGGAACCCACTCCCAGGCTGGTTAATTTGACAATTAATCTTTTGTGTGGGACTGTGTCAAATGCCTTACTAAAGTCTAGGTAGACCATGTCCACAGCCCCTCCCTGGTCTTCTACTTTGGTCACCCAGTCAAAGAAATCAATTAGACTCATCTGACATGACCTTTCCACTGTGAACCCATGCTGCTTTGGGTCCTGTGCCCCACTGGCCTCTAAGTATTCAGCAGTTCTTTCCTTCAGAAGTGATTCTATCACTTTCCCTACCACAGAGGTCAAACTGACAGGTCTGTAGTTTCTTGCCTCTGTCTTGGTCCCACTTTTGTGAAGGGGAATCACATCCACCTTCCTCCAGTCCTCAGGTACCACACCATCCTCCCATGATTTGTTAAAAAGGGTAGTCAGTGGTTTCACTAGTTCTCCCCTTAATTCTTTTAGAATTCTGGGGTGAATTCCATCAGGCCCCACTGCTTTGTCCACCTTCAGTTTTAGGAGTTCTTTCAGAACCCTTTCTTCTGTGAAAGGACTGGGATCGACCCCCCTATCATAACAAAAGCCGGCACCCTCTCTACCGCCATTGCCTGTTCTTTCATAAGCAGAAATAAGCAGACAGTACTGTGCTTGTAAGTGCAGGTCTGGGTGGATTTACTGGCTGAAATGTGAAAAACTCATGCAAAAATAATCTGGCCTAATTACTCTAATTGCTTCAGTATACTGTATCTGCACCCATTCATAGGCACATTACTTCTTGGTAGTCTTATAAAAACATTCCCTCCTTCCGCTGAAAAAAAATTATTATAAATAGTAATTTTCCACTCTTCTTTATGTTCATCCAACGGTTAAAAAAATTAAGCAATTAAATGATCAAAAAAGACATCTAGCGGGTGTCAGATTCAAACTGTGATTCTAAAACACACCCAAATCCCAACCACTGGGCTCTAACCACCAAGCTATACTCTACTAGCTTCAATTAGCAAGGCATGACAAAAAGTATCAATAGAAATCAAAGAGATGCACTCCGTAAGTATGAAGACCATGGAACCAGGATAAAATAATGCCTCCTGATGAAGCTCATTTGAGCCAAGCGCTGAGGCTGCTGGGTAGGTCACACCTGGTTGGAAATTGTGTTGTCTCATACGACCTGTGAAGACTATTTGGAATTGGCACATTTGGTGCAAATAAATAACTTTATTTCCAAACAATGTGTTGGGAACATTATTTTATCCTAGTTCTATGGTCTTTGTACTTACGGAGTGCACCTCTTTGATTTTTATTGGTTACTGTAAGCCTGCTAAACTCTGGATGTGCACCCCCCAACTCCTGGTGAGTGCAGTATAAACATGTTTTTCATGACAAAAAGTATAGCTTTTAAGGCCTGTTTGCAACTTACCCTGATTTTTCTCTGCCCACACAATGCAGAAGTAAATTATTTGATTTTCAAATGATTCTGCTAGACTTTAAGTGATACAAAGTTCCAGTAGCGCCACATTTTCCAAGCCAAAACTGAAAAGAACTTCTCCTCAAGTCAATGTTTTTTTTTTAAGATAAGGTGCCTTGTACTGTATGTTTTTAACAAAAGCAACATTCTAATAAAAATAATAATATTAAATATAGGATAAAGGATGGGTTAGGGTGTGTAACGTGAAGTTTACATCCGAGGGGTTTATGCACAGCATCTGACCCCAAGGGGTGTGTAAACTATGTAATAAACACTCCTTTATTACAGCAAATAATGTCACGGTTTCCCTATTGGAAAAAGAGCAAGCCATTAATTATTTATTAATTATATTATTCATAATAGTAACATTTACTAATACCATGTGCCTATTCAATTTTTCTAGTCATGTTGTTTAGTTGACTAATTCTTCCTATGTTTTTTAATAATAATGTAGCTCTATCAACATCAGAGATAGACATTTTTTTCCTTGCATTTTATTTCATTCCTGAATGTCCATTAGTGGTTTTTAAGTAGTATTATTAATTTGTTTCTGTTTTATTGACATGCCCGGTATGAAATATGGTTTTGCTATATTGCACTATAACAGCTCTATAATGCTTAAACAGCAGCAGTACTACAGTATATGCTGTGGTCAGGATCCATCACTGCCAGTCTGTTGCTCCTTTAAAATGCAGGAGCTGAACTGAATTTCTCTTACTCAGAAAACTATATAATGTTTCAATCATGCATTGCACAGTGACCTACAAGTGTGATTTGTTACAATGTTCTACAGTTTGACACAATGGCCCATATATTCAAAAGGGTTGTGCATGGCACAACAGTGTTGTGCCATGCGCAACCCACTGATGCACCCTGGAGCGATATTCAAAAGGGAAGAGCAGCGGCACAAATCCCGATCGCGGAGTGCATCAATGTGATAATAGCAAACTTAGGTGGGGCGTGCCCATGCGTAACCTGCACAGCCGATATTCAGCCGGGATGTGCAGAGCAATGCATGCACAACCCCTACCTATGCCAGCACAAAGTTATGCCAAAAAAAAACCATGGCAGCTGCAACCTGTGAGTGGCCACCTGAGTTCTAAGCTGCACCTGGTGGCGCCCCCCCCCATGCCCGATTGCAGGCATCTGTAAAGATAAATGAATTCCCCAATATCCCGGGTGGTCCAGTGGACCGCTATCTGCCCGATCGCGGGCATTTGTTTCAAAAAGGTCCCCATCCAATATCTCTGGTGGTTCAGTGGACCAGCTATCTGCCTGATCACGGGCATTTGTAAAAACAACTAATTCCAATATCCCTGGTGGTCTAGTGATACCCCCCCACCTGCCCACTAAGCCCCACCACCCCGCTCAGCACCCCACCTGCCTGCCACCCCACCACATGCCGACTGACACCTCAGTAGGGCTGCACACCCATTGGTTCTGGCGTGAGCCAATGGGCATCACCTACGTACTCACATTCAGTTATGGAATGAGTCATTCACATAACTGGAATGTATGTCTGAGGGAAACTGCATGCCCGATTAGCTCATGTTGTGAACCAATGGGCTGTCACTACTACAGTGATCGGTGGTGAACGGCAGCAGGCGGGTGGGTGCTACTTGCCTGCCGGCTGACCTGGGGGAGGGAGCGGGGTAGTGGGGCTTAGTGGATGGGTGGGGGGTGCCACTAGACCACCAGGGATATTGGAATTAGTTGTTTTTACAAATGCTGGTGATGGGGCAGATAGCTGGTCCACTGGACCATCAGGGATATTGGATGGGAATCTTTGTTGAAACAAATGCCCACGATCGGGCAGACAGCTGGTCCACTGGACCACCAGGGATATTGGAATTAGTTTTTTATTTACAAATGCCTGCAATTGGGCAGATAGCGGTCCACTGGACCACCAGGGATATTGGATGGGGTTCTCTGTTTTACAGATGTCCATGATTGGGCACACAGAGGTCCACTGGACCACCAGGAACATGGGACAGAGTTTTAGTTTTGTACAAATGCCCACGATCGGGCTGCAGCGGGCGTCAGTCCCCGACAGCTGCTGCCTGGCAAAGCGCCAGGCGCAAGTTGTCGGGGATCGGCGCACCTGCATACAAATGGGGCCATAATGACATGCAAATGACCCCATGTGCACCTTGCATATATTATGGCCGCATTTGCATGTCAACTTTTGAATATCGCTGGTGCTGTGCATGGCGCAATGGAACTTGCGCTAGTGCATCTCCATGCTCCACTCTGGCCACTTGCGCTGATGCAGTGCCACTGCACCATGTACACTGGGGTGGCCAGGGTGCAATATTCAAAGCTGCTGAGCCATAGCGCAGCTCCGTTGAATGTCGCCTAGTCCACACCCCTGCGCAGCCAAGATGAGCTGCGCCCAAGCTTGCGCAACAGCCTGGCGCAGTTTGAATATTTGGCCAATGTGTATGTGCTTTTAATCCCATATCAACATGTTGCACATTGTAACATCATGCAAACACAGTAAAAGCATTGTATCACTGATAAAATCATTCATCTGCTGCCATTTAAAATCATACACTGTGGCTCTAAATAATTTCTTTTTTTTTTGTGGGGGGTGGGGATTATTGTACCATTCCTTTTCAGAAAGGGCCAAATGATTGAATGCACTCAGCCCTTCCATCTCATCTGAATTCATGAACACCCACCTTTCCATGTGCCCCCTAAAATACAGACCAATTTAATTCAAAGAAATAGAAATAAACACTACATGCCTTTTATGTACATTTCTGGCAACATTATGCACCTGGAGCTGCTGGGCTTCTGGATGGCCAGAACCACTTTCCCTGTACTCCACGAAAAGTAATGACTGAATCTTTTTTTTTTTTTTACTATTTTACTATTTTACCAGTACTTTTCAGAAAAGGCCAATCAAATAAATACACACTATATGCCTTGTATGTACAGTACATTTCCTGCAACATTATGCACTTTGAGCTGCTGTGCAGCTGCATGGTGAGGATCCCTTGTCTTGTGCTACATAAAAAGTAATGTTTTATTTTTTGTTTTGTCACTATTTTACCCATCCTTTTCAGAAAGGCCAAATGTTTTAATGCAATCAACACTTCCATCTCTTCTGAAACCATATACAACCACCTTTCCATGTCCCCCAAAACCCAGACCAATTAAATAAAAATAAATAGACACTGAATATCATTTCTGTACTTTATCAGCCACATTATGCACTTGGAGCTGCTGTGTGGTGAGGATCCCTTACCATGTGCTCCTTGAAAAGTAATGTTTTAATTTTATTTAGGTTACTATTTAACCAGTCTTTTTCACAAAAGGCCAAACCTTTGAATGCACTCAGCCCTTCCACGTCTTCAGAATGCAAGCACAACCACTCTGTGATCCCTGAAAATTAATGTTTTTGCATGTGTTTGATGTATTTCATTTTACTGTTTCTTTTTTTCCACTTGCGTAAAATGGTGAGCGGAATTCCAAGGCTTCACTGAAAAACAGTGACAGTTCCGAGGTGTGGCGAGTCAGCCATGAATAAATCAAGATATCTGAATAACAGGTGGTCTGAGCTTTCTCGGCTAAAACCTCAAACACAGCCTCAGACCTGAACAAAGAATAAAGTGAATGAGAAGCAGTCAGTCTACCCCCCCCCAACCAACACCTCCAACACAGCCTCCTGTTTTTAGGCAGTCAGTTAATGTTACAAGATGCCAGTGTGGTAGTGAAAAATTAGCCCAATAGTATAGTTAATAATCCCTTATAATGCCCACACGAGTATTAAGCCCTCGTTCTGGCATTTTGAGTCTACTTTGTAATTGTTTACCACATTCTAGCCACTCACTGTATTATTCAATATAGTCTGTGAAACTCTGACCCTGACTTCACATGTATACCAGGAAAAGCAATGTTGCTCTCTTGTGTTTTATTGTGCTTTATGCTTTGGTTTGTTTATGTTGTTTGCCTTTCTGTTTAAGAACATGCCACATGGTATTAATGCACTCAGCAATTCCATCTCTTCTCCCTCCATGCACAGCCTTCTTTCCATGCCCCACCTTAAATCCAGACCAGGTAAATAAAAATAAAAACAATAATAAAATAAATAGAGCACTGAATCTCTGTTATGTACTGTAACAGCAACATTATGAACGTGGGGCTGCTATGTTTCAGGATGGTCATGAGCCCTTTCCCTGTACTCCATATCAATTACTGCTTTTTTTATTTTTCGTTTTTTTGTTATGGTTTTACCTTTCCATTTCAGAAAAGGCCAAATGGTATTAGTGCAATAAAATCAAAAGACAAATAAATAGACACTAAGGACCAGATATTCAAAAGTGTGCCCAGTATGTGCACAATGGAATGTGCAGCGCAATGCAGATGCGCCATAGGAAACGGACGCCGTATTCAAAAGATGTGCCAGTGACATGTACTGGTGCAAACCACACTGAATATAACAAAGATGTACCACCATGCAACCAGACATGCACTGGAGCAACCAGGATTGCACATGAGTATGCAAGTATGCAGAGGCCAGCAGGCTCAGCAAGCAAAACAGGCAAAGGGAAGCACAGTCAGGGCTGCACAAGAGTAGAGTGCCAGGCCATCAGTGGCAGATCCAAACCATAAGGGCACACTGGCCAGGACGCACTGCAGAGGCACTGGGCCAAGGGCCACACAGGATGCCAGGCTGCCAAAACTAATGCATGTCGCAAAGCACACCAACCCACCCATCCTGAAGGCACACCTGCTGGCAGGTCTATGCCAGTGCACCACCACCACAACCCTGACAGGCAGCACCTTATGGGACAGTGTCACAGCCATGGTGCAAGGTCACCAGGCATGCACAGTGGACAGAAGTAAAGGAGACAGTGATGCACAGGGAAACAAGGGGCAAGTGGCATGCCAACAGGCAGGGACACAGGGTACAGCACCACAGACAAGGGCAGCATGGCAGGTAGATGGCAGGGCAGCACAGGCAGACAGGGACAAAAGGCAGTGGACTATGCACAGGGCAAGGGAAGACCCACCGCCCATGGGCAAATGAGACACAGGAACATGGCAAACAGGACTCAGTACACACAGCAGCACAACCCAAAGGACACAGCAATGGGGCAGGAGGGGACAGGCCCAAGGGCACAATACTACAACTGCAGCACAGTACAACAGGCTGCCTGCAAAGGAGACACAGACACAGATCTGGTAGAAAAATAATGATTTACTGCAACAAAAACAAACAGTGGTATGCCAACAGGGCACACAGTAACAACTAGAAAGGGGTCAAAACAGGGAATGGCAAAGTGGAACAATAGCGGACAGGACTGGGAGAAAGTACAGAGGTGGGGGAGATAGAACAATCAAAGTGGAGGAGGGCAGGGGAAGTCCATGAAACTGCAGGGATGGGGGAGAGAATCAATGCTGCTGCCATCGCAGCATGGTCTGAAGTCTGAACACCTCCTGGACTAATGTCTGCAACTGTTTCAGATGCTGATGACCCCTAAGCCCCAGTGGCCACTCTCAAATCCTACACCTAAGTATCTCATCCACCCCACATTCCTAACAACAGAAACCTAGGACCTACAAGCCTAGTTCCCTTAATCCAAGATGGCCCTGCCTATTCTCTACCTTTTATGTATTCTGGCCTCCCTCTTGGCTGCCTACTCTTTCACCCCAGTTTCTACCCTATTCCTTAATACCTCCTTATTTTTTATCATTTAATTATGAGCGCTTACTTAGCGGAGACTATATGGGATTGTTGTCTCTTCTCATTCCAGTAAAGCTTATCATTATGTACCTTTGCATGTTAATTATGTTGACCAGTATGTATAGGCCCATATTGACCGGCACATTCACAATGTTGTTTTTTTTTGCACCACTGTCCACTGTAATTGTAATCTTATGAAGTGTACTGTATTGCGTTCATGCCCAGGACCACCCTGAAAATGAGCTTGCTCTATGGTGTTTATGCCTAGTTAAATAAAGTGATTGATAATATCTCAGTCACCTCCAGTTGGTGCCATCCCACTCTGAGCAGCACAGCTGTGCGGCTAATGCTCCTCTGCATCAGCTGTTGGAGGATCAGTGGGCCCCCCAGGATTAGCTGTGGCCTCTGTCTTCAGGCTCGTGGCCCAGCCCGACCTAGGAGAAGGGACAGAACAGGCAATAAGTGATGTGCCACAAGGAGGCCAAGCCCACCCACATGTGCACACTGGACAGCTGATGCAGCCACCGGTGGATGGAACCCACAATGGTACGTGCACGGTGGACAGAAACAGCCGACCCTGACACACCCCACAGCCAGACTGCCAGGCCCCCCCAGAGGCGACATGCACCCACACTTCCACATTGCTGGTGCAAGTCCCCCGGTGGGATGTAAACACCCAGCTGCAGTCAGACACCTTGGGGGACACGCACACAGACCCACCATACCATGGTCAGCATCAGTGTGCCACTACACAGAGGCCATGTGCAGGGTGCTGCCACATGTTGCACAACATGGCACTGGTGGTGGAGGCAGGCACCTACCCAAGCAGTGACCATGCATGGAGGCAGTGCCCAAGGCTGAACCACAACATCCAGCCCAGTCCCACACACACACACTGTACACCATGCTGTACACACTCACCTGCCCATCCATGAGCCGGTGCAGCTGCAGCACCACCATCATGCCACTGCCTGTCCTGCCCTTTGGCTGCCCTGGCCCTCCTGCGGTCCTCCTGTCCTGTGGGATGCAACAGAGATACAGACATGGACATAAGTGGCGTGTCATGCACAGCTTCCCATCACCAACACCATTCACACCAATGGCACAGCATGGACAGGTATACTGACCCATCTGTGGGTGCTGGTGCCTGGTCAACAGCATCATGCACTGCAGAGGTGTGCATTGCAGCACTGCAGAACACGCAGCACCCACCCCCCTGCTGGTCCCCTGTGGGCAGCCACACATGCAGCACACCTGTCAGCATAGTTATTGGACAACTTAAGCATGAGCAGTGCAGGTGGACACCTACCTGGCTATAATACAGCCCCCCATTGTGCTCTTGCCTGCAGCCATTGTAGGCATGCTGGATCATGCCCTCTTAGGTCCCCATAACGGTGGCAGCACTGCTCCCCTGTGTGCAGCACATCTGAATGGTGCTCTAGCCCCACAACCACCCTGTCTCACAGCTGGGATCATGGCACCTGAAGATCTGCCAAACCAAACAGCTGGTCAGCCACAGGCTCTACCAGGGCCACCAGTTTGCACATCTCAACCTCACTCCAGTTGACAGCACAGTGCAAATGTGACCCAGACCCTGACATACTGTAATAGTAGCAGACACTACAAAACATGACCACTATGGCCTACAATGCATGCATGTGGAACTGCGCAGGTACAATATACAATAGGGGCTATGGACCACTGCTGCACAGCACAGAGATGCATGACAGATGTGCGCAGTGGAGGCCTATCATTCATTGCTGCACATGCACACCACATCACGGCAAGATGGGAGTACAGGGTCATGCCCATGACCCACATACGCACCATGCGTGACCCTGCACAGTGTTGCACATGTGCCAGTCACACAGTGTCAAGCAATGCATGGTCGGTAGCATAGCGCATCTGGTATGGTTGTGCAATGGGGCCAGGCAGTGCAGTGTACCCAAATAGATGGCATGTGCACATTGCTGCATGCACAGTAGGGGAACATCACGCATCGTACATAGCTGCACGATAGGCTACAGGATGAGGTGCTGACAATGACGGACATGTGCACTGCACAGCAGCACACAGAGCATGTGCTAGGAATGCACCAATCAGTTGCTCTGGTGCATTCATATTGCGCAAGGCTCAGCTACACAATATTCAGCCGGCATAAGCAAACAGCCTAATGAGCCAATGCCAGGAGCAGTCGAGCACATTAGCATCTCATTACAATTGTGCTTCTGTTCATTTGCATGCATTGAGCCACAAAAGTGCCACAATACAGCACTGGACACTGACACAGGTATTGCAGCCATTAAGGTAAGGATCAACACACGTTATGAAATATCTGGGCATGTTATTAGTGCTGCACTGTTCCAGATTGGCCTGCCATGCCACTAATCAGGCCATTGTATGACTGTCTACAGGCAGCAACATGTCTGAGATGGAGGGAACTGAGGAGCAGGGGCATGCACAGAAGCACAGGCCCATCTTCACGAAGGATGAGCAGCAGGCCCTGTTTGAGGCTTACCTCGACAGGGAGGAACTGCTGAGTGGGGCCACTGGCACCCCATAGAAACATGCCACTGGGTGGGAGGAGATGACAACCTACATCAATATCCATGGCAGACATAATAGGAGTGCAAGAAAAAGATGGGTACGGACTGTAGGCACATCAAGGAGAAGGTGGGCACCATCAGGGTGTCCCACAGCAGAATGGGTGGGGGACCTGGAACCAGCCCTGTACTGATGGTGGGTGAGGAGATGGTGGTGACTACCATCAACCGTGCCACCATTGAGAGTGTACATGGAGGAGGATTCCAGACAGTTGGCAGCCCCTCATAGCACTGTGAGTCAGTGGGTGTCATATGTCGGTGCGTGTGCTGCCTGGCAGTGTGCAGGCGTGGCAGCAGCATTGATGAGTGCCCCTTGCATGTGTGGCATGCAGCACATGTGGCCACTGTGCATGGCATTGTCCACCTGTGTGCGGTGGTGCAGAAGCATGGGCACCATACTGTGCCTGAGGCCCCTGCTCCATGGTGTGCAGCACTGCTGGCCCACCTGACATTGCTGACTGTCCAGTGAACCAGTGGCACAGTATGGGGCACAGGCAGCCACATGGCACACCACTGGTGGTGTAGCCCCTGGGGTTGGACGGCACATGCATGCCAGCCATTTGTTGCTACGACACCATGTTCTGCATCCACCACACATGGCTGGCCTGGCATGTGCACCATCCTCAACACGTATACCACTGTTTTGTTTTCCAGAGCCATCACACCTCAGGGGTGAGATGCAGGATGCTGCTGACAATGCTGGGCCCAACGAGGCAGAGCCATTTACATTCACAGGCATCAGGACCATGGACTGTCAGTGACGGGGTAGTGTGGGGCTGCTGGAATTCCTGGATCTTGGTGACAACAACCCCCGATGGACCTACTGCTCACTGAGGCCCTACCCGTACTTGTACCAGGGACACAGGAAGGTGGGGCATCAGACACAGATGATGACCTGACACTGAGCCTGGGTGGCATGGGACTGGACATACTGCCCAGGGTACAGGCCTGTACATAGGCAGCAGTTGCCTCTGGTGGTGGAACGGCACTTGTGTAGCCACCCTCTGTCCATGGCCGTGCAGTGATGTGTGGTGCTGCCACTGTCACCAGGTGTGGGGGGGTGCTTCAGCAGATACTGGTGCCATGGGGATGGACCAGCAAGCAGTTGGGCAGTGGCAGTGAGCTGCAGTGGCCACCATGCAGCACACCTCAGGGACTGCCAATGGTGCACCTGCGTATTTCCCACCCCCTGCACTGTCCCCTGTGCAGCATCACCCAGCAGGGGATGCTGCAGGGCATGCTGCCACACCCGGCAGGTCAGCATGAGCACTAGGATGCGCAAAGTGCTGACAGGCTGGATGAGCACACCAGGCTGCTTTGGTCATCTGTGGACAACCAGGCAATGCTTGGGGCTGAGCTCCATGCACTGTGGGTAGAGTTATACCTCCTGTCTGAACATGTGGACTTTGGACATGCCCAGCTGATTAGTGAGATCTGGTAGCTGCGGGATGCCATGACTGCATCAATGGACTACATTGCCAGTACCATCACAGCTGAATTTGCATCACTGGCATGCAGTGGGCCCTGCAGGGCATGTAGGACTCCCTATAGTGTGGCATCAACACCACAGACCTGGCATATGGTGACCCCAGCACGGTTGATGCTGGGCTCTGACATGGCCATTCCAGACACACCCAGCAGTACTCTCTATGCTGGCCTTTTCACACCAGCGATACCCAGTCACGTTCTCAGGACTTTACCCCTGTGAGTGTGTTGTATACACCTCCAGTGGTTATTGAACAGCCTGTGACTGCCACACAGCTCAAGTGTGGCTGTCCACATGCCATGGTGGCCATGCAACTGCACGGTAGGCCTGCTGGTTGTGCTGTCCCATCCTGCTGCCCACTGCTGTTGCCTTGTGTGCATTTGACTGGGCGTGCACTTGTGCATGTGGTGGCATGTATGTGTGGCATGTGGCTCACCCTCCATGTGTGCATGCTGTGCTGCTGAGCCTTGTGGTGTGGGCATGATGAGGTCAGCACTGTGCTGGCCTTGCCTGTGTGCCAGTGCATTCACTCTGATCCATGCCACATCCAGTTGCATGTGTGTGTGTGTGTGTGCATGTTGCCACAGTGCCCAACGCTTCTGACTGTGCCACACACATGCCCCACTGTGCCCAGCTGTGCACCTCATGATGGTGCTGGTGTTACTTGTGCAGGTCATGTTGCAGGCAGCTCTGTGTCCAGTCCAGGGCCCATGTGTGTGTGTGCATGTGTGCACATACCTGTGCACTGTGCTGCGGCTGTGTGGCTGTGTGTTTGTGCTGTCTCTGTGTCCACTGTGTGTGTGTTGATATCCCTGCATGCCTCCCTGTGTGGCCATGCACCTCTGTGTGTGTGTGTGGTCCGTGCATGCACAGCTGGTGTGTCTGGTACTCACCTGCGATTCCCAAAGTGCTTCTGTACAATTGTTGCCCTGTGCATCTTGGCCTGTGCGGCAATCCTGGGATCCCATCTCTGCATGAGTGGCTGCACACCCCCATCCAGTCCATCATTCCCATCCTCTTCACTGCTGTTGCCATCATCTACCTGGACAGCTATCCCAAGATCAGGGCCCCTGGTGTTCTGTGGCAGAATTTTCTGATTTCTGCGGCAGGGCTCCTTGACTTCTGTGGCAGCATTTTCTGATTTCTGCGGCATGATTTATTCACTTCTGTGGCAGAATGCAGTCCTGTCATTGCCTAAATATGACGTGATGTCATCGATGACATCATATGCTGAGCATAGAGGAGGGGCTTCAGGATAAACGAGATGGGAAAGAAAGCCTGACACTATGGAAAAACAGTATATTTATATGAAAATTCACCAAAAACAATGAATTCTGCAGCACTATATATATTCTGCGGCATGACGCAAATTCTGCGGCAAACTCTCAACTGCAGAACCACAGAATTCCAGGGGCCTTGCCCAAGATCAATGGCCATGTTGTACAGCATGCAGCAGGCCAGGAATAGGCCACATGTTTTTGCAGGGCTGTACTGTAGGGCACCACCGGACCTGTCTAGGCAACAGAAGTGCATCTTGGGCATACGAAAGATTTGCTCAATAATGTTGCATGTAGCAGTGTGTGCCTTGTTGTCCTGTCCTCTGTAGCACTGGATGGGCTCGGATGGGGGTGAGCAGTCATGGGCGCAGGTGGTAGTTGCTGTCACCTGTGTGGGAAAGACATGCAGGTTAGCACGTGGCATTGCTTGTCCCCATCCTAGCACCCCTCCACCTATGGCTACCCTCTCAGCTCCTGCTGTGTGTGGTGTGGGCATCTGCCCACTGCGAGACTGCTCATGTACCCTGTCACATGCCATGCTCACCTAACTGGTGACCCGTGGGGACCTCCCCACACTCGAATCTCTGACACAGGATGGAGCTCTGCCAGATGAAAGTATCACGTGCACTCCCAGGGTGGGTGGTGCAGACACTGATGATTTGCTCCATGGCATTGCACACCACCTGGCAGTTGACAGATGGGTACCCCTTTCTATTCATGTAGGTGGCACCCTCTGGGCCAGGTGGTGCGCGTATGGCCATGTGGGTACAGTCTATGGCCCTGATCACACCTGGCATGTGTGCCACCCTGTGGAAGTCCTGCATGTTTACTGCACACTCTGCCTGTGTGCTTGGGAATCGAATGAACTCCGAAGCATGTGGCAGCAGGGCGTTGAGGAATTGTGTGAGGAGGTGGGATGTGGCCAACTGGGTTATTCCAGTGGTTGCCCCTGTTGGTTTCTGGAAGGTGCCCATGGTGAGCAGGCATACTGCTACTGTCACCTTGATCTTCACTGTCATGGCATGGCTCCTTCTGGTGGGTGCCTGCAACTCATCATGGCACAGCTCGCAGAGCTGCCTCAGAATTGCCCTGTTCAGCTGGTACCGACCCACAATCTCTGCATCCCCATAATCCTCAAAGGTGAGGCGGACATGGTACCATCTGTGTTGGGCATAACTCTGATGGGCCCTTCCGTGGCCACGTTGCTGTTCCTCCCTCCTCCTCACACCCCTCATTACTGCCTCCATCACGAAGGGACCAGCATCCATCTCAGTCAGTTTCTGTGGTTTGTGCATCTGCTGTGTGTGTGTTTGAGCCTCTTTTAATAGGCTCAGTTCTATCTAGTGCATTCTGTGGGTTGCTCCTGATTTGTGCCGTGACTTTCGGCTGAATATGCCATTTCACAGCTTATTCATGGGAATGCCCCCTTGTACTTGCACCGCATACATTAGTGTTGTGCGTCTGTGCATTGCATTTTGCACAGTGCATTCTCGTTGGTTGAATATCTCTCCAGGGTACATTTCTGTGGTTGCACATTGCTTAACTCCTTTGAATATCTGGGCCTAAATGTCTTCTATGTACTTTGCCAGCAACGTTATGAACTTGTAGCTGCCGTACTGCTGTATTGTAAGGACCCCTTACTCTGTTCTCCATGAAGAGTCATGTTTTGATTCTTTGTTTTATTTTTTGTTTTGTCAGTGTTGTGCCATTCCTTTTCAGAAAGGGCCAAATGTTTTTAGCACTTAGCCCTTCCATCCCTTTTGAAACCACGCACAACCACCTTTCCATGCCCCTCCTAAAACCCAGAACAAATAAATAAAAATAGAAATAAATTGACACTAAATGTCTTTTATGTACTTTATCAGCCACATTATGATGTAAGTATAAATGGGAATTATGTAAGGGGAAACACTTTAATCATACTGTAGAGCCATAGTATGTGATTTTAAAATGCAGTAGATAAATGATTTTGTCTCACTGTGCTAGATCCTGAGCACAGCATATGCTGTAGTACTGCTGCTCTCAAAGCTTTATAGAACTGTTATGGTGCAGTAGACAGTTCCAAATAAATTTGCACAGTGGATGTACAAAGGTGGTGCAACTAGCATGTGCATAGGATGGTAGACAAGCAGAGAGGCACAATATGATGTCTATTTGTGGTCCATACTGTGCACTTCAAGACAGCAGAAACAAAAGAATAAACTACCCAAAATATATATATAAAAAGAATTCAAAACCACATATCTCACATAGAGAGAAACAGGTCTAATGATCTGGGAATTTTGTCTGTCCAACAGTCGTAACTGAAAAAGTAAAACACAGAGAAATTTGTACAGTGATAGTTTACTTTAACTTTTATAGATAACGTTTATGTTTTCTTTTTTTATCATGTAATGCTTTCTTACACCTGCTGCAGCACACTACCAGCTTGGGGCATCCAGCTGCCGGCTCCACCCACCGGAAAAACTGGGTAGCTCAAACTGCACCCAGAAGGATCTGGGATGGCCGTCTCGCCATCCCACTGGAGGACTCCCCCTCTGCCTCAGCCAGCCAGAACAGCCCCGGACTCTCCCCAACAGGATTCTGCCAAAGTCCTTCAGGTGGCGCAGAGCATGGCCATCAATCTGCATGGTCATGCCCAGCCATTTTCCTCCTGATTGGTCCCCTGGAACATGGACATACAGTGACGTCCAGGCACAGTGTGCCAACATCCGCCGGGTTCCCCCTCCAGATCGCCAGCACTAGAGTGCTCCCGAGCATCCCCAGGAGCTGCTACAGCACGGCAAAATTCCCCAACACACCCCAGGACTGGGAGAGCAGTCTATGGATACTCAATCCCAGTCCTCCCCTGCCGACCCCCGATGGCCCGGGCTTGTTCCTGAACCCGGGTCGCTGGCGTGGCACGAGGTGTGGCGTCCAGCGCCTCAACCCTCAGTGCCACCGGGCTGGCAAATATCATTTATGTTTTCAATGCTTGGTAGGTGCAGCAAAAGAACACCATGCTGAAGGACCCTCCAACCCCCAAATAAAGAGCTAGGAGGAGGCTGGGGGCTTGGAGGTGGACTCTGCTCCACACACATATCCCAAACTTGTGGCACTAAAATTATAGGGCTAGAAATGTAACATGTCCTGCACATCTATATGGTTATATAGTCATGTAATGTCCTGTTCAAAATAATGTATTTTGCCATATATAAATACAGTATATACTGTCAGGGATGATGTACGCTAGTGTGGCAACAAGGCAGGGCTGTTTTCCTCCAGTTGAAAAGTATACAGTACAGTCCCCCCAACTCCCAGTTATTTTTTATAGCTAGTGACAGGGTCGGATTGCAAAGCCTGCTTGTTATTCAATACTTTGCACTAAAATATATATATATATATATATATATATACAAACATATAAATATATATATATATATACAAACATATAAATATATATATATGTATATATATACTTAGCAAAAAACTCCATTTATGCATTAGTTAGGGTTATTTCCACAGTGACAAAAGTGTGGAAATGTGATATTATAGTTCAAAAACCGATCTCAGCATTTCCCCCCCTCCCACACACACACACATATGCAAGTAGGGGAAGGACCAAGACAACATAGCAAATCAGAGACAACCAGCAGCAGGTAGCAGAAATAACATACAACTCTCTAAACATACTACAAGACACACCCATCACCCTGGTTCACCAACTGTATGAGTTTTGCTGCCATCCGAGTGCTTTGGGAGTACACAGACATGCTGGGCAAACATGGATGATGGAGTACAGTAAGCATTTGTGTGTTACAGATACAGTTAACCATCATATGTTGCTAATAAGTATGTGTAGGTAATGCAGTAGTATAACATGTTATCCCATCAGGCTGTCCATTTCTGCATAGTGATATGTGTTTGTGGGAGCACGGGCCCTCCGGGCCCTGCATTCTCACTTACACATAAGCACGGAGCCATACAACAGCCCTATCGGCTAAGGAAGCCTTGTAACAGTAATGTGCCCACATCTGGGGAACTGCAGTAGCTAGTAAAAAAATTCAAGTGTGGTTGCAATCATGAGAGTGAGTAGTTCTGGCAACATAAAGTCGACTGAATCTGTATCTTGCATTGCATCCAAGATAAGGGCAGCACAAAGTGCTGTGAATGCTAACTCTGTTGGCATAATAGTGAGCCTCGGACATGAAAATGAGCAATTGGAATAGTAAATTGCAAATATCTCAGGAATCGTACAAGGTAGGAAAAAAAGTCAAATTTCATGTAGTTTATGGCTTTCCAGCCTAGTTCTGCACTTAGTCCCCCTATTGTGATGAAAAGTCTGTAACTCAAACCGTTTTCGAGATACGGGCCCCGAAAGGCATCATGGGTGCCACAGTGTTATCCTATGGGAATATCTCTAAACTTTGGAATGCTGTAACTCTGGGCCCCTGTAATATTTTGGAACCAAACCACCACAAGGCACATCTGTGGGACCAGGGCTTGCTACCCTGCAAATTGCAGCCCAAAAGACCAAACCATTTTGTTGCAGGAGGCTGGCAAAGAGTTGCAGTTATTTTGAGCATACGTTCACAAAATACTTCCGCAAATCACGAAAGTTTTGTGAGAAAGTATTTTGCAAAAGTAATTTTCAAAAAATTTTAAAACTGCATTTCTGGGGGATTTAACCCCCCAAAAAAGATATGGCTAGCATCCTCAGGACCCAAATAGGTAAACACAACAATCAGTGTTTACCTAGAGAGTCCAAATTTTAAACACCAAGCATTTTCTGTGTCACTAACTGTAAACAAGATGGCCACCTCATGAAAGTAAAAGGGCCATTTGCGAAGAGTAAAAGGGCCATTTGCGACAGTAAAAAGGGCTTCTCATGAAAGTTTCATGATTTTTGCTAACTTTCCCCATTTACTATAATCGGAAATTTGTCTTTTGAATAACTTTTGAATGATTTTACGGTGGCAAAGTTATTAAGGTGCAAAATTTGAGGTTTTGCATTAAAGTGGCTACTCAGCCCTAACAATAGTGGCGCTACCACGTCATTAATATATATATATATATATATATATATATATACCTATATATATATATATGTCATGCATTAATGTGATCATGTGACCTTCTGACCTACCATTACTTAAGCCATTAAGGTCAGACAGGATTACGGTGACCTTTGGTTGTAATTAGAGTATTGGCTGCTCCTGTTATTACCTAATCAGCTTGTTGCCAAGTTTTTCTCCATTTTTCTTTTCACTGATAATATTGCCTTACTTGCTTTTTGAGACGGCTCCCTAGTATAGAGTGTAAAGTATTGAAAGATGAGCATTATACATTACAGTACCCTTCCTTTATGATATATGGGTCACCCTCCCTCCCTGCTCCCCGATATTGCCCGTGGAACAGGTATAAAGTAATTAACCCCCGACTATATAGCTGCTCCTTGTGCATCTCTCCCCAATTTTACAGGTGTAAAAATGACAATAAAAGTACCCTTTACAGATGGTACATTGGACCACCATCCCCACCCCAGTTTGTACTGCCCAACATCCACCTATCCAAACCCATCCTGAAACTCCCAGTGGGCAACTGGCTCAGCCCTCCTTTCACCACCACTGCTGGCTGTCGACCTGACCTGTCACTGAGCATGTACTAGATTTAGTATGTGCTCAGTGTCTGGTCAGTTGGCAGATGGCCATGGCCTTGAGAGGAGGGATTGTGCCAGTTGGCAACTCTGAGTCTCAGGACGGGAAGGGAGTGGGGAGCAGGGGAGATGGGCACTATCTGCCCTTTGTGTGTGCATTGGGGGGGGCAATGTATCACCTGGGAATGGTGAATAAATTTAGAATATTTACTTCAATGACATCTTGTTGCTGGGTGGTTGTACCAATATAACAGCAGGTGGGCTTTACTTTTTTCCCACCGGCAACGTCGAGGAGCAGGGCAGTGTGCCACTATACCACCAGGCCAATACTTTAGATTATAATTATTGCACTGACACCATTGGGGAGCTGATGTAATGGGGCCACTATACCACCAATGAAGTTGACTTGTATGTTTAACTATTTCATCAGCCATATACTGGAGTTTGGCGAGCTGGTGAAGGTACTGTATCTTTTGCTATAATTATTCAACCGGCATAATTGGAGATGGGGGTTGGGGGGGGTCAATATTTCAATTAAGAAGCAGGCTTTGTTTGGGGAGAGTTTGCCTCAGTTTGGGGGTGGGGCAGCAGCAACTTACAACTCTGGAAGTTTCTTTGTTTTTATTGCTCTGTTTCTGGAAGGTTCTGGCCGTTTCTAAGCAGGAGGGGCTCTACTTTCAAAAGCAGTTGTGTAAGAGGCTGATTGACTCTCATGGGAGCTGCAGTATGGTATTGTATAGGTAGTTTAGAACTGTATGTTGTCTTATATGTCTTATATAACTGTACTTTTAGTCAGCATTTTATGCTTTGTGCAGGTATAGTGGTTAATAAAGCATATAGGTATTTTTAGTATTGTATTATATTTTAGGAAGAACTGTACTTTTTGGTCAATATTATGTAGGTATAGTTGGTAATATAACTTATAGGTATTTTTGGGTATCTTTGGTGAATATTGTCTTGCACCTTGTGCAGGTATAGTTGGCACATTGGTACGATTAGTATAGATAGTACTGTATTATCTTTTGTTTCATTAATAGGTAGTGCTAGCCATGGGTAGGATTGTGGGATGCAGTGGTTGTGGGGCAGTGGTATGGATGAACATACTGTGGAGGCTGGGAGGGTGTCCAATCTGCCACAGGCTGAGAAGGCTCAAGGTTGAGATGTGGTGGCTTGGTATAGAGATGGAGAGGATGGGGGGATTCTGGGACAGGTGGGCCTTCACCAGGGAGTAACATGAGGACACCACATGGGAGAAACAATGGGTCAAGGGAAGAGACGTGGGGAGGAGGTGGGAGCAAACTGGACAGGATGCCTAATGATGGAGAGTAGACTCGAGTTGGGCCTAGCACCAGAGGGGGTACTCAAGTCAGGGGGAAGGAGCCAGTGCATAGCAGAACAGAGGGGGTAGAAAATAGGTTTGCTGTGCTGACAACACTGGTGGGGGAGGAGGAGGAGGAGAAGGAGGGCAGGCTCCAGGTGGGGGTAGGAGAGAAAACAGTAGGAGATTGCATAAGGGACTTTCCTTGGAAGAGTAGGGGAAGAGGGGCAATACTGGTGGAGGGGTGAGAGGGTCACTGCAGAGGTGAGGGAGCCCAAGGCAGAAGGGGGGAGGTGGAGGATAGCAAGTGAGCAGTGAAGGGAGAGGGAATAGGTCAGGGGTGGGGGTGGGGGGACTGCTGGAGCGAATGGTAGAGCTTCTAATATGGGGGACTCTAGAAATGAGAACCTGGGTAGAAGGGTGGGAATGAGAGTGAGAAATGAAGAAGGGGGTGTACTGGTACTAGGGACACCATACATAAGGGGATCAGATGGGGCAGCAAGGGGGAACGGAATAGTTGCATATGGGTGGAGTCCATACCAGGGTTAATGGCAGATGGGGCGGGCAGTCAATTCTAAAATGTGCAAGAAGGGGTAGGAGAAAACCGCATATAGTGGTGCATGTGGGTACAAATGACCTGGTGGGTAAGATGGTGGAGGTAGTGTGGGAGAGGTCTGAGGGTGTGGGAAGGCTGTGCAAGGTGATAGGTGAGTCGGTGGCCTTCTCAAAGGTGCTCCCAGTACCCTGTGCAAGTCCAATGAGGAAAGGGAGGATTGGGGAGTTCAACACATGGTTAGGGGAGTGGTGTTAATCCAGGGGATATGGGGTAGTGGGTGGATGGGGCAGGACCTGGGACACTACCGATCTATATGCAGGGGATAGGCTGCACTTGAATGGGGAGAGGAAGGGGGTATTAAAGCAGAAGTTAGAGGAGTATATAGTGACAAAGGTGGATTTAAACTAAGTAGGGGTGGCAAGTGGACAGCTAGTAGGCAGGGATCTGGAAGAGAGGAGTCAAATAGCTTACCCCTCCAAGCTAGCAGGGAAGGATTCGGGGAAGTTGCATGGGGGGAATAGGAGGGAGGAGAATCAAAGAGAGGAAGGGAAGGGGACAGGATGGAGAGTGGTCTCACTGAATGCGAGAAGCTTAGATAACAAATCAGCTGAGTTACAGGTGCGCTTGGCAGTGGGGAATGTGGATATTGCGGCCATCATAGAAACATGGGCCACAGAGTACTGGGACTGGAATATGATGATCCTGGGGTATAGGATATTCAGGAAGGATAGGGCAGAGGGGATGGGAGGCATGGCAATCTATGTGCAAGAAGGGATAAGGTGGGTTAGAGAAGAGGAGGAGGAAGGCAGGACAGAGGCCCTATGGATGTAGTTCCAGGACTCAAAGAAAAGGACACTGAGGATGGGGGTAGAGCACAGACCACCAGCACAAGTGGAGGACCTGGACAGAGAGTTACCTGATCTGATTAGAAGGGTCTGTAGGAAGGGGAACAGTGGTGGTAGGGGATTTCAATCTACCGGCCGTGGATTGGAGCACCCCAACCACCATGGGTGCAAGGGAACAAGTCATATTACATGCAGCTCTGGACAGCTTCCTGGTGCAGTTGGTCCATGAAAAGACTAGGGAAGGAAGAACTCTGGACCTGGTATTATCAACTGGAGAGGCTGTAAGGGATGTGGAGGTGGAGGACCCTCTGGCTGGAAGTGACCACCACATGGTGTGGTTCATGCTCAATATGAGAAGGAAAAAAGGGGGTACAGGAACCAGGGTGATTGATTTCAAGGAGGTGGACTTTAAAATGATGGGGGAGATTATGGGTAGATACCTGGTGAGTATTCAGCTTAACATGGATGCTTGTCAGAAGTGGGAGATTATTTAAACTGGGCTGGTGGAGGCTACTGGGACATGTGCAAAGACATGTAGCAAGAAGGGCAGGGCAGAGAACTCCAGTTGGTTAACCCAGGAAGTGATGGAGGGGGTGAGGGCTAAGAGAAAAGCATTTCAGAGACTCAAGAAATCAGGAGGGGAAGAAGACAAGGAGGAGTATACGAAGAGCTCCAGGAAGGTAAACAGGCTGGTCTGAGTGGCCAAAGCTTCGAGAGAGTTGAGGCTGGCTCACGGTATCAAGGATGGTGAAAAGGACATCTTCAGATACATTAGGGAGAGATGGAAGAACAAGTACCAGATTGTGAGGATTAAGAAGGATGGGGGGTGGGTAGAGAAGGAGGAGGATCAGGCAGAGGCACTAAATGAGTACTTCTGTGTTCATGAAGGAGAAAAGGGGGCAATACCTTGAGGGAGGAGAGGGGCAGGAAGGGGAGGAGTGACTGATACAGAGATTACAGAGTTCAGGGTTCTGCAGGGGTTAAGGGCACTGAGGGTGGACAAAGCATCGGGTCCGGTCAACATTCACCCTAGGGTGCTAAAAGAACTGGTGGCGATCCTGGCAGGACCACTGGCTGACCTGTTCAGTACCTCCCTGGACACAGGATGTATACCAGAACACTGAAGGATGGCCCATGTGGTACCTATTTACAAAAGTGGCCGTAGGGATGAGCGGGGGAACTACAGACCTGTGGTCCTCACATCGATTGTGAAAAAGACCATGGAGACAATCCTGAAGGAGAGGCTGGTGGCATTTTTGGAGGACAGTGGACTCCAGGATGTTCAGCAACATGGGTTTATCTCGGAAAGATCATGTCAGACAAACCTAGTTGAGTACTACAACTGGGTTACCAGGGAATTGGACAAGGGCCATGCGGTAGATGTCCTGTATTTGGATTTCAGCAAGGCCTTTGATTCAGTACTGCATGGAAGGCTGGGGGGCTGGAGGATACCAGGGTGGGCACAAAAATGATCAAATGGCTCACCAGTTGGCTGAAGGGAAGGCAGCAGAGGGTGGTAGTGGGGGGGGCTCTCATCACCAAGGGATGTGACGAGCGGAGTGCCACAGGGATTGGTAATGGAATCGGTGCTGTTTGCACTATTCAGAGCAGATATCTCACGTGGACTCTGGAGTAAGATCAGTCTGTTCACAGACGATACTAAAATGGGAGCTGTGGTAGATGATGTAGATAGGTGGAAAGGGCTGCAGGATGACCTGACCAAACTACAGGAATGGTCAGAAACATGGCAGCTGGGGTTCAACACCAAGAAGTGCAAAGTACTGCACTTTGGAACTAGGAACCAGGGGAGGAGCTATCAGCTCAGAGGGGTTCAGCTGGAAAGCACCAGGCAGGAGAAAGATCTTGGGGTGATTATAATGGGGAATATGAACAACTCAGCACAGTGCAGGAAGGTGGCAGTGAAAGCCAACAAGACGCTGGGGTGTATAGTGAGACGTATCTCTTCCAGGGATAGGGAGGTGATTTGTCCCCTGTACAGGTCACTGGTCAGACTGCACCTGGAATACTATGTGTAGTACTGGCACTCATTCCTGAAGAAAGACATCAGATTATTAGAAGGGGTACAGCGCAGGGTGACAAAGATGATCCAGGGTCTGGAGGGTATGGTATCCCATGATGAGGGTGCTGGGGAAAGGGTGCTGACCATAATGGTGACCTGCTTCCCAGTGAATCCCTCATGGTGATGGGAGGGTAGGGCAGCTGGATGGGGGGGGTCAGCGAGTATAGTAACAGGATGTCGCTCATTACGACACGCACGAGGGGAGCGGAAGTGAGCACACATGGCCACACAGCAAGTGGATGTGAGGTTGTGCCACCATGGTTGCCAGTCGACCCCATGGTGAGGTGGGTGGGCTGCTGGTGCTGGTCGACGAGTCTGGGGTTTGGATCCGGGCGCTGGTGCAATTTCACTGAGCCCGCCCAAATGTTTTATTTTTAATGTTTCACCTTCAAATGCACTCCCCTGGAGTTGAGAATCCAGGTAGGGTGGGTAACAGCCTCAACAGGAAAACATTTAAAAGTAAGTCCTTATGTTATTTTTGGTGTCAGAGTGCTGAAAATGTTTGGCACTCTAGACTTCTTGATAACAGTGATCACCTTTAGGCTTTCGCCGTTATCACGTAGAACCGGAAGGTATGTCCTATGAGGATAGGCTGGGCGAGCTGAACATGTATTCACTGGAGGAGAGGAGAGGAGGGATGGGTGGATATGATTGAAACTTTTAAATACTTAAAGGGGATTAACAAAACTGACACAGAGAGGATCCTCCAGATTAGAAGTGGGAGGGTCACAAGTGGGCGTAAATTGAGATTGGTGGGGGGGAAGATTCAGGAGGGAAATCAGAAGACTCTTTCTCACTGAACAGGTGGTGGATAAGTGGAATGCCCTGCCTGAGGAGGCCTGTATTATGGTGGGGGGTATTAAGAGGGGGTGGGGCAGTGTGAGGGGAGGTGTAATTAAGAGGAGTGGGATGGAGGGTGGGGCAGCTGCAAGTCGAGTGCTGGCTGCAGAATCGAGCAGACTCGCTAGACCATTAGAGTTGTTTCTGCTGGCATTTTCATATGTTTTATATGATCCACTGTCAAAACTAATCTCCAGGCTAGTAGTGACTGAGAGGATGCTCCTAAGTGCTACTGGTTCATCACCCAAAAAACAGGGTTCAAATATTACAGGAGCAGTATTATTGTATTAATTTAGTCCCAATTCAATTCCCCTTGATTTCTTCCTAAAGCATAAAGTGTCAATACCATCACATCACTGTTTACATGTTCACCCTGTCATTTATTGATCCCTTCACATATGATATTTGTGGCAACACGCAATTGTGGAGCATGCATTGTTGGCACATAAAGGAGTTGTAAATCTGCCCTCACTCACAGAGGACATCCTCTCCATTGATTTTTATTACTTTTCATTTTATACATTTTGTATGTTCTATGTACATATAAAAAGTATACAGTTCAGCCCCCCCCACAGTTATTTTTTTAGCTAGTGACAGGGTCAAATTGCAAATCCTGCTTGTCTTTCAGTACTTTGCACCCTTTACTGCTAATGAGGTAGTAACCGTAGCAGCCAATAATCTAATAATAGCGGTGGGAGGTTTATATACTATATTTTTATATGTATATATATATATATATAAACATAGAAACATAGACTTTGACGGCAGATAAGGACCACTTGGCCCACCCAGTCTGCCCATTTCCCTACCTACTGGATAAGCTGCAGATTCTAGTTAACCAACAGCCTACTTCCTGCAACCCCAACTATAATTGCCTTGTGTCTGTCCTGCATGTTTGAATTCCCCACTGTTTTAGACCCAGCGACCTCCTCAGGAAGGCTGTTCCATGTATCCACCACTCTCTCTGTGAAAAAAATTCCTCACATTACCTCTGAGCCGCCCTCTATCTTTAAATTGTACCCTTGTTCTTACACGCCTCTTTTCTGAAAGATGCTACCTCCTGGACTTTGTTGATTCCTTGAGGTACTTAAATGTTTCTATCATGTCCCCCGTCCTCCTTTCATCAAGAGTATACATATTAAACTCTCTCAGTCTCTCTCTCTTCATATGGCTTCTGCTGCAGACCTTGCACCATTTTAGTTGCCTCCTCTGGACTGCTTCCATCCTGTCTATGTCCTTGCGTGAGATGAGGTCTCCAAACTGCACGCAGTACCCCAGATGGGGTCTCACCAACTGTCTGTACAGAGGGATAACCACTTCCCGCTTCTACTTGTGACACCCTTCCTATGCATCCCAGTATCCTCCTGGCTCTCCTTACTGACTTTTCACATTGCTTACCCACCTTTAGGTCATCTGATATGACTACCCCAGGTCCCTTTCCATTTTGTTGTTGTTAGTACCTCCCTGCTATTGTGTATTCTTCTCCTGGGTTTTGCTTCCCAGGTGCATTACTTGCACTTCTTTGTATTGAATCTAAGTTGCCACATGTCTGACCATTTCTCCAACCTTGCCAAGTCCCTTCTCATCTTTTACCCCCCTTGTGTATCAACTCTGTTACAGATCTTTGTGTCATCTGCAAAGAGGCATACCTTTCCCCAGACCCTCTGCAATGTCACCTATAAAGATGTTAAAGAGGACTGACCCAGTACTGAGCCCTGAGGTACTCTACTAGTGACCCTCTTCTTCGAATGTGTTTCATTCACTATTACCTTCTGTGTCCTGTTGTGCAGCCAGTTTGTTGCCCAGGCTACCACCCTGGGATCCACCTCAAGGCTGGCTAACTTGATTATTAATCTTTTGTGTGGGACTGTGTCAAATGCCTTGCTAAAGTCTAGGTAGGCCATATCCACAGCCCCTCTCTGGTCTATTACTTTGGTCACCCAGTCGAAGAAATCAATTAGATTCATCTGACATGACCTTCCTGCCGTAAATCCATGCTGCTTTGGGTCCTGTGCCCTGCTGGTCTCTAGGTACTCAACAATTCTTTCTTTCAGATGTGATTCCATCATTTTCCCTACCACTGAGGTCAAACTTACATGTCTGTAGTTTCCTGCTTCTGCCTTGCTCCCACTTTTGTGAAGGGGAATCACTTCTGCCCTCCTCCAGTCCTCAGGTACTGCTCCATCCTGCCATGATCTGTTAAAAAGCATGGTCAGTGGTGTCACTAGGTCCTCCCTTAGTTCTTTTAGGATTCTGGGGTGAATCCTGTCAGGCCCATTGCTTTCTCCACCTTGAGTTTTAGGAGTTCTTTCAGGACTCTTTCTTCTGTGAATGGACTGGTGTCAACCCCCCTACCCAGAGTGCTTCTATTGTCTGGTGTAGGTAAGTCCTCCTCATCTTCTTTTGTGAATACTGAGCAAATGTATTCATTCAGTATCTCTGCCTTTTCACTGTCTCCCTCTGCCCACCTCCCCTCTCCTTTATTAATCTTCACTATCCCTCCCTTAACCTTTCTATGCTCCTTAATGTACCTATAAAAGGTTTTATCCCCCTTCTTAACTGAGTTGACTATTTTTTCTTTGGTTTGAGCCTTTGCTAGTCTGACTGCCTTCCCCACTTCTTTCTGCTTTAATTGGTACAGTTCCCTGTCAAGCTCCTTCTGTGATTCCTTATACTTTTTGAATGCAGCCTTTTTCTCCTTAACCTTCCCTGCCACCTCGTTTGAAAACCATAGTGTTTTTTTACTCCGCTTTGTTTTCTTTATTTGCTTCACACAAAGGCTTGTTGCCTCTATGATGGCAGTTTTGATTTTTCTCCATTTTTCTTCAACCCCTCCTTTTTGGTCATTTGCTAGTGCATTTTTCAGGTATTCACCCATTTTGCCAAAGTCAATAGGTGTAATAGGTAAACATGTGATAGATAAACTTCTCTGAGGTGTGCGGTCATGCTCAGATATACGCACGAGGTCGCAGTCTGAGTGCGTCAACCACTCAAGGCATATGTATGTCAGAGCACGACCGCACACCTCAGAGTGGTTTATCTATCTTATCAAATGTCAACATTTTTTTTTGGGGGGGGGTAAAAGTGCAGGTGTGTGGTCACGGTCTGATATACGCACGGTCACCTGATGGCATTTGTCCAATGCTGTTACTGTAGATGACCATTTATGTATTACCCATTTTATAAATATATATATATTTGTAACACGACAAAAATGAGAAACCCAAAATAAGACGTCATTGGACAAAACGCACCACATGATCACAGTTGGAGCAGGGATTAATCACCGGTAATGCCCTCTCCAACTATTAATCTCAGGGTTACCAGGTCAGGCTCTAGCCCCACTACCTGTCACAGCAGCAAACAGAACACACATCACGCCAAAAACGCAAGATTTCACCGCCCCGACACACAGCTGAACAGTTCCAGTGAAGAGAACTGTAAAATGGAAACAACAAAGCAAGTATTCTTGTGTTACAAACACATTAATCGTCTCGAGTCGGCTGCATTAATTACGATGGTTAAGGAGTTGTGGCATCGCTGGCCTTGTGCCACAACCCCCTCAACCATACATTAATTCCGCAGTAGAAGCCTCCTTTTCCGGGCATTAATGCTTACATAAATGTCATGCATTACTGTGATCATGCGACCTTTTGACCTCCCACTAATTATGCTGTTAAGGTCAGAAAGGATTACGGTGACCTTTGGCTGTAATTAGAGTATTGGCTGCTCCTGTTATTACCTCATCAGCATGTTGCCAAGTGATTCTCCATTTTACTTTCCACTTACAGTATAGTATTGCCTCACTTGTTTTTTAAGATGGCTCCCTAGTAAAGGGTGGAAAGTATTGAAAAAGGAGCAGGCTTTGCAATGCGACCCTGTCACTAGCTATAAAAAAATAACTAGGGGGAGCTGTATACTTTTTGACTGGCAGAAAACAGCCACTAGCTTACACTGTCCCTGACAGCCACCTTTAACTGGTTTGGAACCTGGAATTATGGCATTGGCAGTGGTGTTTGTGTATTAATGCGATCATGTAAACTTCGGACCTCCTACTAATGCTTACACAGAATTGGTGGTATAGCGGTATACTGGAGCATAACGAAGAAGTTTTCATTAGCTATTAAGTTGGGACAGGACTGAGGTTGCCTCTTTTAACCCTCACCACTGTAATTAGAGTATTGGCAGCTCCTGTTATTGCCTCATCAGCACGCTGCCAAGTGGTTCTGATCTTGTTAATATTACCCCATTTTACTTTTCACTGATAATATTGCCTTACTTATTTTAGTGTACACTGTCCCTGACAGCCAACACACAAATATTACTACCAGTTTGGAACCCAGGATCATGTGGTGTTTGTGCATTAATATGATCATGCATTACATGCTGCTTAATGTGATCATGTGACCTCCCACTACTGCTTACGCAGAAATAACAAACAACCAGTTTGGAACCCAGAATCATGGCATTGGCAGTGGTGTTGTAGAAGGAATAATGAAAACAGCCATGCCTTGATTTTTAAAGGGGATCCCTAGTAGTAGCAGATGAGCAGTGGGGGTTGCATACTTTATGAATAGACCTGTTATGCACAGCCCTGCTTTGTTGGCACAGTGCTAGTTTACATTTGAATTCATTTTATGGTAGTAGTAGATGAGCGGGGGTGGGCACTGTATACTTTATGAATGGACAAAAACTGCGCTGTCTTGTTGCTCACAATGGCAGTTTGAATTTCCTTTAATTTTATGGTTGATATTTGTGCACTTGCAAATGGATTTAGGAACTTGCCATTTACATGCTGTGTGATCCCATCTTGTCACTAGCTCTCTACTGATACAGTATATGGGGCAGTATAGTTTTTGAATGGACAAGTTTTTTAGCCTCTTCACAACTCAGCAGTCGGATATGTTGCATGTGTGTGAGCTGGGAATGGATATTTGGGTGACATGCAATAGGACTACAGGGACTACAGTGACACCTGCCATGGAATTATAATTGGCAGGAGACAAATACCGGGAAGAGTGCCACCTGGCGCAGTTTTGTTTCTCGGACAGAATTTCTTTAAATGTAGCCCGCTACTACATACCGCTTACAAAATATCGGATACCGCTCAGTGAATTTCTCTTAACTATTAATGATTGCCGCATGCTGCTACTGAATACCGACAATTACAGCTACCATGCTGATCAGCAACTCTAATACAGCTAATGCTACCGTTACCAAGAGTAACGCATCATACCTCATCAGTACAAAGCTTTTATATGATCACCACTGTAATTGGGTGGGCCTACTTCTCTTGTTCCTCTCTGATTCTTTTGCCCAAATTTAGTCTTGGCTATCGACAAACCAGCTGGTACTAAACAGTAGACAGACAAAAACCATGTTCTTTGGCTCAAAATTAAAACTCCATGCAACCTCCTGCAGCCTCTCTTACCTGTGTTGATGAGTCTCCACTAGAGGAGGTGAGCAGTTTTAAATACCTGGGAGTCTTACTAGACCCCTGCCTTGACCTCCCCATGTTACCTTGATCTGCAAATCAGTGAATATAAAACTGGGCATGGTCTTTATGGTCAAACAGTACCTATCCCCTGCTGCCTTCTGGCCATACAGTAGCTCAGGGGGTACTCCTTCCTGGGCTCACATATGACCTCTTAGCTTTCCTAGGTACAAGTAAAACCCTGCTCTCAAAATGGAATGTGACATACAACAATGTATGTTGTTTTGCATTGGCCACTCCTACACTCACACACCACTACCTCCTTTGCACTAGTCTAGTCTGACTCACCCATGCTGGTCAACATTATTTTGCTTTACACTGTTTCACTGATAAACTCCTGAGGATGGGCGTAAGTAAGAAAATAGTAAAGTGGGTAGGGTGATGGTTGTAGGGAAGGCAGCAGAGGCAGCAGAGAATTGTGGTGAATGGGGTCAAATCAGGGGAACGAGAGGTCACCAGCAGAGTACCAGATGTACCAGATGGATCTGTTTTGTGCCCAGTACTCTGTAATATATTCATCAGTGACATAGGAGAGGACATTCTGGGCAGGTTGTATATATTCACAGATGATACAAAACTCTGTGGTAGGGGTAGACAACGTGGAGGGGATAAGGGAGTTGTACTGAGACCTGCAAAGGCTGGAAAATTGGTCCAAAGTCTGGCAACTGAAATTCAGTACCAAAAAGTGCAACATTATGCATTTAGGAACGACCCCCTCCAGAACTGAGCATTGGATGGGGGTGTAAAACTGGACACAACATCAGAGGAAAGGGGCCTAGGAGTCATCATTACTGACTCCCTTAAACAAATCAGCCAATGTAACAAGGCCTTCAGCAATGCTAACAGGATGAGATGATGCATAGGATTCAACAGTACAGTACAGTTACTCGGTAAACAAAAACTAAATAAATAAACAGTAGCAAGCAGGAGATGCTGTTACCACTGTATAGGTCACTGGTGAGGCCACACCTGGAGTACTGTGTCCAGTTCTAGTGTCCCTACCTAAAAATGGACCCGGACAGGCTAAAGAAGGTACAACGCAGGGTGACCAGGATGATTCATGGCCATGAGGGCAGATCCTAACAGCACTAGCTAAAGACACTGAACATGTATTCACACAAACCCAGAAGAGAGAGGAGGGATGTGATAGAGACCTTTGAGTTTCTGAAAGGAATGAACAAGGTGGACTGTGAGGCGCATGTAAAGGTTATATTGAAAATTTTGTGAAAAATGTCCTAAAAATGGCAAAGTTATGAACATAAATTCAAAATGCCATTGAAATACATTATATGGCACTTACCTTGACTCCTCAGTTCATGGTTCAGCTTTGAAGATTGCGGATGTGTCTCAGTCCACAGAGGATGGCAGTGTATGACCTTGGCAGGTAAGTATAGGGTAAAGGGTGTGGGGTTGTGGGTGCTCAGTGGGAGGGTCGGAATGGGGGGATGGTGACAAGGGACCGTTTTCTTTATTTCAGGTTAAAAAAAAGACATCGGGGCACTGTGTTTTTTTATTTTTTAGGAACCAGAGAATAATAAACTATTTCAGGACACTGGGGGTGGGCTCCCGAGTGTCCCACACTGCTTGGGGGAGGGGGGCTTGCAAATGCCAACACGAGGATTGGGACCCCTGATTTTGGCAAGTGTTTTTGAAATAAAACAACAGGCTGTGGCGAGGGAAAGGGGGCATTCCGACATTGGAGGTGGGCATCCCAGTGTCAGATTATACATCCCCCAAAAATAAATAAATAAATAAACTGCCACTGGGCATTTGGCCCCCTGATGTGTAGATAAGACAGTGGAGGGAGGACCATCTGACACCAGGAGTGGGCATCCCAGTGTCAGATCATACAAAAAATAAAGAAATGACTAACTAAATAAATAAATACACTGCCACCAGGGATTGGGGCCCCTGGTGTGCTGATACAGTTTACAGCACAGCACAGTCATGATGGTGGGGCTATAATGAGAGTAACCCGTCCCTGACATAGGAGTTATGACACAGCAGGGATTGTTATATGACACAGCTGTCATTTGTTGGTAAACAACAGCTGTGTCGTATAGTGCAACCAGCTATTGTTAAATTAGCTATCCATAGAATGATGATTGGGGTGGGAGGGTAATAAAGCCAGAAAGTGCTTCACTAATCTATTCCAAAAAAAAGACAAGAAAACAACAGTTTTTTCCCCGTTATATAAGTTGTATCATATACTGTGGTATTGTGTTATACAACACACCACAGTATATGATGTGACATACATAATGAAATATGACAAAAAGATATCATGTTTTCACAAAAAAACAACTAATATCATGTTTTCACAAAAAAACAACTATCCATAGAATGTTGGTTTTTATGAACTGCGCATGCTCACAAATGTAACTTTTTTCTTATATAATTTAAAAACTACATGAACTGTGAGAGGTAAAAACCACAAAAGCATCTACCTTGGGCCAGACTCTATCAAACCTGAAAGTTCCAGATTTCAAATACTTACAATTTTTCAGTTATTGGAGTGCATAAAAACAAAGTATTAAAAAAGGAGACTTTTGCGGGGTTATTTTGCACCGCTGTAACTTTGCCCCCACTGAATCGATTTACATGAAATATTCAGCATTACAAGATCCTGACTAAAAGCTGTGCCTGCTAAATTTCATGTAAATCAGTTGGATGGGGACAAAGTTATTAACGTGCCACAACTGGGGTTTAACATTAAAGTGCTTCCTCAACCCTAATATACAGGCACGACCATGCCTGTATAATATATAAATATTCATTGTAAAAAAAATATTTATTTCTTAGAAATCATTTCACCAGGTAAACATACAGAGATACTAAGATAATTATATTTGAAGAAGCAAGTTGGGGGAGAGGAGATAAACACAAAAGTATAAGGAGGGATTAACCCACAGCAGGGTATGGATTTACTGAGCATTAATCCATGCCGGGGATTGGAATCACGAGGTCAAGCTGAGTGATTTCAACCAACCAGGCATGGATTAATGCTCAGTAA
Source organism: Neoceratodus forsteri (assembly GCA_016271365.2). NCBI lineage: Eukaryota > Metazoa > Chordata > Ceratodontiformes > Ceratodontidae > Neoceratodus > Neoceratodus forsteri. The sequence continues at coordinate 1,178,140,492 of CM028131.1, forward strand.
ACCCGTGACCTGTTTGGACGAATCAGAAGACAGTATTTTAGGAACCCATGTTACAATACGTTATATATACAGACATGTTATGCAAATCTAGACATGTTATGTACAAAGAAATGCAGTGCAATTGCATTAAGTTAAACAATGTGCATATGACACAAATGTATTGCAGTACAGTCCAATGGGGAACAAAGGGACTGCAGCTCATACGCGGGTACAATCACATTTGTGAGGTAATGCTTAGCTGAGGCAATGTTGGAATTTGGGCTAACACCCAAGGCCAGATTGTTTCACAACTGGGGAAACTTGTGACTGAATACAGCTTGCCGCAAATTAAGTTTACTCTTAGGAACAGGGAATCTGTTTCCCGTGGTAGAGCTAATGTTTTGGCTGCAAGAGGGTACCTGGTTTAAGCAAGGACCTTAGGTAGCTTGGGAGCTTAGTCAGCAAAAACTTAAAAGCACATAAAGCTAGGTACTGAGTATGTGTATCACACAGTGATGGCCAGTGGAAGTGCTTATTGAGCAGGCAGTGGTGGATTTGCACTGGGCAGCAGCGAATGAACCTACAGAAGGCATTCAGTAGTGCATCTAACTTAGATAGGTGGCACTGTGGAGCAGAACCATATTTCACACCACCATAGTCAATTACAGAGGAATGAGACATTCTGCAAAGGACTTCTTTAGGCTTTGAGAGAGGCAGTCATCTGCACTATATAAGGCTCCAAGCTTTCTTAATGATTTGGACACCAAAGACTGAATGCGAGGGAAGAAGTCTAGGGATTGGTCAAATTAAATTCCAAGACACTTGTACTCAGCTACAGACTCTAGGATACTTATATGAAGTGTATTTATAATCAGTGAAGGACATGTCACAAAGCATTTTTTAGTGCTTCCATGATCTTTCCCACTACCGAGGTGAGGCTGACTGGTCTGTAGTTCCCTGCTTCCTCTTTGTTCCCACTTTTGTATAAGGGGACTACATCTGCTGTCCTCCAGTCTTTGGGTACCTCCCCTGTTTCCAGTGATTGGCTGAACAGGATAGCCAGAGGTTCAGCCACCACCTCTCTTAGTTCTTTAAGGACCCTAGGGTGCACCCATCTGGCCCCATTGCTTTATCAGCTCTTATTACTTCCAGTTCCTTCAGGACCCTTTCTCGTAAAGGGTCTTGTGTCCATTTCTGCACCATTCTCACCCCTTGTACTCCCTTCAGACCCATTACCCCCCTCTTCCTTAGTAAAGACTGAGCAGAAATACCTGTTTAATATGTCAGCTTTATTGTTGTCATCCTCCATGCGGCTCCCATCCTCCCCCTTCAGTCTCACTATCCCTCCCTTTGTCTTTCTTTTTTCACTTATGTACCTGTAAAAGGTTTTGTCCCCTTTACCCACTGATTTTGCAATGTGTTCTTCTGTCTGAGCTTTGGCTTCCCTTACTGACTTCCCTGCCTCCCTTTGTTTCTTCTGGTACTTCTCCCTATCCCCTTCTGTCTGTGTCTTTTTGTACTGCCTGAATGCAATCTTTTTGGCTTTCACTTTCTTTGCTACCTCTTTGGAAAACCATAATGGTCTCCTCTTCCTTCTCTGCTAACCTGTTTAATGCATAATTCTGTTGTTCTTATAATCCCCATTTTAAATACTGCCCACTGTTCCTCAACCCCTGATCTCGTCCCATTCCCCTTAATGCCTCTTTCAAGTATCTCCCATTTTCCCAAAGTCTGCCCCCAAAATCCAGGATACGTGTTTTTGTGTGGTTTGGTTCTGCTCTTCTGTGATTTCAAACCACAATGACTGGTGGTCACTGTTACCCAGATGCTCCCCACTGTTACCCCCATCACACTGTCCCTGTTTGTGAGCACAAGGTCCAGTATTGCCTTCTGCTGAGTTGGTTCCATGACCAGTTGCTTGAGGAAGGCACCCTGAAGGGAGTCCAGGATAAATCTGTTCCTAGTTGATGCTGCTGCTGGGATGCTCCAGTCCACATCTGGAATATTGAAGTCTCCAACCAGTACTACCTCACTTTGTCTGCCATCCTTGGATGGCTAGCATCAGCTCCCTATCTGTTTCTTCCTCCTGGGCTGGTGGTCTATAGACCACACCCCAGCGGATGGCTGGCCCCATTTTCCTTTCCAGCTTAACCCACAGTATCTCTCCCATTTTGTTCCTCCTGGATCTGTGTGGCCTTATGTCATTTTTCACATACAGTGCCCCCTCCTCCTTCCTGCCTGCTCTGTCTCTTCTGAATATGTTGTAGCCAGGTATGGCCATCTCCCAGTCATGGTTATCATTACACCAGGTTTCAGTGATGGCCATAATGTCCAGGTCTGACTGTACCATGACAGCCTCCAGATCTTCCATCTTGTTGCTAAGGCTCCTGGCATTTGCACACATGGCTTTCCATGATTTGACCTCCCGAGACTGCTTCACTGTTCTACTCCAGCCCCTTCCTTGGTTGTCATTTATCCCTGGTTCTCCTTGCTGGAAACATAATTTTCTTACTATTTTGTTTGTGTACAGTATGACTTAAATTGCAGTACACAATTCTTGCAAAGTTTTTTATGGGCTTTTTTTCATGTTTCTTGCCTTTAAACATTTTGCTCATGTAGTGCTTAGTACATTTTTATGTTGATTGTGCGCAGGTGCAAGAAACGTATTGTGGCAGCTTGCTGCAGAAGCAAGTTGTGGAGGCACGGCACTGTTGTGGCCAATGCCCCCACAGCCTTTGGAGGCTTGGCCAGCTGTTTCCAATGGGGTGGCACACTGCTGCTGACACTAGTTCAGCCAGCATGACACAACTTTGTAAGGTTTCAGCCGCTGCAATCAGGGGCCGCCTCCTCATTGCAGCATAAGCCATTCCTCTGCAATGAGGGAGCAACCCTTAATTGCCGGGCGGAACCATGTTACTGCGATATTGTTTGTGAACATGGTGGTGGCTTGCTGTCATGTTCACATGCTCACAAATAATATTAAAGTACCCCCACTGCCGAGGGGGTGCCCAATCCCCCTCAGCAGCATGTGCTCCCCCACCGTGTTTGTTTGCCGATGGGGTCACAATCCCCTTCGGCTTCAGTGCCTACGCTCATGTTGCCAATGAGGGAGCCTGCTCCCCATTGGCATTATGTCCCCCCTCCCACTTTCATTTGCCTATGGGGATCCCACTCCCCATTGGCATAATCCCCCAAACACGCAGTGCAGTTGTGCTGAGGGGTGCCCAGTCCCCTGCTCTTGCGCCCCTTGTGCCAATGGGGGTGCCCAATCCCCCCATCGGCCAGAGCAGCCTCTAAAACACTCTGTTGGCGCGTTGGAGCCCACACCAGCATGCCAAATGGTCCTGTAAAAAAAAAAAAGTCCCGCAATGTTTTTTTTTTCCTTGTAACATGTCAAAAAAGAAAACAGTCCCTAGCGGTCTCCCTGCCCCCCTCCCACAACCCGTGCCCACCCACTGTGCACCCCGCCTGCCCACACCTCTTCACTCTATACTTACAGTACCTCCGGAGTCCGGCACAGCAATCTTCAGTGGACCGGGAGCACGTCTGCACTCTTCAAAGTCGACCATGAACTGAGGAAATGCTGGTAAGCTATATAATGGAATAAATAGGTTTTTTCAACTTTGATGCAGGCATTTTTTGGAATTTTTGGCATCAAATTTTCAACATGGGATTTTTGGGACCCCTCATCATGAATTCTGCCACTGACATGACATTATTCGGCCCTGAAGGTGGATTTTGCGGTCACTGCATGGAATCACCTTTTGGGACTGATTAACGAAACAACAGTGCCAGTGTTTATGAAGTGGGCTCTCAGAAAGCCTATGTTGCAAATTTGGTGGAAAAAATCCAAAAAATTACCGTTTTACAAGTGTATGTTGCGCACTTGCTATGCACGCTTGTAAGTTCACAAATTTGCAATATTTTCATGCCAGATTTTCAAGATTGGCATTTTTCCATACCTCCTTGTGAATAGTACAGCTGTCATTGTTATCATCCTGGCCGAAATGTGTTTTCGCACTTCCGGCACAGAATAGCGTGGTCACTGTGGGAAATCAGTGTTCAGGACAGATTAAGAAAATGACAGTGATACTGTTCATGAGCAGAGGTCCTAAAATGCCTGTGTTGAAAATTTGGTGACGATAGCCCATCAGATGACTGTTACAAGTGTGCATTGAACTGTTTCCATACACCCTTGTAACTTTGCAAATTTGTAATATTTTCACACCACGTTTTCAACACTGGCATTTTTTCACACCTCCTTATGAACAGTATAGCTGTCATTTTTCCAATCCTGGCCTAAATATGCTTTTGCACTCCTGCTGCAGAATAGCATGGTTGCTGTGGGAAATCAGTGTTTAGGACAGATTAAGATTGAGTGAGTCGGGGAGTGACCGAGTTCAACCGAGCTCTGTTGGGACGGCTGCAGATTTCTTTGTGTGAAGAAAAAGGCCCAATGCAGGAGCCCAGTACAAAAGGGCAGCCTGCAGCACTGGGAGAAACAGAACGAGAGAGTGAGTGAGGGAAAGGGAGTGAGTGAACTCAACGGAGCTCTGTCAGGACTGCTGCGGATTTCTTTGTGGGCAGAAAAAGGTGCCAATGCAGGCAGGAGCCCAGTTCAAAAGGGCAGCCTGCAGCACCAGGAGAAATGGAATGAGTGACTGAGAGGGGGGAGTGAGTGAGATCAACGGAGTTCTGTTGGGACTGCTGCAGATTTCTTTGTGGGCAGAAAAAGGTAGCAATGCAGGCAGGGGCCCAGTACAAAAGGGCAGCCTGCAGTGGTGGGACAAACAGAAGGAATGACTGAGAGAGGGAGAGTGAGTGAGCTCAACTGAGCTCTATCATGACTGCTGCGGTTTTCTTTGTGGGCAGAAAGAGGCAACAACATAGGCAGGAGCCCAGTACAAAAGGGCAGCCTGCAGAGCTGGCAGAAATGGAACAAGTGAGTGAGAGAGGGGGAGTGAGTGAGCTCAACTGAGCTCTGTCGGGATTGCTGCAGATTTATTCATGGGCAGAAAAAAGTGCCAATGCAGGCAGGAGCCCAGTATAAAACTGTAGCCTGCAGCACCAAGAGAAACAGAATGAGTGACTGACAGAGGGGGAGTGAGCGAACTCAACGGAGCAAAGCAATCAACATTCGGCATTGACAAATGCTTGTTTATGATGGTTTTGTTGCTTTACACATTTTGTTTGTGTTGGACTTTGACAACATTTTTTCTCATTTGGTGATGTGTTACCAAGCGCACACACTATCTGTTATGAGCATGTACTGGGTTTGCTGATGTCCGTCTCAATTATTTTTCCACTGGATTATGACAAATATTATTTTTTCTAATTAAAATACAAATTGTAATTATTTTCTAATCAACTCAACCATCTTGTTAGACTGTCTTCTGATGAAACATACAACTGTCAACCTTTAGCATTTTGTATTTTTCTCATTTTTCACTTTCAGAGTTTTTGTTTATGCCCAACTTGTTCACATTTTTTCAACCTTTTTTTATTTCACCACACATGCACCCAACTGTAATGTCCAGTGATACTTAAAGAATAATAATGCATATATATATGTGTGTGTGTGTGTGTGTGTGTGTGTGACCAAAATGTTATATGCACTCGAGGTGCGGTATACTACATAAACCCTGGGAGAAAAGCTCGAGGGGGTTATACAAAGTATCCCACACTGAGGTTGTGTGTAACATTCTGGTTTACACACACCTATCCATGTCTTGTTTTTTTGCAATTACTAGTGACCATTTTTTTTATTTATTTTTATTGATTTTGTAAGCAGAGATCTTACAAGAGATGCACATGAGGATAGCACAAGTACATTTTTCAAATAACACTGTTCACTTACCAAGGAAATAATGCAGGACACCTCCCCATTTGTTATATCATGGGGGGAAGTTCCAGCTGACCATGTCATCATTTATAAAGTAAACACTTGCATGCAGCCTAAGAATCTAATTAGGGATCAGACAAAGTATAGTCCCAAATCATCCTTTTCTCAAAATTATCTGCTGGTCTCTAGATCCTGCCTTAGCATACTTAAAAAAAATTCCTTGCCATTTGGAATCATTATGCTCTTTTCAAGCACACTAGAGTTTGAGGTAACCATGTCCCTCGGGTTACTCCTGAACTTTTAGCCTGTCTCAGAGCCCGTGATAAAGTATGGAAGAAACACAAAGCAACAAAACTACCAAATTACTTTATTACCTACCGTAAATGCTGCAATGCGTGCACCAAAGCTAATTGGTTAGCCAAGGCCGAATATTTCAACTCTACTTTTCACGCTAACTTAAACTCTCCATCCAAGTTTTTAAAGTTGTTCACACCCTCTTCTCCCCTGTCCTTAAAATAAATAACTCTGTCATAGCAGATCACGTTTCAGTGGCCGATGAATTCAGTTCTTACTTCACATCATATGCTTCGGCCCTACTAGCCTCTCTCCCCAGCCCTCCAACTCCGACAATTGTAACCCTTGCATAACTCATGACCACCTACCTTTCTCATTCTCCTTGGTCTCACTGGCTGACACCCTCATGGCTCTGTTATTCATTAACCCATCTAGAGGAAGCTCTCCTGATGAACTTGATCCTAAGCTCCTCTATCTCTCTGCCTCAGCTATTGCCTAGCCTCTTTCTGTGATATTAAACCTATCCCTTATGACAGCTGTGGTCCCCACACCCTGGAAGCATGCTATTGTCCTCCCTCTCCCCAAAGGCGGTGACTCCACTTCCCCAGGTAACTATCATCCTATTTCCTTGGCTCCTACACTTGCTAAACTCCAGTTACATCTAGTTCTCTCCCAGATTGCCTCCTTTCTCTCTGACTCCAATTTCTTCACCCCTTTCCAATCTGGATTTCGAAGAAATCATTCTACCACTACCTCCGTATTCAGGCTTACTGATTCAGTCCTCACTGGAATGGACAATGGCCTGATCAACTCTGCCATTTTTGTTGACCTTGCCAAGGCTTTTGCATGGTTTCCCACACCCTACTCCTTCAGTCACTCTCCTAAGCTGGGCTCTCAGATTCCGGCTCCCCTCCTCACCAGATCCACACTGGAGTATCTCAGGGCTCTGTGCTGTGCCCTCTACTCTTCTCCATCTTTTTAAATGACTTATTGTCAACCTGCTCCTCCTTGTCCATACACATGTACGCTGATGATACTGTTTTGTTCACCTCTGGTCAGTCTACCGCTGATGTGGAATCCAGACTACAGCTTGACTTTAATAAGATTGAGCATCGGCTTGCATCACATCAACTCTTTATAAATGCCAAGAAAACAGTCTCCATGACCTTCGGCACCAGGCAGAGACTTGCTAGGCTCCCTGTTCTGCCCACCTTCCACACCCTGGATGGGACACTGCTTGAGCACATCTCCTTTTTTAGATACCTTGGGGCTTGGCTGGACCAACACTTCACCTTCTCTGGGCACATTGGTGTCATTTTGAAAAAGCTGCACCCCAAGCTTGGTGCATTACACAGGAACTATAATTGCATTCTGCTTATGACCAGGAGTGACCCTGTCCATAAGATGATTCTCCCTATGTTTGACTACTGTGATGTAGTCTACAGTGCCACTCCCAAATTCACCTATCCAGATTGGACCCACTTTTCAATTCTTTCTGCCACTTCATCCTGGACTTTCCTGTATGCACTCACCACTGTGATCTCTATCATTCATTGTCTTTTCCTTCTCTTTGTAACAGGTGCCCCCCCCCACACTGTGCTAAACTCATCTCTAAATACTGGCAAGGCTCTCTACCACCGTACTTATCTTCCTCTCTCTATACCCCCCACTCACTTGTTAAGGTCCTCTGACTCATGCACCTTTTTAATCCCCCACTGTTCAGTACTTACTGTTAGGTCTGCTTTCATACACCGATTCCCCAAAATTTGGAATGGCCTTCCCCAACAAATTTGTCATTCCTTCTCCTCTCATTCTCTCTCCTCTGCACTTCATAACTTCCTCTCCTCTAACTGTACTTTCTATCTTCAACTGTGACCACCTCTTTCTTCTCCTCTAGCACCTCTCCCCAGCCAGAACTGTAACTTCATTTTATTCAGCAGCACTTATGAACAACATATTTGCACTTCATCTGTTCAGTTTTAATTTTGTCATCTGCCTTACCCTGATGTATGTGTAACATCCTGTATTGCAGTCATTGCTGTATTTCGTGTATTGTTTCACATGTACTATTTGATCCAAATGTTATGATTGCTATGTATGCATGTATGTGTGTATTCCTCCTGTTCCCTTACCCCCAGGTCACACCGAGAGATGAGCAACTTGTTGTTCAGTGTGCCATCCTAGTGAAACATTTCAATAAATAAATAAGATCCCTCATCACAATAGAAATAATACAGTTAGTAAGAAATTTCCCTCAACCTGCCAGGAATGTTCATTGCCCATTTTGTCTAGTAATTAATAGAATATTTGAACACGTTCAGTCCAACTAACTTTAAACAATATTTAAGACAGAAGTAAATGATCTATAATAACAGAACTAGAGACATATATTTAAGCAATATACCATGAGAGGGTGTTGATGATGCCAGGATTTACCCACACCCTGGGGTGTTGTTCAGTCATGAGGTGCAGTCGAGTGACTAACAACACACCAGGGGTGGGTAAATCCTGGCATCACCAACACCCTCGAGTGGCATACTGCTATTATACAATGTGTAAAAGAAAGAAAATATTAAAATGTTAGGTGTCTGGCATTATTTTATATTAATTTTTAATAAAATAGGGAGCTATGCTTCTGCAGAAAAAGAAATAGTCCTGGGATGCTGTGGTGCCAGGGGATTTGCATTATTTTTTGCACAACACATCTGATGGATATAGCCCCTGATGATGTGCTATTGTTTCACAGATGAGCATCTGGGTGCGCATCGAACAGCAACATGTCAGCGCAGTTTACTTGAGAGATATTAAGCGCGACGAGTGATGTTTCCGGTTAGGTGCACTGGGGACTGGTAGTTTAGAGCTGGGAGAGTGGGATCCAGTGAATTTCTTAGGAGTCTGGATGCGAGGGTTATTGTCCACATAAAGGAAAAGAAATGTGTGAGAGGAGATGTATCTTCAAGTTCAGTGGCAGAGCGTATATTAAAATTAAGGAAGACGCGAGTTTCACTGGTTCGGTTCAGCACTGTTGCACATGGAGTCGAGATGGAGACAGCGACGGTTAAGGTGAAAGAGTTTTTTTTTTAAATGGGTCACCAACAGTTTTTCTAGGTATGGTTTCTAAGTTTGTGGAGTGGTGAAATTTTACAGCTCAAGTCTGTTTGAATTTGTGGTCAGCTGTGGTACATGGCAGTTTAGCGGGGTTCAATATGATGGCTTTGGCTGGCAATTTCAGGAGTCGGATGGGTTTTAGAGATGCGGCTGCCTGGCACCTCTTCTCATGGGGTGATTGTAACTTTTACAATGGGAGAGGAGTGCCAGGTAGCCAATGCGATTACAGGATTTGTGTTTCATTTCTATGCCCATTGTATAATTAGAATTAGTCTGTCACTGAAAAAATAGAAAACTATAACAGCTTAACCAATGTGCCATTCAGCTTTGAGGATATGTTATGTCTAAAAGTTCATGAATAATGTCCATTGAGCCCAAATCCCACTTTAAGGTTCAAACTAATAATTGCCAAGCTGATCAGAAAAATACAGTCAGACAAGGAAGTTCAGTGGGAATTGCTGCCATTGTATAAAAGATTTACAGCTGGCAACAGAATGTCCCCATATTATGGGTATCATAGGTAGTCTCAAACTTATTAGACTTGTATCCATGTAGCTTGCCATTACTTAGAACATAGTAGTTCTATCCCTGTAGTGGTTGTCTGAATTAGATTTAAAACTATTCATACTGGTACTGTCTACTATAGAAGTTGGGAGTTCATTCTATGTACTCACTACCCATTGGCTAAACCCGTTCTTCCTTGTTTGGTGGTTCCATTTTGGCTGAAAGAGTTGTTTGTTACGTCTTCAATTACTACACCAACCAGTCTTAGGCTGGATTCCCAAATCCCTTTGAAGTTTTACATTGCCCGCTGCCCTATAATGAACACATGTCTCCCCTAAATCTCCTATAATCAAGGGAATAAAGATTAAGTGTTGATAATCTATCTGCTTAAGGTTTGGAATTGAGTCCATTAATGGAGCTGGTGAATCTTCTCTGTACTCCCTCTATTCTTATATTATCTTATATGGGGAGAACAAACCTGGTCACAGTACTCCAGGTGAGGCCTAACCAGTGCTCCGTACAACAGAATCAAAACCTTTTCATCCCTCCTAGATACATGCTTCAAGATACAATTTAGATTCCGGTTGGCTTTTTTTACCCGCTCTCTACAATTTGAACCAAATCTTAGGTCTGAAATTATTTTAACTCTCAAGTCTTTTTCTTCATTGGTAACACTGAGTACATTATGAGCAAAGTTAGTTCAGAACTTGTTACTTAATAGAAAAATAAACATTCTAATTTGTGTGCAAATATGAGATTCCTAATTCATAACACTGCTCAGACTTATATAGCAATTTAGACACTTGCTGTCAAGACCAGCTAGTTATTTTGTAACCATCTGAGGAGCCTACATCCCCCTCCTACAGTAACAGATCAGACTCAATCTGCTACAGCAGTTTTTCAACATCCTTTGGTTCAGTAAAAAAATACGACTGACCATTCCATTGTAGGCAGACTTTCTCTGGCAGAAGTAGCTGATGTTGCAATTTTAACTGATTGAGCTGAATCATTATTCTGTCAAAAGCCTTCCCCTCTTTGCTGTGTGCTGAAGGAGAGATCAATGAACAAGAGCACAACATTGTCTCCATACCTCAGAGACAGTTTTTACGACTGTGGGTGGAATGAACAGGAGTATTGCATGTACAAAAGAAGTGATGCCATGTTTTCTGTCCGTGAAATTGACTGAAGGTGTAAATAGTCTCCTCCGCCTTACCCTCCTCCAAGAAATGTTTTCCGCCCTCAAATAAATACGCTTTCATGTTAGTCAATGGTTGCAGGGTACTATTTTCTTTCTTAAATGGGTGGTACAAGAACTGGAACCTGAGTAGTAGGATGCAGCATTGTTTTTTGGGGGGAAGTAAGATCCACCCCACCTCCACCCAAGAAGCTCCAAAAGATCCATCCACCTTTTTTTTTATTCATGTGGGGAGGGGCATGAGGTGGATCTATTATGTTGAAAGAAGACTCACTAGTTTGGGATCTGGACCAAGGAACATAACAAGTCTGTGGAGTCCCTGCATTTTGTTAAGGACTAGGAGAACAGAAGTTAGTTAATGCCTTCAAACTGACTTAAAAACCCTTGGAACAAATGATTATCAGTCACCTGGTGTCTCAAAAGGAAATAATAAGAAGTGTCTGAAACTACAGCTTCCAAGGATTCAGCTTCCAAGGAAAATAGACAGCTTTCAGGTATTTCTTAAACATTTATATACTAAAAACAAAGTTCAGCTTTTGGGATTAACAATATTTGTTTACCATATTCTATCAATATATATATATATATATATATATATAGTTTGTCTTTTTAGTTGTTTTTTAGTAGTTTCAAAACCTTGAAAGCATTGGTGTTAGTAATGCATTTAGAAATACATCTAACATTCCTGGTGAGTTTATACTCCTTGGAACCTGTTATTCCAGTTTTTATGACTGTGGGCGGGGCCAACAGGAGTATTGCATTCAGAAAAGGGCTGCTGTCATCTTTCCTACCAAAAAACATGATAGCGTATTAAAAATAGATTCCTCCGCTGAAGTCTCATTACTACACTGCCTGTGTGTGTATAGGAAGCTTTAGAGCACTATTTTTCCTCTGGCTTGAGGAGTTAATTGAGCCCAAAGAAAGTTAACTCATTATCTTCTGGGAGTCATTCTGTGTCAGATTACTAATGAATAGTACAGACATCATAGAATGCTATTAGAAGTAGAATGGGTTAAACACTTCCTGGAACTTTCTGCATAACAAGTTCCCCTAGGCACCTTATAGCACCTCAGTAAGCCATTTGACACCACCATCTTAAGAGCAGTCAGTGTGCTACTTTGCAGGACATTGCATATCAAGAGACCCAGCCTTTCCTTTTTCCAAATAATATACCAACTTCATTCTCAGGCAGGCAGTTCTTTGCTACTGTTTATATTTTACTGAATCTTCCTAACTTGCAGTTTGTGACTATAGGGGTTTTGTTTACAACTGAATGATAATAACCACATTTACTTCACTTGCAAATAGGTAGGCATTTGTGTGTCTAATTTTTGTTTGACTTACTGTAGGTTACACATAGAATCAGAAACATTTATAACATGCTGTATTGTGATTCAATGAACTGATAAATGGGGATTTTGGTTTCTTTTACAAATTCATTTTTCCTGACTATGGATATACTAAAACAGACATTTCTCAACAAAATGTTTTTAAATATAGAGTTTAGCAGTAATTTAGTTGATATGGTGTACAGAGCTGCTCTCTGGAACATTAGCTGGTTTGGTTGGGGGGGGCTGCCACAAGCAGAATGAGACTTCACAGATGGAGGAACTCACAGCAGCAGAAGCATGTTGGCATTAAAAGCTTAGTGGCATGGATGTAGAGGCACCAGTATTTAAGCATGACTTTGGTAGAGGATTAATTGTGACTGGGGGGTGAGGTGAGGGAGGGAGGGAGGGAGTCTTAATATTTTTAGCATAATGGTTTTCTGAAACTTCAACCTTCAATGGGGTAGACACTGCAACCACCTGTACAGTACATCACTAAGCCACATGCAGTGTGGTATGGGTAAAATCCAGATCACCAGAACAGAACCAGTGCCATAAAATCTGCACTGGGCACAGCTTGTGTAAATATTGCTAATCCAGTGGAGCAGCAATAAAGTATTGCATTCAGAAAAGGGCTGATTTCATCTTTGCTACCAAACAACATAATAGTGTGTTAAAAATAGATGCCTCCGCTGAAGCATCATTACTACGCTGCCTGTGTGTGTGTATAGGAAGTTTTAGAGCACTATTCTTCCTCTGGCTTGAGGAATTAATGGAGCCCACAGAAAGTTAACTTGTTATCTTCTAACAGTCTGAACTTTCTGCTTAAGAAGTTCCCCATGGCATCTCACAACACTTCATTAAGCCATTTGTCATCACCATCCTAAGAGCAGTCAGTGTGCTTCTTTGCAGGACATTGTATAGCAAGAGTCCCAGCCTTGCCTTTTTCCAAATAATACAGCAACTTCATTCTCAGTCAGGCAGTTCTGGGCTGGGCTACTGTTTATATTCTACTGAATCTTCTTAACTTACAATTTATGACTATAGGTGTTTACAACTGAATGATAGTAACCACATTTGTTCACTTGCAAATACGTAGGCATTTGTATGTCTAATTTCTGTCTGACTTATTGTAGATTACACATAGAATCTGCTAAGTTCATAACATGCTTTATTGTGATTCAATGAACTGATAAATGAGGATTTTGGTTTCTTTTATAAATTCATTTCTCCTGATCATGGATATATTACAACAAAAATTTCTCAACAATTTGTTTACAAATAAGGAGTTTAGCAGTAATGTAGTTGATATGGTGTAAAAAACTAGCTCCCAGAAATTACCTGGTTTTGGGATGGGGGGGTTGCCACAAGTAGAATGGGACTTCACAGATGGGGGAGCTCATAACAGCAGAAGTGACATGTTGGCATTAAAAGCTTAGTGGTATGGATGTAGAAGCACCAGTATTTAAGCATGACTTTGGTAGAGGTCTAATTGTGATGGGGTGTGATGTGTCTTGGTATTTTAAACATAATGATGTTCTATAACTTCAGCCTTCAATGGGTTAGACTTTGTAGCCATCTGTACAGTATATCACTAAGCCACATGAAGTGGGGTATGGGTAAAACCCAGATCACCAAACCCAGGCCAGAGCTGTAAAATCTGGACTGGACACAGCTTGTACCAATATTGCTGAGCCGGTGGAGCAGCAATAAAAGATAAACTATGCAATACCCTCAATAACACACCTACCCCAGTTTACATTTACCTGATGCCCATTTTAAGGCCTTATATACTAATATATTCCTTCAAGAGAACAGCTTGTAATGAAATGTGTTGAATTTACATTGGCATTTGGGCATATGCACTTTTATATTATATGAATTTTGATTGTGAACTGTATCTCAGTCTCTAAAAAAAACACTTAAACACATCAAATGTCTTCAAAAACTTGTCTCAACACTGTGTTTATCTTCCACCTTGTTACAACATACAGTTGTCTCAACAGTGTTTTCAGTTAGGGTACAGTACCTTCATGTATATGATGGCCTGGTTCTGTTGAGTTGATCATTATAACAGTGCATAGAATAACATGCAAAACATATAGGTAACTGTAATACAGATGGTGGCATTATTTTTAATTATACAGTTGATAGGAAAAATATAAGAAGCTGATTGGCTGCTGACCCATTGAAACAGTGATGTTATTACACAATAATATCACTGTAGCTTTGGATTTGGATCATTCCTTGCATTTTCTCTTAAGAAATATTTTTCCACACTAACAAAAACATCATTTAAAATGTATTTTTTATTCTGTATATAACAACAAGCCATTGTATAATTGCAATAAGACATTCCAGGGTGTGTGTTTTCGTGTAATAACGTCACTCTTGGGGATGTGGAAGTACTCAGCTTTGCCTTGTGCTTCAACCCACCCCAGGAGTGATGCTATTACATGATAACACACGCCCTGTCGTGTCTTATTGCTTAAATATGCTCTTTCTCAATGTATTGTACTTTGATTCAGTTAGTGTATGCAACAGTGTTCATGTGAACACTCTGGGCTTCTCTTTGACTCCTGATCTCAATTTGCTTAAACTATTGTATATTGTTTGAACTGCTTTGGTCTTCTTGATGTTTTGCCTGTGTGCCTAAACTATGTAATCTGTTTATCTACTGCTACCCATGTATCTCCAGTGAATGATTGTTATAACTGTCTGCTCTCCAAGCCATTGTTTTTTGACTTGTTAACTGTGCTGTCTTTGTATTAGTTTCAACGAGGTGCCTTTGTAAATGAGTCTTTAACTCAAAGATTTGTAAATCTGATATTTTTTTAACTAAATAAAAAAATAAATGTTTATGTTTAAGCCCATGAAACACCCTTATCTAGTTAATGCATTTACAGTTGTAGTGGCTCTGCCAGAGTTTGTTCATCTTGCCACAGCCAGGATTCTGTCCTGATCTCCTATCCCAGTGCACACCACCATGAAGATCTGGGGGCGGGGGGGGTAGTTGCCACCATGGTCGTTCGCTGTGGCATGATGCGAAAGGCCTTCTCAATAGATGTAGGGTGGTCATCTTCAGAGTCCCAGAATGCTAGGAATAAACACTTTGGCAAAATCCAGGCAGTCCTCTCCCTCTGCTGATTCTGAGACCCTGACCTCACGTACATTCTGTTCCCAAGTTTGATTCTCCACATTCTCAAGTCTCTGGTGGAGTAAGGATTTTTTTTTTTCATGAGACAGACTGTGACATCAATAACGTTAGAGACAGGGGCTTCTGTCCACAGGAGGCAGTGTTCCATAGTGTCCATTCTGCTTTCCAGGCTGGCTACCCTGGGATGCAAAGTGTCAAATATGTGGTCCAAATCTTGGACTGTTTTCACTAAGTGTCCCAATGTGGCGTTGATGCCAATCAGAGTCACCTTGCCCTTTTTTTGGTTCAGTAGAGTTCCCAGCTTTGCTTGCCGCATAGGTCGCTAATTGTGCTTTCACTATTTGGACTTAAAAAAGTTCTCAGATGGTGGATTCAAACCCTTAGGTTTGCCCATCTTGCTCTAATAGTTGCCTTCAATGGTATGCTGAAAAATTTGCTGGAAATTATCACCTAAAAATAGGTAAATTTATTAGTTTCATAACAGTTCTCCTGGGAGCCTAAGTGAGGTGCTGTTTTCTCTTTGGTAGTTCAGCAGTACCTCCACTAGTGAGCATTAATTACTGTGATGGTTGTGTGATTAGTTTTCATGCCGCTTACTGCGTGAGCTTGACTGACTGGGAGTAATTACAACCACCTGGTTATAAGGCATAATTACAGCCAGGTGACTGTAACACATTTTTGCAAACTGGTAATCTGAGCATTAAAAATGCTCATAAGTAATTATACCTGGGTAAAGCATTTGCACACAAAACATTAGATACAATGCATGTCAGGAGGGCAGTGAGCATATTATAAGATATGGACAACTTCATACAATAAACAAATTCATAAATAAATACTTCATGTTGGTATCTGCCACAGATGGCCCTCTTCTTAATCAGGCAGTTAAGTTAAACACTCCTTGCATTATTTTTGATGAGTCTCTTCAATCCACACATTACAAATAGCCTGGGCTGGCATCTTTCGACTCCCTCCTAATAAAAAAAAAAAAAAGCAGGTGCCTTCCATTATAGGCTGAGCTCACCTTCATAGAACATTTATTTCTTGTATTGGATTATGATGATCCTGTCTAAAAACATGCAATGCCTTTAGGAATCACATATTCTTCTGTATTGGCACAGAAGTACATATATCCCTAATAGGTAGATAGATACATACATAGACACTGTTGGCAGATAAGAGCCTACAGCCCACCCAGTCTGCCCATTTGAGCTTGTAAGTTCACTTTGTTTTCCTAGAAGTCTGTTGCTTCTTACCCCTGACCTCAAGAATTCCCTTATGTCTATCCCATGCATTCTTAAATCCTGTGATTGTTTTAGTCCCCACTATATCTTCTGGCAGGGTGTTCCACTTGTCCACCACCCATTCTGTGAAGAAATTCTTCCTCACGTTTCCTCTGAATTGCCCTCCCTCCAACTTCATCCTATGCCCTCTTGTCCCGGAACATCTTTTTCACTGAAAAATAGTGTATTCCTACACTCTGTTCCTCCCTGTAAGATACGTGTATGTCTCTATCATATCCCCTCTCTCCCTCCTCTCCTCCAGGGAGTACATGTTCAGTTCCTTCAACCTGTCCTCATAGGACTTGTGATGCAATCCATGCACCATCTTTGTTGCCCTCCTCTGAATCTTCTCTACCCTGTCTATATCTTTATGTAGGTAAGGTCTCCAGAACTATACACTGGACTCCAGGTGGGGCCTCACTAGTGTCTTATATAGTGGAATTCTGACATCCCTTTTTCTGCTTGTGATGCCCCTGCCTATGCATCCCAGCATCCTATTTGCTTTACCTGCTGTCTTGTTGCACTGTTTCCCTACCTTGAGGTCATCAGAGATGATAACCCCAAGATCTCTTTCCTGCTTGGTGCATGCTGTGTCCTCACCCTCCAACTGATATGTTGTTCCAGGGTTTTTGTGTCCCAAATGCATTATCTTGCACTTCTTTGCATTACATTTCAACTGCCAAACCCCTGACCATTCTTCAAGTTTCTGAAGGTCCCTCCTCATTCTGTTTACACCCTCTGGCATATCCACTCTGTTACAGAGCTTTGTGTCATCAGTGAGTAGGGAAATTCTGCCTTCTAGGTCCTGAACAATGTCACTCATGAAGACGTTGAATAGGACTGGTCCCAGTACTCATCTCTGTGGTACCCCACTGGTCACTCTTCCCTCTGTGGAGTGACAGCCATTTACCACCATCTTCTGTGTCCTTTCACCCAGCCAGTTATCTACCCACTGCACTACTGTGCTGCCTACTCCCATATTCCCTAGTTTGTTTAATAGCCTTCTGTATGGTATAGTGTCAAAGGCCTTGCTGAAGTCCAGATAGGCCACATCCACTGCCCTCTCCTGATTCACCTACCTTGTCACCCAGTGGAAACATTCAATGAGGTTGGTCTGACATGACCTCCCCCTGGTGAAACCATGTTGCCTTGGGTCCTGTGGTCCCTTGGCAACCAGATGTTCCACCAATCTCTCCTTCAGTAGTGCTTCCATGCTCTTCCCCACTACTGAGATGAGGCTGACTGGTCTGTAGTTCCCCACTTCCTCTTTGTTCCTGCTTTTCATAATAATCATAAGAATAATAATATTGCATTACATATATCGTGCTGCTGTGTAATCATTGCCCCAGTGCTTTAAACTGAGGTTCTTTTTTAACAAGCATTTGTCAATGCCGAATGTTCACTTGCAGGTATTTGCATTGGTGTTTGGCATTTATGCAGGCGCCCCTCAGTTGTATCCATGTCCCTTTAGCATCTATATCCCAGCAGAGTACCTCTCTGCAACTCCTCTTGCATCTGATCAACATTTCGCCATCATACTTCTTAAGTGTCTGTCTTAGGAACGCTAACTCCCTGTGCATGCTCAAGGGAATGAGCCTGTGTGGAAACTACACAACCCGTACTTGTAACACAGTCATTCAGTGGAATTATTTCACCAAATGTTCAACATAGGCATTGTGTCACCTCTGGTCATGAACACTGTCAGTATGATTTTCTTACTGTGCACCGAACAGCAACCGCGCTATTCTGCATCGGAAGTGTGAAAACACATTTCAGCCAGGATGTGAAAAACAACAGCTGTACTGTTCATAAGGAGGTGTGGGAAAACGCAAATGTTGAAAAGCTGGAATAAAAATATGACAAATTCACAAAGTTACAAGTGCACGTGGAAACTGCGCAATGCACGCTGGTAAAACAGTCATCTTTTGGAATTTTTGCACCAAATTGTAAACATACAGTAGGCATTTTAGGATGTCTGCTCATGAACAGTGTCACTGTGATTTTCTTGCTTTGTACCAAACATAATTTTCCACAGCCGCCGAGGTATTGCAGGCCAGAAGTGCGAAAATGTATTTCGGCCAGGATGTGAAAAATAACAGCTGTACTGGTCATAAGGTGAGGTGGGAAAATGGCAGTGTTGAAAATCTGAAGTGGAAATATTACAAATTCACAAACTTACGAGTGTGCGTAGAAACTGCACAATGCACGCTCGTAACACACCTATTTTATGGACTTTTGCCTCAAAATTTTCAACATAGGCATTTTAGGACCTCTGCTCATGAACAATGTCACTGTGATTGTTTTACTCTGTAGCGAACACTGCTTTCCAGCAGTGACCACACTATTTTGCGCTGGAAGCATCAAAACACATTTCAGCCAGGATGTGAAAATTGACAGCTGCACTGTTCATAATGAGGTGTGGAAATATGCCTATGCTGAAATTTTTGAGTGAAAATATTACAAATTTGCAAACTTATGAGTGCACATGGAAACTGCACAATGCAAGCTTGTAAAACAGTAATTTTTTGGAATTTGTTCACCAAATTTGCAACATAGGCTTTTTGAGGGCCCACCTCATGAACACCGACACTGTTGTTTTGTTACTCGGTCCTGAAAGGTGATTCCATGCAGTGACAGCGAAATCACCTTTCAAGACTGAATAATGCCATGACAGTGACTGAATTCAAGAGAAGAGGTGTCAAGAACCCCATGCTGAAAATTTGGTGTAAAAAGTCAAAAAAATGGCTGAGATATCCACCTAAGTTGGAAAGCCCCTATTTATGCCATTATACAGCTTACTGGCATTTCCTCAGTTCACGGTCGACTTTGAAGCATGCAGACATGTTCCCAGTCCACCGAAGATTGTCGCACCAGGCTACAGAGGTAAGTATGGAGTGAGGGGGTTGTGGGGAGATGGATGTGCAGAGGGTGAGCGAGGGTTGGTTGGGGGGCAGGGACTCACTGAGGGACCGTTTTCTTCTTTCACAGGATTTGAAAAAAAAAAAAGGACGCTTTTGGCACACTGGGGTGGGCTCCCAGCTTGCCATCTACCTGTTTGTTGGGAGGGAATGGAGCCGGTGGAGATTGGGAAACCTGCTGGCCAAAACAGAAACATACACTTTTGGCATGCTGGGGTGGGCTCCCAGGGTGCCACCTACCTGTTTGTTTGAGGGGGGGAGTGGAGCCACCGTGGATTGGGCACCCAACTGGCCACACAGTGTGTGCTGGGGGAGCATGAGCATGCTGT
Organism: Neoceratodus forsteri; assembly: GCA_016271365.2. NCBI lineage: Eukaryota > Metazoa > Chordata > Ceratodontiformes > Ceratodontidae > Neoceratodus > Neoceratodus forsteri. Next base: position 1,178,160,429 of record CM028131.1, read on the forward strand.
GGTGGGCTCCCAGCATGCCACTTATTTGCCTTTTTGGGGGTCCGCAGCCGATGGGGGATTGGGCACCCCTGTCGGCCATACAGTGTGCTGGGGGGTTCATGAGCTGAGGGGGACTGGGCACCCCAATGGCACACAAGGTGGGGGCCGGGGACAAAAGGAGGGAGGACATTAGCAGAGGGAGGAAGTGGGAGTGATTGCTGAGCTGTGCATGACAGCAGTTTGGCTGATGTATGCAAATTGCATACACACTACCACCACTGATTGCAGCAGACCTTTTGTTAGAAGTGGAGACCAACACAGCCAAACTGCTGTCATACACAGCTCGGCATGTATTGGTCCCCTAAGGTTGTGCCTGCTACACTGAGCAGTGCATGGGGGAGGTGGGTCACACACCTCCAAAACTGGTACTGTTGCAAGATGTTCCTTACGCATGCGCGCAAGCGAACGTAAAAATGGATTTACCTAGCAGATTTCATATACTGTATACAATGTATCACAAAGTGCTTTACAATTCATAAATAGCTGCTTTGTTCATGTGGTGACCACAAGGAAGTTAAAGTTTAGATAGACAAAGCACAGACAGGTTACATGACGTGCTCAAGGTCACTGAGTTAGTAAGTGGTGAGGTGAGATTCATACCTTGATCTAGAGATACTGTCAGTAGAACCAAGTCAGAACCAAACCAAGGGTCTGATATGACTCTGCAAGCCAAAGCATCAGCTGAGCCATGACAGCTGCAGGTTGTCTTCTACAATATAGGCAGCACCCCTCATGAGTTGCATGAGGGGAGTTGAAAGCTTCCACCACTGCTCTAATGGCTTAGGCTGACAGAAATGCTTGCTTCGATCATATTGGCTGGGCTTGGCCTAGGTTTGACTCTCAGTTGTTCATGGAGTTCAAGCAGAGCGAGAACCAGGCACTAGGCTCAAACCAAGCTTGAGCCTGTCTGGCTTGCCTGCCTCTACCTCCAGGTTTATAAAGCTGCATGCTAACCTTCCTCTGCATAGCCAGCTAAGTACATAATAGAGAATTTAATTTAATCCAAAGTCTGATAATGTTTGTATAAGACTGTCAGATTTATATAAAAACACTCTTGACACATATTAATATGTTTTGTCAAATGCTCTAAAATGGTCTTTGGTTGCTCAATAATGGGAACTGAATGGGTTTTCAGATTACTTTTGGATCTGTAAAGGGCTTTCATATCCTCATTTGTTAGACTAATGTCTTGTAGAAATAGCTACTACTTGTTTAATGTTTATAATTCATCATTGGTCTTATCCAAAGTTAAAGCTGCATCATGCAGATTTGCTTATGCAGCAGTCTATTCTTACAATATTCTAGCTCTGTTTGTATAAAAAATTGGCTCCTTTTACAGTGTGTACAATGAAACTTGTCTAAAAAGGACACTGCATATTAAGCAAATTACAATAATAAGGTCATTTTTCATATTCCTAACTGAAATTTCTTAAGTAATTTGCCATCTGCTACATATTAAGGACACATTGATATTAATGGTAGACTCTTTGGTTCGAAGTGGTCCTTAATAGAAAAGTTCAACTGTATTTCAGAGTAAACTGAAGGATTTTAAGGGATTTATGTAATAAAGGTGATTCCATGTGAACAAGTTCCCAGTGGGCGACTATGGGAGGCAGACCACAGGAAGGGTGAGGGGACACAAACGGTGACACGGGGAGATAGCACAGGCAGGAGGGAGAGATAGAAAGGGTGCACAGCCATGCACAAGTGAGCCACAGGGCACAAGTGCACAGGTAACCACACCAGGGTGAAGGGCGCAGAGCATGCTGAACAAGGCACACATCCTAGGGCACAGGACCATGGGTAACAGGATGAGGGCAAGTGGGACGGGGAGACAGGAGGTGGCAAGCCAGCCCAAAGGGGTGAAGCATGAGAAGAGTAGGGGTGGGGCACTGGACAGGATGCATGTACACCAGTGGTGCAGCAGACGCCATCCCAGCGGCAGGCATGCCATGGCAGGGCGGTGGACAGGGCACTGACAGGGGCACCCAACAAGGTGGCAAGTGTGTGCCATACAAGGGACTGGCATGCAGGTCAAATGAATGACTATGGGGAATGTGGGTAATGAGTGGACACCCTTACTGTGTGTCTCCGCTCCACTGCTTGGTCCAGTAGCTAACTGATGTGCACGTTCCACATGGCAACAGGTGGCATTCAGCAGGTAGACAGTTCGCAGATGGAAGGGCAATGCACAGCAGGTGGCATCAATGCCAGGAGGCCGGGTCACACATGGAATGTAAAGTTGTGCGCCAGGCCCCAGAGATAATCATAATGACTCTGTGTGCATACTCTGCCATCACTGTGGTGATGCACTGGTGCTGGATCTGTGCAGACTCAGCCATGGAGATCAGCTGCTCAGACTGCACCACAGCCATGCGCCCTTCCTCGCAGAGGCAGTCGAGCAGCTGCCAAATGCTGGAGTGGCACTGCCTGATCCGGGTGTTGAATGCCATGTGCCACCACTCCATGGCATTATTCATCTGGGCTAGTCCCTGGATGGTGGCCCCATGGCAGTTCCACTGGGTGATGGGGAAGGTGGCATGCCTACGTCCTGACTATCCAGTGGGCCGACTGATCCAAGTGTCCTCGAAGTAATTGAGCATCAGCTGGAGTATCTCCTCATGTTGTGCCACATACTCCCACTCCTGCCGCTCCTCAAACACCACTGGCACATCCACCAGCAGGACAAAGGCCAGTGCCAACCGCACCCATAGGTGTAGGGTGAAGTCTGGGTCCTTGGCATATCACTTCAGGACCTCTGGACACTGCTGCACCTTGCGCCAGATGGCATGTGAGAAATGGAAGAAGCAGCCACTGATCTGGGTATCTGGGAACACATTGAACACAGCACACCAGCTGGCACACTCAAAGTCCAGCAGGTCTGTGGTGGGTGCTAGTGCTGGACAGTGTATTTTTAACTGGCCCAGCAGCCATATGTAGGTCTGTGCCCTCTGGGTGCAGGTGAAGGTGAATTCATCTGGCAGGACTGCACCTGACTGGATAGCATAGATGTTGTAAATCTGGTCAAAGAGGCTCGGACATGCCCAGAATGTACCATCCATAAACCAGTCAGGACAGTCTGCCAGCTGCTGCAGACCATGATCAGTGGCATAGATGAGGAGCCTGTCCTGATCCCAACCACTGTCAAAGAGGAGGAACCGTGCCCTATCCCCACTCATGGTGAACTCCTCTGGTATTATGAGGTTGGTGAGGGTCGTGGGGGTCGTGGGCCACCCCCGTGCCACATGCTGCATGCTCTGTACCTTCCACCGCAGCAAATGCATGCCTGGCAGCCGTCCAACCATGGCTGCAGGTATCCTGGATGTGCTGGCCACCATGACATGCGACGCACTGTCCATTGACTGCTGTGCACTGTCCCACAGCATCCCGAGCATGCAGCACATGCTAACGTCTGCAGCATCTGGTACATGGTGGTGGCGCCTGATGGTGGTGACCGCGGTGTCCTCTATGGTGTGTAGGCAGGTGAGGCAGTTGTACTTGTGGGCCTCTGCACACCGCCAATACACCTTCTCTTGTCCCGCCTTGTCCTTTCTGTAGACGTAGCTGTTGTGAATGGCTAGTGGCTTGACTTTCTGGCTTTGGATGAACTGTACTGACATCCTCCCATCAGGGTGACGGTTGTTGGGTGTCTGTGTGCTGCACCCCTTTATGGGACGGTGTCTAGCCATGCCCTGTGTCAGTCTGAGGATGCCTCTTCCTGCCTGCCCCCTATTTCACATGATATGCTGTCTGGTCCCTGCCGCATGTTCAGTGGACATCTCCTGTTGTGCTGCTGTGCCCATGGACCTGCGTGTGGTGAGTACCTGTGCTATTGCTGTTTGGGGGGCTATTCTAGTTGTGCTGGTGTGCTGGGTTGGGAGGGTGTCAGCTTGTGGGCCATGTCTGTCTGGGCTGCACTGTGTGGTGCCCTGTTGGGCTTCTGTCTCCCAGCATCTGCCTTCCATGCGGCCCACACACAGCGCTTGCTTCCTTGACACACAGGCCTGTCAGGGTCGCTCGGTGTTCTATTGCTGCTCGGGGAGTCACCATTGCAGAGCAGCAGCTTTTCTCGCTGTTTTACTATTCTGCTTCCCTGTACTGTCACTCTTTCGGCCTCCACTTTTCCATCCTCACCCCCCCACCATGTCGTTGCTTCTGCACCGTTCTTGGCTGTTACCATTTTGAGTAGTCTATACTGTAGTTAAACACTTATATTCACCTATTATTCAGTTCTTGCTACTTATAGTGTCTGGGTTCCATGGATGAATTTCAGTATTCAGTATGCTGTGTGCTACATTTGTATGCTTTAGAGATGAAGGGCAATATGATTATTATCAGTCAGCAGAACATCCTCAAAGGGGTCCAGGTTTACATTATTGACTGACAAAATCTGGTTAATATCTGTTTTATTAAGCCTTGTTGGTGTTACATTACACCCCCATGCCAGAAAATTTACCATTGTTGTGGTGTACCATAGATTTAAAACCCCATAGTTTGCTAGAGTCAGTGGTCTCCCCTTGGGCTCTGTATAGTGCCCTCCATCATTTTAAAATTGAAAAAAACAAAAACGCTTTCCCTGGTTGTCTAGAGCCCTAACTACTGCTGGTTCTGAATAACCTCCTTGCTGCCACTGACCGACCCTGGTGGCCCCAAGATGGCGGTCAGTGTTTCCCCTCCACTCACCTTTATTATTGACTACTGTCTTATTGCAGCTGATACATGAGAGTAGCGGGTAGTAGTTTTTGAACTATTGCCTATTGTTAGGTACTGTTGACTGTTGTTAGGAAGAACAGTGGTCAATAGTGCTTAGCTTTTGCATGTCATGTAATGGTCACATGACCAAGCGCATGGCAGGATTCTGGTGCATGGTTTAATCATTTGCTATATTACAATGCTCCATTAAGCCCTCCACCTTATTTTACATGTAGAACAATAATGCAACATATAGATAGTATATGGGTGTCCATACATGGCAAGGCTGTGTTTCCATTGAGGATATGTGATGACATCATGAAGACAAAGCTCAAGAGGTCTCCATGACATCATCACATGCCTGAAATGGAAACATAGTCTTAGCTGTATATGGGCACCCATGGGCACCCATACACTATTTTATGTAGCGTATGTTTTGATTGCAATAGTTGTATCTCAATTAGTGTCTCTGCCTTTGTTTGTTGCTTCCACTGGCTCAGGCACCTCACAGCTAGTCCAAGCACATCTGTCCAGAGTGTGTTCAATCACCCACACTAATCTGTGGCCAGAATGTTAATTAATAAAAATTAGGCAGTTTAGTTTGGTAATGCGAAGCCAACTATGGCTGTCTGTGTCCAAAATTATTCAGTCCACCGCTCCACACTTGTTAACTGGTGCCACCATGTTACCCCGAGTTTTCTTTTTTCAGCCATGCCTTTTTTTTTTCCAATTGTTTAACCAGGTGAGACACACTAAGCTGAAAGCTTTTTTACAGGTGCAACCTGGGAGCACAGGGAAGTTAAGTGACTTGCTTAGGGTCACACAGTATATGCAAGTGGGGGCTGTGGGATTCAAACCCAGGTCTCCAGATTTGCAGCTCAGAGCCTTAAACCACTGTGCTATTTAGCCAATGAGGTTACCAGTCAGGGCTGAAATTTGTTATGGTATCATTCTGACATCAGAACGATACCACAACAACTGACCTTTGAGCTGTACCATAACAAGAAAATTATGTGTATGGAAATCCATACACAAAAGGGGGAACCATACACTATAGGAGAGACATTGAACTGTAAATCCACAAAAGTCCCTGGGCTACTGTTACCATGTGTTCTATGTGCTCCACCAGATGTCAATATAATATTATGAAGGAAAAAAGAGCTTGGGAAAGGGTTCACTAAAGTAAGAAGCTCAAGATATTTTGAACTTCAAATAAATCTTCACTTTGATGTGGTCAAGTCCCTTTCTACGTGACACCTGAATCCGAACAATAATTGTTTGTTCTTTCTGACCTATTGTTGACTTTGTTTAACTTACCCTTTGTGTGAGATTATTTTCAGTCCTACTCTATTCAGAGGCTCTCTCACTTTGAACTCATACACTGTGTTATGTTTTTGCTTCTATTTGTCATTCTATTTTAAGGTAGGCTTATTGTCTGGTGGAAAGTCAGCTCAAAGGATAGAAGCAATTTCCTATTAAACAAAATGTTGCCTCTCAGCTAGGCTATCTTGGGTAAACAGACTGCCAAAATTAAGTTATTGGACTTTTCCTGCCTCAGCATTTCACAGACCATACTCCTAAAACTGAAAAGAAATTTGTGGATAGTAAAATACTACTGACTCTGCTATCTTGCCTTGCATATGATAAACAAAGACATGACACATGCAGCACTTTTGTCATGTAAGCTGCTGCAAATTGCATAAACTGTCTTAAAACCTATGTGACTTTAAAAAATGAGCTGTGTAGGTTTCAAAGTTGCAGCTAAAAAGTGGCCTCAAATCCTGCATCCCCTCATTGAAACTCCTCTCCTGGGGCACAGTGTGTTTGTCTCCCGCCATGATGGAATCCACAGCATTTCATATGTGCAATGGAGATAGCCATTGTTTCGGGAGGTGTTTCCATAAAATGTAACGGGCATTGGTGCTATGGAGTAGTAAGCCACTAGTGGCAGAGACCTCTTGGAACCTCAGGCCAAGTGAGACAGCTTTCTCTTCCAGGTACACTAATACTGCTATGTAATATGTCTGTTTAACTCTTCCTGCCAGAATGAATTACATGCTGTATGTAACCAGTGAAGTTATTCTCCATGAGGAACTTTTGGTTTCTGAGTAAAAAAGATTCAAGCTAAACCACCCCCCGCACCATTTCCTTTGGCACCCTGTACCATATGTTTACCACTCTATGTACAAAACATGTTCCCCCCATTACCCCAAACTTTATCTCCCCACTTACATTCCCTCTCATTCCGCTGCCCTGAACAAATTGAAAAATAAATTCCTGATGTACTTTATCCAACTTCTTTAAAATGTTAGAAAACTGAAATTGTATCTCCCCTCAGCCTTTTTGTACCTTGCATACCTAGACTATCTAAACATTCCCTATAGCATAACCATTCCCATCCCTTCGTTTTAATTGCTCTATGTGCCATCATCTTGATCACTGCTGTATCCTTTTTATACTGCGTGACATTAATAGCTCACAGTACTACAAGTGTGGCCTTGTCAGTGCCATAGGAAGGGCAGAATCACACCCCGTTCATGGCATGTTATGCCCTTATTACTGGATCCCAAACATTCATTTTGACTAATTCATTGCCACTGCACATTGCTGATAATTTCCACTTTCCATCTGTAATACCCACAGATCTTTTCCATAGTCCATTTCTGATGGTTGTTTACTATTTGAAGAGTACCCCTGAACTAACTACTTTGGGCCTAAATGAGGACAGTTATTGACACTGAGTTTCATTTGTTTCTTGTTGGCCCACTTCCCCTGTAAATATAAATCCATGTGCAGACAGTATTCTTGTTCCTTAGAATCTACCACCCTTATTATGTTTGTGTCATCCACACAGTGGCAGCAAGAGATACAACTACAGCAACTGACATGTTCAGATATTTCATGACATTTCTGGGATATCTCTGGAGAAATTCCCTGCCTGCCATCATTAGCACTGTAGGGCCACCTGAGAGAACTTATTTAGAAACATCACGAGATATCTGGAAATACCTGACCATGTTAGCTATTGCACCTACATGCCTCAGTAAATATCTAGGTGTATACCATAGGAGGGCAAATAAATCTAGAAGATAAAAGTTGCTATTTTCCCAGAAGAGATATCTACTGTGCAAATAACATCTGAAATCATGTTATTTGCACAGTAGCATTGTTATTTGCATAGTAGAGTACATTCTCCATTCTCCATTCACTTTAAACTTTGTGTGGCACATTGAGACTGTCACATAAAACAGTGGCAGTTTCATTTGAAAGAGCATCATTTGTGCTGTTTATAAATTCAGTATGGGAGTGTGAGATAAAAAAAATGTAGCAGAACTCAACAGTTGCATTTTGAAAAATATTGTTTCTCTTCACTAAACAATTCTCACTTTCACACACACACACACACACACAAATACAATAAAAAAAACAAACTAGATAAACATGTGAGGAGTAGTGCAATGTAATGACTGTGGGGCAGCAGTCTTCCGGGAGTCTTTCTGGAGGCTGAGATGCTGCCCTATTTGCAGACAACTATCTGCCCTGAGGGAGGAAGTTGCCCGTCTTCAGGCCACACTGGACAGTAGGAAGGGAACCTCCCCCATCCAGAGAGCACTAGCGCCACCACCACTACCTCAGAGGTTGCGAAGAAAGCACAGCAGTTGGACCACAGTGGGCTCAGGGAGGGTGAGGAGGGTGAAACAGAGGCACACCCAGTCAATTGTTCCACTCCACAATCCATACACCATTCTGGGGGAGCATAGCTCCCCTATGGATGCACCCGCAGAGAAGACTGATGATAACTGTCACAAGGGAGGCCCACAGGAAGGAGGCAGAGGACACCACAGGGAAAGGAAGCAGCTCCTGGTGGGGGACTCAATTATTAGGGGTATAGAACTGGAGGGAGCTGGGAAAAATAAAGTAAGGTGCCTGCCTGGTGCCATGGCTTGGAGGGACAGGAAGCGCATCCTCAGGATTATGAGAACAGCTGCAAGGGATTCCGAGCTGGATGTAATTGTCCACCTAGGGACAAATGACTTGGCTCATCATGAGATTAGAGCAGTGCAGGAGGACATTGCAGAGTTGGGGAGGGACCTAAGACAAGTAGCACACACAGTATCCTTCTCAGAGGTGCTGCCTGTCAAAAGCATGGGGGAGGCGAGGGTAATTGGCACCATGCAGTTTAATGAATGGTTGAAAAAATGGTGCGGAGCACAGGGTTTGGCTTCATTGGGACTGGGGTTCCACCTGAGGACACCAGCCTATACTGGCAGGATGGTCTGCATCTGTCCAGGAAGGGAACAAGTCTTTTGAGCAATCGGTTTAAATGCTTCATTGGCAAGCTTTTAAACTAGTCAAAGGGGGAGGCACTGACAAGCAGCAGGAAAATACCAGCCTCTCCCTACAAAACAGGGTACTAAATGAGAAAAAGACTGAGGTAGAACAGTCAGTGGGGGATGCTGCAACAGAAGGTAAAGCCATCAAAAAATGGAGAGCAATGAGTACTAATGCCCGTAGTCTGGGTAACAAGCTTCCTGAATTAGTGGCCTTGATGGAGGAGGAACATCTGGATATCGTGGCAGTCACAGAAACATGGTACATACAAAACCATGACTGGGGCATAAACATACCAGGATACACTGTCTACAGGAGGGACAGGGAGGGTAAAAGAGGAGGAGGAGTAGTTCTTTACATAAAGGAAGGAATAAAAGCAACAGAACAAAAGGGTAAACAGGGAGGAGAAGAAGCACTGTGGGTAAATTTAGAGGCAGGCAATGGCACCACAATACGTATTAGGGTTAGACCCCTTCTCAGGGGGAGAAATGGACAGGAAATGATAAAGTATACTTAGAATGGCAGAAAAGGGGAGATATTGCTGATGGGTGATCTGAATATGCCAGATGTTAACTGGAGTGCAGTTGCAGCTGCCACTCAAGAGTGCAGTTATTCTAGATGCCCCACAGGGGCATGCCTTAGACAACTAGTACTGGAGCCCACTCGAGAGGGAGCAATATTAGACTTGATTCTCTCAAATGGAGATGGAGAGGATCACAGATGTAGAAGTGAGTAGCCATCTGGGAACTAGCGACCATCGAACAGTATGGTTCACAATAAACACAGCAATAGAGTCAAGCCATACAAAGACAAAGTACTGGACTTTAGGAGGCTGACTTTGCCAAAATGGGTGAGTGCCTAAGGAATGCACTAGCAAATGGGCAGGAAGGAGGGGTGGAAGAACAATGGGGAATAATAAAAACTGCCATCACAGAGGTAACGAGCCTTTGTGTGAAGCAAATAAACAAAACAAGACAATGTAAGAAACCACTATGGTTCTCAAAGGAAGTGGCAGTGAAGGTTCAAGAGAAAAAGAAAGCATTCAGGAAGTACAAGGAATCGCAGAAGAAGCAGGACAGAGAACTGTATCAGTTAAAGCAAAAGGAGGCTGGGAAGGCAGTCAGAACAGCAAAGGCCCAAACCGAGGAAAAGATAGCCAACTCAGTTAAGAAGGGGGATAAAACCTTTATAGGTACATCAGGAGCAAAGGAAGACAAGGGAGGGATAGTGAGGCTTAATAAAGGGAGGGAGGGTGGGCAGAGGGAGACTGTGAAAGGCAGAGATACTAAACAAATATTTTGCTCAGTATTTACAAATGAAGAGGGGAGTACATAAACAAACAGTAGTAACACTCGGATACAGAAGTTGATACCAGCCCATTTACAGAACAAAGGGTTCTGAAAGAACTCTTAAAACTGAAGGTAGACAAAGCAATGGGACCTGATGGGATTCATCCCAGAATTTAAAAGAGCTAAGGGTAGAACTAGTGACACCACTGACTACCCTTTTAACAAATCATGGGAGGATGGGGTGGTACCCGAGGACTGGAGGAGGCAGATGTGATTCCTTCACAAAAGTGGGAGCAAGGCAGAAGCAGGAAACTACAGACCTGTTAGTTTAACCTCAGTGATAGGGAAAATGATGGAATCACTTCTGAAAGAAAGAATTGTCGAGTATCTAGAGGCCAGAGGGGCACAGGACCCTAGACAGCATGGATTCACAGCGGGAAGGTCATGCCAGACAATTCTGATAGATTTCTTTGACTGGGTGACCAAAGTAGTAGATCAGAGAGGGGCTGTGGACATGGCCTACCTAGACTTTAGAATACATGAAATCCTCAGCTCCACTAATGCGTGCCAACTTGTGAACATAAAGTTGAGAGGAAAAAACAACGGCACCGCAAGTATATGGAAATCTTAAATTTTAATGTTAATCAGTGCATAATATATGCTCAGCTGCTCAGCCGCTCAGCAGTACAGGCTACAACCTCAACTAGTTTCGCACCAAACGTGCGTCATCAGGAGGTGCGAAACTAGTTGAGGTTGTAGCCTGTACTGCTGAGCGGCTGAGCATATATTATGCACTGATTAAAATTAAAATTTAAGATTTCCATATACTTGCAGTGCCGTTGTTTTTTCCTACCTAGACTTTAGCAAGGCATTTGACACAGTCCCATACAAAAGATTAATATACAAGTTAGCCAGCCTGGGAGTGGGTCCCAAGATGACAGCCTGGGTAAAGAATTGGCTGGAGAATAGGACACAGAGAGTAATAGTAAATGGAGTCCACTCAGAAGAAAGGAGGGTTACTAGTGGGTACCGCAGGGTTCAGTATTAGGACCGGTCCTTTTCAATGTCTTTATGTTTACATTGCAGAAGGACTGGAAGGAAAAAGTATGTCTCTTTGCAGATGACACTAAGATCTGCAACAGAGTTGATGCACAGGGTGGGGTGGAAAGGATGAGAAGGGACTTGGCAAGGTTAGAGGGATGGTCAAATGTATGGCAGCTTAGATTTAATGCTAAGAAGTGCAAGGTAATGCACCTAGGAAACAAAAACCCAGGGGAAGAGTACACAATGGGGGGTGAGATACTAACAACAACAAAAATGGAAAGGGACCGGGGTAGTCATATCAGATGACCTAAAGGTGGGCAAGCAATGTGAGAGGGCAGCAAGGAGGGCTGGGGGTATACTGGGATGCATAGGGAGAGGCATCGCCAGTAGAAAACAGGAAGTTATTATCCCTCTGTACAGACAGCTGGTGAGACCCCATCTGGAGTACTGTGTGCAGTTCTGGAGACCCAGTCTCCGCAAAGACATAGACAGGATGGAAGCTGTCCAGAGGAGGGCAACTAAAATGGTGCAGGGTCTGCACCAGAAGACATATGAAGAGAGACTTAAGGAGCTTAATATGTATAGCCTCGAGGAAAGGAGGGAGAGGGGGGACATGATAGAAACTTTCAAGTACCTCAAGGGAATCAACAAAGTCCAAGAGGGTGGCATCTTTCAAAATAAGAGGTGTGCAAGAACAAGAGGGCACAATTTGAAGATGGGGGGCTCAGAGGTAATTTAAGGAAGTATTTTTTCACAGAGAGGGTTGTGGATGCATGGAATGGCCTTCCTGAGGAGGTTGTGGAGTTAAAATCAGTGGTGGAATTCAAGCATGCATGGGACAGTCATAAGGCAATTCTGGGGGGTGGGGGTAAGAAGAAGTAGGCTGCTGGTTAACTAGGATCTGCAGCTTATCCAGTAGGTAGGGAAATGGGCAGACTGGGTGGGCCAAGCGGTCCTTATCTGCCATCAAATTCTATGTTTCTATGTTTCTAAACTGGTCACTTTCACTGTGACCTGTCCACAAACAGAACACATTGTCAGCAGGCAGCATGAATACTATGCTAGTAAAAACCAAACTGTAAGCAGAGAAATCCAAAAGGTGTTTCATATTCCAAGCTCACTGCACTGTAAGAAACCTTACTAGCAATGCCATTTTTACAACTGCTAACTTTACAGCAATGCTGAAAGTGGGATTTACCCATGCAGGTTCCCTGACAGTGTAGTTGACTCTGAGCAAAATGTAAAACAGACCAATAGCTCTAAAGTACATATCAGCATTCTCATAGTCTAACACAGTCTGTGCCAACTTATAAGACATTTCAATTTCTTCTGCGGTATTTCTAAAAGAAGCATACTAACTATTCCTTGTAACCCCCATGGCCACCTAATCTGCCGCACAAATTTATGGACTGAATCGTGTCAGCACCCACCAGTGGCATCATGGCATGTGAGAAATCCATCCATTAGTGTTCAGTGAAAATCCAGACCAATCAGTGTATCTGTGGGTGGATTGCTAATCTGAACACAGATGGCATCTCTGCGATCAGAGAGAAGAAGTAAAACTCTAGAAAATTAAGGAGTCAGTTTATAACTTGAGTACAATGAATAATCTCAAAATAACATAAAACAATTGTTGACCACCTTTAATTCTAACATATGGAATATCCACAAATGGCTCCCATGAAACCTACAGCTGCTAAATTAAAAAAAAAAAATCACACAAATCATTTGAAAGTCAATATATATTTTCTGTCTGCACAACACATCTTTTTTTTTAAATGAGGCAGACACAGTAAAACTAATAAAATGGGGGACTCCCATGGTACATATCGATTATCCCATGAGGTAGCTCCCTATATGCATTGAAATGTTGTTGTTATTGCCCCAGCGTACTAGTGGCTGTGCCACTCATGCAAGTGTGCAATAACAAAACATTCCAAACCAGATTACATGCATATCTGGAGCTACCTCATGACATAATCCCTATATATTCAGACATATCACAAGAAATCCCTTTGAAATGAATATAATTTTTCAGAGATACAGCTTGATACATCTAGATATACTGGAACATATCTCAGGCATTCACTGTAAATTTAATTACCATACTTGAGATCCCTGGATCCAGGTCATCCATAAAATAACTAAACAATAGGTGTCCCAATACAGACCCTTGGGGAACACCACTGTTGACTTCTTTTGAGTCTGATATTTTCCAGTGCACTGCTACTCACTACGCCCAGTTGCTCATCCAATTCTCTATCCAGTGTGCTAGAAGTACTTTCATTCCAAATTAAAAAAAACAAATCTCATGAGGAACCATGTTGAATGATTTTTTGAAATCCAAGCATGTTGTATTTTATCATTAGTCCTTCCCCTGTCAAGTTCTTTTATAGGTTCCTCAATTAACTAGGGCCTGCCTGCTTCCCACCTCCTGACTCTGACTTGAAGCACTTTGGTATTTCCCCGCTTTCTGATGTTGTGCTTTTACTTCCTCCTCACTGAGCTAATTACTGGCCTTAAAACCAGAAACATTGCTTGGCACCCTCATAAGTCCACCAGTTCTTAGGAGGGCATATTAGGGTACAAATAGCTCCATAATACCTGCACCAAGCACAGCAGACAAGCTAAGGCAGGCTATTTTGCTTCTAACCTCCAGAATAATGTGTAAACTGATTATCTAAATTCTGGAAAATAATTCACTCCCTATTTGACTCCCTCACAGTCAGCCCCTTTGGTCCTGAGACTTGGTACTGCAATCACCTTAGACCCTCTCAGAGATTGCCCCTTCTTTCACTGAGTTATTCTCCACCTTTTACTCTGTAATTACTTCCAGCCCTCCTCCTACTTTCCAGCTCTAGTTGTTCTTCACCCACTACTCTCCTGCCACCCCTTCTTCTCATCTTCACTTACTTCCTTGTGGCCTTGACCCCAAGCTTCTCTGCCTTTTTGCTTTGCTTTTGTTGCCCTTATCTTTGCCCATCTCAACGTTTCCTTTCATACTGATAAGGTCCCTGCTATCTGGAAGAGTGCATAAGTTCTCACACTACACAAAGGCAGTCTCCTTTCCTCACATTGTAATTGCTGTCCTATCTTCCTGATCTTGGTGCTTGCTAAAGCTCATGAAAAATTAGCACTCTCCCAACTAAGCTCTTTTTTGACTCGTCTTCCTTTCCTTCTTTAGCCTCCTTTAAATTGGGTTTCAGGAACACCCACTCAACATCTTCATCCTGCTTAGATTGTCTGGCTCTTTCCTGAAAGGAATTGATCACAGCCTACTGATCTCTACACTCAAAGAAGGGGTAAAATGGCACCTCAAGTGGAGTCAAACAAAGGTGTGTACCCTTTCCAACACATGCACACATCATAACAGCAATGAGGTATAGGTGACCTCAATTGCCTTGCCCTAGCCCTGTGCCTCCAAAGGGGTCAGGTTCAGCATCTAAAAGTCACACACTATAGTGTCTTAACCTTTCCAGATACCTGGTCAGTAGCTTGCCCATGATGGTTGAGATCCTTGGTGCCAACTGAGCTGAAAACAGGCTTTTCTAGTCTCAGGCCCCAACCAGTTCGGGTATCTCACCTGAAACTTATTTACTGCTTTTAGATATCCAGGGACAGATGGTTCAGAAGCCATCAGCAGACCCTCCTTGGGGGTGAGTCCAAAACAGGCTCCCATTGTCCCCAATCTTGGACCCCAGTGGGATCCTGAGCCTCCGGAGACTTGCATCAGATGGAGCCAGTGCCACCCAGGCTGAGGAACCCTGCCACCATACCTGGGCCCACAGGCTTCTCCAGAGAGTTGCAGCTAGAGACGTGCATCTGAAGGTGCTAAAGCTGGATGATGATGCATGCAGGCACCCTGGACTGGGGAACCACAAGAACTGGAATTATTTTTATTGGTGGTCTGGAGCTCCTGTTTATATGCCCTAACAGGTGGGAAACATTGCCCGGGAACCCTCCCAACTAATGGGCAATTGTAGGTGCAAGCACTAGCATTTACTGTCACTAAGCAGAAAACACATTGCAAAACAGGGTAAACAGAATGTACCTTGTGAACATTTTAGAATATTTCCCCAGGGTTAGCATTAATCTTTTCAGTGGAATAAAACACAAACACACTTAATTTTAGTTTGCAGGCCATACATCATAGCCACAATGTAACACTTAACATACATAGATCCTTTTAACTGCTGTTATGACGGCTAGGTTTACGTTTTATTTAGGTCATAAAACTTGCATGTACTTGGAGCCACAGGTTCTGTTGTACTAAAGGATGAGCATGGAAGGCACGTGAAAAAATCCTAGTGAGACAGGATTATGTTGTCAGTCTTGGAATCCACCCTGGATAATAGGTCACAAACCAAGGGGACTCTCTGAGGAAGACTTAATTCCTTTCAGTGTGTTGGAAGGCAAGCGTATCCCTGCCATGTATGAAGAGTGAAGAGGCAAGGAGTAAGTGACAGAGATATCAGGTGATGTGGCTGGGAGTTTTTAAGGTAGTTGGGGCATACCTCTCAACCTTTTATCACCCAAATGTGTGACAAGATGTGTGACAACTGGACAAAATGTGTGACACATCATCAAACATGATATTGCAATGTCAGACTACTGTGGAAATAAGTGCATTAATATTTATAATGTTTGCTGACAGCCTAGCATCTTATATTATTAGACATTTCTGCTTAAAAGTCTCAGTGCTCAGTGTGGAATGTCACATTCTCAATGTGGGACAGAGGGTTTCTGAGGGATAAAATGAGTGACGTACCTTGTAATGTGTGACAGTTGAGAGGTATGAGTTGGGGGCAGCACTGGAAAGCAGTGACCCAATGCTTAATGAATACTTTGCTTCAGTATTCACCACAGGGCCTCAGTGGAGGGAGGGACTCACTTGCAGGGCCTAACCCATCAGATGACACCATAAGATGTCATGGAGCTGAAAGATACCACATCCTAGTAGCCGACAACCTGGTGAAGATTTAGCCACTTAAGCCCCAAGGGGCAGACTGGATACACCCCGGGATCACTGTGAAGCTAAGGGAACAATTGGAAGGAATGCTTGCAATAAGCAATTAGGAGCCTGTCCAGACAGGGGTGATGATGGAGGACTGGAAACTGGCTAATTGGTCCCTAACTTTAAGAACAGGGCAAGATCAGATGCTGGCAACTATAGGCCAGCCAGCCTGACATTAATGCTGGGCAATGTCATGAAAGCCATTATCAAGGGCAGAATTATGGAGCACTTGGCTAAGTCCAAGGTTCTTGCCCCTCAGCATAGCTTTATGAGAAACAGTCATACCAAACCAACCTGACTTTCTTTCTTCCTTTCTTTCTTTCTTTCTTTCTTTCTTTCTTTCTTTCTTTCTTTCTTTCTTTCTTTCTTCCATCTTTGCATGTCACTCTGAATTTCCGATTCCATCATCACTATCCACCCTCCCACAAAGCTTAGTGTCCTATGCAAAGAGACACAACCTGCCCCAGATTCCTTCCCAAATGTCACTGATGAACATATTAAAGAGGACCAGGCTCATGACAGATCCCTCTGGTACCCCACTTGTGACCTCTCTGTCATCTGATTTGACCCCATTAATTATATTCTTCTGCTGCCTCCCCTTTAGTCAGTTACCTACCCATCTTACAGTTTCCCTAGCTGCACCCAGATACTCCATCTTCTTTAATAATCATGTGTGAGGCACTGAGTTGAAAGCCTTGCTGAAGTAGAGTAAATTCATGGCATGGCTCCCTGTGCAATGCCCTCTTTACCCAGTCAAAGAAAACTAACAGGTTAGTCTGACAAGACTTTACTGCCACAAATCCATGCTGTTTACTCTCCTGGAGATCATTGCTGTCCAAGTAATCCAATCCTTTTTGACCAATGACTCCATCAGCTTCCCTACTACAGAGGTAAGACTGACAGGTCTATAATTCCCAACTTGTTCCTTGTCCCCACTTATGGAGTGGAACTACATACACAACCCTCTACTCCTTCAGAACTATCCCTGTCTATAATGAGCTGTCCTTTCAGGGGTTCAGCCAGTTCTGCTGCCAGTTCCCTGAGCACTTTCAGATGCATCCCATCTAGTCCCAGGGCCTTGTCTATCTTTAGGGCTGCTAGCCCTTACCATACTCTTTTGCATGTGCATACTGACTGCCTCATATCTGGGACTCCTTTTGTTGTTGTTTTGATGCCACTGTCTGGCAAAGGCCCGCTGTCTTCCCTTGTGAAGACAGAGCAAAAGTAATCATTAAGGATGGCAGCCTTTTGCACATCCTCCTCTATAACCCTACCCCCCGATAGCATAACTTCTTGCTTCACCATGTGGAACATTAACACACAGTGGTAGAGCACCAAGACAAGAGTTAAAGGGGGCCAGGATTCGATCCCCAGTGAAGAACATTTTTTTCTTATTATAATTTATGTAGTATAAGAGAAATTACTGGATGTCATTGCTGGTGTCAGTGGTAAGAGTTTAAACAAGTTCTGAGGCAGACATTCAGAATATTAAACCATTACTTTGTTGCAGGCAAATTAATTTGCTCCAGCTGATACTCAGAGGCTTGTCTTGGTTTCACTGCAACTTAGAGGGGAGCATTACTTCAAGTTGGTAAAATGTTCATTACTAAACTACACTGAACATGTGTTTGGGGGGATCTGCACTCAGTGCAGGATGTGTATTCTCATTAAATGGGTTTCTTGTCAAGAAACCTTCTGTTGTACCATGTGGAACATTGGCACACAGTGGTAGAGTACAATGACAGTAGTTAAAGGGGGCTTGGGTTCAGTCCTCAGTGACTTACTTTGTTTCTTTCTCACTATAATTTATGTAGCATGAGAGAAATTGTTAGATGTCATTGCTGCTGTCGGTGATAAGAGTTTCAGCAAGGTTTGAAACAGACTTTCAGAACATTAAACTGTCACTTTGTTGCAATGAACTTAATTAGTTCTGGTGGATACTTTGAGACTTGTCTATGTTTGAATGCAACGTAGTGGGGAGCATTACTTAAAGCTGACAAAAAGTTCATTACTAAACTCCACTGCAGCTGTGAATGGCAGGGGTTGGGGGGCTGAACTCAATGCAGGATGTACATTCTCATTGCATGGATTTTTTTTTTGCCAAGAAACCTTCTTTTTCGCCACGTGGAATATTAGCACACAGTGGTAGAGCACTAAGACAGTAGTTGAATGTTAAAGCAAACTTTCAAAATATTAAACTGTTATTTTGTTGCAGTTAACATAATTAGTTCTGGCTGATACTTTGAGGCTTGTCTAGGCTTGGATGCAACTTAGTGGGTAACATTGCTTCCCACTCGCAAAAATTTAATTACTAAACTCCATTGTAGCTGTTTAGGGGTTATGCCAGCCACTGGGGTCACCTGATCAATTCATTAACCAATTACATATTTGTAGGATAAAAATGGTTTCCTTTGCAACATACAAGAACATCACATACCTAATGTATGTTATACTAATAGATATATATATATATATATATATATATTATATATTATATATATATATAATATATATATACATTTTAAATGTAGATTGCTGAGTTAAACCTGAACAGAACAGTCATTGAAATAATGTTAACGAGAGGTAATGCTCTTCCCAAAGACCACTTTAATGCCACCTCTTTCTCCTCCTTTGTGCAGTTGTTAATTTACATAGGCAGATATCTAAGGGAAAGGAATGACCATAAGGCAGAGGTTTGAAAATGAGGTAGCTGACTTTGCTAATGCAATATGTTCTAATATCTTTACTGCCATTTAATGCCCATTTTAGTACCTTTGTACAACGCTGTGCCCTTTCTTACACTGTTACATGTAGTGAGTCAATGGAATGTTTTGTACTTAGCATTTAAAATATACACATATATTTATTTAGTTTTTGTTTACCTGGTAAGTGCACTAGACAAGAACTGTTTATTTTCAGGCATGTCCCAGGAGCTTGCAGCAATATGTTACAAATAGCAGGCACAGTACAAAGAAGGCATGTGTCAAACAACATACAACTAGAATAACAAAATAAATAATGCACAAGAGTAGGAAAGTAAACCAGTATTTCAAAACACATGATAAAGCTACCAAAGTGGTGCATGTAAACAATAATACCCGACATGGTAGGTGGTATAGGGCTATACCAAATTGCCCAGGGGCATAATGAGGCCTGATGCCACAGGCGGAGGGCCTTATAGCCCCTGGAAGGTTTGGTATAGCCCAACACCATTCACCCTAGAGGGTATTATTGCACTTAGAAAATGGGCCACTGTATGATACATATTTGAAAAAAAATGTTTAAATGTTAAAACTCTTAGCTGTTTACTGTATTTTGTAATAATATAGTTCCTCTGCCTGCAGAAGAATGCTGTGTTTCTATTATGCCCCGATGACTTCTGTCCTACTGGAACCTCTGTAGTTGTAACTATGGAGGTGATTGTCATGGTTACCCCCCCCCACACACACACACACAGCTCAAGTTAAACAGCTTTCTTTAGTTGTTTTTATTCATTTATTCATTTTTATTTATTTACTCAGTCAGCGATTTTTTAGTTTGTCAATGTATTGTAGAAACGAGCTGAGGAGCATTGGTGGTGGGTGGCTGGGAAGGGAGGAAAAATGAATGTAAGCCTGCTAAACAGAGGTACATTTCTATGGTTTCTCATTGGTTTAATGTTGTTTTATCGGCTGTTGTACTGATCAGGGCTGCAATTCAAAACCGTGTATGGATTTGAGAATCGCCCCAAGAAGTGGTGGTGATGGGTGGGCAGCTGCACTGTGGAGCAGACAAGTATGAATGCAAGGTCTGTAGATTTTGTAATTGGAGGTTGACCGAGCTGGGATGAAAAAAAGAAAACGGAAAAGATAACTGAGTCTGGAAAAATGCAGGTAGATTTCTATGCTTTTCTGTGGTTTTGGCAGAATGAGCCAAGGATCGGTGACATGATGGGGGAGGGAACCTGAAGTGTTAACGCCATCACTGGTAACTCACCTGCTAAGCGACGGGAAAAAATGGAGGCACATAGAATTCTAACTGGCAGAATGATACCAGTGATGAGGTTGGCACAGGTGGTACTTGTTTTTTAGAGGGCTCTATTGAAAAATAAGTGCATGCCTGGCATGGCCTTTCAGCCAATCAGCTTGCTTCATTTTTCAAGCCCATTTTCTAAAGTACAAATAATGTGAAGATTTGAATGCATCATACATGGTCATGAACAGGCTCAATGACAGGTGCAAGTTGAAGCATTTAATAAATGTATTCAATATCCTCCATGGAAATCTGTTACAGTAGGGCAACTCCATAACCTCAGTGGCATAGTGTTCCAAAACATGGGAACTGAGCTTGAGAATGCAACATGACCGAGATCAGTCTTCAATTAAGGGACAGCTAAGAGAGTTTGACCAGTAGTCCTTAGTGAATACTTGTTGACTTGTAATTGTAAGAGGGGGGCAAGGAACACATGCCACTGGCTTTGCAAAACATTATAAGTAAAACCACCTACACGTAACATTAAATTACACAGGACAAGAGGGGGGAGCCACCCCAACCTAGTGTACAGGGTACAGTGATGGGTGAGATGGCTGTCCACCAGGGTGCAGTGAGGGGTGAGGTGGCTGGTCAGCAAAGCAAAGTTGCAAATAATGTTATAGGAGATGTTCCACTTTCTCAGGCTAACATAGGAATTAGTAGACGAATAGACTGGCACATTATACATGAGTTTTGGTAATAGGAGGCTAGTTGGTCATGCAATGTAAAGTTCTGACTGATTCTAAAGGATAGCCCAAGCATAGTATTAA
Source organism: Neoceratodus forsteri (assembly GCA_016271365.2). Taxonomy (NCBI): domain Eukaryota; kingdom Metazoa; phylum Chordata; order Ceratodontiformes; family Ceratodontidae; genus Neoceratodus; species Neoceratodus forsteri. The sequence continues at coordinate 1,178,181,620 of CM028131.1, forward strand.
CAGAATTAAAAGCCTTAAACACTTTTATTTATTTATTTAAATATTGTTAACCAGATAAGTACACTGACAACACAAGGATACCTTTTTCAGGAATGACCCAGGCGCCAATAAGGTGCAGAGTGCCAGTACAAATACAATAGTTCACAATAGGATTCCATACATTCAGTGGTTCACAGTAGACTACTGTACATACATAAGGTGGAGCCATACAGCTGATTTGCATAGTTATATACAAGTAAAAACAGGTAGTCAACATGCAGTCACATAAATTAGCTGAAGCAAGCACAAACGTGATTACACAACAAAAATTCTTGTAGCTATTAGAGAAGGTAATGAGTATAAACAACTGCCTAATTGCATGAGGCATGAGCTCCCAGGTCGCTCCTGTAAAAAAGCTTTCAGCTTAGTGTGCTATACCTGGTTAAACAATGAAATTTTCTTGCAAAGAGACACTTCTCAGTAACCAAAAGAACTTTGCCCCATAGTGATTCAGAACAGTGGGATAGCCAGCAGGTTATTGATCAACCATGAAAAAGGCAAATTAACCAATGTGAGTGAGTTGTACAAACAAACAAGGAGGGGTTCTTTTGTGAAACAGGATAGAAACAAATTTTGCAAGTACTCACTGGGCTTTGTCATCAGGCTGGAACCAGTTTAGTGTACATAGGGTATGGCAATGGTTGGACCTAGGCCTGTGGGATGTGACAAATCTAGCCACCTTGAGATGAAGGCCGCGTTTAGTGTTAGCAACAGATTTTGGGGCAGCATCAATTACTACTGCCCCTTCATTAATCATGGGCCGTAGATTGCTTTGGGCTATGTCTAATCTAGTAACAGCAGTAACATGTTTGTGCACGCTGTACAGGGAACCAAGTGACATGGTTCAGGTGGACATCGAAAATGAGGCAAAGATCAATATAGATTCCCAAATACTTGAAGGCTGCTACAGCTTCTAGATGATCACTGTCTCTGGTGGTGATATGAAAATCAAGTCTGAATGGTGTGAACTACCTGACCCTAGGGGCAACATGACCTGTGTTTAGATATATTGAGGATCAGCTTTTCTTTTAAAAAAACAATTTTGCATGTGGAGGCTGTTGCAGAGGGTGTTATTCATAACAGTGATGTCACTGTCATGAACAAATAACACAGCATCATCAGCATAAAGAAGCATGCTAAATGAGTTGCAGACTTTGGACAGGTTATTGATTAATATTGAGAAAAGCAAGGGTCCTAGTATGGATCCCTGGGGACCTCACATTTAATATTGTTGGCCTCAGAAATAAAAGCACCAAGCCTAACCTCTGCCTGCTATTTATGAGATAATCCATGAACCAGGAGATTGAGGGAATGCCCTACCCTAGGCTCTGCAGCTTACAAAGTAGAAATTCATGATCAACAAGGTCAAAGGCTTTGGTTAGGTCCATGAACACTGCTCCTGTTAGCATGCCTTTGTCCATCGAGTGATAGACTGTGTTTATAAACCTTGCCAAGGCTGTACTAGTCCCATCTGTTTTTTCTAAAACTGTGTTGTTCACCACATAGTAAGTTTTCTTGATCCATGTCATGAATTAACTGGTTAGGTACCCCATCAATTGAGCACTACCAGAATAGCACCATGCTATATGGTGCTAGTCTGGTAAGCGCTCGCATGGGCAGTGACAGGGGATTTACAGCGCTTATACTAAGCACTCCCCTGGTCGCTATCCGTGGTGCTCAAGCACCTCAAGAGCACTGGAATTCAGGAGGCTGGCTGAGCTGCTCCCATGGTGTGGAGGCCTGGGGCATCGAGCAGCCCAGCCAGCAACTTAGGAGACCAGGGTTCTAATCCTGGTCTCCAAAATCTTTATGCACTGTGGACTTAGTTTTTGTTACATAGGGCCATGTAAACAGTATTCCACGGCCCCACAAATTTTAACTTACCCCATGATCTGTCCCCCGGAGTGAGAATCCTTCAGTCCGGGGTGTGTGGGGAGCACAGCCCCCTGCAAAAACAAAAATTGGTGCTTAAATTGTGGTGCTATTGTTGTCAGCACTATTATTGTAGGCATTCACCTTACCCAGTGCCAACTGGTTATGCACCAATCCATACTGTATCCTACCTAGAGCAGATAGTATGGATATTGATCTATAGTTGTCCATGGAAGCTCAGTTGACCCTTTTGTGTAAGGGAATGACATATGCCAGCTTCCAAATGTCAAGAACTTGCTGCATCACAAAGGGCAGATTTATAATTCTGGCTATGGGAACTGCAATTTAGGGGTCAGCCAATTTTATGAACTTCAGTGCCAGTTCATTGCTGCAAGGTGACTTGTCTGTTTTTAGAGATTTAAGCATGACAAGAATATCCCTGACAGACTTTTTTGAGGTGATCTTTTGGTTGCAGGGTGTCATTACACAAATTTGGAGATGCATCACAGGGAGCTCCCATGTTTGGGATTTTTCTGTATTGGTCAAGTTTACAGAAACGTTTATTGAAGAGGTTTGTGATAGCTGTGGGTTATGAATTTTTGGTGCTGACTAATTAAGTGGTTGGGGGCAGACTCAGTATTGGGGTTTAAGAGCAATTTGATGCTGTGTCCAATTATTTAGCATCCCTAAGGTTTTCTGCTTGTTGATTTTTGAAACAAATGCTTTTCGCTTTATTGACAGATTTTTTTTTTTGCATTTATTTTTAAGGCATCTATATGCCAGGCAGTCAGCTTGTGGGTTGGATTCTTTGTATTTAGACCAGAAAGAGTCCCTGCCTTCATCTCGTTAAACAGTACTTTACTGATTCAAGGTGATGATTTGTTTTTGGTTCTGTGTATAGTTATGGGTGTGTGTTGGGTTAGCACATATGTGAACTCACGGGAGAAAAAAGGTAAGGCATTATCAACATCTGGTATAGATTCCAAATAAGACCAGTCAATTAAGCTGAGGTCATGCAAGAAGATTGCAGAAAGTGACTTATTTTGATGAAGGTGTTTGGGCATGCCAAAGAAAAAATGGCTGCATGGTCAATAATGTAGTCTGGCAGTTGGCCACACATTTGTAATCTATCATCATTACTAACAAGCAACCAGTCCAGAAGAGAATGGTTGCCTGTTTTGTTATTCATTCAGGTTGGGCTACTGATAAGTTGTTTGAGTTAGCAATTGCCTAAAATATCCCTGTACTGTATTGTGTTTTTCAACCAATTTAAGTTAAAGTCCCCAAGCATAGGCAATTTGTGTGGTCCCAGGTGTTATCTCAAAATGCTATGTCTTTCAATCCTTCAAAGCCTACTTTTGTTGGGTTATAGATGCAACAAATATGTACATACATGAAAGGAGAATTCAAGGGAGGGATTTAAGATAACACCCACAAATAAATAAAGGATGATACTGGGTCAAGGTACCATCAGAGCAAGTGAATTATATGGGGTACTGACAGCTACTAAGTCTGGGAGGAGAACCAAATGGCAACCTAATAGCATGGATTTCATTTTGGTAACAATTTATAGTAGTCTGTTTTTTGTAAGCCATTTTTGTACCACCTGTAAATCAGTGGTGAGCATATAATTTATATCACGATTATCATTTCAGCTTGCTAAGAGTACCAAATCATTCACATAAAGGACTGGCATACAATGGGCCAAGCAGCTATGGAGGTTATTGATATGCAAGAAGAATAGTAATGGGCCAAAACTGACCCTTGTGGTACTCCAACAGTAGTAGGGGCTAGATCAGAAAAAGAGTCACAGAGTTTAACCAATTGTTGCCTAATGCTCAGATGATCATTGAACCAGGAGAGAGAAGTTGATGATAAACCAAAATTGCCACATTTAACATTAACTAAAGAATGGTCAACACTGGTTAAATCTATAAAGACTGCACCAGTGAGATTCCCTCCATTCGTGGCTGTAGCAATCTTGTTAGTGAGAGTAAGGAGGGTGGTCATGATACTGTGTCAGCTCCAAAAGTCATATTGATGGGGAACAGCAAGTTATAAAGATTCAGGTAGCCGGTGAGCTTAACTGACACCAGTTTTTCAACAATTTTATTAATCACTAGCAGGATAGCAATGTGGGTTTGTCATTTTTAATACATGTAAAGTCACTGTTCTTTAAGGCAGGGATTAGATGAGAAAGTTTCCAGTCATCTGGTATGCTCCCAGACATCAATGACAAATGTAAAATTTTGGTGACTGGAGGTGAAATCTTATAGTAAGCTAATTGGATGAATGTAGGTTCTATCCCATACACACTCACAGATTTGGACCTAAGGATCCAGGAATGGAGTTTCTGTACCTCAGGTACCCTGACCACTTTGAGGTAGAAAGATGGGTCATGAGGAAAATCATCAGTTAGAGGAGGATGATCGGCAGGTTGTAGACTGAGATGTCAAAAATTATCCATTATGCAATGGGCACAAAAAAACACACCAAATTCTGCATTTCGATTGGCTGGCTGGAACCTTTTCAGCATTGTAAATCCTCCAGTATACCCACTGGAAAAGGTGCCAGCCACCAGTAGTCATTGGCATGGCAGGTGAGATTCCATGCCAAACAGTGGAAAATCATGCCCCTATGGCATAGGAACCTAGGACTGCAGTATAGAATGGGGAAGTACTTACAGTCAATGAAGCATGAAAGGGACCTTGGGATTATAATACTTGATGACCTCAAACTAGCAGAGCAGTGTGACAAAACAATGGGAATGGCTAGTAGGATGCTGGGGTGCATAGGGAGGGGTATCTCCAGCAGGAGGTGGGAGGTGGTGTTGCCACTGTATCACTCACTGGTGAGACTCCACCTGGATTACTATGTCCAGTTTTGAAGGCCGCACCTCAGAAAGTACATAGATAGGATGGAGGCAATCCACAGGAGGGCAATTAAAATGGTGCAGGGGTTGTGCCAAAAGCCCTATGAGCAGAGACTGAAGGATCTCAACATGTACACACTGGAAGAGAGGAGAGCAAGAGGGTACATGATAGTGACCTACAAGTATCTCTCAGGGATAAACAGGGTGCAGGAACAGAGTTTCTTCAAATAGAGAAAGTGCACCAGGATAAGGGTCATGCAATGAAGCTGGTGGTGGGGGGGGGGGTTAAGAAGGATGTGAGAAAGTACTGCTTCGATGTATGGGTGTTAGACACCTGGAACAGACTGCCATCAGAAGTGGTGGAAGCAAAAACGGTGCAGGGCTTCCAACAAGTGTGGAATAGACATGGAGAATAATAGTAATTAGGCAGGGAGGGTCATCACAGATCAGTTAGTGTCTGTGGAGACGGATTAAACAGGGAATATCTAAGCAGACTGGGTGGGCCAAACTGTCCTTTTCTGCTGATTAATTCTATGTTTCGATGTTTTTATATTTCTATGGTTTAAGCCAGGTTTCTGAGACACCAATGACATTTGGTTAAAAGTGCTGAGTCAAGACAGTTAACACATTAAGACTGGGATGCAGACTCCTGACATTATGTTGGGCCAGTCTAAGACCTTTAACTCCACTCCAGGGCAAGAGCATGGAGTATGCCAGTGACAATAGGGCACTGCCAGGTCTAGGTTCTATATCAACAGGAAAAAGGCAACTGGTGCAGCACAACAGTGAAAGACAGTGGTTAAACTACAATACCACAAAACCAAACAAAACTGCACTCAAAAAAGGTTCTGTGTCATCAGCTAAGAGAAGTTGTAAGAGTGCAAGGAAAATAATGGTGCAGAACCTAAGGTATACACCACCCAATCTGAGAAAACAATAATCTTTTTAAGGATGAGGAGGTTATAAAAACAAGCACGGGGGGGGGGGGCATACTAGCCACCCAAGATTGTTTGCATGTTGACAGTAAATTGGACATCTCTAAATGGGCACAGAAACAGCTGCCAGACTGCAGATGGTCAGCAGTAGGAAAAGCATCAACTACAAAGAACAAAGAATACAGGAGACCAAGCACGGTAACAAGGCATGGATAAGACATTTTGGGCAAGAGTGTGAACGTTGAATATGCATGAATATCTTGAACAGGCAGGGGTGACTCAGGACTTCCAACCCAACGAAAAACCACAGTATAACATAGCTAAGTTGTAAAACAGAAGAAGGACCTTCCAGATAGGATGCAACCATAGTGTCAAAATACCAGCAGATTTCAAACATTGCCTTGGGGTTAACCCAGATGGAGAGCATACACAGCAGAATGAACATGGCTAGATGAATTTCATAAGTTAGGAGACACCCAAATAGGGAGCAGCTGCAGTGAGGTGGAGACACAGGGAATTACAATTACCTAGAGGCTACCCAATAAGGGGAGCAGTCACAGAATTATAAATCGATGCTATTGAAAAACACAGGTTTAAGGCCACCCAAATAGGGAACAGTCACAGCTACAACACAATTGACACAGAGCAGATATTACCAAAAAGTACATGGAAAGGTGTGCAGAGGGCTCCCTAAAGACAGGTTGGTTGTCTTCATGGCTTATACCAATGGTACACGCCATCATATACTACACCAGTTGTGCTGTGGCCCTTAGTGCTGTAGGCTATAGTACTCTGGGATGCTAGAATGATAGAATAGTAAGCTTTTTGACTATTTATGAAAGCTCTGCCCAAGTACCACTGTGAGTCACCCGATTGACAGAATGGCTGAATTATAGGGGAAGGCTATAGACTGTGGATGGCTGTCATTCCCAAGTTACTGCTTCAAAGTCCATTTTACAGTGGCAATCATCAGAGAGGAGGGTAGTAGACATAGCAGCAGCATACCCTTGCAATCACTGAACTCAGCTCATGATTACTGTAAAAAAGCCATGCCAGGTTATGGGTTTTAAAATTCCAAACTTTCATGGGTTTCCCAGGTTCTGTTCAAAAAGTTGCAGGGGAAGGGGGTGGTGGCTGGTCTCTTACAGAAATCTCCTCACAGGATGAACAAGTTGCCACTTTATACTTTTTATTTAATCCTGAACATTTTGCTTATTCAAGCTTTATCAAGGGGTAATATATAATAAGTTATGTTAAACAGAAAAATACAATTTTTTAAAATATAATACTGTAAATAATATATTTTTTGCTAAGGAAATCAATATAGTGTACATACTTCTGCTCATGCATTAAATGCATTCAATTTGCTTATTTTTTAATCATTATTTTCATTCTTTTTAGAATTCCTATAAATAAACATCAAAAAATAAAAATAGAATACATATCAGAATTGTTGTTTGGTCATAAGATAACTACCACCACCACCAACACACAGTACCATAATTTCAAAATGCTTGTAAAACTGACGCACCTCGTGGCTAGTAGGAGCACATGCCTGCCATGTCAGTGTTCTGTACACTAAGATTTCATTACTTCTCAAAAAGACATACTGTTTAATCATCTGTTAAAACACAAGTATTAAATATTTTCGTACTACTTTCAGAGTTGGCATTTCCCGGACATTAACAGTATCATCATTGCAAGTTACCTGTCCTGAGGAGCATTAGATGTGTAGTAAGATGGTTAATGGCATTTTTAGTACCTGGACACCATCTTTCTACAAATTTGAACCTCTTGAGCCTGCTTGCAGCCCATGCAGTGATGTTGAAGTCACACACGTGTTCTCGCACATACCCAAATTCAGTTGCTATGACAACTGTCACATTCTCAATATGCATGCATGGTGAACAGGTTGCTTGGCAGGTGGGCTCTTGGACTGAGTGTGGGTGGGTTGCCACCTGACATGAATCATAAACATTCAAACATATTTATACTGTGATCCCAAAAGTCATGTATACATTGTAACAATAGTGCTAGCTCAATCACAGGTGGCGTTTCAGAGGGTTGGGGGGAAGAGGACATGCAACAGGGGTTGGGAGAGAAAAATGACTCAACATTGTTTTACCAATGCATGCCTACAAAGTGGGCAATTAACAATAGTCAAAAAAAATTCAAGAATTCTGTCATTTATATACATATTAAAATTGTGACGTATCACTATAAAGGAAAAGTATTTGATGCTACTACCGACATTATGCCTTAAGAGTTTTTTTCTAAAAAAAAATTAATATTCATTTAATTAGTTTGTTTGTTCAAACCCTATTTATTTGCTCAGTCTCATCTCTATGTAATAGTTGTTGAATTGAGATGATGAAAAAATTTTCCTAAGTTCTGTCCATGCACCACTGTGAGATGCCTGATTGGTGGAATGGCTGAGTTGCAGGGGAGGGCTGTAGACTGTGGATGGCCAGCTGTGATCATTGGAGGAGGGTGGCAGTAGGAGTAACAGCAGTGGACCCTCATGATCCCAGAGCTCACTGAACAAACACTGAGCTGGGCACTGAGCTGTAAGGATTTGATGTATTCATCTTTGAAGAACAGCCTTGCAGGACTGCCTGTAATCCTCTATCTACCAACTATACAAATTATACTAAAATAAACATACAGACATATGATCTAACACATCCATACAGCTCTGCTGTAAGCACTGAAGCTTGGGGGTGGGGACAAGTTTACAGACAACACATAGTAACAGAGTAAAGGAAAGCAAGAGAGTTCTGAAAGAACAACAGGTTTCTTTTGTTCAGAATCTAGGTCTTTTACATTCTAAGGGTGTCCTTTTTATTCCTTTAACTGACACTAAGCAAGGGTGCTTCATCATGGTTGTGTCACTTACCATGAACCCCTGACAAACTCGTGACAGGCCTTAACTCTGTCACAATCCAAAGTGAAGAGTGCTCATTTCTTTTTCTCTACAAGTTATGTTGTATAATTCTGTATTACAACAAGCCATTGTATAATAGCAATAATGTCCTCAAGGGTGTGTGTTGTGCTGAGATAACGTCATGCCTCAGGTATTGGATGCACTTGGCCTGCGGCCTCGTGCCCAACCACCTGAGGCGTGATGTTTTCCCAGCACAACACACACCCTGTTGGGCATTATTGCTTAATTACACCACTTCATACATTAGCTAATGACAGGGCTGCATTCTGCCACAGAAACGGATAGTCATTTATCTACCACTGCTCCCACTCCGCGAGGAAATAGCACAGCACATCAGGTACTGTGATATTTGCTCAACCTGTACTACAGCCTAATAAGATTTTCTGTCTTAAGTTATTCCACTGAGGCCAAGTCCAATTTAAACAAATACTTCAGAATAGCACAGGCCTTTTAAACAAGTACCTTATCTTGTCCAGATTTATTTGTGACCTTAAGGTATAGGGAAGCCCTCTGACATAAATAACCGGTAAAATGAATTAACCTGTCAGAAAGGTGGTATATAATAATGCATAGACCTGTTGAAAGAACAGTAGCCCATCAAGATAGCAACTCCGGGACGGCAAGAAGTAAAAACAGCACTGAAACACAGCGTGACCACTTACCGGTGACTGACGGTTACCCCATTCCCAAATTGTGCCCCCCTTGAGTTGGTATACATAGTAAGGGGAGTGTGGGGTGAAAAGCCCCCCACAGTAAGAGAGTTTGTTGTAAGTGGTTGCGCTGTGTTTCCATGCTGTTTTTACTCCTTGCCATTCTGGAGTTGCTATCTTGACGTGGAACCGAAAGAACAGATCTGCTAAATGAATAATTGTGTTGCACACATTTTTGCATGGTTATTGATTACATGTTAGTATGGGCTGATCGAATTATTGAAACATTATGAAGAAATGTTGTTTGCAGGGCCAACCATTGGACCAGTGGTGGCATGTTGTGTTCCCGTGCTGGTGACTCAAGTTTGGGAATGAGCTCGGGGAGTTGGTTGGGGAGCAAGAGGAATGGGAAGGGCAGCACTATTGCACACCATCACTGAGCCTGGGAAGGTATGGCACAGTATTCTGTAGCACAAGTGACACCTTGTGACAGGCTGGGGAGTTATCCCTCAGAAAGGGTTCACGTGCATGTCATGACCAGACGGGGCAAAATAGTGCATTGGGGAAGTGGGATGGCATGAAAGATGAGTCCTGAAATATCTCCACTATTCTGTTTATTCTATTTCCAAAGGGACCTATATGAATGAGGATACAACTTCACAATCACAAAATGGGACATTTAATTTTATAAAAACTATATTACAGATTGCATATACGTATATAAGTGATATTTAGTGGGGACCCACGAGTGACGTAAGCAGTATGAGTATAGATAAATCATTTATCACTCAAGGTCCCCTTTGCATATTTCATTTATGCAATAGGATAGGACCTTAAGTGATAGATGATTTTTAGCTTTTTTGGAAAAAAATGTTTCTAAACATCGGTGGGTTTATTTTTTGAACTAGTGGTACTGTGTGTTCCACCATCTCATATGCCATAGCCATAGCCATAGCCATTGTCATGGTGTCTGGATAACAAGCTGATGTTGTGATGTGGCAGTTCATTGGTGCTGCAGAATGTCCACAAAATTAGAAACCACTGCCATAGAAGTTCTGCTGCAAATGGCAATCCTGCCGCAGAACTTGGTCCCAAAGTGCTACAGAAAAATGAGGACCTTGTATCACACCCCAGTCAATGCTAAGAAAGAGCTTGAATGGTGCAATATTCTGGTTCCCCAGCCAACCCAATCTCAGCAGGACAGCAGTGCAGCAGGATGGACAGCCGGGAACTCACTAGCCTGCTAGCCTGTGGCATCAGGTCATCCAGTGGAACCCCTGGGCTGCTCAGATGGCTGCACCACACAGCACACACAGCATGATGAGATCAACTTGAACCCTGTAGTGCCATTAGAAGTAGGACAGGGCTTCTAGGAGGGAGCTTCCACAAGCAGGGTAACATTCACTCCTTAGTACCAAGAGGGGTGTTGCTCAGGGAGGGATGCTTTAACACAAGTTTGGGAAGAGAGCACATACATGTTTTCTTTAACACAGTACAAAATTGACAGCAAAAGCAGCAGTTGGGAAGGAGTCACATAAGGGCAGAAAGGTAACTTTCATGTGCTCTGAGCCACTGTGGTCTGTTTTGTGCTGTGATAGCTTTGGTTGCCTGTAGTCTTATCCCTTTACACCCTCCTCCATTTTGCTTGATATCCCTGTTAGCCCTGTAAACAACAATCTTTCCAAATTTGTTAGCCTAGAAGTTTACAAAAGTAAAACCCTGCAGTTAAGCTGGAGCACTTGTGTTTATTTGTAAAAAGCACACCAAGATCCCTTCACTAGCACTCCACCTGAAACCCACAACCTGCTCTTTAAATCCCCCTTGTTTCCCCTTGCAGATAACAGGGAGGAGCCATAATTAGTGAAACACAACCAAGGCAAAACAAAATGGTTTCCCTTCCAGGAACCAGTGAGAATTAATGACCACTTCTTTTAGTCAAGATAATTGGAAAAGTAAAAAAAGACTTTTAATATATCCTTTTTCCATAAATAGGTACACAGCACACCGTGAAATTTTCAATAGCACCCCCCCGCATCGATATTTCATGACCTAATGGTTGCTTTTTCAAGATGTCTACATAAGGGAAGGGATCAAAGCAATGGAACTAAAGGGTAAATAGGGAGGAGAGAAGGCACTGTGGGTCACCCTGGAGTTGGAAAGTGGCACCACAATCTGCACGGGGGTTGTATACAGACCCTCATCTCAGGAGGAGGAAATGGACAAGGAAATTATTGAAGGCAGCCTTAAGATAGCAGAAAAAGGGGAGCTATTGTTGATGGGGTCCTAAATATGCCAGATGTTAACTGGAGCACCTTTACTGCAGCCACATCCAAGAATAGGGTCATTCTTGATGCAATACCACTACAGTTGGAACCCACTTGGGTGGGAGCAATCTTAGACCTGGTACTCTCAAACGGGGATGGAGAGAGGATCTTAGACCTAGAAGTGGGTAGCCATCTGAGAACAAGTGACCACCAAACAGTGTGGTTCATGATAACTACGGCTGTTGAGTCAAGCCATACAAAAGTGAGGGTACTGAACTTTAGGAGGGCGACTTTGACAAAATGGGAGGGTGCCTCAGAAAGCACTAACAAACGGGCAAGATGGAGGGGTGGAGAAACAATGGGGAAACATCAAAACTGCCATCACAATGGCAACAAGCCTTTATGTGAAGCAAATAAATCAAAATGAAGGAAACAAACACTATGGTTCTCAAAGGAGGTGACAGGGAAGATTAGGGAGACAAATATAGCTTTTCAGGAAGTATAAGGAAACACAGAAGGAACAGAACAAAGAACTGTACCAGTTACAGCAGAAGGAGTTAGGGAAGGCAGTCAGAAGAGCAAAGGCCCAAACTGAGGAAAAGATAGTCAACTCGGTTAAGAAGGGAGGATAAAACCTTTTATAGGTATATTAGGGAGCAAAGAAATACAAAGGGAGGGATAGTGAAGCTTAAAAAAGGGGAGGGTGGTTGGGCAGAGGGTGACAGTGAAAAAGCAGAGATACTGAATGAATACTTCTGCTCAGTATTCACAAAAGAAGAGGGGGGGGAGAGGTACCTAATCCAATCAATAGAAGCACTCTGGATAGGGGGTCAATACCAGTCCATTCACAGAAGAAAGGGTTCTGATAGAACTCCTAAAACTGAAGGTGAACAAAGCAATGGAACCTGATGGGATTCACCCCAGAATTCTAAAAGAAGTAAGGGGAGAACTAGTGATACCACTGACTACTCTTTCTACCCTTTTTAACAAATCATGGAGGATGGTGTGGTACCCGAGGACCGGAGGAGGGTGGATGTGATTTCCCATCACAAAAGTGGGAGCAAAGCAGAGGCAGGAAACTACAGACCTGTTAGTTTGACCTTAGTGGTGGGGAAAATGATGGAATCACTTCTGAAAGAAAGAATTGTTGAGTACATAGGGGCCAGCAGGGCACAAGACCCAAGGCAGCATGTATCACAGTGGGAAAGTAATGTCAGACAAATCTAATAGATTTCTATGACTGAATAACCAAATTGGTAGACCAGGGAGGGGCTGTGGATATGGCCTACCTAGACTTTAGCAAGGCATTTGACACAGTCCCACACAAAAGATTAATAAACAAGTTAGCCAGCCTGGGAGTGGGTCTCAGGGTGGTAGCCTGGGTAAAACATTGGCTGGATAACAAGACACAGAGCGTAATAGTAAATGGAGTCCACTCCAAAGAAAGGGGGTTTACTAGTGGGGTGGTGCAGGAGTCAGTACTGGGATCAATCCTCTTTCATGTCTTTGTAAGTGACATTGCAGAGGGAATGGAAAGAAAAGTATGCCTCTTCGCAGACGACACAAAGATCTGCAACAGGGTTGCTACACAAGGGGGTGGAAAGGATGAGAAGGGACTTGGCAAGGTTGGAGGAATGGTCAAATGTATGGCAGCTTAGATTCAATGCAAAGAAGTGCAAAGTAATGCACTCGGGAAACAAAATCCAAGGGGAAGAGTACACAATGTGCGTGTGTGGGTGTGTTGGAGGGGTACTAACAACAACAAAAATGGAAAGGGACTTGGGGGTAGTCATATCAGATGACCTAAAGATAAGCAAGCAATGTGGGATGACAGTAAGGAAGGCTGGGGGGACACTGGAATGTATAGGGAGAGGCATCACCAGTAAAAAACAGGAAGTTGTAATCCCTCTGTATAGACAGTTGGTGAGACCCCATCTGGAGTATTGCCTACAGTTCTGGAGACCCCATCTCCACAAAAACATAGACAGGATGGAGGCAGTTCAGAGGAGGGCAACTAAAATGGTGCAGGGTCTGCACCAGAAGCCATATGAAGAGAGCCTAAAGGAGCTTAATATGTATAACCTCAAGGAAAGGAGGGAAAGGTGGACATGATAGAAACTTTCAAGTACCTCAAGGGAATCAAAAAAGTCCAAGAGGGTAGCATCTTTCAGAAAAAGAGATGTGTAAGAACAATGGGGCACAATTTGAAGATAGAGGGCGGATGGCTCAGGGTCAACGTGAGGAATCATTTTTTCATGAAGAGGGTGGTGGACGCATGGAACTGCCTTCCTGAAGAGGTTGCGGGGTCAAAAACAGTGGGGAAATTCAAGAATGCATAGGACAAACATAAGGCAATTTTGGTGGGGGTTAGGAGGAAGTAGGCTGTTAGTTAACTGTGATCTGCAGTTTATCCAATAGGTAGGGAAATGAGCAGACTGGGTGGGCCAAGCAGTCCTTATCTGCCATCAAAGTCTATGTTTCTATGGATCCTTATGATTGCTAGGGTGGCAGGTCAGGAGGAGGAGCTGGATGTAATTGTCCATCTAAAAACTATTGACTTGCTAAGGGATGCAACAAGGGTGGTGCAGGATAGGTTTAGGGAGCTGGGGAGGGCCTGAAATAGGTAGGCTGCATGGTGGCCTTCACTGAGGTGCTATTTGTGTATGACTGTGGGGAGGCTATTAAGGTCTTTAACATGGGTTGAAGGCATGGTGCAGGGAGGAGGGGTTTGACTACATCAGGAATTGGGGTCCTACCTGGGTGGATAAAGGCCTGTACAAGGGAGATGGCCTTCATCCATTTTGGAGGGGAACGGCAGTCATGAGTTGGAAGGTTTAAATGCAACTTGGATGGGCAATTAAACTAGCCAAGAGGTGAGGCATAAATAAAGAGGGAGGCAGTAAATATCCCCTCCCTAGAAAATGGAACATCATAGAGGAGAAGCCAAAGATAAATTAATTATCTGAGGTTGAGGGGCCTAGGGACAAGGGGGGATGCAGGTTTGGGAGGTGGTTGTAAGGCAGAAAGAAAAATTCAGAACGGTGGACAGATGGAGATTAGGAAAGTGGTGGACAACACCAGGGACAATGGAAGGGCAAAGGATGGACTTGGGAAGGGAAGGGGGCACAATATGGGCAGAAAGGGACAAAAGGAGTGGAGATCCATGTGTACCAATGCAAGGAGCCAAGGAAGTAAAACTGCTGACCTTGAGGCAACCACTGTGGAAGTGGACCTGGATCTAGTGGCTATAATATCATGGTGCACTGACAACCGTAGCTGGATGTGGTCATTCCAGGTGACCTGGAGGAGTTTGCTCATTTTTTTTGCTGATAAGGTTGCCGGCATCAGGTCCGGCATTGGTCTGACCTCTCCTATGGGTGATTGTGGTGGTAGACTAGTGGTGGCCTGTCCTCAGTCTGTCTGGTTAGATTTTCACCGGCCAGAATTCAGGGACATTGTGAAGATCATCCAAAGAATGCGACCAACTAGTTGTAGTTTGGATCCGGGTCCTACATCGCTTTTAGTAGGTTGTGTAGAAGTTATCTACCCAATCCTTGCAGACATTGTCTGGAAGTCTTTGGAGAGGGTTTTTTTTCTGATCCCCTTAAGGAGGCGGTAGTTTGACCACTCCTTAAAAATCCTCCTTGGACCCAGATTGTCTAGCTAACTACCGGCCTATCTCTAACCTGCCATTTGTTGGTAAAGTTATTGAAAAGGCAGTTGCGTTGCAATTGGATGATCACCTTATATCTCACAATGTCTATGATACTCTCCAGTCTGGTTTCAGGAAAAAGGCTTAGTACAGAGACTGCCCTTGTCCAGGTATTGAGTGACCTCCTTATGGCCAGAGATTGAAAGGCACGTACCATTCTGGTCCTTCTTGATCTGTCTGCTGCATTTGACACTGTAGACCATGGAGTGCTATTGGAGCGCCTACGGTTTTTTTGTGGGCTATCTGGTACAGTCCTCAAATGGTTTCATTCTTACCTCACGGACGGGTCTCAGAGAGTTGTCACCAGAATTTATTCCTCTGGCACTCACTCCCTGCCTTGTGAGGTACCACAGGGCTCCATTTTAGCTCTCATGTTGTTTGCAGTGTATATGCTGCCATTGGGAGAAATCATCAGGCGATACAGTCTGGGTTTTCACTGCTATACAGATGATACCCAGCTGTATTTGTCCTTTTCTCCCAGTCAGGGTGATGCACTCTCTGTACTTAATAACTGCCTTGATGAGATCAGACTTTGGATGATTTTGAGCTGGTTGAGACTCAATCTGGATAAGACTAGGTATTGGTCGTGGATCCAGGTCATCTGGGGGCGGTTGTGGGAGCTGGACAACCATCAGGTTTATTACTTGGTGGTGTACCGCTCTCTACCTCTGGACAGGTGTGAAATCTGGACGTTATTTTTGATGACGGTCTGACCCTGAAATCTCGGGTGTCAGCTGTTGTCAAATCCTTTTTTTTACCATCTGAGGAATATCGCCCAGGTGAAACATCTGATTCCTCCGGAGGACCTTCCAACACTGGTCCACGCCTTTGTCACTACTCAACTGGATTACTGCATTTCCCTCTACCTAGGGCTACTAGGGGTTGATATCCGCTGCCTCCAGCTGGTGCAGAACACAGCAGCCAGGCTTTTGACTGGGACTTCTAGATCCAGTCATATTACGCCTGTGCTCCGTGAACTGCACTGGCTGCCTGTTTGGTGGCGGATCACATTTAAGGTTGGTTTACTAACCGTTAAAGCTCTACATGATCAGGGACACAGCTACCTGAAAGATCTGATTACCTACTGCCCCCTCCATCCTCTCCGTTCCGCCAACGAGGAATTGCTGGAGATTCCAAGGGTTCGATTAAAGTCATCAGGATCCCATGCCTTTGCTTTTTCAGCACCAACCCTGTGGAATTCTCTACCACATTGGTTGAGAGAATGTCCAACGATCGATAACTTTAAAGTTGCTTTAAAAACATATATTTTTGATTTGGCATATTTGTGTTAGTTGTGGCTGACTTTTAACTGTTTGGATTTTATTAATTTTAATGTTTGTACAGCGCCTTGGTTTTGAAAGGCGCTATATAAATAAAATTGAATTGAATTGAATTACCTTATGTTTCAAAAGGATAGGGCAGGTAGAAAAGAGGAGTGTTTTACATGTGAGGGAAAGCAAAAAGGTCATGGAGTTACATGGACACAACTGGGATAAGGAAGAGGTGGAGGTTCTTTGGGTTGACTTGGAGACTGGGTTTGGGCCTTTATATGCAGGGGGGTTTTGTACAGACCACCAGCACATGGTGCATAGCTAAGATGGGAGTTTGAGTGTGGCCACTGGTAGAATGGCAAGCAAAGGAGAGGTATTGATTATGGGGGACATTAATCTGGTGGATGAAGACTGGATCATTCTGGCAGCAGCTACAACCAGAAGCAGGGCTATCCTAGACTCCATTCAAGGGACATAACTTAGGCAGCTGATTACAGAACCCACTAGATCTTTTATTTATTTTCATTTATTTAGCTTCTGTTTATCGGGTAAGCACACTAGACAATGAATGCCTATTTTCAGCCACGACACAGGAGATTACAAGTGAAAGGATACAAACAGTATAACAATAACAAGGAGGCAGTGCTGGAGCTGGTGTTTACAAACAAGGACTGCATTGCAGATGTCACAGTGGATAGCCCCCAGGGTACAAGTGACCATCGCATGCTGAGGTTTGGCATACGGATTGGGCAGGAAAAGAACCACACTAGAATGAAGGTCCTGGACTGCAGGAGAGCAGATTTAAAAAAAAATGAGGGACTGCCTTAAGAAATACCTTGAAGGGGGGATGGTCAAGGTGGAGCGGAAGCACAACGGAAAAGGATAAAGGAGGGAATAACCAAGGCAACTGTAAACCTTTTGAAGTAGACAAGCAAGGGTAAGAGGAGGAAGAGGCCACTATGGTTCTCTAAGGAGGTGGCAAATTCAGTAAAGGAGAAAAAAGCAGCTTTTAGGAAGTACAAGGAGACCCAAATTAGAGGGGAACATATCAAGATAAACAAAAGGAGGCAGGGAGGAGGGTGAGGGCAGAAAAGGCTCAAACAGAAGAGAGGATTACCTAGGAGATCAGAAAAAGGACTAAGACTTTCTTCTGATACGCCAGCAAAAAGCAGAAGGCAAGGGCAGGGATAGTGAGGATCAGGTGAGCATGGGGGTGGGCCTTGCAGAGAATCAAGAAAAAGCAGAAATATTAAATGAGTACTTCTGGTCTGTCTTCACTGTGGAGGGGGAAGGGGATGGACCAGTATGCTCCAGCGGTGCCAAGGATCCAGTGAGGGGGAGAGTGGATACAAGTCCATTTTCAGAAGATAGAATCCATTGGGGATTGGAAGCCCTGAAGGAAAACAAGGCAATGGGGCCAGATGGGATCCACCCAAGGGTGCTAAAAGAATTGAGCATAGCACTAGCCGCTCATCTAGCAACACTATTCAGCACCTCATTGGAGATGTGAGTGGTTCTGGAGAACTGAAGGAGGGCTGATGTGGTGCCTCTGCACAAGAATGGCAGCAGGGAGGAAGCTAGCAATTACATATCAGTCAATCTCACATAAGTGGTGGGGAAATTGATGGAAACACTGCTAAAGGAGAGACTGATAGAGTGCCTGGAGGCAAACAGGCTGCAGAAACACTAAAAGCACAGTCTCACAGGAGGGAGATCGTGTCAAACATATCTCATAGATTTCTTTGACTGGGTTATGAGGGAGGTGAAACAGGGTGAGGCAGTGGATGTGGCCTTCTGGACTTCAGCAAGGCCTTTGACACTGTGTCACACAGGAGGCTGATTAAGAAACTAAGCAACCTGAGAGTGGGAAGAAGGTGGTAAGCTGGGTATCAAAATGGTTAAAAGATAGGAGGCAGAGG
This sequence comes from Neoceratodus forsteri, assembly GCA_016271365.2. Classification (NCBI taxonomy): domain Eukaryota; kingdom Metazoa; phylum Chordata; order Ceratodontiformes; family Ceratodontidae; genus Neoceratodus; species Neoceratodus forsteri. The sequence continues at coordinate 1,178,200,098 of CM028131.1, forward strand.
GTGGTGGTGGTAAACAGTAGTCGCTCAGGGGACAGGAGACTGACCAGTGGAGTACCACAGGGTTTGGTACTGGGTCATATCCTCTTCAATGTCTTCATAAGTGACACTTGCTGAGGAACTGGAGGGACAGGTGCATCTCTTTGTTGATGACATAAAAATATGCAACAATGTGGACACCCAGGAGGGGGTAGAGAGAATGTAAAAGGATCTTGGAAACTAGGGAAGTGGTCTAGAGTTGTGGCAGCTGGGTTTCAAACACAAGCACCCTGGGCAGGGAAACTGAGGGGTTGTGCATGAGATGGGGAAGTACTTACAGTCACCAAGCAAGAGAGGGACCGTGGAGTAATCATATCTGATGATCTCAAGATGTCATGGCAGTGTCAAGGCAGTGCGCAAGGCTACTTGGATGCTGGGTTACATAGAGAGGGTGATTTCTAGTAGGACAAAGGAGGTGGTGTTGTCACTGTATTGCTCACTAGTGAGACCCTACCTGAAGTACTGTGTCCAGTTCTGGAGGCTGCACCTCTGCAAGGACATTGACAGAGTGGAATCGGTCCAGAGGAGCTATCAAAATAGTGCTGGGGTTGCATGAGAAACCATATGAGAAGAGGCTGTAGGATAGCCATATGTACTCTCTGGAAGACAGGAGAATGAGAAGGAACACAACTGAGACCTATAAGTATCACAGGGGGGTGAACAAAGTGCAGGAGGGTAGAGTCTGTCAGAGGAGGAGCACCAGAACATGGAGGGGGGGCATATCCTATAAAGCTTGAGGGCAGGAAGTTTGAGAGGGATGTGAGGAAATGCTTCTTCACAGAAAGGGTGGTGAACACCTGGATCAGCCTGCCAGGAGAGATGGTGGAGGTGAAGACAGTGGAAAGCTTCAAGCATGTGTGGGATAGACTCGTGGGCATAGTAAGCAGAGGTAAGGGAGGAAGGAGGGACACCTCTGACCAAATAGCATCCAGGGTGTTGTAACAGGCAGGTAAAATAGAACAGACTAGATGGGCCTACTGGTCCTTTTTTGCTGACACATTCTATGTTTCTAGAAGACAATGGCAGCTATCAAGGACTTATTACATTTAATCTTATCTAATTTATTTAAAATGCCGAGAATCCATGAGCATAAATCCTGTTTTCATGGGCAAGTAAATAAAACAAAATTAAACATATATTATGCAATAACAATTACACAATATCAAATATCAGATTGAATAAATCACTGTGCATACTGCCAGAAAACAATATAGAGAATAGTGGATGGGCAAGTATGCACAACTAGTGTGTTGTGCCACTGAGGGGTTCTGATTCCCTATGACCTTGAGAGCGAAGCTCAAGAGGTCCATGGGAATCAGAACCCCGAAGAGGCACAACACACTGGTTAAGATAACATTGCCCATCCACTATTTTTATAGTGTATGGTGCCCTACCAATAATTTAAGTGAGCATTTTAATTTTTTAAGTCGTAGGAATTCTTTCTACTTGCTTTAGTCTGGTATTCAAGTCAGGTTGCTAAGGTTAGTGTTGTGGTTGTTGAGGGACCAAGCGTCCCTACGTCTGTAGCGTGGTCTGTCATTGGCTGTCAGTTGCCTTTGGGCGGGGATTCCAGAAAAAAAAACATGGTGGACGTATCTCTCGCTAAGCGAGAGGACCGTGAGTGAAAGGATTCACCTGTTAATGTGAGTAGTTTAAAATATCTGGTTAATCCTGCAGTTTTTTAATAGTTTAAAGTATCTGGTCAATCCTGCCTTTTTTCATGGTGCCCTGTTCGTCATCAGTTTGGGGGATGATCGTGCCGCTGCTCCGAGTTTTTCTGTGTCTGGTCCACTTTTAAAACGAGCTGAGCGTGTGCAGCCTCTAGAGGCTTTCAAAATGTTGCTGTAGTACAGTGTGGTACAATCATGTTTCATGACCTTTTGAACTGTAGTACAACAACATTTTGAAAGCCACTGAGTTCCATACACAACAAGCCTTCACCATACACTATACCTCAGTTACACTGTCAAATGTCAGTGTCACTCAAATATGTTTTAAGACTTGAGTTAGAGGTCAGTAAACAAATACGACCTGCAGTAATAGCTTGAGGCAAGTAATTATAGAACAGAAATTGATATAACAAAGACTTTTGCCCTAAGCATGTTTTCATGGTTGGGGCATTACAATATTAATTATTAATAGCTGTTTGAGTACAAACAGTAGCAGCACACTTGAAATAACTGATGAAAAAAACCAGGTACTTTTTTCAATATAATTTTCCTAGCTAGCCAGGGGCGTAGGTACAAGGGTGCAGGAGGTGCAGTGGCACCTGGACCCATAAGGTTTAAGGGGCCCAAATCATAATTTTGATGTTTATTCAAAACTGGGAAGGGATTCTGTAACATCTCCTTGCATTCAGGCCCTCTGGGAATTTGCTACGCTACTGTAGCTAGCAAACCAACGTGCATTTTAAATCTCTATTCTAATGAAAGCCAGTTAAGCTTATTGTACAAAATACAATGATGACAGGGCTCCCAGATCTGCAGGGGTTCCTGTGTTTTACAGGAAATTGATACATTTACAGGGAAATTGTTCCCATAGACTTGCATTGGTTATATGGGAAAACAAAGCAATTTGGTTTCCACAGGAAATAATGTAATTTAGAGGAAAACACAGGAGATTGCCCTGGCGTTACAAGGAAAATGCCAAATAAATCTGGGAGCACTGCGATGAGTTCAGACAGGAAGTTGTGGTGCAAACCTAGCAATTTGATGAAACAATAGCCTTATCCTCTGCAAAGCACCTTCTCCCACAGAACAATACAACAATGCATGGTCAATTATAGGTACAAGATAACTTTGCACCAATAATAATCTATTGGACAGTAACATGACTGAATTTAATCTATAAAGCACATGTAATCTCTGGTGCAATATTTTAGTCAGACTTGAAATATGCAATTTATATAAGAAAGTGTACTTTCCAAAGTCAGGCCAAGATATATACTGTAAAAGTGCACACTTGCTCAATTTTAGAACCTTGTAGGGTCTCCAGGTCATAAATATAATCCAATAACAATATGTTTCCTGCCATTTGAGGAAAATCATAGACTTTGTTTTTGACAAGTTCAAAACCAATTTCTGTGACAAAAAAACATTCCTGGATAAAATTAAAATCTTCCTGTAAAGTTTCTTTCACAGCAACAAGATTAGGCCCACTAGAGAAAATAGCAGCATCATCAGCATAGAGTAAAATATCAGATTTTTTGTGAACCACAGGAAGTTTAAAATTGACTAAACAAAAGGGGTCCCAAAATAGATCCCTGTGGGACACCCATTGTTACTGGAGCATGGGAGGAAAGAACGTTTGAGATCTTCTTTGCGATGTATCCTGAAGGTAATTCTGGCACCAGCCCAGGACACCCCCAGAAAATCCTAGGCCACTGAAAGCTTTGATCATAATTAATGATTAACTAAATCAAAAGGCTTTGTAAGCTCCACAAAGACAGCCATAGAAAAATTACCTTTATTCAAGGCTTCATGGACCGCTCATGTGAAGCCCATGAGGGCAGTTGTAGTACAGTCATCTGGATGGAAACCATGCTGGGCTGGTTTCAGAATCTCATAGTTATTTAAATAATCCAGAATTTGGTCAAAAGCAATCCTTTACAATACTTTAGAAATTGGAGCAAAAAGTGAGTTTGGATAAAAATTTTATACACAAGAAAGGGCACCAGATTTATGAATAGATACAACTGTAGCAGTTTTCCAAACAGTGGGAATTTGCTTTAAACACAACTGAATTATTAAACATTTTTGGCAATGGATAACATAATATGCCTGCTCCAGTTTTCACCAATCTATAATCCAAACTGTCCATTCCCACTGCCAGTCTGGGGTTCATTTTCAGGAGGTACCTATAAACCTCAGTTGGAGAAAGTGATCTAAAATAAAATCTAGGGATATTCCCACTAAATGTAGCCAAAGACTCACCCGATCAAATTAACTATATACCTGATCAATCGGTATGTATCTAGTCAAATCAATAAAAAAAATATTACGTTCTTCAGCAACACTTACTGGATTTATAATATTGCCTAAATCTGACAAATGTGTATTTGGATTACCCTTCTGATTTTTACCCAGTAAGTCATTAATAAAAATCCAGGTTGCCAAAACATTGTTCCCAAGGAATTTTTGCTGTTGTTTCTCAATTAGAAACTGCTGCTTAGCTGTCTAACCATAGATTTACACTTATGTCACAATACTGTTATAAGCTCTCCTGCATTCCTTCCATTTCTTATCCCTTTTTCTCAGTAAATCAGTCAGTTCTGATGTCACCCAGCCCTGTTTATTTTCCCCAATTCCTAATCATCTCAGTGGAATAAAAACATCACACACTGTACTAAAAACAGGAAAACAAGTTTTGAGATGACCTGACCAGTCAACCTGACCTACAACTTCTGAAAATCTATGAACATCCAGTTTTTATGTTGATTGCGCGCATGCTCAAGAAACATATTGCTGCAGGTTGCTAGAAGCAGGTTGTGGCGGCACAGCACTGTTGTGGCCAATGCCCCTACAGCCTTTAAAGGCTTGGCCTGCTTCCCCCAGTGGCGTAGCATGCTGCTGCTGACACTAGTTCAGCCAGCATGCCACAACCTTGAGAAGTTTTAGCCACTGCAATTAGGGGCCGCCTTGTCATTGCAGCATCATCCGCTGCAATGAGGGAGCGATCCCTCATTGCAGGGCTCCCTTTCATTCCCCGCCTGTTTGCTGAGGGGGTGCCCAATCCCCCTCAGCATCATGTCCCTTCCCCTGGTTTTTTTTGCCAATGGGGGTGCCCAATCCCTGTCAGCATGTTCTCCCCCCACAAGTTCTTGTGTGCCGGACGGGTGCCAAATATCCCTCGGCTCATGAGACCCCCTATACCGGCATCGCCGATGGGGGTGCCCAATCACCATCGGCATAATGTCATCCCCCATTTATTATTATGTGGCAGACGGTTGCCAATCCCTGTCAGCATGATGTGGCCCCTTTTATTGTGTGCTGACAGGGTGCCCAATCCCCCATCGGCTATAGCTAGCCCCCCCAAAAAAGAGTCTGTTGGCACGCTGGGAGCCTACCCCAGTGTGCCTCATCCCCTGAAAAAAAAAACTGTCTTGCAATGTTTTTTATTGTTTTCCCCTGTGAAAAAAGGAACCCTCGCCGGTCTCCCTGCCCCCTCCCACAACCTGTGCCCAATCACTGTGCACCCTGCCTCCCCACACCCCCCCTCACCCCAAACTTACCTCCAGAGTGACGATCTTCGGTGGACCGGGAACATGTCTGCACTTTTCAAAGGTGACCACAAACTGAGGAAATGCCGGTAAGCTGTATAATGGACTAAATAGGTTTTTTCAACTTTGCTGCATATCTCAGTCATGTTTTGGAATTTTGGCACCACATTTTCAACATGGGGGTTTTGGGACCCCTCCTCATGAATTATGCCACTGTCATGGCATTAATCAGCCCTGAAAGGTGATTTCGTGGTCACTGCATGAAATCACCTTTTGGGACTGATTAATGAAACAACAGTGCCAGTGTTCATGAGGTGGGTTCTCAAAAAGCCTATTTTGCAAATTTGGTGGAAAAATCAAAAAAATTACTGTTCTACGAGTGTGTGTTGTGCAGTTGCTATGCACGCATGTACCTTTGCAAATCTGCAATATTTTCATGCCAGATTTTCAACATTGGCATTTTTCCACACGTCCTTGTGAACAGCACAGCTGTCATTTTTCACATGCTGGCTGAAATGTGTTTTCGCACTTCCAGCGCAGAATAGCGCGGTCACTGTGGGAAATCAGTGTTTGGGGCAGATTACAAAAATTACAGTGGCACTGTTCATAAACAGAGGTCCTAAAATGCCTTTGTTGAAGATTTGGTGCCGATACTCCATAAAATGACTGTGTTACGAGTGTGCATTGCACAGTTTGCATGCACACTCATAAGTTCACGAATGTATAATATTTTCACTCCAGATTTTCAACATTGCCACTGTTCTGCACCTCCTTATGAACAGTATAGCTGTCATTTTTCAGATCCTGGCTGAAATGTGTTTTCACACTTCTGGTGCAGAATAGCGTGGTCACTGTGGGAATTCTGTGTTCGAGCACATTATGAAAATGACAGTGACACTGTTCATAGCAGAGGGTCCTAAAATGCCTGTGTTGAAAATTTGGTGCGAAAGTCCATAAAATGAGTGTGCTCTGAGCATGTGTTGCAGTTTCCATGCACGCTCATATCTTCGCAACTTTGCAATATTTTCACTCCAGATTTTCAACATTGCCATTTTTCCACACCTCCTTATGAACAGTGCAGCTGTCATTTTTCACATCCTGGCCGAAATGTGTTTTCTCTGTTCCGGTGCACAATTGCGCGGTTGCTGTGGGAAATCAGTGTTTGAGACACATTAAGAAAATCATGCTGACACTGTTCATGAGCAGAGGTGATAAAATGCCTTTGCTGAAAATTTTGTGATGAAACTCCATAAAATGACTGTGTTACGAGCATGTGTTGTGCAGTTTCCACGCACCCTTGTAACTTCTCACACATTTTCAACACTGGCATTTTTCCACACCTCCTTATGAACAGTACAGCTGTCATTTTTCAGATCCTGGCTGAAATGTGTTTTCACACTTCTGGTGCAGAATAGCGTGGTCACTGTGGGAATTCTGTGTTCGGGGCACATTATGAAAATGACAGTGACACTGTTCATAGCAGAGGTCCTAAAATGCCTGTGTTGAAAATTTGGTGCCGAAAGTCCATAAAATGAGTGTGCTATGAGCATGTGTTGCGCAGTTTCCATGCACGCTCATATCTTCGCAACTTTGCAATATTTTCACTCCAGATTTTCAACATTGCCATTTTTCCACACCTCCTTATGAACAGTGCAGCTGTCATTTTTCACATCCTGGCCGAAATGTGTTTTCTCTGTTCCGGTGCACAATTGCGCGGTTGCTGTGGGAAATCAGTGTTTGAGACACATTAAGAAAATCATGCTGACACTGTTCATGAGCAGAGGTGATAAAATGCCTTTGCTGAAAATTTTGTGATGAAACTCCATAAAATGACTGTGTTACGAGCATGTGTTGTGCAGTTTCCACGCACCCTTGTAACTTCTCACACATTTTCAACACTGGCATTTTTCCACACCTCCTTATGAACAGTACAGCTGTCATTTTTCAGATCCTGGCTGAAATGTGTTTTCGCACTTCTGATGCTGAATACCGCAGTCGCTGTCGGAAATCAGTGTTTGGGACAGATTAGGATCGAGCGAGTGAGACGGGAGGGAGTGACCGAGCTCAACTGAGCTCTGTCGGGACTGCTGTGGATTTCTTTGTGGGCAGGAAAAGGCACCAGTGCAGGCAGGAGCCCAGTACAAAAGGACAGCCTGCAGCACCAGGAGACACAGAACAAGCGAGTGAGGGAGGGGGAGTGAGTGAGCTCAACGGAGCTCTGTTGGCACTGCTGCAGATTTCTTTGTGGGCAGAAAAGGGTGACAACGCATGCAGGAGCCCTGTACAAAAGGGCAGCCTTCAGCACTGGCAGAAACGGAACGAGTGAGTGAGAGAGAAGGAGTGAGCAAGGTCAACTGAGCTCTGTCAGGAGTGCTGCAGAATTCTTTGTGGGCAGAAAAAGCTACCGGCAGAGGCAGGAACCCAGTACAAAATGGCAGCCTGCATGGCCAGGAGAAACAGAATGAGCATGTAAAACAGGTGGAGTGAGCGACTTCAATGAAGCTCTGTCGGGACAGCTGCGGATTTCTTTGTGGGCAGAAAAAGGTGCCAATGATGGCAGGAGCCCAGTACAAAAGGGCAGCCTGCAGTGCCGGAAGAAATACAACGAGCGAGTGAGAGAGGGGGAGTGAGCGAGCTCAACGGAGCTCTATTGTGACTGCTGCAGATTTATTTATGGGCAAGAAAAGGTGGCAATGCAGGCAGGAGCCCAGTACAAAAGGCCAGCCCGCAGCGCCGACAGAAAGGGAATGAGCGAGTGAGAGATGGTGAGTGAGCGAGCTCAATGGAGCTGTGTTGGGACTGCTGCAGATTTCTTTGTGGGCAGAAAAAGGCAGCAATGCACGTAGGGTCCCAGTACAAAAAGGCAGCCTGAAGCAGCAGGAGAAACAGAACGAGTGAGTGAGAGAGGGGAGGAGTGAGCGAGATCAACGGAGCTCTATCGTGCTGCTGCAGATTTCTTTGTGGGCAAAAGAAGGTGGCAATGCAGGCAGGAGCCCAGTACAAAAGGGTAGCCTGGAGCAGTGGCAGAAATGGGATGAACGAGTGAGAGAGGGGAATGAGTGAGCTCAATGGAGCTCTGTCGGGACTGCTGCAGATTTCTTTGTGGGCAGAAAAAGGTGCCAACAGAGGCAGGAGCCCACTACAAAAGGGCAGCCTGCAGCACCAGGAGAAACAGAATGAGCAAGTGAGACAGAGGGAGTGAGCGACCTCAGTGGAGCTCTATTGTGACTGCTGCGGATTTCTTTGTGGGCAGTAAAAGGTGGCAATGCAGGCAGGAGCCCAGTACAAGAGGCCAGCCAGCAGCGCCAGCAGAAACAGAACGAGCGAGTGAGGGAGGGGGAGTGAGCGAGGTCAAAGAAGGTCTATCGTGACTGCTGCAGATTTCTTTCTGGGCAGAAAAAGGCAGCAATGCAGGCAGGAGCCCAGTATAAAAGGCCAGCCTGCAGAACCCGCAGAAACGGAATGAGCGAGTGACAGAGGGGGAGTGAGTGACCTCAACGGAGCTATGCCAGGACTGTTGCAGATCTGTTTGTGGGCAGAAAAAGGTGCCAATGCAGGCAGGAACCCAGCACAAAAGGGCAGCCTGCAGCAGTGGGAGACACAGAATGAGTGAGTGAGGGAGGGGGAGAGTGAACTCACCAGAGCTCTGTTGGGACTGCTGCAGATTTCTTTGTGGCCAGAAAAAGGCAGCAATGCACGCAGGGACCCAATACAAAAGGGCAAACCTGCAGCAGTGGATGAAACAGAATGAATGAGTGAGAGAGGGGGAGCGAGTGAGCGAGCTCAATGGAGCTCTATCATGACTGCTGCAGATTTCTTTGTGGGCAGCAGAAGGCGACAACGCAGGCAGGAGCCCAGTACAAAAGGGCAGCCTGCAGCGCTGGCAGAAACAGAACGAGTGAGTGAGAGACGGTGAGTAAGTGAGCTCAATTGAGCTCTGTCGGGACTGCTGCAGATTTCTTTGTGGGCAGAAAAAGGCGCCAACAGAGGCAAGAGCCAAATATAAAACAGCAGCCTGCAGCGCCAGGAGGAACAGAATGAGCGAGTGAGACAGGCGGAGTGAGCGACCTCAATGGAGCTCTGTCGGCACAACTGCGGATTTTTTTGTGGGCAAAAAAAGGTGCCAATGCAGGCTGAAGCCCAGTACAAAAAGGCAGCCTGCAGGAGTGTGTGACACAGAATGAGCGAGTGAGGGAGGGGGAGTGAGTGAGCTCAACGGAGCTCTGTTGGGACTACTGCGGATTTCTTTGTGGGCAGAAAAAGGCAGCAATGCTTGCAGGGGCCCAGTACAAAAGGGCTTCCTGCAGCAGTGGGACAAATAGAACGAGTGAGTGAGAGAAGGGGAGTGAGCAAGCTCAACAGAGCTCTGTTGGGACTGCTGCAGATTTCTTTGTGGGCAGAAAAAGGCGCCGACAGAGGCAGGAGCCAACTACAAAATGGCATCCTGCAGCGCCAGGAGAAACAGAATGAGCGCGTGAGACGGGGGAGTGAGCAAGCTCAACGGATCTCTGTTGAGACTGCTGTGAATTTCTTTGTGGGCATAAAAAGGCAGCAATGCACCCAGGGGCCCAGTACAAAAGGGCAGCCTGCAGCGGTGGGAGAAACAGAATGAGCGAGTGAGAGAGGAGGAGTGAGCAAGCTCAATGGGCCTGTGTTGGGACTGCTGCAGATTTCTTTGTGGGCAGAAAAATTCACCAACAGAGGCAGGAGCCCAGTACAAAAGGCCAGCCTGCAGCTCCAGGAAAAACAGAATGAGCGAGTCAGAGAGGGGGAGTGACCCACCTCAACGGAGCTCTGTCAGGCCAGCTGCGGATTTCTTTGTGGACAGAAAAGGGTGCCAACGTAGGCAGGAGCCCAGTACAAAACAGCAGCCTGCAGCATGGGGAGAAACAGAATGAGCGAGTGACAGAGGGCCAGTGAGCGAGCTCAACGGACCAATGCAATCAACATTCGGCATTGACAAATGCTTGTTTTAAATTCCTTGAGACTATACACCGGGGGGAACAGAAAGCTGTTTAGTACTCCCAACAGCAAAAGACTACACTATGGTCGCTGACACTGTCTGGAGAAATACCAGAAGGTTTCATTTTTGAAGTGTAAGATGAAAACCAAATCAATTATTGAGGAGCTACCTGTTTTGTAATTAACCCTACTGGGATTGTCAATAGTTTGAGTGAGCCTTGAGCTAGTTATCAGATCCTCTACCCTAGCATCAAGTTCAGTACTCCAACTGTAGTTTATGTCACCCAGCACTATCAGTTCCTTATTCTGAGGCAAAGAATTCCTGAATTTACAGATCACATCCAAACCATCTAAGTGAAACCCTGGTGTAGAACATACATTACAGCTTCAGAGATTATTTTAGCATTACCCAATGATAATGTAAGTGGAAGTAACTCACAGTTTAGAGAAATATTTATAAAATTATGCTGACTTACTGAGAAATGATCTTTTGCATAAAACAAGCAAACAACCATCACCACCCTCCGACCATTTATGTGTTCCCTAAATATATTATAACCATTTAAAGTAATTGTGGAATATTGCATTTTTATCAGAAAGCCAAAATTCAGTTAAAGCAATATCTAAATAAGCAATAATACCTGACAAGGGTGGGTGGTATTGGGAAATACCAGACCACCCAGGGGCGTAAAGAGGCCTGACGCCACAGGCGGAGGGTCTTATAGCCCCCGGAAGGTCCGGTATTTCCCAATACCACCCACCCTGAAGGGTATTATTGCACTTAGAAAATGGACCATAGATAAAGTTTTGAAAAAATATATATAGAAATAATGAACCATATATAACATTTACAAAAAAAATTTTTTTATGAAGTTCTTTGGTAAAGTAGTCCCTGTACTGGCAGACTCACCAGTGGAGGGTGCTGGTGTTCTTTTATTAATAGTTTCTTTGTGATAAGGATTTCCTCCACAATGTGGTTGCTTGCTGCTTTTTCTCCCCCCTCCCCCCACACACAACAGTGGAGAACCTCTTCCTTTGTCGGTTTAATCAGTGACGAATCAGAACAGGGGACTGAAGTGCTAAAGACCGGTACTGAGCAGAGGTATCTTTCTCTTTTTTTTATATAGGAGCAGCTTTCAAATGTGCTTCATACTGCTGTTGGTGCCCAGCAAATTCAGTATCCTTAGTCCAGCTCCACATTGTATGTGGCAGGGTCTAACTGTAGCCATGCTGAGATAGCGATCTGAACAACAACCAGAGTGAGTGCAGTGCTACCATAAAGGGCAGGGGATAGTAGATGCGATGGCAATCAGCTGGCAAGGAACAGGGTCATGTTTGGTTTTAAAAGGAAAAAGCCAATTTCTGTGGAGCATGGTGGCCATGAGTCAAGTGAAGAAAAATAAAGTATAAAGCGAGGTATGTTTTGGGAAGGTGGCTTATGATGATCAAAGTTTAATTAGAATTATGAGCAGCTGAACAGCTGTTATTTGGTGACTCACTGTCTCGACTGAGTCTGGGGTGACTCTTGTGCTTGGAAACTTTTGTTTCTTGAGGCGGTTACTGAATCAAATTTGCATTCAGACCGCATGACACAGCCAGGAGAATGGGATAGTGAGTGGCTGAGTGAAAATAAAAAAAAGTGAATTTCGATTTTGAAAATGCCAACCCTTACTTGATTTTATTAGGTAAACTGCAGGTGGGTGAAGGCTTTCAGCTGGTACCGGCAAAACAGATTGCCGCACAGACAGAGCATCAGCAGCTGGGCGATTGTGGACATGAATGGACAATTTGAGGTGTACTTTAGTTTTATATTTAGTTGGCAGCACGGTGCAAATTAAGGTTGTGGATCTTGATGTGGTATTATTGCTTACTTGGAAAGGAGGGGGGAGTCTCCCGCTAAGGGAGATAAATCATGATGGCATTGCTAGTCAGATCAAGGTTCTAGGGGCCCCTAGTTCTTAGAACGATATAAGGCAACCGAGACTGAACTAGTTATTTGCCAGTCTCTGTTGTCTCACACCGTAATTGACGAGTTCAGCCAATCAGTAACAAGGATTTATGTTGCCCATTTTCTTTTTTTTGAGTTATCTACTTTTGCCCCATCATGGTCAGGAGCTGCCTCTCCTTCGAGCTGCCATAACCCTTCAGACATATCTCCTACTATCTCCATGCAAGCCATCTTACCTCATATTCGCAGCCGACCTTGGTATAGCCCGGCGTAACTCTGTACTGGGTGGGTCTGTCTCCTCCGAGGGGGAAGGTACTGGCGGGAGGAAACTGGCACACTAGTTCTTTCTGTCCCGGGTGCTGCTGAGACTTTGCGTGGCCTCCGGGAGTCTTTGGCGGTGTCCTTAGGCTGGCAGCCATCATCCTCCCAGTCTCCAGAGTGGTATTTCTACTTTCTGGTGTTTCCCCTGAAATGCTCCCTCTGCAAAGCTCCCACTCTCCACTGGGTGCCACTGCAGAGCAACCATGCATCCCCAACCCACCCAAGGGGAGGAGAGCAGTCCTGGAGATGCTTGATCCTTCCCCTGCCAACTCCCAGCACCTGAGTCCATTCCCGAACCCGGGTCGCTGGCATGGTAAGAGGTAAATTGTTAGTGGATACCCATATTTCAAAATAGTTCTACTTAGCCAATACACTTTGCATATTCAAAGGAGCAATACTAATAGAATGTTTTGGGAAATGTACAGTAGTTCACTGCTCACAGTTACCTCACTGACTGGACCAGGGTTGTGGTGAATTACTCCAGAATTTTAAAGTAATAATAGAATCAATATCCTTTTAAAATATGATATATATTTATTAAAGGACCTGCTCCTGATAGTAGGATAACAACTCGAGTGCTGGATACCCAAACTGCAGCATGCATCCCACAAAACTGTTTGTGTTTCAGTGCTATGTGAAGTGTTGCAGGAGAACAACTTCCTCTTTTTCGATGGACACTTCCTCTACCTACAAGGGAGTTTAGGTATGGGGAGGGTGGTCTGGGCCTCTCAGGCTGGTGGTAAGATTCAGGAGAGGGAGTATGGTGGTCCCCCATTTGCCACAGCTTGCTCCTACAAACCCAGTCCTCTCTTATGGTGGGTAGCTAGGTGCTTTATCCTGAGAGGGCCCAGCCCATGTGAAGCCTACGTCTAATCAGGTGGACAGGGGCACCTTGGCTGGAGAAGTCTGTCTGGGCTGGGTTGGATTGATGCATCCATTCCTACCTCCACCCACCACTAATGGCCTGATTCCATGACTGTTGCCCATAGTATTGTTGCAATAAAGAAGTTACCCTGTATTTTCACAGGGATAATAGTGCAAGGGTGTGCTGCCCTAGGCTGTGGATCTTAGGTTCCAGTATAGCCTGGCCCCAATGTGGCTTTCCTCACCTTAAGCCTTCTTGTATTTCTTGCTGACTGAACTCTTTGGGCTCTGTTTAGGCTTTGGAGTGCTATTGGGACCCTCTTTTGTAGTTTTTCTTTGAATGGGTAGCTGTTCTCTCATTTGATGGCTTTGGGTAACTTTCCATACTGGGGCACAAGCCATGGCAGTGGACCACCCTCATTTGAAATTCTGCTCTCCTCCTGCCCCCCATGCCCCAGGGATTTGGCCCTCCCATCTCCCCCCTCTCTCCTGCACCCTTTTCACCATTTTAACATTGATTTATGACCACTGCAATTGCTATAGATTGTTGATGGCTCACAGGAGACTGTGAACTCTGTATATATTGTTTGTTTCACTGGCTTGTGACTTTTTTAAATTTCAAGTGACACCCCCTTAGCTATCCTTGCCTGTCTGGATTGGTGGGCTTGGTCTGCTGGTTCTTTTTCCTATGAGCTACTTGCCAGTATACTGTTTGTCTCTGTTGGATTCAGCTATCTACTCCACTTATACTGACTCTGGGACAACTATAAATAGACTTCCTCATAGTTGTACTACATACTAGTAGCTGACTGGTAGGGTTTTTGAACTGTTTTCTTTTTCACTATATTTGTGCTGCCTACTAGCTGGTGACCCCCACTCCTCTTATACAAGATGGTGATTCCTGTGTTGGGGCCCTCTGTTTTAGCAGTGACTTTCTCTCACGTGGAATCATAAAGTGACATTTAAACCCCTCCAGTCCTCAAAGTGTGCCTATTCAAAAAAAAAATGTAATGATTGCTCACATTCTGTAGACATTGCCAGTGCAGCTAGTAATGTAGTTTGATTGGGATTCCTGTTTTGTTTTTAAAAGTAAGAAACAGACTGCCCATCATACTGTTGTTACCACACAAAAATGGGTTTGTTTACATTCTCTGATCAACTTCCACTGTATCCTGGACCTGGGAACGCTCCTAGCACATTAACCACACGTGAAGCTGTGGGAGGACAGGAGACTATTGTATCATGAGTGGCTGCACTGTTTGGGTGTATTCCTAATGTTCAGGATGTATGCAATAACAGTAGATCAGGGATTTGAAGAAAAACAAAGATTGCTAAAATTGCACCATTCCCATGCATTTCAGTTCTACAAAGAAAGGAAGCAGATAAAACAACCAACAACTTCTAAGAGTTTTAGAGAAGCTAAGCAATCATAAAATATGGGGTTTCAAGTAGAAATAATATGATGCAAAAAGGGTTGACAGTGACCCTTGAACACTGATTTAATTAGGGGTGGTTTAGGGGACGGTTTTCTTTCTGCCCACAAATTGGAAGCACTGTTTAGTCCTTAAGTGCCTTTCTGGGGGGACCTGTATTCACCCTCCCTAGCTGGGTACTTTCTTCCAAGTTTCCTCTGCCCAGTTGGCAGATGCTTCCTCTTATTGCTCTGTTGGCTATTTGTTCCTGTTCCATTTGGTATTTTACACAGTTTAATATGTGGATGTAAGATGATCTTTCCTGGAGTGCTATCCAACCCATGGCAAACCTTTGACAACCCCAGGCCCTCTCTTACTATGCCCTTACACCTTTGATATATTGTATTACATACTGAGACAGCCCATAGCCCTGGCCTGGGTGCTGGAGTCTCTGCCTCACCCCTTCCCCTCCTTCTTGCTGTCCAGTGGGGGTGGCTGGAGCTTTGTGCTTGGTGTGGGGGCCTGATGACCATTACAGGTTTGAGCTGCTAACTGGAGAGCTGTCACCTTTTCATCTTTCCCTATGACAGTGACCCCAGTTCATATTCTTTCCCTGAATATTAATGGATTGAATAATCCAGTTAAACATAGTAAAATGTTTCAATTACTCCATACAGAGAGGTTGGATGTTATCTATCTGCAGGAGAGCAATCTTTCACCCATGGGGGGGGTAGTTAAGCAGGGGACCCCAACTGGAATGACACTGCGTAATGGTCTGACCAAGAGACTGGATCAATCTAGACTGCACAGATGTCAAGTCACAGTGAGTAGATCAGGTCCAATATGTGACCCTGCTGATGGGTTAAAGCCTGTGTCAGTTTCAGTGAAGACATCATCTGGAGAAGTTCCTGTCCAAATTGCAAGGATTCATTGTCGATGCAGACATTGAAATACCCCAGCATCAACAGTCTGGGGGCATCCAATACCTGTTCGACAATGAAGTCCATCAACTCCTGCAGAAAACTCCCACTGCCCAGGGGTCAGTAAATGAGAATGATCCTGCCGCTGATACCTGGACCACATCTAGCCATCACACATTCAAAAGACTTAAAAGTTCTCATGGGGAGTGCTGTGAATCCCAGAGTGGATCTAAACAGATGGCCACTCTGACCCCTCTGTTATCCCTCCTTGGACAATGCACCACAGAAAAACCAGGTGGGACAGATGCCCCCAGAACAGGTTCAGAGTCATTGCCCAACCAGGTCTCCATGATACAGTACAAACAAGGTCAGCTGAGTAATCAGCAATGAAACCCTCCATCACTGCAATCTTATTCCTCAGTGGTTTTGAGTCACAGAAAATGGCCTGAAGGGTAGGAGTAATGCTGGCCAGATGGACTACTATCTGCTTGTTGAAATTAGGCAGGGCCCTTGGGGAAGGGAAAGCAGGCATGGTGGACCCCGATCCTGATTCCATACCCTACCTGAGTATCTCCTCGACCCCAACCACACAAATCCTACCCCCACCCCAAGCAAGCATCTGAATTCAATAGTACAGTAAAGTTGGTTGTCCTGTTAAATAAAATGTTTAATGAAACTTTTAACTTGGTTGGTGCTCTGACTCTTCCAGGATGGCTGGGTGGTTTATATGATTGATATACAGTAGTATTTCAGAGTTCCCTAAAGAGTCAAATTGGCTCCAACCTTTACTTTCTTCTGCTGAGTAGTGTTATATTTTGTTTAATGTTGGTCTCCACAAGTACATTCACTGGGGTAACCACTGATTCTTAATTAAGCATTGCAGATGCTGTAGCTCTGAGGCCAGTGATTTTACAACTAGATCGAGTTAAAGCTCCATTTTATAAACTGCCTCCTCAATCCAGTCTAACTTACCATAGTTGTTAATCTTATTTCTCTTGCCCTTCCTAGAGTCTATTAAAACCTGCATTGAAGGCTCAGTGTTTGCAGGGACTATATTAAGCTCCATAAGCCATATGTACCAACTACTTCTCTTCTATCTTTTCCACTGTGTGAGCTTCCCATTTGGCCAGTCTGCACCATACAACTAGTGAGATCCCAGCAAGTAGCAGAGGTAGAAACTGCAGAAACATTTTGATGGATTCAATGGGGAGAATTTAAGAAACTTGTCTTTCTGTGAGGTTCTCACATTTTTAATCAGAAGTGTGGGCAAGTAAAGGAAAGAATGATATTTAGTTACTGGTCACTGTAAACTAGTCATAGTTAAAAAAAAATGAATGTAATCCTTTGTCTGATCCAAAAACAGAGAACAGAAAGAAACCCAACCATTCCTGCAGAGACCAAAATAACCCCCTCCCTAAATCCTATTTTTGAGATTCTTTATAGAGGCACAGTATCTTCAGGACACAGTTATGCTACCAGAAACATTCTGTTTGTGAATTGAAGTATATCAGATCAACAACCTTGGAATTTTACAATTCCACAGAAGAAGTTTGCCACAGAACCTACACCCAGATGCAAAATGTTTGTAGTGCCACAGAAATTCAATATTTATGGTGATCTTGCTTTAAAACACATTGTGTTTCCATAGTGCCTGGCCCCCTTTCACTCTTTGTGTATTCTGAAGCCTCTCCTCCATGTTCAGTAGCTGATGTCATCAATGATCTCAAATGATATCTTAGTCAATGGCTGGACTGCATTTGAGGGGTATGAAAAAATTAATATACATTACTGAATATCCTGAAGAATAGGGTATTTGGTACTCAGATCTAAGTATCAAGTATTTTTCCTTATCTAGGTGTATTTAAGGAAAATATATGGGGAGACAATATATTCTAAAAAAAATCTGTAAAGAAAACCCTCTAATTCTCCTCAGGTGGCATGGGTTAGCCCTTGACAACCCCTACCAGTCCTAGTAATTTCCTCCCCATCCTCCTGTAGGCTGATTTCACAATAAATGCTGAGCTTTTGGCACTCTGCCAGAAACTAACTCTTCAGCTTTGAAAACAATCTCCCTCCCTAGCCTACCCTTCTGGGCCCCAAAATGCTTTTTCTTAGGAGTGACCCTCAATCCATAATTGAGGGGAATGACAGTCCCACTCACAGATAGCTCCGTCACCCCCTCCCTAACCTGCAGTGTGCTTTTCCTATTACAGCTAATACAGTCCTCAGACTATACAAGCATGCAGTAAGTGTGCCCAGGGGGGAAGGGGAAGAGTGGCATGCATCGTTTAAGACATGTAGCAGCTTTCCTGCAGTCTGCCCAGCATCATCAGTAACATAGGCCATTTATCCACCTCCCTCCTGGGCTTACACGCTGCACACCAATACAGACAGATAATGGTATAAGATGCTATGGTAAAGATGTGGCATGGGTTAGGGAGGGGAAAACCAAGCTAACCAGGATTTGGACTAGTGTTGCCCAACAGATCATAGATTGGGAGCACTCTTAAGAAACAGACTAGGGGTCTGGTTGGCTATTGAGGAAGATTGTTTTAAACAGAAATATAAGGTGGACAGGGATTCAGTTACATTACAGAATTAAAATTCCTACAAAATAAATGCAAAACTGAAGTTAGAAAGGTTTAAAAACATTTTTTTAATCTCTGAATGGTTTAATTCCCTTGGGGCTCCCAAAAAAACCTGGCAAACATTACACTGCCTATTAGGAAGGAAGTTAAATGAAGGTAGTATTTCATTGCTTGATGGAAACAATCTGATCAGCGATCCCTCTATTGTGGCTACGATGTTTAATACTTATTTTGGTGCACCCGGGGCAAGGGTTTTCTGGTGAGATTATTCTGCAGGAGCATATCCATGGAGTTTTCAGGATTCTTGGGCAGCTTTGTGCACTGAAGCAGCTGCCTGCGGACTAAGATGGTAGTTACGTTTCTTGGGACATGGTTTGGTTGCCCCTGTAGATCTATCGTTAAAGGGACCAAAGATCTTTCACACTGGTAGCTGTTTTGGAAGTCCCAGTAGCTGGTGAGAGTGGCTCTGGGGCACATGCAGGATTCCCTGGTATGGTTGCATGCATCTGACTGTGAAGGGACTGGGGCAGTGAGAGAGCCCTTGCCTTGAAGTGGTTGGCAGTAAAAACATGTTTTTTTATGTCAGCTGAAATCTTCTCTCCAAGACTTTCACAGCATGTATATCGGATTTCCTGATGGTTTTCATTGTGGGTGGGGTTGTTTCTGGCTGTGGGTGGGGGTAGTTCGGGTAGAGGGTATGGGTTTTAGTTAATTATATGTGTGTGTATATGTGTGTGTGTGTGGAGTGTGTGGTTTAGGTTTTTCTGTTTTAGTGTATGTTAGTATTTTGTGTGCTTGTTTAATTAGTATTTTGTGGGACTGGGACTGCGTTGTCAGGAAGGATGTGTCTGGGAAGGTGTGAGGGCCTGGGGCGGGCTAGGATAGTGTATGAGCCATCCCAGTTGCTTGATCTGTGATCCTTTTCCAACCTCCCAGTTTCCACCACTACAGCAAGGCACTGTTGGGAGGTTGGAATAAAGAATAACCACATTGTTCGACCGGGTCTGGGTGCCCCGTGCACTGCGGTAGGTGGTAGGATTGAGGTAGTTGTGTGTAGAAGGGACCCTGGGGTTAGATGGGTCTTAGGGAGAGGCCATACATGTTAATTCCTGTCTCCGGGGTTCCCACCAGATCAACTGGACAGGTAGACAGAAGGGCTGCACTGTCCACCAGTTCCCTGAGGGCAGTGCTTTGCAATGCCAGATTGATCAGAAACAAGACCGCAATGATTGTGGACTTGATTTCTTTGGTTGATCTAACTTGCATCATGGAGCCCTGGATTGGTGACAATGCTAGCCCGGTTCTAGAGGCCGCTGCCCTGCCTGGGTCTACCGTAGTGCACTGCCCCAGACTGGAATGCAGGGGTGTGTGGGGGGGTAGACATCTGCTTTAGTTCTGAACTAGGCTTCATCCTGCACCCAGTGAGAGCACCAGGTTCATTTGAGTGTGTGGCTGGCTGTTCGTGGGGGTCCGGGTACAGATTTCCGTATTCTCCTGATTTACCGCCCCCCCGGGGCAGCATGAGAATTCCTGCAGGAGGTAGCTAAATCGTCTTTGGTGAAACATTGGAGGCCCCCAGATGTTTAGTGCTGGGGGACTTCAATGTTTGGCCCAATGACAGATTTTGTCGGCTTGGCTACAACTTCCTCCAGATGATATATCTGGGTCTGACACAAGAACCTTCCGTGACCCACCTGGGAGGCCATATGTCAGATCTGGTCTTCTCACTGGGGCTAGAGATAAATAATCTCAGGACTGATCGAGTCATTTGGTCTGATCATTGCACGGTGGAGTTTTGGTTCGGGCCCCCCCCCCCGAGAGCCTTCCCTCTGCTGAGATGGGTAGCTACCGCACTTTGAGTGGCTTGACCGCTGAGGGATTTTTGATGGTGGCTGATCTATCAAGTGTGAATAGTGCATGCGTTGGGGGGATGTGCGTGGCAGTTGCTGCCTATAATAAGGTGATGTCTGGTGCGCTTAACTCCATCTCACTGGTCAGTGTATGACCCAAATCTTCTCACTTGAGGTCCCCCTGGTATGATGGGGAGTTTAAGGTGATGAAGATTATGGGTTGGAGATTACAGCACTGCTGTCAGAAGTCTGGTCTGGAGATGGACAAACTGGCCCTGTGTACACACTATGGTGTGTACCGGGGGGCAATCAACATTAAGAAGGCAGAATTCCTGTCCAGAGAGATTGCTGTTGGGAAAAACTGAACAACTGTATTCTTTCTGACTGTGAACAGTCTTCTCCGTCCTTCCTGTCTACAGCCCAAAAAAGCCTTTTTGAATGCTTTATGCAAAGAGTTTGCTCGGTTCTTCTCTGACAGGGTGTCAGCCATTTGGCAGTGGATTCCACCAGTAAGCTATATTCCAGTTGGCAGTAGTCACTGTGGGTGTCTGGAGAGCACTCCACCTAGTTGGGGCGAGTTTAGACCAGTGGAGGTGGCAGAGGCCATTGAGGTTGCTTCCAAGCTATGGCACACCTTTTGTGAACTTGACCCAGTGCCAACTCGTTTCTTAATAGGATGTGTCTACTCCATTGGCCTAGTGTTTGCCTTGATTATCTGGTGCTTCTTGTTGGAGGGTTTTTTTTCCTGATGCCTTGAAGGAGGCATTGGTGAGACCCCTTCTGAAGAAACCATCTTTGGACCCTGACATCAAGGCAAATTACTGTCCCATCTCCAATCTTCCATTTTTGGGTAAGATTGTGGAGAAAGTAGTGGTGCTTCAGCATGAGGAGCACCTCATGGGCCATGATCTATATGAGCCTCTCCAGTCTGGGTTTTGTGCAAGGCATAGAACAGAAATTGCATTAGTTTGGGTGCATAATGACCTCCTTAGCGGCAGAGATCGAGGGAAGGGGACAACTCTTGTTCTCCTTGATCCCTACTCAGCATTTGACATGGTGGACCATCATGTGTTACTTGACCACCTGAGGGAATTCTGCAGACTCCCCGGCACTGTCTTCTGCTGGTTTGAGTGTTTCCTCAGCAACAGGAAGCAAAGGGTAGTGATGGGGAATTTCTCCTCCTCCCCTAGCCTGCTTTCATGTGGAGTTCCCCAGGGTTCGGTCCTGTCACCGATGTTGTTTGCCATGTACGTGTTGCCCCTGGGACAGCTCATTAGGAAGCACAGTTTGGGTTTTCATTGCTACGCTGATGATACCCAGCTGTATCTTTCCTTTGCCTCGGGGACATCCAACTCAGTGGAAGTGCTAAACACCTGCCTTGCTGAGATCAATGACTGGATGACCTCCTGCTGGTTGTGACTGAACCCTGATAAGAAGGAGGTACTAGTGGTGGAGTCGAACAGAGGGCATGATAGGTTGGCCTCTGGTGCAGAAATCGGGCTTTTTCTTGGGTCTGTACCATTGAATGCCTCCTCTGGGGTGCGTGATCTGGGCGTTATTCCCAACAGTGGACTGAAATTTGAGTTTTAGGTGTTGTCCATTGTTCATACCAGTTTTTATCATCTGAGGAATAACACCAGGATAAAGCCCCTATTTCCACCCCTGGACCTCCCTACCTTGGTTCACACCTTTGTGACATCTAGACTTGACTACTGTAATGTGCTCTATCTCAGGGTCTATGGAGGTACCCTCTGCTGGCTGCAGCTGGTGCAGAATTCAGCTGCCAGGTTGTTGACAGGGCAGTCCAAGTACTGTCACATCACCCCAGTGCTGCGTGAACTGCACTGGCAGTCGGTCAGGTGAAGGATCTTCTTTAAGGTGAGCTTGCTCACCTTTAAGGCCCTACACAGCCTGGGCTGTGGTTACCTGAAGAACCTTCTTACACCTGCTGTCTCGGTCCGCTCCCTCTGCTCTTCCTCTAGGGGCCTCCTTGCGATTCCCAGGACAAAGCTTAAAACAGCAGGCAACAGAGTGCTTAGTGTCTCCACCCCCATCCTGTGGAATTCTCTATCTCCAGCTGTAACAGAGGCCCCTTCTGTTGAGGTTTTCAAAGCCCACCTCAAGGCCTTCCTGTATAATCAGGCCTTCCCAGATTCTGATTTATAATTTTCATGTGATCCCTGACTTTCGTGTTTAATTCGGTCCCCGGTTATATATTTACAGTAGCTTTTGTATCTATTGCCATCATATTATTTATACATTTTATAATAATGAGTTATAGTGTAGAACATTTATTATTAGTTTTTTTTTTAATTCAGTAAGTTTTATTGAGATTTTTTCCTTAATTAAATACAGTCAAAGCCATAACAGTGGTACAACTGAGGTATCAAAACAAAAGAAAGAACCACAACACAGGAACATACATAGTCTAATAATGAAGTAAATGCTGGTACACCATCAAAGAAAGTAAATAAAAGGTAACAACCTAACCTGAAACCCTCCCACCCCTCCCTTCCCCAAGACCTTGTGCCAGTATTCATTGAATTCCACTACAGTAGGAAGATGGTTTAGATCCTGGTACAAAACAAAGAAGCTGAGATTATGATTTCCATAAGGAAAGAAGAGTATAAAGAGGTTCCCATGTTTTCTGATAAACCTGGGGCCTATTGTTCATATGCAATATATGCATTTCTGATTGCAAAGCCAGCAATGTTTCCTGGAACCAGTCTGAAGCCGTGGGTAGGGAGGCATCTTTCCAATGTCTTAGCATTGACATCTTGGCTGTATCAGCTGTCAGCACCATATGCGCCTTCCGAATTTTAGGAGTTCCATGAGGGAATATATTAACTAGACAGCTTTCTGGGGTAGATAAGGTTTCAAATCCCAGCAATAGATCAAGAATATGCTTAATCAAGGTCCAAAATTCTTGGGTCTTTGGGCAACTCCATGGAAAATTGAATAGGGTCCCCGGAGCTTCCTCACATCTTGGGCAAAGAGGGAAGGGGAGCCTACTCATACTATGGAGTTTAACTCAGGTGTAATAAAGGTTGTACATAATGTTGAACTGGGTGAGTTGGAGTTGATCCTGCTTAATAAATTGATACGTTGCACTCCAGGCTTTACTCCAGGTGGCCTCATCAACAGGAGCATAAGCTCTTGGGCCCAGTAATAACAGATGCCAGTGGGGAGATGTGGGTCCTAGGATTGGAGATGTGCGTAGGCCCTTGATACCACATGTGGCTGATCCGTTGCTTCAAACAGGGCCAGTAGTGCATCTTTTGGGGGTGCGGGCCATGGTTTGTGCCCCATAAAAGTAATGATAGCCTCCCTTGTTTGCAGGAACTTAATAACAGGTCAGTGCCTGGGAGGTGGAATATAGCTTGAAAGGATGACAAGGAAACTATCGTATCATGTACCAGAAATGTGGAGAGAGAGAGCAATTTCTTAGCATAGGCCAGAATCGGGAGTCCATTTATCTTAAAATGAGGATTGTCTAGTATAGGTTTTTCAGGAGACCTATCCAATTTAATGGAGAGGTATGATTGAACTTGGTGCAAGGCTTTCAGTGACCACCCAGCAGAGGAGTTCCTTAAGGGTTTTGGGAGTCTGGCATATGAGATGTAGACGAGGTCCGAGAGGGCACAGTGATTCTGATTGGTTAATCGGCACTCAATTTCCAACCATTGGGTAGTGTACCCATGGGTGTCTCCTATGGTCGGTCTTGTGACCCACAAAGTGAGCTTACTGATGTGGTGTGCCCCATAGTATAAAAAGAAAGAGGGTAGTGCAAGGTCGCCTTTTAACTTTGGGGCAGTTAATTTGGTATAAGCCCTACGTACACCCTTCTTCTTCCACAGGAATGCATTAGGGGAGCTTTGGAGGCATGCAAACCAGCTTTTGGGGAAATAAAATCCAAGCATGCTCTGGGGTATAGTAATCTGGGAAGAACATTCATTTTTATAATATTAATCCATCCCCATAGAGACAGCAGGAGGGAGCCCCACCTCCCCAGATCTACCTTTAGGGCCTGTAGTAGTTTGAAGAAGTTTTCCTTGACCATCATGGAGAAATCTCTTGATAATTTCATACCCAGATATGTTAGAATAGTGGGCTCCCAAGCTAGGCCAAGTGTATTAAGGTCTGATCTGACCGTGAGGGAATTGAGAGGGAATATTTTAGATTTAGAGAGGTTTAACATGTAGAAAGAGAGTGTTGAAAAAGCCCTTTTCTTTTCCAGGAGCACAGGGATAGTAGAATGGGGTGTTTCTAAATGGAGCAGGAGATCATCTGCTTACGCAGAGAGGGAGTACCTTTCTTCTGCAAGTTGGATGTCTGTCAGGGAGGGGTCATTAATTAGCTTATGGATTAGAGGTTCTAGGTAAATGTTGAACAGGAGAGGTGAGAGGGGTCATCCTTGCCAAGTACCACGTTGGAGATGAAAGGGCTCAGAAAGGAAACCATTACACCAGATTCTCACCCAGGGGGATGAGTAGAGAATTTGTACCCATTTAACAAAGTCTGGGGGGAACCCAAGGTAACTGAATGTAGAGAAGAGGAAGTCCCAGAAGACCCAATCGAAGGCTTTTTCGGCATCTAAAGATGCCAAGGCTGCGGGCTTGTCAGATCTCCTGGCAGCTATCATGAGGTAGAATAGTTTTCTCCGGTGGTCTCCTGATAAGTGCCCTGGCATGAAGCTGACCTGCTCCAGGCTAATGATACCTCCCATAACTGGGGAGATAGGATTTGCGAGGATTTTGGCTAACACCTTTATGTCTGTGTTGAGCAGGGATATGGGGCAGTAGCTTTCTGGGAAAAGGGGAACTTTTTCCTGTTTTGGGAGGAGGGTAATGAGAGCTTCCAGAAAAGTGGGATCTGATACTGCATGGGAGAACCAAAAGTTAAAAACCTGTACTAGAAAAGGACCAAGTTGGGGAAGACAGGCTTTGTATAGGTTATTAGAAAGTCCATCAGGCCCCGAGGAATTGTCGAGTGGCAACTGCTGGATTGCATGCCACACTTCTCCAAGAGATATTTTAAAGCCCGAGGACACAGCTAAATCAGTTGCCAACTTTGGAAAGTTGGCAGAACTTGGGTAATCCACAATATCCTGGGGGGGGGGTCCACAGCTGTGGAGTATAGGGCTTGATAGTAAGTCCTGAAGGCAGCAACCACATCTTTTGGGTTTGTGAGCACAGGCTCTTCTCATTTAGGTTGAAGGCCAAACCTGTTGGCTTCCACCTGCCAGAACCTTAAGGCCAAGAGTCTACCTGCCTGCTTGTCGGACTCCAGATATTTAATTCTGGTGTGGTCCAGGGCAAGCTCTGCTTTCTGGGCCAAAAATTTGTAGTACTGTGCTTGTAGGCAATGCACTTGAGCCCACTCTATGGGGGGAGAGGTTTTGTTCAAGAGGTGTTCCAAGCAGGAAATATCAGAGAGGAGAGATCTCTGCTGGTCTCAGATTTTGCGGGCTCGAGTGGCAGCCAGGTGAATAAATTCACCACGAAGGGAACACTTAAGAGTCGCCCAGACCATATTAACCCTGTCACCTGTGCCCTTATTTTTATCCATGAAAAAAGTAATAAACTCTTGAATGTGACTGAGCAATTGTGGAGTTTTAAGCATTTGGTTATTCAGTCTCCAAAAATAGTCTTTTTTTATCCCCAGCCCAAGTAGGTAGAAGATAGTGATGGGGAAATGATCTAATATGACTTTGGGGTGGATATTGGCAGCAAGGATACCTGATAGGCCAAAGGAGCTGAGGAGGAAATAATCAATCTGGGAGAAGGTATGGTGGGGGGGAGTATGTATACTGTCTGTCAGTAGGGTTTAGTACACACCAGACATCAACTGTTCCCATCTCTTCCATGACCCTTTGTGCAGGGGACAAACCTACATTCCTCCGATCTGATCTATCTAGGTTGGTCTGCAACACCCGATTCCAGTCTCCACCCAGGACTGTTAGTTGAGGAGGATCTGATATTAGTAGGTTTGATAGCTTGGAGAAAAAAGAAGAGAATCTGTGTTAGGGCCAAAGATAGAGCCTAGGATTATTGGCTGGGATTCCAGTGTCCCTTTCAGGACAATGTATCTCCCATCTGGATCATTGGTCTCCTGAATTGATTTAAAGTGAACATTTTTCGCTATTAGTATTGCAACACCACATCTTTTTGGAGAAGAGCCTGAGCCAAACACCTGGCCCACCCAGCTTTTTTAAAGAGTAGTATGTCTGTCCTCCGGAGATGCATCTCCTGTAGAAAAACTATGCTGGGTTTGAGAGAGTGCAGGTGGCAGAGGATGATGGATCTCTTTATTTTGTCTTGGGCTCCCTTTACATTCCAGTTAACAAATGTGTAGGGACCTCCCATTTAGTAACAAATACAGCAGTCTAGTATATGTGAGGATGGGGGCCGCCAATACCGTCCTGCACAGCTCATATAAATTAAAAAAGCTAAAGTGAACTGGCACTTCTGTCCCACCCCTCCCCCCAATAGGCTTAATAGTATAGGTTAATGATGGCTTAACATCCCCTAACCCTGACCTCCCAGATCCCTCCCTCCCCAACCCCCTGCCCTTTGAAAACTTAACACAATAACAAAGTGAACGCTAACTTTGTAAAGAACTACCCCAGTCCTAATGACTGAGTCACCTATCCACACTGCCAAGTGATGTTTATTATGCCTGGTCAAATAAAGTCAAACTTCCCTCTCCCCCCTCACCCGCAAACATTAAACAGTAAAGAGGCGCAAAACACTTGCAAATAGGTCAACTCATAGAAATGAAGTGGTAGATAAGTCCAGGTTGGTGTACCTTAATTGTATAAGGGTCCCACATAATCTAGCCGAAACAGTTAAGCTAGGTAACATACCTTGCTAGTCCAACGGGCTACAATAACAGTTTAACACAGGCTGCTGTCCAATTTACCTTACACTGCATCCTAAAGAGGGAATGAGCAGAAATAGGCTAAGAGGGGTGAAAAAGATAGACAGGAAGAATACAGGGACAGCAAAAAGGGCAGAGGAGGAAGGACATGCCACCTACACTAGCGGGAACGAAGCCGTTTGGTACTCCAAGCTGCAACCTCTCCAGCCACATGGTAAGGCTCATTTACCATGCAGGGAGGGGTAGAAGACAAGTAAAGGTAAGAGAAACAAGGGAAATGTTAGGGAAAGAGGAATTCAGCAAGTCTTGACTGCCCAGCTTGGTTTTCCTGGTGCCCTGTTAGTTTTAATCTCAAGACTGCCCCTAAGTCTTTATGGGCCGTGCCATTTCTGGGGCTCACAATGGTGGTAGCAAACAGAAAAAAATGCTGCTATTGTGCGTCAAGTTGGATCAGACGAGCGGGGGGGGGGATCCTCTCTTCAGTCCTTTGGGATTCTCCAAGGTGGTAAGTCAGATCCTCATTCAGGACATACAAACAGTAGTCGTCAGGTTACACATTCGGGATTCACCAGAGGGAAGATCAGCATAACACGCACAAGCAACATTTATATGTAAACAGCTGAATCACTGACCTGGAGGCTGATTTCACTTAAATAGATATGGGAGTAAAGTTTTCAATTCTGCTACTGCTGTCTCAGGGGATTCAAGAGAAAGCCACTTACCTTCATGTTTAACTTGAAGAATCGCTGGCTAGTGAACTCTAAATGGTTTGCCTGTAGCAATAAGTTTAGAAACTGTGGTATGGAGTTCCTAACGTTGGGCTTGGACTGACGGGGGGAGATTCTGCATTATTCTGATTTTGTGCCCTTCCCATAGCAGGTGCTGGACTTCTTTGGTTTTGGCTACTATATGTTGTTTATCTTGAAAATTTAGTGGCTTCAAGATTAGTGGCCAAGGGGGAGAGCCCAGAGGTGGTGTGGGGTGCAAGAAGTGGTGGGTTCTCTCGACCACGTATGTACTTCCATTTGGGGATGACCCAGCAATTTTGGCACAGAACTTTTGGATAAAGGCAATTGGGTTTGCTCCCTCTTCTGATTCTGGGAGGCCCATAATCAGTAGGTTATTGTGCCTACTGCACCCTTCTAGATCCTCTAATCTGTCTTTGATTTTCTTCAGCTTGCATCTGAGGGTTGCAGCTCCTTGGTCAGACTTTCCCTGCCAATTCTCAATTGACACCAGTCGGGCCTCTGAGTTACATACTCACTTAGTTAGGGTGTCTACAGATGAACGCATTTGCTGGAGATCCAAAGAGATTGTGGATATCTTTTCCTGTAGTGGTTCCATGACTTCTAGGAACCTCACTTCAGTGAGCACCATAGTGCTGGGAGCATTGTAGGAACTGCCAGCTGCCTGCTGTTTTGGCCTTTTCGTGGCCTTGTCTTCTTCTGGCATCGGAGGAGGTGAGTGAAATGGTGGTGATTTCTTCATCTCCACCTCCATTTAACAACTCAAGTCTTGTTCCTGTGGTATTTTGCAGTCTTAAGCCAGGTAGCAGATGTATTCAGAACTGCTAGATATGCAGAAAATGGAGGTTTTATTGTGGTATGAGGCGGGAGTGGTAGAACTTTGCTGTTCTATCTTAGCCAGCCATCATGTGACCCTATTATTAGGTTTTATATTGTGGTGTTATTTTGTAAATATAATTATATTGTTAGTGTTATTTGTATGTGATTCTAATTTGTTCAGCACCCAGAGGATGGGCATCTTTTTAAACATAATTTGCCTTGCCTTGCCATTTGGATAGTTTTAGGACCAATTTCAACATAACAAGCCCAATTGTTGACCCCCTTAGAAACGGTAATACTAATCACCCTAAATTCTATTTTCAGATTGTCACACCTGATTTAGTTAGAGACTGTTTTAAAATATGAGCCTCGTCTTTATATTGGTCTTGATAATACAGATTTTAGGCTTATTAAGTTGGGAATTAATGAATTGGCCTCCTCTATAGCATATTTATTAAATACCTCTTTGTGCAATATCATTTTTCCCAGAGATTGGAAACTTACAACAATAAAGCCCATAATTAGATCTGGCAGTAGGGAATGTGTTTCCAACTACCATCCGATTTCATTGCTGGATCCTTTATAAAAAATTCTGGAGAGGATTATTTTCAATCAAATAACTGACTACTTGGAAAAATATGATTTAATGACAAGTTCACAAATGATGTTATAGAGTGGTTTGATAATGATGTGGGTAACAGAAGGCATAGAACAAAAATTTTAGAAAGCATCTCTGATTCTCTGCAAATTAAATATGGGGTGCCCCAGGACTCAATTTTGGGCCCTCTTCTTTTTTCATTATTTGTGAATTCTGCCCCCCCTTACTTGTAAAGAAGCTGAGATGACCCTATATGCAGATGATGCAATTACTTTTAATGCTGCAATACAGTCGGAGGATGCTCTGAGGACTGTGCAAAATGATTTCAATTCTTTTCAGGAATGGCTTCGTTAAGGCGTATAGTATTAAACACTAAAAAAAACAAAGGCCATGGTCTTTTCTGGACCACGTAAAAAAAAGAGAGCTGAATCCTTTGATAGTAGATTTAAAAGGAAAACATATTGAAGTAATTGAAAGTTTTAAATATTTGGGGATTATTTTGTACAATTACTTATACTTTGAGCTTCGTGTCAAAAATGTTATCAAATTGGTTCATCAGAGATTAGAGCTTTTTTTAGAGTATGAACCCATCTTGTCCCTGAGTCTCATAGACTACGAGCACATAGATTTATTTATTTAGTGTTTTTGATTATGGGTTGAATGTGTATTTGGCCACTAGTAACGGAATGTTTGATAAGTTAAAAGCTGCATGTAACAGTGCTCTAAGGTTTATGACTAACATGCCAAATAGGACCCATCACTGTAAATTTTAAAGGATGCTGGTTGTTTATCACTTGAAAATAAAGCCAGTTTAAAGATGGGTACCATGTTACATAAAGGAACATTAGGCAGTTACCTCAGACAATCCTATCAGTGTTTCCCAGAGCTGTGAATTCACAAGGGACTAGATCCCAGATTAAATATGTGTATAAAATTCCTTTTTTTAAAAGTGATTGGGCAAAAGTCAGTGTTATATAGGGCATCTAGATTTTATAATGCTATAACCAATGAAATTGCCAATTGCACAAACATTAGAACATTCAATACTAAGCTTAAACATGGGTTGTTATTAAGGAATGAATGTCCATGCACTTAATGATTATTGTTTGTTTCATTAGTATTTGACATAATTTTTAGACTGTGTTTTTTTGGTCTCGACTGTATTGTAGTCATGTTATATGCCTTTAAAAAAACAACTTGTCACTTATGAAAACAGGCAAAAGTGCTCATCAGCTTACAAGTAAAAAAAATAAATCAAATAAAAAAAATCAAATAAAAACAGAGTCATTTCCTAGCCCAGTACCAGAGCCCTTTCATTTAAATCAGTCTCTGGGAGGATGGGGAGGGAGATAGCATTGGAAATAACTGTGGATTTGGGCAAGGTGTGGCCTTAGGGTTAGCGTGGAAACCTTGGGAGGGAAGGAGTTTTTAATTTGTTTTTATTCTAAACTAATTTTAGGCCAAATAATGAGTACAGAGTACTGAATACTGCGGAGTGCTGATACAGATATTCAGTAAGTATTCAAAGAAAAATGCATGCACTCACACATCGACCACATTCTGACAGATGAGTGAATAATTTCTGCTGCAGAAACAAACACATGCTGCTAAAGAAGCCAAGGAGGGCTGGCACAGCAATTAGGACTGAAGTGCTGCAGCAAACTTATGCTCTGATCAAAACTGATTGCATCTTTAGAATGCAGTCCTCTGAACATAGTTGGGTATAGGTAAGTGAGCGATAACCCACAACAGGGCATGCATTTCTAGAAAATTGATGCATGCCCTGGGTGAGTTGGAAGGCATAAGGCCAACAGCTAAGGTACTTTCAACACACCCGGGAAGCGCGTTAATTCTTAAGAAATCCATGCTCTAGACTGGGTTATTGCACTTGTAAAATGACATTTTTTTTTCATGGGAAAAGAGTTTATTTTTCTTTAATTAGATTGTTGCTAGGTAGAATAGGTGAGTTTGGTAACAAAGGCCATGTGCCTTTGTAGGAACCCAGGAACTGCATTTACAGTATCTTGAAAAAATCTACAGCTGTGACTTGTGGGTTTTTGTGGCTAAAAAATGGAAAACATTTTATTTTAATGGAAAAGGTTTTATTTTCATTTAGTTAGGTTGTTGCTATGTGGATTTGTCAGGTTAGTTACAGACTGCAGCTTCCAGGTAAATAACCAGTTGTCAGGTGCTGTGTTTCAACCAATGAAGTTGTTTGATTTAGTCAGTTTTTGATACCCCATTTCATAACATTATTTAATAGGCCAGAATGTATAGCAGGAAATTACTTGCTTTGAATGTTGTAAGTACTATCTGAGTATCTGTATCAAAAATTTCTGACCTACCAGGCTGTAGGGACCAGGATACAATAGGCATAACATTTAAAGACACTGTAAATGAAAGTATCACAGCCTTGGTATCAGAGCAACTAGTGAATAATCTGTAAAAGCTGAAGACTCCTAACCTTAAAGAGGTAACAGTTCATATTGAATTCTTGTTTTCACCATAAGTGTGTGGAAACCTAAGTTACAGTAATCCACAAAAGGCTTCTGGTTGTTAAAAGACGACACTGGAAGCTTGGCTTCAGTAATTTGTACTATAACAAAAGTAGGCATGCTTGAAGGAAAACTGCAAGGAAGTCAGCGGTACACCAAAATAGTACCTCTCCCCCAAGGAAATCAAGTCAAACTTTTCTCCAAAACCTTGGGCCAATCTTTCTGACCTTCCTTGTTAACAAAGTGGGGGATAGTTTAGTTTTTTACTGGATTGTCAACCAGAACTCAAAAGACATGTTTTGAATTATGTTCTTAAGTACTGAAAAGTACTACTGTGTTATCAAGTGTGTAACCAGTTCGGATACATTTTTAAAACATCTCACCTCCATTTTTGAGAGTGAGAAACACCATGTTAATGAGGCTTTTCCTTCATTCCTTTTCCCAAAATATGCCAAATCCCAAGAGACTATGATGTCTTCTCACCCCAATAACTGTTGTTTATGCATTTTGTGTCACTATGTGCTGTGCTGGAAATTGTTTAAGCCCGGGGACTGAAGTTTTCATGGTGCTTTACTGAATTTTGTCTGCTGGCTGTGGCCCTTTAAAGAGCCACTGACACCATCTGGCCCAAAGTGCTACACTGCAGAATTAGAATAAGTATACCCCCAGTAAATCTACCAAAAAATAGATTTCTACGTTACTTCATTATAAAGTTATGAGCTATTTTGTAACCCTGATTTCACTAGCTGTTCAGAAAAGCCTGTTTCAGTTAAGAGCTGCTGCTGATGTCATCTCAGAACCTCATAGTCTAGTATTCCCTGTCAGCAAGCTTATAGAACCTGTTTCTCCAAAGTTGTAAAGCTCATGTGCAATGGTTTTCACAAGTAAAAAGGTAATACTAAGTCAGTAAACATTGCTTTAAAAACTGTGTGTGTTTCAAGTTTTATAACAAAGCTGGCAATGTTCTGTTTGGGTGCCTTTTTGTTGTTGTCCTTTTTTCCAGGGTTGCTGAATGCTGGATCATAGCACAGTGGTGTGAGGTTTGCACAGTGAATACGTTTCTGATTTGGTGAAAGGCTGAGATCATTCACACCTAACATTCAATTAAGACAATTTCTAGGAATGGCACTTTAAAACAATGATTCCATCTCCTTGTCAATGGGGGTGGGAGAGGTAATGCTGTTTTGAATACTTACTAGGAGTTTCAAATTTAGCCAGCACAATGTGTTCTCTCTGTCATGCTGGTTTGACCTATATTCAGGCTCATCTATGTTCTACTATAAATTAATATGATCATTTTGCCAGAACCAACACTTCTACCCCAGTAGGAATTAACACATATAAGGCCCCTATTAAAACATATTGTAAAGCAGACACTGACAAACAGCAGTGAAGTTACCAACATTACAGTACTACATGGTGGTGGTACTCCCTGAAAAAAGTGGCATCCATGCTCATCTGCACATTTTAGAAATTACCCTTTTCCTTGTTTTTGCTGTAAAAAAATGGATGCCTATAACACAAAAACAAGAAGTCAGTTATGGCCTCCATCCCCCCACCTTCACTTCAAGTGAGGAATGGGATTATGGGTTTGCATCAGATATACACATACTATTGTTAAACAGTAATCAACTGTGTGTAAAAGCTTGTTTTCATTTTCTGAATGTGTGCTTTCTTTATGATATTTGCTGTGTTTTCTGGTAATTTAAATAAGCCTGGTTATCCATCCTGTAGTAGGCAATATATGCAGGTTTATACTTTCTTTTATGGCTTCTATGCCAAGCTTATATAAACTTCATGTAGACCCAGTAATTAAGTGTATACCCCCTACCTTGACAGTATGATACAGTTTTACCCCACCTGCACCTGCATAAACATATTAACAAACTGTGTTCTTATGTATAAAAGTCAATGTAAAATATTAGGTGTATTCCCATGGCACTTTTCAAAGCCCAACAGTTTCTACATGCATTATTTATTTATTTATTGAATTTTGGTAACTGGGTAGGCCCACTGAGACAAGATAGTCCCTTTTTCAGTGGTGACCGGTTAAGTGCAGTACATTGATAATGCAATAGTTGAGACACAAAACCATACAGGTATGACAATTGTAATAACAAGTCCAGCTAGTATCGTTACAGTATCATGTTGCAATACAACACAATTACATCATGCAAACATTCACAACTAGTATAACAAAAATGTACAGAGAACATAAATACTACAGTATACTATGGCAGACGGTAACATAATCATCAATCCCTATTTACAAATAAAGCTGTACATAATTTAGATTGTACAGATAACATTGTACCTAATTGAAACATTAAGACTTAGAAAAGATGCAGTATTTGTTAGTCATCATTTTCTGTAAATAACAATGTATTTCTAGCATAAACATCAATATACCACTTTTCTATGTTTGCTTGCATGCATGTGCAAGAAACAGTGCAACGATCCAAAATGCAGTGCCGTACAGTTGAAAGGGAGAGCACCGCTTGAGTGAGCAGTGCTACCCCTCCCTCCACACACACACACACACACGCGCGCGCACGCACATTGAGTGCTCATGAGCTCCTACCTCCCCCACATACACACTGTATGACTGATGGGGGTGCCCAATCCCCCGTCAGCTCTACTGCTCTCCCACAGTCTGGTATGGCACGGGGGGTCCCATCCCTTTGGCTCTACTGTCCCCCCCGAGACTATCAGGTGCCACGCTGGGAGCCCACCCCAGCATGGCAACAGGTCCTATGGCTGACGGGGGTGCCCAATCCCCCATCGGTTCCACTGCCCCCCCAACAGCCTTCCAGCTGCCTTGCTGGGAGCCCACCCCAGCAGGGCAAATGTCCCGCGTAGTCCAAATAAAAAAAGAAAAACCTGAAAGAAAAAAACCTTCCCTCAGTGCTGTCTTCACCCCCCTCTCCCACCTGCACCCACCCACCATGCACCCTGCCTCCCCACATCCCACCTCACCCCATACTTACCTCCAGAGCTTGGCGCGACGATCTTCGGTGGACCAGGAACACGTCTGCACTCTTCAAAGCCGACCGTGAACTGAGGAAATGCCGGTAAGCTGTATAATGTAATGAATAGGTTTTTTTTTTTTTTACTTTGCTGCATATCTCAGGCATTTTTTGGAATTCTGGAACCAAATTTTCAATATGGAGTTTTTGGGACCCCTCCTCATGAATGATGTCACTGTCATGGCGTTAATCGGGCCCAAAGGGTGATTTCACGGTCACTGCGCAAAATCATCTTTCAGGACTGAGTAACAAAATAACAGTGCAATGTTCATAAGGTGGGCTCTCAAAAAGCCTATTTTTAAAATTTGGTGAAACAATTCCTAAAAATGATTGTTTTACGAGCATGCGTTGCACTGTTCCTACGCACTCTCGTAGGTTTGCGAATTTTCAATATTTTCACTCCAGATTTTCAACATTGCCATTTGACCGCACTTCCTTATGAGTAGTACAGCTGTCATTTTTCACATCTAACCCAAAATGTGTTTCCGCACATGCAGCGCTCAATGGCGCAGTCGGTGTGCAAAATCAATGTTCGGGACACATTAAGAAAATCACAGTGACACTTTTCATGAGCAGATGTGTTAAAATGGCTATATTAAACATTTGGTGAAAAAATTCCCAAAAATGACTATTTTACGAGCATGCGTTGCGCTGTTCCTACGCATGCTCATAAGTTCACGAATTTTCAATATTTTCACTCCAGATTTTCAGCATTGCCATTTTACCACACCTCCTTATGAGCAGTACAGCTGTCATTTCTCACTTCTCACCCAAAATGTGTTTCTGTGCATGTAGCGCACAATGGTGCAGTCGGTGTGCGAACTCAATGTATGGGACACATTAAGAAAATCACAGTCACACTGTTCATGAGCAGATGTGTTAAAATGGCTATGTTAAAAATTTGGTGAAAAAATTCCAAAAAATGACTGTTTTACAAGCGTTTGTTGCTCTGATCCTACGCACGCTCATAAGTTCGCAAATTTTAAATATCTTCACTCCAGATTTTCAACATTGCCATTTTACACACCTCCTTATGAGCAGTACAGCTGTCATTTTTTACATCTCGCCCAAAACATGTTTCCACCATGTAGATACAATGCACAGTCGATTAATGCGAAATCAATGTGGAACCATTAAGAAAATCACAGTGACACTGTTCATGAGCAGAGAGTCTTAAAATGGCTATTTTGAAAATCTGGTGAAAAAATTCCTAAAATGACTGTGTTACAAAGTGAGCATTGTACAGTTTCCATGCACCCTAGTAAGTTCATGAATTTGTTATATTTTCAGTCCAGATTTTCACCAGTGGCATTTTTTCCACACTTCTTATGAACAGTACAGCTGTCATTTTTCACATGGCCGAAATGTGTTTTCACACTTTCAGCACAGAAATGCGTGGTCACTGTGGGAAATCATTGTTCGGGACAGATAAAGAAAATCACAGTGACACTTCATGACCAGAGGTCCCAAAATGCCTGTGTTGACAATCTGCTGTAAACAATTCCCAAACTAATTACATTACGGGTGCATGTTGCACAGTTTCTACGCACATTCGTGACTTCACCAGTTTTTTAAATATTTTCACTGCAGATTTTCAACATTGCCATTTTTTACACCTCCCCATGAACAGTACCTAACTGTCATTTTTCACATCCTGTTTATAATGTGTTTTTGCACCTGTGGTGACAAATGCCGTAGTCGCTGTACAAAAGCAGCTTTTGGCTAACAAACTGATATTGCCACTGTTCATGAGGTGGGGGTCACAAAAAACCCATGTTGAAAATTTGGAGTGAAAATGCCAACGAATGCCTGAGGCATTAGTGTTTCCGACCATACACCCCACCCTGTAGAGAATGACAGGCATCAGGACTGTGACTTGGGATTGTCACCTGCAATGCTCATACCATTCCACCCCACCCACACGCCACTGAGAGGCATCAAGGTGTGCCTTGGACTCTTTGGACCCAAAGTTCACCCCATTCTCCTATATTGCACCCATCTCACAATATTTCCTGATAGAATGGGTGCGATAGCCAAAGACCCTAAGGCACACCGTGACACTTGTCGTGTTCTGCAAGCCAGTAGATGTGGTGAAATGGTGTGGGCTGCTATGCCTGATGAGGACCCAAAGGCACACCCCAATGCCTGTCAGTCTCTGCAGGGTGCTAGTGGGGTTGGCTTCAGTTCAATACTTCACTGCCATTCCTATTATGCAGCTCTGTAACTCGTACACTACCAATGCCAATGCCAGCAAGCAAACATTCGGCATTGACAAATGCTTGTTATAAATGTTTTTCGACACAGCTGGAATGCATCTGCTGTTCTTTAACATAGCACTGCAAAACCGGGTTACAACTCTTAGGCAACAGCTTTCACAAGGCTCTGTGCTGAATCCAGCAACATTTAAGGAACTCACTGAGAAATGCTAAAGCAGTTTGTTAATGTGACAGGTTCATGTGATTTGTGCTGTCCTGCTGATTTGGCAGCATTGTTAAATCAGAATTTAAGCACAGAAACATAGGAATTGATGGTAGAAAAACATCCACCATCTCATCCAACCTGCCCAGCCCTACCTATAGTATAATGGTAGTTTACTCACCTGGTAAAGGTGATTGCATGAACATCACCTTACAGCATTACCCCATCCATTACTTCTGGGTTACGTCCATCTCATAGGCTGCCAACACAAATGTGACCAGAATAGAAATCTGATCCTGCCTAGGTCTTGTTCCTCCCCACAGGTCTCCAGTTCGATTTTTCCAAAGCTGTGTCTTCCGTTGGTTATCTGTGGTAAGAAGTTGGTTATGGTGTACACATACATTCATATAATTTCTTTAACCAGAGACTTAGGTGTACTAACTACATAAATAGACTGTGGAAAGGGTGTATTAATCATAGTATTAGTTTATTTCCTATTATTTACACTCTATGTATGACCAGCCCATACGGCATGCAGGTAAGTGAATTCTCGGTAGTGGTCAATTGTTCGTCAGCTGAGCTGTCATCTGAATACCCAGGTTGAAATGGGGATACTGTAAGGTGATGCTCATGCAATCACCTTTACCAGGTGAGTAAACTACCATTGCATATTGCATCACCTTACAGCATCCCCTCATCCATTACTTCTGGGTTGTAAGAAGCAGTGATATGAAGTCTGTATAGGGTGGGTCAGATGACAGTGCAGTTAAGGACCAGTGATGCTGATTAGAACTTTTCTTGCAAAATTAGCTCTGCTAGCTTTCTCGATGTTTAGCTTATAGTGTCTGGTAAAGGTATGTACTGACAACCATGTGGCCGCAGTCAGGGGCGTAGTTTGTTATTTTTACGGGGGGGGGGGCAAAGTAACAAAAATGTCCTGATTTTCATGTATCACAACAGTGAAGAGGGCGGGTGGCTTGTGTAATGCAAACAAATCAACAAGAATCAAATAATGCCCAAAAAACATTTAAGACTACAGCTGAATAACTCCTGGGAGGGACCAGCCCAGGCCAAGTCAGAGCAATTCCTCACCCCACCAGTTTTACTGCAGCCTGCTCTCGGCCCAACTCCTCCTGAGACCAGAGTCGAAAAACTGACCGAGATCTGTTTTGTATTCAGTTCTTCGTTCTTCTGCCTTGGGAGTGAGGACTTACTTGTAAAGTTGAAAATATGTAAGGAACTTAACTTCCATCTCAAGAGGACAGGACCTCCCCTCAGCTTCAATTCAAATCAGTCTTGACCTAATTTTCCTCCCACCTGAACCTCCAGGTGGATAGCTCACTAGTCTCTCACCCCTCTTTGCTGCTTACATAACCCTTCCAAGTCCAGCCCTTATAGTGGATCCTGAACTTCTTGAAGTGTCTGCTTGAGCTAGCCCTCTCACCCTTGAGGAGTGCAAAAAGCATGTTTCAAGGAAGTGCACCAAATGGCTGTGCCACCTCAGTATACCTATAAACATGGATGGTATGGGAAACATCCCAGCATGAGCCTTTATTTACAAAGATTACACAAAAAAATGTGATTATAAATGACAAGAATGAATGCTGGCCTCTGATTGGTCAGTCTTGGGCTAGACCCATGATGTTATCCCAGTACATCTGATTCATCACAGGTCTAGTCTCAGCCTCTCCGTGAACCTCTTGATGATTGTTAGCATTAGTGTGGCTTTTTTGTATCTTCTCTTAAAAATATTTTTCCACACCAAATAAAACATCTTTAAAATTATTTTTTAATTCTGCATAACAACACGCCATTGTATAATGCAATAATCCCTCAGGGTGTGTGTCATAGTAGGATAACGTCATGCCTTATGTATTGGATGCACTCGTGCCCAACCACCTGAGGCGTGACGTTATCCTGAAGATGACACATGCCCTGTCGGGCATTACGTTTACTTTCTGCACCCAGTGTTAACACTTTTCTTGTTATAACCGTTAATTCATTAGTCTCCCAAACCATCCCATCCCATATTATGCAATGTCACATGCCTGAATCTGGTTGGGTAAGGTAAGCGAAGAGGATAATGCTCTCCTCAAGCAAGCAAGCATTGCATACATAAGCATGGGACTTGCTGATATCCCTCAGGTGGTGCTCTTAACAAGCATGCTGATGTACCTGGGACAGTGCAACAGAACAATGTAAATCCCCTAATTGTTCAAGATGATCATTTATTTTTTTTTTATTTTATTTATTTAGTTTTTGTTGACTGGGTAAGTGCACTAGACAAATTCTGCCTATTTTCAGGCACAACCCGGGGGATACAAATGAATGCCAACTTACCTTGAACCAGATTAAGATGGGCATGGTGTGCTCACACCACAACCCCTACCACTCTCCTCCCCATGGGCTCCTAAGGAATATGCATCTCTGTCCATGCCCAGGGTTACACAACCCCATCCAAGCAAACACGGACTGCCCTGGCACAAAAGTGGTCGCATCACATAACCTAAGAGAACAGACGCCACAGGAAGTTTGCTGGAACAACGACTCCAGATACCTGTGCACAGCCTCGCAGGACCCACCCTGAAAGGTAAGTACTTGGTTGGTGGTTTTTGTTAGCATCACCTATGACAGTGTGTGGTGGGCCGATTGTGGTAGCCCAGGTTGCTGTGGATGCTCCCCCCCCCCCCACAGACTACTTCAAAATCGTCTCATCTGACAGTTTTGAAAGGCACAAATGAAACATGGTTGCTTCAGTTTGATGTGGTTTAATACAGTTTTTTTTGCCCTAGCGTGTGTCTCTATTCTTTTACACACAGACGCAGACAGACACACACACCACCAAAAAATGAACTTTTTTTATCCCATATTTACATTCAGGATAGAGACAGGGTAAAGCAGGTCCAGGCAGTACAACACAGTAAATGAAACAATGCATTTTACAATGCCCAACAAACCACCAAAAGACCACAAAACAACGGACCTTCCCCCTGCCTTGTGGGGGGGGGGGGAATGGCTAGGTCACAGGTCAGGGTGCTAAATGAGGAGGAGAGACCACAGAACATCTTGTTGAACCACACAGTAAGGTGAAACTACATAAATATGCACAATTTTTACACTGTAGGATTTCATACTTTCCAACAGTTCCTAATTTTGACGCAGAAACTTATCTTTAGTACTCAGAAGCCCTTTGTACGAGGGAGGTAAGCATGGCATGGACCTAGCAGACTGGCATACATGTTGAAAAAAATATTTCTGTGCCAGTATGCCCGTCCACCCCTCCCTCCTCCATCACCAGTGGCCAGAACCATTTTTTTCAGCATGTGAAACAGTCCGCCCTGGTCAGCACAGCAGAACAAAGCTGGCAGGGCAGCAGAAGGCACAGCAAGCAACAGTGAATTAAATGTCCATGCAAAAAGCTACAGCCCACTCTCCCCACCCCAGACCTGCAAGGCCACTATCTCCACCCAGACTGGCCAGCTCAGCTACTCTTTGCATCCTGATGGACTTGCACAGCCACTCTCCACACTCTGTGTCCACCCCACCAGCACAGCCACTCTCCCCACCGCACCAGCACAGCCACCTCCCCACCCCCACCCAACCAACACCATTTCCAGCTCCATTTATCTTGTATCCTCTCCAGGCATCCAGGTCTGTGCCTCCCCATCACAGGCACACAAAAATAAATAAAACCACGTTATACTGCATTTTGTTTATGTTTCTTTCTTTGTCTGGAAAGAGAGATGTTGAGCTACCGGTCAGCACAGTTTGCCTGGTATACAATTACAACCCCGCCCCACCGACACAATGCCAGTGCCCCCCCACCAACACAACAGTGCCCCCACCACACCCACTCAATACCTGTATCCCCAACCCCACCCACACAAATGACCAGTGTCCGCAACACCACACACACACACACACACACACACATGACCAGCAGTGTCCCCAACCCCCAACACACTCACGACCAGCAGTGTCCCCAACCCCACACACACACACAATCAGCAGTGTCCCCAACCACACACACACACACACACACACACAACCAGCAGTGTCCGCAACCCCACCCACACACACGACCAGTGTTCCAACCCGCCCGCCAAAAAATCATGGCCAGTCAGTAGCTGCTATAACAATAGCCAGGTAGTAGTATAATCATTTCTTTAGGGTGCATGTTTTAGTGCAATATTTTTTTTGCTAGTCTTGTAACACTGTACGGGGGAGAACACAAAAAGCTACCCCTTTGGTTGTGTTTGCCAGGCAATGAAGACAGAGACAGCAAGGCCAAGGAATCTGTCTGTTTCACCCCTCCACAGTGGGATCAGAGAAATCAAAAAAAGTGAAAGATTACTTTTAAAGCCAGTTATAGGATGAGGAGGAAATAATGTTTCAACATTTACTAATGTTCGTATGCTAGTTGCGGGCACAGGTCAGTGAGATACATCCCTTGACAGGTAAAGGATGAGGCGGAAATTACGTTTTAAAATTTACTTATGTTTATATGCTAACACCCAGTCAGCAAACACAGAATGTCCCCCTTCCTAACCAACATGGACAGTCCACCAGAAACCCAGTCAGCAAACATGGGCAGTCCCTCCCTTCACCCCACCTACAAGGACAGTCCCCCCAGACACCCGAACAGTCCCCCTCTCCACCAGACACGGGCCAGCGAGCATAGAATGCCCCCCCTCCCAACCAACAAGGACAGTCCCACCAGACACCCAGGCAGCCAGAAAACATGGACGGTCTCCCCATATCCTACCAAGGACAGTCACCACCTCCCGACACACAGCTAGCAAACACAGAATTTCCCCCCACCCCACCAACATTAACAATCCCCCCAAACACCTGGCTAGCAAACATGGAGAGTTCTCCCTCCCCAACAACATTGATAGTCCGTCCTAGACATCTGATCAGCAATCATTGACATTCACCCCCATAAGCCAACATGGAAAGATCTCCCCCAGACATCCGACCAGCAAATAGTCCCCCCCTCCCCACAAGACACCCAGCAGGCAAACATGGACAGTTCCCCTTTTCCACCATCATGGACATTCCCCCCAGACAAATGGCCAGCCAAGTCCACCAAATAACGGCTAGTCTCCATGTTTGCTAGCCAGCCCATTTACAGAAGAAAGGGTTCTGAAAGAACTCTTAAAACTGAAGGTGGACAAAGCAATGGGGCCTGATGGGATTCATCCCAGAATTCTAAAAGAACTAAGGGTAGAACTAGTGACACCACTGACTACCCTCTTTAACAAATCATGGGAGGATGGGGTGGTACCCGAGGACTGGAGGAGGGCAGATGTGATTCCCCTTCACAAAAGTGGGGAGCAAGGCAGAAGCAGGAAACTACAGACCTGTTAGTTTAACCTCAGTGGTAGGGAAAATGATGGAATCACTTCTGAAGGAAAGAATTGTTAAATATCTAGAGGCCAGAAGGGCACAGGACCCAAGGCAGCATGGATTCACAGCGGGAAGGTCATGCCAGACAAATCTGATAGATTTCTTTGACTGGGTGACCAAAGTAGTTGATCAGGGAGGGGCTGTGGACATGGCCTACCTAGACTTTAGCAAGGCATTTGACACAGTCCCACACAAAAGATTAATATACAAGTTAGCCAGCCTGGAGTGGGTCCCAGGATGACAGCCTAGGTAAAAAATTGGCTGGAGAATAGGACACGAGAGTAATAGTAAATGGAGTCCACTCTGAAAAAAGGGGTTAGTAGTGGGGTACCATGAGGGTTCAGTATGGGACAGTCCTCTTCAATGTCTTTATAAGTGACATTGCAGAGGGACTGGAAGGAAAATATGTCTCTTTGCAGATGACACAAAGATCTGCAACAGAGTTGATGCACAAGGTGGAGTGGAAAGGATGAGAAGGGACTGGGCAAGGTTAGAGGAATGGTCAAAATGTGGCAGCTTAGATTCAATGCTAAGAAGTGCAAGGTAATGCACCTGGGAAACAAAACCCAGGGAAGAGTACACAATGGGGGGTGAGATACTAACAACAACAAAATGGAAAGGGACCTGGGGGTAGTCATATCAGATGACCTAAAGGTGGGCAAGCAATGTGAGAGGGCAGCAAGGAGGGCTGGGGGATACTGGGATGCATAGGGAGAGGCATCACCAGTAGAAAACAGGAAGTTATTATCCCTCTGTACAGACAGCTAGTGAGACCCCATCTGGAGTACTGCGTGCAGTTCTGGAGACCCAGTCTCCGCAAAGACATAGACAGGATGGAAGCTGTCCAGAGGAGCAACTAAAATGGTGCAGGGTCTGCACGGAAGAGACATAAGAGAGACTTAAGGAACTTAATGTATAGCCTCGAGGAAGCGAGGGAGAGGGGACATGATAGAAACTTTCAAGTACCTCAAGGGAATCAACAAAGTCAAAGAGGTAGCATCTTTCAAAAAGATGTGCAAGAACAAGGGGCACAATTTGAAGGTAGAAGGGCGGCTCCAGAGGTAATTTAAGGAAGTATTTTCACAGAGAGGTGGTGGATGTATGGAGCGGCCTTCCAGAGGAGGTTGTGGAGTCACAAACAGTGGTGGAATTCAAGCATGCATGGGACAGTCATAAGGCAATTCTAGGGGGTGGGGGTAGGAAGAAGTAGGCTGCTGGTTAACTAGGATCTGCAGCTTATCCATCGGGTAGGGAAATGGGCAGACTGGGTGGGCCAAGCGGTCCTTATCTGTTGTCAAATTCTATGTTTCTATGTGTCACCACCCCACCATCACAGCCAGTGTCCCCACATCACCATGGCCTGTGTCTCCACCCCACCAGACCCCAGAATAGAAAACAGACTGTCCCCCAGCCCCACCAAACACTGACCGCCCTCCCAGTCCCAAACACTAACCATCCCAGCCCCAAACACTGATCGTCCCCCCCAGCCCACCAAATGCAGGCCCTCCTCCAGCACCAAACACTGACCATCCTCTCAGTGAGTCAGCCCCAAAACACACAGACTGTCTCCCCCGACCCCAACCCCACAAAGTAGACTATCCCCCCAGCCCCACCAAACACAGACCATCCAGTGAGTTTCCCCAACAAACCCCACCACACCAGTAGTACAGTAACCGAGTGTCCCCACCCCACCAACATGACCAGTGTCCACCATACCAAACAAATAGGCCCCCCACCCACCCCACCAACATGGACAGTCTCAACAGCCAGCAAATCCCTCCCACCCAAAGAAACACAAGCTGACAGCAAGCCTTCCACCAACCCCCAGACACATGGCCATGGCCAAGACAACCCACCCCAAAGACACATTTCTGGGATGTGAATGGCATTAATTTCCAACAACAAGCTTGCAGCACAGTTACTCACCAAATCAGTAAGGGCACAGACAGGACAGCATGCAGCAGGGCACAGCAAAGCAGATCAGGTAGCTGAGTCTCTCCCAACAGTCCCGTTCCTCTCCCGATTAATCCCCCGACGAGACAGTAACTCATTTTTTCTGACACCAGATGGACGTGTCGCATTATGGGTCTGCTATAGCCTGCATGACCACCGGCTGCTTCACTGTTCTGGGCTTGGCTGTTCACTGACCTGAATAATCCCTCTCGGTGGACCGTAGAACTGGTGGGCATCGGGCGTGGTGTAGGACTCGCCGACAACACAGTAAATCTTTTTCTGGCCTGCTGGACACAGGAGCTGGGTGTGCAGGCAAGCCTGGCCGTGCCTTAGACTTACTGTAATTGTACTACTCACTCCTCCGCCTGGTCTGTCCGGTGGTAGAGGCCTTGTGGCTGCAGGCCTCCTAGGCTCTCAGGGATGGGAGGCTCAGGT
The DNA here is from genome assembly GCA_016271365.2 of Neoceratodus forsteri. Classification (NCBI taxonomy): domain Eukaryota; kingdom Metazoa; phylum Chordata; order Ceratodontiformes; family Ceratodontidae; genus Neoceratodus; species Neoceratodus forsteri. Next base: position 1,178,244,995 of record CM028131.1, read on the forward strand.
GGCAGTGGGAGAGCCCAGAGCACAGCTGGCTGCACTGAGAAACAGAGAGTAGGTAGTCAGAGGACTCGGGTGAAGTATATTTAAACTGGGCTGTTCAGGACAGGAGGAGGGTGGGAACACTAGACAGACTGAGACACTGGTGACACCTGACAGACAGCCAATGACTGCTGCTCAACATCCTCGAATAGCTATCTCTCCTCAGCCCTACGCTATATGGATGCTGCTCCTTCATGGAAGGCACACAGACAACTAAATGGCGCCACTAACGGAGTACTGCTCTCACGATGGCGCCAGCTTGCAGCACTCTCTGATTGGCTGTAACATGCAGGCTACTATGGTTGCAGGCTTGCAGCCAATCAGAAAAGGGGATCGTTTTTGTTTAAGAGACATGGTACTCGCTGCCCCGGAGGTGCAGGCAGTCTGTGCCTGAACCTGAGCCCATTCAATATTAAAAAAAAAAGACAACTGGAGAGCGGTGGCTGGGCTCCTAAAAGTTCTGGTCTTATTCTCGGGGGCAGCTTGCCCCTCTGCCCCCCTCCCGCAATCTATGCCTATGGCCGCAGTACAAATGTCCTGAATTGAGTCGTCATTTCTTTCCGCCCACCCAGGACGTAACCACTGCCCTGGTGGACTGTGCCTTGATTCCTTGTGGTGGAGTGAGTCCTAGTACTTTGTAGGCTTCTGTGATAGCTTGTTTGATCCAAGTGGCTAAGGTGGATGTGGCTGCAGCCTGTCCCTTTCTGGATCCGTTGTAAATGATGAATAGTCCATCCGATAGCCTGAATTCCTTGGTTCTGTCTAGGTAAGTGGAAATCACTCTCTTCAAGTCCCAGTGTTTGTTTTGCTCTTTCTCTGACCATGACGGAAGTTCCACTGTTTGCATGGTGTGAAAGGTGACTGAACCTTTGGCATGAATAAGGGGTTAGTTCATAGGGTGATTCCATTGTTATGTGAGATTAGGAAGGGTGGTCTGCAGGATAAAGCCCTTATCTCCCCTATCCTTCTCACAGAGCATATTGCCAGGAGTAGTATGGTCTTGAGTGATACCCATTTGATGTCTGTTGTGGCCATAGGTTCAAATGGTGGAAGGGCCAGTGCTCCAAGTACTAAGTTCATATTCCATGGTGCCACTACCTGTCTTTTCCTGGGGCGTATGTTAGATGTGGCCTTTAGGAACCTGAGTATGTTGGGAAGGGATCCCAGGGTGTAGCCTTCGAGGATGCCCATGCCTGTTCCTATGGTGGCTGTTGGCACCCTGAGGGATGATGTTGCGATTCCTTTGTCTACTCATTGCTGTAGGAACACCAGAATGTGTCTGATGGTGATCGCCCCTGTTTGGATGTGGTTAGAGGTACACCATCTTTTGAAGATGTTCCAGTGCCTCTTGTAGGCGATGTTGGTGAAATTGCACCTGGAGTGTAGCATGCTGTCAACCACTGCTGGGCTGTATCCTTTGTCTAGCAGTCTCTGCCTTTCAGTAGCCAGGCCATGAGGTGAAGTGAGGTCAGATTCACATGGTTGGTGGGGCCTTGTGTCAGTAGGTCTTGTCAAGTGGGTAGTGTCCATGGGACGCTTATGGACATTGACACCAGAGCTGCAAACTAGTGCCGTCTGGGCCATAGCGATGCGATCATCACAACTGTGGCTTGAGATTGTTGGATCTTGTTGAGCACTTGTTTTATGAGTGGTATGGGGGAAATATATACGCTCTTTGGAATGTCCAGTCTTATGTTAGTGCATCTACTCTCAGGGCTCCAGACTGTCTGTATCTGGAGTAGTATGTTGGGAGTTTCTTGTTTGACGCCATTGCTATTAGGTCTATCTCTAGAGGTTCCCATGTCTTGTTTATCTGTTGAAAGACATGTGGGTGAAGTGCCCACTCTCCTGGAGCTATAGCCTGATGGCTTAGCCAGTCCACTTTTAGGTTTAGTTTTCCTGCTAGGTGAATTGCTGAAATTGACCTGAATTTTATCTGAGCCCAGCCTAGTACTCTCTTGGTTTCTCTCAACAGGAGAGGGTTTCTCGTTCCCCCTTGGTTCAGGATGTATGCCACTGTTGCCCTGTTGTCTGATTTGATAAGGACTCTTTTGTGTTTGTTGTACTCCCGGAAGTGGTGTAGCACATGATAGACTGCTCTCATTTCTAATTGGTTGATCTGCATGCATGATTCCAGACGTGACCATTTCCCTTAGGCCGGGATGTGGTTGAGAGTCACCCCCCCAACCTTTTAGGCTTGCATCTGTTTCTCTTACTACATCATGTTGTCTGTCTAGATCCATTCCTTTGGTGAGGTTATGTATTTCAGCCCATCATGTCATTGCCCTCTTGGCGCTGTTGTCTAGTTGCACCATCCTGGATAGGTCATGACCTAACTTGTGTCCCTGTCATATAGCAAGGGTCTGAATGGGGCACATGTTCCACAGTGCCCAGGGAACAAGGCCGATGCATGATGCCATGGATCCCAGGGTTTGCAGGATGGTATGTAGTGTGGGTTCTTCTTGTTCATGAGTGCTATCACTTGTGAAGATATCCTCTCTGTTCTTTTCTGGGATGGTTGTGCTTTCCCTGACGTGGAATCGATGGTGGCTCCTAGTTGTTCGATCATTTGGCTGGGGATCAGACTGCTCTTGTCCCAGTTGATCACTCATCCATGGGACTGCAGAGTGTAGACCACTGTCCGTGTATGTTGCTGGGCTGTGATTGGGTCTCTGGCTCTGATTAGCCAGTCGTCCAAGTATGGGACAATGTGTATTCCCTTTTGTCTCAGGTTCACTGCAAGTGTGACCGACACCTCTGTGAACACTCTTGGGGCTGATGCTAGATCGAAGGGTAAGGTCTGGTACTGGTAGTGCTGCCCTAGAATCTTGGATCTGAGGTATTGTAATGGGCTGGGCGTATAGGAATGTGTAGATAGGCATCTTTCATATCGATGGAGGTGAGGTAGTCCCCCTGTTTTATTGCCCATAGAGTTTGTAATGTTTCCATTTTGAATCGTTTGTATTGAATGAACCGATTGATGAATTTTAGATCTAGAATGGGTCTCATATCTCCTATTTTCTTGGGTACTAAGAAGAAGATGGGGTAAATTCCTTGGTCTAGTCGGTTCTGTGGTACCTCTGCTATCGCCTTGTTCGTCTATGAGGATTGGAGTGTCTCCCTCACCGCCTGTATTTTGTGTGGTTGCCAAGACACTGGTGATACTAGGAGTCTGTTTGTGATTGGCTTCTGGGTGAACTCGATGGAGTACCCTTGGGGATACAACTTCCAGTACCCATTTGTTTGAAGTTGATGTCTGCCATATGCTGGAAAATAGGCTTAGTCTTGTCCCTTCTGGTGGGTGTTGCTGGAGTGATTCCGGTGGGTGGAGTCATGTTTGGTTGTCAATTTTGATTGAATCTGCCTCGCTTGAAGGTGGTACTGTAACATCCCCTGTGATATTGGCTGCGGGTTTTGCCTCGCTTGTTAAAGTAGGTCGGTTTGAATGAAAATGATTTGTTTTGCGAGTAGTTTGATGTTTGTTTCCTGTCTTGTCTACCTCGGAACGGGCGAAACCTGCCACGAAATGTTGGAAGGTATGTTGTCATGGATGATTTATCTTTGTCTAGGCTCTTCCCATCACCATTTTGTTTCCCATACTTCTCCCAGGCCTTCTCCGAATAAGAGGTTGCCCTTGAAGGGTAGCTTTCCCAGCATTGCCTTGGATTCTGAGTCAGAATTCCACAATTTGAGCCATATGAGGTGCCTTGCTCTGTTGGTTAGGGCTGCCATCCTTACTGACATTTTTAACGCGTCAAAGGACATGTGCGAAGTGTATTTTGCTACCTGTATAGCATATTCAGCTAGATCTGCCTGTTTGGACTTGGGGTCCAGGGATGAGGGGAGTTCCTCTAGCCACGTTACTACTGCCCTCAAGGTATATGTAGCTGCCGTGTTGGCCCTACAGGCCATGCCTGTCATTCTGAAGCCTCTTTTTAGTAGTTCTTCCATATTTTTATCAGTTGGGTCATGGAGTGGTTTTGTGGTCTCTGAAGGTAGCACCGTCTTCTTGCATAGCCCCGTGGCTTGGTGATCCACTGTTGGTGGATTGCACCATGTTTTGTGTATATCTTCTTGTACCTTGTAGAACCTGTCAAACGTGCTTTTCTTGGAGACTGTAGATGGGTTGGCCGACTGCCATTCCTTGTTTATGACCTCCATTAGGGCTTCGCATATGGGGAAGGCTTCGTCCTTCTTTTGTTTCCCCCTAATGAGGGGGTTTAGTTTGAGTTGTTGTGGTGGTGCCTCGGGTATCTCAAAGCCCATGGTCTCTTTGACTGCTCTTAGTAGCTCTTGGAGAGCCTCCACTGGCGTCAGTTTCTTTCTTAGGATGAGTTCATCCTCTTCTTTTTTTTGGTTCTCCTCCTCATCGGACTCTCTGTCATCTGATTTGTCTGGCTCTATGTCGCTTGGGGCTTTTGATGGGTTTGTGTTCCCTCCATCATTTGTTTTGTTGGTTTTGGGGGTATTTGGTTTGTTGGCCTAAGTGAGATCCTCCATCCTTTCTAGGATTTTGAGCATGACTGTCTGTTGGGTCTTGAAGAACTCCTCTGCCATAGATGGGAGTTCGTTATTGGTGGAGCTGAGGGAATCCGATTCCTGTTCCATGTCCGTGTCCACGTCACTTGCCATTCCTGTACCTGTATGTGAGCAGGTGGGGCAGAGGGAACCCGATATGTTTCCTATTAGGGTGACGTGGCAAGAATGGCACTTTCTTGTTTTGCCCATGTCCTAAATCTGTGGAGATAGGTAAAGGGAACAGGGTTTGGTTCTGTTAGGAGGGTTCCCTTGTAATATAATTGCTACACAGTGTCCCCTACCTCTGCTGCTGCCATACGTTTGCTCCATGGGGAGACTTACTTTTTGACCCCCATGGGGGGGGTAGTTTGCAACTGTTTGCCTTGTTGGGATAATTGCTAGTGTGCCTAATGTAGGCATAAAGGCTTGGAGACTAGGGGCTAACCTTGGGACTGCTGTGTCATTGTTCATTATTCTGCTTAATGTCCTGGTAGAATTTTCCCTGAGGACATGAATACACTCTGGTGCTGTGCCTCTGTGAGCTCTGCATGTTAATGTGGCAGGAATGGGCAGAGTGACTTGGGGCTGGACGTGGGATAGTTGTGCCCATGATTTGTATTTTTGTATATTTTGTACGGATTATTCGATCTTATTTGACTCTGAGTACATTGGTATAAAAAATATACAGCTAAATGTAGGCGCTATGTCTTTAAAATCCCCTGCAGCTGTTCATGTGCAGAGTGTGGCTGTTCATGATGGAGGCTGGAGTCGTGCATGCACATAGTCCCTGTGCCCCTGGAAGCCGGTCGCCATTCCAAGATGGTGATCAGATCCGTAGAGCTACTGTGTGTGAGTTCCACGTGGGAAAGCCAGGGCTACTGCCTAGGAATTGCAGAAATGCAGAGGTGTGTCAGTGTTGGTGAATGCAGGGGACACTTTAGTGGGTGCATCCTTCAGTCCCCAATGAGTGAGCATGCTGCCGATGACAGAAATTTCAAAGAGAGCCATGAAGATGAAACAAATGTGCCTCTGCAAACAGAGACAAGCTCATCATTGCAGTGGCAGATGGCATGCCTCTGTTACGTGCCTTTCCTAGTGAAACATTTCAGTAACAATGGAAGATCCTGTCGCTCGCCACACAATCCACGGAAAGCCGACATCGGGGAGCCCAGTCCACATGTTGGCATGTTCGCAGCTCCTGCCGCCCACTGCACCACAACCTCCCACTGCTGCTGCCCTCCCTCCCATTCCCTTACAGACAATAAAACCCTCCTGCAAACTCCCACTATTGCTGCCCCCTCCTGCTCCTTCCATCCCCCCAAATTGTAGCACATTATGACTCCATCCCAGTGTGCCTAATTTTTTTTTTTTTTTAACCTGTAAATAAAGAAAACCTTCCCTCACCATTTTTTAAAAATTGTTTCCCTGCAAACAAGAAAATGGTCACCGATGTCTCCCCATCCCCCTCCCTCAGCCCCACCCTCCCTCTGTGCACCCACCCCCAACCCCCACCCATACTTACTCCGGCAAGTTAGGAGCTGTGGATCTTCTCTGAACTGGGATGCATCTGCACTCTTCAAAGCTGAACTGTGATGTGAAGAAATGACAGTAAACTTTATAATGGGAAGCAATGGGGGGTTTCAACTTAGGTTGATATCTCAGACATTTTTTGGAATTTTGGCCCCAAATTTTCAAAATGGGGTTCTTGGAACCCCATCTCATGAATATGTCACTGTCATTTTGTTTCTCGGTCCCAAAAGATGATTTTGCGGTTGCTGCACGGGATCAGCTTTCAGGACTGATTAACAAAACGGCACTGCCACTGTTCATGAAGTGGGGTCCCAAAAAGGCCCATATTGCAAATTTGGAGGAAAAATTCCAAAAAGTGACTGTATTAAGAGTGTGCATCGCACAGTTTCTACGCACGCTCGTAACTTCACCAATGTTTAATATTTTCACTCCAGATTTTTATCATTGCCATTTTTCACATTCCTTATGAACAGTTCAGCTGTAATTTTTCATATCCTGCCCAAATTGTGCTTTCGCACCTGTGGCACACAATGAGTGCGGTTGCTGTGTGAAATCAATTTTCAGGACAGAGTAACAAAATCCCAGTGTCACTGTTCATGAGGAGAGGTCCCAAAATGCCCATGTTGAAAATTTGGTGAAATAATTCCAAAAACATGACCGTGTTATGGGTGTGCGTTGTGCAATTTCTATGCATGGTTGTAAGTTTGTGCATTTTTCAGATTTTCTCTCCAGATTTTCAGCATTGCCATGTTTTCACACCTCCTCAAGAACAATACAGCTGTCATTTTTTTCATCCTGCCTCAAATGTGTTTCCACACCTGTGGCTCTGAATGGCACAGTTGCTGTGTGAAATCACCTTCCAGGATTCAATAATGAAATGATAGTGCCACTGTTCATGAGGTGGGGTCCCAAAAAGCCCATGTTAAAAATTTGGAATGAAAATACCAACAAATGCCTGGGGAATTAAGGTTTCCTACCATACACCCACCCTGTAGAGACTGACAGATGTCAGTGGCATAACTTGGGTTTATTGGCTTTAATATTCACGTCATTCTTCCCCAACCCCCCACCCTACAGCCAGTGACAGGCATCAAGGTGTGCCTTGGGGTCTGTCGCCCTAACATTCACCTCATTCTCCCATACTGCACCCATCTCAGCTTATTTCCTTATGGAATGGGGTGAGCATAAGGGCCAAAGACCCCAAAGCACACTACAACACCTGCCGGTGTCTTCAGGGTGAAGTGAGGTGGAATGGTATAAGCGTTACAGCCGATGACCCAAAGGCACACTCCCAATGCCTTTCAGTCTCTGCCGGGGGGAGGGGGGGCTTTAGTTCAATACTTCACAGCCATACCTATTATGCATCTCTCTAACTCCTGCACTACCAATGCCAATGCCAACAAGCCAACATTTGGCCTTGACAAATGCTTGTTTAATTTATTTTCATTCTGGCTTGGCATCTACCTTTTGAGATCTCACAATTTCAAAGATTTATAAGATTTATAGTAGTCTATGATGTATGATGCAAAATAAACTTTTTTCAACTAAGTACAGTAAGTAAATAAAATTAATTCACAATCATTGTTACGTGATATGAACATGGGCAGACTCCAATTGAGCCGAGGCTCATTTTCAGTGTGTACCATAAGCAGAAGTATAGGTTGCAAAGGACACTACAGTAGAATACAGTGATGTCAGTGGGATCAGTGTCAGTGGTAACCAGTACATTACCAAACAATACATTACAGTACAGTACAGTATAGTACAAAGGCATATCTGGTATAATAGTTACCAGATAGAATTTTCAAGCAATATATATTATATACAGTATGTACAATGTATGGCAGTACAGTGCAAGACAATTACAGTATTATGGGATTAACTGTGGCAGCTACAGATCAGTACATACAGTAAGCTTCAGTAGTTTACTAGGGTATTTACTGTATAGGGTTGTGTTAGGGGTAAGCAACTCTGGGTGGCGTTTATCCCTTGTCATAGTCAGGGCAACAGATTAGTGGTTTAAAGGCTTCTTTAGTGGTCCACTTTTTGATGGAGCCTAGTCTTATTGGGTTGTTCTTCAGCCTGAGGTGCATGGGCATGGAGCTCCAGGCTGAGGGACCCTTGCACAGGAAAGATGACCTGCCTGTGGTTGTTGATACCTGCCGGATCCAGAACTCCATGCCATCAGCAGACCTCAGAGCAGGCCTGGTATGATGTTTGGATTCCATTTTTTTTCCAGGATGTACACTGGGAGTTGTTGTTTCTGTATTTTGAACATGAGGTTTAGTGTACGTATTTGCTGCCTGACTTCCAGGCTTGTCCTTGTTAGCTCCCTATAAAGTAAACAGTGATGTCTTGTGTGTGGGGCACCCAGAATGTATCTTGTGAATTTATTATAAAGTATGTCAGTTTTGTTCAGATCAGAACTGGATGCACCTCTGTACAGGGCATCACCATAGTCCATAACAGGTAGTACCATTGTCTCTACTATTCTAATTCTGGTTTTCTTTGGCACCTCTATCTATGTATCTATGTATCTATGTACCTCATTTCGAAATTGGTAAAGCACTCCTAATTTTGTTTTTAAGGTTTTGGTCATTTGGTCAATGTGGACACACCATTTTCAGTTTGTGTCTATCCATAGACCAAGGTACTGTACTTGTAGGCATTGACTATCTCTAGTTTGTTATCTGTGTATGTTATAATGTCCAGCTTCTCTGGGGGTCCTACTGGTTTGTGAAGGGGCCTAAACAGCATAACTTCTGATTTTTTTGCATTAAGTAACAGTTTTTTGACTGTAAAAGAAGTTTTGCTAAACTAAAGACACTAGTCCACACAGTGTCCATTGCTCTGTGCCAAGCAGTTCCTGGCATTTATTGGCACACTGTCCCTGATGTCATGCTGTGCCCTCTCCCTTATACAACCTCGTGCCTAGGAGGCACGGCCATACATCTGCACTCCTTTCACCTTATACCTATACCTGTATCCATATAAAGCAGGCACTGGAGACCAATGGCACCATTATCTCAGCCTATCCCCATCCCAAGCAGTTTATGACATCAAGTGGCACCCTCTTCCTTACTCCACCCTGTATCATGCAGCCCTTGCTGTCAGGCGACACCCCCTCCCTTACATTGCCCCATACCAAGCAGTCCCCTGCATCCAGCTGCACTCATCTGTCTCTCCCCAGTCCTAATACTGTGAACTGAGACCCAGATCTGACATCGGCTCCCTCTGTGACTCAGTCACCTTCCTGTATGCAATGTACATACTCACAAGCAAACACAGCTGGCTTTGCCAACTCTAGTTTTTAAAGGTGTGGGACTTCAAGCATTCCTCTTAACTGTTCAGTATAAATTTTTTTTGTAAATACATTTTATTGAGAAAAAAAGAAAATAGAAAAAGAACATGGAATCATAATACAGCTGTTGGATTTGATCTCACAACTCACATAAAGTGCATGTAATGGAAGTAGAGTGCTGCATGCTGATAGTGATTTCGTTCAGATTATAATTACACCGTTAAAGTATCTTTCATAGACACTTCATTGCTCAGTTTTTTACAGTAGAGTTCTTTACATAGGGAAGGAGCCCTCTTCACTGGCTTCTAGAAGTGGCTGCCACATTTTGTGAAATGTGCCACCTTTACTAGCTTGTTTGGTATATGTTGATGCCTTCTCGTCCTCAATAGTGTCTTTAAAATCATTTAGGCCACTTGTGAGATCAGCAATATTTTAGTTATTTTGCTCAGTCAGTAGTTTCACATTTGACATAATACAGTACACAGCATTCAGGTTTAGGGGATGAAGTAGCCCAAAAATCATAGATTGGGGGTCTAATACACACGTTATAAACTGGAATTCTTCTGTACCTCCTATAGGCAATTTTTTTCATTTTCACTGAGTAATGCAATTTCAGATCAAAAGAATACCCTTTATAAATATTTTAATAAATACATACATGCATTTCTTAGGTGAAACAATGTCTCATTTCATACTTTTCTACATTTTGTTCAACAAAAAAGGACTCAGTACAAAGAATGCCTTCCAAACAAAAACATGTTTGTAGGAAAAGGACTGTTTGCATCAAAGTCAATTGCTGCAGCAGATGGACACACAAATAGTTGCCAAAGCTCCATCAGAATAAAAACCTGTGCTCTCTGGAAGTTATTATAAGTATTGCTTAAGAATAACCTAATAGTGACTTTTTAAAGTACTGTCACGCAGCACAGCATTTGAAACTCAGAAGGCATGATTCCAGCCCAGACAATTACCACATGTATAGTGGAAGTGCCACTTCAAATTCCAAATTGAACCCAAGTAGCACTTCCAAAAATAACCAGATACTGACCTGGAATAATCTCAAGATAAGTTACTGTTTTGTAATACTTGAATGGGTTCTTTCTGTTGCATTATTCATTCATGTACTCTTTAAAACGAGTGCATAGAACCAACTGGGAAACATTATATGTTCTTGTGTTTTCATTATAAGCATTATGCAACAGATATATTTGTATTTACTGGACTTGAGATTTAAAATGTTTGTGTGAACAACATAACCATTTATGACTCCATACTATGGCTCTTGCTTCTTCCTCTTACACCCTCCCCCCCGGTGCCTCCCCTCCATGTCAACCCCCCTCTTCCTTAGGCACTTCTTGGATGTAGGTCCCTAACTACTTCTATCACTATCTATCTATCTATTCTATTTATCTACTTTATCTCAAAAATTCAACGTAGCATGTGATATCCACGCCCCCTTTAAGAAATGCAAAATTAAAGGCCTTGACAACCCTTGGATCTCAGGCAAACTCCTAGACCAACTAAAAGCTCAGGACCTTCTATGGGCTTGTGCTACAGCCTCTGGCAACCAAGCAGACTTTCAGGCATACAGGGCCACCAAGAATACCTGCACCAGAGCTATCTGCACTGAAAAAGCCAGCTACTACAAGAACACCCTATCAAACTCATGGTCGGATGGAAGGAAATTCTGGTAAAGACTCTGAAGTTATAGGGAAAAAGTTCAAAGCAACTCCTAATATGCTAAAAGTTGATGGCAGCAACACCCTGGACCCCACCACAACTGCCAATACTTTCAATCTGGCATTTACTGACCTCAGCCATGTGCTTCCCTCAAACTTCTTTGACACCAACCAAACCACGGCCTCCCAATATCAACAGACTCAGGATACAAATCATCCACATTTCTATTTCAAGGCGGTTACTGAAAGGGATGCCAAAAAATACCTCCTCAAGGTGCTCGGAAAATCCAAATCAAGTGGGGACACACTTGACTTGAAGCTCATCGCTTACCCTTTACGATGTCCTGTACCCTCTTACCAAGATTATTAACTGGTCCCTCATGCTCTCCCAGTTCCCGCTCAAGTGGAAGTCTGCCCTGGTGTCTCCAATACATAAGTCTGGGGATAGGGCATTACACTGTAACTGCAGGCCCATCTCCATCCTACCCCCTTTATCCAAAGCTCTTGAAAAAATCATTGCAGACCAATTGGTGGAGTACTTGGAGAAATACAACTTGCAATGCTCACAGCAACACGGCTTTCGCAAAGGACATAGCACCACCTCTGCCCTCCTTGAATTTACAGGCCACATTCATCTAGCACTAGACTAAGGACAACTTACCGGTGCCACCTGTATAGACCTCTTGAAGGCCTTCAGTACAGTCAACCATCCATTACTACCGGAACAACTTGGCAACTTGGGGCTCTCTCTCATGATACTTTACAATGGTTCAAGAGTTATCTCTCCAACAGGTCATAACAAGTTAAGATTGGTGACTCCCTTTCCCCCAAACTACCTCTCCGGGCTGGAGTTCCACAAGGGTCAATATTGGGACCCCTTCTTTTCAACATCTTCCTGAACAATCTCCCTTCTGCCTGTGATGAAAACATTATTTTGTATGCTGATGATGCAGTGATTTTCTCTAAGAATTCTGACCCCTCCCTCTTGGAGAAACAACTGCAGGAAAGTTTCATGCAAGTTGAGGCCTGGTTTATCTCACAGAAACTAGTGCTAAATTACAAAAAAACAAAGACTTTGCTGTTTCACGGCACACATAACAAACATAAACACCAACAGCTGGCTATCTAAAACAGTTTGGGTGTGACCCTGGAACAGACACAGACTTTCAAATACCTTGGTATAACACTGGACCCTACTCTGTCCTTCTCCAGCCATATCAATTCAGTTGCTAAATCCGTAAATATCGTATAGGCCTTCTCTATAAACATAGACACTGCTTGACACCTGACGTCCTTAAGCTAGCAATACACAGCTCTATTGTCTCCATCATTGATTATGGTCTTGTTATCTATGGAGCAGCCACAACTACAGCACTACGGCGAATCCTTACAGTGCTGAATAGGGCCTGCAGACTCCTTACTGGTGCTGCCCACCGCATGCATACCTGTGACCTCTACAAACAGTCAAACTGGCTACAACTTCAGGGAAGGATTACTTCCCAAACCTGCATACTAGCAAAAAAGTTATTGATGGGACTCATGCCCCTGGGGTTCAGTCTCTCTTAAGCCCAGCCAACCACCCCTGTACACAAGAAGCTCTGACAACTATTCTTTATCTGTTCCCCACTGTCGCACCACCCAAGGCCAGCAGTCTTTTGCTGGTAGAGCCCCTAAGATGTTTAACTCCCTGGGCAGAGAACTCACCAACTTAGGCACGCTCTGCTCATTCAAACACAAGCTATGTCAAATGCTTGTGTCCAGAGCCACCTGTGACTGTTTCTCCTAACTTCCCTGGCAGTCGCTTCTGTTCTTCACACCTCTCTACTATCCCCACCTCTGCCTGCCACCACCTTCCCCCCTCCCCTATATATACCCCTGCGTCTCTCCCTAGCCTTGGTCCTCCACCTTCCTCTCTTACCCTCCTTCAACTCCCTTCCTCTCTCCCTTTTTTAATCTGCTCACCCCACCCACTGTTGCACTTGTTCCCTGATCCTTGCCTTCTACCCACCTCTCCTTCTACTTCCCTCCCAGTTACCCTTCTACACCCACTCTCTCTCTTCCAGTTTCCTACGCTACCTAGCACAACTGGCAGCAACTCCGTTTTTCCACTACACCTTTCCCTTTGACAATGCCTTTCTGGCAGCTTTAATTCATGTAAATATTGTTTGTTGTGACTTATCATTCTTAAATGTATGCTTGATTGTGTTGTTCTAACTGTTATTTATATTACCTGTAGCTTTTAGGTCATGTATACCCTGTACTGAATTTTGTACTCAAACTTCTTGCCTGCTAATCTCACACAAACTGTACTTTGTTCTTTGTATACAGATGTGGAACCTTTGTAAAAGAGCCACTGACTCAAAGGTATTTATCTGAACATTCTAATAAATAAATAAATAAATCAGGCACCCACCTCTACTACCCTCCCCCCAAGACAATGGCCCCTCAGCCAGCCTACTCTCTTCTCTATCCTGCTTAGCCTATCCTCACTAACTCCATTGCTCATGTGTTATTTTTCACTTGTAACCTACATTTATCTAGATGTTGTTGTCTCTCTCCTAGTATGAATGTATCCTTAGCCTAGCCTTAACCGTGTATAAAGTCTGTCTAACATTGTTGACCTTTGTATGTATGTTTACCCTCCATCCTCTGATGTGGAACCTTTGTAAATGAGCAGTTTCTTCTCAAAGAAATTTGTAATCCTAGAGTTTAATAAATAAATTTGCTTGGGTAAGTCAGGAATGCCTCAGAAGCCATATAAATGATGTTGCCCCAGCCTTTTGGTATGCGTATCATGGGTTGTATATGACAATATTATGTACTTGTTTCCTATTACTTTCTTCTGCATGCTCTCCTCCCCCTCCTCAAGTCATAAATGTAAATGAGACTCGTTACACTCTGTTTCTCCCTGTAACTGTACAATTGTAAATGAATAAGAAAATGAATAAATGCTTGTACTGGGTGAAGCTGCAGGAAATTATGTGGTGGGACACCCTTAGCAAATGTGAGTAGGCCATGCTCATAGTAGCAGCATACTGTAGTTATAAGATTGCAGCAGGCGTGGGAGAGCCTGCATGCATGCCTGGCATCCATACTCCCTTGTAACCCTTAGATTGCCACAGAGGGATGAAATAAGGCAACCCTCGCCCAAACAAACAGGGATTATATTAAATAAGATGAAACAAATAAAGTTTTATAGGGGAAAACAATGGGAGGATTTGGGCCTTCTGGACCTAGCAGCAGCATGGATGCTAATGATGACCTCATAATTTATTTTCAGAGGCATCAGAGCTTAAGCATGACTTCTAGTAGTTCTGATACATCTGTAGATCCCAGCTTGTACTGTGGCTACTATAAGTCATATTTGGGGTCCTACACACTCCAAAAAAAGGAAAAATTAAAAAGGCCCATTAATATCATTAGACTGGTGCTGGTGAACATTATACTATCTCCCTGGGTTCCCCAAGAAAAACTATTGTGTTAAGCACAGCTAGATGGGACTCATATGCCTTCACATGCAGGTGATGGTAGATTCCTCCTCTGTCACCTATGTGAGGGGGTTAATAGTAACATGGATAACCTTGGCCTGCAGCACAGCTGAGTCACATGAGAGGCATGGTGACTTGCATAATAGACCACCAGTCAAATTTGGACATCAGGCGCAAGGAGTTTTAAAATGAGGTCGGAAACACAAATAAAGGCAGTGACAGGCAGCCAAAGCAGGAAGTAATATTGCTGAATGGGGAGAGGGTAGCCATGGGATTAGCTCTGGCAACCTGGGGAGGGGAAAAGGCTTTTTTCTATTTACTATTTATTGCTTTGAAAATAAAAGTATTATGAAGATTTGCTGAGGTAGCACATAGAAATCCAATGAGGCTGTTACAATTATGACTGGATACTGTTGCAACCCCTCTGTTCTTATAAAGATTGGAGGGAATAGCTTTATCATTTTAAGACACATATTCAGTGCTAGCCATTGTACTCATGCTATTGTTACTTGTCCTAACATAATGTGCTGAAAGGTATATTAGCCCTAGGGCCATTATTAAAATGTTCCAGTTGATTTAACATTCAGCAGAGCACTCTTACCTGTGGTAGCAACACAAAAGTCCTTTTTGAAATAAAGAAATCAGTTTGAAAATTCAACTTTATAACCTTACTTTGCTGCACATTAATTTTCTTCATGTAGGGTGCATTTCTTGAATGCCACAGGTTCCATAGTAAGCATGATGAGCTGCAAAAGAACCACCAGAGTAACAACACTATTCTATTTTAATTAACTATAGAACTCATATTTAGTCTAATTCCCAGGGCTTACTGCTGGGGAGATTCAAGGGAAAGCACAATAGACAAGCTGCAATAGCGAGGCTATTTCCTACGTCCTACTTCTTTGTGGAGTCTGGCGTGAGGGCAACCCACAAAGCAATGCTATTCCAGGCATATATAAAATCTTTATACAGCATGAGATAGATAGCAAAAATATTTAAATGAGAGTGATACTATCAGCTGCCCTCTTATTCAGTCTAGACCCTCCTACCAATATCCCCTCAGCCAAACCAAAACTTAATTACAGTTTACCTCAAATGTATACCATACTCAAATAAATGCACCGAAACTTAAGGCACCAGAAAGTGCAGCTCCCTGTGCAGTTCTTGTTCAGTGCAAGCTGTCGCCATCGCTGTGGCCTCCCACACTTGCTGCTACCTCCTCTACTGTACTTCATTACTAACTTCTTTCCTCCTTGGGATCGGAGAATATCTAAGTCCATCCACTTGTAGTGACTCTGAGCTTGGCTGTTGTTGGCAAGATGAAGAGCTGGATGTCCATTTCCTGGCGTTTTAGATTGGTTTGGTTTAAACCTGTCTGACACAGCTGGGTTGCATGGCTAAAGTTGGGCAAAAAACATGACTTTGTCCCATTTGGCATCCAAATTCTACTGATTCCTCACTGCTTGCAAGATAGTTACTTGTTGCTTTAAAGGAAAACTACACCCAAAACTTAAAAAATATATGCTGTGCAGAGTGATTTAATTTGTATGTGAAGTTCTAGTGTTTCCTTCCCTCTGACTGGTATTAGGAGTTTTTCCTAAATTAGCCTGCTAGCTTTAGGGTAGTTTTACGACCACTGGAGATCTCCATATCAAATAGCTTTATTGCATGTCTTTGTCCTACAATGCACCTTGTTTCATGTAAAGGTGATGTAGCAGACCCATCAATCCAGCAGAAAGCATTGCATTACAATCAGTTCACAACAATAGAGATGGCTATATTTTAAAATCTGTAGAATTCAGCTGGTGACCACCCTCATCCTAAAGGTTTTACTGTCTTGAAAAACTTTGCTGCTGGTAATTTTTGTGCAGCTTGTAAAGCTTCCAAGATATTTAGTTTGTTTGGCATGTGTGTGCTGAATGTTGGGTCTCTCTTACATCACAGTCACATGAGACAAGATGCACTGTGGGAACAAGAAATACAATTACACTATCAGGTATGAAGATCCCCAGGGGTCGTAAAACTAGCATAAAGCTAGCAGGCTAATTTGAGAAAAACTCCTAATACCAGTCAGAGGGAAGAAAACACTAGAACTTCACATACAAATTAAAACACTCTGCACAACATATATTTTTTCAAGTTTTGGGTGTAGTTTTCCTTTAAATTTGTAAACATGCACAAAAGAGTCTAAAGCTGATTGGCATGCTGGCTGCAGAGGGTGATCCTGTAGGCATTTTCCACACAGTTCCTTGTTGCTCATTTCTTCAAAAATGCTACAATGTAATCCTCTTTCATATGCTTCTACCCCCCTGAGAAATTTAACATTTCTGGCTCGCAAATGGTTTTCTGCATGCTCCGTGCAGAAGTGTAGATTTATGTTTTCTTTCACCATTTTGATGATCATAGCTAGGGGTCTGTTTGCACCTGAGAGGGAGAAAGCATCTCCTGTTGTATATTTAAGGAATAATGTCACACCTCAGGTGATTGAAGCATGAGGCTGCAGGTCGAGTGAATTCAACACCCAGTAAGTGACTTTATCCCTGCACGACACACACCCTGGAGTACATTATTGCTATTATACAATGGCTAGTTTCTAGTCAAGAAAGAAAAATAAAAAATACACTTTTAAAATGGTATTTTTAATTGATTTTTCTATGGGTAGGTATAGTGAATGAAAAAATAGTGCTGCTGTAATGGTTTTCATCTGTAGGTGGTGATGTTTTAGTATGTGGACTGCTGTCTTCCCCTGAACCAGCCCCTCCAACCAGGACATTGCCTCTTCTGTGTTTGTGGGGAAAGTCAAGTGTTTTATTCACCCAGTCCCGGTGCCTGCCATGGAACAGGGTGAAGTTCTTTTGTATTTATCTATTTTGAGTGGGTTACAAAGACAGTGGGGAACTGAAGAGGAGCTGCGGAACTGTGATCCTAGTTCTGTATTTCAGCAGTTACTTCTGAAGTGATCACAGGTAGTGGTCATAATATCCACTTTCTCTGTACTGTGGCATTGTGCTTTTATTCATTTATGTTTGCTTTTTTGGGGGGAGGGTAGTTTTTTTTTTTAAGGTGGACGTAAACAGCACGGCAATTTCTGGCAGTAACCAAGTGGTGTGCAGTGAATGATGAGCATGGCTGTTTTGAAGCCTCATGCTAAAGCTGAAGAGGGGATTGAAATGCCATTTGAGATGATGGCTTTTTTTATGCAAGCAGTATTTGTACTTGGGGGGGCAATACTGTGGCATGGTAGGAGGTCATCTTTGAGAAAGTCTGTCAATGTGAAATGTCAGAGTTTTTGTCTCCTCATTGCTGCTGCTGTGGCTGTCTGCTGAATAAGAAGAAGATTTCTACATACAAAAAAGACTGAACACCCATTATTGAGAGGTGTGTGTGTGTGTGTGCCGTGACTTATGTGTGTACTGTTTGCTGCTTTGTCAGTGAGCGCCCTGGTGCCCTGGAGCAGCTCTTTTCTTTGAGATGGTAGAAGGTCATTGCTGTGGTGGCAAGCAAGACAAGTTTACATGAGTGAAGAGTTGAGGGGGGCAGGGTTTAAGCCGACAATGGCTTCAAGAAGAAGGGGCGCAGTGATTTTTTTTCTTTATTGTGGTCATCTTGCTGCTGGACCTTCATATAGTAATGTTATACTGAGATAGCATTGCTGTTGAAGGATGGTGCCAACCAATCATAGCCCAGCAAATGTTCTTGCCATTGTATAATTAAAGGGACACTGTCAATCCCTGTAGGCTTCAAAGTGTCCCTATTTTAAAATACACATTACAATTGCTCTCATTCTGTAGAGACTGCTGATATAGCTAATTGTTTGATTCTGATTCTTTTTTTCTTGTAAAAAGTGAAAAACAGACTGACCACTATACTGGTGATACCACACAAAAATGTTTTTGTTTACATTTCTTGAGCAACTCCTAATGCTTCTTTCCTGAACTACGAAACACCCCCAGTACAGTCTACCTACTCATTATGCAGTGGGAGTTAAGGAGGCTAATGCATCATGAGTGGCTGCACTGTTTGGTAGTGTTTCTAATGTTCAGGAAGTATTCAATAAGAATAGATCCTGGATCTTAAACAAAACAAGGTTGTTTGCAACTATACTTTACCATGCATTTCAGTTCTACTAAACAAGGAAGCAGACAAAACAACAAGCAACATCAATGAATTTTAGAGAAGGCAAGCAATAATAAAATGTGGGTTAAGTAGAAGTAATACGATATAAAATAGGTTGACAGTGTCCCTTTAACATTTTTCATGTCCACTTTTTTTTGTCCAGCTGCTGCTTGGACTTGCAAAGGGCATTAACAGAGGTTTTTTTAATGAGAGTAGGGATACCTTAACCCCAGTACCCTGCAAGGTTGATATGGGCATTTCTGCCTGATTCACTTTCAGCATGTTGGCCCTTGGGCTTGAAGAAGTTGTGTTGCGTTGCAGTTGTTTGGGATTTTCCCATTTTTAGCAGTAATAGTCCTGAGGGTAACCACCATCCTCTGGAGAAAGTAGGTTTTCTGTTTAGAATACACAAAGTTCAGCAGCAGCTTCACCGAAGCACTTATACGACACAGGGCTGCCCACTTTATCCCTGGTGAAGACTTTTTTAGTCCATTATTTATTTCATCACCTGTAGCTGCCAGGTCCTTTGGCACACACCAACCCCATCAGTGACCTTCTCATGGAATTAACAGCTGTCCATCACTTACTCAGGATCACATGTGGTAGTGGGTGGCCTGCCATGTTAGTTGTGTGGGCCTGCTGTAGGTGCTTGTTAGGACTGTGGTATTTCTCCTCTGTTTTTCTCTCCAGGGCCCTGGCATGACACGACAGACATGCCATGCATGCATGGCATCTGTCAACAGTCCCTTCCCTGCGTTGTGTGCACACTTGTACTACCTTACGGTCTCCACCAGGTGGCGATCATGCAACAAACTGCAGTGTTCCTCCATGTGAGGGAGGAGAGCTGTCCCTGGGATGCTCAGTCCTCCATTCCCCCATGTCACCCTTCCCGATGACCTGAGCTCATTTCCAAACCTGGGCTGCTGGCATCATGAGTGGTGGCTATACTGCTGCTGTATGTGACTGTAGGCAGCAAAGCCACAGTAAGGCAGGAAGCTGAGGAGTCAGACAGTTATAGCAGGACAGAAGGGAGCACTGCAGCTGCAGACAGTCTCCCCATGCTGGACACCAGGTACTGCACCATGATAAAGGTGCAGACAGGTCAGTTTGATAACGCACACTATGCTGTTATATAGGAACATACAATGATGGCAGAAAAAAGACCAACAATCCATCCCCTCTGCCCCAGTTCCCTATTTAGCCCTGGGATCTACTATCCTGCAGGGTTGCAGACCCTCTGGTTAACATTATTTGAATTGTGTTCTGCCAGTGCTGTTGTAGTAGGGGGCAGTGTGTGCGACTGCAGACTCGGTATGACCCCACCCCCTCCTAAAAACTGAATCGTTATTTCAATGGGCAACCTAGGACAACACCTTGAAAATGTGGACCTGTTTTCATCATTGCCTTTTGAATGTATTGCTCTTCACATGCATACAAGTTTATAAGAGCCCATGGGCTGCCTATCACCCTAGGTGACTAACCACAGTACTGCCTTTCTCCCTCATTTACTGTTTACTGTTAAATGTGTGAGCTTTTGCTGCCAACTACTTTATAATGAATTTCATATCATGCTCTGCAGAGGGCATAGCCACACAAGTACAGTACCTGGTACCAGACTAGTCCAGAGTCCAGACTCCATGCAAATGCTCCTTAGTCTTTTTATATTGTAATAGATATATTAATATTTGGAATAGTACAAAAACAATACAGACAGTAGTAGCTGTTACTACGCTGTTTGGGCTGCAGTGGGCAAAGTTGCATATTCTGTCAGTCAGTCATCAATTTGGCTTGCCCTCTCCTTAGTCCTCAGCCATTTCACTGTCTGCAGTTAGGTGTTTGCTTTTGCATGGATGGGGGCGGAATTCGGGGAAGAGTGAACTGAACAGAACAGAATAAGTCTGCACCTACTCTGCTGCCACTGCCACAACATTGACACTAACTGAAGTGATAAGTCGCAACTCACCGCAGAACCAAGCCAGTGTGTATTGGGTTGCATGACTTGTTTAAAAGCACCAGTGCTCCATAGACCTAAAAAACAGCCACACACAACTTAGCTCCTTTAGATAGAAATTTTCATGTGCCATCACTTTTCGGAGGCATGGCATCCGTTTTCCAGTTCAGTCAGTGTGTTTACAGGTGTGGCCACAGTTCTCCAATGAATGCTGCAACTGTCTATGACAGCAGTTGAAAATAAAGTGCGGTACAGTTGAAAGAGGCTCTAGCAGTGAGCAGCACTCCCCACACACACACGCGCGCGTATTACGTACTCATGTGCTCCCCAGCGCTACACTGTATGGAAGACGAGGTACCCAATTCCCCATTGGCTCTGCTGCGCTTGCCCCCAAAAGCTTTCCAGGTGCCATGCTGAGAGAGCCCACCCCAGTGTGGCAAAAATTGTTATAGCCGATGGGGTGCCCAATCCCCCTCAGCTCCAGGCCCCCAAACAGCCTTCCAGCTGCCATGCTGGGAGCCTACCCAGTTTGGCAAATGTCACGTCGTCTTCCTAAAAAACAAACCTGTAAACAAAAAAGTTCCCTCGGCAGTCTCCCTGCCCACCCACCCACCCTCTGCACCTCTGCCTCCCCACCCCACCTCACCCCAAACTTATCTCCGGGTCCGTGCGATGATCTTGGGACCAGGAACACGATCTGCTCTTCAAAGCCGACTGTGAACTGAGGAAATGCCAGTAAGCTGTATAATGCCATAAATAGGGTTTTTTCAACTGTGATGCATATCTCAGGCATTTTTTTGGAATTTTGGCACCAAATTTTCAACATGGGGTTTTATGGACCCCTCCTCATGAATTCTGAACTGTCATGGAATTAATTGGGCCTGAAGGGTGATTTCGCTGTCACTGCGCAAAATCACTGTTTGGGACTGATTAATGAAATGACAGTGCCAGTGTTCATAAGATGGTCTCTCAATAAACCGTTGTTGCAAATTTGGTGAAAAAATTCCTAAAAATGACCGTTCTGATGTCGTTGTGCGGTACCTCACGCTTGCGCTTCGTAAGTTCACCGAATTTTCAGTATTTTCACTCCAGATTTTCAACATTCATTTTACCACACCTCCTATGGTCAGTACAGCTGTCATTTTTACATCCACCCAAAATGTGTTTCCGCATGTAGCACACAATGGCACAAGTGTGTAAAATCAATGTATGGGACACAATAAGAAAATCACAGTGACACTGTTCATGAGCAGAGGTCTTAAATGTTGAAAATTTGGTGAAAAAATTCCCAAATGTTGAAAATTTGGTGAAAAATTTCCCCAAAATGACTATTTAAGGAGCGCATGTTGCGTAGTTCCTACGCACGCTCACAAGTTTGTGAATTTTTAATATTTGCACTCCAGATTTTCAACATTGCCATTTTACCACACTTCCTTATGAGCAGTACAACTGCCATTTTTCACATCTCACCCAAAATGTGTTTCCGCATATGTAGCGCACAATGGTGCAGTCGGTGTGCGAAAGCAACGTTTGGGACAGATTAAGAAAATCACAGTGACACCGTTTATGAGCAGAGGTCTTAAACTGGCTATGTTGAAAATTTGGTGACAAAAGCCCATAAAATGACTGCGTTATGAGTGAGCATTGCACAGTTTCCTCATAAGTTCATGAATTTATAATATTTTCAGTCCAGATTTTCACCAGTGGCATTTTTCCACACTTCCTTATGAACAGTACAGCTGTCATTTTTCACAACATGGCCGAAATGTGTTTTCACACTTTCAGTGTGAAAATGTGTGGTCACTGTGGGAAATCATTGTTTGGGACAGATAAAGAAAATCACAGTGACACTGTTCATGATCGGACGTTCCAAAATGCCTGTGTTGACAATCTGCTGTAAAAAATCCCCAAACTAATTACATTATGGGTGTGTGTTGCACAGTTTCTATGCATGCTCGTGACTTCACCATTTTTTTAAATATTTTTATTGCATATTTTCAACATTGCCATTTTTTACACCTCCCCATGAACAGTACAGCTGTCATTTTTCACATCCTGTTCGGAATGTGTTTTTGCACCTGTGGTGCCAAATGCCGTAGTCGCTGTGCAAAAGCAGCTTTTGGCTAACAAACTGATATTGCCACTCTTTATGAGGTGGGGGTCACAGAAAAAACATGTTGAAAATTTGGAGTGAAAATCCCAACAAATGCCTGAGGTGTTAGGGTTTCCGACCATAATGCCCCACCCTGTAGAGAATGACAGGCATCAGGGCTGTGACTTGGGATTGTCGCTTGCAATGCTCATACCATTCCACCCCCACCCACACCCTGCAGCCAGTGACAATCATCAAGGTGTGCCTTGGACTTTTCAGCCCCAAAGTTCACCCTGTTCTCCTATACCACACCCATCTCACCATATTTCCTGATGGAATGGAGTGCGCATAAGGGCCAAAGACCCCAAGGCACACCGCGACACTTGTAGGTGTCTGCAGGGTAGGGTGTGGTGAAATAGCGTGCCCGTTATGCCTGATGACCCAAAGACACACCCCAATGCCTGTCACTATCTGCAGGGTGGTGATGGAGTTGGCTTCAGTTCAATACTTCACTGCCATTCCTATTATGCAGCTTTGTAACTCCTACACTACCAATGCCAGTGTTAGTAAGCAAACATTAGGCATTGACAAATGTGGCATGTGCTGTACTTCAAATGCAAGTTGTCCTTGTCCATGCTTCTACTTCAATAATTTTAAAATCTGGTCAATCCAGTAAGGTTTCCATTATGGCACACACTATTCAAAGCATTTTCTGCAGTGTTGTGCAAGATATGTACCTTGTATGAATTGAAATTTGATTACAATATATAAAACTTCCCTAATCCCCTTAAAAAAAATTACTTTTTACATTTCCGATAACCTTCAGCTCATGATTGGCTCTAAGACCCTTGGCTCGGCTGTGGCTCAGCTCTTCTTCAAAAAATCAAGGCATGCCTACCTTTACTAAAAGTGCAACATTTTTGTATGCTAGTCTCCATTGTGACTGCACTGTAGAATGTAGAGAAGGACAAGGAGCCTTGGAAGTGGGCAGCAACCACCACATGGCTATCAGCTGGCAGTTTGCTAGTGACTGCTTTAGTTGCTTCTTTTTCTTTTTAGAAACAAAATAAAAGTACCAATTTTTATTGAGTAAATAAACTTTTCTTAATGTTCACTGGTGTGTAGGCTTAGTTTTGTCAGACCTGTAGAGTATAGGGCAGGACTGGGAGCCTGGGTAGTGGGCAAACACTAGCACATGGCTGTTGGTTGGAAGCCTGTCAATGCCTGCTACTAGTTCGCACCTTTTCTTTGCAAAGCAACATTAAACATATATATATATATATATATGTATATATATATATATTGCACAAATAAAGATTTCCTTAAGTTCACTAAAAGTATATAATTTGTGTATCAGACTCAGTTGTGCCTGCACTATGAGCCAAGCAATAGGCAGGAAGTGACAGTGGGATCGCAAAAAGAGAAGGTGATGGGTCATGGTATCATCCAGCAACAGCAATGAAAAAACAAAATGGAGCTGAGTTAGTCAGAGATCCTCAATGAAAAGTGTGGAAACTGAATGAACATTTTTACAATGTATCACACATTGTAGGTACCACTTACAGTGGCACTGCATGGGTTGGGACTGAGGCAGTATTAGCTGAAAAAAGCAAATTAAGCATAGGAAGAGGAAGTAAAAGAGAAAATATGTGGTATCCCTGTGGAGACTTAGAGAGTGATCATGAGTATTTATCTGATTGAAGCACTATAGCAGCAGTTCTAGAAAGGCAGGGGGACAGGATGGACTTCAACCATACAAGAAATTAAAAAAGGCAGACAGTGGTTCTCAAAAGAAAAAGGAAAGGCCCGCCTCCCCAAAAAGAACCAGTAAATATACCCCCCTCTTAAAATGGTCAAGAATGAGAAGGAGAAACAAAGAATGATCCCAGCTGAGCTGAAAGAAATGTCTTAGGAAGCTTTTGAGCTGCCTGCATTTGGTGGTGGAGGACGTGGAAGTGGAAAAGGAGGCCATGGTAGCCGTCCCTGGCCACTGCACCAAAGAGTGCCTCATAGCAATGGCAAGATCAATCTGGTGATGTCAACAATGTGGGACTGCTTTAGATTTGACAAAGAATCATGGACACATGTAATGTGCCTGTTAAATAAGGACAGGTTTAGTCAGGTTAAGAAGGACACATGGCTGGAAATGGCTACCATGAGAAGGCCTTTGCTTAAATTGTATTGGGCTCAGTATGAAAAGGAATGCCAAAGCATGGAGTGATGATGATGATGGACAGGGAGAGGTGAAGACTGACTGTAGAGAGGAGAAGGAAGACGAAAGTCATCATTGTTCTAGTGACTACAGAACCCCATAATTCTCCATTTATAGGTTCTTAAGCCCATTGATGTCCACACCTCTGAGAAGCCACAAAATCCCCATTCACCGCTACCCCAGTGGCAGCACAAGTAGGAGCCAGCCATCTGCTGGACCAAAAAGAAGAAGTCAGCGGTCTCTGGAAATGAACCATAGAAACATAGAATTTGATGGCAGATAAGGACCGCTTGGCCCACCCAGTCTGCCCATTTCCCTACCTAATGGATAAGCTGCAGATCCTAGTTAACCAGCAGCCTACTTCTTTCTACCCCCCACCCTCTAAAAATAAAGCCAACTGACCCGAGGTCAAATAGTTAACAAAATCATTTGTGGAAATGTTGACTGCTGACATGCTATCATTCTCAGTGTAGATTATGGAGATGCATGAATTCCTACATTTTTTTTAATACATTAATGAACCAAAGTTTGTTTTCTTCATAGCAGGTCATTCAGTGCTGAAACTGGTTGGCAATGGAATAATGTAGCTGCGTGTTTATCTGCTTACGTAACACACTTCAAGAAATACATTGTACACTGATATTTGTGTAAGATGTGAAGTTATATGTTTGATATAAAGACAATAAACTTTGTTTCATTAATGCATTAAATGAGCATGGAGGAATGCTTGCAGCTCCGTAGTTCACATTGGACTTTTGCCTTTTTATGTTGGCTCACGCATGGACAGCCAACATCTTGCACTAGTAGCAGATTTGGAGGCACAGTCACTGTTGGGTGAATGCAGGGCATGCATCAGTAGTTGTGTCCCTCTTTCCCCAATAAGCCAGCATGCAGGCATCACACCAGGAATACGTAATGTGGTGAGCACATCTAAGGAAAGGTCCACTGCAATGAGAGCAAAGCTCGTCACGCAACGGCACCTCCTGATGTGCCTTCCCTGGTGAAGCATTACAGTAAACATGGAGGCAGTGACTGCCACCACTGCCTGCCATAATGTCAACCTCGGGGGTGCCCAATCCCCTGTTGGCATACCCTGACCCAGTTTGTGTGCCGACGGGGGAGCCCACTCCCCGTGGGCATAATGTATCCCCCCATTTGTTATGTGCTGACGGGGGTGCCCAATCCCCCATTGGCTAGCCCCCAAACACTCAGGTGGCACACTGGGAGTCCACCCATAGTGTGCTAAATGCCCCTGTAAAAAAAAAAAGTCCCGCAATTTTTTTTTACCTGTAACAGAAAAAAATGGTCCCTCATGGTCTGTCCTGCTCCTTCCCCTAACCCACCCCCACCCTTTGCGCACCCTGCCTCCCACACCCCTCACCCTATATTTACCTCCAGAGTCTAGTGTGATGATCTTCAGTGGACTGGGAACATGTCTGCATTCCTCAAAGCTGACCGCAGACTGAAGAAATGCTGGTAAGCTGTATAATGGCATAAATAGGGTTTTTTCAACTTTGGTGCATATCTTGGGCATTTTTGGGAATTTTTGCACCACATTTTCAACATGGGGTTATTGGGACCCCTCCTCATGAATTCAGTTACTGTCATGGCGTTATTCGGTCCTGAAAGGTGATTTCATAGTCACTGTGCAGAATCACTTTTCGGGACTGATTAATGAAATGACAGTGCCACTGTTCATGAGGGGGGCTCTCAAAAAGCCTATGTTGCAAATTTGGTGAAAAAAATCAAATAAAATGGCTGTTTTACAAGCGTGCATTGCGTAGTTTGCACACACGCTCATAACTTCAGGAATTTGTAATATTTTCAGTCCAGATTTTCAAAATTGGCATTTTTCCATACCTTCTTATGAACAGTGCAGCTGTCATTTTATATATCCAGGCTGAAATGTGTTTTCGCATGTCCAGCACAGAATAGCGCAGTCACTGCATGAAATCAGTTTTCAGGACAGTTTGAGAAAATGATGGTGACACTGTTCATGAACAGAGGTCCTATAATGCCTATGTTGAAAGTTTGGTGATGAAAGTCAATAAAATGACTGTGTTACAAGAGTGTGTTCTGCAGTTTCCACCCACCCTTGTAACCACAAATTTGCAATATTTTCATGCCAGATTTTCAACACTGGCAATTTTTCACACCTCCTTATGAACAGTACAGCTGTCATTTTCACAGCCTGCCCAAAATGTGTTTCCATACCTGTGGCACACAATGGCATGGTCACTGTGGGAAATCAACTTTTGGGACAGATTCACAAAATCACAGCACCACTATTCATGACAGGAGATCCCAAAATGCCTATGTTGAAAATGTGGCTAAAAAAATCCCAAAAATAATTGGGTTACGGACATGTGTTGCACAGTTCCTATGCATGCCCATGACTTCACCAATTTTTCATATTTTCACTCCAGATTTTCAATGCTGCCATTTTTTTACACCTCCTCATGAACAATACAGTTGCCATTTTTCACATCCTGCCCAAATGTGTTTTCGTCCCTGTGTCGCCAAATGGCATAGCCGCTGAGCAAAACCTCCTTTCCGCTAACAAACTGATTGTGCCACTCTTCATGAGGTCAGGGTCACGAAAGCCTATGCTGAAAATTTGGAATGAAAATGCAACAGCTCTCTCTGACGTTGGGTTTCTCCAACTGTGACACCCCACCCTGTAGAGACTGCCAGGAATCAGGGGTGTGACTTGGGAATCACTGGCTGTAATGCTCAAGCCATTCCACCTCCAGCCCCACCCTGCAGCCAGTGACAGGCATCGAGGTGTACCTTGGAGTGTTCGGCCCTGAAGTTCACCCCATTTTCATATACTGCACCCATCTCAGCATATTTCCTTATGGGATGGGGTACCTATAAGGCCCAAAGACCTCAAAGCATACCACAACACTTGTCAGTATCTACAGGGTAGGGTGAGGTAAAATGGCATGAGCGTTATAGCTGACAACCCAAAGGCACACCCCAATACCTGTCAGTCTCTGCAGGTGGGGGTGGGGTTGGCATCAGTTCAATACTTCACTGCCATTCCTATTTCGCATCTCTAACTCCTGCACTACCAATTCCAATGCCAGCGAGACAACATTCAGCATTGACAATTGCTTGTTTATTATTGCTGTGCAATTATTTAGGAGCTAGCATTGGAATGGATATTATGTCATATATAGAGGATAATGTATGGTCATCGAAGGCTAACTGGTTTGTTAACCATTGAGAGGTTGCCAGGGCAACCATGTAAACCTTGAGAGTGAAGCTCGAGAGGTTTAGGTCGCCATGGCAACCGAGAGGTGAGTTAAATAAAGGTTACCCATCAATGTACCATACATTATATTTCATAGTGTATGGTACAATTTAGTTTTCTTACTAAAGAAAGCAGCTCCTTACTGCATTTTTTTTATGTTGCCGCTGCTCTGCCCTCACCTCCGCGGCAGTTTCAGTCCTTTCCATTTGCGTGCATGCAGAGACTCTTCCCGGTTGTTAACCCATCGATGTAACGTACCATTAATGGGTTGACAACATCGTGACGTCACAGCGATGGTAAAATGTTGTTACAAAAAGGTAGATTTCTACCTATAACAACATTCTACCATACATTATAGAGGTATAGAGTATTTTCTTTTTTTTATTAAAAAATTCAAAGTTTATTGATTTTCAAATGTAAACAGACTAGATACATCAGTGACAATGAGACAAAAATACATACTCTCCCCACTACCTTCCCCCTAAGTCCCCCTACCCTTCCAAGTCCCTCATCCCAATCCCCCCATGACACCATCCTAGAGACACAGCAGTTCCAGCATTATGGTAAGTAATTCCTTCAAGAAAAAAACAACCACCTAAAGCCACTACATATAGTGCATGTACAACGTATCCCACATGGTTCTATGACTTACTCTGGTGAGATATACTGCAAATCATTCTTTCTGTGTTTAGGTTGAACAGTAGCTCCTGCAAGCACTCTGTGTATAACAGGGGTTCCTCATCCCTCCAGTGGCGAATAACCACTTTTGTGACTGATAGAGCTATCAGAGCCATATAATATTTCCGTTCTTTGACAGGAATTTTACTGTAATCCCCTTCTAGACAGATTTCAGAAGTAAATAAGTCATCAAGCCCTAAGAGGGGGTTGACCTATTGTTGTATAAGCTGCCAGAGAGGTTGTACTTTGGGGCATTCCCAAAATAAATGATACACGGAGCCCTCCCCAGCCTTACACCTAACACACTGTGGTGAGCTGGAAGCTCCAATTTTACAGAATCTCACTGGGGACAGGTACATGTCATTTAGGAAATATAGTTGTGTTAGGTGTAGTGTGTCCTGAGTAATGTATCTGTGGGAGTCCGTCCATACTGCTTGCCATTGTGTAACTGTTCTAGGGAAAAGCATGGACCAGTATGGAGGGATACCCTCAATTTTGGGAAAAGCCTTAAGACATAACTGGGCATAAATATTTGAGACTGCATGGGGGGCAGAAGCCAGATAGTGAAGTGGATTGAATAACTCAAGTTCCAAAGAACTCTTCAAGAAAGCCGCAGACGATTGGACTAGCATATGCCTAAGTTGATAGACTTTGAAAACCCTCTGTTATTTAGGGAGAATTTACTTATAATTTGTGGGGAAATGAGCCATAGACCCTCTGCCATGCGCAGCTGCCCAATATCTGTGCTTGACAGGTGAGGTAACCAGGATGGGGAGATCAACTATCACCCCCAGCTTGAAGTGCGGATTCTTAATTAGGGGCTGTGAGGGTTCCTGAAACTGCTTATATCCTATTAGGGAGCAAAGCTGGGAGTGAATACGGACCGATGTTTCTATAGCTGAGTTGCGGAGACCTGGAGGCAGTTCCTTTGGTTTAAGATGAATTAAGACCAAGGGAGAAAGTCCTGCCATTTCTATCTGTGCCTGCTTTATAGTGAGCCACAGGAGAACATAAGGGAGGAGTCAAGTTCAGTTTTCTGGGTGAGCCATCGGAGGTACTGTACTTGCTGGTCTGACTGGCCCTGTAGTATAAGCCAAAATGGGGAAGTCTAAGCCCACCGCGGTTTTTGGGAGCTGCTAATTTATTGTAGGCCCTTCTGCGGTGCTTACCTGCCCAAATGAATTCAGATATTAGAGAATATGGCTTTCTGAACCATCCTAGCAGAAGCCAGACATTCAGTAAGTTGATCGGATAGAACACCCGGGGAAGAACATTCATTCTGATTAGGCTTATATACCCCCAGAGGGTCAGAGGCAAAGATTTACATCTAGATAGATCTTGATGTATCCTAATGAGAATGGAATCTAGGTTTAATTTTTTGAGCAGGGGGGTACTTCTTGCTAATTGGATGCCCAGGTACTTAAGGGATTTCGGGGTCCACTTGAGTCCCAGGAGCTGTGTATCACTCCTAAGGGCTTTGGAGTTTAAGGGAAAGACCTCGGTCTTTTCCATGTTTAATTTGTAATTGGCTCGAGAGCTATATTCTTGAATAATCTTGAGAGCTGCCTGAATGGAAGTCAAGGGCTGGGCCAGATGCAGGAGGATATCATCTGCATGTGTGGAAAGTTTGACTTCATGGGGACCTAGCTTTATCCCTTGAACCTCCAGGGACATTTTAAGCATGAGTAAGAGGGATTCAAGATACAAATTAAACAAGAGAGGAGATAGGGGGCACCCCTGTCTCATACTGAGCAGAGAGGGAAATTGGGAGAAAATACTCCATTACAGTATATACAAGCATTAGGTCTGGCATATAAGGCTTGAAGCCAGGTGATAAACTGGTGCGGAAAGCCAAAATGACATAGGGTACAGAACATGAACCACCACTCCACCTGGTCAAAGGCTTTCTGTGTCCAGGAGACCAACACTGCCAAATATGTAGCATCCCTGGATGCAGAGAAAATGTGCACCTGTTTCCAGAGATGGTCCATAGAAGATCTGCCTTTCATGAAGCCTAGTTGTTCGGTTCCAGTGAGAGACGGGAGCACCTTGCCAATTTGGTCCACTAGGAGCTTGGCCAAAATTTTGGTATCACAGTTGAGAAGGGAGATTGGCCTATAACTTGTAATGGAGCATAGATCCTTCCCTGACTTGTGGAGCACTATAATAAGGGCTTCAAAAAGGTGGTAGTCAGTGCTGTCCGAGTCAAGGATATGTTGGAACAGTCTGTGGAGCCATGGTGCTAATTTAGTTGCAATGGTCCTGTAAAAGTCGGGAGAGAACCCATCAGGGCCCGGTGCCTTGTCTGGGGAGAGGCCATGGATAGCTCTCAATATCTCTGCTTCCGTAATAAGTGAAATTAGCAAGTTGCACTGCATGTCAGAGAGTATGGGTAGTGGACTACGGGTGAGGTAATCATCGACCTCCAGTTGAGGAGACCTATCCTGCATCGGGCTATATAAATTGTGGTAGTACCCCTCAAACTCAAGTGTGATATCCTTGGGTTCTGTCATAAGGGGGCCTTTCATGGAGGAATGGATCACTGTAACAACCCTAGACTCCTCCTGTTGGCGTACTCGTAGAGCAAGCAGTCATCCTGCCTTCTCCTCTTGTTCTACATATGTGGCCCTTGTTTTTAGTATAGCCAATTTGGCCCTTTATCTCAGGAGGTCACTGTATTGTGCCCTAACTTTGACTAGGTGTTGACATGTCTGGTCATCCATTGATTTTGAGAGGCGGGACTCTACATCTCTAATTTTGGAGAGAAGGGTTGCGGCCCTCTTTTCCCTTTCCTTCTTCTTGGTGGAGGCCAGTTTAATTAGTTCCCTCCTTAGAAAACATTTAAGTGTCCCCATTCCATATCAGGTCTCGCAGTCCCCCGATTATCCTGTGCAAATTGGTCCAGGCACACCTCTAGGTGTTTAACCAGATGGGCGTCTTTTAGAAGCTGGTTATTAAGCTTCTATATGGACTCTTCAGGACAGGTCGGGGTCAGTGACAATCTGAAAGTGACCGCTTGATGGTCAGAAATAACTCCAGGTTCCACCCTGCAGTCCAGTACACCGCTTAGTAAGATTCGACTGATCAAGAAATAGTCTATGCGAGAAGCAGCTCCGTGGGCTGCAGAGTGAAATGTGTAAACTCGGGCATTGGGGTGTAAAATCCTCCAAGGGTCACAGAGACTGAATAAGTCTAGCAGCTCACGTAAAGCCATTTGACCCAGTGACAGGCCTGACCAGCATCTTTTTCGATCTGTCCAAGGCCTGGTCACAGGGGAGATTCCAGTCTCCTTCCAAAATTAAAAGAATTGGACCAAAGGGGGGCAAGATCGAAATCAGGTCCATA
Organism: Neoceratodus forsteri; assembly: GCA_016271365.2. NCBI lineage: Eukaryota > Metazoa > Chordata > Ceratodontiformes > Ceratodontidae > Neoceratodus > Neoceratodus forsteri. The sequence continues at coordinate 1,178,277,197 of CM028131.1, forward strand.
AAAAAGGAAGAGGAGTCAGCATTGGGACCATAAATGCTGCTCAGCAGAATTTCAGTCTTGTCTAGGATAGCCCTGACCAGGATGTACCTGCCCAGGGAATCCATGACACAGTGAGTGCTTTGAAATGGAAGACTACATGATATAAGTACTGCCACCCCACAACTTTGTGTACTATTGCCCACAGCATACACTTGCCCAATATATTGTTTACAGAATTGTACCCCTTCATGCTCTTTCAGGTGGGTCTCCTGAAGCAGCGCGATGTCTCCCTTAGGATTCCGTAGATACTTCAGGATTTGATATCGTTTACCTTTCTGGCATGCCCGTTTAACGTTCCAAGAAATAGTATTTATTGTTCTAGCCTTTACTATTTAGGTTGAAGACAGTGATGGGGCATGGGAAGTGCAGAGAAATGCAAGGACCATATAGGGCCGTTAGTGACCTTGGGCTCAAGAAAGTCCTATAACAATGGTGTCGCCACTCCCCCCTTCTCCCCAGCACAGCTCTCCCTCCCCTTCCTCCAACTATCCCCCTTGTACAAACATGTTTACCCCTGCTCCCTGTCCCCTGTCCCCTATCCCCCCTCCTCCCTCACAGCCAAGTGAAAACACCCATCCCACCCTTCCAACATCAAGCTAATACAGTCCGTGAAGTTCAGTTACCCAGTCTCAAACTCCCCTCCACCTGACTTGTAGAGTATTAAGCCCGAAATATCTAATGTCACTCCAAAGTGACATTCCAAACATTTAACAATTACTGAATGGAAAAACAGAGGAGAAACCTATTGAAAAACATTCACTATATTCTCAAGCAGCTCTGAATACTAAATAGATATCTAAAGCAACTTTATGAAGGAACAGTAGGCTTCCAACTGGAGACCTCAAGAGTCTTGTACTGTGATCAGTGTCCCAGGAATTAATCCATCCCAAAATCTTAAAAAGAATGTGATTAATGTAAATGAAATTAGCGAAAGAGTGAGACCCCTTGTTATTTAACAGTTTGCTAAATGCATACAGTGATTTAGCTAAGTCTCTTCACAGCAGAGAACTCATAGCTTGGGTCCTTGCACCAAGACCATAGGGATTTTGCAGCTGTAAGACTCACTGAAACCACCTTAAATTGCAGGCTGTTGGCAGAAACAAAGGCCACTTCTAAAGGATGTCAATTAGCTGGCTGCACGGCCATGGGCTGAAGATTGTTGCATAATAAACATTCCTTAACGCTAAGCGGGGGCACGCTCTCCTGGGTATCACTAGGTCCACAGTTACTTCCCAAGTCTGTTTTGCTTAGAAAACCCTTCATGCTTACTAATCATAGGGAGTAAAATACTTAGGTCAGCAGGTGTGGAACAAGTTAGGAAAAGCTGCCTTCAGAGTTGTCTGTGTCACTTCTACTTCTTCAAAGGTGGTCCAAGTCCCCTCGATTTGTACCTGTAGTCGTGCCAGGTACCCCATTTGGAATTTCACCTGTGCAGCTATCAGCTTCGAGACAATCAGGTGAAATTGGGTCCTGCATTGCCTTAATGACACTGGCAAATCCTGGGTAACACAGAGCCTCAATCCCTCCCATTGAATCTCCTGTAAGTCTCTTATCTTCCCCAGGAAATGCTACTTCTCTTGAAAGTTCAAGCATTTGAAGATAAGGGGTCGTGGAGAGGAACCAGGCAGTGGCATCAGCCTAAGAGCTCTATGTGCACACTTGATGATGTAGTTAGCGCCATATGGCAATGGGCCCACTAACTTCTCAATAAACTTTTGAATAAAGAGTATAGTGTTTACCCCTTCCTCCTTCTTCAGGAGGCCTATCAGCACCATATTGTTTCTTCGGTTTCTGCCCTCTCGGTCCTCAATCAATTTTGGCCTTTAAATTTTTGATCTGAAGTCTATTGTCTACGGTCTCACTGTTCATATGCTCCGCTCTCTTCTCCAGGGAAATCAGGTGCGATTCATTATCTGCCTCCTCATGGAGATGTCCTCAAGAGTTGTAGCCATCTGTTTAAATTCTATAGAGAGGGATTGTAGCTTCTCACAAAAAGGCTGAAATTCAGTGAAGAATTGGTCTAGTGTGAGTGGGGTGGCATCTAAGACTTGAGTGGAGGTAGCACTAGTGGATAGTCTGGTGGTGCCTGGCTGGGCCTTGGATCTCTTGCCAATTTTCTACAGAGTCATTGGGGGTGTATGTTTTGGCAAAGCTGCACACATCTCTGCCTCCATATCTGCACCCAGTGAGCTTCCACAAGACTTCAGTGAGTATCTGATGTGAAAAATAAGCTGCTTCAGGCTAATTTAAGTGACTTTAAAGAGTTTTAATTGCCGGGTGAAAGGAGCAGTCACAGAGAGCTGCTACTCAGAGCACTGCATCACCTGGTCCATTGTACAGAATATTTTCTGGTATGAACTCTTGTTGGTGTTGGTTTGTAGTTTTACTTCAGTGCTTCTTTGTGAGCAATAAAGCTTTTCTTTTTTTAATTTATTGTGTTTTATTCTCCTGTGCCCCAGCTGACCCCTAGTCTGTTGCACCCCTCAATCCCAGCCCCATCACTTTTCTTCTCCAGGACTTACTTCCACTGTCTGGTCCTTCTTGGCTTAACCCCCAAGGCAGGGCTGCTGAGGGGTGGGCCATTGCCCCTAACAGATTTGAAGTACAGTTGGTGGTGGGTATCTTGGTAGCAATGTGTGGCCTGTATATGTCTGAATCTTGGCTAAGACCATCCACTCTGGATAGTGACATCAACATTCCCAGCTACCTGCTTTTCAGAGTGGACAGACAGACTAGAGGTGGAGGAGTGGCCATCTACGTCAAGGACAAATATATGGTATCTTGTCTTGACTTGTCCTCTGTCAAAAATGAATTTGAATGTCTGTCTCTTAAACTTGAATTATCTTCTTCCCTTGCACTCTGTGTAGTAGGATGTGATAGACCCCCCATCTGCTGGTTTACAGCTCCTAAAGCAATAGCACCATACTGGACAATGGGACTCTTGAAACAATTATCTTAGGGGACATCAGTCTCGACTGGCTATCCAAATCCTCTACACCTCTTAAAACATTTTGAGACTCCCTTGGGGGTGGTGCAATTGATAGATGAACCCACACACCCAAACAAAAACAAAAAAAACCCAAGCAGTAGTACACTGATAGATGTAATCTTAGTAACTAAGCACCATTTATTTTCCCATGCAGGCACATTTTTCTCCAATGTCAGCAATCACTGTTTCATCGTTGGCATCAGATCAACACATAAGACAACCTCTGCATCAAGGTTCACCACTAAGAGATCCAGACAGAACTTCAACCTGTTTACTTACATTGATGACTGAAATGTTCTCTACACTAGCAGAACTTCTACTTGGCAAACACAGTTACAACAGCTTACGACATATTTTATGAAATATTGTTTGAGGCCTTAAATAAGTATGCCCCCATGGCAAAGGTCAGAGTGAGGAATAAAGCTTGTCAATGTTTTTTGGTGGAACTGAAGGCCTCTATGATAGTTAGAGATAAGCTCTGGAAGAAAGCACGTAGTACTAAGAACGAGGTGGACTGGTGCCAGTTTAGGAAGGCATGGAATTTATATGCACTAAGATGATTAAAGAAGTTAAGGCAGCATTCTATCGAGCTGAGCTAGACTCAGCTGCCAAGTGCTGCTCCAAAATTTGGAAGACCATCAAGGACTTGTCTGGGCACACAACCAGAAACTCCCTGTCTTCTAAGATTAACTCAGGGGGCACCTCAATTTGTGATAGATTAGGGATCCTGGATTCCGTTAACAATCATTTTGCCACTGCAGGTCTTGCCTTTGACAACTCCCCTGCATGCTCAGTGTTGTTCCCAAATTGGGTTACAAAACCATGATCCTCCACCTCCTAATTCAGTCATTTCATTCCAACCTGCTTCCATGAAACAGGTTGAAGATCTCCTGCTACAACTCGATATCAAGAAAAGCACTGGAGCTGACTCCCTAGAGCCCTACTTCCTAAGGACTGCTTACCATGTTTTAGCTGTGCCAATTACTCATTTATTCAACCTATCCTTGTCCCAGGGGATCCTACCCCCTCTATGGAAAATTGCTCATGTCGTTCCACTGTTTAAATTGGAGGACCCCTGTGATCTCAACAATTACAGACCAATTTCTCTTCTTCCTATTCTGTCTGAACTATTGGAAAAGATAGTAAGCAACCAACCCAGGACCTTCCTAGAATCCATGAGCCTATTAAACCCTGCACAATCTGGTTTCACAGCAAAGCACAGCACCATTTCAGCCCGTGACTGGGATAGTAGAAACTTCATCTGTGCTGTATTCCTGGACGTAAGCAAGAATTTTGACACTGTTGATTATAGCCTGCTTCTCTCCTCTCTGAGGAGCATAAGTCTAGATTCTCTATCCTTGCAATGGTTTGCCGATTACCTTACAGGTTGGCAACAGCAGGTTAAGACAGAAGGCGAGCTCTTCTGTCTTAAACCCTTACAAAGAGGCGTGCCTCAGGGATCCATCCTTGGCCCTCTATTATTTGTCATTTATATTAACAACATTGATGATAGAATAAACAAAGCCAACATACACTTGTTCACAGATGACTCAGTACTGTACATAAATCACCAACGCCTGAAGCTGCTTGTGTGGACCTCCAGGCTGAATGTAACCTGCTGCAGAACCAGTTGTTACATAAAAAGCTTCCACTTTGTGCCAAGAAAATTAAAGTGATGCCCTTCTCTCACGGCAGTCAAGCAGTGAACCTGGCCAGTACTGGATCTTTGCTACAAATCACAACAATAAAGGGTGAAAATCTGGAATTTGTTTCTAAATTTAAGTACCTAATTGTGTGGCTTGATCATAATCTATCGTTCTATTAGCATATTGAGGATTTGATAAAGAGACTAAGGCAGAGGCTGGGTCTTTTTTTCAGAATCAATCACTTTCTCACTAGAGATGCCAAAATATGCCAAGTACAAACAACATTCCTCTCCCTGGTGGACTATGCAGACTTCTTATATAGTCAGTGCCCTGCGTCTTCCCTCATGAAATTAGACATGCTTTATCATAGAGCACTTAGGTTTATTATGAGGCTTCCCCTATCCACTCATCATTGTTCCCTCTATGCGGCTGTAGGGTGGTCCTCCCTTCAGTACAGGTGTAACAGAGATATTGCTTTATGGACTCTCAGAGCTATAACCAAAAAGCTTCCCCAACACATTGCTGATTGTCTCCCAATATGTGTGCCTGGATGCTATGTGCTGAGAAGTTACTCCTTTATTGCATTAAATATACCCAAGGTTAAATTAAGTTTCAGCAGAGTGGCCTTTAGCTTTGTGCTGCTCACTCTGTGGAATAATCTGCAAAAATTGTTGAAGGTAAGTTTCCTTATCAGTTTGGAAACATTCAAGGCCTTATATGTCTGCACTGTGAGGGAATCCTGTGACTGCTTCCCTTTTACCTAGTATGCCACTGAACCCTAGGCACCCTTCTACCTTGTTTGTCCACATATAAGCTTGCTGTTCTGGCCATGGCCTGGTTCTGATTCCCACGTAACTGGTCATCTATCCTTTAAAGAAGTTATCCATGCACCACTGCCATATTTCCTGATAGCTTTGCGAACTCAGTGTCTATAGATACATCACATACTGACTGTTGCAAGCCTGCTGTGTCACTGTTCCATTTATTTCCTATGGTGTATTGTATATTCTTTTATTTTTTTGTATGACGTACATATATGTATAGTACCATACCTTGTGTTTGTAAATTCATATGATGTACTGTGGCCGACCTTTCCGGGTTAGTTTGTAAATACTGACTATTGTAAAATTAATTGTTGTACCTGACCGGCCCAAACCAGGTCCATCTTGTAAATGAGCTCTGCTCAATGGTGTTCACCAAGGTTTATGGATGATGAATGTCATGCACTACCAGCTGTAACACAGAATGATGATGTGGATGGTGAGGGTGATACTATGAGTTCATCTTCATGCTGCCCTTGTAAGTCTAACTCACGTGCAGTGGGACAAGTTGCTTGACTGTAGGGCCTAACCCATGTTGGCTGTCCTTTACATAATAAGAAAGGCTAGATTATTCTCACTTTTTGCTGTGGGAAGTTATTATGAGAATTGTTGCCAGCTAGAGGCTTGTCGCACACTGGATTCTTGTATCACCTTGTCATTGTCAGCCAGTAGGAATGATTTCAAAGGTTTAATTTGTTGACATAGTTGGCTAAGTGCTGTAGGAAACACTTATCCTTGGCATGGCATGAAGAGTTGTCTGTTTGGCAGTATCAGAATGGACATATTTGTGGAACCAATTACCTTCACACACTGTGGGCTGCTGCATAATTGTCTTCAGATGTTTGGGTCTACATAATATAGGGCACCTTAGTCAAACATTAAATTTTTTTACAACGTTGTTTGTGTAATCTGTCCAGCACATATCCTTAGCATAGCATGAAGTGTTGTCCATGTTTTGCAGTTTCTAACTGATCATTATTTTTGGAACCAATATCCTTCACACACTGTGGGATGCTGCATCATTGTCTTCCTAATTTGGGGTCTACATAGGCCTCATACAAAGATTTCTTTTTGGCTAAGTTGCACAAGTGCTCTGTATCCAACACTTATTTGTGGCATAACCTTTCTAATAAGAGGCAGGAAATTTCAAGCCTCCCCCCACAAAACAAGATGAGTAGTAAGGTAAATACTGAGGTACAGTGCTCAACAGAGTGCAGGATAGGGGTAAATGGAAAAATAGACAAGGGCAAAAAGAGCAGGCATGGGGGAAAAAAGGATAACGCCAACATTAAATGGAGGGCAATGAGTACAAATGCCCGTAGTCTGGGAAACAAGCTTCCTGAGCTAGTAGCCTTGATGGAAGATGAACACTTGGATATTGTGGCAGTCACAGAAACATGGTACATGGAGAACCATGACTGGGATGTCAACATACCGAGGTACACAGTCTACAGAAGGGACAGGCGGGGAAAGAGGAAGTGGAGTAGCTCTATACATAAGAGAAGGATCAAAGCTACAGAACTAAAAAGTAAAGGGGGAGGACAAGAGGCACTCTGGGTCACCTTGGAGACAGGGAATGGCATCACAATCCACACAGGGGTTGTATACAGACCCCCATCTCAAGGGGAGGAAATGGACAAAAAAATGATACAGGACATTCTCAAAATGGCTGAAAAGAGGAGATACTGTTAATGGGGGACCTGAATATGCCAGATGTTAACTGGATGAAATGTGCTGCAGCCACATCCAAGAGCAGGGTCATTCTCAATGCCCTGCAGGGGGCAGGCCTTAGACAGCTAGTGTTGGAACCCACTCGGGAGGATGCAATACTAGACCTGGTATTCTCAAATGGAGAGAGGATCACAAATTTAGAAGTCGGTAGACATCTGGGAACAAGCAACCACTGCACAGTGTGCTTCACAATAAGCACAACCATGGAGACAAGCCATACAAAAACAAGCATACTGGACTTTAGAAGGGCTGACTTTGGCAAAATGGGTGAATACCTGAGGAATACACTAGCAAATAGGCAAAAAGGAGGGGGTGGAAGAACAATGGAGAAAAATCAAAACTGCCATCATAGAGGCAACAAGCCTTTGTGTGAAACAGATAAAGAAAACAAAGCGGAGTAAAAAAACACTATGGTTGTCAAAAGAGGTGGCAGGGAAGGTTAAGGAGAAAAAGGCTGCATTCAAAAAGTATAAGGAGGAGTACGACAGGGAGCTGTATCAATTAAAGCAGAAAGAAGTGGGGAAGGCAGTCAGAATAGCAAAAGCCCAAACTGAGGAAAAAATAGCCAAGTCAGTAAAGAAGGGGGATAAAACCTTTTATAGGTACATTAGGGAGCATAGAAAGGTTAAGGGCAGAATAGTAAAGATTAATAAGGGAGAGGGGAAGGTGGGCAGAGGGAGACAGTGAAAAGGCAGAGATACTGAATGAATACTTTTGCTCAGTATTCACAAAAGAAGATGAGGAGGAGTTACCTAAACCAGACAATAGAAGCACTCTGGGTAGGGGGTTGACACCAGTCCATTTACAGAAGAAAGAGCCCTGAAATAACTCCTAAAACTCAAGGTGGACAAAGCAATGGGGCCTGATGGGATTCACCCCAGAATCCTAAGGGAGGACCTAGTGACACCACTGACCACACTTTTTAACAAATCATGGGAGGATGGGGTGGTACCTGAGGACTGGAGGAGGGCAGATGTGATTCCCCTTCACAAAAGTGGGAGCAAGGCAGAAGCAGAAAACTACAGACCTGTAAGTTTGACCTCAGTGGTAGGGAAAATGATGGAATCACTTCTGAAAGAAAGAATTGTTGAGTACCTAGAGGCCAGTGGGGCACAGGACCCAAAGCAGCATGGATTTACAGCAGGAAGGTCATGTCAGACAAATCTAATAGATTTCTTTGACTGGGTGACCAAAGTAATAGACCAGGGAGGGGCTGTGGATATGGCCTACCTAGACTTTAGCAAGGCATTTGACACAGTCCCGCACAAAAGATTAATAATCAAGTTAGCCAGCTTGGGAGTGGGTCCCAGGGTGGTAGCCTGTGTTGCAAACTGGCTGCACAACAGGACACAGAAGGTAATAGTGAGTGGCACACATTATGAAGAAAGGGGGGTCACTAGTGGAGTACCTCAGGGCTCAGTACTGGGTCCAGTCCTCTTTAACATCTTTATAGGTGACATTGCAGATGGTCTGGAGGGAAAGGTATGCCTCTTTGCAGATGATACAAATATCTGTAACAGAGTTGATACACAAGGGGGGGTAGAAAGGATAAGAAGGGACTTGGCAAGGTTGGAGGAATGGTCAGACATATGGCAACTTAGTTTCAATGCAAAGAAATGCAAAGTAATGTACCTGGGAAACAAAAACCCAGGAGAAGAGTACACAATAGCAGTGGAGGTACTAACAACTACAAAAAGGAACGGGACTTGGGGGTAGTCATATTGGATGATCTAAAGGTGGGTAAGCAATGTGAGAAGTCAGTGAGGAGAGCCAGGGGGATACTGGGATGCATAGGAAGGGGCATCACAAGTAGAAAAAGGGAAGTGGTTATCCCTCTGTACAGACAGTTGGTGAGACCCCATCTGGAGTACTGTGTGCAGTTTTGGAGACCTCATAGACACAAGGACATAGACAGGATGGAAGCAGTCCAGAGGAGGGCAACTAAAATGGTGCAGGGTCTGCATCAGAATTCATATGAAGAGAGACTGAGAGAGCTTAATATGTATACCTTTGATGGAAGGAGGGACGGGGGGACATGATAGAAATGTTCAAGTACCTCAAGGGAATCAACAATGTCCAGGAGGGTAGCATCTTTCAGAAAAAGAGATGTGTAAGAAGAAGGGACACAATTTAAAGATAGAGAGGTCTCAGGGGTAATGTAGAAATCTTTTTCATGGAGAAGTGGTGGATCGTGGAACTGCTTTCCTGGGGAGGTTGTTGGGGCTAAAACAGTGGGGGAATTCAAACATGCATGGGACAGACACAAGGCAATTGTAGTGGGGGGTGGCAGGAAGTAGGCTGTTGGTTAACTAGAATCTGCAGCTTATCCAGTAGGTAGGAAAATGGGCAGACTGGGTGGGCCAAGTGGTTCTTATCTGCTCTCAAAGTCTATGTTTCTATGAGGCTTGTCCTTATTCACCCATGTCTGAAGGGACATCATTTTTGGAATCAGCAACCTTTACATGCTGTAAGCTGCTACTGTACATCATCGTCATCTTCAGGTGTTTAGCCTTTTTGTGTTACATATGCCTAATAAAATACTAAGTGGGAAATTGATGACAGACATTTCTGTGTCAAAGACTGTGTCACAGAATATGTCAGGTTTGTTAGTGATGAAGACACATAATTTTTGGGATCATTAGTCTCCATATGGGCTACTGCACCAGTCTGCTGCTTTGTGTACTTTACGGCAGAAAGGAAATACAAAACAATGGTTTTATACAGTTGAACTAGGAAAACTAATTCAAAACCAAGTGGACTTTGATGAGTTTTACCTGGTTTGATAAGCCATGTTTGCCAGATTGAGCTTTGGCAGGTTCACGCAGCTTTAAATCCATTCAATATAAACATACTACCTATACCAGCTGCTGCTAACACACTCTTTTTTAGAGTTTACCGTGACTGTTTTTGTCTTTATAAAAATATATGAATTTATTGAGAATATTTCCTGACCCCAAACTAAACATTATGCGTAACAAGGTCAATAAGTTGCTGAAGGTGAATTCAACCTGCTGGATTCACTTTTGTGTTGTGCTTCTTAGAGTAAGAGTTCCCCAGTAAGAGTAAGAGTTCCCAAGTGAGATATGTGGTAAAATATAACATTTTATTTTTTCAAATCCATCATCTGACAGTAGAGGTACAACCATGTGTTAAATTCATATGTCAGCAATATCTATATCTATATCTATATCTATATCTATATCTATATCTATATCTATATCTATATTTATATCTATAGATATTAGTGGCACAGTAACACCACTATAGTTAGGGTTGAGCAGTTTAATATCTTTGCAGCTGTTCAACAGATTTGTTGCATGCAAAGTCTCAGGGCTTAGATCTCTTGATGTGCAAGTTTCATTCCAGTTGGATGTACGGATTCTGAGAAGCAGATAGCAAAAAAAAGTTAAACAAATCAGTTTTTTGCTATTTTTATGTTACTGCTTAGTGCCCAAACAGTTTGGAATTTTGATCTGAAATTGTTAGGATAGAAAAGGTGTGGCCCACACATGTGCCTTTTGCTGGTTTGGTGAAAAAAAAAATCCATTCCAATGTTATTAAATTTAGAAATTTTGGTTCTGAGCATGCACAATACAGTCTTTTGGACAGTTGCTTGGAACAAAAAAAGAATTTGGTCCACATGAAAAAGGATCCTTTTTTGTATAGGGATAATCCCTTTTCATGAGGAAAAAATCTTCTTTTGTATGGCCACCATCTTGCTTCTGTAAAACAAATTGAAAAACCCACAAAAATGACATCCTGCACATGCACCAACATATGTATATTGCTTACTGGAACTCCGTTTGGTGGATTCTGCACTTAGTTTCTGGAAAAATGACCTAGAATGTATCTTTGTAACATTTAAAAATCCTTTTTCGTGAGACATTTTTTTTTTCTTATGGGCATATGAAAAAAGAATTGGTCCAATTGAAAATAGGATGGCTTCATATGAAAAACAAATTTGGACTATGTTTTTTCCAGTTATTTTTTTGTATGAAGGCATTCTTTTTTCAAATGAAAGAATACTGCATACGAAAAACGATGCCTTCATATGAAAAAAGAACTAGAAAAAAACTAAGTCCAAATTCTTTTTTCATATGAAGGCATCCTTTTTAGAATGCTATTTCCATTCATGTGAAAAATGAATGCCCTCATACGAAAAAAGAATTTGGACTTAGTTTATTCCCATTTTTTTTTCATATGAAGGAATCCTTTTTCATATGCTTTTTTTCATTCACATGAAAAAAGAATGCCTTCATATAAAAAAGAAATTGGACTTAGTTTTTTTCCCATTCTTTTTGCATATGAAAACATCTTTTTTCATATGACTTTTTTTTTCATTCATATGAAAAAAGAATGCCCTCATACAAAAAAAAAAAAGATTTTGGTCTTATTTTTCCCCCACATTTAAAATTCAAGAAACCATAACTCCCTCAGTATTAGGACATAATGGACAATCTATATATCTAAACAAAGGTCTTAGTGAGTACTATAAGAATAATACATAATTCCTCTACATAAATTTAGGGCCCACATAAAAAGCTTATAAAGGTTAAAAATGAAAATCCTCATAGGATAACAATGGAACTTGAATGAGCCATAACTCTCTCAATATGTGGACTTAAGGGACAATGTATATATAGTATCAAAAGAAAGGTCTCAATGAGTACTGCAACAATAAGACATATCCACCCTAAACTTTTATAGTAAATACAGTATATACAGTATAAAAAATGAAAATTCCCATAGGATAACATTGGAACTTCACCAAGCTGTAACTCCCTATATATTTGGAGTTATGAGACAAAGTGCACCTCAAAACAAATGCCTTAATTGGTACTACAAGAATAACAAATATTCCCCTGTAAACATGTAGGAGCAGTACAAAAAGATAAATGACCAATGACAAATAAAAATGACCTTAGGACAACATTCAAACTTCAACAAGCCATAACTCCCTCAATATCTGGACTTAAGGCAAAATGTGTGTGTATATATATATATATATATATATAAACTAAGGTTTTAATGAGTACTATAAGAAAAACACACAATCCCTCCTAAACATTTAGGTGCAGTATAACAAAAATAATAACAAATGAAATTCCCACACATAGCATTGGAACTTCAACAAGCCATAACTCACTCATATATCTAAACAAAGATCTTAATGAGTACTACAAGAATAATACATGATCCTCCTAAATAAATTTAGGGCTCACATAAAAAAACATAAACATTAAAAATGAAAATTCTCATAGGATAATATTGGAAGTTTAATAAGCCATAACTCCCTCTGTATCTGGACTTATGGGGCAATCTATATACCAAAACAAAGGTCTTAATGAGCACTGCAAGAATAACGCATATTCCCCCATAAACAGTTATAGGCAATAGAAAACAAAATGGAAATTCCCATAGCATTGCATTGGAACTTCAACAAGCCCATAATTCCCACAGTATTTGGACTTAAGGGACAATCTATATGTTGAACAAAGGTCTTGATGACTAGTACAAGAATAACACATACCCCCCCCCAAACAGTTAGGGGCAATATGAAAAAAAAACTGCAACAAATGAAAATGTCCATAGGATAACATTGAAACATCAACAAACCATAACTCCCTCAATATTTCGACTTAAGGGACAATCTATACTGTATATCAAAACACAGATCTTGATGAGTAGTACGAGAATAACATATTTCCCCCCAAAACATTTAGGAGCAATATAAAAAAACAGTAACAAATGAAAAGTCCCATAGGATAACCCTGGAACTTCAACACATCATAACTCCCTCAATATCTGGATTTAAGGGACAATATATATGGGCCTTCTATTCTGACATAGGAAACATCTAACCCCAGAAGCTCTGTCCATAGCTGTCCAGAGCTCCATCATCAGCATCATTGACTATGGTCTCATTATCTATGGATCTGCCACAACCTCATCTCTCAGGCATGTTTCTACTTCCCTCAATCAAGCCTGCCTATTCGTTACTGGTTCCCACCATCTCACCCACACCTGCGACCTCTACTCCAAAACAGGCTGGCTGCAACTGAACAACTGAATCAAATACCAAACCTGCATCACTGCTAAGAAAATCAAGATGGGAAAGGCACCACCAGGAGTCAGCACCCTCCTCAAACCCAAAATCACCAACCGCAACACCAGGAGCTTTAAGCCCCAAATCCTTCAAATCCCCCGCTGCCGCACGTCCCAAGGCCAAAGGTAATTTGCATACAGGGCTCCATATTGGCTGAATGAGCTCTCTATTGACACTTCATCCACAGCAACGCTTGGAGCATTCAAAAAAAAAAGCTCCGCCACTCCATAACTGGCACCTCCACCTATGCCTGCACCCTATAACATCTTCATTCCCTACGCTGCTTCTGACCTTATAGGTGTCAGTTTCTGCCCTCTCTTCTTGCACTTACCTGTCCAATGCAACTTCTAATGCACTTGCCCTGTGTCTGTCCTGACAAGGCCCCTCGGCTGCCTCACCCTGACCTTCTACACCTATGCCTTCCCCTACTCTCAGCCCTCTCCCCTTCTTGCCCTCTTCCTCCTGCTGTTTCTTGAGTTACTCATCACTCAGTCTGATTTTGTCAAGCAAAGTTACTGTCTAAAAACATTTACCTGTAACTGTTTTATGTTTTAGTGTCTGTTACCCTGTAACCAGCATGACGTGGAACCTTTGTAAAAGAGCCTTGGCTCAAAGGTACTTTGTAACCCTAGACACAAATAAATAAATACATATATATTTATATCAAAACAAAGGTCTTAATGAGTACTACAAGAATAACACCCATTAAGCATTTATGGGTAATATAAAAAAAACATAAAAATAAAAAATGCAAATTCCTATAGGATGACATTGGAACTTTAACAAGCCATACACTAAGGGAAAGAAATCGCTGTTTCAGCCAAAAGGGCCACAACAACAAACATGTATGTTTCTATGAAGGAATGAAAGTGCAAGGCCTGGAGGACTCAGAGCTCCCACCGGCAAATGAACATAGGATTATACTATCTCAAAAAGTAAGAAAATCAATTGCAAAAAACTTTATTAATGCATTAGTTAGTGTTAAAGCAACAAAAGTAGGGAAATGTGGTGTTAGGGTTGCCAATCCTAACACACCACCCTCATTCTGAAGGCAGCAACAAGAAAAAATATTATAGTTTGACCGCTCCTGCATCTTTGCAAATAAAGCATGGGATGTGCCTTGGGGTCATCAACCCTAACGCTCACCCAATTTTCATATACTGTACATATCTCAGCTTTTTACTGATGGAATGGGGTGAGCATTAGGGTTGATGACCCCAAGCCACACCCCATGCCTGATTTACGAAGATGCAGGAGATGTCAAACTGTAATGGTTTTTCCTGTTGCTGCCTGCAGGGTGGGAGTGGGGCGTTAAGACTTGCAACCTTAACATCACATTTCTCTACTTTTGTCACTTTAACCGTAACCTGGTGCATTAAAAAAGTATTTTACAATGTGTGTGTGTGTGTGTATATATATATATATTTTCCAGAAAATAGTGATCTCTGGACAGCTGGCCTTATTGTGTTGTCTTGTGAATAGCTATATTGACTACATGATTTTAGCTAATGGAACAAAAATAATAAAGTCTTGCATGGCTGATTATATGGCAACCGTTGTGTCTTTATATCAGTGGACAGGCCTACATTTGGAATAGGCTTCTTTTGTTTTAAAATGTTTAGTCAAAAAGGTTCCTTTCTGACAAAGTGTCTTATGTTTTTTAACTAACCCACACTGTTGCAGACTAAAGTGGCATTCATCTGTATTACTGGTTTTGATGTCATCCTCTTCTTGTAGTCTTGGGCAAAATGTTGTGGGTGCAGAAGATGGAGTATACTAAAGAAACAAAACATTCCCCAGGTTACTTTTCAGGAGTGTTAGACACTCTTGATAATCTCTGTATTGCTGATTCATTAGAGTGTCAGGAATTACATTCCCTCCTGCACTAAGCTCTGAGCTCTCCTCTGACACCACAACAGAGTGTGGGATACTGGAGGATAGGGGCACTTCCTGGTCTACCTGCCTCTATTATTCTCCCTGTTCTGCAACTTGGTGTACGTTTTGGCATTGGAAACCTGCATTACACACAAGGGTTAGCCTTTTTAAAGGCGTTTGAAACAAATTTTGGGTATCTAGCGTTAGCGTGAAACCGGAAGTAGCGCGATCATGCACTTCCGGTTTTCGAGCATAAAACAACTCGCACTAGCGAGCGGGCAGCATTAAACATACTGGCTAAGTGCTGGCTGAATGAAACCTTGCTTAAATGAAACTTTGCATGTTATCCTGCTGAAACTGTCAATGATTTTACTTGTAGTTACTTTAGCTCTGGGAAAAGGGTACCATCCCTAGCTCTGAGCTCTCCTCTGACACCACAAAGGAGTGTGGGATACTGGAGGATAGGGGCACTTCCTGGTCTACCTGCCTCAATTATTCTCCCTGTTCTGCAACTTAGTGTACGTTTTGGCTTTGGAACCCTGCATTACACACTAGGGCTAGCCTTTTTAAAGGCTTTTAATACAAATTTTAGGCATCTAGCGTTAGCGTGAAAGCAGAAGTAGCGCGATCACACACTTCCAGTTTTCGAGCATAAAACAACTCGCACTAGCGCGCGGGGCGAGCGTGCATGGAGCCGCATGCGGAGTCATGCGCAGAGACACGCGCATCTTGTGCATGTCTACAGTGTCCACCAGGGAAATCAGGACCAGGACACCAGACCCTTCAGTACTCAAGTGAGGTAATATAAAATAAAAAAAAAAAAAAAAAAAAGTTTTCTGATAACCACACTGACTGTTGTATATTAGCCAATATGAAGAAAGCAAATAAGCTATGTTCATCTTGCCAGATGTATACCACTGGCAAACAAGTGCCTAACTTTATTTGTGACAGATGTATACTGGTTAAAGACCTGCAGGATGAAATTAAACACCTACAGCCTAACGAGATGTTAAACTCTGAAATCAAAGCTCTGGAGGATTATATAGACCATATGTCACTTCTAGTAGAAGCAAACACTTCTACCACAAAACATTTGGAAAACACTTTCTTATGAACCACCCTTAAATATTCCTCCCACTCCAAATATAGCGGTGCAGCCAGTCACTACCTCTACCCCCTCTACCACTGCTATTAACAATTTAACTCTGCACCACAAAGATATAGATAACTGGACAAAAATACCCCGAAAAAAATGCATCAAAAAAGAAATCACTTATCCCCTAGTACCTATACAATCCCAATACATAACTCATTTGAATACCTTTTTCAGAAGACTGATGAGGTACCAGATGTTACATTAGGAATACACAGCAACACCACACCTAAGGTTTCAATACCTTTATAGCAGCTGAATGCTGAACAGCCTTATACCCCTATCACAGATGGATCTGACAAAAATGTCCATGAACACAACATACATTATTCTAGCAAAGAAGGATCAAAACCTCAGTCAGACAATGAAACATGTAATAACTTAATAGCCAAACCTTTCTTGGCCACTACCTTTCAGGCCACTACTTCATCACCTTTTTCTCCATCAAACCAGGCAGTACCAAGCACAAAACAACAGGTATTTGTCCTTGGAGACTCTATTATAAAATACATTGACAGGGGTGTATGTAACCCCGACAAAGAACACCAAACTTGTTCCAGCTACAGAGGGCCAAAAATTGCAGATATCACTTCAATGATTAAACCTACCTTATCATCGGCTGGTGAAAATCCTTTAGTGATTATCCATACAGGAACCAATGTTGTTGGGAGATCTCATCTCCAGCAAATCAAACAGGACTATGTTGCCCTATGCAATGTATTAACAGAACGTGGCTGTAGTCTATGTATCTCTGAAATATTACCCGTCCCAAGAGCCACCAGGTACATCACTTCCAAAGTAAAAGCTTTGAATGAGTGGCTCCGTAAATGGTGTTATCGGCAAGGAATAACTTGTCTAACACACTGGGAGGAATTTGAAGATAGACCATCATTTTACAGCTGGGATGGCTTGCATCTCAACAGAAGGGGTAGTACTGCCCTAGGGTGTAAGATAACTTCCTTTATAAATAAACATTTAAACTGATAAAAAAGGGGGAGACTGGGGCACCCCCATATCTCTTATTACTAATCCCTGCTTACAACATAGCACTAACCTAAACATTCTATCCTTGAATGCTTGATCTATGACTATTTCCAAGCATGCTGAGCTTGAAATACTGGCTCAGTCTTTAGATCTAGCTTTAATAGCCATCACTGAAACCTGGGGTAACACAGACAAAAAGTGAACTGAAGAAATTCCTGGCTTTAAGCATTACTATAGAAATAGAGAGGACTCAAGGAAAGGGGAGGGGTCAGTTTATATGTAAGGGAAGACATTCCCTCTTATGAATCAACAATTAAAGTACATACTGAAAGTTTATAGGTCTATATTAGACCCACGGGTATCCCCCAGCTACTTATTGGGACTTGTTACCGACCACCTTCCTCTGATATAAACCAGACCAGGCAGCTAGCAGATGAGATCACCCAGATAGTGCATAAAGACTCAGTCCTCATACTGGGGGATTTTAATCTTCCCACTATTAACTGAAACACCTTATCTAGTACTAACCAACATGATGAGCAAATTCTCTCGGCCATTATTAACCTAGGTCTCAAACAAATAGTCACTGAGCCAACAAGGGGAACAAATATACTAGACCTTATTATAACAAATTTAGAGACTCTTACATATGACCTTCGGATCTTAAACCCATTAGGTACTAGTGATCACATGATTATATTCTTTTCTATACAACTTCCCCTACAACCTAAAACTAATAAACTAAAAATAGAACAATACCATAAGGCTGATTTCCACAATATTAATTATTCTTTAAAGTCTCTCAACTGGGAATTGCTTCTTTCCCCATTAGAAACTGAAGAAGCCTGGGCCTTTCTAAAGACAAAAATCCTCCAACTTGAAAAGCAATATGCTCCAGAAAAATATAAGTATAATAGTAAAGACAAGATACTGCCTTGGTTCAACGAAACTATTAAAAAACTAATAACACACAAAAATAAACTCTTCTCAAACTTAAAGAAATGCTCAATAGATCTGAAAGATATAGCCTTAACAAAATACACGGAGGCAGTCAAAGAACTAAAAAAACAAATCATCTTGGCTAAACGCAATCTGGAATTTAAAATAGCGCACACAAAAGACTGCCACAAGGCACTATATTCCTATCTAAATGGGAAAAAAGGTAATAACAACCTGATCAGCCCATTGGTCTCTAATAACATAACTATAACATCTGATATTGAAATGGCTACAGAACTAAACAAGTATTTTTCATCAGTTTCTGTCCAGGGACCAACTATCATTCCACCTAATAAAACAGTATCAAAGTTAGAAGTACATAAAATTTCCTTTCAGGACACGCAGAGGATACTCGATTCATTTAAACATCATACGAGCCCAGGACTGGACATTATTAGTTCCAAGTTTCTTTTAGGGACAAAAGACTCAATTACCCTACCTTTAACAATTATCTTTAATAAATCCCTTTGAGAATCCTCAGTCCCTGCTGATTGGCGTACAGCCACTGTTACACCCATTTTCAAACAGGGTTCCCATTCGAAAGTTGAAAACTATAGGCCCATTAGCCTAACTTCTATACCATGCAAATTAATGGAAGAAATTATTAAACAACAACTTGAAAGTGAAATGGCAACTCTAAACATCAATGTTGACTATCAACATGGGTTCAAACCAGGTTTTTCATGTACTACGAACTTGCTCTCTTTCTATAACCATATCAGTTACAACCTTGATTGTAATATACCCACAGATGTCATTCTTTTGGACTATAGTAAGGCATTTGATAAAGTGTCACATGTCATCTTGGTTAATAAACTAATCCACTTAGGTTTCTCATCATCCATTATCTCATGGATAAATAGTTGGCCTGGAAATAGGACTCAGAGAGTAAGTGTAAATGGTGCAATGCCTGACATGGGGGAGGTGACTAGTGGGGTGCCTCAGGGATCAGTTTTGGGTCAAACATTGTTCAACTTCTTCATTAGTGAATGTGTATCTCGGCCAACAATTTTATGGTCAAATTTGCCGATGACACTAAACTTGGGGGTAAGGTCAACAACCAGAGTAACAGTTATAACCTAAAACTTGACCTAGCCTCAATTGAGAACTGGGCACTTAATAATAGAATGTACTTTAATGTTTCCAAATGTGCAGTACTTCACTTGGGAAAAAACAACCCCAGACAAACATACTTCCTAAATAACACCATTATCAGGACTTCCGATGTAGAAAAAGACCTGGGAATATTAGTAAATGATAAATTATCTTCTTCTTCTCACTGCTCTAGAGTAGCAAATCAAACTAATGCACTACTTCGTAGGATTAACAAAACTTTTGTTTCTAAATCAGAACAATACCTCATGACTTTGTATAGGTCACATGTCAGGCCCCATCTGGACTATGGATCCCCATTTTGGAGTCCTTACTTAAAGACTGATATTAATAGAATCGAACAAGTCCAATGTAGAGCCACTAAACTTGTCCCCCGCTTCGCTCATTTAGACTATGATACCAGATTGCAAAAAACAGGACTTTATTCACTTAAGCGGAGACAGATTAGAGGTGATCTTCTGCAGTTGTTCAAAATTCTGAAATCTCTTACTCAAATAGTAATATATGGTATTGATTACTCCTCAAGAAAAATTGTGCCTAGACTCCACAACAAACAACTGGAAGTAAAAAAGGCAAATAACAACAAGAGGTTAAATTATTTCTTCATTAGAACTCCCAAGATATGGAACACATTATCACAGGACACAGTTGACTCACCAACTATTACAATATTTAAGAATAAACTTGATAAATGGATGGAAGATCAGAATTTGAGTAAAAAATTCCATGTATATGGAGGACAATCTCGATAGGCAAACTGCCTCCTTTTGTCCTATAAACCAAGTAAACCAAATGCACTCAGAAAAAATATAGATTATCTGACATTTTTGCTGATGCAAGCAGTTGAAAAGGCCACGTTCCACATCTTTTTGAATGACAAAATAATGATGGAATAACACTACTTGCTTCCATGCCCTCATAAAACTATTTATACTAAATAGTATAGTATAGTATGGGTAATTATAAGCAAGGGAGTAAATCATGACTCACTACATTGGTGTTGGCATCATTATCAGTTACTAGGAATTTTAGCAAAAGGTTGTTACTCTACCCTGAACCTGATACCTTCCCCCAACTCTTTCCTTACCATTAGTACATAATTTGTAGATACTCATGCCTATAATGTGTGCTATACAGATAATTTGCGTTTGTTCTGCAGATCACATATACTTTATCTTTATTCATATTGCACCATATGCCTCTAACTCTAGGAAGTTATATGCTATGGGGCCTCTGCTGTGGGAGGGGACTAACCAGAGTTCTTATAGTCATTATGTGACAATGAGTCAAAGGAGGGGAGACAGGGCACCTTTTAAAGGGACACTGGCAATCCTTCCTGCATCATATTATTTCAAGTTCAAACCCCACATTTTGTGATTGCTTACCTTCTCTAAAACTCATTGAAGTTGTTGATTGTCTGATCTGCTTCCTTTCTTAGTATAATTGAAATGCATGGCAATGGTGTTTTTATACACAACCTTGTTTTGCTTCACATCCATGATCTACTCTTATTGCATACATCCTGATGATTAGAAGCACCCCAAACAATGCAGTCATTCATGATTCAGTAGTCGCCCCTCCTCCCACAGTATTATGAGGGGCTAGATTGCAGTAGGGTTATTTCCAAGTCCAAGAGAGATGCAGTGGAAGTAGATAAAAGATGTAAACAAACATTTTTTGTGTGGACACACCAGCATGGTGAGCAGTCTGTTTTTACTCTTAAAAAAGGAAAAAATAAATCAGAAGCAAACTACCAGCTACATCAGCAATCTCTACAGAATGTGAGCAGTTATAACATGTTTTTTAATCTACAGACAATACGAGGACTAAGGGGGTGACAGTGTCTTTTTAACAACTTAAAACAGCGTTTCATCAGCAAGCCAATAATTCACTGTACACACATCATTTTATAGTCAAACAGAAATTTATTTTGATGACACTTGCCAAAAGATAATATTTCCCATAGCTCTCAACCATCTGCACAAGCCCACCCTGACCCACAACATCAATTTTATCAAAATCTCCTTTTTTCTAGTTAAAAAGACACTCACTTTTCTGTATTTGTGCACAGTCCCATTTATGAAAGCACTGTCTTGTGGTCCTGTTTGTAAATACACCATTGCATTTTGAGTCAGTACTAATCTAGTGACTTACAGTGCAAGAGCACTTTTTCAGCTGGGATCACAGTGAAAACACAATAAAGTAAGTTTCTTTTAATTTAAAAAAGATTTTGATACAATACATGTTGTTAGTCAAGGTAGCTTTATGTAGATGGGTGGGGGACAATATGGGGGCATATTCAGTTTTGCCAAATGTCTCTTTACTTTCTGTTAGATATATTTAACTCTCTATAATTATCTATATATTATAAAAAAAATACAAAATACTGAATTATGAATTCTCAAGAGAATAATTCCATCTTGGGGTTTTGGAGATAAAAAAAAAAAAACATTTAAACTTGTCTCTCAAGGTTTATCATATCCCCCAAACCCATCAATAAAATAATTATACCTCTGTAATTTATAGTTGGCTATCGTTTATTCTATATATTCAAAATATTTACTGACCCCACAGCAGATATTATGGGTAACCAGGTAATAAAGCTGTAAATGGTGAGCTGAATGTAGTTGGGCCATTTTGGTGCTGAAATCCTTAGTGGTAATGGTTCCTAAGTGAACTGTGTGGCAAATGAAAAAAATGTGTTTTTTTTTGTACAAAATTATCATGTAATCTCAGAGACATAATCAAGCATAAGATTTATATGTAAACATTTAAAACGTATATTTTTGAGAAAAATTGATAATTCTAGAATACAAATTTTAGGCTGTGCTTTGTTTTATTACCATGTAAACAAACATGTTAGTAACATGATTTTAGCTAATGGAATAAAAAGGATAAGGATCTGATCACTGATTGTACTAGTGTAACCCTTGTACCCTGCACCCCAAGAACCAGATATTCTCACCTTTGTGGACTGGCTTATAGGAAACAACCTTTTAAAGGGGAAACATCAGCACTAAGAACCTAACATCCATGTATGGGACTGGTTCCAATTTGTGCTTTTGTGTGAAAAAAATGTTTTAGCTTACTGCTTACTGCAGTATATTAGATTGTATTAGACTGGTTTTGTTGACTTCCAAGCTTACTTTTTCTGAAAATGCAAATCCCAGAATCCCCTGCAGATGACTTCAGAACAGAGCGGCAGCAGTGAGAGATTCATTAGCCTGCAGAGCATGTTAGAGCTTTAATAAGCTCTGATCACATGTTTTCCGGTTCCTCTGTTCTTCCAGGGCTAAGTACATTCCTCAGTAGAACAGAAGAACAGAGCGTGTAAAAATTTTAACATGCATTGCGTACTTTTGAATCTCCCACTACTTTCAACCTTGCTGTGATGGCAGCTGATGTCGGCTGCAGGGGATTCTGTGAACCTCTCCTCGGCCCTTAACAGCACCTGTCCCATTGGGCTATGAGCTCCGGTGGAAGGCCGCTATTGGACAGCTCATGTGCAAGACCTCCTCCGATTGGCTGGTATGCTTCTCTAGTGTTAGCTGCTGCTTTTCACACTGTTCACTCTCCCTGCTTTCTTATCTTGAATTTGAAAAAGTACTAGGGGAGTTTTTGGCCCACCCTCGCCCCCACAGCCTATTAAATATGCATAAGCTCCTCCTTCTCCTCTACTACCATGCCACTACTGGATGTTTGATTTCCCACCCACAGCTCAGCTACCCTGCTACTATTAGATGTAGGATTCTCTCTCTCTCTCTCATATTTTCCTTTTGCTATTCTCTCGTGCCACACTAATGCACTTCCAAAACTACTGCAGCCCTATATTAGTGCAGCAATTTTGATCTGAATGTAAAGGCCCCCACCTATTACGCCTTCAAAAATGATGGCACCACTAAGAATGGGGCTACTAGCCCTCCTCATCTCCTATCTTGTGCTGGTGATGGGCTTAAAAAGTACAGGACTCAAGACTAACCCTGTCTCCAGTCCTGGTTACATCTCCCCCATTGGGGTTACATCAAGAGGTACCTGGATTGAGTCATGCCTAAAACATGACTTCAGAACCCCACCCAATATATATAGAAACCTCCTGTACCTCACAGAATCCCTATAGCTGCCTTATTATGTAGCCGTACCACCATGGCCACACCTAACACTCTGCCTCACAGAGTAAAAACAAATAGGCTAAGCTGGGTACACTGGGCTCACATTCTAAGAAAGCTGCTACTGATCTCTGGAGATGTCCACCCAAACCCAGGGCCGCCTCTTGCCAGACCACACATGAGACTGGGTCACCTCAAGATAGTCTCATTAAACATTCACGGTCTCCTTAGCAAACTACAGCAGTTCCAGGCCTGGGTGGAGCTACTGTACTTCAACCAGATATAATAACTCTTACCAAAACATGGCTGTCAACTAAGGTCAGTGATGCCACTATTGCCCTAGACAGCTACACCGTGTTCCAGCAGGACAGATTGACCAAATGGGGTGGAGGATGCTTAGTTCACCTGAAAAGTGAGATAAATGCCCTACTACTGCCTTGTAGATTACACACCAAGGAGGTGCAAATACTTAGCCTAAAGCTCACACTGGGCCAGCAAAACAAAGTGTTATTACTATCCACTGTGTACATATCCCCTGGCACCCATAAAATTGGTATCCAGCAAGTGCTAAGCAATCTGGAATAGTTAAAGCACAACTAGGAACATATTATTGTTGGTGACTTCAACACCAATTGGCTGTCCCATGACACCCTCACAGTTTGAGAGCAGGTAGCTGGTCTCTACCTCACCCAACTGGTCTCACAAGCTACTAGATTTAATTACAAAACTGACACAAGTACACTAATTGATTGGCTCCTTGCAAGCTGCCCAGAGCACACCTCCAAGGTTACTGTCCTTCCAGATACCCTCAGTGATCACTCTCTGGTAATGTGCACATGGTCAGATATGACCACCATTAGTGCTCCCCAGGTCTCATGAAATCACTCACTGGGCAACTGGATTACTTTAGGCAATATTTGAAACTTGTGGATTGGTCGCCACTAGACAGAGCTGAGGATGGCAGCCAAGCCCTCAATTTCTTTGTTACAATGTTTAACAAGGCCTGTGACATCTGCCTATAAAACTAAAAGAAACTAGAGGGGCTACTAACCCATGGCTCACAGGCTCCCTCCTTGAGCTCATGCGGAAAAGGGATAAACTCTAGCATAAGGCCAAAGCAACATGCAAAATGGCAGCTCTCATTGTTTATAAGACTGCCAGAAACAAATGTACAAAACTCATCCATTAGGCTAAGGCAACCTACTTCAACAATCTACTAAAAAGGAGCTGGGGACATGGGAAGGAGTTCTGGGACTCTGTAAAATCACTCACAGGGAAACCCTCCAAAGCTGAACCAGGGCTAATAGTCTCCACCATTGGGACACATCAGGAACCAGGTGACATAGCTAACACTTTTAACCTGGCTTTCACTGATCTAAGCTTGGTACTTCCTAGTGACTACCTGACTCCCTCAACTCTAGATCTAGACCTCACCACCGCCTCGCCTCATTCGGCCAAGGGCAATGCCCCCCTTTTCTACTTCAAGCAGCTCACCAGAAATGACACCACCAAATATATTAAACATGTACTAGGTTGCCCGGTGGTGCTGAGGGTTGAGGCACTGGACACCACACCTTGCACCACGCCGGCGACCCAAGTTCAGGAGTGAGCTCGGGTTGCCAGGGGCTGTCAGGGGAGGAAAGTGATTGAGCATCCGAAGGACTGCTCTCCCTCTCCGGGAAGGGGGGGTCCACAATGGTCAGTGCCAGACTGCCACCAGGCAGAGGCTGGGAGGTGGAGACGCATGCCGTAATTAGGGGTGGAGTTGGGGGCAGACACCTGGATGTGGGCATGTGCAGATGTGTGTGCACTCCTGACCATCAGTGTCATTGCACGTCCACCGACTCGGGGAATCCTGGAACAGGAAAAGAGTGGCGCCTCCTACAGCTTGATGGCTGTCCATGAGTGTTCATCAGGACACTGGCACCCCGAGCTGGATCCATCTGGGTGGGGAGTTAGGGGGCTCCCTGCCACCCTACTGTGGGGGGGAGCCACAGGGGCTATAGGGGTGCCAGCGGTTCCGGGCGAGATGGACGGCAGCCGGATCCAAGCTGACCGGCCTCGAGAAGTACAGCTGGGGTGTAGAGAGGTGGTTACAGGAGGGAAAAAAAAACAACATGTACTAGGGAAGACAAGGATGGGGAGAGACCTTGTTGACATGAAGCTGGTGGCACGCTGGTGACCCAGGTTCGGGAGTGAGCTTGGGTGACTGGGGGCTGGCAGGGGAGGAGAGGGATTGAGCATCCGAACGACTGCTCTCCCTCTCCAGGAAGGGGGGGTCCACGACGGTCGGTGCCCGACTGCCACCTAGCGGAGGCTGGGAGGTGGAGGTGCACGCCGTACTTAGGGGTGGATCCGGGGGCAGACACCTGGACATGGGCATGTGCAGACGCATGCACACTCCCAACCATCAGCGTCCTTGCATGCCCACCAACTTGGGGAATCCTGGAACAGAGAAAAGAATAGCGCTTCCTACGGCTTGATGGCCGTCCGTGAGTGTTCATCGGGACGCTGGCACCCCGAGCTGGATCTATCTGGGTGGGTAGTTAGGGGGCTCCCTGCCACCCCACTGTGGGAGGGGTAAGCCACAGGGGCTATAGGGGTGCAAGCGGTCCCGGGCGAGATGGACGGTGGCCGGATTCCAGCTGATGGGATGCGAGAAGTACAGCTGGTGTGTAGAAAGGCGGTTACAGGAGGAAAAAAAAAACAAACATGTACTACAGAAGACAAGGATGGGAAGCAACCTTGTTGACATGAAGCTGGTGCACTTACAGTAAATGAGCTGATGGATCCACTTACTAAAGTTTTTAATGCCTCACTAAGGTCAGGAGTGTTCTCTGACAAGTGGAGGAAGGTGCATGTCACCCCATCTTCAAAACAGGGGATGCCACCAATCTGTCTAACTACAGGCCCATCTCCATTCCCCCCCATCTAAAGCCCTTGAATGAATTGTCTCAGACCAGCTCACGAATTGCCTTTTGAAATACAACCTTCTCTGTGCCCAGCAACACAGGTTCCGTAAAGACCATTCCATGATCACTGCCCTGGTTAACTTCATCTCCAACATTTACAATGCCTTTGATGATGGTCTGGCAGTTGGGTCTATTTTTATAGCCCTCACAAAGGCATTTGATACCATCAACAATCAGCTCTGCTTGCAATACCTGCTCTTCATCGGCCTGTCCATAGACACGGTTACATGGTTCAAGAGCTACCTCTGGACAGGACTCAATGTGTCAAAATCAAAGACACTCTATCTGAGCTAAGAGAGGTGAGTATTGGAGTCCTACAAGGCTCAATACTGGGGCTGCTCCTTTTCAGCCTCTTCATAAACTCCCTGTCCTCAGTATGCCCAGTGTATATTATGCTATATGCTGATGATGCGGTCATCTCAGTAAGTGGAAAAAAACTACCCTCTATCACCCATGAACTGGAAGCAAATTTTCACAGGCTTGAGACATGGTTTTCTAATAATAAATTGCTGCTCAATTATAAAAAACAAAAAAAAACAAGAGCCTGCTTTTTATGGTTCCACAGAACCGAATGAAATTTGGGAAACTATAGGTATGGAGTAGCAAAGGGGTTATACTGGAACAGAAAGGACCAAGCTTGGCAAAGCGTCCAACGTGGGGTGTGAAACTTTGGTGTTGGGTAGCCTCCCTGGGCTACACCATTCTTATCAGAGGAACTGCCAATAAAATCCTATAAAGCAGTAAGCTAAATATAAAAGAAGCGCTTGCTTGTTTTTTTATGCACAGAGAGCTTGGTCCTTTGTGGTGCCGTTAATACAATAAGACCTTAACACCCTTCCCTGGGAGTGACCCTCTTTTTGTCTTTTTTATACTAGAGCAGGTTGATGCCTTTAAATATCTTGGGGTTCACATGGATAATGCCTTCTCATTCACAACCCATGTAGACCACAGCCAATACAAAAGTAGGTGTTCTCTGCCAACACCGTCACTACATGCCATCTGAGACCCTAAAGCTAATTACAAGCAGCACAGTCCTATCTACCATAGACTACGGCCTTATAATCTATGGTGCTGGAACTGACACAGCCCTCAAAGGGTAAAAACCCTTCTCAATAAAGCATGTAGGCTGGTCCTGGGAGCAGACCACTGGACTCACACTTGTGACCTCTATAAAGCAAATGGATGACTGCCCCTTCACCTCAGGGCCAAATACCAGGCCTGCCATCTGGGAAAAAAAGCCATGCTCAGGCTGGCACCTGAATCCACATTTTATCTATTCAAACTAAATTAGCCAACTGTCAGTACACAAAGTGCATCGAAGGATGGGCTGGTGGTACCCTTTAAGCACACCTCAATAGCCCAGAGATCTCTCTCTCCTATAGAGGGCCCAAGTGAGTAAATGATCTCCCCCCTGACCTTACTGAATGTAGCAAGGTCAGCAACTTCAAAGCTGGTCTCAGAGCACTCCTAGCTCTCACTTGTGTATGTGAGTGCCCCAACACAAACTAACCCCTATACTAACAATCTAAGAGTGCCCTGCACACTCTAATTCAAGCACTTGGAATGTCTCTAAACATCCTCTCCTACCCCCTATTGTAAAAACTACTTTTGACTTATCCCCCTCCTGCCTACACCCCCCACTCCTCTGCCCCCCTCTGTCCTATCCTTTGCTTTCTCCTCCAACCCCCCACATATTATTGCCCTCACCCTATCCACCCCCAACTGTACTATTCCCTCCTCCCTTCACTGCCTACCCCCCTCAACCACCCTTTTATTTCTCCCCATCCCCTATCCTTCACCACTGACCCTCCACCCCCAACGACAAAGCCCTCTCAGGCTGACACTCAAGCAAGGCTTCAACAAAACCTTTCTTTCTGGTGACCTTACCATACCTAAGCACTAGTTCCCTGAAATCCTTCTGCTGACCTGTGCAGACTTGAACTGATTGTTTTATATGTAGGACTGACAGTAAGACTTCATTGTAAATTTCTAGACAATCTGTAACCAAAGTATAACTTGACAGTTAAGCACAGTATTTCTTTTTTTTTTTTATGTATGCTATGTAACCTTGAAATCATGTTATCTTTAGTACGCAAATGTATTTCTGCATATATATACTGTTGTGTTTTTGCACACAAAGTGTAAATTGGGATCAGCCCCACACTTCAGTCTGGAGTTCCTAATGTTGACTGTTCCTTTCTATTATTTTCCAATAAGAGGAATATGTCTTTTTGGTTTTGTTTCAGAATGTTTTTTCCAGAAGTTTTCTGTTTTTTGGAAAAATGTCTTATGCTATTTTGTGACTCCCTCAGACTGTTGCAGGCAGTGCTGGTTTTTGCTGGTGTCAAACTCTTCTTCCAAAATTGGGCATAATATCATGGGTGCTGCAGATGGAGCATAGTAAGGAAGCTTTAAGTTCTCCACGTCTACTCTCAGGAATGTTAGTCTCATTCTTCTAAATGATCTATGTGCTATGATTTATCAGTGATAAAGAGTTATATTCCCACCAGCACTAAATGCAATCAGAGAAGACATCAAATCCTGAGCAGGTTAGATAATATATGACATTTTTGGTGCATATAGTCCAAAAGGCCATGGCCCAAATATTTTTGAATGACAAAATAATGATGATACACTTTTACTTGTTTTCATGCTCTTGTAAAAGTATTTATACATGACAGAGTACATGGTTAAAGATAAGGTAATAAATCAAGACTGATTATATTATTAGAGGCCCCATTGTCAGATACTAGAAATCTAGCCAATGATATCTGGGGAGAACCACAGACTGAACTGTTGTATTAACGTACATACTTACTAAGTCACGTACTGTATAAGTCTATAGAAAGGAAAGAAAGTTATAAGCCATTTAAGACTGCTTCTAACACACATTTCAATGGTAAAAACTGATCCATGAACAAGCATTTTTAAATGCCGAATGCTTGCTTGTATTTGTTGTGTAGATGTTGGGTATAGACAGCACAGAGGCAAAAATTAACAAGTGAACAACAAGTTGATAGAGAAATTGTCTACATTAGTGTCATTTTCTTTTAATTACTTTTTCTTTTTGTGATCATGAAATTGTATCCTCATTCATGCAGATTCCTTTAGAAATGCAATAAACAAAACAGTGGCGATATTTCAAGTCCCAGTTTTCATGCCAACCCACTTTTCCTAATGCCATATGTGGCCCCATCAGGCCATGACATGCACGTTAACCCCTTATGAGGGAAGGCTCCCCAGCCATTGCAGGTTGTCACTTGTGTAACACAACACCATGCAGTACCTTACCAGGCTCAGAACGGTGGTGTACAACAGTGCTAGCCCCCATCTGTGTGCTGCCCAAATGGTTCCCTGAGTTCATCCCTGAACCTGAGTCACAAGAATGGGAACTCAACCTGCTACCCACTAGGCCAACAGCCAGCCCTGCACGCAACATTTCTTCTTAACTTTCTTTTTTTTAAGTTTTGACCCCAAATTTTCAATATAATCTTTTTATGAGCTCCCTTCTGAACATGACAGGTGTCATTTATAAAAATAGTGCCTTAAACATCATTTTGCACCATAAGATTTTGGCCAGGATTTTAAACCTGACACCTGTCCCATTTATGAGATGGTGTGAAAAAATGGCTATGTTGAAAATTTTGGGTCAGACTATTGAACATTTCAATGTGGCTTCATAACTTTGGTGGTTTTTTTTTAAATATTTTGACTGAAGATTTTCAACATAGTCTTTTTATGATTCCTCTTCATGAACCTGGTTGGTGAAATTTTTCAAATCATGCCCAAAAGGTGATTTCGCAGAGTAAAAACAAAATCCCCATTTGGGCCAGATTTGAAAAGCTTCACCTACCTTGTTCATGAGGTGAAGTCCAAAGAGGTCCATGTTGAAAATTTGGTGAACAAATATGAAGAAAATGACAATGTTATGAGTAAAGGTTCAAAATGCATTGAAAAATACATTGATCACACTTACCTTCTTTCTTCAGTTCATGGTTGGCATCAAAGAAGAGGGACTTGTTTCCCTTGCAGAGTGAATTTTCAGTGCTGGACTTATTTTTAAGTGAGGAAAGGGTATGAGGATGGTATGGTGAGTGCTGAGTTGGGAGTTGAGGTGGACTGAGTGGGGGTTTGGGGGGTTGGGAAGGCTGCAAAAAACATTGATGGATAGTTTTCTGCTTTTAGGTTTTAATCAAAATAAGAAACAAGAGGGACCAAGGGTGACACTGGGGACTGGCCACTCAAGTCTTCGGGGTGTCTTACAGGGTCAGCCCAGGATGGGCTTTTATGGCAATGCCATGATTTATTATTAAAATATTTTATATTGCTTTTATTGCTTGTTTTTTGTAAACACTTTGACTTAAAAATATGAAATGAGAAGTGATTTTTTTTTCATTCATTCATTTTAGACCATATTGATCAGTCCAGTTTCATCTTCAATCTGTCCTCTGTGGAGAGGAATGCAAAAATGTTGACAGCTAAGCTGCAGGTAGTCAAGCTGAAGCAGACCTTGGGACCTGAAACAACATACATGTACTGCCGTTGTTTTTGTACAGTGTGTGCTTGACTTTGATTTAAGGGGACCTGCTTTGGTAATAAGTTGGGCTACTGAATAGTTTGCTTTGATGTGCCTTAATCCCCCTCTCTCATGGCTTTGCTTTTGCATTTCAGGTTGATGTTTAGGAATTAATGAACTGTAGAATTAATCCTTTGTATAGTCGGACTGCTGAGATTGGGGAGTAGAGGGGGAGGAGCATGCAGAGGGAGGAAGTGGAAGGAGGTTTACTTGTACAGTGCAGCTGCTGAGATTAGGGAATGGAGGGCGGAATAGTATGCAGAGAGAAGGAGAGTGGTTTATGTATACAACAGGGTTGCCAACACTGGGGAAGATGGCTGGATAGCACACAGAGGGAGGGAGTGGGGGATTTACCTGCACTGCAGGGCTGCTGAGATTGGGAAATGGAGGGTGGGATAGCATGCAGAGGGAATGAATGGGAGTGGGGTTTACTTGTGCTGCTGAAACAAAGCAAGATGATAATGGTGCCCCTCTGCTACTTGTTGGGGTGCAATGCAGATGAAAGGAGCTAGTTTCTCTCTAATGTCAGTGGCTGTTTCCTCTCAACTACAAGAGGTTTCCACCCTGCAGGCACTGACCGGCACCATGGTCAGCCTTGCTGATCATTGGCCTGTAACTGTTGAGTCCACTGCAGCTTGAGCTCCATTGGACCTGACAGTGACACACCTCTGAAATGCTATTCTTTGTAATAAAATGTTTGCCGCACACATGTGCACGCAAACATAAAGAAACAAGATAAAGTAGATCAGGTGACAAAAGCTGTGCTTTTCAGACCTGAGATACCAACATTTGTGGCCTTTTGATTATCTTCACCTTGAATATAATTGTCATTCATTTACTCACTGGTTAGTGTTGACACATATAATAGCAACATATGGCTGAGGAATCGATTCAGAATTTAGTTCAAGCTTGAATTGGGATATACAGTACTCTAGGATTAATGACAGTGTCTGTTTTGCATGACTGCTTCAACTGGCCCCTCCCCTTTTTGCCTTTGTAGTGAATTTGCTGTATCATGTCTGTCTATTTCCCCACTGTCATGTTATCTGATGGCAAGCCTATGAAGCTTGGAGACCTCTCCTCTCCTCTCCTCTCCTCTCCTCTCCTCTCCTCTACTCCCCCCTTCCCTCTTCTCTTGGTAGTTGGTAGGGGTATACCGTTGCTTTAGCGAAAATATTACAGTGACCAGTTGTTTACAGCAACAAAACAACAGGTCACTGTGGGTTACATAATGGTCATGCTGCTGCCGCAGGCCCCCCAGCACTCTTCCACCGGGTCTTGTGCCCCCTTCCCAAAACACCTCCACTGTGGAGGTGATTATAATGAAATATGGGAGGTGCAGGGTCGACTTTTGTGCTGTCACTGTAAAGCCAGTCAGCAGGTTTTCTGTCAAACTGGCTTGGTGGAACCATTGGTAGTAGGAAGGACCTGTGCCTGCATGGTGAATCTCAGATGCCAGTAGAAACATAAAAGTCTTGTATCCTATTTTTTATTTTCCATTGGAGTGGGATGGATGTCTTAGGTATGCCATATTTATTGCTTTTGACCACTCCATGACTTTCTGCTTTTAGGTAAAGCCCACTCCCAGGGGAACACTGTTTAAAGGATATTAGATAGGCCTCTAAATTGCAGCATTCTGCTAGTGGATGGGTGAGTAGTGGGACTATGAGGTGGCAGGCTTACTTGTGGGGCCCCTGGGGATCTGGTCTATAGTTTTTGGTACAGTCAGCTACCTACAGTATAGCGGCTAAAAACCTGGCCTCTTGTGGTGACGTGAAAGCATGGAAGTTGCCTTATCTAAAGAAAATCAACTCCACTTGGTATCAAAATGAATATTTTACTCCCAGGACTAGAACATTTTACAAGTCTCTGTGTTCTCTTTCGTGGAAGAAAAAAGTCTTGGTAGATGCACAATGGGTGTCCTATCCACACACACCGATTCTATTCTCTGGCTAAAGAAAGTATTTTTTCCATATCTGAAAAATTGACAAACTATCTAAAATGGGCCAGGCCTCTCCCTCAGCTTCTCAAGAATTCTGTAGGCTCCTTCTATTGTAAGCCCTTGTGGCAAGCTCTACTTCAACAATTTGGTGAACTCTACTGTTCAGCTCCTTATGGGAAGCCAACAAATATAAAGCTGTTGTACTAGTTAGAATTTTTCAGTCTCTTCTAACCTTTTCCAGGTTAGTCATAGTTGCCAGTTGTGCTGCATTAGGCAATCTTTAATCATGCGCTCCTGGACTACAGAGAAATTAAGATATGATTCAGTTTCCACGACAATATTTGAGAATAAGTTGGATTTTGCATGGCATTCACTGCCAAGTCATTTATTTGAAGAAATTTTATCAGGATAGTCTACTAAATTAAGAGGCTTGTTTACAATAGGGTCCTGCCCAAGATGGCCAACAGTTAAAAAGACAGTGATAGATGATTACAGATTATGTTAAATTATGCACAAAAAGTATTCTTGTAGATAAGAACATAAAAACAGAGACAAAAGTACAGTACAAGAACACAGCCATCCAGGTTTCTTCCTCCTTGCAGTTAACGTTGTTTAGTTTTGCCAGGACTAGCTAAATCATATTTTAATTTGCAGCACATCCACAGCACTTACTGTAGAGTTAGCTGCCGCTATCCAAGGTTTTTAAACTTTGCCATCCTAGATTTACCAGGGAAGTCCAGAGAGGGGTTCCCTTGATAATTCAACACCCTTTTGGCTGGAAGGTAGGAAAAACAAATGTCAGGATAATCATCTCATTTTTTTATTGCTGTTGTAGATGGCTGTCCATTTGAGAGAGCAGTAGCCAATTGTGCAACACCACTTATATGTTGAACCCTGTGCTGATGCGGCTTGTCAAAGCTGTCATACGGTCTCTACGGTATGGCAGGCACTGTGAATGCTTCTTACTGATCCACCAGAAGGGGACAGTGGTTAGGCCTTTATTCTAGAAGCTGTCTCCAGATCCTAATGTGAATGTTATGACCTGTTTTTAGTTACCCAAACCCAAACCTGCAGGCCAAATGTGTGGAATGAAACCTGATTTACTTTATACTAGCCCAACAGCAAATCTTAATCCCAGTGTTTGTGCCTCATATAAACCCCACAATGTTGTGACTTTCACAGGACAAGCATATAACAAAAAAAAACTTAGTACAGTATAACCCCAGTTATCCGAAAGCCTTGGGGGACAAACAATTCTTTTGGATAATCGGGTGTTCGGATAACCGGGAAACTAGTGATTCTGTATGGTCCTGTATTGAAACCGTTTGCTTTTTTTGTATTCTCCATCTACAGTACAGTATTCAAAAGAATTGGTCTGATTTTTCTTTCTTTGCGTTCCTAATTGTTGCTCTTTAACTTTTTCATCGTATTCGACTTGAACGTCATACCTAGCATGCCACAACTCTGGACACGATGTCCGTTGTATTTTACCTTAAATTCATGAACATCCACTCTAGGAAAGTTACTCTCCACTTCGCCCTCATTAAATCCTCAGAAGACTCCCAATCTCCTCCCTGACAGACCGGCATGAGCTCATAGGTGCTAGCTGATGGAATGGTACTAGCGCAGTCTTGTTAACGTAGCGTTCGACCAAACCTCCATTCTGAAATGAATGTAGCGAGTAGTGAATTAAGTAAAAATTATGTACATTTTGCCACCCAGTATGTAGTGACAGAGCCCCGCCTCTTCCTTCAGTTGGTTGGTTCGCTTCACTCGGCTAGACTGTGGCAACGAGGTATTTAATTTTAAATTTTGCTATGTACCTACTAAAGCCAAACTGACCTGTTCGAACTCAGGTGAAAGCATAATTATAAACACAATAGGCTTATGCAGTATAACTCCGATTATCACCTACTAAACAGGGGACACAGATCAGTTTCGGATAATCCGGAGTTTCGGTTAATAGGGGTTCGGATAATTGGGTTATACTGTATACCATTCAATAGGTTTTATTTTCAGCAACAGACTTGAAAAGAAAAAGGTGACATATAAGCAATTAGCAAGTAATTAAGCAACAGTCTTTTTCAAATACATTTGCACCGGTGCACTCTTGTTAGGAGAATATGACATGGCTGGCAATCTGGCCAATGGAAAATCATGTACACAAATGCTCGCCGTCTGGGAAACAAGATCCCAGACTTGCAGACAATAATGGCAGAGGCTAAACTGGACATAGTATCAATTAACGAGATGTGGTTTACCAGTAACCACACTTGGGAGACTTCAGTACCTGGCTATATACTGTTCGGAAGAGACCGAGGTGCAAAAAAAGGGGGGTGGGGGGTGGAGAGGCCCAGTTTGTCAATGAAAGTATCAAAGCTACAGAAATTCAGAATACACATAAGGTGCCAGAATAACTGTGGGTCACCCTGGAAACAGGAAATGGGACAGCCATACAAACTGGGGTTGTCTACAGGCCACCAGACCAGGGGGAGGACATAGACATATTACTGTTAGAAGATATACAAAACATGACAGCTAAAGGGGAGGTTCTGATAATGGGAGACTTCAACATGCTAGATACAGATTGGTCAATACCAGCAGGAACATCTGCCAGAACTAGACACATGGTGGATTCCCTGCAGGGGGAGGGCCTCAAACAACTGGTACAACAACCCACAAGAGACAGGGCTATCCTAGATCTAGTACTGACTTACAGGGAAAGGATCACAGATCTCCAGGCAGAAGGTCACCTGGGGGCCAGTGACCACCACATGGTATGGTTCACTTTGGTCACTAGAACTAAATCATCCCAATCCAAGGCAAAAATATGGGACTTCAGAGGAGCTGACTTTGATAAGATGGCCAACAGTGTTAAGCTAGCCCTGGCAAAAAGAAATACAGGTGAGGGGGTACAGGTAAAGTGGGCAAGCATTAAGGTTGCAATACTTAAAGCAACATCCCATTGTGTTAGAGAGAAAAGGAAGTGCAAAAGAAAAAGGAAACCTCTTTGGTTCTCAAAAACAGTAGCAGAAAAGGTCAGGGAATGCAGCAGGATGAAGATAGGAAGGCATACCAAACTTCCCTAAGGGAAGCAGGGAAGACAGTAAGGCAAGCACAGGCCCAAAATGAGGAAACACTAGCACAAACAGTAAAAGAAGGCGACAAGACTTTCAATAGATACATTAATGAAAGGAGAAAGTCCAGAGCGGGTATTGCTAAGACCAAAGGGGATAAGAGGGCATGTGAGGAGGTGGACCATGTAAAAGCATCTATCCTAAATAGATACGTCTGCTCAGTATTTACTGAAGAGAAGGTAGGGCAGGCCCACAGCTCAGCACCATGTACATGGGGAAGGGAGGTGTGCACTAGTCCCTTCACAAAAGAAAGGGTCCTACAAGAGCGTGATAAGCTCAGGGTGGACAAGGCAATGGGACCTGATGGCCTACATCACAGGGTACTAAAGGAGCTAAGGGTGGAACTAGCCGAGCCATTATCAGAACTGTTTAGTGAGTCTCTGAGCACAGGAGCGGTCCCAGAAAACTGAAGAAGGGCTCATGTGATTCCGCTCCACAAGAGTGGTAGCAGGGAGGAGGCAGGGAACTATAGACCAGTCAGTCTTACCTCAGTAGTGGTCAAGATTATGGAGGTACTCCTTAAGGAGATGATAGTGCAACACCTGGAATCCATAGGTGCACAGGATCCAAGACAGCATGGGCTTACAAAAAGGAAGGTCCTGTCAAACTAATCTCGTAGATTTCTTTGACTGGGTAACCAGAGTGGTGGACCAAGGGGGAGCAGTTGATGTCACCTACCTTGACTTCAGCAAAGCTTTCGATACTGTTCCACATAGAAGATTGATTAATAAGCTGGGTAGGCTTGGGATGGGTCAAACTTTGGTCAACTGGGTGGCAAACTGGTTGACGGGCAGAAAACAAGAGAGTGGTGGTAAATGGTATACAGTCAGAAGAAATGCAAGTCACAAGTGGGGTACCTCAGGGATCAGTCCTGGGGCCAGTCCTCTTCAATATTTTCATCAGTGACATTGCAGATGGACTGGAGGGTAAGGTTTGTCTGTATGCAGATGACACCAAGATCTGCAACGGAGTAGATGATCCAGATGGGGTGGGCAGAATGAGAAGAGATCTGGATAAACTAGCAAAATGGTCAAAAGAGTGGCAAATGGGGTTTAATGCAAAGAAGTGCAAGATCATGCACATAGGGAAGAGAAACCCTTAAGCCACCTATACGCTGGGAGGGAAGTTGCTGGCAGTCACAAGGGAAGAAAGAGACTTGGGCATCATCATCATCACCGATGACCTGAAATCATCCAAACAGACCACTAAAGCAGTATGTAAGGCTAGGGGGATGTTAGGGTGTATTAGTAGGGGTATCACAAGTCATAAGAGGGAGGGAGGTAATAATCCCTCTTTACAAGACACTGGTTAGGCCCCATCTGTAGTACTGCATGCAGTACTAGAGGCCACACCTTCACAAGGACATTAACCAAATTGAGGCAGTCCAGAGAAGGGCAACCAAAATGGTGCAGGGACTGTATCACAGAACATATGAGGACAGATTAATGGAGCTCAATATGTATACCCTAGAGCAAAGGAGGGAGAGAGGTGATATGATCAAAACATTCAAACACCTTAAGGGCATTAACAAAGTGAAAGAGCCTAACATGTTTCAATATATGAAAAATAGCAGGACAAGAGAACACAGCAGGAGATTAGAGGGAGGCCAATTAAGGGGTAATGTGAGGAAGTTCTTTTTCATAGAAAGGGTGGTGGATGCATGGAATGGCCTACCTCAGGAAGAGGTGGATATGAATACAGTGCAGAGCTTCAAACAGGCATGGGATAGGCATAAGGGAGCAATACAGATGAGTATGAATAGATAGGCCATTGACAGAGTGAAGGCCGATGGCACATTCATAAGATAGAAAGAGAAATGGGCAGACTGGATGAGCCTTGCGGTCCATATCTGCTATGAACTTCTATGTTTCTGTTTCTATGTCTTTTGGCTTCCCTTTGGAATGGGGGAACAGTCCATTTAGCTGATATCCTCAGTACAACAGTCCCAATTTCAGCTCGGCATATAATCAGTCCAGATGATGACAGTTTTAGACAGTTCTTAGCAACATGAAAACGCATTAAACACTCGATGAACCTGCAACCCTGTGCAGTGGTTTAAGGCTCTGAGCTGCAAACTTGGAGACCTGGGTTTTAATCCCACAGCCTCCATTTGCATACTGTGTGACCCCGAGCAAGTCACTTAACTTCCATGTACTCCCAGGTCACTCCTGTAAACAAGTTTTCAGCTTAGCGTGTCTCTCCTGGTTAAAAAAAAAATCTCACTCCCAGCCCTTTTAGTCTCTTGCCAAACATGAGCTAGGGAGTTTATTTGGCAAGGGCTTACAGTTATTGACAAGCACTTGCTTTTACCTGGTTCTTGGGGAGGAGGAGTAATGCTTGCTGGCATTCTTTCCCTCAATGGTCCTAGCCAATGAAGATATTTGGAGTTGGTGGGAGACTTGCTCTTGAACGACGTGTCACATCATGATTTTGAGGCATGGCGGATGACACAGTATTCTGCATGTTTTTGTCTTTCTCCTGGTGTTCAATAGCTTTGAGTTGCTGTAGAAAAACTTGTTGCTTACAGGTGACATGATGATAGCATTAGATGTTCAGAATACCACTGTTGATGGCACTGTTGGGTGCTAAGCAGTACCACCACTGTTTTAAAAAATGGTTGCATTTTTATACAGTACACTTTGCACAGCAAACATTTTCCATCTCACATCATCAGATATTAAGACAGCTAAGCTGCATTTTGCTTACACTTCAGCTAGAAAAATTTAATAAGCTTGTTTCTCATATTCATCGCTACTCATCTGACCTGTTCCTAAATAAGGTTCGAGATGGCAGTGGATCTTACAATTAGACTTAGAAAAACTACACAGCCATTTCAACCTTAAAATGACTGGCTTGCTTTAGCAGAAATGGTGAACCTGACCCATAATTTAAGTTCAAGCTTGACCTGACAAAATGTGACCCTGCATTCCCCACATATCCCCTCTCCTGGATTTGTTAAGATGTTAAAATCATCTATAAGATTACAACCAACTATAACCAATACAAACTTGTTAATAACCACATGTATTACTGAGAACAGTTATCGGACAATTTAAAAATTGCAACATGTAACATTGCACTTTAACCATCTTGAATTTTCTCTCCAATATTCTTTGACTGACCCATGAAGACAGGTGGCAAACACATTTCAGACTGGTTGTATTAGTGCAGGTGATACCTCACAAGGCCTATCGCTAGGCAATCCCTTCAGTCTTTAACAATAGCATAATGTGGCAAGGCACTGTAGCAGAAAACAACTCTGTGTATGTTTTATAACTTACCCAAGAGCTTTGCTAACTTGCACTATAACTAGCACCTTGTTTACACCATTAACACAGAACAATACTAATACGGTGGTCAGTGTGACCTGTCTCATGGTACAACTGCTTACCCACCTGGGGTAAGTAGTCAAGGTGCCAGAGGAAACCTTGACTGTAACCTTTATAGTAGTGACCAGCTCTGGGAGCCTAGTTCCAGGGCTGACCTTTGTTTAGCACAGTCAACTGCTGTAACAGTCATGCATTTGTCAGTAAATTGTAAATCGGCAGTAGTAGTTCCAGAACTCTGAGGTTATGCAACCACTCTGTAGGAGTTCTGGGATTCATGAAGGACTGAACCAATACTCCCTTGAGGGCAGATGGCCCTTTGAATCTATCTAAAGCTGCTGGAGATCTGACTCTGAGCAAGTAAGGAGACTACTGAGAAATATAGGAACTTCTTGTCTTAGAACAGGAAGATCAGGAGCTAAAAGAGCACATAGGTATTAAGTAGTTAGGGAAAGGAAAAAAAAAAAAGAAACTAAACAAACAGAGGAAAGAGTAAGTATTCCAAACAACAGTTAGGGGGCCAGAAAAAAGACATGATGGGAGTGGTGCAGTGCAGTGGCTGTGGAGCAGCAGTCTTCCAGGAGATGTTTTGGAGGATGCAGTGTTGTCTAATCTGCAGACACCTCTCTGGGCTGAGAGAAGAGGTTGCTCATCTCCAGGCTGAGTTGGCCAGGATTTGTGGGACCTCCTCTCCCACCCAGGGACCACCAGGGTCACTGCTGTTGCCTCAGAGCTTGCCAAGAAAGAGAAGCGGTTGGACCACAGTGGGCTCAGAGAGGGTGAGGGTGGTGGAACAGAGGCACATCCCTCCAGTTGTACCTCTCCACAATTTCTATGCCATTCTGGAAAAGTGTGGTTCCTCTATGGAGGCACCCACAGTGGAGACCAAGGAGGATGCTGGGAACCTCCACAAAGGAGATCCACAGGAGGGTGGCATGGGACCCCACAGGGAAGGAAACAACTCCTGGTGGGGACTCCATTGTAGGAAGGTAGAGCAGGGGAGGAAGGAGGAGGTAAGGTGCCTGTCTGGCACCATGGCTTGAGGGACAGGAAGCGAATCCTCAGGATCACAGGAGCAGCTGCACAGGAGAGGGAGCTGGATATCATTGTCCACCTAGGCACAAATGACCTGGCTAAGAAAGGGATCAGAGCAGTGCAAGAAGCATTTGTGGAGATGGGGAGGGGCCTTAGACAAATAGCACACATGGTAACCTTCTCAGAGGTGCTGCCTGTCTATGGCACTGATGAGGCTAGGGTGCTCCACACCATGGGATTCAATCAGTGGTTGAAAAACTGGTGCAGAGCTCAGGGATTTGGCTTCACTGGGGACTGGGGTCCACCTGGATGGATGCAGGCCTATACTGGCATGATGGTCTGCATCTGTCCCGGAGGGGAACCAGGATCCTAGGTGATAGGTTTAAATACTTCATTGGCAAGCATTTAAACTAGCCAAGGGGGGAGGCACTGGAAAGGAGCAGGGAAATCCTAGCCCCCAAAAATCAGGGTACTAAGTGATGTAGACACCAACATAGAGATGTCAATAGGGAGAAGTGCAGGGGTAAATGGAGAAAGTGACAAATGCAATAAGGACAGGGATGGGGCAAAAAGGGGTAAGGCCATCAAGAAATGGAGGGTAATGAGTACCAACACCCATAGTCTGGGTAACAGGCTCCCTGAACTGGTGGCCTTGATGGAAGAGGGATGCCTGGATATCGTAGCAGTCACAGAAACATGGTACACAGAGAACCATGACTGGGATGTTAACATACCAGGATACACAACCTACAGGAGGGACAGGGAGGGAAGGGGGGGTAGCTCTCTATGTAAGGAAAGGGATAAAAGCAACTAAACAAAAGAGTAAACAGGGAGGGGTGGAGAGGAGGCACTGTGGGTCACCTTAGATACTGGAAATGGCACCACAAACCACACAGGGGTTGTATACAGATCCCCATGTCAGGGGGAGGGAATGGACAAGGATATGATAGAAGGCATACTTAGGATGGCAGAGAAAGGAGATATACTGTTGATGGAGGATCCTAACATGCCAGATGTTAACTGGAGCACCTTTGCTGTAGCCATATCCAAAAGCAGGACCATTCTTGATGCCCTTCAGGTGGCATGCCTCAGACACCTAGTTTTGGAACCTACTCATGAGGGAGCAATCTTAGACCTAGTACTCTCAAATGGGGACAGTGAGAGGATCTCAGATTTAGAAGTTGGTAGCCATTTGGGAACAAGTGACCACCAAACAGTGTGGTTCACGATAAACTCAGCTACAGAGTCAAGCCATACAAAAGTGAGGGTTCTGGACTTCAGGAGGGCTGACTTTGGCAAGATGAGAGAGTGCCTTAGAAAAGTACTAGCAAACAGGCTAGAAGGAAGGGTGGAGCAACAGTGAGGAAATATCAAAACTGCCATCACAGAGGTAACAAGCCTTTGTGTGAAGCAAATAAATCAAAATGAAAGAAAAAGCCACTATGGTTCTTAAAAGAAGTGGCGGTGAAGGTTAGGGAGAAAAAGATAGCTTTTAGGAAGCATAAGGAAACACAGAATGAGCAGGACAGAGAACTGTACCAGTTAAGGCAGAAGGAAGCAGGGAAGGTAGTCAGAATAGCAAAGGCACAAACTGAGGAAAAGATAGCCAACTCAGTTAAGAAGGGGGATGAAACCTTTTATAGGTATATCAGGGAGTGTAGAAAGACAAAGGGAGGGATAGTGAGGCTGAATAGAATGGATGGTGGGTGGGCAGAGAGTGACAGTGAAAAAGCAGGAATACTGAATGAATACTTCTGTTCAGTATTCACAAAAGAGGAAGTGAGGGAGGTGCCTAATCCAATTAACAGAAGCACTCTGGAGAGGGGGTCGATCCCAGTCCTTTCACAGAAGAAAGGGTTCTGAAAGAACTCCTAAAACTGAAGGTGGACAAAGCAATGAGGCCAGATGGAATTCACCCCAGAATTCTAAAATAATTAAGCAGAGAACTAGTGACACCACTGACTACCATTTATAACAAATCATGGGAGGATGGTGTGGTACCTGAGGACTGGAAGAAGGCTGATGTGATTCCCCTTCACAAAAGTGGGAGCAAGAAGAGGCAGGAAACTACAGACCTGTCAGTTTGAGTTCTGTGGTAGGAAAAGTGATGGAATCACTTCTGAAGGAAAGAACTGTTGAGTACCTAGAGGCCAGTGGGGCACAGGACCCAAGGCAGCATGGGTTCACAGTGGGAAGGTCATGTCAGACGAATCTAATTGATTTCTTTGACTGGGTGACCAAAGTAGTAGACCAGGGAGGGGCTGTGGACATGGTCTACCTAGACTTTAGCAAGGCATTTGACATAGTCCCACACAAAAGATTAGTAGTCAAATTAACCAGCCTTGGAGTGGGTCCCAGGGTGGTGGCCTGGGTAAAACATTGGCTGAACAACAGGACACAGAAGGCAATTGTAAATGGAGTCCACTCAGAAGAAAGAGGGGTTACTAGTGGGGTACCGCAGGGTTCAGTACTGGGTCCAGTCCTTTTTAACGTCTTTTTAAGTGACATTGCAGAGGGACTCGAAGGAAAAGTATGCCTCTTTGCAGATGACACAAAGATATGTAACAGGGTTGATACACAAGGAGGCATGAAAAGGATGAGAAGGGACTTGGCAAGGTTGGAGGAATTATCAGAAGTATGGCAGCTTGGATTCAATGCAAAGAAGTGCAAAGTAATGCACCTGGGAAACAAAAACCCAGGGAAAGATTACACAATGGGGGGGAGGTAGTAACAACAACAAAAATGGAAAGGGCCCTGGGGGTAATCATATCAGATGACCTTAAGGTTGGCAAGCAATGTGAAAAGGCGGTAGGGAGGGATGGAGGAATACTAGGATGTATAGGGAGAGGCATTTCTAGCAGAAAACAGGAAGTTGTTATCCCCCTGTACAGACAGTTGGTGAGACCCCATCTGGAGTACTGCATCCAGTTCTGGAGACCCGGTTTCCGCAAGAACATAGACAAGATAGAGGCAGTTCAGAGGAGGGCAACTAAAATGGTTCAGGATCTTCAAGAGAAGCCATACGAGGAGAGACTAAAGGAGCTTAATATGTATACCAGTGAGGAAAGGAGAGAGAGGGGGGACATGATAGAAAAGTTTAAGTACCCCAGTGGAATCAACAAAGTCCAAGAGGGTAGCATCTTTCAGAAAAAGAGATGTGCAAGAACAAGGGGACACAATTTAAAGAGAGAGGGGGGGACGGCTCAGGGGCAATGTGAGGAAGTATTTTTTCACAGAGAGGGTAGTGGACGCATGGAACAGCCTTCCTGAGGAGGTTGTGAGGTCTAAAACTGTGGGAGAATTCAAGAATGCATGAGACAGACATAAGGCAATTTTTGTGGGGGGTAGGAAGAAATAGGTTGTTGGTTAAATAGGATTTGCAGCTTATCCTCTAGGTAGGGAAATGGGCAGACTAGGTGGGCCAAGCG
This sequence comes from Neoceratodus forsteri, assembly GCA_016271365.2. NCBI lineage: Eukaryota > Metazoa > Chordata > Ceratodontiformes > Ceratodontidae > Neoceratodus > Neoceratodus forsteri. The sequence continues at coordinate 1,178,321,175 of CM028131.1, forward strand.
GTCCTTATCTGCCATCAAAGTCTATGTTTCTATGTAAAGATCTGAGCAGTTTTCCTCTCCCAACAACATGGGCTACTTTCACAGTCCAGATGTCACGTTAGACATCCATGACGAAGAAGTACTTTAGCCTCTGCTAGCTTGGCCAGACTCAGATCAATGCAGGCCATGAGTCATTGGGATGGTGAAACATGATTACAGTCTATGGTCAACCTCCATTTACCTGTGTGTTCAATTGTCCTTCCAAAGAAAAGCAGAGGCTTTCCTGTACCACTTGTGAGTAGTTAGAAAAATATGGGATTGCTGCATATAGACTGTCTTATTGAAGGAATGTGTTAACCGTATTTCCATTAATTCTTATTTGCATTAACCTTATTCACATTACTTCTTGTTTACCACAGTTTAGGACAGCCACATATGCCATCTCCTGGTTATCTGACATTCCCTTTTTAACTGGATAGAGCTTGTGGTTTGTTGTTATTTTCAGTGAGCCATTTCTGCATACTTCTCACCCCAGAATGCACTGCAATCATTAACCAAGTAGGACTTGGGAGTGGTCAGAATCTTGTGGTAAGCATGGTTATGAAAAACTCCTGTTGCCCAGGTGCCTCTGACTGTGTTCCAGATAGCATAACCCACTACTTGAATACTATATGGGTGGGGTGACAAAAGTATGGGAAGGTGATATCTGTGCAGGTGGAGTAACAAAAATTAGGGAAGGTGATATCTGTCATCATATGAACATACAAACATACAAAATTGACGGCAGAAAAAGGCTCATGGGTTTATTAAGTCTGCCCAGTTGTGCAGCTCTCAGATTAATACCATTGCAGCTGCCCCTCCACCCAATCCCTCCCTCTATCCCCTCTCCTGGTCCCCCCCATTGTGTTCCTGTCTGTACTGACCCTGCCCCTGAACCTATCCCACCCCCCATTTAAAGCTATCCACTGTCCTCAGTTTGATTGACTCCTCTGGCAGTAAATTCCATCCTGCCACCACTCTCTCTGTGAAGTAGTGCCTCCTCATTTCCTTCCTGAACCTTCCAACTTCAGACTGTGCCCCCTAGTGACCCTACCCCCACTTTAAATGGAACAGTCCCCCCCCGACTTTGTTTATGCCTTTGAACTACTTGAAGATTTCTATCATGTCCCCCCTTTCTCTTCTGTCCTCCAGTGAGCACATGTTGAGCTCCCTCAATCTTTCCTCATAAAGCAACTCCCCTAATCCCATGATCATTTTTGCAGCCCTATGCTGCACCCCCTCCAGTAATCTCACATCCTTCTAGAGGTATGGGCACCAATACAGTACACAGTACTCTAAGTGCAGCCTCACCAGTGATCTATACAAGGGCAGGATGACATCCTCCTTTCTAGGGGGTGATCCCTCTGGCAATGCACCCCAACATCTGATTTGCCCTTACTGCTACCCTCATACACTGTGCAGATACCTTCATGTCCCCTGTGACTAGTACCCCCAGGTCCCTTTCCTCCTCTGAAGTTGCTACCTGCACTCCACTCGGACAATAGCATGGTCCTGGGATTTATGGCTCCAAAGCGCATGACCTTGCACTTCTTACCATTAAACCCCAACTGCCACTCCTTTGACCAGTGTTCAAGTTTAGCTAGATCCTCCCTGAGTGCCTGCCTCCTTTTCTCACTGACCACTTTTGCACAGATCTTAGTGTCATCAGCGAACAGGCTGATCTTACTCTTGGCTCCCTCTGTAATGTCTCCAGTGAAGACACTGAAAAAAAACAAGGCCCAGCACTGAACTCTGCAGTACCCCACTAGTTACTAGCCTTGGCTTGGATGTCTCCACCCTTACAACTACCCTCTGTTGTCTGCCTTGCAGCCAGCCCTCAACCCACCCCACCAGTTTCTCTCCCACCCCCATGTCTCAGCTTGCTCAGTAATCTCCCATGAGATGCAGAGTCGAAAGCCTTGCTGAAGTCCAGTTACAGAACATCCACAGTGAGGCCTTCATCAACCGCCCCAGTGACCCAGTCATAGAAGTCGGTTAGGTTAGCCTGGCACGATCTTCCCAAGACAAACCCATGCTGTCTCTTGTCCTGAAGACCATTACTATCGATAAAGGTTATCCATCACTCCTTCAGAATGGTCTCCATGAACTTGCCCACTATAGAAGTCAAGCTTATAGGCCTATAATTGCCTGGTTCATCTTCGGGTCCACTCTTGTAGAGGGGCACCACGTGACCCATCATCCAGTCTCTGGGTACATTCCCCATCTCTAAGGAGGTGTTGAACAGGTCTGTCAGAGGGCCTGCCAACACCTCTGTCAGGTCCTTCAGGACCCTTGGGTGTACACCATCTGGTCCTGGTACCTTGTCCACCCACAAGGTTTTAAGGCCCTTCAGAACTCTATCCTCTTGTATGACCCCATCTGTTGTCTCTACCCCCTCCACCCTTGCCCCCTTTCCTATGTGGTATTGGACCAACCCTCCTTTCATGAACACCAAGCAGAAGTACTCGTTGAGTGCCTCTGCTTGGTCTTTCCCTTTTTCTGCCCATCCCCCCTTTTGGTTCTAACAATGTCATCCCTACAACTCCTCTTCTCCCTTATGTATTTAAAGAACCCCTCTTCCCCCTCTCTGATTCCCTAAGCCAATTTCAGCTCTTTTGTTGCCCTGGCTGTTCTGACTGCCCTGCTCACCTCCCTAGATACCTTTGTGAACACCTCCCTCTCTTCCTCATACCCAGACTTTTTTGAACTTAATGAATGCCAGTCTCTTTTCCCTCACCTTCCCCTCCACTTTCTTGCTGAGCCAGCTAGGTTTTTTGACATGGATTGCTTACTCTGTGACTTGGCACATGTGTTCGTGGCCTTATTCAGTCCCTTCCTAGTGATTGCCCACTTCTGTTCAGCTTCCATCCCTGGGCTTATTTCAGCTAAAAACCACTCTAGGATGCTGCCCATTCTGGTAAAATCTGCCTTTCTAAAGTCTAACACTCTTGTTCTGGTTTTAGCTGACTCCCTCCCTGTGTTGAGGAGGAATCAGACTGAGCGATGGTCGTTTCCTGCTATCTAGAGGATCCTGCACTACCACATCCTGGGCTTGGTCGCCATTTGTTAGCACAATGTCCAGTATGTTATACTCCCTGGTAGGCTCCATCACTCCCTGCACTAGGTAGCTGTCTTGGATAGCCTCCAGCAGTACCTGATTCCTGGCATTTGTCATAGTTACCATCCGCCAGTCAACCCCAGGTAGGTTGAAGTCTCCCACTATAACTGTACTCCCTTTGCCACTGACCTTCCTGATTTGCTCACCCAGCTCCCTATCTACCTCCTCGCTTTGTGAGGGTGGCCTGTACATCACCCCCATCCTGAGCTTCTTACCTTTGGGGCTTTGGAGCATTACCCATATGGTTTCTGGCCACCCCATTTTCCCCTCCTCCCTGGTACACAGTATCCCCTCACTCACATAAATAGCCACCCTTCCTCCTCTTCACCCTTCGCGGTCCCTGCAGTATACCTTGTATCCCGGGATCGTGAGATCCCAGTCATGGTTTTGAGAGGCCCAGGTTTCTGAAATGGCAGCAATATCTACCTCCCCTTCTGTCACCAATGCCTGGATCTCTGCCACCTTGTTTGCCAAGCTCCTTGCATTCAAGGTTACAACTGTCCACCTTGTGTCCTGCCCCTCCTCACCTCATCCCTCCCTCCCTCCTACACTTCTGCCTTAGTAACTTCTCTTCATTCTCTTCCTCCCTCCCTCCCTTCCTCTCTGGAGGGGCTGATACCTTCCAGTCTCCCCTGGAAGGTGACTCCCCTTGCTGTCTGACTCAGCCTCCCTCTCCTCAGTTTAAATCTATTTTGTTTTTAACATAATTCTGCTGCCCGTTTCAATGTCCGTGTACCCTCCATGTTGAGATGCAGCCTATCCTTAGCCTGAAGCCCTTTATTATTCCATGTCTTGCCCCACTCCCCTCTTACCCCATACCCCATTTTGGCACATCACCCCTTCAGCCACCTATTAAACTCCTGCATTCTTAGCTTCCTTGCAGTGCTTGCCCTAGGTACCAGGAGTACCTCAGAGAATGTCACTGAACTTCCCACCTGATTACAGATACTTCCCACCTCCCTGAACCTCTCTTGCACTTCATCCACTCTACTGCCCTCTAGGTCATTTGTTCCTAGATGCACTATGATATGAGGCTTCCCTCCCACCTTCTTCGCACATTTATGAATGAACTGGACTACTTTCCCTACTGTCATACCTGACATACATTCCATCCAGGTTTGACTCTTCCTTGCTCCCTTACCTCCCCATCTCACCCCCCTCTGAGCATAGAATCCCTTAGTAAAAGTACTTGATCCCCCATCTCCTGCACTTACCCCCAGTTTGCCATCCTACAAGCCCCTTTTCCTCAGTGTCCTCTCCTCTAATATCCTGTCCTTCTCCACCAATTGCATCTCCATCTGTTCTCTTCCACCTCCATCCTTTCTGTGCTTCTTCCGTTGCACAATCACCCCCCTCCACTAATTGTACTTCCCCTCACTGCCCCCATCATTGAGCCTCCCTTCACTCCCCCTCCCTACATATTTTGGGCTGGACTCCTTCTCCCTTTAGTTAGTGTGTTCATGCCAACTTCACCTGTTTCCTTATCCCTACCAGCTACTACCCCACAGTCTTCCCCCTCTGCTTGCATCATGTATTTCTCCCTTCCCTCTTTGTCCCATATCCCTGGTTCTATTTTGCCTTCCTCATCTTCTTGCTCCATTTCATCAACCAGTACTGCATACCTGTTTGTTGTCTCCAACCCCCTGCCCATGCCCTCCTGTAAAATCTCTCTCTGCCTCCCCTTACCTTGAACCTCTTCCCTACTTCCTTCCTCCCTACTTTTGTTCCCTGCCACCTGCCAACTCCCCCTTTTTGCACTCCCTGGGTCCTGTGGACTTGGTCCCACTGGCTTCCCTAGCCAAGTGCCCCTTTCAGCCTGTGGCAGCCTGGTCTATCCTGCGAAAGAGCCCTCCCTGCCCCCTTGCCCCATCCCCTCCTCTCCCACTCATACCTACCCCTCCACCCAGTTCCCATTTCAAGCTCTCTATTTCCATCATAAGCTGTCTGAACAGCCTGCACACTGGTCAGCCCTCCACCTTCCACCAGGTTGCCAGGAACAGTGCTGCCATTGCAGCTTACTACCCTTCCGACCTCCCTGTGCCCCATTCCCAGTCACCCCTACCCCTCCACTGTTCTGTACCATTCATTTTATTTATTTATTTTCTTTTATTTATTTAATTTTTGCTGACCGGGTAAGTGCACTAGACAAATCCTGCCTATTTTCAGGCACGACCCGGAGGAAGGGGAGACAGATGAATGCTAACTGACCTTGAACCAGATTAAGCTGTTGGTGGTATTTTTAGTGAATGAGGGAAATTTGGCCAGGACACCAGGGAAATTTCCCTACTCTTTTTGATAAGTGCCACGGAATCTTTAACATCCACCTGAACTACCACCAACCCAGGGAGATGGGACCTCGTTTTAACATCTCATCCGAAAGATGGCACCTCAGAAGTGCAGCACCCCTCTCATGCTGCTCTACAGTGTCAGTACTGGGATATTAACCCAAGTGCTAGATGTGGGAACTGAACTCTCAGCTCTCTGATCTCCCAGCCTCAGAGGCGAGTGTGCTACCTGCTGAGCCACTGACACTGACAACTGTCCTTCACATCCTGTCTGTGTCCTGTAGATACTACTGGCCCCCATTACTTAGTCTGGCTGAGTCCTCTCTGTAGATACAATGCAACTCGTACCCCTCCCTGTGCCTGTCCTTAACCAGTGTGGATTGCTGCGTGCTGTCCTCTCTGCTGATGCCCTGCAGATACCACTTGAGATGCCACACTTCTGCATCTTGGCACTCACACATCAGGGTCGCTAGGCCCTCTGGGAGAGATATAATGAGTGAAGCCTCCCTGCTGGACATCTCAGTTACGTGACTCCACTTCCCCTTTCTCTCTCTCTCTCTCTCTCTCTCTCACACTAGCCCCTCCCTCAGCCTCCCTCACCAGCATCCTCCCTCCACCCAGTCCCCACACACACCTTCCCCAAAATCCAGCACAGCAGTTAGTTAAATAAACATTAAATGCTGCTCCATTTACCTGCAGCACAGTAGCCCCAAACTAAAGAAATCTTTCACTTCCCTGTGGGCTGCTAGTTCCTCCGCCAATGTCTGCTCCCGACTGCACCAAGGACTACAAGTATTGCACAGTTAAACCCTGACTGAAGCCTCCCTACTGGATGGCTCAGTCACATGACTCCACTTCCCCTGTATGCCCTCCCTCAGCCTCCCTCACCAGTGTCCTTCCTCCACCCCGTCCCCACACACACCTTCTACCAAATTCAGCACAAACATTAAATGCTGCTCCATTTACCCCGCAGCACAATAGCCCCAAACTAACGAAATCATTCACTTCCCTGTGAGCCGCTAGTTCCTCCACCTGATGTCCGCTCCCGACTGCACCATTTACAAGCTTAGTCTGTTGCTAAATACTGTTTAGCTGGTGCCAGGATTATCCACCAGGACAAAGGTGGTTTCTCCCTGTAACACCTGTGAATGAACTTCTGTCTAAGACTAGGGAGTCGTCCAGACTAAAAATAAGAAAAAAAATGCCTTGTGGAATAAAGTAGTACCTTAGAGCCATAACACATGCCCCCTTGTTAAATGTTTCTAAAAGGAAAATTCCCACCTTTTCTTTGGTTGCCACAGCATTGTGGTCAGTTGCTACCTGGCATGCCTTGGGTATAACAGGTTTTGCCCTCACTACCTAATACAAGTTAGGGAAGGGGGTCACCTTTCAGGTTTGTGTAAACCTCCCAAGTGCATGTTTATGAAGATATTTATTCACCGGGATGCTCATTTTCAGATGCAGAGGTTTGTCACTCTTCTCCATGTGTCATGATTACACTGCGATCAGCAAAACTCCAAAGCCTTAACAATTACTTTTCATTTCTCTGACATGGATACGCAAGACACAATCTTAAGAAAAAAATACTTTGTGAAGTCACAACTACATTACATCAGGGTGTTAACATTCCAGTCAACATGTAACTGATTTGTTACTAGATTCTTGTTAACTTAAAAACAGGCTTTTATAAACATGGAGACAATGTACCCTTGCAAGGATTTGAAATACTGTTTATATTCAGAGATACTTGGTTCTGTGAAATGATTAAGAAAAGGGGATGGCAGAGTCTCCTTAAACTTGGCTTTTAGTGAACTTCTAAAGAATAAATTGAACCTTCTTGTACGTGTGTGTGTGTGTGTGTGTGTGTGTGTGTGTGTGTGTGTGTGTGTGTGTGTGTGCACCTGGCAATGTGTTCAGTTCCTGGACCCTCAGAACTGTATTTCCCAGAAACTACATTTTCCTTTAAATAGGCGATTGCAAAGTACCTGTGAAAGAAAACATTTTTTTATTTCAGGCTGCAAAAGCCTACTAGTGGAAACAATTTCATCCCACCCCTCCTGCTACATCTGAACTCTGGACAGTACCATGTCAGTGTGTATGTGTGTGTGTGTGTGGGGGGGGGGGGGCAGTTCTTTTCTGAGACTAGCCTGATTCCATAAAATTAGAAATGTAGTTTTTGAATAAAGCCAGTGTAACTTGAACAATTAACATCTGAACATTTATTGATTAAAATAACATTTCTCTCTCTCTCTCTCTCTCTCTATCTCACTAACTGACGTAACTGTTTTCAAAACATTCTCAGTGTTTGAAAAACATACATCTACAGCCTTGTGACTCAACTCAGAGAGAGGGGAAAAAAATCTCAGTACAAATTCACCCAACATTCTGTGATACAGCACATGGTTCAGATCATGTCTTAAGATCAGATCTTATATTTAACTTGGTCCGTTTTAGGATGCCATCTAAGTGAAAGATCCCATGCCTTGTTGGGCAGCCATATTGTCTTGAGTTTTATGTCCTGGTTTTAGTTACCCAAACCCAAATGTGGAAGCCAGATGTGTGGAAGACAACCTCATTTACTTTATACTAGCTCAAGAGCAAATCTTAATCCCAGTGTTCGGGGCTTACATAAATGTTACAATGCTGTGAGTTTCGCAGGACAAGCAGATCACAAGAAACCTGTACTATACCATTCAATAGGCTTTATTTCAAGTACAGACTTGGGAAAAAAAAAGATGACGTAAGCAATTAGTAAATAATTAAGCAGCAGTTTCTTTCAAATACATTTGTACCAGTGCACTCTTGTTAGGAGAACCTGTCATTCCTGACAGTCTCTTGGCTTCCCCCTGGAATGCGGGGGAAGAGTGCCTTTAGCTGATACACTTAGCACAATAGTTCCAGTTCAGCTTGGCACATACACAGCCCAGAATATGACAGTTTATACAGTTCTTAATGACATGCATACACATTAGCCACTCAATGAAACTGCACCCTCCCAAGTGAAATCTCACTCCTAGCTCTTTTAGTCTCTTGCCAAAGATAAGACATTAGCTAGGGTGTTTATTTGGCAATAGCTTGCAGTCATTGACAAACACTTGTCTTTACCTTTGTTGTGCGTGCGTGTGTGGGGGGGGGAAGTGATGCTTGCTGGCATTCTTCTTTCGATGGTCCAATCTGGTGTAGATGTTTGGAGCTAGTGGGAGTCTTGTTCTTCAGCAACTTGTCATATTTTAATTTTAAGGCATGGTGGCAGGATTCTGCATGTTGTTGTCTTTTTACAAGTGTCCTATAACTTTGAGTTGCTGCAGAAAAACTTGCTGAATTACAGTGACATGATGATGGCATTAGATGTAGAAATACCATCTTGGTTGTATTGTTCAGACATACCACATCTCTAGATGGCATGAGATGTTCAGAATACCCCTGCTGATGGCACTGTTGGATGCTAAGCAATACCACCACTTCTCTTAAGAAATGGTTGCACTTTGATACAGTACACTGTACAGAGCAAACATATTGCATCTCACGTCATCAAATATTATAATGGCTAAGCTGAATTTTGCTTACATTTCAGCTAGAAACATTTGATAAGCATGTTACACATATTCAGTGCCACTTATATGGTCTGATCCTAAACAAGGTTTTAGGTGACATTAGATAACAGTAGCCTTAGAAGAAACTACACAATCATTTCAACCTTGAAATGATAGATTTGCTTTAGCAGAAATAGTGAACCAGGCTGATAATTTAGGTTCAAACTTGACCTGAAAATATGTAACCCTATATTGCCTACACTAATGAGCTCACAAATATTTGGAAAGTCTCCAGCTGATTCTTTTTGGTGAAGGCTGTTGAAAGAATGATGGTTGTGCAAGTGGTGAATCACTTCAGAGCAAATATGTCCTCAAGCTGTTACAATGAGGCATTCATAAGAACCGCGGTACAGAGACTATACTAATCAGGTTGTGTAATGATCTCTGCTCAGTGAGAGTTCAAGGAGAGGATTCCATCTTGATTCCCCTTGACTCATCCTTAGCATTTGACCCCATTGATCACCAGGTTTAAGGTCCATTGTGGCATGCTGGGTACAGCCAGTGCTGGGCAGATCGTACCATTCCCTGCTGGTTGATCAAGACTGTGGTGTTTCTCAGTACTCTGTGCTTTCTCCTGTTTTATTTACAGTGTACATACTGCCTGTGGGTGAGATCATTAGGTTCTACAGTGTGGGTTTGATATGCAGATAATACCCAGCTGTATGTGTCCTTTGCTTTGGACAAGCTGGACTCTGTGCTGGTGTTAGAACAGTGCCTAAAGGAGATCACTAAGTGTATAGCCTCCTGCTGACTGATTTTAAATCATAGCAAGACAGAGTGACTCATGGTGTGTAGATCAGCAGGTATCAGTGATGCAACCTTAGATTATCCTTGTTAAGTGGGGTGAGAATGGAAGCTATGAGGGAAGTATGGCGTGTGGGAGTTGTCCATGACATACACTTGTCATTTGAGTCTCATGCTTCAGTGATTGTCAAGGGATGCTTCTGCCATCTGAAAAACATTGCTAGACTCTGCCCCTCTTGACCTTGTTAACCTAATTACACCAGCTCTTGCCTTTGTGTCCTTGAGACTAGATAACTATAATGCACTCTACACGAGCTTACTTGTTTGTCCGATCTGTCATCTGCAGCAAGTCCCAAGTACTACTACTAAACTTCTGACTTTCACCTGGAAGACAGACCATATTATCCCTTCTCTCCGGAAACTAGGACTGGCTGCCTGTTAAATGGCTGATGGACTAGAAAGGTCCTTTTAATTACCTCAAAGCCCTGAATGAATTGGGTCAACAGTAAATCTGCACTCTTCTCACATTATACTCTTCTTAGATTCACCAGATACATCGGGTAGGGTTTTTTGATGCCTCCATTGATGCTTGAAATTGGTTAGCAACAGCTTGCGTCCTTTGGAATGCCTTGCTGTTCGATATCCATCTCTCCCTTACCATTGGCATTTAAAATCCAAACTTTAAAAACATTTTGTAGCTCTTGCCTTGCTTGATGGTTTGAAATTTTGCTGAAATGCAGTTTTGTTATTGTGCTGTGTTTATTTTGTCTATCAATGTGAGCTTGCACTGAGCTCTTGGAAATGCATTTGATAAAAACAGTACTACTACTATGCCTGTGACTACTACTACTGCTGCTGCTGCTGTGCTACTACTACTACTACTACTACTATTACTACTAGAGTCTCTCAATAGTTTGAGAACAGATTCATTGTCAGGGGAAATTATCTGAGTTTCTAAGTAGACATCTTGCTTGACTGGTCACTAGCAGCTCCTTTTCAGAATAGTTTTTATAACTGCAAAGCCAGCAACTTGGGTTCAGGAATAAGCCTGGATTGCTGGTGGGCCAGCCAGGGTAGGATAGCTTAGTGATCCATAGACACTCATCTCTTTGGGGGAGGTAGGGCATCTGGTCTTTGCCACAATAATGCCACCTTAGTGATCACAGGTGGCAGAGCAGGCTGGAGCCAGTATCAGGGAGGGGAACAATGTCACTGATGTCATGGTATTAGTTGCAATATTGATGCTGGTGTGTCAGCATGGCTCAGTTGGTAGCACATCCATCTCTGCACTAGAAGGATATGGGTTCTAGTCCCACACCAGGATTGGGCTCATACATGAATATTGGCCCCTGAGTGCAGTACTAGGAGGTTGCTGTACTGTCAGGGTGTCATCCTTCAGATGAGACATTAAACTGATGGGTGTCCAGATGGAAGTAAAAGAACCTATGACACTTTTCACAAGAGTAGGGCACTTACCCTGGTGTCCTGGACAACATTCTCCTTCCCATAAAATTGATTCATGTAATTGTTCAAGGTTGTGTGTGGGTACTGATGTGTGAAATGACTGCCAGTACATGTTCAGTCATTTCACTACCAGTCTAGCATTGCTTGTAAAATATTTTGGGATATGTGTATGAAAAGTGCTATATAAATGCTGATTCTTCTTCTTCTTCTTCTTCTTCTTCTTCTTCTTCTTCTACCTTAATGATGCTCTAGGGCAGAGCAGAAAAGTGGAAATTCTGTGCCCAAGCAGGATGTCATCTGTTGCCTTCCCACAGGTCCACACTGCCAATTGAGTCTCTCATTCCCTCACTGATGCTTCAACTCTGTCTGAGGGTATGGGATCACCCACAGGCAGTTCTTTCCATGGGGGGGGGTCATTCATGGGGAAACAAAGAGTAAGGTACTTTGCGGGGATGATGGGTGATGGAGCTGAGCAGGGTGGAGGACCAAAGAGGGCTGATTGGGAGCACAGGAGCGAAAAGAATATATATATATATCTTGTAAAATACAGTGGTAGCAATTAAAACGTTGCTCTTTAAGATACCTCATGGTAACTGGATCATGTTACCATTGATGACAATAGAGTTGCTGCAGCATGATTGCCTTATTTACTGCAGCATTTCAAGCTAATTGGAAACGTTTGTGTTGTCACCACTGTACTGTATATATGCAATATTATCAATCATGCTGATTGATCTGTACATCAATGGCTACTTACTATTGCTTTTTCATGAGTTAGCACTATTTAATTGCCTCTTCATTCCAACAGGAATTAATTTTAGTAACATTAGCTTAAACAGTTTGGTTAATATTGAGGGCCCTTATGCAATATCCCATTTGTGTGCATTTTCAGGCATTTTATCTAGGCCTGGAGTCTTACTGGATTTACAGTAAATACTTGCATGGCAGCAACAATGTTATCCTCTGTAATGCCAAGCAATGAATTTTCCTGAACTACACAGGATGAAGTTAAGTGGGCAAGTATCTGTCTGTCTGTCTGTCTATTTATCTGTCTGTCTGTCTTTTCATTTCCTCACTCCCAGCTCAGCCAGCCCTCCCTTGTATTTCCCAAGCTTATGATGCCCCAATATGATGCTTAAGCATACCAGGGTGCCCACCACTGGTACTGTTTCCCCTCCAGGTAACCTACCCTCCAAATCCTTAAGTGGCAACAGTGGGGTACCCATCCCCAGTGTCACCATTAGAGGTGAGCAAAGTTTACAAAATTCACTCTGCAAAATATTTCACAAATAGTGCTAAATTTGCAGAGCACATCTCACGTGATTCGCCAATTTGCAGAGTGCAGATTGATGGCAAAAGTGTGGAATTCCACACTTTGTGCAAAAACTACTGTTTGCTCCTTCCCTCTGTGGATCACCAGCCCCAATAATAAAAAAAAGACTCCAGATCCCTCATGTTTAGTGGACACCCCACCCCACTGATCACCAGCCCCAAAAATAAATAAAAAACCTCCAGATCCCTGGGGTCTAGTGAATCCCCACACCCAGACAATTGCTGGCCCCAATAACAAAAAAACTCCTCCAGATCCCTGGTGTCTAGTGGACCCCTCACCCTGCTGATTGCCGGCACCAATAATTAAAAAACTCCTCCTGATCCCTGTTGTCTAGTGGCCCCCCACGCTGATAGCCAACCCCAGTAAAAAAAATTCCTGTTGTCTAGTGGAACCCCCTGCTCCCCACTCATTAGGTAGTACCCTGCTACCACTCCACTCCCCTCCCCCAACTCTGTCCCTGAGTGGGTCACTGGCACATCTCTCCACTCACCTCCACGGCTGGCAGACCGACTGACCTGCTTTGAATGAATGAGTGTGTGCTTGTACAAGCATGTGCTCATTCATTCAGTCAGTGAGCCTGCTTGTCTTTGTATGGGATGTTTTTCAAGGGCTAGAGAAGGGAGGGGGGATGACCCAGTCTTCCATGGGGGACCAGATGGGGGAACTGTGTTGTGGACCCTGGGAGAGTTCCACAACACTGTTCCCCATCCCTACCCTGCCGAAGACTTGAGGGCCCACCCTCTATCTAGCCCATGAAAATGTCCCATACAATGATGATCTGGCTGACTGACTGAATGAGAGTGCTTGCACAAGCATGCGCAAATCATTCACAGCAGGGCAGTTGGGCTGCCAGCTGCAGAAGTGAGTGGAGGGATGTGCTGGTGCCACTCAGGGATGTGTTTAGGGGAGAGTGGAGAGGTGGCGGGGGCATTACCTGATGAGGTGGGGGGCGGGGTCCACTAGACACCAGGGATTTTTTATTGGAGATGGCAATTTGGGGGGCACTAGACACCAGGGATTTTTGGTATCTATATATATATTTATACCATGGGGGTGACAACTTTCTCAGTAGAATATGCTGTGTTACTTCCACTGCAGTGAGGATAAATCCTGATGACATCAGCAGAGTGAGGATAAATGCCATTTATCCACACTCTGCTGATGTCACCAGAGTGAGAATATCTTCACTGCAGCTTACATTCTAAAATGAAACTGTTTCAGAAAACAGTTTCTCTTTTTCATTGAAGCTGCAACTTACTCAATTAGCTTGGTAAAACATTCTCCCCTGTGTCATATTGTGTTTCTAATACTCCTAGGCCATTACTATGCTGATCTCAGCTTCAAAACAACCTGAATTCTAAATGAAACTCCTTCACAAAGCAGTTTCTCTTTCTCAGTGCTACCTGCAACTTACTCAATTAGCTTTGCAAACCATACTCAACTGTATCCCATTGTCTTTCTAACTCCCAGTTCATTCAGAATAACACACACACACACACACACACACACGCACACCACACACAGAATGAGCAGAAAACACACAGGAACAGAAAAAATGTTCCTAAAGCTCTCACCCTCATAGTATAAATCACACACATGATGTGCAGATCGTGGGATATGGAAAATATTCTCAGTCCTGCAGAGTGAGCTGTGCATTCTCGCTTGTGCCTTTAGCACTCGTCAGAATACAGAGTTCACTCTACAGGAGTGAGAATATTTTCCATATCCCACTGCTGCCCATCATGTATCCTATATATAAATATATATATATATATATATATATATATATATATATGTATCTATATCTATATCAATATAAATATATAAATAGGGGATATATGATGGACAGGAGTGGGATATGGAAAATATTCTCACTCCTGCAGAGTGAGATATCCATCCCTCATGATGCAGGAGTGAGAATATTTGCCATATCCCATGATCTGCACATCATGTGTGCGATTTATACAATAGGTGTGGAAGCTTTAATTTGTTTTGTTTTATCTTATGTCGTTCTGTTGCTGTGAGTGAATAGCTATGAATGGGGTTTGTATATGTTGTGCGATGGGTCGTTGTGTGTGTGAGTGAGTGGTAATAGGTTGATGAGTGTGTAAGTGTGATCCGTGGTTGGATGATGTGTTTTGGTAGGCAGGACATGTCCGGGAGGTTTCCCATAGATACTGTGGGTGAGTTTCCTTTTTCCCTATTTTTTATTATATGTAGTGTTTAATTTTTGTTGTATGTTGCTGTGCGTAACTTTTTCATTTGTGGTTTGACTTATATGTCATTTGTTTTGGAATCTCTGAGAGAAGCTCCATAGGAACTACAGATATGAGAGCAGTTTCGATTGTGAGAGGTGCTTTCATTGTCATTGAGATGCTCAGCTTTATTTTTTACTGAAACTGACAGCAAGAATTATACAGTTTCAGAGTATATCTCATGTAAGTAATACCAGTTTAAAGAGGTCATGTTTAGATTGCTGTAACATGTGAAGAAATGAAATTAAGAACTGAAGGCTTCAGTGTGGAAATATGTGTGCTGTGCAGTTCACTGGTATGTTAGTCAGAGTCGGAGTCTGTAGACAGATTTTCCTTATGTTTGTTATCGCAGAGATCATAAATGGGACCCAATAGGTTTACAGTTTGGATGCAGTGTGAGAGACTGCATGACCATTCAGCAGCTTGTAGTACAGAAATGCACTGTTTTAGGTGTGTGCCATTTGGTGCAGTGAGGACTGTACTGTTGCAGGCTTCTGGCACTTGTGAAACTGCAAGCAAAGAATGAAGAATGCAGACCAGCTGCTTAATTAGGTACCTCAAACATTTCAGTTTCACATTTAAAAGAAGTTCTAGCTTACATTGGGGACATGCTGCTGGAGTGAGAATATTGGCTGATGACATAGCTACAGTATGTGTAAATATAAATATTTTCACTATAGCTATGTCATCAACCATTTATCTCACTGTGATGAGAATACATGATTTTATTGTCAACAAATACAACACATCCCTATTGTATAAATATAGTTATATATACACATATACAGGGGCTGGCAAATGGCGGGGGGGGGGGCACTAGATACCAGGGATAGATCAGGGCTGGTGTTCCCCATTTGTAACCTCTACTTGGGTTTTTTAACTGCAATTTGCACTTAAAAACCCCAAAAGCAAGGTGAAGTCACAAATGGCAAATTTTGGTTAACTTGAAAAAATTATGTGAAATACTTCATGGAGGCGAATTTGGTGACTTCCCCACATATTCATTCACAGAGTAAACCTTCACTGCATCTCTAGCTACCATACAGTAAAAGCTGACTTTGGAGTACCCAATCCCCAGTGTCAGATACAAAAAAGAAAACCTACAAAAAGGAGAACAATCTCTCATTGTCTTTTTTTTAACCTGTAAATAAGAAAATGGTCCATCGCCACTCTTCGCCACCCCACTCGACCCCCCACTCAGTACCCAGCACCCCACACACACCCACATACCCTCACTCACCGATAGAGGTCTCACACCATAGATCCAATTTGCAATCAGAATGATCTCTTCCTTCTGGAACCACAGCTGCAATCTGATATGATAAGGTAAATTGGATTTTAATGTATTTCAATGGGTTTAAACTTTTACTCATAACTTCATTATTTCTTTACATTTTTGCATGGGCTTTTTGGGACCCCACCTCATGAACAGGTGTGGTGGAATGTGGGTGGTGGAATTTTTCAAATCTGTCCTGAAAGGTGAGTTTGCAGTCACTGTGCAAAATCACCTTTCAGGCGGAATTTGAAAATTTCACTTACCCAGTTAACATGGTGGGCTCACAAGAAGGCTATCTTGAACATTTGGTACAAAAATATGGTAAACTGACCAAGCAATGAGTAAACACTGAAATATTCCAATGTTCACTCATAACTTCACTAATTTTCAATATTTTTCCACCAAACTTTCAATGTGGCCTCTTTGGGACCCAGCTCGTGAACAAAGCAGTTGAATTTTTTTAAATCCAACCTGAAAGACGATTTTGCAGTCACTGCACAAAATCTCATTTTGGACAGGATTTGAAATTTTCATCTACTGTGTTCATGAGGTTGTGTCATAAGAAGGCTGTGTTGATAATTTGGTGTGAAAATATGGTAAAATGACCAAGATCTGAGTGAATGTTGAAATAATTCAATTCAATGTTCACGCATAATATCACTAATTTTAAATATGTTTTCACCAAACTTTCATTGTGGTCTTTTTGGAATGCCACCTTATGAAAAAGGCAGCTGAAATTATTTACTATCCTGCATGAAAGGGGATGTTGGAGTCACTGCATGAAATTCTATTTTGGGTGGGGTTTGAACATTTTCACCTACCAGGTTCATGAGGTGTGATCATAAGAAAACTATGTTGAAAATTTAGTGTGAAAATATGGTAAAATTATTCAGTCATGAGTGAACATTGAAATGTTCCACTGTTCACTCATAACTTCACTAATGTCAATATTTTGACTCCAAACTTTCAACATAGCCACTTTTTTACACCAACTCATAAACATGACAGATGTTTTTCAAATCCTGGACGAGATGTGTTTTTGCATATGTGGTGCGAAATAACATTTTGGCCAGTATTCCATAAATGCCACATGTCATGTTTATAAGAGGGAGTCATAAAATGACTATCTTGAAAATTTTGGGTCAAAATTATAAAAAAAATGATTAAGAATTACCAGTCACCTGCCATTCTACTTCAAAGAAGTCTTATTGCATGAAGCCCGAAAATACATCCGTAAAGCAGTTTGGTAACTGTAGACACAGTGAGGACTCCCTTGACCTCAAACTGCTGCCCCTCACCCTTGAGGAAGTGTTAGTGTCTTTAACCAGGATCCTTAACCTCTCACTCAGGCTCATACAATTCCCCAAAAAATAGAAATCAGCCATGGTTACCCTGGTCTACAAAAGTGGAGACAGGACTCGTCACGTGAACTACCAGCCTATGTCCATATTACCATATCTTTCTAAGGCTCTTGAATGCATTGTAGCTGACCAGCTTACTCAATAGCTTGACAAACATAAGATCCAATGCACCCAACAACATGGGCTCAGAAAAGGGCATAACACCACCTCGGCCATTATGGAATTCACTGGTTCTGTACACAGCCCCCTGGACCCTGGTCAATTAGTAGGTGCTGCCTTCATCGACTTGACAAAAGCATTCGACACAGTCCCTCACCATCTACTACTGGAACAACTAATTAATGCAGAGCTCTCCTCTGACTCCACTACCTGGTTTTAAAGTTATCTGGACAACCACACTCAACAAGTCAAAATTGTCAATGTCCTTTCCGATTCAAGACCTATTCACTCTGGGGTTCCTCAAGGGTCCATCCTGGGCCCATTCTTATTTAGTCTCTTTCTAAACAGTCTCCCAAGCTCCTGCCCTGAACAAATCCCACTCTACACAGATGATGCCATAATTTACACAACTCACCCAGAGACTATACCTCTTGAGAACCAGCTATAACTCAGATTTGCCTTGGTAGAGAAATGGTTTAGTCATCACAAGTTGATACTAAACTACAAAAAACTAAACTTGTGTTCTTCAGCAGCTTCCATAACAAGCACAGGCAACATCCTCTGACTATCACTAACTGGCTTGGTACTGCCCTCGAACAGGTACAATTCTTTAAGTATCTTGGAGTCACCATAGACAGCAACCTATCATATGGGGTGCATATAGATAATGTTACTAAAGCTGTAAATATTTGTATTGGTCTACTCTACAGTCATAAGTGATCTCTGACCCCTGAACCCTTAAGGATAGCTGTACAGAACTCTATTATTTCTATAATTGACTATGGGCTGATCATCTATGGCTCTGTGACTGATACTGCCCACGAACATATCTCTACTACTCTTAACAAGGCATGTTGTCTCACCTTGGGAGCCCACCATCTCACCCACAGGTGTGACCTCTATGCCCAAACCAGTTGGCTACAGTTTAAAAATTGCATCAAAAACCAAACATGCCTGATGGCCAAGAAAATAACCTTAGGTCTCTTGCAACCTTTAGTACAAGATCTTCTAAAAAACCCTCATAATCCACACCACACCCGAGGTTCTGAATCTCAACTCTTACAGGTCCCTCATCGCTGAACCACCCAGGTGCAAAGATCATTCACCTACAGGGCCCCCCTCTGTATGAAAGCTTTCAACAGTGACATCTCCTCTGAAACTAAGCTGGGCCCATTTAAATCCAAGCTTCAGTCACCACTTTCTACAGCTAGCACCTGTGACTCTCTCCCTTAACCATGTTTTCCCAAACCTCAACCTTAGCACTCTACCTCTTTCATAGTAACTTAGCACTTTTGTCTCCTACCTGTCCCCCCTGCATCCCCTACCCTCTCCACCCTTCCTCCCCCTCCCATTGCCCCACCTCTCCTCACATCCTCCACTCCCACCCCTCTCTTACTCTTACCAGCCCACCCTCCCACATCCCTTCCTACACCCGGTGCCCTGTTTGTCTTGACAAAGCTTGCTGGCCGATATCAATGTACTGCATGCATTTTCCTGTGCCTGAAATTGATTAGCACAATGTGTCTCTATTGCTTTATGTTGACTGTCCATTATGATTTTGTGCCCATCATGATTTTTCTACCTCCTATTTACACTTTATTGTACCTTACTTTACTGTCCTGTTTAATCTGTTGTCCTTGCTACTGATGTGGAACCTTTGTAAAAGAGCTCTTAGTTCAAAGGTATATGTAATCTGAGACTTAAGTAGATAAAAAAATAAAATAAATAAATAAAATTGTGTGTAGTGCCAGTATTTACCGCAGTTGGTACTTTTTTATGATCCTGTGCTGGGGAGTTGAGTTTAGTGACTTGCTCAGTGACCCAGCTGGATGGGTCGAAGCTGAGGGATGGTGCTGTCATGTAGTGCCACCCTTGCCTGGGAAGGGAAGGGAAGGTACAAAGTTGCCTGCAGAGACCCAGATAAAATTTAGTGAAGAGAACTCATCCCTTGGCATAGAGCCCTGCACCTCTACATACATGGGTGTCAGAAGGCCCTGTGTTTTGTTTGAGAGATGGATTCTTTGCCCTGTGCATCTTTGTCTGTGGCCACATGGAAGCGCAGTACCCAGTTGGCCCTTTGTTTCTGCAGTCCATCAGACAGCCCAATGAATTCTTGGCATCAGTTGCTGCAATGAAATGCAGGGCCTGCAAGACCCTGTACTTCCATATGTGGAAGGAGTCTTACCTTGTCACAGACTCTGTGCTTCTGCATCTGTTCACATAGATCCCAAAGGGACCTGCATAAATGAGGATACAATTCCACTATCTCAAAAAGAAGAGAAATTATTTGTAAGAAAAACGGTGTTAATGCCCCAGTTAGGGTTCAACTTAATTCCATAAAAGTAGGCAAATGTAGCATTATGGTTTCCAACCTTCACCCCACCACCCCAAGCAGAAAAAGGGGAAAATACATTAGAAACATAGAAACATAGACTTTGACGGCAGATAAGGACCACTTGGCCCACACAGTCTGCCCATTTCCCTTCCTATTGGATAAGCTGCATATTCTAGTTAACCAACAGCCTACTTCCTGCAACCCCCAACTACAATTGCCTTATATCTGTCCCATGCATGTTTGAATTCCCCCACTGTTTTAGACCCAATAACCTCCCCAGGAAGGCAGTTCCATGCATCCACCACTCTCTCCATGAAAAAACATTTCCTCCCATTACCCCTGAGCCGTCCCCCCTCTATCTTTAAATTGTGCCCCCTTGTTCTTACACATTTCTTTTTCTGAAAGATGCTACCCTCTTGGACTTTATTGATTCCCTTGAGGTACTTAAAAGTTTCTATCATGTCCCCCCGTCCCTCCTTTCATCAAGGGTATACATATTGAGCTCTCAAGTCTCTCTTCATATGGTTTCTGATGCAGACCCTGCACCATTTTAGTTGCCCTCCTCTGGACTGCTTCCATTCTGTCTGTGTCCTTGCATAGATGGGGTCTCCAAAACTGCACACAGTATTCCAGAAGGGGTCTCACCAACTGTCTGTACAGAGGGATAACCACTTTTTTCTACTTGTGATGCCCCATCCTATGCATCCCGGTATCCCCCTGGCTCTCCTTACTGACTTCTCACATTGCTTACCCACCTTTAGGTCATCTGATATGACTACCCCAAGTCCCTTTCCATTTTGTTGTTGTTAGTACCTCCCCTGCTATTGTGTACTCTTCTCCTGGGTTTTTGTTTCCCAGGTGCATTACTTTGCACTTCTTTGCATTGAATCTAAGTTGCCATATGTCTGACCATTCCTCCAACCTTGCCAAGTCCCTTCTCATCCTTTCTACCCCCCTTAGTTTTGGTTCTCTGGAGTCTTGGCCAATCAGTGGTGGAGTCTTCCTTGGGCCTGACAATTCTAATGCTCCCCCCCCAGTCCATAGCCTCCTATCTGAAGTACAAGATACAGCTCCAAGCCAGTTCCTCATAGAGATGCACTCTTTAAAGGTAAAGAAATCTCACCACATATTGACAGTAGAATATATTGTAGGTTTCTTCATGCAGGGCCCTGTGGGAAGGAAAGAGATTACATCCGACCTTGTTTGCTTAGGGGACAGGATGGGCATTAGGGTTGAAACCCCCAAGGAACACATCACCACTGATTCATCAAGACTCTGGAGACCCAAAACCCTAAAGTTTTGTTTTTACTTTTGTTGTTTGTGGGGTGGGAGTGGGGAGTTAGGGTTGGAAACCCTAATACCACATTTCCCTACTTTTGTGATGTTAGGTTGAACCCTAGCAGGTGCATTACTGTATTTGTTTTGCAAAGAATGTAGATAGATATGTATATATATATATATATATATATATATATATATATATATATATACATTTATGCAACAAGTGTCTGAATAAATCTGCACTGATAAATCCATTTATCTGTGCTACTATGTGGATAAATTTATTTATCCACATTGTAACTACATCAGTAGCTCATTTATCTACACAGTTCTCTTCAGAATTCATTTGGAATGTTCGGCCTCAGAATCAGTACTAACTATATTTAAAGAGGACAGGAAATCATTTCTAATTGTCAGCTGTTTATAAAGTTGATATTCTCAGAAATGGTATGTATTCTCCTAAATTATCCATATTAACTGTTGCTGAATAAAACAAGCTGTGAAAAACTGTATTTTGCATTGTTTTGTTTTTATGGGCAACATTCTGTTACAGTTCTTTTCATGGAACTAGTAATTTGGGGTTTTAACTATGTCATGGTTTGTGCATAGAACTCTAAGCATAGTTCTGATAGACCACAAGTTCATAATTAGCATTCTGTGCACAAACTGTGATATAGTTAAAACTCCAAATCACAGGTTCCATGAAGAGAACTGTAACAGAATGCTGCCCATAAAAACAAAACAATGTAAAGTACATTTTTTGCATCACGTTATATTCAGGTACAGTTACATATGGATAATTTAGGGGAATACATGTCATTTCTGAGAATAAGAACTTAATAAACAGCTGCCAATTAGAAATGATTTCCTGTCCCCTTTAAATGTGAATAACTTGAAAACGAAAAAAGATTACATGGTACTGTCAGCACGAACATTGTTCAGCACAAAATTATCTACAAAATGAATACTGTTTCATTTATATAAACCCTGTATAATGTATATGATTAGCAAGAAAACAGAAGAAAATGTAATTTTTGTTCACTTTTTTGACAAACAAATATGAATAACTTTAAAACAAAAAATGATAGCATGGTACCGTGAGCACGAAAAATTTTCAGCTCAAAAATATCTACAAAATGAGTGGTGTTTCATTTATAGATACCATTTTGGTTTTTTATAGTTAGCAAAAAACAGCATAAAATTCAATTTTCTTTTCCCTTTTTTGACAAATTATTTACACCTACCAAAATCAAAATGTTCACACATCTAAACCTGTTGCATAAATGGAATATGCAGTGGTTCAGTCTGTGATAATGCATTTATCATGTACAGTTTCCAGTGACCTCTCGTAACTCTCACTCATGCCTTCGGCACTCGTGAGGTTACTTGAGGTCGGAAACTGTTCAAGATAAATGCATTATCACACACTGAACTGCTGCATATCCCTTATACAGTGGAGATATATATATATATATATATATATAGTAAAAAACAAAAACAAGGAGTTTCGTCAGCATGTGGTCTAAAAGCAAAACAAGATGGTTATATTAAATGCATGCTGAAAATAGAAAATAGAGTTAAAAATCTACGTTTCGACCTTAGGTCTTCTTCAGGAAATGTCTGAAAGAGAAAAAAACAAAGTTAGTGTAGAGGGGAGGTAAAATGAGAGAGATTTATATGTGGGGAAAGAAGAAAGGGGAGGCTCAGGGAGAAGAAGTGATAAATGGTAAGATTAAGAGAGAATCTGTGAAACAAAAAGGTGATGATGGGAAAGATAGAGCATAATGGGAGTGAAAGAGCTAAGGAAGTTCCCAGATGGGGACTAACTAACAGGGCCTATCAAGAAGGCTCAAAGGTGACAAATGTGTGGGAAGGAGACAGAGATGGAGACTTATGGTGAAAATGAAAAATAAATTAAATGAGTACAAAAACAACTAGACTTTAGGGTAAAAAAGGGATGGCTGAAAGATGTTAGTGGAAAATAAGTCTATTATTTAAACCAGCGGGCTGCTGGGAGCCAAGGCAGATTATCAGCTTGGCTTCCATGTTTTTTCTATGTATATAGTATATATATAGATATATATATATATGTATATATATTCTATGCAAAAAACTTAGTTAATGCATCAGTTAGGGTTCTTCTACAGCGACAAAAGCTAGGAAATTCGACATTAGGGTTCCCATACCTTGCACCCCACCTCCACCCCGCCCCCACCAACAGACATCAGGGTGTGCATTGGGGTAGTTGGTCCTAACTCTCACCCCATCCCATGTGTAAACAAGCTGAGGTGGTGCAGTGTAGGAGAATGGGGTGAGAATTAGGACCGACAACCCCAATGCACAAGAAACACAATATTTTCACTGATTTGAAGTGAACCAATGCCATATCTCAATAAAACGAAGCCTCCTGAGCAAAACCCACCCTCATTTGTTTCCCTAGCCCACCCCTGATCTGAGATATTAGTGTTTTTAGGTCGTGATGCAAGATCGCGATCAAAGAATCTCACGATCAAAGAATCTGCAGGCTCGCGATCGTTAGCAAGCCTCGAATTAAGATTTTAAAAGTTTATAACTCTATTTTTAACTGATTTGGATTAAACCAAAGGCATGACTTGATAGATAAGCGCTCCCTGAGTGAAACCCATCCAAGTTTTACTTGAGAAGTGAACCCCGAGCCAAGATATTTGTGTTTTTCTGATCATAAATTAAAAAACAAGATGACGGACCTCGCGATAAAAGAATTTTGAAAATTCTTGGAGACAAAGATTCTTGATCCATGAGGCTACAAATTCTTTGATCACCAGGTGGAATGAGATGGCCAGAACCCCATTCTTTGTTCACAAAACATACAGTACATATAAATTTTCCCATTGACTTATAATGGAAACTTAAAAGTGGCAAAAGTGGCATAACTTTTGAATGCCTTAATATTTTTTCACCAAACAAAAAGCAGCATGTTCAGCCACCAAACCTCTTTCAAATGAGACATCTCACAGAGCAGCACACCACACAATGGCCACGTAGGGCCATGTCCAAAATCCCAAAAGCTGCCTCCCAAAACGGATAATTTTTCATTTTTCAACATTTTGGTATGCAAAGACCATAAGTCCAACTGAAACATAATTTGGCAAATCAAGAGATCTACATGCCCCACCATGCATACCAAATTTCAAGCAAATTCGTTGAATGGGTCCAAAGTTATTAACCCACAAACTTTTGACTTTAACATGTAAGTGACAACTGAACCCTAACGGAGCACGACTGCACCCTATAATGTAAATGTATATATGTGTATGTATATATATATATATATATATATATATATATATATGTGTGTGTGTGTGTGTGTGTATATATATATATATATATATATATGTGTATATATATATATCTATATATAAATGTAGATATATATATATATATGTATGTATATATAGCTATATCTTATCTATCTATCTATCTATCTATCTATCTATCTATCTATCTATCTATCTATCTATCTGTCTGTCTGTCTGTCTGTCTGTCTGTCTATCTATCTATCTATCTATCTATCTATCTATCTATCTATCCTATAGGGGCCTGGTCGCACCCCTATAGTTAGGATTGGGTAGGCACTTTAATGTTAAACCTCAAATTTTGCATGTTAATAACTTTGCAACCATTCAACAGATTTACATAAAATTTGGAATGCTTGGTCTGGTGTGGTAGAACTCTTGATTTACCAATTTGTGTTTCAGTTGGACATACAGTTTCTGTACTGCAAAATGCCAAAAAAAATCACTTTTCGCCAGCTTTGATGCATTTTTTGCCCGTGGCGCTGCGACCACATCATGTGGTTTTTTGGCCTGAAATTTGGAAAATAGAAAGAGTTTGGGTCAAGGAACAATCCTGCATTGGTTTGTTAAAAAAATATTAATCCGTTCAAAAGTTATTACATTTTTAATTTTTGAGTTCTGAGCATACTCAGTTCAGTCCAAAATTCATATGTATATTTTGTGACCTACGAATTGCCTCACAGTCAAGGATTTTGCTACCTCACAAAGGAAAATCCTGCTTTGTCAGAAAAAGTCTTAGTTTGTTAGCCACCATCTTGTTTTTAGTTTTCCAGTCAAACAAAATGTTACTGCTTTCTCCACAGGTAACTTTTGGGCCAAATGAGGCATGGATTTTGTTCAGGGTGACCCCCTTTACAAAGCAATGCCTTTGGTTTGCTTCATTTCTGTCAGAAAATAGGTTTTGGAACATTAAAAATGATTCTTTCGTGACTCGCTAACGATCTTCTTTCGTGAGCCTGCAAAATCCTAGTCCACGAGATGATCCTAGTTCATAGCTTCGTTCATGAGGGGACAACCAGATAGCTGGAATTTCATGACCAGATGTCCCTGGGGATGACCAGATGGCCCAGATTGGTGTGACCAGATGTCCCCTCATGGACTAGGATTTTCTTAGTCCATGGACTAGGATTTGTCTCGCAGCCTAAGATTTTGCTATCTCATGACTGAAAAATGTTTAAAGGTGTAAAAATGTTAGAACTGTATAGCTCATTAACGGTTTGATCTTTTTACTTGAAATTTACAGGGTGTTGAGGGGATGCCCTACAGGTGTGAATTATGCTGTTTAGGTACTTAAAGTTTTTCAGAATAAAAAGTGCATTGGTAGCACTCAGGCCACAACCCCTTGAGAAAGGGTCACGAGTCTGACCCAAAGCAAAGGGGAAAGTAGCCATGGGCTCCTTGCATTTATGCACTAAATTGCTTGTGACATTTCCTTACCTACACCAGTTGCTACTTTATGTGGTTTCCATGTTTTTTTTTCAGTAGCACATGTTGTTTGGTGTGCGCTTCCAAACTTGTGCTTCTTCTGTGTTTGAATCTTTTGGGAGCAGCTGCGGCCTTTCTATGTAGTTGGCAGATGGAGTGTGTGAGCGTGGGTTAATTCAGTGGTCCCAATTGTCATTTTTTATGCCTCCATCTCCTCGCAGCCATTTTTTTACCTTTAACCACAGTATAATTATAATAATCTTTATTTAAATTAAGCACCTTTCAAAATATCAAGGCGCTGTACAATAAGTGATATTTTCAGCTTTCCACTTTGACAACTAGCTATTCAGTTTAAGGACATTTGGAAAAACAAGCCAAAAATGGAGGAGACAGCAAACACGACAGGACACTTTTCTTGTTTAGAGCCCGTGGTTACTTCAGTCAGGCACCGTCAGCTGCAAGGCTTCAACAATGAAGGTCAGACTGTTGTTAACTCTGATTTAAACAGTAATTTAAAACTAATTTTTCAACAACTGGAAAAATTGAAGTTCAAAGAGATTAATGTTTACAACACCAAGTGCTTTTTAAGTAACTATAAAAGTAAAGGATGGGCACCAAGAGGGCTGCATTTTGAAAAAAACACCAAACTGGGGTTTTCTGAAAGACATTTATCAAACAAGATGGGAGTCAGCCCTCACCTTTAGTACCTTAGTAGACATTTATTTGATATAGATACTGAACTGCGTGAACTGGTATCAACAGATATTGACAACATAACACCAGAAGTGGAAACATAAAGAGCATCATTTGTTCTAGAGTTGTGAAATTAATTTAAACAAAAAGTTACTTGAGCATGAAAAAGAGGTAATTAATAGAAAGGAGATGAAAACAGTCAGGAACACACATGATTATGAGTTAAATCAGGTATTTTCCTGGCAGGTACCTGAGAAAACCCACAGCAGCAACTCCAGGGGCTGCTGTCAGTCACGTGGGAGATCAAAAAGTAGGAAAAATAAGAATGCCAACAAAAAATGAACAAATAATTGCTCAGACACTTATGGTGGTGCTTCAAATATATCAGACATGTTACAAGACATTTCCTCTAACAGTTCAGCTACCCAACAACCTAAACAGGTTGCTTTTGATTCCAGCACAAAATAAACATCAAAAAAGGGAGGAAAATCAGACGTGGCAGAAGGGGAAGGTGCACCAGACAGAGTGTCGGTGAACTTGAGAAGCAAGATCTTAAAATAGTTAATCTTTTTGGCATTTGCCTGACTCCAGCATAGATCAGTGTTCTTCAAAGGGGGTTGACGTTTATCCCAAAACCGAAAGTAAATGAATTTGAGATGTACATGGACATCAAGAAGCTAATCCGGAGATTGTATTTGAAAAAGTTTTGTTGCTAAAAAAGAAACCACTCTAGAGTGACCCATAGAAGATATAAATTCAGCTTCAGTTCATGATAATATATAACAGATCTTGGAAGAACTGTGGAATGAGACATTACAGGATACTGGCTCTCAAATAACAGTAGAAACATCACCTGAAACTAATGTGGCAAGAAATGCACAGTTCAAACCAAGATCTACATTTAACCCCCCAACTTCAATTTCCCCTGCAATTATTACATAAGAAGCACTAGTAATGAATGACTTTGAGAACTTGCTTTCTTTCAAGTGGTCTTTCGTATCAAATAACTTAATGAAAGAAGAACAAGCAGCCTTAAAGGAACTTAAGGACATTCAAAATATTGAAATCAAGGAAGCTGATAAGAGGGGGGAAATTGTTATCATGAATAAAGAGATGTATGAAACTGAAATTTACAGACAACTAGATAATGTATCCAGTTATAGACGTTTGAAGGAGAATCCAGCTCAGACAATTAAGATGAAATTGGATAATTTTGTGGATGAATCAATATATAATGGTTACATTACCACAAAAGAAAAAGAATATATGGTGGTTCATTTTCCTGTGATACCAACACTTTATGTATTGCCAAAGATTGATAAGGACCAAGCCAGGCCCCCTGGATGCCCAATAATTTCAGGGATAGGTTCCCTTATGAAAGAAGTCTCTACTTTTGTGGACTTTTATCTGACGCAGCTAGTGATTTTACAGAAATCTTATATCAGAGATTCTATGGACGTCCTTTTTAAAATAGGAGACCTGGCCTGGTAATCTGAATATACTTGGCTTACAATTTGATGTGACAAATCTTTACACCTCAATTGAACACCATTTAGGGATTCGAGCTCTAGAATATCATCTCCACATTAATAGTGTTGCATCTACCTTTCCTTCAGATGTTTTGATTGTTGGCTATACATTTCATTTTGCACATAAATTATTTTATTTTTGACAATAAATTTTATTTACAGACTATGGGCACAGCGATGGGGACCACTATGATCCCATCCTATGCCAATCTTTTTAGGGCATGGTGAGAGTAAACCTTAATCTTTGATGAATCTAGAAATCCATACAGTGAAAATATAAAGTTTGGGGGAAGATTTATTGATGATCTCCTAGTTTTATGGAAAGGTGATATAGCATCAGCCTAGCTGTTCGTTGATTTCTTGAACACTAATGATGTTTAAAGCTTACTTTTCAAGCACATAGTTCTAAAATTTGTTTTTTTGATTTATAATTGGAAGGACTAGATGGCAGGATGATTTCAAGTAGCACATACAGAAAACCAGCTGCAAATAATATGCTACTTCATGCCACTAGTGCACATTTAACACATATAAAAAGACGTTCATAGGTCTAAAATGTAATCGTAGTAATTTTGCAGACTTTGAAAAAGAGTGTATGGAGTTAAAGGGTTTACTTCTTACAAGAGGCTACATGGAAACACAAATTGAGCAGGCTTATTTAAAAGCAAAGGGCCAGATATTCAAACTGTGCTATTTTGTGGAGCAAGCCCTTGCATTGCACAAAATAGTTGTGCAGGGGTGTGGCCAGAGCGATATTCAAAGGAGTTGCGCCCTTGAGCAACTCCTTTGAATATCATCCTAGCCACAGCCACTGTGGCGCAGTGGAACTTGCCACCGCAAGTGGACAGAGTGGAGCATTCAACCTGTGTGTGATGATATACCATTGCACCATGTGCAAAATCCCGATATTCAAAAGGTGACATGCAAAGGGGGCCATAATTCATGCAAGGCATGGGGGGGGTGGCATTTGCATCTGATTATGGCTCCATTTGCATGCCATTAGCATGCAGGTGCACCGATCCCCGAGGACTTGTGCCTGGCGCCCTGCCAGGCAGCAGCCATCGGGGACCGACACCCCCCCTGCAGCCCGATCACAGGCAGAAGAGTGTAAAATCCCCCCCACCACCCCCACGGGCCCAATCACGGGCATAGCTTAAATCCCCCCCCACCAGCCTGATCTTGGGCAGCAATGTGTCTCACCCCCAACACATCCCTGGTGGTTCAGTGGACGATAAGCCCGATCGCGGGCTGAAGTAATAAAACACACCCCTCCCCTGAACACATCCCTGATGGTCCAGTGGACCAATAATCCTGATCGCGGGATGTAATAATTAAACCCGAACATAGCCCTGGTGGTCCAGTGGACTGATAATCCCGATCGTGGGATGGAATAAATAAACACCCGAACATAGCCCTGGTACCTAGTGTCCCCCCACCCCACCCACCGACAGTCCCACCACACCGCTCCCCGGCGGCGGTGGGTGGCAGCATCCACCTGCCTGCCACCCGCCACCCGCAACTGGCTGCCGGTAGGCTGCCGCCCTTGGTGCAGAGCAAGAGCCAATCGCGGCAGCCCATACCGCATAAGACAGTCCAGTTTTGTGAATGAATTTCTATGGTATGGGCTGCACTCCCATTGGCTCTTGCTCTGCACCAATGGGCATGCAGCCCTACCAGGCAGTCAGTCGGTAGGCAGCGGCGGCGCAGGCGGGTGGGATGCAGCCCGCCAGCTGCCGGGAGGGGAGCGGGTGGTGGGGCTCGTGCGTGGGTGGGTGGGTGGGGGACACTAGGACCAGGGCTATGTTCGGGGTGTGTGTTTAATTATTACATCCCGTGATCAGGATTATCGGTCCACTGGCCACCAGGGATGTCTTGGGGAGAACATTGCTGCCAGCGATCGGGCTGGTAGGGGGTTTAAGCTATGCCAGCGATCGGGCCAGTGGGGGGTGGCGGGGTTTACACTCTTTTGCCCATGATCAGGCTGCAGAGGGGGAACAGGGAGTGGGTTGGGGCCAGCCACAGGTGGCAGCTGCTGTGTTGCGCCCTGCAATGCAGCAGCTGACCTGTGGGTGGCCCTCGATTTGAGCCTTTTTTTTGGCTCAAAGTTGTGCAGGCACAGGTTGGGGGTTGCACCTGCACAACTCTGCACAGCCTGGCTGAATATCGGGCTGTGCAGTTTATGCATGGTTCCTCCCCCTCCAGTTCAGCATGCATTCATTTGCATTGCGCTGTTGCTCAGCATGTTTTCTGTGGTGCAACTGCCTCCTGCTGAATATTGCAGAATGGAACAAGTTCGGACTTGTGCAGGCGCAACCCTATTATGCATGGCACAACCCTTTTGAATATCTGGCCCATAGGCTACAAATAGGGACACCCTTCTGAAATCAAAGAAAAAAGAAAACCTTACAATGGACAACCAACCCATAATTTTTGTTACACACTATAACTGGATAAGTAATACAATAACAGAAAATGTTTTAAGACATTGGAATGCGCTGGAAGCAGACACAGATTTGAGAGGAATTATAGGGCAGAGACCAGTTGTCTCTTATAAAAGAGGGAATAATCTTTCAGACTTACTGACTCATAGATGACAGCCTCACACGATGACAGCCTGGGTAAAGAATTGGCTGGAGAATAGGGCACAGAGAGTAATAGTAAATGAAGTCCACTCTGAAAAAAGGGGGGTTAGCAGTGGGGTACCACAGAGTTCAGTATTAGGACCGGTCCTCTTCAATGTCTTTATAAGTGACATTGCAGAGGGACTGGAAGGAAAAGTATGTCTCTTTGCAGATGACACAAAGATCTGCAACAGAGTTGATGCACAAAGTGGGGTGGAAAGGATGAGAAGGGACTTGGCAAGGTTAGAGGAATGGTCAAATGTATGGCAGCTTAGACTCAATGCTAAGAAGTGCAAGGTAATGCACCTGGGAAACAAAAACCAAGGGGAAGAGTACACAATGGGGGGTGAGATACTAACAACAACAAAAATGGAAAGGGACCTGGGTGTAGTCATATCAGATGACCTAAAGGTGGGCAAGCAATGTGAGAGGGCAGCAAGGAGGGCTGGGGGGATACTGGGATGCATAGGGAGAGGCATCACCAGCAGAAAACAAGAAGTTATTATCCCTCTGTACAGACAGCTGATGAGACCACATCTGGAGTACTGCGTGCAGTTCTGGAGACCCAATCTCATAAAGACATAGACAGGATGGAAGCTGTCAGAGGAGGCAACCAAAATGGTGCAGGGTCTGCACGGAAGACATATGAAGTGAGACTTAAGGAGCTTAATATGTATAGCCTCCGAGGAAAGGAGGAGAGGGGACATGATAGAAACTTTCAAGTACCTCAAGGGATCAACAAAGTCCAAGAGGTAGCATCTTTCAAAAAAGTGTGCAAGAACAAGGGGCACAATTTGAAGATAGAGGAGGCGGCTCAGAGGTAATTTAAGGAAGTATTTTTTCACAGAGAGGGTTGTGGATGCATGGAACAGCCTTCCAAAGGAGGTTGTGGAGTCAAAAACAGTGGTGGAATTCAAGCATGCATGGGACAGTCATAAGGCAATTCTAGGGGGTGGGGGTAGGAAGAAGTAGGCTGCTGGTTAACTAGGATCTGCAGCTTATCCATCAGGTAGGGAAATGGGCAGACTGGGTGGGCCAAGCGGTCCTTATCTGCCATCAAATTCTATGTTTCTATGTTTCTATGTATAGTTTGTATGAAAAAGACAGTGAAGGGAGTAGAACATGGTTACCTCCAAAACCTATGGGGTACCACAAATGTGGACATTGTAACATTTGCAGATTCAATCAACAGGGAACAACATTCCAACATCCTACCCTAGATCAGAAAACAATAACTATTCAACATTTTATTAATTGCTCAACAACACGTTGTTTGTGTTGTTCAATGCACTTGTTCATATATTTATGTTGGACGTACAAAAAGAACACCAAGGGACTGGATGCAGGAACATGTATGTACAATTCAAAAAGAAGTGGCCAACACTTCCATTGGTGTCCACTTTGAGAGATTTCATGGAAAAGATCTCAAGTGTTTCAAATTTATGGAGGTTGACCACATTCCAGATAACATTAGAGGGGGTGATAGAATAAATAAGTTGGCACAATGTGAACAAAGATGGATTTATACAATGAAGGCCATATACCCCACTGGATTAAATGATAATTTAGATATAATGGTATTTCTATGATCTTTCCTTCTTAAAGAGAAAAAACTGAAAACATGTGTGTCTTATTCAATTAATAAAATGATATGTCCTATTGAATAAAGCATTAGAAAGTACATCTATAATGATCACAATCACCTCTACCTTCCCCTACCCATTATACCTGTTTTTCTCACAAGGTATAGGAACAATCAACATTTTCAAGTAGAAGTTTAATGGATTATAATCTGTATCTAAAAACTAGGAATTTTCCCTACTGTGTCTTAGAATAAAAGTTTCCTTTTTCCTGTGGTGGGACTAGAACCCACAACCTTGAATATTTGAATGACATAAGAGAAATCATACTGTACTTGATTATTTTAACACAGGATAGATAGTCTGGACATCATGTATATTATATACAATAATACAGAACCAGTATGGGACTTTTTCTAATGTTTTGAAAAAAGACCTATACCATAGAAATGTCAGGTATTCCCTGTTCTAGCACTTTTGTTGTAGTGACATTTATTTAGTTCAAGTTCAAGTTCAAGTTTATTGCAGGAAAACTCCATTGAGCAAGCTCATTCACAAGGAGGTCCTGTGACATAAACACTTAAAGTACAAACACAGATAGGTAATAACAGTACATACATGAAATGCACGTTACATGATACAGGCTGGATATACATACAAAGGTACCACATAATGTGACGCCGGTGGTACTCATTGATATGAGACAGGAAGCAACTTACAGGTTGCATACTGATAAATGAAACATGATGACTGGTGTGTGCAATACATATACAGTATTTTGGCAGCTAGAACAAACAACAGTCTACAACTGATATGGGGGGGAGGAGTGATTTGATAGAGTAGCAGTGGAGCGTAAGCAAAGATAAAGCCAGGAGTAGAAGGGGAAGGGAAAGCAGTTAATTTAGTTTTGAATTCTAATTGTGAATGAATTGAAGTTAATATTTATGAGAGCCTTGTTTAAAGTATGGTGCCTGCACCTTATGTGCATGAGTTTATTTGTATATTTACTCATCTTATATGAACTGTCACTTTAATACTGATGACTTTTTTTCATCTTCTTACTATACACTGTCACTTTAAGCTTTTCAGAATAAAAGAGCACTGGTAGCACTCAGGCCACAACCCTTAAGAAAGGGTCATGAGCCAGACCCGAGTGCGGGAAAGTAGCCATGGGCTCCTTGCATTTATGCACTAAATTTCTTCTGCCATTTTCATTACTTACACCAGTTGCTCTACTTTTGGTGGTTTCTATGCTGTTTAGGTGTTGGGGAATTAGTGGTTGCATAGATATGCCATGATGAAGTTGACGTTTTCCCCATAGGATTACATTCTTGAGTCTGTCCGCCTTCGGCTCCGTTATCCGGAAAATAAAGCGAGATGCAGAGTTTGCTGCTAACAGTATAGAGCACCTTTAGGTGCTCTATGCTGCTGGAACAAAATTTTAAATCATACAGTAAACAAGCAGTGGAATTTTTTCAGTGGGTTGCATAGTTAATGAGATATTGTCAAATTTGTGTTACAAGGGTTCCTTGCCCTATTGGGCTGCTGTATGGCTCTGTAGCTATGCAGAAGTGGGAGCGTGGGCCCAGAGGGCCCACATTCCCACAGATGCATATTGTTGTGCAGAAATGAGTAAATTTGATGTGCCCGCATCTACCAATACATGTTTTTTACTAGTTATATTACACTTTTTCAATCACGTGTATATATATATATATATATATATATATATATATATATTCATGCAATCCTGCTTAAAGTTGAATCAGCATAACATTCTGTGGTGATTTGCATATGCAGCCCATGATGCTTTGCATTGTGTGGGCATGTGTGATTTTGTATTTTCTTGAAATTTGGCTTCCAGCCAAATGCCCTTAGAGTAACCCTTGCCTCAGTGTTTGCACAGAGGTTCTTTGTCTTTATATATATATTCATGGCAAAAACTGCATTTAATGCATCAGTTAGGGTTAAAGTGACAAAAATCAGGAAATGAAACATTGGGTAGAGCTCCTAACCCCCACACACAACCACCACATCCTCCACAGAGTGACAGATGCCAGGGTGTGCCATGGGGTCGTAGGCTAACTGTCACCCTAGTCTCCTTTACTGTAGCATGTCAACCTGCTTACACATGGAGTGGGGTGAAAGTTGGGCCTGATGACCCCATGGCACACCCTGGCATCTGTCACTCTGTGGAGAGATGTGTGGGTTGTATGTGAAGGAGTTAAGGGCTCAACCTAACATTTCATTTCCTGACTTTTGTCACTTTACTCCTAACTGATGCATTAAATGAGTTTTTTTGCCAATATGGATATATATATATGATTGAAGAAACAGTGATGGGGCAGGGGACACAGGTGGCTGAAACAGTGATGGGGTGGGGATCACTACTACCAAGGATAAATGTAACAGTTATCAAGATGATGATCAAGAGGGGTTACTTGACTACCAGGGGCGCATCATCATGCACATGATTAGTGCCCTGTTTGTGGAGGCACAGAATATCATGACACTAATTGCTGGGTAATGCCTCCACAAGCCTTTGAATATACCAGATTCAGATAAATATTATTGGTCAATGGAAAGATCACGGCAATCATTAAAAACATTTTAAAAATGACAGAAGCAAACATAAATCAATACATATCATACAGGTCATACTGCTCTAACATGTATACATTCACCAAATATTGCACTTCTGAACAGCCATCTTTTTACATTGTATTAATTTCCTGCTTAGCTGTTTTTATGTTGGCACAAGATCTGAAAAACTTTACTACTTGTTGGGCCAGTCCTTATTCCTAGGGATTAACTAAAATACCAATCAATTCATCATACAGTATGTGTTTAATGGCAAATACTGTATCTGGATAAATCTAAAACTTTAATTTTTTGCATACCACCTATAATTTAAAAGAACACATGTGATGTCCTTTATCTCCAAGGCACCACAGTCATATTTACGATTCACTTGCCTTATATTAATTTTATTGAATTTATGCTTTAAAATTCTTAGAGGGAAACAAGCCAAAGTGAAAAAGTTTTAAAAATGTGCCTGTCTTCCACATTTCCAAATGGAATAAACAGGGTCTATAATTGTTAATATTTTTAATTATAAGTGCCACAAACACAATTTTAAATCCTGTACTTCCATCAGGTCTTGGGATTTGCTTTTATATAGTAAACTGGATTTAATTAATTTAACATAATATTTTACTTATAACAATTCCTTTTGAGTAATGTTTCAATTAATAAAGCATACCAACTATACACAGTTGTTCTAAAATGTTAAAGAGCCATTTTGAGTTATGACCTTTAGTCATACAGTTTTCACTCCAATTTGGCTTCCATCCTGAGGTCTGGAAACACGCTAATGTGTTTCCGTTATATAAATTTGGAGACCATGTTGCTGTCTCAAACTACAGACCCATCTCAATCCCCCTTCCATCTAAGGTTGTATAATAAAATCATTAGTGACCAACTGATGGGCTATATCTCTACACATACTCTTCTGGCTGCTGAACAACATAGTTTTAGGAAAATGCACAGTACAGCAACTGCACTGATTGAGTTAACTGAGGAGCTCCATGTAGCTTTGGGCAGAGGAGACTATATAGGTGCTGCCTTTTTAGATCTATACAAGGCCTTTGCCTTAGTTTAACAGGATTTATTACTAAAAAGTATTTGGATTTGGGCCATTTGACTAACTCTGCTGAATGGTGCTCAGACTGCCTGGCTAAGAGAATGACAAGGTGCAGTGATGTATACTCTAGGTTACAGTCATTGACAACTGGGGTCCCACAAGGCTCTATCCTGGGACCCTGCTGTTTAGTCTGGTTGTTAACAAAGTCCCTGAGATCTGTGACTACTCCAAATCAATACTGTAATGCAGATGACACACTAATTTTTACAACACACTGGGACCTAGCAACCCTTGAGAAATATCTGCAGCGATTTTAACAAGGTGTGTAATTGGTTTATAGCAAATAACCTTTTATAAATTAAAAAATAAAACTGTGTTGCTTGGGAGTAAATGCAACCTGAGGGGAAGTCCTGGACTGTGCCACACTATGCCTAGTGGAGAGCTGATTGAGCAAGTTCTGATCTTCAGATATCTGGGAATGTACCTCGACTCCATGTTGTCCTTTTCCCACATGTGGATTCAATAGTTCAATGCAGATATAGACTTAATTTTATCAATGAGGTCAAGAAACTCCTAGTCTTTAGTCCCTTCAGTTCAGTTACTGACTACGGTTCAGCGACCTATTCAGCTGCTAACAATTCCATCCTGGAGAAAATCTGTGTTGTCTTTAACCATGCTTGCAAAGCTGAATTAACCTAAAATCAGACACACATCAGTATGACCTTTACCACATCTAAATGGATTTCTTTCCACCAACAATCAGCCTCCCACTTAGCACTTATTTACATAAGGTCACTATTGGGCCTTATACCCCCTGGTGTTCAAAAAATGTTTACTCTAAACAACAATAAATACACTATCTATTACATGGATAAAAAAAAAAAAAGGTTGCAATTGCCTGTTAGGAAAACTGTGCTTGGACAATGATCATTTATAACCAGAGCTGTCAAGGTGTGGATCTTCTTACCCTTGGAACTGCTTGAGTCTACTTCCTTTGATTCTTTTAAATCACACGTGTCAACTTTATTCATAAAGAAACTTGACTGTAATTATATGCAAAACCTGCACTTGTTTTATTTTTTATGCATTGATCTCTCTGTTATTTTCTTGCTGTGCAAGTTATCTGACTTGGACACCTTTAGAAAGGACCGTAGCTCAAAGGTCTTCTGAATACAATAAACAAACAAAAAACACACAAACATACAAACATATGTAATATTTTTCTTGGAGACAGAGGCTTAACAGTCTTTGCCTGTGCATAGCAATGATCTTAACCCAATATGATAATGATCTCAAATTGGCAAATGCAGACAGTTTTACTTTACCTAGCATAGCTCTAATGTCACAGGTAGGAATTGATGTGTTACTATATGAAGAGATCCATAGAAACTATTTGGAATTTTGTCAAAAATTAATGGAAAGTTAGGTGCTCAAATTTATGCATTGTATAATATCACTGAAACTAGCTTTTCCTCATCTGCAAGTAATGGTGAGTTAAGGTTTAGACCATAATATTTATGATTACATTTAGCAGAACCTATTTATAGTATTGGCTTTTGCTGTCATAAGCGCCGGGTTGTATGGGCCCATGGAGCATTGGCCCAGCAAAACTTTTGACCTGGGTGAGCCCCAGCAATATTTTGCCACATCTGCTGCCTTTTTCCTTTTATAATTTTTCCTCGGTTGGTTTCTCTATGCATGGTGCCCCTCTGCTGACTGTGACCAACTGCACCCCCCACCCACTGTTTAATTGCACTGGCAGCACATTGGACTGGTGCGGCTGTCGTATTTAAAATTGGTGCCTTCTATGCCGTGCCGCGCCCGCATTACCCTTTGTTTGTCTCACCACCCCCCCGAAAATCATTGTGACTGTCACTGACTGGTTGGTTGGCAATTTTCAACTTGCCACATTGTGATTGGCCTGGGGGGGAGGTGGGCTTATATTGGGTACAATACACATGTGTGCATCAGGGCTGTATGTGAGAGGACTCAGGAGATGGAGGACAGTTTATGTTTTGTGCGGTGGAGAGAATGAGGGTCAGGCCAGCCTAGAAGAAGGGTGGTGGTCTGGGCATTCAGCCTGCCCAGAAGAGAGAAGAGCTGACAGCTGAGCCAGAAAGGAATAGCCAAATATTGGTGGGAGTCAGCAGTCGGCCTCGAGTCCGGAACACTACACCACCAGAAGCGAGGCAGCGCAGCAGGATAGGCCAGGCCTGCCTGAGGCCAGCCCCGCAGTCGTAGTAGTCCGAAGAGTCGGTCCAGCCAGTGAGGAGGGAAAGGGAGGTCCCAGGGCTGAGCGGCCGAGGAATGGAACCAGGCCAGCTGGGGTCCAGATATGGATAGAAACATAGAAACATAGAAGTTGACGGCAGATAAGGACCGCAAGGCCCATCCAGTCTGCCCATTTCTTTTTCTACCTTATAAATGTGCCATCGGCCTTTGCTCTGTCAGTGGCCTATCTATTCATAGTCATTTGTATTGCTCCCTTATGCCTATCCCATGCCTGTTTGAAGCCCTGCACTGTATTCATAGCCACAACTTCTTGTGGTAAGCCATTCCATGCATCCACCACCCTTTCTGTGAAAAAGAATTTCCTCACATTCCCCCTTAATCGGCCCCCCTCTAATCTCATGCTGTGTCCTCTTCTCCTGCTATTTTTCTTATATTTAAACATGTTAGACTCTTTCACCTTGTTTATGCCCTTAAGGTGTTTGAATGCCTCGATCATATCACCTCTCTCCCTCCTTTGCTCAAGGGTATACATATTGAGGTCTGTTAATCTGTCCTCATATGTCTTCTGATGCAGTCCCTGCACCATTTGGTTGCCCTTCTCTGGACTGCCTCAATTTGGTTAATGTCCTTGTGAAGGTGTGGCCTCCAATACTGCACGCAGTACTCCAGATGGGGCCTAACCAGTGTCTTGAACAGAGGGATTATTACCTCCCTCTTACGACTTGTGATACCCTACTAATACTCTAACACCACCCTAGCCTTACCTACTGCTTTAGAGGTCTGCTTGGATGATTTTAGGTCATCAGTGATGATGATGCCCAAGTCTCTTTCTTCCTTTGTGACTGCTAGCAACTCCCCTCCCAGCCTATAGGTGGCTTCAGGGTTTCTCTTCCCTATGTGCATGATTTTGCACTTCTTTGCATTAAATCCCAGTTGCCACTCTTCTGACCATTCTGCTAGTTTATTCAGATCTTTTCTCATTCTGCCCACCCCATCTGGATCATCTACTCTGTTGCAGATCTTGGTGTCATCTGCAAACAGACAAGCCTTACCCTCTAGTCCATCTGCAAGGTCACTAATGAAGATGTTGAAGAGGACTGGCCCCAGGACTGATCCCTAGGGTACCCACTTGTGACTTGCATCTCTTCTGACTGTATACCATTTACTACCACTCTCTGTTTGCTGCCCGTCAACCAGTTTGCCACCCAGTTGACCAACTTCTGACCCACCCCGAGCCTACCCAGCTTATTTATCAATTTTTTATGTGGAACAGTGTCAAAAGCTTTGCTGAAGTCAAGCTAGGCGACATCAACTGCTCCCCCTTGGTCCACCACTCTGGTTACCCAGTCAAAGAAATCTATGAGATTAGTTTGACAGGACCTTCCTTTTGTAAACCCATGCTGTCTTGGATCCTGTGCCCCTGTGGATTCCAGGTGTTGCACTATCCTTTCCTTAACGAGTGCCTCCATAATCTTGCCCACTACTGAGGTAAGACTGACCGGTTCATGTTCCCGCCTCCTCCCTGCTACCACTCTTGTGGAGCGGGATCACATAACCCTTCTCCAGTCTTCTGGGACCTCTCCTGTGCTCAGAGACTCACTAAACAATTCTGCTAATGGCTCTGCTAGTTCCTCCTTTAGCTCCTAAGTACCCTGGGATGTATGCCATCAGGTCCCATTGCCTTATCCACCCTGAGCTTAGCAAGCTCTTGTAGGACCCCTTTCTTTTGTGAAGGAGTAGTGCTCACCTCCCTCCCTGTGTCCATGATGCTGAGCTGTGGCCCTGCCTACCTTCTCTTCAGTAAATACTGAGCAAAAGTATCTATTTAGGATAGATGCCTTTACAGGGTCCTCCTCCTCCACATGCTCCCTTTTCTCCATTAAGCTTAGCAATACCCCTCTGGACTTTCTCCTTTCACTAATGTATCTATAGAAAGTCTTGTCACCTTCTTTTACTGTTCATGCTAGTGTTTCCTCAGTTTAGGACTTTGCCTGCCTTACCCTACCTGCTTCCCTTAGGGCAGTTTGGTATGCCTCCCTATCTTCATCCGCTGTGTTCCTTATATTTCCTAAAGCCAGCCTTTTGGCTCTGACCTTTTCTGCTACTGTATTTGAGAACCAAAGTGGTTTCCTTCTTCTTTGCACTTCCTTTTCTGTCTAACACAATGGGATGTTGCTTCAAATATTGCATCCTTAATGTTGCCCACTTTGCCTGCACCCACTCACCTGTGTTTCTTTTTGCCAGGGCTAGCTTAACTCTGTTGGCCATCTTATCAAAGTCAGCTCCTCTGAAGTCCCATATTTTTGCCTTGGAATGGGATGATTTAGATGTAGTAGCCAAATT
Organism: Neoceratodus forsteri; assembly: GCA_016271365.2. Lineage (NCBI taxonomy): Eukaryota > Metazoa > Chordata > Ceratodontiformes > Ceratodontidae > Neoceratodus > Neoceratodus forsteri. The sequence continues at coordinate 1,178,361,798 of CM028131.1, forward strand.
GAACCATACCATGTGATGGTCACTGGCCCCCAGGTGACCTTCTACCTGGAGATCTGTGATCCCTTCTTTGTTAGTCAGTACCAGATCTAGGATAGCCCTGTCTCTTGTGGGTTGCTGTACCAGTTGTTTGAGGCCCTCCACCTGCAGGGAATCCACTATGAGTCTAGTTCTGGCATATGTTTCTGCTGGTATTGACCAATCTGTATCCGGCATGTTGAAGTCTCCCATTATCAGAACCTCCCCTTTAGCTGTCATGTTTTGTATATCTTCTAACAGTAATGTGTCTATGTCCTCCCTCTGGTCTGGGGGCCTGTAGACAACCCCAGTTCTTATGGTTGTCCCATTTCCTGTTTCAGGGTGACCCACAGTTCTTCTGGCTCCTTATGTGTATTCTGAATTTCTGTAGCTTTGATATTTTCATTAACATACAGGGCCTCCTCCCCCTTTTGCACTCGGTCTCTTCTGAACAATACATAGCAGTACTGAAGTCTCCCAAGTGTAGTTACTGGTAAACCACGTCTCACTAATTGCTACTATGTCCAGTTTAGCCTCTGACATTATTGCCTGCAGGTCTGGGATCTTATTTCCCAGGCTGTGAGCATTTGTGTACATGATTTTCCATTGGCCAGATTTTGGTGTGTTAGTTGTTGGGTGAAGTTTGGCATTACCCCTGTGCGTCGTATGGGGAGACAAACCTTTTTTCTTACCTGGTGATGCAAATGAATGGCAAACATGCTGAATTCCTGTTTGACCACTAGCTGAGGGGGGGGTGTTCTTCCCATTCGACGTATGGGGTGCTGCACCCTCTCCCCATTTGCTGGTTAAATATTCTGCAAAGATGTCAAACTTCTGCCCCAATGCACTGACTCCTCTTTAGTCAGATGCAGTCCATCAAATTTAAAGAACTTTCGCTCCCAGAACTGTTGCCAGTTCCCTACAAATCTGTGTCCTTTTTCCTGGCACCAGCCCTTGAGCCATGTGTTTAGCTCCCCTATCTCCCCTTCTCTGACCTTCCGTCCATCTGCTCCCCTCTCCCAGACTGGCAGGATCTCAGAGAAGGAGATGCTGGACGAAATAGATGATAGTTTGTCACCCAGCCTAGTCAGGTGTTCCTTGGTCTCCACAACTGACCAGCTGGCGAGATCATTAGTCCCTATGTGTACTAGGACATCAATGTTTTCTCCTGCTTTGTGAACAATTTTAGCAATGCGGTCAGTGTCTCTCCATGCTGATGTACCTGGGAGACATCTGACCATCGCCCTGGCTGGAGATGGGTATCAACTCCCCGAATCATGGAGTCTCCTATGATCAGAAGTTTTTTGGATTTCCTTTGTGCTTGTTTTGTTTTGGTTCCTGATTTGGGTGAGTTTTGTTGTGCCACTGGTGCCTGGTAGGGCAGCAACAACCAACTCAAGAGAAGGAGGGCCAGGCTGAGCAGCAGACTAATGCTGCAGTGGAAGAGGAGTAGAGCAAGTGGATGACTGAAGCGCATCGGGTGGGGTTAGGGAGGTTTAGGCAGGCAGGCCTAGAAGTGGCCGGGTGGGGTCTTTTGGGTCCAGGCAGCCGGCGGCACCAACACAAAGCAGCAGATCTAGTGGAGGAGCAAGGCGAGCAGTGGAGGAGAAGAGCATCAGCAGCCAGCATCATCTCCAGCAAAGGCAGGCAGCTGACAGTAGCAGCAGAACTGCTAAAGTAAATAATGTTCCGGCCAGTGTGGTATGGGCACATGGTCAATTAAGCCAACATCCCCACAGACTCCACTGATTTTGTATGAGATTTCAGCCCATCTTAAACTGACAGTCTAAATTTAAAACTGTCTATATTCTGATCACTGATCAATTTCTAGCTCGTTTCCCCTTACCTCAGTGACCCGACTCTTAGTTGACAGATGCTTAATCTCATTTTGAATATTCCAACAATTATTTGATGTACCTAACCTAACTGAATGACCTATAAATATTGCAGTTATCTCATGTCATGTTGCCCCCCCTTATGGGCCCAATGAAGGGGGCAAAGTTTTGAATGCCCTTGGGCACAATGTTGTTGCTGCTCAAGTCTCAACACGAAGTTGTAACAGCCTTATATAAATCATTACAGGTACTGGACCCAGCCTGCTTGTTGGGCATCTCTTTCTATTGGCAGTTGTCCCAGCAATTGGTCTTCAGATAATTGGCAGAGGATATGGTTGGATCTGCCTAAGTACATAATATAGGACACATCTCATTTAATGCAATTCAAAATTCTACATAATTTGTATTTTACCCCACTGAGATAGTTTGAGATGCATAGATCTCCCACTGCTACCTGTACAAGATGTGGGGATTTGGAAAGATCCTTGTTACAATGTTTAAGAGAGTGTGAAGGGTTGTACCCTTTGGGCCAGAATTAAATCACATTCAGATCCTATGTTGGTATTGACTGATAGATTTTTCACTGGGGGTTGTATCATTGGGCAGTATTTGTAGCTGTGGAAGGGGTATATTAACTTTATTGCAGCTGCTGCTAAAATGTTTTATTATGTCATTGGCTAGATAATAAAGTCCCAACATGGATGGAATGGCATACTCTTGAATGCTCTTAATGTACAGAAGTTTACAGCAGATGTAACCCATCAGCATGAATCTTTTGGGAGATGATGGGAATCTTTATATTTATTCTCAGTTACTTTGGTCTCCAACAAAGCCCCAGGCCCAGATTGTATAGTGGGAGACATTTATAAGAGTTTTGTAGACTGGTGGCCACTTATTTTGGGGGGTCTTGTTTAATGCACTTCTCCAGGGCCAGGATATACCCCATAGTTGGCCGGGGAGCATAGTGTGTCCCATACTTAAAAAAGGAGATCCTGCAAATCCCAAAATGTATAGATCCATTAGTCTCATAGATGTGTCCCAAAAATATTCTGTAAAGTAGTATTACAACATTTCCAGGCCTGGATAAATTAAATGATTGATATACTGAGTGAATATCAAAATGGGTTCCAAATTTGATCTGAAGCATCTAATGTGGAAATATGTAACTGTTAAGGGCGGCAAACTGTACTGATTTTTTACAGACTTAACTGCTACCTTTGCCTTGACAGTATCAGTAGGACTTTATTATGGGGCAGACTGGAAGAATACGAGATGGACAATGCTTTGGTGGATGTTATTATTAGATTACATAATGAGACATGGATCCACTGGTGGGACATGCAAGTGCAGTGCAGAAGTGGTGCAATAGGGTTTGTTTTATCTTATCATTAAAACTGACTCGGTGAACACAGGAAGGTTATTTGACTTGCTCAAGTTTTTGCAGATTGCAAGTGGAGATTGTGGGAAGCAAAGCCAGACCTGCTGGGTGTACCAAGGTCATTCACAGGTTAATGTTGTAACCTTTAGGCTACACTGCCAGCATTAATTAAATCCTGCTATAAAGGACTGTGTGTGTGTGTGTGTGTGTGTATATATATATATATATATATATATATATATATATATATATAGAGGCAAAAAACTCCATTTAATGCATTAGTTAGGATTGCTCCACAGCGACAAAAAGCGAGGAAATTTGGTGTTAGTGGAAAGCCCCTTGGACCCCCAGCCCCACCCCCAACCGGCACCATGGTGCACGTTGGCGTCATTGCCCTAACTCTCACCCAATCACATTTGTAAAGAAGCAGAGGTAAAGGAGAATGGGGTCAGAGTTAGGACCAACGACCCCAACGCACACCCCGATGCCGGTTGGGGGGTGGACTGAGGGGTCCAAGGGGGGCTTGCAACCCTAACACCAAATTTCCTCGCTTTTGTCCCTGTGGAACAACCCTAACTAATGCATTAAATGGACTTTTTTGCCTCTAATTTCCCTTTCTTTGAGAACGATGACAAGAAATAGTGAATGTAATGTAGTGGGAGCGAGGGCTACCCGCGTGATGTCTTGTGACATAGGAACAAGAACAGCAACACAAACAGAATCGCAAACAGTGGCGCACATGGTAATGCAAACATAAATGGTAAAGGAAACATTAATAGAAACGTTAATAGAAACACTAGTGCAAAGTGACGCTGAAGCAAACAGTGATGCAAACAGACATTGAAGCGCATATGAAGATGCAACTGGTAATGTGAACAGTGATGGCAGCGGTATTTTAAATGGAAATGTTAAGTGTCACTGCAAAAAGAATGCAAAAGGGAACAGAAACGGAAACGCGAACACAAGCACACACGTAAACGCAAACCGTAATGCGCACAGGCATGGTACTGCAATTGTAAATGCAAATGGTAAAGTTAACATGAAGAATAACACCAAAAGAAAGAGAAACAGAATCAGGAACAGAAGCTCATATGGAAACGCAAACCGAAACGCGCATGGGCACAGTACTGCAATTGTAAATGCAAATGGTAATGGTAACAGCAACAATAACAGCAAAGGAAACAGAAGCACAAAAGGAAATGCAAGCACATATAAAAAATGCAGACCGTAATGCACACAGGCACAATAACGCAATTGTAAATGCAAATGGTAACAGTAACAGCAAGGAAGACGCAAAACGAAAGGGAAATGGAAACGCAAATGAAAGTGCTGCCATAAACACAAATGGCAATGCGCACGGTGATGCAAACAAAAATGCAAACAGAAACAGTAGTGGAAATGCACATGGTAACAGTAACGAAAATGCAAGCGCGAATGACAACGCAAAGGGTAATGTGCATGGTGGCGTACACGGGAACGGTAACACAAATGGGAACAAAAACGCAAGTGGAAACAGTAACTGTAACAGTAACGGAAGCGCATCACCTGTTTTTGCCAAAGAAGTGCATACAGAGACACAGTATGTACAAAGAATGTATACATTGTAATGCGGATCGAAGCTTAAAACGAGCATTGGAAGAACTTAATTGCTAATATCTCAGCAACCACACGATGTAGAAAAAAATTTTAAATTTCACAAAAATCTTGATTTTCCTGGCTAGGCTTTTGCTTTTACAAAAACCTGTATCTTGCACTGTTTTCGAGATACGAGCCCCAAAAAGTGCGGCAGACGCCACCATGTTAGCCTATGTGAAAAAACGTTAATTTTGGAGTACCGTAACTTGGCAACCATGCAATATTTTTTCACCAAACCACCAAAAGGCACATGTGTGAGATGTTGTCTGCCTTCCCTCCAAATTTCAGCTCAAAAGACCAAACTGTTCTTTTGCAGCAGGGTGGCAAAGAATTCTTGCCATTTTGGCCAAGTCTGAAAAAGTAGTGTTGCAATTTGCGGCAATTTTCACAAAATTTTGTGAAAGTGTCATGCTCTGACACTACTTTGTGGATACTACTGGTTCCAGAAATTTGAAAAACATATTTCTGGGTGTTTTACTCAAAATAAAGACATGGCTAGCATCCTAGAGTCTGACTAGGTGAGCACAAAAGAATTGTGTCCCTAGAGAGTCCCAAATTTAAATGCCAAGCATTTTTCTGATCACCAACTAAAAAAAATGGTGGATTTGTGACACTACTGGGGCCATTTGCGACACTAAAAAGTGCATTTTCGAAACTGTTGAATATTTGAACTTTTCCCATTGACTTATAATGGGAAATTGTTTTTTGAATAACTTTTGAACCGTTCAATATTTTTTCATGAAACCATCAAAAGGCACATGGGGGACCCTATCTGCATGTTCCCTGAAGTTTTTGGACCAGTCGCTTAAACCGTGCGACCTGTAGGTGAGAGCACAGAAATCGCAAAAAACTATAATTGCACAATTGGTTATCACTTAATAACTCCACAGCCGTATATTCGACTGGTATGAAACTTGGCAGAGCTCAAGATCTACCATGTCCGATTGTGCATACCAAATTTCTGGCAAATCCATTGAATGGTGGCAAAGTTATTAAGGTGCATAATTTGACCCTTTAACCTTAAAAGTGCTACTCAACCCTAACTATGGTAGCACTACCGTGCTACTATATATATATATATATATATATATATATATATCACACCAGTGGTGAATACATTTGGTAAATAAATCATGTTATTTTTGGATAAATATTTATCTTCACTTGGAACACCATTTACATAACTTAGAACACCATTTATATAACTTAGAACATGTTATTTCCACTTAGAATCCTCCAGAAGCAAATGATTTGATACCTTTTAATGGACCAACATAGATGTAACAACAAGAACAAAGTGCTTTAACTTTCAGACCAACCAGTCCTTCTTCAGAAGCTAATGGTAGTTGTTTAGAAAATACAATACTTATAACAGCTAGATCAGGCAGAAAAAAACCCAGAAAAAAATCCCATTGGTTTAAAATACTCATTTAAAAATACAGAAGATGATGTCAGAGAGGTTTAACAGTACTATACTGCCTTCAGCCAGGAAGGACCCTGGGTCAAAGGTGCTTGTGGAACACATATACAAAGAATCCTATTGCTTATAAATTTAATTGACATAAGATAACACTGCTGAAGCAGATGACTCCTAAATCAAGCTATGAGTGTCACAGTATAAGGATGTGATTACTGAAAGGCAACCCTACCCAGATTAAAGACAAACTAAGATTGTTTTAGGGCTCAAGAGGTTTCAATGCCTGCATTATAGACAAGAATTTACCAGTAAAGTTGTCTTAAAACATCAGTGCACACTGTGTGATGTGTAAAACCTAGCTGGACCTGTCACCCAGCTGTGCTCTCAAGCTAGATATAAGGCCCAAGAAATTTCAAAAACCTCTAGTGTAATGACAGGACTGTATAAATGATAATTAATATAAATTGACAATATTAGTGCCAAACAAAAACTCTAGTCAATGAACCTCAAGGAATTAAGACCATGTAGCCTGATATGTACTGATGTCAGTATACACTGAGACTGTAACAACTTAATGTATCACAAGTGTCTAAGGAATCTGAAAAAGAGATAAAAATGTAATTTCTCTCCTCCTCCTCTTCATACAAACAATACACCCTACCCCACTCCACATCACCATAATGTGGGTAGGGGAGATACATAGCTTTAAGAAGATGTTGTCTCTCTCTCTCTCTCTCTCTCCCCACAGACACAGACACACACACACACACACACACACACACACACACACACACACACACACTCTCCTAGTGAACCTTTATTCACTTCAGTCACTGCAAATGTTCCCCAAAGGAATTCAACTCATCATGAAATCCTAAGTAAAAGGGCACATGTCTCCTAATACCTACAGAGCAAAATGTGACACTATTTAACCATACTACTATCTGCATAGTAACATTTCCAAGGATTCTGGATAGAACTACCAAGAAATCAACCTGTCACCCTCCCCAGGATAAGGTAACTAGAAGTAAATATAAAGTATGTGTGTAAGACCAGAGGTCTAACATACCTACATATCCACAAATGACTACCATATTAGCCTAATGTAAAAAGATCTGTCCAGGACCCCCATGCAAATGAGATCATGCACCCCAATATGTACTGAGTTAAAAAAAATTATATGTGACAGTATATGATAACACACCTGTATGTACGTAGCAGGCTAGGTAATCTGAATATGGTGCAATGGAATCAATCCCACCCCGGGCAAAGATAAAAAGTAAGGAGAAATTAATATTCATTATGTGTGTGAAGTAAGAATAGTAACACATTATAACTCCATATATCTAAATAGAGGCCTACCTCAATGTGACAGCAAGCCCCACATCTGTTATATCACATACCTCACAACACATACCCACACACACGTACCCACATCCCACACATGCTGAAGTCCTACAATATGTCAGTCTGAAGAAGAAGAGGTCTGTGGATGTCAGTTTCTGTAGTGTCCCATAAAACCAAGATCAACGTTCATCCCATCTGCTACCATATTGAGATGTAAAATAAGTTTAATCTCAAAAGCTTGTCTCTGTTGTGTGTTTTTGAGATTTCCTTTTAAGACCATTACTGACATATCTGAGATTGAGTGGTCAGGCTGGGAGAAGTGGTGCCCCACTGGTTTTTCAGTCTTCTTTGCTGTAATAGTATGTCTGTGCGAGTTCATCCTAGTGCGGAGCTGTTGGCGTGTCTCTCAACATAACCTGTTTGTGGACATCTCTTGCACTGACTGAAATAAACAACATGTCGTGATGTGCATGCATAACTCCCATGCACCTGGAATTGTCTGTTTTGTGATGTAACCACACAGTCCGAGGTAGAAATGAGCTCACAAGTCTTACAGGGGCATTGATTGCAGGTTTGTGTGCCATTGTGTGACATGGTATTCTGTTCTGGTGAAAGTTTGCTCCTAATAATTAGGCTGGATAAATTTGGTGGTTGTTTAAAAGATAGTAGAATCCTGAAATGGAACACAGAGAGCTATGGGCCAGATAGGAAACTTTCAATGGAAAGAAAGGCAGTTTTAAGCTAAAACAAAGTAAAACACCAATAAAAACACTACAAATGGTGTGGTATATATCAAACACATAATGGATTGCAGTAGAACAACACATTTATCTCCACATATGAGTGGTAAGACCTTTATAACTAACTTGTGGCTTTGCCACTCGTGAGTTATGGGTCTTACCACTCACTGGTGGAGGTAAATGTGTTATTCCACTGCAGTCCATTATGTATTCCATATAGATATATATATATTATATAGTGTATGGCGGAATGCTGTTATGCGTGGAATTCCATGCCTGGAATATGCTTGTTCTGCTGCAGAAGTGACATCATTATGTTCTGCTGAAGTACTGTTGTCACTACTGCAGCAGAACAACTTGGAATGCTGCCACATACTTAATTTCCCCTAGCCAAGTTAAGCTGGAAGTTTTTGATTTTTAAACTTGAACTTGCAGAAACATCTACAGCACACTGTCAGTTTGAGCCTACCACCAACCCTCAAGTTCCCCTCCAACCTCCAGTTCACTGAGATAAAGGGCAGTGTCCGAAATAGGCATTGATGGCCATACACTATATGAAATAGAGGATGGGCAACTCTATGCACAAACAGTGTGTTGTGCCACCATGAGGAACCAATTCCCACAGATCTCTCAAGCTTCACTCTCGAAGTCAGAGGGAATCAGTACCCCTCGGTGGCACAGCACACTGGTTGTACATAGCTGCCCATCCACTATCCTATATATACTGTGTGTGTGTGTGTGTGTCTGTCTGTGTGTATGTGTGTATATATATATATATATATATATATATATATATAAAATCTGTGTTTTATATCTCTTCCTGTGGTGGCACCATTCATTTCGATCAGCTCCTGGCATCCAACATTGCCACCTTCCAGACAGGTTCTTCCACAGCTTACTCCCACAAGAAGCAGTTGGCAGGGTTCCTGATTGCCCCACTGAGAGTACATCTGGTAGGATGAAGGCTGGATGTGGTTGACCATAGACCCCTGGTGGTGGTGGGTTGACCTCTGACCCCTAGCCTATGGGATGGGGCTTTGTCCACTAGAACCAGGTGGTTCACCTCTGACACCTGGGCCAGGAGCATAGTCTTGGCCCCAGGGTCAGTGGGTGGGGCTTGACCCTTGACCCCAGGGTCCCACCAAAAATTTTACAAACCCGGCTCTTATGTTTGCTGCAACATAGTTAAAATGCTTGATCTATCTGTAGTTAGCTATATAAATTAACCCCAAATAAACATAACCTTTGCTTTGTTTAAGTTGAACATTATTAAGATACCATACATGCATCTTCTTATTAGAGCCAAACACTTGTTCTACTTTTTTGGCTGTTAATAATACATTTAGACTCGTTTATTAAACATTCCAGATTAGATAACTTTCTGCATAAACCAACAAGTGAAAGAGAAAAGAGAAAGCATTTAATATTTAATCTAATAAAGTTTCAGTAAAAGTGGCACCAGTGGGTGCCCTAGTTTGATGCCTTTGTTTACCTCTTTTGGTTCTTATATCTTGCTTATCTAGTGAATATCTTATTTACAGTAGGTCCAGTTGTTTATATTAATCATACCTTCCACTAATCAATCATCAACCCTAAGGACTCATAATCTATCCTGCGATAGCTCCAGTGAAAGGGAATCAAGGGCCCATTTTGAAATCAATAAAGGCCACATATACTTTAACATTTTTAAATATAACATACTTCTCTATAACATGGGAAAATGTGAAACTATAACTGACCTTCAAATAATTTCTCGTAAAACTAACTTGATATTCACTTATTGTATTTTCTTCTGTTCAGTTCTCAAGTCTTGTCTGGATCCATTTTGAGAATGTTTTTAAAATACAGTTCAAGACAGTTATAGGACAAACGTTTCTGGGACATTTCCAGAACATTTTTATAGACTGTGACAATCAACCTCCCTTTTAAGGAGTAAGGGCCCAGATATTCAAAGGAGATGTACCCAGCACAACTGAGTTGCACTGGTGCTTCTCCAAAATGCACCCTGGGCCATATTCAAAGGGCAGGGTTGCATTAAACAATTTTGGATGCACCACAGTGCAAAAATAATGTATGCGGTGCATTCAGATGGGGCGTTCCCTGCATATGCAGCACATCTTGATATTCAGCTGAGATGTGCGGCACAGCTGCCCACACATCTCGGAGATGTGCTGCACAAAGTTAGGCATGGAAGAACCATGTCTACGTTGTAACCACCCACAGGTGGGCTGCTGTACTGCACAACACAACACAGCAGCCACCAGCCCCTGGGTGGCTACTCCCCAGCTCCAATCATATAAAAAAATTAAGCATCCCCTCTGTCCGTGGTATTGTAGTGACCCCTTCTCCCAGTTCCGATTGTGTCATATAATAAAGAGATCCATTTCCACTCTGGTAATCTAGTGGCCCCCCTCCTAACCCTGACTGTAGCACAAAAAACACATCCCAATATTTTCCTGGTAGTCCAGTGGACCCCCACCCACAGAGGCACCCACACACCACCCTGCTCCCCCCATCCCAGCATGGTCACTGTAGCCAGCAGGCAGTAAAACCCATCCACTGACCTCCATGGCTGCCCACCAACTGAGCTGTCACTGAATGAGTTTACAATAAGCACTGCAATACCATTGGTCAATGGGCTTGCAGTGTGTACTGTAAGCTTTCATTCACAAAGTTAACTTTGTGAATGAAAGCTTTCAGTCACACTGCAAGCCCATTGGTCAACAATGTTCAACCAGTGGTATTGCAGGGTTACTATAAGCTGTCATTCAGTGACATCTCGGTTGATGGGCAGCTGTGGAGGTGTGCGGGTGGGTTTTGCTGCCTGCCAGCTACAGTGACCATGCTGGGATTGGGGAGCGGTGTGGGTGTGGGTGCCTCAGTGGATGGAGGTCCACTGACTCACCAGGGAATTATTAGGATGTGTTTTTATGCTATGATTGGGGCTGGAGGGGTTACCACTAGACTACCAGGGGCGTTCGCATTATATTTCTGATTTGGACGGAGTTCAGGAATGGGATGGGAGTACCACTAGACTACCAGGGAAAAGTGGGTTGCATTACATTCATTTTACAATTGGGGCTGGGAGGGAGACCACTAGACTACCAGGGTTAAGAGGGGATCCATTTATTATATGACATGATCGGGGCTTGGGGGGGCACTAGACTACTAGGGGCTATGGTGTGTTTTTTCTTTTTCACACAGACTTTACAGGTCACCTGGTGCCTTCTGCTGGGTGCATCCTTGCCACAGACATGCAAATGGTACCATCATGACAGGCAAATGTCCCCATTTGTGCCTTGCATGGATAATGGCCACATTTCCATGTCATAGCCTGAATATCTGGAATCTGCACCCGGCGCATCCCTGTTCCAGGTATTCAGACCATGCAGGGGATGCACGCGCATCTTCAGTGGCCCTCATGTGCGCCGCCTGCATCTGTTGCTATACTCAGATGGAATGTGAACTTGCTTCATTTGAATATAGCACTTTTAGCATCTGCAACTAAGTTATGTGGAGATACACCTTGTGCCCTTTCTGGGCACAGTTTGAAAATCCTAGCACAGGTATATATTTTGAAGAATACAAAAATTGAACCGCTGGGCCCAAATTTTGCCCACTTTTCCAGATCTAGTTTGTTATAGTTCAACAGAATCTTTGCTGGTCTGGGAACTTTATAAGTTTAAATGAATTTTGTAGTACTAGTTGTGGTGGTAAAACCTTTATTTTAGACAGGCTATAACTGTTAGAACCAACAAGGCACTATCTGCAAAGTTATCCTGTTGCAATTATTACACATTATAAACAAGCATTGAAAGAAATACATTAAATACATTCTTACAAGACAGTATGGTATAAACAAATTATTAAACTAATCACATTCTTGTAGCAATTCAATGTTTAAGGCCCCCTTTTAAACCCAAGAGAGTTGGTTTATTTTGTGTGCCTGGGATTAATGAAGTCCAGATCTTAGAGACATAAAAAACTTGCCATCATTTGTTCATAGCTAGTTCTGAGTTTTGGAATACTTAATCTATGATGGTGAACCTTTTCCATGTGGTACTTGTGAGGTATCCAATCAACAAAAGATTCATGAACTCCTGATGTCTAACCCCTTTAAGGCATTAGTAACTTCTTCACTGATTAATTTACTGAAGTTAACGTTCTCTGCTGAGAGTAAAACACTATTAGAAGGCAGAGATGACTGTGGGATCATAAAACAATTTCTTAAAATTATTAAAACAATCATTGGAACTAATATGAGATGCAATATCACTAGTGTAATTTTTTTGTACCCCTAGCAACTAGATGCCAGAAACCCTCCCAGCTTTTGTTTCAATGGTTTCTAATAACTGGGTCCATAGTTTCTGTTGGTAAGAAGCCTTTTGTGACATTGACATCTAATTAGAATGTTTCCTTGCTTGTTTGAAAGATTTAAAGTTTACTCTACCTGAATGTTTTTAGTCCACCTTAGAAGTTTGTTGTTTCTTAGCTTTTTTACATTTATGGTTAAACTAGTCACCATTATATTTTTCAAGACAGCATATACACGTAATCAGATTAACTATCTTCAAAATACTTGCTCCACTGAATGGAGACTCAGTGGAGAAGGATTAAGGAGGGAATAGCCAAGACAATGGTATGCTATTTGAAGAAAGTGAGCAAGGGAAGGAGGAGGAAGATGTCCCTATGATTCTCTAAGGAGGTGGCAAACGCAGTGAAGGAGAAGAAAACAGCATTTAGGAAGCACAAAGTGACACAGATGAAAATACACAGCAAGGTATATCTGGTAAAGCAAAGGGAAGCAGGAAGGAGACTGTGGGCAATAAAAGCACAGACAGGGAGAGGATAGCTAAGTAAGTCCCAAAAAGGACCAAAACCTTCTTGAGGTACATGAGTAAAAGAGGAAGACGAGGAAGGTTTACTGAGAATCAGGAGGGTGGGAAACTGTACAGAGGAAGATCAAGAGAAAGCTGACATTTTAAATGACTACCTCTGCTCATCTTCACAGTGGGGAAGGGGAGAGGCCAGCATGTAGCAGCAAGCAATCAGGGGAAGGGGGGCAGTGGACACAGGTCCATTCTTAACAGAGAGAGTCCAAAAGGGGTTAGAAGCCCTAAAGGAGAATAAGGCAATGGGGCCTGACAGAATTCGCCCAAGTGTCCTACAATACTGAGCATGGTGCTAGCCACTATTCTGGCAATGTCATTCAGCATCTCATTAGAGACGGGGGTAGTTCCAGAGGACTGCAGGAGGGCTGATGTGGTCCCTCTGCACAAAGGTGCCAGAAGGGAATAAGCTAGCAACTACAGGCCAATCAGTCTCACATTGGTGGTGAAGAAGAAGAATCAAAAAGAAAGGCACCACTCGTCTTTGAAAAACTGTATCTTCAGTTCCACTTTTTATTCAAAATGCAGACTGAAACACAAAAGCATATAGTGGTAAAAGGCTGAACTCACATCACCACCATCACCAGGCACAATAATCCAACTGGTTTCAGGAGGCTCTTTGAGCGAAACCGGTTGGATTATTGTGCCTGGTGGTGGTGGTGATGTGAGTTCAAGTTCCTTTTTTACCACTATATGCTCTTGTGTTTCAGTCTGCATTTTGAATAAAAAGTGGAACTGAAGATACAGTTTTCAAAGATGAGTGGTGCCTTTCTTTTTGGTTCTTCTGTTATAAGTTGGAAAAGAGCACACTTAATAGCTCCACAGCTGTTTTTTCTTGAACCTCACATTAGTGGTGGGTAGATTAATGGAGACCCTACTGCAGGAGAGGTTCATGGAGTACCTAGAGGCTAATAAGCTGCAGGACCACCACTAGCACAGTTTCACGGGGTGAGGGTAGGAGGTCATGTCAAGCAAATCTCATCGATTTCTCTGACTAGATTACTAAGGAGTTGTATTAAGGGAGGGCACTGGATGTGGTCTATGTGGACTTCAGTAAGGCTTTTAACACTGTACCACACAGGAGGCTAGCTAAGAAACTGAGCAGGTTAAGAGTGGGGGAGAAAGTGGTAAATTGGGTATCTAACTAGGTAAGGGATAGGAGGCAGTGGGTAGTGGTAAATGGCAGACACCAAAGGAACAGGAAAGTGACTAACAGGGTGCCATAGGGATTTGTACTGGGACCAGTTCTGTTCAGTGTCTTCATAAGTGGCATTGATGAGGAGCTGGAGGGGAAGGTGTGTCTCTTTGTTGATGATACAAAAATCTGCAACAGGGTGGACACTCAGGAAGGGGTGGAGATAATGCAAAAATATCTGGAGAGACTACAGAAGTGGTTGAGAGTGTAGCAGTTGGGTTTCAATGCCAAAAAAGGCAAGGTTATCACCTGGGGTGGAGAAACCCAGGAGCTTCAGATAAGGAGGAAGGAGAGATAGTTACAGTCACCAAGCAAGAACGATACCTCTGGGTCATCATTTCTGATTATCTCAAGATAGCTGGTCAGTGTGACAAGGCAGTGGGAAAGGCTAGCAGGATGCTGGGATGCATTGGGTGGGGGATTTCTAGCAGGAGGAAGGAAGTGGTGCTCTGTTGTATCACTCACTGGTGAGGCCCCACCTGGAGCACTGTGTCCAGTTCTGGAGGCCACACTTCCCAAAGGATATTAGCAGAGTGGAGATGGTACAGAGTAGGGCAACCAAAATGGTGCAAAGGTTGCACAAAAAGCCATATGAGGAAAGGCTGCAGGAACTCAACATGGAGAAGAGGAGAGCACGGGGAGACATGACTGAGATCTACAAGTACCTCACAGGGGTGAACATGTGCACTGTCTCTTTCAGAGAAAGGAAGGCACTAGAACATGGGGGCATGCAATGGCAGTAAAGATGGGAAGTTTAGGAGAGATGTGAAGAAATACTTCTCCACACAAAGGGTGGTGGATGACTGGAACTGCCTACCAGTGGAGGTAGTGAAGGCAAAGACTGTGGGGGAGCTTAAAGCATGCATGGGATTTGAAAAGGGGCAATCTGGGTAGAACAAGGGAGGAGGGAGGGAAGGAGGAATGCCAGTGATCGAATAGGGTCAGAGGCATCAGAAAAGACAAGGAAAGGGGCAGACTCAATGGACCTACCGCTCCTTTTCTGTTGACAAAGTTCATGTTTTTATGACAAAAAGATTGTGAGCCCAAGATTTTATCCCAAATATTTGTCATCAACTCAGAATTCATAAGAGTTTTAAGACCATATTAAGGATTCCCAGTCAATTCTATCTTCTTTTTGTTATAAATAACAATCTGTGGGTAAGGTATACTATTATTAACATTTCTTACATGATCTTTTCTTAGCAGACAGGTTAGAGGAAATGGTCACTGAGCTCTTGGGACAGTTGTAAATTTAGTATTGTTAGCTAGATTGGCTTGAAGGCAAATACTATAATCATAATACTTGACCGGTCCGGTCCTAGCACGGATAGTCTGGTGCTCCTTGGAAACAAGTGAGTTTCTTAGCTCCCTGAAGGAGGCGGTGGTAGCACCCCTCTTGAAGAAAGCTTCTTTGGACCCAGCCTGCAATGCAAACTACAGACCAATCTCTAACCTTCCCTTTTAAGGGAGGGTGATTGAGAAAGTAGTGGCTGTGCAGCTGGAGAACCATTTGACCATCCATGACATCTATGAACCCCTCCAGTACGGATTTTGAAAGAGACATAGTACTGAGACAGCACTGGTTCGGGTGCTCAATGATCTCCTGATGGCTAGAGATTGGAAAAAATGCGCCATCTTGGTTCTTCTGGATCTCGCATCAGTATTTGACACTATGGACCATGGGGTTCTGCTTGATTGCCTGAGGTTCATCTGTGGACTGTCAGGTACAGTCCTTAGGTGGTTTACATCTTTTCTCACTGGAAGAACTCAGAGAGTGGTGTCCGGGGTTTATTCCTCGAACCCAGTTTCTCTGTCTTGTGGGGTGCCTCAGGGTTCAGTGTTGTCCCCCATGTTGTTCGTAGTGTACATGCTGCCCCTTGGAGACATTGTAAGAAGGTATGGGCTGAAGTTTCACTGCTATGCTGATGATACCCAGCTCTACCTTTCTTTTGCACCTGACCAGGATGGAGCTCTGTCAGTATTTAATTGCTGCCTTGCAGAAATCCAGGGGTGGATGGAGTCCAGTTGGCTAAAGCTGAACTCGGAAAAGACTGAGGTGCTGGTTATGGATCCAGCACGCTGGATATGGGGGCCGGGAGTGGGTTCACCCTCAGGGCTTTTTCTTGGGGGCGTATCACTCTCGACCTCGGAATGGGTGCGAGATCTGGGGTAATCTTTGACGAAGGGGTAGCTCTGCATTCACAGGTGTCAGTCGTCATCAGATCCTCTTTTTACCATCTGAGGAATATCTCCAGGATTAAGCACTTTGTTCCGCCTGGTGATCTTCCTATGCTAGTCCATGCCTTTGTGTCCTCACACCTGGATTATTGCAACTTCCTTTACCTAGGGCTACCTGGGGTGGAAATCTGCCACTTGCAGCTAGTGCAGAATGCTGCGGCCCGGCTTTTGGCGGGAACCTCTTGGTCCTGTCATATTCGCTGGTGCTGCATGGACTGCACTGGCTGCCGGTATAGTGGCTGATCACATTTAAGTTGATCTTCTGACTTTAAAGCCCTACATGAACAGGGCCCGGACTACCTGAAAGAGCTTCTGGTCCCCTACTGCCCTGTGCGATCTCTCCACTCAGCTGATGAGGGGTTGCTAGAGATTCCAAAAGTGTGTTGGAAATCCTGTGGGTCCCGGGCACTTATGCATGTGGCCCCAACCCTCTGGAATCCTCTACCCCGTCAGTTATGGGAGTGCATGACAGTGGAGGGATTCAAACAGGTTTTAAAAACATACTTGTGTGCAAGCATTTGGTGAATGAATAACTGCTGTAACTGGATTAATTGTTTTATACTATTTTATGACTCTGGATATTTGATGTAGTATTTTAAATTTGTTAGGTGCCTTGATATTTCGAAAGGCACCATGAAAATAAAATTATTAATATTATTATTATTACCAAATAGAAAAATAAGCAGCAAATGCCATTTTATCCTTCTGTGAGGGATAGCTAGCCCACATTTATCCAGAGTATTGATTAGTTTCCTGCCATTTGAATTCAAAATCTTATCACTTGTACCCCTAGTATAATCAGTTCCTTCTGTCAAGATCATTGGAGCAATCAAAAGATGATCAAATGTACTAATTCTAGATTTAAAACCTCTAGTGAAAAACATTTGAGTATGCTATAATGCCTGTTAAGCAAGTCATAGTCAGGCAATTTACATAGGTCTCTGGCATGCAATAGTGCTGCTCACTATTGGGTTTGTTCCTCACCATCTGTGCCATTCAATTCAGCACATCCCCTTGACTACAAACTCCAACACGTTACACTAAAGAACCATTTGGTGTTAACTACAGTATCTTGCTTCTATGCTGCCAAAAATCTGCAAAGACAACAATCTAGAAACTTCCTGCAATAATCACAGTAAAGCTGGACTTGAGACAACAGAAATAATACAGTAGCTGTCATAGCTCACTGCTCAGAGTCCTCCACCCACAGCTATTGGCATGTATCACTGCAACTACAAATCCTAGAATAATATATAGTACTTAATGGGATAAAGAGGATCCCTCTTGAACTTCAGCAGACTCATTGCAAATATGGCAAGCAATCATCTTACAAACCCCATAGCACATAATGATGCTAACCTACCCAAAACTTGCTCAGTCAGATCTCCCAACAGAAAATGTTTCTCTACCACCTGCTTTTGAGAGCAAGTAGTCTTTTAAAACAGGGCAATACTAACCATCAGCAAAATTTTAAAGCACCCACCACAGAACTGTCCCCCCCCAAAAAAAAAACATTTATGTGCTACCACCACATGAGAGCATTTCTCCGGGCTCCCAGATTGTGCTAGGAATACCACCAATAAAAGTAAATAAAGCTCTTTGAGGATATCTCTTTCCTTAAGCCACACCATTGGAACAGCTGCCAGCCATTAGGTCCACACAGAAACTTTTGCCAAGCTGGGGCCACCAAAGCTGACATCACACATCAGCGCATATATAACTGTTGGTGACCCTACCTCTCCTCAGTTGTTTTCCTGCCATTGATTAGCCTCATTGGACTTATTATGGAAATGCCATTGACATAGCATTTTTTGTTATATAGAAAGTTTCTTATTGTTGCCTCTGTATGACTTCCAAGCCATCTTTGCTTTTCCGATACTGAAAGCGAAGAGAGAAGCTTATCAGAAGCGACACCCACAAAGATTGTGTCTGCTGCCTCGGCCTCTCTCCGATGCCTGGGCCTGTAAGATTTGCAAGGGCTTTAACCATGCCACTCAGTGATGCTGTTGGAAAGCCCTAGCAACATTTCTACTTAAAACATTGGCGGTCAGCATGAGAAACTCAGCTGGGGTGGAAAAATTGGCATTGCCCTCCTTCCACGAGCTCATATTCGCTGGCGCAAAAGACCATGAAAAACAGAAATCTTTATCGACTCATAAAGACAAACACTGGTATAAGGAAAAGGCATCTTCCCTGCATGATCCTGGTCACTGCTGTGGCCTTCAGGTATGCCTTCTTTGTCTCCATCCACTTTGGTGATGGTGACTTCAGCCTCCTGACCATCGAGCAGACACGAGGCCAGGGTCTGGCTTCAGTGCTACTATGCCTACTACAGTCAGTATGATGCCATCTTTGTCTTGGCCTGTCATCAACCATTCTAAGCATGGTCCTGGCTGGGTGCTGTTGACTCACATGCAATACCGGTAGGCAGTACAGTACTTTTGGAAGGATTCAATGCCTCTTGCAGGCCTGCTATCACAGCCCATGTTACCTAGATCGATGGTACGGCTGACTATTCCAGATTCATCGACTGATGTCTCCAGTTCACTGCCTATTCTTTCCTCACAACCGATGGTGGCAGTGGTCTCCTGGTCATCCATCCCTCTCATTGACAGGTCTACTGATGGCGATGTGGAGTATAATCCTGACCTCGTGATGGAGGAGAACTATGATGAGGAGGAGGAATATGGGAAATAACCATATAAACCCCATTCCAGTTCTACTTTGTCTTCCTGTAGTGAAGACTCTATAGTATGTACTATACTGAGTTCTATACTGAGTTGATAAGATAGGAGTAGGTGCTAGCCTATCTGGCCTGTCTCCCGCCATGGTGGGGCCATTAATACCTTTGACTAAATAATGGTTGTCTAGTCTTGTTTTGAATATATCTATAGAACCTGCAGAAAACCCATCTCTAGGAAATGAGTTCCAGTATTGTACTGCCTGGTATGCAAAGAAGCCTTTCCTTGCATTCTTTGTAGTATGTTGCATTAAAATTTGTTGGGTGTGGCATCTTAGGTCATTCTTGTTTTTATGCACAGTTAAACCAAGACTATCCATTAATTCTTTATCCCTTAAAATTTTGAAACTTTGTAGCATATCACCACACTGATGTCTCTTCTCAAGTGTATACATACCCAGCTCCTCCAACCTATCCTTGTAAGTCATCTCCCTTAGCCCTGACACTATCTTGGTAGTCCTGTGATGCGCTGTCTCTATGCTATTAATATCTTTTTTCAAGTGAGAGCTCCACATTGAAGAGCAATAATCCAAGTGGAGCCTTATATAGGATGTATATAATGTATGGCTACAGTTTTTATTCCTTGAGATAAATGCATTTTTAATATTTAGTTGGATTGAATTCGATTTACCAGCGACTTTGTTACAATAATTGCTAAAATTAAGATCTTTGTTTATCAGGAATCCCAGATCATTCTCAGTTTCCATGTGCTTCAGAATGTTTCCCATTAGGCTATAGGAGTTATGGGTACTGTTTCAACCAGATCTATGATGCTGGTTCGACAACACTTTAGTCGACCAGCATCACAGTGATGGGATTTATGTTGACTGCAAGTTGCGGTAGACATGAATCCCAAATGTTTCCTGGTCCTGCTTTTCTGTTGGGGGGCTTTGCCCCCAAATTCCCCTTCAGAGGGCTCTTCCCCCTGCACCCCCCATACTATAGATTGCCAACTCCAGTCAGAGTTGACTCGGGGGGGGGTGCAGGACCGAGAGACGGCATGCCCCTGTCTCAGGTGCACCAACACAGCAGGCTGTTGGCAAAGTGTTGATTTTGCCAACAGTGAGGTATGTCGGCTCTGTTGGTGTCACTGGCGGATCGACATACCATTTCACCCAGATGTAAAATTAGACATTTGTTGGGGTTAAAGCTCATAAAATTATCTTGCGCTAATTTTTCTATCATCTTTAAATCTTCTTTTAGACTAGCCACTGCCCATCTTTAAATCATCAGCAGATTTAGCTGCCCAATTTGTAGTTCCATTTTCTAAGTCAGAAATAAACAGGCTGAACAATGTGGTCCCAGCACTGAACCCTGAGGTACCCCAATTTTCACTTCACTTAATTCAGACATGTTTACTCTAATTCTAACAGCCTGTGTTCTGTTGTGAAACCATTGAGTAATCCAGTGTATTCGTGTTTTATCTATATCCAGTTTGTATAATTTCTTTATCAATACATTGGGTGGCACTTTGTCGAAGGCCTTTTGAAAATCCAGGTAGATAATGTCATCTGGTTCTTTCCTTGTTAATGCCTGGCTCATTTCTTCATAAAACACAATCAGATTAGTAGTACATGATCTATTTTTTCTGAACCCATGTTGATTTACATCAGATATGTTTTGGTTTTTTAAATCTGTTTCCATCTTACTTCTTATTATTGTTTCCATAATTTTGCATACTAGTGGTGTAAGACTTATGAGTCTATAATTAGATTGGTTTGATTTATCCCCCTTTTTGTGTATTGGTATTATTGTTGCCCTTTTCCAATCATCTGGAACCCCTCCAATCTCAATTGACAATTTGAATAAAGAAGCCAGTGGTGCTGCTATCCATTCTCTAATCTTCTTCATCAGGCATGGTTGAAGCTCATCTGGTCCTGCTGATTTAGTTATATTAATTTTTTCGAGTTGTAGTTTGACATCCAGTGTATGGATTTTAGTGTCAGTCTTAACTTCCTGTTTATCACTTGTATATTTTTTAAGCTCTTCTTCGTTGTACATTATTGTGCCCTTATTGTTATATACCGAGCTAAAATATTTAGTAAAAACATCTGCCATTTTTTGGGCTTCAGATATTTCCTGAAGGTCTCCTCATGATGATCCCTCTTTTCAGTCTTTAATGTAGCAAATTCAGACTGAACTGGGATTTGCAGTGGAAGAAGAAGATTCCACTAAACAGAATTTAATGAAGTACCATGTACTCCCTCCATCCTCCTGTTTATCCAGCTTCAGAGGATGCTACCTTTGTTGCCTGACATAGACCAAATACCATCCCTGCAGTGCCATGCAAGGCTGACAAGCAGTACCTTGCATCTACTGCTAAACCATATTATGCCACACAACCAGAAAGAGATTCTGTGGTGGATATGGCTGCCCATGACAGATCTAAAGTGCCTAACCATTTTAGTTCTCTGCCACCTAATAAGGAATCTAGATGGCTTGATGTCATGGGCAAAAAAGCATAAGCCTCAGCCTCATAGGGCCTTAGAATAGCTAACTATCAAGCCCATAAGGTTAGATATCAAAATGCCATCTGGAATAATGCCAAGACAGCTGCACAGGCCTTACCAGAAGGGTCTAAAACTAAGTTACTAAAACAGTTAAATGCTGATACTGAGGTGGGTAAGCATCTATTATGCTCAGTCTGTGATGTCTTGGATGCCTCTGCCAGGGTTGCTGCTTCTGGCATCTGCATGATATGCTATTCATGGATAAGAGTGGCCTGTTTTCCCACTGATGTCCAGCAGGCAGTGTTAAAACCACCATTTAAGGTAAGAAACTATCTGGTTATGATGCTGTAGAAACCTTGACGTCTTCAGTCTTCCAAAATGATTCTCAGATCAGTTAAGTTCCTCTGTCCTACACCTGTGAGGGGTAGAGGTAGAGGGTCTTTTGCAACACTACTGCCAGAGGTACAGTAGTAATGCCACCTTCTGCCAGCCCTCCAGAACAAGAGGTTCCTTGCCAGACCCCCTCCCCCAGGTGCACACTCAAAAGCACCGAAGACCATTGGAATCAGTGGCCCTGCTACCAGCAGTTCAGTCTGACTCCTTTCCTCATTTGCTCAGCCACTTTTACTTCCAGGAGTGGCTGTAGGGGTATATCTCCTTCATTTTCCACAATGGAGGTGGTCCACCACAGACAAATGGGTACTGGAGATTGTTGCAAAGGAGTATGCTCTGGAGCTTTTACAGACTCCTCCAGTGCATCTTCTGCCTTCTTCCATCCAGCTATTCTCCAGAACATATATTGTTGCTGAAAGAGGAAATGTAGTCACTGATACAAAAACATGCCATAGAACCAGTTCCTCCAATTCAGAATAACAAAAGGTTCTATTCCAGGTACTTCCTGGTTCTCAAATGGACAGTAGATCTGAGGCCTGTACTAGATCTGAGGGGGCTCAACTTCTTCATAGAACACAAGACAGTTCATGTGGTATCTCTTCAGGCTCTCATTCCCCTTTTACAACCAGGGAGCTGGCTATGCTCCCTGAATATGAAGGACAACTTATGTTCATATCATGATCAGAAAGAATCAGAGACAATTTCTATGATTAATGCTATAGGGGAGCATTACCAATTCAAAGTGTTGCTCTTTGGCTTATCCTCTGTGCCATGGGTCTTTACCAAATGCTTAGCTGTGGTGGCAGCAGCCCTTCACAGGCAAGACCTACTGTATGTGTTTTCCCATACCTAGATGACTGGCTTTTAAAGGCTGGCTCCAGAGACAGTTTTTTGCAGACCCTGTCTCAAATGAGACAGCTTTTTGAGGATTTGGGAGTCAGTAAATATCCCGAAGTGAATCATAACACCATATTAATAACTGCAATACATGGGTGCAGTCCTAGACACTGCTCAGGGCAAAGCCTTCTTGCCATTTGAAAGGGCAGAATGTATTATTGCTCAAGCCCGACTTCTCTACAACAGTCACAAGATACCAGCCAGATCTTTCTTATGTCTCCTGGGTCTTACAGTGGCAGCCATTGTTACAATACCTTTTGCACCTTCATATGTCATTCTACAGTGGACTCTAAGAGTTCGGTGGACCCAGTTAACGGATGACCTGGATTGTCTGGTCCTCGTCCACATCGCCATTGAGAAAATCCCTGCTATGGTGGATGGACTGCACCAACCTGTTAAGGGCATTCTGTTTGTGACTCCAATACCAACACAAATCCTCACCATAGAGGCATCTGGCTCTGGCTGGGGTGGGGGCTCATCTGCGACCCTATCAAACACAGAGTTTATGGAGCCACCAGGAAACCAGTCTGCACATCAATATACTTGAAATGCGTGCTATACTGTATGGTCTCCCCGCTTTCCAGGAGCACCTAAAACAAGGCCCTCTGTAAGACAATATCAGTGTAGTTCACTACATCAACAAACAGGGAGGGACTCATGCCAACCTCCTATGCCAGGAGATAGTGGGACCCTGGTACTGGGCACTGGAACATGCCCTGGAGCTTTTAGCCATGCATCTAACATACTAACATACTAAAATGCCAGCAGAATAGGCCTAATGGTTTTTCATGTCTGCTCGTTTGGTCAGCACCCACCCTGGGAGCTGACCTTACTGCCCTTCTCACCCTCTCTGGCTTCTCCCTTCCCAGTCCCGGATATTCCTACTGCACTGGACTTTGCTTCCAGAACCCTTCCCCTGTACCTGTCCCACACCCTCTTGAACCCCTCCACCATCTCTGCCTCCACCAGCCCCCTGGGCAGCACATTCCATGGCTCCACCACCCTCTCAGTGAAGTAGCACCTCCTCCTTTCTCCCCTGAATCTCCCCCTCCAGCTTCCATCCATGCCCTCTAGTTGCCCCCCACTTCCTTCGGAGCACCCTGACTGCTCCTCCCTGTTTAACCCCTTCATGTACCTGAAGACCTCTATCATGTCCCCCCGGTCCCTCCTCTCTTCCAATGTGTACATATTTAGCTCTTCGAGCCTCTCCCCATAGGGCCTGTCCCCCAGGCCCCAGATCATTTGTTGCCCTCCTCTGGACCCTCTCCAGGAGTTCAATTTCCCTCTTTAAGTGTGGCCTCCAAAACTGCATGCAGTACTCAAGGTGCGGCCTCACCAAGCAGTTATGCAGAGGGAGTATCACTTCCCTCCTTCTGGAGGTGATCCTCCTAGCATTGCATCCCAGCATCCTGTTGGCTTTGGCTGCTGCCCTCCTACAAGTCTCAGAGTTGTTCATCTTGACATCCACCACCATCTCCAGGTCCCTTTCAGCCATTGAGACTTGTAGTATCACTCCCCCACGGGTATACACTTAGCCCGGGTTTCTGGCTCCCAGATGCAGTACCTTGCATTCCCTGCATTGAACCTCAGCTTCACTTTCTAGACTACATTTCCAGAGCCTCCAGGTCTCCTGTAAGGCCTCCCTCCTCCTACCCATCCACCTCTGCCCCAGTTTTGAGTTATCTGCAAGAGACTCATCTCACTCCTGATACCATTCCTTATGTCGGAGACATAGGCATTGAACAGGAGGGGCCCAAGGACCGATCTCTGAGAGACCCCACTAATGACCCTCCTTGGGGATGAGACTATCCTGCCAACCATGACCCTCTGGGTCCAGTCCTGGAGCCAATTGCCTACCCATCTAATCATCTGTTTCCCAACCCCATTTCTCCCAGCTTATTCAACAGGCCCCCATGAGGAACAAAGTCAAATGCCTTGTTGAAGTCAAGATAGAGGATGTCCGCCGGTCTACCCAGGTCCAAGGCACTCGTCACCCAGTCATAGAACTCCACAAGGTTTGTCTGACATGATTTCCCCTGTTTGAATCCATGCTGTCTATCGTCCAGGCACCCTGACTTTTCCAGGTCCCCCAGCCTCTCCTTGACAATGCCCTCCATCAGCTTGCCACCACCAATGTCTGGCTGATGGACCTGTATTCTCTGCCACCTCCCTTGATCCTCCCTTGTGGACAGGCACTATATTCGCCACTTTCCAGTCCTGGGGCACCCACCCAGTCCTCAGAGAGATGCTGAAAAGCTCCTCCAGGGGTTTGCGGACATCCGCCAGTTCCTTCAGCACTCTGGGATGTAATTTATCCGGCCCTGATGCTTTCTCCATCTTAAGGGACCTGAGGGTTTCCCTCACACTCTCTGCTGTGATTTCCACCTCTGCTACCTCGTCTCCCTGCTTTGCCTTCCTCCCCTCCTGCCAGTGATGCCCCCCTCTTCCCAGACCTGCCGATTGGCACGGGTTCCCTCCTCCTCAGTTTCCCCATCTCCTCCCATGTATGATGCAGCCCCCCCAATTTCCTTGGTGAAAACAGAGGCAAAGTACTCATTTAGTACCTCAGCCTGCTCCCCCGGGTCTTGTGCCCATCCCTCCCCTGTTTCAATCCTGCTAATCTGCTCCTTCACCCTTCATTTTTCCCCAATATATCTAAAGAACCCCTTGTTCCCTCTCCTATTTTCCCTGGCCAGGTTCTGCTACTTCCTTGCCTTAGCTGCCCTCAGCACCCTAGTGGCCCTTCTGGCCATCTGCTTGTACTTCCCTCGATTCCTTTCACTCCTTGAGCACTTGAAATGCCTATAAGCCGCCTTCTTTCCCCTCACTACCTCCTGAACCTCCCTGGTCCAACAGCAGGGTTTAGAGGCCCTACCTCATTTTTGTCTTATTCTTGCACAGGTGCTGGTAGCATCCTGCACCCCCGTCCTGATGATTTCCCACCTACTGTCAGCATCCATGTCTGGCCCAATCTCATCCAAATGCTTCTTAAGGATCCTTCCCATTTCCTTGAAATCCGCCCCCCTGAAGTCAGTTACCTCCATCTTTGTGCAGCCTTCTACTCCTCCTAGGTCCAGGCAAAACCAGACCATGGTATGGTAGCTCCCCGCCAATGGGTCCTTTACCTCCAGGCCCCAATCTGGTCAATGTCTGTCTGTCTGGACCACATCTAGTATCCACACCTCCCTGGTTGGTTCCCCCACCTACTGAGTTAGGAACGTGTCCTGAAAGACATCCAACAACCTCTGTTCTCTGGCCATCGATGATGTCATAGTCTCCCAGTCCATTTCTGGCATGTTTAAGTCCCCCAACACCACCACCCTTCCCCTGCCCAATCTGCAGTGTCTCCCAACATCTGCCACCAGACTCTTCTCCAGTTCCTCCACCAGCGCAGGGGGTCTATACACCACTCCTATTTTTATTCTTTTGTCCCCCCTTGTTATCAGGGTGACCCAAATCACCTCCACAGTTCCCTTCACCTCCTCCACTCCTCCTATGCCAATGCAGTTTTGACTATTATTGCTACCCTCCTCCCCATCCTTCCTTAACATGGTGTAACCTCCAGGTTCAGGTCCCAGTCATGCCCTGCTGTGGCCCAGGTCTCGGTGACCACTGCCCCATCCCCTGTCCTCAATTAGCATCGCCTGGAGCTCAGGCATTTTATTGTCCAAGCTCCTGGCATTTAACAGAACTACCTTCCACCCTTTCCCTATACTTCCATTTCCCTGCTCGTGTTCCCATGGAGTTCTGTTTCCCCTGGTCTGCACTTTACCAGTCGGCCTTTCCGCATTCCTCCAGCTCCCCAGGAGTGGAGACAGAGTCCTCCTTTATCGGACCCTCTTGACAGCCTTTTCTCCAGTCCCTCCCCTTCACAAGTTTAAACCCCACTTTTCACTAATGAACCCCTCTATTTTCAACTTAAGGATTCCCTTCCCCTCCAAATTGAGATGGAGCCTATCTCTAGCATACCCCACCTCCCAGGTGCCAAAAACATCTTAGTAGACAAGCTAAGCAGGTCACCGTCCTAGATGCACAAATGGGAACTTTTGACCATAATGGCCAAAAACATATTCACAAAATGGAGTCATTCAGAGTTGGACTTTTTTGTGTCCCCATACAATGCAAAACTGCCATGTTTCTGCTCGCTCATTCCAGGGCCTGGAGTTTTTGGGTGAAATGGAAAGAATGTGCAAAGAAATGCAAAGAAGTGCAAAATAATGCACCTGGGAAACAAGAACCCAGGGGAAATGGGGGCTTCATTGGGGACTGGGGGTCCACCTGGAGTGATGCAAGCCTATACTGGCATGATGGGCTGCATCTGTCCGGGAGGGGAACCAGGATCCTAGGTGATAGGTTTAAATGCTTCATTGGCAAGCTTTTAAACTAGCCAAGGGGGGGCACTGGAAAGGAGCAGAAAATCCTAGCCCCTCAAATAATCACGTAGTAGTGCGGCAAACACCAACATAGAGGTGTCGATAGGAGAAGGGCAGGGTAAATGGAGAAAGTGACAAAGGCAAGAAGGACAGGGATGGGGCAAAAGGGAGTAAGGCCATCAGGAAATGGAGGGTAATGAGTACCAATGCCCGTAGTCTGGGTAACAGGCTCCCTGAGCTGATGGCCTTAATGGAAGAGGGATGCCTGGATATCGTAGCAGTCACAGAAACATGGTACACAGAGAACCATGACTGGGATGTTAACATACCAGGGTACATAACCTACAGGAGAGACAGGCAGGGGAGAAGAGGGGGAGGATAGCTCTCTATGTAAAGGAAGGGATAAAAGCAACTGAACAAAAGAGTAAACAGGGAGGAGAGGAGGCACTGTGGGTCACCTTGGAGACTGGAAAGGGCACCACAATCCGCACAGGGGTTGTGTACAGACCCCCATGTCAGGGGAAGGAATGGACAAGGATATGATAGAAGGCATTCTTAGAATGGCAGAGAAAGGGGAGATACTGTTGATGGGAGACCTGAATATGCCAGATGTTAACTGGAGCACATTTGCTGCAGCCACATCCAAGAGCAGGGCTATTCTTGATGCCCTACAGGTGGCAGGCATTAGACAGCTGTTTCAGAACCCACTCGTGAGGGAGCAATCTTAGACCTCGTACTCTCAAACGGGGGCAGTGAGAGGATCTCAGATCTAGAAGTGGGTTGCCATCTGGGGACAAGTGACCATCAAACAGTGTGGTTCACGTTAAACTCAGCTATAGAGTCAAGCCATGCAAAGTGAGGGTACTGGACTTTAGGAGGGCCGACTTTGGCAAGATGGGAGAGTGCCTCAGAAAGCACTAGCAAACAGGCTAGAAGGAGGCATGGAGCAACAATGGGGAATTATCAAAACTGCCATCACAGAGGCAACAAGCCTTTGTGTGAAGCAAATGAACAAATCAAAATGAAAGAAAAAGCCACTATGGTTCTCAAAAGAGGTGGCTGTGAAAGTCAGGAAGAAAAAAATAGCATTCCGGAAGTATAAGGAAACACAGAAGGAGCAGGACAGAGAGCTGTACCAGTTAAGGCAGAAGGAAGCAGGGAGGGAAGTCAGAATAGCAAAGGCCCAAACTGAGGAAAAGATAGCCAACTCAGTTAAGAAGGGGGATAAAACCTTTTATAGGTACATCAGCGAGCGTAGAAAGACAAAGGGAGGGATAGTGAGGCTGAATAGAATGAACAGTGGGTGGGCAGAGGGGGACAGTGAAAAAGCAGGAATACTGAATGAATATTTCTGCTCAGTATTCACAAAAGAGGAGGGGGAAGTGCCTAATCCAATTAACAGAAGCACTCTTGATGGGGGGTCGATCCCAGTCCTTTCACAGAAGAAAGGGTTCTGCAAGAACTCCTAAAACTGAAGGTGGACAAAGCAATGGGTCCTGATGGAATTCACCCCAGAATTCTAAAAGAATTAAGGGAGAAACTAGTGAAACCACTGGCTACTCTTTTTTAATAAATCATGGGAGGATGGTGTGGTACCCGAGGACTGGAGGAAGGCGGATGTGATTCCCCTTCACAAAAGTGGGTCCAAGACAGAGGCAGGAAACTACAGACCTGTCAGTCTGACCTCTGTGGTAGGGAAAGTGATGGAGTCACTTCTGAAGGAAAGAATAGTCAAGTACCTAGAGGCCAGTGGAGCACAGGACCCAAGGCAGCATGGGTTCACAGCGGGAAGGTCAAGTCAGATGACTCTAATAGATTTCTTTGACTGGGTGACCAAAGTAGTAGACCAGGGAGGGGCTGTGGACATGGCCTACCTAGACTTTAGCAAGGCATTTGACACAGTCCCACACAAAAGATTAATAGTCAAATTAACCAGCCTGGGAGTGGGACCCAGGGTGGTAGCCTGGGTAAAACATTGGCTGGACAACAGGTCACAGAAGGTAATTGTAAATGGAGTCCATTCTGAAGAAAGGGGGGTTACTAGTGGGGTATCGCAGGGTTCAGTATTGGGTCCAGTCCTTTTTAATGTCTTCATCAGTGACATTGCAGAGGGACTGGAAGGAAAAGTATGCCTTTTGCAGATGACACAAAAATCTGCAACAGGGTTGATACACAAGGAGGCGTGGAAAGGATGAAAGGGACTTGGCAAGGTTGGAGGAATGGTCAGAAGTATGGCAGCTAGGATTCAATGCAAAGAAGTGCAAAATAATGCACCTGGGAAACAAGAACCAGAGGAAGAATACACAATGGGTGGGGAGGTAGTAACAACAACAAAAAGGAAAGAGACCTGGGGTAATCATATCAGATGACCTTAAGGTTAGCAAGCAATGTGAGAAGGCAGTAGGGAGGGCTGGGGTATACTGGGATGTATGGGAGAGGCATCATCAGCAGAAAACAGGAAGTTGTTATCCCTCTGTACAGACAGTTGGTGAGATGCCATCTGGGGTACTGTGTCCAGTTCTGGAGACCCCATCTCCACAAGGACATAGACAGGATAGAGGCAGTCCAGAGGAGGGCAACTAAAATGGTGCAGGGTCTGCAAGAGAAGCTGTATGAGGAGAGACTAAAGGAGCTTAATATGTATACCCTTGAGGAAAGAAGGGAGAGGTGGGACATGATAGAAACTTTTAAGTACCTCAGTGGAATCAACAAAGTCCAAGAGGGTAGCATTTTTCAGAAAAAGAGACTTGCAAGAACAAGGGGACACAATTTAAAGATAGAAGGAGGGCAGTTCAGGGGCAATGTGAGGAAGTATTATTTCACAGAGAGGGTAGTGGATGCATGGAACAGCCTTCCTGAGGAGGTTGTGGGGTCTAAAACTGTGGGAGAATTCAAGAATGCATGGGACAGACATAAGGCAATTCTTGTGGGGGGTAGGAAGAAATAGGCTGTTGGTTAACTAGGATCTGCGGCCTATCCTGTAGGTAGGGAAATGGGCAGACTAGATGGGCCTAGCGGTCCTTATCTGCCGTCAAAGTCTATGTTTCTATGTTTCTATGAAATGTTTTGTCCCTCTCCTAGAAGGGTAGGTTCCTGCATGCATTCCCTCCAATCCCTCTCATACAGAGTGTACTACTCAAACTGCAGATGGAGGATGCCACCCTCATCCTCATAGCCCCTCTATAGCCATGCCAAGTCTGGTTTCCCCTTTTGCATCAGCTAGCGGTTTGAACCTCCACTACCCTTGCCACTATGTCAAACCCTTCTCTCACATAACAAGAGCTTCCTGCTACCTCCAAACCTGAAGTCACTGCATCTTCATGCATGGCTGCTGAAAAAATATCCATTTCATACTTTCTTGTAACACTTAATGTAGCTAACATGCTCACAGCAGTCTTTAAGCCTTCCACCAGACATACTTATGCACTAAAATGGAAGTGTTTTTCTCTGTGGGCCACTTCCAGGATCCTTGACCACTTCACCTGTCTGGTACAGGATGTCTTGGACTATTTATTATCACTGTCAGACTCAGGTCTGCAATATTCATACTTTAAGGTGCATTTGGCAGCTGTATCAGCTTACCATGCACCCACTGATGAGTGTACGGTTGCACAACTTGAGGTCTCCCATATGTTCCTCAATGGTACTGAATATTACATCTTAAACTACCTATCCACAATTCAGTCTCTTCTTGGGACATACATTTCATTTTGGGAAAGCTTATGTTACCTACTTTTGAGGCAGCCATGATTTGCAGCTTTGGCTTTCTCTCATGGAAAGTATTAATTTGTTAGTTGCCATTACTTCAGCTTGGACAATTACCAAACTACAGGCTCTGATATGTGATCCTCCTTATTTAGTCTTCCACAAAGACAGTTTCTCGCATAAATCCTAAGTTCCTACCAAAGGTGGTGTCTGACTTCACTTTAAATCAATTCACCCACCTTCCAGTTTATTAGGCTGATCTTGCCAATAAAGATGAACCATTGCTCCATATTTTAGATGTATATAGAATCTTAAGATTCTGTATTTTCGCACTGAGGACTGCAGAAAGTCCTCTCAGCATTTTGTTTTGTTCACCCTGGGAAATACTCCTAAGAAATTTTGGCATATGGGTTATTCCATTTGGAGGGTACCATCTGCTTCCTCCACTACAAATGTTTCCTATGATGGTTCCATTGTGTACTCTAAAGAAGGTATTAGTGGTATGTTTAATACATTTTTTTCCTGAGGCTCCCACTTTACTATTTAAAAAAACTGGTTTATCTACTGCTTGATTGTCTTCTGATCCCCTGGCAATGCCTCCTCTCTCAAGACCCACCATTTATTTCAGGCACATTACAACAGAAGAAGTATTTAAATTGTTGTCTTCATCAAGACAGGACACTGCCAAGAGAATTAATAACCTAGACAACTGTCTACTTAAATCTTGCACTGACATTTTAACTCCGATCTTAACTCACATATTTAACTTCTCTCTCACTACCCAGACTTTCCCCTTGGCATGGAAACATTCTGTAGTTATTCCCTTCCATAAAGGTGGGGATGAAACTTTGGCAGAGAAATATTGCCCAATTTCCCTGCTCCCTGTTATTTCAAAATTCTTGGAAAAATATTGTCCTTTGTTAGATTTCTACCTGGCCACTTACCAAGTTCCTTCTAATTTTCAGTCGAGTTTAAGACCGAATCATTCTACCCAAACAACATTGATTTTCATGATTCTGTCTCTTTTGGATACTGCCCTCCTCTCTTACGTTCCCCTATACTGGCAAATTCCTCCATGTTATC
This sequence comes from Neoceratodus forsteri, assembly GCA_016271365.2. Lineage (NCBI taxonomy): Eukaryota > Metazoa > Chordata > Ceratodontiformes > Ceratodontidae > Neoceratodus > Neoceratodus forsteri. Next base: position 1,178,394,128 of record CM028131.1, read on the forward strand.
AACCTACTCCCCAATCAGCTTCTTCTCTCACCTCCTCCTCCCCCTCCACTTCACTCTATTCCCTTACTTTTTCCTTACTCCTCCCCACTACCTCATGGCAAAGCTAACTCCTGACTGTGCTCCAAACTTCACCTCTTTGCATCTAGATACTTTCTTTCCTTAAGAATTGTGAAAAACCTAATTAGCTTAAATAAGCTGTCCTGTAAATGCTATTTTTGTATTTATATATACCAGCAACTATTTATTCCCTCTGTATATGGCTCATGTCCTTGTACAATTGTTAAAATCTTTTTTTCTGATGTGGAGCCTTGTAAATGAGCTCCAAGCTCAAAGGTTGTTTTCAAGACAATAAATAAATAAATAAATAAATAAATAAATAAATAAATAAATAAGGGATATCTTGTTGGTACTGTTTTTATTGACTTATCCGAAGCATTTGGTATGATCAATTATCAATTGCTTCTGGTTCATCTATTCTCTTGTGGTTTCTCTGCCAATGTAACCACTTGGTTCTCTTCTTACTTGCACAGTAGAACTTAATATGTGCTTTGGAATGGTTGTCTTTGTTCTCCTCTGTCTATTATCACTGGGGTTCCTCAGGGTTCAATACTCGGTCCTATTCTTTTTAATAGTTTACTGATCCCCTATTCTCTGTTGTTGGCCATTGTTCAGTTTGACTCTGTGCTGATGACATAGTTCTTTTCTATGCTCACAATAAACCTTCTTTTCTTTCCTCAACTCTTCAGGTGATCTAGATAAGACTGTGTACTGGTTTTCAAATAATCTGCTATTTCTAAATAGCAAAAAGACTCAAACTGAGCTGTTTGGGTCCCAGTCCGCTATGTCCCTGGCAAACCCCTTTTTCTTTATCACTTAAAACAATAACCCCCTTGAGCTTGCAAGTGAATTTAAATGTCTTGGTCTTATTTTTATTCATCCCTAACTTTCAAATCCCATATTGACAAAACCATCTTAAAAGCTGATCAATTCCTAGGTCACTTAAAACATGCCGGACACTGTCTGCCAATTTTGGAACATAAGCATATTGTTGCTCAAGCCATCCTTCCCATACAAGACTATGGTGATACCATTTACCATCATGCCAATGTTTTAAATCTTCTCCCAGCGAACACTATTTATAATCAGCTTCTGTGGTTCATCCTAAAGTCCAAGTGGACTGAACACCACTGTACCTTATTGTCTCAATTAAACTGGTTGTCCCTTCATCCAGATGTACTTTTCATTAGTTGTCCCTAATTTACAAAACTGTGAATAAACAGACCCCAACTTATCTATCAACATGCTTGCAGTCCCACTACAAATATAGCCTTTCTGGATGTTTCTCATGTGGTCTTTCTTTGCCACAGTTTCAAAACCACTTTGGGAAAGATTGTTTCTCCTGTGTTGCTCCACTTTCATGGAATAACTTTCCTCCTCAGCTAAGAATTTCACCACCTCTTGATGTTTTTAAACATGATATAAAACATTCTTGCTGCAGGAACAATCTATTTGTACTTGTTTTAATTGAAGGTGTTTATGTCAGCTTATGTATCTACTGTTTAAATGACTTGGGACATTTTGTAAATGAGATTTGCTTCTCATAGAAACTACAGTAGGAGCTGCTTTAAAGTGATTTACCAACTTCTTTTTTTTTATTTAGTTGTTTAACCAGGTATAGCACACTAAGCTGAAAGCTTTTTTACAGGAGCGACCTGGGAGCACAAGGAGGTTAAGTGACTTGCTCAGGGTCACACAGTATGCAAGTGGAAGCTGTGGGATTCAAACCCAGGTCTGACCTGCTGGATGTCACCAAATTTGCAGCTCAGAGCCTTAGACCACTGCACTATACTGCCTCCTTCTCGAACTTCTTCCAATGTCATGTTTGCAGATCACCTTCCCTTCATTGAGTGATGCAAAGCTCAGCTGCCCTGAAGTTAAGCATTTAATATATTCAGATGCTTAGTTTTTTAACATTTTTGTGCCTCAGTTGTCTCTGCATGTTTTTTTCTTTGAAGTTCGCACATGAGCAGTGCATCCACATGCATGAGTGACATCAGCACAGGGAAGGTGTTCCCACTGCACCTTTCTCACTGCTCATTCATTCATCTTTCTTGGACCCAGCCTCAGTGAGTGCAGATCCAAAGCCGAACTGGCAGAAATTGCCGCACTAATGACTGAAATGGTTTGCTACATTGGCAGCTGTTATACTTGCTTTTGGGATTGCAGAAGTTGTGATTTCTCATGATTTTAATTTTACTCATCTGACTAAGCTCTGTGTCCTAGGTCTATTGATTCTAGGAACATCACAATCTACATTGCTTGAGTACAGTGTTTCAGTTTTAATAAGTGCTGCAAGTACATAATTATAACAACAAGTCTCTATAAAAAATAAATTTCTTTAACTGAGTGGAGCTGTAATCTGTAGCGTATTGGGACACAAAAGGACAGATTTTAAACTGGGCAGATCTATAAATTGAAGTAAGCTTTTCAGTATTGGTACATAGAGGTCTGTGTTAAATGGATGACTTTTTCAACAGTTCAGAATTGTAATGTGCAGCAAGCATATAAGCACTGAGCTGCACAGTCCAATCCCAGGAGAACAGTGCAATAAACTGTGTATTTTTGGCAAGTGCTGCTTCCAGTGTGATTGCTTCAGTAAACTGCCTTTGCTATTGCATTTCTGATTGTCACCATTATTATAGACAGTTTATATTTTTCTTGTGCTCCTGTGTTTTCTTGGGCTCATTTGGAGTTCTCATGCAAGCAACATAACACTGATCACCAAAATATGCTTAGATGTGCACGAACAAAGGGACATGGTGCACTGAACTGTTTCTCCAGCTTGCCAGCTCCTCGCTAAGTTTATAAATGAATGCCATAAAATCAGTTATATACTGTACATAGTTATACTGCACATAGTTTACAGTGTATCTCAAAATTAAAAACACTTAGTTTTTTAACATTTTAACATACAGTCTTTATTTATAATTAGGATTATGGCATCATTGTATCGTGCTCCAGAGCATCAGCAAAAGAAGAGACTGCAGTTGCCATCCTCTCCGACACTGTAGTACCAATGTACGGCTTCTTTCCATGGCGTTATATTGCATCATGTATATTATATACAATAATACAGAACCAGTATGGGACTTTTTCTAATGTTTTGAAAAAGACCTATACCATAGAAATGTCAGGTATTCCCTGTTCTAGCACTTTTGTTGTAGTGACATTTATTTAGTTCAAGTTCAAGTTCAAGTTTATTGCAGGAAAACTCCATTGAGCAAGCTCATTCACAAGGAGGTCCTGTGACATAAACACTTAAAGTACAAACACAGATAGGTAATAACAGTACATACATGAAATGCACGTTACATGATACAGGCTGGATATACATACAAGGGTACCACATAATGTGACCGCAGGTGGTACTCATTGATATGAGACCAGGAAGCAACTTACAGGTTGCATACTGATAAATGAAACATGATGACTGGTGTGTGCAATACATATACAGTATTTTGGCAGCTAGAACAAACAACAGTCTACAACTGATATGGGGGGGAGGAGTGATTTGATAGAGTAGCAGTGGAGCGTAAGCAAAGATAAAGCCAGGAGTAGAAGGGGAAGGGAAAGCAGTTAATTTAGTTTTGAATTCTAATTGTGAATGAATTGAAGTTAATATTTATGAGAGCCTTGTTTAAAGTATGGTGCCTGCACCTTATGTGCATGAGTTTATTTGTATATTTACTCATCTTATATATGAACTGTCACTTTAATACTGATGACTTTTTTTCATCTTCTTACTATACACTGTCACTTTAAGCTTTTCAGAATAAAAAGAGCACTGGTAGCACTCAGGCCACAACCCCTTAAGAAAGGGTCATGAGCCAGACCCGAAGTGCCGGGGAAAGTAGCCATGGGCTCCTTGCATTTATGCACTAAATTTCTTCTGCCATTTCCTTACTTACACCAGTTGCTACTTTTGGTGGTTTCTATGCTGTTTAGGTGTTGGGGAATTAGTGGTTGCATAGATATGCCATGATGAAGTTGACGTTTTCCCCATAGGATTACATTGCGGAGTCTGTCACGCCTTTCGGCTCCGTTATCGGGAAAATAAAGCGAGATGCAGAGTTTTTGCTGCTAACAGTATAGAGCACCTTTAGGTGCTCTATGCTGCTGGAACAAAATTTTAAATCATACAGTAAACAAGCAGTGGAATTTTTTCAGTGGGTTGCATAGTTAATGAGATATTGTCAAATTTGTGTTACAAGGGTTCCTTGCCCTATTGGGCTGCTGTATGGCTCTGTAGCTAAGCAGAGAGTGGAGTGTGGGCCCAGAGGGCCCACATCACAGATGCATATTGTTGGTAGAAATGAGTAACATTGATGTGCCTGCATTCTACCAATACATGTTTTTTACTAGTTATATTACACTTTTTCAATCACGTGTATATATATATATATATATATATATATATATATATTCATGCAATCCTGCTTAAAGTTGAATCAGCATAACATTCTGTGGTGATTTGCATATGCAGCCCATGATGCTTTGCATTGTGTGGGCATGTGTGATTTTGTATTTTCTTGAAATTTGGCTTCCCAGCCAAATGCCCTTTGGGGTAACCCTTGCCTCAGTGTTTGCGCACAGAGGTTCTTTGTCTTTTATATATATATTCATGGCAAAAAACTGCATTTAATGCATCAGTTAGGGTTAAAGTGACAAAAATCAGGAAATGAAACATTAGGGTAGAGCTCCTAACCCCCCACACACAACCCACCCACACATCCTCCACAGAGTGACAGATGCCAGGGTGTGCCATGGGGTCGTAAGGCCTAACTGTCACCCTAGTCTCCTTTACTGTAGCATGTCAACCTGCTTACACATGGAGTGGGGTGAAAGTTGGGCCTGATGACCCCATGGCACACCCTGGCATCTGTCACTCTGTGGAGGATATGTGTGTGTGGGTTGTGTGGGGGGGTTAGGGGCTCAACCCTAACATTTCATTTCCTGACTTTTGTCACTTTAACCCTAACTGATGCATTAAATGCAGGTTTTTTTTGCCAATATGGATATATATATATGATTGAAGAAACAGTGATGGGGCAGGGGACACAGGTGGCTGAAACAGTGATGGGGTGGGGGATCACTACTCTACCAAGGATAAATGTAACAGTTATCAAGATGATGATCAAGGGGCGGGGTTACTTGACTACCAGGGGGCCTGCATCATCATGCACATGATTAGTGCCCTGTTTGTGGAGGCACAGAATATCATGACACTAATTGCTGGGTAATGCCTCCACAAGCCTTTGAATATACCAGATTCAGATAAATATTATTGGTCAATGGAAAGATCACGGCAATCATTAAAAACATTTTAAAAATGACAGAAGCAAACATAAATCAATACATATCATACAGGTCATACTGCTCTAACATGTATACATTCACCAAATATTGCACTTCTGAACAGCCATCTTTTTACATTGTATTAATTTCCCTGCTTAGCTGTTTTTATGTTGGCACAAGATCTGAAAAACTTTACTACTTGTTGGGCCAGTCCTTATTCCTAGGGATTAACTAAAATACCAATCAATTCATCATACAGTATGTGTTTAATGGCAAATACTGTATCTGGATAAATCTAAAACTTTAATTTTTTGCATACCACCTATAATTTAAAAGAACACATGTGATGTCCTTTATCTCCAAGGCACCACAGTCATATTTACGATTCACTTGCCTTATATTAATTTTATTGAATTTATGCTTTAAAATTCTTAGAGGGAAACAAGCCAAAGTGAAAAAGTTTTAAAAATGTGCCTGTCTTCCACATTTCCAAATGGAATAAACAGGGTCTATAATTGTTAATATTTTTAATTATAAGTGCCACAAACACAATTTTAAATCCTGTACTTCCATCAGGTCTTGGGATTTGCTTTTATATAGTAAACTGGATTTAATTAATTTAACATAATATTTTACTTATAACAATTCCTTTTGAGTAATGTTTCAATTAATAAAGCATACCAACTATACACAGTTGTTCTAAAATGTTAAAGAGCCATTTTGAGTTATGACCTTTAGTCATACAGTTTTCACTCCAATTTGGCTTCCATCCTGAGGTCTGGAAACACGCTAATGTGTTTCCGTTATATAAATTTGGAGACCATGTTGCTGTCTCAAACTACAGACCCATCTCAATCCCCTTCCATCTAAGGTTGTATAATAAAATCATTAGTGACCAACTGATGGGCTATATCTCTACACATACTCTTCTGGCTGCTGAACAACATAGTTTTAGGAAAATGCACAGTACAGCAACTGCACTGATTGAGTTAACTGAGGAGCTCCATGTAGCTTTGGGCAGAGGAGACTATATAGGTGCTGCCTTTTTAGATCTATACAAGGCCTTTGCCTTAGTTTAACAGGATTTATTACTAAAAAAGTATTGGATTTGGGCCATTTGACTAACTCTGCTGAATGGTGCTCAGACTGCCTGGCTAAGAGAATGACAAGGTGCAGTGATGTATACTCTAGGTTACAGTCATTGACAACTGGGGTCCCACAAGGCTCTATCCTGGGACCTCTGCTGTTTAGTCTGGTTGTTAACAAAGTCCCTGAGATCTGTGACTACTCCAAATCAATACTGTAATGCAGATGACACACTAATTTTTACAACACACTGGGACCTAGCAACCCTTGAGAAATATCTGCAACGCGATTTTAACAAGGTGTGTAATTGGTTTATAGCAAATAACCTTTTTATAAATTAAAAAAAAATAAAACTGTGTTGCTTGGGAGTAAATGCAACCTGAGGGGAAGTCCTGGACTGTGCCACACTATGCCTAGTGGAGAGCTGATTGAGCAAGTTCTGATCTTCAGATATCTGGGAATGTACCTCGACTCCATGTTGTCCTTTTCCCACATGTGGATTCAATAGTTCAATGCAGATATAGACTTAATTTTATCAATGAGGTCAAGAAACTCCTAGTCTTTAGTCCCTTCAGTTCAGTTACTGACTACGGTTCAGCGACCTATTCAGCTGCTAACAATTCCATCCTGGAGAAAATCTGTGTTGTCTTTAACCATGCTTGCAAAGCTGAATTAACCTAAAATCAGACACACATCAGTATGACCTTTACCACATCTAAATGGATTTCTTTCCACCAACAATCAGCCTCCCACTTAGCACTTATTTACATAAGGTCACTATTGGGCCTTATACCCCCTGGTGTTCAAAAAATCGTTTACTCTAAACAACAATAAATACACTATCTATTACATGGATAAAAAAAAAAAGGTTGCAATTGCCTGTTAGGAAAACTGTGCTTGGACAATGATCATTTATAACCAGAGCTGTCAAGGTGTGGATCTTCTACCCTTGGAACTGCTTGAGTCTACTTCCTTTGATTCTTTTAAATCACACGTGTCAACTTTATTCATAAAGAAACTTGACTGTAATTATATGCAAAACCTGCACTTGTTTTATTTTTATGCATTGATCTCTCTGTTATTTTCTTGCTGTGCAAGTTATCTGACTTGGACACCTTTAGAAAGGACCGTGAGCTCAAAGGTCTTCTGAATACAATAAACAAACAAAAACACACAAACATACAAACATATGTAATATTTTCTTGGAGACAGAGGCTACAGTCTTTGCCTGTGCATAGCAATGATCTTAACCCAATATGATAATGATCTCAAATTGGCAAATGCAGACAGTTTTACTTTACCTAGCATAGCTCTAATGTCACAGGTAGGAATTGATGTGTTACTATATGAAGAGATCCATAGAAACTATTTGGAATTTTGTCAAAAATTAATGGAAAGTTAGGTGCTCAAATTTATGCATTGTATAATATCACTGAAACTAGCTTTTCCTCATCTGCAAGTAATGGTGAGTTAAGGTTTAGACCATAATATTTATGATTACATTTAGCAGAACCTATTTATAGTATTGGCTTTTGCTGTCATAAGCGCCGGGTTGTATGGGCCCATGGAGCATTGGCCCCAGCAAAACTTTTTGACCTGGGGTGAGCCCCAGCAATATTTTGCCACATCTGCTGCCTTTTTTCCTTTTTATAATTTTTCCCTCCGGTTGGTTTCTCTATGCATGGGTGCCCCCTCTGCTGACTGTGACCAACTGCACCCCCCCACCCCACTGTTTAATTGCACTGGCAGCACATTGGACTGGCGGTGCGGCTGTCATTATTTAAAATTGGTGCCTTCTATGCACGTGCCGCATCCGGCATTACCCTTTGTTTGTCTCACCACCCCCCCGAAAATCATTGTGACTGTCACTGACTGGTTGGTTGGCAATTTTCAACTTGCCACATTGTGATTGGCCTGGGGGGGAGGTGGGCTTATATTGGGTACAATACACATGTGTGCATCAGGGCTGTATGTGAGAGGACTCAGGAGATGGAGGACAGTTTATGTTTTGTGCGGTGGGAGAGAATGAGGGTCAGGCCAGCCTAGAAGAAGGGGTGGTGGTCTGGGCATTCAGCCTGCCCAGAAGAGAGAAGAGCTGACAGCTGAGCCAGAAAGGAATAGCCAAATATTGGTGGGAGTCAGCAGTCGGCCGCGAGTCCGGAACACTACACCACCAGAAGCGAGGCAGCGCAGCAGGATAGGCCAGGCCTGCCTGAGGCCAGCCCCGCAGTCGTAGTAGTCCGAAGAGTCGGTCCAGCCAGTGAGGAGGGAAAGGGAGGTCCCAGGGCTGAGCGGCCGAGGAATGGAACCAGGCCAGCTGGGGTCCAGATATGGATAGAAACATAGAAACATAGAAGTTGACGGCAGATAAGGACCTCAAGGCCCATCCAGTCTGCCCATTTCTTTTTCTACCTTATAAATGTGCCATCGGCCTTTGCTCTGTCAGTGGCCTATCTATTCATAGTCATTTGTATTGCTCCCTTATGCCTATCCCATGCCTGTTTGAAGCCCTGCACTGTATTCATAGCCACAACTTCTTGTGGTAAGCCATTCCATGCATCCACCACCCTTTCTGTGAAAAAGAATTTCCTCACATTCCCCCTTAATCGGCCTCCCTCTAATCTCATGCTGTGTCCTCTTGTCCTGCTATTTTCTTATATTTAAACATGTTAGACTCTTTCACCTTGTTTATGCCCTTAAGGTGTTTGAATGCCTCGATCATATCACCTCTCTCCTCCTTTGCTCAAGGGTATACATATTGAGGTCTGTTAATCTGTCCTCATATGTCTTCTGATGCAGTCCCTGCACCATTTTGGTTGCCCTTCTCTGGACTGCCTCAATTTGGTTAATGTCCTTGTGAAGGTGTGGCTCCAATACTGCACGCAGTACTCCAGATGGGGCCTAACCAGTGTCTTGAACAGAGGATTATTACCTCCTCTTACGACTTGTGATACCCTACTAATACACCTAACACCCTAGCCTTACCTACTGCTTTAGAGGTCTGCTTGGATGATTTTAGGTCATCAGTGATGATGATGCCCAAGTCTCTTTCTTCCTTTGTGACTGCTAGCAACTCCTCCCAGCCTATAGGTGGCTTCAGGGTTTCTCTTCCCTATGTGCATGATTTTGCACTTCTTTGCATTAAATCCCAGTTGCCACTCTTCTGACCATTCTGCTAGTTTATTCAGATCTTTCTCATTCTGCCCACCCCATCTGGATCATCTACTCTGTTGCAGATCTTGGTGTCATCTGCAAACAGACAAGCCTTACCCTCTAGTCCATCTGCAAGGTCACTAATGAAGATGTTGAAGAGGACTGGCCCCAGGACTGATCCCTAGGGTACCCACTTGTGACTTGCATCTCTTCTGACTGTATACCATTTACTACCACTCTCTGTTTGCTGCCCGTCAACCAGTTTGCCACCCAGTTGACCAACTTCTGACCCACCCGAGCCTACCCAGCTTATTTATCAATTTTTTATGGAACAGTGTCAAAAGCTTTGCTGAAGTCAAGCTAGGCGACATCAACTGCTCCCCTTGGTCCACCACTCTGGTTACCCAGTCAAAGAAATCTATGAGATTAGTTTGACAGGACCTTCCTTTTGTAAACCCATGCTGTCTTGGATCCTGTGCCCCTGTGGATTCCAGGTGTTGCACTATCCTTTCCTTAACGAGTGCCTCCATAATCTTGCCCACTACTGAGGTAAGACTGACCGGTTCATAGTTCCCCGCCTCCTCCCTGCTACCACTCTTGTGGAGCGGGATCACATGAGCCCTTCTCCAGTCTTCTGGGACCTCTCCTGTGCTCAGAGACTCACTAAACAATTCTGCTAATGGCTCTGCTAGTTCCTCCTTTAGCTCCTTAAGTACCCTGGGATGTATGCCATCAGGTCCCATTGCCTTATCCACCCTGAGCTTAGCAAGCTCTTGTAGGACCCTTTCTTTTGTGAGGAGTAGTGCTCACCTCCCTCCCCTGTGTCCATGATGCTGAGCTGTGGCCCTGCCCTACCTTCTCTTCAGTAAATACTGAGCAAAGTATCTATTTAGGATAGATGCCTTTACAGGGTCCTCCTCCTCCACATGCTCCCTTTTCTCCATTAAGCTTAGCAATACCCCCTCTGGACTTTCTCCTTTCACTAATGTATCTATAGAAAGTCTTGTCACCTTCTTTTACTGTTCATGCTAGTGTTTCCTCAGTTTAGGACTTTGCCTGCCTTACTGCCTTCCCTGCTTCCCTTAGGGCAGTTTGGTATGCCTCCCTATCTTCATCCCGCTGTGTTCCCTTATATTTCCTAAAGGCCAGCCTTTTGGCTCTGACCTTTTCTGCTACTGTATTTGAGAACCAAAGTGGTTTCCTTCTTCTTTTGCACTTCCTTTTCTGTCTAACACAATGGGATGTTGCTTCAAATATTGCATCCTTAATGCTTGCCCACTTTGCCTGCACCCACTCACCTGTGTTTCTTTTTGCCAGGGCTAGCTTAACTCTGTTGGCCATCTTATCAAAGTCAGCTCCTCTGAAGTCCCATATTTTTGCCTTGGAATGGGATGATTTAGATGTAGTAGCCAAATTGAACCATACCATGTGATGGTCACTGGCCCCTAGGTGACCTTCTACCTGGAGATCTGTGATCCCTTCTTTGTTAGTCAGTACCAGATCTAGGATAGCCCTGTCTCTTGTGGGTTGCTGTACCAGTTGTTTGAGGCCCTCCACCTGCAGGGAATCCACTATGAGTCTAGTTCTGGCATATGTTTCTGCTGGTATTGACCAATCTGTATCCGGCATGTTGAAGTCTCCCATTATCAGAACCTCCCCTTTAGCTGTCATGTTTTGTATATCTTCTAACAGTAATGTGTCTATGTCCTCCCTCTGGTCTGGGGCTGTAGACAACCCCAGTTCTTATGGTTGTCCCATTTCCTGTTTCAGGGTGACCCACAGTTCTTCTGGCTCCTTATGTGTATTCTGAATTTCTGTAGCTTTGATATTTTCATTAACATACAGGGCCCTCCTCCCCCTTTTGCACCTCGGTCTCTTCTGAACAATACATAGCCAGGTACTGAAGTTCCCAGTGTGAGTTACTGGTAAACCACGTCTCACTAATTGCTACTATGTCCAGTTTAGCCTCTGACATTATTGCCTGCAGGTCTGGGATCTTATTTCCCAGGCTGTGAGCATTTTGTACATGATTTTCCATTGGCCAGATTTTGGTGTGTTAGTTGTTGGGTGAAGTTTGGCATTACCCTGTGCGTCGTGTGGGGAGACAAACCTTTTTCTTACCTGGTGATGCAAATGAACGGCAAACATGCTGAATTCCTGTTTGACCACTAGCTGAGGGGGGAGGGGTGTTCTTCCCATTCGACGTATGGGGTGCTGCACCCCTCTCCCCATTTGCTAGTTTAAATATTCTGCAAAGATGTCAAACTTCTGCCCCAATGCACTGACTCCCTCTTTAGTCAGATGCAGTCCATCAAATTTAAAGAACTTTCTCTCCCAGAACTGTTGCCAGTTCCCTACAAATCTGTGTCCTTTTTCCTGGCACCAGCCCTTGAGCCATGTGTTTAGCTCCCCTATCTCCTTCTTCTGACCTTCCGTCCATCTGCTCCCTCTCCCAGACTGGCAGGATCTCAGAGAAGGAGATGCTGGACGAAATAGATGATAGTTTGTCACCCAGCCTAGTCAGGTGTTCCTTGGTCTCCACAACTGACCAGCTGGCGAGATCATTAGTCCCTATGTGTACTAGGACATCAATGTTTTCTCCTGCTTTGAGAACAATTTTAGCATGCGGTCAGTGTCTCTCCATGCTGATGTACCTGGGAGACATCTGACCATCGCCCTGGCTGGAGATGGGTATCAACTCCCCGAATCATGGAGTCTCCTATGATCAGAAGTTTTTGGATTTCTTTGTGCTTGTTTTGTTTTGGTTCCTGATTTGGGTGAGTTTTGTTGTGCCACTGGTGCCTGGTAGGGCAGCAACAACCAACTCAAGAGAAGGAGGGCCAGGCTGAGCAGCAGACTAATGCTGCAGTGGAAGAGGAGTAGAGCAAGTGGATGACTGAAGCGCATCGGGTGGGGTTAGGGAGGTTTAGGCAGGCAGGCCTAGAAGTGGCCGGGTGGGGTCTTTTGGGTCCAGGCAGCCGGCGGCACCAACACAAAGCAGCAGATCTAGTGGAGGAGCAAGGCGAGCAGTGGAGGAGAAGAGCATCAGCAGCCAGCATCATCTCCAGCAAAGGCAGGCAGCTGACAGTAGCAGCAGAACTGCTAAAGTAAATAATGTTCCGGCCAGTGTGGTATGGGCACATGGTCAATTAAGCCAACATCCCCACAGACTCCACTGATTTTGTATGAGATTTCAGCCCATCTTAAACTGACAGTCTAAATTTTAAAACTGTCTATATTCTGATCACTGATCAATTTCTAGCTACGTTTCCCCCTTACCTCAGTGACCCGACTCTTAGTTGACAGATGCTTAATCTCATTTTTGAATATTCCAACAATTATTTGATGTACCTAACCTAACTGAATGACCTATAAATATTGCAGTTATCTCATGTCATGTTGCCCCCCCTTATGGGCCCAATGAAGGGGGCAAAGTTTTGAATGCCCTTGGGCACAATGTTGTTGCTGCTCAAGTCTCAACACGAAGTTGTAACAGCCTTATATAAATCATTACAGGTACTGGACCCAGCCTGCTTGTTGGGCATCTCTTTCTATTGGCAGTTGTCCCAGCAATTGGTCTTCAGATAATTGGCAGAGGATATGGTTGGATCTGCCTAAGTACATAATATAGGACATCTCATTTAATGCAATTCAAAATTCTACATAATTTGTATTTTACCCCACTGAGATAGTTTGAGATGCATAGATCTCCACTGCTACCTGTACAAGATGGGGATTTGGAAAGATCCTTGTTACAATGTTTAAGAGAGTGTGAAGGGTTGTACCCTTTGGGCCAGAATTAAATCACATTCAGATCCTATGTTGGTATTGACTGATAGATTTTTCACTGGGGGTTGTATCATTGGGCAGTATTTGTAGCTGTGGAAGGGGTATATTAACTTTATTGCAGCTGCTGCTAAAATGTTTTATTATGTCATTGGCTAGATAATAAAGTCCCAACATGGATGGAATGGCATACTCTTGAATGCTCTTAATGTACAGAAGTTTACAGCAGATGTAACCCATCAGCATGAATCTTTTGGGAGATGATGGGAATCTTTATATTTATTCTCAGTTACTTTGGTCTCCAACAAAGCCCCAGGCCCAGATTGTATAGTGGGAGACATTTATAAGAGTTTTGTAGACTGGTGGCCACTTATTTTGGGGTCTTGTTTAATGCACTTTCCAGGGCCAGGATATACCCCATAGTTGGCCGGGGAGCATAGTGTGTCCCATACTTAAAAAAGGAGATCCTGCAAATCCCAAAATGTATAGATCCATTAGTCTCATAGATGTGTCCCAAAATATTCTGTAAAGTAGTATTACAACATTTCCAGGCCTGGATAAATTAAATGATTGATATACTGAGTGAATATCAAAATGGGTTCCAAATTTGATCTGAAGCATCTAATGTGGAAATATGTAACTGTTAAGGGCAGCAAACTGTACTGATTTTTACAGACTTAACTGCTACCTTTGCCTTGACAGTATCAGTAGGACTTTATTATGGGGCAGACTGGAAGAATACGAGATGGACAATGCTTTGGTGGATGTTATTATTAGATTACATAATGAGACATGGATCCACTGGTGGGACATGCAAGTGCAGTGCAGAAGTGGTGCAATAGGGTTTGTTTTATCTTATCATTAAAAACTGACTCGGTGAACACAGGAAGGTTATTTGACTTGCTCAAGTTTTTGCAGATTGCAAGTGGAGATTGTGGGAAGCAAAGCCAGACCTGCTGGGTGTACCAAGGTCATTCACAGGTTAATGTTGTAACCTTTAGGCTACACTGCCAGCATTAATTAAATCCTGCTATAAAGGACTGTGTGTGTGTGTGTGTGTGTGTGTATATATATATATATATATATATATATATATATTAGAGCAAAAACTCCATTTAATGCATTAGTTATTGCTCATTGACATAAAGCGAGTGAAGTTGGTGTTAGTGAAAGCCTTTCGACCCCCCCATCCTCCTTCACCGGCACCATGGCATAACGCGGGCGCCATTGCCCTAACTCTCACCCAATCACATTTGTAAAGAAGCAGAGGTAAAGGAGAATGGGGTCAGAGTTAGGACCAACGACCCCAACGCACACCCCGATGCCGGTTGGGGGGTGGACTGAGGGGTCCAAGGGGGGCTTGCAACCCTAACACCAAATTTCCTCGCTTTTGTCCCTGTGGAACAACCCTAACTAATGCATTAAATGGACTTTTTTGCCTCTAATTTCCCTTCTTTTTGAGAACGATGACAAGAAATAGTGAATGTAATGTGTCGGTGGGAGCGCAGGGCCACCACGTGATGTCTTGTGACATAGGAACAAGAACAGCAACACAAACAGAATCGCAAACAGTGGCGCACATGGTAATGCAAACATAAATGGTAAAGGAAACATTAATAGAAACGTTAATAGAAACACTAGTGCAAAGTGACGCTGAAGCAAACAGTGATGCAAACAGACATTGAAGCGCATATGAAGATGCAACTGGTAATGTGAACAGTGATGGCAGCGGTATTTTAAATGGAAATGTTAAGTGTCACTGCAAAAAGAATGCAAAAGGGAACAGAAACGGAAACGCGAACACAAGCACACACGTAAACGCAAACCGTAATGCGCACAGGCATGGTACTGCAATTGTAAATGCAAATGGTAAAGTTAACATGAAGAATAACACCAAAAGAAAGAGAAACAGAATCAGGAACAGAAGCGCATATGGAAACGCAAACCGAAACGCGCATGGGCACAGTACTGCAATTGTAAATGCAAATGGTAATGGTAACAGCAACAATAACAGCAAAGGAAACAGAAGCACAAAAGGAAATGCAAGCACATATAAAAATGCAGACCGTAATGCACACAGGCACAATAACGCAATTGTAAATGCAAATGGTAACAGTAACAGCAAGGAAGACGCAAACGAAAGGGAAATGGAACGAGAATGAAAGTGCTGCCATAAACACAAATGGCAATGCGCACGGTGATGCAAACAAAATGCAAACAGAAACAGTAGTGAAATGCACATGGTAACAGTAATTCTAAATGCAAGCGCGAATGACAACGCAAAGGGTAATGTGCATGGTGGCGTACACGGGAACGGTAACACAAATGGGAACAAAAACGCAAGTGGAAACAGTAACTGTAACAGTAACGGAAGCGCATCACCTGTTTTTGCCAAAGAAGTGCATACAGAGACACAGTATGTACAAAGAATGTATACATTGTAATGCGGATCGAAGCTTAAAACGAGCATTGGAAGAACTTAATTGCTAATATCTCAGCAACCACACGATGTAGAAAAAAATTTTAAATTTCACAAAATCTTGATTTTCCTGGCTAGGCTTTTGCTTTTACAAAACCTGTATCTTGCACTGTTTTCAGATATGAGCCCCAAAAGTGCGGCAGACGCCACCATGTTAGCCTATGTGAAAAATTAATTTTGGAGTACCGTAACTTGGCAACCATGCAATATTTTTCACCAAACCACCAAAAGGCACATGTGTGAGATGTTGTCTGCCTTCCCTCAAATTTCAGCTCAAAAGACCAAACTGTTCTTTTGCAGCAGGGTAGCAAAGAATTCTTGCCATTTTGGCCAAGTCTGAAAAAGTAGTGTTGCAATTTGCGGCAATTTTCACAAAATTTTGTGAAAGTGTCATGCCTGCGACACTACTTTGTGATACTACTGGTTCCAGAAATTTGAAAAACATATTTCTGGGGTGTTTTACCTCAAAATAAAGACATGGCTAGCATCCCTAGAGTCTGACTAGGTGAGCACAAAAAGAATTGTGTCCCTAGAGAGTCCCAAATTTAAATGCCAAGCATTTTTCTGATCACCAACTAAAAAAAATGGTGGATTTGTGACACTACTGGGGCCATTTGCGACACTAAAAAGTGCATTTGCGAAACTGTTGAATATTTGAACTTTTCCCATTGACTTATAATGGGAAATTGTTTTTTGAATAACTTTTGAACCGTTCAATATTTTTTCATGAAACCATCAAAAGGCACATGGGGACCCTATCTGCATGTTCCCTGAAGTTTTGGACCAGTCGCTTAAACACGCATGACCTGTAGGTGAGAGCACAGAAATCGCAAAAAACTATAATTGCACAATTGGTTATCACTTAATAACTCCACAGCCGTATATTCGACTGGTATGAAACTTGGCAGAGCTCAAGATCTACCATGTCCGATTGTGCATACCAAATTTCTGGCAAATCCATTGAATGGTGGCAAAGTTATTAGGTGCATAATTTGACCCTTTAACCTTAAAAGTGCTACTCAACCCTAACTATGGTAGCACTATCGTTACTACTATATATATATATATATATATATATATATCACACCAGTGGTGAATACATTTGGTAAATAAATCATGTTATTTTTGGATAAATATTTATCTTCACTTGGAACACCATTTACATAACTTAGAACACCATTTATATAACTTAGAACATGTTATTTCCACTTAGAATCCTCCAGAAGCAAATGATTTGATACCTTTTAATGGACCAACATAGATGTAACAACAAGAACAAAGTGCTTTAACTTTCAGACCAACCAGTCCTTCTTCAGAAGCTAATGGTAGTTGTTTAGAAAATACAATACTTATAACAGCTAGATCAGGCAGAAAAAAACCCAGAAAAAAATCCCATTGGTTTAAAATACTCATTTAAAAAATACAGAAGATGATGTCAGAGAGGTTTAACAGTACTATACTGCCTTCAGCCAGGAAGGACCCTGGGTCAAAGGTGCTTGGTGGAACACATATACAAAGAATCCTATTGCTTATAAATTTAATTGACATAAGATAACACTGCTGAAGCAGATGACTCCTAAATCAAGCTATGAGTGTCACAGTATAAGGATGTGATTACTGAAAGGCAACCCCTACCCAGATTAAAGACAAACTAAGATTGTTTTAGGGCTCAAGAGGTTTCAATGCCTGCATTATAGACAAGAATTTACCAGTAAAGTTGTCTTAAAAACATCAGTGCACACTGTGTGATGTGTAAAACCTAGCTGGACCTGTCACCCAGCTGTGCTCTCAAGCTAGATATAAGGCCCAAGAAATTTCAAAAACCTCTAGTGTAATGACAGGACTGTATAAATGATAATTTAAATATAAATTGACAATATTAGTGCCAAACAAAAAACTCTAGTCAATGAACCTCAAGGAATTAAGACCATGTAGCCTGATATGTACTGATGTCAGTATACACTGAGACTGTAACAACTTAATGTATCACAAGTGTCTAAGGAATCTGAAAAAGAGATAAAAATGTAATTTCTCTCCTCCTCCTCTTCATACAAACAATACACCCTACCCCACTCCACATCACCATAATGTGGGTAGGGGAGATACATAGCTTTAAGAAGATGTTGTCTCTCTCTCTCTCTCTCTCCCCACAGACACAGACACACACACACACACACACACACACACACACACACACACACACACACACACACTCTCCTAGTGAACCTTTATTCACTTCAGTCACTGCAAATGTTCCCCAAAGGAATTCAACTCATCATGAAATCCTAAGTAAAAGGGCACATGTCTCCTAATACCTACAGAGCAAAATGTGACACTATTTAACCATACTACTATCTGCATAGTAACATTTCCAAGGATTCTGGATAGAACTACCAAGAAATCAACCTGTCACCCTCCCCAGGATAAGGTAACTAGAAGTAAATATAAAGTATGTGTGTAAGACCAGAGGTCTAACATACCTACATATCCACAAATGACTACCATATTAGCCTAATGTAAAAAGATCTGTCCAGGACCCCCATGCAAATGAGATCATGCACCCCAATATGTACTGAGTTAAAAAAAAATTATATGTGACAGTATATGATAACACACCTGTATGTACCGTAGCAGGCTAGGTAATCTGAATATGGTGCAATGGAATCAATCCCACCCCCCGGGCAAAGATAAAAAGTAAGGAGAAATTAATATTCATTATGTGTGTGAAGTAAGAATAGTAACACATTATAACTCCATATATCTAAATAGAGGCCTACCTCAATGTGACAGCAAGCCCCACATCTGTTATATCACATACCTCACAACACATACCCACACACACGTACCCACATCCCACACATGCTGAAGTCCTACAATATGTCAGTCTGAAGAAGAAGAGGTCTGTGGATGTCAGTTTCTGTAGTGTCCCATAAAACCAAGATCAACGTTCATCCCATCTGCTACCATATTGAGATGTAAAATAAGTTTAATCTCAAAAGCTTGTCTCTGTTGTGTGTTTTTGAGATTTCCTTTTATGACCATTACTGACATATCTGAGATTGAGTGGTCAGGCTGGGAGAAGTGGTGCCCCACTGGTTTTTCAGTCTTCTTTGCTGTAATAGTATGTCTGTGCGAGTTCATCCTAGTGCAGAGCTGTTGGCATGTCTCTCCAACATAACCTGTTTGTGGACATCTCTTGCACTGACTGAAATAAACAACATGTCGTGATGTGCATGCATAACTCCCATGCACCTGGAATTGTCTGTTTTGTGATGTAACCACACAGTCCGAGGTAGAAATGAGCTCACAAGTCTTACAGGGGCATTGATTGCAGGTTTGTGTGCCATTGTGTGACATGGTATTCTGTCTGGTGAAAGTTTGCTCTAATAATTAGGCTGGATAAATTTGGTGGTTGTTTAAAAGATAGTAGAATCCTGAAATGGAACACAGAGAGCTATGGGCCAGATAGGAAACTTTCAATGGAAAGAAAGGCAGTTTTAAGCTAAAACAAAGTAAAACACCAATAAAAACACTACAAATGGTGTGGTATATATCAAACACATAATGGATTGCAGTAGAACAACACATTTATCTCCACATATGAGTGGTAAGACCTTTATAACTAACTTGTGGCTTTGCCACTCGTGAGTTATGGGTCTTACCACTCACTGGTGGAGGTAAATGTGTTATTCCACTGCAGTCCATTATGTATATTCCATATAGATATATATATATTATATAGTGTATGAGGAATGTTGTTATGCGTGGAATTCCATGCCTGGAATATGCTTGTTCTGCTGCAGAAGTGACATCATTATGTTCTGCTGAAGTACTGTTGTCACTACTGCAGCAGAACAACTTGGAATGCTGCCACATACTTAATTTCCCCTAGCCAAGTTAAGCTGGAAGTTTTTGATTTTTAAACTTGAACTCGCAGAAACATCTACAGCACACTGTCAGTAATTTGAGCCTACCACCAACCCTCAAGTTCCCCCTCCAACCTCCAGTTCACTGAGATAAAGGGCAGTGTCCGAAATAGGCATTGATGGCCATACACTATATGAAATAGAGGATGGGCAACTCTATGCACAAACAGTGTGTTGTGCCACCATGAGGAACCAATTCCCACAGATCTCTCAAGCTTCACTCTCGAAGTCACAGGGAATCAGTACCCCTCGGTGGCACAGCACACTGGTTGTACATAGCTGCCCATCCACTATCCTATATATACTGTGTGTGTGTGTGTGTCTGTCTGTGTGTATGTATGTATGTATATATATATATATATATATATATATATAAAATCTGTGTTTTATATCTCTTCCTGTGGTGGCACCATTCATTTCGATCAGCTCCTGGCATCCAACATTGCCACCTTCCAGACAGGTTCTTCCACAGCTTACTCCCACAAGAAGCAGTTGGCAGGGTTCCTGATTGCCCCACTGAGGAGTACATCTGGTAGGATGAAGGCTGGATGTCGTTGACCATAGACCCCTGGTGGTGGTGGGTTGACCTCTGACCCCTAGCCTATGGGATGGGGCTTTGTCCACTAGAACCAGGTGGTTCACCTCTGACACCTGGGCCAGGGAGCATAGTCTTGGCCCCAGGGTCAGTGGGTGGGGCTTGACCCTTGACCCCAGGGTCCCACCAAAAATTTTACAAACCCGGCTCTTATGTTTGCTGCAACATAGTTAAAATGCTTGATCTATCTGTAGTTAGCTATATAAATTAACCCCAAATAAACATAACCTTTGCTTTGTTTAAGTTGAACATTATTAAGATACCATACATGCATCTTCTTATTAGAGCCAAACACTTGTTCTACTTTTTTGGCTGTTAATAATACATTTAGACTCGTTTATTAAACATTCCAGATTAGATAACTTTCTGCATAAACCAACAAGTGAAAGAGAAAAGAGAAAGCATTTAATATTTAATCTAATAAAGTTTCAGTAAAAGTGGCACCAGTGGGTGCCCTAGTTTGATGCCTTTGTTTACCTCTTTTGGTTCTTATATCTTGCTTATCTAGTGAATATCTTATTTACAGTAGGTCCAGTTGTTTATATTAATCATACCTTCCACTAATCAATCATCAACCCTAAGGACTCATAATCTATCCTGCGATAGCTCAGTGAAAGGAATCAAGGGCCCATTTTGAAATCAATAAAGGCCACATATACTTTAACATTTTTAAATATAACATACTTCTCTATAACATGGGAAAATGTGAAACTATAACTGACCTTCAAATAATTTCTCGTAAAACTAACTTGATATTCACTTATTGTATTTTCTTCTGTTCAGTTCTCAAGTCTTGTCTGGATCCATTTTGAGAATGTTTTTAAAATACAGTTCAAGACAGTTATAGGACAAACGTTTCTGGGACATTTCCAGAACATTTTTATAGACTGTGACAATCAACCTCCCTTTTAAGGAGTAAGGGCCCAGATATTCAAAGGAGATGTACCCAGCACAACTGAGTTGCACTGGTGCTTCTCCAAAATGCACCCTGGGCCATATTCAAAGGGCAGGGTTGCATTAAACATTTTGGATGCACCACAGTGCAAAATAATGTATGCGGTGCATTCAGATGGGGCGTCTCCCTGCATATGCAGCACATCTTGATATTCAGCTGAGATGTGCGCACAGCTGCCCACACATCTCGGAGATGTGCTGCACAAAGTTAGGCATGGAAGAACCATGTTCACGTTGTAACCACTCACAGGTGGGCTGCTGTACTGCACAACACAACACAGCAGCCACCAGCCCCTGGGTGGCTACTCCCCAGCTCCAATCATAAAAAATTAAGCATCCCTCTGTCCGTGGTATTGTAGTGACCCCTTCTCCCAGTCTCGATTGTGTCATATAACAAAGAGATCCATTTCCACTCTGGTATCTAGTGGCCCCTCCCACCCCTGATCAGTTATTAAAACACATCCTAGCTGGTAGTCCAGTGACCCTCATCTTCAGAGGCACGGCTTATCAGTTACTCCTATCTAGCATGGTTACTGTAGCCAGCAGGCAGTAAAACCCATTCACTCGACTTCCATGCGGCTGCTCACTCAACTGAGCTGTCACTGAATGAGTTTACACAGCACTGCACATCATTGGCATGGGCTTGCAGTGTAATGTAAGCTTTCATTCACAAAGTTAACTTTGTGAATGAAAGCTTTCAGTACACACTGCAAGCCCATTGGTCAACAATGTTCAACCAGTGGTATTGCAGGGCTTACTATAAGCTGTCATTCAGTGACATCTCGGTTGATGGGCAGCTGTGGAGGTGTGCGGGTGGGTTTTGCTGCCTGCCAGCTACAGTGACCATGCTGGGATTGGGGGAGCGGTGTGGGGTGTGGGTGCCTCAGTGGATGGGAGGTCCACTGGACTACCAGGGAATTATTAGGATGTGTTTTTTATGCTATGATTGGGGCTGGAAGGGGGTTACCACTAGACTACCAGGGGCGTTCGCATTATATTTCTGATTTGGACGGAGTTCAGGAATGGGATGGGAGTACCACTAGACTACCAGGGAAAAGTGGGTTGCATTACATTCATTTTACAATTGGGGCTGGGAGGAGACCACTAGACTACCAGGGTTAAGAGGGGATCCATTTATTATATGACATGATCGGGCTTGGGGGCACTAGACTACTAGGGCTATGGTGTGTTTTTCTTTTCACACAGACTTTACAGGTCACCTGGTGCCTTCTGCTGGGTGCATCCTTGCACAGACATGCAAATGGTACCATCATGACAGGCAAATGTCCCCATTTGTGCCTTGCATGGATAATGGCCACATTTCCATGTCATAGCCTGAATATCTGGAATCTGCACCCGGCGCATCCCTGTTCCAGGTATTCAGACCATGCAGGGGGATGCACCGGCGCATCTTCAGTGGCCCTCATGTGCGCCGCCTGCATCTGTTGCTATACTCAGATGGAATGTGAACTGCGCACTTCATTTGAATATAGCACTTTTGCACTCCGGTGCAACTAAGTTACGTGGAGCATACACTTGTGCCCTTTCTGGGCACAGTTTGAAAATCCTAGCACAGGTATATATTTTTGAAGAATACAAAAATTGAACCGCTGGGCCCAAATTTTTGCCCACTTTTCCAGATCTAGTTTGTTATAGTTCAACAGAATCTTTGCTGGTCTGGGAACTTTATAAGTTTAAATGAATTTTGTAGTACTAGTTGTGGTGGTAAAAACCTTTATTTTTAGACAGGCTATAACTGTTAGAACCAACAAGGCACTATCTGCAAAGTTATCCTGTTGTGCAATTATTACACATTATAAACAAGCATTGAAAGAAATACATTAAATACATTCTTACAAGACAGTATGGTATAAACAAATTATTAAACTAATCACATTCTTGTAGCAATTCAATGTTTAAGGCCCCCTTTTAAACCCAAGAGAGTTGGTTTATTTTGTGTGCCTGGGATTAATGAAGTCCAGATCTTAGAGACATAAAAACTTGCCATCATTTGTTCATAGCTAGTTCTGAGTTTTGGAATACTTAATCTATGATGGTGAACCTTTTCCATGTGGTACTTGTGAGGTATCCAATCAACAAAAGATTCATGAACTCCTGATGTCTAACCCCTTTAAGGCATTAGTAACTTCTTCACTGATTAATTTACTGAAGTTAACGTTCTCTGCTGAGAGTAAAACACTATTAGAAGACGAGATGACTGTGGGATCATAAAAACAATTTCTTAAAATTATTAAAACAATCATTGGAACTAATATGAGATGCAATATCACTAGTGTAATTTTTTTGTACCCCTAGCAACTAGATGCCAGAAACCCTCCCAGCTTTTGTTTCAATGGTTTCTAATAACTGGGTCCATAGTTTCTGTTGGTAAGAAGCCTTTGTGACATTGACATCTAATTAGAATGTTTCCTTGCTTGTTTGAAAGATTTAAAGTTTACTCTACCTGAATGTTTTAGTCCACCTTAGAAGTTTGTTGTTTCTTAGCTTTTTACATTTATGGTTAAACTAGTCACCATTATATTTTTCAAGACAGCATATACACGTAATCAGATTAACTATCTTCAAATACTTGCTCCACTGAATGGAGACTCAGTGGAGAAGGATTAAGGAGGAATAGCCAAGACAATGGTATGCTATTTGAAGAAAGTGAGCAAGGGAAGGAGGAGGAAGATGTCCCTATGATTCTCTAAGGAGGTGGCAAACGCAGTGAAGGAGAAGAAAACAGCATTTAGGAAGCACAAAGTGACACAGATGAAAATACACAGCAAGGTATATCTGGTAAAGCAAAGGGAAGCAGGAAGGAGACTGTGGGCAGCTAAAGCACAGACAGGGGAGAGGATAGCTAAGTAAGTCCCAAAAAGGACCAAAACCTTCTTGAGGTACATGAGTAAAAAGAGGAAGACGAGGGAAGGTTTACTGAGAATCAGGAGGGTGGGGAAACTGTACAGAGGAAGATCAAGAGAAAGCTGACATTTTAAATGACTACCTCTGCTCATCTTCACAGTGGGGAAGGGGAGAGGCCAGCATGTAGCAGCAAGCAATCAGGGGAAGGGGGGCAGTGGACACAGGTCCATTCTTAACAGAGAGAGTCCAAAAGGGGTTAGAAGCCCTAAAGGAGAATAAGGCAATGGGGCCTGACAGAATTCGCCCAAGTGTCCTACAATACTGAGCATGGTGCTAGCCACTATTCTGGCAATGTCATTCAGCATCTCATTAGAGACGGGGTAGTTCCAGAGGACTGCAGGAGGGCTGATGTGGTCCCTCTGCACAAAGGTGCCAGAAGGGAATAAGCTAGCAACTACAGGCCAATCAGTCTCACATTGGTGGTGAAGAAGAAGAATCAAAAAGAAAGGCACCACTCGTCTTTGAAAAACTGTATCTTCAGTTCCACTTTTTATTCAAAATGCAGACTGAAACACAAAAGCATATAGTGGTAAAAAAGGAAGCTGAACTCACATCACCACCATCACCAGGCACAATAATCCAACTGGTTTCAGGAGGCTCTTTGAGCGAAACCGGTTGGATTATTGTGCCTGGTGGTGGTGGTGATGTGAGTTCAAGTTCCTTTTTTACCACTATATGCTCTTGTGTTTCAGTCTACTTGAATAAAAAGTGGAACTGAAGATACAGTTTTCAAAGATGAGTGGTGCCTTTCTTTTGGTTCTTCTGTTATAAGTTGAAAAGAGCACAATTAATAGCTCCACAGCTGTTTTTTTCTTGAACCTCACATTAGTGGTGGGTAGATTAATGGAGACCCTACTGCAGGAGAGGTTCATGGAGTACCTAGAGGCTAATAAGCTGCAGGACCACCACTAGCACAGTTTCACGGGGTGGGGGTGGAGGTCATGTCAAGCAAATCTCATCGATTTCTCTGACTAGATTACTAAGGAGTTGTATTAAGGGAGGGCACTGGATGTGGTCTATGTGGACTTCAGTAAGGCTTTTAACACTGTACCACACAGGAGGCTAGCTAAGAAACTGAGCAGGTTAAGAGTGGGGAGAAAGTGGTAAATTGGGTATCTAACTAGGTAAGGATAGGAGGCAGTGGGTAGTGGTAAATGGCAGACACCAAAGGAACAGGAAAGTGACTAACAGGGTGCCATAGGGATTTGTACTGGGACCAGTTCTGTTCAGTGTCTTCTAAGTGGCATTGATGAGGAGCTGAGGGGAAGGTGTGTCTTTGTTGATGATACAAAATCTGCAACAGGGTGGACACTCAGGAAGGGGTGGAGATAATGCAAAAATATCTGGAGAGACTACAGAAGTGGTTGAGAGTGTAGCAGTTGGGTTTCAATGCCAAAAGGCAAGGTTATCACCTGGGTGGAGAAACCCAGGAGCTTCAGATAAGGAGGAAGAGATAGTTACAGTCACCAAGCAAGAACGATACCTCTGGGTCATCATTTCTGATTATCTCAAGATAGCTGGTCAGTGTGACAAGGCAGTGGGAAAGGCTAGCAGGATGCTGGGATGCATTGGGTGGGGGATTTCTAGCAGGAGGAAGGAAGTGGTGCTCTGTTGTATCACTCACTGGTGAGGCCCCACCTGGAGCACTGTGTCCAGTTCTGGAGGCCACACTTCCCAAAGGATATTAGCAGAGTGGAGATGGTACAGAGTAGGGCAACCAAAATGGTGCAAAGGTTGCACAAAAAGCCATATGAGGAAAGGCTGCAGGAACTCAACATGGAGAAGAGGAGAGCACGGGGAGACATGACTGAGATCTACAAGTACCTCACAGGGGTGAACATGTGCACTGTCTCTTTCAGAGAAAGGAAGGCACTAGAACATGGGGCATGCAATGGCAGTAAAGATGGGAAGTTTAGGAGAGATGTGAAGAAATACTTCCACACAAAGGGTGGTGGATGACTGGAACTGCCTACCAGTGGAGGTAGGTGAAGGCAAAGACTGTGGGGAGCTTAAAGCATGCATGGGATTTGAAAAGGGGCAATCTGGGTAGAACAAGGGAGGAGGGAGGGAAGGAGGAATGCCAGTGATCGAATAGGGTCAGAGGCATCAGAAAAGACAAGGAAAGGGCAGACTCAATGGACCTACCGCCCTTTTCTGTTGACAAAGTTCATGTTTTTATGACAAAAGATTGTGAGCCCAAGATTTTATCCCAAATATTTGTCATCAACTCAGAATTCATAAGAGTTTTAAGACCATATTAAGGATTCCCAGTCAATTTATCTTCTTTTGTTATAAATAACAATCTGTGGGTAAGGTATACTATTATTAACATTTCTTACATGATCTTTTCTTAGCAGACAGGTTAGAGAAATGGTCACTGAGCTCTTTGGGACAGTTGTAAATTTAGTATTGTTAGCTAGATTGGCTTGAAGGCAAATACTATAATCATAATACTTGACCGTCCGTCCTAGCACGGATAGTCTGGTGCTCCTTGGAAACAAGTGAGTTTCTTAGCTCCCTGAAGGAGGCGGTGGTAGCACCCCTCTTGAAGAAAGCTTTTGGACCCAGCCTGCAATGCAAACTACAGACCAATCTCTAACCTTCCCTTTTAGGAGGGTGATTGAGAAAGTAGTGGCTGTGCAGCTGGAGAACCATTTGACCATCCATGACATCTATGAACCCCTCCAGTACGGATTTTGAAAGAGACATAGTACTGAGACAGCACTGGTTCGGGTGCTCAATGATCTCCTGATGGCTAGAGATTGGAAAAAATGCGCCATCTTGGTTCTTCTGGATCTCGCATCAGTATTTGACACTATGGACCATGGGGTTCTGCTTGATTGCCTGAGGTTCATCTGTGGACTGTCAGGTACAGTCCTTAGGTGGTTTACATCTTTTCTCACTGGAAGAACTCAGAGAGTGGTGTCCGGGGTTTATTCCTCGAACCCAGTTTCTCTGTCTTGTGGGGTGCCTCAGGGTTCAGTGTTGTCCCTCATGTTGTTCGTAGTGTACATGCTGCCCCTTGGAGACATTGTAAGAAGGTATGGGCTGAAGTTTCACTGCTATGCTGATGATACCCAGCTCTACCTTTCTTTTGCACCTGACCAGGATGGAGCTCTGTCAGTATTTAATTGCTGCCTTGCAGAAATCCAGGGGTGGATGGAGTCCAGTTGGCTAAAGCTGAACTCGGAAAGACTGAGGTGTTGGTTATGGATCCAGCACGCTGGATATGGGGGCCGGAGTGGGTTCACCCTCAGGGCTTTTTCTTGGGGTGATCACTCGACCCGGAATGGGTGCGAGATCTGGGGTAATCTTTTGACGAAGGGGTAGCTCTGCATTCACAGGTGTCAGTCGTCATCAGATCCTTCTTTTTACTATCTGAGGAATATCTCCAGGATTAAGCACTTTGTTCCGCCTGGTGATCTTCCTATGCTAGTCCATGCCTTTGTGTCCTCACACCTGGATTATTGCAACTTCCTTTACCTAGGGCTACCTGGGGTGGAAATCTGCCACTTGCAGCTAGTGCAGAATGCTGCGGCCCGGCTTTTGGCGGGAACCTCTTGGTCCTGTCATATTACGCTGGTGCTGCATGGACTGCACTGGCTGCCGGTATAGTGGCTGATCACATTTAAAGTTGATCTTCTGACTTTTAAAGCCCTACATGAACAGGGCCCGGACTACCTGAAAGAGCTTCTGGTCCCCTACTGCCCTGTGCGATCTCTCCACTCAGCTGATGAGGGGTTGCTAGAGATTCCAAAAGTGTGTTGGAAATCCTGTGGGTCCCGGGCACTTATGCATGTGGCCCCAACCCTCTGGAATCCTCTACCCCGTCAGTTATGGGAGTGCATGACAGTGGAGGATTCAAACAGGTTTTAAAAACATACTTGTCAAAGCATTTGGTGAATGAATAACTGCTGTAACTGGATTAATTGTTTTATACTATTTTATGACTCTGGATATTTGATGTAGTATTTTAAATTTGTTAGGTGCCTTGATATTTCGAAAGGCACCATGAAAATAAAATTATTAATATTATTATTATTACCAAATAGAAAAATAAGCAGCAAATGCCATTTTATCCTTCTGTGAGGGATAGCTAGCCCACATTTATCCAGAGTATTGATTAGTTTCCTGCCATTTGAATTCAAAATCTTATCACTTGTACCCCTAGTATAATCAGTTCCTTCTGTCAAGATCATTGGAGCAATCAAAAGATGATCAAATGTACTAATTCTAGATTTAAAACCTCTAGTGAAAAACATTTGAGTATGCTATAATGCCTGTTCGCAAGTCATAGTCAGGCAATTTACATAGGGTCTCTGGCATGCAATAGTGCTGCTCACTATTGGGTTTGTTCCTCACTATCTGTGCCATTCAATTCAGCACATCCCCTTGACTACAAACTCCAACACGTTACACTAAAG
Source organism: Neoceratodus forsteri (assembly GCA_016271365.2). NCBI lineage: Eukaryota > Metazoa > Chordata > Ceratodontiformes > Ceratodontidae > Neoceratodus > Neoceratodus forsteri. The sequence continues at coordinate 1,178,422,811 of CM028131.1, forward strand.
AACCATTTGGTGTTAACTACAGTATCTTGCTTCTATGCTGCCAAAAATCTGCAAAGACAACAATCTAGAAACTTCCTGCAATAATCACAGTAAAGCTGGACTTGAGACAACAGAAATAATACAGTAGCTGTCATAGCTCACTGCTCAGAGTCCTCCACCCACAGCTATTGGCATGTATCACTGCAACTACAAATCCTAGAATAATATATAGTACTTAATGGGATAAAGAGGATCCCTCTTGAACTTCAGCAGACTCATTGCAAATATGGCAAGCAATCATCTTACAAACCCCATAGCACATAATGATGCTAACCTACCCAAAACTTGCTCAGTCAGATCTCCCAACAGAAAATGTTTCTCTACCACCTGCTTTTGAGAGCAAGTAGTCTTTTAAAACAGGGCAATACTAACCATCAGCAAAATTTTAAAGCACCCACCACAGAACTGTCCCCCCCCAAAAAAAAAACATTTATGTGCTACCACCACATGAGAGCATTTCGGCTCCCAGATTGTGCTAGGAATACCACCAATAAAAGTAAATAAAGCTCTTTGAGGATATCTCTTTCCTTAAGCCACACCATTGGAACAGCTGCCAGCCATTAGGTCCACACAGAAACTTTTGCCAAGTTGGGGCCACCAAAGCTGACATCACACATCAGCGCATATATAACTGTTGGTGACCCTACCTCTCCTCAGTTGTTTTCCTGCCATTGATTAGCCTCATTGGACTTATTATGGAAATGCCATTGACATAGCATTTTTTGTTATATAGAAAGTTTCTTATTGTTGCCTCTGTATGACTTCCAAGCCATCTTTGCTTTTCCGATACTGAAAGCGAAGAGAGAAGCTTATCAGAAGCGACACCCACAAAGATTGTGTCTGCTGCCTCGGCCTCTCTCACGATGCCTGGGCCTGTAAGATTTGCAAGGGCTTTAACCATGCCACTCAGTGATGCTGTTGGAAAGCCCTAGCAACATTTCTGCTTAAAACATTGGCGGTCAGCATAGAGAAACTCAGCTGGGGTGAAAAATTGGCATTGCCCACTCCTTCCACGAGCTCATATTCGCTGACGCAAAAAGACCATGAAAAACAGAAATCTTTATCGACTCATAAAGACAAACACTGGTATAAGGAAAAGGCATCTTCCCTGCATGATCCTGGTCACTGCTGTGGCCTTCAGGTATGCCTTCTTTGTCTCCATCCACTTTGGTGATGGTGACTTCAGCCTCCCTGACCATCGAGCAGACACCGAGGCCAGGGTCTGGCTTCAGTGCTACTATGCCTACTACAGTCAGTATGATGCCATCTTTGTCTTGGCCTGTCATCAACCATTCTAAGCATGGTCCCTGGCTAGGGTGCTGTTGACTCACATGCAATACCGGTAGGCAGTACAGTACTTTTTGGAGAGGATTCAATGCCTCTTGCAGGCCTGCTATCACAGCCCATGTTACAGTCGATGGTACGGCTGACTATTCCAGATTCATCGACTGATGTCTCCAGTTCACTGCCTATTCTTTCCTCACAACCGATGGTGGCAGTGGTCTCCTGGTCATCCATCCCTCTCATTGACAGGTCTACTGATGGCGATGTGGAGTATAATCCTGACCTCGTGATGGAGGAGAACTATGATGAGGAGGAGGAATATGGGAAATAACCATATAAACCCCATTCCAGTTCTACTTTGTCTTCCTGTAGTGAAGACTCTATAGTATGTACTATACTGAGTTCTATACTGAGTTGATAAGATAGGAGTAGGTGCTAGCCTATCTGGCCTGTCTCCCGCCATGGTGGGGCCATTAATACCTTTGACTAAATAATGGTTGTCTAGTCTTGTTTTGAATATATCTATAGAACCTGCAGAAAACCCATCTCTAGGAAATGAGTTCCAGTATTGTACTGCCTGGTATGCAAAGAAGCCTTTCCTTGCATTCTTTGTAGTATGTTGCATTAAAATTTGTTGGTGTGGCATCTTAGGTCATTCTTGTTTTTATGCACAGTTAAACCAAGACTATCCATTAATTCTTTATCCCTTAAAATTTTGAAACTTTGTAGCATATCACCACACTGATGTCTCTTCTCAAGTGTATACATACCCAGCTCCTCCAACCTATCCTTGTAAGTCATCTCCTTAGCCCTGACACTATCTTGGTAGTCCTGTGATGCGCTGTCTCTATGCTATTAATATCTTTTTCAAGTGAGAGCTCCACATTGAAGAGCAATAATCCAAGTGGAGCCTTATATAGGATGTATATAATGTATGGCTACAGTTTTATTCCTTGAGATAAATGCATTTTAATATTTAGTTGGATTGAATTCGATTTACCAGCGACTTTGTTACAATAATTGCTAAAATTAAGATCTTTGTTTATCAGGAATCCCAGATCATTCTCAGTTTCCATGTGCTTCAGAATGTTTCCCATTAGGCTATAGGAGTTATGGGTACTGTTTCAACCAGATCTATGATGCTGGTTCGAGCAACACTTTAGTCGACCAGCATCACAGTGATGGGATTTATGTTGACTGCAAGTTGCGGTGAACATGAATCCCAAATGTTTCCTGGTCCTGCTTTTCTGTTGGGGCTTTGCCCCAAATTCCCTTCAGAGGGCTCTTCCCCTACCCCATACTATAGATTGCCAACTCCAGTCAGAGTTGACTCGGGGGGGGGTGCAGGACCGAGAGACGGCATGCCCCTGTCTCAGGTGCACCAACACAGCAGGCTGTTGGCAAAGTGTTGATTTTGCCAACAGTGAGGTATGTCGCTCTGTTGGTGTCACTGGCGGATCGGCATACCATTTCCACCCAGATGTAAAATTAGACATTTGTTGGGGTTAAAGCTCATAAAATTATCTTGCGCTAATTTTTCTATCATCTTTAAATCTTCTTTTAGACTAGCCACCTGCCCCATCTTTAAATCATCAGCAGATTTAGCTGCCCAATTTGTAGTTCCATTTTCTAAGTCAGAAATAAACAGGCTGAACAATGTGGTCCCAGCACTGAACCCTGAGGTACCCCAATTTTCACTTCACTTAATTCAGACATGTTTACTCTAATTCTAACAGCCTGTGTTCTGTTGTGAAACCATTGAGTAATCCAGTGTATTCGTGTTTTATCTATATCCAGTTTGTATAATTTCTTTATCAATACATTGGGTGGCACTTTGTCGAAGGCCTTTTGAAAATCCAGGTAGATAATGTCATCTGGTTCTTTCCTTGTTAATGCCTGGCTCATTTCTTCATAAAACACAATCAGATTAGTAGTACATGATCTATTTTCTGAACCCATGTTGATTTACATCAGATATGTTTTGTTTTTAAATCTGTTTCCATCTTACTTCTTATTATTGTTTCCATAATTTTGCATACTAGTGGTGTAAGACTTATGAGTCTATAATTAGATTGGTTTGATTTATCCCCTTTTGTGTATTGGTATTATTGTTGTCTTTTCCAATCATCTGGAACCCTCCAATCTCAATTGACAATTTGAATAAAGAAGCCAGTGGTGCTGCTATCCATTCTCTAATCTTCTTCATCAGGCATGGTTGAAGCTCATCTGGTCCTGCTGATTTAGTTATATTAATTTTTTGAGTTGTAGTTTGACATCCAGTGTATGGATTTTAGTGTCAGTCTTAACTTCCTGTTTATCACTTGTATATTTTTAAGCTCTTCTTCGTTGTACATTATTGTGCCCTTATTGTTATATACCGAGCTAAAATATTTAGTAAAACATCTGCCATTTTTGGGCTTCAGATATTTCTGAAGGTCTCCTCATGATGATCCCTCTTTCAGTCTTTAATGTAGCAAATTCAGACTGAACTGGGATTTGCAGTGGAAGAAGATTCCACTAAACAGAATTTAATGAAGTACCATGTATCCCTCCATCCTCCTGTTTATCCAGCTTCAGAGGATGCTACCTTTGTTGCCTGACATAGACCAAATACCATCCCTGCAGTGCCATGCAAGGCTGACAAGCAGTACCTTGCATCTACTGCTAAACCATATTATGCCACACAACCAGAAAGAGATTCTGTGGTGGATATGGCTGCCATGACAGATCTAAAGTGCCTAACCATTTTAGTTCTCTGCCACCTAATAAGGAATCTAGATGGCTTGATGTCATGGGCAAAAAAGCATAAGCCTCAGCCTCATAGGGCCTTAGAATAGCTAACTATCAAGCCCATAAGGTTAGATATCAAAATGCCATCTGGAATAATGCCAAGACAGCTGCACAGGCCTTACCAGAAGGGTCTAAAACTAAGTTACTAAAACAGTTAAATGCTGATACTGAGGTGGGTAAGCATCTATTATGCTCAGTCTGTGATGTCTTGGATGCCTCTGCCAGGGTTGCTGCTTCTGGCATCTGCATGATATGCTATTCATGGATAAGAGTGGCCTGTTTTCCCACTGATGTCCAGCAGGCAGTGTTAAAACCACCATTTAAGGTAAGAAACTATCTGGTTATGATGCTGTAGAAACCTTGACGTCTTCAGTCTTCCAAAATGATTCTCAGATCAGTTAAGTTCCTCTGTCCTACACCTGTGAGGGGTAGAGGTAGAGGGTCTTTTGCAACACTACTGCCAGAGGTACAGTAGTAATGCCACCTTCTGCCAGCCCTCCAGAACAAGAGGTTCCTTGCCAGACCCCTTCCCCCAGGTGCACACTCAAAAGCACCGAAGACCATTGGAATCAGTGGCCCTGCTACCAGCAGTTCAGTCTGACTCCTTTCCTCATTTGCTCCAGCCACTTTTACTTCCAGGAGTGGCTGTAGGGGGTTGTATCTCCCTTCATTTTCCACAATGGAGGTGGTCCACCACAGACAAATGGGTACTGGAGATTGTTGCAAAGGAGTATGCTCTGGAGCTTTTACAGACTCCTCCAGTGCATCTTCTGCCTTCTTCCATCCAGCTATTCTCCAGAACATATATTGTTGCTGAAAGAGGAAATGTAGTCACTGATACAAAAACATGCCATAGAACCAGTTCCTCCAATTCAGAATAACAAAAGGTTCTATTCAGGTACTTCCTGGTTCTCAAATGGACAGTAGATCTGAGGCCTGTACTAGATCTGAGGGGGCTCAACTTCTTCATAGAACACAAGACAGTTCATGTGGTATCTCTTCAGGCTCTCATTCCCCTTTTACAACCAGGGAGCTGGCTATGCTCCCTGAATATGAAGGACACTTATGTTCATATCATGATCAGAAAGAATCAGAGACAATTTCTATGATTAATGCTATAGGGGAGCATTACCAATTCAAAGTGTTGCTCTTTGGCTTATCCTCTGTGCCATGGGTCTTTACCAAATGCTTAGCTGTGGTGGCAGCAGCCCTTCACAGGCAAGACCTACTGTATGTGTTTTCCCATACCTAGATGACTGGCTTTTAAAGGCTGGCTCCAGAGACAGTTTTTTGCAGACCCTGTCTCAAATGAGACAGCTTTTGAGGAATTTGGGAGTCAGTAAATATCCAAGTGAATCATAACACCATATTAATAACTGCAATACATGGGTGCAGTCCTAGACACTGCTCAGGGCAAAGCCTTCTTGCCATTTGAAAGGGCAGAATGTATTATTGCTCAAGCCCGACTTCTCTACAACAGTCACAAGATACCAGCCAGATCTTTCTTATGTCTCCTGGGTCTTACAGTGGCAGCCATTGTTACAATACCTTTAGCACACCTTCATATGTGCATTCTACAGTGGACTCTAAGAGTTCGGTGGACCCAGTTAACGGATGACCTGGATTGTCTGGTCCTCGTCACATCGCCATTGAGAAAATCCCTGCTATGGTGGATGGACTGCACCAACCTGTTAAAGGGCATTCTGTTTGTGACTCCAATACCAACACAAATCCTCACCATAGAGGCATCTGGCTCTGGCTGGGGGGTGGGGGCTCATCTGCGACCCTATCAAACACAGAGTTTATGGAGCCACCAGGAAACCAGTCTGCACATCAATATACTTGAAATGCGTGCTATACTGTATGGTCTCCCCGCTTTCCAGGAGCACCTAAAACAAGGCCCTCTGTAAGACAATATCAGTGTAGTTCACTACATCAACAAACAGGGAGGGACTCATGCCAACCTCCTATGCCAGGAGATAGTGGGACCCTGGTACTGGGCACTGGAACATGCCCTGGAGCTTTTAGCCATGCATCTAACATACTAACATACTAAAATGCCAGCAGAATAGGCCTAATGGTTTCATGTCTGTTGTTTGTCAGCACCCACCCTGGGAGCTGACCTTACTGCCTCTCACCCTCTCTGGCTTCTCCTTCCCAGTCCCGGATATTCCTACTGCACTGGACTTTGCTTCCAGAACCCTTCCCTGTACCTGTCCCACACCCTCTTGAACCCCTCCACCATCTCTGCCTCCACCAGCCCCGGGCAGCACATTCCATGGCTCCATCACCTCTCAGTGAAGTAGCACCTCCTCCTTTCTCCCTGAATCCCCTCCAGCTTCCATCCATGCCTCTAGTTGCCCCCACTTCCTTTCGAGCACCCTGACTGCTCCTCCCTATTTAACTCCTTCATGTACCTGAAGACCTCCTATCATGTCCCCCAGTCCCTCCTCTCTTCCAATGTATACATATTTAGCTCTTCGAGCCTCTCCCCATAGGGCCTGTCCCCCAGGCCCCAGATCATTTGGTTGCCCTCCTCTGGACCCTCTCCAGGAGTTCAATTTCCCTCTTTAAGTGTGGCCTCCAAAACTGCATGCAGTACTCAAGGTGCGGCCTCACCAAGCAGTTATGCAGAGGGAGTATCACTTCCCTCCTTCTGGAGGTGATCCTCCTAGCATTGCATCCCAGCATCCTGTTGGCTTTGGCTGCTGCCCTCCTACAAGTCTCAGAGTTGTTCATCTTGACATCCACCACCATCTCCAGGTCCCTTTCAGCCATTGAGACTTGTAGTATCCACTCCCCCCACCGGGTATACACTTGGCCCGGGTTTCTGGCTCCCAGATGCAGTACCTTGCATTTCCCTGCATTGAACCTCAGCTTCCACTTTCTAGACTACATTTCCAGAGCCTCCAGGTCTCCCTGTAAGGCCTCCCTCCCCTCCTACCCATCCACCTCTGCCCCCAGTTTTGAGTTATCTGCAAAGAGACTCATCTCACTCCTGATACCATTCCTTATGTCGGAGACATAGGCATTGAACAGGAGGGGCCCAAGGACCGATCTCTGAGAGACCCCACTAATGACCCTCCTTGGGGATGAGACTATCCTGCCAACCATGACCCTCTGGGTCCAGTCCTGGAGCCAATTGCCTACCCATCTAATCATCTGTTTCCCCAACCCCATTTCTCCCAGCTTATTCAACAGGCCCCCATGAGGAACAGAGTCAAATGCCTTGTTGAAGTCAAGATAGAGGATGTCCACCAGTCTACCCAGGTCCAAGGCACTCATCACCCAGTCATAGAACTCCACAAGGTTTGTCTGACATGATTTCCCAGAAATGAATCCATGCTGTCTATCGTCCAGGCACCCTGACTTTTCCAGGTCCCCCCCAGCCTCTCCTTGACAATGCCCTCCATCAGCTTGCCACCACCAATGTCTGGCTGATGGACCTGTATTTCTCTGCCACCTCCCTTGATCCTCCCTTGTGGACAGGCACTATATTCGCCACTTTCCAGTCCTGGGGCACCCACCCAGTCCTCAGAGAGATGCTGAAAAGCTCCTCCAGGGGGTTTGCCGGGACATCCGCCAGTTCCTTCAGCACTCTGGGATGTAATTTATCCGGCCCTGATGCTTTCTCCATCTTAAGGGACCTGAGGGTTTCCCTCACACTCTCTGCTGTGATTTCCACCTCTGCTACCTCGTCTCCCTGCTTTGCCTTCCTCCCCTCCTGCCAGTGATGCCCCCCTCTTCCCAGACCTGCCGATTGCACGGGTTCCCTCCTCCTCAGTTTCCCATCTCCTCCCATGTATGATGCAGCCCCAATTTCCTTGGTGAAAACAGAGGCAAAGTACTCATTTAGTACCTCAGCCTGCTCCCCGGGTCTTGTGCCCATCCTCCCCTGTTTCAATCCTGCTAATCTGCTCCTTCACCCTTCATTTTTCCCCAATATATCTAAAGAACCCTTGTTCCCTCTCCTATTTTCCTGGCCAGGTTCTGCTACTTCCTTGCCTTAGCTGCCCTCAGCACCTAGTGGCCCTTCTGGCCATCTGCTTGTACTTCCCTCGATTCCTTTCACTCCTTGAGCACTTGAAATGCCTATAAGCCGCCTTCTTTCCCTCACTACCTCCTGAACCTCCCTGGTCCAACAGCAGGGTTTAGAGGCCCTACCTCATTTTTGTCTTATTCTTGCACAGGTGCTGGTAGCATCCTGCACCCCCGTCCTGATGATTTCCCACCTACTGTCAGCATCCATGTCTGGCCCAATCTCATCCAAATGCTTCTTAAGGATCCTTCCCATTTCCTTGAAATCCGCCCCCCTGAAGTCAGTTACCTCCATCTTTGTGCAGCCTTCTACTCCTCCTAGGTCCAGGCAAAACCAGACCATGGTATGGTAGCTCCCCGCCAATGGGTCCTTTACCTCCAGGCCCCAATCTGGTCAATGTCTGTCTGTCTGGACCACATCTAGTATCCACACCTCCCTGGTTGGTTCCCCCACCTACTGAGTTAGGAACGTGTCCTGAAAGACATCCAACAACCTCTGTTCTCTGGCCATCGATGATGTCATAGTCTCCCAGTCCATTTCTGGCATGTTTAAGTCCCCCAACACCACCACCCTTCCCCTGCCCAATCTGCAGTGTCTCCCAACATCTGCCACCAGACTCTTCTCCAGTTCCTCCACCAGCGCAGGGGGTCTATACACCACTCCTATTTTTATTCTTTTGTCCCCCCTTGTTATCAGGGTGACCCAAATCACCTCCACAGTTCCCTTCACCTCCTCCACTCCTCCTATGCCAATGCAGTTTTTGACTATTATTGCTACCCCTCCTCCCCCCATCCTTCCTTAACATGGTGTAACCCTCCAGGTTCAGGTCCCAGTCATGCCCTGCTGTGGCCCAGGTCTCGGTGACCACTGCCCCATCCCCCTGTCCCTCAATTAGCATCGCCTGGAGCTCAGGCATTTTATTGTCCAAGCTCCTGGCATTTAACAGAACTACCTTCCACCCTTTCCCTATACTTCCATTTCCCCTGCTCGTGTTCCCATGGGGATTCTGTTTTCCCCTGGTCTGCACTTTACCAGTCGGCCTTTTCCCGCATTCCTCCAGCTCCCCAGGGGGGTGGAGACAGAGTCCTCCTTTATCGGACCCCTCTTGACAGCCTTTTCTCCAGTCCCTCCCCCCTTCACAAGTTTAAACCCCACTTTTCACTAATGAACCCCTCTATTTTCAACTTAAGGATTCCCTTCCCCTCCAAATTGAGATGGAGCCTATCTCTAGCATACCCCACCTCCCAGGTGCCAAAAACATCTTAGTAGACAAGCTAAGCAGGTCACCGTCCTAGATGCACAAATGGGAACTTTTGACCATAATGGCCAAAACATATTCACAAAATGGAGTCATTCAGAGTTGGACTTTTTGTGTCCCCATACAATGCAAAACTGCCATGTTTCTGCTCGCTCATTCCAGGGCCTGGAGTTTTTGGGTGAAATGGAAGAATGTGCAAAGAAATGCAAAAGTGCAAATAATGCATGGGAAACAAGAACCCAGGGGAAATGGGGGCTTCATTGGGGACTGGGGGTCCACCTGGAGTGATGCAAGCCTATACTGGCATGATGGGCTGCATCTGTCCGGGAGGGGAACCAGGATCCTAGGTGATAGGTTTAAATGCTTCATTGGCAAGCTTTTAAACTAGCCAAGGGGGGCACTGGAAAGGAGGAAAATCCTAGCCCCTCAAATAATCACGTAGTAAGTGCGGCAAACACCAACATAGAGGTGTCGATAGAGAAGGGCAGGGTAAATGGAGAAAGTGACAAGGCAAGAAGGACAGGATGGGGCAAAGGGAGTAAGGCCATCAGGAAATGGAGGGTAATGAGTACCAATGCCCGTAGTCTGGGTAACAGGCTCCCTGAGCTGATGGCCTTAATGGAAGAGGGATGCCTGGATATCGTAGCAGTCACAGAAACATGGTACACAGAGAACTATGACTGGGATGTTAACATACCAGGGTACATAACCTACAGGAGAGACAGGCAGGGGAGAAGAGGGGGAGGAGTAGCTCTCTATGTAAAGGAAGGGATAAAAGCAACTGAACAAAAGAGTAAACAGGGAGGAGAGGAGGCACTGTGGGTCACCTTGGAGACTGGAAAGGGCACCACAATCCGCACAGGGTTGTGTACAGACCCCATGTCAGGGGAAGGAATGGACAAGGATATGATAGAAGGCATTCTTAGAATGGCAGAGAAAGGGGAGATACTGTTGATGGGAGACCTGAATATGCCAGATGTTAACTGGAGCACATTTACTGCAGCCACATCCAAGAGCAGGGCTATTCTTGATGCCCTACAGGTGGCAGGCATTAGACAGCTAGTTTCAGAACCCACTCGTGAGGGAGCAATCTTAGACCTCGTACTCTCAAACGGGGGCAGTGAGAGGATCTCAGATCTAGAAGTGGGTTGCCATCTGGGGACAAGTGACCATCAAACAGTGTGGTTCACGTTAAACTCAGCTATAGAGTCAAGCCATGCAAAAGTGAGGGTACTGGACTTTAGGAGGGCCGACTTTGGCAAGATGGGAGAGTGCCTCAGAAAAGCACTAGCAAACAGGCTAGAAGGAGGCATGGAGCAACAATGGGGAATTATCAAAACTGCCATCACAGAGGCAACAAGCCTTTGTGTGAAGCAAATGAACAAATCAAAATGAAAGAAAAAGCCACTATGGTTCTCAAAAGAGGTGGCTGTGAAAGTCAGGAAGAAAAAATAGCATTCCGGAAGTATAAGGAAACACAGAAGGAGCAGGACAGAGAGCAGTACCAGTTAAGGCAGAAGGAAGCAGGGAGGGAAGTCAGAATAGCAAAGGCCCAAACTGAGGAAAAGATAGCCAACTCAGTTAAGAAGGGGGATAAACCTTTTATAGGTACATCAGCGAGCGTAGAAAGACAAAGGGAGGGATAGTGAGGCTGAATAGAATGAACAGTGGGTGGGCAGAAGGGGACAGTGAAAAAGCAGGAATACTGAATGAATATTTCTGCTCAGTATTCACAAAAGAGGAGGGGGAAGTGCCTAATCCAATTAACAGAAGCACTCTTGATAGGGGGGTCGATCCCAGTCCTTTCACAGAAGAAAGGGTTCTGCAAGAACTCCTAAAACTGAAGGTGGACAAAGCAATGGGTCCTGATGGAATTCACCCCAGAATTCTAAAAGAATTAAGGGAGAAACTAGTGAAACCACTGGCTACTCTTTTTAATAAATCATGGGAGGATGGTGTGGTACCCGAGGACTGGAGGAAGGCGGATGTGATTCCCCTTCACAAAAGTGGGTCCAAGACAGAGGCAGGAAACTACAGACCTGTCAGTCTGACCTCTGTGGTAGGGAAAGTGATGGAGTCACTTCTGAAGGAAAGAATAGTCAAGTACCTAGAGGCCAGTGGAGCACAGGACCCAAGGCAGCATGGGTTCACAGCGGGAAGGTCAAGTCAGATGACTCTAATAGATTTCTTTGACTGGGTGACCAAAGTAGTAGACCAGGGAGGGGCTGTGGACATGGCCTACCTAGACTTTAGCAAGGCATTTGACACAGTCCCACACAAAAGATTAATAGTCAAATTAACCAGCCTGGGAGGGGACCCAGGGTGGTAGCCTGGTAAAACATTGGCTGGACAACAGGTCACAGAAGGTAATTGTAAATGGAGTCCATTCTGAAGAAAGGGGGTTACTAGTGGGTATCGTAGGTTCAAGTATTGGGTCCAGTCCTTTTAATGTCTTTATCAGTGACATTGCAGAGGGACTGAAGGAAAGTATGCCTTTTGCAGATGACACAAAAATCTGCAACAGGGTTGATACACAAGGAGGCGTGGAAAGGATGAAAAGGGACTTGGCAAGGTTGGAGGAATGGTCAGAAGTATGGCAGCTAGGATTCAATGCAAAGAAGTGCAAAATAATGCACCTGGGAAACAAGAACCCAGAGGAAGAATACACAATGGGTGGGGAGGTAGTAACAACAACAAAAAAGGAAAGAGACCTGGGGGTAATCATATCAGATGACCTTAAGGTTAGCAAGCAATGTGAGAAGGCAGTAGGGAGGGCTGGGGGTATACTGGGATGTATAGGGAGAGGCATCATCAGCAGAAAACAGGAAGTTGTTATCCCTCTGTACAGACAGTTGGTGAGATGCCATCTGGGGTACTGTGTCCAGTTCTGGAGACCCCATCTCCACAAGGACATAGACAGGATAGAGGCAGTCCAGAGGAGGGCAACTAAAATGGTGCAGGGTCTGCAAGAGAAGCTGTATGAGGAGAGACTAAAGGAGCTTAATATGTATACCCTTGAGGAAAGAAGGGAGAGGGGGGACATGATAGAAACTTTTAAGTACCTCAGTGGAATCAACAAAGTCCAAGAGGGTAGCATTTTTCAGAAAAAGAGACTTGCAAGAACAAGGGGACACAATTTAAAGATAGAAGGAGGGCAGTTCAGGGGCAATGTGAGGAAGTATTATTTCACAGAGAGGGTAGTGGATGCATGGAACAGCCTTCCTGAGGAGGTTGTGGGGTCTAAAACTGTGGGAGAATTCAAGAATGCATGGGACAGACATAAGGCAATTCTTGTGGGGGGTAGGAAGAAATAGGCTGTTGGTTAACTAGGATCTGCGGCCATCCTGTAGGTAGGAAATGGGCAGACTAGATGGGCCTAGCGGTCCTTATCTGCCATCAAAGTCTATGTTTCTATGTTTCTATGAAATGTTTTGTCCCTCTCCTAGAAGGGTAGGTTCCTGCATGCATTCCCTCCAATCCCTCTCATACAGAGTGTACTACTCAAACTGCAGATGGAGGATGCCACCCTCATCCTCATAGCCCCTCTATAGCCATGCCAAGTCTGGTTTCCCCTTTTGCATCAGCTAGCGGTTTGAACCTCCACTACCCTTGCCACTATGTCAAACCCTTCTCTCACATAACAAGAGCTTCCTGCTACCTCCAAACCTGAAGTCACTGCATCTTCATGCATGGCTGCTGAAAAATATCCATTTCATACTTTCTTGTAACACTTAATGTAGCTAATATGCTCACAGCAGTCTTTAAGCCTTCCACCAGACATACTTATGCACTAAAATGGAAGTGTTTTCTCTGTGGGCCACTTCCAGGATCCTTGACCACTTCACCTGTCTGGTACAGGATGTCTTGGACTATTTATTATCACTGTCAGACTCAGGTCTGCAATATTCATACTTTAAGGTGCATTTGGCAGCTGTATCAGCTACCATGCACCCACTGATGAGTGTACGGTTGCACAACTTGAAGTCTCCATATGTTCCTCAATGGTACTGAATATTACATCTTAAACTACCTATCCACAATTCAGTCTCTTCTTGGGACATACATTTCATTTTGGGAAAGCTTATGTTACCTACTTTTGAGGCAGCCATGATTTGCAGCTTTGGCTTTCTCTCATGGAAAGTATTAATTTGTTAGTTGCCATTACTTCAGCTTGGACAATTACCAAACTACAGGCTCTGATATGTGATCCTCCTTATTTAGTCTTCCACAAAGACAGTTTCTTTACGTACAAATCCTAAGTTCCTACCAAAGGTGGTGTCTGACTTCACTTTAAATCAATTCACCCACCTTCCAGTTTATTAGGCTGATCTTGCCAATAAAGATGAACCATTGCTCCATATTTTAGATGTATATAGAATCTTAAGATTCTGTATTTCTCGCACTGAGGACTGCAGAAAGTCCTCTCAGCATTTTGTTTTGTTCACCCCTGGGAAATACTCCTAAGAAATTTTGGCATATGGGTTATTCCATTTGGAGGGTACCATCTGCTTCCTCCACTACAAATGTTTCCTATGATGGTTCCATTGTGTACTCTAAAGAAGGTATTAGTGGTATGTTTAATACATTTTTTTCCTGAGGCTCCCACTTTACTATTTAAAAAAACTGGTTTATCTACTGCTTGATTGTCTTCTGATCCCCTGGCAATGCCTCCTCTCTCAAGACCCACCATTTATTTCAGGCACATTACAACAGAAGAAGTATTTAAATTGTTGTCTTCATCAAGACAGGACACTGCCAAGAGAATTAATAACCTAGACAACTGTCTACTTAAATCTTGCACTGACATTTTAACTCCGATCTTAACTCACATATTTAACTTCTCTCTCACTACCCAGACTTTCCCTTGGCATGGAAACATTCTGTAGTTATTCCTTCCATAAAGGTGGGGATGAACTTTGGCAGAGAAATATTGCCCAATTTCCCTGCTCCTGTTATTTCAAAATTCTTGGAAAAATATTGTCCTTTGTTAGATTTCTACCTGGCCACTTACCAAGTTCCTTCTAATTTTCAGTCGAGTTTAAGACCAATCATTCTACCCAAACAACATTGATTTTCATGATTCTGTCTCTTTGGATACTGCCCTCCTCTCTTACGTTCCCCTATACTGGCAAATTCCTCCATGTTATCAACCTACTCCCCAATCAGCTTCTTCTCTCACCTCCTCCTCCCCCTCCACTTCACTCTATTCCCTTACTTTTTCCTTACTCCTCCCCACTACCTCATGGCAAAGCTAACTCCTGACTGTGCTCCAAACTTCACCTCTTTGCATCTAGATACTTTCTTTCCTTAAGAATTGCTGAAAAACCTAATTAGCTTAAATAAGCTGTCCTGTAAATGCTATTTTTTGTATTTATATATACCAGCAACTATTTATTCCCTCTGTATATGGCTCATGTCCTTGTACAATTGTTAAAAATCTTTTTTTTCTGATGTGGAGCCTTTGTAAATGAGCTCCAAGCTCAAAGGTTGTTTTCCAAGACAATAAATAAATAAATAAATAAATAAATAAATAAATAAATAAATAAGGGATATCTTGTTGGTACTGTTTTTATTGACTTATCTGAAGCATTTGGTATGATCAATTATCAATTGCTTCTGGTTCATCTATTCTCTTGTGGTTTCTCTGCCAATGTAACCACTTGGTTCTCTCTTACTTGCACAGTAGAACTTAATATGTGCTTTGGAATGGTTGTCTTTGTTCTCCTCTGTCTATTATCACTGGGGTTCCTCAGGGTTCAATACTCGGTCCTATTCTTTTTAATAGTTTACTGATCCCCTATTCTCTGTTGTTGGCCATTGTTCAGTTTGACTCTGTGCTGATGACATAGTTCTTTTCTATGCTCACAATAAACCTTCTTTTCTTTCCTCAACTCTTCAGGTGATCTAGATAAGACTGTGTACTGGTTTTCAAATAATCTGCTATTTCTAAATAGCAAAAAGACTCAAACTGAGCTGTTTGGGTCCCAGTCCGCTATGTCCCTGGCAAACCCCTTTTTTTTATCACTTAAAACAATACCCCTTGAGCTTGCAAGTGAATTTAAATGTCTTGGTCTTTTTTTATTCATCCTAACTTTCAAATCCCATATTGACAAAACCATCTTAAAAGCTGATCATTCCTAGGTCACTTAAAACATGCGGACACTGTTCGCCATTTTGGAACATAAGCATATTGTTGCTCAAGCCATCCTTCCCATACAAGACTATGGTGATACCATTTACCATCATGCCAATGTTTTAAATCTTCTCCCAGCGAACACTATTTATAATCAGCTTCTGTGGTTCATCCTAAAGTCCAAGTGGACTGAACACCACTGTACCTTATTGTCTCAATTAAACTGGTTGTCCCCTTCATCCAGATGTACTTTTCATTAGTTGTCCCTAATTTACAAAACTGTGAATAAACAGACCCCAACTTATCTATCCAACATGCTTGCAGTCCCCACTACAAATATAGCCTTTCTGGATGTTTCTCAATGTGGTCTTTCTTTGCCACAGTTTCAAAGCCACTTTGGGAAAGATTGTTTCTCCTGTGTTGCTCCACTTTCATGGAATAACTTTCCTCCTCAGCTAAGAATTTCACCACCTCTTGATGTTTTTAAACATGATATAAAACATTCTTGTTGCAGGAACAATCTATTTGTACTTGTTTTAATTGAAGGTGTTTATGTCAGCTTATGTATCTACTGTTTAAATGACTTGGGACATTTTGTAAATGAGATTTGCTTCTCATAGAAACTACAGTAGGAGCTGCTTTAAAGTGATTTACCAACTCTTTTTTTTATTTAGTTGTTTAACCAGGTATAGCACACTAAGCTGAAAGCTTTTTTACAGGAGCGACCTGGGAGCACAAGGAGGTTAAGTGACTTGCTCAGGGTCACACAGTATGCAAGTGGAAGCTGTGGGATTCAAACCCAGGTCTGACCTGCTGGATGTCACCAAATTTGCAGCTCAGAGCCTTAGACCACTGCACTATACTGCCTCCTTCCGAACTTCTTCCAATGTCATGTTTGCAGATCACCTTCCCTTCATTGAGTGATGCAAAGCTCAGCTGCCCTGAAGTTAAGCATTTAATATATTCAGATGCTTAGTTTTTTAACATTTTTGTGCCTCAGTTGTCTCTGCATGTTTTTTTCTTTGAAGTTCGCACATGAGCAGTGCATCCACATGCATGAGTGACATCAGCACAGGGAAGGTGTTCCCACTGCACCTTTCTCACTGCTCATTCATTCATCTTTCTTGGACCCAGCCTCAGTGAGTGCAGATCCAAAGCCGAACTGGCAGAAATTGCAGCACTAATGACTGAAATGGTTTGCTACATTGGCAGCTGTTATACTTGCTTTTGGGATTGCAGAAGTTGTGATTTCTCATGATTTTTAATTTTACTCATCTGACTAAGCTCTGTGTCCTAGGTCTATTGATTCTAGGAACATCACAATCTACATTGCTTGAGTACAGTGTTTCAGTTTTAATAAGTGCTGCAAGTACATAATTATAACAACAAGTCTCTATAAAAAATAAATTTCTTTAACTGAGTGGAGCTGTAATCTGTAGCGTATTGGGACACAAAAGGACAGATTTTAAACTGGGCAGATCTATAAATTGAAGTAAGCTTTTCAGTATTGGTACATAGAGGTCTGTGTTAAATGGATGACTTTTTCAACAGTTCAGAATTGTAATGTGCAGCAAGCATATAAGCACTGAGCTGCACAGTCCAATCCCAGGAGAACAGTGCAATAAACTGTGTATTTTTGGCAAGTGCTGCTTCCAGTGTGATTGCTTCAGTAAACTGCCTTTGCTATTGCATTTCTGATTGTCACCATTATTATAGACAGTTTATATTTTTTCTTGTGCTCCTGTGTTTTCTTGGGCTCATTTGGAGTTCTCATGCAAGCAACATAACACTGATCACCAAAATATGCTTAGATGTGCACGAACAAAGGGACATGGTGCACTGAACTGTTTCTCCAGCTTGCCAGCTCCTCGCTAAGTTTATAAATGAATGCCATAAAATCAGTTATATACTGTACATAGTTATACTGCACATAGTTTACAGTGTATCTCAAAATTAAAAACACTTAGTTTTTTAACATTTTAACATACAGTCTTTATTTATAATTAGGATTATGGCATCATTGTACGTGCTCCAGAGCATCAGCAAAAGAAGAGACTGCAGTTGCCATCCTCTCCCGACACTGTAGTACCAATGTACGGCTTCTATGGTGTTATATTGCAAAGTGTGCTAGTCAGTTCGACATACTTAGGGAATAATGTCTGAACCAAAATATGGGCTACACAGCAATGAATGCAGAGAGTCTACACAATGCACCATGACAACGGTAAGGCATGGGAGACAGTATAGTGCAGCATCTGTTGTATTTGCTGTACACTTTATGCATGTACAACAGAGATCCACTGTAATGGAAAAAATAGGAAAACACAAATGGCTTGACACAGACCGAAGTGGGAATGAAGTATGGTGACATAGGGTGGTTCAAATACAGTCTAACACTTGAGTAGCTACAGCAAGGATATGTCCCTTTTTGTAGTGGACCAATCAAACGGTACTTAGGCTATCTAAACATAAATGTGGTCTCCTTCTCCATGAGAAGGGTATTGGCAGTGTCATTTTTAACCTTGGGGGGTGGAGGACGATCACTGACTGTACTGTGTATTTTTTGCTCAATTCATAATGCACCTGGAGGCACACATGAAGGGGCAATAAGCCAATGACAGGATGGTATTACAGATGCTTATGCAGACACTAATGACGGCTGCAGTCTGTATAGTTCCTGAGTGCTTAGAGGTAACACAAAGCTGGTGCAATAATTTGTAGTTTTAAATTTATAACATGCCGTAAACAGGGGAACCGGTGACTTCAACATGTTACTCAATCACTGATACCTCTAAAGGGGAAAGTACAATCAGGCCCCCCACCCCCAAACACACACATACACAGAGAAGAAAGCTATAACGTAGACCAGTTGGCACTAGGGTAAAGACAGACCCAAACAGTATAAATAATTTACAGATAATAAAATTTCTATGCTGAAGCATTTTTCTAAGTGTATGTGTGCAGCTGGGGGGTTTGGAGTGGTTGGGGTACAAGGTGCCTTCTTGTAATTTCCACCCTGTGCTCCATCAGGGTGAGTGACTGATAAATCAATTGGCGGGAGGTCACTACTAACAAGTATCAGGTGAGAAATTTGGACAAATGGTAAGCCATTTATCCTGCTCAAGCAATGCCACCAAATCAAGCCGTGCTCTCAGTGTCAAGCTGGAGTGGCCAACAACTCATTAGCATAGGGAAAGCAACCCCCCAAAAAAAAAGAAATATAAAAACCCAGGGTACTATCACTAGCATTTGTGTGGGCACATCAATGCTGGGAGTAACAGAACATACACCATACCTTGATTTTGCACAGTAAAATGACAGCAATGATGGAAACCAAACCATAGCACTAAGTAGCAAAATATAATATTAACAGTCCGTGTTGCTAAGTCTGTTCTCACTGCTGTACTGGAATGGATCGGGACTACTACTGTGACTGCCTGAGCTACTGCCCACATCATTCTCGCTGCTGTCATAGTGTCATCCCTATGGGAATCTACTATGCAGTAGCTGTCAAATTGTGGCACTATGTCAGTGTCCGAAAGATCACTGTTAGTGCAGGACAACATAATGCTTTCATCATCGGACCCTGAAAATGAACTGTTTGACATTGCTATTGTCATGCTGCGACCAAGAGCTCTGTAATCAAAACAGAATTGCTGTGACCAAGAGCTAATTTTAATTGCAGAGCACAGATCTCCCTGTGGTGACATTGCAAAGGTAATGAGTGTCAAAGGTCACCAAATACAGGCTCCAATACACAAAATGACACTTCCTGGTTTGTGAGGGTGAAAACATGATTTAATTTGTTAAAATAGGCTATGCATCTATCAAAATACTTGGTTTACTTGGTTATTGGGACAAAAGAAGGCTGACAGCCCATCGGGGTTGTCCTCCATATTGATGGATCATTTGCCCATATCCCATTCATTCATCCATTTATCTAATTTATTCTTGAATATTGATATATTTGTTGAATCAACAATTTCTTGGGGTAGTTTATTCCATAGTCTGGGTGATCTAATGGAAAAAAAATTTAGTCTCTTGTTGTTATTTACTTTTTTCACTTCTAATTGTCTGTTATGCAGCCTTGGTACAATTTTTCTTACTGAATAAGCAATACCACATTGATCCATTTGATCAGGTGATTTAAGTATTTTAAACAGTTGTAAGAGATCATCTCTAGTTCGTCTGCGCTCAAGAGAGTGTAATCCAGTTTTTTTTTTTATCTAGCATCATATTTCAAGTGAGTAAGATGCGGTACTAGCTTGGTAACTCTATGTTGAATTTGTTCAATTTTGTTTATATCTGTCTTTAAGTAGGGTCTCCAAAATGGAGATCCTTAATCAAGATAGGGCCTTATGTGTGACCTATACAAAGTTAATAGACATTCTTCTGATTTAGAAATAAATGTTTTATTTATTCTGTGCAGTAAAGCATTTGTTTGATTAGCAATTTTTGAACAGTGTGAGGAAGATGATAGTTTGTCATTAACCATAATACCCAGATCCTTTTCTATAGAAGATGTCCTAATAATGCTATTGTTCAAGTAATATTTTTGTTTTGGGTTGTCTTTTCCAAAATGGAGTACCATACATTTAGCTATATTAAAACGCATTTTATTTATACTGGCCCATTGTTCAATTAGTGCAAGATCCAGTGTTAAGTTATGACAGTTTACAGGGGTATTTACCTTTCCTCCAAGTTTGGTATCATCTGCAAATTTAACCATTATATTATGTGGTGAAACATAACATGTCGCTGATGAACAGATTAAACAGCACTGGGCCCAGGACAGTTCCCTGCAGCACGCCACTAGCCACCACCCCAACCCCCGAAAGCACACCGTTCACCCTAACCCTCTGTGTTCTGCCACTCAGCCAGTTATTTATCCAGGATATGATAGGTGCTGAGAAACCTAAGTGGTTAAGTTTATTGACCAAAATACTGTGTGATACTTCATCAAAGGCCTTGCTGTAATCCAAAAGAATGACATCTGTAGGTATTTTACAGTCACGGTTGGAACTGATATAGTTGTAAAAAGTGATCAGGTTTGTGGTACACAAAAATCCTGTTCTAAAACCATGTTGATACTCATCATTAATGTTTAATGTAGACATTTCTTTTTCAAGTTGATGTTTAATTATTTTCTCCATGAGTTTACATTGTATCGATGTAAGACTGATGGGTCTATAGTTTTCAATTTTAGAATGGGAGCCTTGTTTAAAGATGGGTGTGACAATGGCTGTGCGCCAGTCAGCTGGAACTGAGGATTCATGTAGTGATTTTTTGAAAATAAAAATCAAAGGGGGAATTATTGTATATTTTGTCTCTATAAGAAATCTAGAGCTAATATTATTGGGGCCAGAACTAGTATACTGTTTTAGGGTGTCAAAGACCCACTGAAAATCCTGAAAGAGAATTTCATATGATTCAAGTTTAGGTGTAATGTTAGTAGGTTCAGGAGTAAAAACAGATGAAAAATATTTGTTTAGCTCTGAAGCTGTTTCTATATCGGATGTTATAGTCATGTTATTACAGACTAGGGGACCTATCATATTGTTATTACTTTTCTTACCATTTAGGTAAGTGTATAGTGCCTTATGACAATCCTTGGTATGCACAATTTTAAATTCAAAATTACGTTTATCCAGTATGATAGTTTTCTTTAATTGTCTAACCATCTCTCTGTATTTGAGGAGGATGACGTTTTTCTGGTCGGATGAAAATTTTTTTAAGACTAAAAACAATTTATTTTTGTGTTTGATTAATGTTTTAATATTACCATTGAACCATGGGGGGATTTTCCCTTTGCTGTTGTACTTAAGTTTGTCCAGGACATATATTTTTTCAAGTTCCAGTATCTTAGTTTTTAAATAGCCCCAGGCTGTCTCAGTATTCACTGGATGCATTATTTGTTCCCAGTTAAGGGATTTTATATGATGATTAATGGCTTCAAAGTCAGCCCTATTATATTGTTTTATTTTTAGTTTGTTTGTTTTTGGTAATAAGGGCAACTGGATGGAGAAGAAAAGGGACAAGTGGTCACTATTTCCCAGAGGGCTGAGCAGTTGAATATCAGATATATGTGTCTCCGGGTTGATTATAACTAGGTCCAATAAGTTATTCCCCCTTGTTGATCCATTTACGCATTGAATAAGTCCCATATTGAGTATAACCGACAAGAATTGTTCATCGTGTTTATTAATACCAGAAAGTGCATCCCAATTTATAGTGGGAAGATTAATGTCCCCTAAAATGAGAACTGGATCTTTATTAGCTATTTGAGTAATTTCACTGCAAAGTTGTTTAGTTTGATCAATATCAGAGGAAGGGGGACGATAACAGGTGCCTATAAGAAATTGATGGATGCTGGTGGGTCGAAAATGGACCCAAACACTTTCAGAATATACAATAGTTGTTGATTCATATGATGGAATATCATCTCAAATGAACAGACTGACCCCACCTCCTTTTTTTGTGTCCACTCTGTTTTTGAAGTAGTGCTTGAAAACAGGGATTTCTGCTCTCCACTTTTTATCTGTGTTCCCCCAGGTTTCAGTGATTGCTATTAGAGCTAAATTTAAAGTTTTAGCTAAAATTTCAAGTTCGGCAAGTTTGGTGATTGTTAGTGATCTGGCATTTAATGAAAGAATGTTGAGATTTGTCCAGTAAGATAAACATGGACTGTCTTTACAAGAGATAGGGGGTGTCCCTATCTGCCCCCTTCCTATCAGTTTAAATGATTGTTTATGAAAGTTACTATTTTTCATCCTAATGCTGTGCTACCCCTTCTGCTGAGGTGTAAGCCATCCCAACAGAAAAATGAAGGCCTGTCACCAAATTCCCCCCAGTGGGTTAAGCAGCTTATGCCCTGTTGATAAGTCCACTTACAAATCCATTCATTTAATGCTTTTATTTTATTGTTAATGTGTCTAGTTGCTCTTGGAATGGGTAAGACTTCAGACAAACATATACTGCAACCACGATCTGTTAGTACATTACATAGAGCCACATAGTCCTGTTTAATCTGCTGGAGTGGGAACCATGTGATATCATTTGTACCAACATGGATAACCACTAGGGGATTTTCTCCAGCAGCTGACAGAATTACTTTTGTCATTGATGTAAGGTCCGGTATTTTTGCTCCTCTGTAACTAGAGCTAGTCCGATATTCTTTGTCAGGATTACAGACTATTCGATCAACATATTTTGTTATGGAGTCGCCTAATACATATACCTGTCTTTTTGGAATAGACATATCAGGAGTATGCAGAGATTGAGGCACAAGGGGGATGTTCAGGGGGTCGGTAACCTGGGAAGATTTAAGTGCTGAGGTCACAATTACTTTGTGTTCTGATTGCATTTTATGACTTCCTTTATTCAGGTTGTCATTTACATGTTCAATGATACCTAGGGTGTCATTGCAGTTGTCCTCAACCAATTCGGGAAGGGGTTCAAAAGAATTTGAAAGGGGAATCATATAACGTTTGGGAACAAGTTTATTTTTAGCATGCCTTTTTGGGAAAATTAAAGTCCAGTTCTCGGCCTCTATGGGGGGGGTCAGCTAAGTTTTTAGTAATAGTAGTTAAAGGGGTAGAGGTAGTTGCTGGATGTTTGGCCAAAATAGAAAGTGGTAAGCAATTAAGTGGTGGATCATTGGAAAAGGAGTTTCTCAGACATTTTGAGGAGGAGGTATTAGCCTCCACAAGTAATGACATATGGTCAATGTATTCTTCTAGTGCTTTAATATTAGAGCTCATATTCTCACTTGGTTGCAGTTTTTTAATTTCCTCCTGTAAGTTCTCACCTAGGATACATTTATCACATAAAAACTTTGAATCTTGTTTACAAATGGCATACATTTTACACTCAGAACACATTTTATTTGCTTTCTTCATGATCTAAGATAATGAGGATACAAGGGTGATGGTTTTGTGGGTTTATTACCTTAGGTGGATGTATCTTGGTAAAATCACTTGGTCCTGGTGGCCCCGGTGGACACGGTAGACACGCGCAAGATGTGTGTGTCTCTGGGCGCATCTCTGTGCGTGGCCCCATGCACGCTCGCCCCGCTTGCTGAAAGCTTCTTTTTAATCATGATTATTGGAAGTGCGTTCTCCCGCTACTTCTGGTTTCGTGCTACTATTTAAAATATAAATAAAAGTAAATAGCCTTTGAAAAGGCATCTCCTAGTGTGGAATTAGGATTTTAAGTAGTATAGTGCTCAGAAATAATGAGCAGTGCTTGTTAGGAAAGGGAGAGACTGGTGCTGCAAGATTTCAAAACTGCACTTAGTCCTCCACTATCCCACAGTGCCCACAAACAGAGTTATAAGGTAGGGAGCAGATGCCAGCCCTATTCTTAGCCCCTGATGTTATTATTTAAACAATTTCACAACAATGTTATAGTCACAGATTTATCAGCAGTATCTGGTCTCTCTATTGCCTGCCCGCTCGCTGAGAGCTTCTTTTTAATCGCGATTACCGGAAGTGCGTTCTCCCGCTACTTCCGGTTTCGCTCTACAATTTAAAATACAAATAAAAGTAACTAGCCTTTACAAAGGCAATTTCACAACAAAGTTATAGTCACAGGTTTATCAGCAGAATCAGTTCTATATGCAGTCACTTTGCAGTGTATGCGCTCATATATCAAAACTTGGTAAATCGCTTTAAGGGGATGGCTCCATGGCGGAGTAATCATCCCCTTAAAGTGACTGTCTCCTTTAACAGAAGAGCTGCTGGACAGAATAAAAAAAATGCTGAACAGTGGTCTAGCAGTAAAAATGCAAGCATTCATCTAAACATACTAAACATTCAGCAGACACCACACAGTTAGTGATTACAGCTCTTTTAAGAACTAGTGCTGGTTGTCTTTGCTGTAATCTTTATTGAATGATCATTTTTAAAAATTCTTAAAATGTTCACTTAGCTTCACGAAGTCAGGTCATCGAGTCAGGTGATCAGGATGCCTCTTAAACAAAAAAGTGTGTGAGTTTCTTTTGTTTTGCATCCATGGACATTTGGCTCAATAGGTTGCTCTTGAGATCAAGTAGATTCTCCCACTGTTTAATCTCGGCATTCTGCAAGCACCAGTCTCTGAGTAGCGTGATGTGTGTGAGAGCCTCTTTGTGTGAGACAGGCACAGGGGGACGTTGTTGACATCAGTCGGTCCTCATCAATGTCAGCTGCCTCTTTCTCCTGTGACAGAGCATCACAAATTGCACCAACAGATAGCTCTCCCTCTGTCTGCTCTTCCACATCAAAATCTATGAATCAAAGGAACTCTTCCTCTGTGAAGTTGGCTGGGCACACAACATCAGCCAAGGGATTATCCGGAGCGTCAGCTCCCTCTACTGGCTCCTCTTGTTCATCAGCAGCGTAAAACCCTGCTTTCCTGAAGCAGTTTGAAATTGTAGTTGGCTTCACAGCTGTCCAAGCTTTGTGAAGCATGAAGATTGCATCAAGGAGATTAACCCGGAAGGCAATCTCAGTAGCCAGGAACTCAGACCCACTGTCTATGATTCTGACAATCCACTCTGAAAATAAGGATCTGTAGTGTCCTCTTAGATTCTTTATAACCCCCATATCAAGGGACTGCATCAGGCTGGTGGTGTTAGGGGACAGGAAGTGGATGATGATGTGGCTGAACCTTCCAACAAGGCTGGACAGGTGGGCACTACAATTGTCCACCAGCAGCAGCACCTTCTGCCTCCTATGCCATAACCTCTTATTCCAGCTGTCCAGCCATTCATTAAAAAGGTTGGAGGTCATTCACACATTTGCTGAACTGGCATAAGTTGCAGGTAGAGAAGGTAGAGCCTTTGGGAGACAGTGAGGGTGCTTGCTCTTCCCAATGAAGAGGAGTGGTAATTTTTCAGTTCCCAACATGTTGCAGCAACACAAGAGGGAAACCCTGTCTTTTGCCTTTTTTCCACTGAACAGTTCTACATCCATCTGAATGTGCCCCCTGTCTGGATAGACCCTATAAAATATGCCGGTCTCATCAGCGTTGAAGATGTCGACTGGGGCATAATCAGCTAGAAGGACAGGGAGCACATTTCTTTGCCAATGCTCAGCAGATGCATCATCTGCATCCATTCGTTCACCTTGTTCTTTTTTGCAGACAATGTTACGCTGCCTCTTCCAGCGAGACAGCCACCCATCTGTAGCCTCAAAGTCCTCCTTGTATAGATGGGTGGCAATCTCATTGGCTTTTTTCTTAAGGACTGGTCCCCATATGCGGACTCCATTTGTAACAGCATTAGTGAACAACAGGTGGAGGGCATCTTCCACCTGTGTATCCTTCCCATCTCTTTTTTTCTTTTGGGAAGGGTTTGCGTTTGTGTGCCAGTCAGATTGAAGGTTGTCCTTTTTTCACTTATGCATCTGACCTGGCTTTTCAAGATTCAGAACTCTGCAGCTACTTTTGCCATGGATGCCCTGGGTTGCTGCAATGCATTAAGCACTTTTATTTTCTTGGCAAGAGGCAGATTAATCCTTTCTGTTTCCATGGCTAGGACCACCAAAAAAAACAGCAGTTCCTAAAGCAATGTACAGCTTGTCCGGATGACTTCCAGCGCACTACACAGTGAGTATTCAGCAATGTTTAAAAGCTGCTGAAACAGGTTAAACAGGTTTATAAATCACTGTGCCTAGATACAATGGTGTGAACGAACTACAATTAAGTGTTAATGGGTGGTGATCAGTTATGAATGGGGCTGTTGTCAGGAAAGTAAGGCCAGGTGGGATCAATAAGTATCCTCTTAAAATGAAACAGCCATTCCTAATAGAGGAAGTAAACACAATAGGATTATATGGCCACTTAATCGGTGACTTGAGGGGTGTCTCCTTAAATCTAACGACTCCTTAAACCATGTCCTGATTAAATGGCTTGTACTGTATCCTGTAATTTATCCAACTTTTAAATAAAAACAAAAATAAAAAGAGAGCACTCCTGTGTCTTAACAGTGCCTATCCAAATGGCTAGCACATTGTATTACTTTTTAGGAAGTACGTTAAAGTACTTCCTGGTGTTGTTTGTGTTCATTCCACAAGGGGTATGGCCTCTTCTGACACCTTTTTCAAAAATGTCTCTGCTGCTGACATTTGAGCTGCAGCCACTTAGAGTACAGCCCACACCATCATTAAGCATTACAGTCTGGACTACCTCTCGCAAACACGCTGGTTTTGGCCTTTCAGTCCTACAAGGCATCCTCTCATGATCCAGACTGCTATCCTCTCATCTGTTTTTTGGTACTGCTTGGGACTCATTCTAAAGGAGTGGCTTAAGGGAGGCAATATCATCAAAATAAGATAGTATAGTTAGGTACTTACAATAACAATAGATCTTTGAGAGAATCTCTTCCCTTATGCCATGCCGACCCTCCCTCCATCTCCCTAGGGTGACACAATATATTCACACTGGTATTTTTTTGCTCTATGATATTCCTGCCAACTCTTGTCTCATCTAGTGTGCTTGGTGTTGGCTTACTCTCCTGGTTTCCCCCAAAAGGATGGCCTGCTGAGTCTAATCTCCAGGAGGGATCTGAGGAGAGGTAGGGCCGCCCACAGTTATATATGTGCTGACGTGTGACATCGATGTGGCCAGCCCCAGCCTAGCAAAAGTTTCTGTGTAGTCCTAATGCCTGA
This sequence comes from Neoceratodus forsteri, assembly GCA_016271365.2. NCBI lineage: Eukaryota > Metazoa > Chordata > Ceratodontiformes > Ceratodontidae > Neoceratodus > Neoceratodus forsteri. Next base: position 1,178,450,002 of record CM028131.1, read on the forward strand.
TAGTTGTTGCTCCAGGGCTGCGGCTTAAGGGAAGAGATTCTCTCAAAGACCTACTTTTACAGTAAGTATGTAACTGTACTTTTTGTGAAACCTGAAAACACCGACCATCAGCAAGATTGCAACAATCCTAAATTTTTCTTCTACTGTGTGTCTACTGCACACCACAGTAGCGATGTGGCTGGACTGGAACTGCCTGATGTCCCTCTAGCAAAATTGCCACTAACCAACAGCAGAATTCTAAAATATTTTTCTTCTCTTTATTACCACAGTGCTCTGTATCCTTTGGACTACATTGCACCAACATGACTGAACCAGAGCTGCCAAATGTCCTTCCTGCAAAATGGGTACTAACCTTCAGCAAGATGTTAAAATTCATTCTTTTTCGTATTTTACCCCCACTGTCCTTCCTGGACTCAAGTTGAAGTGCCATATGTCCCTCCCTCAAAATGACTCTGAACTAAAATTACAGAAGAAAACATTCACTTCTTTCTCACTATTGATGCTAGCAAAATTCCCATACATCCAAGCCTGAATTATGAATGGCAGCATTCAGTTTAACATTTACCATGGAAAAAACACTCCCAAAACCTGACAAAAAAAATTTAAAACTAGGGCTCATTAACATTTTACTTCTGTACTATTGATATACTTTTATTCCCTAATTCTCTATTGGGAACTTCTTTATCCCTGTTTATCTTTCTTATTTCCCCATTTGGAACCTTCTGGACATATTAACATTCAACTGCTGTAAAACCAAGCAAACCGAGTGCTCACAACCTCCTGCTGACTTCCGCAACACCCCTTAGAAGGGGCCGGGCCAATCTGGAACCTGATAGTGGCAACCTTATTTGCAAAAAAATGAGCAAACTCATTACACTTCTCTTGTGAAAAAGCTCCCCGAGGTTGAAGACAGGTGGGATAGCACAATCTGTCAGCAGTCTGAAAGAGCTGAGCCGGTTGATTTTACGCAGCAGCAATCTCCCTGGACAGGAATTCTGCCTTCTTAAGGGTGATTGTCAATTGATAGACCACATGATGGTCCATCAGTCTAAGTCTGTCAAACTCCAGGCCCGATTTCCACCAGGCCCTCTCTAGCCTTGGACCCACTTTCTTCAACTCCTTCAAGGCCCCATCAAACCATGGGGACCTTGGGCAATAAGTGAGGGGATGAACATTAGCAGGAGCAATGGTATCCAGGGCCTCTGTCACTGCCTTATTATAGGCAAATACCAGATCCCCTGGATCCATGCATTCTCTCTGCAAACTTGATAGGTCCAGCACCGCCATTAGGCCCTCTGTGGTCACACCTATTAAAGAGCAATACTGGCCCATCTCTGTGGGGGCAGGCCTATTAAGAGGAGTCACAAAACTGAACCCTATGGTGTGATGGTCAGACCACCTGACTGGTTCCACCACCAAGTCAGAGATCACAAATGTGGGTTGCAGAGGTAACTACTTGTGTGAGACCCAACAAAGTCATTAGTTGGAGGAAGTCCTGACCAAAGTGCGAGAGTTCCTCGTTGACCCAGGCATTGAAATTTCCCAGAATTATCCATCTGGGGGATCCCAATACCACATCGACAATGAAGTCCATGACTTCCTGCAAGAATTCTTTTCAATCTCCTGGTGGATGGCAGAGGAGCAAAATCCTGTACCCCACACCTGCACCCACGATACACTGAAAGGATCTGGTGGACCTCACTAGCACATCCACAAGGTCCAGTTCTGATCTAAAACAAATGGCTACACCCTCATCCCTACGATCCATTCTCAGGCAGTGTATCACCGAGTACCCAGCTGGAACTGCTGAGGCCAATACTGGGCCCGCATTCTTGTCCAGCCAGGTCTCGGTGATGCACGCCAGATCCGATGTCCCAATAAGATCTGCTATCATAGCAGTCTTGTTCTTGATAGAGCTGGCGTTACATAACACTACCCGAGTAGGATGAGCAGTTGAGGAAGACTGTGCTATCTGCCTGCACATAGCAGAGCCCTTTGGTATGAGAACCAGGCTGGAAGGATCCCTATCCTGGCCCATTTTACCCCAGGGCATCTCCTTGTCCCCACTACACCAATCTGACCACCCCTCTCCATTCCTCCTCCAGGCCCACAACCCCTCCCTTCTTCTTCATCCTGATTATCCCCAAGGCACGACTTCTTGTATATGCCTCAGCTGGCAAAGGGGGACAGTCAAAAGGGCAGAGGTCCCTGAGCCTGGAGGGGAAATAGCACCTGATCATCTTCCTACCCTCCCAGCACATCACACTCAGTAGCAGTCAAACCAAATAAACAATTGTATAATACCCCAAATCACCCCCACTCTCACTTCACAACTTTCACTATTACTCAGCACAGCCACACACCAAGCACACACTAATTCTCACTCCCAACTACACCAACCAGACCAACAATCCGAGAAAATATACTAGAATATATTCCCCCACCCACAAACCCAAAACTATAAAATAAGATTACACACTTAGGATTTTGTTTTTCAGTTGTTGTTTTCTTGTTTCAACAGTTTGGAATCACGATGGTGATTGAGCTTACCTCCTCCTACTGCAGGCAGTTAGCCAGGACTGCGTTTCCACTCCGCAGTGTCTGTTGGTGAATGGTAGGATCAACCAGATACCGCTTTTTTTTTACTATTTAAAGGAAGGATCAACATAGAAACATAGAAGTTGATGGCAGATAAGTCTGTCTGCCCAATTCTTTTTCTACCTTATGAATGTGCCATTGGCCTTTGCTCTGTCAATGGCCTATCTAGTCATACCAACCTGTATTGCTCCCTTATGCCTATCCCATGCCTGTTTGAAGCCCTGCACTGTATTCATAGCCACCACTTCCTGAGGTAGGCCGCTCCATGCATCCATCACATTTTCTGTGAAAAAAGAACTTCCTCACATTACCCCTTAATTGGCCTCCCTCTAATCTCATGCTGTGTCCTCTTGTCCTGCTATTTTTCTTATATTGAAACATGTTAGACTCTTTCACCTTGTTAATGCCCTTAAGGTGTTTGAATGTTTCAATCATATCACCTCTCTCCCTTCTTTGCTCTAGGGTATACATATTGAGCTCAGTTAATCTGTCCTCATATGTTTTCTGATGCAGTCCTTGCACCATTTTGGTTGCCCTTCTCTGGACTGCCTAAATGTGGTTAATGTCCTTCACACCTTCACAAGGACATTAACCAAATTGTATGTCTGTGGCTAGTAACAAATTCATTTCTGGGTCCTCCAAGTTCATATTATCACTTGGAGGGCCCACAAACCCATGGTCGATTGTGAGTAGTTACCTAATGTATACATCTAATGTTTATGCATTAGCCACTGTTTCTGGTATGTTTCTGCAGAGTGATACAGCTCTCTGTGTGAAATAAAATTGCCATGCTTTGCTTTTTGGTGTTTTCCTCCTTAGTTACTCCTCATGGCTTCTTGTACTATCTGTCTTATCTTGAAAAGATAAACTTAGCCTTTTCATTTGTCCTTCCTCACGGTTAATTGCATTGTACACCATTATGCAAGAGACTACACTGTTGGCTTCACTGATAATCACAACCATAACCAACCGCATCCCACCCCCTTCAGCTTCCTCACAATTACATTCAAGCAAGTGGAGGACCTCCTCCTTTCTCTGGATACAAAAAAGAGTGCGGGTGCAGATAATATTGAACCTTACTACCTAAAACTTGGCCATACCTATCTGACCGCCACCATTACACACTTATTCAACACCTCTCTGATTCAAGGTGAGCTACCTGTCTTGTGGAAAACTGCCCACATCCTACCATTATTCAAGACTGGGGATCTGAGTGATCTGACCAACTACCGGCCTATTTCTATACTATCCGTCCTGTCTAAATTACTTGAAAAAATTGTCAACATCCAACTTAGAGAACATTTGGATTCACAAAAGTTGCTAAACCCGGCTCAGTCCAGCTTCAGTGCCAAACACAGTACAATATCGGCTCTTGCCAAAGTAACTACAGACTGGCAAATGGCCTTGGACTCTAAGAAGCATGTATTTGCCCTCTTCCTTGATCTAAGTAAGGCCTTCGGTATTGTGAATCATACCATCATGCTTACTGCACTAACATCGGATTTTATAGTTCTGCCATTAAATGGTTCACCAGCTACCTAACCAATAGGTTACAACAAGTCAAAGCCAGAGGAGATGTGTCCACACAAAAATCCTTGTTATGAGGAGTCCCACAAGGCTCCATCCTGGGCCCTATCCTCTTTGCAATATACATCAATAATCTGGACTCGCAGCTGGGCACAGCAAATGTGCACTTATTCGCAGATGATACTGTACTCTATACCACAAATTCATCCTTGGATCTGGCCCATGAGTACTTACAGAAAGACTTCCTCACCCTCCAATACAACCTTCTCACTCATAAGCTCCTACTCAACGCCAAAAAGACTAAAGCAATGATTCTCTCACCAAAGTCTACTTCAGGATGTCCACATATCACACAAATCTGAACACTCTTAGATGAACCCCTTGAAGTAGTTGATACCTTTAAATACCTAGGGTTCTGGCTGGATAACAAGCTCAACTTTCTGTGCCACTTAAATGAAACCTTGAAGAAACTAAGACAGCGATTAGGTTTATTCTATTGCATTAAACACCTACTCATGTTAGAAGCCAGAATGAGACCAGTACAAACTACATTCCTACCTATACTGGACTACGCTGACTTCCTTTACAGTCATTGCCCATCAACGATGCTAAACAAACTGGACACCCTTTACCACCAGGCTTTAAGAGTTATCTTAAATCTACCCCGTAGTACACATCACTGTCATCTATACCAGGTTTCGGGATGGACCTCACTCTCAACTAGAAGAAAAAGGAATGCTCTCCTCTGTTTTTTTAGAGCATTATCTGATAACCTCCCTGCATACATCTCGAACATCTTCAAACAGGCTAAAGGTTGCTATGGCCTGAGACGCTTCTCCTTAATCTGCTTCCAGATTCCTAGAGTGAAAACTAGCCTTGGCTCAGCAGCAATCAACTTCTCGCTTCCATCACTTTGGAACACTATGCAAGACTTGTTAAAATTATCCTCACTTCTAAGCATTTTCACATTCAAAGCTCTATTGACGGATTATCTGAAGGAATCATGCAACTGTTTCAGATGCTGATGACCCCTAAGCCTCGGGTGCCACTCTCAAATCCTACGCCTAAGTATCTCATCCACTGCACATTCCTAACAACAGAAACCTAGGACCTACAAGCCTAGTTCCCTTAATCCAAGATGACCCTGCCTATTCTCTACCTTTTACCTATTCTGGCCTCCCATTTGGCTGCCTACTCTTTCACCCCAATTTCTACCCAATTCCTTAATACCTCCTTATTTTTTTATCATTTAGGTATGAGCTCTTACTCAGAGGAGACTATATGGGATTGTTGTCTCTTCTCATTTCGGTAAAGCTTATCATTATCTACCTTTGCATGTTAATTATGTTGACCGGTATGTATAGGCCCATATTGACCGGTACCTTCACAATGTTTTTTCTTTTTTTTTTTTTTGCACCGTTGTCCACCATAATTGTAATCTTATGAAGTGTACAATATTGTATTTATGCCCAGGACCACCTTGAAAATGAGCTTGCTCAATGGTGTTTATGCCTGGTTAAATAAAGTGATTGATTGATTGACTGATTGATTATCATGTCCCCTCTTAATCTCCTACATTCTAGACACTATAACTGAAGGTTAGTAAATCCATCTTTATATTCCAGATGTTGCAATCCCATTATACACTTGGTTGCTCTTCTTTGTACTACTTCCACTTTACTGATATCTCTTTTCATGTATTGGACCAAAACGGTTCACTATATTCCAAGTGGGGTCTCACAAAAGCTCTATAGGGTGGCAATATAGAGAATAGTGGATGGGCATCCATGCACAACCAGCCTGTTGTGCCACAGAGGGGTTCTGATAACATCTGACCTCAAGAGCGAAGCTAGAGAGGTCCAATGGTATCAGAATCCCAAGGTGGCACAAAAAGGCTGGTTGTGCATGAGGATGCCAATCCACTATTTTATATAGTGTATAGTGCCCCGGAAAATCACTTATAGTTCTTTTTTTAGAAGCCTTTTACTTTTTGTGTGCGTCAAAATGTTCAGTGGTAAAGGGTGGTTGCCAACTAGTTGCTAAGCAGGAGGCATGGCTATGTGTCTAGCGTGTCTTCCTATTCACTGACAGTGTTAAAAAAAAACATGGCGACCATAACGCTTGCTAAGCGAGACAGCTGTGGAGTAGGGAGTAATTTTTTTTATTTTAATTTTATTTTCAAGTCCAAATATCTGGTTGATCCTGCATTTCCTCATATCTGGTTGATCCTGCATCATGTAAGGATCTGATGTGACTGTCGCCGTGGGTGCGTGGATCCGTCCATTTCTGCTGCTATGGTAAGTGATGCGCGTGGAACCTCTAGAGGTTTTCAAAATATTGTTCTGCTGCAGTAGGGTATTATCACATTCCATGACCTTTTGAACTGCAGCAGAACAACATTTTGAGAAAGTCCAGTTTCCATGCACAACAATGGTCCACTATACACTATATTACCATGCTGTTTCTGCTCACAATACTTCTCCTGCTATATGCCATAATTCTATTACAATTACTGACAGTCTCTTGACAATGCATTGACTTATAGAAGTTATTTGAGATATTAATTCCCAGATCCCTTTCCACTGTAGATGCCCTTAGTAGTTTATTATTCAACTTATAGGTGTATCCTTTATTTTTGTATCCAAAATGCATAATTATGCATTTATCATAATTGAAGGTCATTTTAGCTGTTGTCACCAATTGAATGAGAAGTGTAGAGTTTTCTGAAGATTTTCCTTTTGCACTTCTGAATCCACAGTAGCTCCTATCTTAGTGTTAACTGCAAACATTGATAACCAAATATTAGTGCCCTTCTGCATGTCATTGATGAAAAAGTTAAAAAGAGTTGGTTCTGAGACTGATCCCGCTGGACTCTGCTAGCAACAGTTCTCTATCCTGAGCCATGCTCTTGTATCTTAAAGGAGGACTGCATTGAATGTGTAAATCATTTTTCCTAGTAGATGCTTTTTTCATGTATTTCATCTCTTTATGTCACTGTTCCATCTTTCTTGGCCTTTTAGTAAACACAGTGGGTGTTTCTGATTAAGAAACTGCTGGTAAGTGCCATTTTAGAACTGTATGATGTAATGTATTTCCCATTTGGGCCACAGAGTTCCAGAGAAGAACATGAGTATAAGGAATGGGACCTTGGGGTTATCATTAATAATAATGTGACAGCTTTGGACCACTGTAAAAAGATCACACAAACTGCAAATATATTTCTTAACAACATCAACAGGTCCTTCGTAAATACAAGTGCTCAATGCGTTACACCATTATATCGGACTCATATCAGGCCACACCTTGACTTCTGTTCACCTTTTCGGAACCCCCATTTCAAACATGATATTAATCTTTTAGAACAAGTCCAACATAGGGTTACTAAGATCATCCCCCATATTAGGCAGTTGTCATATCAAGAGAGAGAGTGATCAAAACTGGCTTGGTGAGTCTTAAGAATAGAAGATATATAGGGGTGATTTGCTTCAGCTCTTTAAAATACTGCAGAATCCAGACCTAATTGTTATTTATTTATTTAAAAGAGATTTACCAGGAAAGACACGCTGAGCCATGAAGCTCATTTCCAGATGCGTCGGGCGAGGTAAGGGATAAGTACAAACAAGTAGAAGCACGGTAATAACAATACACAGTATGTACAATAATATAGATTATCAGAGCAAATAATAATGCAGGTTAAACATCAGAAGTGCGAAGCACCCAGCACACACAAGAATGTAATGTCACAAATATAGGAGGGTAGGAGAGAGAGTAAGCAGAGGAGGGTAAGAAAGAGAGGCTAGCTAGTGGGAGGTGAAAAGGTAAAGTAGTGGTGGGAGTAAAAGAAAGAGCAGAAGAGAACAGATTATGGTGGGTAGGGTAGGGGAACAGAGTGTTGAGGATTAGGAAGGTGTAGAAAGGGAGATTACTGGGGATGGGTGTAAGTGAGAAAGAAGAAAGGGAGTGGGAGGAAGCAGTGGAGGGGAAGGGAAAGAAAAAGGAAAAGGGAAGGGAAAGGAAAGGGGAGAGGAAGGGGGGCTGAGGCGGGGTAATGAGAAGTATAGAGGTTGGAATAGATGAGAAATGTAAGGCAAGGCAATTTTTATTTAAAAAGATGCCCATTCCGGAGGCTCTGTGCACCAAACATGTTAAAATTACATACAAAACACAATCAATAAATTATATATACAAAATAACACCACAATATACAAAACAAATAATTAGAACTATAACTCAATATTATAACATTTATAAATACTATGATCAGCAATAACTACTGGCTAAAATATAGCCAGGGACCAGTTTAAGCACAAAAATCAGGGATCAGAAGGAACTATAAAGCAAAGTCTGGGAAGGCCTGATTATACAGGAAGGCCTTGAGGTGGGCTTTGAACACCTCAACAGAAGGGGCCTCTTTTACAGCTGGAGATAGCGAATTCCACAGGACAGGGGTGGCGACACTGAACACTCTGTCACCTGCTGGTTTTAGCCTCAACTTGGGGATTGCAAGGAGGTCCCTAGAGGAGGAACGGAGGGAGAAGACCAAGACAGCAGGTGTAAGAGGGTCCTTCAGGTAACCAGGGCCTTAAAGGTGAGCAAGCCCACCTTAAAGAGGACCCTCCTCCTGACCGGCAGCCCCAGTGCAGTTCACGCAGCACTGGGGTGATGTGACAGTACCTAGACTGTCCCGTCAACAACCTGGCCACTGCATTCTGCACCAGCTGTAGCCAGTGCAGGGTACCTTCAGAGACCCTGAGAGAGAATGCATTACAGTAGTCAAGCCTGGACATTACGAAGATGTGAACCAAGGTGGGAAGGTCCAGGGGCAGAACTAGGGAATTTGTCCTGACGATATTCCTCATATAATAGAAACTGGTATGGACAACGGACGACACCTGAAACTCAAGCGTCAGTCCGTTGTCGAGAATAATGCCCAGATCATGCACCCTAGAGGAGGCCTTCAATGGTACAGACCCAAGAAAAAGCCCTGTTTCTGCACCAGAGGCCAACCTATCATGCCCTCTGTCCGACTCCACCAAGGGTACCTCAGTCATATTGGGATTCAGTGGCAACCAGATGGAGGCCAACCAGTCATTAATCTCAGTAAAGCAGATGTTAAGCATTTCCACTGTGTTGGAAGTTCCAGGGGCAAAGGAAAGATACAGTTGGGTATCATCAGCATAGCAATGAAAACCCAAGCTGTACTTCCTAATGAGCTTTCCCAGGGGCAGCATGTTCACGGTGAACAACATCGGTGATGAGACTGAATCCTGGGGACCTCCACATGACAGAAGGCTGGGGAGGAGGAGGAGAAATTTTCCATCACTACCTTTTGCCTCCTGTTAGTAAGAAAAGACTCTAACCAGCAGATGACGGTGCTGGCAAGTCCACAGAATTCCCCTTAGGTGGTCAAGTAACACACGATGGTCCACCATGTCAAATGCTGAAGAGAGATCGAGGAGGATGAAAATTGTCCCCTCCCCTCGATCTCTTGCCCTAAGGAGGTCATTATGCACCTGCACTAGTTTCTGTGCTATGCCTCACATGAAACCCAGACTGGAGTGACTTACATAGGTTATGAGCCACAAGATGCTCAAGCTGAAGTGCCACCACCTTCTCCACAATCTTACCCAAGAATGGAAGGTTGGAGATGGGATGGTAATTTGCCTTCACGTCAGGGTTCAAAGATGGTTTCTTCAGAAGGGGTCTCACCAATGCCTCCTTCAAGACATCAGGAAAGACCCCCTCTGACAAGGAACACTGGACAATCAAGGCAAACACCGGGCCAACTGAGTCAGCACATCCCATTAAGAAATGAATTGGCACCGGGTCCAATTTGCAAAAGGTGTGCTGCAGCTTGGAAGCAACTTCAATGACCTCAGCCACCTCCACCAGTCTAAACTCGCCCCAGCCAGGCACAGTGCTCCCTAGATGCCCATGGTGACCACAGTCAGCCAGAATATGGTTCACTGGCAGAATCCCCTGCCTGATGGTGGACATCCTGTCCAAGAAGAACCAAGAAAACTCTTTGCATAATGCGTTCAAAAAAGCTCCTTTCAGGAGTAGACAGGAAGGATGAAGAAGCCTGTCCACAGTTCAAACAAGCACAGTTAGTTGGTTCTTCCCAGCAGCAATCTCCCTGGACAGGAACTCTACCTTCTTATGGTTGATTATCCCCCAGTACACACTATAGTGTGTACGCAGGGCCAGTTTGTCCGGAGGGGGCAGCATGGCCTTGGAGAAGAGAGGAAAGAGAGTGTTTGGAAGTGGCAGAACAAATTGTTAGTGGAAGGGAGTTCCAAAGATTAGGAAAGTGGAAGTAGAAACCAGATTGGCCAGCTAGAGATTTAGGAGAGGGGAGCAAAAGAGAACGATAACCTGAGTTACGGAGACAGTACATGGAGGGGGGGGGGGTGTAGGAGAGAGGAGAGAGTTGAGGCAAGGAGGGAATGAGTCAATCAGAATTTAGAAATAAAGGAGGCACAGTGGACGAGATGGCAGTCATTTAAGGAAGGGAAGGAGAGATAAATGTACAGAGAACAGTGCTGAGTCTGAGGGGGACAGGCTAAGGTAAATTGGCAAAAGGAGTGGAAGTATGGCCAGTACCATGTGGCTTACAGTTTACTGAACAAGTAGCAAATACAAGGAGTCACAACCAACAACATGTGATCCCAAGGACAAATACCATCAGAAAGGGCCACTGTTTTATAGTTAGAGCTGCAAAGGCATGAACAAGTTGCCACGGGATGTAGTGCATGATAAGGAGTTTACATGATTTAAAATCCAACTAGATAAACATCTAGGATGGACTTGCACCTATTAAGTCACCTATAAAGTAGTGGGAGGCACTTGTGATGGGCTTATGCCTTTGTTGTGTCTAAATAAACCTAGAAACCTAGAAAACATTGTAAATTCTTTAACAACGGCATAAAGTACATCATACAGTTCTAAAATCGTACTGCCCTCCAGACTGTAAAGCAGCAACACCCAGTGAATTTACTAAAAGGCCCATACAGATGGAACAAAAACAGCATGTGAGCCAGTATTATAAACACAGCTTCTAATGAAAACATAGGTATGCAGATACAAGGCAGTTCTTTAATGCACTGTGCTCTCCCAGTGATCCAGTTACCAATCCAGGTCACTATATGTTTATTTACACTAGCATTCTTTAGTTTTTAATCAACTCCTCATGTGGGACTTTTATCAAATGCTTTGCTTAAGTCAAGGTACTGTATATTAAATTGATTGTTTTTCCCTGTCCAGAGCTTTACTGATTGGTTCACAAAACTCAATAAGATTTATTTGACATAATCTCTTACTGATGAACCCATGCTGTGTTTTATCTATTTAAGCTCCCCCTGTTGGGGATGCTTACTAAAGAAACCCTCCCCATCCTTTTTTTACTCTTTCGGGGGCCTGGGGCCTGGCCCACCTGCTGTCGAGTGGAGCATGTGCCCTGCCAGGGATTTAAGGCTGGGCTTGGTGCCATTTGGGTGAGGCTGGTAGAGTGGACTACTGGAAAGCTGAAGTGAGGCCAGGGTGGCATTTGCAGGGCTCAAAATTCTCTGTTATTTGGTGTTCTGTGCATAATAAAATCATGCATGGAACACCAATTAATGTGAGCTGGTAACCCATGCTGTATACAGTACCTGTTTGCAGTCCCTGATTCGAGCAGCTACTGCTATTTCACACTGCTTTGCCTTGATTCTGTTTGTGTGTTCCAGTGCTAAGGCTGAAATGAGACCCTGGTAAGCGGGTAAATAGCCCATAAATAATGCGTGACGCTGACTGATCTCTGACTCTGTGAACTGCGCTTACATAGCATCAGGTACAGCATGAGCCAAGCCCACGCTGCAGCCAAAGGACTTCTTGCGAGAAGTTGCTGTTTTTCTTTCACACATTGCTGCTGCCCATACAGAGTAATTAAACTCCTAAAAAAAAACAAAAAAAAAAACAATCGAGTGGGAGGGTGGATGACAACTGTAAGAAAGATGGGTGGCGCTTACTGAAGCCGTTCGTCATGATCACTTGTAAGGTGAGAGCAGTCCATTTTTTATCTGCCTCTTAGATCCTGATTTTACAGAAATAAGTAAGCTTGCTTAAAAACTTAAAACCTAACAAGGGAAAAAACTGGTGCTTGCTGTTAAAAAGAAAAAAAAAAAAAAAAAAAAAGACTGCAAAACATCCAAACATAATGGAGTCCATTCTGACTGAGGAAAAACAAACCCGTTACTGCTCAAATCTCTAAAGCATGTAAAGGAGAGAAATGCTGGCTGTTGAGAACTGCAAAACAAACAAAAACCTGCAGACTGAACTGCAACATTTTTGAAATTAATCACTGTTTAGTGCTGTCTAGTTAGTGGAGGTAATCTACAGCTGCCAAACTGAGCCTATTGGGATAAAGTTTTGCTCTCTGCTCCTTTTGCTTAAAGATCAGGGCTGTGTGTCTTAAAAAAGAAAAGCCAAGTTAAAGTGAATACTGTGCAATTTGTTTGATTAATTTAAGTCCAGGCTGGCCGAAACTAAAAAGTCATGAAAGACGTTGTGTCTGGACCACCACAATTAAACAAAAATAAACACTTGCTGTGGGCTTGGTCTTAGCATTAGAGAAAACTAAATTTAACTGTAATAAATCATTTGTGTGTCCAGGGATTATAGCTGGATAAAAACGATAATGTTGGGAGGGGTAAATAAAAAAAAACAACATGGGGACACTCAAAACTTGTAAATTTAGTTCTTTAATTCAACACAACTTTTAAAACACATGAATGCATTTACTCATAATGCAATAGTGGGGGGGAAATGGTATACAAAAAAATGGGCTTGTATATCAGTTCTTAAGATGGAATACCAAATCTTGGGTAATAGTATTCCATGTTGAACACCACTTTTTAAAACAAATGTCTAGCCCTGGTTTGCCCCGGCCAGTCCAGGGTCTCAGATGATGTCGGTGGGATGTCCGCTCGGGGAGAACTATTGATTGGTAGATGAAGGGTGCTGCGGCCAGGGAGAATGTGTGGCCCACCTTCGTGCATCATGTCACTGGGGCGGGGATGCCTGGATCCAGTGGGAAAGAACTGAGCAGTGGGATGGCGCAGTGGTGACAGCTTACGTCATGGGGAATGCGGTGGTGGCAGCCCATCTCCCCTTTACCGTGTGGCACCCCGGCCAGGAGTTTAATGGCCTGCAGGGAGTGAGAAAGTTTGGTCGGTGGGTCTGCCAGATCACCTACACTGTGCAGGGATGCCAGGAGTCCGGTCACTGAGGCACTAATTTTAGGAGGAATGAGCAGGACAGTGTGAGGAGCCACATCTAGCCATCATCTGCAGAGTAAGCAACCTGAGAAAATGAAGCCCTATAGTAAACATGAGGCCTAGGGAGTATTTGTGAAGGCCTATTGGAAGTACTGCTGCCATCAAGTGCTTTGGAAGCTGAATCAGCCCTGTTGGGACTCTGGAAACTCTGCCTTTTTAGCCACAAGTCGGTGCTGTGGTTCTGTACCACTGAAAGTATGTACTCACCATTAAACTGTGCCCCCTGCTCCTGGGAGCAGTCGTTATGATCTTTACTTCAAGTTTAAATTAAATTTGCATTGTTTAGATTGGACCTTATGGAGTGGACATTTGCCTTCTTTCAGAACTTGTTTGACGTGCAACTAATACCCTGCCCCTCCACAGCCTCCAATGTTTTATCTCCTATCTGCACCCCTCGGGCAGTGCAGAGTGACCGCCTTTCTGGAAAAGACATCAGACTTAGGTATGTGACAAATTATTTAGTATTTCTGGATGTATTGCTTCGGACTGGTGCACCCTTCCTCAGAACTTAACATCAGGCCTCTAGACATCGGGGGGGGGGAGGGCTTACATCTATAAGTCCTGCTGCACTCATGTCATCATCAATGGCTGAGTTATCTGTTCTCTCTGTTATTTTGTATACTACAGTATCAGAACTTGCAGGCAAATAGTTGTTCATTTTGGCCTTACTGCCTTTCTTACAGATAGGAATCATTGCTTTTTTCCAGTCTTCTGGTGGTCCCCCAAATGCCAGTTAATGGATTTATTATAATTGAATGTTGGTTCTGATATTTCTTTGTGTAGCTCTTTTAACAGGCTGGGATGTAAGTTATCGGGGCCTAGTGTTTTGATAACCTTCATGTTCTTGAGCTTGGTATTAATTACATCATTAGTCACTTGTAAGCCATTCTGTATCTCACCACTTTGTATCATCAAATTTAATTTTACTGTATCTTGGTATATACTAATGTAAAGTGCTTGTTTAGACTCACCATTTCTGTACTGTCTAATATAATACCCACCTCTGTACTTAGTTGTCCAGTGTTTCTATTTCTCTGATATATTTATAAAATTCTTTGAAATTTTCCTTGGCTCTTCCTGCTGAGTTATATTGTTTTTCTTTCCTCTTTCTTTCACCTTTTGTGTGCTTTTTTTATTTAGTTGTTTAACCAGGAGTAGCACACTAAGCTGAAAGCTTTTTTACAGGAGTGACCTGGGAGCACAGGGAAGCTAAGTGACTTGCTCAGGGTCACACAATATGCAAGTGGAAGCTGTGGGATTCAAACTCAGGTCTGGTCGGCTAGATGTCACCAGATTTGCAGCTCAGAGCCTTAAACCACTGTGATATATTGCCTCCTTTTAGCCTTGTTAAATTCTCTGTGGTCTTGTCCTTTACCTGGGTTCTATATATGCCCTTCTTTATACACATTCACTTAGATTTACTGCTTTTCTTCCAGTTTGTTAACTGGAATATGCTTGTTTTCTAACCCTGTTATCTTATCTCTGATTATACCATGGGCCTCTGACACCAACCAATGAGAACAGTAGGCTGGCACCTTACCACCATTGTAAATCCTCTGCTAATCACTGCAAAAGGTGCCAGCTAGCTGCATCTTTAAAAAGAAAATCTGATGTCCAAATCACAGAACTGCGACCGCCATCTTGTTTTCCTGCTAAACGGAGACCATAAAAAAGCAGCTTTGTACATCAGGGAAACGAAACAAAACAAAAACACTGCTTTAGTACTGAGTGGCTTATTAAGCATTATGCCAAGTACAATGCTGCTTTTTATAAAATAATAAAAAAGCAGTACTTGGTATAATCGCAATAAGCCACTCGGGGGATCTGGATTATCAGGGGATTTACCACGGCTGTCGCGGATTTACCCACTTGGCTGTGTCTCATGGGCAAACCATTCCAGCAGTGGTAAATCCCCCAATAACCCACACCCCTTCATGGCTTATTGCTTAAGTAACTGTTGTCTATTATTAACTGACCAGATTTAAAAGTCCTCTTTCTGGTCCCATTTCCTCAATGCTCCCCCCATTTTCACTGAAGTTAGTTTTTCTAAAGTTCTTATACAGAATTTTGTTATCTAATTTTCTTTCAAGTTGATACTCTTAATGTTAACTTTAATTATATTGTGATCCCTGTTTCCTAGTTGAATACCAACCCTACAGTCATGGACTTAATTTTTATGTTCGCTTGCGCATATGCGCAAGGATCATCTTGCAACAGTGTACCTTTTGGAGGTGTGTGACCCTCCTCTCCAGTGCAGTGCTCAGTGTAGCAGGTGCAACACTAGGGGACCAATACATGCCAAGCTGTGTATGACAGCAGTTTGGCTGTATTGGTCTTCGCTTCTAACAAACAGTCAGCTGAAATCAGTGGTGGTAGCGTGTATGCAATTAGCATACACGTCAGCCAAACTGCTGTCATGTACAGCTCGGCTTCAAAGCCCTCCCGCTTCCTCCCTCAGCTAATGTTCTCCCCCTCCCTGTTCTCCCCAGCCCCCACCTTGTGTGCTGAAGGGGGGTGCCCAATCCCCCTCAGCTCATGCACCCCTGAGCACACTGTGTGGCTGATGGGGGTGCCCAATCCCCATTGGCTGCAGCCTCCCACCCGAAAAAAACAAACAACCAGTTGGCACGCTGTGAGCCCACCCCAGTGTGCTCTTGCTTCATCACCCACACACACACACACTGTATGGCCGGGCAGGGGTGCCCAGTCCCTGCTGGCTCCAGTCCCCCCCCCAGGAAACACATAGGTGACATGCTGGGAGCCCACCCCAGCGTGCCAGCAGCATCCGTTTTTTTTGTCCCTCACCCCGCCTGCCAACCCGCGCCTACCCTCTGTGCTCCCACCTCCCCATTCACCCCCTCACTAAGCAGAATGCTGAGCCCACCCAGTGTACTAAAGCCTCCATTTTCTTTTTTTTTTCACATCCTGTAAAACAAGAAAATGATCCCTCAGTGAGTCCTTGAGCCCCTAAGCCAACCCTCTGAGCACCCACCTCCCCACACCTCCCTCACCCTATATTTACCTCCAAAGCCCAGAGCGATGATCTTTGGTGGACTGGGAACACATCTGCACTCTTCAAAGCCGACCATGAACTGAAGAAGTGCTGGTAAGCTGTATAATGGCATAAATAGGGGTTACACAGAAACATAGAAGATGACAGCAGATAAGGACCGCAAGACCCATCCAGTCTGCCCATTTCTTTTTCTACCTTATAAATGTGCCATCGGCCTTTGCTCTGTCAGTGGCCTATCTATTCATACTCATCTGTATTGCTCCCTTATGCCTATCCCATGCCTGTTTGAAGCCCTGCACTGTATCATATCCACCACTTCCTGAGGTAGACTGTTCCATGCATCCACCACCCTTTCTGTGAAAAGAATTTCCACATTCCCCTTAATCGGCCTCCTTTAATCTCATGCTGTGTCCTCTTGTCCTGCTATTTTTCTTATATTTAAACATGTTAGACTCTTTCACCTTGTTAATGCCCTTAAGGTGTTTGAATGTCTCGATCATATCACCTCTCTCCCTCCTTTGCTCAAGGGTATACATGTTGAGCTCCATTAATCTGTCCTCATATGTCTTCTGATGCAGTCCCTGCACCATTTTGGTTGCCCTTCTCTGGACTGCCTCAATTTGGTTAATGTCCTTGTGAAGGTGTGGCCTCCAGTACTGCATGCAGTACTCCAGATGAGGCCTAACCAGTGTCTTGTAAAGAGGGATTATTACCTCCCTCTTATGACTTGTGATACCCCTACTAATACACCCTAACATCCCCTAGCCTTACCTACTGCTTTAAAGGTCTGCTTGGATGATTTCAGGTCATCGATGCTGATGATGCCCAAGTCTCTTTCTTCCTTTGTGACTGCCAGCAACTCCCCTCCCAGCCTATAGGTGGCTTCAGGGTTTCTCTTCCCTATGTGCATGACCTTGCACTTCTTTGCATTAAATCCCAGTTGCCACTCTTCTGACCATTTTGCTAGTTTATCCAGATCTCTTCTCATTCTGCCCGCCCCATCTGGATCTTCTACTCTGTTGCAGATCTTGGTGTTATCTGCAAACAGACAAGTCTTACCCTCTAGTCCATCTGCAATGTTACTAATGAAGATATTGAAGAGGGCTGGCCCCAGGACTGATCCCTGAGGAACCCCACTTGTGACTTGCATCTCTTCTGACTGTATACCATTTACCACCACTCTCTGTTTTCTGCCCGTCAACCAGTTTGCCAGCCAGTTGACCAACTTCTGACCCACCCCGAGCCTACCCAGCTTATTTATCAATCTTCTATGTGGAGCAGTGTCGAAAGCTTTGCTGAAGTCAAGGTAGGTGACATCAAGTGCTCCACCTTGGTCCACCACTCTGGTTACCCAGTCAAAGAAATCTATGAGATTAGTTTGACAGGACCTTCCTTTTGTAAACCCATGCTGTCTTGGATTCTGTGCCCCTATGGATTCCAGGTGTTACACTATCCTTTCCTTAAGGAGTGCCTCCGTAATCTTGCCCACTACTGAGGTAAGACTGACTGGTCTGTAGTTCCCTGCCTTCTCCCTGCTACCAGTCTTGTGGCACGGGATCACATGAGCCCTTCTCCAGTCTTCTGGGACTTCTCCTGTGCTCAGAGACTCACTAAACAGTTCTGCTAATGGCTCTGCTAGTTCCACCCTTAGCTCCTTAAGTACCCTGGGATGTATGCCATCAGGTCCCATTGCCTTGTCCACCCTGAGCTTAGCGAGCTCTTGTAGGACCCTTTCTTTTGTGAAGGGAGTAGTGCTCACCTCCCTCCCCCCTGTGTCCATGGTGCTGAGCTGTGGGCCCTGCCCTACCTTCTCTTCAGTAAATATTGAGCAAAAGTATCTATTTAGGATAGATGTTTTTACAGGGTCCTCCTCCTCACATGCCCCCTTTTCTCCTTTGAGCTTAGCAATACCCGCTCTGGACTTTCTCCTTTCACTAATGTATCTGTAGAAAGTCTTGTCACCTTCTTTTACTGTTTGTGCTAGTGTTTCCTCAATTTGGTACTTTGCTTGCCTTACTGCCTTCCCTGCTTCCCTTAGGGCAGTTTGGTATGCCTTCCTATCTTCATCCCACTGTGTTCCCTTATATTTCCTGAAGGCCAGCCTTTTGACTCTGACCTTTTCTGCTAGTGTATTTGAGAACCAAAGTGGTTTCCTTCTTCTGTTGCACTTCCTTTTCTGTCTAACACAATGGGATGTTGCTTCAAGTACTGCATCCTTAATGCTTGCCCACTTTGCCTGTACCCTCTCACATGTGTTTCTTTTTGCCAGGGCTAGCTTAACTCTGTTGGTCATCTTATGAAAGTCAGCTCCTCTGAAGTCCCATATTTTGGCCTTGGAATTGGATGATTTAGATGTAGTAGCCAAATTGAACCATACCATGTGATGGCCACTGGCCCCCAGGTGACCTTCTACCTGGAGATCTGTAATCCCTTCCCTGTTAGTCAGTACTAGATCTAGGATAGCTCTGTCTCTTGTGGGTTGTTTTACCAGTTGTTTGAGGCCCTCCCCTTGCAGGGAATCCACCATGTGTCTAGTTCTGGCAGATGTTCCTGCTGGTATTGACCAATCTGTATCCGGCATGTTGAAGTCTCTCATTATTAGAATCTCCCTTTTAGCTGTCATATTTTGTATATCTTCTAACAGTAATGTGTCTGTGTCCTCCCCCCGGTCTGGGGACCTGTAGACAAACCCAGTTCTTATGGCTGCCCCATTTTTTGTTTCCAGGGTGACCCACAGTTCTTCTGGCTTCTTATGTGTATTCTGAATTTCTGTAGCTTTAATATTTTCATTGACATACAGGGCCACTCCATCCCCCCTTTTTGCACCTCAGTCTCTTCTGAACAGTACATAGCCAGATACTGAAGTCTCCGAAGTGTGGTTACTGGTAAACCACGTCTCACTAATTGCTACTATGTCCAGTTTAGCCTCTGACATTATTGCCTGCAGGTCTGAGATCTTGTTTCCCAGGCTGTGAGCATTTGTGTACAT
Organism: Neoceratodus forsteri; assembly: GCA_016271365.2. Lineage (NCBI taxonomy): Eukaryota > Metazoa > Chordata > Ceratodontiformes > Ceratodontidae > Neoceratodus > Neoceratodus forsteri. The sequence continues at coordinate 1,178,469,443 of CM028131.1, forward strand.
GATTTTCCATTGGCCAGATTTTGGTGTGTTAGTTGTTGGGAGAGGTTTGCCATTTCTCCTGTGTGTCGTATGGGGAGACGGACCTTTTTTCTTACCTGGTGATGCAAATGAGCTGCAAACATGCTGAATCCCTGTTTGAGCACTAGCTGAGGGGGGAGGGGTGTTCTTCCCATTCGATGTATGGGGTGCTGCACCCCTCTCCCCATTTGCTAGTTTAAATATTCTGCGAAGACGTCAAACTTCTGCCCCAATGCACTGACTTCCTCCTGAGTCAGATGCAGTCCATCAAATTTAAAGAACTTTCGCTCCCAGAACTGTTGCCATTTCCCTACAAATCTGTGTCCTTTTTCCTGGCACCAGCCCTTGAGCCACATATTTAGCTCCCTTAGGTCCCCTTTTCTGACCTTCTGTCCATCTGCCCCCCTCTCCCAGACTGGCAGGATCTCAGAGAAGGAGATGCTGGATGAAATGGATGATAGTTTGTCACCCAGCCTGGTCAGGTGTTCCTTGGTCTCCACAACTGACTGGCTGGCGAGATCATTAGTCCCTATGTGTACCAGGACGTCAATGTTTTCTCCTGCTTTGTGAACAATTTTAGCAATGCGGTTAGTGTCTCTCCACGCTGATGTACCTGGGAGACATCTGACCATTACCTCTGGCTGGAGATGGATATTAACTCCCTGAATCATACCATACAGTCTCCTATGATCAGAAGTTTTTTGGATTTCCTTTTTGCTTTTTTTGTTTTGGTTCCTGATTTGGGTGAGTTTTGCTGAGCTAGCACCTGTGCTGCAATGTCCTGCTCTGCAGTGTCCTCTGCCCATTTGTTTGATTTCAGAGATAGCGGTAGATACCTGTTTGTAATGTTTATATGGTTTTTGGAGGTAATATGTTGGAGAGCACAGAGTGATGGGGCATCCGATTTGCCCCTCCTAACCACCTGCCAACCTCCTGGACCAACTACCCTCTGCGGTTGAGGTTCTTCTGTTGGATGTTGGGGAAATGGCGGGTGGTTCTTATAATGTATTTCCTCTTGAATATGAAATTTGAGGCATGCAATCTCTGCCCTTACTGCCCGGAGCTGAGCCCTAAGATCTCCAATGGCCCAGCATGTAGGACAGTGTCCTAAATCCTGTAAGACTGTCCTTCTGAAAAGTGTTCCACAGTACCTGCAGTTAATGATATCCATTCCAGATAAGTTGCTGGGTTTATAACCTGATCAGAGCAATTAGAAGGAAGAAAATGCAAGTAATGGTTTGATTTTGTGTTTTGTTTTCGTATAACTTGTTATAACAAGTTAAATTACTAGTGCCACTGTAAATGAGCTCACCTTGTGGATGCCCCACTGATCCACCCCTTCCTGCTTTGCCACAGGAAATGTCACAACTGTGGTACCCTATTAAAGGAGTGTAATGTGGGGTGGTTGGGGATGGGTGGCTGGGCCCTTCCCCTGCTGAAAAAGAACAACTACGGATGAAAAAACAAGGAGGCAAGAGCAGAAACCATCAGTCAACAACAAATGCTGTAACCCTGAAAGCTTATCCTAATGTTAGATAAAACTGTAAAACCAGTAAAGCACCACCTGTAATAATTTCAGAGAAGAGATACCCTGTAAGAAACACTTTGCTACAGAGAAAAATAAAGCAGTAACAGAAGACATACCTTGCAAAAGACAATTTGAATCAGATCACAGCAGTAATCTGTTAGCACACACCTGTACGCACACCTTGTAATAATGCAGAAGAAGGTATACCAGCAACAACAATCTGAATCAGAGTAAAATATAGCAATGAAATGTTAGCAACAAACAGGAGCAATCCCTGTGAGTACAAAATAAAAACAACAACACACAGTAAATCTGCTTAGCCAAAAGAAGTCTTAATCCATTTCCCTTGCTCTGGTAAGGTTCTCTGCTCTGTCCTTTCAAGCAATCTTAGAAGGAAAGAGCTCAGGTGAAGCTAGGTTCCTTGGCCAGCAAACCAAGTCTCCTATCTTCATCTTCAACTTTGGTGCATATCTCAGCCATTTTTGGGAATTTTGGCACCAAATTTTCAACATGGGGTTATTATGACCCCTCCTCATGAATTCAGTCACAGCCATGGCATTATTCAGTCCTGAAAGGTGATTTCGCAGTCACTGGATGTAATCACCTTTTCAGACTGATTAATGAAATGATAGTGTTGGTGTTCATGAGGTGGGCTCTCAAAAAGCCTATGTTGCAAATTTGGTGAAAAAATTCCCAAAAATCACTGTTTCATGAGTGTGCATTGTGCAGTTTCAATGCACACTCGTAAGTTTGCGCATTTGTAATATTTTTACTCCAAATTTTCAACATAGGCATATTTCCACACCTCTTTATGAACAGCGCAGCTGTCATTTTCACATACTGCCTGAAATGTGTTTTCACGCTTCCGGTACAAAATAGCACGGTCGCCTTTCGAAATCAGTGTTCATTACAGAGTAAGACAATCATAGCGACATTGTTCATGAGCAGAGGTCCTCAAATGCCTATGTTGAAAATTTGGTGGCAGAAGTTCATAAAATGGCTGTGTTTCGAGCGTGCATTTTGCAGTTTCTATGCACACTCATAACTTCGTGAATTTATAATATTTCCACTACATATTTTCAACATTGCTATTTTCCCACATCTCCTTATGACCAGTATAGCTATCATTTTTTACATCCTGGCCAAAATGTGTTTTCGCACTTCCAGTGTACAATAGCACGGCAGCTATGGGAAATCATGTTCAGTACAGAGTAAGAAAACCAGAGTGACACTGTTCATGAGCAGACATCCTAAAATGCCTATGTTGAAAATTCAGTGCAAAATTCCCAAACATGACTGTTTTATGAACATGCCTTGTGCAATTTCCACAAGCACTCGTAACTTTGCAAATTTGTCATATTTTCACTCCAGATGTTCAACATATGCATTTTTTCACACCTCCTTATGAACAGTACAGCTGTCATTTTGCACATCCTGGCTGAAATGTGTTTTCACACTTCCAGCGCAGAATTGCTTTATTGCTGTGGGAAATCAGTGTTCGGTACACAGTAAGAAAATCATAGTGACAGTGTTCATGACCAGAGGTGACAAAATACCTATGTTAAAAATGTGGTGAAATAATTCCACTGAATGACTGTGTTACGAGCAAGGGTTGCACAGTTAACATGCATGCTCATACAGCACACCCAGGGTGTTAGGGTTCCTAAAACAGACACTTAAGAAGCATGAGGGTGAAATGTTGATCCAATGTAAGAGGAGTTGCAGAGAGGTACTTTGTTGGGATATGGATGCTAAAAGGACATGGATACAACTGGGGGGGGGGGGCTGCATAAATGCCAAACACCAATGCAAATACCTGCAAGCGAATGTTCAGCATTGACCAATGCTTGTTAATATTACTAAGGACAAGGTCCAGTATCACCTCTCTTCTAGTAAGCTCCTTCACATGGTTTACTAAATTGAAATCTTTCAAGCATTCTATGTAAGCATTTTCTGCTGTTGGAATGTGGACTCCTGGTATGTTTTTATGTCTGAAACATGCTGTATTAAAGCCACCTACTAATACCACATGTGTAATGTCACAAGCCTTATAGATTGAGTTAATATTTAATTAAACATCAACCTTGTTCACATTCAATGATCTGCAGCATATTCCCCAAAGCATCTTCTTCCTACCCAGTCTATTTCCAGTCAGATCACTTCAGTATTTCTGTTTTTGATTATTTTTGGTAATTTTATAAGAATTAAATTTTCCTTGGTATGTATTGCTGTTCTGTCTCCTTTCCTTTCTTGCCTGTCCCTTCAAAAGAAGTTGCATCTTTGGATATTTTTATCCCGATTATTGCCCTCATACCACTAGGCCTTTGTGATACTGATAATGTCTACCTCTTGCATAGAAAGTATGACTACTAGATGTTCCATTTTATTATTTAGATTTTGGGACATAAAGTAGGTACCGTTCATCCCCTTTTGTTTTTTCTTGGCTACCTTAGCATTTTGCATACGTGATGCCACATTTTGCTGAGTACCTTTGTCAACCAGCTCAGTAGCTTGGGTATTTGTCTCCATGCCTCCTTCAATAATTGTTTAAAGTCTGCTGAATTTTATTGGTTATTCCCCACATGTCTGTTGCTCTTTTCTGTTTAAGTGTAACCTATCCTGCCTAAAGAGGTCCTGTCTTCCTTAGGAAAAAAAATCCCAATTGCATAGGAATATAACATTTTCCATTTTGGTCCATCTCCTGAGATATGAATTAATTATCTTTATAGCCCTTGTTCTGTCTTCCCCTGCCCTAGGTATTGGTAGAGTTTCAGAGATGATCACCTTTATAGTTATTTCAGGTTCTTGCTTAGGTGTTGTTAAAATATCTATATCTAATTATAACCCTAACTAGCCCAGTGCTGACAAGAGTCTTTTACCTTTCTAAGTATTGGCATTGTGGAACAGCATGCTTTTCCTTAGTTGCCATCAACATATGTGATTTTTTTTCCATTCCATGCTTACCATCTTGCCGTGGAGCAGATCCCTTTTATCTAGCCCCATCACCCACCTTCTTCAAGTACTTACCCTCTATCTGACAATCTTCCATAATGTGCCCCATTGTGGGGCCTTCAGGGTTGCCATTACCTCTCCGGAGTTCTGGATCCAGCAGAAGAGGGTGCCTGGTTGGTGGTGAGGGGCCTGAAGTGGGCTGGCCACCATCCTCCTTGGATAAAGTTGTTTTTCATCTATTTCTTCTTCCTTCCAAGGACATTGCTATCAGGCTGGCTTCACATGAACATTGCATGTGTGCTTCCATCCTTTTTGAGCGAGTCTTGCTGCATTACCACCCAAGCACACATGGGTAACATTAACACTGCAGAGACTAGTGCCCTCCAGCTATGATGCAATGCAGTAACTTGCACTAAATGACATGTCACAAAATACTGCATGCTAAAAAGGCTTAATTGCCATTGAATTAAACTGTTCCCTGCAGTATATTGCAGCATTATGTGATAATACTGCAGCATTACTGCATTGCATCCTAGCTGGTGCTGCTGTATGTGAATTTAAATATAAAATAAAGGGAGAGTTTCATGCAAAAGCTATTTGCACATGCAGAATTATGTTTACCACATGTTGCAATGATTGTGTAAACTGCACTGAAACAGCTTTCATGACACCTATGATGATTTAGTACAGTCACAAAGACTGTGTAAATGTATGCTATATTTTGAATATTTTATACAATGTATGAGTCCTTGTCTTATATATCTGCTGTTGTGTATACTGTTTTTTACCCTAGATCATGGCTGATAGTGCTTTGTCCCAGCTCACCCTAATGTGTAAATAAAATTAACTAATTAACTAACTAACTAACTAACTAACCAACTCACTAAATGTTTACCCTTATCCTTCCATTCATGCTCTTAGTTTGTGCCACAATATTCTATTATCACATACTGGTTGAAAAAGCATCCCATGGGGCAGCTCATTAGCTCATCAGAAACATGTTGTGCTTCAATACCTGAAACCCAGGTTCATTTGCGGACTTGGGTGCATGGGGCAAATGGCCAGACTGGAAAATATTGTTGCTGCTAGCAGTGCTTCTCAGTCCAGGGAGGGTATGGTACATTAAGTAGCACTACTGCAACCCTTGCGGAGGGCCAGTGAGTGTGCTCCCCAGGATAAGCTCTGGTGTCTGAGGCCAGCTGAGAAGGCTGGCAGTGCCATTGTGTGGATTGAGGGTGGTGGGAGGGAACTACAAAATATAGGGAACAGAACCCTGTTACCTTCAGAATGATGGATGGGTACAGCTGGGCCACACTCTATGGATCCTTCCACCCAAAGAATTGCACTAGCAGTGGGCTAGGCATTAATAGAGCTGGGTAGTCACTAAGACCCAAGGACAATAACAAATATAGGTCCAGGAAAAAAAGCCTACAGAAAAAGAAAAAAAGCATTCATGTTCACTTTATCAATTGTTTGTAAATGATTATAAAATGGCATGAGAAATTCTAGACATCTCATTGGCCAAGAGACATCAGCTGACTGTACATTAAATCTGTATCTACGCAGTCATCCTGGTCCTAAACCACATCGCACAACAAGCAAATCAGTCCTCCTACAAACAGAACTATCTTCCATCAGTCTCCCTAGATCCAGAACTGATTTTCCACCACAAACATGGCTGTTATCTTTACACTGTAAAAACCTTCAACTAAACCCTAAAAATGAAACTACCTTAAATAAAAAATAAAACAAATTAATTAAATGTGTTTCCCTTGATCATCACATTCTCCTTACACACATAAACAAATTAGAAACAATAAGCATTATTTATAGTTTTCATTACAACTGTTTCTTTGCTGACAGTGAAAAATCCCCCTTCTATTTTCACCATGCTTATCAGGGAAATCTCTTCTGCTTTCCCTGATAGTGAGATAATTGAGTCTGTGGCTTTAGAAGGGGCCTTTGTGTGTATGTGTGTGTACAGTACATTAGAAGAGTAACATTCTGTTAGTGGAACTGAGCAGAATTTTGAATCCCTGTATTCCATGGTAAACATTCCATGATAAACATTCCATTTCTTGAATGTGGGGAAACATAGAGAAAAAAACACAGAATGAAGAAAGTAAGCCATGATACTATATAAACAAAGGGAAAGGGTGGTAAATGACTCACCCTGCTGTTTAGCTTTGAGGACAGAATGAGCAGTTCATGATGCTGTCAGTGAGTGTGGCAGTTTTGAACCACACTCATGCTTGCAGCATCGGGGAACTGAGAAGCCTCTGTTATGGCTTCCTTTTAGTTTTGTCTACAGAGTGAGGAGAATGAAATAAAGTAATGGGGCTAGGTGACATACTTAGAATGAGGAAAACAGCATTTGTGAATTGTTGTGGCTGGCAGGGGAATATGAAGCTTAAGTGGGCAGGGAGGCACACACTATATAACACTGCTTTAATTTAGCACCAATAGATGGAAGGACTATTTTATGCTAAAAGCACAGATTCATTTACATTTTTACTTATTTAAAAATGTGTTTCAGAATAAAAATAAAGGGCCATTTTATAAGCGCAATAAGACACTCTGGGGTCATGATTTACGGTGTGATAACCGCACACCTAGGGATGACTGGCACTCGACCTTTGGTCTTGTGCCTAACTACGCCCCTAGGTGTGTGGTTATCACACCATAATGCAAACCCTGTCGTGTCTTATTGTTTACATAAATACAACTATCATGTCCCATATCCCTTCCCATCTCTAGAGAGAACATACTGTACCTTTGGATGAAAAGTTAAAATGAGGTCCCTTGTGCCAATCTCTGGTCACTGTCCAGATGGAAGTTAAAGAGAAGAGTTAGGGAGTTGCTCTGGTGCCATGGCCAACAAATCCCCTGTTAATAAAACAGGTCCATGCAAGCCAGCCCTAGAATGCACCTGGAAACAAGTTATCATTTTATAGCTGAGTGTGCCTTTCTTGATCAAAAGTTACAAATAAATACATGTGTTTCAATCACATCTCATTGCGTAGCCCCTCTAACCTGCAACTCATTTTTGTAGTCCAACTCTGTACACTCTGTTCTATTTGTAATCTATATTTTTTAATCATTCAAAAAAAGCACTTGTTTACTACTTTGTTAAGAAGTCTTAGTACATTATGTGCTATTTAAAAAAAACTAAACTTTTGTTTTCATATTATGGCCAAAATATAATTTTTATTGTGCAATTGAGTAATAAATAAATATGTTCTGTAAGTGTAAGTGTTTTTGTAAGTATTGCTGAATAAACTCACTTTTGTAGTCAGCCGTATTAAGAGTACTGACTAAAGCTATGTTGTGGGGAGCCAGAAGGCATATTTATAGTGTTTTAAGACAACAAGAAAGACAAGCACTGAAGAAATAAAAATAACTTTAAAAGGGCTTCGTTCATGCTGCCATTTCGGCACCTTTTAAGTTTAGTGTTAGTTGTGAAAAGTGAAGGAATTCAGTTGACAAGAGGTTGTAAAATTGTTGTAAGAAGTTACAGCTGCACAAATGACTTTCAAGATAACATGTTATGGGTTTTATCATTCATGATGTTTGCTTCAAATTGGGTAATCCTCAACAGCCTGTTATTAAAGAAAACATCGGAAGCAGATAACTTTTTCAAGGCCAAGTAGGTCAAATAAACTAAAGCTTCTTTTTAAACTGAAAATGTTTCCCTCTTTAGAGAAGTATAACAGGATTTCTCCCACACTCCAAGTGCATGGCAGCGTAACAACTGTATCAGCTCACACAGATACATTCTTTATTAGTGGCTTTTGTGGACAGATGCAGTGTGGGGGCAGCACGTTCAACCAGTTAGAACCACACTAATTGTGTTTTGTACTCAGAAAACTACCAGTACTAAGCATAACGTATTGGAAGGTGCAGTTAGTATTAGCACTAAAGCAAATCATATGTTTGTGCCTTGTATTCAGGTAGCCTTGGGATTTACTTAACACCTCCACTGAGCTAGCACTAAACAAACACACAGTGGTACACTGCCCCCTACTCTGCTGGTAGCACTGGTGCTGTAACATACAGCCCATGTGCCATGTAACCCCCTCCTACCTAATTGCATATATCCATCCGAATTATAAAATCTCTTATACTCTATTTGACCCTTCCCTAACCCAATCACCATGCCCATCATTTAAAATTCCCTGGTAGTTTAGTGGACCCCCTCCCTAACCCGATCACCATGCCCATCATTTAAAATTCCCTGGTAGTTTAGTGGACCCCTTCCCTAACCCGATCACCATGCCCATCATTTAAAATTCCCTGGTAGTTTAGTGGACCCCTTCCCTAACCCGATCACCGTGCCCATCATTTAAAATTCCCTGGTAGTTTAGTGGACCCCCTCCCTAACCCGATCACCGTGCCCATCATTTAAAATTCCCTGGTAGTTTAGTGTACCCCTTCCCTAACCCGATCACCGTGCCCATCATTTAAAATTCCCTGGTAGTTTAGTGGACCCCTTCCCTAACCCGATCACCATGCCCATCATTTAAAATTCCTGGTAGTTTAGTGGACCCCTCCTAACCCGATCACCCTGCCCATCATTTAAAATTCTCTGGTAGTTTAGTGGACCCCCTCCTAACCCGATCACCATGCCCATCATTTAAAATTCCTGGTAGTTTAGTGGGCCCCTCTAACCCGATCACCATGCCCATCATTTAAAATTCCCTGGTAGTTTAGTGGACCCCTCTAACCCGATCACCATGCCCATCATTTAAAATTCCCTGGTAGTTTAGTGGACCCCTTCCCTAACCCGATCACCATGCCCATCATTTAAAATTCCTGGTAGTTTAGTGGACCCCCTCCCTAACCCGATCACCATGCCCATCATTTAAAATTCCCTGGTAGTTTAGTGGGCCCCCTCCCTAACCCGATCACCATGCCCATCATTTAAAATTCCTGGTAGTTTAGTGGGCCCCTCCCCAACCCGATCACCATGCCCATCATTTAAAATTCCTGGTAGTTTAGTGGACCCCTCCTAACCCGATCACCATGCCCATCATTTAAAATTCCCTGGTAGTTTAGTGGACCCCTTCCCTAACCCGATCACCATGCCCATCATTTAAAATTCCCTGGTAGTTTAGTGGACCCCCTCCCTAACCCGATCACCATGCCCATCATTTAAAATTCCCTGGTAGTTTAGTGGACCCCTTCCCTAACCCGATCACCATGCCCATCATTTAAAATTCCCTGGTAGTTTAGTGGACCCCTTCCCTAACCCGATCACCATGCCCATCATTTAAAATTCCCTGGTAGTTTAGTGGACCCCCTCCCTAACCCGATCACCATGCCCATCATTTAAAATTCCCTGGTAGTTTAGTGGACCCCTTCCCTAACCCGATCACCATGCCCATCATCACTCAAAGCTCCCAGGAAGTCTAGTACATCCCCTCTCTAACACAATCTCCATTCCTCATTCAAAACTCCCTGGTTTTCTAATGGATCCCCTTCCCTAACTAGATCCTCATGATCACCATTCAAAACTCCCTGGTTTTCTAATGGATCCCCCTCCCTAACTAGATCCTCATGATCACCATTCAAAACTCCCTGATATTCTAATGGCTCCCCTCCCTAACTAGATCCCCATGATCACCATTCAAAACTCCCTGGTGGTTTAGTGGACACTCTTTCCTAACCAGATCCCTGTGCCCATCTATATGAAACGTACTTGGTGGCCCAGTTGTCCCTCCTCTCATGGCAATCAGCAGAACCCCTCTCCACACCCGTGCAGATGTCTGTCAACTGACTCCAACAGGTATGGTCCCTTATATGTCACTGTATCAATACTATACTTGTGTGAATAGGTTAGGATGTGTGGGCCAATAGAGTATCAGGGATTTTATATTTCTGATGGCATGGGCATTAGGTGGGAAGGGGGTTATATGTCACATGGGTTGTACATTGATGGTACCAATGCTGCTGGCAAATGGGGGCAGTGCCATCTTTCTATGCATTTCAAGAATGTAAACTTGGTCCCTTACTTTTTAATGAGACCATAATGAGATGCAAATTACCTCATGGTGTGTTGATTGTGCTCTGTAGTCATTTGAATGGTGAACTTTGCGAATGGCAAATTGCTTCACAGGATCAATCACATGTGACAGGCACTAACTGCTACATTGCTCCTTTGGAACACTTTTCTTCCCAATTGACATATAACAGACATGGTCAGTGGGGTGGGGTGGGGGTGTAGTTTTTGGGTAGCAGTCTGGTTTGTGCCTGAATTTGTGCTTTTCTTTTGGATGGTATATTTGAACATGTTTTTGTTTTGCACTCACATTGTAATACAAGCATGCTCAACTATACCAGCATTAGCTCAAACGGTTCATTGTCCCCAGATCCCCTCCAATAAAGACACCGACATGAATGTTTGTGGTTGCTCAGTCCAGCAAATAGTTTACTGATACTCCAATTTCCATATTTACAATAAATGATCACTCTCATTGTCCTTTACACACTGTTCAACTAGATTCATAATACTTATACATATATACATCCTACCAATCACATTGTATGAATCACATTCTTGTTCTATTCCTCCTTCCCATTTTTCCTTCTTTCCTTCTGCCCCCTAGATGTACATCATGGGGGTGGGCCCTGTTGCTTCCTCTTTGTTGTTAAGGGGTATGAGCATACACACCGTGCCCCTGCTTCTATCCTATCACCCTGTGTCCTTTGATGTGTTTTTCCTTTTTAAACTCTTCCCTTCTTTCCTGTCCTACTCTTCATTTTTCTTCCCCCTTTTCTGCCGTCCACCTTCGGCAGTCCCAATGTAGCCCCCTACTACTGTGCTCCACCTACCACAGTGGTGCACTATGTTCCACCTAACACAGTGCTTCTCCTGCTACTTCCTATAGGGTGGGTGGGTGGGAAATTCATTGGAGCAAATTTGTGACTCCTGCTCCTGTAGCCCCTTTTTCAAGCCCCTTCTAGTCTGGTCCTTGCCCAATCCTGCCAATCCCTGCCTGCCAAACTCTATTCCCAACTATCTCTCCCCTTAATGACCTCACCAGGACCTCCTCCCTCCCCTCGGTGACCTCATATTCCCTTTCCCCTGCTTATCTCCCCCTCCCCACGATCCTCCACTACTTCCTGTCTGGGTCTTGGTACAGTCTGGTCTCTTGCGAGCCTTCCTGACTTGCCTCAGTTCCAGCAATAACTGTCTCCACTTCATCTCCCTTTGACCTTTCCACCTCAAATGGATGGCATCACTATTCAGGTACAGCTGCTTGCCCCCTTGTCTCCTGGCTGCCCACTTCTCCTCCCAGTGGATAAACGAATGTCCACAAATCCATGTCTCTAGTCTCTTGGTTTTACTTGCATATGGAAAAACATACATTATTTAGTGAAAAGCCCGGTTCCCCACTCCCCCTTTCCCGCCGTACCTGCTATGGGAAACAAAAGAAAAACATTAGTGTGGAACTTTGCGTATGTATTTCTTATAACATTCAGACTTCTACCTTCCCTTTTCCATGATTGCCCCAGCTGTGCCCCCCTGCATGGCCAGCACTGATGCTGCCCCAAGTCTGAATGAATGTGAAGAGTAATCTTCCATTGGTTCACCCAAAAATCTGAGGCCCTTGCGCAGCACCGCAGTCACCTGATATCCTTTGACTGGCTTCCCATTACCATATATGAATAGGGCGGAGCATCCCCCAGTGGGCTGCCCAGTCACGTACGGGTGAAAAGGCCACCACAGGGCAAATGGCTGCATTGATATGCTTCCATAACCATACTCTGTTGCCCTGTCCCTGTTCGTCTGTTTTTGACCGTCTCAGCTTTACTACCACTGCCTCTGTGCCCCACTCTATGTCTTCCCACTGCAATCCAACTCCCTCGGTCTTTCCGCTTTGGCCCACTACCTCGCTTAGCCTGAAAGCCCCGCCATACATAGTCAAATACAGGGCCTGAAACAACAGTGCCTCATTACCTGAGCTAGCTACGGTATGTGGTGCAGTACTCCCACCAGCCTTGCCAGTAGGCTTTCGCCTATTGGTTTCCTGATGTCTTGCTTCTTGTCATTCCCCCCCGGGTCCAACCCTGCATCATTCTGCAAGTCAAGTTGCTTTTTGTGGGGTCTTCCCACCCTTGTAAGTTACATGCTTGTCCTATGGCTGCCAAATGCACCCCCACAGTGGCATGTGCCCAGCCCTGCTGCCACCCCCCCACTATGAATCTGGCCACCTGCTCCTGTGTTACTGCACCACTTACCTGTCCTCCGAATTGTTCATGAAAATTTTGAAATGCCCTCCATGAGTTCTCATAAGCTCTAAGGGTCCTTGGGGCCCAGGAGTTCTGGAACAATATTTCAGCTCCCCAGATCCAATTGTCCATAAGCACGTCGGAATGGAAGTTCCCTTGGCCTCTGCTTCGGGTGCAATGGTGCAGAATTTGTCCATCTGTAAACGGGAGAGGCAGTCAGCTATCACGTTTTCCACACCATCGATGTGCTTAGCCCTGAATTACATATTCAGAGTTAGTCCTAAACACATCATCCTCCTTAAAACCCTCGTCACCCTCTCTGACCTGGTCAGCTTTTTGTTCAACACCTGAACCACTGCCTGATTATCACTCCAAAACGTGACCTGCCTGTTTCTAAGTTCTCTCCCCCAGACTACCATTGCCACTACCACTACCATATGGGAAATATTTCTAGGAACATGATGTCCTTCATCACTTGCCCTGTAACCCATTCTTCGGGCTATGGTTCTGCGAACCACTTACCCTGGAAGTAACCTCCCATTCCTACCCCCCAGCTGCATCTGAACAAAGCTGCAGGTCCGTGTTATAAAACCAATCATCTTGCCAGAATGTCTGCCCATTATACACCTGCAGGAACTGCTCCCACACTGCCATGTCCTTTCTGGTACCTTTATTTATTTCTATCCAGTGATGAGGCTGTTTTGCCCCTCCCATTGCCCATGGGAGCCGCCGTGTAAATGTGTGCCCCGGGACAGTGGCCCTCCATGTGAAGTTCAAATGCCCCATTAGCTGCTGTGCCTGCTGGAGCTGTACCTTCCTGCTCCCACTGACCTGTCTTAACATCAACTGCAGTTTCTTGACCTTCTGCTCTGGTAACTGGTAAAGCTCTTGTACTATGTCCAACTCTAAACCGAAAAACTCTATCTTCTGTCGTGGTCCCTCAGTTTTGTCTTCAGCTAGTGGCACCCCCCAATTCCTGGCATAAAGCCTTGAAGTCCCCCAGCATCCCCCCATCTCTTTTTTGCCTTCCCCTATGAACAGGAAGTCTTCAAGGTAATGCACCACTGTCCGGTATCCAAACCATGTCTGGAACAGCCATTGCAACCAGATACTAAACATCTCAAAAGTGGCGTATGCTATCGAGCACCCCATCTGCATGGCCTTGTCAAAGTAGTACCCCCCGTCTTCCTGGAAACCTAAAAAATCCCAATCCGCCACCCATGCTGGTAATAGCTGGAATGCGGATTCTATATCTGTCTTGGCCAGCCATGCCTCCTGCTTAGTCTTAATGAGTCGCACTGCCTCTTCCAAAGTAGCATAGGTAACCCTGTTGTCTTCTTCCCCTATGGTGTCATTAATAGAGTCCCCTTCTGGGTATGTAAGATGGTGTATCACCCTATACTCACCCGGCTATTTTTTGGGGACCAATCCCAGTGGAGATACCCGCAGGTTTGGCAGTGGGGGTGATTTGAACAGGCCTTCCACCCATCCTGCTGCTACCTACTTTTGAATTAAGTGTGCCAGCTGTGCACTTTTCCCTTGAGTAGACTTGAGGTTCTTTGCTTTTGTCCCCTTCTGAACACCCAAAAACTTTAAATTAAATCCTGACTGAAAACCTAGCCCCAGCTCCTTGGCTGCCACCAGGTTGGGGTAGCCCACCAAACCCTTCTGAATTGCTGCCCCCTTGATTGGTGTCTGCTCCATCCTAAACTTGCTCTTTGAAACCTCAGTTGTCCTGATACCGGGTCTGGTAGGAGTGTCCCCTTCCCTCCCCCACTTACCCAACCTCTGTTTCCCTTCCCCCACTGCTGACCTCAAAATGCACCCTGGTTGGCCTGAAAGGGCTGTTGATACCCCTGTTCCTGTCCCCCAGCATTCTTTTCCCAGCTGTATCTGCACTTTGCTGCTGGATGGTGCCCCCCACATTTTGAACAGACATGTCGGAATCGACAATTAGGCTATGAACAAAATGCCTGCTTGTACCTCCAACATGCCTTCAACACAGTTCCCCCTGTCCTTTCCCCTTCAGCCTCCTTGTCTGTTGGCCCCGTATAAATTTCTAACTAAAAGTCTATCTGCCATGCATCCCATTTTACCTTCCCAAAATGCGCCATCTTCCTTCTGAATTTCTCGTCGTATCTCAGCCAACTATACCCACCTTTTTTGTACGCATTCCTGATGATCAGGGAATAAGACAAATACGGGGTTGCCAACTCTGGCTTCTTCTCAATGGTGATGGCTGTGAAATAAGTAAAGCCTGTGGACCAGCTGTCCCAGGTCTTCCCTTTGCCTGACTTGTCCTCTTCTCCCTTGCCTAATAACATCACTGCCGTCGCCATATCCTTCTTCTCAAAGCTGTCCTTTTCTTCAAACTTGTCATGTTGTCCACATTTGATAATGCGAAGACATCAACATATTCCTCTTTCCATATTTTCTCCTTTATGGCTGTTGACACATGATCAGCTAGCCTGATGGTGCTCCCACTTCCCTTCCGGGCATGGGTCCCCCCCCCCATTCCTCTCACCTGTCCCTGTCCCTTTTATTTCACCTAATGCTTTCTCCAATTGTCCCAGCCCATTCTTCCCCATGCTTTTTAGCATCTGTGCCACATACTCCTTTACACTGCTTTCTAGGGTCACCACTGGATTACCTGCAGGGCTTGGTTGCGAGACACTGGGCCCCGGCGAGGGGTCTCCTAGTTTTGGCATAGGCCCCAACAGTGGCTGCATCAGTCCTGGTGCTAGCAGCAGGACCAGAGGGGAAAGGTGCTCTGGCTCCAGTGCGGGGCAGTGGGCAGGAGGAGGTTCTGGTATTGGGTTAATAGGAGGTAGACTTTGAGGAGTCACCGGTGCTGGCACCAGCCCCTCGGGCCCGGGCTCCAGCACTCATGGTTACTTTCATGCCCTCCTTTCCTTTGCCTGTCCCTTCCCTTGCCTCCCCTTCCTTTTAGTGCCTTGGTCACCCCCATCTGACTCTGCGACCTCCAATAGCCAGTTGGTCTTCTCCACCAAGTCCATGACTGCTTGATAGCACTCCTCCTTGTTAGGCTTCCATCTCTTTGGTGCCATCTTCTTGGATACCTACTAACAAAAAGATAAATGTCATAACTAAACTTTTTTTTTTTTGCGATCTCCCTCGGACCCTTCCCCTTGTTGCCTCGTGCCTCTGCTCCCCCCCGATCCATCTTATCCTGGTTTTATTCCTGGCATTTCTTTGTATCTTCAGCACCCGTTCATCACCTGGGACCCCCCCACATGAATCTGGGGCAGTGTCCCACCCCTCCTGCCAATCCAATGAAGCTGCTATCTTCATTTTGCCCGCACCTACTTGGACCCTCAGTGCCTGTACCTGATTTTGGAATAAAATTGAGGGCAGTATCTTCACCCCTCTTGTAAATCCCCAGGCACCCAAGTGACAGGAAGCCAAAACCAGACTTCTTAAACTTTGTGTGCACCCAAAGCTGCCACCTTTCCCTCTTTTTTTTTTACAACTCTATCTGTTCTACCGGTGCTACAACCCTTTGTACTCGAGTCCAAGCTTACGCCCTTATGTCCTTGCAGCCTCAGACTCCACCACCGCTTTACCTTCTTATTTATTCATTTATTTATTACTTATTTCTTTAGTATTATTGATTGTACTGTCCTCAATGCCAGAAAGAAGGGGTGCGCCCTCCTGCTGCAACTCCCCTGCATGTAAGTCGCTGAGTTGTACAGCAAAAACAAACATCTCTTAAATCCTTTGCATTCTAACTATGCTGCCATAATTGCCTTTTATTTTCTTATTCATTGTACCCTAAACATCTTACAGTCTGTGGCACCTTCCCCCAGGCCTACTACCCATGCGGTGATGACATCAGACACTATCCTACGCGGTAGACCTCAGGCTTCTAGCTTGCCTTGCTCGTTCTGCCCCTCGTGTGCACTGGCGCCTTAAAATTCCTCCCTCACCAGGTTTAAATCCCCACTTTATGCTTTAACAGCAACTTCCAGACCGCTATGCTGTAGGTGTTTTCGCCTTAGACAATTCCCCCCCCAGTTCTCCTGATCGCTGATCTCCTCTGACGTGCTACCCTCACCCGAGGTGCCTGTGCTTGGTCACATGGCTCGCTTTCCCTACGCCCTTCTCCCATTGCCACCTTGGCTGCTACACTGGACTGTATGCCCACACAGGTTCTCCTACTAGCCACCTCTCAGCAAAAACCTCCTCGCAAAGCCTACCACATCGTTGTGCTTTCATCCTTCCACAACTGGGACACTAGAGCACCCATCGGCTGCCACATCTCCTGACTGCTCGCATGAAACGCTACAAAAACTCCCTGCTAGCTACCTACATAAACCCTGTGCTTCACCTGCTGGTATCTCCCCTGCTAGCCCTGAAATACCAGATTTCTTCACGGCATTCTCACCCGCTTTATCGTCTCCTCTCCTCGTTCTACCTCCAGACAATATAGGAAACCAAACACTCTGTTACCTTACCACTGTGCAGTCCTGATTTAACCCCTTACAGATCTTCTTTCCAGTGGTTTGGTTTTCCCACGATACTTACTGTTGCTGGTGTATTATTTTACTTTATCTGCTTTAACTATCCGCTGTATAAAATATATAACTCCAAATATCTATAAAATCAAAAGCCCACAGGCTGAACTTTTGCTGAACTGATGTGATTCCAAAGCAAATTTCATTTGGAGCAAATTTGTGACCTCCTGCTCCTGTGCAGCCCCTTTTCAAGTCCCCTTCTAGCCCAGCCCCTTGCCCAATCTTACCAATCCCTGCCTGCCAAACTCTATTCCCAACTCTCTCTCCTTCCCTCTGTGACCTCACCAGGACACTCCTTCCCCCTCCCCCCCTCGGTGAACTGATTTCCTCTTTCCCCCTGCTTACCTCCTCCTCCTTTCCCTCCCCCCGAGCCTCCACTACTTCCTGTCTGGGTCTTGGGACAATGAGATCTGCCCCTTTAAGTTGGACAACCCCTCTTTTGCTGAAAGGGGCTATTCTTTAGGGGGGACCATTTCAGAGTTTCCAGTGTGCTGCCTGTGGACTAAAATATTTCAGCCTGACATGGCCTTTCTTGCTTTTCTCATGGAATAACTGCTATTTCGCATTACATATTGCAAGATTTGCAAAGGGAACATAAGCAAAATATTTGGCAGTTCACATATGTCTTTTCAAATGGAAAGAAAAAATGTTATTTATTGAAAACTGGTAACCAGGAAAAGCACATTGAACCAAGGCTCGCTTTCAGGTGCGACTGGTGGGGGGAGACAAAAAATAACATACTGTACATGGTGGTACAATGTATAGGTGGAGGCATAATCAGAGTAGAGGTGAAATAAAACATATAGGCTTATGTACAATGCAGAGACAACCATGTGCAATAAACAACAATCCGTGATGTAACGCGATGGAGAATGCTGCAGCAGTGAGTGTAGGAGTAGCACAAGGGGCAACAGCCCAGCATGCTGAGGGGCAAGTGACTTTAAGATCAACAACACAGTTTCCTTTTTTAGTTTAACTGCTAGTACAGCAAACAAAACACTGTTGGAACTAAACTAAACTCATATGAATTTATTATCACAGATCCACATGTACATTCCATATACGTCAACGTTTCACTGGTTTAAGCCAATTTCCTTAGGGAGCAAATTAATAAGAATTTACAGTAAATACCATATATATATTAACGTTACTCTTTAATAACTCAGAAATATTCAGAAGGCCAATCTGAATTTATGTCAAAAAATTTAATAAAAATAAAGACCAATATCCTGTGGGTTCTGTGCCTTTCACTTAAAAAACAAACTTTGGTCAGAGCCGATAGGGCAGCAGCTAAGGAATTTAGGGTAAAAATTTTGAAAATTACCAAAGTTCTGAGCATGCATTAGCAAAATGTAACATAGGCTCATAAATTTGTTGATTTGTAATATTTGTACACCCAATTTTCAATATAGTTTTGTTATATCCTGCCTCATGAAGAAGGACAGAGTAAATGTTCAACTCTTGCCTGAAAGGTGATTTTGTGCAGGGACTGCAAAATCAACTTTCGGGACTCAAAAACACATTTTGGGCAGGAGCTGAAAAATTACAGCTGTCACTTTGTGGTCCAGCTTTAAAGAATAAAGATGTGTCTGCAGTCCAGAGAGGATTAGGGAGCAGGACCCCTAAAGGGCAAGTAAGGCTTGGGGGGTGTGGGGTAGTGGGTGCTGAATAGGAGGGTTGGGTGGGGGTCAGGAATGGCCACAAAAGACATTGATGGATGGTTTTCTTTTTGCAGGTTGAAAAAAATTATGGAGGATTCTTGATTGCGACACTGGGGGATTGGGCACCCCCAGTGTCACTGTTGTGTTTCAGGGAAGGGGGTGGGTGCTGAGAGGGAGACTTGAGTGGGGGAATATGGGAAAAAAAAACTTACATGTATCCAGATCGCAGCATTGAGGGACCTGGCACCCCCAGTGTCACTCTTATGATTCTTGGGGGGTCACTGAGAGGGAGGGAGGGTCAGGTGGAATACTGAAAATAAAATTTGGTGGGTGTCCTGATCGTGACACTGGGAGATGGTACACCCTCAGTGTCACTCTTATGTTTCTGAAGTGGACGCTGAGAGGGAAGGTCAGGTGGGGGAATATGAAACAAAATCCCAGCAGCATCCTGATCACAACACTGGGAGATTGGACACCCTCAGTGTCACTCTTATGTATCTGGGGGAGGGGTGTTGGGTGATGGGTGCTGAGTCGGAGGGTCAGGTGGGGGGATATCTATAATTGAAAAGAAATGCCATGACCACCGATTTTTATTTTCTTTTAAATTACAGATATCTGCTCACCAGACCCTGTCTCTCAGTACCCACCATCCCACATCCCCTCCCCCAGAAACATAAGAGTGACACTGGGGGGTGCTCAGTTCCCCCAGTGTCATGATCAGGACACTGCCAAGTTTTACAGGACAAAAAATAGTGCAGAGCCACTGGACAAAAGAAGCGGAGTGCTCCAGAGATGCCATGGATGTGCAAGGCGACTGTGCTGCATGTCCAACATGTTGTTTGGTTGGAAGGAGTATGCTCAGTTCTTTTTTTATAACAAGAGATCTACATGGCTACACCCGCTGCAGCCCTAAAAATGTAAAGACGGGTTGCTAAGTTAAATAAAGTGACATAAACCTTTCACCCCCACCAATTATACTGCATTTTAATTTGAACATGCTATAGTCTTGTCACTAATTTAGCATCATCAAAACATTATCCTGTGTTTG
Source organism: Neoceratodus forsteri (assembly GCA_016271365.2). NCBI lineage: Eukaryota > Metazoa > Chordata > Ceratodontiformes > Ceratodontidae > Neoceratodus > Neoceratodus forsteri. Next base: position 1,178,489,417 of record CM028131.1, read on the forward strand.
GCCCAGTGGTGTTAGGAGGAGGAATATCACAATGACACATGGGAATCGAGCCTCAACCCTAACCCCACCACCCTGGGCTGCTGGGATATAGGCATTGACCCCAGAAGGAAGGGCATGGTATGCTTGCTGTATCTGCATCTCCTCTGGCTGAGTGGTGCTGGCTTTGACATCATGGGTGACTATGTGATGTTTGCCAGTCTGACCCAGAGGGTTGCATCATGGGCAGCCATTAACTAGTACCAGAATGGCGGAAAGTAGGAAAAGGGAAAAATCAAAAACTGACAGGATGATGGTGCACTCACCCACCCACCCACCTACCCATCCACCCAGAGAAGCTTCCAAGCAGTGTAGTGCCCCCTCCATGTCCCTGCCTGCCATAAGTTCCCTGTTTAATGGCCAGGAAGCATGCTGCAGTTGTTGAGGCCCCAGCTGTAAGCAATTTGTAGCATGCTAGAGAGGCAGTTAGGAAAGGATGTAGATGCCACAAAAGTAGAAGAGAAGGTTATTGATGAACATCATATGGGGGAAAATGAGAATTAAAATATTGCTTTGGGGGCACAGTTACCGAATGAGATTTAAAAGCTTACTGAATACAATTCAGCCCTAAAAATAATTTTACCTAATTACTTAATCATTTTATTTTTAAAAATGCATATTTTGACCCCAAGGCAGGTTGCACCCTGGTGTGACTTGCCTGCCCCAATTTAAGAAAGGGCAGCACCAGCCCTTTAACATCTCATAGTATTTAAAATTATATTCCAGCAACTGATCACAAACTTCTTTAGCCCTGTGTGTGAGGAGAGGTGCCACCAAGCCTGCCCATGCATTTCTTCCATAGATGCAAATTACAAAGGTTCTCTAAAGATCTAGGAATCATATTTCCATCTCCATTATCAGACAGTTTTAGTAATTGAACAGTGTTACATTTTTCCACTGCCCCTGAAATACCCTCTATATCATGATAGTTGGCAACCCCCCCCCCCCACACTTACTGGGTTCTGGGAATCAGGACTCACTAAGTTCTGGGCATCGGCATTCATGCTGTCACCCTCTTTCTTTCTTCTCTGTCATGTGTCACAACCTTTCCCATTCCCACCAATGCTGTCGTTCTTTCCCTCTGCCTTGTTTTGCATCTTCTCCACATTGTGCTGTTTCTCTTTCTCCTCAGCCTGAACTGTGTCTAGATCCAACTGTAGCTTTATAGGAGAAAAACATTTGCCATATACTGAATTACCTGTAAGGGAAGAGTTGGTACTGTGTCTAGCTACCAAATCGCTAGCTTTGCTGATTTCTTAAAGCACATTAGGTTTCATATAAAAAAAACTACAATACATCAGCTTGGTATCTCTCTCTCTCTCTCTCTCTCACTCGAGTGCTGTGCAGAACCGGCACCAGCAAGACTGCCGAGTGCCTTACACTCTCTTTTACCACTGGCTTTTGAGAAATGGCTACCACTGACAACTGCCACCACCAGCTGTGCTGTTCTACTAGGATTTACCAATAATGCAATAACACTGTCTTAGTAGCAATAGCCTCTCCATGTCTGTGTCTCATATAGCAGTGTCTCTCTGTCTGTCTCTGCTGCTGTGTGTTTTGTCTGCCACTACATCATGGGGTGAGGGAAACAGGAAGGTCATCAATAAATACTGAACTCTGCAGCATGTCACTTGGTCAGGGGGTGGACAAATGGGATGGTTGGAACCACACCTGCCACTTTACTGCCAGTTGGGGGGGGTGTTGCCACAGTCACAGACAGCTCCCATCATCTTCCATGCTGTCATGTGCTCTGCATTGATTGGGACAGGGGGAGCACAGGAGAGATTACATCAGCAGTGGGGTGAGTTACTCAGTTTTGGGGCACACACACACACACAGCCGAGAGAGGACCTGAGGCAGGACGATTATCACACTTCAGTCCCAGTTACACTTCCAGTTATGCTCACTGCCTCTCTTGAGGAATGGTTTGGGAGGGCACAGGCACCCTAACCAAGGTGGACACTCAGTTTTGGTGACTGTGTCCTAAGACATCCTTCACTGCTGATGTACTGCACAGGGCAGCAGAGAGAGAGGAGACAGAGGTTATTATAATTCTACACTCCTGACCCTTGCTCAACTGAACGCTCTCTCTCCCCCAACCACTCACCATCTGCCCCTCACTCGCTCAACTGTTTGACCCATGGGGGATGGCTAAGCAAGGGAGTCCAGTTCTACACTAGTTCAACATCTTGTGTGTCCTACTCTCTCTCTCTCTGACCTCTGCAGAAGCCAGGAGAAGTGCGTGAGCAAACTTCTGTGACAGCCACTTATAAGTTTTATTTCAACTCGATTTTTGAATTAGGACCGAAAGATGGGGGCGGTACAGCACAGAATGTGGGTGGTAGGGAGAGGGTTTGTTTTGCACTGTAGTAGTAGTGAACATGATTGGGACCGGAGGGGTGGGGGCAGTACAGAACACAGTGGGTGGTTGCAGGAGGGTTCATTTTTGAAAGCCAATCCGGGTTCTTAAAATCTTTGGAAGGAATGTGCAGTCCCTCACTGATTGTAAAAAGGATTGCAGGGCTATGCCCACTGCAGCTCTAAAAAAAATTAAAATGTTAACTTTCCTTCCTGAACTCATGGGATCTTTTCTATAAACAAAATAAATATACTCAGATGACTGTCTTTAATTCTTTGTATATTGTCACATCAATTAAACTCGACCTCTTTTAGTTTTTTTTTTTCTGTAATGCCAGTTTAGACCAGTTATTTTCCTGTTCAGTTTAATCTAGAATTTATACACAAAGTACTGGATTTGAGCATTCTTTCAGTTCATACAGTCTTTGTCCTTAAGTATGATAATTTATTTATTTATTTCAAAAGTTTCACCAGGAAAGACATATTTAGCTGACAACAGCTTGTTTCCAGATGAGTCCGGGGGGGGGGCAGGGGTTACAGGAGGGCAATGAAAGCAATTAAGGCAAACCAGTCCATTATGTAGTAGAAAGAGGCAACATAGGCAATCATCAAATAAGAAGCAAAAAAGATCAAATGTATACAAAATAAGACACAGCATGTACTCCAATGGCTATTAAGGAGCATCATATACAGCATGTAAGTAATAAGCCATGATAGGGTGTGCATTATAGGATTTTAATGCATGTGCCATGGGTGCAGTAAGGCACAAGGCAAATGGCTGAGTGTCCTTACATCCCTGGGAAGTGCATTAAACTCCTATAATGCATACCCTGGAGGGGCTTATTACACTTATAAAATGGCTCTAAGTAGGTTTTTGGGGAAGGAAAATGAGATTCAGGAATTAATGGTGTGTCTACAGAGATTTAATGCATGGTCACATGACATATCTTGGCAAATCACAGTTCTAGATTTTTCCTTGCCATTTTATAATACAAAATAAGGCATAGCATGTACTCAGTGGATATCAATGAGCATTATTCAAGAAACAAAGTGCAACTGTGCAGGGGGAAGGCAGGGAAAGCTAATTCAGTGAGAGTCAGAGGAATATAAATTAGAGGGAAGAGGTAGCGGGGGAGGGACAGTGTAAGCTAGGGCAGGAAACATGGATTTGGAGGAGAGGGAGAGTAAAGGGTGGGTACAAAGTTGGAGGTAGAAGAGCAGGGTAAGGTATAGTATTAGGTGCAATTGCAGGAGTGCAGGGTGAAATTGTAGGGAAGAGACAGAGACCGTTGAGAGATGGCAGAGTGGATAGATAGGGGAAGGGAATTCCATAGATTGGGGAAACAGTAGGGGAAAGCAGCCTGGCCAGCAGAAAATGTCCTATAAGGGAGAGCAAAGTAGTGGTAACCAGAGCTTTGAAGGGTGTAAGCAGAAGGGGTGGGGAAAGGGGAGAGGTAAGGTATGGGGAAGTGATCCAAGCCAGTATTTGGAGATAAAGGAGCTATTAGACGTCCTCTATCTGGATTTCAATAAGGTGTTCGATTCAGTACCCCAAAAAGGCCTACTAACAAAGCTGGGGGGGCAGTTGCTCAGGTGGGTGGAAAACTGGCTTACAGGGTGAATACTGGGAGTGGTGATTGGAGGGATAATCTCCTTCCCCAGGAGGGTCATCAGTGGGGTCCCCCAGGGTTCGGTCCTGGGACCACTCCTGTTCAATTCCTATGTCTCAGACATAGGGTGGGGTGTTAGGAGTAGGATGAATCTCTTTGTGGATGACTCAAAACTGGGAGCACTGGCAGATGGGCAGGAGGGGGGAAGAGGCCCTACAGGGGGATCTGGATACCCTGGGGGGGTGGGCAAGGAAGTGGGGGTTGAAGTTCAATGCAGGGAAATGTAGGGTGCTGCATCTGGGGGTCAGAAACCCGGGACATGCATACACTCTGGGGGGACCACACTGCAAGTCACATTGGGCAAGAAGGACTTAGGGATAGTGGTGGACAGCAAAATGAATAACACAGAGAATTGTCAAAGAGCTGCAGCAAAAGCAAACAGGATGCTGGGCTGCATAACCAGGGGGATTACCTCCAGGAGGAGGGAGGTAATCCTTCCTCTTTATAATGCCCTGGTTAGGCCACATCTTGAGTCCTGTGTGCAGTTCTGGAGACTCCATCTTAAGAGGGACATAGCGCTGCTGGAGAGGGTACAGAGGAGGGCGACCAGGATGATTCAGGTCATGGAGGGTAGGACCTATGAGGAGAGACTGGATGAACTCAATCTGTATGCATTGGAGGAGAAGAGGGACAGAGGGGACATGATAGAGATTTTTAAGTATGTAAAGGGGATAATTAAGGGCAGAGCCAGGGAAGTATTCAGGCTTAAGAAGAGGGGAATTACCAGGGGACACGAGTGGAAGCTGGAAGGGGGGAAGTACAGGGGGGACAGCAGGAGACACTTCTTTACAGAGAGGGTGGTGGAACCATGGAACACACTGCCCTGGAGTCTGGTTGAAGAGACCACAGTGGAAGGATTCAAGAAGGGTTGGGACAGGTGCAGGGGAAAGCTGAGGCCAGGGTGGACCAACTCTGGTGCTGGAGGGGGTGGAGGAGTGAGCTCCCAGTGGGGGGCTAGCTTTTGAGCAGACACGATAGACCATGTTGCCTATTCTGCTGGCTTTTACTATGATACTATGATACAATGGGTAAGGCATTTGGCTTCAAAGGAGGGAAGGGAGAGGGAAAATATAGGGATTAGTGGTGGGTTCAGGGTGGGCAGTCCAGAGCAAAGTGACAGAAGGAGTGAAAGAGGGAATTCAGTCTGGCTAATGTGGTCTTTGGAGCAGCACTGTAGACAATGTCACCAAAGTCAAAGATGGGAAGGATCATCTTCAGGATAATTACACACTGAGCAGCAGGAGGAATGCAACATCTATTTCTGTATAATGATCCTAGTTTGGGGGGAAGTTTATTGTGCATGGTGTCTATGCATCCAGAAATGTCAGGATGCTAGTCAAGCCAGACCTGGAAGCACTTACATGATGCAATATAATCGATAGTATTGATAATCAAATTTTTTGTATTGTGAGTACCTTTTGAATTAAAAATGTTGCATTCTTTGCCAGGTTTTATATAGAATTACTATTTAAACCATCAATGCCCAAGCAAGTACTATCTTAAAACCCTTTATAAAATAGCAAGAAAAATCTAGTAATATCATTGGCCAAGAGATGTCACCTGACCATGCATTATACCTCTATAAAACTTAGTCAGGTGTTGAATCTCTTTCCCCTACCACAAAACCCGACTTAGAGCCATTTTATAAGTGTTATAAGCCCCTTTAGGGTATGTATCATAGGATTTTAATGCACTCCCTGGGTTATAAGGACACTTGACCTTTGGCCTCATGCTTTACTACACCTCTGGGGCATGCATTCAAATCCCATAATGCACACCCTGTCATGGCTTATTATATAGTGGCAAGTAAAGAATCCTGGGCTCTGACTGGTCAATGTATACCTTGGACCATGATGTAATTCCAGTATAACATCACTGTATCAAGTCCAGACACACACATGACCAAATGTTATCAATAGAAAAAACAAATCTCTCCACATGAAGATTAAGGAGATAAAAACATTAGCTATTTACTGTACCCACAATTCCTCACTATGTAACTCAGTATACATGCTATTATATTTCTGTATCACTAGAGAAATAGGAGAGTACATCTCTCAGTAAAGAAATTTTTCTCAGCTATCAGTGTGTGCACAATGCTTTGTTTTGCAAATGAATTTCTGAGATCTTATATTGTTGTAACCACTAGCAAGAAAGGACACTTCACCACCAAGTAAGGAAAAATGGAAGGCAACTTTATATTGTACCCACAATGCCTTGCCACATATATTTACATATTAGGTGCTATACTGTAACCACCGCTATCAAAATGTAAGACTGCACAGTTGAGTAAGGAAAATTTCAGTTAACAAACCCAGAATTCCTTGTTACTGTTTGTAAATCAGTATAGTAACTGTTATACTGCTATACACATTATCTAAAGGCACTGTACTGCAGTCACCACTACCAAAAAAGAGACTACACTGCTGAATAAGGAAAATTTAAGTTAACTTTATAACCTACCCAGAATTCCTTGTTATACTGCTGTAACCACTACCAAAATAAGACTTAATTGATTTAAGAGCAAGGGATTACTTTTTTAAAATGCAAGAGTTGTAGAGGAGCCATTGTATAATAGCAATAATGCATTACAGGGTGTGTGTTGTGCTGGGACATCATCACTTCTTGGGTGTTGTATGCACTCAGTCTGCAACCTCATACTCAACCACACAAGGCATGACATTATCCCAGCAAAACACACATCCTGTTGTGCATTATTGCTTAATTACTTATGTATTTAGACCAAGAATGCACACTTGCATCAGCAATATTCCCACCTTTAGCTCTTTCTGCTATTTCTGTTTTCCTGCCATGATGCTAGTGCCTGTCTTGCACTGCAGAATCACTCACAACTGACTTAGTGCACTGACAGAGAAAATTACAGCACTAAATCAAATAAGCACAGGTCCAATAACTAATTACAAAAAAAAATAATATTTTTACATTGACGTATACAAGGAGAAATTCAGTTAAGGAAAAAGTTGAAAATATATATTCAGACAACACATATAGAATAGTGGATCACTGACTATCCACAACAAGGCTGTGTTTCCATCGAGGGAGTTGATGATGTCATAGAGACCTTGAGAGTGAAGCTCGAGAGGTCTCCATGGCATCATCAACTCCCCGAGATGGAAACACAGACTTAGTTGTGGATAGTCAGCTATCCACTATTTTTTATAGTATATGGTTTCTCCCAAAATGGACAAGGTTCATACCTTGGGTTGACCCTCCTGCACTGGTCCTTGCTCGAGTTCCCCAGGATACTGGTCCTCTTCACTGCGGTTATGCTGTTCTGATCATGTTCCCGAATACAGCGGTCCCGCTCTACTTTCGCGTAACTGTGCCAGAGATTAAAAAAACAAACAAACAAAAAAAAAATGCAAATTGAGAGTTTGGATACATGGAGCCAATTATGGCAGTCTGCGTCCAAACTGTCTGCTCACCCGACCGTTCACTAAAGGAATGCGCCATTTTAGAACGTATTTTTTAAATCAGTGCCTGTTTCCACCAATCGGGTAGGCGCTCAAGGGGCAAAAGTTGTTGTACTATCGATGTGACGTCAGAACGATAGTACAACAACTTTTTTGACCTTTGAACTGTCCTACAACAGGATTTGGAAAACCATCATTTTCCATCTACAACAAACCCTAACCATATACTATAACTGATTAATTATGCATTCATTTAGTATACAGTCCAAAATACAGCAGTTTGTTTTTTGTGATAAATTGACACAATTCTATCTGTTACTGAGCAGTTTCAGATTTTAGTTCACACAGGTAATAAACACTGATGAGCCGACTGCATTTCTCTTATGCACCCAAGAGTTACATTCAGCACTACAAATTAAATAAGATCTACTGTAGATATGGTTAACAATTGTTGCTTTGGCTTGGCACTAGCTTAATGGTAGTTTACTCACCTGGTAAAGGTGATTGCGTTACTGCATACCCATGGCACTCCCAGATCCAGTACCTTAGGGTTATGTATGCCTGATAGGCTGCTGATGCACATGTGACCTAAGATCAGATTTTGATCTACCACCAAGCCCCTTCTCCACCCTTACTGTCTTCAGTTTCGATACTTCCAGAGCTGTAAAGTAACTTATTAGGTGTATGCACAGACAGTAAATATTACTCTAAAGACAGTCTTTCTGGAATTGCATACCTACTTTAATGATTACATATTGTATTTGACTTTTACGCTTAAAGCATTCCACATAGATATTGTCATTGTTCTGTCGCTTAATCCACCTGTGATACCTGTAATCATGCTCCCTCGGGAGGAATGGAGTGCCATGGATATACAGTAACACAATCACCTTTACCAGGTGAGTAAACTACTATTGTGTGGTCTGTATATCCATGGCACTCTCAGATCAATTACCTTAGGGTGATTCAAAAGCAGTACCCTACTTGGGGGGGGGCAGTAGTTCTATATGCCTGTTAAGGTGGCAGTTATGAACACTTTATGTCTGAATGAACTTTCCTCAAGAATTTCAGTGTCTCATCTATTGTGTCTCATAAGGTTATGAATATTAGACCAGATGGCTACCTCATAGATTTTCTGTGTCATGGCAGAGCTTCGTTCCACCCAAGAGGTGGCCATGGCCCTTGTGGAGTGGGCTTTTATTACTTGATTTGTATGATTCTGTGATTGTTCTTTTTAAGCATGTTGCTATGGTGGCCTTGGCCACCACAGTTCCTCTCTTGTGACCTGATGGGATGATGAACAGTCTCTGTCTTTTGTACTTATGCGGTTCTTTCTAGATACACTGTGAGTGTCCACTAGATGTCCAGGGAGTGGAGATTCCTCTTCCTGCTATTTGTGTGTACCTCATAACAGGTTGGCAGTTCTATTGGTTGGTGCTTGTGAGATGTGGCGTATACCTCGGAAATGAATTAGGGTACGGTCTGTAGGGAAACTCCGTCTAGTGTGAATGCTGTGAATGGTTCCTTATATGATAATGCTGTCAGTTCTCTGATGCAGCAGGCTGAGCATATCACCACTAGGAACACTGCTTTTAACCTTATCCAGTAATCACTGATGTCTGTTAGGGGTTTGAATGGTGTTCTGGTAAGGGCATTGAGTACTAATGTCAGATCCCAAGGAGGTACCCTGTTCCTTATGCGAGGCCTTATGTTGGTTGCCGCTTTTAAGAAATGTATGACGTCTGGATATGAACCTGGGTATGCACCTTTGCCAGTGCCCACTGCCACCCCAATAGCTGGAAGGTGACTCTTAGTGATGAGGGTGCTAGCCCCTTGTCCAGTCCCTTTTGTAGATAACAGTAGTACATCTGCCATAGAGACCAATAGAGGTGATAAGTTTCTGTCCGTACACCAGGTTGTGAATATTTTCCATTGTCTGGAATAGGTAGATGATGTGGTAGCTCTGTGGGACTGTAACATTGGATCAATCACTACTGTGTGGTACCCTGCATTCAGCAGTCTCTCCCTTTCAGGAGCTAGGCTGTAAGTTGTAGGCTGTTCGAGGAGGGGTGTGTTACCGGCCCCTATATCAGAATATCTCACCTGTTGGGTAGTCATAGGCTGTCCCTTGCTGCCACCATTAGGTGGCAATGTCATAGTTGAAGTCAGCCGTGGTGCACTGTAGTGCGCCTGCTAAGAGAAGCCACACAAGTGTTCCCAATGACTACAGTCATCACTGTGAGATAGGGACAGAATAGCCCTATGATGGTGGCTGGAGTAGCAAAGGGGTGTTGACCTATTATTGCAGTCATATGGCTGAACATATGCCGGCTGCTGTGCTAGGTGGTTGTGCTGTTGGTGTTAGTGGTACCCTTGTGATAGCATCACAAGTTGGGTAAAATGTGTACTTTAAGTTTCCAGAAGGCAATGGCCTTTATGCATGTTTGTGTGTGTGCCTATGTACTAGCATAGGCTAGACCCGTAGTGAATGAGTATGGCTCTGTATATATATGCGTGTGTGTATATATATATATATATATATATATATATATATCCTATATTTATAATATAATTTTTTTTAAATCATCTTCTCAGGGGTCTACCAATATTGGTAGTTCTGTGTAATGGACATGTAAGACCCCTACTATTGTTTTTGGTTCTAGGCAGCACATTAGGGGAGCTAAGTTCCTAACGACCCACACTCAAAGTCTGGTTCTCTGAATGCTTGGCTGTGGTACTGCAATTGTTTGAGTTGTAGTTTATTTATAGTTCCCAAACTATGGCCTTATTAGTTGAGCCATATATGCTAGCCTTTGTATGCTTGTCACATGGTTATCCCAGAAGGGGATGCTGTGTGGGGACTGTTGGTGCCCAAGAGAGGCTGTTCTGTAATCACCTGGTGTTGTGTCAGATCCCTAGTACCATTAGTTGTGTTTTGGTCATAAGGATGGGTGTAGCAGGAGCCAAGCTGCATGCTTCTGAACTGTGCTGATGTCGTCCCACAATGTAGAAGCAGTGGTACAGCAGTGTTATAAGGGATGTTCTGTCAGCAACATGTACTGTATAATCAGTATGCATTGACCATGCTTGGGTGCTAAGATATAGGGGATAGACCTTCTGAAGGGGCCAAATAAGTCCACTTATTCTAGCACCTGCCCCTGCCTTCAATTTGACTTTGTAACCATGATGGTTTTGTGTAGTAAATTTGCCTGTGTTAGGGGCAGTGTTATTACAGCTGTGGTAATACAGTAATGGCCACAGACATTGGCAGCTACTTCCAGATATTTTGTGAAATTTCTAAAGAGTTTCTCTCTGCTGCTCCTACTGTGGAAATGAAGAAAGCAGGAGATTTCTCTGGAAATATCACAGAAATTTCGGGAAATAGCTGGCAGGTCTGTGGCTGCTACTGTAGTGCTGCCCCAATGTATTTTCCCCATTGTTAATTGATTTTCAAATCGTTGCCTTTATATTTAATTATCTGCATTGTGGTCCACTGTTGCAGTTCAGTTGTCACTTTTAACAAACACCCTCTGTGCTGGTTAGACATTTGTGAGCATAGATGCGCTCTCCACAAGATGGCAGCAGTGACTCTCAATCCGTTTACACTGTGTGGCGGCTGCCTACACCCTTAATCCTGCCTAGATAATGGGCAAGTGGACAGCTTTTTCAAAATCACAGCAGCAAGTCTCACGATATTATTTCTCTCGGCTGCCGATCTGGGTAGGCAAGTTTGGCTAGTCTCGCAATGCCCCTCCTCCTCATCAGACCTACTCTGTTTATGATTTTTCAGTCAGGTAGAGGATAGAGGAGTTTCCTCTACCTTTTGTTAAGAAAGTGGTGCATTTAAAAGACATAATGTTTCAGAGACTGTTGTGTAGTGATGTTCTGAGTGAGCGCTTCAGGTGCTACTATGCTTGTAATGGGGAACTGTGGCACATTACTTAGTATTTTAGAAGTCTGGGATGCTGGCAGGGTACTCCAGATGCTCTAAGGTGGCCACTTGCTCATTTAATAATGGATAGACTCTGGAGCTGCTAGCAGGGGCTCCATGTCATCAGGCACCTTAGTAAGGTGGTATGCTTGTTCTGAACAGCATGTAGGGGAACTCAGAGTATATGCCCAATTAAGGAATGAGAGCCTTTAATTATTTAGTAGCCCCTGATGTACTGAGCTCCTTGGATTGTTGGTAGGGGTTTCCAGGTAACTGTGGCTATGGAATCTGTTTGATCATCTGAGAAAGATCTCAGGCCATACATGGCTCTATTAGCATCCTTTACATTTAGCATCTATTAAATTTTTATAATGTGATAAATTATCTTGTTCGAGCCCTTTTTTATTAAATTCATAGGGCTAAGTTATACATTCACAGTAGTATCGTTACTTTTGTATGCTTTGAGTATAGTAGCTCCTGTGCCTTAAGTGAGAAAAACTGTGAATATCAGTGAAAGAAATGTCTCTATTAAAGTTCACAATTTCCCAAATAGTTATTTTATTTGAATCAAACCTTCCTGTATGTTGACCCAATATAGTACAGTGCTGAGTATTATTTTTGGTCCCTTTTGTATGCCTTGATTAGTTCTGGGATAATGTAGGCATCTGCCTTTAATGAGATGGGGGGATGGGCAGGATGCCTTAAGTAGTCCTTGCCTTGGCTATGGCAAACTGAGCAAGGAATCATCTGCATTGCTGCTTGTGTAATAGGACACAGTTTGGGGCAGAAGCATTTTTTTTGGTTCTTTAGACATGTTTCTTCTGTTCTCCCTTATAGTCAATGTTAAAAGTTAGGGGACTTAGGCTTGCGGAGCTGTAGCAACTGCTAACTCCATTCTCCATTGCAAGATATGTTGGATTTAGTCAAAGCTTATTTGTTCTGCCTTCACTAAGATAATGGCAGAGATCTCATGAGAGCTGAGAGCCAGTCAGCTTGCAGCTCTCATGTATCAGGAGATATGGAAGCTAGGAAGAAGCAGGGAAGCTGGCCATGCTGCTAGGAGTGGTTTGATAAACTGGGGCTATAAAATAACATTTGGGTGTCTCCATTTTGGTCAGCAGAGCTTCCTTTCTCTGTGGAAGTGTTTTTGGGTAGAAAATAGCACAAAATAGTGGCTGGTGTTTTTATTTAGTGCCACTGAATTCCAGGAATGTCTGAATGCAGTGTGGGGATCTTGATCACTTTCCAGTGCAAGGAAACTTTTCTGGATGCTTTTGTGAGTACCTTTTTACAAGTTAGTGACACTAGCGGGGTCACCAGATTCTTGTTGGTGATTAATACAACTCAGGAACCACTGGCAGGGGAGCCAGGTTGATTATTTATTATAGTACCTCCTGTAAATCATTGCATAGATTATGTGTTCATTTATGTGGGTCAGAAATTTAGCTCCTGGCACCGCTAGCAGGGGTAGTCAGGTAGCTAATACTCTCTATGCTTGTACAATATGATAATGCTCATGATTTGAATACTGAGCTGGCAATTTTTCAGCTAATATTTCTCTAGACAATTTATTCTAAGTGCCCTTGCTAACTTATAGGATGACACTGTACTGGGTCCTGGGCAGTATAAGTTGCTTCTGAGCTGGTATGTAATTTTAGCAAGTCTTGAGCTTTAAATGTCAGCATCTGATCTCTGACTGAGATGCTGGCCCTTTAATGACATTTTTGTTGTGCCCCCCCTCCACGGGAGGAGAGAAATCTGACCCCCTCAGAGTTAGCCTTTTTTGCTTTTTTGCATTGGAGCTTGCTGTTTAAGTGACTAATTGCCCAGTGGCTTTCCCTCAGCAACTTTATGTTTAGGTGTGCCTGAGTGCCTGTAAAGCAGGCATCCATGCTTGCTTGACGTCTGTGGCCCCTTTTAAATAGTGACTGTGAGCCTTTGCTCTACTGTTCCTTTTTACCCCAGCCCTGCCAGTTGGTCACAATGTATATCGCTACCGCGCATGCACGAGCACTTATTGTGTGTCTGTGCTCCTTGCCCCACTGAAAAATGGGGCTTCCTTAGGGGAATGATGGCCACGAGGAAGGAGCAGGGAGAAGAAACCAGTCAGGCTCCATGTTTGTTATAGCACTTTGTCTGCCACATGGCCCCCACAGTCGAACAAAGCCTCTGCAAGAGATCAGGTCAATTTTTTTATCTTTTCACAGTAATTCTGGAGCGTGAGCCAGCACCAGTGATCGGACCAGACCGGGGGGTGGGGGGTGCTAGAAACCTTCTATTTTTTTTTCTCTTTTAAGGCTCTCACCAGATTTTAAAAGTCATGCACACACACAGCCAAATGGGGGCAGAGGCACTATGCAACATTGTCATGCTTCGTGAGGGAGATGATGTGCTGCCATTAAAGGGAGGATGTTTTAAAACATTTTATATATGTGCTGTGCCTTCCTCTTATGCAGATGCTGGGTCAAGGACTGCATAGAGTTCATAGCCGGATATCCTCGCTCATGAGGGAGGAGTCCTGCTGGCGGTCCCTTTAAATGCAACTGGCTCATGATTATTCACTGAAAAGCTACAATCTATGATTAATGTCCATTATTTTGAACAACGCAACACTCAGTGATGCAATGCATAACAATATAATGTACTCTGATCCTGTGCTCTATTTCTCTGCTAATTAATAGCTTTTCTTTCATCATTCTTTTTTTACAAAGCATTTATTTGACATTGCTAGCTCTCTGCATACTGTATCATACTGTCTGTGCTGTGTAGCTTAATCATCAGGATGATGAAGCCTGGCAGAGTCCAGGTGAAATGTTAACTTATTCGCTTTAGCCACTTTTGTATTCTTTTGCACATTTGATATATACAACATTATGAAATTTTTTTAAACAGCATTTTCGCGTGTTGCTTCTGCTGTGTGAGTGCTTATTTTTTGTGTTTGGTGAATTGCCTTGAATAATAGCACCACACGTATCCTGGTGCTCCTATTTCTTCAGTTCTGTGATTCATATATTATATATACTTCAATACATCATGCAACTAACAGTAGTCCCAAGACTAACTTACATACATCCAAGCACTCATTAATCATATATACTACAATGCATTATAAAACAGACAACAGTTCCAACACTAACTACATAATAAAAATAGACAGATTGGTACAGTCAGTAGCAAATACATACTTCATGAAAGCATGTATCCAGTTTTGATTTGAAAGTAAATCACTCACGCAGATTTCTTATTGAAGGAGGAATTTCATTCCATGTTACCGTAGCAGAATACTGAAAGGTAATTTGAGCATATCTAGTTCTAATATGGGGTATTTTTAAACCCCTGTGGACCACGTCCCTCAACTGGTATCAGTGTCCATCACGTTCATATTGTATATTTACATTACCTTTGATCAAGTCCCTCCCTGACTTTAAATATTAATGTAACATATCGTTTTATTTTTGTCCAAATAGCCAGATTATCCCATTTTAAGTTTTTTTACTTCACATAGTGATGAGTCAGGAAGGGACATCTCAAGATGAATCTAGCCAATCGATTATAGCTAACTTAAGTTATTTATGATATGTTTCTGTGTGCTATGTAAGACGTCTTTCATAGTGTAAGGGTATTGTTTTGCACAGTGTGGGTAGACAGAATCACTCAGCTTCACTTTGCAGTCCTCACACCCCCACTACACAAGATGACACTTTTGTACCGTAAGAGAAACGTCGCATAGCACATATCAACTTATTAACAAAAGTTACAGGGGCAGCATCCCAGAATCCCCAGAAGCTGATGTCACCAGCGAGAGTAAGCCATGGGAGACTCAATGACACTAAAAGCATCTTGGAGTTTTTAGATACCTAGACACACCAGTCGCAGGTCTCACACTACTGCTAATGCTAAGTACAGGTAGTGATTGATGCCTTACTTTGTCTCAGAAGTAGCATGGGACAAGCATGTCAGAGCATTTGACAGCATAAGCATGCTTTTAGTGCAATTTAATCCCCTGCTGCTGGCCTGTTACTGACGTCATATCCATAGGATTATGGTTAATGTCAGGAAGGGGCGGATCACAGGATCAACCAGATATCTGTGTATCAATGTAGAAGACTACTAAATAAAACAAACATTTGTGAATGCCAAATGTTGTATCACTGGCATTGGCATTGGTAGTGCTGGAGTTAGAGACACATAGTAGGAATGGCAGTGAAGTATTGAAGTGACGGCAACCCCAGCCCCAGCTCCACCCTGTAGAGACCGACAGGCATTGGGTGTGCCTTTGGGTTGTCAGCTATAATGCTCATGCCATTGTACCTCACCCTACCATGTAGACACTGACAAGTGTCGTGGTGTGCCTTGGCATATTTGGACATTATACTTACCCCATTCCATGAAATACGCTGAAGTGGGTGCAGTATAGGAGAATGGGGTGAACTTTGGGGCTGAACAGTGCAAGGCACACCATGATGCCTGTCACTGGCTGCGAGGTGGGGGTGGGGTGGGGTGGAATGGCGTGAGCATTACAGCCGATGATCCCAAGTCACACCCTGATGCCTGTCAGTCTCTACAGGGTGGGGTGCTACAGCTGGAAACCCTAACACCATAGGCGTGAGCTGGTATTTTCACTCCAAATTTTCAACATGGGCTTTTTGTGAGCCCACCTCATGAAAAGCGGCACAATCAGTTTGTTAGCTGAAAGGTGGTTTTGCACAGCGGCTATGCCATTTGGTGACACAGGGATGAAAACACGTTTTAGGCAGGATGTGGAAAATGACAACTGTATTGTTCATGAGGAGGCATAAAAAAATGGCAACGTTGAAAATCTGGAGTGAAAATATGAAAAATTGGTGAAGTCATGAGCATGCATAGAAACTGCGTAACACACATCCGTAACCCAATTATTTTTGGAAGTTTGTTAGCCACATTTTTAACATAGGCATTTTGGGACCTCCCCTCATGAACAGTGGTCTGTGATTTTGTTAATCTGTCCCAAAAGTTGATTTCCCACAGAGACCACGTCATTGTGCGCCTCAGGTGTGGAAACACATTTTGGGCAGGATGTGAAAAATGACAGCTGTACTGTTCATAAGGAAGTGTGAAAAAATGGCAGTGTTGAAAATCTGGCATGGAAATATTGCAGATTTGCAAAGTTACAAGGGTGCGTGGAAACTGCGCAATGCATGCTTGTAACAGTCATTTTACGGACTTTCGAAACCAAATTTTCAATATAGGAATTTTAGGACCTCTGCTCATGAACAGTGTCATTGTCATTTCCTCAAACTGTCCCAAAAACTGATTTCACACAGCGACTGCGCTATTCTGCGCTGGACATGCAAAAACACATTTCGGCCAGGAAATGTAAAATGACAGCTGTACTGTTCATCAGGAGGTGTGGAAAAATGTCAATTTTGAAAATCTGGAGTGAAAAATATTACAAATTCATGAAGTTATGAGCGTGCGTGGAAATAGCTCAATGCACACTCTTAAAACAACCATTTTGGGAATTTTTTTCACCAAATTTGCAACATAGGCTTTTTGAGAGCCTCCCCCCATGAACAGTGGCACTGTCATTTCATTACTCAGTCCTGAAAGGTGATTCCACACAGTGACTGCAAAATCACCTTTCGGGACCGAATAACACCATGTCAGTGACTGAATTCTTGAGGAGGTGTCCTAATAACTCCATGTTGAAAATTTGTTGCAAAAATTCTAAAAAATGCCCGAGATATGCACCAAAATTGAAAAAACCTATTTATGCCATTATACAGCTTACCGACATTTCTTCAGTTCGCGGTCGGTTTTGAAGAGTGCAGATGTGTTCCCGGTCCACCGAAGATCATCGCACCAGACTCTCAAGGTAAGTATGGAGTGAGGAATGTGTGGGGAGGCAAGGTGTGGAGAGAGTGGGTGCGGGTTGTGGGAGGGAGGCAAGGAGACAGTTTTCTTTATTCACAGGGTTAAAAGAAAAAAAAACATTGCAGGACAGTTTTCATTTTTCAGGGGATTTGGCATGCTGAGGTGGGCTCCCAGCATGTTGCCCAAGTGTTTTCCTGGGGGGGATGCTGCAACTGACGGGGGATTGGGCACCCCCGTCAACACACAATAAAAGCGGAGGGGGCAAGAGCCAAGGGGGATTGGGCACCCCCCTTGAAACATAACAAATGGGGATTGCACTATGACAATGGAGAGTGGGCTCCCCCGTCGGCACATACATTGGGTCAGGGCATGCCGACAGGAGGAGTGGGCATACGTGAAGTTGGCATAATGGCAGACAGTGTGCCACCATATTACATTTTTTTTCTCACCAGGGAAAGCACGTCAGGATGTCCGCTGTATATGACGAGCTTTGCTCGCATTGCAGCAGACCTTTCCTTAGATGTGCTCACCACATTATGTATGCATGGTGGGGCACTGGCATGCAGGCTTATTGGGGAATGAGGGACACACCTGCTGATGTGTGCCCTGCATTTGCCGAACAGTGTCCGTGCCTCCAAATCTGCTACTACCACAATATGTTGGCTGCGCATGCATGAGCCAACATAAAAAGTAATTTTAAAACTGGGGGTGGCATTAAACATTAGCCTATAAGTGGCAATGTCATTTTGGCCTACTCAGTCACTTGTGCTGAATGCACCTGTATTACTGGTAAAAAAGCCACATCAATTCTGCTGATTGTATTCTTTTTAACATTAAAACAATATGTATGTCCAAACAACACTGAATAAGATTCTGTGTCACATGGAGAATTAATCCAGTAATAGAGTAAAAAAAAGGCTTATGGATCACTCTGGATAGATAGCGGTTATATAAGATATTTTACATAGCCATTAAAACTCTTAGCTTTGTAAGGCTGATATTGTGTAATGCAGGGGTTGAAATTAAATGGTGCAGCCACTAGTAAATACATAAATTCTACTACTAGCCAGAAGAACTAGTGACAGACAAATTCCACTGGAAGAAAGAAAGAAAAAATAAGTGCCTCAGCTGGGACCTGAATCCAGGCTGCCTGTAATACCATTGTGGCTCCACTACCAGCTGCGCCACCAAGGCAATTGGAATCTGGACTGTCCTGGTGCACATTACGCTTTCTCCTGTGCACAGACTGGTGCTGCATGGATAATTACATTTTCAGTCACAAGACAGTGTAGTGCACATTTATGGAACACTGTTGCAACAGCAGGTTGTGCATTGGAGAAATAGTAATGTGCTCTGGGACAGCCCAGTTTCCAGTTGCATTGGTGGCGCAGCTGATAGTACAACCAGAATGGTATTCTGGGTGGCCTGAGTTCAAGTCCCATTGAGGCACTTACTTTTTTCTCTTTTCTGTTTGTACAAATCCTACTGGCTCTAGAGACATTCCATTGGCCAAACTGGTGAATTTATTAAAATAAGACCACTACGTATATCTCATCCTCTTCTTCTTCCAGCTTTGGTCTGGCTATCAGTCACTGTCATTTACCTCAGTGGCATAAAGTCATCCTGCCTCCCACCCCACCATTCCCCAAAAAATCCATATCACTGATTGCCATTTTCTGTTTGACCCTGCCTAAAAATATTCCTTTGTCCTTGAGGTGCAATGTGTGCATGTGTACAATATGAGGTGCAATGTGTGCATGTGTACAGTGTGAGGTGCAATGTGTGCATGTGTACAATGTGAGGTGCAATGTGTGCATGTGTAGAGTGTGAGGTGCAGTATGTACAGGTGTACAATGTGAGGTGCAATGTGTGCATGTGTACAATGTGTGGTGCAATGTGTACAGGTGTACAATGTGAGGTGCAATGTGTGCAGGTGTACAGTGTGAGGTGCAATGTGTGCATGTGTACAATGTGAGGTGCAATGTGTGCATGTGTCCAATGTGAGGTGCAATGTGTGCATGTGTACAATGTAGCTATATTTTCTGTTGTGTCTAGCAGCTTACGGTCCATAGAGCTGAACTGTCAGGGGCACCGCCAACTGCAGCACTGGCACTCACTCATGGGCAGATAGGTTGGTGTGGGTAGATGAGTGGCAGCAGTACTTGGCCGTTTCCTGCCACTGACGGTCAGAGCGAAACTTGACCACACTCATCCCTTTCTCTCTCCAAGGGGAATCCACCCCCCCACCAGACAAATGGGGTGTTAATTTAGCAGTGATGAGTGACTGCAGTCTCAACATGGTTGAACCAGAAATACTCACAGCATTAGAGGCATTTGAGGAAGGTGGTGTTGATGTCTTTGGTGCTGAAAAATGCTGATCCCACTGATGGAAGTACAGATCTCCTCACTGCTGAATGTGATGCACTCAGTGCAGGAAGAGGATGTTCCTAATGATGGGGCTAGATATATGATGATATATATGATGATGACTCTGGGGCTAGATGTGATGTCTCAGTGAGGGATGTACAGCTCTTCATATTGCGGAATGCAGCGCCCTCATTAGTGAGGGTTGTACTGATGTTTCCAGCATGCACAATGTCCCTACTGGTGATCAAAATGTAGATCTTCCTGATGTTGTCTGGGATATACAGACCTTCCCAGCACTGGATATGATGTCCCCACTGCTGGATATGATGTCAACTGTATTGGGTGAGATGCCATCAGAGCTGGATGGATTTGATGTTCCAGCAGACAACACTGACCGTTATTGCTCCCTTCTGCTACTTAGACTCAGGCTGGTGCTGCTGCTGTCTCCCAGTGCTCAGGCTCCACTTCTCTATGCCACTTCCAAGGGCCCTCCTACAGAAGGCCCTGGATAGCACTGCAGCATTCTGATAGCCAAGGCTGGCAGTGCACCAATTAATAATAAGGACATAGAAGTCTCCCCTTATGGGGACTGTATGGATTATATCAATATTCACCACCTGGGGAAAAGGGCAGTGCTGCCATGCCCACCACTGTTGATGTGCTGTGTGGGCCTCTGACTCCCAGTCTCACCCCCTCCCTGGAATAGTTCTGGTAGCACCAGCCAACCCATAGAGATCACATATAAGTCTTTCTTGTATGTGATCTCTATGGGGATATGCTTGGGCAGGCAAGTAGTGGTGGGGGAACACTTAATAGTAGTCCATATTTTGTTAAGCAATTTGCCCACTTTCTTCTGGTAAACCTACTCTCATGTATCCCAAGAAGTCTTCTGGCTATACCAAGCAGCTTTAAAATGGCTTCTACTGGCAAAGATGACTGGGATGTTCAGCGTAGTTCTCTTTTTATGACAGAACCTCAAATCTTGTAATTTTTTTTAAGCCTCTACCCCCAAACATTTGCCCAGCAACACCCACACTTCTCTTTCTGCCAGGGGCAAGGGTGGGACTGCTGAGTATCTGTCAGTGCAGACAATGCCAGTTCTGCCACATGGCCAGTCAACACTTGTCCACCCTCCCAAGACTGATGACTTGATTTGCATGTCCTGTTTTTATTTTTATCATTACATTTGTATGTATGCACATTATGATACTATACTGTTCTAATTCTGTATAAATTAGACCTATAGTGTCACCTTTATCTATTCTTTAGTTCAATTCCTTTCCTGTCTATTCACTTACCCATACTATTTCCCATGTTTGTTGTTTCCTGCCCCCCAAATACTACTGTTTCCTTATTTCTGTTCTCCACCCTTTACTTTTCTACGTTATCCTTTTCCCATCCTGCCAGTTTTACTCTGCCTTGTGTTTGCATACATATCTTGTTAGCTCATCTTCCTATTTTCACTGGTATCTTTGGTAACAGGGTGTTTAATATTGTTTCACTATGGTGCTTACAAAATGTAAAGCGTTC
The DNA here is from genome assembly GCA_016271365.2 of Neoceratodus forsteri. Lineage (NCBI taxonomy): Eukaryota > Metazoa > Chordata > Ceratodontiformes > Ceratodontidae > Neoceratodus > Neoceratodus forsteri. The sequence goes on from CM028131.1 coordinate 1,178,510,596, forward strand.
CACACAGATGTGCTATACACATGCCAGTCTTTATAATTCCTATTTTTGGAGATCACTTTAAACTTACTGTTGAAATACGTGACTATTGTGCAATAGCCGTACCCCCTGATGGAGCCTCACACTACAGAAATGAAACACCAGGGTCACAGTGCTGTGATTCAATAGCTGCAGAAACCCTGATGGCTTGACTTTTTAACTTGTGAGTTGAGGTGTGCAGAAGCTGTGCTAGTGAAACCAAGCCGCCCTGAACCCATGTGGCTCAGCTTCCATGACACCTGAGCTGAACCTTGCTGGTTCGGATCTCGGGTTTTTTTTTTCCAGCTCCCCTGGTCAGGCTTAAGAGAGGTCAAAGGGTGCAGAGAGGAGTTGGTGCACAACAAGATACTCCGGTTTGCACATGTGCAAACCAGAATATAGAGGAGCTTGGCTCTGACTTCCAGGCCATTACATATCAGCCAGTAAGCAGAGAGGGCAAATAATTTGCTAAGAGAGACCGGGAGTGGCTCAGTGGGGTGGGAAGGGAAGGGGTTTCCTTTCCATTGTTGTTGCCACCCTCACCACCACTAAGAAGAACAGGAAAAAAAACACAATAAGTGACAAAACTCAAATAATAAAAAAAACCAAAAAATGAAGGGGACAAGACTGAAGTGAGGTGCACCAGGGACTGGCTGTGTGTGTGTGTGTGTGTGTGTGTGTGTGTGTGTGTGTGTGTGTGTAGGGGGGGGTGCAGTGATACCACGTTCCTGAAGAAAAAGTTTTATAGCCTAAAAAAAGGCAACATGACAGGAAACTGTGTGTGTGGGGGGTGGAGTGGGAGACTGCAGTGCTGCTCTACTAGCCCGAATGTGTTAGCAGTAGACCTGGGTTTGATATCTCCACTGGCATACTGTGGCTCTGAGGAAGCCACTGGACATAACCACCTCAAAGTTCCTGAGTTGCCCCTGAAAACAAGCATTTGTGCCTAGTGGGCCTTATCCAGTTAACTATAGAAAAAAAAAAGACAGTTGCATACACAAAAGTCAGATCCAGTAAAGGGCAGGCTTGAGTCACGTGTGAAAGCTTTTTGGAGGGAGAGGGGGCAACATGACACTACCGACAGTTGAGTGACCTCTGTCTGCAGTGTTATCAGCAATTTCCCCAAGAAGCAGGAGTCAGACCATTTTTTGTGTAGTCCTGTAAAAAAAAAATTCACTGTGCAAGCAGAACCAGTAAAGGCTTGCATCACATATGACTCCTTTTGGGAGGGAGGTGAGGCGGTAACCCAGCAGTTGAGTAGCCTCTGTTTGCAGTGTCTCCAGCCAATTCCCACATAAGTAGGAATCAGGACAGGACCATTTTTTGTGTAGTCCTGTAAAATAATAAATTGTGCAAGCAGAGCCAGTAGAGGCTTGCATGTTGTGTTATATATGCAGTCATTTTAGGGGAAGGGGGCAGCCCAGAAGTTGAGTAGCCATTTCCCACACAAGCAGGAGTCAGGACAGGACCATTTTTTGGGGTGTCCTCTAAAAAATAAATTGTGCAAGCAGAGCCAGCAAAGGCTTATGTCACATGTGAAACCTTTTTGGAGGAAGGGGGCAGCCCAGCAGTTGAGTAGCCTCTGTCTTCTGTGTCACCAGTCATATGCCACACAAGCAAGAGTCAGGACAGGATCATTTTTTTGTGCAGCCCTGTAAAAAAATAAATTGTGCAAGCAGAGCTAATAAAGGATTATGTCATTTGTGAAACCTTTTTTGGAGGAAGGGTGCAGCCTGGCAGTTAAGTAGCCTCTGTCTGCAGTGTCACCAGCCATTTCCCACACAAGCAGGAGTTGGAGCATGGGCAGGAGGACCATTTTTTTTCTGGTCCTGTAAACTTACGTGTGACTGTCATGTGTGAAATATTTTGGAGAGAGGGCGTGGTCTGGCAGTTAAGTAACCTCTGTCTGCAGTGTCACCAACTATTTCTCACACAAGCAGGAGTTGGGCCAGGACCATATTTTTTTTTGTGTGTGGTCCTGTAAAAAATAAATTGTGCAAGCAGATCCAGTAAAGGCTTGTGTCACATGTAAAACCTTTTTGGAGGGAGGGAGGGAGCAGTTCTTGGCAATTGCACAGTAGCCCCAACTTGTAGTCTTGCTAAATAACCAGTTCATATTCACACCTTGCCTTGAGACATGTACTGCTCATCATGATTGCCACATACTTCCTCAAGGTGACTGAGGAAAGTAGTACAGTTAGGTACTCCTAACTTCTGAACTTATTAAAACTACTTTTACTACAGTGGACTTTAAACTTGAAACATATGAAACTCTGTTTCAAGACATTCAGTGGGTCTTTGATACCCTCAAACATTATACTAGTTCTGGCCCAGATAACATTAGCTCCAGATTCCTTATAGAAACTAAGGATACAATAATTCTCCCCCTGACTATCATATTCAAAAAATCATTACATGAATCCTCAGTCCCAAATGACTGGCATACTGCCACTGTCACACCCATTTTTAAACAAGGCTCTCATTCTAAAATTGAAAACTACAGACCCATCAGCTTAACATCCATACCATGTAAACTCATGGAAAAAATAATTAAACATCAACTTGAAAAAGAAATGTCTATATTAAACATTAATGATGAATATCAACATGGTTTTAGAACAGGATACTCATGTACTACAAACTTGATTCGTTTTTACAATTATATTAGTTCCAACCTTGACTGTAAAATACCAACAGATGTCATTCTTTTAGATTACAGCAAGGCCTTTGATAAAGTATCACATAGTATCCTGATCAGTAAACTAAATCAGCTAGGTTTTTCAGCACCCATCATATCCTGGATAAATAACTGGTTGTGCGGTAGAACGCAAAGGGTTAGGGTGAATGGGGTGCTTTCAGGTGTGGATGTGGTGGCAAGTGGTGTCCCACAGGGCACAGTCCTGGGTCCGGTATTGTTTAATCTTTTCATCCGTGACATGTATATCTCACCACACAACACAATGGTTAAATTCGCTGATGATACTAAACTTGGAGGAATGGTAAACACCCCTACAAATTGTCATAACTTGACTTTGGATCTTTTACTGATTGAACAATGGGCCAGTACTAATAAGATGTATTTTAATGTAACTAAATGTGCTGTATTACATTTTGGAAAAGACAACCCAAAACAAAAGTACAACTTGAATAATAGTATAATTAGGGTATCTTCAATAGAAAAGGACTTGGGCATCATGGTGAATGACAAATTGTCATCCTCATCTCATTGTTCAAAAATTGCTAATCAAACAAATGCTTTACTGCATAGAATTAACAAAACATTTATTTCTAAAACAGAAGAATGTCTATTGTCACTGTAAAGGTCACATGTAAGGCCATATCTTGACTATGGATCACCATTTTGGAACCCTTACTTAAAGGAAGATATAAACAAAATTGAACAAATACAACAAAGAGCTACCAGATTAGTACCACATCTTGCTCATTTAGAGTATGAAAGTAGATTAAAAAAAATGGACTATACTCTCTAGAGTGAAGACGAACCAGAGGTGACCTTTTACAATTGTTCAAAATACTTAAATCACCTGAACAAATGAAACTATGTGGTATTGTTTATTCAACAAGAAAAATTGTACCGAGGCTGCATAATAGACAATTGGAAATAGAAAAAGTAAACAACAACCAGAGATTAAACTTTTTTACTATTAGATCACCCAGAATATGGAATAAATTACCTCAAGATATTGTCAATTCAACAAATATATCAATATTCAAGAATAAATTAGATAACTGGATGAATAAACGGTACCTGGGTGTATGACCCATCAATATGGAGGACAATCCAGACTCTCTCAGTGATCACTCCCCCATTCTATTCCACTGGTCAACCTCAGTCCCCAAATCCATAGCACAGTCCACATGCCGGTGGCATCTAATACCTGGTGGACTGATAAAACTTAAGGAACTTCTGTCCCAAATTGACTGGTCTCCTATACAGGCAACTCCTGACATCGACACAGCTCTCTCCTTCTTTACCCAAACTTTTAATAATGCCTGTGATATCTTTGCCCCAGTGTTGACCCGCCATTCTAAAAGGAAGAATGCCCCTAGGTTACCCAGCTTTGATCCACCAGCTCAAACATAGGGACAACCTATGGCACCGTGCCATTGAGACTGGCGGTCCCAATGACAGAGCGGTTATATGCTGCTGCCGAAACAAGTGCACTCGGGCCATCAGAAAAGAGCCAAGTCTGAGCACTATCGGTCCTTACTCACTGCCTCATGGGGGAATTCCAGAGCGTTCTGGGATAACATTAAACAGTTAAATGGAGTGCACACTCCCCCACCAGATCAACATTAATGGTGTGATCTCCTCAGACCCAGCCCTCATAGCCAACCACCTCAACACCTCATTCACTGACCTTAGACCTATCCTCCCTACAAATTTTTTTGACCCTCCTCCCCCAGCACCTGCCGTAAATCTTTCTCGCCCTTATTTTCTCCTCTGCCATGTTTCTGCCCAAGAACTTAGGCCGCACCTTGTCACTGCCCTCAAGAGTAATAGTACAGACAGTGACACCCTGGATCCGTGTATCCTATGGCTGGTCTTAGACACAGTCCTTACCCCGATCACATGCCTCATCAACCACTCTCTTTGCCTGGGGAAGGTTCCAACTGCCTGGAAAGTCACCACTGTCACCCCTATCTTTAAAGGTGGTGATAGGACTGTGGCTGGAAACTATCGACCGATCTCCATTCTCTCCTCTCTCCAAGGCCTTGGAAAAGTGGTGGCCTCTCAAATCTCTGACTACCTCTCCACCTACAATGTCCTTTGTCCTGAGCAGCATGGCTTCCAGTGGGCCACAGTACCAACACAGCTCTCCTAGAGTTCTCCAACTTTCTCACTCCTCCTTAGACACTGGTTCTCTGGCTGGTGCTGTCTTCATTGACCTCTGAAAGCTTTCGACACTGTCTCCCACCCCTCCTTCTTGATGCTTTAGTCTCTCTGGTTTTGCTGCTGGGCCTATCTCCTGGTGCACCAGTTATCTGTCTGACCGCTCACAGCGTGTAAAAATTAATGGGACCTACTCAGACATCTGTCCCATCTTTTCTGGGGTTCCCCAGGGCTCCATTCTGGGCCCCTTACTATTCTCCCTTTACCTTAACACCCTTCCACGCTCTTGCTCGGGGAACATTCTATTGAACGCTGATGATGCAGTCATCTTTGCCTCAAGTTGTAACCCTACTGCCCTCCAGGACTCGCTGCAGAAGTCCTTCACTGAAGCCGAGGGCTGGTTCAAGGAACATAGATTGGTGATAAATCTTAAAAAACCAAAAACCATGTTCTTCACTCATCCCCAAAACAAGTCCTGCAACTTCAAACTCCTCATTCACTCTGGGTCCTCATTCCCCTCAAACAAGTTTGCTCCTATAAATACCTAGGGATCCATTTGACCCCTCCCTCTCCTTCCATGGACACATCGCTGCCCTAGCCACTGCCACTAATATCCGATTGGGCATCTTACGCCGGTATAAACACTGCCTCCCGGAGGCTCTTCGACTCGCAGTCACCTCCTCTATCCTGTCCCTAGTGGACTATGGACTGCCAGTGTATGGTGCTGCTGATCAGACCGCACCCATAAAATTCACACTACTCTGAATAAGGCCTGCAGGTTAATCACTGGAGCACCTAGGATGACACACACCTGTCTACTGTATGCTAAAGCGCTGGTACTTGATCTCGATGAGCGCCTCAAATATCTTACCTGTACCCTTACAAAAAAGACCCTCCTTGGGCTTTCCCCACCAGGATTGACCACCACCATATGCCGCTCTGTCCCACTATTTCATACTCGGACCTCTGGGAAAACCTCTCTTGTTACCCCTAGAGCTAGGACCTCTCACGGCCAAAGAGCCTTCAGCTTTAGGGCCCCCTCCTGGTTCAACACACTGCTCCCCTCCATCTCGGAAGTTCCAACTATATCGTGCTTCAAAACTTCCTTACGTAACCACCTTATTAACACCCGATGCTGTAACTGCCACTAGTCAAAGCTGTACTCAATACTTATGACAAAGCTTATTACTAAGCTGCTAAGGACGACATAACTCTGGTATTGTTTGCATCCATCCTACCTGTACCAGCTTGTTTGTATCTATGTCTTAATTTTACTGTTATACTTATGTGTTGTACTGCTATACTGTGTATTTTGGTTTGTCTTACTGTGACAAGGTACCTTTGTAAATGAGCCTATGGCTCAAAGGTTTTCCAAACTGCTGTTTAAATAAAATAAAATAAATATAATCCCGATGGGCTACTAGCCTACTTTTGTCCAAAAAAACAAGTAAACCAAGGCACTGGGATTTTTCTTTGAAGGCAGCAGGCTTCATTTGTGATCAGCAACTGTTATTTGAGAAAATTCTTGAATTTTAAAATAAAGATGAGGGGAGTTGGCCTGTGAAGCAAGTTTCCAAGACAAAAACAGCAATTCAGAAAAAAAGAGTTGTCTCAAAAAGTGCTTCTTCTACTGCAGTAGGTGCATCCTCTTTATGGATAGTAGCTTCCTCATGCTCCAAGTCCTTGTCTTCTGAGATCCCATCATGTTTGTCTGCTGCTGTAGATGATACCCAGTTAACAAATTCAGGTCAAGTAAAAGGCAACAAGGAAAGCTTATGCGATGAACTAGCAACTAAGAAAAGTAGATTTGCCAAAGGTACAGGTATTTTAAAAAAGGACAGTTGCAGGTGCTACATGTAGTAGAAAGGAAAGAATAAGCACACATGGATACATTATGCCACTTTCTCAAGATTCTTTGGTTCTCATTCCTCTGTGAGCTCTTCAGAGTCAGACCATGTGGATAGCAGTGGCAGTGAGTACATTCCTGAAACAGAGGCAGTGCATGATGAGGAGTCTGATGATGAGGGCTTGTAGCCAGAGGAACCTGTGAGATGTCAGACAAAAAAACCTAGGGAAAGGTCATCAGAGGAAAGGTCATTAGAGGCCAGTGAAAGGGAAGTTATGCCTGACTTGCCTGTCTCCTCCGTTGAGGACAGGCCCCATACCCAATCATCCAGTGAAGACATTGAGGAAAATAATCAAAATATAGAAATTAACACAGACATGGTGGATGATGATTCAGAAGTTGTAATGCCAGGGACAAAAACAAAAAAGGCATCATTTTCCACTTGGAGTTTTTTTCACCTTGACCCAAAGTTTAGTATGCAAGCAATACACTGTTTATGTAAGGCCTCTTTCAGCAGAAAAACACCTAGCTTCACCTGAGCTCTTTCCTTCTAGCTTTCTTGAAAGGACAGAACTAAGAACCTTACCAGAGTAAGGGAAAGGATTAAGACTTTTGGTTAGGCAGATTTACTGTGTGTTGTTGTTTTTATTTTGTACTCACAGGGATTGTTGCTCTTTGTTGCTAACATTTTATTGCTTTATTTTTTTCTCTGATTCACATTGCTGTTGCTGGGTATACCTTCTGCTGCATTATTACAAGGTGTGCCTACAGGTGTGTGCTAACAGATTACTTCTGTAATCTTCTGATTCAAATTGTCTTTTGCAAGGTATATCTTCTGTTACTGCTTTATTTTTCTCTGTAGCAAAGTGTTTCTTATAGGGTATATCTTCTGTGAAATTATTACAGGTGGTGCTTACAAATTTGTGACTTTTTATCAATAGGCTAAGCAAAATTACTGTTTGCCCCTATTTTATTTATTTCCTTTTTGCTGAAAAGTTTTTTTTGTCTCAGAGGTGTTGTGGTCTCCTACTCACATTGAAGGAGCAAATTGATTTCCTCTCACAGCTTTTCCAGGGGATTAGGTGTGTATTCTGGGGGTGGAGCTGGCAAACTGCCAGCAACTTCCAACAGAAAGAATGGTTAAAAGGTCAGGTTAGTTGATATCTTGGAGGTGGAAAGCTAGGTTTGCTGGCCAAGGCACCTAGCTTCACCTTACTCTTTGTTGCTAACATTTTATTGCTTTATTTTTTTCTCTGATTCACATTGCTGTTGCTGAGTATACCTTCTGCTGCATTATTACAAGGTGTGCCTACAGGTGTGTGCTAACAGATTACTTCTGTAATCTTCTGATTCAAATTGTCTTTTGCAAGGTATATCTTCCGTTACTGCTTTATTTTTCTCTGTAGCAAAGTGTTTCTTACAGGGTACATCTTCTGTGAAATTATTACAGGTGATGCTTAAATTTTTGTTACTTTTTATCATTAGGCTAAGCAAAATTACTGTTTGCCCGTATTTTATTTATTTCTTTTTTGCTGAAAAGGTTTTTTGTCTTAGAGGTGTTGCAGTCTCCTTCTCATATTGAAGACAGGGAAAGTGAGAAAGCAGCCACAGCTTTCTTGAATCAAGGAGGTTATTTTCTAGACTGGCTGAGAAAGTGGTGTTTTAAGCAGGATATACCCTGTATTGCCCACTGGAAATCATTTTCAGATTGTTCTTCCTTGTTTTGCTGGGATGGTTTACATCTCAGTCGTAGGGGTAGTACACTTATGGGGAAAAGTATCACTAAAATCATAAATCATTGTTTAAACTAAAAACAATGGGGGAGAATGGGTTTATTCCCAATTCTCTGAATACTTACCAATATATTATTACAACTAAATGTAAATTCCTAGCTTTGAATGCAAGATCTTTAAACCAACTCAAATTAGTAGAACTAGAAGCCAAATGTAAAACTTTAAATATAGGTGTGGTGGGAGTAACTGAAACTTGGTGGGACACATCTTCAATTTGGTCCAGAGAAATTCCAGGTTATAAATTATATCATAAAAACAGATTAGATAAGCAAGCGATGGAGTTTGTATGTACATACGAAATTATATTCCTTCTTCTGAAGTGTGTTCTTCCTTTCCTTAGGAAAGTATATGGGTTAAAATCTTATTTAAGAAGCAGTCCTAAACAACTATTGGTAACATCTATCGACCTCCATCTGAAAATTCAGATTACACAACTGATATGTTTAAAGAAATTATACATTTTTCAGAATCTCAAGATACTATAATATTTGGTGACTTTTACCTCCCTCATATTAACTGGGACTCATTCTCAGGACAGTCCTATGACAAGAAAGGACTAATAGATATGTAGTTAGTACTGGATTACAACAACTTGTTACTGAACCCACTCGAGGTCCTAATATTTTGGATCTATTATTTACTAACATAGAGCAACAAATTAGCAATTTACAGATTTGGGATCCACTTGGGACCAGTGATCATTCATTTATTCTTTTTGAAATTCAACAGTTTAAAACTGTACAAAGGAAATTACACTGTACAAAAAATTATAATAAAGCACATTTTTCTAAAATCAATGAATACTTATAAAACATAAACTGGGAATCTAATCTGCTTAATTGTATAACACAACAAGCTTGAGACTTTTTTAAAAACATTGTACATTATTTGAAAAATACCTTTATTTCATCTAAGAGGAAATTTAACAATAAAGGAAAAATTCCCCCTTGGTTCAACAAGACAGTTAAAAATCAGATTAAATTAAAAATTAAACTTTTTAGGAAACTTAAGAATAGTTCTGTTTCCATTTAAAACTACTCTATTACATAAATACAGACTATCTGTGAAAAACTAAAAAAATTCTATTAAATTGGCAAAAATAAGCTAGAATTTAAACTAGCTCACACAAAGACTGTCACAAATCTCTTTTCTCCTGTATAAATAGTAAAAAGGTGTATCAAGGACCATTGGTCCCATTATAACCAATGGCTCTTCTCTATCTGATATAGAAACCTCAAATCTCTTTAATAAGTACTTTTGTTCTGTCTTCTCTCAAAAATCACCTATTAGTACATTTAAAGTTCACCACATAGATTATCATAGGTTCTATCCAACTGACATTTTACAGGCTATCAAAAAACAAAGCAAAAAAATACTAGTCTGGGCCCAGATGGTATTCATCCATGGTTTCTGATTGAAACCTCTATAAATATTTCTATACCCTTGTCAATTATCTTCAACAAATCCTTACAAGAAAGCATTGTACCAAATGATTGGTGTTCAGCAATAGTTACTCCCATATTTAAAAAAGGCAATAGAGGTTATGTGCAAAATTATCATCCAATTAGCCTGACCTCAGTGGCTGGTAAATTAATGGAACGAGTAATGAAGTCTCTAATAGATCAAGATTGTAAAAAATTAGGAATTTATGATTCAAATCAGCATGAGTTTACTCCCAAATATTCCTGCACTACCAATCTGATATCTTTTTACAATAATATAAGTACTCTACTAGATGTGGGTATCCCTACTGATGTAATTCTTTTGGACTTTAGTAGAGCTTTCGATAAAGTCTCACATGAAAAACTCATTACTAAAATGAACAATCTAGGTTTGTCACCTGATATTGTCAGCTGGACTTTAAACTGGTTGACAAATTGTTCTCAGAGAGTCAAAATTAATGATATCTCCTCTGATTCGGGTAGTATGACAAGTGGTGTACCACAGGGGTCGGTGTTGGGACCAACATTATTTAATCTCTTTATCAGTGATTTACAAGCAGGGCCAAATAACTTCATGGTTAAATTTGCAGACAATACTAAATTGGGGGGCAAGGTTAATAATCAAGAAATATTTCTGCATTAAAGAAGGATTTGGAAAAATTAACACTTTGGGCAAATGAAAATCATATGCAGGTTAATCAAGACAAATGTTTAGTAGTGCATTTCGGTGTAAATAATTGAAAAACAATATATTATATAAACGGACTACCACTTCACTCATCAAATTGTGAAAAAAGATTTAGGGATATATGTTAATAATAGACGTACATCAAATGATCACTGTGTTAGAACTGCTTGCATGACCAACAGAACTTTGAGGCAAATAAAACGCACTTTTGTTAATTGCACTGAACAATGCCTTATTCCATTGTATAGGGCATACATTAGAACATATCTAGACTATGATTCCCATTTCTGGAATCCAAGCCCCAAAAAAGACATAGCAATTCTTGAACAGGTTCAAAGGAGAGTAACAAGAATGATTCCAAGATTAACAAACTTGGATTATCAGAACAGATTAAAGGCTACTGGTCTCTTCTCTCTTCAAACTAGAAGATTAAGAGCCGATATGCTTATGGTTTTTAATTTAATAAATTCACCAGATCTAATGGAAAAATGTGGTCTAACGCTCTCCAAAAGAAGACATGTTCCGAGAGTGCATAATAAACAGCCTGAAGTAAAAACTTGTAAAACCAGCAAAAGGGGAAACTTTTTTCCAATAAGAGCATTCATTGTATGGAACACCTTGCCACAAGAACTGGTAGAGGCAACTAGTGCCACTGTCTTTTAAAAACAAATTAGATGTCTGGTTGAGGGATAATAGATAGATAATGTCCCACATAGTGTAGGGAACAGTCTTGATGGGCTCTGGCCTTCTTCTGTTCTTTCGTACCAAGTAATACCAAGTAATAGTAATGTACTGAACTGAATTATTACTTTTTGGACCTGTGTAAGTAACTAGTATTGATTCTGTTTTTGAGGTGGACTTTTCTTAGTTTTAACTTTAATTTGCCTGGGAGGAACTGTAGCTGGGAGATATTTGCAGTCAGTTGTGACTAGACCTGTTACTTAGCCTTTGTGAAATAGGTGTCTGAAAGGAAGGAAGGCACTCCCTGGGTGGAGGGTGAGAGTTGTAGGTGATTGATTCTGGACAGCATAGGTTTACTCCCACCCACCCTTCCACTTACTCCACCTGCCCCAAGCACATAACTTCCTTTATACCAGGGGCTCTGACATCACTTCCTCAAAACTTCTAACAACATACAGCTTTTCATATCCTTAAAGGCACAGCACACTGAATGGGGGACACTCACAAGCTTGCACACACTAAAACAAGAACAAAAACCAAAAAAGCATCTGTAACTGGAAGGGACACAGACATGTAGGGAGTGGTGCAATGCACTGGCTGTGGAGCAGCAGTCTTCCAGGAGACATTCTGGAAACTGCATCACTGTCCTATTTGCAGGCACCTCTCTGGTCTGAGGGAGGAGGTTGTTCATCTCCATGCTGACCTGGCAAGTATTCGGGAAACCTGCTCCTCCACCCAGGGACCACCCAGGCCACCACCACTACCTCAGAGGTTGCCAAGAAAGAGGAGTGGTTGGACCATGGTGGGCTCAGGGAGGGTGACGGTGGTAGAACAGAGGTGCATCCCTCCAGTTGTGCCTCTCCACAATTCATTCACCACTCTGGTGAAGCATGGTTCCTCTATGGAGGCACCTGTAGTGGAGACCAAGGAGGATGCTGGGAACCTCCACAAGGGAGACCCATAGGAGGGTGGCCCAGGACCCCACAGGGGAAGGAAACAACTCCTAGTGGGGGACTCCATTGTTGGGGGGTAGAACTGGGGAAGGGAGGGGAAAGGGAGTAAAGGTTCCTGCCCAGTGCCAAGGCTTGAAGGGACAGGAAATGAATCCTCAGGATCATGGGAGCAGCAACACGGGGGAGGGAGCTGGATGTCATTATCCACCTAGGGATGAATGACCTGGCTGAGAATGGGATCAGAGCAGTGCAACAGGAGTTTGTGGAGTTGGGAAGGGGCTTAGACAAGTAGCACACATGGTAACTTTCTTGGAAGTGCTACCTGTCTATGGCATGGATGAGGCTAGGGCACTCCGCACCATGGGATTCAATTACTGGTTGAAAAGCTGTTGTAGAGAGCAGGGATTTGGCTTCATTGGGGACTGGGGCTCCACCTGGAGGGATGCAGGCCTATACAGATGCGATGGTCTGCATCTATCCTGGAGGGAACCCAGGATCCTAGGTGATAGGTTTAAATGCTTCAATGGCAAGCACTTAAACTAGCCAAGGGGGGAGACACTGAAGAGGAGAAAGGAAATCCTAGCCCTTCCAAAAAATCAAGGTAATTAGTGAGGTAAACATCAAAATAGAGCAGTAGATAGGGAGAAGGGCAGGGGTAAATGGAGAAAAAGACAAAGGCAGTAGGGACAGGGATGGGGCAAAAAGAAATATAGCCATAAAAAAATGGAGGGTAATGAGTACCAATGCCCGTAGTCTAGGTAAAAAGCTCCCTGAAATGGTGGCCTTGATGGAAGAGGGATGCCTGGATATTGTGGCAGTCCCAGAAACATAATACACAGAGACCCATGACTAGGATGTCAACATACCAGGGTACACAATCTACAGGAGGGGCAGGAAGGGAAGAAGAGGAAGAGGAGAAGTAGCTCTCTATATAAGGGAAGGGATAAAAGCAATATAACTAAAGGGTAAACAGGGAGGAGAGGAGGCACTGTGGGTCACCCTGGAGACTGGCAATGGCTCCACAATCTACACAGGGGGTTGTATACAGACCCCATCTTAGGGGGAGGAAATAGACAAGGAAATGATAGAAGACATCCTTGGGATGGCAGAGAAAGGGGAGATATTAGGAATAGTGGATAATAGGGGTTTCTAGAACACAAGGGGGGAGGGCCTCGACACCCAACTAGGGATCTGAGGTTTGAGCAGACTCGATAGACCATAAGGCCTAATCTGCTGGCAATTAGTATGTTAGTATATTGCTGATGGGAGACCTGAATATGCCAGATGTTAACTGGAGCACCTTTGCTGCAGCCACATCCAAGAGCAGGCCCATTCTCGATGCCCTACAGGGGGCATGCCTCAGACAGCTAGTTTTGGAACCCACTCGGAAGAGAGCAATCTTAGACCTGGTACTCACAAACGGGGATGGAGAGAGGATCTCTGATCTTGAAGTGGGTAGCCATCTGGGAACAAGTAACCACCAAACAGTGTGGTTCATGATAAACTTAGCTGTAGAGTCAAGCCACACAAAAGTGAAGGTACTGGACTTCAGGAGGGTGGATTTTGACAAAATGGGAGAGTGCCTCAGAAAAGCACTAGCAAACAGGCAGGAAGGTGGGGTCAAAACCGCCATCACAGAGGCAACAAGTCTTGTTGTGAAGCAAATAATCAAATCAAAATGAAAGACAAAACCACTATGGTTCTCAAAAGAAGTGGCAGGGAAGGTAAAGGAAAAAAAGATAGCATTCAGGAAGTATAAAGAAACACAGAAGGAGCAGAACAGAGGACTGTATCAGTTAAAGCAGAAGGAAGCAGGTAAGGCAGTCAGAATAGCAAATGTCCAAACCAAGGAAAAGATGGCCAACTTGGTTAAGGAGGGGGATAAAACCTTTTATAGGTACATTAGGGAGCAAAGAAAGACTAAGGCAGGGATACTGAGGCTGAACAAAGAGGAAGGTGGTTGGGCATTGAGCAACAGTGAAAAAGCAGGGATACTGAACAAATGCTTCTGTTCAGTATTCACAATGGGAAAGCAGGGGGAAATACTGAATCCGGTCAATAGAAGCACTCTGGATAGGGGAGTTGATAATAGTCCTTTCACAGAAGAAAGGGTTCTGAAAGAACCCTTAAAACTGAAGGTGGATAAAGCAAAGGGGTCTGATGGGATTCACCCCAGAATTTTAAAAGAACTATGGGAAGAACTAGTAACACCACTGACTACACTTTTTAATAAATCATGGGAGGATGGGTCGGTACCTGAGGACTGGAGGAGGGCAGATGTGATTCCCCTTCACAAAAGTGGGAGCAACACAGAGGCAGGAAACTACAGACCTGTCAGTTTGACCTCTGTGGTAGGGAAAATTATGAAATCTCTTCAAAAGGAAGAACTGTTGAGTACCTAGAGCCAGTGGGGCACAGGACCAAAAGCAGCATTAATTCACAGCAGGAAGGTCATGTCGGACAAATCTAATTGATTTCTTTGACTGGGTGACCAAAGCAGTAGACCAGGGAGGGTCTGTGGACATGACCTACCTAGACGTTAGCAAGGCATTTGACATAGTCCCACACAAAAGATTAATAAACAAATTAGCCAGCCTGGGAGTGGGTTCTAGGGTGGTAGTCTGGGTAAAACAGTGGTTGAACAACAGGACACAGCGAGTAATAGTAAATGGAGTCCACAGTGAAGAAAGGAAGGAACTAGAAGGGGGACAGGATCAGATCTACAGTACAGTAGTTTCTTCTTCTTGTTTTTACATTGTTTCTTGTGGATTCTACTTGGTAGAAGGTTATTTCTTTCCTTTCTTACTACTAAGGGGCTAGCAGTATATTGTTTGGGGCTGTTGGAATTTTGAAACCTGTTTTGGTAGCTATAAGTAGGCTCATTTGTTTGATGATTCACTGTGTGGCAGGCTGCATTTGTGGAGGCCTATTTCTTCTGTTTTGAAATAAAATTGGTGTGATTTAACTGGATCTGTTTCTTTGAATTGGAGACCTATATCTTCAAATCCAAGCCTATTCTGATGTGTTGTTGGTGAAGCTGTTTGAATTGGAGTCCTGTTTCTTTGGGTAGCAAACTTATTTTGGGGGCTTTGAGTAGAATTGTGATTCATTGTTGCTGGCTTCACTAGCTGCAAAGTTTTAGTGCAGAGTGGGGGAAGGGTGCTAATGGTCTGACGAGAGGCCTCAGCTACCTGATTGTTTCTGGAAGACTTGGGCTGTTCCTACCCCACAAACCCCTCACCCCACCCACCCCTGGTCCATGATTTCCTTTTACCAGGAGTTCTGACATCACTTCCTCAAATGGGCAAAGGATATGCACCTGTCATAGCAGAAGCAGACATCCAGGAAAGGAACAGCAGCAAGTGAAGAGGTGACTGCTATCTCGGTGGAAGGGAAGTAAATGCAAATCTAGGAGCTTTCATTATTACTTCTTCGCATAGATATTGCATTGGGGAAAGGAGGAATAGGAGTTTGAAGAAGGTTGTGCAATGGCTTCTTAAAGTCTCTTTTTGAGTGTGGATAGGAAGGATAGGAATACAAAAAGCAGTTGCTCAATATATCTAAACGTGTGCAACAAAGGAGCTAAGGGAAATAAAGAAAAGATTGTTTTGCACTGATAGAGGGGGGAGAGGGGAGACTTGGGGGAATGTTTGGTATCCTGCATCTGGAAGAGTGGGGGGTCATTGGTGGGCAATGACAGCAGTGGGTAGGGTGGTAGGCTACAACAACTGCGGTGCACCAATCTTTCTAAAAATTGCCTGGAGTATGGGAGGATGTTTAGTGTGCAACCACACAGAAAAACTTAGAAAGGAGATTGAGGGTCTACAGGAGGAACTAAGACAGACAAGGCAGATTGGGGTGGGTTTAGCCCAATACTGGAGGGAGGAAGAAGGGGAGATGAGGGAGGGCAATTTAAGCCAACAGTGGTGAGGAGAGGGTCAGAAGAAGGGAAGCAGAGACAAAGGGGAACCAGGCCAGGAAGAACAATTGCCGGGGAAACCAGGTTAGGAGACAAAAGACAAATGGAAGGAGGAGATAGGGACTTGTGAGGGGAGGCGAATAAGTGGCAAAAGTCATGGAGTGGAAAGGAGATAGCAGGTTACTATGAATAGAGAGGGAGCGGGCATTTGTGAAGGGTCTTCAGAAAATAGTTTTGCACTGCTAGAGAGGAAGAAGGTGGAAGAGGGAAATGATGAAATTAGAGGAGTAATTGATAAATGCCTGGACCAAACTGGAGCAGGGGGAAATTCTGCTCAGAGAATTGCAACAGGGGTAAAAGGGGGAAATAATGTGCAGGAGGAAGAAGAGCTGGAAATGAGAGAGGGAGAAGAATGGAAGCAAGCAGGGAGTAAGACGGTGGAATCTTAGTGCTGGGGACTCAATACTAAGAGGAGTCAGGTGGGGTACGCAAGGGGGAGAGGCATAGTCGATTTGGGTGAGGCCATGCCAGGAATGACAGCGGAAAGGGTGGGACAATCTGTTCTGAAATATGCTAGAAGGGGTAGGGACAAGCCTAATTTAATTATACATCATGGGACAAATGACCTGGCTGACAAGACAGTAGATATAGTCCAGAGGAGGTTTGAGGAACTAGCACAAGTATGTGAGGGGGCAGGAAGATCAATAACTTTTTCAGAGATACTTCCGGTGCCAAAGGCAAGTACAACAAGAAAGCTGAGAATAGAGGAATTTAACGGATGCCTAAGAACCTGGTGTTGTGCTAAAGGGTATGGGCTGTTGGGGTGGGGAGGGACCTGGGAGAACAGTAGTCTCTATGCAAGGACAGACTACACTTGAGTGAAGAGGAAAGAAAGTGTTGAAACAGAGGATGGAGGAGTACATAGAGGAAGTTGGGAGTTTAAACTAGGAGTGGGGTGGCAATTGGGAAGAGATATGCAGAGACCACAGGTTGGGAAACCATATGAGCTTACCCCCATAACAGTGACAAAGGACAAATGGCAAGTACTATTGGTGATGCTAGGAAAGGGGGGCAGGATGGGAGGGGGGGAAGAGTGGAAGGTGGTTACTCTTAATGCTAGGAGCTTTGGGAGGAAAACTGCAGAGTTACAGGTTCTCATGGCAGAGGGAGAGGTGGACATTGCAGCCATCACAGAAACATGGGCCACCCAATACAATGACTGAGACCTGTCTGTACCAGGGTACAGGTTATTTCGTAGGGACAGGGTGATTGGGAAAGGAGGGGGTGGCACTATATGTGAAGGAAGGACTGAAGTGCAAAAGGGAGGAAGGGGAGAAGGGTAGTACGGAGTCACTTTGGATGCAAATCCAGGATTCCAAGAATAGGATTCTTAGAATGGGAGTGGTGTACAGGCCACCATCTCAGATGGAGGAGTTAGACAGAGAACTAGCGGGACAGATCAGGAGGACCTGCGAGAAGGGTAGTGTGGTGATTGTGGGGGACTTCAACATGCCAGGAGTGGACTGGAGTACTCCAACAACCAGGAACAGAAGGGAGCAGGTACTGCTGGATGCCTTCCAGGACAGCTTCCTGCTGCAATGGTCAGTGAACCAACCAGGTTAGGGAATACCCTTGACCTTGTGCTGGCAAATGGGGACTTTATGAGAGAACTTACAGTGGAGGAACCACTGTCAGGGAGTGACCACCACTCAGTATGGCTCACATTGGATATGGGCAAGGAAGAAGTGGAATCTGGCACAAGAGTGCTGGACTTCAGGAGGGCAGACTTTGGGAGGATGGGGAAAGTGATAAAAGGGTATCTGGCCAGAATTCAATCTAGTATGGACACTAACCAGAGGTGGGAGCTCATAAAGCTGGGGATAGTGGAGGCAACCAAAACCTGCTGCAAAGCCCAGAGCAAGAAGGCTAGGGCTAAGAAACCGAGCTGGTTGAGGAGGAGGTCATGGAAAAGGTAAGGAAGAAAAGAGCTGCCTTTAGGAAGTACAAGAAAACAGGGAGGGGGGAGGACAGGGAGGAGTACTTGACAGAATCGAAGGAGGTGACAAGGGCAGCAAGGGGAGCCAAAGCATCTACGGAACTCAGGCTGGCACAAGGCATTAAGAAGGGGGAGAAGGACTTCTTTAAGTACATCAGGGAGAAAAGGAGCTGTAAGGACCACATAGTAAGGATTAGGAAGGAGGGGGGTTGGGTGGAAGCAGGGTGCGATAAGGCAGAAGCACTAAATGAGTACTTCTGCCCAGTATTTACTAAAAAGAAGAGGGGGGTAACACCCAAGGTGGGAGAAATGGCAGAAATAGGGGGGGAAGGGGTGACAGATGGGGAAATCATGGAGGGCAGAGTTCGAGAGGGTTTGAAGGCACTGAGGGTGGACAAGGTGCCAGGCCCAGATGGCATCCACCCCAGGGTACTGAAGGAGCTGGCAGAGGTCCTTGCAGGACCTTTGGCAGACCCATTTAATGCCTCACTACATTCGGGGTATGTACTTCAGGACTGGAGGATGGCTCATGTGGTGCCCCTCCACAAGAGTGGCCCCAAGGATGAACCGGGAAACTACAGACCAGTGAGCCTCACGTCCATCGTGGGTAAGCTAATGGAGACTATCCTGAAGGAGAGGCTGGTCGCCCTCCTAGAGGCCAAAGGACTACAGGACAGCAGACAGCATGGCTTCATATGTAGCAGATCCTACCAAACCAACCTGGTGGAGTTGTATGACTGGGTAACTAGGCAACTGGACAGAGGCCATGCAGTGGATGTCCTGTATCTGGACTTCAGTAAGGCATTCAACTCTGTGCCGCATGGAAGGCTGGGAAGAAAATTAGTAGGCACAGGGGCAGGTGCAAAGCTGGTGAGATGGGTAGGAAACTGGCTTCAGGAAGGCAACAGAGGGTGGTGGTGGGTGGGGAATCTCACACCCAAGGGCAGTGACGCGGTGTTCCACAGGGCTTAGTGTTGGGACCAGTGTTGTTTGGGATATTCATTGCAGACATATCGTGGGACATCAAAGCAAGATCAGTCTGTTTGCTGATGATACCAAGGTAGGCGGGTGGTGGATGACCTAGGGATGGCAGGGGTTGCAGGATGATCTGGCAAAGCTTGAAACCTGGTCAGACACCTGGCAACTGGGGTTTAATGTCAAAAGTGCAAGGTGCTGCATTTTGAGATGAAGAACCCAAGGAGGAGTTACCAGCTGGGGGGAGTACAGCTAGCCCAGACAGAGGAGGAGGAGAAGGATCTGGGGGTGCTCATTACAGGATCAATGAACAACTCGGCACAATGTAGGAAGTCAGCTGCAAAGGCCAACAAAATGCTGGGTTGTATTGCAAGGGGTATATCCTCGAGGAAGGAGGAGGTGATTCTGCCACTGTACAGGTCATTAGTTAGACCACACCTGGAGTACTGCGTGCAGTACTGGCGCCCATATCTGAAGAGGGACATTAAGTTACTGGAGGTGGTGCAGCGCAGGGTGACAAAGATGATCAAGGGGCTGGGGGACTTATCATACGAGAGGAAGTTGAAGGAGTTGAACATGTACTCACTGGAGGAGAGGAGGGACAGGGGTGACATGTTTGAAACCTTTAAATACATGAAAGGAATAAACAGGACTGGTACAGAAGGGCTGTTCAAAGTAAGGGAGGGGAGGGCCACCAGGGGCCATGATATGAGACTGGAGGGAGGTAGGTTCAGGAGGGAGATGAGGAGACACTTTTTTACAGAGAGGGTGGTGGCGGGGTGGAATGCATTACCTGCAGAAGTGGTATCCAGTAGAGCAGTGGACTGCTTCAAAAGGGGATGGGACAGGACAAGGGGGAAGGTTAATAAAGGGGAAGGGTGGAAGGGAGGGGTAGCTGCAGAATAAGGGGTGCTAGCTGCACATTCGAGCAGACTTGATAGACCTCTAGGCCTTTATCTGCTGGCAAATTTCGTATGTTCGTACTAGTAGGGTACTGCAGAGTTCAGTACTGGGGCCGGTCCTTTTTAATGTCTTTGTAAGTGACATTGCAGAGGGACTGGAAGGGAAAGTATGTCTCTTTGCAGATGACACAAAGATCTGCAACAGGGATGATACACAAGGTGGGGTAGAAAGGATGAAAAGGGGCTTGGCAAGGTTGGAGGAATGGTCAAATGTATGGCAGCTTAGATTCAATACAAAGAAGTGCAAAGCAATGCACCTGGGAAACAAAAACCCAGGGGAAGAGTACACAATGGGGGTGAGATACTGACAACAACAAAATGGAAAGGGACCTGGGGTAAGTCATATCAGACGACGTAAAGGTGGGCCAGCAATGTGAGAAGGCAGTAAGGAGGGCTGGGGGGATACTGGGATGCATAGGGAGAGGCATCACCAGTAGAAAACAGGAAGTTGTTGGCCTTTTGTACAGACAGTTGGTAAGACCACATCTGGAGTACTGTGTACAGTTCTGGAGACCCCGTGTCCGCAAAGACATAGACAGGGTGGAGGCTGTCCAGAGGAGGGCAACCAAAATGATGCAGGGTCTGCATCAGAAGACATATGAAGAAAGACTAAAGGAACTAAAGATGTATAGCCTCGAGGAAAGGAGGGAGAGGGGGGACATGATAGAAACTTTCAAATACCTCAAGGGAATCAACAAAGTTCAAGAGGGTAGCATCTTTCAGAAAAAGAGATGTGCAAAAACAAGGGGGCACAATTTGAAGATAGAGGGGGGACGGCTCAGAGGTAATGTGAGGAAGTATTTCTTCACAGAGAGGGTTGTGGATACATGGCACAGACTTCCTGAGGAGGTCATAGAGTCTAAAACAGTGGGGGAATTCAAGAATGCATGGGACAGACATAAGGCAATTCTAGTGGGGGGTAGGAGGAAGTAGGCTGTTGGTTAACTAGGATCTGCAGCTTATTCGTTAGGTAGGGAAATGGGCAGACTAGGTGGGCCAAGCGGTCCTTATCTGTTGTCAAATTCTATGTTTCTAAGTTTCCTAACACAGGTCAAGCAACCTTGGCCCATCAACCTTAATATGACACTTACAAAAAATACATCCATTTCAGTGGGCCAGGAATAAGTCACAAGGTGAAATTAAGCAGATAATGTTGCATAGTTAATGCTGGTACTCACGTTGGTGGTATAGATAGGTTTTTCCATATACTGTGCAAAACCCCTCAGACACCAAGTAGGGCTATGACTGCATCACCCCCTTTATTTGCCAGGTCTTTATCAGAATCAGAAAGCTCCCCAATTGAAAACAGAATGAGTTTTCTATCTTGTCCAGCCTTTTTTTGTGTGCCAGTCACACCTCAGAAACAGTTCACGATGCAGCAGGCTTTTGAATGGAGAATTATATATGACCAAAGCCATCCAGCTGCTCAGCAGTTAAATAAAGCAATATCTGCAAAGACTGCACTGGACATGCATCCGTTTTCTATTGCTGGCTTTGCTAGGTTTTGGGAGGTGATGAAACTTGCTGACCCTCAATATCAGCTGCCGTCATGAGCACATTTCTTCAGAAAGACTGTGCCAGATCTTTATAGGGGAACTGCACCAGAAGGTAAACAATGCCTTGCAGTCATCGGCTGTTGAAGAAGTGCATATAACAAGAGATATGTGAACGTGTGGTCAACTAGCAGACTATATGACTTTCACTGCCCACTGGGTATCATTTTCCCTTTGGGTCCCAAGATGACAGCCTGGGTAAAGAATTCGCTGGAGAATAGGACACAGAGAGTAATAGTAAATGGAGTCCACTCAGAAGAAAGGAGGATTACTAGTGGGGTACCGCAGGGTTCAGTATTAGGACCAGTCCTCTTCAATGTCTTTATAAGCCACATTGCAGAAGGACTGGAAGGAAAAGTATGTCTCTTTGCAGATGACACTAAGATCTGCAACAGAGTTGATGCACAGGGTGGGGTGGAAAGGATGAGAAGGAACTTGGCAAGGTTAGAGGAATGGTCAAATGTATGGCAGCTTAGATTCAATGCTAAGAAGTGCAAGGTAATGCACCTGGGAAACAAAAACCCAAGGGAAGAGTACACAATGGGGGGTGAGATACTAACAACAATAAAAATGGAAAGGGACCTGAGGGTAGTCATATCAGATGACCTAAAGATGGGCAAGCAATGTGAGAGGGCAGCAAGGAGGGCTGGGGGATACTGGGATGCATAGGAGAGGCATCACTAGTAGAAAACAGGAAGTTATTATCCCTCTGTACAGACAGCTGGTGAGACCCCATCTGGAGTACTGTGTGCAGTTCTGAGACCCAATCTCATGAGAGACACAGACAGGATGGAAGCTGTCCAGAGGAGGGCACTAAAATGGTGCAGGGTCTGCACCGGAAGACATATGAAGAGAGACTTAAGGAGCTTAATATGTATAGCCTCGAGGAAATGAGGAGAGGGGGACATGATAGAAACTTTCAAGTACCTCAAGGAAATCAACAAAGTCCAAGAGGGTAGCATCTTTCAAAAAGAGATGTGCAAGAACAAGAGGGCACAATTTGAAGATGGGGGCAGCTCAGAGGTAATTTAAGGAAGTATTTTTCACAGAGAGGGTTGTGGATGCATGGAACGGCCTTCCGGAGGAGGTTGTGGAGTCAAAATCAGTGGGGGAATTCAAGCATGCATGGGATAGTCATAAGGCAGTTCTTGGGGGTGGGGGTAGGAAGAAGTAGGCTGCTGGTTAACTAGGATCTGCAGCTTATCCAGTAGGTAGGGAAATGGGCAGACTGGGTGGGCCAAGCGGTCCTTATCTGCCGTCAAATTCTATGTTTCTGTGTTTCTATGTATCATCCTCTGGCACTACCAGGGACCAACAAAATCCGGAAAAACAGGTCGCCCTCTGTATTGCAAGCTTTGACAAAAGAAAATCACACCAGTGTAAACATCTTACAGGGGGTAAAGAAATGGTTCTCAGAATGGCTTTCCCTTAATGGCTTTTCCCAGGGTTTGTGGTTGCAGACAATGGGGATAATATTCTGAAAGCATTAAACGATGGTGGGTTTCTGCATTTACCGTGTTTTGCACTTATAGTCTAGTGGTACAGGACTAACTCAGTAAAGACAGAAGTGTGCAGAATATGCTGGGTACTACACATAAGATATGTGGTCACTTCAGGAACTATACAAAAGCTTGTAAAATTCTGTGGAAACTACAAAAACAGAACAACTTACCGATTCACCAGCTAAAACAAGAAGTTGCCACTAGGTGGAACTCCACCCTTTACATGTTACACAGGCTCCAAGAACAATGCAAAGCCATGTACCAGTACACCATGGGCCATGCAGTAGGGAAAGGGGATGTTACACTCACCTCAGGGCTGTAGAATCTCATATCATTTTTATGTCAGTTTCTACAACCATTTGAGGAAGTAACACAAGAAATGAGTGCTGCCATCGCAACCATAAGTCAGGTCATTTCATTGATATGTCTTCTCATGCAGAGACTGGAAATATTCAGAGAAACATTTGAAGAGCAAGGTGCAAGCACAGGTGTAACTCTTGCAGAAAAGCTGTCTTTGCCTTTGGAAACAGACTTCAGTATTGCCATGATTTTCGAATCTGAACATTATGTGATAGCAACCATGTGGGATCCACATTTCAAAACTAGTTTGCCAGGTCTTCTCCAGTCTGGCCGCATCAACCTCAGCCACTATAAAGAACTGCTCAATAATAAAGTTGCTGTAAAAATGACAACATTAAGTGCTAGAACTAGAACTCCAACTAGAAGTGCTGCAGCTGCTGATCACAAAAATAGCCATGCTCCCTTCCAAGAAACAGATCTCAGTGAAGACAGAAGAATAAGAAAATCCTTGCAATATGAGTCAGAACCCAGGGCAATTTGTACAGTGCCTCCACAGACAACACAGACAACAAAGATGACTTATCAAAAAAAAAAAGTTCAAAAGGGTGGGTAGGAGGGTCTATCCATTATATACTCTCTGTATGCACATGCTCTTTCACAAGGCTACCTCAGTCTGTCTACACAATTACCAGTTTCATTTTATTGGCATTTTACTACAAAAATAAATACATACATACATACATAAAATAAATAAATAAAATAAAAAATAATAAAACAATTGTAAGGTGCCGGCCCAGTGGTGTAGAGGGCTGAGGTGCTGAATGCCTTACCTCTCACCACGCTGGCGACCCATGTTCGGGAATGAGCATGGGATGCCAGGGGTCAGTCAGGGGGAGGCCAGGTGAGGATCAAGCAGCAGCTGGCCGCTGGCCACTCTTCTGTCCTGGACAGGGGAGGCTGGTAATCCTGGCCTTTAACCACCACCACCACATGGAGGTGTGATGGTGGTGCAGGCAGGGCATAGAGCCAGGCACTAGGCTAGGGGTAGGTGGAGAAGGGTCGGTCCGGACCAAGGCATGTGTGTGCACCTCCACGTGCATGCTGGCTTTGTCTGGAGGTGACAAGGAACAAGGGGAGAAAAAGTGGAAAAATTGGGGAGCTATGGCTGGATGAAGCCCTCCGCATTAGCTCCAGTGGCTCCACTGGGGTAGAAGGGGGAGAGATCCGAACGGAAGTGGAAGTGTGGTGTCGGATGGCCAACAGAAGCCCCCACCTGCCGGGAGGATAAACACAGGATGAAAAAAAAAATTGTAATGTGCATGCACGTCCTAACTGAGTAAACAAACAAAAAAATACCAACAAAAAAAATGTCAAAACTGTGGTCTCCCATCGCTGCTCGCAACACAAATAACAAAGTTGGCTTATAAAGTAAAAACATCAATTCAAAAGTGTGGGTAGGAGAATGCAATATATTCTCTGTGTGCATGCTGCAATATATGTAGGGTTGAGTAAGTGAGCCTGCAAAATCCTAGTCCACGACACGATCCTGGTCTGCGAACTTTGTCCATCAGGGGATGACCAGATAACTGGAATTTCATGACCAGATGTCCCTGAGTGTGACCAGATGTCTCTGGGAATGACCAGATGGCCCTGATGGCATGACCAGATGTCCCCTCGCGGACTAGGATTTTGCTAGCTCATGGACTAGGATTGATCTGATGGCCCAGGATTTTGCTACCTCACAAATGAAGAATTTTTAAAGGTGTAAAAACTTTAAAATTGCATAGCTCATTAATGGTTTTGGTCTTTTTATTTAAAATTTACAGGGTGTTGAGAGGATTCCCTACAGGTGTGAATTATGCAGTTTAGGTGTTGAGGAATTAAGTGGGTCCATAGATATGCCATCACAAAGTTGAGATTTTCTCCATAGGATTACATTGCAGGGTCTGTCATGCCTTTCAGCACCTGTATCTCAAAAATGAAGCAAGATACAGAGCTTTCGCTGATCGGTGATTTTAGGTAATCTATACCGCTGGAACAAGATTTGAAACTATACAATATGCAAGCAGTGGAATTTTTTCTGTGGGTTGCACAGTTAATGAGATATTGCCAAATTAGTGTCACAAGGGTTCAAAGAGTGCCTGTCCAGTGCATTTCAGTGCCTGTATCTCGGAAACGATGCAAGATACAGGTTTGGTCGTTACGTTGTCACGTACAGTACTTGCTATGATGATTACAACGACACTTGAATTTTTTTCTACCTGCTATGGTTCCTGACATATTGGCAAATTAGTGTTACAAGGGTTTCTTGCCCTGTAGGGCTGCTGTATGGCTCTGTAGCTATGCAGATTGTTATGCAGAAATGGGCAACTTGGTAGGAGAATGGGGCCTGAATACATGTTTTTTTTACTAGTTATATTACACTTTTTCAAAAAGTAAGGAAATTCATGATAAAAACTGAATTTTATGCATCAGTTAGGGTTAAAACAACAAAAGTGAGGAAATTAAACTTTAGGGTTGAGCCCCTACCCCCCACAACCCACAATATCATTCCTCCACAGACTGACAGACGCCGGTGCCATGGGGTCATGAGGCCCAACTCACCCCATTCTCCTTTACTGTAACATGTCAACTTGCTTACACATGGAATGAGGTGAGAGTTGGGCCACACAACCTCATGGCATGCCCCGCATCTGTTAGTCTGTGAGGATGGTGGTGTGGGTTGTGTGTGGAGGTTAGGGGCTCAACCCTAATGTTTCATTTCCTCGCTTTTGTTGCTGTAACTCAACCGATGTATTAAACCCAGTTTTTTGCCATGAGTATATATATATATATATGCATATATATATGTAATTTATTTATTTGAAAAGTTTCACCAGAAAAGGCACACTGAGTTGCAATAGCTCATCTCCTGGTGTGTCCTGAGGGAAAGGGAAAGTGGGGGTAGCAACAACAAATTTCAGAAGTAGTAAAAATTAACAAGGAAGTGTCAAAACAATAATGGACTGCACATAATTCGCATTGAGTAAGTACATAACTGTGTTGGTATACATACAGTACATCACATCATTAAGGTGAAGGCTAGGTACTAAACAATAGACATACACATGTTAATCGCAATTTTACAAAATATGTACAACCTTACTTGATATAATTCACTATAAGAGCTGAGGTGAAAGCTTGAGTATAATCATATGACAGAGCAGCAGAAGTTGAAGGGAGAATGGAGCTAGTGGGCTAGCCCACCCTTCCGGAATGTGTGAACCCCACAAAAGGGAAAGCTGGTGGGCCACATCAGAAGCAGGGGAGGTGGAAGCAAGTAAGGGAACAGTGGAGGATGAAGAGATAGGAAAGGGAAGGTTGAAAATGAGGGTCCTAGAAAGGGGAAGAAAATAGGGAAGTAGAACAAGTTGAGTACAGAAGGACAAGGGTGAGCTTCAAAGAAAAATTAGTGAGCCAAAAGGGAAGGTGGGGGGGGGCTGCTGCAGTTGCAGTAGGGGGAAGTGTGAAGATGTGGGAGATGGCTAGTGAACTGGGTCACAGTGCAGAATGAATATCCAAAGGAAGGGAATTCCAGATATAGGGGAAGAGACAGGAAAAGGCAAATCTTCCAGCAGTGGAAGAGCCGGGGGCCAGGGGCAAAAGTCTTTAGGGTGGAGTTGCAGAAAGTATAGTGGGGAGTAGAGGGAAGAGAGAGGAGGAAAAGGAGGTTGGGTGGCAGGGAGCCAAGCCCAAATTTGCTAGTCAGGGAAGCACTGTGAGCAAGGCATCTAACACTAAGAGAGGGGAAGGAGAGAGAGAGGAGTAGAGGTCACAGTAGTGAGTATGGGGTGGACAGTCAAGTGCGAAGTAGCAGAAGGAGTTAAAGACAGTATCCAGTCTGGTAAAAGTGAAGTTAGGGGTGGAATTGTATACAATGCCTTCAAAATCAAAAATAGGGGAGGATCATCTTTTGGACAATCTCCTGAATGGCAGGATGTTGGCCAGCCAGGGAGTGGGTCCCAAGATGGTTGCCTGGGCGAAGAATTGGGTGGAGAACAGGACACAGAGGGTAATAGTAAACAGAGTCCATTCCGAAGAAAGGGGGGTTACTAGTGGGGTACCACAGGGTTCAGTACTAGGACCAGTACTCTTTAATGTCTTTATAAGTGACATTGCAGAGGGACTGGAAGGAAAAGTATGTCTCTTTGCAGATGACACAAAGATCTGCAACAGAGTTAATACACAAGGTGAGGTGGAAAGGATGTGAAGGGGACTTGGCAAGGTTGGAGGAATGGTCAAATGTATGGCAGCTTAGATTCAATGCTAAGAAGTGCAAAATAATGCACCTGGGAAACAAAAACTCAGGGAAAGAGTACACAATGGGGGGTGAGATACTAACAACAACAAAAATGGAAAGGGACCTGGGGGTAGTCATATCAGATGACCTAAAGGTGAGCAAGCAATGTGAGAGGGCAGTAAGGAGTACTGGGGGGATACTGGGATGCACAGGGAGAGGCATCACCAGTAGAAAACAAGAAGTTGTTATCCCTCTGTACAGACAGCTGGTGAGACCCCCATCTGGAGTACTGCATGTAGTTCTGAAGACCCAGTCTCCACAAAGACATAGACAGGATGGAGGCAATCCAGAGGAGGACAACTAAAATGGTGCAGGGTCTACATCAGAAGACATGTCAAGAGTGACTTAAGGAGCTTAATAGTTATAGCCTCGAGGAGAGGAAGGAGAGGGGGGACATGATAGAAACTTTCAATTACCTCAGTGGAATCAACAAAGTCCAAGAGGGTAGCATCTTTCAGAAAAATAGGTGTGCAAGAACAAGGGGCCGCAATTTGAAGTTAGAGGGGGGACGGCTCAGAGGTAATGTGAGGAAGTATTTTTTCATGGAGAGGGTTGTGGATGCATGGAATAACCTTCCTGAGGAGGTTGTGGAGTCAAAAACAGTGGTGGAATTCAAGAATGCATGGGACAGTCATAAGGCAATTCTAGGGGTTGGGGGGTAGGAAGAAGTAGGCTGTTGGTTAGCTAGGATCTGCAGCTTATCCATTAGTTAGTGAAATGGGCAGACTGGGTGGGCCAAGAGGTCCTTATCTGCCATCAAATTCTATGTTTCTATTTAAGGGGAAGATAGCAGCAGTGTCGATACAGAGCATCGAGTTTGGGGAGTAGCTTTGCGTGGATAGCGTCCACAAGCACAGCAAAGTTGAGGTTTTTGTCAAGCCATAAGCCAAGATATTTGAAGGTGGAGACATCTTCAAGGGAGGAACCATCAAGGGTGTGTAAGAAGAGGGTAGCAGCAAGCCTAACAAGCCTTTGCCCGGTGTCAAAAGTCATAGAGACTGCCTTTTTGGCATTCAGTGAGATTTGGTTGCCACGAAACCAACGCTGGATATTGTTGAAATCCAGTTAAAGCGTAGTCTTGACATCCGAAGGGGAAGTACCAGAGACAAACAAGACTGTGTCATGTGATATATACATATATATCTATATCCTCTCAGACCATCACCTGTTATTCTGTCATTTACTGTGTCCTCCTGTCCTTTTACTTTCCTTCAGTCACCAAGTCACTTTTGTTAGCAGTGCACAACTTGCTTAACAGACTAAACAAGGTAGCCAGGAATTACTTTTTTGTCTATGTGTGTGTGTGTTATTCTTTGGTAACCAGGTAAGGCTCACTAGGCACAAGTGCCTGTTTTCAGGGGTGACCCAGGAGCACTGGGGTGGTAAAAGGGACACTGTCATCCTGTTTTTCATTATATTATTTCTAGTTAAAAACTTACATTTTATGATTGCTTACCTTCTCTAAAATTCATTGATGCTGCTGTTTGTTTTGCCTGTCTCCTTGTTTAGTAGAACTAAAATACATGCTAATGTATCTTTATAAACAACCTTGCTTTGTTTACAATCCTGGATCTGTTCTTATTGCATACTTCCTGAGCACTACAAACACACCCAAACAGTGCAGTCACTCATGAGGCAGTAGCCTCCTAAACTCCATCTGCAACATGAGTGGCTAGACTGTGTTAGTGGTGTTCCCAAGTCCAGGAAAGATGCAGATGGAGTTTGGAGTTGGTCAAGGAATGTAAACAAACACATTCTGGTGTAGTAACACCAGTATAGTTAGCAGTTTGTTTTTCAATTTTTAGAAGAAAAAAAGAATCAGAATCAAATTATTAGCTACATCGATAATCTTTACAGAATGTCAGCAATCATAAAATGTTTTTTTTTTAAACAAGAGCCACTTTGTGGCATAAGGGGGTTGACAGTCTCCTTTTAAGTAGTGACTTTTTCAGAGCCACACAATATGCAAGTGGAAGATGTGGGAAATCAAACCCAGGCCTGCAAGACCAAGCTCAGTCACAGCTCGTTACTCTAATCTCTAGGCTATACTGCCAGGCTATACTGGTATTCTCAACTGTTACATTGCCTCAGTCTATATCCCTGTATTCAGTGTGTCTTGTCTCTTGTTGTTTATTGCTAGGAACTCAGACTGCAAGCTAATGAAACCATGTGCTTATTGAACTTTAGCACTGGCTCAGAATACATTACAAGATAGATAATTCATGAGAATTTACTAACAGCAAGGCCATGCTAGTTGCCAAGCTACAAAACTGTTTTTCTACAGAATTTAACCTGTTTTCCTTTATATTATACTTTAAAATGAAGGTACAGACCATGTGTTACAGTGAATGAATATTGGCCATGAATCCAACGCCAAAACAAGTACCAAAACCAGAACCAAGACCAGAGGTGATCTGGCAAAACCAAAACCTCCCTTGTTTTGCACACCTCTGCCTGTGAGTCTATTTTTCACTTTTCACATTATTTTTGTTTGAGTGCTGCTCGAGTGTGTTTTTCATGTGATTTTTATGTACGGATTCAGCACCAGTTTGTCTGATGAGTGAGTGTTCTTTGTGTACCCACAATTTAATATGCTGCCGTAAACAGTAAGTAAAAATACATTTTGCACACAAACTGCAAATTGATACCAGCCTCACCCTTGGATGCAGGGTTCTTAATGCTGACTGTTCCCTTTTAAATTGCAGAGTGGAAAAATCATGTGTTTAATTTACTGCTAATGGACTCAAAAGCCATGCTTTACACTTCCCAAATTAACATAGAAACATAGACTTTGACAGGAGATAAGAACCACTTGGCCCACCTAGTTTGCCCATTTCCCTACCAACAGGATAAGCTGCAGATCCTGTTTAACCAACAGCCTATTTCTTCCTACCCCCCACAAAAATTACCTTATGTCTGTCCCATGCATTCTTGAATTCTCCCACAGTTTTAGACCCCACAGCCTCCTCAGGAAGGCAGCTCCATGCGTCCACCACCCTCTCTGTGAAACAATATTTCCTCACATTGCCCCTGAGCCGTCCCCTTGTTCTTGCACATCTCTTTTTCTGAAAGATTTTACCCTCTTGGACTTTGTTGATTCCACTGAGGTACTTAAAAGTTTCCTTCATGTTCCCTCTCTCCCTCCTTTCCTCAAGGGTATACATATTAAGCTCTTTTAGTCTCTCCTCGTATGGCTTCTCTTGCAGACCTTGCACCATTTTAGTTGCCCTCCTCTGGACTGCCTCCATCCTGTCTATGTCCTTGCCGGAGATGGGGGTCTCCAGAACTGGACACAGTACTCCAGATGAGGTCTCACCTAACTGTCTGTACAGAGGATAACAACTTCCTGTTTTCTGCTGGTGATGCCTCCCGATACATCCCATTATCCCCAGCCCTCCCTACTGCTTCCTTTCACATGCTAACCTTAAGGTAATCTGATATGATTACCCCCAGGTCCCTTTCCATTTTTGTTGTTGTTACTACCTCTCCCCCATTGTGTAATGTTCCCCTGGATTTTTGTTTCCCAGGTGCATTATTTTGCACTTCTTAGCATTGGATCCAAGCTGCCATACATTTGACCATTCCTCCAACCTTGCCAAGTCCCTTTTCATCATTTCCACGCCTCCTTGTGTAACAACCCTGTTGCAGATCTTTGTGTCATCTGCAAAGAGGCATACTTTTCCTTCCAGTCCTTCTGCAATGTCACTTATATAGACATTAAAAAGGACTGGACCCAGTACTGAACCCTGTGGTACCCCACTAGTAACCCCTCTTTCTTCAGAGTGGACTCCATTTACAATTATCTTCTGTGTCCTGTTGTCCAGCCAATGTTTTATGCAGGCTACCACCCTGGGACTCACTTCCAGGATGGTTAATCTGACTATTAATCTTTTGTGTGGGACCTTATCAAATGCCTTGCTAAAGTCTAGGTAGGCCATGTCCACAGCCCCTCCCTGGTCTACTACTTTGGTCACCCAGTCAAAGAAATCAATTAGATACGTCTGACATGACCTTCCCACTGTGAACCCATGCTGCCTTGGGTCCTATGCCTCACTGGCCTCTAGGTACTCAACAATTCTTTCCTTCAGAAGTGATTCCATCACTTTCTCTACCACAGAGGTCAAACTGACAGGTCTGTAGTTTCCTGCCCCTGTCTTGCTCCCACTTTTGTGAAGGGGAATCACATCCACCTTCCTCCAGTCCTCAGGTACCACACCATCCTCCCATGATTTGTTAAAAAGGGTAGTCAGTGGTGTCACTAGTTCTCTCCTTAATTCTTTTAGAATTATGGGGAGAATTCCATCAGGCCCCATTGCCTTGTCCACCTTCAGTTTTAGGAGTTCTTTTAGAACCCTTTCTTCTGTGAAACGACTGGGATCGACCCCCTTATCCAGAGTTCTTCTGTTAATTGGATTAGGCACCTCCCCCTCCTCTTTTGTGAATATTGAGCAGAAGTATTTGTTCAGTATCCCTGCTTTTTCACTGTCCCTCTCTGCCCACCCACCGTCCTTTCTATTTAGCCTCCCTAACTCTCCCTTTGTCTTTCTACCCTTCCTGATATACCTATAAAATGTTTTATCCCCCTTCTCAACCGAGTTGGCTATCTTTTCCTCAGTTTGGGCCTTTACTATTCTGACTACCCTCCCTGCTTCCTTCCGCCTTAACTGGTACAGTTCTCTGTCCTGCTCCTTCTGTGTTTGCTTATACTTCATAAGTGCTATCTTTTTCTCCCTAAAGTTCCCCGCCACCTCTTTTGAGAACCATAGTAGTTTTTTTTCTTTCATTTTGATTTGTTTATTTGCTTCACACAAAGGATTGTTGCCTCTGGGATGGCAGTTTTGATGTTTCCCCATTGTTGCTCCACCACTCCTTCTAGCCTGTTTGCTAGTGCTTTTCTAAGGCACGCTCCCATCTTGCCAAAGTCAGCCCTCCTGAAATCCAGAACCCTCACTTTTGTATGGCTTGACTCTGTAGCTGAGTTTATCGTGAACCACACTGTTTGGTGGTCACTTGTTCCCAGATGGCTACCCACTTCTAGATCTGAGATCCTCTCATTGTCCCCATTTGAGTGTATGAGGTCTAAGATTGCTCCCTCACGAGTGGGTTCCAAAACTAGCTGTCTAAGGCATGCCACCTGAAGGGCCTCGAGAATGGCCCTGCTTTTGGATGTGGCTGCAGCAAAGGTGTTCCAGTTAACATCTGGCATATTAAGGTCCCCCATCAACAGTATTTCCCCTTTCTCTGCCATCCTAAGGATGCCTTCTATCATATCCTTGTCTATTCCCCCCCTGACATGGGGGTCTGTATACAACCCCTGTGTGGATTGTGGTGCCATTTCCAGTCTCTAAGGTGACCCACAGTGCCTCCTCTCCTCCCTGTTTACTCTTTTGTTCAGTTGCTTTTATCCCTTCCTTTACATAAAGAGCTACTCCACCCCCTTAGCTCCTCTCTCTGTCTCTCCTGTAGGTTGTATGTTAACATCCCAGTCATGGTTCTCTGTGTACCATGTTTCTTCGACTGCTACAATATCCAGGCATCCCTCTTCCATCAAGACCACCAGTTCAGGGAGCTTGTTGCCCAGACTATGGGCATTGGTACTCATTACCCTCCATTTCTTGATGGCCTTATCCCTTTTTTCCCCATCCCTGCCCTTATTGCATTTGTCTTTTTCTCCATTTACCCCCACCCTTCTCCCTATCGACATCTCTGTCTTGGTGTTTACCTCACTTAGTACCCTGATTTTTTTTTGGGGGGAGGGCTAGAATTTCCCTGCTCCTCTCCAGTGTCTTCCCCCTTGGCTAGTTTAAATGCTTGCCAATGAAGCATTTAAACCTATCACCTAGGATCCTGGTTCCCCTCCCGGTCAGATGCAGACCATCACACCAGTATAGGCCTGCATCCCTCCAGGTGGACCCCCAGTCCCCAATGAGTCCACTGAGCTCTGCACCAGTTTTTCAACCACTGATTGAATCCCATGGCATGGTGCACCTTAGCCTCACCCATGCCATAGACAGGCAGTACCTCCGGGAAGGTTACCATGCATGCTATTTGTCTAGTGGCCCCTCCCCAACTCCAGAAATGCTTTCTGCACTGCTCTGATCCCTTTCTTAGCCAGGTCATTTGTCCCTAGGTGGACAATGACATCCAGCTCCATCCCCTGTGCAGCTGCTCAAGTGATCCTGAGGATTCGCTCCCTGTCCCTCTAAGCCATGGTGCCAGGCAGGCACCTTATCTCCATCTCCCCTTCCTCCCCCAGTTCTACCTTCTTAACAATGGAGTCCCCCACCAGGAGTTGTTTCCTTCCCCTGAGGGGTCCCATGCCACCCTCTTATGGGTCTCCTTTGTGGAGGTTCTCAACATCCTCCTTGGTCTCCACTGTGGGTGCTTCCATAGAGGAACCACACTTTACCAGAATGGCATATGAACTGTGGAGAGGTACAACTGGAGGGATGCGCATCTGTTGCACCACCCTCACCCTCCCTGAGCCCACTGTGGTCCAACCACTGGTTTTGCAAGCAAAGGTCTGTATGACATGAGAACTTGTTTGTAATGTGGGCATGCAGCCAAAACATTCAATGATTTGACCAAGTCTGTTTTGATATTATGTGGCTACTCAAAATGGATCAAAAACTGGAATACCTCTCAACAAAACTGGATGACTGTGCAAGGACCCTGAAACCTGAATTATTCAATCCAAAACTAGATGGGTGGCAACCTTAGCACCTAAATGCCTATTCAGCACTATTGGAGTAAGGAGCAGGTATGCTGTGGGATGGGGTTGATTGAGTTAGCTAGCATTTTTTTTCAAAGTGCTCCCCAGATCTTGTACTGGGGAATGACATCTTCTAAATAAGATGGCTTGGGGACTGGGGTGTGGGTTAGAGGGGCTACATTAAAAGATGCTATAGACTCTTACCTCAGCACCATATGTATACTTATTATAGGAATGCAGTTGCGTTCCTATAGTTAGGGTTAATTCTTCACTTATACATTAAACGCTAAATTTTGCATTTTAATAACTTTGCAACTGTTCAACTGACTTTCATAAAATTCTCCAAGCACCAACAGAGACCAAAGATATCTTGATGTGCCAAGTTTCGCTGTGGTCAGATGTGCGAGTGTGAAGATACAGAGTACCAAAAACTGTGAAAATTACAATTTTTGGTCAAATTCTTTGGTATGCTGACGTGTAAAAATGACTTGGGATTTTGGTCCAACGTTTTTAAGGTAGAAAGGTCTTGGGTCACAGATGTGCCTTTTGAAGATTTGGTGAAAAAATATGAATCTGTTCAAAAGTTAATACATTTTAAAGCTTCCCATTATTTTCAATGGGAAAAGTTAGATGTTCACCTTCAAAAATGATTCTTTGTCACAAATTGGCAATCCTTTGTTGCAAATAGGGAATCCTTTGTTGCAAATGGAGAGTCTTTTTTCATGCTGCTGCCATCTTGTTCTCTTAGCAAGGGAAACAAAGTTAAAAAGCAAGAAAAATATTATGTTTTCTGAAGTAATCAACACATATGTTCTAGTACTCAGGGACCATTCTGTCGGATTCTGGTGTTAGTTCTTTTTTATAAATCTCCTGGAAATGTGTTTTTTGAACATGCCAAAATCCTTTTTCACAAATTGCGAAAAAAAGTATGTGAAGCAGGAGTCTGTTTCACAATTTGCGAAAAAAGAATTTTTATATAGCTGTTTTTTTTGTCACTTCACAGTAAAGAAATGGAAGTTTACTCACCTGGTAAAGGTTATTAAAGAAGTACCTTTTTACAGCACTTCAAGTCTCAACAGAAGGGTTATTCTGCCATCTCCTCATAAGCTGATGTACAAAAAACTTCTGAGATCGAAATTCGATCTGTCTCCTCCCTCTTTAGTCAACCATTTCTCAGTATGACTTCTTCCATAGCTCAGTTTAGTCCTGAAACATGTAATTGTTATCAGGGCACTGCAGAGAATGAACCACTTGACAGAATGATATATACTTTTTTGAAGAATTTTTAATGAATCTAACTATGATTTGAGTAAAGTTACATATAACACCTGTAAATTAACTACTCTCTACCAAAACTCTAAAAAACACACAATGTCTGTAATATTGTTTTCATTGTCTTTCCTCCTGAATGGGTGGGATGCACAGTGCTGTAAAAAGGTACCCCTATAATCACCTTTACCAGGTAAGTAAACTTCCATTATCTATCGCTCCTTTCTACAGCACTCTGAGTCTCAACAGATGGGTGATTATATAGTAGTATCCAACTTCTAATGGGTGGGAGGAGAAAGAAGACTAAACACAGCCTGTAATACCCTTCAATCAAACTCTGATTTGTTGGTTAGACTGGTGTCTAATCTGTAGAACGTGGTGAAGGTATGGGGGATGCCCAGGTAGCCACCTGGCAGATCTCAGTTATGGATGCTGAGTTGCATTCTGCCCAAGAAATGGCCACTGCCCTAGTGGAAGGTGCCCTAATGTGTGTTGACATGGCCAGTTCCCCTGCTCTGTAAGCCTTAGAGATGATGGATCATAGCCACTTGCTATAGTGGATTTGGATGCAGCTAGGCCTTGTTTCGGTTCTTGTGGGATAATGAAGAGTCTGTCTGAACACATTATCCCAGCTGTTCATTCGAGGTACGCCTTAAGAACCATTCCTGGGTCTAGTAGGGTGAACGTATCTCTGTGGGGATTGCCTTCCCATGGGTTAAATGTTGGGACTGATATCTCTTGTGAGAGATGAAACTGAGTAGCTACCTTGGAGATAAAGGAGGGCACTGTCTTGAGGATGACCCTGTCAGGATAAAAGGTTGTAAAGTGTTCTCTACATGCAAAAGCCTGAATTTCACTGGTTCTTCAGGCTGAGGATATAGAGACCAGGAACACAGTTTTCATGGTGAGTATTGGCAAGGCCATGGTATCGAGTGGTTCGAATGGTGGTTTGGTTATGGTGTCCAACACCAAGTTGAGGTGCCATGGAACTATCATGGGTCTGGGGCAGTGACTAATGTTGGCTTTGGTCTTCAAGAATGTCTGTACCAGAGAGTGGGCTCCTGGTAAGTGTCCATTAGTCTTGCCTTGCATTGCTCCGATTGCTGACGCTTGCACCTGGAGGGATGCTGACACCAGACCTTTGTCTAATCCGTCTTGTAGGAAATCTAAGACTTGGAAAATACAGCAGTCTGAAGGTTCTAGCTCTCTTTCCTCACACTATGTTGAAAAAAATAACCAATGTCTGCTGTGCGTTCCATTGGTGGAAACTGTCCGATCCTTTAGCATTGTGTCGGCCACCTTGTTGGAGACATCTAATTTCAGCAGTTTAGACCTCTGAGCGGCCAAGCTATCAGTTTTAGTGATCATGGGTCCTCGAGATAAATTGGACTTTATATAAGGTGTGGTGTCAATGTCATTGGACAGTCTATTAACATTCTCCTGATTAGTGCGTACCAAGTCCATCTCAGCCAGTCTGGTGCAATCAGCAGTACAGTGCTGCTGGTATCATGGCTCTTTTGAAGCACTTGTCCTACCATCGGCAGGGGTGGAAACACTAGCCTTTCTGGAAGTGCCATGGGGTGGACATGGCATCCACCCCCATCCTTCCTTTCTCCCTGTATCTGGATAGTAATGTTGCTAGTTGAGTGTTCTTTGACAAAGCCATCAGATTTCTCTGAAAAGGTCCCCATTTCCTTTGGATCATCTGGAACACTTTGAGGTTGAGCTGCCACTCTCCTGGTTGAAGAACTTGCCTGCTGAGCCAGTCTGCCCTTATGTTGAGATTTCTAGTGAGGCATACAGCCGTAAGGCTAAGTAAGAGTCTTTCTTCCCAAATCATTAGAGTCTGTTTCTCAAGCCATTGACTTGCTCTTTGTTCCTCCCTGTTTGTTGATATATACCATTGCCACTTTGCTATCTGTGTGTACTCTCATATGATGTTTTATGATTTGTGTTTTGAAATGCGTGAGTGCCTAGCGTATCACTCTGGTTTCCAGAATGTTGATTGTGAGGCATGTCTCTGCTTTGGACCACTGCCCTTAAATGGATTGCTTGTCCAGGATTGCTCCCCAACCTAGTAGGCTTGCATTGGTCTCTAGCATTCTTGACACATGCTTATCTAGTGTTGTCCCTTGGCCTAAGTTGTGTGGGTCTGTCCACCATTTGAGGGCTCTTTTTTACTGTCAGCATGATAATTACCCTTGCACTCTAGTTCTGTATGTTATAATCCCAATTGTCCAGAAGAAGCCACTGCTGTAACTGTCTCATGTGGGCTCTTGCACAGTTGTGTAAGTCTATGCATGCGGACACTAGGCCTAGGAGCTGCATTAGCTGCCAGACTGTTGCCAATCTTTGTTTCAATGCATGCTTGCAGTGTGCAACCAGTTTCAGTATTTTGGTCTCTGATGGTCTGATAGTTCCCCTTTTTGTGCCAAAAATTGCTTCCAAATGTTCAATTGCTGTAGTCAGTGATAAGTGACTCTTTGCCTTGTTGATTATCCAACCGTGTTCTGTCAACAAGTTTTGTGTCTGTTTGGTGGCTCTCAGTGCCTCTTTGATTGATATGGCTCTGATTAGCCAGTTGTCTAGATATGGAATCACATGTATGCCTTCTGTTTGTAAGGTGGCTGCTAAAGGAGCCATCAGTTTCATGAAAATGCATGAGGCTGAAGCTAGACTGAATGGTAGGCCCTGATATTGGAAGTGGTAGTCCAGGAGACAGAACTGGAGGAATCTCTGGTGACTGAGCTGGATGGGGATGTGGAGATGCGCATCCTTCAGGTCTATGGATGTGAGTAGATCCCCCTTGTGGACTGCCACAATGGTGGAGCACAACATTTCCATCTTGAATTTTTTGTAATGGATAAACTTGATTACAAATTTTAGATCCAGGATGGGCCTTAGGTCCCCTGTCTTTTCAAGAAGCAAGAAAAAAATGGAACATATGCCTGAGTGCTGTTCTTCTTCTGGGACTGGCATTATAGCCTTGCTGTGGATCAGTTGATTGAGAAGGGACCTGACCTGAAGTATAGTCTTGGTGTCTGTTGAAATGTGAGACTTTACAAATCTGTCTCTCCTTGGCATGGATTTTAGTTTTGTTGCATATCAGTGAGTTACAATCTCTTTGATCCATCTGTCCGAGATTGACATGTCCAGGTTTGCGGCAAATTGCTGGAGTCTCTCCCCCCTCACTACTTGTGTCACCTCCTGGACATGTGTCTTCTCTTGGTGGTAGCCCTTGCTGGATGTGTTGGGCCTGTTGCTCGATTTTCCACCGTAGTGGCCTCCTCTTCCTCTATTGTTGTAGTTTTGATAGCAGTTGAAATAATTCGGCTTGAAGTTGAATGATTGTCTATCTAGGCCTTGTTGACCATGGCTTCTCCTGCCTTTGTTTGCATAACTCCAGACCCAGTTACACCAAAATGACAGCAGGGTTGCCTACTTCCCTTGGTTGTCCTTGTCATTCCCTTGTTTTACTGCAAACTCCTCTATTCCTGGTCCGAATACTCTATCCCCTGAAAAGTTCAGTTTCATTACTCTACTTTTTG
The DNA here is from genome assembly GCA_016271365.2 of Neoceratodus forsteri. Classification (NCBI taxonomy): domain Eukaryota; kingdom Metazoa; phylum Chordata; order Ceratodontiformes; family Ceratodontidae; genus Neoceratodus; species Neoceratodus forsteri. The sequence goes on from CM028131.1 coordinate 1,178,549,944, forward strand.
ATTCTTGGTCAGCCTGCCATAGCTTGAGCCAGATGCGTCTCCTGGTTCTGTTGATTGCTGCTGCAGATCTGGATGCCATCTTAAAGTTGTCAGTTGTGGCATCAGCCACATATTTTATAGATTGTATGGCGTAGTCCATTGTTGTGTTGTGCGAATTTGTAGTAGGGATGTCTTTCCATGGTGCTGCTTCCAGCCAGTGAAGTACTGCCTGGGAGGAGTAAATAGCTGCAGTCGATGCCTTAATGGACATTGTCAGCATTTCATGTACCTTTCTGATAATGTCATCGATGTTTTGGTCCATCAGATCTCTCAGAGATGAAGAGTACGCTGGTGTAAGTACTGTCCTGTTGTTGAGAGAGAAAACCTTGGAACTGACCTTGGACGGAGTCGCTCATGCTTTCTCTTTCTTTTGAGCTAGGGGGTATCGTCTCTCAAAGGTCCCCTTCTCTCGGATTTTGACCAGGTTAGTTGCTTCCCACTTCTTCACTAGAATACTTTCCAGTGCTTTACGGATGGGGAAGAAAGTAGTGGACTTCTTCCATTCTCTTACCAGGGGATCTAGCTTGCTATCTAATTGTTCAGTAGGCTCATCAATGCGCAATATTTCACAGACTAATCTGATGATCTCAGGGATAAGGTTGAATGAGCATAGCCTGGATGACATATCTTCCCTGAGTTCATCCTCTCCTCAGAATGATCCTCATCTTCAGATTCTGAAGAATCAGAGTGCTCCTCAGGGCTCTTGTTGTTGTGGCCTTTTGGTCTCTTAGGCTTAGGCGCAGCATTGTCAGGGTTTCTGGGATGCTTGTTATCCCCAGTGAGTCATTTTTGTCCAGTAACTTTTGCAGTAAATCCACCATGATGTTTTGCAAAATGGTGAAAACAGTCATCCATGTTTTCTTCCTCTGTGGTCTCTGATGCTTGTGTGCTTGCCGGAAGCTCTGTGTCCACCATACATTGGGAACTTAGGTCTCCTGTGGTCTTGGTTAGAAGTATGTTGGGGCATTTTTGGCATGTTCTGCATGTTTTGCTCATCGTTTACCATACCAGACACAAGGGGATAGAATCGGAAACCAGTTAAGACATGTGTTCTCCCTGATAACTATATAAAGAATTACAACAAAAAATTTTTTTTTTTTTACACTCTCCCTAAGGATCCCCAGTCTTTCTGATGCCCTGAAAAACCCACCCATGACTCCTCTTCTAATAGCTTGCAGCTTTCTTATATAAATTTTTATTTATAGTAAAATCGGGGTGTGCCCCTTTAAGGCAGTAGGTCACGACAATGTAGCAGCAAGCTTGGTACTCTCAAAAATGGCCATCAGTGGTGGACACAGCTGCCATATTTTGTGTTGCCTGCACTATGTGTAATAGATATAGGCAACCTCAATATGGCCTCTGAATGGGATCAGTCCACCATCTTGTGAGTAGCAATGTGGATGAAACGGACCAGGCAGGCATGTTTGTGGGTGCTGGATTCAGCTGGATATGGCTGTTTAGTAACGTATATCCAGGCCCTTGTACTGTGGCTGATATTGTGCTGCTGTTGTGGAGGGCACGGTTGTGACTGCTCTTGGATGCAGCGTAAGACACAGGCACAATTATGTGGCTTCTCACTCTCTCCCATGAGAAGAAGAAGAACTGTGGGATTAAAGATGGCTGCACCCAGCTGTGGAGTCTTGGAGAACTGGCAGCACAAAAATTGAATATAAAGGACTCCATGGGGGGGAAGGGGGGTCGAGAGCCAGCACCGATGGGCAGTGTCCTTTCGTCCATTCTGGGCAAGAATGGGAAGCCATTGTAATATGCTGGCACTCTGTAGTGAGCAGTTGCTACTCCAGGGGACCATCGCAGTTGCCCGTGTATGCCTGTACTCACTCTCCCCCAAGGTAAGCTGGAGCCAGAGTATTAGGGGGGTGGAGGAGAAAGTGAATTCCCTGTATATGGGTCGGTTCAAGTGCTTCATTGAGCCAGAGACCTTAGTGCACTGACACACAGCCCCCAGCTGATCGAGGTAAGCCGGGGGGTGCTTAAGCTCATTTAATTTGTTTTATCCCCTAGGGCTTGTTCTGGCACTGCTGCTCAGGCTGAACAAGATAAGCCATGGGGTGTGCGATGGAGTGTAGAAATTCCTTTAACGTGCCATAACTTACAACTGTCAGCAGGCAAGGTAAACGGAGAGGAAGCGTAGGAGATTTAAAATCCCCTTTCATTTAATTTCTCCCTGCACCTAATGCCATCAAGGACACTACAAAGTGCCAGATTATTAAACAAGTAGCTGGGAGCACCAAAACAAGGCAGTCTGGCTGGTGCAGCCACCAGCTGTGTTATTGGCTCTAAATTAACAAATCTAATAGGAAACATAAAGAATGGCTCTTACTTTTTACACTGTTGGCACAGAGCCAAGTTAAAAACATTACCAGTGTGGAAAGATGTACGAAATGATCTGGGGGGACAGGTGACCAAAGAGGGAGGAAACAGATTGGATTTTGATCACAGAAGTTTTTTGTGCATCAGTCCAGGAGGACTAGACAAATGTTTGCCTGTTTTCAGCCTCGTCCCAGGGGAGATGGGGGAGAAAAGCCTATGAGGAGATGGCAGAATAACCCATCTGTTGAGACTCGGAGTGCTGTGAAAAGGTGCAATAGATAATGGTTTGGAATTTTGGTCTGAAATTTTCAGGGTGCAAAGGGCTTGGTCCACAGATGTACCTTTAACTGGTTTGGTGAAAACAGATTACTTTGCTCTTGAGTTGTGGGGGGTTAAATTTTCCTTATTTTCCCATAGGATAACATTGTATTGTGAAGTGTACGCAGCTGTTTCTTTGTCACTCTGCTGTGAAGACACAGCTTGCAATTTTTGTCTGAAATTTTCAGGGTACAAAGGGCTTGCCACACAGATGTGCCTTTTGCTGGATTGGTGAAAAGATATTCATTTGGTGTGTAGTTATACAGGTTTCAAACTTTACTGTGGTTTCCATAGGATGACATTGCAATGTGAGGTGTTTCTTTAGTGCTGCACACCATGGGAATGGAGATGAGTGCAGTATCTTTAAAATTATGGTGGGCCTGCGCTCCCACATGCAAATATGGATACCATTATAGATCGATGGGAGTGCAGGGCTCACAGGGAAATAAGGACACGATTACAGTAGCTCAAAAGGGCCCTGCACTCCCACAGTCAAATAAGGATATGATTGTACTATCTCAAAAAGTAAGAAAATTCTTTGCAAAAAACTTAGTTAATAAACTAGTTAGGGTTCCAGTGACAAAAGCTGGGAAATGTGCTGTTAGGGTTTCCAACTCTAAAACCCCACCCCCACCTTGCAGGCAGGAACAGGCATGGGGTGTGCTGTGGGGTTGTCAATCCTAAACTCACCCCATTCTCAAATACTGTACCCATCTCAGCTTACTTACACATGTAATGGGGTGATTGTAAGGGTTAACAACCCCATGGCACTCCCCACACCTGAAATATAGTGCTTATTTAAAGTACTAAGATCTCCGTCTCTGGTTTTCTTAGCAGTTTCCTGTGATGCAAATAAGATTTATTTTCCCTATGTAATGGATGAACAAGTGATCAAGCTTCCCCAGATGTGACATGGGATTGAAGTACAAGAATCTGGCTATGGACTGATATAATACTTCTGTGCAAGTCCCACCACTGACATTATAATTTTGTCTTAGTTTCTTTATTTTGTTTTTGCTTACATTTAACAAAAGCCCTTATCTTTCTCAGTATGGAACTATGCGAAATGATGCATGGATCGATATACACAAAAAACTTTTATAGTGTATGATGGAATGTTCTTACTGATAAGAATTTGTACTTTCTAAAATATTGTTATGCTGTAGTAGCTACGTCTTCTTAGTTGTTATGCTGCACTAGCTATGTAGTTGCTACAACATAACATCGAACGCGCTAGCGCATGCATGTTACACGTCCAGGAAGTGGCAGTAGCGAATAGGAGAGCAAAGGAAAGTGGTGCCGAGGGAGAGACAAAAACCATAGGACCATTTTAAAATGTTTTTTTACTGGTTGAGTGTTCCATCCTACACTATAAAAAACAATGGATAGTTATCTAGCGGTAACAAGCCGTGTTAGCTCGTCTCGAGGTTACCAATGGCGACCTAACCTCTCGAGCTGCACTCTCAAGGTTAATGCGGTCACCAGTTAATCTCGATGAACTAACCAGCTTGTTACCAATAGGTAACTATCCATTATTCCCTATGTTGTTCAATATGTTTTTTTATTCAAGTCCCACCACTGATTCTTGATTGATGTTTAAGTTTCATTGTTTTGCTTTTGTTTATATTTAACTAAAGGCTTTAATAATTTGAATTATAGCTTGGGCAGCATTGTCTTTCTGAATGTACTATTTATAGGATACTATTTATCGAATAATATTTATACACTGCTCTATAGGTATTTACGTAGTTTTCCATAGTGCTTCTAGTGTGTCTTTTAGATAATCTATGTAAAGGAAGGGGTTATAATTAGATGCACTTGTGATGTCACTTGCAATACAATTTAAACAGCACATTTTTTTATCTCTGTACCCTTGACAAAGTGCTAGGATAGGGCATGAAACGCCATCGGGTTTTCAGGTGGAGGGGCACTATCCATATGACTGGTTTTACTTCACATGGATATGTGTAAGTTTTCAATAAATGTTTTTGGGTGTACCGACATGAGGTCAAATCCACCACTGTGATGTCCAGCAAAGTAACAGAAATTGCCTGGATGCAGCGAGTTGCTGTGCAGGACATAGCAGAAACTGGTGGTGCGGCTCCCGGTTTTCGCCCCCCCCCCCCTTGGTCCAACTCTGACTCAGAGTTAGATATCTAGAGACTTGGAAGTGTGGAGGGTTCGGGGTGCATCACCCCGACTGAATCACACTGACATCCCCGACTAGGAGTACAAGCCTTTTTTCTGTTGCAGGTTTGAAGTTACCCCAGATGTCCCACTGGATACACAGTTTTCTCTGGAACTGACACACAGCTGGACTCATAACCAGTCTTGAGCCCAGCATGTGCAACTTTTCTTCCAGGGCAGGAACAGTTCAAACAGTCTGTTTATGTGTTCCAGGTTGCAAACCATAAAGCAACAGTGCAAGTACAATTCCCCTACAGGGAAACTGATCAGCAGACCAATTTCTTCCCTGCTGGCTAGATAATGTCGTAGGTGCTCTGCCTAGATCTTCTTTTGAGCTCAGAGGGGCATTAATGCACCAAGGCTTGCCTTCAGGCTGGTCAACCCTTCTACAGTCTTCCCCTCTCTCAGGGATCTCTCTCTCTCTTTTTTCCCGGGCTCTAATTAACTTTATCTCAGCCCATGGCATCCCCACCTGACTAGCTCAAACTTTCCTGGGCTCTGAGGGTGGCCTTTCACCATTTCCCAGTGGCCCCTGCTGCAGGTGAAACTAACAAGGGATGCAATTATTATTTACATTAGGCTGCATGCTTGTGCAGCTCATAACTTTAAATGCCAGCCCTCACTAGGGGCACGCACACAATAGACTCCACTTCCGGAAGTATCCGTTACTTGTATCCCAGCTCCACTGTCTGCCCTGAAGCTGGGAATCACAAATGGCCAAAACTCCAAATACATTTTTGGAGCTGCAGCTCCCTTAAGACCTAAGACCACACATCTGCAGGACTCGCCATGCATGTCCATATTTGTTTACATGCTGATCCACTCACAACCACTACTCAGACTAGCAGAATGTTCCCTAGGTGCCCTGAGGCACAAACAACACAGTGGACCTCGGCCCCTATCTCTACAGGGCAAAGGACAGGAAGATTCGGTGGCCGTAGCCGTGGACCTATGGGTAAGCCTTCTGGTCCTGCTTCACAGTCCAGAGGACCAGAGGCCACACACAGTTCAGGTAAGCCTCAGATTGGGGGGGGGGCTTGCATAAAAAAAAATGCTAAGGACAGCTTAGTGGTTACAGCAGCACCGGTGTGAACCTGAATAATATAGCAGAGTTGTGTGTGTGAATTAAAATCCAACAGCCACTCACCAGTTGCATACTATCTGTGTTACCTGAGCAAGTCCCTTAAGTTGCTTGCTATGCTACTGGGGCATGCCACCTACAATCTTTGGCTCAGTGGGGCTGTCCTGGATAATTAAAAAAAAAATGCTAAAGGCAGCTTAGTGGTTATAGCAGCACCAGTGTGAACCAGAATAATATAGCAGAGATGTGTGTGTGAATTGAAATCTGACAACCACCCACCACTTCCATACTGTCAATGGGGCAATTCTCCAAGGAGCACACTTTGTGCAAAGAGCGCACAGGCCTGGAAATGCGTGGCACATGGTGCACAACTGGACAAGTGGCATGCACAAATACCATGTAGGACGGCATAGCAGAGATGTGGAAAAACCTCCGCATACCCACCTCTATGCACAGGCAGAGGGGCATGGCCACACAGTGCAGTCCGCACCAGTGGCCGATGCACATGCATGAACGACCATAAGTTGGAAGTTGGTGTGCATAGTGGAGCACAGCCATATGCCCTGATGGGGGACATATAAACAGGCGCGCATGTGGGAAACAGCAGAGAGGTGTGTGGTGGCTGGCATAATGGGCATGCCCTGAGGTCCCAAACATGACAAGACACACCCACACACACAGCACATGCACACAAAGAAACACGGACACAGTGCAAGTGACAATAATGTTTATTGCCACAAACTGACACATGAAACAGTACAAGTAGGCAATGTGATGGATACCCCATAGAACAACAGGTAGCCATGGATGCCCCACCACCCATACGTGATGAATGCCCCCACCCACCCAGGCAGGAGCACCACAGGGTTACAAACACTCACTCTGAACAGGGTCATCCAGGCACAACATCCCCCACCCACCACTGCACCACCACACAGGCCATAACCCCCCAAAGTGGATATGAACAACTGGGCCCCCCCACATACCAGGAGCTGAACACCACAAGGAGAGACCCCCCAAACAGGCAACTGGCAATGGCCATGAAGGCCCCCCCAACACACAGACACCAGGCCTGCACAGTGGAAACATTCCCCTGGTACAAACATACAGTATTGCACAAACAAAACTTGAACAGTCCTGTAGTGGGAGGTCACCAGCAATGCCCCAACCAGACAAGTCCACTGGGCAGCCTGCAAACCAGCTGTCCCTAGAAGGCCCCATCCTCCTTCTCCTCCTCCGAATCATAGGATGACCACTCAGGTGTAGTGGCTGTGTAGTCCTGTATCTCCAGGAGCATTCTCAGCAATAGGCCATGGTACCCCTGTTAGGACAGAACACATACAATAGAGACATGTCAGTCCCCAGTATGCGGCCACAGGCAGCCACACCCAGGCACCCACAATGAAAAGAATCCTACCTTAGATGGCTTCATGACACACCAGTAACGTCCCCAGTTATCCTTGTAGTATACGTCCGTGCTGCCAGCCCACAGGGTGATGAACCCAGGCAGATGCTGTGGTTAGTCTCTCCACTTCATCACCAAGGTCACATAGTTCCACAGCAAAGTGCTTTAGCCACCCAGTAACATCCTGCAACAGAGAACAGTGCAGGGACCCAATCAGTAAATGCACATGGTTGAGGCCACCCTGTGGACCAAGCACACAGTGGGACACTCACCTCTGGGGGCTCAGCGACCTTCCAGATTGCACTTCCCTCAAGCCCGTCCTGGTAGCACTGTGACGCAACATGCCACAGCTTCTGTGGGTAGGCCACAAGCCAGGCCACATGCACACCATGCCTGCCTGCACCTGCAGCCACAGCCAGGGTCCATGGATTTACAGTCGATGTGTGGGTGTTGGATGTCTCCACCAGTGGTGGCCATGCGCGGGTGAGGTACAAAGGGTGGTGCATGGTCCTGGAGATCATCCAGTGCTACTGGCACAAAGAGTACAGGTGAACACACCTATGGCTACTGCAATGTGCCCCGGGATGCTCCTCAATGTCACAGTACTGGATGCTGCTATCTTTAAGTGATGGGAATGGCATGCCAGGAACAGGCCCAGGACATTCTGGCCCTGCCTCATGGCCTCGGACCTAAGGGTGTGGCTGTGCATAGACTGATTCTGTGTCGATCATGGTACATTGGCACACCTGTGTATCATTGTTAGGGAGAGGCTGCAACCACAGACATGGCGTCATGTGCCATGTCCATAGAGACCAAAGTCCTCTGCCCCCTGTCCTATTGCACCACCGGATCATTTCAGCAGGTGTGTGGGGACATTACAGGTGTTAGCCTATCCTCAGTGTCCAGGGCCACACACCAGATCACCAACGTACTGCTGAGGGAGGTGGGTGCCCACATGTGATTCCCTATTACACCACAGGAACAGCATGCTGCCAAGGAGGCCTTCTTTGCCATGCATGGCATGCTCAACAAACTTGGCATCATGGATGGCATGCATGTACCAGTCATCACACCGTCTGTGGATGAGGCGGCCAATTGGAATAGGAAGGGCTACCACTGCCTCAACTGTCAGGTGGTGTGTGATGCCTGACGCTGCATCATGGATGTGTGTGTGAGATTCCCAGGCTCATGCTATGACACCTATGTGTTTGACAAACTTCGGGCTTGGTGCACTACTGGCTGCATGGGCTGGTGGTGACAGCTGGCTGCTAGGTGAGTGCCCCGGATGGATGTGCATGGCCATGCATGGGTGTGGATGGGTATGTGTGCATGCATGTATGTGGCTGATGGCATGATGGTGTGGGCCCCCATGGCTGTGGCAGTGTCACTCATGCATATGGTTCCTCCCACAGGTGACAATGGATTTCTCCTGAGGCATTACCTGATTACACCATACCTTGTGCCACAGGACAGGGCTGAGGAGGCCTTCAATGAGGTGCTTCGTAGGACACGTGGATGTGTGGAGCGAACTGTTGGCATCCTGAAGATGAGGTTCTGGTGCCTGGACCACACAGGTGGCATGGTGATGCATGCATCAAGGTTTTCTTGCAGAGTGTTCACAGTGTGTGCCATGCTGCACAACATCTGTGTACATTGTGGAATACCGTGCTCTTCCCTGCCACCATGAGACATGCAGCCCCCTGACATTCCACCGGCACTAGACGGGGACTGGGAGACGCCAACTGGGTGTGCTGTCAGCCACACTGTGGCGCATGGTACCTTCTGTTGACTATCCTGAGGGCCATGGGCACAGTGATGATCCTGTGGACTGACTACCCCTAGCCATGCCTGGGACTGTGGCTACTGCTGTATGCCACATGTGCTGCAGTGCTGCTCCGTATGCATTGTGCTGCGTGTCAGGTGTGCCACAGGGCATGCTGTGGTTGCACCACATTTTCCCACAGTGTGTGCAGTATGTGCCTCATCCAAGCCACCCACCTGTCCACCCACCCATCCCGTGCTGTCATGTAGTACGTCAGGGCCCCCTTCACATTCTCATGGTCACACCCTGCCTATGTGACTGTGGTGGTCCACAGCGTGGTACGTGGGGATCAGTTGCTACCCCCTTGACTGGTATCACTCTTTGAGCCATGGTTCCTAGTGTCAGGCATGGCCCCTGAGTGCATCTCATGTGTGGGGGTTACTGCCCGGGAGGGGGATCCACAGGATCCATTGGGGTCCAGGTCCTGTTGGCCAGCTGGTGGTGGGTGGTTGGCAGGGGTGTCTGCTGCCACTCTCTCATGGTATGCCGGTGTACTGTGCAGCTGTGGGCCAGTAGGTGTTGTGCATGGTGCTGCTGCATGTACTGCCACATCCTGTGTTGCACCCCTGCATGCCTGTGTGGCTTTTGTGGAATGTGCCAGTGCAGGGGCATGTTTGTATCCACACATTGCCTCATGCTGTCTGTCTGCTACTGTGTCTAGCACATCCCCTATGTGGGATATGTCCTGTGCCATACCTTCAACCACACAGATTAGCATGCAGATGGCCTCTGTCTATTCCCTCTGCACCACTAGCCTAGCCTCCTCCAGCTGCTGCAGTTTGGTGTAGTGTGTGACCAGCACCCCTGTGCCTGTAGGCCACCTGTCATGCAGTTGCACATCACAGCCCTGTCCACCATTCTGTGCATGTATTGGCATGGCAGAGTGATCACTTACACAGGCACTGCTGCCTGGTGTGTCTGTGGATGGTCGTGGTATTGGTGCAGGTGCATCTGTGCATGGGGGTGCCACGGGGGCACATGGGGGCACAGGGTGCATGGCACATCCCGCTCCCACAGGGGACATCGCACTCATGCCACAGGTCTCTTACATCCATGTGGTGTCCTTGGTGACAGCGTCTGTGGTCAGCTGCTAGACATCCATCATGTCTGCGCCGCTTGGGCTGTCCGGGTTGACATCTGCCCATACCTCTGGCTTCACTTCCACCTGTGCATCCTGCCACAGGTTCCCTGAAGGGGAACAGTAATGTCAGTTTCAGTCTGGTATTGCCTGCTGTGTGCCCGGCGTGTGGACGGGCTGGCATTCAGGTAGTGGCATACTTACCTTCTGTTTCCATGGTTCTCCCTGTTATACCTGTGCCGCTGCTTGATGCACCACTGTGCCTCTGTGATGGCCCTGCGTGTGTAAGATGTGGGACAGTCAGTGGGCAGTGTATTCTGGCATGTCTCGCCCCCTACCTGACTGCACCATGCCAACCTGCTGATGTGTCACAGCCATCCAGCATGCCCTGCCAGGTGATCTTGGCTATGGTCTGTGCCACTATCTTCTCTAGGGGTGATAGCCCTTTTCTGGGCAATGGTGGGCCACGCCCTGTTCCTGTCTGTGCTCTGTGTGCCACCCTGAGCTTCCATTTTACGGTGGACCAGAGGTCCCTTCATTTATGCTTTATGGCAATGAGGGTACGTGCCTCGAGCCCAGTAGTGTTGATGGCTGCCTGGATGTCCAGCCATAGTCGCTGCTTGGTCTGGGCAGGTGCCATCAGTGACTGCTCCCCATACAGCACATCGTAGTTAGCCTGTATGTCCATGACCAGGGCTGTCACCTGGGTGGTGGTGAAGTTTGGACCTCTCCTTCTTGCTGATACCTCTCATGCCCCTGCTGCCTGTGCCAGCCTGGTCCTCCACAATGGGTACCCCTCTTTTTATCTTCGGTGTTCTCTGCCAGCATTGCCATTGCACACTCACTTCCGTGTTTTTGCATGCACACCATGTCTGCGCATGCCCTTATTTGGTGAGGTTAAAGGGCATGTCATTGAGATGCACTGACCTTGGCCCCACCCCTATGTGTTTCTCCACACATTGTTGTGCGCTTCACATGGGTATGACACCACATGTGGCCTTGGTGCAGAATGCCATGTGGTGTGTGCACCATGCGTGCCGCACACATACGCATGGCACTTACAGGCCTTTGTGCAGTGGGGTTGCGCCCATGGAGAATAGCTACTAATATGAGCACTCAAAAGCAATGTAACACTAAATCTACTGGCAAACAAAGTAAACATAAAAGTTTATTCAGCAGTCCAGAAATCATCCCATCAAAATCTAAAACTCAAGTATCAAAGTATATTGAATCATGTACTGATAATGCTACTACTACTACTACTACTACTACTACTACTACTACAATACAGGTATTGCCCAGTCACTCTCAAACTGCTGAGACCTTGACAACAGGGGAAGGACTAGAAGGAAGCAAAGTTTTGAAAGACACCTCCTTTTTCTCCAAGACTTCTTTTAACAGGAAGTCATCTCAGAAAATTGCAAAAACAAAGAGTATTCCTATAATACATAAAGTTAAAGCACTTACATGTACCTCTCACAGTGGTGTTGCTCGATGTACAACACATGTATTTTGAATAAATTGATCTCCAAATACCAGTGGTAGGTCTACTGAATCTAGTGATGATGGCCATGGTCATGGGGGATAATGATGACATGAATATTGCAAGTCTGACTTTACTGATGTCTGACAGTGACAATGTGGATGACATGCAGGAGAGCACTGCTACTACATCATAAGGCACAAGCCAAACAAAGTGAAATAAAGTTTGATAGTAAAGACAAGGGCATCAGTGCTGATGCACAGGATGATTCTGTTTCACCTGATGAGCCTGCATCCTCAGTTGATATGTCTTTCCCACTGAAACCCAGCCAATCTACCCCTACAAGTTTGCTTTTAGAAATAGACAGTCCACCTCTGCTGTTTGGAATAATTTTTACATAAACCCCAATGATGTTTGCCAAGCAGTATGTGAGCACAGCAACACTCGAGTGAGTCGGGGGGAAAAATAAGGGTCATCTTGGAACCACAACAATGATGCGACATCTTATGCAAATTCACCCCATCTTTATATGTGGTTCAAATAAACAGTCTAACATTGGTGCATGGAAATGTAGCAGGGCTCTACATGAGCAGAAACACTCTTCTGACAGTAAGAGATGGCAGTCACAAGTCAAGGTCCAAAAGTCAACTTTTGTCTCGAGAAAATTCTTCTGTTAAGGTCTTCTGTTTTACCAGTCAAGACATGTAGTACCCAGCCAAGACTAACTTCACCCATGTTAACAGGCTGTTAAAGTTACAAGAGGTTTTTGAAAGAAAGGCAAAATATTCACAAAATCATCCGATAGCCATGAGAATCAATCATAAAATAACAAAAATGATTGTACTCGACTTGCAGCCATACTATTGTTGAAGATGTGGGTTTCCAGAGGCTTATAGCATACTTACAGCCATGATATGTAATGGCAAGTAAGAAGCACTTTGCAGTCCTGCAGTGCCCAGGATTTATGACAGTCCAGTTCTTCAAGTGAGTCATGCTCTATGAGAGGCAGAGGACAAGGTAATTCACTTTACTGCTGACATGTGGACCAGCAGCCAAATTGTAATCTAGCTTTCTCTTAATGCACATTGGGTCAGTTTTGCAGGTAACTTATAATCGTCACACACCACTGCAACTGCTACCAGTCCAGCTGCTCCCCACCTAACTGCTACAACAACTAAAACTACTCTCTCTCAGGGAAAAAAGAAACCCTTCATGTTTCAGAAAATGGCAGTACTCCATGTATCTGTTTCAAGACACACACATAGCAGAGCACATTCAGCAAGAACTTAAAAAGCTAGTTAGTGCTTGGGTCACCTCACAGGGTCTGAAAATTGGCTTTTTTGTTGCCAGCAATTCCATTATCTGGAAAGCACTTCATGATGCCAATTTTGTACATGTACGTTGTTTTGCACATTGTCTTAGCTTACTAGTTCAAAGCTTCCTGCATAATGACAGACAAGTGTTACCACTGTAGGCATAGTTCACAAAGTATGTGACCACTCCACCCACTCTCTAAAAGCCCATGACATCCTTGCAGATATCCAGAAGAAGAAAGATGTCTCTTAGCACCAGCTTGTTCAGGATGTTCAAACAAAATGGAATTCGACTTAGTTTATGACTGATCACATCCTTGAACAAAACATAGCTGTCATTGAATATATCATGTACGATAATATTGGGGAAGGGATTATACTCCAGTCTAATCATCTCTGATGGAACAATTGGCTCACATTCTCAAACTATTTATTAGTGCTACAAAGGAGGTCACTGCAGAAGAGGAGTCCCTTAGCCAAGTTATTCCACTTGTCAAAAAAAAGCTTGGACAAAATGAAGAACAACCTAGATATGAACCAGTCTCTAGTCAATAACATGTTTGCTAGGCTTAGCAATGATGACAAATTGTCAGCCATGACACGGACCAGAGTATATCTTAGCAACATTGCTAGACCCACATTTCTGGAACAGACACCTTCCAGATGTTACTTCTCAGGATATGGAGGAGTTGGACTACAGGCAACTTTTAACTGATGCAGTTGAAGAGGTTTTGTTAGGGAGCAGTACATCATCTCAGCAGGCTGCACCAAAAACACTGCAGAAGAAGACAATGAGGAGGACAACATTTGGTGCCAACTGTAGGACATTGAAATTCCACAAGGTGAAAATGCATGCTCTGTAGTAAGCATGGTAGATGCATACCTGTCAGAGTCCAACATCAGTATTAAGGATAACCTTATAGGTTAGTGGCAAAAAGCAAAAAAAAAAAAAAATCATGCTGGCCAAAGCTGGCTACCCTGGCTTGTAAGTATACTGGATGCCTATGCCCTCAAGTTTCTGCTCCAAACATTTATTTAGCTGTGCTGGGGATGTTGTAACTGATAAACAAACAAGATTAACACCAGAAAATGTAGAGAAGCTAACATTCATGAAGATTAACTTGCCAAACTTTAGCCACATATGTAATGCTAATCTTGAAGAAGAAAATGAGACTGACAGCTGTACCTATGATGTATCTGTGGACTAAGTGACAATAACATCAGCTTTTAATTTTCTACAAAGAACCTGGTTAGAGATGTGCCTTTGGCCGGCATGAACAATGCAGCTAGCACATTAAAATAAAAATACTGTAGTGAGAAAGTGACAAAGGTAATAAGGACAGGGATGGGGCAAAAAGGGGTAAGGCCATCAGGAAATTAAGGGTAATGAGAGCCAATGCATGTAGTCTGGGCAACAAGCTCCCTGAACTGGTGGCATTGATGGAAGAGGGATGCCTGGATAGCGTAGCAGTCACAGATACAAAGTACACAGAGAACCAAGACTGGGATGTTAACATACCAGGGTACACAACCTACAGGAGAGACAGGGAGGGGAGATGAGGGGGAGGAGTAGCTCTCTATGTAAGGGAAGGGATAAAAGCAACTGAACAAAAGAGTAAACAGGGAGGGGAGGAGAGGAGGCACTGTGGGTCACCTTAGAGACTGGAAATGGCACCACAATCTGCACAGGAGTTGCATACAGACCCCCATGTCAGGGGGAGGGAATGGATAAGGATGTGATAGAAGGCATTCTTAGAATGGCAGAGAAAGGGGAGCTACTGTTGATGGGAGACCTGAATATGCCAGATGTTAACTGGAGCACATTTGCTGCAGCCACATCCAAGAGCAGGGCCATTCTCGATGCCCTACAGGTGGCATGCCTCAGACAGCTAGTTTTGGAACCCACTTGTGAGGGAGCAATCTTAGACCTCATACTCTCAAATAGGGACAGTGAAAGGATCTCAGATCTGAAAGTGGGTAGCCATCTGGGAACAAGTGACCACCAAACAGTGTGGTTCATGATAAACTCAGCTACGGAGTCAAGCCATACAAAAATGAGAGTACTGGACTTCGGAGGGCTGACTTTGGCAAGATGGGAGAGTGCCTTAGAAAAGCACTAGCAAACAGGCTAGAAGGAGGGGTGGAGCAACAATGAGGAAACATCAAAATTGCCATCACAGAGGCAACAAGTCTTTGTATGAAGCAAATAAACAATTCAAAATGAAAGAAAAAGCCACTATGGTTCTCAAAAGAGGTGGCAGGGAAGGTGAGGGAGAAAAAGATAGCATTCAGGAAGTATAAGGAAACACAGAAGGAGCAGGACAGAGAACTGTACCAGTTAAGGCAGAAGGAAGCAGGGAGGGAAGTCAGAATAGCAAAGGCCCAAACTGAGGAAAAGATAGCCAACCTGGTTAAGAAGGGGGATAAAACCTTTTATAGGTACATCAGGGAGCATAGCAAGACAAAGGGAGGGATAGTGAGGCTGAATAGAATGGATGATGGGTGTGTAGAGAGGGACAGTGAAAAAGCAGGGATATTGAATGAATATTTCTGCTTAGTATTCACAAAAAAAGAGGAGGAGGAGGTGCCTAATCCAATTAACAGAAGCACTCTGGATAGGGGAGTTGATCCCAGTCATTTCACAGAAGAAAGTGTTCTGAAAGAACTCCTAAAACTGAAGGTGGACAAAGCAATGGGGCCTGATGGAATTTACCCCAGAATTCTAAAAGAATTAAGAGGAGAACTAGTAAAACCACTGACTACCCTTTTTAACAAATCATGGGAGGATGGTGTGGTACCTGAGGACTGGAGGAAGGCGGATGTGATTCCCTTTGACAAAAGTGGGAGCAAGACCGAGGCAAGAAACTACAGACCTGTCAGTTTGACCTCTGTGGTAGAGAAAGTGATGGAATCACTTCTGAAGGAAAGAATTGTTGAGTACCTAGAAGCCAGTGGGGCACATTACCCAAGGCAGCATGGGTTCACAGCTGGAAGGTCATGTCAGACTAATCTAATTGATTTCTTTGACTGGGTGACCAAAGTAGTAGACCAGGGAGGGGCTGTGGACATGGCCTACCTAGACTTTAGCAAGGCATTTGACACAGTCCCACAGAAAAGATTAATAGTCAGATTAACCAGCCTGGGAGTGGGTCCCAGGGTGGTAGCCTGGGTAAAACATTGGCTGGACAACAGGACACAGAAGGTAATTGTAAATGGAGTCCACTCTGAAGAAAGAGGCGGTTACTAGTGGGGTACTACAGGGTTCAGTACTGGGTCCAGTGCTTTTTAATGTCTTTGAAAGTGACATTGCAGAGGGACTGGAAGAAAAAGTATTCCTATTTGCAGATGATACAAAGATCTGCAACAGGGCTGATATGCAAGGAGGTGTGGAAAGGATGAGAAGGGACTTGAGAAGGTTGGCGGAATGGTCAGAAGTATGGCAGCTTGGATTCAATACAAAGAAGTGCAAAATAATGCACCTGGGAAACAAAGACCCAGGGAAGATTGCACATTGGGGGGGGGGGGTAGTAACAACAACAAAAATGGAAAGGGACCTGGGGGTAATCATATCAGATTACCTTAAGGTTAGCAAGCAATGTGAGAAGGCAGTAGGGAGGGCAGGGGGGATACTGGGATGTATAGGGAGAGGCATCACCAGCAGAAAACAGGAAGTTGTTATGCCTCTGTACAGACAGTTGGTGAGACCCCATCTGGAGTACTGCATGCAGTTCTGGAGACCCCATCTTCGCATGGACATAGACAGAATAGAGGCAGTCCAAAGGAGGGCAACTAAAATGGTGCAGAGTCTGCAAGAGACGCCATACGAGTAGCGACTAAAGGATTTTAATATGTATACCCTTGAGGAAAGGAGGGAGAGGTGGGACATGATAGAAACTTTTAAGTACTTCAGTGGAATCAACAAAGTCCAAGAGGGTAGCATTTTACAGAAAAAGAGATGTGCAAGAACAAATGGACACAATTTGAAGATGGGAAGGGGGGTTCAGGAGCAATGTGAGGAAGTATTTTTTCACAGAGAGGGTGGTGGATGCATGGAACAGCCTTTCTGAGGAGGTTGTGGGATCTAAAACTGTGGGAGAATTCAAGAATGCATGGGACAGACATAAGGCAATTTTGTGGGGGGTAGGTAGAAATAGGCTGTTGGTTAACTAGGTTCTGCAGCTTATCCTGTAGGTAGGGAAATGGGCAGACTAGGTGGGCCAAGCAGTCCTTATCTGCAGTCAAAGTCTATGTCTCTATGTTTCTGTTAACAACCGAGTATGGGGTGCACACTGGGCAGGCATGTTATAGTTCTTGTCAACTTATTTCCTGAGCCACCCAAAAACAATTTCCTTTAATATTCTTGTCTACTGATGATTGTGGATGGTAGCATTACTTATGCATCATATTTCAAATGTCAACCATAGTGCTGGCAGGTCTCACATCTCTTTACAGCAAATAAGAAAACCTTTATTACACAACATACAGCTCTTTTTCATTTTTGGAATGTATGTTACTGTCTTCCCCTGCTGTTTCAGACTTTAGTTCCATCCCCAGTTAATGGTGGTTGTCTACTGCAGTAATAGTCCCAGAAAATAAGAATGGCCCCTCCAGGCTATCTCTGGGAGGTAACTTGCCCAGTGGCCACGGCCAATCCCTAGGTCCGATCTTACCAGGCCGAATGGCCTGGGAAGGGAGGACGAATAGTCTTTGGACCTGACCACAGTGGGGCTAGGTGTAGCCTCAATGTGCGTGGGGAAAAAAGGTTCTCTTAAAGGTTAGGCAGGAGAGAATCTGCCTCTTTCTGCTGGATGAAACAAAGTTACACTACAAAGGTAGGAGCCTACATTCTTCCTCTCTCAGCAGAATTTAGTTTAGCCAGGCTTTTTCAGATCCTATCTCAATTTCCCACTAATTTTCCTGCTGCATACTAATTGCACTGGGCTACATTTCTCGATAGCCAGGGATACGTGGGCGTCTGGTTAGGAAAGTGATCTGTGCTTCAGGCTGTATTATCTTGTCTGTTCTGGTAGAAAGCTTTAGGTCTCATTTTTTAATTTTCTGGTCAACCCATGCAATTTCATCCCTTCCCCCTCAGCCGCCTCTCACACGCTCTGCAGGAACCTCTATGTCACTTTCCATTATGACACTTGTGCAGTTCTCCAGGATGAGCATCGCTACCCCTCCCGTCTGCTAAAGGTCTACCGCTGGTATGATCTGCAGCTCCCCCCTTCCTAGCATGGATATCCAACTGCACAACTCCCATGCAGTTGAGATCATGCCTCCGACTCTACCCTCCTTGACCTCAGAAGCAGATATCTCCGGCTCAAGTGAATGCGGTAGCAAAGAAAAAAAAAATCTCTTGGCTATTGACGTTTCTCAGAGGCTCGGTACGTTATCGCTCCAGTTTGGGCTTGGCAGCTTGCCAGCTCTCACTCATTCCAATTTCAAGCTGGAAAAGCATGTATGCAGGCCTTGTCACCTGTGCTTCTTACCACACCTTTACTGGCCTGGTACATTACCCCCCGGTCCCTACCAGCAAAAAAAAAAAAAGAAGGAAATTATTAAACATATTTAGCGGCCATAACATGGCTCACTTTGCTTAGACCAACGATCCCTGTTGGGCGATGGGCCTCCACTAGCAGTCTCTTTCTACTCTTCCTCAGTCCCAATTAGTGGTGGATGAAGTGGCCGAAATTCACTCCGTGAAGTGATTCGTGGAGTAATTCGGAATCTGCAAAGTAAACCGCAATGTGAAGTGGAGTACTTTGCGTTATAATGGGGAACGTGAAGTCCATTGAGAACAATGACTTTGTATTATTCCGCCTTCCCCAAATCACTTCTCCACCAATTTTAAGGTGAAGTACTTTGAAATAAATGTACTTCACCTCACTTCACCTTGTTTTTGAGCTCCAAAGGCGAATTTTGCAGTGCTTCATGGGATTGCTGGTCATAAGGGCTCTAGATTGTTCTGCACAGCCTCAGTTCTGTGTAGTGTGCGTGTAGTGGAAGATGGAGACAGTTTCCTGTCAGAGCTCTTCGATTCAAATCCTCTAAAAGCTGTTAAAAAAAACATTTTGAGCTATTTTGTTGCTCACAATTCAGTACATCGATTGTAGGAAACCCTCCTGTGCTCATATCATCGCGTGTTTATTGGTTGTGTGTGGATTTTAAATGTTAATTTAGAACACTCAGTCTGTGTATTGTGAAGTGTGCTTTGGGGGAGGGGTGTATCTGTGGTGTAGTAGATTAACTGGTAGAAAATGGCAGTCTTTCTGTTTTGGGTTATATTTTTCTTATATAACTGTGTTAATTTACACACAGTAATATTTTCAGTAATTCTTAAAAAAAATTTGTTGATTGTTGTGGTGTAGCAGTGTATAATTTCAAGTTTTTGGTTATATTACTAAAAGTTTTCAATTTGCTATGCATTACTTGTAGTGTATGTGAGTGTGTGTGTGATGCGTGCCATTGAATCAGACACCTTTTATTGTGCCACAGAGTAATTACAGCAGTGTGAACCTGCTATCCACTGCACCTGCATGAATTTTTTATACTGCTGTGTGGCATCTTTATTGGTAGTGGACTGTTACTGCTGTGCACTACCCCCCCCAAATGGCAAAAGGCATTCTTTTCCAGATTTGGATTTGTGACTTGTGAGCATTGGTTGGTATTGTTGTGCCTTTGCATCTGCATCTCTTGAGTATGCAGCTCAATGTTAATCTGTCTGTGCATTTGCAGTACACCATTAATTCTGGGAGACTTTGCATTTCTTGTTACACTCTCATTTCACTTTGTCAGCACTGGGGAATTTTGTGGACAAAAGACAGTAGCATTTTGGGGATGCACATTAATTCTGGTGACTGTGTGTGACCACTGCGCACATGACGGAGTGCACCATTAATTCTGGGAGACTTTGCATTTTTTTGTTACCCTCTCATTTCACTTCGTCAGCACTGGGGAATTTTCTGTATATGACAATAGCATTTTGGGGATGCAAATTAGTTCTGGTGACTGTGTGTGACCACTGCGCACATGACTGAATGCGCCATTAATTCTGGGAGACTTTGCATTTCTTGTTACGCTGTCATTTCACTTTTTCAGCACTGGGGACTTTTTATGGACACAAGACAGTAGCATTTTGGGGATGCAAATTAATTCTGGTGACTGTGTGTGACCACTGTGCACATGACTGAGTGCGCCATTAATTCTGGGAGACTTTACATTTCTTGTTACGCTGTCATTTCACTTTTTCAGCACTGGGGAATTTTTATGGACACAAGACAGTAGCATTTTGGGGGATGCACATTAATTCTGGTGACTGTGTGTGCCTACTGCATGCATGATGTCTGAGTGCACCATTAATTCTGGGAGACTTTGCATTTCTTGTGCTCTCATTTCACTTCATCACCATCAGCACTGGGGAGTATTCTGGACACAAGAAATGAGCATTTTGGGGATACACATTAATTCTGGTGACTGTGTGTGTGAAGGGCTGCCAATATTATTGTCACTTCGCCTTACTTCTAAGTATATGGAATGACAATGCAAAGTAATAATTACAAGGCAAAGTGAGCCTTTTGCATTGGCCATTCTGTGTAGCAGAGTGACAATGCAAAGTGTCCACTTCATGGGCACTTCGCTGGTGAAATTTAAATTCGCTGCATCTCTAGTCCCAATAATAGGCCAGAATGGCTCAGAGGCATGGCGTTTTCACCGGCGCTCCTTAATAACACAGTTAATGACCCGATACATGGGGTCACCCACTCAATCCAGCAAAAGCAAATATGGTATTGATATCTAGCGAAAGTGGGGATCACATTACCTGGACCATTGACCCCTTGTCAGGTGGCCCAGCTCACTTCATGGCACCACTCTGTCACGGCCCCATATCCCATGTTGGTAGCATGCTTTTCTTGGAGGATTTCATACCATCTTTCAGTGGAGAGTGTGCACCTTCACCAGCCCTTCCACACTTCTCTTTGTTCACTCAAAACTTGCACCTTATGCAGGTGCACACAGCGTACATGCTAACACAGCAGACAGGCAATGCGCAGTGCTCAGTCCCATTGACTGCACTGGACTATGTTGGGAACAGCGGCCACACAATGGTAAAACCCTGTGAACCAATTGTGGGAATGCTCGGTTGCACAGCTCCTACATGCTATGAGATGGCAAGCTGATATGCTGAAGTAAACAAGATATGATGACATCAGGCTGGTGGCCATCTTTAAGGGGTCAGGGGAGCCCGCATCCAACAGGAACCATATGGCTCAGTCCAGGACACTGGAGAGGGCAGCGAGTAACAATTTTAGCCATATTAGGTGAGTCACCTGCTGCCATAGGGGAACAGGTAATCCCCTGAGCTATCTACCTCGGTTGGGGTTAATCACGCTCTAGGGTGCGGGTGCTGTAACCCCAGAGTCTTAAGCTATGGTTAGCGTGTGCTGCAACAGAGGCAGTATTGAGATTCGGGGGTTACAGTGCCTGGTTCCTTTTTGTGGCCAAAATTCACTGCCCCCCCTTATCTCCCAGGTTAGTGGCACTGCAGGCCCTCCACAGATGATCTCTACACTCCCAGGGGACTGTAGTTGGACAAAAGCCATCCTTAGAGGATCCTCATGGAGTCAGGAGCCACACAGAGCACAGTTGGGCATTGGAGCCACCTGGCTCTTGGGCTACTCAGCTACAACAAAATAAATATATACATATGCCTATATATCCAAAAAAAAAAAGAATAAAATGGAACACACACCATCTCACCTCACAAGGGTATGGGACATCAAGCAGAGCATTGAGACAGCAGCAGTGGCAGTCAATGCCAATTAAAAAAAAAGGAACAAAAGCAATTGGAACAACACAATTACGCTCTCTCTCTCTCTCTCTCTCTACAGTACCGCACCCTCTGAGGAGGGTAGGGTGCAATTATGGGACCCACAAAAGGACACAAAAGGCCTTTTAGTTCATAGTCGGTTGATCCTGCCTGGGGACCGGTACCTTGCTGGTGGCATGGGTGTGCTACCCGCTGCAATGGGCAGGAGCACAACATGTGTCTGCTGCTGACCAGACTACTTAGATCAGGTTTGATAACCATCCACAGTGGTACCCCCCCCATCCCCCCCCCAGTTTAGGGTCTGTCAGGGGCTGGAATAGTACATTCATCTTTTTTGAATAATGAGTTATATCCTTAAACACCCACAAGTGGTTAAAGATGACCAGTAGATCAAGGGACATAGCTGGCGGGGATGCCCAATATCCAAATGGGGACAAATCCATGGTGCTTCACAGATTAGTTGCCTTTTGGCAAAAAAAAGGGGGGGTCCTGGAATAAAGGAAGCAGCGGCCTCAGGATGCTGTCACAGAGAGCAGGTGCACAGTACCCTGTACATCATGCTACCGTTTTCGGTTCTGTGAGGTGTTCTTTCAGTGCGTTACTAAAACAGTATCACATGGTCAGTGCCACAATTCTTCAGAGTGCCCAGTGGAGCCCTGGACAGCTACGATTCATGACCAGATGTGGGCAAACAGACTCGCAATGGTAACGTATATCTAAGTAAAGATTACCCAGCTGTGCGCCAGAGCACACTTTACATTAATTAGTTTGGGTAGCCCTTTAGTTGTGGGGGGTCACCCTGAGCAAGGGTTTTTCTTTTCCATGTCATTGGCAATACAGCCAACTCTTGCCACAGCCTTGGTGATCCTCCAGAAGCAATAATGGAGCAGGCATAGCCATGGATCATTTAACTTATGATCGCTAACTACCACTGGCAGGGTAGTCATTGATTCCCTAATGGTGAGTTACGGGTCACATCTGCTTCAGGAAGGGCCGGTCACGAGGCTGGCCTCCAATAGTGGCAGCAACAGGGGAAGAGAAGGATGTACTAGCATCTGCTATGTCACAGGAAAGCAAAGGGACCAAAAGAGAGTTGGTTTCCCACATAAGGGGCAAATAATTGGGCTAATTTTCACCTAGGCAGGGCTCCAGTTTTCCCCAGTGGCAGTGGACAGTGGTGCCTCTGGCTATCCCCCCAAAAAAGGAAGAAACCCATTCTTAAAGGAGTATCAGACTAAAAGGCAGGTTCTCATCACCCACAATCCATCGGGAACCTGTTCTGGAAATAAGTCCCAGAGTTACAGCACAGTACATTGTGGAAGGCATCAAGAGGCTATGCCCATTTAGTTGGCTCAATCCCCTTGCAATGTCTGATTATTCTGTTAATACTGGGAAATAGTTATACTAAGGAGCGAGTGCAGGTAACCGTCCTGTCAGCAGTGGTAGGTTAGTCCAGCAAAAAAAAAAAAACACATTAAAACAAATCCCAGCAGTTAACAGAGTTGAGGAAGTCCATGTGGGACACTGCGTCCATCAAGAGCATAAACAGCACTGCATCGGCAGCTAATGAATGCTAGTAGTGGGGTAGGGTTCTATGTCAGGGGTCCAAGGAGCTGGGGTGGGATTTCCCTTCCACTAACACAATAGGGGCTCATCATCAAGGGCTGGTTACAGCGACCTAAGCGCTGGGTCGGGACCTTACCCTCAGCTAGCACTATCGGCTACAATCAACAGGTTTTGGGCATGGGTGACTGGTTGCTTGGGAGAGGGTTTCACTGCTCTTTCATCACATAAGAACAATATGGGGGGGGTGGTTGCTAGGATCTGCCTTAGTAAGGGCACTGCCTCTTCGGCTCCCTGCATACATACACAGGGTTTCGTCCGGATCCTTTCTTAGCAAGGGGCAGGTCGGATGGGTCACACTGTGGTACAAAAAAACAAAAGTGTTTTTGCTTGTTAGTATGTCTTCAAGTAAGGGCAGGAACCGTGTGGGGCATCAAGTATTTTTCTGGCTTAGACAGCGAGTGGGAGGTGAATTCCACTGGGCAGGATAGGCGAAAAGGTATGGGTATAGGGATGGTATAGAAGCTAGATAGCTAATTAAAGTCTCAAGGAACCTACCCATCTTTGCGTTACATCGACCTTAGCTACAGGGGTTGGGGGCATTGTGCAAGGTGTCACGCATATGCCATTTAACCTCGGCAGAATTAGGGGGTGTGAGGAGCCAAGGGGTACCAACCTTTTGCGTGAGGCCAACCTGTACTAAGTTCAATCACACCACCCCTTCCCCCATTGTTATGGGATCAAAGTGCTCACGGTAGGAGTGGTGCAATACAAGTCTGCCCAATCCTGAGGCCACTGATGCTGCAGGGTATTTTGGCTGTATTTGGTTGATTGGCTATTTAGCACAACCATAGGTAGCACGGTGGGCACAGGGATTGTCGGAAGGAAATTCCATAGTACAACTTGCGACTGGCTAATGTGGGGGAAATTGTACTGTCTGCATTCTCTCAGTTTGCCAGGTACACCACAAGGTCAGCCACAGGTTGGAAAGAGTTCACTTGAGCGGCGATCAGCTAGTTGCTAGCCCAGTAGGCCACGACTGCCATAATCAGACCCCCTCCTGCCCAGTAGGGGCATGGGGCAAGTTGTGTTACATGGGGTTAGGTTATCAGATTTAGTGGGCAGCAGTGCAGGCTGACCAACATGTTCAGCAGTCTGTAGGCAAGCCTGGGTGTGCATCCAATACTTCCCAACCAGCATCTTAACACTTGCAAGAGTATTCTGCTAGGGAAATCAATGCAGACACATTTTGGGGGTAACAGAATTCTTCCCCAGTTCACCAGCAAAAAAAAAAGAAAAAAAATTAACAGTAGGCAGGTATCATCCCCTATGAATGGCTACGGCAGATGCCTCACACGGGATGGCCTGCAGTTGCTTTCACGACCAGGCGTTCAGATGGAGGATTCTATGACCCAACATAATAAGTCAGCCAGAGGTCTTTGCTGGGTTTTACCTGGTGGGGCACCAAAAGGGCAGGCTGGAGACTCAAGCCCGAGCCTGATTGCCTTTTAGCCATACTGCTGATCTATATATGTTGTCCAGTGGTACATGCATTCACGGGGGCATAGCACACTCCTCTGCCATGAACTTGAATATTGCCTGGCACACACGGTAAGCTGGGTGGCCTCATGGCAAGACCCGGGAACAGTTTTTTCAGTTAAGCATATTCAGGCTAATTTCATATCCATGCAAAAAAAAAAAAAAGAGGTGGGTGGGAGGAACAAGAAAAGCAGGACCGGCATTCCTCCTTTTCCTATAATATGAGAACTGCTCCCGTGGCATGGAGTGCTAAAGCATGAGCAGCCTGGCTGGAATGGTGGTGGAGACTAAAATTCATCCTGGTCACCCGCATTTCACTCTTACTGCATCTCGGACACGTGCCATAAGATGGCAGGCAATGGGCATAAGCTTTCAAACAGCACACCTTGCAGGAGGGAAAGTTATGGTCTTGAAAGGGATCCATAGACTGGCTTAACATGTCTGATTGCGTTGCAGATCATGCTTCAGTGGGAGAAGGGACAAAAACAACACACGAATGTTCGGCAGCGGATCAGCAGGTTGGGCTATGGCAGCTTGACGAGGTATTACCGGGTGAGCCACAGCGTTCAGAGGTCGGGAAGGGCAGCACCTGGCAACATCAGTCCTAGTGCATAATGTGTATAACAGCAGTATTCAGGGTTGGTAAGGTTTGGATACAGGGTATTCACCCTGGGGCATTGTTTGGGAGCCATTTAACTGCTTTGCGCATCTTGTGGCAGACTATTCGGGCCTACAAGAAAAATGCTGAGGTAAAAAGGGATTAGAAGGGATGTCCTGGTGAGTGCGCACTCCGGAATTGATCACTTGTGCAGTAAAACGCACCAAGAAGCAGGGGACTGCGGGGGGGGGTGATGACTGGACAGATGAGGTCCTGTGAGGGCAGCGCTGCACAGCAATGGCCTAGTGAGTCCAAATCTGTCAGGTCAAGCCTATCAAGGGACTGGTCGGCCCGGTGGGGTTTACCGAGACTACGCTTAGCTAAGGTTGGTTGGTAGAATATATATATATATATATATATATATATATATTAGAGGCCAAAACTCCATTTAATGCATTAGTTAGGTTGTTCCACAGTGACAAAAGTGAGGAAATTCGGTGTTAGGATTGAAACCCCTTGACCACTCCCGCCAGCTGGCATTGGGTGCGATTGAGTCGTTAGCCCTAACTCTCTCACCCCATGACATGTGTAAAGCAGCAGAAGTATAGGAGAATGGGTGAGAGTTAGGACCGATGATCCCCAATGTGCCACGTGATGTCTTGTGGCATAGTAACAGGAACAGCAACGCAAACAGAAGTGCTAACAGTGGTGCACATGGTAACACAAGCGCGAATGAAAACACAAAGGGTAACATACACGGTGGCTTAGATGGGAACGTTCTGCCAGGTGATGTGTTGTCACATAGTAACATGGTGCCTGCAAACGGAAATGTTAATGGGCATGTTGACGCAAAGTGAAACAGAAAGAGCAACAGTACTGTAGACACAAATGGCAAAAATAACAGAAACGCAAGCACAAATGAAAAATGCAGCGATAACGCATGGTGGCGATGTCAATGGTAAGTGAAACGGGTACGGAACCGCAAGCGGAAATGGCAACGGTAACAGCAATGTAAGGGCACAGGCTGGTTTTCCCCAAAACCTGCATAGACAAAGACAGTGAGTACAAAGAATGTATGCATAATAATGGGTATCGGAGCAGAAAATGAGGACTTGGAATACTAAATAGGTTATATCTCAGGAACCGTCCGACGTAGAAAAAAAATTTAAAAGTCATATGATTTATGACTGTCCTGGCTAGTTTAGTACTTAGCCCCATTAGGTAGTGCTACCATAGTTAGGGTTGAGGAGCCATTTACATGTTAAACCCAAAATTTTGCACCTTAATAATTATTTGACAGATTTGCCTGAAATTTGGAATACACTATCAAGACCCATACACCTTGGGATCTGCCAAGTTTCGTACCTGTCAGATGCACGGCTGCGGAGTTATTAAGCATGATCTGTGCATGCGTTTACGCTTTTTCTGGAATTCTACGGTCGCACTTACAGGTCGCATGGTTTGCGCTCCTTGATGTGCCTTTCAAAGATTTCGTGAAAAAATATTAAACGGTTCAAAAGTTATTCAAAAAACAATTTCCCATTATAAGTCAATGGGAAAAGTTAACAAAAAGTTCGACAGTGTCACAAATGCATTTTTACTTTCACAAATGGCCCTCTTGCATTTCAGAATCCGCCATCTTGTTTTCAGTTAGTGACCAGAAAAATGCTTGGCATTTAAATTTGGGACCTCTAGCAACCTAATCTTTTTGTATTCCCTAGTCGGACCCTGAGGATGCTAGCCATGTCTTTATTTTGGGGTAAAACATCCCAGAAATATGTTTTCAAATTTCTGGAAAAAGTATTTTGCAAAAGTACTTTTGTGCTCACGCGAAAGTATCGCAAATTTTATGAGAAACTTTAGTAAATTCTGTCAATGCTTTTTTTCTAGTCTGTGGGAAAATGACAGCAATTGTTTGGCACTCCGCTGCAAAAGAACGGTTTGGAGCTTTGGCTGAAATTTGAGGAACGCGGCCGACATCTCACAGATGTGCCTTTTAGTATTTTGTTGAAAAGATATTACACAGCAGCAACGTTACAGTACTCCAAATTTGGCGCTTTTTCCCATAGGATAACATTACGGATCGATGCATTGCAGCAATCGTTTGGCACCCTGCTGCAAAATAACGGTCTGGTCTTTTGGGCTGAAATTTGCAGGAACACAGGCAACATCCACATATGTGCCTTTCAGTGGTTTGGTGAAACAATATTACAGGAGACAAAGTTATGGCAGTCTGAACTTCTGTTTTTTCCATAGGATAACATTACGGCGTTCGCTGCGCCTTTCAGGGCCCGTATCTCGAAAATGGTGCGAGATACAGACTTTCTGTCGAAAAACTTCTTAGCCCCCTAGTCAGGACTAAGTACAAAACTAGCCAGGAAAGTGATAATTCATATGACTTTAAAACATTTTTTCTGTGTCGTACGGTTACTGAGATATAAGCAATTTACTATTCCAAGTCCTCATTTTTGTGTTCCGAGAGTCATTTTTTTGCATACATTCTTTGTACTCACTGTCTTTCTCTATACAGCTCTTGGGTAAAACCAGCCTGTGTGCTTACATTACTGTTAACATTACCGTTTCTGGTTGCGGTTCCATTCCCGTTTCACTTACCATTCACGTTTACGCCACCATGTGCGTTACACTTTGCGTTTTCATTTACGGTTGCGTTTGCGTTGTTTTTAACATTTCTGTCTACAGTACTGTTTCTCTTTCTGTTTCACTTTGTGTCTGCCATCGCATTACGATTTGCGTTTGAAGGCACAATGGGCCCCGCGCTCCTGCGGCCGCATTACATTCACTATTTCTCATTATCATTCTCAAAAAGAAGGGAAATTAGAGGCAAAAAAATCCATTTAATGCATCAGTTAGGGTTGTTCCACAGCGACAAAAGTGATGAAATTCAATGTTAGGGTTGAAACCCCCTTTGCACCCTTCCAGCCCACCCCCCCAAATGGAATCAGGGTGTGCACTGGGGTCATCGGTCCTAACTGTCACCCCATTCTCATATTCCTCAGCTTCTTTCCACATGTGATGGGGTGACTCTTAGGGCTGATGATCCCAATGCGCATCCCGATTCCATTTGGGGGGTTGGGCTGGAGGGGTGCAAAGG
This sequence comes from Neoceratodus forsteri, assembly GCA_016271365.2. Classification (NCBI taxonomy): domain Eukaryota; kingdom Metazoa; phylum Chordata; order Ceratodontiformes; family Ceratodontidae; genus Neoceratodus; species Neoceratodus forsteri. Next base: position 1,178,578,643 of record CM028131.1, read on the forward strand.
GGGTTTGAACCCTAACATTGAATTTCCTCGCTTTTGTCGCTGTGGAACAACCCTAACTGATGCATTAAACGGAGTTTTTTGTCTCTAATATATATATATATATATATAGATATTCATATATACATATGTGCCAGTGTTGAATGGATCAGGCTCAATTTATCTGCTGCCCCATACCCTACAGTATCTGAATATTAGAAATGTAATCTTTGTACAGCATAATGTAATAATATGTGTGATTTTGTATACAATTTGAAATTGTTCGAGTAAACCTCTGCCATTCCCCAAGAACTGTGTCTTGTGTCTTATTGGGATTGGGAAGGGGCTTTATCTGGGCAAGACAGGGTTTGTCTTTGCCATTGGCTACAGTCTTTGGGAATCTCTTCTGGTCATCACAACAAATGGCTTCCTTTCTTAGTAAAGTGATGACTGACAGCTGCTTGTCCAGATAATGCATTACCTGTGATCTCCCCGCTTGCTATGTTGTAACTCAATGTAACGCTGAGCTGAACTGCTCAAACACTGAGCATGCCACCAGTAGCCCATGGGCATGCAGTTGTCAACATAATAGCTGCCCTAAAACTTCATACCCAATAAATCTGTGTCATCTGGGTGTGCTGGTAACAACCTGAAGGCTGACTCGATATCTGCCTTCTCCAGTAAGGCACCCTGCCTCACGGACTGAACCACTTCCAGAGCCTTATCGAAGCGGGTGTAAGTGACTTCTGTGTAGGCTGGGTCAATTAAGGGGTTTACTGATTCCCCTTTGGGGTAAGATAAGTGATTTATCATCCTAAACTCCTCTGGGGTTTTCTTTGGGATGAGCCCAATGGGTGAGACCCGCAATGTTCTACTTGGCGGCTCTGGAAATGGGCTGCTCAATCTCCCCACAGCTACCTCTGTTTTGAGCTTCTCCCTGACCACTGCCAGCCATTCTCTGGCAGACTTCAGGTTCTGTGCCTCATACTGTAGGTGAGGTCTTTCATAAGGGATTCGGAAGTCAGCCCCAAACCCCTCCACCAAGAATTGTGCAGCTGCTGTGTCAGGGTACTGCTGAAGTCTTGCCCTAAGATGGTCCACACTTATGAGTGTTGGGAGCTTTGTGCCAGTCCCTCTTTGAGGAGCAAGGACCCGGACCCAGAGACCCACCAGTACTGCGTGAATGGGTGAGGTTGTACACACATAAAGCATTCATGCTTGAACCTGCAGTGTTCGGTTTTGCATGCACCCTGGTTGTATAAGTAACAGTGTCCTCCTCCTCATCTCTCTTTATTCTCTTTTCCCCATTGTTTTGGAGATAACTGTTTCCTCACTGGACATCCGCTATCTGTGTGCTGGACCCCTACCCCCATGTTGATGGCCCATAGCAAGGGAAAGTCCAGCATGTCCCAAGATCTTCCCATATCATACTGCATCCTTCTCCTGAATTCTTCATCATATTCTAACCACCCCCCCTCCTGGTTTTGCTGCCCGCATGGCCATAACTCTACTCAAATACACCCAGAGGCCCTTAGCCTTCTCTAGGTTTCCTTGTGCCAACAGGCCAGCATAAATAGCAAATCCAGCTAACCAATTATCCCATGTGTGCTTAATGGGCACCTTCCGTTTCTTTGCTACCCCATCGCCTTTCTGTTTCTTATCTTTTCTTTCTCTTCCTCCAGTTCTCTGGGTTTGTTCAACAACGTGAACAAATCCACGAACTCCCCTTTTATTATTTGTTGTCCACCTTGTCTGGTAGAAACATAGAAACATAGACTTTGACGGCAGATAAGGGCTGCTAGGCCCATCTAGTCTGCCCATTTCCCTACCTACAGGATAGGCCGCAGATCCTAGTTAACCAACAGCCTATTTCTTCCTACCCCCCACAAGAATTGCCTTATGTCTGTCCCATGCATTCTTGAATTCTCCTGCAGTTTTAGACCCCACAACCTCCTCAGGAGGCTGTTCCATGCATCCACTACCCTCTGTGAAATAATACTTCCTCACATTGCCCTGAACCGCCCTCCTTCTATCTTTAAATTGTGTCCCCTTGTTCTTGCAAGTCTCTTTTCTGGAAGATGCTACCCTCTTGGACTTTGTTGATTCCACTGAGGGTACTTAAAAGTTTCTATCATGTCCCCCTCTCCTTCTTTCCTCAAGGGTATACATATTAAGCTCCTTTAGTCTCTCCTCATATGGCTTCTCTTGCAGACCCTGCACCATTTTAGTTGCCCTCTCTGGACTGCCTCTATCCTGTCTATTTCCTTGCAGAGATGGGGTCTCCAGAACTGGACACAGTACTCCAGATGGGGTTTCATCAACTGTCTGTACAGAGAGATAACAACTTCCTGTTTTCTGCTGGTGATGCCTCTCTCTATACATCCCAGTATACCCCAGCCCCCTACTGCCTTCTCACATTGCTTGCTAACCTTAAGGTCATCTGATATGATTACCTCCAGGTCCCTTTCCTTCTTTGTTGTTGTTACTACCTCCCACCATTGTGTATTCTTCCCTGGGTTCTTGCTTCCCAGGTGCATTATTTGCACTTCTTTGCATTGAATCCTAGCTGCCATACTTCTGACCATTCCTCCAACCTTGCCAAGTCCCTTTTCATCCTTTCCACGCCTCCTTGTGTATCAACTCTGTTGCAGATCTTTGTGTCATCTGCAAAGGCATACTTTCCTTCCAGACCCTCTGCAATGTCACTGATGAAGACATTAAAAGGACTGGACCCAATACTGATCGTGCGTACACCACTAGTAACCCCTTTTCTTCAGAGTGGACTCCATTTACAATTACCTTCTGTGTCCTGTTGTCCAGCCAATGTTTTACCAGGCTGTCACCCTGGGTTCCTCCCAGGCTGGTTAATTGACTATTAATCTTTCTGTGGGACTGGGTCAAATGCCTTGCTAAAGTCTAGGTAGGCTATGTCCACAGCCCTCCCTTGTCTACTACTTTGGTCACCATCAATGAAATCTATTAGATCTAGTCTGACATGACCTTTCGCTGTGAATCCATGCTGCCTTGGGTCCTGTGCTCCACTGGCCTCTAGGTACTCGACTATTCTTTCCTTCAGAGTGACTCCATCACTTTCCCTACCACAGAGGTCAGACTGACAGGTCTGTGAGTTTCCTGCCTCTGTCTTGGACCCACTTTTGTGAAGGGAATCACATCCACCTTCCTCCAATCCTCGGTACCACACCATCCTCCCATGATTTATTAAAAGAGTAGCCAGTGGTTTCACTAGTTCCTCCTTAATTCTTTTAGAATTCTAGGGTGAATTCCATCAGGACCATTGCTTTGTCCACCTTCAGTTTTAGGGTTCTTGCAGAACCCTTTCTTCTGTGAAAGGACTGGGATCGACCCCCTATCAAGAGTGCTTCTGTTAATTGGATTAGGCACTTCCTCCTCCTCTTTTGTATACTGACCAGAAATATTCATTCAGTATTCCTGCTTTTCACTGTTCCCTCTGCCCACCCACCGTTCATTCTATTCAGCCTCACTATCCCTCCTTTGTCTTTCTATCTGCTGATGTACCTATAAAGGTTTTATCTCCTTCTTAACTGAGTTGGCTATCTTTTCTCAGTTTGGGCCTTGCTATTCTGACTTCCTCCTGCTTCCTTCTGCCTTAACTGGTACAGCTCTCTGTCCTGCTCCTTCTGTGTTTCCTTATACTTCCTGAATGCTATCTTTTCTTCCTGACTTTCACAGCCACCTCTTTTGAGAACCACAGTGGCTTTTTTACGTTTGATTTGTTTATTTGCTTCACACAAAGGCTTGTTGCCTCTGTGATGGCAGTTTTGATAATTCCCCATTGTTGCTCCACACTTCCTTCTAGCCTGTTTGCTAAGTGCTTTTCTGAGGCACTCTCCCATCTTGCCAAAGTCAGCCCTCCTAAAGTCCAGTACCCTCACTTTTGTATGGCTTGACTCTGTAGCTGAGTTTAACATGAACCACACTGTTTGATGGTCACTTGTCCCCAGATGGCAACCACTTCTAGATCTGAGATCCTCTCCTGCCCCGTTTGAGAGCAGAGGTCTTAGATTGCTCCCTCACGAGTGGGTTCCAAACTAGCTGTCTAATGCCTGCCACCTGTTGGGCATCAAGAATGGCCCTGCTCTTGGATGTGGCTGCAGCAAATGTGCTCCAGTTAACATCTGGCATATTCAGGTCTCCCATCAACAGTATCTCCCCTTTCTCTGCCATTATAAGAATGCCTTCTATCATATCCCTGTCCATTCCTTCCCCCTGACATGGGGGTCTGTACAAAACCCCTGTGCGGATTGTGGTGCCCTTTCCAGTCTCCAAGGTGACCCACAGTGCCTCTCTCCTCCCTGTTTACTCTTTTGTTCAGTTGCTTTTATCCCTTCCTTACATAGAGAGCTACCCTCCCCTCTTCTCCCTGCCTGTCTCTCCTAGGTTATGTACCCTGGTATGTTAACATCCCAGTCATGGTTCTCTGTGTACCATGTTTCTGTGACTGCTACGATATCCAGGCATCCTCTTCCATTAAGGCCATCAGCTCAGGGAGCTTGTTGCCCAGACTCACGGGCATTGGTACTCATTTCCTCCATTTCCTGATGGCCTTACTCCCTTTTGCCCCATCCCTGTCCTTCTTGCCTTTGTCACTTTCTCCATTTACCCCTGCCTTCTCCCTATCGACACCTCTATGTTGGTGTTTGCCGCACTTACTACCGTGATTATTTGGGGGCTATGATTTTCCTGCTCCTTTCAGTGCCTCCCCTTGGCTAGTTTAAAAGCTTGCCAATGAAGCATTTAAAGCTATCACCTAGGATCCTGGATCCCCACCCGGACAGATGCAGCCCATCATGCCAGTATAGGCTTGCATCACTCCAGGTGGACCCCCAGTCCCCAATGAAGCCAAACCCCTGAGCTCCACACCAGTTTTTCAACCACTGATTGAATCCCATGGTGCGGAACACCCTAGCCTCTCCTATGCCATAGATGGGTAGCACCTCCGAGAAGGTTACCGTGCGTGCTACTTGACTGAGGCCCCTCCCCAATTCCACAAACTCTTCCTGCACTTCTCTAATCCCTTTCTTAGCCAGGTCATTTGTCCCTAGGTGGACAATGACATCCAGCTCCCTCCCCTGTGCAGCTGCTCCGGCAATCCTGAGGATTCGCTCCCTGTCCCTCCAAGCCATGGCGCCAGGCAGGCACCTTACCTCCTCTCCCTTCCTCCCCCAGTTCTACCTTCCTAACAATGGAGTCCCCCACCAGGAGCTGTTTCCTTCCCCTGCAGGGTCCCCTGCCACCCTCCTGTGGGTCTCCTTTGTGGAGGTTCCCAGCATCCTCCTTGGTCTTCACTGTGGGTGCCTCCTTAGAGGAACCACACTTTGTCAGAATGACATAGGAATTTTGGAGAGATACAACAGGAGGGATGTGCCTCTGTTCCACCACCCTCACCCTCCCTGAGCCCACTGTGGTCCAACCGCTCCTCTTTCTTGGCAACCTCTGAGGCAACGGCAGCAGCACTGGTGGTCCCTGGATGGAAGAGGAGGTCCCAAATCCTGGCCAACTCAGCCTGGAGATGAGCAACCTCCTCAGCCCAGCAGCTTGCAGATGGGACAACACCATCCTCCAGAATATCTCCTGAAGACTGCCCACAGCCACACACCACCCACCATTTCTGTCTGTTTCAAACTTTCCTTTTTCCTTCCTTTTGCCTGTGTGCCCTTTAAGTCTTGATTGTCCTGTTCTGAGACAAGAATATTTATATCTGTAGACCACTTACTCTGCTCAGAGGCATACCCAGCAGCTAGAGGGGGCCGAGCTACCTTGCCTTCTAGGATGGTGGGTTCTGTGTCTTGTGATTGCTCACTTCCTACCCTAAACAGGAAGTTCCTGCTGTCTAAATCTTGTGCCTATAAAATAGAACTAGCTTTAGGAGTGAAGAGGCAATAGTCCAGTAGAGAAGTTCACCACACAGCAGTCCTTTCTCCTGGTGCCTTCTGTCAAGCTATTAGCTGAAACTCTATGCAGTCTTAAACAGCTTCTAGCTAAGCCACTCCTCACTTACCAGATCTTTCTACAAGTAATTTAAACTCGCGGCAGTTAAGTCTTTCAGTCACCTGAGATTTACACTAGATAACCTTCAGATACCATTCAGTCAGTTAATCTGCACACACTTTTTTGTATGTTAGTTTTTACCTAAATTAAAGGTCAAATACAAAAGTCTTCTACTTTAGTCCCAGTAGAGAAGTTCTGCCCACAGCAGTCCTTTCTCCTGGTGCCTTCTGCCGTTATTCAGCTGGTACGTGGACCATCAGTTCTTAGCTGACAAATCCCAAGCCTTGGCTTGCCGAGTTGTTGGCTGCCTGACTGGACTGTTGTGCTGCTGGGCTGTCGAGGCCATCTATATCCCTAGGGTTTGCAACAGCCAGAGGTCTTTGCTGGGTTTTACCTGGTGGGGCACCAAAAGGGCAGGCTGGAGACTCAAGCCCGAGCCTGATTGCCTTTAGCCATACTGCTGATCTATATATGTTGTCCAGTGGACATGCATTCACGGGGCATAGCACTCTCCGCTCATGAACTTGAATATTGCCTGGCACACACGGGTAAGCTGGGTGGCCTCATGGCAAGACCCGGGAACAGTTTTTTCAGTTAAGCATATTCAGGCTAATTTATATCCATGCAAAAAAAAAAGAGGTGGGTGGAGGAACAAGAAAAGCAGGACCGCATTCCTCCTTTTCCTATAATATGAGAACTGCTCCCGTGGCATGGGGTGCCAAGCATGAGCAAGCCTGGCTGGAATGGTGGTGGAGACTAAAATTCATCCTGGTCACCCGCGATTTCACTCTTACTGCATCTCGGACACGTGCCATAAGATGGCAGGCAATGGGCATAAGCTTTCAAACAGCACACCTTGCAGGAGGAAAGTTATGGTCTTGAAAGGATCCATAGACTGGCTTAACATGTCTGATTGCGTTGCAGATCATGCTTCAGTGGAGAAGGGACAAAACAACACCACGTAATGTTCGCAGCGGATCAGCAGGTTGGGCTATGGCAGCTTGACGAGGATTACCGGTGAGCCACAGCGCTCAGAGGTCGGGAAGGGCAGCACCTGGCAACATCAGTCCTAGTGCATAATGTGTAAACAGCAGTATTCAGGGTTGGTAGGGTTTGATACAGGGTATTCACTCTGGGGCATTGTTTGGAGCCATTTAACTGCTTTGCGCATCTTGTGGCAGACTATTCGGGCCTACAAGAAAAATGCTGAGGTAAAAAGGGATTAGAAGGGATGTCCTGGTGAGTGCGCACTCCGGAATTGATCACTTGTGCAGTAAAACGCACCAAGAAGCAGGGGACTGCGGGGGGGGGTGATGACTGGACAGATGAGGTCCTGTGAGGGCAGCGCTGCACAGCAATGGCCTAGTGAGTCCAAATCTGTCAGGTCAAGCCTATCAAGGGACTGGTCGGCCCGGTTGGGGTTTACGGCTACGCTGCTAAGGTTGGTTGGTGAATATATATATATATATATATATATATATATATATATATTAGAGGCCAAAACTCCATTTAATGCATTAGTTAGGGTTGTTCCACAGTGACAAAAGTGAGGAAATTCGGTGTTAGGATTGAAAACCCCCCTTGGACCACCCCCGCCAGCTGGCATTGGGGTGCGCATTGGAGTCGTCAGCCCTAACTCTCACCCCATGACATGTGTAAAGCAGCAGAAGTATAGGAGAATGGGGTGAGAGTTAGGACCGATGACCCCAATGTGCCACGTGATGTCTTGTGGCATAGTAACAGGAACAGCAACGCAAACAGAAGTGCTAACAGTGGTGCACATGGTAACACAAGCGCGAATGAAAACACAAAGGGTAACATACACGGTGGCTTAGATGGGAACGTTCTGCCAGGTGATGTGTTGTCACATAGTAACATGGTGCCTGCAAACGGAAATGTTAATGGGCATGTTGACGCAAAGTGAAACAGAAAGAGCAACAGTACTGTAGACACAAATGGCAAAAAATAACAGAAACGCAAGCACAAATGAAAATGCAAAGGATAACGCACATGGTGGCGTAGATGTCAATGGTAAGTGAAACGGGTACGGAAATCAGCAAGCGGAAAATGGCAAACGTAACAGCAATGTAAGGGCACAGGCTGGTTTTCCCAAAACCTGCATAGACAAAGACAGTGAGTACAAAGAATGTATGCATAATAATGGGTATCGGAGCAGAAAATGAGGACTTGGAATACTAAATAGGTTATATCTCAGGAACCGTACGACGTAGAAAAAAAATTTAAAAGTCATATGATTTATGACTGTCCTGGCTAGTTTAGTACTTAGCCCCCATTAGGGTAGTGCTACCATAGTTAGGGTTGAGGAGCCATTTACATGTTAAACCCAAAATTTTGCACCTTAATAATTATTTGACAGATTTGCCTGAAATTTGGAATACACTATCAAGACCCATACACCTTGGGATCTGCCAAGTTTCGTACCTGTCAGATGCACGGCTGCGGAGTTATTAAGCATGATCTGTGCATGCGTTTACGCTTTTTCTGGAATTCTACGGTCGCACTTACAGGTCGCATGGTTTGCGCTCCTTGATGTGCCTTTCAAAGATTTCGTGAAAAAATATTAAACGGTTCAAAAGTTATTCAAAAAACAATTTCCCATTATAAGTCAATGGGAAAAGTTAACAAAAAGTTCGACAGTGTCACAAATGCATTTTTACTTTCACAAATGGCCCTCTTACTTTCGTAAATCCGCCATCTTGTTTTCAGTTAGTGACCAGAAAAATGCTTGGCATTTAAATTTGGGACCCTCTAGCAACCTAATTCTTTTTGTATTCCCCTAGTCGGACCCTGAGGATGCTAGCCATGTCTTTATTTTGGGGTAAAACATCCCAGAAATATGTTTTCAAATTTCTGGAAAAAGTATTTTTGCAAAGTACTTTTGTGCTCACGAAAGTATCGCAAATTTTATGAGAAACTTTCGTAAATTGCGACAGTACTTTTCTAGTCTGTGGGAAAATGACAGCAATTGTTTGGCACTCCGCTGCAAAAGAACGGTTTGGAGCTTTGGGCTGAAATTTGGAAGGAACGCAGCCGACATCTCACAGATGTGCCTTTTAGTATTTTGTTGAAAAGATATTACACAGCAGCAACGTTACAGTACTCCAAATTTGACGCTTTTTCCCATAGGATAACATTACGGCGTACGATGCATTGCAGCAATCGTTTGGCACCCTGCTGCAAAATAACGGTCTGGTCTTTTGGGCTGAAATTTGCAGGGAACACAGGCAACATCCCACATATGTGCCTTTCAGTGGTTTGGTGAAACAATATTACAGGGAGACAAAGTTATGGCAGTCTGAACTTCTGTTTTTTTCCCATAGGATAACATTACGGCGTTCGCCGCGCCTTTCAGGGCCCGTATCTCGAAAATGGTGCGAGATACAGACTTTCTGTCGAAAAACTTCTTAGCCCCCTAGTCAGGACTAAGTACAAAACTAGCCAGGAAAGTGATAATTCATATGACTTTAAACATTTTTTCTGTGTCGACGGTTACTGAGATATAAGCAATTTACTATTCCAAGTCCTCATTTTTGTGTTCGAGTCATTTTTTGCATACATTCTTTGTACTCACTGTCTTTCTCTATACAGCTCTTGGGTAAAACCAGCCTGTGTGCTTACATTACTGTTAACATTACCGTTCTGGTTGCGGTTCCATTCCCGTTTCACTTACCATTCACGTTTACGCCACCATGTGCGTTACACTTTGCGTTTTCATTTACGGTTGCGTTTGCGTTGTTTTTAACATTTCTGTCTACAGTACTGTTTCTCTTTCTGTTTCACTTTGTCATCTGCCATCGCATTACGATTTGCGTTTGGAAGGCTGGCCGGGCCCGCTGACTCCTGCCGCGCAGTACATTCACTGTTCTCATTATCATTCTCAAAGAAGGAAATTAGAGGCAAAAAAATCCATTTAATGCATCAGTTAGGGTTGTTCCACAGCGACAAAAGTGATGAAATTCAATGTTGGGTTGAAACCCCTTGCACCCCAGCCCACCCCCAAATGGAATCAGGGTGTGCATCAGGTCATCGGTCCTAACTGTCACCCCATTCTCATATTCCTCTTCTTTCCACATGTGATGGGGTGACTCTTAGGGCTGATGATCCCAATGCGCATCCATTCCATTTGGGGTTGGGCTGAGGGTGCAAAGGGGTTTGAACCCTAACATTGAATTTCCTCGCTTTGTCGCTGTGGAACAACCCTAACTGATGCATTAAACGGAGTTTTTTGTCTCTAATATATATATATATATATATATGATATTCATATACATATGTGCCAGTGTTGAATGGATCAGGCTCGAATTTATCTGCTGCCCCATACCCTACAGTATCTGAATATTAGAAATGTAATCTTTGTACAGCATAATGTAATAATATGTGTGATTTTGTATACAATTTGAAATTGTTCGAGTAAACCTCTGCCATTCCCCAAGAACTGTGTCTTGTGTCTTATTGGGATTGGGAAGGGGCTTTATCTGGGCAAGACAGGGTTTGTCTTTGCCATTGGCTACAGTCTTTGGGAATCTCTTCTGGTCATCACAACAAATGGCTTCCTTTCTTAGTAAAGTGATGACTGACAGCTGCTTGTCCAGATAATGCATTACCTGTGATCTCCCCGCTTGCTATGTTGTAACTCAATGTAACGCTGAGCTGAACTGCTCAAACACTGAGCATGCCACCGTACAGCCCATGGGCATGCAGTTGTCAACATAATAGCTGCCCTAAAACTTCATACCCAATAAATCTGTGTCATCTGGGTGTGCTGGTAACAACCTGAAGGCTGACTCGATATCTGCCTTCTCCAGTAAGGCACCCTGCCTCACGGACTGAACCACTTCCAGAGCCTTATCGAAGCGGGTGTAAGTGACTTCTGTGTAGGCTGGGTCAATTAAGGGGTTTACTGATTCCCCTTTGGGGTAAGATAAGTGATTTATCATCCTAAACTCCTCTGGGGTTTTCTTTGGGATGAGCCCAATGGGTGAGACCCGCAATGTTCTACTTGGCGGCTCTGGAAATGGGCTGCTCAATCTCCCCACAGCTACCTCTGTTTTGAGCTTCTCCCTGACCACTGCCAGCCATTCTCTGGCAGACTTCAGGTTCTGTGCCTCATACTGTAGGTGAGGTCTTTCATAAGGGATTCGGAAGTCAGCCCCAAACCCCTCCACCAAGAATTGTGCAGCTGCTGTGTCAGGGTACTGCTGAAGTCTTGCCCTAAGATGGTCCACACTTATGAGTGTTGGGAGCTTTGTGCCAGTCCCTCTTTGAGGAGCAAAGGACCCGGACCCAGAGACCCACCAGTACTGCGTGAATGGGTGAGGTTGTACACATAAAGCATTCATGCTTGAACCTGCAGTGTTCGGTTTGCATGCACCCTGGTTGTATAAGTAACAGTGTCCTCCTCCTCATCTCTTTATTCTCTTTTCCCCATTGTTTTGGAGATAACTGTTTCCTCACTGGACATCCGCTATCTGTGTGCTGGACCCCTACCCCCATGTTGATGGCCCATAGCAAGGGAAAGTCCAGCATGTCCCAAGATCTTCCCATATCATACTGCATCCTTCTCCTGAATTCTTCATCATATTCTAACCACCCCCCCTCCTGGTTTTGCTGCCCGCATGGCCATAACTCTACTCAAATACACCCAGAGGCCCTTAGCCTTCTCTAGGTTTCCTTGTGCCAACAGGCCAGCATAAATAGCAAATCCAGCTAACCAATTATCCCATGTGTGCTTAATGGGCACCTTCCGTTCTTTGCTACCCCATCGCCTTTCTGTTTCTTATCTTTTCTTTCTCTTCCTCCAGTTCTCTGGGTTTTGTTCAACAACGTGAACAAATCCACGAACTCCTTTTATTATTTGTTGTCCACCTTGTCTGGTAGAAACATAGAAACATAGACTTTGACGGCAGATAAGGGCTGCTAGGCCCATCTAGTCTGCCCATTTCCCTACCTACAGGATAGGCCGCAGATCCTAGTTAACCAACAGCCTATTTCTTCTTCCCCCCACAAGAATTGCCTTTTGTCTGTCCCATGCATTCTTGAATTCTCCCACAGTTTTAGACCCCACAACCTCCTCAGGAAGGCTGTTCCATGCATCCACTACCCTCTCTGTGAAATAATACTTCCTCACATTGCCCTGAACGCCCTCCTTCTATCTTTAAATTGTGTCCCCTTGTTCTTGCAAGTCTCTTTTTCTGAAAGATGCTACCCTCTTGGACTTTGTTGATTCCACTGAGGTACTTAAAAGTTTCTATCATGTCCCCCCTCTCCCTTCTTTCCTCAAGGGTATACATATTAAGCTCCTTTAGTCTCTCCTCATATGGCTTCTCTTGCAGACCCTGCACCATTTTAGTTGCCCTCCTCTGGACTGCCTCTATCCTGTCTATTTCCTTGCAGAGATGGGGTCTCCAGAACTGGACACAGTACTCCAGATGGGGTCTCACCAACTGTCTGTACAGAGGGATAACAACTTCCTGTTTTCTGCTGATGATGCCTCTCCTATACATCCCAGTATACCCCAGCCTCCCTACTGCCTTCTCACATTGCTTGCTAACCTTAAGGTCATCTGATATGATTACCTCCAGGTCCCTTTCCTTCTTTGTTGTTGTTACTACCTCCCACCCATTGTGTATTCTTCCCTGGGTTCTTGCTTCCCAGGTGCATTATTTGCACTTCTTGCATTGAATCCTAGCTGCCATACTTCTGACCATTCCTCCAACCTTGCCAAGTCCCTTTTCATCCTTTCCACGCCTCCTTGTGTATCAACTCTGTTGCAGATCTTTGTGTCATCTGCAAAGGCATACTTTTCCTTCCAGACCCTCTGCAATGTCACTGATGAAGACATTAAAAGGACTGGACCCAATACTCGTGTGACCCACTAGTAACCCCTTTTCTTCAGAGTGGACTCCATTTACAATTACCTTCTGTGTCCTGTTGTCCAGCCAATGTTTTACCCAGGCTGTCACCCTGGGTTCCACCCAGGCTGGTTAATTGACTATTAATCTTTCTGTGGGACTGGGTCAAATGCCTTGCTAAAGTCTAGGTAGGCTATGTCCACAGCCCCTCCCTTGTCTACTACTTTGGTCACCAGTCAAAGAAATCTATTAGATTACGTCTGACATGACCTTTCGCTGTGAATCCATGCTGCCTTGGGTCCTGTGCTCCACTGGCCTCTAGGTACTCGGACTATTCTTTCCTTCAGAGTGACTCCATCACTTTCCCTACCACAGAGGTCAGACTGACAGGTCTGTAGTTTCCTGCCTCTGTCTTGGACCCACTTTTGTGAAGGGAATCACATCCACCTTCCTCCAATCCTCGGTACCACACCATCCTCCATGATTTATTAAAAGAGTAGCCAGTGGTTTCACTAGTTCCTCCTTAATTTTTAGAATTCTAGGGTGAATTCCATCAGGACCATTGCTTTGTCCACCTTCAGTTTTAGGAGTTCTTGCAGAACCCTTTCTTCTGTGAAAGGACTGGGATCGACCCCCCTATCAAGAGTGCTTCTGTTAATTGGATTAGGCACTTCCTCCTCCTCTTTTGTGAATACTGACCAGAAATATTCATTCAGTATTCCTGCTTTTTCACTGTTCCCCTCTGCCCACCCACCGTTCATTCTATTCAGCCTCACTATCCCTCCCTTTGTCTTTCTACGCTCACTGATGTACCTATAAAAGGTTTTATCTCCTTCTTAACTGAGTTGGCTATCTTTTCCTCAGTTTGGGCCTTTGCTATTCTGACTTCCTCCTGCTTCCTTCTGCCTTAACTGGTACAGCCTCTGTCCTGCTCCTTCTGTGTTTCCTTATACTTCCTGAATGCTATCTTTTTCTTCCTGACTTTCACAGCCACCTCTTTTGAGAACCACAGTGGCTTTTTTTTACGTTTTGATTTGTTTATTTGCTTCACACAAAGGCTTGTTGCCTCTGTGATGGCAGTTTTGATAATTCCCCATTGTTGCTCCACACTTCCTTCTAGCCTGTTTGCTAGTGCTTTTCTGAGGCACTCTCCCATCTTGCCAAAGTCAGCCCTCCTAAAGTCCAGTACCCTCACTTTTGTATGGCTTGACTCTGTAGCTGAGTTTAACATGAACCACACTGTTTGATGGTCACTTGTCCCCAGATGGCAACCCACTTCTAGATCTGAGATCCTCTCACTGCCCCCGTTTGAGAGTACGAGGTCTTAGATTGCTCCCTCACGAGTGGGTTCCAAAACTAGCTGTCTAATGCCTGCCACCTGTTGGGCATCAAGAATGGCCCTGCTCTTGGATGTGGCTGCAGCAAATGTGCTCCAGTTAACATCTGGCATATTCAGGTCTCCCATCAACAGTATCTCCCCTTTCTCTGCCATTATAAGAATGCCTTCTATCATATCCCTGTCCATTCCTTCCCCCTGACATGGGGGTCTGTACAAAACCCCTGTGCGGATTGTGGTGCCCTTTCCAGTCTCCAAGGTGACCCACAGTGCCTCCTCTCCTCCCTGTTTACTCTTTTGTTCAGTTGCTTTTATCCCTTCCTTTACATAGAGAGCTACTCCTCCCCCTCTTCTCCCCTGCCTGTCTCTCCTGTAGGTTATGTACCCTGGTATGTTAACATCCCAGTCATGGTTCTCTGTGTACCATGTTTCTGTGACTGCTACGATATCCAGGCATCCTCTTCCATTAAGGCCATCAGCTCAGGGAGCTTGTTGCCCAGACTCACGGGCATTGGTACTCATTTCCTCCATTTCCTGATGGCCTTACTCCCTTTGCCCCATCCCTGTCCTTCTTGCCTTTGTCACTTTCTCCATTTACCCCTGCCCTTCTCCTATCGACACCTCTATGTTGGTGTTTGCCGCACTTACTACCGTGATTATTTGGGGGCTATGATTTTCCTGCTCCTTTCCAGTGCCTCCCCCCTTGGCTAGTTTAAAAGCTTGCCAATGAAGCATTTAAAGCTATCACCTAGGATCCTGGATCCCCACCGGACAGATGCAGCCCATCATGCCAGTATAGGCTTGCATCACTCCAGGTGGACCCCAGTCCCAATGAAGCCAAACCCTGGGCTCCACACCAGTTTTTTTAACCACTGATTGAATCCCATGGTGCGGAACACCCTAGCCTCTCCTATGCCATAGATGGGTAGCACCTCCGAGAAGGTTACCGTGCGTGCTACTTGACTAAGGCCCCTCCCCAATTCCACAAACTCTTCCTGCACTTCTCTAATCCCTTTCTTAGCCAGGTCATTTGTCCCTAGGTGGACAATGACATCTAGCGCCCTCCCCTGTGCAGTTGCTCCGGCAATCCTGAGGATTCGCTCCCTGTCCCTCCAAGCCATGGCGCCAGGCAGGCACCTTACCTCCCTCTCCCCTTCCTCCCCCAGTTCTACCTTCCTAACATTGGTCCCCCACCAGGGCTGTTTCCTTCCTGCAGGGTCCCCTGCCACCCTCCTGTGGGTCTCCTTTGTGGAGGTTCCCAGCATCCTCCTTGGTCTTCACTGTGGGTGCCTCCTTAGAGGAACCACACTTTGTCAGAATGACATAGGAATTTTGGAGAGATACAACAGGAGGGATGTGCCTCTGTTCCACCACCCTCACCCTCCCTGAGCCCACTGTGGTCCAACCGCTCCTCTTTCTTGGCAACCTCTGAGGCAACGGCAGCAGCACTGGTGGTCCCTGGATGGAAGAGGAGGTCCCACAAATCCTGGCCAACTCAGCCTGGAGATGAGCAACCTCCTCCCTCAGCCCAGAAAGGTGCCTGCAGATGGGACAACACCGCATCCTCCAGAACATCTCCCGGAAGACTGCTGCTCCACAGCCACTGCACTGCACTGCACCACTCCAATCATGTCTTATTTCTGGCCCCTTAACTGTTTGCAATCCTTACTCTTTTCTCTTTTTTTCTCTCTCTCCTTACTTTTTGCCTGTGTGCCCTTTAAGCTCCTGATTGTCCTGTTCTGAGACAAGAATATCCTATATTTCGCAGTAGACCACTTACTTGCTCAGAGGCATACCTCCAGCAGCTAGAGGGGGCCGGAGAGCTACTCTTGCCCTTCTAGGATGGTGGGTTCTTGGTGGTTCTGTGATTGCTCACTTCCTACCCCTAAACAGGAAGTTCCTGTTGTCAGTCAAATCCTGTGCCTATAAAAATAGAACTAGCTTTAGGGGGAGGGAAGGAGGGCAATATAGTCCCAGTAGAGAAGTTCACTCACACAGCAGTCCTTTCTCCTGGTGCCTTCTGCCAAGCTATTAGCTGAAACTTTCTAAGGCAGTCTTTAAATGTAGCTTCCTTCTAGCTAAGCCACTTCCCCTACTTACCAGATCTTTCTACAAGTAATTTAAACCTCACAGCAGTTAAGTCTTTTCAGTCACCTGAGATTTACACTTAGATAACTCTTCAGATACCCATTCAGTTCAGTTAACTCAAGCACACACTTTTTTTTTGTATGTTAGTTTTTTTACCCTAAATTAAAGGTCAAATACAAAAGTTCTTCTACTTTAGTCCCAGCAGAGAAGTTCAAGTCACACAGCAGTCCTTTCTCCTGGTGCCTTCTGCCAAGCTATTCAGCTGATAAATGGGATCCTATCAGTTCGTCCAAGCTGACAAATCCCCAAGCCTTGGCTTGCCAAGTTGCTGGCTGCCCTGACTGGACTGTTGCAGCTGCTGAGCTTGCATCGAGGCCATCTATATCCCTAGGGCTTGCAAAGTCTGGTGATGCAGCAGCCTGTGCTTGCTCTTGGGGTGTTATAAAGGCCAGCATTTTGTCCAGTTTTTGCTCCAGGCTAACCTGGCTCATTGACGGCCCAGTGGCTGTCGCTTCCCCCACCCCCATGCTTGGCCTGGCTGCTGCCTGCCCTGGAGGGGTGGTCTGCTCACCCACTACCCACTGCAGTGGGGGTGCCACAGACCCCATTTGTCCAACCTGCCTTAGATCTGAGGCTGCGATCCTGCCATGTACCTGATTGGCCACCTCACTGGCACTCTCTCTCTTATGAGGGGCTGGGTATTGGGCCCGTTGCCTGCGCTGTCTTGCCCCTTCCTGGGCTTCCTTGCCCATTTGGGCTGAGGTTTCAGAGACCCCTCCACTGTTTGCCTCAGTAAACCTTTCAGTTCTTCAACTGACATATTTTCTAGGTCTGGCTTACCTGCTGGTTGTTGTGCCCGAACCTTACTGGGTGGCTGGTCCTGTCCAGGGTCGACTTCCCTGATGGATGCCCCAGGCTCTAGCTGTGACTCTTCCTGTGCTGTAGAGGAACTCTGCTGCTTGTCTCCCTCTGGCTCCGCTTGATTAGGGAACAAAGTGTCCCACCATGCTTTCCCTTTGCTCAGCATCAGTTCCACCAACTGGCTCTCCAAACTGCTCCTGCTGGCTGCTCCTTCTTCCATCTCACCCAGAAGCTACAACACAGATGATTACACACACACACACACACACACACACATTCACACACACACTTCGACACATCCCTGGCTGGTATGCCAACTTCCGCTGCCAACCAACCAACGATAAAAACTGCGCTGCCCAGAAACAGAAATTAGCCACTATTTGCAGGTTTTATTTTATTTTAATTTTTTTAATTACAGTGCATATGTATATCCCTAGTCTCTGTTGCCTGGTACGGGTGCTAGTCCCCCCCCAGTCTGAACTCCCACCCGCAGCGGTGGTTGTTTTACCTGCAGAGCCACTGCATGCTGCTGTTGAACTAAATACTTAAACCAGCCCCACTGATAGTCCCATATGCTAACCCTGTAATTGGGCATGGTGCCGTGCATCTGCTCAAGGTATAAAGTTTACCCAGATACTAAAATGAACACTTGGGAATACTAGTGCTAAAATGAAATGTATGGCAACCATAACCCTGAAGAAATATACCAGTATATATTTTAAACTACACTCCTTAACCAGTGAGAGTATACAGTTAGCAGGCTGCACAGCAGGTGGTCACTTGTAAAAAGGGGGGGACCTTTTTTTTTATTTATTTTTAAATAGGTAAGCCCCAGAAGGTATAAGTGCCTCCTTGAGAGATGACCTGGGGTGAGGGTGAAGGGGGATCTGACTTGCTCAGAGTCCAACCCACAGTCTGTAAGTGAAGTCTGTGGGGGTCAAACCCAAGTTTGTTGGATGCACCAAGCTCATTCACTGCTCTTAACTCTAACCTCCAGGCTATACTCTTATTCACGAAACAGCAAGGCTATTTTACCCTCCCTCTGAAGTTTTGTTATTGTTGCCCCATTTAATCCATGTAAATATGTATCCCCTTACCAATGTCTACCTCTGTGCCGAGAAATGAGCCGGTGGGCTGGCAGCAGTGAGCTGCCCCTTTAAGGCCTGCTGTATTTGAGCGCCATGTGGTTTGGCGTGCTTCCCTCCCCCCAGTCAACCCAGTGACTATCCTGCTCCAGTTCACTGACGCAGCTTATAAGGAGCTTAGATGGGAGACATGGAAGCAGAAGGATGGCTGGACAGGCCCAATATCCCACCTCAGCAAACCACACCAGACTAAAAGTAGGGAATGCACAGATCCTGCTTGACTGCCTATCTGCTGTAATCCACCCTGCCAGCGCGGCGTTGCTGAATGAGTCTGCAACTTTCTTTAAGGAAATTGATGAATGGGTTGGGTGACTGGCGAACGCCAGGCCACATGGTCTGCTGCCACTGCCGGGGGGGGGCAGAGAGGTGGTCGGGAGGGATTTTTGTGGTGGGGTAACCCGCTGGGACCACGGCAACTGGCGAACTCCTGTGACTGAAAGGAGTGCCCAGAAAAGCCAGTAGATTTCACCTGGTGGCTACTGAAAGGACAGAGGGAGAAGCTAAGCCTGGCAGAGGGGTCGGGCGACTGGCGAACACCAGGCCACGTGGTCTGAGAGGCTGACACTGAAATGCCAAGCTGGGAGGCACTAGCGGTTGGCCATCGATGGCAACTGACAAATGTCAGGTCACTCTGACCTCCATCGCTGCTCCCTTGCGTTCTGGCCGTGCAAGGCTGTGGTGTAACCTGCTGGTGTGGCTGCTCCCTTTCCCCACACTGCCTGGGCCTGCACCTCCACCTGAAATGCCTTTAAGCATAGCCCACCTTCCTCATCATCCCTGGGGTCTTCTTTCTATGTTGGCCAGAGAGAGAGAGAGAGAGAGAGAGAGGAGCAAAGAAGGGGACCCCTCTCTGCCTGGTCTCAAGTAGGCCTAGCTCCTCCCTCACCAGCTCCTAGCCCCCCTTTTGGAACATCCCCCCCCAGTCTCCTTCCCACCCCTGCTGGGCAGTCCAACCTGCCCTCCCCCATCCAGGTGAACTTCAGGGGACTTTCCCACAGACAAATGTCCCGCTGCTGCTATGCATAGTGGGCTCCTTCAATTCTCCCAAGCCTCCCTCTGAAGCACTTTCTGTTTGCCAGCTGGAGGCTCTGTTGGTCTATCTTCTTCCTTTGGACCCGCTGCGGCCTTGCCAGGGAACTGCTTTGGCACCCCCCTCCCAGTTGTCAGTGCTTTGGGACCTATTTGGTTCTGCTGAATGTGTTTGTGTGTTTCTCCTGCTTGGTTAGTATTTGTTTTGCTTCCGACCACTGTGTGCTTCCTCCTGTGCTTGTTTTCTGTGTTTGTGTGTTTATTTTGTCTTTACTTTTGGGGTTTTCATTGCCCTTTGTGTGTGCTATGTTAATCTTGTGCCTGTGCTCAAGCCCTTTTTAGCTGCTTACCACTCTCAGTTTTCCTGCAATTGTCTGTTTCCGCTCCCATTCCACCTTCTCTGCTGCTGCTGCTTCTATTAATTCATTGCACCTGGCCTAGGCTACTGCTCTCAGTTTGTTGCCTCTCCCTGTTGCAGCTTGCTCTCAGTTCTCAGTGCTAGCTCTGCTCTAATACTGCCAGCAGCCTTGCATTCCTCTATGGTTCTTTCCTGCTTATTTCTCTCAGTGTTTTATTTACTTACTTTGCAAGATTTAGGGGTGTGTGAAAAAAAATTCTGCTTGTGGAATTTCTGCAAAAGTTGTACATTTGCTTCTGCAAAAGTTTGGAAATCATTTTGCTGACTTTCATGGAAATTCCCCCTTAAAACGGTGGAATAAATGTATAAACTGTGGGTTAATGTATTAAACTGCGTCAAACAAAATCTGTCAGTGGTTAGTTCTGAGCCTTTTTTCCCTGCAGTTTAATAAATTAACAGTAAACCCCCTCCCACTCGCTGATTGTAGGTCCTATGTAATAAAGAAAAAACACCCTCTGTTCTCTTAGTGGTGTTCATTGCCCCCACCCACCGACTGAGCGACCCATGTCAAATTAGAAAAAAAAATCAGTTTCCTGGTGGCTAACGATCCCACCCCACCCAACGATCACGGGTCCTATATTAAATTAAAAAACACTCCACTCCCTGGTGGTTAGTGGCCCCACCCCCACCCACCGATCATGGGTCCCACCATGTTTAGTAAAAAAAAAAAAAGAAATCCATGCCCTGCTGGCTAGTGGTCCCCCACCCGCTGAGCATGCCCCCCCAAAAGTTATAATTCCCTGGTGTCTAGCGGACCCTCCTCCCTATCCATGATCTCTCCCCTTAATAGAAAGGAAAAGGCAGTCCATTGCCTCCTTCCAATTTATTCCCTGGTGTCTAGTGGACCCCCGTCCCTATCCCCGATTCCCCGTAAAAAGAAAAGTAGTCCCCATTACCTGGTGTCTAGTGGACCCCCACCCGAAAGTTAGTCCACCACCACCCAACTCACCCCAGCCCTGACCTAGAATATGCTACCAGTACAGCCCTCCTCTCTATTCCATGGCCAATGGGCCATTGACCTGTCAATGAATGAGCATGTACCTATGACCTTACCAGGCAAGCTCCTGACACAGAATAAAGGACCAGGTTACCCTGAGCTATTTCTGCAATTCCTGTTGCTATCATGCTTCTGTGTACTATTTGTTTATCATGCTGCACATTGCCTTTTACTGACTGCATTGCCATGTATGGCCTGCTGCATTGCTAAATGTATTTACCAAGCTGCACATTGCCTATTACTCCCTGCATTACCATATATGGCCTGTCCCATTGCTAGTGGGGTCTAGCCAGCCAAGCCCATCAATTTATTGGCTCTAAGCTCACTCTCAGCTGGCGGTCTTGCTCTGCATCTTTGTCCGCATCCTGAGCATGTGAAGCCTGGGTGGTGTCCTTCCTTTGTGGCTCATAGTGGGAATGTCCTTACTCCAGGTGGAGCTTTAGCTATTCGTGCGCGGCGGTGCTTCTTGATGTAGAATTTATGACTGGCTGTGACAGGCGGTTATTATTGCATTCCCCTTTTGACTGTAGTATTAATTACTACCACTGCATCTTCAGTGATTCTCCCTATGACTGCCTCTGGTTCACCTGGTTTGTATTTTAAATTGGTAAGCCAGCTGAGTGCCTCAGCCTCCATTGCTCTCCTCCTCCCACCTTGGAGGTTCATGTTGCAGAGAACCCTTCATGGCGTTCCCATTAGAGGGACAGAGTGAGAGCCCTCCATCAAATCAGAATATTTTCCACCCCCTTGAATTGAATTTCAAATATAGCAGCTGAGCCGCCACTAAATAAAATAGCCCAAGCCTGGAGGGAAGGTGATCTCAGCCTTGGATCCCCAGGGATATCCTCTTCAAAGTTTTTTTTTTCTCTCCTCTGTGCCACAAATCATAAATATTCTTAGCTTACTTAGGTAGGTTCCGCTGTTGGATGGAGATGGATGGTGGCCCTACTAGCCATTCCCTCTCTCTTTAGAAAGCCTTGCTATCATCAGCGCAAGCCATATTATTGACACTATCCTGGTACCTTGTGCATCTCATTTATGTTTCATTAAGCTGCCTTTCGCTGTCAGTCTGCTTCTTTACTTTCTAGTCATCGATCACTGCTGCAATTCTTTTGGGGTTCCTTCCTAAGGTACACTGAGCCAAGAGACATTTCTCATGGTACCTCTAGGGGTGGAACCCTCTCACAGGGTTCCTTGCCTTCAGTACCCCTACAGGGTGGTAATTCCTAATATAATAGAGAGTGCTAATGTCCACAACATTGTTATACAGTTGCACAAGCATAACATTTATTCTGGTCTGTGTAGGCCAGTGAACCAGTGGTAGTGTGTTCTTCCTAATTGCTAAATAAAGTGGTGCCTGTGACTGTATAGAAAGAGAACTAGCTACAAACATAACATTACCCTCTAAAGAGGCTACCCAAGCATTGACGCAGCTGGCCAAATGTCTGGGGGGGGGCTTCCCCCTCACCAAGGCTAAGAATAGAATACCTTCCTCTGGGAGTGGACAGCAGGCCCTGAACACATCTCGGGGGCAGTATCACTATGCCTCATGGAGGGTGGTATTGGTGGCAAGGAGTGAGAAGGATAACTGGATGGTCATTCAAGGTCTCTCCCTCTTTCTTCTCCAACCATCGGAACAGTCTGAAGGCCAGGCCAGCAGTCCAGTAAGGTAAGGTGGACCAGCAGCCTGTATGATGGGGGACAAAGTTAACAGTACATTGCTGGCCCAGTGGTCCCCCAACTTCCACTTGCATTTTGTGCAGCAGTGGGTTTTTAGAGACAGGAGGTTGTGAGTTTAGGTGTTGTGGAACGGGAGGTAGCGCGTCAGCTGATGGTCCCTGACCCAGGCCACGGAGAACACCATTGGAGTTGGGGATAGCTGGGGGCTTCCCACTTGGCAGAACCATCCAGGTCGTCATCATGCCTAAGAGTGGCTTTCAAGTCCTCCAGAGAGTGCTAGTGCTGACTGTCTTCATGTTCTTTAGCAGATCCTTTAAAACAAACAAAAAAAAAGGTTTAAATTGGCATGTGGCCCGCTTACTGTGAGAGTCCTTGGCGAGGCTTGTGGGGGTCCTAGGGTGGCTGGACTTCTTGCCTGCTCTCCTCCTTGGCAGCTCCATGGCAGCTGTGAGAATCCAGTGATCTGATTGGGCCCTCTGGGGGGCCGGGGTGTTCATTCAGCACCGAGTGACCCTCCTTCTGCTCTCTGGGGGCAGAGTGGTCAGCACGCAGTGACACACAGCATACAGGGAGATCCCAAACTCGGCCGCTGCTGCTACTTGCAGTCCCAGGTACAAGCCACGTGGTGCTATGGGGATCAGTCATTGGCCACTCAGGCTCTTGTGGGAGGTGAGATTTGGTAGCCATGCTGGGAACAGCAGCAGAGTGTTTCCACGTCTCTCTGGTGGGCGTTCAATGGCCTACCCAAATATCGTTGAGGGGTCGGGAATAGTTGTACCCCCACCCAACTGTTTGGCCGGGGGGGCTTGGGGGTGAACTGAGCAGGCAGGGAGCACCTGAACATGATCAGGCAGGCATCCCAAGATGGCAGTGGCCATTGGGAGTGGCCATGTTTGAGGGGGGCAGCGAGGTCCTACGGTATTGCAGTAGCTTAGGCACAGAACTCACCTTGCAGACTGCCCTCTACTTGTGCCATTAGGTAGTTCCAGTGCCAAGGGTTGGAGGTCAAGCAGGAGTGCTGAATCAGTAGCGTTCATGAATAGGTGGCCGCTCGATTCCAGCCCCATCTGGATCGCTCCTACACCCAGGCGCAGGCGCTTACAGGGGTTTAAAAAAATTAGTTGAAGGAAAGCAAGGTAAGCAGGGCAGCTATTATAAGAGGCAGTCTCCTGGTTGGGCCCCACTATGTGAGGTGCAGGGAGGTAACCTAGAGGTTGGAGTAAGGATCTGTGTAGGACCTTGGTACATCTGACATGCCTAGATTTGATTCCCAGAACCTCCACTTGCGTACGGTGACTTGGGGTAAGTCATTTCCTCCTCAGTTGTCTCAGGTCACCTCTGAATATGGGCATGGGTACCCAGCGGGCCTTGCTTGGTTTAACAAAAATAAAAATAAACCCCTCACTATCTGTGGGGGAAGGGATACTGACATAGGTAGGCTCTGCATCAGAGAGGTTACAGTGCCTGGTTGTTTATGAGCCTCATGCACCCAGTGCATCTGGGGTTAATCAGGCAGCCTTTCCTCACTGTGATTAGTGATCCTGGGGACAGAAATTGGTGTGCAGAGGGGCTGCGAGCCTGCTCTCCCCTTCAACAGTATGTTGTTGGTTGTATCCCACCCAGGACAGGCTTATGGATCAGTCAGGCATCGGCTCCGCAGTGGGGGGGAGTTGAAGGGATTAACACTCCGAGGGGCAGGTTAGGCTGGGGTTACCAGTGGGCCCTACCCCTTCTGTTTTACATGTCTATCTTTTCAGGTGGGGCCAGGGTTAGCCTCCCTTGGCGGTGGAGAGCTAACTTCTGGGTGGAGTGCTGTAAGCCTTATTGTAATGATATTTGTTGGGGGGGGAGGATTTAGTTGTCTTTACAGGACTATAACCACTAGGAAGAGGAACCTATACCCAGAGCACTGGCAGCAACTGAAGAGAAGCTTAGAGCCTTGTACAAGAAGAACAGAGCGGCATGGCTAGAGGCTTGCTTGGAGGGGCTGTAAGAACCATTGCCCTCAACCACGAAGAAGAAGGTAGGAGGAGGAAAACCATTACTGCCAGTGAAGGGGCCTCATTCCAAAGATAAGGTTCAATCTGACGGGTCACAGGTAGGAGCCAGTCTGGTAAAACTGGTTTTGGGGTTGGTAAGGGTTGAAGAGTCTGACAATGAGTTGAAAGGGCTGGCCGAAGGTGGATTTTTGGAGATGGACAGCGGTAAATCACCAGCAGCTCCAGACTCTTTGGATGACAAAGGGGCAGGTGGTAGGCAGCCAAGAGCAGAGGCCAGCTTGTGGGCAGTGGTGGACGAGCAGCTGAAGCAGTTAGTCAGGGTGGTGGTGGACTTAGTGGCTAAAATCAAGAATATGATGGTCCTGGGTCTATCAGGTGGGGATGGCATGGAGAAGGAAGGGCAGTCACTGGATAAACCGGCACCATCTCTGCTGGTGAACCTTTACACAGGGCTTGATACTCCAGTGGCACCCATTTGACCGATAAGGTTAGGTAGCAGATTAGGAACCAGGAGTATCTGGACATATTCTCCCTTTTAAACCAGCCCCTGGAGCCCACGGTGGGGAAGAAGGAGAAGGAGAAGGGGGGATGATTAGAAACACAAGAAGGTTAACATTCCACATATGCATGACAATTGGGTGGTGGCATTTATCATATATGCCACGGTCCTCTTGCAGCGAGATGAGAAGCAAGGGATGGAATTACTCAATTACAGGCATCGTATCACCTTGACGCATAAGAAAAAAGAAAGGACAGTCTGACTCAACTATGATGAGGAATTTCATCACAGGCGACAGGTGGATACTACATTAGGCTGGGGGAAGATAGACATGCCCTAGCTGGTGTATGTCATGCAAGGAGGGGGAATGCAGCACATGGATAGTGGTCTTCCCATAAAGGTGTCTTCGCAACAGAAGTTGGAGGGAACAGCTCAGCAGTTGTGCTACGCTTATAATCAAAACATGTGTACGCGCAACAGTTGTAGGTTCTGGCATGCATGCATGGCATGTGGAAAACAACATCCTTTTCTGCAGTGCTCATCAGCACAAGGGGGTAGAGGGAACAGGTGAGGAGTGTGGGGTTAGTTTACCAAGTCCCAAGGTGGGAAGCCTCCACATTCTGGTACGGATAAAAAGGATTAAGCCATGGCTCGACCAGTACCTGGATAGTGCAACCAGAGACTTGTTGGAGAGAGGTGTCACGGAGTACTTCAGAATTCCGTACCCTAGAAGGAGGTACGAGGTGGATAACTTGAAGTCAGTCAGGGATCGGCCACAAGTCATATGGGAAAAACTGGAGAAAGAGAGGCAGCTGGGGCAAGTGAGCGGACCATTCACTAGGCCCCCTTGGGATAATTTACAGGTTTTACCAATTGGCTTAGTGCCCAAGAAGACAACGAGAAAGTTCCGGATGATCAACCACCAGTCGTACCCAGATGGGGACTCGGTGAATGATCATATCGATTCCCTGCATACATCAGTACATTTTCAGTCTTTTGACCAGGCCATTGCGGTGGTGCAGTCAGCGGGGCCAGGGGCACTCATGGCAAAAGCAGACATCGAGTCCACGTTTTGATTGCTGCCAGTCCATTCTGAGGATAGGGTGCTGTTGGACATGACGTTCAAGGGCTATCACTATGTAGACAATTGCATGCTCATGGGATGTGTGGTAGCTGTCACAGTCTTTGCGCTCTTCAGCACCTTCCTGCATTGGGTTACTGCACAGGTGGCACATAGTGAAGCCATAGTGCGCTACCTTGATTGAAGGTATTACCTTCTACAAAAATCAGATTCAGTCAGGAAAGTGGTTATAGAATACAGACTAAGAGAGATTTGGGACTTGCCTAACTTTGATTAAATCATGATCTTGGTGGTGGTGGGGGGGGGGTGCAGCCTGTACATTACATCTGTACTGGCAGCAATTGTGGCAAACAAGTTCCTGTTCTCATCATCAGTCTCTTAATCATTCTGAACGCATCTTTTTTTAGTAAATGTGCGTCAAGAGGATTGATTCTGATAGTTCTGTTTTTCCCCTGTGAGTAGGTTAAACTTGGTTCACCTGGCTAAATAATTGGGAAAAAAAGCAGTGATAATAGCATTGCTTAAGTGGTGGCTTTCAGACTGGTTGGTGCTCTAACTTATATTCTGTTTTTCTTCCTTAATGTGAAGTGTTTCTTCTTCATAACTGAGAGTCATTGCTAAGCAGAGTAGTGCCTGTGACTGTTTAGAAATAGAACTGGCTAACCTTCTAAAACAATCAGATTCGATCAGGAGAGTGGTTACAAACTAAGAGAGATCTGGGACATGCCTGCCTTTTACTAAATCATCAATGCAATGAGTATAATGTGTAATGATAGTCAGGGTGTAAAATTCCAAAACACAAAGATTCAGCTGCTCATATTGAGCCCTATGCACTAACAAAACTGTTGCCTATGTGCTGTGCATATGAAGTGCATGGGCAACCTCATGGGTGAATGCCGAGCAGCTAGGGTCCCGCGGCCCCATGGCAGCATTCACCAAGGGCATGTAAGTGCAGCACAAGGCACTTACACATCCACCTCCTAGGCCCCTTGGGGATGTATGCACTGGGGGGGGTGTTGGGGGCATGTCTGCACTATGTGGCATTCACTAAAATGCGTAGTACCAGGTGGAGGGGGAGCTGGGTATGCCTGCCTGGACATGGCATAACCTGGTGCACACCATCGTAAATGATGGCTGCCAGGTGCGGAGGTGCTGGGAACCAGACCACTGTTTTGCCTCAGCTCACTATGCTGCAGGGGAGGGCTGGGGCAATGACTCTCGAGATGGCCAGAAGGTGTATCTTCAGTGCCGTCATATGCATCTGTCTCCTCACTCCCTGCACCCTCCGCAATGGCATAAGGGATCCACTCAGGGACCCAGTACGGGCATCCAAATGGATGCCTGTCTGAGTCTGCGGCTCTTCCTCGACTGCCAGCGAGACCATGCATGTTGTGGGGGTGTGGCCATGGACAGACATCCTGCAGGTGCTAGCAGTAGTGCATACCGCTGTCCGGGGCCTTGTAGGTACGCGGGCTGGGTACGCACCTCAGGCACATATTACTCGCCCTTTCATGCATCGGGCCCAGTGGTATTAA
Organism: Neoceratodus forsteri; assembly: GCA_016271365.2. Taxonomy (NCBI): domain Eukaryota; kingdom Metazoa; phylum Chordata; order Ceratodontiformes; family Ceratodontidae; genus Neoceratodus; species Neoceratodus forsteri. The sequence continues at coordinate 1,178,606,190 of CM028131.1, forward strand.
TGTACAATAGTAGTAACAATTTTTATTGTTGACTATAAAAAGCCTTACAATATACAATACATAGTTATAAATACAGAAGAAGGAACAAAAGGTACATACACAGTTAAAAATCGACCAATATGGCCACATTCATTTTCATTCCAACTTTTCATTTGAACAAAAAGTACCACGCACATTTAAGAATAGCCCAATATGGGCTCAGCTCAAACATCTCCTTGATATTAGATTTTTTTTCAAAAATCAGATAGAAGCATATACATAATAAAAAATACTAAATTGACATATGTTTCTTTCTTATTTTGACAGAGGTCATAAAGTATTTTGCTAATTGATTAATAGTATCTTCATCATTAGTATTCATAAGAATATATGTCATCTCACTTTTTAATACATTTGGCCATTGTAAAAATGGACTTCCCAGTATTGTCTAGCTCTATCATACCAATGACATTGCCATAAAATGTGCGATATATCTTCCCTCTCCCCTTTCTGACAGTCACAAATTTCATGTATTTTAGACAATTTATTATATCTTACTTTTAAAATATTACTTTCTAGTAATTCTAGTCTTGCTTTAAAAAATACATGCTTGAGAGTCTTATTAAATAATATACAGTATCCCAGTAGCCCCTGAATTCAAATAAAGCATTATTCTCCGTATACCACTTTGAAAATCTAGAGCCTCTAATTTTCAATAAGTCCTGCTCTATCCAATAATTATCAGTTTTATTTTGGATATAAGCCTTGTATTTACTACTAATTTTAATATTTATTTGTGGCTTACTTTCAATGCCGATAAATCATATTGATCCATCTCATTATAAATCTCTTGAATCCAACTTTTTTTTCCACAATCATTTTCATTCCAATTTAGTTGTTCCTGAAAACATTTCTTTGTCAATTTTCCATCCTCCAATCTGATTAATTGAAGCCAAAATTTTAGTTTTCTTCCATCCATAAGCACATTGGTATTTATTAAACTAAATTTGTCCCTAAGATATACCGAGGGGCATGAAGCAGGTATTTCCAATTCCGAGCATATTGTTTTATATATAGGACTCATAAAATACTCAGCATCTATAGTATCACAAATTTCAGTTGCATAAGTCATTTGTGCCCAGCATTTGGCTTTAATTGCATTTAACAAAGGCCTTAAGGTATATCCACCATAGGTGTAATTGAATTTCCTTAAACCATTTGTTTTTTTTTCAGTTTTTCCCAGACTGTTTCTTTATGTTGTTTCCAATTAGCATTGTTAATGTAAGTTAAACCAAGATATGTATAACATTTAACACACTCTAATTTATGTTCTCCTAGTCTCCACTAATAATTTATTTGATTAGACCCAAAAAGCATGGTCTTTGTTTTGGAGTAATTCATTTTCAATTTCAAATACTTGGAATATTTTTCTAATGCATCAAGTTGTATTTGTAATCCCCCCCCAGTTTGAGACGTTAAAATTAAGTCGTCAGCATATGCTAATATAGATGTTACCCTACAGCCTATTTTAGGCTCATCTCGGTCACTTAATTCAAGTTCTCTAATGAGTGAATCCATATATAAATTAAACAATGTCTGGGCAAGGATACAACCTTGTCTTACACATGATTTATTTTAAACGATTTAGTCATTTGACCGGTAACACCAAATCTAACCTTAGCCCAGGTTTCATTATATAAAGAGGCAATTATTGCCACCAAAGATGATTCAATTTCTCTATTACTCATTATTTCAAATAACAGCGGTCTATGCATTGTATCAAATGTGGCAGATAAATCAATAAATGTCACATACAGTTTTTGTTTCCTAATTTTAATATATTAATGCAATAAATTACTCAGAATAAAGCAGTTGTCTATCATTGAAGCTGCTTGATGAAAACCTGCTTGGGCTTCACTAATTCCCCCCCCCCCCCGTTATCTGTATTTGGGTAATCAAATGATTAAGTAAGATGCATGAGAAACTTTTTAGACTAGCATCGATTAAACTTATAGGGTGATACATTTCTGGGTCCCCTATACTTCCCATTTTGTGTATAGGAACAATTTCAGCACCTTTCCAAGAAGGTGGGAAGTATTGGTCATGAATACACTTATTAAAGAAGTTGAATAGTATTAAACTCCATAGCGGGGTATTACACACATACAATTTAGCTGGGATTTTATCCAGTCCCGGTGCTTTATTAGTTGTCATAGCTTTTATAGCAAAATAAACCTACCTGTTTGTAATTTGTAGGAAATTGTATTCATCACAAATGCGAGACTCAGTTTCTCTAATATTTGAATAAAAGACTATACCTTCAAAATAGTCTAACCATTGAGATTCTGCAGTACAACTATCTGGGTTATTCTTACTATTCAGACAACCCTTTGCCACAAGCTGCCAGAAACCTTTGTCATTTCTTTTTTCAATTGTTTGTAACATTTGAGCCATTTCCTTTCCTGAAACTCCCTTTTCTTCTCTAATAACATTTTTTTATATTCCTTTTTTTTAAATTTTAAACTCTGGGATAGCTTTTTGTCTTTAACTAGTCTTACCCTTCTTATCTGTTTTCTCAGTTCCTTTTTATGTTTGGCACATTCTTGATCAAAGCAAGTCTGCATTTTATTGTGTTTATTAATTACCATTGATTTATACAAGCTTTTCCTTATTTCTTCAAATACATTTTCTATATTATTCCATAAACCTATGGCATTTTGATCAATCCATAACACAATCTCTGTTGGATTACGGTAGCCTGATAGCTGATCTATTAAATTGCGTTCTAATGTGCCATCCCATATGATGCGCTTGTAACTGTACACTCTATTGGGACCATAATTTGAAGCTTATTGATTTTATGTCTGCATTGTTTTGTACCTACGAGCAGAGGGAAATGATCACTTTCTGCTCTGGTAGGGATATGTAATGAAAACCAGAAATGTAAGCTCCCTGCCCATAGTGCCAAAACCAATATGGATTTATGAGAAGTTTTAAGTTAAGTAACATTTTCCCCCTTATCTCCCTCAATTCCTCCATTAAGTGGATAGAGATTCAATTCACTCATGAGCTCAATCAAATATTTACCAGATTTATTAACATATTTATCCAGTGTAACTCACGTTGGAAGAAGAAAATAGTCATTGTTATATTCTAAAATGGAATTATCCAAAAATCCATCACAAGCTTCAACCTGGGCATTATAGTCCCCGATCATTAATATTTCTATATCTGAATAAATTTGATTGTAATTTATAATCTCTCTTTTTAATATGGACCATATCTCCTTATTATAGTAAGTTGAGCCAGACGGTGGAATGTATACATTTATAACAATTAACCTTTGCTCTTTATTCTCAATACAAATAACAATAAAATTAGTTTCACAGTGTGAACATGTAGCTTTTATATCTGGGTCTATTTTACAAAACACAGCTAGATCTCCTGAATGTCTACCATAACTTGTCTCCCAATTTCCTTCCTGTTGGAAAATCAAATATCCATTAATAGTAATCTGGTCCTCTGTTTTGTGCCACGTTTCCTGAAAACATAGTGCATCATATTTTGTACCATATTCCATCCATTCATTGTCCACCACCTTAGTGGCCCAACCCGCAATATTCCAAAATAGTATTACAAAGGTATCTTTCTCCAACTCTGTAACCATACTAGAATTGGGACTATTTTTGTCAGGGGAACTACATGGATTATATTCCAGATTACCATACTCTGTCAATTTGTAGTATTTATTATTGATGTTTCCCATTTCGGTACTATCTCTCATACCAGTTTCTTTATTGGGGCAAGAAACATCACTGTCCCTCTGGTCTTCCACATTCACTAGATGGAAGCCCATCACATCCAGTAATCCTTCTTTTTCCAAGATTTTTCTGCGATATGGGAGGTTTTTTTATTAATAAATCAGTTTGACTTCCCTCCGAGTGTCTGATCACTTCTAGAATACCATTTCTTCCTATTGGTATTTCCAATAAATTACTAAAGTAGTTACTAAATATACATTTCAGTTTCCCATTATTCTCATTATAAACCCTGGGTACACCAAATCCATTAGCCAGATTCTTCCTGTTTTTTTCCAATCAGAGTTTATAACTTGGAATATTGCCCTGATAAAGCAGTCCCTGTTCACAAAAGACAGTTGAATTCTGAAATCTTTGAATATTTCCCCATTATACCAAATATCATTTGCCGGTTTGGGTGAATACAGATGAATACTACTATATATACTCTCATATAAGTCTGTCCGTGTATAAGTCGGGAGGACTTATAAGCAAGTATAAACAGACTGATTTCTCATTGACCCACTTATAAGTCAGGTACTAATTTGTGCATCCATCCCCTCCCCTCCCCTTCCCTCCCAAATAAATACTCAACAAAGTTTATCAATTTATAAATGTTTTATTTAGGTTTAAAGTAAAAAATTTAGTCACAAAGCCAGCAAGCAACTTCGGTGCTTCAGGGACATAGGGCACTTCTGAAATCCAGGTCTGGTCAGGGCATATCAGGGTTTGTGTCTGCAGCGCTATTTGGGAAAAAGAAAAAAAAACAGAAATAAGTATAGGTCTAGTTGTGAAGGAACATTTAAATTATTTAATGCAATGCATACCAATTCATTCGAAACCTAAAAATCCTCAGCAGCATCATCATCATTGTCTGAATCAAACAAAGCATGTAGCTGTAGTAAAGACAGAGGAGTGTCATCATATATATCCTCCAGCTCATTTGATGGTATGTCCTCCTCTTCTGCATTTGTTTATAGCTGTCTCTCAGTGTCAGCAATGAGATTGTCATATAACAGGTGGACTTCAGTCTCATCCATGGCATTAGAAATGCTGCACTTTTTGAAAGATTTTATGACTGCTTCTGTGGATATGGAGTCCCAGGCATCTCTCACCCACTGGCATACAACAGCGAGATTTGTCTTCCTGATGTTCCCACCCACCGTAAACTCCTTCTCCCCTATAATCATCCACTGCCTCCACTGCTCTCTCACTCTGTACTTAAAAGGCTTATTTAAACTTACATCGAGTGGCTGCAGTAATGCTGTGCAGCCACCCGGTATCACCGCTTGGTATGTCTTCTGTCTTCGCAAGTTAGCTTTTACTGAGTCAACCAGATGCCCTCTGAACGTATCCCACACTAATAGACTTTTTTTTATTAATGAGAGCCCCTGGTCTTTTAACCCATATCTCTGTTAACCATTTGTTGACTAGCGCTTCATCCATCCACCCTTTCTGGTGTGCTTCTACCATAACGCCAGGCGGCATCTTTTCTTTGGGGTTTGTTTTTCTCTTGAAAACTACCATGGGTTTCAATTTTGTACTGTCAGTGATGCATGCTAAAACAACAGTGAAATGTGATTTTTCAGTCCCACATGTCCGCACAGTGACTGTTTTCTCCCCCTTAAAATGAACTGTACAGTTGGATGGGAGATCAAAGTTAATAGCAGTCTCATCCATATTTCCTGTTGCTGACAGTGAGAAATCATGCTGTCTGCATTCCTTAACACGAAGTCAAGGAAACTGTCCACCTTTGCATTTACGTCTGCAGGCTGTTTCTGGGCTATGTGTGTACGCTGCCTAAGTGCAAGTCCATGCTGTCTCATTAACCGGGTACACCACCTGGCAGAAGCATTAAAGCATTTTCCATTCATCAAGCTGTTTTCTTTAGTGGCAAAGGTTAGAGCGTGAAAGCGTATGGCAGTACAAGTTACAGTGTATCCCTGTAGCTGCATATCAATTACCCAGTTCCTCAGTTGTTCTTCTGTTGCCGACACAGGGGATGAGTTCTGCTTTATTCACCTTACTGACTTCTCTATTACCATAAGATCAGCCTTTTTGGATTGCCAGTCCCGTATCAACTTCTCATTAATACAAAATTGTCTCTCGGCAGCCGCATTCAACTGCGACTCAGCAAACGTAACAACTGTGAGTTTAAACTCAGTGCTACATGCACATCTCTTTCTTCTGTGTGCTGACTTGTTGGTGAAAATGGCAAGTGAGGGCTAGGTACATGTACCTAATTTAAATGCTAATCCATGCTAATCCATTAATTGGAAAAAGCTGTAAGGTTCTAGTAGTCAGTTATTAAGGAGTGACTGAAAATAATGGGCTGCAATTAGAGCTATAACGAGGTGTCACAGATAGGTGTGGAACTCTGCATAGACTGCCCAAACCAGGGAATGAGGTGTGAAATGCCATTCTGAGGGGAACTGATTTAGACCAGATCAATTAATTTTAACTTCCACTGCGATGACTCGCATATAAGTTGGACATGGTTTTTGAACACTATTTTCAGTTCCCAAAAATTCAATTTATACATGAGTATATATGGTACATACACAATTTCCAACAGAGTCAGTCTACAGTTCCACATTCTGTACATCAGTTTCTAACATTGTAATGCCCATGTTTATTCTAAAGAGTAAAATCAGTTGCTTTATTAGTTCTATCTTTGAACCTTCTATCCAATATGGGGGAACTATAAGTTTAATCCACGTACACCTCTCCTGTTCCTCCATGTTGTCCCCTAGGCAGCATTCTTTTTTTAATAGAATATACTTTATTAAATTTTTGCAAAACCACAACAAAGGGGGATAGTAACAACAATAACACTGAACCAACCAGGAAAAAGTTGAGAAAATTACAAACAGAGCAAATTAGAATATGAACCTGGAGGGAATGTACCCCACAAACCCCCTTGATCTGCAATAAGGTCAAAAAGAAAAAAAAGAAAAACAAGGTAATATGACACAGCTAGATGGGACTAGGGGAAAAGGAGCCAAGAGTCACACACCGGAATAGAATCCGTCTGAATGATGAGCAATTAACTTGTTGCTTTTGCGCTTTCTAGAGACAAAAGTGTATAGAGAGCTTCACAGAGGACTTGGTAACATGTCAGTCTCTTTCTCATGGAGGCAATATGCCTTTCCAGCTGAAGTGGCAGCAATATTTCTCAATACCACTGTAGGAAGGAAGGTGGTGTTGCATCTTTCCAGTGCCATAATATGGTTAATGTAGCTATGGCCGACACAAGTGAAATGTGAGCCTTCCTAATTCTTGGAGTACCCTTAAGGAAGATACCCACTATACAGCTTGTAGGGGTTAAAAGTTCACCTAGACCCAGGAGAGGATCCAGGGCTTGCTGAATAGAGTACCAGTATTGCCGAATTACTGAACAATCCCACAACATATGATATAGAGACCCAGTAGGGAGGCTGCAGTGAGGGCATTCTGCAGAGACCCGCCTGTTTATTCTATACAACTTTAATAGGGTGTAGTACAGGTCATGCATGATATTGAATTGTATCATACATAACTGGTCCTGCTTTATGTACCTATATAAATTTGCCCAAAGAGATTTCCAGAACATGGGGTCAGTGGGAAGTTGAAGGGTCTGCACCCAGTAAAAACAGACCCCGGAAGATAAATGTAGGTCTAATTCTAAGATATGTTTGTAGAGGGCAGATACAGCATGGGGTTGTGAAGTCAGAGATAACATTGGGGCCACCTCATCCTGTTGTAAAAGTCGCTAGGGTGTGCAACCCAGAAAGTCCAGGATTGCCCCCTTGACCTGCAAGAATTGAAAGAGAGTTTTGATAGGTAGAGAGAAACTAGTCTACAAAGATGGGAATGACACAACCATCTCACCCTCCAAGAGATCAGCTAGGGTGCAATTTTGCAGCTGTGGACAAAAAGAAGTTGTAATAGTACGTTGATCAATTTGGAAATGGGGGTTATGTAAGAGTGGTTGAGCCCTAGGGAGCATTCTTCCCTTGCCATAGCCTCTCCCAAATCACATTCTACCACAATATTGCTTTTTCCCTTTATTTGCGATTTTTGGGCATTAGATCCATGAATATTTTGGTTTGTATTGACCTTTTGACCCATAACTACAGAGGTACACTCATCTAACAATTTCCCCACTTCTTTTTCCAGGTTTCCAAGCTTTACTCCCAGGTTACACTACATGCCAGATTTTTCCTTAACTGCTGTGGCTGTCATCTCCAAGGAATATTTTAGTAAAAGGGGGTTATTTACTACCTTATTTGGTATTACCTGTGCATTTTTTGTTCAATAATGGCATCTAGGTCAGCTGTGTCATCCTTAACTATTTCCCTATGCACAACTCCTGAACTGTTTTTACTCTTCCTTTTTTTCCTTTTTGTTTTCCTTGGTCTAGGTGGTTTGGGAGAGTCTGGAATAATTATTGTAGAGAAATCTTCCCTGATGTCTCTGATCTCTTTTATTCCTATACTATCCGTATCAGGTGCATAAATAATTGATCCAGACTTCTCCATGGGAGGTGCTGACCTATCCAGCTTACTATTAAACTCCTCCAGTTTTATTTGGTTATTAAACACATTTGTCCTGATTTTCTCAAGTTCTTCTCTGGTAGCTATCAGTTGCTCCATGATGAGCACATTTACAGAGAAGGAATTTTTGAGCATTTCAAACAGATCTTTACTCATGGCTGTTGGGTAATAGACATTTTTCCCAAGATACACCATGTCCTCTTTCCAGCTCACTTGTCCCTCTGTCTGTGTACATGATGCTTTATCTACTTCTAAGGGGCAGGATTGTGTACCAAGTGTCTTGAGGCCCTTAATTGTGGCCTGAAGAGCTTGGACAATCACTTTTATTCTATTCTTTAATATAGGGCTATTTGTATTGTCATTTCTATAATCTAGTTCCAAAGGCTGTGTCTTACTATCCATTTTCTTATAATCTTCAGACACTGAGGCATCTATTGAGATCCCATCTGCTATATTTGACACATCAGAGAAATACAAAAGCAGAGTTTGTTCCAACTCATTACTGTAAGATACAGAAACATTTGACTTAATAGGTGTATTTATTTCCACCTCCACTGTAAGACCATTCCAAGTATTTATTAAATCAGATGTATTACTCAAAATAGGTGTAGAAACTTTTTCCAGACTCCTAATAGTAGATAAATGATCTGTAATTTTAGTTTTTTTAAATGCTCAGATTTCAATTTCTTGCTCAGGTTTTTGACAGGGAGCAAGTTCATCATATGTAAAGTATTTAGGCCTAATTGTATCTGTTTTCTGGTTGACACCATAGCTATGGCTATATACTATACTATATAGCTATATAGTATTCAGCTCCCCCAAATATAGATAAACACTTTCATGGGACTTTAGAATTCAGGCCAAAGACTGCAATTTAACATGGACTATATACAAAAATAAAGACAAAAGCTTCAAATATTCAATGAATTTGCAGTACACAAAACCAGAGCAAAACCCACTCATTAGCTATATAAGTTCATTAATACGCCTTATTGTCCCAATAGAAACCAGATCAATTCAGAAGAAAAAAGTGCCCAATGCAGTTTACATGGAGAAAAAGTGCCCGGTGCAATAAAATACAATAAAAATACATTAAAATGCAAAATTCTCATCTAGCAGACACAAAACTTCCTGTAAGTGCAAAGTTACAAAAGTTCTTCAATGGACCAGAATAACTTCCCAAGCAGATTTATTCCTCCAACTCTACAATTCTTCAAAGTCAAGGGTGGCGGGGATGCTATTCAGCTCTTCGTATAAGCAATCACAGTAGGGGCAGCCATTTCCACTTCCATCAATAAAAGCCGACAGGGAACCGGGCCAACAAATGATTGTGACTGAATTGAAAAATAAATACATAATCAAATACAAGCAATAGACACTCAACAGACAGCTATAATTGCTAAATTAAAATTAATAAAATAATTGTCTGTCATCTGTCATATCAGTTAAAAGAAAGGCAGTATTCTCATATTACAATCCCCCCACAAAAGGAAAGCAGGACAGAAACAGTGCACAGTACACAATTAGCCACAGGTACGACTAAAAAACTGGAAGTTAACTAGTTTGCTATTTTGCAATATCACTATCTTACACTTACTTCATAGACTCCATTCTAAGAATTAAAGCAATAGTCTCCACTCTCTGACAATTTGAACAATGCAGTAATCACAGACCAAGTGTAAAGAGAAGTGTAAAGAGAAACAGACTATGTGCGTCTCCTACAAAACCTTCACCTTTCATTCTATTTAGGAAATGGCAATTCAAACTCCCACATGCCGAGCATACGCTATATGCGCTTACCACATGTGACCTCCAGTGCCCAATTACTGAGACCTGGCATGAGTTTAAAAAAAAAAGGCTTTAACTTTAATTTACACTTCCAGATAAAAGTTTAAAAACTAAAAATTGTGCAAAAACACACACAAAAACATAGAACAATAAATACAAGACTCCTTATTCTACTAAACATGTAATTAAGTCCAAAAAATAAAATGAAATGTCCAGTCTTTTAAAGACTGCAGCAAGACAGAAGCAAGCTGGAAATATACCTCTTCCACGCTTGGCTGCAGTCAACTTCCACTCGTATCTCCAGCCAAAAACTCCAGCGCTGGTCTCAGGATCCAGGCTCCTGGCATACCAAGTCAGGCTCAGGCCTTTCCGAAGGGCCTCTCCAGTTTCTCCGGTCCGACTGCTGCCACCGGGCTTCCTCCTGGAGAACACAAAAGAACACCTGAAATGGCTTGCCAACTGCCACACACACACAAGATGAACTGGTAAGCTCGGAAAATCATGACAAAGGTGGCATACCTTTTTTAGTGTGGCAAAGAGCCTTAAACAGTGCCTGCTTCCCTGGCTTCTCCTCAGTGTGGTAGTGTGCAGCATGTAGTCAGTCCCCTAATGTACAATACCTCTTCTAGGGCTTATTAAGTCAAAAAAAGTTTTGCACAATGGCAAAACAGACCAGCATATTCAACTTATATTTATAAAATACCATACTAACTGCATAGTTACTTCCGATACTTTACTGCTATTCTTGTGGCCATACATTTTCAAATCCCATATTATCACTAAGGCCACAACATAAGCTCTGTGCTACATGGGTGGGAGTCGGGGGAAATTCAACACCGTGTTGTAAGTAGTCGGCAGTCTTTTTGGCAGTCTGCTTTTATTTTATCAGTGATACTGGATGTGATAAAGGACATGCACACCAAACCTGAGTGTCCTTCTAGTAACAATGAACAATGAACAATTAAGCCGCAAGCTAATGTGTTGCATTTCCCCCTGCTTCCCACTCATGTACCACAAAAGGTTTACACTGGCTCAGGCTCCGTTTTTATTGAAAATAATTTTCAAGACATTGCATTCTATGAATCTTCAAAATGAGTATGAGTGAATATACATGCAAAAAAACAACTTGTGAGTGAACAACATATCACAGTTGGTTCATGGGAGAATTTCACCTATAGGCAGCATTTGAAAGAGCAAATACAGATATAAAACCTTCCATTCCATTCCATTAATGTTCATTTATACATAGCTCACAACTTTATAATAGTGCCATGCACCAGAATGAAGTTATGTAGATGTGACAAGGTGCTTATTACAGTGATATAATTGCATGCTTAAGGTGCATTGTTAGGCACAAGGTGCAGCCGAGTGCTGTTAAATGCATCAGAGAAGGTATGAGCCCACCATAATGGCAAAACCCATGCGGCTTTATTGCACTTAAAGTGGCATTTAAATATTTGACTTAAAATGAATGAAAATAAGAAGACATTATTTTAAAATGATAAAAGGTAGAGCCTTCCATTGAAATAAGCTTCCATTTTAACTTTGAAGACAAAAAATAGTCCATATTCTGGTAATTAGTGGGTTAGCTAAAAGCAATAAAAGACAATGAAAACAAACCATGTGTGGCATGCATTTTTTATAAGAAAAAAGCATGTTACCTTATTAACATTTCAAATCAATAAAGGTACAGTGTTTTACCAGAAATGTGTTCAAAACTTTGAAGCTGCCAGGTTGTTTTTTTCTGAGGATTGATTTTACATAAAAACACCTGTAACCACCCTCACCCACAAGGTGTGAGACTATGCCTGTCCAGTAATAGCTGCACACAGTCTATAAGGCCTTTGGGTAGATGGCACCTGGGCTCCACTGGCTCCTGGGTTGGTACTGGAGGCAATAAAAAAGTGGTGCAATGCCACCACCTAAGGTAATAAAAAGGTGGTGCACTGCCTTCCCCTGTGTGAATCCTTTTGACAAATGGCTGCCAGGGTACCGCATCACAGGAAATTAATGAAACCCCCGACCTGATGACTGGGAACCTTTATGATTATACACAACCCCCAACTTATGCTCTAGGCATGTAAACACAACAACATGCAAATCACAATAAACCGCAATTTAAACACAAGGGATATTTATTAGGGGGACAGGAACAGGCTGTAGATGGGGGAACAGAATGGATTAAATGCAATGAAACAGCTCTGCGATCACTCCCCATATCCCACCACCCTCAGGTGAATACCCACACAGTAGTTACTGTTTCCCCTACTGGTGCACCAGCACCCCAGATTCCCTTGGGAGCTCACAATACAGTCCATAACTGTGTGCACACAGTAGGCAATTGTAGGCCTGATGCTGGGCCACAAAGTTATATCAATTGAAGGCTCATGTTGGAGATCCCAAACAAATTATTCAACACAAATGCTAGTTGACTTTGGCTGTTGCAGTTCTATAAATGGGCTTTGAATAATAATCACATAGAAATGCCCAGCAGTTACTCTTATCTGTTCTTGACTAGCAGAAGAATTGGAAGGGCATTGACCCGGTAACCACAACCTTAGCAGACTCTGCAGGCTGGCTCTATTGGGATGCCTCCCTTAGTGTTACACATGCAGGCGATGGTACAGGTGCAGCAGACCCAATGGGTTGTGAGGGGTGCGAGTTTTGCTGATCTCCGATGTTCTCTTCACCCCACAAGGTGCTTGCCCACACCCACCCCAAGGAGTAGACAATCACTCAGGGCTTCAGGTGACTTAGACCCTCTGTCAGGATAAGTCCTGATAGCTTACAAAGCCCAGGACAGGGGCTTTGATGTTGTTCCTGGAGGTAACAGAAGTTTTTTTGCAAAGATTCTTTAAAGATCAATGGCAAATGTAAAACTATTGTTTGCATGTTTGATACTTTTATTGGTGCCTGTATATTAAACTCTCATCTGGATGGATATACAAGTCTCCTGTAGTTTTCTAATTAAAATATCAATTCCAAGACCCCAGTTGTTTACCTCAATGAAAACAGCCCTACTTCCGTTTTCAGCTATGCCACTTCATTTCTTTCAGCATATCATGTCATTGAAGGAGGGACATCATATGTTTAAGGCTGTCATAAGAATGAATACTGGATGAAAGCATAAGTTTGTTAACAGAGTATTTTCTGCCTGTTTTTTACTTTTATCCAGCCCCATTATTAGCTATTGTTCTGTGCTGCATATTTTAGTATATAATTAAAATAAAATTAGAAAACACGATCTTGCATCCTCTGGTCTTGCAGATATGATTTTCATCATGCTGCCACTTTAGCCTGCTGTTAGCCCCCCTATTGAAGTGCCAAATGCATGATAATTTGTCAGCTACTGTCCCCTTTCATTTACACGTCAGGTACTTCTAAAGTCATTGTGGACATTTCTTAGTTTGAGTACCCCCCCGAAAAAAAATCTCTGCTGCTTGGGGGTCCCGAAAATCAACGGGTCTTTCTAGCAGGGTCCCCCAGAAACCAAGACTCCTCCAGGCTCCCTAAGGCTTGCTGTTGTCATGCCCTGAATGCTGGTGGAATTATGGGGAGGATTCACAGACACAGTTGGTCAGCTCAGGAGGACTCTTGAATGGAGGTTAAATCTGTCTTTTCGACCCCCTCCCCTCCCAGTGTCAGCTCACTTGCTCCATGACTCACAAAATCTGTTCCCTGAGCAGAGTTAAAAAATCAGCATCCACATGCACACAGTACCGTTTATCCTAAATTCTGGCAGGACTTTGCTATTTGGATCTGAGCCACTCTCCTCCAGGTCTCTCTGCAATTTATTTGGTGGTTCCAGCTCCCAGAAGGGAGTGTTCAAGTCAACTGGGTAGATATACCTGATGGCTAGTTGACGTAAAAGGGCTGCCAGAAGCAGGAGAAACAATACGGTGTGCATGTGGATGCTGATTTTTTTAACTCGGCTGTTCAAAGAAAGTTTGCTTCACTCACTCTGGCGAATGAGAGTCGCAGAAAAAGTGACCCAGCACGGGGGTGTTGATGACAGAGAGAAAGCTTTAAACCTCTGATCAAAAGCCCTCCTGAGCAGACCAACTGTGTTAGTGAATTCTCCCTGTAATTTTGGCTATCCACCCAGAGTCAGGGTATGACAACAGAAAGCCTTAGGGAGCATGGAGGAGTCTTGACTCAGGAGGGGCCTTGCTGGAAACCAATGCTGATTTTTAGGACCCACAAGCAGCGAGGATGATTACAGTGTTATCTGCCATGCTCAGAATGCCTTCCAATCTCATGGGGGTGATCAAACTAAGAAATGTTCACAATGATTTTAGAAGTACCTAACATGTATAAATGAAATGGGAACAGTAGCTGACAAGTTATTATTTATTTATTTTTTTTCCTTCCTCTCCCCTGCAGTCCCCCTCTCTTCAGGAGACACTCAACAGCCTTTTCAGGCACTCGCTCACCTGCCTGTGGACCAGAGCAGTCCATCCCCCACGGAGCCTTGGTTTACCCCCCAGGCGGGGTATGGGGTGGGGGCCCTACACCCCGAGACACACTGGAATTTTGTCGGGATGCTGTCTCTGGGCAGACAGGGGCTTTGAGGGTCGGGGCCTAGTGCTCCGTCTACCAGGAGGAGACACAGGTGGTTTTCCGATGTTCTCTTTTTACTCATGACGTGCGTGTCCCTGACGTCAAGGCGCTAAGCGCCGACGTCTGGCACGTCACTCCCCCTTCTTCCTGCCGTCGGCCTTGCTGTGCCTCAGGTCTCCACCTGGGGACAGTCAAGTGCCGGGCTCTGGATACCCCTCCCCCCGGAGAGAACGAGCAGTCCCTGGGACGCTCAAGCCCTCTCCCCCGGCCGACCCTCCAGCTTCCCGGGCTCGTTCCCGAACCCGGGTCGCTGTCATCGCAAGTGGAAATCCAACCGCTGCGCTGGCGGGCCGGCTTTAGCTGACAAGTTATCATGCATTTAGCACTTCGATAGGGGTGCTGGCAGTTGGCTGAAGAGGGAAAGGGATGAAAATCGCATCTGCCAGACTAGAGGATGCGAGATTGTGCTCTAATTTTATTTTAACTATATACAAAAATAAGCAGCACCGAACAATAGCTAATAATGGGGATGGCTAAAAGTATAAAACAAGTAGCAAGTACTGCCTTAATAAACTCACACTTTCATCCAGTTTTCCCTCTTATGATAGCCTCGAGTATACCACATCACTCATTCAATGATGTGATGCGCTGAGAGAACTGGAGCAGCATAGTTGAAAGGGAATTAGGGTTGTATTCATTGAGCTAAACATGTGGGGGCTTGAAATTGACATTTTAACAAAAAAAGACAGGAGACTTGTATACCCATGTTCAGAGTTGAGATTTTAATATATAAGTAACAATTAAAGTATCAAACATGCGAACAATATATTTACATTTGCAACTGATCTTTAAACAGCTTTCTTCCAACTTTGTGGCCGATGACTGACTTTGCTCAAAGGTCTTTCTCCTTATGTCTTCCTGACAGATCTTCACTATTGCACATGGCACTTCCTTGTGCAGGGATGAAATATTAGTGGTTAGCATCTCATGAATTAGCCATTATCTGAAACCCCTGGCTCTCAGTTGCTGTCAGTTTGAGGGGAAAAACATGTAAGCAAGTTCTGAGCCAACTTACAATTTAGGTGTTTTGAAGAAACATAGAAACACAGATTTTGACAGCAGATAAGGACCGCTCGGCCTACCCAGTCTGCCCATTTCCTTAATTATCGGATAAGCTGCAGATCCTAGTTAACCAAGAGCCTACTTCCTCCTAACCCCCACTAGAATTGCCTTATGTCTGTCCCATGCATTCTTGAATTCCCCCACTGTTTTTGACTCCACAACTTCCTCAGGAATGCCGTTCCACGTGTCCCCCACCCTCTCCGTGAAAAAATACTTCCTCACATTGCCCCTAAGCCATCCCCCCTCTATTTTCAAATTGAGCCTCCTTGTTCTTGCAGATCTCTTTCTCTGAAAGATGATACTGTCTTGGACTTTGTTGATTTCCTTGAGGTGCTTGAAAGTTTCTATCATGTCCTCCCCCCCTCCTTTTCCTCGAGGGTATATGTATTAAGCTCCTTAAGTCTCTCTTCCTATGGCTTCTAGGGCAGATACTGCACCATTTTAGTTGTCCTCTTCTGGACTGCCTCCATCCTGTCTATGTCTTTGCACAGATGGGGTCTCTAGAACTGCACACAGTACTCCAGATGGGGTCTCACAAACTGTCTGTACAGAGGGATAACAACATCCTGTTTTCTACTGGTGATGTCTCTCCCTATGCATCCCAGTATCCCCAACACTCCTTACTGCCTTCTCACATTGCTTGCCCACCTTTAGGTCATCTGATATGACTACCCCAGGTCCCTTTCCATTTTTGTTGTTGTTAGTACCCCCATTGTGTACTCTTCCCCTGGGTTTTTGTTTCCCAGGTGCATTACTTTGCACTTGTTTGCATTGAATCTAAGCTGCCATATTTTGACCATTCCTCCAGCCTTGTCGAGTTCTTTCTCATTCTTTCCATCCTCCCTTGTATATCCACCCTGTTGCAGATCTTTGTGTTGTCTGCAAAGAGGCATACGTTTCCTTCCAGTCCCTCTGCAATGTCACTGTCAGGAGGTCTAAACCTCACTCTCAGGTTCTTGGCAGTAATGGCCATGCAAGGAATCACAGACACATTGCATAAGAGTAATAAAGCTTGTTTATTACTACAAAAAGGATAATCACAGTTGCCCTAAGCAGTTCTTACCAATAGGAACTGGGAGCCAATGCTAAGCATTCCCTATACTTCGAGGAATCTCTGTGTCTCCTGGGGTCTCCAAGGTAGAAGATGTAATGTCTTACATTATATATCTATGATAATTGCCATGGTTACTGTAAGATAGAAACATTTCTAGTTACAGAGATGAGCCCTATTGGCTAAATCAGAGGTGGCTCCACAGTCCAAGATAACATTATACAATTTTGTAGTAGTCATCACTTTGTAGAAACAAAGAGGTACAGTTTTTACAAAGCTGTGTAATAATACAAATCATCAGAAGATGGCAATGCTGACTCATATATCATAATCATTACGAGGACACAGATGTTCTAACATCTTGTAAGCAAGAAACACATGTATATATTGGAAAGTAAAGTGTATAGCAATAATGTGCATACATATCCTGACATCTACTCTTATACGGTAGATGCCCTTAGCCCTATATGTTAGTATAACGTCTGCCTAAATGCTAGCTGTCTGTGGTGTACCTGTGGGGGTACCAATTAGGGTGCAGGGACTTCATGTAACATCACCCATAAAGACGTTAAAGAGGACCGGTCTCAGCTAGTGACCCCTCTTTCTTCAGAGTGGACTCCGTTTAGTATTACCCTCTGAATCCTGTTGTCCAGCCAATTTTTTACCAAGGCAACCATCCTGGGGCCCACTCCCAGGCTGGCTAACTTGTTTATTAGTCTTTTGTGTGGGACTGTGTCAAATGACTTGCTAAAGTCTAGGTAGGCCATGTCCACAACCCTCCCTGGTCTACTACTTTCGTCACCCAGTCAAAGAAATCTGTTAGAGTTGTCTGACATGACCTTCCCTCTGTGAATCCATGCTGCCTTGGGTCCTGTGCCCTACTGGCCTCTAGGTGCTCAACAATTCTTTCTTTCAGAAGTGATGCCATCATTTTCCCTACCACTGAGGTCAAACTAATAGGTCTGTAGTTTCCTGCCTTTACCATGTTTCCACTTTTGTGAAGGGGAATCACATCCACCCTCCTCCAGTCCTCAGGTGCCACACCATCTTCCCACGCTTTGTTAAAAAGGGTAGTCAGTTGTGTCATTAGTTCTCCCCTTAGTTCTTTTAGAATTCTGGGGTGAATCCCATCAGTCCCCATTGCTTTGTCCACCTTCAGTTTTAGGAGTTCTTTCAGGACCCATTCTTCTGTGAATGGACTGGCATAGAACCTCCTATCCAGAGTGCTTCTATTGTTTGGCTTAGGTACCCCCCTCTTCTTTTGTGAAGAAGTATTTGTTCAGTATCCCTGCTTTTTAGCCCCCAAATTAATGTTAGTTTCACAGGGACAGAATGTACTGAAACCTGAGCTAGCCTGCTGTTGGCAGACTCTGCTAAGCTAAACACAGAAACACCCAACATTACTAGTCAGGTTTTGTGTCTTCTGACCCCTTTTCAGTAATCCAGGGGCTAGAGAAACTACAAACATGGCTGCTTTTGCAGTTTTTCTTTTTATCTTCTATTTAACATGTGCTGTCCTTTGGTGTGGCTCCTGGCCATCAGAATCAATACCCCCTATTCCCTAATGCCATCTGGCATGGCTGGGGGTGAATTGATGGCAGAGAAGCACTGCTTGAGCATCCCCAAAGTTAGTGCTACCAGGGGAGGAGCACTTTTGTACTTTGTGAAGCTTTGAGAGCTGCTTGAAACTAAGCAACCTCCTTGCTTTGTGCTCCCAAAGCCTGAAGACAGTCCAGGGGCTGGTTGAGGGAAGAGAGGTGGCAATGCACTGGCCATAGTGGGAAGAGGGATGAACAAACTGGCAGAACAAATGACAGTATTCAGTTCAGCCACAGGACCTGCAACTGCAGTCTTGTCTTGACCTTGGGTGAGGGAGCATTGCACGGGATGTCAGCAGCAGTGCTCCAGAGAGCCAATGCTAAACCTCCTTTTAGGAGAGGGTTACATCCTCCCCTCACTGAAATCCTTGGCATCCTCATCAAGGTCTGAAAAACACAAATATTCTAAGCACAACAGAACAGCCTAATACATCTGCATCCTGTCTAAAAGATGATTCAAGATTCAACACAAATACAGGGCATGCATTTAAATTTTACTGTCTTGCCCAATTGGTATGTCTACAATTCCCAAAGATGACATGGGGGCAGTACAAGATGCGAAGCAACAAAAGATTGGGTGGCAGGTTTATTCTTTTATGCACCACATTTATGGGAAGGTTCAGGGAGACACCAGAGGCATTATAAGTGAGCTTCACATGTTGCTTGACTTCTCTTCCAGATTGATGAGGTACAAATGGCTCTTCTGCAATGACTTGGACAAAGTTATTGGAGGGTTCTGCATCCAGGGCAGGAATGGGTTCAGAAGGTCTAGCTATCTCTGTATTCTCTGGTGGTATTACATTCAAGTGTCCTCCATTGTCCTCCACAACAGTAGCTGTGTCAATTGCTTCGGGCCCAAAGTCAGATGGTACAAAATGTACTGCTCTTGAATTTAAAGTCCCAGTTTTGGCGATACTGTTTCCCCTTGTGCAGGTCAGTTAAAGGTCAAAGGGTGTGTAGCTAGCCTGAATACAGAAAAGTAAGGACATACAAACTGATCCTCTTCATCAGAACTGGTTTAGACCATGTCTGTCTCTGTCACATTACTTGCAACTGGTGGTTCAGGCTAAGCAATGTGGGTTCTCCTTTTCCATTTCTCTTTCCTTATAACAGATCTTCTATGTAATGAAGGAGGTGTTTGTCTCACAAGGTTAGGTAACCATTAGCCAATGATCAATAGAGGATTGTGGCGAAGTGTCTTACTTACAGTGTTTCCACTCTTTAGCCATAGGCGGTAAATCAAAAACAGAATACCAGTGCACAAACCTCCACCCCCCAAAGACATGGCACATATTAGATTTACTTTAAACTCCAAGTAAAAAAGGGAATCCTCTTAGTTTTCAGATTGGAATTTCAAAGTGAGCAAGCTATACCACCTCTTTACGGTGGGAGCCTTTCGATATAGTCCCTACACTAGCTTCTTAGCTCTGAAGTGCCTGTAGTGGCTACTCATAAATATAGAGTGCTGCCTGGATTGGCCCAAAATACATTGCCTAACTGGCTCCTTTAAATAAGGTACTTCCACCCAGGAATATTCACAGGTGGTGGAAGGAAGCATACTGAAAGGGGTGCCACACCTCCCAACTGAACATGCTCCCCTCTGCATTGCTCATAAAAGTAATTCAAATTTCTGCTAGGGGGTGCTACTGGGGTGTGGTAAATAACAATTAAAAACAGAATACCAGTGCACAAACCCCTCTGGCAGACTGGCAAGCTGTTTCATAATGACATACAGTTCAGATCGCCATCAGTCAGCTAGTTTATGTTTACTTAGAATGCCAAGATTTCTCATCAGGGCTCTGTCTCCAGGCAGTAGAGATTGCTCTTTTACATATGTGTCATGTCTGGTCTTGTTATTCTGATTAGCTTTTCCTGATGCTTTCTGGGCCAACCTGTAGGTATCAGTAAGTTGTTGTCTTAATCTCTTGGTATTATTAAGATAAGTCTCTGGAAGGGCACCGTATGCAGATACTCCAAAGCACAGGTCCACTGGCAGTATGGTTTCCCATCCACACTTGGTAATAAGGGAAGAACCTTGTAGACT
The DNA here is from genome assembly GCA_016271365.2 of Neoceratodus forsteri. NCBI lineage: Eukaryota > Metazoa > Chordata > Ceratodontiformes > Ceratodontidae > Neoceratodus > Neoceratodus forsteri. Next base: position 1,178,626,664 of record CM028131.1, read on the forward strand.
CATTATTGGTGCAGTTGTATGCATGGACCAGACACTGCACTTCCTGGGTCTAAAGTTCCAAGCATGTTCAAATGTGTCCAATTGAATTTCTCAAACCTGTGGATGTAGGACATAGTACGAGACTTGGCAATACCTATCAGTTCAGTAAGCCTTTTTATGGAAATGCTCCCAGTCTCTACCTTGGTCAGAGTGAAGGTGCTTTGTGAATCTGTAATGCACAAAACATTTCTCCTACAACACTTTTGCTACTGTTGCTGCTTTTTGATGTCTGGTAGAGTTAACCTGTGTGTACCGGGTACAGTGGTTGATCACCACCAATTTGTTGTTGATTTCCTTCTTGTCTGGCTCCAGTGATAGAAAGTTCATGTAGACCATATCCAACAGTCCACTGTTACTATTATTGACTAAAGGGACCATTTGTTTTGGCAGAGTCTTGCAAGTGATGCACTGGCTACAGTTTTTGCAATGTCTTCCTACTTGTGCTACTAGGTGAGGCCAATAAAATTATGCTTTCATAGGTCCAGCATTTTGTTCTATCCCAGATGATTCATATTCTCATGTAGAGCTCTCATGGCCATTTTCATGTGCTTGGTTGGCAGACCTGTTGTTTTTTTTGGGAAGAGGTCTGCTGCTGTGTGATTCAATACAACAATCAATTTTTTTATTACCAGCTTGTTCCACTCCTGGAGGGTAAATGGCACACTGGAGTGGTTTGACTTCACTTTGTTTAACTCGAGACCCTTTTCCAAAGTCACAATGACATCCTTCAGGCTGGAATCTGTCCTCTGAGCTTGTCTCATTTCAGTTGGGCTGAGACGCAGCACAGAGGTGTTATGCAGAGTGGGCAGATGGTCGTATACCTCCAGTGCAGTGTCAGGATGTTCTCCAAGAAGATATATTGCTTTATTTAGATTGGTTGGTGTAGGCTGGTCCTCAGGCACTAGCAGTTGGCAAATAGCTTGTACCCCATCCTCAGAAATGTGGGTCCAGAGTCTCACTGAGGTATGGTGAGGGCATTTAGACAAGACATCTGCATTAGTATTGTTCCTTCCAAGATGATAGTGTAGCTGAAAACTGTAAAATGACAAGGCAGTCATCTACCTATGTCCAGTGGCATTCAGCTTAGCTGCAGTCAATACATACATCAGTAGGTTGCTGTCTGCTAGCAGAACAAACCTGGCTCCATACAGATAATCATGTAACTGGACTATCACAGCTGTTTTTAAAGTTCGAAAATCCAGTGTAACCTCCCCTTTGGGGGATTACCTTCATTACCCCATTTCCTTGGATCTCCCACTGCCTCATGGTGTCCCCCCTTCACCTCTGGTGCTTCCAAATCCTCCCTGAATGACCTTTTTAATTTCAGCCCATTTGGGTGCTAGTCACCGGCATTCTCCTGGGCCACTGACGTTCACGCATGCACTAGAAAGTGCTTTGATCTGGGTGACCGCCGATTGCGGTCAAAATGAAAGCCGACCAGTGGTCCTGGTCCCCCTGGTGAACTAAATGGGGACCGGAGACCTGAAGAAGCTGGGCAAAAATCTCAGAAATGTTTAAAAACCCAGTCTGAATGCAGGGGCGCTTGAGGGTTATGAATATTAATGAGTGCCGCTATAAATATTAATAAGGTTGCTGCCTGCCACCTAGGGACATTGCATTGTGGTGGCAGCGACAGCACAAGTACTAGGAGGTACTGGGCAAGTGTGGGCTCAGTGGAAAGGGGACAGTTGGGGCTATAATCCCGTGGGGTGTTGGGCCACATGAAGTCTATTGCTAGGCTGCACTTGTCCTAAGATGATGGGGAACTGTATGGACTACAATGAATTGAATTGGAGCTAACATGATGGTGATGTGTAACCCCCGAATTGCAGCCAATCAGGGATCAAGGCACCCAAACTGGACACCAAGGAGCTCCTGGGAAAAGAAGGGGACTAATTCTGGTGCCTAGATCATGCCCCAATAAATAAGCAGGAAAGATTAATCACTATAGATATTGCTTATTGAAAGGCTTCAACATCCAATCAGAACACAGGGTTTTCAAGTGATACTGTGTGTACTTTCTGGGATTTCCTCACTCTCTTCCTGTGCTCTGTCTGAGTCAGGAGTACCTTGTGAGAGTGGACTTTGGACGTGAGGGGCTTACCCAGGCCCTGAGTGGAGATTGCTGTACTGCTGAATTGGAGACTGTTGAAATTGGAGACTGCTGGGTGGTAGAAACAGAGTGAGAAGGGGAAAGAGAGAAAGAGAATGAAATTGGTGCTGATTCCCCAGGTATGGAATAGTTGCTTGCTATTCATGGGAGAGCCTAAATGTTGCATGCACCCTGCACTGTGAAAATTGGGCTAACCAAAAAAGACTGAGCAGATTATCTAAGTCTCTACAGTTGCTGCTCAGAGGTCACTTGCTTGTGTGGACTACAGCCGCATTTTTTTCTTGAAAGGGGCAGAACGTCTCAGGTTTTGTGGTGCTAACCAGAAATCGTGTGTGTCCTAAGTGAACTGGTTAAAGTGGCTGAGATTGGCAAACTTGCTGCAGCTGAGTAAAAGAGTTGGACACTGCTAAGCTGAAAGTGTGGACTGATGTACAGATGGTCTGTTGTTGCTGTACCTCCTCTGTTGAATTGCACTGACATTGACTGAATTGGAGGTTAGCACCTGTTCAGATTGGCACTGCACTTCATTGAAGTGACTGGATATAAATGTTACTTATTGAGAGATCAGTGCAGGGACTGCAGGAGGATCCCAACTGTTTGGGAGTCTTCACCCAGAGCCAGGGAGGTAACTCACTAACCCCTCCCAAGTGGGACTCACAGTCTCAGGAGGTCAGGGGTCTTGCACATAAGTGCTAGGGTGCTCCGATTAGGGAGCCAGGCTGTGGGCCACTTCCAGGTCTGGGCCTTCTGGGGGCTGGTGTTGTCCTGCCAAAGTGCTCTGCAGCGGACCAGAAGCAGCTGAAGGTGACAAGTGCCCAGAACTATAATCAACGTGACCAGCTGCAAGATCCTTGAGCAAGTTCCATCCAGCTGGAGGGATTCTGGATGGCCTACTTCTCGATTTGCTGCACAACTCCAAGGAGCTCCATTTTCCCCAGTGCTGGGAGCTTCAAACCATAAGCACCCAGGACCTGGTTCCTGGGAGGTAAAAGGGGAAATTGCTTATTAAATATTTTCAAGTTTCTAAAATATTTCAGGGCCCCAACAGCCGGCCAACCCACAGCACTGTACCAGGCCTGCACCTAGTGGTACCCCTAAGAACATCTAGGAAATACTGGTACCAGTGGGGGTGGGTTCGGCCTGTGGCCCCAATGTTTGATGTGTTGCTATATCATTAACCAGTTTTTCTATCCACAGCCATCCCTAGTCCTATACTCCCAATAAAGCTGTGGTTTACTGTTTGAAATTGTGTGTGCAGGAATTCTCTGAGTCTGTCGAATGATTACTGTTCATGATTTATGATGGTGGTACTGAGTGGTTGAGTATCCAGTGTGTGGGGTGGGTGGTTGGTAGGGGAGGTGGGAAGGTGTAGCATCCCAGGGGGCTATACCAGCCAGTCACCTGACCCACTTCTAATTCTCTCTGGGTGGAGGCATTGCACTATTTTTATTATCTTTGGGATAGGACCCCAGATCACCACTGTAGCAGGACCCAGGCCCCTTAACCTGTTAGAGGGCTGACAGGTAGTGGTAGTAGCTCACTGGCACATGGGCGCCTGGGCTACACCAGTTTGTTTGTGGACTAGGACGTTTTTCTCCAATGTGCTCAGGCTTTGACTGGCATATGCTACAGGTCTCATGACACACACACACACACACACACACACACACACACGCCTCATGTGGGACTAGAGCCTCAATTTTATCTCTGTGAGAGTAAGAAGCAGAGAGTACCCTGATATGCAGGTAAAGATGAAAGGCAGATTTTTCACTGTCAGAAAAGAAACACTTGTAAAGAAAACTATGACCAATACATCATGTTTCTAACCTGTTCATGTGTGTAAGGAGAGAGTGAGGATCAGGGAAACATTAGTATAAGGTTGTTAGTACATAAAGGTAGCAGCCATGTTTGTACTAGAAGATCTGTTTTGCTTGCAGGAGACTGATTCGCTCATTGTGGGATGTGGCCACTAAATCTGGTCAGGTTTAGGACCAGGATGACAGTGCACTAGGCTGTATTAAAGCACGGTCACCTGACTGGTTTTACCAGTTTAAATTTCTTTGATTTTCAAACTCATTTCATACTCTTAAATAATCCATAACAACTCCCATATCATGCAGTTAGCCCCCTGGTTCTAATCCTCTAGTGTTTGTTCAATGGTGCTTTTAGTCAAACTGGATTGGGTTCTGATTCTGTATCTATGGTGGGATCATTCTGCACATGGTTCCTGTCCTCATCCTACTCCAGTGATGTGGCAGCACATCTGTGGAGGAAGGTTGGGAAGGCCAGTTTTTCATATAACACATATTGGTTGTAAGGACAGCACACATAAAGTTTTGCTTATGATCTATAAAATCAGTCCCATGATCCTTCCTGTCAGTGGACTGGTGGCTGAATGTGTCCTTCATAATGTCCTCCACCAGAGTCAGGCCAGGGACGTCCTCATCTTTCTATCTCCACTGGTGGCCAGTTGGACCTGGTGTTGGTGGGACAGCTTCTTTTTCACTATGTCAAAAAGTTCACACCACTTGTGTTAAATTCCCACGATGGTGCAGGGTGTGTTACCAGATGCACTGACAGCAGCTTGTATCCCCTCCCACACCACCGGTTTATAGGCTAGTGTCCCCCTGAAAGTATTATAACCAAACTGGGTCTGGTAATTGTGGAGGCTCATGTGGCAACAATTGCTGTCTCCTCTGTGCTGCAATTTGGTGTTTTGAGGAATTTGCAAGCCTGCTGCTGATGCCTAACTTGCTTCTCACATGCCCCTCCTACCATGGAATAGGGTAAGGTGATGGCATTTGAAACAACTATACAATGGGAGGCCTTTTAGCACCCTCCATTGGTTCTTCAGTTGCACTGCTATCACAAAGCAACACTTTTGTGTTGTTTTGCACTAATCAGCACCCGTCTTTATATGGTGGGGTCACTGGGCATTCCTTGTGTAAGCAGCCCCTTTCCTCAGCTGACTCAAAGCAGGTTACCAGACAGCACCAGAAAGGTTAAACCAGACCCTGAGAGCTGTTCTCTGGAGAGAAAGTTTCCCAGAAACAGGATGTCTGGATGTTCATGCTTGAGTGGCCTGACTTAGTTAAGAGTGGTAAACTGAGGCATTAATATGCATAGTTCTGCCCTTCCCTGATACTCTCTAAAAGGGGAAGGCAGTTGGACACTAGCCTGGCCAGTCGGTGTTTAGAGCCCAGAAAAAGCAGTCCAGCTTCTTTGGCTGTGACTGGGTCATGAGGGGCCTGCAGCCTCAGGGATATTAACAAGATCTCTGAGGTTGGGTGACACTGGTCCTCTTGTGTCCAATCTCCAGATCCAGAGATTGCTCTTTTACATGTGTGCCATGTACCATCAGAAGCAGTTGGAGGTCCCAGGACTCACCTTGTGATTTGTAGAACAGCACCCCTGAGAAGGCACTGTGCGAGAGTGGTTACCACCTCTCAAGGGAAGTTGAAGGAACCCTCACAGGTTCAGTCCCAGCTGCAGAAAGAAAAAAGGAAGAAGTCTTTATCCTGAGCAACTGTAAGTATAGCTTGCTTCAACAATGCTCAGTGTGAGCAGTCCTAGACAGTTCATGTAGAACCCCAGGCAGGTAGCCAAATGAAAGATCATCAGGTAGGAGGGGTTCTGAGAAGGGTTAGGGTTGGTAAGTAGCTGAAAATGGGACTAGATATGGGAATCAAGTTTTTGGGTCACTGGGGCCATCAATATTGAGCCAAAGGGAGGCATGCACAGCTGGATCAACCATGTCTCAAGGAATTATTAGTACTACTATTATGCTGATATGCTGTTATATGTGTTGTCCTACTCAGCACAGTGAGAGAGGTGCACAGTACAGCTTGCCTCTCAGGAAAGTGCTTGCCTATCTGAAAAGTATTCCACTTCATGAATAGTCTTGGGAGTGCCAGGGCACATGGACCCTGCAAGGGAGATAAGGGTGTGAGAGGGTTGAGAGAGACTCAATATGCAGTGATGAATATAATTGTAGTACCTTTAGTTCAGGGGGTAGTCCTGGAACAAACATGAACAGGGGTAGGCAAATAAGCCTCACAAGTAGCTCAATGACATCAGACAGTGTATAGCAGTGGTAGTCATAGTAGTATGTGCACTGGATGTGAGGAAGGATATAGGAACCTCCAGGAATAGTGTAGTATAAAGTACATGGAGGGCATGGCCCAGGGGAAGACTGTGAAGTAGAGTTTTCAAGTTTCACAGTGTAGTGACCTGGTTGACATGGTGCTATACTGGAGTAATTGGCGGGCAGGTTCCCATACACTAAGAGGGTGGGCCTGGGTTTGAGTGTATGAATATACTCCATCATATGGTTCTTTAGTGTGGTGCTTCCCCCTGGGGGGAATGTTACCCCGAGGTAATGTAACATAGGGAATTTAGGGGGTATAAGGCCATTTCTGCAGTTAAGCAGTTTCACTAATCAATTTTTTCACAAGCAAGACACTTCATACTTGCAAAAGGTGCAGCTGATTGTACTGCAGTTCCATTACTGGTGCAGTTTATTTCACATCAGGCAGTTTCAACTGTAGGTGTTTTGTTGCTTCACATAGTCATAGCATAATACACAGTACATCATTATCAATGTTTACTGGTTCTGGCTAGCTGAAGCAGAGTCTCCAGTGTTATCACAACCCCTTCTGCATGCACCCTCCAGTGTCCCACTTGACAATCACCCCAGATAGGGAACCATAACATCTCTCTGCCCTCCCATGATGGAATTGCACTAGGGTCTCAGCCATAGGCTCACAACATGATGTTACTATGATGACCACAGTCCCTACTGCACTCTCACTGGAGAGCTTTCGACTTATCTCCTTTTCTGGTCTCTTTTACTAGGAACCATGTTACTCACTGTCATAGTATGTCTCCCAGGTACTGGAACATTTTCAAGCATTGTACCCCAGACCAAAAAGCTATCAGCGAGATCACCATGGTGTTGGAGGGAGACACTCAGGATCCTCCTCCTGGTCTGCTGTAGGCCTCAGTCATCAGTTGTCTAAAATCACTTCTATTGTGACTAGAATGAACTAGCATGCTGCAGACAGTGCTCTCTGACTTTATGCAACAGCAGGTGTTCTAAAACAGCTGGAAATAGTGGTATAAGGAATAAGGATGTTTCATGGCCTTAAACATAAAGATGAATTGCCGTAGTCATCTCCGTGTGCAAATATGATTGCTAAAGGTAGATCATTGATCCAGTTGATCCTGTGTTTCCCATGTGTTTAAAATGCGAGTGGTGAGTGTGTGTTACACTACATGTGGAAGAAGAAGGAACTCCTCACCAAGGCCTTCAAGTAATGGTATAAGTAATGGCGGAGGAAGGAGAGGTACCTCTACACTGGGGACTGTGGGCCAACCTGGAAGGATAAGAACCTATACTGAGGTGATGGCCTGCTTTCATCCAGGAGGCAACCACAGTCCTCAGTGGACAATTCAAATGTTACTTCTATGGACATTTAATGCAAATGGGTTTGGGGGGGGGCAGAAGAAATATGGGAGGCAGAAAGAGGGCCACCACAAGCTGAGATAGAGTGCAGGGAGATCCCAAAGGTAGAGAGTCCCACCAGGAGGCAAGTTATTTAAGAAAACAGGGGGTTAGTAAAGGAAGAAGCGAGAAAAGAACAGTCAGAAAAGAAAGGTGTTGAAGGGGGAACAGTTGGAAAAAGGAGAAAGCAGCAAGAAGAGAGGTTGGGGCTGTCAAAATGGTGCAAGGTCTGCATCAGAAGCCTTATGAGGAGAAACTGAAAGAGTTCAGTATGTACACCCTGGAGGAGAGGCGGGATAGTGGGGCTATTATGGAGACACTCAAAAGACCTCTTGAGGGTTAATAAGGTACAGGAAGGAGATATGTTTCAGAGAAAAAGGTACTGTAGAACAAGGGGTCTTGATATGAAGCTGGAATGAGGTAGTTTCAGGAGAGATGTGAGGAAGTACTTCTTCACAGAAAGGGTGGTGGATTCCTGGAACAGCCTTCCATGGGAGGCAGTGGGGGTGAAACCAGTGGTGGGTTTCAAAAATGCCTGGGCCAGATGAAAAGGAATCCTAGGAGGAAGGAGTTTGGTGGAAGAGACAGTGCTGTAGTGCAAGTTGGGTCTGTAGCAAAAGAGATCATAATTAAAAATGGGCAGACTAGATGGACCCAGCTGTCATTACCTGCCATCAGTTTCTACGTTTATGTAAGCCCCCCTTGGGAGATTATTAGTTCTATTCTGCCCTCCCTGGGTTTTTGTGGCCTAATTCAGCCCAGTAGAAAAAAGGGTTAATTCTTCTCAGCACTCGGGTGGAGCCTCCCATGTGTCAGGTGGTCACCATGGGTGTGTGGGGGATAAAGCCCATCAGTTTAGGTTGGAGGGGGAGTTCCAGTCAGATGAGTGAGTGGTGACGGAGTGAAAGTAAGTCAGGGCTGGGTGGGGGAGCACAGAGGAAGAAGTTGGAACCAGTAGCCACAAGCTGCATAGTATCTTGGACGGCAGCTAAAATTGAGAGGGGAGCCAGCAGTTGCAAATTGCAGAGTGCCCTAGCAGCCTGCACTGATTCGTGTAAGGATCCCATGGACAAGAATGTGGCAGGGAAGTGTAGTATCCAGACAGCGAGCTGATTCGGAGCTCTGCAGGATGTGTCCCGTTCTCAGTTTGGGGACAGTTGCTGCCAGTTGTGGGAAAGGATGTAGGGGTTATGAGGGAACCTGCAAATCCCCAAGCCGTGAGGATTGCATATTTCAAGGGGGACCTGCTGAGTCAGTATGGAGAGAGAGTGAGAGAGAGATGGGGACCATTGAGAGTTTGGGTGCCTGTGAAGAATAATGGGTTGTTAGGGACTATGAACTGTTCTGGGACTTGTGCTGCCTTTAAACTTTTTTGACCATAGCAGTCCCAAGTTAATGCTACCCTAAAGACTGTGCAACCTCCTTGTTCCAGGTAAAAACTACTATTATGGCCATACCAGCCATGTGAAAGCTAGCTGTGTTTCCCACTAATTAACTGACGCTCCCCGGAGCTATATGTGAATATTCTTAATGAATTTGGGATCCCTGTTGTTTCTTCAAGATCTGTGTGGACATTCTGTTATTTAAAGGAACTGTTTAATATGCATTAAACTATTGTTTTCATCCAGCACCACCGGGGAAAAGTGACCCTGTGTGTGGGCATATGGATGAAATGTCGCTGTCAAAAACAGCTGTTTTATTGCTATGGAGAAAGTGTATCAGGGTCAAATGGTAACTGGGCAAACAATTGCCGACAGTATGTTGCATCTGTTAGATGCGACCTTATCTGATGCGCTTTAGATTCTTTGTGACATTTTACCCATGCAGGACATTTATTCAGTGGGACTTTACAAGATGGATTTCAAACACTATATAAATGGTCAGTTTTATCTCATGAAGAACTCATCGTGTCACTGTACATTTTCAGCCCCTCTGTTTAATGAGAATATGTCAAAATGGTGTTTTTGTTAACGACAATTAAAATACTTTCCATAGAAAATGCACCTGCACTGCATACATGAAATGGAAATCAGTAGCAAAAAAGCTAGCAGCGGGTCCATTGCACACATGATGTATTTGTCATTTATTGACATAGTATACTTCCTAAAGTACAACCTCTGGATATCTTCCCCCTTCCTAGAACGCAGGAACAGGTCAATCAATCAATCAGGCTTTATTTTTATAGAGCCTTTCAAAAGCAAGGCGCTGTACAAAAATCGAATACAGGCAGATATAAATATAGGTTAAAACAATGATAAAATAAAATTAGCCATATTTAGGGAAGGCCAGAGTAAATAAATAAGTTTTTAACTCAATTTTAAACCTGTAGACGGTCAGGCATTCTCTTAACCGACAAGGTAGAGAATTCCACAGGGTTGGAGCTGAAAAAGAAAAGGCACGGGCTCCAGATGTCTTCAGTTGCACCCTGGGAATTTCTAGCAATCTCTCGTCGGCAGAGAGGACAGTAGGGGACCAGGAGGTCTTGCAAGTAACTGGGTCCCTGATCATGTAGGGTTTTAAAGGTTAGCAAGCCAACCTTAAAGGTGATCCACCACTGAATGGGCAGCCAGTGCAGCTTGCGGAACACAGGTGTAATATGATTGGATCTAGACATCCCAGTCAAAAGCCTGGCTGCTGCATTCTGCACCAGCTGCAAGCGGTGGATATCAAACCCAGAAAGCCCTTGGTAGAGGGAATTGCAGTAATCAAGGCGAGTAGTGACGAAGGCTTGGACCAATGTTGGAAGATCTTCAGGGGGAACCAGGTGTTTCACCCGGGCGATATTCCTCAAATGGTAAAAAGAGGATTTAACGACAGCTGACACCTTAGATTTCAGTGTCAGACCATCATCAAAAATAACACCCAGGTTACTCACCCGGTCTGAGGTGGTGAGCAGTACGACATCAAGCAATAAACCTGATGGCTGTCTGGCCCCCAAGCTCTCCCCCAGGCAATCAGGGTCCACTATCAACATTTCAGTCTTGTCTGGATTCAGTCTCAGCCAACTGACACACATCCAAGTTCTGATCTCAGTAAGGCAATTATTTAGCACAGAGTGCATCATTCTGTCCGGGTAGAAAAGACATATACAACTGAGTGTCATATGCATAGCAGTGAAAACTCAGACTGTATCGCCTGATGATATCTCCTAATGGCAGCATGTACACTGCAAACAACATGGGGGCCAAGATGGAGCCCTGTGGCACCCCGCCCTGAGCGCCAGAGGAATAAATTCCAGTGGCAACTCTCTGAGACCTGCCCATGAGGAATGAATGAAACCATTTGAGGACTGTACCAGACAGTCCACAAAGATGCTGCAGGCAATCCAACAGCACATCATGGTCTACAGTGTCAAATGCAGCAGAGAGATCAAGAAGGACTAGAATGGTATGCCCCTTTTGATCTCTTGCCATTAGGAGGTCATTCAATACCAGGACAAGTGCAGCCTCCATGCTATGCTTCTTCTTAAAACCAAACTGGAGAGTATCATAGATATTCTGAGTTGTAAGGTGATTGTCCAATTGCAGTGCAACCACCTTTTCAATAACCTTACCAACAAATGGTAGGTTAGAGATAAGCTGGTAGTTAGCTAGACAATCTGGATCCAAGGAGGATTTCTTAAGGAGTGGTTAAACACCCGCCTCCTTGAGGGGGTCTGGAAAGACCCCCTCTCCAAGGACTTCCAGATAATTTCAGCAAGGATTGGGCAGATAACACTACCCAACTCACTAAAAGGGGTGTAGGGCCCAGATCCAAACTACAACTGGTTGGGCACAGTGTTTGGACAATCTTCACAATGCCCATGAGATCAGGCCAGCAGAAATCTGACCAGACAGACCGAGTGCATGCCACTTCATGCCGATCTCTACAATCCCTCATAGGGGAGGTCGGGCTAGACCTGATGCTGGCAATCTTATCTGCGAAGAATCGAGCAAATTCCTCACATTTAGACTGAGAAAAAGCTTCTCTGGGCTGGAGACAGATTGGATTGCACAATCTATCCACAGTCCAGAAAAGCTGAGCCGGTCGATTCTGCACATCGGAAATCTCCCTAGACAGAAATTCTGACTTCTTATGGGTGATTTCTGATTGATAGGCATCATAATGTGCCATCAATCTAAGCCTGTCAGCATCAAGGCCAGACGTCCGCTGGACTCTCACCATCCTTCAGCTAACTCACCTCAGCTCCTTCAAGGAACCATCAAACCAGGGGCTTCTTGGGTGTAGAGTGAGAAGCTGAACATGAACAGGAACAATCTTGTCCAGAGCAACTCCCACAGCCTTATCGCAGGCTAATATGAGATCATCTGGACTCATGCATTCACCTGACAAACCTGATAGGTCCACACTGCTGATAGATCAATGGGGGTAACTCCTCTTAAAGGGTGGAACTAAACCATCTCCATGGGGCAGATCTATTAGGTGGGGTCCTGAAGATGAACCTTATGGTGTGATAGTCAGACCAGCTGACTGGTTCCACCCCCAAGTCAGCTGTCTCCATACCCAAGAGAAGGATCAGATCCAATGAGTGACCCCCTACAGGGGTCGAGGAGGTAACTACTTGTGTGAGGCCCAGCCTCATCATCAGCTGGAGGAGATTTTGTCCAAAATACAAAAGTTCATCGTCGATCCAGGCATTGAAGTCCCCCAGAATTATCCATCTGGGGTACCTCAACACCATGTCGATGATGAAGTCTGCTATCTCCTGCAGGAATTCTCTACCATCTCCTGGTGGACAGTAGATGAGGAGTATTGAGCAGCCTACATTCTCTCTCAGGATATACTGGAAGGATCTGGTACCTGCAAACAGGATACTGGGCTGCATAACCAGAGGATTACCTCCAGGAGGAGGGAGGTGATCCTCCCTCTGCATAATGCCCTGGTTAGGCCGCATCTTGAGTACTGTGTGTAGTTCTGGAGACCCCATCTTAAGAGGGACATAGCGCTGCTGGAGAGGGTCCAGAGGAGGGCGACCAGGATGATTCAGGGTATGGAGGGTAGGACATATGAGGAGAGACTGGATGAACTCAATCTGTACGCATTTGAGGAGAGGCGGGACAGAGGAGATATGATAGATACTTTCAAGTATGTAAAGGGGATAAATAAGGGTGGAGCCAGGAAGTGTTCAAGCTAAGAAGGGGAACTACCAGGGGCATGAGTGGAAGCTGGAAGGGGAAATACAGGGGGGCGCAGGAGACACTTCTTCACATAGAGGGTGGTGGAACCATGGAATGCACTGCCCAGGAGTCTGGTGGAAGAGACCACAGTAGAAGGATTCAAGAAGGGTTGGGACAGGTACAGGGGGAAGCTGAGGCCAGGGAGGGCCACCTCTGGGGCTGGGGGAGGTGGAGGAGCGTGCTCCCAGTAGGGGGCTAGCTTCCGAGCAGACACGATAGACCATGGGGCCTATTCTGCTGGCATTTACTATGATACTTCCCAATGGCACATCCACAAGGCCCAGCTCAGTCTTAAATATAATGGCCATGCCCCTGCCCCTACAATCCAGCCCTGGGCGGTGTATCACTGAGAAATCGGCCGGAACTGCCGAGGCCAATACAGGGCCTGCATTATCATCCAGCCAGGTCTCAGTGATGCAAGCCAGATCAGTTGTTCCAACAAGATGAGCTACAATAGCTGTCATGTTCTTAATAGATCTGGTGTTTATATATTGACCATAAGTGGCTACAAAATGTATCAAGACTTTGAGTCTTTTCATATTGTATATGGGTATTTAAGAGTACATCAGAAGTTACACTAACTACTTATAATTGTATTACACTTAACAGCCATTTTGATGCATATTACTGGATGCTTATAACACACTAATATACTAATTGCCAGCAGATTAGGTCGTATGGCCTATCGAGTCTACTTGAACCTCAGATCCCTAGCTGGGTACTGAGGCCCCCCCATGTGTTCCAGAACGCCAATCATCCCTCCTCACCCCCCTATACCAGGCCTTCACCTGGTATTTTCCCTTTATCTATCTGTCCCACCCTCTCTTAAATCCCTCCACTGTGGAAGCCTGAACCAGCTCACCAGGCAGCGCATTCCAAGGTTCCACCACCCTCTCAGTGAAGAACCTCTTCCTCTTCCCCCATCATCCTTCCCCCTTCCAACTTCAAATCATGTCCTCAGGTGATACCTCCCTCCCTCCTTTAGTCTAAATAACCCCTCCATGTTTAACCTACTGTATTTATTCCCTTAAGATACTTGAAGACCTCAATCATATCCCCTCTGTCTCTCCTCTCCTCCAATGAAAACAGGCCGAGCTCCTCTAGTCTTCCCTTGTACGTCAAATCCCCTAGTCCTCATATCATCTTAGTAGCCCTTCTCTGGACCCACTCCAGGAGTTGTATGTCCCTCTTCAAGTGTGGCCTCCAGTACCACACACAAAATACTCAAGATGTGGTCTAACCAGCCCATTGTACAGCGGCAGAATCACTTCCCTGCTCCTCAAGGTGATACCCCTTACGATGCATCCCAACATCCTGTTTGCTTTGAGAGCTGCTCTCCTGCACTGCTCAGAGTTATTCATGCTTGCATCCACCATGACCTCTAGGTCTTTTTCCCTCTTTGAGGCCTCCAGTGCCTCTCCCCCCAGAGTATACACGTGTTTGGGGTTTCCCTGCTCTAGATGTAATACCTTACACTTGGAGGAATTGAAGTTTAATTTCCAGGAGTGAGCCCACTTGACCAGGGTCTCCAGATCCCCCTGCAGGGCCAACCTCCCCTCTTCCCCCTCAACTACTGCTCCCATCTTGGAGTCATCAGTGAAGAGACTCATTTCACTCCCTATTCCCTCCCTGATGTCAGATATGTATGCATTAAACAGGATCGGACCCAGGACTGAGCCTTGTGGTACCCCGCTACTGGCCCCTCTAGGGTTTGAGAGCTCCCCGCTGACCATGACTCTCTGTGTGTGACCAGTTAGCCAGTTTTCTGTCCATCTAACCATCAATGGGCCCACCCCAACCCCATCAGTTTCCCCACCAGGCCATAGTGGGGGAACCAGTCAAATGCCTTGCTGAAGTCTAAAAATAGTACATCCATCGGCCTTCTCCTGTACAGTTCAGATGTTACCCATTCGTAGAACTCCACAAGGTTAGTTTGACATGATCTGCATGGCACAAAACCATGTTGCCTGCTATCCAGCCCTCCCTCCTTCCCCAAGAACACCCCCAATCTTTCCTTCAGTATACTCTCCATTAATTTACCCACCACTGATGTCAAACTGATGGGTCTATAGTTACCTGGCTCTTCCCTTGACCCCCCCTTTATGGATAGGCACCACATGTGCCTCTAGCCAATCCCTGGGTACCTTCCCTGTCTCGAGCGACCTGTTGAAGAGCTCCGCCAGAGGTGCTTCCAGCACGTCCGCCAATTCCCACAGCACTCTCGGATGCATACCATCTGGCACAGGAGATTTATCTTTCTTTAGGGCCTTTAGGGCTTTCCCCACCCATTCAGTGGAGATAGCTTCATCTGCCCCCCCACCCTACTGGCCTGTTTATCCGTATCCGGGTGTGACACCTCTGGGTTACCTCTCCCTCCCTCCTGCTCCCTATCTGTTACCCCCGTGATCTCCCTCTCTACCCCACCATCCCCTCCATGTCTTGCTTTGTTAGTATCCCCTTCCCCTCACCAGTGAACACAGAAATGAAGCACTCTTTTAATACCTCCGCCTGGTCCCTCGTCTCTTCCACCCACCTTCCCTCCGTTCTCAATCTGCTGAGCTGGACCTTGGTTTTCCTCTGCTCCCCAATGTACTTGAACCCTTTTCCCCTCCCCGTATCCCCTGTGTCAATTGCTGCTTTTACTGGTCTTTGCCCCCCGCACCATCTGGGTGACTTTTCTAGATGAAAGGTGGTAAGCTTCCTTTTCCCTTTCCCTTCTCGTCGCTTTGTATTTTTTATAGGCAGCCTTCTTCACCCTGACCGCTACCTGAACCTCCCTGGACCACCAACACAGTTTATGTGTCTGAGCTCCCTTATGCTTGACCTTAGCGCAGATCCTGACTGCCTCATGAAGTCCCCATTTAATGACCTCCCATTTTTTTTCCACATCTGTCCTCATTGTAACCCCCTTCAAGTGACCATTGAGAATGTTTCCCTTGTCCATAAAATCTGCCCCCCTGAAGTCCACAGTCAGTGTCCTTGAGCTCTCCCCTCATCCTCCCATGCTAATTTGAAACCAGACTGTGTTGTGGTCAATCCCAGCCAGGGGTTCCTCTACAACCAGATCCCTTATCAGATTCCAATCCACCAGAACTACATCCTGGACATGCCCCTTTCTTGTGGGCTCCACCACATGTGGTGTTAGGAACACATCCTGGAAGCAGTCCAGCAGTCTCTGTTCCCTGGCAGCCCTCGAGGACATAGTTCCCCTGTTTGTACCTGGCATATTAAGGTCCCCCATTGACACTACTCCCTACCGTTTTGGTCCGCACTGGACTATAATATTGTCAAGCAAACCTTCCTCCAGTACATCCCCCCACCCGGGGAGCCTACATACTACTCCCAACTTGACCTTACCTCCTGCAGGGGCTCGTAAGGTGACCCATAAGGCTTCCACATTTCCCCCCGCCTCCTCTACCCTAGCAATTTCTATGCCATCTCTTATGTACATAGCCACTCCTCCCCCTCTACCCTCCTTCCTATCCTTCCTAAGCATAGTGTACCCCCTTACCCTCAGATCCCAGTCATGTTTTTTGTTGGCCCATGTTTCCGTGACCACCGCAACCTCCACCCCCCCTCGAACAGCATGGCCTGGAACTCTGGCAACTTGTTTCCCAAGCTCCTAGCATTTACTAACACTACCCCCCACCCTTTGTCCCTGGTCCCCTTTGTCAAACCCCTCCCAGGCTCCATATGGTTCCATCCTCCCCCTCTCTTTTACCCCCTGCCTCCCTTGGGTTTGGAGGCTAATCCCCTCATCATGAGGAGGGGGGTTTTGGCCTGCCCCTCCCTGGTCCCTTCCCCCCCACAAGATTAAACCCCACCTTTTTTGAATATAGTCCACCACCACCTGTTTAAGGACTTCCTTCCCTAATGGGGTAAGATGAAGCCTATCCTTGGCATACAGTCCCTTATCCTCCCAAACTCCCTCCCATTCCCTAGCACCCCGACCCACTTTCAGCTCCACACTTCCTGAGCCAGTTGTTTACCTCTCTGATCTTCATTTTGTTCTCCACTGAGGTCCTTGGTACTGGCAATATTTCTGAAAAGGAAATGTTGCATCCATTATCCCGACAGACTCTGGCAAGTTCTTGGAATCTTGCTTGGATTTCCAAGACGATATTTCCCTCCAAATCATTAGTCTCCAAATACATCAGGAAATCTGATTTCCCTCCACAATCCCTAACCAGTTTGTACACCATGAACTTTGTCCTGTGCACCGTTAACTCAGAGATGCTCATTACCTTAACCTGTCTATGGGATCCCCCCCGTCCCTCCCAATGGATACCACTGATCATTGAGTCTCCCAGTAACAGTACCTTAATACTCCCATAGTCCTTAAGGTTATCTCCATTTTGCACTCTCAACCCCCCCACCACCTTTATCTGTAATCTCATTTCCATGGGAGTCTTCCTGCCTTCTTATGTAAGACCACCTTGTCACCCTCCCCTTCCTGCCTCCCTTATTTTGCCCACTTACCTCAGACCCCTCCGAGTGGGTGTCCCTTTTGACCCTCTCTTATCCGAATTATCCATCCTGGCCCTGATCATTTCCCCTTCTTTCACACCATCATCCACCCCACTCTTGATAATAACCCCACCTCCAGTGGTCCCCTGTGGACTCGGCAGTCTTTTCCTACAGACCACTGTGGTATGATCCGGCAACCTAGCAAACTGGTTAAATACTTTAAAGTGTGTGTGTTTGTGTGTGTGTGAGATAACGGATGTTATCAAATTAATTTTTGAGACATGTTTTTGGAAGGAAGAAAGCTAACAAGCAAAATAAAACATTAAACATTTGAAATCTTATTACTGTCCATAGATGGATGACACTGGATTGCATTTACTAACAACTCAGGAGTAGTCCCAAATATCCTACTGCTGCAAAGTACTGTAGCATTCATGGCAACTTTTCCTGCTATCAAAATGTGCAGTGGCTATTAGTCCACAATGTAACATGCCCTGCATCAGTTTTGGTGGTTTCTTTTTGTCCCCATGACATTGTGTGTGCATCATTGTGACCACGGCATTTTGTCCAGGGTCAAAACAGCCATATACATGTGTGTGACATCTGAGCCTGGGTAATGTGGCCACTGAAAGTGTTTCTGCTGCTGTGGGTGCCCCTTTCCCATGGACATATTCCAGACGTACCCCTAGATATGGAACTGGAGGGCTACAGTTCTATGTATGACAGGTTATGTGATTCAAATGGATAAGACACACTCTCAACATATTGAATAACTTAACCTTACAGTTGGAGCCTGAAAAAAATCTCTGGAAGTCCCAAGACAAAACAGGTAAAAGTGAATGGTATTCAGGTATCTAAAATAGTTTGTAAAGAAGAGTGTATTAGTCTCCAAAATGGTGTTATAACTGGAAAGTCAAAAAAAATGTGTGAACGAGAACCTACCCTGCCACATTGCTGCTACCAATTTTCAGTATTCATTGAGCAAAATTGCTTTGTTATTGTTAGGGTGTGAAAGTATCTCACTACCACTTTCCAATTAAATTCTTGCCACCCTGATGAGGAGGTCACCGCCCAGCCCTTCTTTAGTCTTTTATCCCTTAAGTGTTGTGGTATCTGGACAGCAGATTCCTCTTCCCAGTGAGTACAAATGGAATCCATGTGTGAGGTGCTCCCCTGGGCTAACACTTTATAAAGGTCGTAAGTGGGTCTGAATTGTGCTCTTAATGTTGCCCACCCATGAAAACAGTCCTCTACCACCGATTGGGGTCTCTGAACCTGAGCAAGGTGTGGATGTTGGAGGAGAAAATGTCTCACTTGTAGGAATCTATCATGGTCTTCCTTCCACTTAGCCAAGGCTGAATATTTTAACATCACCCTAAATGCAAATCTTGGGAGATCTTCTAAATTTTGAAAAGTCATTAACTCCCTTTTCTCCCCCCAAATAGCAAGACCCCAACTCTCCTCCTCGCCCAAGGGACTCTCCTCTCCGACCCCCTGAAGGTAGCCTCTGAGTTTAATTCCTATTTTACTACTTGCACCCTGGCCCTCCTAGATTCCCTACCTCCTGCACCCACACCTGATCCCCAGACATCTATCCCCCTACCATCTGGTAGGAACCCCTTCTCCTTCAGACACATCTCCCCCACCAAAACCCTAGATGCCCTTCACTCCCTGAACCCCTCCAAAGGCAAATCCCCTGATGGTCTTGATAACAAACTCCTCTTCCTATCTGCCCCTGCCATCGCCTCTCCCCTCTGGGCCCTACTATCTTCTTTCACCACCGAGTCACTCCCTGCCAGCTGGAAGCATGCTATCATCCTACCCCTTCCAAAAGGTGGTGATCCTACTTCCACAACTAACTACCATCCCATCTCCCTCCTCCCCACTCTCACCAAACTCCAGGAATACCTAATGCTATCTCAACTCTCTCACTTTCTCTCAGAAACTAACTTCTTCACCCCATTTCATTCCAGCTTCAGAAAACACCGCTCTACCACCTCCTCCCTACTAAGACTCATGGACTCCATCCTCACGGGGATGGATAAAGGGCTAATCACTGCCGCTATTTTCATTGACCTAGTAAAAGCCTTCGACACGGTATCCCATTCCCTCCTACTATCCTGCCTATCAGGGGCTGGGCTAGCAGTGTCCACCACAAACTGGTTCAGTGCCTACCTACTAAATAGAACCCAATCCACTAAAATAGCTGACCACACCTCCCCCCTTTCCCTATCACCACCGGCATTCCCCAAGGCTCAGTTCTTGGCCCCATCCTCTTCTCCATCCTTCTAAACAATCTGTCTAACTTTTGTTCCACTTCCGCAATCCACATGTATGCAGATGACACGGTCCTCTTTACCTCTGGTCAGACCCACGAAGAAGTCTCCTCCAAACTTCAATCCGATTTGAACAAAATCCAACACTGGTTCAATACCAACCAACTCTCCCTAAATGCCAAGAAAACTGTCTCTATGTCTTTCGGCACTAGACAGCGCCTGTCCAAACTCCCCTCCCCTCTGATCTTCCATACCCTAAATAACACCATCCTTGATGAAATGCCCTCTTTCAGGTACTTAGGGGTTTGGCTTGATCACCACCTCTCCTTTTCCACGCACATGGATGCCATCATTTCAAAACTGCGCCCAAAACTCGGTGCCCTTTATAGAAATGGCACCAGTCTCCCTCTACCTGTCAGACGTGAACTAGTCCAGAAAATGATTCTACCTTCCTTCGACTACTGTGATGTCGTTTACAGCTCCGCCTCTAAGACCACCCTAGCCAGACTTGACCCCCTTTTTAATGCTTTCTGCCACTTTGCCCTCGATGCCTCCCTGCTCACATCACTGTGAGCTCTACCATTCACTGGCCCTGCCATCCCTGAGTAACCAGCGCCTAATACATAGTGTCAAATTCGCTTCCAACTTCTGGCTCAGCTCCCTCCCTCCTTACCTTGTACCCTCCCTATATTCCCCACCCACCTACCCCCCATGCCCTCAGGTCTACCGATGCTAGGCTATTAGCCATCCCTCACAGAAGAACCACCGCCGGCCAATCAGTCTTCTCTTACCTCTTCCCCAAACTCTGGAATAGCCCACTGGCTCAGATCTGCCATTCTTCATCCAAACACTCCCTATCCTCTGCTCTCACTAACCTTCTTGCACCTAATTGCAACTGCCCCTGACCTCCCCCCCGATAGCTTCTCCTCCCCCATCCCCCATAGCGCCTGATCAGCAGCTTGGCCTTCACCTAATAGTCTGGCTTATACACTGCCCTATGCACTTACACTCTCATTCTCACTCACTCTTATTCACTCCAAATATCTCCCTTCCCTTCCCTCTCCTACCTACTAACCTACCCTATTCAGCCGTACTCACAGCTACTAACTCCCCTCTCCTAACCCCCTTCTCACCTAAACCACCCCCCCACACTCCTAGTGTTCTAGCCCACTCCTCCTCACCCCCTATCTTGCTCTCCAACGCCTACTGTTAACTTGGCGCAGCTCGCTTCAGCTCAAGTTCTGTTACTGGCACCCAAGTTCTGTTACTGGCACTTAGATGAACCATGTATTACCCTCGATGTCTACCATGATAAGTATACCCTGTACTTGAAGACCATGCTCTGTTCTGTTCTCCTATGTAACAAGTTCAAATGTATTCCCACCCAATTATGAACATTATCTGTATTGCTCTACTTCTATATTTAACTACTGTATGTATACCTGCCTCCACTGTAACTCCTCCCCCAGGTCGCACTGTGAGACGAGCATCTTTTTGCTCAGTGTGCCTTCCTGGTGAAACATTTTCAATAAATAAATAAATAATGCATAATAGTGTTGAAGTTCCCCAAAGGACTTACATTGCCCATTATGAACCAGTTGGGAAAACCTGGTTAGGCCATTGGATTCCAAATAATGATATCCCTTGTCGAACTGAGGAGGTGGGAAGTCACAATGATGCCTGACAAGAGTTAATGGTCCTAACAAGTTGGGGGTTTGTGTGAGGCAATGTATTTTTATCAATAATTTGATGGTGTGCTTTGTGCAAGGATTGCTGTCTGCATGGAATAACTGATGATTAAGTATCCTGTTGGGTATGGGTCACAGAGGAAAGAACGGAAGCTCAGCCAGTTCAATTTCATGTCACCTTGCCTCTCTCCTGTGCTTAACCCAAGTGTATTGTGTTGGGCCCTGTGCTGCCAAATAATATTTATATAAACCAGGGAGCCCAAGGCCCCTTATTCCTTAGGAGGCACCCTAGGCCTTTTCCCTTGCAAGATAAATCCAGAAAGAGTCTCCTGGAGGGCATTCCAGAATGCAGAAGGGATTGAGATAGAGAGAGTATGGAAAAGAAAGAGGAGGTGAGGGAGAATGTTCATTTTAATCGATTGGATTCTCCCGAAAAGAGTTAGGGGTAGTAGTCTCCACCGAGCTACATCCTGCTTAACTGAGTGCAGCAATTTTTGATAGTTCTCTTGAAAAATCCTGAAAAGGTCAGCCATTACCTGAATACCAAGATAACAAAATCCATTCTTTGAGGCCCAAGTGAAAGGAAAAGTATTTTTTAAAATTGGGGAGGAGAGCCACTTATGACCATGGCTTCAAATTTAGTTAAATTAATTTTGTAACCAGCCCACTAGCCAAATTGAGTCAACGTCTCCAATAAGTAAGGCAACAATGACACAGGGTCGCCTAAAAGGAGCAGGGTGTCATCTGCGTATACAGCAATCTTGTGTTCTATCTCTCTCGCCACTATCCCCCTGATGTTGGGGTGTCATCTAATTTGTTCTACTAAAGGCTTAAGGCTCAAAGCAAATAGGAAGGGGGATAGGGGGCACCCCTGTCTTGTACCCCGTCCCTAGTGGAACCTGAGAGATAGGTAACCATTAACATATACTGTAGCCTCTGGGTCCCAGTACAAGGCTGATATTGCCCTTATGAATTGCTACCCTAATTGAAACCTGGAAAGGACAAACCATAAAAACTCCCAAATCAACCCTATCAAAGGCCTTTTTTGCATCAACACTTATTGCTAACTGAAAGGTCTTATGGGATTTCTGAGATGATATGATAAGAAAATGTCTAATATTGCCTTGCAGAAGCCTACCCTGGATGAACCCAGTCTGATTGTGATGGATCAATTTAGAAATATACTGTTGTATACGATTTGCCAAAATGGCAGTAAATAATTTTAAGTCCATATTTAGGAGACAGCGAGAGATAGGGCGATATGAGCCACAATCCATGGGGACCTTTCCAGGTTTCAACAATGCCAATATGTGCACCTGCTTCTGAGAGAGGGGGGTATAGCTTCACCCCTCAGGAGTATGGCATTAAAAGCATTTGCCAGTAGAGGGGCACATTCAGTCTGGAAGGTTTTATAGAACTCAAAAGGGTACCCATCTGGCCCTGGGGCCTTACCATTCTTCAGACTCATAATCTGATTAATTATTTCTTGAAGTGTTATTGGTGCACATAATGTTATTGCATTGGCCTCTTCTTACGTATGGGAGGGAAGGGGAGATGAATCTACGTATGCCTGTAACTGAGTGGTATGGTCCAGGCCTCTCTCTGGACTATAAAGTTTCTTGTAAAAGCAAATCCCTGTTCAATATCTTTAAGGGAGGTACAGGCAGAGGCAGTGTTTTTATTTTGTATTCTTAAAACTGCTCTAGAGGCAGCTTCTTTTCTTAATTGGCTAGCCAAAAGTTTCCCTGACTTATTGCCCTGGTCGTAAAACTTCTGACAAGTAAATCTAAGAGACCCCTGTATTTTGTATTCTAATAGTTGGGAAAATGCCTTTCTCGATTCCTCCAGTTGAGCTTTACTTTGAACATCAAGTAATGTTTTATGATGTGTTTCTAGGTCTTCAATTAATTTTTCTAGGTCTAATTGCTTTTTAAGTTTTTGTTTTTTAATATAGGAGGAATAAGAGATAATCTTCCCTCTAAGAGTGGATTTTAAGGCATCTCAGTATGTAGAAGTAGAGGTGTCTTCTGGGGAGTTGCACTACAAGAAAGATTTGATGTCTTCTTTTACCAGAGTGATGAATTCTGGGCAAGCAAGGGTGTTTTCATTTAATTTCCATGAGGACATTTTTGGAGCGGAAATAACAGTTAGGTGAAGGGTGACGGGGCATGATCTGAAGTAGTGATATGACCAATTTCAACCTTAGAGACAGCATGAGCCCAACTAGCTGGTATTAAAAAATAGTATAGCCATGAATATTGATCATATCTCTGGGAATAGTAAGTATAGTCACGTACTAAGGGATTTAAGTATCTCTAAAAGTCTAATAAGCTGCATTCCAGTTGGAGACATTTTAAAGTAGAGATGACTTTGGATTTTTCTTTATTCGAGGCTCCTGATTTGTCAATCTTAGGGGAAAGCATGGTATTAAAGTCTCCTCTGATAATTAGTAATCTACTGGCATCAACCAATGCATTTGTTATTACCCGGACAAGAAAAGGGGACCTTAGATGGTCTTCATTTGGTGCATATACTGTAGGTTTAGTAAATTCAGTGGATGATCCCCATGTTCCCCTATGACCTGTACCAAATGGCTCCTGGGGTCAGTCAGGACTTATTTACTTTGCAAGGGCAAGTTCTTTTGAATTAAAATTGCTACCCTCCCTCTTGTGAGGGTGCTCCTCAAAACATGAAGCACAGACTTCTCCCACTCAGGAACATTTTAATTTTTTATGCTCCATTTCACCCAAATGGGTTTCCTGCATGAGTGCCACTCCAGCATTTTATATCTGCCACTCTAGCAGAATTTTAGCACTTTTAATTGGATTGTTGAGATCTTTTATGTTGTATGTGACAACACGTAAACCCATCATTAGGGAGGTTTTAACAAGCTGGAGTCTTGAGAGAACACCCAGGGCCAGGGGAGGGCAGCACACCGCAACCAAAATACCTTCAGTGCCATTGAGAAATCTTTCAACAATTTAACAAGGAAAAACACACAACAAGTAACTCAGTGTAAGACACCTAACAAACTAGTAAACTTAGGTGCCTTGACTAAACAATGCCTAAACCAGTTCTCAGGGTAACAGAGTAATTCAAGGTTGAACAAGCGGCCTAACCCACCTCCCACACACACTATCTAACCCAACTCCTGTACAGACTATCTAGCCAGGAGAGGCAGCTAATCCACCTCTAGAGAGAATCTAGTTCTGGCTTTACACTTTAAAATTAAGCCAGAGGGCGGTGTCACTACTACCAGAAAGGATTATTCCTGTGTACTGAAACACAGCCCAGGGACGATTGCTTACAGCCCTGAGCTCCTTCCATGAATCTCCTACCACCCGGCCAAGCATTATTAAATAATTGTAATGGGGCTTGAGAAGAGAAGAGTAGGGAGGGAGAATTCCACTAGTTTGTAATGTACTGTGTTCCACAAAATACTAGGGGGAGACAAACCTTATGTAAATAGGACAAAGTAGAAAATAATTTTTAATAGCCCTGCATGGATCTTTCTGAGTGTCTCCCTTTCAACAGAGTAAAAGCCACCAGATGATCAGAAAGTCCCGCTGAAACTGTGAAGCTATGTTTACTTTAAATCTTCAACTAAGTTCAGTGGAACAGGGACAGATGCAGACCCAGCAAGGAACACAAGCTGTCTAAGTCGCATAAATATTGCAAGTACGTCTTTTCAGTTTTGCTCCTCAAATACAAATACCATTGTCATGTTAGGTAAACAAAATATATAAGAAAACAGTTTTGATGGCAAAGGAAGGAGAAGGTTTTCTCCTGCAATGAATCATATTGCTTTCTGTTTTTAAAAACTGGAGTTCAGCCATCTTTCTTCATGTTTACACTTCCGACTCCCCCTCTCCCAAAAGCCCAAGACAAAAGTGTTATTTGAGTCCTTCCTGGTAATTTAACTTTGCCATGCAGAAAGTGTCCCATATAACAGCTATGTGGCTCTGAAAATAGGAAAAAGAAGACCGTACTTAATTAAGTGAGCCACCACTTCTGGGAACTTCAGCAATTGATGTCCGGCTGCATGTTAGAAGCTGAGAGACTGACCAGCTTGAGTGAGCCAGGTGAGGAGGTTTGTGATGATGAGTTTTTAGTGCTTTGCTGATCCTTTTGCTAAACTTCTGTTAGTCTCTTCCCGGGAGATTTGTTCCACGATGTGGTCTGCCAGGCACTCATTTGTAAATCATACACAGGGAAGCAGGTCAGGATGTCTTCTAAGGTGATATCTTGGGAACACAGGATGTCTTTTGCTTCAGCCAAATCTAAAAACCTCTGCGTTCCATCTTGCGTGATGACTCTTATGTGGGCAGGGTATTCCAAAAATGCTTTAATTCCCTTCTGCCTCTGGAGCCTCTGGACCATCAAAACTTGCCAGCAGCATTGCATTGTCAATGGTGTAAAATCCTGTCCTAAAAATGGAAAGCAGAAGAATATTTCCTTCTTTGCCCAGGCTGTCTTTAGGACCTGCTCCTTTGTGCGGAAATCAAGAAACGCCATGACTATAGACTGTGGTCTGGCTTTTGGATCTGTCGGGGGAGGGGGGGATCAGCGTCCAGTGATCCCTGATGATGTTAAGACACTGATTTTTGGTAACTCCAGGATTTCATGAAGGAGATTTCTCCACAAAAGTGATCATGTCCCCCGACTGATTTTTCTGGTAAGCCATGCATTCTAATGTTGTTCTGTCGATGACAGTTTTCCAGGTCTTCTATTTTGGAAGTTAACTCCAGCTCTCGGTGATACAAATTCAGTAAAACTGAATTATGGACATCTGTGAGATGTGTGTATTCAGTTAGTCAGGATTCAATGTCACTCATTCTCTGTGAGATGTGTGTATTCAGTTAGTCAGGATTCAGTGTCACTCATTCTCTTCTTGACAGCTTGGATATCATTCCGGTTGTCCACCACAATAGTTTCTAGCCTCTTCAATGTTTCCCCGATATTCTGTAATTGTGAGCAAACTTTTTTTGAAGTAATAGTAGATTCTTCCTTCATCTCCATATCACTTATTATCAGGAAAGGAGAAGATTTATGGAGCACAGATTCCATCTATCAGCCTTGTTGATCCAGACCCTGTTGTTTGCCTGGTTTATTGGTGGAAGTCAGCACATATTCTTTAAGGCGCTGGTGGGTTGACATTATTAGACTGTCTATCTTCCTTTTTCTTGAAAAAAATTACTTCTTTGTAGCCAGGATGGGTGTCGATAGACCTGGCTGGGCGAGAGCATGGGATTCAAGCAGCCATTACAGTGGTGACATCACCGGAGGTTCATTGTTAGAATCATGTTTGTCATTTGATCCTGGTTTGATGTTCAGATCCATCAGGTCAGCATATGCTTCTGTAAGTCAATCCTCTGAAGAGTGATTCACATCCTCCTCCTCATCATCTGAAAAGGCTTTAAGATTTGGCAAGAAATTGGTATCTACATCATGGCTCTTACTTGGTTTACTTGGTTTATTTGAGGCATAAGTAGGCCATGGCCCATCGTGAATGCCCTCCACAAATTTGTGGAACATTATTATAAATTCTCGTTTAGCCAAATATCGAGTCCTTTTTTAAATGTTTCGAAAGTAGTGCTGTTAATCAAATTATGTGGGATTTTATTGCACTATTTTGGCGCCCTTATTGAGAAATAGTTCAATCTTTGGTTACTTCTAATTGGCATGAATGCAATCTAGGGACAAGTTTTCTATTGGAGTAGTGTATACCGCAATCTTGCATTAAGGATGGTGATTTTACAAGTTCATAATGGAATAAAAGATCTCCTCTAATGCGCCTTGTATATATTGAGTGTAAATTAAGCTTATGTAATCTACTATGGTAATCCAAGTGCTTTAAGTGGGGAACCATTCTTGTGGCTCTTTTCTGGATCTGCTCTACTTTAGCTATATCCTTTTTAAGATGTGGATTCCAGAATGGTGAGCCATAATCAGAATGAGGTCTAACATAGGTCCTGTATAAAGGAAGCAAACATTCTTCAAATTTAAGAATAAATGTGCGGTCAGTCCTCCTTAATAGTATATTAGACCTATGAGCTACTTTGTCACAGTGATCTGCTGAAGTTAATGTATTATTTACTAGAATACCAAGGTCATTTTTGCTATTAGATGTTTTTAAAATATTATCATTAAGTTTATATGAATACTCTGGATTATGTTTGCCAAAATGAAGTATTGAACATTTCTCTATATTGAAATCCATTTCATTTAAAGTCGACCAATTATTAATAAGAGTTAGATCATTTTATAGTTTTTGGAAATTATCAATATTATCAACTTTGCCTCCCAATTTAGTATCATTGGCAAATTTAGAAAGCATATTATTAGATTGAATTGCCGGATCAGAAATGAATAGATTAAATAAGGTAGGCCCAAGAACTGAACCCTGTGGTACACCACTGGTTACTCTTTCACAATCAGACAGCACTCCGTTAATCTTAACCTGCTGTGACCTATTGGATAGCCAGCTATTGACCCAGGATATTAGGTTTACAGAAAATCCTAAATAAGAAAGTTTATTATGAGAAACATGGTCAAAGGCCTTACTATAATCTAAAAGGATTACATCCTTAGGAATATTGGAATCTAGTCCAAGACTGATGTTATTATAAAAGGCCAAAAGATTAGCTGTGCATGAATATCCCTGTTTAAATCCATGTTGTGTGTGATCAGTAATATTAAGTCTTTGTTGTTCATTTTCTAACATTCTTTTAATAATTTTCTCCAAGAGTTTACATGGAACTGATACTAAGCTAATGGAGCGATAATTTTTAGGATTTGTTCTGCAGCCTTTCTTAAAAATTGCAGTTACATGTGCTTTTAGCCAGTCATGGGGGACTTTGCATTCTTTCAAGGATTTGTTGAAAATTAATGTTAAAGGTTGTTTAATAGCCTCGGCTGTTTCTATGAGGAACCTAGGGCTAATACCATCAGGTCCAGGACCACTATTTTTATTTAGTGTTTTTAACACTTCTTCAGTTGGTTTTAAGATGACAGTTGGTGTATCTACTGTAATGTCTGTCATTTTATAATGATTTTTTATGATTTTTTCAAGGAATACTGAACAAAAATATGAGCTGAAAATATTGGCTATGTCCCTATTACTGGTAATCAGATTAGTATTGGTTTTTAGTGGTCCAACTTGTCTAGTGTTGCCCTTTTTATTGTTTAAGTAGGCGTAGAGAGATTTATCTCTAGTTTTTGAATGAGCTATTTTAAATTCCAGATTTCTCTACCACTTTTCATAAGCTGTGGTCCTGCCCAAAAAGTATTGAGCTGTGGGAGGTGGTCAAACGGGGACTGAGACCTTTTTATGACCTTACAGCATTTTTTACACCAGAGATCTGTGTATTTGGGATGTACGGTCTTATCCCATGCAACACTCTAAGGGTCCGGATGGCATTAGTGGCAATGGTCACTAAGCTGGTGATTCTGCGCCACTGGCGGGAGGAATGGACTCCTTCTTTCAAGGAATGGTGGGAGGAATTCCTGAACGCTTTATACGTTGAAAGGACTGTGTATTTATCTGCCAATACTCAGCATAAATTTGACAGCTATTGGAAGGGCTTCAGTCAATGTTTGAGGGATAGGTTTGGTTTCTAGTGTAGTGGGTACTCCGAGTATTTTTGGTCTTATTTGGTTCCGTTTGTTTATCTTTCTTTTCTTCCATATCCCTTTCTGCTCTTTGCCTGCATCTGTCTTCCTGTTCTTCCCTTTTTTCTATTGGAGGTCTGTATGTTCCAGGCATTACTATCTTCCTTGTAACTTTGGTCTCCTCTTCCCTTATTGTCGATAACTAATATTTTTCCTCCCTCCTCCAAGTTCTGACCTTGTTTGAGGTAATGGTCCTTAATTTTATTTTATTTAATACCTGATATACTCAACGTTACGGATAGCTAGGGGAGGAGGGGTGGGTTAAGTGTTTGAGATGTTTGCTGGTTATTTTTGTTTTGTTATTCTCTTATTGTTTTTGTAATTTTATATTGGTTACTGTGCACCCTTTTTTGATGCAGTCTGTGTAACCATTACTATCTGTATGCACAATGTTTGTTTGATGTGTTTGCTTTTCTTAATAAAATAAAGTTATTGGCAAAAAAAAAAAATCCAGATTTCTTTTAGCCCGTCTAATGGCCTGTTTTAGTTTTTGTACCGAAGATTTGTAGAGTGATAAGTTCACATTTTTGTTATTAAGGGAAGATTTTTTTAAGTTTATAAAAGAGTTTCTTTTTTTGTTTAATCAATTTCTTTACTTGATTATTCAGCCACAGTGGTATCTGTCCTTTTATATTACATTTTTTCTTTGAAGGAACAAAGTTAACTTCCAAGTTGAGAATAGTATCTTTAAAATAGTTCCACGATTGTTCAAGTGTTAATGGTGATAATACATCTTCCCACATTATATTATTTAGATGTCTGTTTATGTTTGAAAAATCTGTTTTATCATAATCTTTTATCACAGTATTGATTGGGGAACCTCGTTGATTATAAGGTATACGAAAAGATACAGATTTATGATCACTATTGCCTAATGGGTCCAGTAGTGTAATATTATTAATATTATTATCAGGGGTAGAAAACAAAAGATCTAGAATATTATCCCCTCTGGTAGGTTCATCTATTAGTTGGTCTAATCCTAGATTGACTATAATAGATATAAAATTTTTGTTTATGGCAGTTACGCCTGATAGCGTATCCCAATTTATAGTGGAAAAATCGCAGTCACCCATTATTAAAATATTGCCATTAGCTGCAATATCTCTAATTTCATTTAATAAAGTATCCATGTAATCTTGATTGGCATTAGGTGGTCAATAAAAGGTACCAACTGTTAATTGAGACTGTCCTTTAAGCTGTACATTAATCCATATACTTTCCGTATTGGTTTTAATAGTAGTCTCGTGAGAGGAAATAGTATCCTTAACATAAATACAACCCCCCCCCTTCTATCCATCCAATCTTTTTGGTATAATTTTTAACCTGGGATACTAGATAACCACTCTGAGTTGGTATTCCACCAGGTTTCAGTAACTGAAATGATATCAAGATCAAGAAGTGCCATATGTTTTCACTTTTGCAATGTTTCTTTACATTATCTGGCCATGTTCATTAAAATATACTTCTTGAAGTCTGTTCATACTTTCCAAGTTCTGAAACATGTCTGTAATACTTTATTTATTTTTGTGTTCATTCATTCATTTATTCTTTTTTATTTCAAATGTGTTACTAGGAACGACATACTGAGCTGGTATCAGCTCATTTCCAGATGCATCCTGGGGGGAAGGGGAAGAGCTAGGACAAAGTACATTAAATAAAAATACAAAAATATGAAAAATAAGTACAATATAATAAAATAAGGGAATTATAGGAAAATACTTCTATGAATAAAACTGCAATACCATAAAAGTAGAAGAAAGAAAAGCAAGAGAGCAATAAGCAGTGCACAACAATGCAAAAATATGATAGGTAGGGGGTAGTAACTGATAACAGGGAGAGAACAGCTGTACAGTGGGAGTGTGTTTGTAAGGTGGATTGCTGCAGACAGTCCCATGTCATAATGGTGACCACCAAAAGGCGATCGCCATTAGGGCGATTTCACATCTCTGAAAATCAGTTTTGGTGATGTGACTCCTCAGCGCACAACAAAAGGGTGCCAAGGACTTACAATTTGCTCCCTGCATCCCTCTACTTTAAGAGTCTCAACTCCAGGGGGGGTGCAAGTCAGTGGGGGTTGCAAATCATGAAAAAAAAAGTTGAGCCAGGCACGACAAAAACGTACCTGCACCTGGACCCAAACCTAGCACCCTATCCACCAAAGCCCTGAACCCACCCACCACACCATGGGGCCATCTCAGCAGCTCACCACAACACCACCCCTCAAAAAGCCTCCCTCCCCTCCTGCCCCTTGCTGAGCATGTTCACTGCCCCCCTGCACGCACATACATGTAGCTACATCCTGTCATTATATGCACAAACCCACTCCCATCTGGTTGCTCTACCTCATCCGTAGCCCCCATGACATATGCAATGATTGAGTCACCATTTTTGATTGCACTTGTAACCCCCTACAAATGGGGGTTCCTAAAAGCCTTCTAGGAGCTGCCTAAGTGTTCCCTCTGGTGGTTGGAGTTCAGCACTTAAGCCATTTGAAATGGCTCGGTGAGTGCTTGTAAAGCCTCCACGTACTGTCTCTTTAAGAGCCATCTGCTTGCAGACATAATCATTGTTTATAAGGGGGACTGAGTGTTTCACTGCTTGAGTCCCACTTGAGCTGTAATGTAATTGCCCCTCTTTGCGGTCGCTGAAAGCGCAAGGGGAGCCCCCTCGAAAGATGTAACTATTTGCCTGCAATCATTTAGAGTAATAGTGAAAATGCAGTTTTGTTTAACCTGCCTTTGTTGCAGCTGGGACTCTGTGTGCTGTGCCCCTCCATTTTGGACCAGGACAGTTCGAGGGGTCCAATAGGAGAAAGGGGGAATCTAAAATGGAGTAAAAAGCAGCCAATCAGAATCAGAACTTCAACAGGGGCTGGCTGGCCAATGGGACCCAACCATGTACTTCTGGGAAGTGAAGCCTGGATTCTGGCACCTTGTCTTGCACCAATGGGGGCAGTGTAAAGTGATTGGCATCTGCAGCCCACCTATGGAGTCAGGAAGTGCCCGAGTGGAGAGACTGGCCTTAGCCGTCCAGGAGAGAGAGAGACGTTGTGGCTGTGAGCGAGGAAGGAGCTCGGGGCTCCTGCGCCATTTGAGTGTTCATGTGGGAAGCGCATGTAAGGCCAGTTTGGTTGCGTTGAAATGCCAAAAGTATTGGACTAAATCCGCAAGGGCAGCAGTCAGAGGAGGCTGTGCAGGAGCGCAGCTACCTACCAGGATCACCCTGTAGAGGACTGGAGAACCTACTGAATCGTGCTCAGTCTGTGAGGAAAAAGTGAAGCTGCATTGTCTCCCTGATTAGCTGTGAGTTTGGTCGAGCCCTAGGAGCAGCTGCCTGGTATGGTACCCCTCTGTTGTTTTCCACATAAATGTGTGGAGAAGTGTCTGAAGTTCAGGCTCAGCCCTGCGAGTGGTGTGAGAGCGTTTTTCTTTTGGAGTCGTGAGTACTAAATCAGGATAGCTTCCTGTCAAATGTTTCTAGCAAGGGCAAGATTTTCAGGTTACTTTGCTGTCTACACTAACTGAGCC
This sequence comes from Neoceratodus forsteri, assembly GCA_016271365.2. Classification (NCBI taxonomy): domain Eukaryota; kingdom Metazoa; phylum Chordata; order Ceratodontiformes; family Ceratodontidae; genus Neoceratodus; species Neoceratodus forsteri. Next base: position 1,178,659,125 of record CM028131.1, read on the forward strand.
TGCTGGCTCCATCTAATCTTCATAGGAATTAAATGCTCATTTGTGTCAGGGCCCCAACCAGCTGCACCAAGGAACTAGCCTTTAGGGCTTAGGTATCCATAGACAGTAACTTATAGGTTAGGCCTGTGCAGAGAGCCCTAGGTAGATACTTATATATTGTAGTGGTAAGCCAATCACCCTGATTCCCCCCGGTCCTTGTTATTCCCCCTTAAATAAATCAGATTTCTTGTTTTGCAAAAGTACACTGGCTAGTTTTTGTATTAATGGTGAAATACTGCACAGTGAATATTGTGTAACTGTACCTTACTTTTCAGGGGGTCCCTGGAGTGAGCTGAGTGGTTCGAGCCGGAGGGGGTAAGTGTATATAGTAAGGATGCTGTAACTGACTTGTATGGGCCACTAGTGGGAAGAAAGGGGGGGTTGCAGCAACCCAGAGGGCTGTGACCGAGTTAACCTCGACTGTTCTAACCCCGACCTCTGGGTGGAGGCACCCACCAACAGATCTGGGCCCCTCACCCTGTTACAGTTAGGGCAGGCAGGGGTAGTAGCCCTTAGGATAGTGCCCCCTGGGGGTTACACACTCATTTGCAGTCATCTATGTCACGGGCTACCTTGCAGACAGTTGTCCACTCCCACATCAGAAGCAATTGTTGGTGTGAGTACAGACATCTTAGAGATGTTTCAGGGTGTGAAGGGAAAGAGCAAAGCAAACTGAAGTGAGGGAGAGAGCTCCATAGTTTAGGAAAGCAGAATGAAAAGGCAGCTTGACCAGCAGTGGATTTCACTGGGGGGAGAGTAAAACAGTGAGAGCAAGCATTGCAAAGTAAGAGGTAGAAGGGCCAGAAGAAAGTAAAGAAGCAAGACAGAAGGGGAGATATAGGAGATAGAGTGGGTAAGGTGCCTGGCATCAGGAGAGGGAAGAAGAGGGAGGTGTACAAAGAAGAGTGATGAGTAAGCAGGAGTTTGACAACAGCAAATCGACACAGAAGAGGTGAGAGAGAGGGTTCAGTCTGGGAGCAGCACTATAAAGTTATGCTTGTTTATCACAAATGATCCATGTGCAGAGAAGTACTCCTCACACACATCAGTTCCAGATCTGTGTAAAACAATTTCATGATTTCCAGCAAAAGTCCCTTCCAGTTCTTATCAAAACACTATGATGACAGGAAAGCATACAGGCTAAGTGCTGCTCTGTGGTGCCTTTGAAAAAGCACTACTGTATATACTTACTATGAAATGCATTAGGCTGATTTCTATTTGGTAGATCAGATTTTAACTCCTGTATTCCTGACACAGAAATAATAAAGTTTCTGTACCAGCTATTCAGCGTCTTCAGCATTTCTTTTGTGACAGTGAGTGCTGCAGATTTCTCCTTTCATTGCTCAATATTTTTGTTCAGCAGCACCTGTTCCCTGGTTCGACATCTCTCTTTGTCTTTTTACCTTTGTTTTGCTAGTACTGTTTTACTTTACAGGCACCGTAATGAAGTTGTGCAGCACCCCAGTGCAGCACTAAGCCTGTGTACTTTTGGAGTATTTTTTTTTACCATTGCACAGTTCTGCTTCTAGATCTGTCTTTAACTGCTGCAGTGAATGGTCACCAGCTGCTGCTTTTTCTGTCCTTCCCATAAAATATGGACATTGAAATCTACATGATGCTCTACACCTGCACATGTCAGTAAAACAATGGTAGAGTCAGGGGATAGAGTGTGCTACTGTTAGAATTTGTTATCTGCCAAATGTGGCATATAGAAACGTAGACTTTGATGGCAGATAAGGACCGCTTGTCCCACCTAGTCTGCCTATTTCCCTACCTTTTGAATAAGCTGCATATTGTAGTTAACCAGCAGCCTACTTCCCCCAAGCCTAGGATATATCTGTGTAAAAATATCTCTATATACAGAAACATTGCTTTGGAAGGGGGTGAAACACTGTCAAGTATTGTGGTTTTACTGCTAGTGTTCATAGTGATGTCATGCAAAGGTGACTAGCACAGGAAGTGTCTGCATGCAAGCTGGGCACAACTTTCTGGAACTTAATGTCTGATCTCCAAGTTTAAGAGCTGCACAAGGCAGACACTTATCTTACACATTTCTTCTGTAATACTCATTGGAAAAGGGAAGCCCTTAGTTTTTCCCATTTTTCCTCTATTATAAAATGTAGTACTGTCACTATGAATATGAGAAGATATCGCTGATGCCACTAACAAGCTCAAATTCCAAGATGTGTATGATCTCTGGAGCCAAGACAGTCTGTTCCAGACCGATCGGCATGCCCAGTCTGCCCAGATCTTCGCTTGCTTATTCTGTCTTTGCACACCCTACCTGCTCTCTGTTGATCCTTCCCTTTCCCTGCCTATTTTTCCAATATTCCCTTATATCTACCCCATGTCTGGCAAACTAGTCACTCCCAGACTCAGCCTACCAGTGTTAACAGTTCTCTCAACCGTTCAGTAGATGACACACTCAGCATATACACTTTCTCAAGGTATCTCAAGATCTGAATCCCTCCAAAGCCACTGCTTAAGCAGTACAGTGCTCCTTGCTCAAGGACAGATGACCCACCTCTCTGTCACACCTAAGAATTTCTTACTTTAGAAACAGACCATAGTAACAACAGCCTTCTCTTTTGAAGTTTCTGTCAAATATGAATCAATTAGCTGAACTTCAAAGGACTCAGTCACAGAAACATAAAGTATGCAAACTGAATAATATTTTAATACTTCAAGATATTTACACATAGAAACATAAAAATAGTCAGCAGATAATTGCCTTTGGCCCACCTAGTCTGCCCTATTACCACTAACACCTGTGCTCTATCATGGACTGCTGGCATTAGGTTGTACCCCTCCCCCTGGACTACCAGCAATCCTCTATGCCTACTCCAAGCATGTTTAAAATCTGTAATCTTTTCTGCACCCACCACCTCTGTTGGCGGGCTGTTACACTTGTCCACCAGTGCCACCCTCTCTGTGAAAAACTACTTCCTCACATTCCCTCTGAACCTGCCTCTCTCCAGTTTCATCTTGTGCCCCCTTGTCCTTAAGCATCTTTTTCTTTGGAATATAGTATTCTCCTGTACTTTATTCTTCCTTGTGAGGAAATTAAATGTCTCAGTCATATCCCCTCTCCCTCCTCTCCTCCAGGAAGTATATATTTAACTCTGTCAGCCTATCCTCATAGAGCTTGCGATTTAGTCCCTGCATCATTTGCTTGTCCTCCTCTGAACCGCCTCTACCCTATGCCCTTACATAGATGAGGCCTCCAGAACTGGACACAGTATTCGAGGTGCGGCCTCACTAATGTTCCGTATAGTGCAATTATCACCTACTTTTTTCTGCTGTTGATTCCCCTGCCTACGCATCCCAGCATCCTGTTTGCCTTTCCTGCTGTCTTGTCACACTGCCTACCTTCCTTGAGGTCATTGGAGATGATCATCCCCAGGTCTCTTTCTTGTTTGGAGCATGCTATTTCTCCTCCCTCCAGCTGATATGTAGCTCCTGGGTTTTTGCGCTCTATGTGCATTATCTTGCACTTTTTTGCATTGAAATCTAGCTGCCAATCCCTTAATCAATCCTCTAGCTTCCGTAGATCTCCCCTCATTGTAACCACTCCCCCTGGTGTGTCCACCTTGTTGCAGAGCTTAGTGTCACCAGCGAACAGGCAAATGTTCCCTTCCAGACCAGAGGCATTGCCAGCATGAGTAAACATTGGGGGCCTTGAGCCCCAAACAAAAGGCCGGGGGTCTGGGGCTGCCTAGTCCTCCAGAAGCTGTAGAACTTTTGGTGCTCTCTCGTACAAAATAACACATTTTCTGCTACTTCAGCTTTGTTTTTCCCCCCATTACTTTTCCATTATTTTGTGTCTTTTTTTTGGGGTTGGCTTATCACTTGTCACTTGAGAGGCAAAAACTACATGTTGCGGATTAAAAGTTATAGAATCAATAGCATATTTTGTAAATATCAGTAGATCTGGGCTAAATCTACTGATATTTAAGATGTATGCTGGGCATGGAGGAGGGCTGGGCCGCCATGGCCTCCCTCCCTGAGCTGAGTGTGACCCTTATAAAATTATTTTCCACACAGTCACACAGCACAGGTCCATGATCTGACTGAGTAAAATATGATACTTGATGCACTAAGGGAATTTAGGGAAGTACTAGAAATGGAATTTAAAGAAGTAAAGAACCACTGACACCTTGAGAATAACTTTAAAAAAATATTTGTACACAAAGCAGCTATATATTACTTATTCATTCTGTATTTCTTATTCTTATTGGTTATTATTGAGGTCATACAGTATATGCATGGAAACAGAAACAGGCTATCTGCTGGCACCACTCTCTGAGTGTTCATCAGCTCCTATTGTTTCTTCCCAACTTGATGTCATAATACTGTGCTTGTCACATCACTGTTATTCCCAAGGCAATAGAAGGTGATGTCACAACACAGCATATGCAATTCAAGCAGGGAACAAGCTACAGAGGCAATCAGTAATAAATAATGTAGAGAAGAAATCTATAGAAGATAGATAACAAAATGCAATGTGAATGGTGTCCAAATTTAAAATGCTTTTTAAAGTTTTTCAAAGTGTTCCCAAAGTAAAGGTGTCAGCTGCTCTTTAATGTTTATATGCAGCAACACTGTATCCACCTATGTCACCTAACCACGGTGCTAACCAAAATTGGAAAATGTGAAGCATGGGCATATGAAGGTGGCGCATGACATTACTTTGATACTCACATCACATGGGCCCTTTAATAAAATATTTTGTTTTAATTTTTCTGCTCAGACTCAGACTGGAAAGTCTACATTCAAACATACAGCAGTGAAATACACAATAACAACAAAGAACATTAAATAATACTGCCTAATCATTTTTATTTGTGCATTCTGTTGTGCTCCTCCATGCTGTTATCTCTCTTTCTCTGGTAATAACAACTCATGTCGTCTGTTGCTTTTCTTTGCAAATCATGTAATTACCTGATCTGATGATAACACAGAACACATTTCCTTTTCAATTGCTAGAATTGCTAGATCATGTAATCTGTTTTGAGTCATGGTGCCTCTGAGCCATGTAACTACCCTTCGCAGTTCACTAAAGGAGCGCTCACAGCTACAGCTTGTCACTGGAATAGTGAGTGCTGCCTGGACCAACTGTTTGAGTTTTGGAAACATAAGAGGGTCTAGCAGCTTATAAACTTCATCTGTATTAATTTGTTCTTCTTCCATTTTTCATTTCAGGTAATGTTTTGCAACAAACAATTCCTCCTTTTGCAGTTCAGTCCCATAGTGATGAGCTAGAGGTGCCAGAGATTCAGAGCAAAGGAATTTTGCAGACAATGGGTTGCATGCACTGATGCCATTTATTATTTCAACTGCAACACTAGAAAATCTTTGCTTTAGTTCAACAGACATTCTGTCAAGGCATGGATAATAAAGCTTGTTTCGAAAGTCCACATGAGAAGAAGTTTGGTCCCGCACTCCAACTGATGCCTCAACAATAAAATCATCCATCTGTTTCTGTTTTTTTCTTCTGTTTGTGTCATGTATTTCCACATTATTCTTGTTACAGAAATCCATAGCTTCCTTAAACAGTTCATTGCTACTGTTCTCACTCTGCATCTCTTCAAGAGTGTGACGAACTGAGTCAACAAAATCTTCTGCAGTGGATAGATCTAGATCTTCCCTTTGTAAAACTTTGTGGATGCCTTCTGTTACCTTTAGAAGAGAATGAAAGATGACCAGGCAGTAAATTGTGATTGACTTTTGCAAGGATGCTAACAGTCCAATGGCTTTAGGAGTGTGAATAGTAACAAAGCACTGAAGTACAGCTACATAGCAGTTCATCAAGTCCTTGATTGATCGGATCTGGCAAGACCAGTGAGTATCTGACAAGTGGACCAACTCTGATGGACTCAAGCCTAACTGACACTGTATATTGACAAACTCATGATGAAGAACAAGGGAAGTGATGAAAAACTCATACACAGTTTCCATAGTGCAGAAAAATTCTCTTGCTTCAGTAATACATTTGCATGTATGGCAAAATACAAGATTCAGCTCATGTGCATAGCAGTGCACATATACAGCCTCTGGATGATGCTGGCGGAACTTAGTTTGAACTCCCCCTACTGCCCCACTCATAACAGAGGCACCATCATATGCCTGTGCCACACATTTTGCACCTGTAATTCCACTGTCTTGGAGACATTTTAGCAGTGATTCCACAATGGAGTCAGCATTAAAAGATTTAAGTTCTGTGAATCCTATAAAACGCTCTATAATGCTTCCAGTTCCAGGTACAATATACCTCATGCAAACTGCCAGCTGCTCTTTATGCTTGTCTCTTGCTTCATCTGCCGTAACAGCAAACATTCCTGAGCTGTTAAGTTCAGCAACTACCTTTGAAATGACCTCATCTGTGCAGCATGCAATCACCTCATTTTGCGTTTGGGGAGAAATATAACTGGCATTTGAAGGTGTCTTATACAATTGTAGAAAAGGATCAAATTGTTTTAATAGATCCAAGCATTCCAGAAAATTTCCTTTATTTAAACTACCATACGTTTCATCATGACCCCTGAAAGAAAGTCCTTGCCTACCCAGAAATAATGTGACAGCAATGATGCGCTCAGGATAGCATCGCCTGTCATTTACTTGATGTTTGTAGCTTGTAATTTGTAAACAATATCACCAGTACTCTTTCTGTCTTTAAATCCAGCCCATAAGGTGTTTGCGTTTGCATGATATGAAGTCTTTTCATGCTCTCTAAATGAGTCAAGTGCCCTTTTCCAAATAACAAATCCTGTGCTTAACAAAGAATATTTATTAGGGCGAGTTGCTCCATATTTCATTCCATAGCAGCTACAAGGATAGCAAAAAGCAGCATCCAGAGTAACAGAATATTCTAACCAGTTGTAATTTTCAAACCAGTGAAACTGGAATGACCTTTTTTCCCTTCCAAATGTGCGCTGTGGGTAACAAGGCAACTTACTCTGAATAGGCCCTGTCTCAAGTATTCCCAAGTCTGAGATATTTTGAGCATTTACTAGTTCACTGTTCATTTTATTTATGCCTTCTGTGTCAGTGTCAGCATCAATATAACTGTGACTGTTCTGGTCACTTGTGCTTGGTTCAGCATTCCCCTCATGCACAGTGGTACATGATGCAGAAGAATCAAGGAGTGCAACATTATCATTACTTTCTGAACTGGCAATTACTCACACTTCTTCATGTGTATTCTTTTCTTTGGACTTAAAGAAATGTTGGATATCCATTTTTATGAAACAGTGGAAACCAACAAGTTCTGATATACAGTACTTCTTTGCAATACAACTGACTCTGAGCCACACACTGCCACCTCAGGGCTCACAGCAACGCAATGGCAATGGCACAGACACACTAAGGTTTATTGTCACTCAGGCTGCTGTGATTTAAACTGTAACTACCATTTTTTTTAACACAGTACGGCAACACACACTGCTGCCCTCAGCACTCCCACAAGTCTGGTACTACTGGCAAAAAAATATCTCAGATACTCTGGGTCACTGGTGAGGTGGATCAGAAGCTGCTGTGATTTAAACTGCAATTACAATTTTTTCTATTATTAGTAGAGTACAGTGACACACATTGCTGCCCTCTCAGCCCTACCACAGCAAGCCCAGTGCTGGCAAAAAACAAATCTCAGCCTCAGGTACTCTGGGTCACTGATGAGGTAGATCAGATTTAAATTGCAACTGCAAATTTTTTACAACAAAATTTCCCCCTGCCTTCCCAGCCAGGTCACACAGATTGTGCTGTCTTGAGTTGATGACTGCCTGTAGAGGCTGACTCAGTTCTCAGACACACTCACACAAGATACAGACTAGACTAGAAAAGTTATGTTCCTTTGTGACCTTCTGGCCTAGTAGGCCTAGAGTGAAAAACGGGCCTTCCTTGCCTTACAGAAGTAGTGGCAAAAAAAGACCAAAGAACTACAAAGTTAGCAGCAGCAATTGCTGATACAGAAAATGACTATGTTTATGCCAAAATATGGAAGTCTTATTCTCTTTATCTCAAATTCCACAAACACAGAGGAGATGAATTGTCCACTGACTGAACATGCAGTGCTTTTCCTTTCACTCTCTCTCTCTCTCTCTGTCTCTCTGTCTCTCTCTCTCTCTCTCATCTGCCTCTGTCTCTGACTGAATAAAGGCCTCACCCTACATGATACTCACTGGCCACTCACAAGGCTCTATTGCTGTAATGACACACTGTAGTTTATGCTACTTGATAGTCACATGACTATCAAGTAGCATAAACTACAAAATAGGTATCCCACAATGCACATGGGTGGTCCAGAAGAGTGACTGTCTGCCATGTGACATAGTCAGTGACAGCAGCTGGCTGCTGCTCGTTGCTGGGCCAGCCAGCATGCAACAAGCAGAGCAGAAGAGAGAAGAAGAAGTGAGTTCAGCAGCTCAGCTGCATGCAGAATAGTGCAGAAAGTGCAATGCTGCTGGCTCACTCAGTCTGCTCCCCTTAAGGGCCCCTGCCCAGCCACAAATAAATGCTGCAGAGTAGATACAGTTTGACTTTTTGCCATGGCCAACCCACCACCACACCCCACCATTATCATGTCAAGAATGATGACTGTCTTGCTCTCTCTCTGAGACAGTTGACTCACCTCGCACAGGCATTCATCCAAATTCTTACTCTCTGTCTTGTCCGGATGTCTTATCTCCCTCTCATCTCCCCAGCTCTAGTCTGCACTCTGCTCATTCTCGAGTCCAGCACAGCTGCAGTTGATCCCCTCAGCTCTCCGCAGTGAGCAGTCTGCTCCAAAGTCCCCCCAAGTGCAGGCAATGAACAACTTAAATCTTAGACATTCCAAAGTCCACCCTGTCTGTTGAAGACTTGTCCCACCACGACTGTTGTCCTCCATCCTGTGTCCCGAGTGTGAGTGACTGTTCCAGCTCCCTCCCACCATGACCCCTTCCTGACACTATGACTGATCTGTTCTGACTTTGCAAGCAAGCGGCAGCAGCTGCATGCGACGGTCGGTGCGAGATTGGACCGAGTCTCTGACTGTAGAAAGCATGGGATGGCATTATTTTATTTTTTAGGCTCCCGATCCAATCCCCAGTACTACCTGCTCACTCCCGCTCCCCCTTTGAGTCTGTCTTGATCCATTACAGTGCCATGCAGTGTGCGCCGTGACTAGGGCAACCACACAGACTCACCAATCAGAAAACAGTCTGCTGAACTAGGAGCTGTGATGGTTGCCATGGTGATGAGTAACAGGGCTGAAACAAACGAGGTTCAGTGAGCATTTCATTCTGTGTGGTGTGTGTGCTACTGCACAACTGCAGTGCTAAGCAAGCAATTCAAGTGCTTTGGCTTTTTTTTTTTAAAATGGGACAAAAAAACGTTTGGAGCCCCAGACAGAACATTCAGGGATCCATCCCTGGAGGCCCAGCCCTAGCAATGCCTCTGTTCCAGACCCTCTGTAATATCACTGATAAAGACACAAGGGAATTGGACCCAGCACTGATCCCTGTAATATCTCATTGGTCACGTTACCCTCTGCAGAGTGAATGCCATTTACCACCACCCTCTGGGTCCTATTATACAACTAATTCTCCACCCACTTCACCACCTTCTTTTCCACCCCCATGCTCCACAGCTTGTTTAACAGCCTTCTATGTGGCACAGTGTCAAAGGCCTTGCTGAAATCACAGTAGGCCATGTCCACTGCCCCTTCCTGATCCACCTCCCTGGTTACTCAGTTGAATAAAAGTGAGCAGCTTAGTCTGGCACAACCTCCCTTTTGTAAAGTCATGCTGCCTTGGCTTCTGTAGTCAATTGACAACCAGGTGCTCCACTATTCTTTCTTTTAGTAGTGTTTCCATGAATTTTACTACTATGGAGGTGAGGCTGACCAGTCTGTCATTCCCCGCTTCCTCCCTGTTTCCACTTTTGTATAGAGGGACCACATCAGCTCTTCTCCAGTTCTTGGGCACCTCCCCTGTTTCCAAAGACAGGTTAAATAGGGTAGTCAGAGGGTTTGCCAACTCTTCTCTTAGCTCCTTCAGTATCCTGGGGTGCACCGCATCTGATCCCATAGACTTATCAACTGTTATTGCCTCCAGTTCCCTGGGGACACTTTCCTTTGGAAAGGGACATGTGTCCATTTCAATGCCCTTCCTGCCCTTATCACTTATTGCTGGCCCATTTTCTGCCCTCTCTTTTGCAAAAACTAAACAGAAGTATTTGTTCAATATATTTGATTTCTGGTGGTCATCCTCTACACTATCGCCATTCTTCCCTTTCAGTCTCACAGTCCCTCCCCTTGCCTTCCTTTTTTCCCTGATGTACCTGTAAAAAGTTTTGTCCTCCCGTTTTCCACTGAGTTTGCTATGCATTCTTCTGTTTGTGCCTTGGCTTCCCTAATGGCCTGCCTCACTTCCCTTTCTTTTTCCTGGTACCTCTCCCTATTCCCCTCCTTCTGTGTCTTTTTGTATTGCTTAAATGCTATTTTTTTTTGCTTTAACCTTTTCTGCTACCTTCTTAGAAAGCCATAGTAGTCTCTTCTTCTTCTTCCTCTTCCCCTTGCTGATCTGTTTAGGCCAAATTCTGCCATGGTAGCCTCGAGATCACCTTTCTTGTTACTCAGACTTCGGGCATTGGCACACATGGCTCTCCAGGATGTGGAGCCCCTTCCCTGTTTTGCTGTCTTATACCTCTCCCTTTTCTGATCCCAATCCTTGTCAGACCCTCCCAATTTTCTGTCTTTGTGCTGACCCAAAACCTCTGTTATTCTGTTCTCTTTTTGAGTTCCTGTGTAGTTCCTGTGTTCTTGGGGGGGGAAGGGTATATCATGTTTCCTGTCCTTACTGCATCCCCCCCGGCTAGTTTAAATGCTTGCTAGTGAAGCAGTTAAACTTTTCACTAAGGACCATGGTCTCCTTCTTGGATGGATGAAGGCTGTCACTTTTGTACAGGCCCACATCCCTCCAAGTGGGGCCCCAGACCCCATGAAGCCAAACCCCTTCTCTCTCACATCATTCCTTCAACCATTGTTGAACATCTGGCTGTGGAGCATCCTAGCTCTTTCGCTTGTTGTGGACAGGCGGTACCTCCAAGAAGGACACAGAACTTGCTAACTGCTTTAGCCCCTCCCCAACTCCTTGAACTCTTCCTGTATTCTGCCTAACTCTACTCTAACCACCGTCCAGGTCATTTGTCCCCAGGTGGACAATGACATCCATCTCCTCCTCTTTACTATCACCCTTGATCCTCTGGATTTGTTCCTCATCCAGTTGTGCCTCCTGGAAGGCACTTGACCTCCTTCTCCCCCCTGCTGCTTGTCCCCAGTGCCACTCCACAGACTATTGAGTCCCCCACCAGGAGTAGCTTCCTCTTTCTTTGGGGTCCTCAACCACCCACTCCTGGGGCTCCATTTTGGAGCACCCACTTGTCCTCCTTGATCTCAACCTCAGGTGTCTCTGTGGAACTCTCCTGCTCCTCCAAAACAGTGTAGGACTTTCTAAGTTGGGCCAAATGGAGGATGTACTTCAGACCCACCTCATGCACCCTCAGTGTGCCCACTGTGGTCCATTCACTCCTCCACCTGGGCAACCTTTGAGTTAGTGGTTGTGGACACTGTGGCCTCTGGGCGGGGATGGAGGTCTCCTGTATCCTGGCCAACTCTGCTTGGGGGCAGGCAACCTCTGCCCTCAACCCAGAGAGATGCCTGCAGATGGGGCAGCACCACATGATCCAGAATTTCCTCCTGAACACAGCGGCTCTGCACCCATGACACTGCACCACTCTCTGCATCTTCCCAGTTTCCACTGACTATGCCTTCACTCTTGCCCTATGTAAGTCTATATCCTATATAAGCCCTTCTTCTGTCTAACTTTTTCTCGTGGTCTGGTGCTTGTCTCCTGTATCCTGGATGTATTTCTTGCTTTTACCTCTCTGGGATATTGCCCATCTAAATCAAGTTTAGTCATCCCTAGACTAGTGCCTTCTGCTGCCTTACTTAGTCCTCTATCCAAGTTCTACCCCTAGGTGTTGTTTTTGGTAAGTAACTACATCAGATGGGCTGTGTTGTTAAATTTGTGCTGACCTATTCCTGTTTCCAGGAAGAAAGTTGTAAGATACCTGATGCCTATAAAGGCAGATGATCCTGGGGTGGATGGGATTATTCCACAGTAGCTTTGTGCCAGAAACAATCAGCTAACTGTAGGTAACAAAAGCAGAACAAAACAGGGTAAATCGCTCTTCTCCGCTCAGCAGACACACACAGAATTTAAAGTCAATTGCCTGAAATGTAATGCCTACTGCTGAAGGTACAGACACACCCAGTTAGAAACTGCCAGAAAGTTCCAGAAATTTATCAGCAAACAGAAACCCTTACTTCTGCTCAGCAAAAAGGCTGAGGCAACTAAATTCAAGTTAAGAAAACACATAGTAATTTAAAGGCAATCACCTGAAATCTTATGCCTGTTGTTATTGCCACTGAATGTGCAGACACACCCAGTTAGAAACTGTGAGAAAGTTCCAGAAATGTATCAGCAAACAGATGCCCCTACTTCTGCCCCAACAAAATGGGTGAGGCAACTAAATTTAATATCAGACAGGATTCTACCCAAGTATTATGGGAACAGTAATTCTACAGAAATAGAAATAAATTGGTTTTGTACACATCAGAAAGAAACACACAGAACAAAAATTGTGCTGCACCTTTGGATTTTCCTGAAGTACAGAGGCTTATTCACATAAGATACTTTGGTGAGTCATGGCAGACTCTGACCTTAGATGTCAGCTGTTTGTAGTCTCAAACCTCATTTTTTTCAGGCTCTGCCAGACCTTAAGACACTCCAGCTGCCCACCCATGACACTTCATCCAGTATGTCACTCTGACATCATATATTCAACATTGTTTCAGACTTCAGAGCTGGGTTGGAAAGCCAGTAGATCTGGACTTCAGACAAATGCATCTGTTTTTTGTCCTAAGACCTGTGTAGCTCACAGGAATGTTTGGTTTAGCTCGCAGCTCCTGACATAAAATGACACTTTCTAATCTCTCCTGTAAATTACCTAGGGATCCTGCCATGATAATAAACAGTACAGATAATAAATTGCTTTCAGAGTCACTGGGTCTATCTCTGGTAAGAATCTTGACCTTTTTCCCAAGAATGTCAGCTTTGCCCCAGTAGCTGCTAAATTCTGATACCAATGCAGAAAGAATTACAAGACAAACATTGTTTATTGTGTGAGCCATCTGAATCCACCTGCTATGACCTTGGCTCACTCTTTGCATGACCCCCACAGTAGCTTCTCCTAGTGTCTTTCCTACTTAAGAGGTAAAAAAACAAAACAAAATTGTTTATTGTGGGAGCCACCTGAGTCCACCCACTATGCTCTCGATTCACTCTTTGCATGACCCCCTTATTGGTTTCTCCTAGTGTCTTTCCTACTTAAGCAGCAAAAAAATCAAAGACACTAACTATTGTCTGGACAGCCTGTCCATATTGCCATGCTGTGACTCACTATGTTGCCTGTTGTCCATATTATAGGACTACAGCACCAGACTCCACCTTAGCAATCTTGAATTCTGTCCCTTGATCCTATGCAACCATGCAATAGGGTTATGATCAGTAAATATGGTGAACTGCCTCCCATACAGATAAGGCTGCAGCTTCTGCAAAGTCCATACAATCCCAAGACACTCATTAATGATTGTGACATAGGTCTCCTCTGTGGGCAGCAGCTTCCTGCTCAGATACATGACTGGGTGTTCCTCTCCCAGGTGCATAAACTGGTTTAGAACCTCATCTAGCCTGTGGTCAGATGCATCTACTTGCACAATGAACCTAACAGAATAGTTGGGTTGGGAGCACAGGTGCCCAACACAGTGCTTCCTTCAGCTGGTGGAAAGTGGTATTACAGGTTTCCATCCACCAGACCTTTTCTGGCATTTTTTTTCCTGGTGAGATCCAACAGGGGTTTAGCCATGCTGCTGAAATTTGTCCCCAATTTACCACACTACCTTGCCATCCCTAGTAATGCCCATACTTTCCTCTTGGTCATGGGCATATCCCATCCCTAGATGGCCTCAATTTTCACTAGCTCAGGCCAGATATACCCACTCCCCACCCTGTTCCCAAGGTACAGCACTTATGCCATTCCTATCTGGTACTTCTCCATCATGACTGTCAGCAAAGCAACCTGCAGTCAGTGGAACACCTCAGTCAGGTATCTGATGTGATCCTCCCAAGTCTGCCTATAGATGGCAATGTTATCCTTGTACACCAGAACAAAGTCCCCTGCCCCATTCAGAGTGTGGCCTATGAGCTGTTGAAAGATGGCTGTCACATTCTTCATCCCAAATGGCATTACCTTGAACTTGAATAATCCAAATGAGGTGACAAAGGTCAACCTTTCTCTGGCTTTGGGGGTCAGGGGTACCTGCTAATAGCCCTTTGTCAGATATACAGTGGACAGGTAAAGGGCTCCCCCTTACCTATCTAGAACCTCATCCATCCTGGGCATGGGGTATGTGTCTGACTCTATGCAGCTGTTGAGCTTGGGGTAGTCAATGCAGAACCTCATTGTCCCATCTTTTTTTGGGATCACTACCACTGGGCAGACTCATGGACTACTGGATTTCTGGATCACCAGAGAGCCAGTAACTTCTTCATCTTCCCCTCTGTGGCATGTTTTATACCTTCTGGGACTCTGTAGGGTGGCTGTCTCATTGTGGCTTGGGACCCTTTATCTATGTGGTACTCTGCAGGTGTGGTATACCCTGTGATCATTTCACCATATATACATATCACCCCACACAGTTTGGCAGCCTGGGCTGAGGTCAACAGCTCAAAGAGAGTTACAGCACTCACTGAGGATTCTCCCTTAACAAATTCCAGGAGATCCACCAGTGGGTCAGCTTCTGTTCCCTTCTTTAGATAGCTGCACACAACTAGAACGTATTGTCTCTGTCATGATAGCATTTCATGTTGTTTCACTCACTGTTTGCGCCTCCTGTCTGGTAGCGTCACCACATAATTAACATCATTCACCCTCCTAACCATGGAGGTAGACCCCTCCCAAGCCACTTGTAATTTGTTCTGCCAGACAGGGAGGAGCACCATCACCCATTGCCTGACCTCATACTCCTGGGCTCTGGCACTATGGTTGTATCATGTCTTCTGCTTCTGTTGCACAGTAGCTAGTTGCTCCTGGGCAAACCACATAAGCTCCTTGGGCCATGACCTGAAATTCAGGACATACTCCACAACAGATTCTCCTTGGGGATCTAGCTCACCCTGCCATTCATCATCCCGTACCAAATCAAGGGGCCCCTTACCCTATGGACAAACATGAGTTCAAAGGGTGAGAATCCTGTGGACTCCTGGGGACTTCCCTATATGTGAATAAGAGATGCGGTAGGTACTTGTCCCGCTCTCTTACATGCTGGTCAGCGAATGCCCTTAATGTGGTCTGAAGGGACTGATTGAATTACTTGACTAGACTGTTAATGTGGGGGTGTAGGGCTAGGCCCTGAGCTGCCTTCCCCACACTTCTTCCAGAGACTAACCATCAGCTTAGATGTGAAGTTAATGTCCTGGTCCAACAGAATCTCTTGGGGTAAAACCATATGGCTAAATATCTTCAGCAGTTCATTGGCCACCTTCTCGGCCTCGATGGAGGACAAGCGCACTGCCTCTGGGTACCTTGTGTTGTAATCTACAACCACCAAAATGTATTGCTTACCAGTGTAACATGCGATGCCAAGTGGCCCCACAATCTCCATGGAAAATCATCAAAATGGCTTTTCGATAAAAAGTAAGTTAATCAAAGCTGCCATAGCCTTGTCCCCAACCTTTTCCAACTACTGGCATGGAGAACAAGCCTGCCAGTAGTTTGTAACATCTTTAAAAATACTGGACCAGTAAAAATTGTTAGTCAGCCGCCTTTTTGTATGGTTGACCCCTAGGTGTCCCAAAAAAGGTATCTTGTGGGCTAAGGCCAGAAGCTGCTTCCTATACTCCCTGGGAACCACTATCTACCAGGGAATCCCTTTCTTTGGTCCTCCCTTAGAAACCCACTTATGGTACATGAGCCCATTCTCCCAGCACACATCCCTTTTCCCAGAACTCAGAGAGTCACCTTCCACACTGGTGGCTAACTCCCTTAATTTTTGCAGGGATGGGTCAGCTTGCTGAGCTCTCTGTGGCTCTGCACAGGACAGTTGCCCACAACTGGGCTCTCCTCAGCCTGTAGTTGTGGTTCAGAACTGCTGCTCCTAGCTCATTCTTCAACTACAACTTATTCTGTTACTGAGGTAGGGGTTGCCTCCTGATGCACTGCCCCTTCTGTGTCCCCAGGATAAGATTTAATTACTTTGCTATGGGTAGTGACGTACAATATTGGCCCTACTATTAAAATCATTACCCTAGATTACATCCATGGGCAGGTGTGATATGACAGCCACCTCCTGTACACCCTGACTATCTTCTCAGTTTAGAAAGATCTGGGCCATTAGCACTGAGACACAGAGCCCATCACTCCTCTAATCCTACAAAACTAGTCAGATAAGATCTGTTCCTCTTGAATCAAATCCTGCTTCACTATAGAAATGGAGGCCCCAGTGTCTTTCAATCCCTGGGATACCAATTCATTCACCATCACTGGGTGCATGCACTCAGTATGCAGGCCACTATCTCCTGTGAACTCCCTGAGCTACCCTCTCCAGCTTCACTAACCCCCTTTTTTCACTTTTTGGACAATCATAAGGCAAATGCCACAGTTTCTGACAGATATAGCACCTGCATTCACCCATCTCCATGCTTTTGAGACCAGGTGGCTTCCTTTTTGTTTGTGCACAGGCTGACTTCCTTTAGGTTATCCAGCAGAGGTTCCCCTAAAACCACCTTACCTGTATGTCCCTTCCCCATTAGCTTTGTGATGTGAGGATGGTCAGCTGGATACAAATTAATCAGCCCTCTTGGCTGCTTCCCTCACAGAACTTGAAGTTCTATCCAACAACCATATTCTCAGTCCCTCAGGTACAGTTTTTGGAACTGTTCTACAAGAAATAATTTTTTTATTTCCTCTACAGATCAAGCTATTGCACCCTCTACCCAGTGTTCTAACAAGTTACTTAGGTGCACAAACATTTCAGCATAGCAGTCACCCAGTGCCTTTCTTATCCCTCTAAATTGTTGCCTATAGACCTCGGCTAACTCAAAATCTTTAAGAAAGGCATTTTTCACTTCATCATAATTCATGCAGTCCTCATTGTCCATTCTGGCAAAAGTTTCTATTGCCTTGCCTGTAAGCAGTGGTAACAGGCAAGTTATGCAAGAAGCCCTGCCCAGTTCAAATTGCCCACAGATTCTCTTGAAAGATCTGAAAAACGAATCAAGATCATTCCCCTTCTAGTGTCTGGGAAACATTTCAGAATCAATTCTGGCTTCCTGGGTCAAACCCCTCATGCCATTTCTAACAGTTTATGGTGATGCCCTCTGGGGCTGGATCTCCATCTGACTCTCATACTCATTTCATCTGAATCTCATGCTGATGCTGCCTTTCTCACTCCTCTTACTCCTCTCGCTCATGCTGGTGCTTCTTCTCTAGCTCCTCTCTCAGTTGGAAATTGTGCTGGTGCTGCTTTTCTTGCTCCTCAGCCTTTCACTTCTTAATTTCTTCCTTCACCTTAACCAGGGCAAGCTCCACCTTCAACATTTGTGCTGCATGTGCTTCTGCAGCTGCCCTAGTCAAAGGCTGTGCCTCATATGCATTCCACCTAGCCTCCATCTCACAAAAATTGGGAGGCAGTATAGGCAGTGGTTTAAGGCTCTGAGCTGCAAATCTGGTGACATCCAGCAGACCAGACCTGGGTTTGAATCCCACAGCTTCCACTTGCATACTGTGTGACCTTGAGCAAGCCACTTAACTTCCCTGTGCTCCCAGGTCACACCTGTAAACAAGCTTTCAGCTTAGTGTGCTAGTCCTGGTTAAACAACTAAAAAAAAACAAAACAAAAAAAACTTTGTCTAGCAGTAACCCCTTTTATAGCACATCCCTGGTCATGTTTTTTGAGGATGTCTATCAGTTCTATCCTAGTTTGACCCTCCTCATAGTCCAATGTTTTTCTTCGGCACAGTTCCTGCAGATTTAGTAGATGGCATCTCTTATATGGCCCCAACATAATGTCTTCTATCTATCTGTCTGTCTGTTTATCTATCTATCTATTCTTGCTTAATAAAATAAATCTGGTAGAGTATACAGTCCTCTTTTGCATAGCCTGTTCTGTGACTGGACAGAAACATAGGAACACAGAAACATAGAATTTGATGGCAGATAAGGACCACTTGGCCCACCTAGTCTGCCCACTTCCCTACCTAATGGATAAGCTGCAGATCCTAGTTAACCAACAGCCTTCCTTCTCCTACCCCCCACTAGAATTGCCTTATGTTTGTCCCATGCATTATTGACTTCTCCCACTGTTTTTGACTCCACAACCTCTTCAGGAAGACTGTTCCATGCATCCAAAACCCTCCCAGTGAAAAAATACTTCCTCGCATTACCTCTGAGCTGTCCCCCCTCTATCTTCAAATTGTGCCCCCTTGTTCTTACACGTTACTTTTTCTGAAAGATGCTACCCACTTGGACTTTGTTAATTCCCTTGAGGTACTTGAAAGTTTCTATCATGGCCCCCCCCCTCTCCCTTCTTTCCTCGAGGGTATACATATTAAGCTCCTTTAGTCTCTCTTCGTATGTCTTCCGGTGCAGATCCTGCATCATTTTGGTTGCCCTCCTCTGGACAGCCTCCACCCTGTCTATGTCTTTGTGGAGATGGGGTCTCCAGAACTGCACACAGTACTCCAGATGGGGTCTCACCAACTGTCTGTACGGAGGGATAACAATTACCTGTTTTCTACTGCTGATTCCTCTCCCTATGCATTACAGTATTCCCCCTTGCCCTTCTTACTGCCTTCTCACATTACTTGCCCACCTTTAGATCATCTGATATAACTTCCCCCTGGTCCCTTTCCATTTTTGTTGTTAGTATCTCACCCTCAACTGTGTACTCGTCCCCTGGGTTTTCGTTTCCCAGGTGCATTACTTTGCACTTCTTTGTGCTGAATCTAAGCTGCCATACATTTGACCATTCCTCCAACCTTGCCAAGTCCCTTCTCATCCTTTCCATTCCACCTTGTATATCAACCCTGTTGCAGATCTTTGTGTCGTCTTCAAAGAGACATATTTTTCCTTCCAGTCCCTCTGCAATGTCACTTACAAAGACATTAAAAAGGACCAGACCCAGGACTGAACCTTGCGGTACACCACTAGTAACCCCCCTTTCTTCACTGTGGACTCTGTTTACTATTACCCTCTGTGTCCTGTTGTCTAGCCAATGTTTTATCCAGGCTACCACCCTGAAACCCACTCCCAGAATGGCTAATTTGTTTATTAATCTTTTGTGTGGGACTGTGTCAAATGCCTTGCTAAAGTCTAGGTAGGCCATGTCCACAGCCCCTCCCTGGTCTACTACTTTGGTCACCCAGTCAAAGAAATCAATTAGATTCATCTGACATGGCCTTCCCACTGTGAATCCATGCTGCCTTTGGTCCTGTGCCCCACTGGCCTCTAGCTACTGAACAATTCTTTCCTTCAGAAGTGATTCCATCATTTTCCCTACCACTGAGGTCAAACTGACAGGTCTGTAGTTTCCTGCCTCTTCTTGCTCCCACTTTTGTGAAGGGGAATCACATCTGCCCTCCTCCAGTTCTCAGGTACCATGCCATCCTCCCATGATTTGTTAAAAAGGGTAGTCAATGGTGTTAGTAGTTCTCCCCTTAGTTCTTTTAGAATTCTGGGCTGAATCCCATCAGGCCCCATTGCTTTGTCCACCTTCAGGTTTAGGAGTTCTTTCAGAACCTTTTCTTCTGTGAGTGGACTGATATTGACCCCCCTATCCAGAGTGCTTCTATTGACTGGATTAGGTATCTCTTCCTCCTCTTCCTTTGTGAATACTGAGCAAAAGGATTCTTTCATTATCCCTACTTTTTCACTGTCCCTCTCTGCCCACTCACCCTCCTCTTTATTCAGCCTCTGTATCCCTCCCTTTGTCTTTCTTTGCTCCTTAATGTACCTATAAAATGTTTCATCCTCCTTCTTAACAGAGTTGGCTAACTTTTCCTCAGTTTGGACCTTTGCTATTCTGACTGCCTTCCACACTTTCTTCTGCTTTAACTGGTACAGTTCTCTGTCCTGCTCCTTCTGTGCATCCTTATACATCCTGAATGCTATCTTTTTCTGCTTAACCTTCCCCACCACCTCTTTTGAGAACCATAGTGTTTTTTTCTTTCATTTTGATTTGTTTATTTACTTCACGCAAAGGCTTGTTGCCTATGTGATGGCAGTTTTGATGTTTCCCCATTGTTGCTCCACCCCACCTTCTTGCCTGTTTGCTAGTGCTTTTCTGAAGCACTCTCCCATTTTGACAAAAACAGCCCTCCTGAAGTCCAGTACCTTCACTTTTGTATGGCTTGACTCTACAGCTGAGTTTATCGTGAACCACACTGTTTGGTGGTCACTTGCTCCCAGATGGCTACCCACTTCTAGATCTGAGATCCTCTCTCTGTCCCCATTTGAGAGTACCAGGTCTAAGATTGCTCCCTCCCGAGTGGGTTCTAACACTAACAGTCTGAGGCATGCCTCCTGTAGGGCATCGAGAATGGCTCTGCTCTCGGATGTGGCTGCAGCAAAGGTGCTCCAGTTAACACCTCACATATTCAGGTCCCCCATCAGCAATATCTCCTCTTTCTCTGCTATCCTAAGGATGACTGAGTGACAGGTGAGCTGGATAAGGGTCATGCGGTGGATGTTCTTTACTTGGACTTCAGCAAGGCCTTTGATTCGGTGCCTCATGGGTGACTTGGGGGAAGCTAACTGGTGTAGGGGAAGAGGAAAATGATGAACTGGATTACAAGCTGGCTGAGTGGGAGTCTACAATGGGTGGTAGTGGGAGGGGAACTCTCAACTCCAAGGCCGGTGATGAGCGGGTTACCTCAGGGCTCTGTGCTTGGACTGGTATTATTTGAGGTCTTCATATCAGACATTGCACACGGGATGGTGAGCAAGGTAGGTCTGTTTGCAGATGACACCAAAATGGAAGCAGTGGTGGATAGAGTGGAGGGATGGAAATGGCTGCAGGGAGAAGTAAACAAGCTAGAGGAGTGGTCAGAGAGGTGGCAGCTGGGGTTCAATGCAAAGAAGTGTAAGGTTTTGCACTTCGGAGCGAAGAACCCAAGAAGAGAATACTGGCTGGGAGGGGTTAAGCTGGGGCTCACTGAGAAGGAGAAGGACCTTGGGGTAATGGTAACAGGGACCATGAATAACACTGCCTAGTGCAGGAGAGCAGTTGCAAAAGTGAACAAAATGCTGGGTGCATAGCGAGGATGTTTTCGTCCAGGTGAAGAGAGATGATCTTGCCCCTTTACATGTCACTAGTTAAGCCACACTTGAAGTATTGTATGCAGTTTTGGAGGCCATACCTGAAGTGTGATTTCAGGCTACTGGAAGGGGTGCAGAGGAGGGCAACAAAGATGATATGTGGAATGGAAGGGAAAGACTATGAGAACAGGTTGGGAGATCTGAATATGTACACCCAGGAGAACAGAAGGGACAGGGGGGACATGATAGAGACATTCAAGTATCTGAGGGGAATCAATAAGGATGGGGCAGATGGGGGCACGGGCTAAGACTAGAGGGGGGAAGATTTAGGAGGGAAATGAGGAGACACTATTTCACGGAGAGGGTGGTAGCAAAATGGAATGCACTACCAGAATGGGTGGTATCATGTAAATCTATGAACAGCTTCAAAAGGGCATGGGATAGGGAACAGGGGAGAGTGAGGGTGGGGGAAGTGGGGGGCGGCATTGGGATAACAAAGGAGAGGGGGTGGAGTAGCTGCAAACTAGGGGTTCTAGCTGCACCTTGAGCAGACTTAGAAAGACTGTGTGGTCTGTTTCTGCTGGCACATTCATATGTTTGTATTTCCTTGTCCATTTCCTCCCCCTGAGATGGGGTCTGTACACAACCCCTGTACAGATTGTAGTGCCATTTCCAGTCTCCAGGGTGCCCCACAGTGCCTCTTCTCCTCTCTGTTTACTCTTTAGTTCTGTTACTTTGATTCCTTCCCTTACACAGAGAGCTACTCCTCCTCCTCCTCCTCTTCTACTCTCCCTGTCCCTCCTGTAGATTGTGTGCCCTGGTATGTTGACATCCCAGTCATGGTTCTTTGTGTACCATGTTTCTGTGACTGCCACGATATCCAGGCATCCCTCTTCCATTAAGGCCACCAGTTCATGGAACTTGTTACCTAGACTACTGGCATTGGTACTCATTACCCACCATTTTTTGATGACCTTACCCCTTTTTGCCCCATCCTTGTCCTTACTGCCTTTGTCTTTTTCTCCAATTACCCCTGCCCTTCTCTCTGTCTATCGACTTCTCTATTTTGGTGTTTACCTCACTAACTACTCTGATTTTTGAGGGGGGGCTAGGATTTCCCCTTTTTCTTTTCAGTGCCCCCCCTTGGCTAGTTTAAATGCTTTCCAATGAAGCATTTAAACCTATCACTAAGTATCCTGGTTCCCCTCCTGGATAGATGCAGACCATCACGCCAGTATAGGCCTACATCCTTCCAGGTGGACCCCCAGTTCCCAATGAAGCCAAAACCCTGAGCTCTGCACCAGTTTTTCAACCACTGATTGAATCCCATGGTGAGGAGCACCCTAGCCTCATCCATACCATAGACAGACAGCACCTCCGTGAAGGTTACCAGGCGTGCTACTTGTCTAAGGCCCCTCCCCAACTCCAAAAACTCCTCCTGCACTGCTCTGATCCCTTTCCCAGCCAGGTCATTTGTCCCTAGAGGGACAATGACATCCAGCTCCCTCCCCGTGCAGCTGCTCCCATGTTACTGAGGATTCGTTTCCTGTCCTTTTAAGCCATGTCACCAGGCAGGCACCTTACCTTCCTCTCCCCTCCCTCCCCCAGTTCTCGCCTCCTATCAATGGAGTCCCCCACCAGGAGTTATTTCTTTCTCTGTGTGGTCCCATGCCACCCTCCTGTGGGTCTCCTTTGTGGAGGTTCCCAGTATCCTCCTTGGTCTCCACTGTGGGTGCCTCCACAGAGGAACCGCACTCTGCCAGAATGGCATATGAATTGTGGAGAGGTACAACTGGAGGGATGTGCCTCTGTTCCACCACCCTCACCCTCCCTGAGCTCACTGTGATAACCTTTATACTGAAAATCTGTTTCAGGTCCCACCTCTTGCCTCCAGTTTTGGCAAGCTAGTCTCTCACTGACTCAGCCTGCCAGTGTCAACAGCTCTCTCAACCATTTTGGTAGCCGTCACCACTCAGCACATACACTCTCTCAGAGTATCTCAAGGTCTGAATCCATCCAGAGTCACTTCTCACACAGTACAGCACTCCTTGCTCAAGGGCTGATGACCCACCCCCTCTGCCACAGTTAAGATCTTCTTACTTTAGAAACAGATTATGGTAATGGTAGCATTCTATTTAAAGGCAGAAACACAGTCTTTATCAGGCTTGAAACATTTAGCTGTACCTCAAAGGACCCAGTCATGGAAACATTAAGTATGAAAGTAAAATAACATTTCAGTACTTCAGTACCTTTACACATAATACAGGATTCTACACAAATACTTTGGGAAACAGTAATTCTACAGAAATAGAAAATATTTTTTTCACACAGCAGAAAGAAACACAGAAAAATGTTAATACACTTTCTAATTTTCCTAGAATATGGAGTCTTACCCACACGACACTTTAATGAATCAGGGGAGACTCAAATCTTAGCTGTTCATAGTCCCAAACCTGACTGTCTCTTTCAGGCTCTGCCAGACCTTAACACCTTCCAGCTGCCCCCATGACACATCATCCAGTATGTCATTTGGACATCATAGATTCAACATTCTTTGTGCTTCAAAGGTTAGAAAACTGATCTGAATGGGACTTTGGACAAATACATCAGTTTTTTGTTCAAGACAAGTCTAGCACACAAGAATGTTTGGTTTAGCTAGCAGCTACCTAACATGAAAAGACACTTTCTAAGCTCTCCCATAAATTGTCCAGGGATCTTGCAATGATAAAGGACAGAACAAATAGTAAATTGCTTTCAGAGCCAGTGGGGCTGTCTGATGAGAATCTTGACCTTTTTCCCAGGCATGTCAATTTTTTCCCTGTAGCTGCTAAATTCTGATGCCCATGTAGAAAGAATTGATTAAAATAAAAAAAAGAAAACACAGTGACAGGTATTCACAGCAAATTGTTACACAATGCATGCTTGAAGCTGCTCACTGTTTCTACTCCCACGACCTCTGTAGCAGACTATTCTTGATGTCGACTGCTCTTTTAGTGAAGTATTACTTCTTTACAACCCTCTTAAACATTCCCTTTCCAGCTTAATTTCATGCCTTCTGGTTCTGGTGTGCTTCCTTGTTTGAAGTAGACTCCCCTCCTGTACCACATTCACCTCTGTGAAGTCCTTGTTGGTCTCTATCATGTCCCTCCTCTCCCTACTCTCTTCTAGGGTGTACGTGCTGAGATCTCTCAGTCTCTCCCTGTAGGGCTTTTGATATAACTTCTGCACCATTTTAGTTGTTCTCCCTTGGACTGTCTCCACCCTGTGCATGTCCTTTCTGAAGTGTGGCCTCCAGAACTGGACACAATGCTCCAGGTGGGGGTTTCACCAGCAAGCAATACAGTGGCAACACCACCACCCACCCACCTCCTGCTGGAGATGACTTTCCTTATACATCCCATCATCCCACTGTCCCTACACACTGCTTTGTCATAATGTCCTGCCACTTTGATGTCATCAGCTATGATAACTCCAAGGTCCTTTTCCGGTTTAGTCACTGTCAGTACCTTCCCCCATCTGATACTTATCACCTGCATTCTTTGCCCTAGCTACTTGATTTTGTAGCTTTTGGCATTGAACACCAACTGTCATGCTTTTGACGCTCCTTAAGTTTCCTAAGATCTCTATAAATTTTCTCCACCCCTTCTTGAGTTTCCTTCCTATTACAAATTATGGTGTAATCTGCAGAAAGGTATGGCCTTTCTTTCAGTTCTTCTGCAATGTCGATTATGAAGACATTGAAGAGGACTGGTCCTAGTACCGAGCCCGGTGGCATACGACTGGTCACTCTATCATCATTATTGCCATTAACCACCACCTTCTTTCTCTTATTTGGTAACCAGTTTCTAACACAATTCACCACTTTAGATTCCACCCCTAGGCTGCACAATTTATTTATCAGTCTTTTGTGTGGCACAGTTTTGAAGGCATTGCTAAAGTCCAGATATGCCACATCCACTGCCCTCCCCGATCTATTTCCCTGATCACCCAATCAAATAAATCAGTCAGACTCATCTGGCATGACCTCTGCCCTGCGAATCCATGCTGCCTGTGGTCTTGCAGCCCACTGGAGTCAACGTACTCTACAAACCTTTCCTCTAACTGGGTTTCCATTAATTTCCCCACCACTGAGTTGAGACTGACTGGCTTACAGTTGCTGGCCTCCTCCCTACTACCTGTAGTTGCTAGCCTCTTCCCTACTGCCGCCTTTATGTAGTGGGGCCATATCTGCTCTCCTCCAGCCCTCTGGAACCATGTCTGTTTCTAGACAGCTGTTGAATAAGGCCATCAGTGGGGCAGCTAGCACCTTCCTGAGTTTCTTTAGTACCCTTGAGTGTATCACATCCAGTCCCATAGTCTTGTCCACTTTCAGAGCTGCAAGTCCCTTCAGGTCTCTTTTCTGTGGAAATGAACCTGTGTCCACCTCCTCCTCTTCAATTACTCCTGCTGCTCCCCTGGTAGTTCATCCCCCTCATCCCTCCACTTTGGAGACTGAGTAGAAGAACCTGTGCAGGATATCTTCTTTTTCTTGGTCCTCTTCTGCACAGTACCCTCCCCCACCCTCCTTATCCTCACTATACCTCTAATTGCTTCCTCTTCTCACTGATGTACATGAAGAAAATCTTATCCCCTCTAGCTACTTCATTGGCTGTCCTTTTCTCTGTTTGTGCCTTGCTTCACTCACTATTGCTCCTCTCTGTTTTACATAGATACATAGAAATTGTCAGCAGATAATGATTGCTAGGCCAGCCTAGTCTGTCCGTAAACATGGTACACCTCCCTGTCTTCCTAATTCTGAGTTTCTTTATATCTTCTGAATGCCAATCTTTTTTCCATCACCACCATGGCCACTTCCCTATAGAACCATAACAGTCTTTTTTTTCCTTCTGCTTTTACTCACTTTCCTTCATGTAGAGACTGGTTGCCTTAATTATGTCCTGTCTTATTTTTCCATACTGCACCTCTACCCCTCCAAGGCAAACCCCTATAGGGCAGTATCTGAGGCAGTCTCTCATTTCTTAAAATCCACCCTCCTAAAGTCCAGGCCCTCATCCTTGTGTGGTTTGCCTCTATACCTGTTTTAATGTTAAACCACACTATATGGTGATCACTGGTACTTAGGGGAATGTCCATTGTGATGTCTGAAATGTCATCTCTGTTTGTAAGTACCAGGTCCACCACTGTCCCATCCCTAGTGGGTTCATTGACTAGCTGCCTGGGAAAAGGCTCTTGTAGGGAGCCAAGGATGGCCCTACTTCTTGATGAAACTACAGTTGGAAGATTCCAATCCACATCTGACAGATTGAAGTCATCAACTAGTGGCACCTCCCTCTTACTTGCCATCCTGTTGATGGCTTCCCCAGATGCCTTATTCTACTCCTCTCCTTGTGCTGGAGGTCTGTATACCACCCCTGTATGGATAGCATCTCCAATGCCTGTCTCCAGGATAACCCACAGCACCTCCAGCCCTTTCTTTTCCTCTGGGTGCCCCTGCACTTCCATGGCCTCGATTCCCTCAGTACATATAGTACCACCCTTCCTCCTCATCTCCCTGCCATGTCTCTCCTAAACAGAGAGTAGCAAGACATGGCCATGTCCCAGTCATGGTGCTCAGTGCACCATGACTCTGATATGACCACCAAATCCAGGCTAGCCTCCTCTATGATATGCTCCAAATCAAAATTTTTATTTTTCAGATTCCTTGCCTTGGTGCATATGGCTCCCAATACCATTCTCCCTTCCTGCTTGCTTCTTTTTCCCCTGCCTTTGCTGTTTTCTGATGCTCTCCTGATCCACCTCTTCCCTTGTTACCTTCTTTGTAATCTGTCTCCTCTATGCCTTCCTTCTTGCTTCTATAATTTATGCCCCTCTTTTCTCCAGCTTTGTCCCCACCTCTGTCTTCTTGCTCCCCTGCCTGGGGGAGTTTGCTCCCCTTGGGCCCTCCCTCTTTGCTGCTTGATCATCTAGTGGGGCAGTTGTTGCCTCCCTTAGTTCTACAATGTTGCACCCTAGCTAATTTAAAGGCTCATCAGAGTAGCATTTAATCCTCCCACTAAGGACCGTAGGTGCCCCCAAAGAAGCCCATACATTCCCAGGTTGTCCCCCAGTAGCCAGTGTAGCCAAAGCCCTCCTCCATGTATCATGCAGTCAACCAATTGTTGAAAGGCTTGATGTGGAGTGTCCTTTCCTCTCCCTGGCTTTATACAGGCAACAACTTGACAAATGTCACAGTGTTTGCCAACTGCTTGAGGCCACATCCCAGCTACCTGAAATTTCCTTGTACTTCCCCTACCCTGTCCCTTTCTAGGTAATTTGCCCCCAGGTGGACAATGACATCTAGCTCCTCCATCTCCTGCTGCTCCAGTGATCCTCTGAATCTGCTCTCCATCCCTCCATGTTGAAGCACCTCTTAGGCATTTAATTTCCCTCTCTCTTTCTCACCCACTTCAAAGTCTATCCACCTGACAATGTTATATTGTTTTTGTTTATATTTTTGTTTTTATGCCCCCGTCAGTCTCCCACATCCACACTCCTTCAGAAGACACCAAAGCACCCGTCTGCTGTTGTCCCTGCCTCACCTGTGCACTGGTGCTCAGGTCCATCCCCCATCAAGCCTTGACTGTATCCTCCCAGGTGAGAATGAGGTAGAAGATGGACCCTCAAAGTATTGGGTGCATCAGGAGACTGTATCAGCTGACAGGTAGGCAGGATCTGAAGCAGTGCCAGGAGCTCCATCATCCATATCGTGGGGCCATTTTCCCTGTTTTCTTCCCTGAGGACATCAGCACACAGAGGAGACCCAAGGGAGCGCATGTACACAGAGGCATAGCACCCCGTCTGGGTCCCTGCCAACATCCGACCCTTACCTTGATGTCCCTGACTGCACTTCCACCTCTGGTCACCTAAGTGGCAGTATTGCAGTGGGATCAGCAACCCTTCCTCCCCAGAGCAGGTGAGTGTCCTGTACGATGCTATCAATGCTCCTTCCCTGGTTGGCCCCTGACATCCTTGATCTTGGTCCCAAACTCGGGTCACAGGCATCACGTGCGGTAGCACTACTGCTGCACCACCAGGCAGGCCATGTTATATTTATTTTTCCTGTACTGAAAATTCAGAACAAGCTGCTGCCCCCCAGTGTTTTGGGACAGTAGTGCCCCTTCCTTAAGGTAGAAAGGTGTCCATTTCCTGATGTTCCCACCAAATGTACTTTCACTTAAAATCGTATTCTTTTTGATTTGTCCAGGAATTCTGACCATTTTCATTCCTTTTGTTCCTCTGATTATATTTTCTATCAACCTACAAAAAGCATTCAATAGCATGGATTCTCTGCACATCCTTACAGTAGATTCTAATTTGGGTCATAGTCCTGTTTGTTGTTGGAAAACTCAACCCCCCATGCACTAGCTGGAATATGCCCTGGCACTGGTCAGTCCAGCAGTTGGAAAGGACCTAGAATGGCCCAACTCTCACTTAAGGGCTGCCTCAGGAGCCTCATCCTCTCATTCCCAATACTGGCATACACCCCTTTCCCCATCTTCATTGTAGGGCCGAGAGGGGACCTATAATGCATAGTAGGACCTTAATCTTCTGGAGATCTCACTCAAAGTCTGGAACAACACCATACTTGTTATATTCTGGGCCAGTGGGTGGGGTGACCACATAACTTCTGAAAGGTAACCTCTAGATGACCTTCACCTCTTCTGTTCCTGACAGTGAAGAGCTCAGCCTCAACAAGAAAAGGCCTGCAGGCCTTGGGGCTGCCAGGCACATACAGCAACATTGTGCACAAACTTCTCCCCAAATAAGCATGCACTGAAGATCTAAGCACCACAGAAACAGGTGCGTTTAGAAAGTAGTTAAGCCTACATAGTATAAGCAGTTTCTTATTATGCTCCTTATAGAGAGCAGAGCAATCTTCCATGGCACTAGGTGATCTTTTTCCACTTGGGGAGCTGCACAAATGTACCAAGGCAGATGAAGAGGATATAGAGAAAGAAAAAATCTCCAATAGGGAGAGAAAAAACAGAATTAGTCACTCAGTCAGTCTTTATTTAATCAGGTGAAACACCATTGAGGTAACTCATTTACAAGGTGGACCTGGACATACTGTAGGTCATGAAAACAGTAACCAGGGAAGTTAAGGTGCATGTATGATAGGATAACAGTATTTGATCAAAATATAATGAAGTAGAGAATACAGTTGGTACAAGATAGTGCAGATACATACTGTAGTTACATTCTAAATACAAGTGAAAAGTACGGTGAGGGGCGAGGGCTAGAGGGACAGTCAAAGGTCACAGTAAGTGAAAGACCCATAGTCTGAGATATCAGGTAGTAAGGTAAAACAATTACAGTGCTGTTTAAAGGAGCGTACCAGTAGCATTTTGAAAGTGGATAGTTTTTTGGGTAATACTACATTCAAAGTTTTTTGGAGTTTGTTCCACAGTGAAGAAAAAGCATGGTTTATAGATGATCGGCCAAAAAGCTTGTACACTTTAGGAATGGTGAGTGAGATATACGACAGGCTTCTTAATGAGTATCTACCTGCAGTGCATGTAGGCCGACACTCTGCTATATATTGTGGAAGTTTCTTAGTAAGAGCCCTAAAGGTCCAAAGTACAGCATTTTTTTTCCTCTTGAATTTGAGGGATGTCCAGCCTACCAAAGAGTACAGAGAACAATGATGGGTGGAGTATGGTGCACCTGAGATAAATCTTATTGTCCGGTGATAGAGGGTGTCAAGTTTTGATAACATTGAGCTAGTTCCCTGACCATAAATGAAGTCAGAGTAATCCAAAAGTGGGATAAATGTGCTTTGAACTAACCTAGCTTTTGTAACTTGGGTAAAGAGAAGCCTAATGCAAAAAAAGAGACCTAGCCTCTGTTTAAGTTTTTTGACAGTTCTTCAATATGGTCAGCGAATGACAGTTTGTGGTCAATCCAAACCCCAGGTATTTGAATTTAGCCACAAAGTCTATGGACTTCCTTACCAGTGTAGTTATTTGGGGAACTAAACCTAATGTCCAGGGATTAACAACTGGAGAGAAAAACATTGCTTTAGTTATTTTGGCATTTAATAAAAGCTTTTGATTTAGAAGATTAAGCTGCAAATGAATACATTCCTCTTTAAGGTCCTTGATGGCTAGTTCAGATATTTTTAACAAGTTTTCTATTGTACATTAGCTAGTAAGTTAAGGATCTGGGAATTTATTCCTGTTTTTCACTTTTAAGCGCACGTGCGATTTAAAAGGTTTGTAGATTGTCATTATGATGTCTTTACCTGGCAGAATTAAATGCCAGGATGTGGCCTTCCCTTTAGCCAGACTGTCTGAGGTTGCTGTAGTAGAGCAAAGTGCTGGAGCTCAAGTGGTCAGTGGATTCTAACTAATACTTGGAGATGTATAGCCTGTATTTGGACATTTTTGAACTGTTTGTGGACTATACAGCCTTCACAACATTTTGCAATTTGAATGATACTTCTTCTGTATTTTCATACATGTCTACACTTTGGAATCTATTTGCAAAAGGGTGTAAATTCCACAAGAAAGGCACATATCCCTTCCTGCGCAGCTCCACACATGTGAACAGGTGCGCACTGGATGGTATTCACTATCGCTGGCCACCTGTTCATGGCCCTGCCCCCTGGCACATAGCCGTGCATTGCTGGATAGGGGCTGCATGGGCTGGAGTGTGGGACCCAGGCAGGCATCCAATCAGATGCCTGTTCTGAGTCCCAGAGTGTATCTCCAATGCATGCATGTGGGGGGATCCTGAACAGGTGTGGAACTCCATGCAATGAAAGGAACACTGTCTGCTCCCATCAAGATTATCTGCAGTGGAATGGTCCTAGGAGTGGCAGTGCAGAGGATGGTAGTGATCACCCACCAAGAGTGTGTCACATGCCACTGAGGCACACCACTCACCCTCCCACTGTGGACACAGGGACAAGTCAAGTGTCCACCATCCCCCCTCCCCTTGTATTGTAACATCTATTCTTCCTTGTAAATCTAGTATCTAGTGGTCCCCTCCTTACGCCCTAGCCCCTTATAATGTATCATTCCTTTCATCATGGTCTAGCAGCCCCCCTCCCTATCTCTGAACCCCTTGTAATGTATCATTCCTTCCTGGTGGTCTAGCAGATTCTCTACTCCAACAGGTATCTCCCTACCTCCCTGTTCCTCCCATTCCCACCCCTAAGTCAGTGACTGGCACAGCCCTCCACTTTCCACCATGGCTGGTCGCCAAGTGAGATGTCAATAAGTGCATATTCTAACTGCTGATTGTACAGTACATGCTCATTTACATCTCAGATGGTGGCTGGACATGGTGGAGAGTGGAGGGCTGTGCCAGTTGCCAGCTTGGGGGATAGCCGGGGGGGGGAGCGGGGTGGTGGGGCAATACATGTGGGGGTGGAGGGTCCATTAGATCCACCAGGTAAGGAATGATCATACACTACAAGGGGTTCAGGGATAGGGAGGGGAGCTCCTAAAACACCAGGGAAGGACTGGGTCCTCACCAATCACCCAAAGAGAGTCAAAAATCTCAAAGTTTTCCCAGATGACTTGAGTGACCACTCCCCGGTCCTCTGCGAATGGTCAGCAAAGTATGCTAACCCCCCCAGCTTATGAACAGCAGGGTTCTCCATAAAAGAGGACTAGAGTCATTCAAACATCACATAGTCAATGCTGATTGTAGCTTCCTGGACTCGATTCCTGATGTAGACCTTGCCCTGGACTGCTTCATTAAAGATTTCAATACAACTGCAGACACATGTGCACTATATAAAAAGTGAATGATTCAAGGCAACAGATCATAATGGCTTACACCCCAGGTGCAGGATCTAATAAGATAAAGGGACCAACCTTGGAGCAGGGCCAGACCCACAAGGACCCCACAGCATCATCAGAACTATAAAGCTGCTAGGAACAAGTGCACAAAAGAAATAAGGCTATCAAAGGCCACCTATAACAGACACAAAGCTGGGGGGATAGCAGAAAGTTCTGAAACTCCCTAATGGAAGTCTTAGGCAAGGAAAAAAAATCTTCTCATACAGTAATCTCACAAAATAATACCAATATAACAGATCCCATTGAAATAATACATCTCTTCAATGAAATATTCACTGACCTAAGCCACATCCTAGCCATTCTGGACTCCACAGCCCAATCTCCACCCCTCTCATGGATGAGCCCAGTCAAGCTCCTACCACCTAATCCTGCCCAATATTCTATTTTAAAACTGTCTCAGTATCTGCTATCCTCCACTATGTTAAACGAATCCTAGGCAAAACAAGGATGGGTAGCAGCTCTATTGATATGAAGCTACTAGCTTCTGTGATTGAAGTATTAGCCCTTCCAATAGCCAAGATCTTTAATCACTCACATAGGTATGCACAGTCCCTGAGGGTCTGGAAATTAGCACTTGTAACCCCTGCGTATAAAGTGGGAATTTAAACCTGCCACCTCAAACTAGTGGCCCATTTCAATTCTCTACTCACTTTCCAAAGCCCTTGAGAAAATAGTGGCTGAGCAGCTGGTAACCTACATTAGCCAGCATAACATACAGTGCCAGCAACAGCACGACTTCGGAAAACAACATAGTACCATCTCCACTTTATTAAAGTATACCAACTTTTCACATCAGGATCTTGATAATAGCCAAATGGTGTGCCCCATCTTTATAGACTTAATGAAGGCCTTTGACCTTGTTAACCATTCCCTTCTCCTTAACAAATTCTCCAGGTTAAGACTGTCCACTGATGCTGTTACCTGGTTAAAAGGCTACCTAACTGGATGGTCACAGTGGGTAAAGATAAATGGGACCATGTCCAATTCATGTCCTGTCACAGTGAGGGCACCCCAGGGCTCAATACTTGGATCCCTACTTTTCAGTGTGTTAATCAATTACCTTCCCCTGGTATGCCTGGACTCACAGGTCCTCCTCTAGTTGGACAATGCAGTAATCTAGACTCAATAGAGCTGCCAACAAGAATTAACACTCAACCTTCAGAGCAACTTCTTGGCCCTGGAATAATGGTTTTCCTACATTATGTTGCTGCTAAATTACAAGAAATCCAAAACATTGCTGATCACATGTCACCAAAACAAGAACAAGTTCCAACCCTTTGCTATCCTTAACTGGGAAAGCAAAGCCCTGGAACAGATCAAAACTTTCAAAAATCTAGGTGTCTACCTTCAGTAGATAACTATCTCTCTTTTGCACACCATGTCGACCAAGCAGTAAAAATGATAAATAAAAAAATAGGCATGCTTTATAGACACAAACCGTACGTGACTGAGAAGGCTAGATGGCTAGCAGTCACCTCTTCAGTCCTTCCTAAATTCTATGTTTATATTGACCTAAAGGTGGGCAAGCAATGTGAGAAGGCAGTAAGGAAGGCTGGGGGATACTGGGATGCATAGGAAGAGGCATCAATAGTAGGAAACAGGAAGTTGTTATCCCTCTGTACAGACAGTTGGTGAGACCCCATCTGGAGTACTGTGTGCAGTTCTGGAGACCCCATCTCCGCAAAGACATAGACAGAGTGGAGGCTGTCCAGAGGGTGGCAACCAAAATGGTGCAGGGTCTGCACCAGAAGACATACAAAGAAAGACTAAAGGAGCTTAATATGTATACCCTTGAGGAAAGAAGGGAGAGGGGACATGATAGAAACTTTCAAGTACCTCAAGGGAATCAACAAAGTCCAAGAGGGTAGCATCTTTCAGAAAAAGAGATGTGCAAGAATAAGGGGGCACAATCTGAAGATAGAGGGGGGACGGCTCAGAGGTAATGTGAGGAAGTATTTTTTCATGGAGAGGGTTGTGGATGCATGGAACAGCCTCCCTGAGGAGGTCGTGGAGTCAAGAACAGTGGAGGAATTCAAGAATGCATGGGACAGACATAAGGCAGTCCTAGTGGGGGGTAGGAGGAAGTAAGCTGTTGGTTAACTAGGATCTGCAGGTTATCTGTTAGGTAGCAAATTGGGCAGACTAGGTGGGCCAAGCGGTCCTTATCTGCCATCAAATTCTATGTTTCTATGTTTCCTAGGCTATGGGCTAGTAGTCTACGGTGCAGCCACAGACTCAGTTCTTTGTGGAGTAAAGGTCACACTTAGCAAAGTGTGTCACCTAGTCCTAACTGCTGATAGATTGATGACACCTGTGAACTCTACATTAATACAGGATGGCTACCTCTTGACCTACCTATCAAGTAATAAATGCGCCTACTTGCAAAAAAGACCCTCCTTAGTCTCGCCTCCCCTTCTCTTAAATTACTTATCTGCCCAACACATCACAAACACTCCACCTGGAGTGACCTCAGGAAATCCTACAAGTACCTTTTAGTAGGATCAACCTGGCTAAGTGCTCCTTCTCTGTTAGATCACTGACTTGTCTAAATGAACTCCCAACTGCTATGCTGGACTTGCTTGCCCCTGGTCATTTAAATTTGCATTGAGAAAGTACCTAATGTAACCCCCTTAAGGGACTACATCATCCAACTCACCCATCCTTCCTCTCCCCCTCATCCCCCCTACACCTGCCCACTTTCTCCCCCCCATTTCCTCCTATGTTCCTGACTACTCTGACAATGCTACCTTGTAGTGGCTGTTTATTTGTTTCTAGATAAAATAAAGGTCTTTTTGTTGAAATGCTCATCCAAATTATTGTATTGCTTGTGTCTCATCCAAATGGTGCTCTGTAATGTATAATGTAGAACCTTTGTAAATGAGCCCCAGCTCAAAGGGGCATCTCCAAAATATTAATAAAGATAAAATAAGATAAAGATGTAACACTACAGGGATTGGTGCTGGGGGTAACACTTGAGTGTCTGTGGAACTGCTCCTGTATGGGATGATCCTGGCGACCGTAGTGGCTACAGTGCTTGGTGTGTGTATGGGTCGGCCACATAACCCAGTTATGGCAGGGTCCTCCCTGTCATATCTCCCACACCCCAGTACATGGCACTCCATGTAATTTTGCACCTTTGTGAATCATGCAGAGTGCAGGCATGCTTCTGACACTCACTGGCCCACCCATGGTGCATAGCTGCCCGAGTGGACTGGGAATCTGATGCACATCTGGCTTGCGTGTAGATTTGTGAATGCCACTGGGGATTCATGGGACCCCCACTGCATGGCTTTCATGCATAGGATTGCCTGCATGCTCAAAATATGTGGCCCATAGACATAGTGAATACAGGCCTTTGCTAGCACTTGGTGTGATTAAAACACTAAAGCTACAACTCTTGGTATACCACTTCATTATTTCACAATGCTCATTTTGTGATGCAAGGAGTGCATTTATTCTGACAAGCACCTGTACTCTTCAGGGCTAGCCACCCTCTAAATGAACCCATTTCCATGGTGCTTGTCCCTGTGTGCATGTGTTTAGAGAGAATCATTCTGAGCTGCATATTCAGATGACAGCCAGGAATGTGTGTATACTTGATGGAACACAGAAGTGATTTTTGCACCCAGTTTGATTAGAGCTACTGATCCAAATAAAGGCAATGCTATTGGCATACCCACTGAACTTAATAAATAAAAAAAAATAAAGTAAAATAAAAAGCTGCAAGGGAAATTAGTTTGAGGGCAAGGAAGTGAGATCTTAGCAGGATACAGGAAAAGCATTTTGCTTGGAATGACAAAGAACCTTTGTGCGCAAACACCAAGGCAAGAGTTACCCCAAAGGGCATTTGGCTGGGAAGCCAAGTTTCAAGAAAATACAAAATTGCACATGCCCACACAATGCAAAGCATCATGGGCTGCATATGCAAATCACCACAGAATGTTATGTGGGTTCAACTTTAAGCAGAATTCCATGGTGCTGAAAGGCCTCTCACACAGTTTTCAAAGGGTGCTAACAGATGACATAGACACGTATTTCGTCTTACCAGGACTCATCAGTATGCCTCATCTGTTTGACACCCCAATGGAATGAACCAGCTACCCTAAGACAGTCTGTCTGGGTTATGTTGTGGTGAACCCATTAAAAAAAAAACTGTTTAAAAGACAAAGAACCTCTGTGCGCAAACACTGAGGCAAGGGTTACCCCAAAGGGCATTTGGCTGGGAAGCCAAGTTTCAAGAATGCTTGGAATGGCTTCCCATTTTTCAACATAGAAAATGAAAAGCTAACGAACTACTGAGTGGCAGATGTGGAGTCAGAGTGTCATAATTTAAAAAGTACCTCTTTATTAAACTTGAAAGGCTGCTTTTCAGCAAAATTATTATAATGTGCAGCACAACCGGTCTTGTTCAACATCTTCATAAGTAACATCACAGAAGAACTTAAAGGGAAGGTATGCTTTCTTGTGGATGACATCAAGATCTGTCATAAGGTGGCTACTTAAGAGGAGGTGAAGAAAATAAGTAGGGATGTTAGAAAACTTGAGGAGTGGTCAAGGGTATAGCAGCTGGGGGTCAGGTTTTCTGAGGTTCCCTACTTATTAGAAAACTTGAGGAGTAATCAAGGGCATGCCAGCTGGGTTTATTGCCACAAAGTGCAAAATCATTCACTTGGGGCATAGAAACCACAGGAGCTGAGTATAAAATGGGGGGTGGGAGTAGTGTCAGCCACTAAGCAGGAAAGGGATCTTGGGGTTATAATATCTGATAAACTAAAAGTTGCAGGACAGTGTAACAGTGCAGTGGTAGGGTTAGTGGGATGCTGGGGTGAATAGTGAGAGGTATGAAAAGCAGCAGGAGG
Source organism: Neoceratodus forsteri (assembly GCA_016271365.2). NCBI lineage: Eukaryota > Metazoa > Chordata > Ceratodontiformes > Ceratodontidae > Neoceratodus > Neoceratodus forsteri. Next base: position 1,178,696,284 of record CM028131.1, read on the forward strand.
GAGGTGGCATTACCATGGTGTATATCATTGTTGAGACCACACCTGGAATATTGTGTACTGTTCAGGAGGTCACATCTCAGAAAAGACATAGACAGCCCTAAGGCAGTCCAGAGGAGGGCAACTGAAATGATACAGTGGTTGTATGAGAAACCAGATGTGGAGAGACTGCTGGATCTTATCATGTACACCTGGGGGGGGGCTTGATAGAGATCTTTAGGAGTGAACAGGGTATAGGAGAAGAGCCTGTTTCAAGTGAAGAAGTATCAAAGAACAAGAGGGCATGCAACAAAGCTAGAAAATGGAAATTTAGGAGGGAAATGAGGAAACAGTACTTCACTGAAAGAGTCATAGATGCCTGTAACAGCCTGCTACCAGAGGTATTAGGGGAAACAGTTGGGAGTTCAAACATACATAGGATTGTCATGGGGAATACTGGTAAGTAAAAAGGGGGGGTTACTGGAGACTATTTAGGGTTTGCTGAGACAGACTAGGCAATGAACAACTGGGTAGACTGGGTGGGTCAAACAGTCCTCTTCTGCCAATTAATTCTATGTTTCTAGGTGTCTATGTTTCATTAGTAGCCTCAAACAATAGCTTGAGAAATGCCAAGTATCTAGGAGACCTTGCATAACTAAAACCCCTTATAGTGGCCTTGAAGGATTCCATCACAGTGAGGAACAGGAAACTGCACCAGCATTATACTCTAAGACACTTATGTAGCTGATTATTAAAGAGGACCTGATCAAACATTAGGAAATAACCGAAGAAATTTATCAGATTAAAAGTAAGCTGCAAAAAATAAAATGATCAGATTAGCATTCAGGGACTGCATAAGCATTTAAAAACTAAATTCTCGAAGTGTGAGAAAGAACTAATCCAGAGGAAGCTAAGTAAGCCTGCTAGGGATGATCAAGACTACAAAGCTGGTGACTTCTATTCCTGGGGGAAGAATAAGAGATTAACTACTGTTGTGCCTGGGTTATGCCCCTGTCATCCCACATACACCTTACACTGTATTCCTGGTCTATTATACTGTGATACTGCTATTTTGCACTAAGATGTAGATTTAGGCACCCATTGTATAAGCATGAGTGCCAGGAATGTGCTTTGCTGCTAATGTATGCTAAGGTTTACATCTTTTAGAGGATTATATTATACATGATTATTATACCTCACTATAGTGCATTATGTTTGTCTTTTACATATATTCTATATATAATCTATCTAATCACTGAGAAGAGGACTCTTATGGATTGTTAGTGATTACTGCATATGCTTATATTCTCATATAATTATATGTAGTGCGTGTTTTACACTTAGGCAAATATGCCACGTGTAGTAGTTGCCTGTCAGCACTTCTCTTTGTCTAAGCTTCATGCTGAGAGAGACATATTCTGGTTGCAGCCATGTAGAGTGCTGAAACGCAGGAGTGGTTTCAGTGGAAGAGGCATGAGCAGAGGCAGCCAAAAGGGTGAACGCACAGTAGTGCTGAACAACAGCACAAGAGTAAGCCACACCGCAGGCCTGCATGGGTGAAACCCCATGTGAAAACAGACTGCACAGTGACCCAGACAGGCCTGAGAAGCCAAGGAGTGAGCACAGGCTGCTGGCCATATGGCTGGCCACGTACCGTGAGGCAGAGGCCCTGGAGGGCATGCACACCTGACCACACTAAGGAGGTGCACTGGGACAGTATGCATTACTGGTGCAGCATTCCTGATAAACAGACCAAACACTGTCCAGACCCGGTGAGTGAGCAGACATGAACATGGACCATACAGGCAGGTAATGCTGAACAGCCAGTCCCAGTGCTGACCATACACTAGAACCCCCCTGGACTTTCACAACACCACTTCCACCAGAGAAGCATGTCTCTTGCTAGTGGACCCACAGGTACTCACCCTGGAAGGACAAGGGTCCACAGCAATCCACCTGGAGGCATCCACAGGACATGGGGTGGGGGCTGGGCAACAGACCACTAGACAAAGGTGGCGGACAGGAAGAGGTGGTGACGTGGCAGCACTGGGTGGGGCTGCAGACCACCCATAAAGGGGAAGATTCCCACAGTAGCCACAGAACTACCACCCTATACACAAGATGTCAGTGCATTACATGCAAAGCCAACAATGCAAACCACTAGCTGTGCATAATGGCTATGTATACCACAGGGACAAGGCAGGTCCCGAAAAGGTGTACTGGTGGTGCGCAGAGGCCTGCAGGAACAACTGCCTCACCCACCTACACACAGTAGATGACAATGCAGTGGCCACCATACGGGAGCACAACCATGCCCAGGATGCAGCTGATGTTGGCGTGCGGCATGTTCTCAGGATGCTACAGGGCAGGGCATGGAGGATCATGGATAGCACATCACAGGTCATGGTGGCGAGCAACTTGTGGATACCGGCGGCCGTTGCGGGAAGACTGCCAGGTGTGCGACTACTGCACCGGACCACACAGCATGTGTGGCATGTGGCATGGGGGTAGCCCACTAGACCAACAACTGTCACCGACCTCGTGATACCAGAGGACTTCACCATGATGGGTGATGGGGAACAGTTCCTGCTGCTTGACAGTGGCCAGAAGCAGGACCATCTGGTCATATACGCCACCAGCCAGGGTCTGCAGCAGCTGGTGGACTATCCTGACTGGTTCATGGATGGCACATTCTGAGCATACCCATCTCTTTTCTACCAGCTGTACACTGTCCATGCTGTTCAGTCAGGTGCAGTCCTGCCAGCTGTGTTTGCCCTCACCTGCACCAGGAGGGCACAGACATATGTACGACTGCTGGGCCAGTTGCGTATCCACTGTCCTGCACTACTACCCACCTCTGTCCTACTGGACTTTGAGTATGCCAGCTAGTGCACTGTGTCCACCGTGTTTCTGGACACCCAAATCCAGGGCTGCTTCTTCCACTTCTCACAGGCCATCTGGCACAAGATCCAGCAGTGTCCAGAGGTCCTGCAGAAGTATACTACTGACCCAGACTTTGCCCTGCACCTTTGGATGCTGATGGCACTAGCATTTGTCCCATCATCTGACGTGCCTGCAGTGTTCCAGGAGATGCAGGACTGGGAATACATGGCACAGAATGAGGAGGTGCTGCAGCCAATCCTTGATTACTTTGAGGATACCTGGATCAGTCATCCAACTGGCCGGTCAGGTCGCAGACATGCCACCTTCCCAATTGAACAGTGGAACTGCCACGGGGCAGCCACCTAGGGCCTGGCCAGAACCAATAATGCTGTGGAGGGGTGGCACAGGGTGTTCAACACCAGGATTGGGTCATGCCACCCCAGCATTTGGCATCTACTTAACTGCTTCCGAGAACAGGCATGGATGACCATGGTCCGGTACGAGCAGTTGGTCTCCGTGGCTGAGTCCTCTCAGGTACGGCACTGGTACCATGACCTGAATGCCTGCATTGCCACCATGGTGGTGGGAAACACCACATGGAGACACTATGACTATCTCCGTGGCCTGACACACAGCTTCACCTTTCATGTGTGACTGGGCACATGGTGGCATACTGCAATGCCGCCTGGCATTATTGCTGCCTATTGTGTTCTGCCCAGCCACCTGCAGTCTGTCCACTTGTCACAAGCCACCTGCCACCACATGGCATGGGCACAACAGGCTGATACTTAGCCAGCAGTGGAGCGGTGCCACCCTGGTACAGATGCCAGCTCATTATTCACATATCCCTGTGTCGCTGTTTTGACCCTCACCCCAGTGCTGCATGGGGTGCCCCCTTGCTACCACCCCACAGGCACCTGGCAGTGCAGCTGTGGTGGTCCTGTGCTCCTCCCTGCCATGGCAGGCTTCCTGCTGTCCTGGGCATTGTTGCCTTGTGGTCCCCCATGTGGTCTTGTGCCCCTGCCCTACCCTCCATTTGGCCCCCCCAGTGGTCGTTCACCAGCCTGTCACCCTGTGCTGTTGCCCTCAGCCTGTCTCCATGTGCATCATGCCCTCGGCCATGGGCCTTGTTGGGCATGCTCAGTGCCAGTCACCCTGTTGTGCGCACCTATACCTGCATTCCCTGTGGCATGGGTAGGCAGTGCTATAAACCCTTTGGCCTCTGCCTCCTGCCCACGGTCTCCCCACAGGACACCCTCATTGTGCATTCATCCTCATTGTACAGTCACCCTTCCAGCAGTCTGCCTTCTGCCATTGCTGTGTGAGGACTCGCTCTTGGGGAGTCACCCACATCACATAAATGCCATATTCTTTGTCTCATATTATACTCATTAGTAATTTTGTCTCCTAAGTCATTATCTAATGGAGAATGTCTTATACCATCTTGTTTATAATATAGAACCAATACATTATGTTCTTTATATCTGCTGCCATGATGTTATCTGTGGTATATAACCTTGTGTAACCCAGTTCCTCACGGAGATTCTGGAAATTCTGGAGATTTTGTGCATTCTTCAGGAGACTGGTGAGAACCCATCTCCCTTGTGATTTTCTTTGTCACATGCTTGGCGTAAGTATTGTAATAAATTATCATTATTACTTCTGGTTGTGTGATTGTTTCTTTGGCTGACACTGTAGATATACAAGAATCTGATTTATTTACCCCAGAGCTGGTTTCTTGATAACATTCATGGCAACTGTGGAAAATGTCTGTGTTTTAGTTAAAGTTACATTTTAATTTCCTCTGTAAATTAACACACTGGGTGAGAAACCCCAATGACGAGCAGCTGATAGCATCTTCTGTGTAAAACTCATCGGTCTACTTATGTGCCACAGTGCAGACAAAACAAATCTACCAGATATTAAACTCTGCATAGTGAACTTGATTTTTTTTGTTTTTATTTTCTTTTTCTTTCTCTGTGGGAACACACAGCTGTAAAGATATCCAAACAGACAGATAGACTCCTTTCATTTGTGGTTTCAAATCCTAGAGGGTCTATACTCCTTTAGGAGTCCCCATATGCCAAATGCTGTCTGTGCCCTGTCAGGAACTTTGATTGCAAATGAAGTCCTTGATCCACAGAGCTAAGGGTTTCTCATTTCATATTAACAGCAGACAAGAAGTGCATGCTTTGAAAATGAAATGTGATAGATCTTCTCTTGATAGAATGCAAGTTTTACACAATGAGAAAGTTTTGCGATCTGAAATTAAGGTACTTCACAGTGTGCTCACTCATGTATGTGAGGAGCTAGAATGTAGGGGTAGAAAAAATGTTCAAGTTACAACCATTTGTGGGAACTTGGAAAAACAGGTTATGTATAATTTGTGTGATATCAATTCTGGGGTTGATCTAATAAATTGCAAAGCAGAAATGGCAAACTTGCACCATCAGCCAGAGGTACTGGCAGGTGTTGAAGAGTTTGATTTTGAACACTTGCAGAGTGCTGTGGGGTGGAGTAGAACAAAGGCTAGCCACTTGTTTTTCTGTGATTTACAAAATGGAGAATTGTTAGAGTCTCAAAATGGAGGACACACGTCATCACGTTGCATCCCCATGCCATCCCCAAGATGGGTGCTCATGGTCACGTGATGGTGGCCATAATACAGTAACCCAAGATGGTGGCACCCATGAGGTAATCCAAAATGGCCAACAACCACATCACAGAGGTCAGAGCATTCAATCACAGGGACCTGTGATTGCTGCCTTAACCATACAAAACATACTGGAGGTTTTTGGTATGATTCATAATGTTATCAGTAAGACTAATGTGTCTGAGGGACAGAAGAATCTCATTGAAAATGATGTTGACGTACTTTTGAATGAGGCTGGTATGCAGCCTAATGTTATGAAGTCAATGGATAATGCTGCAGCAGCAACTGCAGTTAATAATGTTTACACTGCTAGAAGGTCCTTGGCTAAGGAACACATTACTGTTGATTGTGTGGAATGTGATGATTTTTTCCCTATGTAATCTAACATCAGCCCTCCCTGAGAGGACTGAATGTGCTGTTTTTCCTAATGCTAACAGCATTAGGCACATTCAGCCAACTAATAACTTAAGCTGTCACCTTAAAAATAAATGTTGGCACCATCCAGTAACCTTCTGGTGGGGAAACCCACTATGCATTTAAAGGGGGAGGGGACAACCCTGATTCTGAAAGCCCTGTGGCTGTGATATTTGCAGCATCACAGGCTATGTTGGGGGGGATACTGGTTTGATTTCTGATCCTGTGCTGCCAGCTGTTCCAGTAATACTTTCTCCACCCCGATGGCTAGTGAACCACAATCCATAGCTGGAGAACTGTGTGCAGCTTGCACACCACTTTTCTCCACTGTACAGGCACCCCTGATAATGCCAGCACTGCCTGCACATGATGCAGAACCCCCTCTACCAGTGACACCTGGATCATCCCATACTGCGCTGTAATAGCAGGCACAAGCCAGTAACAGTCTGGGTTATTCCCAGCACAGCACAGACAATAGCAAACACTTCAGGCAAGGAGGTGCAAGACACTATAATGTTAGTATTATTGTCTTTTCATTTAGGATCACTGACCATGTCCCCAACATTGGTTAATCCTAATCCAGCAACAGGGTATAATTTGGAAACTGCTACATCAGATATAGCAATCTCAGCAGTTTTAGCCCAAAAATACAATGGGCACATCAGACCCATTGCTTATGCATCCCAGATGCTCTTCCCAGTGGAGCTGAAATACAATCTTTGTGAAAGGAATCTTTTGTCTATATACTGGGCAGTGAGTTACTTTATGCACATCATTAGATATTCACCCATTGTACTGCTTTCCAATCATTTGCCAACTAATTTTCTGTTGTCAGACAGAGTAAAAGATGACTCTGTCTCTGATGCCAGACTTTTACAGGATCATGACATCACTGTCCTTCCTATCAAAACTCCATACTTGTGGCTGTCCCAGTGGCACTGAGGGTTGAGGCACTGGACGCCTTACCTCGTGCCACACCAGTGACCTAGGTTCGGGAGTGAGCTGGGGATGCTGGGGGTCGGCAGACGAGGGAGTGAATTGAGCGTCCTATGGACTGCTCTCCTCTCCCAGGGTGGGTCTGGGTACAGTGTCTGGCATAAGTCTGACACCTAGTGGAGGCTGGGTGTCAGCACATCTGGCCTGGTAGAATGGGGTGATAGTTGGGGCAGCCAGCGAGCACACTGCTTATGGATGCGTGTGCAGGGAGCCCTTGTCAGCATTGCACACCCTGCCTCCAATAGAACATGGAAAAAGGGGAGTGCCCAGCTGTTGCGGCTTGATGGCCATCAGTGATGTCCTGCACCGCTCCGAGGGACCACCGTGAGCAGATCCGTTGTGTGGTGTGGGAGTTGTTCAACCCCCACTGCCCCTGCCATGGGGGATAAGCCATGGGATAATTGGTGGTTGCCCTCAGCAGGAGACAGCACAGGTCAGATGGTGGCCAGATCACAGGGGATGCAAGGACAATGAGGCCGGCTGGGACCCCCGTGGGAGAAAAAAGAAATACAAAAAACAAAAAAAACTCCATACTTGTTGGCTCATGGTGTACAATTTACAGGAGAGACCCATGATTGTTCACTCCAACCCCCTGACCTACCTGTCCCAGGGCCCTTTCTGAAAGAACCTCAGAAATTGTTAAAAGACACCACTGTGTGTCATGTTTTGACTGATGACTCAGCCACACATACCCACGAGGGTCAGATAGCAGGGTTTGGAATTCTTATTTTATATCCTAGTGACAACAGAGTGTGCATTACTAGGAGGTGCATCATCATTTATATACAGTTCATAGGCATTGTTAAAACATGCCTGGCAAACAATGTAAAGCAGGAAGGTGAGGAGTCTCCTTATACAGTAATTACCACAGATGTTTGAGGATTGCTTATAGAACTGGAAAGTCCTTGAGAAGGAAGCAGTTTGCTGTTGATAACATTCTATGAGAGGGTTAAGTGCTGCATGGTTTAACAAACAACCTTGTACTCGGTTAATTGCAGAAAGGCACTGCAGGCACTATCTTTATTACAGATTCTAATTGGGTCTGTTCCTCTCTGACTGAATTTCTGCCCTTTTGGCAGAAAACAAATTGTCAATACTCTGATGGTACTCTTGTGAAATATAGAAACTTGTTTGTGTACATCACAACACTAACAAAACAGTTTAAATACAAACTGTATATTCATAAGGATCGAGCATATTATAAACATAAACCTTATGCTCCTTACAGCAACCATGCTGATTCACTGGCGAAAGATGGTTCCCGAGGAGAGGACACATGGGAAATGTAAACTGCCTTTGTCCCAGCTACACTATGTGTTGCTGCCATTAATAAAGACACTAATAAAGATACAACTCCTTTTGAGCCCATGGCTCTAGTGTCCACCCAAAAAGAAAGACCCTCATTTGAGGGCAGTGTATACAGTAGGTTCCTTAATAAAGGAGCTTAGGAATAACTTTCAGAAATAAGCCCTTATAAGAAAGTGAAAAATGACCTTCATCTATCCAGTGATGGCCTACTCATTTGGTATCACTGCCGTAAAACTCCTGAAAAGTTATGGGTAGTTCCTGAACACCTGAGGGTAGATTTTATCTACCAAGTACGTGATACTCCAACTGGTGGACACCAGGGAGTTGAAAACACCCTAGGCAGACTGAAATCCTCTGTCTGGTGGCCACACATGAGAAATGACATGTAGTAGTAGTAGTAGTAGTAGTAAATCTTTTTTATTTAGCAGAATACGGGAAAAAGCATTCAATTGAGCTTAGCTCATTTTCAATTAAGTCCCTGGTGTTCATAGCAGCAAATTGCCATTACAGTATAAAAAGAATTAAAACAAATTTTAGAAAAATTACAAATAACATAACTACAAATACAAACATCTAATACATAATAAATAGTGATCAACAAACATCACATTCAGTACACTGAGATAAGACACAGAACACTGTATCAATAACTGTTTGATCTGTGTACAGAACAATCCCATACCATCTAGGAAAACTGCTAAATTGTTACCCCAGAGGCACTCAGGTCCCTGGAACCTCATCCAGATTGACTACATTGGCTCTATGCCAACCACTAAGAACAACAATAAGTTTGCACTAGTGATCACCGACCTATTTTCCAAATGGGTCAAGGCTATCCCAGCAAAGAGCAACACAAACAAAGTGACTGCAAATGTCTTGGTAAACCAGCTATTTACCAGGTGGCGTTTACTCCTAAAGATAGATTCTGATTTCAGGGAGCTGGCTTTATAGCCAAAGTAATGCAGGAAACTCTGGATTTATTAGGGGTAAAACAAAAGTGTTATATCCCTTACCACCCACAGTCATCAAGACAGGTGGATTGGGCTAACATGCAGATCAAAGTTATGTTATCCAAATTTGTTCAGGAAAACCCCAAATAATGGGATTCATTACTGCCATTGCTCCTTATGGCAATAAGAGAGATACCCTTGGTAGGTACACAGTGTACCTCATTTGAAATCATGACTGGACAGTCCAAGAGATTCCCAGAACACTTACTTCTGGACCTGTGTACTGTCACTGCTGATGGAGCACCAGTAGATAAATATGTTAAAGAACTCAAACAAGACATCCAATATGTACACTTGTTTGCTGTACAATGTATGAGAAGGGCTCCAAAACAGGCCCTACACCATTGTAAACAAACTCAGTCCAGCAGTCTACAAAGTTAGAATGCCTCAAAATAAGATAGTCGTTGATAAATGGCTACATGCCAATCAAATGAAACTGTTTAAAGGAGATTAAATTACTTTTCCATACCCCAGTGGATGGAATAGTACTAAACTATCTTTTTCTTTTCTCTTTTCTTTTAGGTTCCAGAGATAGATGCTTGCTTTATGCTTATTTTCTTTTTAACAGTATAGGTCTTCTCACAAGCCCAAACTGCACAGCATACTGCAGATAAGAACCAGTGACCTAAACCTAAACAGCGTGTTGAGGCAGAGAACATCACAAGCCCACATGATCTAATTGCATCCTATGGAGTTCACACTAAAGTCCTAAAAGACATGTTCATTGTCCAGGAGGGTAGTGAGGCCCTCCTGAATGTTATGTTCATTGTTTTGGATCAATCCTAGCAGCTAGACTTGATCTGGACTCCTGTTTACATTTTATTGATAATCAGGAATTTTGCATCCAAAATATATATGGCAACAAAAGCCATTAGACCTTAAGATTTTATCCTATGATGCCCCATAATTTGTAATACCTAATATTGAGTGCCCAAAACAGGACCTTGGCCCACCTAGTGGTCTAGTAGCCACTTCCCAACCTGGTACCCTAGTTAAAAATGTGCAGTTCATGCACATTCCAGTGATTTTAAATGTTACTCTTTAAAACTTGGAATGATTTGTTATATGTTTCACAACAAACATTTCCCACTTTTTTTTTAATAATGATGTTATTGGATACCCTGGCAGCACACCAGGTGCTCAATAATGACCTCTCTATACAGGGCTGATAGCAACACACACACACACACACACACACACACACACATATATATATATATAGAATTTTCACATCCTGACCGATAGTGGTACATCTTATAACAGTAAATCTACCCAAATACACTAGGCGTTTTGTTTTTGTTTTTTTATTAAAAAAAAAAAAAAGACATGTTTAGCTTCAGGCCTATTTGGCTCTGTCATATCTATTTGAAATAGGGCTGATATAGCCTTTATTCAAGCACATATGTTAAAGGTTCATGATAGTATGAAATATAATATCATACCTCCCCTATTGCATGGTATACATGGTCTTGCTCATGAAGAGCAATTTACATTTACAATATTAATGATATTGTGAAGGGGATTGACCTGACAAAGGTTAATATTAATGAATTCATTTCTGCTTACATTAAGAAAGCAGATGAGCATCACATAGCTAGGGAAGTCCTTTGCACTGCTTACAGTTATTATGTTCTTACAACACTTTGGTTGTCTCTTCCAGGATCTGGAATTAGGAAATATCCCTGATCTCATACATAACAGATGTATAAGTCAGTGGTATTGTCCCAAATGCACTTCTATTGCATGTGTTAACAAATGTTTATTTGAATCTAGCACTATTCCCTTGCCAATGGCAAGGAACCTTAGGTATGTCACCTCACACACCAGTATTGCTCCATGTTTCGAAACTTATTCCTGCACAATCCAGGAAGTCATGTTTGTGACTCTCATAGTGTCATTGCCGCATTTTCATCTGGCAACATCCATCTCTGATCATCAGGCAATTGTCCATCCTATTGGTCATCTTGATGGGAACTTTTATTGTGGAAGGTTGAAGCTACCTCCTTTGTTTGTTTACCATGAGGTCTTGGAATCGTGACTGACTCTGAAGTTTGATTGTCATACCTGGAAGGATTATCACCTTTTATACAGATGTGACATTTTCCAACTTGTCTTACCAACTTGTGAATACTGGCCTAATAATTGAAATTAGGCTTCCTCTTGTGAACTGTCAAATACACTGTAAAAGGTCCAGCCAATTTAGATTATACAATCAAGCTCCTTGTTATGTATACTGTACTATGAAGCAAAGCCTGGGGTGGGGACAGTCCCCTAACTTCAGCAAGAAGACTCTTCTTCATTTGATCTACAAGCAAGAAATCCATTTTCTTCACTGCTTGTTTTCCAAGCCTGACTGGCATCTCATACAAACTGAGCACTGTCATAAACCTTTATACTATGTGCAACCATGTGATAATCTTCCACAACACTGTTGCTATTCCATTGTAAAACTCAATGTGCAATCTAATGCACCCCCTGCTGAGGCCTCTGCAAATATTGCAGCCTCCTGAACATTTGGATCTATCCTTGGAAAATCTAAATGCATCTAATTTGAACTATGAATCTTCATTTAACACTTGAAGAAGCCCTGGATTTATCTCTGGAATTGTTCATAGTTTATGGCTTCTGGACAATGACATTTCGAGTCCTGTTCAACTTACCAACTGAAAAATGCCATCCTCAAGGTGGTATATTCTGCTGATGTGGAACATTGTGTGGTGACCAACTATACATTCTTCTGATATGGACTAAAGTTATGAAAGTGAACTTTTCTAACTTCTATTTTTACTCCCTAAACAGGTTATAGATTATACTGTGATCACATCTGTTCCCATCCCAGAACAAGATACCATTAAGTCTATTCCTAACTATCTTGATGCTCTATCTCAATTTTTACTTATTTTTAATATCCATACAGGCAACTTAAGTCTGTCTCTCCAGTCTCTTCCCAATAGGACAGATACACACCTGATGGGAAGACTAGGTCCTTATCTGGCTGACAAAGTCTATTTTTCTATGTTTTTATGATACATATCAGTAATAACATTGTTTTGATATTGGAAAACCCCATTGTGAAGTTTCATTCCAAATGTTTATAGTAATACAAGGTTTACTAACATTTTCCCTTATAATTACATTTTGTTGTTTAAGGAAAACTCTAAAACACTGCCATGAACAAATAGAATTCCTCTATCAGGCTCATGCCTCAGGCCTATAGCTGAATGGTGCCTAACCATTGTCTTTTTGTTGTGTTGCCACTTTTGCAATTAGGGCAACAAAGTGGGGAGTGTTGCATCTGGGCTATTCCCCCTATCATCCAACCTATACCTTACACTGTATTCCTGGTCTATTGTACTGTGATACTGCTATTTTGCACTAACATGTAGATTGAGGCACCCACTGTATCAGCATGAATGCCAGGGATGTGCTTAGCTGCTAATATATGCTAAGGTTTACATATTTTATAGGATTACATTATGCAAGATTATTATACCTCACTATAATGCATTATGCTTATCTTTTAGATATATTCTATATATAATATACCTAATCACTGATAAGAGGACTCATGGATCATCAGTGATTACTGTATATACTTATATTCTCATATAATTACATGTAATATGTGTTTTACACTTAGACAAATATGCCACATGTAGTAGTTGCCTGTCAGCACTTCTCTTTGTCTAAGCTTCATGCTGAGAGACATTTTCTTTGTCTCATATTATACTCATTAGTAATTCTGTCTCCTAAGTCATTATCCAATGGAGAATGTCTTATACCATCTTGTTTATAACATAGAATCAATACATTATGTTATTTATGTCTGCTGCTATGATGGTATCTGTGGTATATAACCTTGTGTAACCCAGCTCCTCATGGAGATTCTGGAAATTCTAGAGATTTTGTACATTCTTCAGGAAACTGGTGAGAATAATCTCCCTTGTGATTTTCTCTGTCGCATGCTTGGCGTACATATTGTAATAAATTATCATTATTACTTCTGCTTGTGTAGTTGTTTCTTTGGCTGAAATTGTAGACATACAGTACAAAAATCTGATTTTTTTTACCCCAGAGCTGGTTTCTGGGTAACACTACCACAGAACATTGCAGAAGTTATGGAAGATCAAAATCAACAAGAAGGATTAATAAAACAGACATGTAAACCCATTTCATAAACTCAACATCAGAAGAAGAGGATGCTGAGGCTGAGGAAGCTACATCAAGGAAACAACAACTAGGCATCTTGGTGGATTTTTTAATTTTTGAGAAATGAAAAAAAGACAGAAAAAACTCAGAATGGGAGATGGGGAGAAGAAGGAAGCCAGGAAGTAAGGAGATATGTGAGGGATGAAAAGCTGGATAAGAAGTGGTTAACTTCTCAGGTATCTCTGAGGCTGAGGAGCAACTTAAAGTAATAGGAAAGGATGGTCATATATACCTACACCGCTACCAGATGACTTTGGAATTCAGGTAGACCTGTTAAGTTTCTTTCATAAACTGAATGAATGTCATTTGTTTTCAGGGTGCAAAAAAGACTGTTCTTAATCAGACAGAAATGTGGAGAGGTACAATAGATGTGAAGAATGCTGTGAATCTGGGTAGACCAGTGAATCTTAATGAGGGAGATACATAACTTAAAATGAAAGACATCCAGGAATGGACATCTCAAAGATCAGATCACTTTGCTGGCACTAGAGGAACATATTATTGTCAGAAATGATGTTGATATTCTTCTGACATGTCATGGGGGTAGAGACTTCCTGAGGTGCTGCAGCAATGAATAGTTAATGAATAGTTAACATAAAGAATCATTACAAAAACTAAAATGCTGCAGTGAGGATTGTGGAGACAGTTTGAAACACTAAAAGGTTGAACTTCTAAAAGAAAAAAGAAAGTGAGAGGAGCTATTGTTGCTACAACACACAAAAGAGCCTACATGTTAAAAAAATACTCTCTGAATATTAAGGGTATAAGACAAATAGGAATTCTGAGAAAAAGATAAAGACTGTATTCTATAAGTTGCCACATTAGTCCTGAATAAGCAAGTGTTGTAAATGTGCAAATATAAACAATATCGTTGTGGAACTTATGGATGCAGTATGAAAAACATAAAATGAATGAAAGCTATGACTTCAAGAAAACATCTCAAAATATAAAAATTGGTTTAGTAACCAGATAGGATTTGTTGGATGATATTCCTTTGCAACTGTTTGAGACATCTAAGAAAAATATTAAGGAGATTGGGAAAAACATTATTATGATCAAAATCAGAGTTTTGTCCAGCAGGCCTGAATATAAAGTTGTCTGTATATAAAAGAAAGATAGGGACAGAGATATATCAGGCTATTCCAGAATGGAAAGGCAATGGAATGAGTAACTGTCCCACTCTGGAACAGAAAGCTTTGACAGAACTTTGTAATATGACACATATCATCTTTGTGCCAGCAGAAAAAGGGGCAATATTGACATATAGCATAAAAGTGATTATAAGAACATGGCAATGAAACTGTTAGAGAATTAAATTGACTATAGACAATTACCTGAACCCCCCCCTTAAAACATGTACTGGAAATGGTGATGGTGCTCTAAATAGTGCAAATGTTTTTATTTGGGGGGTTTTAATAAAGAGAAATACAAAGAAATTAGTGCCAACATTTAACAAATTAGACAGAGTCTCTTTGACCAAAACAGATAAGGCTGGAATGGCATACCCTCACTTTGACACAATATATGAAACAAAGATGAATACCAAGGAGGCTGAGCATTTATTTGGAACCAAATTTAGGTTTTACAAATATAGATTTAGAAAAATGCTGGGATGGGATTAAAAATAGGGTTTAAAATGTTTTTATGTTATTATCAGTTGAAGCATTCACTGCAGAATTGAAAACAATAGAAAATGAAATAAGTGCAGAAACTCCATTGAAAGAGAAAATACATGTTCAGGAATATCAGGCTTTTCTAGATAAGATAAACAGAAGTTAGATGATAATGAATAGGAGATTTGGGCAATTAAAATCAGAACATTTAGAAGAGACCTGGCAGATTACAGGGATGGAAGAGTTCAGACTTGGATAAAGGAAAATAACTTCACACCTGTAACTTATTACAATATTGATTCTGGCAGCTCACTAAAATCCTCTGATAGTGATGTACAAAGAAGAGGTTATATTCCACAAAGGTTTTTTTTTTCAGGAGGGGTTGGGGGGCCATGAGGGGAGGAGAGGAAGCATCATGGCATCCCCCATGGTGTTCATGCTTTCTAAACACTGCTGAACCAAACCCCCAAATGCCCTCAACTGTCCAATGCCTATTATGAAGTTTAAGACATGAACCAAACTAGGAATGCAATGACTGCTAATATCAAAATGAAAAAAATAAAATCTTTATGCACGTTCAGTCTTACCACAATGAACCTGGATGCTAAACAATTGATGAAAGGTACCAGACTCAAAACAATCAAGATTCATTCTATGGCCACAAGAAAAACTGGAGGTGATCTGCAAAAAAAGAAAACTCTTTTCCAATGGTCTGACTTTGCCAGGAGCTAGACAAAAAGCTGCAGCTACTTTGTTCCTGATGTTCCAGAACACTGAAAACAACAAGAAAACTGATGAACTTACTTGAGCCAGTCAGATCTTGCCACTGCAGGGGGCCAGGAATTCAACCTGAAACAGGGAGCTGGAATACCCTAGACAACTGATCCAGGCTTTTCTTCAACGAGCTCCCTGGTGACTGGTTATGCAGTGCCCAACAGCATCAATGGCACATCAATCCAAATAACACCCTCTGCAACCACTGAAAGAGAGCATCTCACTTGCGAGTAAGACAGGGGGCTTATTCACACTGCAGCAAATGAAACAGATAAGAACATGTCTCTGCAAGAGTAAGCTCAATTCCAACTACTGAAAAGTCTAATGTAAATTTAGACTGTCAAAATAATGACAATAACTCTGTTAAGAAAGCGTACTCCAGTGATACTGAAAATGTTACTACTAAACTTCAACTCAAAACATAGGGGCATGTGAGGAAGTAAATGTTAATATTGCAAGCAACCCAACAGTACCAAGTTTGATAATTATAGAAAATGATGGCTCAGGGTTTCAAAAGGGTCCATCACAGTTTGATGTTCCTGGAAGTTCTAGTGCACAAAAACCAGATGAAGCAGGAAGCATGTCAGAGCAAGAGTATGTGACTGAAGATTCAGATGAATCTGATAGTGAGGAACCCCCAGCATGGGCCAAAATCCTTTTCTCACAAATGTCCACCATTTCAGAAAAACTGGAAAAAAAAAAAAATGTCCAGGAGGAGCTAGACACCTATGTTACTCTGACTCAGAATTTAATAAAAGAAAATATTGATTTTAGAAACAAAATGACTTAAGTCAAAGCAGTTCTTAACACACTATAAGAGGAAACTACTCCAGTCCACAAGAAATTGGATGACTTAGAGTTGTCTAACACGGAATTTAAAGCAAATTTAACTGACTTTGAAATGCTTGCATGAAGGAAAAAATATCTGAATATTAGGGGTGCTTGAATCATGGGATAATCAAAAAAGCCTTGCTGAATTCTTCAAGCAAGTCACAGCAGCTTATTTAGATATGGAACCTATAAAAACTGATTTTGAAATCAATAGAATCCACAGATCTTTAAGAAGTAAACCCAATGATTCAGAACCACCAAGGCCCATAATCATGACATTTCTAAAATAACAAGATAAGGATACTTTAATGGTTGTGGTATATAAAAAAAGAGAATGAAAGTTATGGGTGCCACAATATCTATCTTCAGTGATTACCCCCCAGAAATTGTACAGCAATGAAAAAAAAATATGACTAGCTAAAAAACAAGTTGTGGGCACAAGGCATTAAAGCAACCATGACCTTTTCTGTCAAACTGAGAGTTATAATAAATGAAGTGAGGTTTGCCTATCATAAAAAAAGCAGTGAAAGATTTAAAAATCAAAGTTCCTAATGTATTTACTTAGATCTGTATAAAGCGGTGTATGCTAATATATTGGGGGGGGGGCACATGGCAACAGCCTACAAGAAAAGAGGGCTGCTTTACTACAGGTAAAAGCTTCCTGTGCTTATTCTTATAATTTTCTGAGGGATTTGTATTATAAGAACAACAGAAATCTTTATTTGCCTATGATTTCTCAGAATAGTAAAATCAGTTCTAAGATGGGGGTAGTATTCAAAAAAGTTTTCATCATATTAAGGGTAACATAAGTAGTAAGGGAAGGGAAAAACTAAGTTCTGGAGAGGACATCCTGAATAGGAAAAACCTTCATAACAGTCTCTCTGTAATGCTGTTTCTAGGCATTCTACAATGATCTTTTCCTTACAGGTTCACAAGTTTTTGAAACTGCTATATACTGTAAAAGTCTACTTTTCTTAAAGGTGATACTTGAGTCTTCTGAGCACTGGGTTTCTTACTTAAGAAATTTTAATGAGAAAAATGGCTGATTAAAATAAAATAAAAAAATGTTTTATTAAATGTTAATTGACTTAACACCCCAATAAAAAGGACCAAGATTTTGGCATACCTAAAAGAAAAAGTCAGTATTATATGTTTCCATGAGACTCACTAAGAAGAAAAAGAAGTAATAAAACTAAAAAAACAAAATGGATTAATCATCTCTTTTTTAGCACATGAACAAAAAAAGTAGGGGATTAGTAGTAATCTTTAAAAAAGGAGTAGATGTTAAAATTATTAACCAGTTTAAAGATTCAGATGGCAGAATAATAACGGTTAAAGTACAAATTAATAACCATATTACTGTATGCAGCTCACTGTATACTCCATTTTCACATTACACAAGCTTTTTGGCTAAAATAACAGAAGGTTTTCAAAAACTACAAGCTGATAACATTATATTGGCAGGAGGCCTTAATGTCATGACAACCCCTTTTTGGATAAATCATCACAACCTAATAACATTACTGTATCAATAGCTAAAAAAATTAGTAAACTTTATGCAGGCTGAATCATTGGAAGACCCCTGGAGAATAGAAAATCCAAATGATGAAAGCTTTACACATCATGATCCAAAAACAAAAACCTTTACATGAATTGACTATATCTTAACCACTGAACACCTTATAAATATGATAACAAACACAGAAATTGATTCAATATCATTGTCAGATCATGCTTTGATTTCACTAGAAATTTTCCTCCAAGACAAGAATAGGAAATATACCAACCAACGGAGGTTTAATAATGATTTTTTAAAAGACATAGAATTTTGTAAAATAATAACATTATTCAAGGATTTTGGTTCTATAATTGTAATGAACAAGTGCCTGTAATCAAGCTATGGGATACTTTCAAAGAGACCATAAGAGGTGTAATAATTACCTATCTGATAAAAAACAATAAATTAAGATAAGACAAGGAGTTACAAATAGATACAAAAAGAAAACTACTAAATAAATTAGTTTTGGAGGATTATACAAATATAAATAAGAATGGGACATATTCAAATAAAAAAAAATAACTTATTTCCATGAACACCTGAAAAAGACCAAGGCTAATAAAAAAAAAACCTAAATATTTCCATGCAGATAAGTCTGTGAAATTTCTTGCTGCCTTACTGCATCAAGAAGAACAAAAAACTTAATAACAGGAGTATTGAACTCCCAGAATAACATAGTCAATGCAGATGATCAAATAGCAGAAGTTTTTATCAATCACTACAAAAAAATATATAACAACTTCATGCTGGATCCTGCAAAAACAAAAGATTTTATTAAACATGCTCAATTGGTCACACTCACCTTTAAATTTTAACCCATATCTCAAACAGAAATTAAAGAAACCATTAAGTTACTTCTCAGAAACAAAACCCTAGGCTTAGATGGACTAACAAATGAATGTTTCAAGCATTTTCAACCAAACTTACCCCTTGGTTAGAACAAATCATAACATAAGTCACAACAAATATTCAAGGAATTCCAGAATTTATGCAACTATTCAAAATTATATTAATCCCCAAACCTGACAAACCAGTCGATCAACCAGATAGTTATAGACCAACAGTTATCCTCAACTCAGACTACAAGCTTATAGCAAAAATAATAAATAATAAGATCCAAAACCATCTCCATAATTACATTCACCCTAACCAATTCAGATTTATGCATGGAAAAACAATAGCAAAAGCAAATACCAAGCTTCAGGTGGTTGTAAATTTAATAAATACTAACAAAAAATATAAGCAAGATGTTTATTATGCAATTACTTTGGATGTAACCAAAGTTTTCAGTCTTATTAATAGGAATTTCATATCAGTATTAGAAACTTGGGGAACTCCATCAGAAATAATAACATTAATTAAACTCCTCTATAAAAACAAAAAAATAAAATTCCAGATTAACAGTATGTTAACTGAAACACTTGAAATGCATAATGGTGTAAGACAAGGTTGTCCCCCTTTCCCAACTCTGTTTCTATTAAAGCTTGAACCAGTATCAAATACTATAAGACAGAACTCCTAAATACAAGGTACTGACCACCAAATGAACACCTGAAATCAAGAGTGTTCACAGATGACATGCTATTGTTAATTAAAAACATTGACATTTCACTAACCAACTTTTTAGATATAGTAAAATTATATTCTGAACTTTCAGGTTATAGCATTAATAAAAGCAAATCTGTTATCATGAAAGTATCCAATAAGAATCACATTCTTCCTGATAGGTTCTGTAAGGATTTTGAAATTCACAACTATATAAAATGTTAAGGCCTTCACATAACGCCAGATCATTTTACAAATATGAAAGAAAATTACAATAAAGCCAAAGATAAATCTTCTATTTCAGAAAACTGGAAAAATTTCTCTCTGTCTCTTTGGGGAAGAACAGACACTCTCAAGATGATGGCTATGCATCATTTAATATATGTTATACAAAATATCTGGGGTGCACCATCAGAAACATTTTTCAGGGACCTATAGAGAGGGGAAAACCCTGAATAGCCTGGACAACACTGGTAGTGCCCAGGAGACTTGATGGATTAGGGTGCCCAGGCTCTTACAATTATATGCTGGCCCATATTTTATCATTATCCTACCAGTGGTTATATTTTCCAAATGATATTGATGCATTGATACAAGAACTACTTTTTTTCAGCAGAAAACAAAACAAATACATTAAAAGATCTATTGTTGAATCCAGGAACTTTTAAAGGCAAAACTGAATTCCTACCACAATGGTTTCTTTCTATATACAAATACATTAACCATCCTTCACAATTTCACCTCCCATGGTTATATATTGAAATAAATCTTGTTAAAAGAACTGGGGTAATAATAATCCATTTGACTTTTCTATATTCTCTTTAAACAATATAATTAAATGGTAAGATTTAATTATTGATAATAAATTCCCATCATACCAGGAAAGGTTGAACTTATTACACACTACGAATTGGAACAAACTACTATTATATTCTACAAAAAATAATTTACAAAATCTATAATCTTATTGGTTCAAAAGGAACCAGAATGTAAATTATAATGAAACAACATCAAAAAGTAACAAACAAGGGTACAACAAAGTTACTTGCATGATTTCATGATGTTTTAGTACCACAAAATAAAGACATCTCTAAACAAGTAAACAACAAATGGAACAAGGAGGCAAGAACACATTTAACCCAACAAGAATGGGAAAACATAAGGATATTAAGTAACAACATTTTTGTCTCAGCAAAAAACAAAACCATTCAAAATAAAATAAATAATAGATCATATGTTGCTCCCTATCAAATAGCCAAAATAAATAACAAATATTCTAATCTATGTTGGCATGGCTGCAAACAAAAATACATTCTTTTACATTGCCTATGGGAATATCATATAGTAAAAAGAATGGTGGCAAAATATCAATAAAATATTATCATCCTGGTTTGATAAACAATTACCATGCACACCAACACTTTATTTATTCAAATATTTTGCTCAAACAGAATTATCCCAGACACAATGTAAAATAATTGCTCTTGCCTCCATGGCCCTTAAACGCACCATTCTAGCTAACTGGAAATCGGATCAACTACAAAAAGAGGACATGAAGCAGTGGTGGAATTTTTTTTAGGATATATTAATGTTGAAAAAACTAATTTATGACTTAGATGCAAGTGTGGATGATATTCAAGGTATCAACTGGAAAGAAATAATCAAGAACTTACCTTACCTAATGCAGATCTAAATATGACATTTATAGTGTCATGGATGACATAGTTATTACAATATGAATGAATGAATTAATTAGGTGGGAGGATTTAAAACATTATGTGTTTGTTAGAATGAACTATGGAGGGTGGGGGAAGGGTAAGAATGTGTATTTTCAAGTATTATAACCACATGTATATTTGTATTGCTAAATCAATAAATGATTATTTGGTAAAAAAAAAAAAAGAAGGGGCCAGGAAGGATACCACAGACAATACAGAGGGAGGGGCAGATGAGGAAAAACTTGGGATGGAGGAAAGGGAGAACCAAAAGAGGGACCATCTGGGGCAGAAGGGCTGAGACATAACAGAATTAGAAATCGAAGGAGAACAAATAGGAGGGAACAAAAAAGATCAAAGAAACATGCAACAATCACAGATGGTGCCACAGGGGAGGATAGAAACCAGGTTGGGAACACAGAGGAAATAACATTGCTATTTAATTTACCCAACAGGGTTCTAACAGAAAAAGAAATCAGTGTGTTATCAAAGGGACTAACGTTTAACCCACATTGTCATGTTAACCCATTCAGTCTAAAATTAAATTTACAAAGATTTTTTTTTTAGAAAACTAAGGCTTAGATATTTTTTTGACAGTAAGAGTGGAGATTGGAATTGTAATTTTGAACAAATGAGGCAAATAGAACTAACTAGGAAAATGGGGGTGAAATCATATTTTTAACCACCAGGACCAATCCCTGTGAATGTCCAGACCTACTGTGACCAGGTACAGAAGGAACGTGAGGACTTTTTGTAAGAATAAAACTTTTCTAGATAAAAGATGAACATATAATCTTACAGCCATGGAATTAGCCACTTTAAGAAATCTAGAGAATGATAAAACATAGTCATTAAGAGTGCAGATAAAGGGGATCAACTGTCATACAGAATTATGAGGATTATAAAAAGGAATGTGAAAGAGAATGAGGAAATCAGGATAATTATTGCAAAATAAGAAGTAATCTGATAGAAAACATAAGAAGTATTGTAAGGGAACTATTAGATGAAGGTCTGGACAGAAATTGGCTATAGTAACTGTTTGGGAATATAAAACCCTGAAATGTGTACACTATAAAACTCTTATTTTTTATACCCTCCCAAAAGTTCATAAAAGCCTGGAAAGTCTGCTTGGTAGACCAATTGTAGCAGGAATTGGGGGAGTTTTGGAACCTTTATCAATGTTTGTTGATTTTCACATTGAGGGACTAGTAGAGACAACCAGATCCTATGTTAGAGACACTACAGATATACTTAGAATGGTAGAGTGCATGAACACAGGGACTATAGATTTTGCTGATTATATATTGATGACATGGAATGTAAAGGATCTTTATACTTAGAAATAAAGAAATATAGACTTTGATAGCAGATAAGGACCACTTGGCCCACCCCATTTGTCCATTTCCTTACCTATTGGATAAGCTGCTGATCCTAGTTAACCAACAGCCTACTTCTTCCTACTCCCCCACCTGAATTGCCCTATGTCTGTCCCATGCATTCTTGAATTCCTCCACTGTTTTTGACCACCCCATGACCTCTTCAGGAAGGCCATTCTATGTGTCCACCACCATCTCAGTAAAAAATACTTCCTCATGTTGCCCTGAGCTGTCCTCCCTCTATCTTCAAATTGTACCCCCTTGTTCTCGCACATCTCTTTTTCTGAAAGATGCTACCCTCTTGGACTTTGTTGATTCCCTTGAGGTACTTGAATGTATCTATTATATTCCCCTCTCCCTCCTTTCCTCAAGGGTATACATTTTAAGCTCCTTTAGTCTCTCTTCGTATAACTTCAGGTGCAGACCCCGCACCATTTTAGTTGCCATCCTCTGGATTGCCTCCATCCTGTCTATGTCCATGTGGAGATGAGGTTTAATGTTTTAGCACATGTGTACTTTAAAAAGTTTTGTGTATTGTCATTACCTGCCAGTATGAAATGGCAGGATGTGTCCTTCCCTTTAGCCATGCCCTTTGAGGAAGCTCTTGCAGAGTGAAGCAGCAGGGCACAAGTAGGCAGTGGATTCAAACTTGATACTTGAATATTAACATTCTGTATTTGGACATGTTTGAACTGCTTGTGGACTACAGCATACTGCCTTTATGACATGTTGCAATCTGAATGACAGATCTGCATTTTTATGCATGTCTTCACTTTGCAAGGACTTGATATGAATAAATCACTGAAGCTGTAGCTCATGGTATGTCACTTTATTTTTTTGGAATGTCCATTTTGTAATGCAATAAGTGCATTTATTCTGAGAAGTACTTACACTCTACACACAGCCTGCTCTGTCTTCTGTCTCTCTCGTTCCAGGCTCCTTTCTGAAGAACTTCAGCATCTCCTCCTTTCTGGAACATGGTGCCTCCTTTTTATATTTTCTGCTGGATGGGCAACTTAGAGCACACCTTCTTAAAGGGAAACTCACCTTTCACAAACTCCTTGCTTGTGAAGGCTAGATCACTGGGGGAATTCAATAAATTAAGTACTAAAACAACAGAAAATTGAAAAAGTGTGTCACAGACACAGCACTGGTCATGAAAAAGTCTACAATTTAGACTTCAGTTTGAGGTTCACAAGTTATTTATTAAAGAACATTAACAAGATTTGGATGCTATGAAATGGGCTGGTCTTGCTTTTTTTTTATTATGTTTGTTAATCTTTGTGGCTTTTGTTTAGTATTGTGTGGTTAACCTGGTATACCAGTTATTGTTTTATATATGAGAGTACAATATTGTATGTTTTTATATTTGTATAGCAGGCTTTACTGTCTCACTAGTCTTACTTTTATAAATTTCTTTGAGGACTACATCCACCATCACTATTAAACATTTTTTGTACAATTTTCCACAGGGGAAGGTGGGATGCCATGACATAGTTTTCACAAACACTCCCTACATCATACATAGTGATTCAACTCCCCAATATCAGGCTCCCAACAAAAATGGGTGTTTAGGTGCCCAATGAACACCCATTTTGTGTAAGTTGCACGACAACACTTGTCATGGTGGGTGGTCTGAAAGCTAGCTTTCAAGTTTGGCAGCAAAAATGTTGTTTTTGCCAAGTTATGGGTAATGGTAGTAGATTATGTGAAAAATGAACTAAGTCCACAAACATGCACAGTACCACTGTATGCAAGTTTATATCATTTTTAGCCATAAGTCCTATATCAGCAACAAGTCCTGTCAATATAAAGCTTTGTATATTGATACAGGATGTTTGCAAGGCAGATAGCAACCAGGGAGCAGAGTGTAAGTGCAGGCCACTGTCTAGGGGGATTGGCATCTGGGTAGAGGGGGCAGAAGGCTACTGAAATGGGGAGGAAACAGTGAACACCAGGGGTGTTATCTATCATAAGTTTACAGGCAAAGGAATTAGCAGCACTCAAGATAAAGCAAGGAACATAAAATTACTAATGCAATTAAAAAAACTGTTTATTTGTCAAACACAGCACAGGATGGGACATACAGACCCTTGCACTTCGGACCACACTGGTCCTTCATTGGGGTGAAAGAAGACAAGAGAATCAGTGCTATTTGTACAGATGATGTCTAAACTACTGTGATGCAATATATCTGACAATTAATGATAGTCCCTCAACTGCAGTGAAAACTAATATTTTGAATAAAAATAATGATCAAGGAAATCTTGTTTCACAATTAACATGCAAAGTGCAATTCAATGCCTAGTTCACCTTGTTAAAACATAATAAAAGCTGATCAGATGTTCAGACCCACATCCAATTTATGGAGACGAATTTATATCTCTACATGCTGTCACAGGAACCTAAGATCACATAAATTAGTGTGAACCATTAAAATGGATCTACTTACTATTACAAAAGCAGTTGCAGCAGACCCTGTCTGGACTAGCACAATATTTTACAAAACAGTCCTTAAAGGTTTCATGAACTGAATGGTAAAAACAGTAAATTCAAAAATAAAAAAAATATCCAACTATAAAAAGTTTACTAAGAAGCTTTATTTATTCATTCAGAAAAAAACATTATTACATCAGTAAAAACATTTAGTGAGAGGATAAATGCCCCTTTTGGGGAAGGACAGGAAAAAGGGTTTAAATAATCAATATGTAACATCTCCAACTAAACATACTTAATACTATTTTGTTATAGAACATGTTTCCATTTGATGTGGATTCAACATTTACAGTAAATTATTTTTATAACTGACTTATTATTAATAGTACAATATTATGTTTTTAGCCACTGATACTGGAAACGCGGCCATTAGTTTATTTATTTATTTACGAGTTTTACCAGGAAAGCATACTGAGCAACATGCTCGATTCCAGATGCGACCTGGGGGCTGAGATCCAATTACAACATGAGATTTACAACAAAATAGTTTTTTTCCACATACATGGTACAAAGAGGAACAATAATCAGCGTGCTCCAACATTTTGAGAGAGATTATAGACATTATAGACAGTGGTAGAACATACACTTGAGTAGAAAAGTTGTAAAACCAGCTAAAATTACAACAAAGGTGTAGGGTTAGTTTAATTGAAACAGGAGCAGCTGGAGGAGAAATGTGCTCTGAGTAGGCGGTTGCGATGGTAGGGGTTAGGAGCATGTCTTATGGGGGCAGGTAGGGCGTACCAGATTAGTGGTATTCGGTAGTTAAAGGCGGCCTGGCCTTTAGTAGTATGCCTGAACGGGACATGTAGCAGCCTAGGGTCTGTACTCCTGAGGGAGTACACAGGTGAAGGTTGTTTGGAGAGGGAGGATGACAGGTAGGGTGGAAGGGAGAGGTACCAGTACTTGGCTGCGAACCTGGCGCACTTTGTTAGTCTCCGGACATGAAGGGACAGCAGGGTTAGAGTGCTGTAAAGGTTGCAGTGGTGTGTAGAAAGTGGGCAATTGAGGCTAAAGTGACAGAATGAGTGGAACAGAGTGTCGAGGCTGGCCAGGGCAGACGCTGGGGCTATGGTATATACTATATCTCCGTAATCGAGTACAGGCAGTATCATTTTTTGGACAATGGCATGCCTTGACTGTGTGGGTAGGCTGCTTTTGTTACGATATAAAGCACCAAGCTTTGGGAGCAGCTTTTTGTGCAGGGATTGTGTGTGAGAGGAGAAGTCTAGGTGTTGGTCAAGCTAGACCCCTAAATACCTGAAACTAGTGCAATTCTCCTAAGGGGTCCCGTCCAAAGTTTTGAATGGGGTGCAGTGGGATTTATGGGAGAGTCTTTGTTGGGTGCCGAATGTTAGGGATACAGTTTTTTTTGGGTTTAGGAATAACTGGTTGGACCTAAGCCAGTTCTGGATGGCGTAGAAATCGTCCTGCAGGAGGGTTGCTATGCTTGATGTTTTTGAGCCTGACGTGTAAAGAACAGTGTCATCCGCATACATCTGGATGGCTGAGTGTTGGCAGGTTGATGGGAGGTCATTTAGAAAAACAGAAAAGAGTAGGGGACCTAGGACAGATCCTTGGGGGACACAGGCAGAGACTGGTAGAGGGTTTGATGTGTGTGTGGCAATTTTGACAGTTTGAGTCCTGCCCGCTAGATAGTCTTGGAACCAGTTTGTGGCTGGTTTACAGAGCCCTGCATCAGTGAGTTTGGAGAGGAGTAGGGAGTGAGAGACAGTGTCAAAAGTCTTAGCTAGGTCAATAAAGATGGCCCTGGTGATGTGCCCTTTGTCCATACTCGTGAGAATGTCTCCGGTGATGCATAGCAGGGAGATGATGGTGGAGTGGGATTTACGGAAGCCCGATTGGAATGGAGTGAAGAAAGAAGAAGCTTCCAGGTATGGAGTGAGTTGGGACAGGACCAATCGTTCCTGTAATTTGGCCTGGATAGGGAGTAGAGAGGTGAGTCTGTAGTTTCCTGGGGAAGAAGGATCACCTCCTTTTGGTAGCGGGATAATGGTGGCCTCCTTCCAGGCTGTAGGGAGCTTGCCCAAGGAGAAGGAGAGGTTTAAAAGGGCGGCGATGGCTGGGGCGGATAGGAAGAGCATCTTTGCATCCATGGACGTCAGGCATTTGCCTTTGTTAGGGTTCAGGGCCCATAAAGATTGGAGGACTTCTCGGGTTACAGGGTGGATTGAGAATGGCTGGACTGGGCTGGTAGGTTTGGAGGACATGGGCGGGGGATCGAGGGGGTGATGTGGAGGGAGGACAGGAGATTTTCTGTGCAGCTGGAGAAATGGGTGTTAAAAGCTTCAGATACGCCGATGGGATCAGAGATGAGGGAACCCTGAACAGATAGTGTTGGGGGGGACTGGTGGAGGGGGAGATCAAGGTTTTAAGTGATTTCCAAAAATCAGTTGGATGACTTATGTTTTTGCTAAAAACCGAGAGGAAGTAGTTTTTCTTGGCTAGGCAGATGCTGTTAGTGCAAGCATTACATAGGGATCCATAGGTAGTGAGGGACTCTTGTGAGCCCAACTTTTTGTAGGCTTTCCAGGCATGGTCCCTGGTGTGGCATAATTTAAGTCTGCCGTAATCCAAGGGAGGTGTGCGCCTCTAACTCTTTTCATGTGTAGGGGGGCATGTTTGTCCCATACTTTTAGGAAGCTGGTTTTGAAGCCCTCGAAAGCAGTGTCAATGGAGAAAGCTCCAGAGATAAAGGACCAATTTACTCATCCTAGGTCCAGCAGGAGGGATGTGACATTTAGGGAATTATAGGACCTGGTGTGTAGTGTTTTGGGGGGGGGATGGTGGGGACGTGCACCTTCCTGATCAGGTAAATCACGTGATGATCACTTATAGAGTTGGGTAGTAGGCCTGCATTTATAATCCTGTGGGGGTGGGAGGTGAGAGCCCAATCCAATAATGAGTGATTTTGTGATTTGTGGTTTAGTCTGGTGGGATCGGCAATGAACTGGGTGAGGTTAAGGGCCATTATTTTGGTCTTTAGGTGGGCTTTGTCAGGCCCTAGCCAGCTTGTGTTATAATCACCTGCTACGTGGAGCTCGCCTCCCGCAGACAGGGACTGTAAGGAGTTCAAGTGGGAGAGGATGTTCTTGGGGGATGTGCGGGGAGGGCAGTAGGAGCCTGCCACATATATGGGGGTGGAGCATGGGAGTGAAAGTTTTATGAGTGTGGTGTTTCTGTTTCCAGGGAGTGAAGGGATGTTCACTATTGAGAAATGTCGAGTATTGATGATGTACATAGCTGAGCCTCCGCCTCTCTTTTTGCCACGCCGGTCATGTCTAATTATTGTGTACCCTGGTATGGATACTTCGGCATCAGTGTGATGAGGTTTTAGCCAGGTTTCAGAGACGACAAGAATGTCAGGGCGCTGAGTTACAGTGATTGGTTGCAGCAGTGAGAGTTTAGCAAGCAAGCTACAAATGTTTAGGCGTAGGATTCGGAGGCCTTTGGGGTAGGAGAAAGGGGGGTGGGAATTAGAATTTGAGAGGGTAGGGCCAGGGTTTGCCTCAATGTCCCCACCCAGGAGCAAAAGTAGGCAGAAAATATGTTTTAATTTTGACCGCAGAGGGTTAGGGCAGGTGTTTGTAGCACAAGAGGATGAGACAGTAGGAGGATAGCAGCGGGCTGGGGTGTGTAAGGCCACAAGTCTTGGATGAAAGGAGGGAGGTAGGATGGAGGCACTAATGTGACCGTAGTAGTTGGGAGACAGGTCATGAGCAGGCGAGTATGAGTGGGTAGGGTAGTAAGGGTGGGGAGTTTGCCATGGGGGTAGTGATGGTGGTGGTTCATGGCTTGGGAGTGTGGTTGGGGGCAAGGAGGATAGAGAGGCCAGGGAGAGAAGAATAAGAGCTGTGGGCAGCAGCATTTTGAACTGAAAATTATACTTGGGAAGCTGAGAGTTTGTTTTGGTGCCCTCTGGTGGTAGCAGCTGATAAGCTGCAAATGGCAAAATAGGCTGATAGGTTTTGGAAGTCATGTGACCTTGTCCTATAAAAGGAGGAGCTCACCAAGGGCAGTGGTGGGGGTGGCGGGGTAGAAGCACACAAGCAGTTGAAGAGAGCAGGCTTGATTGTTTGCAGCAGCTTGAATTCAAAAATGGCGCCAGGACTGCATCCAGCTGCCGAAATTCTCCTGTGTGAGACTGCGTACCTGGATAGCGTCTGTTGGGGGGGAGGTCCGGACTCGAGTCAGCTGGGGAGGGCTGGCTTCCTCCAAGGGCCCTCGCGACCCTAGAAACCTGAAATCTGCAGGGAAAAGAAGATTATTTATTCATTTTTTGTGGGAGGAGTAAGTGCAGCTCAAAATAGGTAGCCTTTCAATTGGTCAAGGTGCAAGAATGAGGAGTGTGAATTTAGACTGCGTGGACCTGGTGTAGTGGCTGTGGGCAATGGAATCGCGAGGGAGAGACTCTCCTAGAATGCTTGTAGCAGGGCAGGTAAATCAAAGTACGTTCCCAATAAGCAAGTAAAACGAGCCTCACTTCGGTTGGTGTTTCTGTGTTGTGGGAAGTGCTGCTAGCAGGGAAATAGGCTCCGGCTCCGTTTCCCTTAAGGGGAGTCTGGCTGAAGCAGGGTAACTTGCTGCTTGGCTACGCTGAGCCGGCAGGCTCGTTGACAACGTAGGGGAAAGTGGCTGTGGTATCACAGGGGCAGACTTTAAATCAGCAGGCTCTGGAGGTACGAAAATTTAGGCAGTACAGTTTCCAGGCACAGGGGAGAGCAGAAAAATTACCCCTGTTTTGGGATTTGACTGGGAGAGTGTGCAGAAGGACTAATGCGATTGGCAGTATGAACAAATTTCTGATCATTTAGCAGAATCCCTTATACTGTAGTTATTTTACAAGGTAATATAACTCTACACAATAGGCAGTTGTGATCAGTCACTAGAGCAAATGCAGTTGGTAAAAATTTAGTCTTAATTGCAAGTATACGAGTACAACACTACTCTTAAAGAACCTAAATTAAAGCTACCACAGAGGGGATGTTGCTGGTAAAAACAAACAGTAAAATTTAAACTCAGGTAACGAGGACAATACTGGGATTAAGCACCTCTTAAGGCAACCAAAAAATAAAGCAACCACTGAGGGGATGCTGCTGGCAGTAACAAACAGTTAAAATAAACTGAAGCACACAAGCAGTTGAAGAGAGCAGGCTTGATTGTTTGCAGCAGCTTGAATTCAAAAATGGCACCAGGACCGCGCCCAGCAGCCAAAATTCTCCTGTGTGAGACTGCATACCTGGATAGCATCTGTTGGGGGGGTCCGGACTCGATTCAGCTGGGGAGAGCTGGCTTCCTCCAAGGGCCATTGTGACCCTAGAAACCCGAAATCTGGATAGCGTCTGTTGGAGGGGGGTTCGGACTCGATTCAGCTGGGGAGGCTGGCTTCCTCCAAGGGCCCTCGCGACCCTAGAAACCCAAAATCTGGATAGTGTCTGTTGGGGGAGTCCGGACTCAGTTCAGCTGGGGAGCACTGGCTTCCTCCAAGGGCCCTCGCGACCCTGGAAACCTAGTTTGATTACTATATGCACAAAACCACACTAACACATAAACATGTGTGGCTACCATAAACAGAAAAACTTGAACAAGTTAATATCATAAAACTTGAACAAGTTACAATCAAGATGGTAGTACGATCTAACAACTATTACCAAATTGGCATCATCAACAGAAAGAAGATATTAATTTTAATTGGAATCAAAATTATCAACTATATTCATAGAGAATTGTTTGAAGCCATATTGGTCCTTGTACACAAAGATGAACAAAGTGGGTGATTTAATACCTTTTATTTGACCAACAAGAGATTTACAAAACACAGGCTTTCAGAGTACACAGAGCCCTTTGTCAGGTAATGGCAGAATCATAAAAAAGAACCTTATTTATAACAATTAAGTAGAACTGATAAACTTTTATACATGGTTGTGACAGATCTGTTGAAAAACACACAGTTTCATTTTTTAATGACTCTGCCATTAACTGATGAAGAGCTCCATGTAGCCTGAAAGCCTGTGTTTTGTATATCTCTTGTTGGTCCAGTAAAAGGTACCAAATCACTAACTTTTTCAGCTATATTCATAGTAATAGTTAAAATCACATTTTTGTAGAATTTTCTTTAGAAGAAAATCAAAATCCATTGATGCTGGGCTTCAACCTAATGTTATTTAAATATAGATCTAGATAGCAGAACAAAAACATATTCTACTATATAATCTAGGGATAAACAAAAAAGAGAGAAAAGAAATCAGAACAGAAGTAGGAATATAGATTGATTTCACACATTTGATGATTAAATTGTTTTAACTCAACACAAGTCAATTCAATTCAATATCCTCAATAAATGTTAACGTGATAAAAATAGTGCCCAATCCAGTTCACTGTTAAGTCCCTTTGAATGTACGGTTTCAAGGAAAGCAGTCCTGTTGTGCCTCCCTCTACAATAGGGTGTGTAAATGATTATCACCTTTCTGCTTTGTTGCTCATGCTCCAAACCACAGAAGGTGAGGCCCTTAGGATCACCACCATGTGGTTGATCTATGCAAATGGGGATTGTTTGGCGGTACAACTAACACCAGGGCATTACATTAATTCTATATGGGATTGGGGATTGAGTGAGGGAAGTTGGACAGTTTGCATCAGGGAATTACATTTAGTCTAATTATGACTGGGGATTGGTTGGGGGGGGGGATCTTTTGTTTTGCTTATTTTATTTGATTGGGCACCAGCTGCCAAGGGGGTCATGCATCACTATGCACATTAGAAACATAGAAAAATAGAATTTGATGGCAGATAAGGACCACTTGGCCCACCTAGTCTGCTCACTTTGTTACCTAATGGATAAGCTGCAGATCCTAGTTAACCAACAGCCATCTTTCTCCTACCCCTCACTAGAATTACCTGATGTCTGTTCAATGCATTCTTGAATTCCTCCACTGTTTTTGACACCATGACCTCCTCAGGAAGGCCATTCCATGCATCCACAACCCTTTCCATGAAAAAACACTTCCTCACATTACCTCTGAGCCATCCTCCCTCTATCTTCAAATTGTGCCCCCTTGATCTTGCACATCTCTTCTTCAGAAAGATGTTACCCTCTTGGACTTTGTTGATTCCCTTGAGGTACTTGAAAGTTTCTATCATGTCCCCCATCTCCCTCCTTTCCTCAAGGGTATATATATTAAGCTCCTTTAGTCTCTCTTCATATGGCTTTTGGTGCAGACGCTGCACCATTTTAGTTGCTTTCCTCTGGACAGCCTCTATCCTGTCTATGTCCTTGCAGAGATGGGGTCTCCAGAACTGCATGCGGGTACTCCAGATGGGGTCTCACCAACTGTCTGTACAGAGGGATAACAACTTCATATTTTCTACTGGTGATGCCTCTCCCTATGCATCTCAGTATCCCCTAGCCCTTCTTACTGCCTTCTCAAATTGCTTGCCCACCTTTAGGTCATCTGATATGACTACCCCTGGTCCCTTTCCATTTTTGTTGTTAGTATCTCACCCCCCATTGTGTACTCTTCTCCTGGGTTTATGTTTCCCAGGTGCATTACTTTGCACTTCTTTGTGTTGAATCTAAGCTGCCATACATTTGACCATTCCTCCAACCTTGCCAAGTCCCTTCTCATCCTTTCGACTCCACCTTGTGTATCAACCCTGTTGCAGATCTTTGTATCGTCTACTAAGAGACATACTTTTCTTTCCAGTCCCTCCACAATGTCAGTTATAAAGACATTAAAGAGGACAGGTCCTAGTACTGAACCCTGCAGTACCCTGCTAGTAACCCCCCCTTTGTTCAGAGTGGACTCTGTTTACTATTACCTTCTGTGTCCTGTTGTCCAGCCAATGTTTTACCCAGGCTACCACCCTGGGACCCAACCCAAGGCTGGCTAACTTGTTTATTAATCTTTTGTGTGGGACTATATCAAATGCCTTGCTAAATTCCAGGTAGACCATGTCCACGACCCCTCCCTGGTCTCTTACTTTGGTCACCCAGTCAAAGAAATCTATTAGATTCATCTAACATGACCTTCCCACTGTGAAGCCCCGCATCCTTGGGTCCTGTGCCCCACTGGCCTCTAGTTACACATCAATTCTTTCCTTCAGAAGTGATTCCATCATTTTATCTACTGCTGAGGTCAAACTAACAGATCTGAAGTTTCCTGCCACTGCCTTGCTCCCACTTTTGTAAAGTGGAATCACATCTGCCTTTCTCCAGTCCTCAGGTACCACCCATCCTCCCAGGATTTGTTAAAGAGGGTAGTCAGTGGTGTCACTAGTTCTCCCATTAGTTCTTTTAGAATTCTAGGGTGAATCCCATCAAACCCCATTGATTTGTCCACCTTCAGTTTTAAGAGTGCTTTCAGAACCCTTTCTTCTGTGAATGGACTATCAACCCCCCTATCCAGAGTGTTTCTATTGTTTGGTTTAGGCACCTTCCCCTCCTCTTCTTTTGTGAATACTGAGCAGAAGTTTTCATTCAGTATCCCAGCTTTTTCACTATCACCTTCTGCCCACATTCCCTTCTCTTTATTAAGCCTTAGCATTCCTCCCTTGGTCTTTCTTCACTACCTAATGTACCTATAAAAGGTTTTATCCCCTTCTTAACAGAGTTGGTTATCTTTTCCTCAGTTTGGGCCTTTGCTGTTCTGACTACCTTCCCTGCCTCCTTCCGCTTTAACTGATATAGTTCTCTGTCCTGTTCCTTCTGTGTTTCCTTATATTTCCTGAATGCTATCCTTTTCTCCTTAACCTTCCCTGACACCTCTTTTGAAAACCATAGTGGCTTTTCCTTTGTTTTGTTTTGTTGATTTGCTTTACACAAAGTCTTGTTACCTCTGTGATGGCAGTTTTGATTTTTCCCCATTGTTTTTCCACTCCACCTTCTTACCTGTTTGCTAGTGCTTTTCTGATGCACTCTCCCATTTTGCCAAAGTCAGCCCTCCTAAAGTCCAACACCATTGCTTTTGTATGGCTTGACTCTACAGCTGTGTTTATTGTGAACCACACTGTTTGGTGGTCACTTGTTCCCAGATGGCTGCCTACTTCTAACTCTGAGATCCTCTCACCATCCCCGTTTGAGAGTACCAGGTCTAAGACTGCTCCTCCTTAGTGGGTTCCAACACTAGCTGTCTGAGGCATGCCCCTTGTAGGGCACCGAGAGTGACCCTGCTCTTGGATGTGGCTGCAGTAACGGTGCTCCAGTTAATATCTGGCATATTCAGGTCCCCCATCAACAATACCCAATATTAAGAATAATGTTTTGGAAGCCTTAAATAGTGCTGCCATTGCAGACTTTTAATGCTTCCAGAATCCTTTCAATATACCATTGTGCCCTATATGCAAGAGGGTTCCTTCATTTGTATGTGCACAGTGGTGTATTTAGGGCAAGTAAAGTAACCACTTAGTGCTGTGCCACAGGATTCTTTGAAATAGCATCAGTCACTGTAACAGGTTGTCAGCCATGCTGCATCCACTTAGCATGGTGTTAATCCAATTAACGATGTGCACAGCATTTGAATGTGGGGGCCAAGAACTTTTATAAAACTTTACCTTCTCCCCTCACAAAATAATGCTAGTTATGCCACTTCCAGACGTGTCATGAAATTGTTTATAGTATAAAGTGGAATCTGGTTAATCCGTGTCTTGTTATTATGGAGGTCTGGTCAACCATAATACAAATTTCTCTGATTAATTTGTTTTAATTGTTGATCACCTATTTAATCCATAAACCCGAGCTTCAAAATCAGAAAGCAACAGCAGAATTGTTGTGTCAGTCTGCCCCCATTACAACCACCTTCACTAATCCATAGGTACTAATTGCATTATTTGATTTAAGTGACTAAAAATGATTGCATCATTAAGCACACCAGACTGAAGTCTCCAGTTTCCTCCCTCACTACAGCACTTATGGCCATAACCTTTTTTTAATAAACTTCACCTGTACAAATCAGCACTACTTATTTCCACTGTAGATATATAAACATACCTTCTTATATTCCTGTTTTAATACCTACATGTTGTTTTTATACTACCGAGTGCCAGTCAGGATCCTGATCTCAAGTTTCCTACCTTATTCCTCTTCTGTTCTCATGGTCCCAAGTTTCCTGTCAGATTATCATTCTCCTGGTCCAAATTAAACACAGACTGTGCTTCTGAATCTGCAATGCAGTTACACCAACTCATTAGAGAATGGAGTTTAGGAGAAAGCACATTTCTGATAACTAATGAAACTAATTTGGCTGACTTTTGAACAGTGTTTCTAGCATGAGCTTGGTGGCCTCCTGAGTTTGAGTTGGACTCTTCTGTCATTCACAGCTGCTGCTGGTTGGCCTCCAGTCACAGACAATGTAGGAGGTGTGACTTAGCTGGGGAAAAAGAAGTGAGGTGGAAGTGCTCGCTTGGCCTGTGGTGAAGGTGTCTGATACTGTTGCTGTGGGCTGAGTATTAATGCCTGTGGGGGGCGGGGGAGGAGGAAGGAGTGCATCATCACTGCAGGATGTTGTTGACAGTGGGAATGGTAAGAGTGATGGTCCTGGCAACCTTCAGTGGAAAGCAAAGCCCTCTGGCAGCGCCACCTTGAGACCAAGGTACTGCATCTTTATTCATTTAGTCTTTATTCTACAGGGCAAGACTCTCAGCTCTCTGTGGCCCTTTTGGTCTAAGTTCAATTGCAGAGGTTTCAAACATCTGTGAAAGAGATGAGCTAAATTTTTGTGGCACCCTTTAAATTCTGTGACACGTGAATAATGAATGACAGTCATGATGTGCATATTAATTTTCACTTGGTTCCAAAGAATACTAGATAAGCCTGAAGCCCCTAATTGTTGCACTTATGTATGACTTTCACTTTGTTTATATTGCTTGCACACATCTAAGTTTTACTAGGTGTTATATATAAATTCCATTGCGTGTATTCATAAATGCTGGGGGTAATACTTGTTTATTCAGAGCTCTTCATACCATAACATTTTCCTTTGCAGCATATGTGTAGAACTTTCCTTAATATACTGCATTATTTCTTATTATAAAATGGGTTTAAAGAATGCCAACTCTTGATTTGTTGAGAGCTAGTTTCAGCTGGGCCATTATCCCAGCACAACAGCGCAGTTGAAAATACTCCCAGACCAACAGGTACAGCACTCACCTTTGGAATCATCCACCTCAGATGATCACACCACTGCCACACATACAGTGGATTGTGCCTTTTCAAAAAAAAAATGAGCCTATTCTTGATATCTGATGATCATGAGAATGCTTTACCTGCCATACACACTCATAGCCTCCTCACAGTAAACGGCACTGGCAGCAAGCACAATCTGCTTGTTCCTGACTCAGTATAGCAATTGCCACATGGCGGCCTCTGAAAATGGACACTGCTGAAGCCTTCAAGCCACCACCATGTGCTCACTTACATCTGAAGCCGCCATCTTGTGCTCCCACCTCCCTAATCACCAAACCCACCACCATGCACCGATCACTATAGCTCACTCTCTGGTCACACTGCAACTCAGTGATTGCTCCCTCTTATGACTCCACTTATGTAAGAGCACTAATGTAACATCTTGAACAGCACTGGTCAAACTTTGACTATCATTGTCCTTTCTTTAAAATGAACAAACAGCAACTTACTGCTGTGCAGGTTTTGTCATACTGGAACATAACTGGCATTGCTTTCTTTTATTTTTAAAGACAAAGCAAAAACCTAAGAGCACCTTAAATGCAGGCTCACAGTTACCTACTGGCTAAACACTAAAACTACACTCCCTGATAAAGATTACATTTTTCTTTTTATAATTAAATTTTTTCTTTTTTATTATTAAAATAAAAAAAAGTGCAAAAAAGCATTTTCTATTACTAATGAATGGATCCATTTCATAATCACAATAAGCACTCCAGGGGGTGCATTGCGGTGGGATTACGGCTTTTCTCAGGTGATGGGAGCACTCAACTTTTCCTTGTGCTTCATCCCACCCAAGGTGAGCTGTTATTCCACCACATCCCACCCCCTGTCATGGTTTATTGCTTAAATATACTTCATTATTGGATTTTTAATTCCAAAGTCCAGAGAGAGGTTATCCCCACTGTGGGGTGACACTGTTCTCTCAGGGACACAGTGGCAGCAAGTGTCAAATGAGAAGGCCTCTCAGAGTAAGTGGAGTGGAATATGTGCACCTCCACACTGCCAATGTAGCCTTCCCATGGTGGTGTGCCAGGAGGATCACAATCTTGACTGGGAATTGTCAAGAAGCCCAGTGGCACAACATTAGGGCTAGTGCCCATGAGAAAGAGCCAGTCCAAGGCCTCCTCCATGAATCACTGAAAAAGAATGTCTTCAGTGGAAGAGAGAGAGAGATAGAAAGAAAGAAAGAGAGAGAGAGAGAGAGAGAAGGAGGATATCAAGAGATTGTTACCTTTATTTTTGTACTATTTTTGTTTCATGATTGTAATTATTGTTTAATTTGTACAGGGGCTTTGAGCATTGGATAGGCACCTTTATAAAATAACAATCTTCTACTACTGAAAACAGAGGTTACACAAAGGCACTGTACAAATCAATATTTAGCAGTTTTAAATTAAAATGTCATTTTCAGTGTGAGCAAAGGCTGGATTTTGCAGACTAATTTAAAAAGATTTCTCATGATGGAGCATGGATGATAATGTGGCTAACCAATTTTATATAGTAGTGGTCAGCAGTAATTTGTTATTCCACTTACTAATTTCTTCAGGTTTGGGCAGGCATAACTGCTCAGCATCACTTTGCAGTCCTTTCATCCTATCCCTTACACTGGGAGTCTCTTAAGGCTTGAGTACACTGCCTTTACTTTGCCACAGCATTCTGCTCCAATAACTCTTCTCATTGTCATACCAGTTCAAGAGGCACATCCACACAGTCCCTTTCAGTGTCAGTGCAAGCTGTGCTCAAGAGATCTGATTGGCATGTGTTGGCAGACATTGGAGGATAATGCTTCAACATCAGATCCCACCCCCTCAAACAATCATTGCAGTGTTGTGGCAGCCCCACTAAACATCTAGTGTGGCCCTGTCCCCCAGCCAATACAGAATAAAAGTAATGTATATGCACACACTGCAGTCACACAGTCACAGTAGTCAGCCTTTCAGTTTAAACAAGGCTTTTCCATTATCTTTGGATTCAGAAGAAAGCCTCTGCTGTGGCACATAGGTTTTCTATCCAGCTTGTAAGCTCATAAAATTTCAGTCCGCTATTTTCCAGTTCCAGAGGCTGTGACTGCAACAAATCAAAATCAATTTATTTCGGTCAACAGTACAAACAGGCTCTACTTCCTGCACAGAGAACAGAAAACAGATACGTTTGATAATTTAGGTTAATAATAATGGGGAATACAAATAAAAATGAAGTTGATAATTGCTTAGTTTTGCAATTTTACAAAATCTCTCACAGCCGTAAGTTGCACACATGCTTATCAAGCTGGACTGCATTCAAAACTGTGCTTATTGTACTGTATGTGTGCACTCTGATTGTTTAACTGTTCTGCTGCCAGCATTAACTGGAAAGTGGTCTTGTACAATAAATTATTTGGAGCTTGTCAAGAGTGAGTGCTCACTCACATTCCTGGGAATTGTTCCTGGATTTTGAATGCTCCTGCTGAATGGAAGCAGGAGTGCATTAACCAAAGACTATTAGGTGAGAGTGCCATTCATAGAGTTAACACTATTGTTTTTCAAGCATGAAGGGGAGGAGGAGGAGGGAGCATAGAACATAGAAGATTAAGTCTTGCAATTGGGTCAGGAGTTCATAAAAGTGAATACTGGTAATTGCTTATCTGGCCATGTTTCTTTAATAATGTGCTAGAAGGGGGTGGGTTGGAGTGTCAGTATGACTGTTTTTAAATGTATCAGGCTGTCTGCCAGGGGGAACCATTGGGGAATGAGGACGATCTGTAGGACAGCTTTGGCTTAGATACAGTAAAAATATTAATTTCTTCCATGGGCAGCTCTAATCTCTATTACGGCCAACAAGGACTTTTGCAAGTGATCCTGACTCCTGACTACCTGCACTGGGTGTGGGGGAAGGGTGGTATCATTATTTGTTTGTATGTGCCCTATTGGGCTGTCTGCTAGAAGGGGCAGTTGGGGAATAGCCTTGGCTAAGTCACGGTAAACATATGCAGTGCTTCTATGGACTGCCTTTATTTCCATGACTGCCAGCAGCTTCTGTGACTGATCCTGACTTTTGCAGCTTGCTCTGCAGCTGCAAACCATAATAAACAGAAGGTTTAGATACAAGGATAAGGATCTGGTGCAGCTGTGACTGTGAATATGCACATCTGTAGGATTTGGGGTCACACTAGTGGGTGCATTCTGGAGTGCCTGTAGGAACACACACGAGAGGCTTGCCACTCACTCAAGAAATGGTCATACACTGTTCA
Organism: Neoceratodus forsteri; assembly: GCA_016271365.2. Taxonomy (NCBI): domain Eukaryota; kingdom Metazoa; phylum Chordata; order Ceratodontiformes; family Ceratodontidae; genus Neoceratodus; species Neoceratodus forsteri. The sequence continues at coordinate 1,178,736,067 of CM028131.1, forward strand.
CAGTTTGTCCAATAGTAAACTTAGAAAGTGTGACACAGCAGTAGCAATAAATACAGTAGTAAGTGAATTCATACACTCATTTTTTTGTCATAGGTTCTGGCCCCCAGTTTTTATCACAGGTTCTGGCCCCCCAGTGCTTAGCAATGGGACAGCTGCAAAACACTTTTTGATTCTGATCACAGTAGAAACTGGCCTGCAAAGATGATAAGCGATAGAAACAGCACACAGAACAAAGCCCCAGAAACCACCCATATTGTACATATAGCCTGCACTTTGCCAGAAACACTGGGTGGTTGCTGGGGCCTTGCTCTGTGTGCTGTTCGTAACTTTTGCTAAATTATTTTATGCACTTTGAACTCAAAACTAAATTGTAGTCTTTTCCATGACCCATTTTGTGTCTGTACTGTGCTTTTTAAGTTCTCAGAGTTTTTTCTTACTGTGGGCACCACTCAAGAGCGTATCCAGGAATTGCAGTTTTTTACACATGCTCAAATGGTTGTCCCCTCCCCCCCCATAAAACTTCAACAAAATCATGTAAGCACATACAGTAGGAACAGTGTAATACAAAAAAAATCAAACTGATACTTGAAAGAGTGTTTTCACTTTTCTAAACTGACTGCAAACTTGAAGAATTTGCCAACTAGTCTCAATGCAGTGCAAGCTTCTTATACCAGACACCGTCATGTGTAACATATTTGTCTGATCTAGGCAGTGTCTGATATATCAGTGGATGCTAATTATCAATCAATCAAAATCTTTATTTATCCAGGCGAACACCATTAAGCAAGGCTTATTTGCAAGGTGGTCCTGGGTAGAACAAGGCCAAAAGTACAATAAATTTATATACAATTAAACAAGTCAAAGTACATACATATACAAAACATGACAGCTAAAGGGGAGGTTCTGATAATAGGAGAATTCAACACACCAGATACAGCTTGATCAATACCAGCAGGAACATCCGTCATAACTAGAAACATGGTGGATTCCCAGCAAGGGGGAGGGCCTCAAACAACTGGTAGAACAACCCACAAGATCTAATACTGACTAACAGGGAAAAGATCACAGATCTCCAGGTAGAAGGTCACCTGGGGGCCAGTAGCCATCACATGGTATGGTTCAATTTGTCCACTACAACTAAATCATCCCATTCCAAAGAAAAAATATGGGACTTCAGAGGAGCTGACTTTGATAAGATGGCCAACAGAGTTAAGTTAGCCCTAGCAAAAAGAAGTACAGGTGAGGGGGTACAGACAAAGTGAGCAAGCATTAAGGATGCAATACTTGAAGCAACATCCCATTGTGTTAAAAAGAAAATTAAGTGCAAAAGAAGAAGGAAACCACTTTGGTTCTCAAAAACAGTAGCAGAAAAAGTCAGAGCCAAAAGGCCGGCCTTCAGGCAATATAAGGGAACACAGCGGGATGAAGATAGGGAAGCATACCAAACTTCCCTGAGAGAAGCAGGAAAGGCAGTAAGGCAGGCAAAGGTCCAAACCGAGGAAACACTAGCACAAACAGTAAAAGAAAGGGTATTGCTAAGATCAAAGGAGATAAGGGGACGTGTGAGGTGGAGGACCATGTAAAAGCATCTATCCTAAATAGATACTTCTGCTCAGTATTTACTGAAGAGAAGGTAGGGCAGCTCCCTCAGCTCAGCACCATGGACACACAGGAGGGAGGGAGGTGAGCACTAGTCCCTTCACAAAAGAAAGGGTCCTACAAGAGCTTGATAAGCTCAGAGTGGGCAAGGCAATGAGACCTGATGGCATACATCCCAGGGTACTAAAGGAGCTAAGGGTGGGACTAGCAGAGCCATTATCAGAACTGTTTAGTGAGTCTCTGAGCACAGGAGAGGTCCCAGAAGACTGGAGAAGGGCTCATGTGATCCTGCTGCACAAGACAGGTAGCAGGGAGGAGGCAGGAAACTACAGACCAATCAGTCTTACCTCAGTAGTGGGCAAGATTATGGAGGCACTCCTTAAGGAAAGGATAGTGCAACACCTGAAATCCATAGGAGCACAGGATCCAAGACAGCATTGGTTTACAAAAGGAAGGTCCTGTCAAACTAATCTCATAGATTTCTTTGACTGGGTAACCGGAGTGGTGGACCAAGGGGGAACAGTTGATGCTCAAGGGCTACCTTGACTTCAGCAAAGCTTTCAATACTGTTCCACATAGAAGATTGACTAATAAGTTGGGTAGGCTCGGGGTGGGTCAGAAGTTGGTCAACTGGGTGGCAAACTGACTGACGGGCAGAAAACAGAGAGTGGTGGTAAATGGTATACAGTCAGAAGAGATGCAAGTCACAAGTGGGGTACCTCAGGGATCAGTCCTGGGGCCAGTCCTCTTCAGTATCTTCATCAGTGACATTGCAGATGGACTAGAGGGTAAGGTTTGTCTGTTTGCAGATGACACCAAGTTCTGCAACAAAGTAGATGATCCAGATGGGGTGGGCAGAATGAGAAGGGATCTGGATAAACTAGCAAAATGTTCAGAAGAGTGGCAACTGGGGTTTAATGCAAAGAAGTGCAAGATCATGCACATATGGAAGAGAAACCCTGAAGCCACCTATAGGCTGGGAGGGGAGTTGCTGGCAGTCACAAGGGAAGAAAGAGACTTGGGCGTCATCATCACGGATGACCTGAAATCATCCACGCAGACCACTAAAGCAGTAGGTAAGGCTAGGGGGATGTTAGGGTATATTAGTAGGGGTATCACAAGTTGGAAGAGGGAGGTAATAATCCGTCTTTACAAGATACTGGTTAGGCCTCATCTAGACTACTGCGTGCAGTACTGGAGGCTGCACCTTCACAAGGAAATTAACCAAATTGAGGCAGTCCAGAGAAGGGCAACCAGAATGGTGCAGGGACTACATCAGAAAACATATGAGGACAGATTAACTGAGCTCAGTATGTATACCCTAGAGCAAAGGAGGGAGAGAGGTGATATGATCAAAACATTCAAACACCTTAAGGGTCTTAACAAGGTGAAAGAGTCTTAGCATGTTTTGATATAAGAAAAATAGCAGGACAAGAGGACACAGCATGAGATTAGAGGGAGGCTGATTAAGGGGTAATGTGAGGAAGTTCTTTTTCATAGAAAGGGTGGTGGATGCATGGAACGGCCTACCTCAGGAAGTGGTGGATATGAATACAGTGCAGTGCTTCAAACAGGCATGGGATAGGCATAAGGAAGCAATACAGATGAGTATGAATATATAGGCCATTGACAGAGCAAAGGCCAATGGCACATTTATAAGGTAAAAAAAGAAATGGTCAGACTGGATGGGTCTTGTGTTCCTTATCTGCTGTCAACTTCTATGTTTCTATACATTTATAGGCAATCAAACAAGAGTTTACAATAATTACCGATCTACGGTAACTAGAAACAGTGACTCAGATAGGCTTACAGCAGTTCTGAGCATACATAAGATGTAGGCAACATGTACACAACAATATCCAGGTGGAATTAACATAGGTACAAGGTTAACTAGTATCAGTGGATGGCAGACATATTGTATATAAATACATACATCACCTGGTCCAGGCCAGGACAACAAGGGTATATAGGGCAGGAAGGGGATACCAGAGGGACTATAGGGAAGGCAGAGGAAGGGGGAATACAGGTGGTGGTAGGGAAAAAAAGTAGAACAGGTCATAGGTGAGAAGAAAGGAGGATGGGAACCAAGAGGCCATGGCAAGATATGAGGAACCCGATGTTGTGCCAGGACTTCCATCTTTGTAGCCACTCTTCACTAGAGTGAAACCTGTTTTGCCCAAAGACTGTGCAATTTGTTGCTGTTGTACCTTCTGTATCAAAATGAGGTAATTTATCATTGGTTTTCTTCTTCTTGCATTGGCAAATCAGTGAAGCAGTGCCTCCTCAACCTCCCCATCTTTGCTGTCTCTTTTGCATTTTCTTTCTTGATTTACAGTAGAGTGAAAATCAGACAACACTCTCTTCTGAGACTTTGAAAGGTCATTTAAAGTTGATTTAGGGATGGCAAAATGTACAGACAGTTCCCTCAGACTCTGCATTGGAATTTTATCGATCTCCATCAAGATCTCAGCTTTGTGCTGCAATGACAGTCCACTACACTTAGGCTGTTTAGAAAAATACATTGTAGACAGGTCAGCAGTCATGCAACAGAACTGGACACCTACACCTGCACTGAAGCCCTTTTGTAGGCTAGCAATGGCACAAATCAACTGTTTCAACTAACAGCTGTTTCATCGTCTTCAAAATCAGCTGAGCACTGACATCTGAGAGGTGAGTGACATCAGTGCAGTCAGAGGTGGCTCATTCACAGCTCATCAAAGTACTGTGTAAGGTGTGAAAATAAGCCATTTACTGCCCACTATTTCTGTCAGTCCAGATAGAGCATAACAAACTTTAATAGCATGGATTGCATAGCAGTTGGTGTTTGACAAATGTTAAGTGTCCAGTCTAAGTGATTGTCTGCTTTAACTGTGGACAATGTAAGCAGAGTGTACTGTAAAGGTTCCATACTTCCTGTAAATCTATGCCCTAAACAACTGGTCACGGACACTGACTGGAGGTAAGTGTCAAGTACAACAGTTGCATATTCTCCTTCAGTTCAAATTTGAATGATGAGGCTTAGAGAAGGGCTTGTGATTTGGGTCAGGTTCTTAAAGAACAGTACACAGACTGGCCCATAAGTACCACTCACAAAGCCAGACACCTGGGTTTGGCAGCAAGCCTGCATTATTGGGGGCCAGCCAGAGGCAGGAGGATTGAGCATACCACAGTCCACTCTCTGGGGGGGAGGACAGTGCACTCTGCTATGATGCCTACACCTGGGTGACCACAGCTGAAGATACAAACAGGAACTGCATGGGTGGGCAGATGCCTCCTGATGACAGTGTGGGTATGTGCTGTGTGTGAGCACTACTGTTGTCCTCACCCATAAGGTGTTCTGGGAAAGCAGGGGACAAAAGCAGAAAGATACCAGCCAGACCAAAGCAGGACAACACAGTGCTCCTCTTCAGGTGCCATACTGCCTACTAGGTACCTGCTTCTAACCAAGCTTGATGTTCAAAGAGACTAGGGGAACTCTGATGTCCTTGCTATCAGTGGTAATCTATGAAAAAATGGAGGCAAGGGAATAAGCCACAGAGGTGGCAGGTGACGGTTCCTGGGGGTTGATTGCAGAAGGGGGTTGACTGGGGTATAGAGAATAAAAAATTAAAGCTAAAAAAAAAGAACTGCACACAAATGTGTACAATGAGTATGCCTGCCTGCAACCTTGGCACCACTATACTCAGAGAGACATCTCCAAAAGTGGTGCACAGGCCCCAAAAATATAGCACAAGAAGGGCAGCAGTGGATAACAGTATACTCCTTTTACAAAACTGTGTAACAAACATATACATCTCACAACACTTTAAAGATTAGATTAATAAATAGTAAATTGTTGTCAGACAAAAATCCACAAATGCACAGCACCACACACTAAGTAAATAGGTGAACAGCCCCAGTAAACATCCCAACATCCACAAAACACCAGCAGGATATGCATACACCAGTACGATGAGAAACCACAGACATGGTAGATACAGTAGAATATTTATTGTAATGACTGATGTTTGAGCACCAAAGCAGCTAACAATATGAGCAGTGAAGAAGGGGAGATGGAAGTCATTTCAGAGATTCTTGAAGGAGCACACCATCACACGCAACCCAGTCCATGAGGTGGAGTTTCACACACAGTGGATCAAGTGCAATGACAGGCTGGGGACATCTTTTCTGAGAATTTTCAAGGTTTGCCTGAATATTTTGACAATTGTGCAGACTTATTTAACAAACTAGAAAGACTTAAATTTTCAGAGATTATTGTGTATTACACTGTAGCTACTTTGAAGAAACACAAAGAGACTTAGTTAGTCCTGAGGGGTCTACGTATTGTAAAGGCACTCACAGGTTTTTTTTATAAGGACAATTATCAAAAGAGGTGGGAGACAGCACTGGGTATTTGTTCTGCAAGACTTATCAATTTTCTTATTGATCAAGACTCTGAGAAACACAAAGATACACTTACATCTATTGAAAAATTGGAAGGGGAATTGTCACAATTTGATCAAATGGAAGAATTTTCCGACTTAAATAATAGATTGCAAGATAAGATTACGACACATAAAAAAAAGGTAATCAGTTGGAAACAACATAAATTTAATTGAGGCACAACTGATTACAAAATCAATCAAGTCTATCAGTGGGACAACTCACAACGATCCAGTTCATGAGGTACCTCTAGATCCAGAGGAAGATCTCAGTGTGGAGAGAGGCCACAAAACAAGAAAAAAAAAACAGGGTCATCTGGTAGTGGGAATAATCAAACAACCACTGCATCTAACAGAGTAACATTCTCTTTGCCAAGAGAGGATGCAGTGCACTCACAAAAGGAGACTGAGAAAATAGGAACCAAACTCACAAAACTCAGCAGGGAAACAAGATGAGGGTGCGGGGGACAACAGAAAAATGCAAACTATCCAGCAAAAATTTCAGTTTTGTCATGGGACCTATCATTTGTTCCAGAACCTCCTGTGGACAGATACAAATAGACTTAAGAGAAAACATTTCTGAAGATCTGTTTACAAAAGTGTTTTTCTTCAAAAATAAAAATTAGGGAGAAAAGGATCGTTATCCCCCCCATCCTGAATACATCAGACTAACTGACTCAAGTGTTTGCAGCTGACAATGTAGGGAATAGTGACTCTTTTAATGTGTTGCAATAAGACAATGGAGCACAAACAGATATGAACACTAACATGGGTATGGACTCATTTCCTGGCAGCTGGGATCCTAAATGGGCACTTGCTAACTTTGAAATCTCTAATCAAGAATCTATATGGAACCAGAGTATCTTCTGACCTACATGTACTTTCTACCCTCCTAGGTACATTTCTCCAGTGATTTCAACCTTTGAAAAATTGGTTCAGCAGGAGGTTGACAGAATATTCAAGGAGGAATTTAGAGGCGTCCATTGTCATTTAAAGTCAGAGGAGGTTGTAGCACTGAAAGAACTCTCTATAGTGGTCAACATTGTTTTTAAACAGGAGAGCAGGTGGCAGTAATGAACACTATTGATTATTTACAGGAAGCACTGACACAGCTACAAAATACAGACAATTATCGAGAACTAGATAAGAATCCAATCCCCGTCTACCAAAATAAATTTTATGACTTTCTGTTTTTTACAGTTCAAAAGGTGTGATCTTGAGGAAAAGTTCAAGTTCCTGTCTCAGGATGTTCCAGCTATCTCGACATTTTATATGTTGCCCAAAGTACAGAAGGACCTCTACGACTGCCTGGATGCCCTGTATTTTCAGGCACAGATTCTCTTACAGAGAATCTTTACAAATTTATTGATTGTTTCTTACACAACATGATGATAAGATTGCCCTCATATCTTAGGGATACCATTGTGGTCCTAGAGGCCTTTGAGCACAAAACCTTTGATGCTGGTTGCTTGTAGCTCACAACTGATGTTCAGTCACTCTACACCAGCATCAGACATCATCTGGGCTTAAATGCTGTCAGTTTCTTTATGGATCTATTTCAGACTGAGAAAATCATTGATCCAGTCTTTGCAATTGAAGCTTTACATCTGATAATTAATAGCAGTTGTTTCACTTTTAATTCAAAGTTTTATTTGCAGACTTGTGGCACAGCCGTAGGGTTGGCACTGGCTCCCTCGTACGCCAACCTTTTCTTAGGTTGGTGGGAGAAGGTTGCCATCTTCAATCCCAGGGCTAATGTATTTTGTGACAGGAACCAGTACTGGGGGAGATACATTGATGATGTGATATTTATCTGAAGGGGCACAGTATCTGAAGTAGATGAGTTCATGGGACAACTTAACAAGAATTATTGGAATTTGTGATTCACTTATAATGTGAATCCTAGTCATGCCATCATTCTAGATCTTAGACTACATGCCCCTGCTGATGGCACTATTGCTATGGAGAATTTTTGAAAACCCTCATTGGGGAACACCCTCCTGAGATCAGAGAGTTGCCACCCCCCTCACCTTGTATGTGGCATTCTAAAGGGGCAGTTTTTAAGAATGCACAGAAACTGTTCCACATTGGCCAGTTACAACCAAAATTTGAAAGAATTTATGGACAGATTCTTAGATGGGGGTATAACCCCCTATTCTCCAAGAAGTGAATTCATTTGCCCATGTCCAGAATTGCCAAAGGTTATTAACTCCAAAGAAGTATGAAAGAGATCCAGCCAGTAGGGTATATTTTATCACTGAGTATAACTCAGTAGCCCCAAAAATTGATGGCACCTTTAAAAGATTCTGGAACATACTTCATGCCGATCCAGACTTGAAGGGTAGTATAGGCGAGTCCCCTAGGGTGATGTACAGAAGGGGCCAGAGTATTAAAGACACAGTTGTCAGGAGCCACTTTATAGCTAGTGACAGCATACCAAGACCACTACTACCAGGGGGTAGTGTTAGCTCACATCGATGTGGCAAATGTAATATTTGTAAATACATGGCCCAAGGAATCAGTTTTACTAGCCCTACAAATGGTTTTATTTTTGAAGTGTGCAATTTGATCACATGCCACACCCGTTTGTTGTTTATGCTCTATGGTGTGACTGCCCCTCTGTCAGAATTGGTATGACAACCCGACCTCTTAAGGAGAGAATCCAGGAGCACATTTGCTCAATCTTGAATGTATGGTGACACTCCAGTATGAAACCATTGGTGTGTGAAACATAGGGCATCTTCGGACAATTTCAAATTCATGGGCATCAACCATGTAAAAATGAACATAAGAGGGTGAAATTAATATAGAATGCTACTACAGAGGGAGAGTGGGCTCATTTTCTCCCTGGGAGCTGTGTACCCATTAGGGCCAAATGATATCTGGGACATTCTGCCTTACTTATAAATTCTCATACTTATGTCTGTCTGCTGATTCACAAAATATCCTTATTTTCTTTTACTTTATGAGTGCATTATTTACAGATGTTAATAATCAATTTGTTCTTTGACATTTTTTTCTAGGAGCCCTAGAAATCTGTTTGCAACCTGTCTGCTGGGTCCCAAGCTGCTTCCAACAGATCCTCTTAGAATGTAAATGATTTTTCTATAAAACCATTTAAATAGAATTTTGTATATATGCAATTATTTTTACTGTAAGTAACTTATATAGCAGTAACTTATAATCGAGTGATTTATTAATTAGTGTCAAGCAGCATCTTTCCTCAGGATATATTTAACTTTTTTGTTAATGTTATATACTGCCATTTATATTAGAATATTTTTGCTTTTTCACATCACAGGTGTACTTCTCTGAGTGTGTATGTGTCTTTAAGATTTGGCTTATAAATATGTATGCTGTGGCTTCAGTTGCCCCTCCCCCTGATGAACCCACATGGAGTACAAAGTGCTGGGGCATCTTTGATCTGCTTTGTCTTCTCCATTTAAAAGCACAATAAAAGCACTGAACAGTTTGATTTTTGTTACTCTCCTCTTTTTGTGCACCTTTTTGTTCATTTGATCAAAGATTCAAACCCTGCTAGAGCCCAATGGTCACTGTGTTATCTTGGGCATGTCACTTGACCTCCAGGTGCTCTATTCCACCCATCGGTGGAAATGGGTGGAAGCAGAACACCACTGGAATAAGATGTTGCATCTCAGTTGAGCTATCTTGGATAAATAGATTGTAACTATGGAATACCTTGTTCAGTGCTTCATTGTGCTAATGTAATTGTGTCATCAATAGGCTGCAACACACTCACTACCACAAACACAAAAGTGTTGTGCTCAATGGAAAACAGGTACTGCCAAACAAAGGCTGTACACAATGAAGAGAAAAAAATGTTCATCACACACATAACAAAAATTAATCAAATAATTTTATCAAATCACTTCCATGGGCTGGAAGCCTGCCTTAAACATAGCGCTTTGAGGTACTCTGCCTCTTCATGGGGCCTAAATCACTGTACACAACATTCCAACATATAAAAGGCACAAGTAATGAATAAACATTTATGTAAATCAATCAGTCAAACATATTTGATTGGCACAAACATCCATGCCAAATATATATATATATATATATATATATATATATATATATCTAATATATCTATATATCATAAATACTGTGTTCTACTGCTGTTAAATTGCTAACCTCCATCTAAAATAATAGAACACTATCCATCAGTACAAAATAGACTAATTTAAAAAAAACATTTATCTAGTAAATCCATGCACTATCATAGCATTTAGGAAACTTGTTACAAACACTCATTATACTAATGCAATTAATAGGATCAGCCCTCCCTACAAGTGCTAACAATTTTTATTAGACAAGATATCCTAATGCTATTTAAATTCCAATCTCCACCTAATAATAAAACACCCACATACTTATACAAAAATGTAAATATTAGAACCTATACTTGATTCACTCATTACAAATACCTTGAAATAAATTTTAATAAGGCCTTCTACATAGACATGTTGCAGTGACTCAAAGGATGTCTGGATATATGACTTTCAGTAAATTAGGAATTAGAGTTTACTCTGGAGTTCTGTATTCAAACAACATGAAGTCTTGCTGTATTCTGACTATTGCAGTTAGCTCCAGCCTTTAAACTGCCCCGGAGAACAAAGGGTTAACTTTCTATGCAGTGCATAGAATGTTGAGCTCGAGCTTGAGTGCGGTCTCTGTCTGTTTCCCTTTGAAAGTCAACCGTCAGATTCTTTACTCCGCCTCACTGAACATTCGCTCCAGAGGTTTCTCCTTCAGTTCGGTTTGAAAGTCGATTAAAGTCTTGGTTAAGTTGTCGGCTTTAAACCAAATTTATTTCCGCATAGTCGGTTCAGTCTCTGTCTGCAGTACTGTGAGTACTAGATAGGTTTTGTTCTGATTTTCTGTTTGGAAACTGTAAAGTGTTAGATCAGTTAGGCTGAACCGATCACTTGTAGTGAATCCTTGTGTTTTACTTTAGTGTGTGGTTACCGGTCCTTATCTGTTCCAAAAAAAAACATGTTTTGAATGTTTTTTTACAATACCTGTGACACGGTTAGGAACCGATAAGGGAGTCTTGCCTGGCGGTTGCCTAAAAAGGGTAAGTTTGATTAGGTTGGCCATGTCTCAGAAACCCAAGAAAAAAACCAGGCCCACTGGGTTTCAACACTGCAGTGAATGTGGGGAGGTCTTTGCTAAAGTTGATCCCCACACCACCTGTGTTTATTGTCTGGGGTTTGAACACTTCGATACAGACTGCCAAATTTGTAAAAATTTTCCTAAATCTACCCTTGAAAAGAGATTAGGTAGACTAAGGGAAAAGGAGGCCGAGAAGTCCGCAGACCCAGATGGCCAGCCTGGTTCGGTTCCGACCGAACCAGAAGGAGTGCCCTCTGACCAGGGCGATACCTCTTCGGGCAAGAGGAGAGCCAATCCTGAGGGGTTGGTTCCTACAAAAAGGAAACACAAAGAAAAATCAACCAGTTCAGATCCAGAGGTTCATGTTCTGACCGCTAAGGAAATAGAGCGATTCGGATTGTGGAATCGCTTCGCCCGTTTCCGACCAATTCGGCACCTTTTGGCAGGGTTTCGGTTCAGTCAGTTCCCCCGGTTCAAGATTATACCTCTGAAGATTTTTATGAACCAGAGTTTGAGGAGGAGGGGGAGTTTGAAGATGATGGTGGTGATGATGGTGAAAGTCTGGATGTGCCTGTGGAACCAGACATCTCCCCAGACAGATCTTCTGGCATATCCACTCCTAGGCTTTCTGAGTCCCCTGCCCACTTTCTGTTTTACAGAAAAGTGGCTGAATGGAGGTCATGTGATGCAGCAGGCCCGAGAAGATGCTTCCCCATTCTCTCCTGCCTACCGCCATCTTTTTTTACATAATTTCCTGAGTTTAATAACATCGAGAGCCTGTCTGAAGTCTTTATCTGGTGTGGGAAGTGCCTGAGAAGTGATCTTGGTGTGATCGGCAAAGAATGGAGACTGAAATGAAGAAGCCCTGCCCCAAACACACACCCCCGGTCACCCCTGAGAAGGCCCCTAAAAAGCCACGAGCTGGTATCACAGGTATGGCGCAGGCAACAGCACACTCCTGCCCGGAGCAAGAGCCATTAACGCTGGCTGGTTTCCTGGCCGAATTTCCGCCATTCAAAGAGGAGCTTAGAAATCTCACCTCGGAATTTAAAGCCCTTTCACAGGCTATCGAAGATATAGCACTGAGAACATCAGATGCAGAGGCTAGAATTACTTCCTTGGAACGGAAGGTAGACAAGCAGAATCCTGAAGTGGCTATGCTTAGGCAAAAAATTACCAAGATGGAGCAAAAGCTTGAGGACCTTGAAGATCGAAGCTGTAGAAATAACACTGTTATTATTGGGTTACCCAAGATGGAGGAAGGACAAGATGTTGTGTTGTTTGTTCGAAAATTTATTGAGAAGATCATAGGACCCTCTCCTTACGGCCCCCACTACATTATAGAGCGAGCCCACAGAGCTCTCCGAGCTAAGCCTCCGATGGGGGCTCCACCTAGGCCGTTAATCTTTCACTTTCTCAATTATCTCGAGAAACAGCATTTTTTTGCTAAATTGAAGACCATTGAAGATCTTCAGTGGGAAGAAGCGAGAATTAGAGTCACTCAGGACTTACCTTTGTCAGTTAGACAGCGGAGTGCAGCTTATCATCTGGTGGTTAAGAAGCTCCTGGCAGCTGGTCTTAAATTTAGAATGCTATATCCCTCCAAGCTACAGGTGCAGATATCTGGGCAGTGGCATTCATATGAGGATCCTGACTCAGCATCGGACAGATTAAAAAATGAACTGCCTGATCTCTTTAAAGGTTCCTAAACATCACGGGGGTTTGGGAACTTCGAGATGTATTGGACTACATGGATATATTGTTTATATTGCTCACTGGTCAACTGACATTTATTGTTTATTTTTCTATTTTGGGTTTACAAGGGGAATGTAGCTGTACCTTATAGTTTCAGATAATGAGGTACAGTTTGAATTTATGGGGAGACCGGTCAGCGTTGCAGTTGGGATACCTCCGATTAGAGGTATTAGGAGGTGGTGCCTAGGATCATTCAGGGGCACTACTTTGGGATTCATGGAGGTTCTTTTGGTTCAATGGGGAATGGTTCAGGTGAGCTCCCTGTAATAGAGAACTGGGGTGTGGGAATCATGTTATAGGATGAGCTTGTATTTGGCTCTTGCAAGACGGGAGCACTGTTTTATCTCACCCTTCGCTCTCTGTGATTGGTGAGCAGGAACTCTTTTTCAGTCAATGGTCCTGGTGAGGGGAGATCAGGTGGCCGGCTTGTGATGGTTGCTGAGATATTTAGGGGGTATTTCAAGGATCATAAATGTCGTATTGGACTTTACCGGCTTTTCTGGCTTTTTATAGCTTTATGAGAAGATACAGGGTTAGTGTTAGGGGAAAACGGAGTTGTAGCACTTGCGATTGATGGCCGCTAGAAGGGAACATTACCCTGTTTTTCATTCAACTGGTTGCTGGACTGTTGGAATTTTTACTAGGAGGGATGGTTTTGCAAGGCAGAGTTAGTGGAAGCTGGGATACTTATCGATGTTGGTTGCACAGTGATTTAGGAGGGAGCAAGCTTTTCCCTAACACATTTTTACTAAAGTTGGACAGGTGCAGTATCGCTCTTCAGGATTGTGGAAATTCCAGTTCGCCACCAGGAGCTTCTCAACTTTCAGTACTCCCTAGCTTTGTTAGTACTATTTCCCCCCTCCTTCCTTTTTTTCTAGCTCCCTTTCTTGTTTGTTGTAGATGAAGAAACACACTGTTGATTGTACATGGGGGTGGTGACATTTGTTTTTTCTGGCTTTGGAGTCTTGAGGGGATGTAATGGAGTGGCAGTTTCCTGTATGATAATACATTGATCGAGGAAACTTATCTATTACCGGAAGGTGTAGAATATGGGACAGGACTTATGATAGGCGCTTGAGTGTCACCCGCCATTCTTAAAAAGGGATTTTCACAGATAGTTTGGTCATTAGTGTGGTACATAAATGTACTGAACTTGTCTTGTCCCTTTATGCTCTCGTTGGTGGGCTTTATGAGGCAGTTCTGGATGGGGGTGTGTGGGGGGAGTGGTTCTTAGAGGAGTGCTGCTTAGCGATGCATAGGAATATTGGGGGATAGGAGGGTTAGGGGTGTTAGGGTTGGGTTTTCTGGGGTTCTGTGATTGTTGCTCAGCTTAAGGGAGGTTTGTGGGGGGCTGGAGGTGGGGGAGTGCGGCTTTTAGGAATGTTTGGGGGGGACACAGTCCACTGTGGGCCGGTTGAGATTTGTTGCTATGGTAGTCTATGATTTTAGGCGTTGTTCTTATTCATTGAAATGGTATAATACTAACATACTAAAATGCCAGCAGAATAGGCCTAACGGTCTTTCATGTCTGCTCGTTTGGTCAGCCCCAACCCTGGATGCTGACCTTGCTGTCCCCCTCGCCTTCTCTGGCTTCTCCCTTCCCAGTTCTGGATATTCTTGCTGCATTGGATTTTGCTTCCAGAACCCTTTCCCTGTACCTGTCCCACCCCCTCTTGAACCCCTCCACTGTCTCTGCCTCCACCAGCCCCCTAGGCAGTGCATTCCATGGCTCCACCACCCTCTCAGTGAAGTAGCACCTCCTCCTTTCTCCCCTAAATCTTCCCCCCTCCAGCTTCCACCCATGCCCTCTAGTGGCCCCCTCCTCCTTCCTTCGAAGCACCCTGACTGTTCCTCCCCTATTTACCCTCTTCATGTACCTGAAGACCTCTATCATGTTCCCCTGGTCCCTTCTCTCTTCCAATGTGTACATATTTAGCTCTTCGAGCCTCTCCTCATAAGTCCTGTTCCCCAAGCCCCAAATCATTTTGGTTGCCCTCCTCTGGACCCTCTCCAGGAGGTTAATGTCCCTCTTTAAGTGTGGCCTCCAAACCTGCACGCAGTACTCAAGGTGTGACCTCACCAAGCAGTTATACAGAGGGAGTATCACTTCCCTCCTTCTGGAGGTGATCCCCCTAGCGATGCATCCCAGCATCCTGTTGGCCTAAGAAGCTTTGTTTTTCAACATGGAATGTCAAAGGGGACCGTAAAAAAACTAAACAATATAAGATACTGAAGCACTTAGATATGCTATGTGCCAACATCGTTTTTATTCAACCATCTCATTTACTTGACTCAGAAGCCATTCAGATGAGATGGATGCAGACTGGACAGGTCTTCTCAGCCCAAGGAACTTCTAATAGCTCTGGGGTTTTAATTCTTATTTACAGGGGTATTCCCTTTCAGGTTGCCCAGGAAATCAAAGACTCTTACGGTAGATTTATCCTGGTTAAGGGCACGTTATATTCCGTAGATGTTGTTTTAGGAAGCATTTATGGCCCTAATAAAGATGATCCTCTTTTTTTTTTTTTTTTTATGAGACTTCTCAATCATATTCTCTCATTGTTACCCTCCATAATAATCTTAGGGGGGGACTGGAATTTAGTGATGGATTCTGGTAAAGACCGCACTAGCTCTCTCTTGGCTCCCCTTTCCCCGGCACAGTGGGCAGACACATGAGCTGACAGACAGGATGGGCCTATGCGATATATGGAGGGTTTTACACCCCGTGAACAGGGAATACACTTTTGTGTCCCCTGTTCACAGGTCCTCATCCTGCATTGATTACCTCCTATTGTCTCAGGCTTTGTTACCGGGTGTGACAAGCTCTGCCATCCAGTCAGGCCCGCTTTCTGATCACTCTGTTGTGCTCTGCAAGTTGGCCCTTACTTCCTTGCCTAAGCATCAGACCAGGTGGAAATTGAATGGCCAACTGCTCAAGGACCCCAAGAGCAGAGACTGAATTAGGGAACATATCACACAATTTTTTGACCTGAATGCTACACAGGATACCAGACCAGATGTGTTATAGTGTGCTTTTAAAGCATATCTCTGGGGCATTCTAATTGGGATGGCTGTGGCAGGGAAAAGGAGGCAGGAGGCGAGGCAGAGGGAGGTGCTAACCTGGATTAGAACTTTGGAGGTTAATTTACAATCCAATCCATCTGATGAGATTAAACAAGAACTGGCAAAGCTGCGGGACTCCTATTTACTCATGCTTAATGAGAGAGCGGAATTTGCTATCCTATGTACCAAAGCCTCTTACATAGGCCACGGGGAAAAAATGGGTAAACTCTTGGCCCAGAGAATTAAACAATTAGAGTCTGCCCGCTTTATTCCCCTGATCCACTCTAGATCTGATGGAGCTCTTAAATCCAACCCTCATGAGATTGTTTTGGAGTTTGTCAGTTATTATGAATATCTTTATGGTGAAATGCCTGACCCTCCTTCTGCCTCTACTCTCTCCTCTTATCTTGTGGAAGCCCATTTACCCTGTCTTTCGGAGCCTCAGTGTAGGGCACTGGTAGCTCCTATCATGGAACTGGAAGTCCTGGAAGTGATAAAGGGTTTGCCTTTAGATAAATCACCTGGATTAGATAGTTTTACAGCCAATTTCTGCAAATGTTTTAAAAAACAAATTACCCCCCCCCATTGCCTTTCTTTTTTTCATTATATCCTATCAGGTGTACAAACTGACCCTTCTTTATTCAAGGTGCACACTGTGCTTCTTCCAAAAGCGGGTAAAGATTTGGAACATGTTGAGAGTTATAGACCCATTTCACTGTTGAACCAGGATATAACAATTTTAACAAAAATATTGGTGCAGAGGCTCAGTCTAGTACTCCCTGACCTAACTGGATCACACTAGGTGGGCTTTATGAAAGGTAGATTTTCCGCAGATCATCTCTGCACTCTCTCGCATGTCATCTCGGTGTCCAGGGATGCCGCTTTTCCTGTAGCATTGGTCTCTCTGGATGCCGAGAAGGCTTTTGACAGAGTCAACTGGAGTTTTTTACTTCAAACATTAAACTCCTTTGGATTTCCCCAACAATTCCAATCTTGGATAAGGGCCCTTTATCAGAATCTGACTGCCAGAATTTCAGGGACTGGGGTAATTTCCAAGTCCTTTGCCTTACATTCCAGAACTAGGCAGGGTTGTCCTCTCTCTCCTTTACTTTTTAATCTCTACCTGGAACCGTTAATCCGTAAGATTATTTTATCTCCGAACGTTCAGGGGATTACTATTCTGGGGATTGAGTTTAAAGTTGCTGCTTATGTGGATGACTTGCTTTTACACCTTTCTTATCCAGAGTCCTCTATCCCGGCCATGTTGGACATTATTGAGCAATTCAGTCAACTATCGAACTTTAAATGAAATGTAGGGAATTTGATTGTTTTCCTTTTAAACCACACAGTTTTTAAGAACGATATTACTACCCTGGGCTTAGCCTGGGCCAAAGATTCCTTGAGATATTTGGGTACTGTGTTAACAAGGGACTTGCAGAGTACCATTAAGTACAATCTGGAGGTGTTAATGTCCACTGTGGTCTTGGGTTTGGCCAGATGGTCAGCTCTGCTTATCTCTCTCTGGGGAAAAGTTAATTTGGTTAAAATGAACGTTCTTCCACGCTTATTATATCCTCTTCAGCTACTCAATATTTGTTTGCCAAATGGATGGTTTAAAAAAGCCCAGAGTTTGTTAGATAATTTCATATGGTCCAAAAAGAAGCCAAGGCTAGCCTTTTATAAGCTAATAGTGCCCAAGTCTAAAGGCAGTTTACGGCTTCCATACATATGTATGTACTACTGGGCCTGCTGTGCGGTCAAATATCTAAGGTGGTTGGACCCGAATCCCTCTGCTTGTCTTCCAGCTTGGCTTAAAATAGAGCTGGAAAGGATTCACTTTGCAAATATATCCCCCTCAGCATTATTATTCCTTAATACTACTTTTATTCCAAAGGAACTAAAAGATACCACAATTGGAACCTCTATTAAGATTCATGCGCAGTTGTGTGGATTTCTAATATATAAAAAACTGGTTGGGCGTGGAGCAATCGCTTTGGAATTCACCTGCCTTTAAAATAGATAATAAAATGTTATCCCCTAGATGGTTACCTAGATTGGGGGAAGGAAGGCTGTCTTCATTTCTTAATGATGATGGTACCTGGTTATCTGCTGAAGATAAAGTGGTGAAATTCAGCCTTAAGGGAAGTGATCATTTTAGGGTACTGCAGCTTAGGCACCTCCTCAATAAAAAGTTTGGAGAGGCCATCCCTCTATCTTATAAATTTGCTTTCCTGTCGGATTTGGGCCCGCTTGCTAATAACCCCCAGAGAATTTCTAAAATATACAATATTTTGTACGATTGGCATTTTCTGGATCCTTTTGGTCTACACAGTACTGGTCTGATCTTTTTCCGCACTGGGATAGAGACTGGATGGTTATTTGGAATAACTGCCATTGTTTTGTAACACAAGATAGGCTATGCCTAATGCGGTTTTATATTCTCCACAACCTTTATCATTATCCTCAGAAATTGGTCAAATGGGGAATGGACCCCTCCAATATATGCACTAGGTATGCCCAAGCAGAAGGTTCTCTAATTCACATTTTTTGGGATTGTCCCAATATATTACCTCTCTGGAAGGCTATAAAGGACAAAGTTGATCAACTCCTTGGGCTGAGGGACCTGTTCACTCCAGAGGTTTGCATCTTTGGGGATTATTCCCAGATTTCTGTCAATAAGCATACATTTCATATTGCATTGATTTCTATGTCAGTCAAAAAACTGGTCCTTAAGTATTGGAAGAGTACTGAGCTTATCTCTTATTCTGAATGGCTAAATGAGCTTTTATTTAATCTCTGAGTAGAGAAGACTATCTCAAGTATTAATAATAGTAAATCCAAATATGAATGGCTTTGGGCCGCGCTACATACGTTATATACTATTTAATATTTTATTTAATTTTTAGACTACTAGCTATTATGGATTACTACGCCTCAGGACTGTGTCAGTGGGTGGGACTGGGTTGAGGGGTGGTGAGGGGGGGGGATGGGGTCAAGTAACTTGCTGTGTTATATGTTTAAATGTACTGCTTGTCTTGGCTCTGTCCAGTGCATTTGTTAAACTTTCAATACATTTTAAATAAAAAAAAAGAAAAGAAAAGTGGCTGAAACCCTCCAGCTTCCTATGGAAGAGGCAATGGAGGATCAAGAGGAGCCTGATTATGTGGAAATGATGTACATCCCAGAATCCAGGAGACTGTCTATTCCCATTCACAAATCCTTTGGGAAGCAGACATAAAAAATCCTACAGTCTCCCAATTCTGTACCTCCTGTTGACAGAAGGATAGACAAGAGGTACACACTATCAGGCTCAGATACAGAGTTTTTATACCAACAATGCAGCCATGTTGAGGTAGTGCAGGCTGCTGCCTGTGACAAGGCAAACATTCCCTTGGCTTCACACTCCCCAGACAAAGACTCCAGGAAGATGGATGCTATGGTAAAGAAGCAGTACATGGCATCTTCCTTGGGACTCAGGCAGGCAAACTACATGGCTTATACAGCCAGGTACCAGAAGTCCAGGTGGGACACTGTACTGGCACTGGCTAAACAGGCCTCCCCCCAGCTGGCCAAGGAGCTGGAGGAGGTGGCTGCTGATGGGATTGAGGCATCGAAGGTACAAGTTCATGCTGCTGTGGACTCCAATGATGTGTCATCAAGAGTCATGGCTACATCTGTGACTCTTCAGAGGATGGCTTGGCTCAGATGTACTATTCTCTCACAGGACATCCAGGCTAAGGCCATGGATTTTCCTGTGGTGGGTAATTCTCTGTTCGGGGAGCAGAAGGAGAATTACATGAAGAAAATGGATGAGTGCAGGACCACTTATAGGAGTGCTCAGGCCAAGGAGAGGCAAGCAACTCCTCAAAGGCAGCAATCTAGGGGCAGGGCAGGCCTTTTCATAGGCCTTTTTACCAAGCACAGGCTTCTTCTCCCTTTTCCCAGAGGGGGTTCTTCAGAGGGAGAGGCAGAAGGGGGATGAGCAGGGCTGCATCCACTCCTCAGCCTAAGGCCCCTGCCAAGCAGACACCCTGATGGGTCTGCCCGGGTTGACTCTTCTATCCCTGTAGGGGGCAGGCTGGCTTACTATGTCCAGGACTGGATGTCTATTACATCAGACAAGTGGGTCCTGGAAGTAGTAAGCCAGGGACTGGTTCTCAGCTTCAAAAAATTTCCAAAGATGAGAACCAGATCTTTTCCACCTGCAGTTCTCTCTGAGACCCTTGCCTTGGAGGCAGAGGTTTCATCTCTTCTGGCTTTAAGAGCCATAAAGAGATTTCCTACCCTACACTGTGGCAAAGGTCTGCACTCCAGATACTTCCTTACCCCAAAAAAGACTGGAGACTGGTGACCCATCCTAGATATAAGATACCTGAACAAACATCTTTTAAAACTAAAGTTCAAGATGGTGACTCTGGGAATAATTCTTACCTCTCTAAGGCCAGGGGACTGGCTAGTCTCCCTGGACCTCAAAGATGCCTACTTTAATATTCCCATCAGGTGCTCCCACAGAAAGTACCTCAGGTTCAAGTTGCCCTCAGGCCATTATCAGTTCAAAGCAATGCCCTTTGGCCTAACATCAGCTCCAAGGGTCTTCACAAAGTGCCTGGCAGTAGTAGTTGCCTTTCTAAGAAGGCAAAAGATTTCCATTTTTTCATACCTGGATGATTGGCTCATAGTGGGTCATTCTTCAGACCGAGTCAAGTCAGACCTGAAAGTGACTCAGCAAGTGCTCACTTCTCTAGGTTTTCTTCTCAGCCTCCTCAAATCAGTTTTCAAACCAGTTCATCTCCTTACCTTTATGGGGCAGAGCTGGATACTGTCAAAGCAAGAGGTTTTCTTTCCCTGGAAAGGGCAAGAGTTCTTATAGAACTGGCTTCGTCCTTCAGCCTTCAGGAGTCCTGACCAGCAAGGCACTTCCTTCAGCTTTTGGGCCACATGGCAGCTTCTACAGCAGTGGTCCAAGGGGCAAGATTTCAGATGAGGGACATTCAGTTCCATCTGAGGGCCTTTTGGTCCCAAAGGAAGGACCCTCTTACCAAACTGGTTCCAGTGACTTGGACACTGATCCAAGCTCTTCAATGGTGGCAGGATCAGGACAGTTTAAGGCAAGGGGTCCCTTTTGTCACTCAATCTCATTTGGTGGTCCTTACCATGGATGCTTCTCTTTTGGGGTGGGGAGCTCATCTGGGGGATCTCACAGCCCAAGGACTGTGGTCCCCTCAGGAGTCTCTCCTTCATATCAATCTCCTGGAATTCAGGGCAGATTTTCTGGCCCTTCAAGCCTTCTCTCAGTTGATGCAGAACAAGGTGGTTCAGGTCAGAACAGACAACACCACCACCATGAGGTACATCAACAAGCAGGGAGGCACTCAGTCTATGGCCTTGTGCATGGAAGCCATGAAATTGTTGTCCTTGACTTATTCCCTGCAGGCCTCTCTGATAGCAGTCCACCTTCCAGGAAAGGACAATGTGCTGGCAGATGCACTGAGCAGGATCTCCCAGGGCCATCACGAATGGTCCCTGGAACCTCTGGTTTTGAAAGTGATTTTTTCAAGGTGGGGCACTCCAGAGAGATAGATCTCTTTGCAGCCCCAGATAATCACAACTTCCTCTGTTTTGTTGCAGACCCCCAGTCTTGGCTTCAGACCCTCTGGATGCTCTGTTTTTGAACTGGGAAGGGAAATTTCTGTATGCCTTCACTCCCTTTCCTCTACTGTTCAAAGTCCAAGTCAAGTTAAGGTCACAACCTTACAAAGTGATTCTGATTGCTCCAGACTGGACCAGACAGCCTTGGTACCCCATGTTGCTGTCTCTAACAGTCCATCTTCCCCTGTCTTTTCCCAGGAATTACAACCTGTTAACCTCCTCTCAGGGGAGGATTTGGTACCCCAATCTTCGGTCTCTCAATCTCAAGACATGGCTCTTGAAGAGTATGCAGATTTACATCTGTCTCAGGGAGTTCTGGATATTCTCAAAGCTTCTCAAAAGTCTTTCACCAGAAAGACTTATAACTCCAAATGGAAAAGATTCAGCATTTGCTGCTCCAAGAAGCATATTCCTCCAGACACTGCTGAATTGTCTACAGTTCTGGATTATATGGTCCATCTTAATGGCCTAGGCCTCAGACCAGCTAATCTCAAGGTACACTTGTCAGCTGTGTCTGCTTTTTTGTCAGTGGGAAAGTCTTCCTCACTATCATCTCATCCTGTGTTCTGTAAATTTTTCAAAGGATTGCTTCATACCAATCCTCCCTTTAGGGATCCTGCCCCTGCCTGGGACTTAAATATTTGCATTGCTCAACTTATGCAACCTCCTTTTGAGCCTATGTCCTCAGCAGAGCTTACGTACTTGACTTGGAAAACTGTGTTTTTGGTAGCCATTACCTCTGCCAGATGTATCAGTGAACTGCAAGCCCTGTCAGTGGAACCTGATTTTATCTCTTTCCATAGAGAGAAAGTGGTCCTTAGAATCAATAGGAGGTTCTTGCCTAAGTGGTTTCAGACTTCCACTTGAATCAGTCCATGTCTCTCCCTTCTTATTCACTGATCATTCTTCCTCAGGAAAGAGGAGGCTACACAATTTGGATGTTAAAAGAGCCCTTAGCTACTACATAGAGCATATCAAGGGTCACAGGTTTGATTCCCTCCAGTTATTCCTCACCTATGGGGAAGTGGGAAAGGGCAAACCTGCCACTAAGAGAACTATTGCCAGGTGGATTGTGTCTTATATACAATTATGCTATGAGAAACTAGGAAAGATTCCACCCTCAGACCTGAGGGTTCACTCTACAATAGGTACAGCTGCTTCCCTGGCTGCTGCTAGGGATATCTCTCTCTTAGAAATTTATCAAGCAGCCACCTAGAAAATGGTCCATACCTTTACCAAGCATTACTATCTGGATATCCAGGCTAGGAGTGATGTTCAGTTTGGCACAGCAGTACTTCAGAGCCTATTCCCAAAATAGGTTCTGTCCCTCCTCCATGGAGGTACTGCTTGGTAGTCTGCAATAGTCAGAATACAGCAAGACTTCATGTTGGTTGAAGAAAAAATGACTCACCTTAGTAATTATGTTTCTTCTAATGGAGTCTTGCTGTATTCTGACCTCCCTCCCTGCCTCCCCTCTCAGAACCTGTTTTTGAGAAGTGGGTGAGCGGGTGCATTGCACCCAGAGTGTCCTATTACACACTTCCTCTTTTTGTTTGGGTGTTTTTGTTGTTATTGTTATCCTTTATTGGGATGGGTTTTGATTTTGGGTTTCCTGACTTGAGTCTTTTTGGGAATCCAAAACTCCTTGTTGCCAGTTAGCTAGTAAGAAATTTTGCAATTTCCACATAGGATAGTTAGTGAGTTTTTGTTCGTAAAAATCTGATGGTTGAGTTTCAAAGGGAAACAGACAGAGACCTCAACTGAGCTCGAGCTCAGCATTCTATGCACTGCGTGGAAAGTTAACCCTTTGTTCTCTGGGGCAGTTTAAAGGCTGGAGCTAACTGCAATAGTCAGAATACAGCAAGACTCCATTAGAAGAAACATAATTACTAAGGTGAGTAATTTTTTATTCTCTGCCATAAAAAAACTTCTGATTTTTTGATATATAATAAGATATCCTATATTTATAGTCTTAGCCTATTTTTAATATATTCAAAAGGAAATGTGACTCTAGGATAGAGGCATAATAATAAACTTTATTTTTAAGCACCTTTCGAGATATCAAGATGCTGTACAAAGATTAAAACCACAGTAGCACAAATAGCAAATACAGTAATAAATAAAATAACAAATCCATTCAATTATGCATCTCTGATGGCCTGATGACACAAAAACATTTTACACGCCTGTTTAAATCCCCCCACAGTCACGCACTCCCATAGCTGATGGGGTAGAGAATTCCAGAGAGTAGGGGCAATAAACATAAATGCACGGGCCCCAGAAGATTTCAAAGACACTCATGAACATGAATGGAAGCTGGCAGGAGAGAAATTCTGGAAGGATATGATGTGTGTCTGCCATGTCCGTTGGGGACGCTGGAACCTGGACAAGTTACTCTGCATCTCCGTAGCTTTGATTCATTTTTTTTTCCTTATGTAGAGGTTAAAATTGGTTTAATTTCTCCAAATTGCTTTTAGTATATGAACTGTTTAACACACATTGGTTTTGTAGTTAATCCTAGAAAACTTCATTAATGTGTAAATTTGTTTTACTCTACATTGAAGACTAATCTTTTTGCAACGTTTTAATTCATAGAAAGGGAGCTTATTCAAAAGCTTATTAGACCCTGGATGACTATGTTAATATTTCTGGTTTTTGACTGTTCTGTGGGCATGTATTTAAGTAAATATAGAATTAAAAGAATTCTGGAGCTTATTGGCTTAGTCAGAGGCCCCTAAAATAGGGAATTTATAGACACACCAAATTTCCTTAAAGAGAGAGTCTGGCCAAAAGTGCTACATTGCAGAATTAGAATAAGCATACCCCCAATAAATCTCATATAAAAAATTAGGTTTCTATGTTACTTCATTTTGAAGTTATGAGCTATTTTGTAATCCTGATTTCACTATCTGTTCCAAAAAGCCAGTTTCAGTGAACAGCTGCTACTGATGTCATCTCCAGAACTCACAGTCTAGTCTTCCCTGTCAGCAAGGTTACACAGTAGGATCTGATTTATGGAAGGTTTCAGTATCAAATGGGCATAGTAACTTGTAGGAGTTGTGAATCAGTCTCGCACCATTCAAACTGCCAAAAAGTACTATTTTCCATGTAAAAAAAAGTTTTCATTTTTGTCCTCCATTTTAGTTGCATAGCCCTGCCCCTTTTTTTCTCAGTGCTGCAACCTCCAAACATGACATTATGTAAGGGAAACAAAGCTGTTTTGAAACAGAGACCTCTGTTGGTCAGTCTTGGTATTGCAGACATCTTCACTACCAAAATAACAGACTACATCTATCAGTAAAGAAATCTTGTCAGCTAGATACTATATGCAGAATGCACCATGCTTTATTTTACAAGTAAACATATGAGAGCTTTTATTGTTGAAGCCAGTACAGAAACATGAGACTGCACCTCACAGTAAGGGAACTGGAAAACAGCTTATTATTGTACCCACAATGCCTCACTATGTACATCTACATATTAGGTGCAGTCACCACCACCGAAATAAGGGACTGCTCCTCTGATTAAATAAAATTTACATTAACATTATAATTTACCCAAAATTCCTAGGTGCTGCATGTAAAACATTGACAGATCTCTTGGCATTACATCATGCTGGGGGTGTGGCCTTACACAGAAAACTGGAGGGTGGGCAGAAACAAATTACTGATACTATGACAGATTGTTTTTTAGAAAACAAATTGCAGCTTCAACATCTGAAGCATGGGTGGCAATGGCATACTATGTGAAAAAGGCATTTGCAGAATGCCTTTAAATCACTTTGTCAACTTTATACTTCACCCAGAATTCCTTGTTGTTATATGTAAAACATTGACAGCTCCCTTCCATGGCATCATTCTGGGGGGTGGCCGCATAGAGAAAACTAGAGGGCAGGTGGCAACAAAGTGCTGATGTAACAAACAAAAAAAATGATACTATGACCGATTTTTTTACAAAACAAATGGCAACTTTAACATCTGAAGTATGGCTGGCAATGGCATAATATGTGAAAAGTAGTTTGAGGAACTTGCATAAATCACTTTACACTTTGGAAAAACAGTTCCTATAAGCTTGCTGACAGGGAGGACTAGACTGAATTTTGGAGATGATATCATCAGCAGCTCTTCAATGAAAACTGTTTTTTTTGAACAGGCAATGAATTTAGGGCTGTACAATGACTTGCAACTTTTAAACAATGTAACTTAAGAGATCTCATTATTGGCATGAGGCTGATATGCTAATTCAAATTCTGAATTTACTGATGCCAGAAATTTTGACTGTAGTCCCTCTTTAAATATAGATACAATGCCTTTACTAAAAACTGGAGAAGTTATTGCTTAACAAAACAGTCACTAGCTGGTAATCTCTATGGTTTCCATAAAATGCTGTACATGAATCATACTTTGTGTATCATGTGTTTAATATTATTAGGGGGTGATGTTGAGTTAAACCCAAGCCTTTAAGTGGTTACTAATATGAAACTACAGATCTTACATGATAATGTTCGTAGTCTAGCACATAAAATGGATCTACTTTCAACAATGGTACTAGAACAAGATATGGACATATTAGGTTTGTTTAAAACCTGATTTTCTAAATGCATTGATGATAATGAGATCACACTTCCAGGTTATCACCTGTTCAGATCTGATAGGTGTAAACTAGGTGGGAGGGTCATATTATATATAAAACATTCATTGGGGCATGTGGAGACTTTGTTAAGGGGCAATAGTGAAAACATTGAATATCTAGTGGTCAACTTAGTAAATCTGAGACTTTCAGTGGGTGTGACATACTCCCTACCCAAAACTAACTTAGCGAACCTTGAAATAGTAATTTATAAAATATATGAATGCCTTGAGGATAGATTACTTATTTTAATGGTAATATAAACTCTGATTGATTCCAACCGGGGGGGGGGGGGACAATTAAAGGAACTGGTTTCAATTTTGGGAGTCAAACAATATATTAAAGAGTCTGCTAGATGTACAAATGTTTCAAATCAGGGATTAATTCTGGATTTGATATTTACTGCTTCACAAATTAGGATAACTGATTCTGGTATATTACAACCATACCTAGGGGACCATAACACAATTTGGATCATTATTTTGCAAGAACAGCCATTGTATAAACATAATAACTATTACTAGGCTAGGGACATGCAAAATTTATTAGATGACAACTTAAGTTTAGTGTGCAAAAATATAAATTGGGACTGTTGTAAATAAATTCCTTAACTAGACTGGGCTGTGGAGTATTTTATAGGGACCTTTGGAGACTTGTGCGATCTGCGCACCCCTAGGCATAGATTCACTGTAAAGAAAGCTAGGGCTCCACGGATGAATGAGAAAATTTTGAAGATGATTCAGATAAAAAAAGAGGCTCTATCAATTGGCAAAAAAAAAGTAAACATGGGAGGGACTGGGAAATTTTCAAACAAAAATGTAATGAGTGCAAGAAACACATAAAAAAAGCTAAAGCTACATTTTGTAAGTATAGACTGGAAAACAATAAAGATCCCTGTCGATTTTGACAAATTGTTACTCAGTTAACCAGTCCAGTCAGTGTTAATTTAGAAAAGTCCTTGCAATCGATGCACGAAGACAAACGTACCAATGACCCCTATGTGATTTCTAACATCCTTAATACTTATTTTGTTAACTTGCCAGGCTTGGCAACCAGTTATCCCTTTGGAAGTTCAGATGACAATAAAACTGATAAAGATCCCAAGTTTCCTGTGTTTCAGTTTAGGGCGTTGAGAGCTCTGGAGGTTCGTAAAAGCCAACAGGGTATCAATGCACATAAATCTTCCGGGCCTGATGGAAGTGAAGGTACATTTTTAAAACTGTCAGCTGAAGACATAGCCCCTATTATTACTTTTCTATTTAATTGGTGCTTAAGTTCAGGACAATTTCCTTTACTATGGAAAGAAAGCAAGGTAATTCCCATTTTTAAAGGAGGCGATGCATCAGATCCAGGGAAATATCAACTGATAGGACAATTACCTGTGTTATCTACATGTTTAGAAAAGCACGTTCACTCACAACTGTCTGACTACTTTGACAAATATAATCTTTTGATGCCTTTCCAGTCTAGTTTCAGGAAGGGAGACACTACAATTATGGTATTGTTAGAATTTAATGATTTAGTGTTCTCTCCCTTAGATTCCAGGCTAGAAACAGAAAGTCATTTTTATAGACTTACCCAAGGTGTTTAACCTGGTGGACCACTCCCTGCTACTAGATAGAATAAAAGCCCTGGAGATAAGTGACAGTCCTTGGGACTGGATTAGGTCCTATTTGTCAAACTGTTCCCAGGGGGTGTCAGGCTTCCAGGCTCTTTCACCAAAGAAAAATATAATTTGAGGGGTACCACAAGGATCTATCTTGGGACCCCCCTTATTCTTATTTTTTAATAATAACCTTCCTTGTATAGTACAGTTTTCTTCTTTAAGACTGCATGCAGATGATACAGCTTTGATTACCACAGGAGGGACTATGTCAGATCACAAGGAAAAATTGCAGGCAGATTTCTGTAGTGTGCAGGAGTGGTTTACCAGGTCAGGGCTCATAATGAATGTTAAAGGGGAAGTCTCCCATAGTTTCACACCCATATTTTCCCAAATCCTTATGTGTAACTGTTGTGTGCCTCCTCCAGTTGTCAGCAGTCCTATTGCTGTCCAAATCTAGATTATAAATACAAATATACAGCCCCCAGAAGTTATCAATGTGTTTGTCCTCCATTTTACCATCAGTGCTGCTGGAGGATGATGTCATCAGAGCAACAGTTGATGGTGCTGCTCTAAATGCTGTTCCACCAGTAAACAGAACCCACAATGTTTGGTTCCCCACTTGAGTAATGGAGGACCCCTTTAAGTGTTGTGCACATCCTGAAGTGCATGTCTAATAACAGCTAGGACCATATGAGTGTGATACAGCACTGATTTGATATGTATATACAGTATGCCTATAAGGAAGTGCCTGTATGTGTTGAGTTAATGTTTCTGTTAGCAAAAACAGTTTACCCAATAAGAGACTCTGGGTACAACAAGAGTCTTAAGTGATATCATATAGCTGTTGTATTATGTTCGGTGTGTGTTAGCATGTGTTAGCATTCTCTGTTCTGATTGACACCAATAGTGAGACACCACAATCTTGCAAAACTGCCTCTTTCACTCTGTAACTAGGCAGTCAGTGATTGGATTGCTGATTTAAGGCAATAAAGAGTTCAGTTATAACAAAGAATAGGTTACCAGGACAGCATCAGCTGCAGCATATGGAAGAAGGGTAATCTAGTGGGTAAAGCACAGGCACAAGAACTGGGAAGCTCGGGTTAAAATCCTACTGCAGTCCCTTACTCTCCAACCCTTAACATGTTTCTCTAGCTTCCTTGGGAACTGTGATGGCCCCGCAGGTCCATGACTTTAAAAGTGCCCCCATTCCCATTATAAATCATTAGCAGTGATGTGAGAGCTACAGCACTTCACTTTGAAGGTACTGAAAACAAGCTGTGGCAGCCCCCCCTTTGTAATGCCAGCATTTGAAGTAGGATGTCCCTCACAAATCAGATGCTACACTTCAGCTGTTGTAGGTAAAGAAACTAATCAGTCTGTGTTTGTAGTGCTCTGTATTTACTTAGCTCATTCCTCCCATGTCATATGCATTATGTGTCATGGTATTTCCAGTCAGAAACCCAGATGTAAGGAGCATTTGAAATGCAAAACAATAATATTTATAAAGTAAGTGATCTAGCTCTCCACTTTCAGGCTGCAGAAAGGGGGTGTATAATTTGAGCAAAGGAGGAATTCAGTTGTGTGTGATCCTTTGAGAAACTGCTTAGGCCTACCTTGTAAATGAATCTTCTCAAGGGTGTTCACCTGATTCAATACTGATTGACTGCTAGATTGACTACTTGATTGTCTGATTGATTCTTTCTACTGCTTTCCACAACATGTTGCAACTGTCTCACAGAGAGAAATGAGCAGCACTAAGATATTCTGTTTCCTGTGAATGAAATACTATTAGATGCATTATTTGCTCTACACATGAAGTATTAAGGTTACAAGTACTACTCCCTGTGTGAGTTACATGGCAGAACTGTCTTAAGCCATTGCAAGCTTAAACCAAAATCAGGATAGACAGCATTGATACCCTTATGTGTACTTCTGCACTGTTGCTGCAGTGACATCTGAGAATGGGAGTGGCTGTATTACAAGGGACTCATTTGCATGTAAATGGAGGCTTGCCTGACACTTTACTACCTTGTGCCAGAGCCTCAGACTCTATATATGTGTTGCAACAGCAGAAATGACTGATCTCTCATTGACATATGTACAGTAACTGATGTATTGTATAATAAATACATCAGACATATCCAAATCAGAAATATACAGTAGTCTTCTCCTTTAAGAAAACTAAACTGATCCATTTTAAAGCTAAGGAAAAAAACATATTTATTTATTTATTATTTATTTATTATTGTTTATTGAAAGACATTTGTCAGGAAATACATACTGAGCCATAAAGCTCATTTCCAGATGTGTCTTGGGGAACGGGGGTGGGAATAAATACATAGTATAAGCAAAGCACAGTAATCTGATAAGCAAAAGGCACAGTTATAGTATGTACAGTATATAGCATAACATAGATGGAAAATTGCTAAACAAGAACTATAGATAGGAAAAAAGGAGAGAAAGCGAGGGATAGGGAGTGAGGAGGAGAGAGAGGATGAAAGAGAGTGTGAATAGATTGGAGGTAGTAGTGAAGGGCAGGGGAGATGGGGAGATAGGGAGGAAAAGGGTTGAAGGACAGAAGGTAGTGGAAGGAGGGGAGGGAACAGGAGGGTAATAAAGGAAATAATGCAGAGGTTGAAACATTTAGTAGTAGTATAGTAGCTTGAGGACTGGCAGTTGATGGGGAAAGAAAAAGGGGGCAAGACATTAGACTAAGGACTATCACAAGTGGGAGATATATGGGCTTTGAGTAACAAGAAAGAGAGCGTTTGGAGGAGGCAGAGTGAACTGTAAGGGGAAGAGAGCTCCTGATTTTAGGAAAGAGGTAAGGGAAGGCATTCTGTACCACAAGAGATTTACAAGAAGGGAGCATTAGGGAGTGATAGCTTAAGTTATGGAGAGAGAGAGAAAGATGAAGGAGGCATAGGGGAGAGAAGAAAGCTGAGATAATGGGGGAGGGAGGACAGCCTGAATTTAGAGATGAAGGAGGCAAAGTGGGCTAGGTGGTGATCTAACATGAGGGGGAGAGATCAGGGTACAGAGAACAGTGGTGAGTACAGGAAGGACAGGACAAGGCAAACTGGCAGATGGAGCGGAAGAGGGTACCCAGTCTGGCCAAAATGGACTTGGGTGCAGCACCATAAACTATGTCACCATAATCAAAGCTGGGGAGTATCATCTATGAAATAATTTCCCAGCAAGCAGGTAAAGGGATACTACTTTTGTTCCTATAGAGGGCACCAAGCATGGGGTGGAGTTTTCTATGAATAGCATCTATGTGCTGAGAGAAGCCAAGGTGCCTGTCAAGCCAGTTGCTAAGGTATTTAAAGGAGGGTACATCAACAATTGTACCCCCATCAAGGGTGTGGAAGGAGGGGATGGAGGATAGCCTGTAAAGCCTCTGCTTGGTGCTGAAGCACATGAAGTTACTTTTTTTAGCAGTTAGTGTTAATTGATTTGAGCAGAACCAGTTCTGGATAGTGTTAAAATCAAGCTGAAGCCTGGTTGATATCTCCGAGGAAGAAGACCCAGATGCAAACATACACTGATGCAGATATACACTGATGCACTTGTTAGTGAATACAGTTACTTGAGTGTGATTTTTGATTCAAAATGATCTTTTATAGGACATAACAAGCCACCTGACAGGGTGAGCTTCCCACACAGTGTGGCTTCCACTCAGCCACAGCCCGCTTCTACCTTCTGCTTGCAGCTGAAGCTTATCTAAAGATTGAGTCCCCCTGACTGGGAGAGCTCCCCACATGGTGCGGCTTCTACTCCACTGCTGCCTACCTTTACCTCCTGCTTGCAGCTGAAGCTTATCTAAAGATCGAGGCTCCCTGACTGGGTGAGCTCCCCATGTGGTTCATCTTCCACTCCTCCACCGCCCGCCTCTACTTCCTGCTTGCAGTTGAAACTTATCTAAAGATCAAGCCCCCTTGACCAGGTGAGCTCCCCATACAGTGCGGCTTCCATTCCGCTGCCACCCACCTCTACCTCTTGCTTACAGCTGAAGCTTATCTAAAGATTGAGTCCCCTTGACTGGGTGAGCTCCCCACGAAGTGCAGCTTCCAGTCTGCCACCGCCCATCTCTACCTCCTGCTTGCAGTTGAAGCTTATCTAAAGGTACTGGCACTCTACCATAGGAGTCAATTCAATTCTCTCCTCTGGCTGAGATTGGCTGCTTCGGAGTGAATCTCCTCCTGATTGGCTACTACTACTACAAGCCCTAATGTCTGAGCAGTCTGAACTTTTTCTGTATGCTCAGGCTGTTTTCAGCAAGCTTTCTGCTTCTATTATTTGGCCCACCCCCACCCCACCCTGTCACTCTTTAAATCCTCTCGCTGCACCTTGAGCTCCACCTAGTAGTGCAGCTGGTCCAATTGGATCTTAGTGGTTTCCACCACTGGAAGATATATTCACACTCTCTGTACTCATTACTCATTACTGGGGCCAACAAATGTATTAGTTCAGTCCAATTTGGGTACACCAGTAGTTGTTTTCTTCATCCTCCACCACTGCATCTATTACTCCTACACTTAATGTTTTCCTCTTCACTGCTGCTTGTAATCTCCCAAAATGCCTGTAACTTCTATGCTACCCTCTTAGCTTTTTATGCCCTAAATGTACTATGTATTCCCTATTTAGTTGACTGCTGAGACAGTGAAATAGGAATAAATGCTATGCTTGCTGGGTTGTTGAAGGGAAGAACTTGATAGATCAAATACATTTACTCTGTCCTGATTTCTAATGTGTGTGTGGTCATAAACATTTTAGGGGGACTGATCATAGTAATGGCTTTCCTGTGGCCCTGAGCCGTTATATGACCTACCTTTGGGACAAAGCTGTACTGTAACTATGTAACACTCCAAACATAAAGGCACTAAAGCACAGCCAGTTCTACAATGCGGGGTACAGGTTTGTAGTAGTCTAGGCACACATTCTAATACCACAAATTTTAAATCTGTTGGATTTTTATTGTTGCAAATCCTGAAATGAGTGCCTAAAGCACTTCTGTTGGAGCCATTCCTCATGGCTCCCAGATGTTCCTGCATTCTAGTCTTAAGCTGCCAGGTGGTCCTGCCCACATAAATTCTGTTGCTGAAGTACCAGGCTGCATAGACCACATAGCCGGTGTAACAACTTTGAACTTGAACTTCCACTAATTTTTCTCTCTCACCCACCCTTATCCATCTACCAGTTACTGCAAATCTGCATGAAGTGCATCTTTTACAGGCATAGAAACCAATAGGCCTATTTCATTACCACTTTTCCATCTTAGGATCACTATAGTGCTTTGTGTCAAGAGGTCCCCAACATTGGGGCCCCTTGAAAAGCAATTTTGGGTCTTTGTCCTTTTATTTTACTCATATTTGAATTGGATAACAGTATAGGCCAATGTTTTAAAACCATTTCCCGTTTCCTTCCTGATAAGGTGTTATATCTGGTAAACAGGGTTAGTGTTGGTTCATTTTTTCTCCTGCCTACTTTAGGTCTCAAGACATCCTCAGACTGTTGATGTTTATCTTATATATGTCTGGTTAATGATTTTTCATGAATTCCCCCACATTTTAAAGCACTCTCTCAATTCCTGGCACTGCAATTCAAATTTCTTTTCTGTGACCCAGTTCCTTCCAATTCTAAAGAACTGCCCCAAAGGGATACTTTCAATTAATGAAAGAGGATGACACTTTCAGCACACAACAAAGAATTGCATGTTGCATCCTTGTGAAAGGTGTCACTCTGTACAACACCAAATTCATCTCTAGAAAATCTGATATCCAAAAAGTCAATAGTAGTGGCACTCACTGTATGTGTAAAATGAAAGTTAAAGTTTTTAATATTGAACCACAAAATAAAATTCTCAACCTCCAGAACAGAACCAGCCCAGTCAAGAATTATATCATTAATACAGTGGTGCAATCTGACAGTCCACCCCTGGTATGGATTACCAACAGCATTAAATACAACTTGTTCCATCCACCAAGCCAGGTACATAGAAGCATAGGAGGGGCCCATTGTGGCCCCTATTGCTGAACCCTGGACCTGTAGAAAGTACTCATCATCAAACAAAAAATAATTGTGATGCAATATGTAATCCACTGCCTGGAGGAGAAAGCCAGATGGTACTGCTGGGTAAGTTCCTTGCTGTCTCCTAAGGGAATGACATATGGTCTTTATCCCAAGTAGAGCAATGTTACATCGGTTGTAACAAAGATATAAGTCTCTCACCAGTTCAGATCTTGAAATGTATTTAAAATGTCCATTGTGTTCTGGAGATAGAATGGTGTCCAAAAAAACCAAACATCTCTTTCTAGAAAAAGGCTGCAGGCAAGTTCTCAGACACTGAACCTATCCCTGGGACAATAGGTCTACCTGGTGGGCTGGCAAGAAACTTATGAATCTTTGGCAACAAGTAGAAAGTCAGGCAGATAGGGTTTTTAACCCTAATAAAATTGGCCTCATCATAACTGAGTGGACCTCTCCAAAGAGCTTCATTCACTTAGGGCCCTATGCACAAATGGGTGGGATGTACATGCCAGAGGTGCGTATCCTGCCTACATAGGTCTGCACTTGTGGACAGGTGTGCACCCCAGGGTATGCACAACAGATGTGCATCTGTCCATGGGCCCACCCTTCTGGCTTGCAGGACTCTGCAGGGTGGCCAGGGATGGAGTTGCAGTCTTGGGCGGGCATCCAATCTGATACCAGACCCAGGCCATGGTATGGCGCGGGTCCAGGTGCATGAATTCCTACTGCAGGCCCCCGGACCCACATGCCAATGCCCCTGTGCCAGATCTCAGAGGGTCCCCCTCCTGCCACACAGCTGACCGACACCCCAGACAGGCATGTGAGCTGCCCCGCCAGATGCCTCTGTATGAGGCTTCCCATACCCCATCCTGGTACCCCAGTGATTGGGACCACCGGTGCCCCCCCAGTGTCCCCCATCCCTGTGGCACTGCACCCTGGACCCCATATCTGTGATTTGGTGCCACTTCCAAGACAGCCAGTGGCACTGTGCACCACACACCACCATGGCCACCAGCCATCTGACATACATGGGCACACATTGTCTGTGTGCCCCTGCCTACATGCCTACATCAGACAGTCTGTGGCCATGGCAGTGAGTGGAGGGCAGTGCCACTGGCTGTCTCAGGAGTGGCATGGCACACAGGCAGGTACAGGTGCCAGGGGGAGTGGTTGTGCGGTGCCACGGGGGTCAGTGGGAGGTCATGGTGGGGGGCATTATGCAGGGGTCCATGGGCATTTGTGGCATGAGTTGGGGGGGACAGCCAATGGGGGCAAGTGCATGGCTGTGTGCTGGGGTGGGTGGCGGTGGGTGGCCATTGGGGATGGCCACAGTGGACTCAGTGATGGCTGTGTGGGCTATTCTTCTGGACTGGGCAGCACCAGTGTGCATGCATGGGGTGCATAGGTGGCTTTCAGCAAGGTCCTCCCTGGCATATCCAGCACTCCCTACACGTGGTTGTGCATTGCGCATAGTGCTGGCATGCCCCCAGTCCACCTCCTGCATAGCGCTGTCTGCGGACCAGGGGAATTAGGTGTGCTAGTGCATCTGGCACGGGGGGTGCACTGGGTGCAGAGTGGCTACATGCCACATTTATGCAGCAGCACATAGCCACTCTGTGGGATTGTGCATAGGGCTCAATACTCTCTAGTTCAGTTTTAAAGACAAAGGAGGGATTCCCCTTGAGATGTGTATGTGCCACTGACCATTTGGGCATGCCACCGCCAAAGTGTCAAGTACTGCACTCCTTTTCCCTTGAATAAGCGACAATCGCTTTCTTCTCTAGGATTTTCTTCCCATTGCCCTTGCCCTTACCTCCCACCCTCCCTCATCCCTCCCAGCATCACCCTCAATGATCCAGACCTCACCATCACCGCATCCCTCATCTCTCCTAGCATCACCCTCAACTAACTTAACCTCATTACTGTCCTGGCCTCACCCACCCCCAGCTCTCCCTGACCACTTTCTGACTTCATCCTTAACCATCTTCACTTCGCATATCTACCTTCTCCCAGTCCCACTCCTTTTCCCTTCCCTACCTTGACTCCTCCCTTCTCAGACTCTATTTCAAATCCCTTGCCTACACCCTCTGTTTCTCATCTCTTTTATTGCCACCCCATGTTGCTACCCAGTGTATCACAATCTGTGCCATCTGACTGCCAGGGTTTTACCATGTATTATTATGTATTTACAATCTAATGTACCGCAATGTTCTAAATTGTATAGATTATCTATTGTAAATGTAATCCCCCTGCAAATGGTGGTTCCCTAAAAGTCTTCCTTGAGCTTGCCTAAATGCTCACTGCCAGGCTGGTGTTCTGCATTTTAGCAGTTTAAACGTTATTACCAGAGAGTGCCTGTATAGCCTCTGTGTACTATCTCTTTAAAAGCTGCATAGATTGCAGTTATAATTAATCTGGGAGGTGGGCTGAGTGTTTCTATGCTTGAGTCCTGCCTGGGCTGTCTGATAACTACTCCATTCTGCCATTGCTACTTGTGCTGAGGGAGCTCTGTTAGAAGATATACTTGTTTGATGATCATTTGTTAGAATAGTAATAATATTGCAGTTTGTTCTAACCTGCCTTCTTTGCAGCATGGACAGTTCTGTTTGTTTCCATCATCTTGGTTCTGGACTGTTGCAATGGGCCAATCAGTACCTTTGGGGACTCTGAAATGGAGCCTGTCCCCAGGGGCCTTGTGGGAGCAAAATTCTGTAGGAATTGTAGTTTTTGCATTTTGGTGCCAAGACAGACCTGGAGGGGGGAGCCCTTGTTATGACTGACGGACAAATCAGCCAACCGAACATTTTGGATCCCGGGGAAAGTCCCAGAGTGTCTGCAGTTCAGTCAGTCTGAAGTGGGAAGTGAAATTGGTAACAGCCTGAGTATTCAAACAGCAGCCCCTGTGTAATTCATGCAGGAGAACTGTGAAAGGGCTGAGTTTTGGCCTGCCTGTCTGCCTGCTGTCCCTGAGAGGGAAATTGAAGTTTGCTTGGACTGAATCCGAATTGTGAGGATGATTTAAGACCTGAACTGTGACCAGGCTTTAACCTGAAGAAGACCGAAGATTTGCTGAATGCGATCAGCCTGTCAGGATTTCCAGCCACCTTTGAACTCCCGGTTTGTACAGAAACTCTGTAATTGTGACCGGATAACATGGTACAGGATAATCTCTTACATGTAAATGTGCTGTTAGTGGGTCATGATTTGGTTCCCCACTGTGTGCTGAACTATGTTCTGCTTGCTGGAGGCTGCATCCAGCTCCCACGGACTGAATCCGTATTCATCTCCATTGGGCCTGGGCATTGCCACACTGGCACAGCCAGACTACCCGCTGCACAGAGAAAGCCATCGATGAGAGACCTGCCTGGGAATCAGCCCCCTGCTCATGCTTTTGAACAGGAACGATGCCTTGGTGATTCATGTGGGCCCTGCTTTTCCTGGCACTCCAGTTCAACAACCTGCTGTCTCGATTTCATCCTGCCTGTGTCCTGTATTGGGTATCGTGAGTAAACATCAGGGTAGCTCCCTGCAACAACAGCTAAATCTAAAGTGTTGTCATCTGATTGCTTTGTTGTCTTTTCTGTCACGAACTGAGCCCTCCAGCTCCGCATTACAAATAGTGTGTGTTGTGCATGTTGCTTTCTTCCATCACAGGGCCCCAACCAGCTGCGACACAGGCCTACCCCAGACAACGTTCCTGGCTAGCCCACCATCTTCCTACCTGGGTACTCAGAGTGTGTGACTGTGTAGGGACTCTGAAGTGCATGCATAACTGTCTGATTGATATAGTCTTTAAGCAAATCAACCTGATTATGCCCCTCCCTTGTTCAAGTCCCCTTAATAAATCAGATCTAAATCTTTTTTGCATTTAACCTGACTGTGGTTCCAGTTTGTGCCAAGAGTACTGTACTGTTGCTATTTGCTGTGCATAACCTTGTTTTACAGGGGGTCCCCAGGGTCAAGCTAGAGGAACCAGCCCTGATGGTAAGTGCAAACAGTGTGGGTAATTGCATGGTGAATAAGGGTCATTGTGAAAGTGATTATTGTATATTGTTCAGGCCACTAGAAGGGAAAGAGGGGGATTACAGTGTCCTGGAGGGCTGTGCCCAGGTTAGCTTGACCACTAACAACCCTGACCTCTGGGTAGAAGCACCCATTTTAGTACCTAGGCCCCTTAACCTGCTACTAGCCAAGCAGGCAGGTGTAGTGGCCCTTGGGATAGTGCCACCTAGGGGTTACATAAATATTGTTCTCTTATTTTGGTTATTTTCTCTGTGTATTTCCTTGTGTATATACATATATTGTATTTCATCTATATTGTATTTTTTTTTCTTTTCTATTTATGCTGCCACCCTGCCCCCCTACACTCCGCTGCCTCGAGAGTCACCTATGGCGTCTGTCCTGCCTCACCTTAATTGAAGCCTGTGGTAGTACCTCCATGTATCTGTGGTTTGCCACCCAGATGGGGATGAGGTGGGGGCCTGTACACCCTGTACATCTTCTGTTCATCAGGGCACCAGACAGGGACAGGCAAGGGGAATGTGGATCTGTGCTGAGGTGCTCCATCTCCTCAGAGTGTAGGGAGCCATTTTTCTTTTGTTCTGGGCATGACATACACCCCAACATCAAGGTGTGGCTGCCAACTTCTGCCACACCTCCCCCTCTGTATGTGGCTGGGCACTTGCTGTATCCCAGGCCTCTGCTTGAGGCCAGTCAAGTGCCGAGCTGCAACCCCCCTCTCCTCGGAGAAGGCCAGTGGTCCCCTGGACACTCAGCCTCCTCACCCCCAGCTGTCCCTCCAGCACACTAGGCTTATTCCCAAATCCAGGTTGCCAGCATCATGAGCGGTAGCACTACCACTGTGCTGTCAGGCCGGCCTCATCTATATTGTATATGCCATGTGCATACTACTTGTCTCAGGACCTCCTTGCAGATGAGCCTGCTCAGTGGAGTACTTTCCTGCCAAGAAACTTGACTTGTATATTTGACCCTATTGTTCAATTGCCTTTAATCTTCCTATGTTTTTCTCATGACATGACCACAACATTACCGCCCTTGTCTGCTGATTTAATTACAATGTTTGTCATATTCCTCAGTTCTTCAAAAGCTTTGCATTCAATGATGGCAAGGCTGTGGTACCCGTCACGAGAGTACATCTTGCAAAAATAAGTCATAAGTCATTTATTTCAGAAGAAAAAAAATCTGGAAAACCGCAACAGCTGGTAATGATGACTGAGGGGGCATGTAAGTTGATTTTGATTTAAAACCTGTATGGCAAAATTGTATTGCATCTCCAGTAGTGCTTATACTTACATCCACCCTCTCAGAATCTAAAATCAAGTTTTCTCTTTCAAACAGACTCATTGCAAAATACAAATTAGACTCAACATCAGTCAGATCCAGAGACACAGAATCAACACAAGTTAAAATCTGAACTGAATGGGTGACCACAGTTGTGACGTCCAATCTAATCTTATTGTCCAAGGTCCTATCTTTATCCTAATTGGTGACTGATGTAGTGTCTCAAAAATGTACTCTCAGATTTAGTTTTCTGTAGAACTTGAACAGTTTAACTGTTACTTGGAAATACTTTCTTTAGAACTTCAACAGTTCAGTTGTTTCTTGGAAACGATCTAGTTTCAATGTCAGTACAAAACTGAAACCTTTAGATAGAACTCAGATTTTTATCTCTTTGTTATCAGGCATGTGAGATATTAATCAGTTCTTTGAATTGGTCTCTCTCTGTGACTTGAAGATTGGCTGCTGATATTCTTTTCTTTTCCACCTCCTTGTTTTCCATTGTTGTTTAGACCTGGAAAGTCTGCTTAGGGGGTAGGGGTTTCCTGATCCTGGGATTCTCACTCAAAAAAAAAGTCACCGATTTTTGTTCTTGCTGGTACTGGCAGAGGTGGAGGAATCAGTATCAGGGCTTCTATTATTTTTCCTCTTGCTCTTACTTCTTGCCCCATTTCTTCCACATTTGCTTCTGTTTCTGGAGCAGACCCTGCTAACACCTCTTGACTTCTCCCAATTATGCACTTGGCCTGATTCATAGTCTCTTAGATCTCTTTAAATTCTTTCATTTTACTCTTTTTTTTATCCCACCTTAAAGCTTCTCTTTTCTCATTTTCTACCTGTTCTCCAATTTAGCAAATTCAAGACAGAACTTGTTCATTTAATTCTTCTCTCAAAGAGGTAATCTTCTTCTGAACCTCCTATAAATTACTCTCACTCTCTTGAATCAATAAATCAAGTAATGCAAACAAACAACTGCTTAGTGCATTCTCCCAAGTGTGACTTTGTTTTAACTTTTCAGGATTTATAGCAGTACATTCTGAGTACATACAAGCCTCTTGGCATTTTCTCTGCCTCAATATACTTTGCCAATGTTGCCTTGTTAAAGAAATCTCAGGATCCAGCATGTTGGGGATTTTTGGAAAAAAAGATTTTCAGAAAGGGTTACAGTAGAAAACTTATATAAGAAGCTAATAACCATGCCAGAGCCAAGGCCAGCCCCATGGTGTAGAGGTCTGAGGTGCTGGCAAGTTACCTCTTACCACGCTGGTGACGCGGGGTTGTAGTGAGCTCAAGTTGCCAGGGGTTGGCCGGGGGAGAGAGGCTCGAGTGTCTGACAGATGGCTCTCCTCTCTCGGAGAGGGGTGGGTTGTGGATCCCTGGCAGCAGTGACACCATGTGGAGGCATGCTATCCAGCAGCCAGAGCCACATAAGGTGTGAGGGGAGGTGACGGTTGATAACTGTGGGACAAGTGCAGGAGCGCTTTCATGCCTGTGCAGGATGTCATTGCATGTCAGTACCTTGGGGGGGACACATAAAGAGGAAACACCCCTCTCAGCAGGAGAAAGACACACATCACTCCTGACACTATGCTGGATCCTCCTCTTCGGGTCCTGACCACCTCCTTTCTTCACCTCCGCCAGCCTTGGCACTGGATTACTGGAAAGAAGATCACCGCAGTGCAGAATGGCAACTCCGCCCTGGGGGGAAGACTGAGGGGTGCCAGGAAGGTATGCCATGGGTGGGTTGGGAGAACAGAATCTCTGGTAGAGGGGATCACAGCAGGGTTGGATAAGGTAGGGTGACCGATGGGGCCCCTGCAAGAGGCGACAGGAGGGGAAATAAAGTGGAAAAAAAACATGCCAGAGCCCAAGATAGAAATTAACTTGTTTATGGCAATAGGGGAAGGGGGAATGAATGAAGACATTTTAACTTTGAGACTACATATTCAGGACATGCCAGATTAGTGGAACAAATTGCAAAACAGAGCTGGCATGTCATACGAAGTGATGAGAGGTTGGCAGAAATTAATGCAAATCCACCGAGAATGGCCTATAGAAGGGCCACTATGATTAAAGATAATTTGGTACACAGTTTGTATTCAGTGAGAAAACAATAAACCTGGATGAGTGGGGGGGGGCTTAAGAGATGCTATGGTGTAAAACATGTAGTGTATGTTACGGTGTAGTGGCAGGGGATAAATTTATGTGCCCCAGTAAGAAGAAGCTTTATGAAATTAGACAGTTTGCCACCTGTAATGCTACCGGGGTCATATACATGGCGATATACACTTGTGGCTCCTGTTATATTGGAAAAACCAATAGGACCTTTAAACTGAGCCTAAGCGAACACTGCAGGGCAATTACCAGGGGAATGTACAACACACAACAGCGTTGCACATTAGTGAAGCTTCTGAACCTGAAAAGCATGAATTTAAATTCAGGGTTATAGACAGGGTAAGCAGGAATCTGAGGGAAGGGATTTTAACAATTTGATTTAAAAAAAAGAGGCATTTTGGATCATTACTGTACAAGCAATCAAGTAACCTGGTTTAAATGCCTCTTTTGATTTATTGTCCTTCATTAAGAAATGGTAAATCTGATTTATGCCTGTGCTGTTCAATGATGGGATCAGTTTTAATATTTTGGGTATTCCATTTCACAGCCTATGCAGGTAAATAAGGGTTAATGTGTGAAGTAGGGACATTCTTGTTTTATGCTGAATTTTAGTATTAGGACTGTGCTTCATAGCTTAATTTTATGGTTATGTATTATAAGATAAAATATGGAAGGCACCTTGTATAGCACATTTTTATATAAATATATATATATACATATATATCAGAAAGGTTTATAATTAACTGTTTAGTATGCACATGTGTTTTCAATCACAATGATGATGTGAATCGATGACGTCATTGCACTAAGTGTATTTAAGAACTTGAAAAGATTTTAACCCATGCCTTTGACAAAGGACTGTCTGTCTGAAATGTATCAGGCAATATGTTTTTTTTGTTTTCAATTTTAGGGACTAAATAAATGTATGTTTTTTATTGAATAAAAAACATGTTTTAGTATGGTACTTTGACTCTGAGGTGGTGAGTGCCCGATTTTCCTGTCTGTGATATATAGGTATATCTTCTCGTGAGCATCCCATCCTAGTGTGAATCCTTTTTTTGTGAAGAGTTAGGTCTGTAGGTCACTTAAATGTGAATAGTGGTTCCATTTCACATCTCCAGGATGACCCACAGTACCTGTGCCTTCCCCTGTGTTCTATGTATGTCCATTGCTTTTATGCTTTTCTTCCGATAAAGCACCACACCGGCTCCTTTCCTTCCCACCGGGTCCTTCCTGAACAGAGTGTAGACTGGTATAGTCATGTTCCAGTCATGGTTTTCAGTGCACCATGGCTCAGTAATGGCCACAATATCCAGATCAGCCTCTGCTATGAAGGGCTCTTGGTCCAGAATCGTATTGCCTAGATTTCTAGCATTTGCACACATAGCCTTCCAGATTTTGTTTCCACTCAGCTTGATTCCCCCCTTTTTTCCTTTTTGCCCTCCCTCTTTCTTGCCTATCTTTTTAATACTCCCATTCCTTTCCTCTATGTACCTCTACCACCATGCTTCCTTTATTCATTTGCACCCTGGGAGATGCCTCTCCCCTTGGGTTCTCCTTACTCTGTACTTCAGCCTGTGGGAGGGACAGCTTCTGGCTCTCCAGTTCCTTCTGCCACCCCCACCTTGGCTAACTTAAATGTTCACTGAAGTAAATTTAAACCATTCACTGAGGACTGCAGTTCCCCTCCCAGATTTATGGAGGTAATCACCCCTGTATAGGCCCTAATCCTCCCAGGTGTGTCCCCAGTCCTTCATGAGCCAAACCCCTCCTTTCTTCACAATTTCTTCAGTCATGAGTTGAAGCCCATGGTGAAGAGATCCCTCTCCTGTCCCATGTCGTAGACAGGCAACACCTTAATGAAAGCCACTGAACGAGCTAAATAAGACCCCTCCCCAAGTCCCTAAGCTCCCTCTGCACTATCTCAGCCCCATCCCTAGCCAGGTCATTAGCCCCCAGGTGAACAATGACATCTAGCTCTCCTTCACATTCTGCTTCCCTAGTGATTCTCAGGATCTGTTTCCCATCTCCCCAGGGCATGACGCTGTGCAAGCACCAAACCTGCCCCTCCCTCCCTTTCCTATTCCCAAATTTATCCTCCTCACAATTGAGTCCCCTGCCAGAAGTTGCTTCCTCCTTCCCTGAGATTCACTACTACTCTTCCCCTTGGGGTCTCCATTACGGAGGGCCCCCACAACCCCTTGGTCACTGCTGTGGGTGCCTCTTCCTGGTAGTCCTGTCCTGCCACAGCAGCATAAGAATTACATAGTGGTACCTGTTAAAGAATGTGCCTCTGTCCCACCCTTCCAGAGCTCACCATAGTGCACCTGTTTCTCCTCCCTGGTATCCTCTGAGGTAATGGTGGAAGATTTGGTATCCCTGGGTGGGGGGAAAGGTCTACTGAATCTTAGCCAACTCGGCATGGAGTCTAGCAACCTCCTCCCTCAACCTAGAGAAGTGTATGCAGATGGGGCAGCACAGCAGTCCCCAGAAGTTCTCTCTGAAAACTGACGCCCCACAACCACTGCACTGTACCATTCCCAGAATTCTCAAACTCTGTTCTCCCTGTGTTACCTAGAAATACTTTTGTACCCTTTCCCCTGATAGGGTGTTTCTAGTTTTCTCCTTTTTTGTTTATTTCTGTATGTGCTTCCCCGTGCCTTGATAAAGTGTTTATATACTCCTACCCTTGATTGGTGTTGCTCCTAGTCCCAGTTTTGACCTACCTTTGACCTTCCATCCTTCCCAACAGTGACTTTTACACAATGGTGAATAGATGCCTTGCCTTAGATGACTGGCAGAGTCCCTTGCTTTTCTGCTTCCTTCTGCTGATGCCTGCTGATACCTATGATGCCAGCCACCCGTTTTACTCCTTCGCTGTTCCACTCACTCGCTGTAGATGAACGTGTGGGACACATTGGCAGTGGTTGCTTTTATGCAGACCCTGCTCCCTTCCTAGTGGTGTGTTATTGGCTGTGCGAGGTCAATTATCAGGTAGCTGAGGCCCCAGGCCAGACAATTAGTACCCCTTCTCCAAACTGCACGCCTAGACACAATTCTTATAATATGGCCCCTAAATGTAGGCTACTCTGTCTGGTCACAAATTTACCTTCACTCAATAATAAATATACTAGTTCAAACAAGTTTCACCACAATTTACCCCCACATA
Source organism: Neoceratodus forsteri (assembly GCA_016271365.2). Lineage (NCBI taxonomy): Eukaryota > Metazoa > Chordata > Ceratodontiformes > Ceratodontidae > Neoceratodus > Neoceratodus forsteri. The sequence continues at coordinate 1,178,780,537 of CM028131.1, forward strand.
TGTTGTCACCAAAAAACACAAGCCTTCTTTTGTCCCTCCTCTGGCAAATGCAGGCAGATTTTGCTTAAGGCAGCACCTGAGTGATGTGTGTGTATAAATGAGTGAAGTGGCACATGAATTTTGTATGTGAGTGAACCAAATTCTGAATCACGCTGCCAAACTTTTTCCAACCTGTGCAGCTGTGGAGAATTAAGATACGAGTTTAAGTACTTGTTTAGTCAGTCAATAAGCAGGAAATTTCCAGCCCATTTTATGATGCCAGTTATTATGCATTGGTACATACCATGCTAAGTAGTGGTAATGACTGGGATATTTTGGACAACATGTTTACAATATTTAGGCCCAAATCTGATGCACCCATGTGACTTCTGGGGCTGGATGCACAGCACTTAGCATCCTAGAGATCTGGCAGAGGAGAGTCTCATATTACCCTAACAGGGATCATACCAGTAATAGTTATCAGTGGCCCTCCTATAGTATTGCCATTAATAAAGGCAAAAGTCATATTTCTTAACTGCTGACATGCTGGATTCACCTTGTAGCCCTCCGGCATGAATGTTGATCTCTTAAGCACGTGTTGTGTTCTTCAGAGAGTTTTTTTTTTAAATTAGGGTATGTGGATTCAACAACTACTTATGTAACCCTTTATTAATATCTTGAAATTCCTGGCCTTGATAATGACTTTCATAAATATGTTCCATTTTATTTAAATTCTGCTAAAAGACTGTGACACTTCTGGGAAACTTTGACAATTACAGAGTTCTAGTTGCATTTCCTAGATTTCCTGCTATTTTTTTGTTTGTTTATACAAGGCTAAGTCTTCTGGGAAACTTTGGCAACTATAGAGTTCTACTTGCATTTCCTAGATTTCCTGATTTTTTGGGGTGGGGTGGGGTCGGGGAGTTAAACAAGGCCAAGAATGTGAGAATGTGTAGGCTTAAGTAAATAATGACATTATAATTTCTGTCACCTATTATCACTATACTCTTGAAAGGTACAGTCTATCATACTTTTTTTTAATAAACAGGTAGTTCATGAAGTAGTCACAGTGAGCCACAAGGCTGTATGAGGAAAAATTCAAACATTGTCCCAAAAATGGTTAGAATGGCTTTCTATGACTTTGAGAGTCAAGAAGCCATACTTTTCTAGAGATCATTCCTTTTTCAGACCAGGATTGCTTTACAGATCAAAAATACACAATTTAGCAGAACAGTAAACAGTGTTAATGCTAACTCAGTAATTGTGGCAGACAGTACACTTACAAGACACATCTATAACAATAATCCACTACTTCCCCTATGATGGAGAAAATGCATAGTTCCTCAGCAAAAGGCAGCCCCATGCAACAAATTATAACTTTTAGTGTCCCACAGTTGCCCATAGAAACATAAAATTTGACGGCAGATAAGGACCGCTTGGCCCACCCAGTCTGCCCATTTCCCTACCTAATGGATAAGCTGCAGATCCTAGTTAACCAGCAGCCTACTTCTTTCTAACCCCACCCCCTAGAATTGCCTTATGGCTGTCCCATGCATGCTTGAATTCAACCACTGTTTTTGACTCCACAACCTCCTCTGGAAGGCCGTTCCATGCATCCACAACCCTCTCTGTGAAAAAATACTTCCTTACATTACCTCTGAGCTGCCCCCTTCTATCTTCAAATTATGCCCCCTTGTTCTTGCACACCTCTTTTTTTGAAAGATGCTACCCTCTTACACTTTGTTGATTCCCTTGAGGTACTTGAAAGTTTCTATCATGTCCCCCCTCTCCCTCCTTTCCTTGAGGCTATACATGTTAAGCTCCTTTAGTCTCTGTTCATATGTCTTCCGGTGCAGACCCTGCACCATTTTAGTTGCCTTCCTCTGGACAGCTTCCATCTTGTCTATGTCCTTGTGGAGATTGGGTCTCCAGAACTGCACACAGTACTCCAGATGGGGTCTCACCAGCTGTCTGTACAGAGGATAACAATCCTTGTTTTCTACTGGTGATGCCTCCCCTATGCATCCCAGTATCCCTCCAGCCCTCCTTACTGCCCTCTCACATTGCTTGCCCACCTTTAAGTCATCTGATATGACTACCCCCTTTCTATTTTTGTTGTTGTTAGTATCTCACCTCCCATTGTGTACTCTTCCCCTGGGTTTCTGTTTCCCAGGTGCATTACCTTGCACTTCTTAGCATTAAATCTAAGCTGCCATACATTTGACCATTCCTCTAACCTTGCCAAGTCCCTTCTCATCCTTTCCACCCCACCTTGTGGATCAACTTTGTTGCAGATCTTTGTGTCATCTGCAAAGAGACATATTTTCCTTCCAGTCCCTCTGCAATGTCGCCATAAAGACATTGAAGAGGACTGTCCTAATACTGAACCCCTCGTGCACCCCACTAGTAACCCCCTTCTTCAGAGTGGACTCCATTTACTATTACCCTCTGTGTCCTATTCTCCAGCCAATTCTTTGCCCAGGCTATCATCTTGGGACCCACTCTAAGCTGGCTAACTTGTATATTAATCTTTTGTGTGGGACTGAGTCAAATGCCTTGCTAAAGTCTAGGTAGACCATGTCCACAGCCCCTTCCTGATCTACTACTTTGGTCACCCAGTCAAAGAAATCTATTAGATTCACCTGGCATGACCTTCCCGCTGTGAATCCACGCTGCCTTGGGTCCTGTGCCCCTCTGGCCTCTAGGTACTCGACAATTCTTTCCTTCAAAAGTGATTCCATCATTTTCCCTATCACTGAGGTTAAACTAACAGGTCTGTAGTTTCCTGCTTCTGCCCTGCTCCCACTTTTGTGAAGGGAAATTACATCTGCCCTCCTCCAGTCTTCAGGTACCACTCCATCCTCCCATGATTTACTAAAGAGGGTAGTCAGTGGTGTCACTAGTTCTACCCTTAGTTCTTTTAGAATTCTGGGATGAATCCCATCAGGCCCCATTGCTTTGTCCACCTTCAGTTTTAAGAGTTCTTTCAGAACCCTTTCTGCTGTAAATGGGCTGGTATCAACTTCTGTATCCAGAGTGTTTCTATTGTTTGTTTTAGGTACCTCCCCCTCTTCATTTGTAAATACTGAGCAAAAATATTTGTTTAGTATCTCTGCCTTTTCACCACCATTTCAATTTAGGAAGGCAGATAAATCCTACCAATTTTTTTTTCCATCTGATGTCCAGTCTCCTTGGGGTCCCTAAAAAGATAGTTTTAAACTGCCTATGTTATGCAAAGTTTAACTGGCAGTTGCTGGCATTTGGCAGCCACAAGTTCCTGAAGTTGTCTGGACAGCATCAAATGAGCACCTCCTTTACCCAAGTGGCAAAACTCAGTTCTGGAAACAGACAGAGTTATTCCCCTGTTTCAAATTCAGGTACCCACTGCCTGAGCTGTTGCAAGCATGCGGTCATGTTTTGCTGATCCTGTAGTTACAGACAGTAGAGATCAAGGCCAGACAAATTCTCTCGGTAATGTCAAGAGGTGATTTTGTATGCCTGTATCACTTGAGCTGGGAGACTGAGGGGCAACAAATCTGTGAGGGAATTGGCAGCTTGTTCTACCAGTCTGCTCCTTTCTACCTCCTTCAGATGGCCCAGAATCCTCATGTTTATTGCCTTGGATATACAATATTTTCCAGGTGCTCTAGCCTTGATCTTAACAACTTGTTCTCCTTCCCCCACCTAGAGACTGAGAAAATCGGAGCACTGTTCCAAAAAGCATGCCAGATTTCTCCAAGGATAGTGGAAACACAAAGGGATACTCCTAAGACTATTCTACTAGTCACATCAGGGGCTGCGGTCCCCAACAGTTTCTTTAAGGCTTCCGGAGAGTTGCAGCATCTTAGCTATGAGGCGCCTGAGGTTCACATCTTTCTGGACCTCTCTTTTGCTACTAGAACCTTCCAAAAACAATTTGATTTAGTAAGGGTGAACTGCATAGCCTTGGAGTACTTTGTTCATTACTTATGCCAGCTTGACTACGTATTCATTATGGTGGAAAAACTTTTCAATACACTGTTATGTTTGAAGCTGGCAAATGTTAAAGAAAGTCAGTGTGGATTTTCAGAATATGGGGGAGGCTGATTGGGAATCAGCAAATGATGTCTAAGTTCTTGTATGGCTAATCAGATACAGTAAGTACTGAGTTTACTGACACTGGACAATTGGCACTTATACTTTGTACTGTGGTCATCTCCAGAAATTTATTTTGTACTTGGGAGTGAATTTGGACTGAACTATTTTTATTATTGTGACATAATCTCAGATATTGTGTTATTTAAAGTCCATTGTTATATATCTAAGAAATTTACAATGATGACTGCCATGTGTGAAGAGTGCTGTAACAAACATTCTGTATAGCAACTACAGTTCCTTGTTGTTATGTTCGGAAAATATATTTCTCCCCAAATGTAACATTATGGCTATGGAGTTGTTACCTAAAAATATAGGGGTGGTTGCTGAATGAAAATGGCATATATGGACCTTTTGACCGTTTTTCTCTTTTTTTGTATTGTGGCTAATATTAAGTACCAGGTATTATGAATATATACTGTATGTTTTATTTATTTATTTATTTCAATCTAGGATTACAATACCTTTGAGCAGAGCCTCTTTTACAAAGATTCCATGTCAGCGTGTGCAACAGTCATCATTTTTAGTTACAAACATATAATCACTGACTTACAGACATGTAATAACCAGTACAAAGACTTGAGCTATGAGCAAGACAATGGAAGGAGGGGTGAGTGGGTGGGGGAAGTGAGGGTAGGAGATCGAGGGGAAAGGAGGTGCAGGGGGTAAGGGGGAGTACGGGAGGTGGTTGTGGGGCAGGGGCAGGAGTGGAGATACGGGGGGGAGGTGGACAAGAGTGGGAGACAGTGCAGCCAGAGGGCCTTGTCAAGGAATATGACAGGTAAGGTGCTAGGGGTGCAAAGACTTAAAGTAAGTGCTGAGAGCTGGGGCATGTGCAGCTGGAATGGTGGAAGTGTTAAGATGGGCAATCACAGGATACAAGCAGTGAGAGGCACAGCTTGGACTTGAAGAGGCCGAGTGTTGGAGCGGTCGCTATGTCACTGCCAAGAGAGTTGAGCCAGTTGGATGCCCGATAGGTGAATGATCTTTGTCCTTGGGTTGTGCAACATTGTGGGATATGTAGTAGATGGGAACTGGATCTCCTTGCAGTGATGTTCCTATGTCTAGGTTTAAGGAGGGCACAGACACCAGGTGGGGCAAGCCCCATTATAATTTTATTGGCCGTGATGCAGCTTTTGGTATTTTATGCAGTTGTCCAGTTGAAGCTATCCAGATTGGGAATAAAGGTCACATGTGTGGGTACAGAGAATGTGAGCCAGTGATTAGATGACAGGCCTTATTCAGGGAGGTCACGATACGTTTGAGAACAGTGGTAGTTGCAGACCCATATATGATAAGACCATAGTCTATGATGCTGATGATGGAGCTTTGGACGGCCACTGATAGTGCTTCTGGGGTTAGGTATTTCCTGTGCCAGAGTAATATGCCTAATCTTGCATTGGCAGACTTTGCAACATTGCTGATATGGACAGCGTATGAGAGGTGGGGATCAAGGGTGATGCCGAGGTACTTGAACAATTGTGTTTGCTGTAGGATGGCTCCTTGTTCTGTTGCAATGGAGAGGTGGAGTTGTTTGTTTTTGTTGTGGGTGCTGCAGAAGACAATAGACTTGTTTTTGTTTCTGATTGAGAAGCAGTTTATGATTCGATGGAGGAGAAGGCCTGCTGAAGTTTATTTTGTAATTGGATTGGATCAGGGTTCAATGTGAGGATTACAGCATCGTCGGTGTACAGAATTATTTGTTATTGGCAGCTGTCTGGTAGTGAGTTTAAGAATAGGCTGAAGAGCAGGGGTCCCAGAATGGAGCCCTGGGGGACTCCCGAGTGGACCAGTCTAGGGTCCGAGAGTGTATCAGCAATTCTTGCTGCTTGGGACCATTCTTCAAGGTAGCTCTTAAACCAGCCAATGGAGTCAGTTGACAGCTCAGTGTTCTGAAGCTGGACAAGCAGGAGGCGGTGATTGATGGTGTCGAAGGCTTTAGTTAAGTCAATGTAGATTGAGCCTAGTAGTTTGCTGGAGTCAAGTGTGTTGTGGATTGTGCCGGTGAATTTAAGTAGGGCTGTGGAGGTGCTGTGACCTTTGTGGAACCCGTGTTGTTGCTTGCACAGGATGTTGCACATATCCAGGTATTCTGTGAGCTGGTCCGAGACGATGCGTTCTAGTGCCTTGGAGAATGGGGGTAGTAGGGAGATAGGTCTGTAATTATCATGGGCAGTTTTGTCACCACTTTTATGAATTGGGGTGACAGTGGCAGATTTCCATCTGTCCAGGAACTGGCTAAGGTTGAGGGAGAGGTTGAAAATTCTGGTCAGAGGACTAAGCACTTCATTAAATGTGAGAGACAGAATTCTGAGATTGAGGGAGTCATTACTGAATCTTGATTTACCAAGGACTTTGGTAACATATTTGAGTACTTGGTGAGCCTTGAATGCTTTGAAGTAGAAGTTGGGGGAGCTAGTGGGGGTAGTGTTCATTGTGGACAGAGGGGCTTCACCATCTTTGAAGTAGTCCTAGGGTAGGACAGCGCTGAGGTCAGTAAAGGCTTTGTTAAAGGTATCTGCAATGGTTTTTGAGTTGAGGGTTGTAGTTCCGTTGATGTTGAGTATTGATGGGGGGGGTTTGGGTGGATTCCCAGTGAGTTCCTTTATGTTCTTCCAGAATTCCCGACCATTGCCCCAGGAGTTTGTGAGGGCATGCTTATAGTAGGTGGACTTCATTTGCCAGATGGTTTTGGTGCAGTCATTGAGGGCACGTTTGCAGTTTTGGATGTTGTTTTGCCTTCCAGAGTTTCTGGCCAGCTCCCATAGGTGGTGTCTTGTTTTTAGCATCCTGAAGAGGTCACCTCTGAGCCAATGGTTACTGAGTGATTTGACTTTGCATTTCTTAATTGGAGCATACATGTCACAGGCCACAGTGAAGATGTTTATGAAGTGGTCAAGTGCAGTGTTTACATTGGTTGCATTGAAGATAGGGGACCAGTCTTGATGGAGGAGGTGGGATTTGAGTTGAGGAAGGTGACCACGGGGTAGAATCCTGCTGGTGATAGTTTTTGGCAGTGGTTTGATGAATTTATTTGACCAGGTGCAGCTAACAGGGGAGTGGTTGCTGAGAGAGTCAGGGAGGACATTAGTGTTAGATATCCATGATGGTGTGACTAGTAAGGATCACCATGTTTCTTTCAACAGCTGCAAGTGTTGATGTTCTTTTCGGAAGCACAATTTTCAGTGCTTCCATCAAGCCCCCCCCTGCTGCTATCTTACCCCCTCTAGACTTACACAGTCCATATCTTTCAATTTTATGAGCCATAGAAAATAAAGGGTAAGGGATAATAATTCTTGGCTCAGAGGAGCCAGCCACCAGATCGATTCCCCTTCCTGGCTCTTCTTACTGACAATTCCACCCCTGTGCCATCCCCTGCACTCTGACAATGTGTGACAAAGTTATCTTTCTTCTTCTTTCTTTCAATTGTTTAACCAGAAGTGGCACACTTACAGACTACAGGGGTGCACTACATTGAAATGAATGGTGTCAAACTTTTAAATTCTTTTTGACATAGTTTAGAAGTCCACTGGGGTCATTTCAGAGCCACCACTTACAGGACTTGAACATGTGCACCCATGAAAAAGGAGGGAAAGGGTAACATGATCTAAACATGCAATAACCGCATGGGATAAATAGGATGGCTGCCAAGGTGCTTTTCTCCTTGAGCTGAAATACAGAGCAAGGGAGTGTCACTAAAACTTTTAGGGGGGAGATTCAAAAGGGACATCTGGAGCCTAAGGGAGGGATTATATCCTATATTATGGAAGAAGGCCAAAATAATTCCAATTCACAAGGGGGTTTATTGGACACTTCAAATTATCGCCCAATAGCATTATTGTCAACAATCTCCAAAATGTTGGAGCGGATTGTCCATGGGCAACTAACAACAGATTTGGAAAAACACCAAAAAATTACCCCTTTTCAGTCAGGCTTCAGACAGGGTAGGTCCACGGCTACTGCACTCACCAATTTTCTGGACCTAGTTGCCACCCCTCTGGTGGAGGGGAGATCGGTTGGTGCAGTATACATGGACCTATCAAAGGCATTTGATCTAGTAAATCACTGTGTCTTGATTGAGAAATTGAGACACCTGGGAGTGGATGATGCACCATGTGGTTGGTTTACATCATATGTAGAAGATAGAACTCAGTTTGTAGTGGTGAATGGATACAGCTCTAACTTGGGTACGGTCACTAGGGGGGTATCCCAGGGGTCGATCCTGGGCCCCCTCCTGTTTTTAGAACATTTGAATAACTTACCAAGAGAAATTAAAAATTCACAAATTAGATTGTACGCGGACGATACTGTCTTGATTGCATCTGGTAAAAATGTGGGTGAACTGGAACAAAAATTGCAGGGTGATTTTTTAAACATGCAAAAATATTTTACAAAATTTGGATTATTGATTAATAATAAAAAAAAAACAGACTATGTACTTTGGGACAGAGAAGAAGGATAGTGCAGGCACAAACCTGATAATTAAGACACAAGATGGGAAAATATTAGAGCAAACCCAGTATTACAAATATCTGGGGGTCATAATTGACCAGGAAATGAATTTTGAACAACATGTGACTGAACTTATAAAAAAAAACCTATTCAAAACTAGGGGTTATGAGACACATATCAAATTGTTTAACAAGGGAAATGTGACTGAGTATAGTAAACCAACTACTTCTCCCTGTGATTGATTATGGATTGCCATATCTATAGACACACCTCAAAAAAACAATTACATAACCTGGATGTTTTATACAATAAACTAGCTAGATTTGTGTTAGAATGTGACTTTGGTACCCATCATTGTGATATGTATTCAAGGTTGGGATGGAACTCATTAGAACAGAGGGCAGAGGTTTTTTGGTTAACACAAATAAAAGGTTTACATAAGAATAATTTGCAAAATCACCTATTGTACAATTTAAAAAAACCGGAACATGGACTAAACTTATGAAAATCTGGAGCGAGAGATTATCTTATTTCAAAAATTAAAAATAGATATAGTTCAATGACTTTTCAGTATAAAGTTTCAAAAAGTTGGAACAGGCTCCCTGCCCCCCTTAGGGACACAAACCTGTCATTATCAGAATATAAGACTGCAGTGAAACAAGAGCTGCGTTTTAAATGTTTGTGTAACAGGTGAAGTTTGATTGCTATGAATATATGATGTTTGGTTGTTTATACAAATGAAATGACTATATGTACCTAATTGTACGATTATCGTATCTTTATGGTGTGTATTTGTGTATTGTGTTTATTTATTTTGTATTAATGCAGGAATGCCTTGTAAATAGGGATTCTCGAACCCCTAATGGCATAATTTTCTGTATAAATAAAATTTTACTACTACTACTTACTATCTGCAAGAACTTGTTCACTGAAAGAGTGGTGGACAAGTGGAACAAGCTGTAGGAGGTGCTACAGGTCAGGTCAGTGTGCAGCTTCAAATAGGGATGGAACAGGCATATGGGATTAGTTAGAAAGGGTTGGAAGAAACAAAGGGGGGATAGTCACTAAGACTAATGCAGTGCAGTTTGGTAGGGTGGGCAGACTGGATGGGCCCATGGGACTTTTTGCCATTATTTTTTTGCCATAATTATCCAATTATCTATGTTTCTATATCCCAAAATAACTTTGGTATTGCTTATATTGACTCTTTTCCAATTGGCTGGCTCCTTATGCCGTCCAGTGAATGTCATTCCTGAATGTTGACCTGTATTGCAATGCATTGTACTGTACTGTATTGTTTTGTTTTCAAAACAATAACATATAAGTTAAGAAAAAAACAAGCTTGGTTTACCTAAAACACCTGAAGCATCTGTCACCATCTTCTGCACCACCTACAGCTTGCTGGGCAGGTGAGACCAGACCACAGACATTTGTGGGTTGGCTGATCATCAGCTATTATCTCAGCTAAAGCCAAAAAGAATTAGAAATAAAGTACTGTATTACAGCCAGTTGTTGTAAGTTAGCAGTGAAGTTAACTGACTATAGTTGGCAGTAGTGCAGGTAATATCCTGGGTAGACTTTGTGTAACTGTGTTGTTATTTAAATGCTTATGAAACAAATAATGTTGTACAACAACCCCATTCAAGGCAAAATAAACACTATGGGCCAGGTATTCAAAGCTTTGCACTGGATGCAAACCCGTTGCTCCACAATAGCACAGAATTTGTGCCCGGTTGCAATATTCAAATGGCCAATTAGCGCTGGTGCTATGTGATAACACTGACACTAAAAGTTAATGTATGCAGGTAAGGGGCCATAAATGCTGGTGCACTGGCATATTCAAAATAAAAGTCCCATGCCACATTGTTTTGCATGACCTGTAGTGTGGCGCTGAATGCCGCCACCAAAAAGCATGCGGCAATGTCGAACAATCAGGGGAGGCAGTACTCCCATTCCCCACACATGCCCAAAGGCACAGCACACAAGTCCAGTAGTGTTGTTCCCCCCCACAATCCCGACACCCATGTGTCATGTTCTACACAACACTCCTGGTAGTCTAGTGCCCCCAGCATGATCCCTGACCCAAGTACACACAGCTCGATCCCTGGTAGTTTAGTTTCCCCAAGCATGATCCCTGATAATGGCCACAGTCAATTCATGATACTGTATATCTCCTTGGTAGTCTAGTGGACCCCCCTCCCGGCAATGCCTACCACCCCACTCCCCCCATCCTGGAACTGAGCCGGGGACAGTATACGCTCATTCAAAACTCAGTTGGCGGCTGGCCACAGAGGTGAGCAGTGGGCTGAGCCAGTCACCACTTGGGTATGGGATGGGGAGAGTGGGGTGATAGGCACTGCTGGGGGGCCACTAGACCACCAGGTATGTATGATGTGCATTATATGAGGAATCGGGACTTCAGCAGTTCACTGGACCACCGGGGATAATTACAATAGTCACTATGGGTGATCGGGACTGGGAGGCCACTACACTAGGGATTGAGGACCAAGCTACAAATCATGTCTCGGGGATCAGGGCTTTGGCTTAAAATATTATTACTTATATTGGGAATAAGGGCTGACAGGATTTTGACTCAGTGTTATTTTGCAGGTATCAGGGAGCAGGGCTGTGCATCTATAGATTATTACATATATTGGAGATCGGGGCTTTGGGGGCACTGGACTACCAGGGAATATGTACAGTTATACCCCTATAGATACTCATTTATTGCACAGCATGTATGGGGGATCATCATGCCTCTAATTTTACAAGCCCAACATTTGGAACGCTGCACTGCACAATGTGGATCTAAGTGGCCAAATGCGGAACACCTCATCAAAGCATGAGCCTGAAAGCTTAGAATACTGCTTATATGTGTGTTTCAATGTTCACAGTGCTTTTTGTTTATTGGGCACCACATGTTGACAGCATTGTTTGGACGTCTGTTATATCCTTTCAGCCTATAATGTGGGAGAGTACCCACTCAATGTGGAACAGAGGGCTTTTCTGGGGTACACTGAGGAACTGTTCTTCATGATGTGGGACACTTGGGAGGTGTGGGGGCAGGGCCTGCTTCAAGGTTTTGGGGGCCCCCAGCAGTACTGATGATGTCATGGGGACCCCCATGGGGACCCCCTACATGGTCGTCCTTCCTTCCATATGATTGACTGTAAGCATTGCACACATACTTGTCAGCTCCAGTGATATCTGCCTGGTGTATGGAGGGAGCCAGCAGTGTCAGAGCATACTGTTCCTGCTCGCACATTCATTGCTGCCCATCTACCCCTTACTGTCCAGGTCATGGCATCCTAAGGCACTGCATGACATCATGATCCCACATCCACTGTTGCTGTTATGGGATGATACTATAACAGGACGCTGATATGAACTTCAGGTTACCTCTTCTGCTGTGTACAAATGTAGTCTGCAGCTACATACCTGTTTCCCAGGTCTGACATACAGATGGAGCTGTGTGCACAACCCTGTCTACAGCTAATGACCTGTAGTTCCAGTCCAACCTACAGGTGGAGCTGTGTGCTCCATGCAATAGCACTGGGCAAACTACATGGAAGTGCATGCAAAGCAGGACATAATGAAACGCTGATGTGGCTGTTTGCCCAAGGATTCCCTGAGTAGGCTTATTTGCATAGGAGCTTTGAATATAGCAAGATTTTGCCCCGGTGTAATGTGTTTGCATTGGGCTAATGTGTTAGCACCATGCAAACAAGTTAGCCCCAGGCAATCCTCTCAACACCACAGCACAGTTCTGCAGTGTGTGGCCTGCACTGTTGTTTGCTGTTGTTGTGCACCACTTCAGTGCTATCATGCACATTAGCCACCTTTTGCTGCATTGCCTTACTCCACCTGTATGTGCACAGGGACGCTGTTGCTGTTAGCACTGCCCGGTTGCTATATTAAGAGCTGTCTTGTTTGCTGGGCTATTTTTGCACTGCAGTCTTAGCCCTGTTTGCACACCTTCATTTGCATACTATAGTCAACTGATTTAACCCCTGGGCTATTCATTTGAATATAGCATGCAAATGGTTCTGGGCTATTTTTGCATGCTGTGCAGTGCTAATTTTGCCCCATGGCTACATTTTGAATATCTGGCCCTATTTGTTTTATATCACTAATATCACAAGTATTTATTTATATAGTTTTTGTAACCAGGCAAATATTCTAGGGAAGTAGTTGCCTATTTTCTGGCATGACTCTAAGCTCCTATTAAATGCCAAGAAAACAAAGGCTGTGATCTTTTGTCACTCTGCAAACTGCCCCAAACTTTGCCCATTGGTAAATGCACCTAAACTTCATACCCTGCTCGGTGAGCCTCTGGACAACGTTGAGACTTTTAAATACCTGGGAGTGTGGATTGACTGAAATCTCTTGTTCAAATTCCATATTGAAGAAATCTCCAAGAAACTCAGAGACTTGGGATCTTCTATAGGACCAGGCACTTACTACCACTAAAAGGGAAAAAAAGGCTGGTGCAATCGACGTTTCTGCCCATCCTTGACTATGCAGACCTTCTGTATGGGCACTGCTCATTTGTGGCACTCTCCAAACTAGACACCCTGTACCATCGGGTGATTAGGTTTGTAATCAGTGATTCCTATTCTACTCATCACTGTTACCTTTATAAGAGTGTGGGATGGTACTCACTTAGCTTCAGGAGGCACTTAAATGCTGTGCTCTGGACTTATAGAGCAATCTCTAATAAGCTTCCTGACTACATCAGGGACTGTTTACCTGTCTGTTACCCAGGTGCCTATCTGCTAAGAAGCCTCTCCAGCATATCTCTTTTCATTCCTAAAGTCAGGATGCTCTTTGGCAGTGCAGCAATAAGTCATGCCCTGCCTGTACTCTGGAACAATGCACAAAAAATGCTGCAGCTTGCTTCCCTGGTGCCACTGTCCTCCTTCAAAAATCTGCTCTGGCGGTCCTTTCAGGAGTCCTGTAATTGTCCTTAATCACACTGTTCTACTTTTAAGTTAGCTTACCTAACCAATGCTCCCTCATCCTTTATTTACAACTATTCCCACCTCTCCCCCACCTCTTCCCTGTTCTATTACCTAATATTTCTCACACTCACTTCTTGCTCCTGCACCCTGATGGCCTTAAATGGTGCATTCCACGCATGTGCTTTTTTATTTTGTTTGAGAACGAGATGTATAGCTGCCGATCTCAGCTGAATGTATACCTCCTATGAACTGACATTGTATATAGCTATATCCCTTCCTGTCTCCCAGTGCATTTAAAGCTAAACTACTTACTCTTCGTTTTATGAATTTTGTCTTAACCTAAGTGCATTTTACCTGCTTATGCATACTTCCTTGACCAATGTGTACTTATTGCTGATGTATAACTACCCCAGGTCCATCTTGTAAATTAATTCCACTCAATGGTATTCCTCCTGGTTAAATAACGATGTTGATTGATTGATTGATTGATGACCTGGGAGAAGACAATCAGGATGCTACACAAGGGTTACATGAATTACAAAGATACATCACAGAGAGCAAGATACATTGAGGTGCATCAAAATAGTGAGAAGCAGCAAAAACACAAGAGGCGTACGGATATACAACACAAGGCACAGCAGTATCTTGGGTACCAAATTACATACAACAGAACAGAAGTTATTTACAGTAAATATGGTTATACAGAGAAATATCACAAAATCATTAGCAGTAAAAGAATCAGATCAGAAATGCATGAATTAGAAACAAGTGAAATTATAAGCATCAAGTTAAGTGCTTACAATAACCATTACAAAAGCTTTGAGGTGTAGTGGAAAGGTATACATAAGATGGGATGGAATTTCAAAGCCTGGGGGGAAAAACAAATGAAGACACTATTACCCAGGTTAGTTTTCAACTTTGGTGTGGGCAAAAGATAAAGATCAGCAGATCTTAGGGGATAATCACTATGTGTAGGCAGAAACAGGGATGCTAGCGTCATTGTTAGCTGGTTCCGGATTACGCCATGGATGACAACACCAACAGCTAGATCATGGAGATATTGAGGAGGGAGCCAGTCAAGCCTAGAATATAAAGTGCAATGATAGCCCTGGTGATTAGTGGCCAATGCAAATCAACAAAGGTTGTTTTAAGTGACATCTTGTTAGTAGGGCCTTGGCCATAGTAATATACACAGATATGCTGTGCCTTAGATTAACATAGAACATAGAAGTTGACGGCAGATAAGGACCGCAAGGCCCATCCAGTCTGCCCATTTCTTTTTCTACCTTATAAATGTGCCATCGGCCTTTGCTCTGTCAGTGGCCTATCTATTCATACTCATCTGTATTGCACCCTTATGCCTATCCCATGCCTGTTTGAAGCCCTGTACTATAATCATAGCAACCACTTCCTGAGGTAGGCCGTTCCATGCATCCACCATCCTTTCTGTGAAAAATAATTTCCTCTCATTCCCTCTTAATTGGCCTCCTTCTAGTCTCATGCTGTGTCCTCTTGTCCTGCTATTTTTCTTATATTTAAACATGTTAGACTCTTTCACCTTGTTAATGCCCTTAAGCTGTTTGAATGTTTCGATCATATCACCTCTCTTCCTCCTTTGCTCAAGGGTATACATACTGAGCTCCATTAATCTGTCCTCATATGTCTTCTGATGCAGTCCCTGCACCATTTTGGTTGCCCTTCTCTGGACTGCCTCAATTTGGTTAATGTCCTTGTGAAGGTGTGGCCTCCAGCACTGCACACAGTACTCCAGATGGGGCCTAACCAGTATCTTGTAAAGTGGGATTATTACTGTACCTCCCTCTTACGACTTGTGATACCCCTACTAATACACCCTAACATCCCCCTAGCATTACCTACTGTTTTAGAGGTCTGCTTGGATGATTTCAGGTCATCGGTGATGATGATGCCCAAGACTCTCTCTTCCTTTGTGACTGCCAGCAACTTCCCTCCCAGCCTATAGGTGGCTTCAGGGTTTCTCTTCCCTATGTGCATGATCTTGCACTTCTTTGCATTACATTCCAGTGGCCACTCTTCTGTCCATTTTGCTAGTTTATCCAGATCTCTTCTCATTCTGCCCACCCCATCTGGATCATCTACTCTGTTGCAGATCTTGGTGTCATCTGCAAACAGACAAGCCTCACCCTCTAGTCCATCTGCAATGTCACTAATGAAGATATTGAAGAGGACTGGCCCCAGGCCTGATCCCTGAGGTACCCTACTTGTGACTTGCATCTCTTCTGACTGTATACCATTTACCACCACTCTCTGTTTTCTGCCTGTCAACCAGTTTGTCACCCAGTTGACCAACTTCTGACCCACTCCGAGCCTACCCAGCTTATTTATCAATCTTCTATGTGGAACAGTGTTGAAAGCTTTGCTGAAGTCAAGGTAGATGACATCAACTGCTCCCCTTGGTCCACCACTCCGGTTACCCAGTCAAAGAAATCTATGGGATTTGTTTGACAGGACCTTCCTTTTGTAAACCCATGCTGTCTTGGATCCTGTGCCCCTATGGATTCCAGGTGTTGTACTATCCTTTCCTTAAGGAGTGCCTCCATAGTCTTGCCCACTACTGAGGTAAGACTGACTGGCCTGTAGTTCCCTGCCTCCTCCTTGCTTCCACTCTTGTGGAGCGGGATCACATGAGCTCTTCTCCAGTCTTCTGGGACCTCTCCTGTGCTCAGAGGCTCACTAAACAGTTCTGCTAATGGCTCTGCTAGTTCCACCCTTAGCTCCTTAAGTACCCTGGGATGTATGCCATCAGGTCCCATTGCCTGGTCCACCCTGAGCTTAGCGAGCTCTTGTAGGACCCTTTCTTTTGTGAAGGGACTAGTGCTCACCTCCCCCGTGTCCATGGTACTGAGCTGTGGGCCCTGCCCTACCTTCTCTTCAGTAAATACTGAGCAAAAGTATCTATTTAGGATAGATGCTTTTGCAGGCTTCTCCTCCTCACATGCCCCCTTTTCTCCTTTGAGTTTAGCAAGACCCCCACTGGACTTTCTCCTTTCACTAATGTATCTATAGAAAGTCTTGTCACCTTCTTTTACTGTTTGTGCTAGTGTTTCCTCAGTTTGGGACTTTGCCTGCCCTGTTTCCCTTAGGGCAGTTTGGTATGCCTCCCTATCTTCATCCCGCTGTGTTCACTTATATTTCCTGAAGGCCAGCCTTTTGGCTCTGACCTTTTCTGCTACTGTATTTGAGAACCAAAGTGGCTTCCTTCTTCTTTTGCACTTCCTTTTCTGTCTAACACAATGGGATGTTGCTTCAAGTATTGCATCCTTAATGCTTGCCCACTTTGCCTGTACCCCTCCCCTGTGTTTCTTTTTCCAGGGCTAACTTAACTCTGTTGGCCATCTTATCAAAGTCAGCTCCTCTGAAGTCCCATATTTTTGCCTTGGAATGGGATGATTTAGATGTAGTGGCCAAATTGAACCATACCATGTGATGGTCACTGGCCCCCAGGTGACCTTCTACCTGGATATCTGTGATCTCTTTCCTGTTAGTCAGTACTAGATCTAGGATAGTCCTGTCTCTTGTGGGTTGTTGTACCAGTTGTTTGAGGCCCCCCCCCCGCAGGGAATCCACCATGTGTTTAGTTCTAACAGATTTTCCTGCTGGTATTGACCAATCTGTATCCAGCATGTTGAAGTCTCCCATTATCAGAACCTCCCCTTTAGCTGTCATGTTTTGTATATCTTCTAACAGTAATGTGTCTATGTTCTCCCCCTAGTCTGGGGGCCTGTAGACAACCCCAGTTCTTATGGCTGTCCCATTTCCTGTTTCCAGGGTAACCCACAGTTCTTCTGGCTCCTTATGTGTATTCTGAATTTCTGTAGCTTTGATATTTTCATTGACATGCAGGGCCACTCCACCCCCCCTTTGCACCTCGTCTCTTCTGAACAGTACATAGCCAGGTACTGAAGTCTCCTAAGTGTGGTTACTGGTAAACCACATCTCACTAATTGCTACTATGTCCAGTTTAGCCTCTGGCATTATTGCCTGCAGAGCTGGGATCTTATTTCCCAGGCTGTGAGCATTTGTGTACATGATTTTCCATTGGCCAGATTTCGGTGTGTTAGTTGTTGGGTGAGGTTTGGCATTTCTCCTGTGCGTCGTATGAGGGGATGGACCTTTTTTCTTACCTGGTGATGCAAATGAACTGCAAACATGCTGAATCCCTGTTTGACCACTAGCTGAGGGGGGAGGGGTGTTCTTCCCATTCGACGTATTGGGTGCTGCACCCCTCTCCCCATTTGCTATTTAAATATTATGCAAATATGTCAAACTTCTGCCCTAATGCACTGACTCCCTCCTTAATAAGATGCAGTCCATCAAATTTAAAGAATTTCACTCCCAGAACTGTTGCCAGTTCCCTACAAATCTGTGTCCTTTTTCCTGCACCAGCCCTTGAGCCACATGTTTAGCTCCCCTATCTTCCCTTCTCTGACCTTCCGTCCATCTGCCCCCCCCTCTCTCAGACTGGCAGGATCTCAGAGAAGGAGATGTCAGATGAAATGGATGATAGTTGTCACCCAGCCTGGTCAGGTGTTCCTTGGTCTCCACAACTGACTGGCTGGTGAGATCATTAGTCCCTATGTATACCAGGACATCAATGTTTTCTCCTGCTTTGTGAACAATTTTAGCAATGCGGTCTGTGTCTCTCCATGCTGATGTACCTGCAGAAGAAACCCCTGAACAATTTCAAGATGAGCTTTAATCATAAGGTTATGCCTAATCCTATATGAAGGATGAAGCCTAGAGTTTACTGACTTACATGTGTTAACTACATGGATGGAGAAGCCAACTGAGGGGATCCTGGGTCACCGCATGTTACTTGAAAGTTGAAACTGAGGAAAGGGCAATGCCATCACTGCTGGTGACCAAGATTGAAGATGGGCAACATTTTAGTCTGGATGGGGATCTACTGTAGCAGGAGTAAGCTGACAACCTCCTGATTCAACATGGAACTGAGCATGGAACCAGATGACAACAGCACTACACAAATTGACACACAATTCGGTGGCAGTCAGCAAAAAATCCTCACTGTTACTGATCCCAGCAACAGGTCCCTACTAATTGCAATCAAAAAGTCAAGCCTGACATTGCTGACAAAAAAACAAACAAAAGAAATTGTAGACCAAAAAGTAAATGTGTTTTAGCAGCAAATCACACTAGAACTGTATGAAACTGAAATCAGCAGGGGAAGGGGTTTCAGCACACATGTGCACATACATACACACACACACACACACACACACACACACACACTCTCTCCTGGTCCCTATCACAGCCCAACTATAAGGGACAAACAGTACAGTCAGAAAAGTCAAGCCTTACTCATCAGATGATACAACTTTTAATACTAACGAAAACAATGTTTGTGGTGTGAACATGGCAACAGATTTTTTGGGGGGCAAGTTTAACGTCTCACAAGTACTGCAAAGGTAGCTATTAGAAACAACTGTATCTTGTCCTCTATCAACTCAGAGTTAGGTGATCCCATGGTTGTCCTGGGTGTGAGCTCCACAAATAGCCTCTGATTGGGCAAAGATGCTCTGAGAGACCTCGCAATGTCATCTACTGAATAGAGCTTCATGAATAGTGACCCAACAGTGGGCTATTTGGGAGGTCCATCCAATGTTCAGTAAGCTTATTATTTATGGTATTCAGGAAATACTATTCAGTCTATGCATAGCCCTAGTATTAAATGGTTGTGAATTTCTGCGGCCAAACATTCTACTTGCTGTAGCTCTCCTAATGTTAACATCAAAATAAAAAAAAATAGTGAATTATCATAAACAAAGCTATTACAGTACACTTGCTAACAATAATAATCAGAAAGTATTCGTCAGTCACAAACAAAAGCATTAATGAAGAGCTTGTAGACTTTTGCCACCTTTTATTTTAGAGTGAGGTTCCTACGGAGTGTTTGTTTTATCATCATTGTTGTCCTTAATCTCTTCTACTTCTTCTTCACTGGTCTCCCCACATCCTTACACTTGATGACCTTTTCCTTGGCTGACTCCTCCCCCTTAGGTGTTAAAACTACTGTGGGAGTAGGCTGGGGCTAATTCTTCCTGCCTTTCTCCTCTAAAATCATAGCAGAAAAATCAGCTGCTGACACCGGCTCTACAACGCTGGTTCGACAACACTTTCGTCGACTGACATCACAGCAACAGGATTTATGTCAACTGCAAGTTGCTGTTGATATAAATCTCAATTGTCTCCTGGTCCATTTTTTCATCGGGGGGTTTCTGCCCCCCCCCATACTACAGATTATCAACTCTGGAGTTGGAGTTGATTCAGGGAGGGGGTGCAGGACCGGGAGACAGTGTGCCCCTGTCTCAGGTGCACCAACACAGTGAGCTGTCAGCAAACTGTCAATTTTGTCGACTGGGGTATAGGTCACTTTGTTGGTGTCGCTGACCGTGGCACATACTGCTGTCACCCTACTTCTGCCTTATGATGTTGAACATTGTGTGCTGGTACCTATCACATCTGGTAGATATGATCTCTGGTTTTCTTTTTCCTCATCTTAATGATGAGCCCTCCTGTCCTGATATTTCCCACTGCTACTTTTCCTTGAATTCTCATCATCATATACCACTGGCATCCACACTGAAGTGATGTGAGCACTGAGGTACACAACAGGATGGTTGCTTAACAGTCCTATACAAATAACTCTGATTGTTCTCCCTCATAGCCCAAATTAATTTATTTTTATTTAAAAATGTATTCTATTGAAAATAAAAAGGTTCATTGCTTAAGCATTTGTGATATCCCTGTTTCTTCACTGCCCTACACAAATACCTCTGACTATTGTCTGACAGCTAAGAGAGATTTTTCATATAAAAATTATCTTTAAAAATAGATCAGTTCCCTTCTAAAATTGTAAATATGGTGGTCAGTTGCCACTCACAACAAGTGGCCAGCAAAACAGACTATTAAAAGAAAGCTGCACTGATAAAAAAAACACTTAGGGTAGGATTTTTAAAAGGATCTGTCCAAGATGCATCTGCTGCTATTTTCAAAGCAGAAATGCGTCCAAACATGTCAGACCATCTATTAGATGCACTAACAGCAAATAGCATACAAAGTTTGCATCAAAAAACAGATGCAATTGAATCCAGGCTGGACACAACAACATCCAAACTGGATGCAACTCGCAATTGTGCCCATTTTCAGTTGCAAATTGTGACTTATATGATAAACAGAAGCAACATCTGAAAAGTAGGGCTGCCTGCATCTAAGTGGGTGAACACAGATGCAGGCACAGCATGCCTTTACATCTGCATCCATCCCTTTTGACCCCACCCCGAATGTTTAAAGGGAATCTGTATGTTGACTTATGAAATTATTGTAAATTTTGCTATGAGGATCCAATATGTAAATTGCTGGATTATATATGGAAAATGTTTTCTGTAAGACAGAAAAATACATTTAAAATCATAATGTGGAGGCATCCATTTTGTGAACAGGAAGGGTGCTGTGAAGATGTCACTGCCTCACTAACTCTAACAGTATGCAATTAAGTAGTTAAAACAAACTGCTCCTACTGACAGGGATCCTGTTCTATCATGAGGAGAAGCACTGGATTCTTTTCTTGCACTCTGCCAAACATAAAATCTTAGGTGTGCCTCAGAATATAATAGAATCCCTGACAGCACAGCTGAACTGTTCTCACCTGCTGCATTGCACACTGTTAACACTGGTGAGGCAGTGACATCATCACAGCACCCTTCTTGTCCACAAAATGGATGTCTCCATGTCCTTATTTAAAAAGCATTTTTCTGTCTTACTGAAAACATTTTCTAAATATAACCCAGCAATTTACATACTGGATCCTCATAGTAACCTATACAATAATTTCATAAGGAAATGTACGTATTCCCTTTAAACGATTTATTCTAACAAAATGGAAACTGGGAGCTGACTCTTCCCTTGCTGAACGGATTCAGCTCGGTGGCAATATTACAAAAAGCAGAGTCAAACCTATAACTCATCAAAAAATGTTTTTTCTTTACATGAAGACTTTTTGAAGTCCCTTCTACAATGCGTTAGACATTAAAGCAAAGATTTTAGCAGTAAACATAATTTTTCCAACATTATATGATTGATTTTGTTCAACATTGACAGAGACACATATTGCTCTCACTCTCCGACTATGAAAACAAGGGGCACTTATGTACAGAAATGAATGCCAATTCTTTAAAACATCATACAGTAGCTCTTTATGTTGGATAGACCTAACCTTCTTCAGTTAAATATGTACAATAATTATTGGCTTTCTCTAGTATTATAATGGATTTGTGGTTATGTAGTTGCAGTTGTGAGTGGCATACAAATTCCTGAACCAGTAATTTTCTGTTTGGCTAACACAGTAAAAGCTAAATAAGAGATTTGTGGTTTCAGTTGTATGCCAGATTTGTAAGCTTTATTTTTTTATGCATGCGCTGGAAGCAATTTTAACAATACTTGGGACTGTGGAATCATGTTATAAGAGTCTGATTACTGTTGAGCAAAAATCTTCTCGTAATTGGGAAGTTCTAATAAACAGGTTTCACAGAAAGCAACAAAAATACATGTCAACAACAGTGGTTACTATCACATGAAACCAGGTACAAACTATTTAACCTCTTTCTAACAGCATCAGAACTTTTTATTTTCATCTAAACGAGGGGATTTTTATTCAATTGTCACAGCTCCTATAAGGTCACATTTACAAAATCATTCTTTCAGGCAGGAATTCAGTCAACTTATTTTTAGTGGAAATCTAATATATAGTTACATAGTAACATAGTAATTGACAGCAAATAAGGACCATTAGGCCCACCCAATCTGCCCATATTCCCTGCCTACATCAGCGGTCACTGACCTTACTTGGTCATTGACTATTGCCTCTCTCCCCCCATCTAGGGTTCCCTTATGTCTATCCCATGCATGTTTGAATTCCCCCACAGTGTTAGCCCCCACCACCTCTTGAGGTAGGCTACTCCAAGCATCTACCACCCTCTCTGTGAAGAAAAACTTCCTCACATTCCCCCTTATCCTGGGCCCCTCCAATCTCATATTGTGCCCCCCTCATCCTTGTACAACTCTTGTACTGAAAGATGTCCCCCACCTGCACTTTGTTCAAGCCTTTAAAATACTTGAAGGTCTTTATCATATCTCCTCGTTCCCTCCTCTCTTCAAGTGTATACACACTGAGGTCCTTTAATCTGTCTTCATATGTTTTCTGATGCATGCTCTGCACCATGATGTCACCTTTCTCTGGATGACCTCCACCCTGTCTATGTCTTGTGAAGATGCAGCCTCTGGAACTGAACACTGTATTCTAGATGAGGCCTCACCAGTGTTTTGTACAACAGCATCACCACTTCCATTTTTCTGCTAGTGATACCCCTCCATATGCACCCCAGCATTCCACTGACTCTCCCCACAGCCTTGTTACACTGTTTGTCCACCTTTAGGTCATCTGAGATGATTATTCCCAAATCCCTGTCTTCCCTGGTAACTATCAGCAATCCCCCCCATCTGGTAGCTCTCCGCAGGGTTTCTTCACCCCAGGTACATGATTTTCCACTTCTTTGCATTAAATTTTAATTGCCACATTTGTGACCATTTTTTCAGCTTTCCAAGATCCCTCCTCATTCTTTTGACCCCCCCCCCCAGGAGTGTCTACTCTGTGTCTACCTGATCCCACAGTTTAGAATGCAGTATTCAAAGAAGGATTAATGTATGTATGTTAATATAAACAGTAGTGGTAAAATACAATTTTTGGTGGAAAATCCATAATTTCTTGGCTGCGTTGATTTCAGGTTTTTTTTAAGTCATCTATTTTGTTTTTTTTTTACATTTGGAAGTCAATGACTTCCTCCACCTTTATTTTGAAAGTTTTTGCCCTATTTTTGGAAGTAAAATTCTCCTAAAATGGAGTTAATGGAAGCCCTGCTTACAGGTAAGGTTCTCCTTTATCAAATGAGATATATTTATAGATCATGGAAAATCACACTGGTGTAAGTAGCAATGAACTGGTATTTGAAAAACAATGTTCTTACATTAAGTGAAATGTTCTTACAACAAGAGTTCTTGTAAGTGGTCTTCACGAGGTGGCATAACTTTAAATTTATGCTGTAACTTCTAAAATGAGCACATGAATACAACGCATGTTTTCAAATCTAGGCATCTTGTTTGACCCCATTACACATTTTTATACCTATTCCATATTTAGTATCAAGAGGTAATTATTCCATGAATCAAGACTTTGAATTTCCTTTATAATAACTTTTTATTTGATCTAGTACTAGTGGGTGTCTTTCTTTTGCTGCATTCTAATGGATGTCTTTACTGCTGGAGGAAGTGTAGCTTAGAGCATCAAGCTGTGTACCTGGAGATCCAGCAGATTGTGGTTTGAAAACTGCAACCACCACTTACATAGTATGTGACCTTGTGCAATTTAAGCAACATCCCTGTGCTCCAGGGATGCGACTGGAAATTAACTTCAGCTCTGCATGTTTTCCCAGTGAAACATTCTGAAATAAAACAAATAAGCCTAGTGATGCTTCACCTCTGTTGTACATTTCTATAGCAGCATGGAAAATGCTAGATGAAAAAAAAATGGTCCATAGTGTCTGCTTTCTGCCAGCTAGGCAAAAACAGAAACAGAAA
Source organism: Neoceratodus forsteri (assembly GCA_016271365.2). NCBI lineage: Eukaryota > Metazoa > Chordata > Ceratodontiformes > Ceratodontidae > Neoceratodus > Neoceratodus forsteri. The sequence goes on from CM028131.1 coordinate 1,178,804,752, forward strand.
TTTACACACAGCACAGACTATTATGTGAAATACTCAGTAGCTGCTTGTGTTATGGAAAGTGCTACAAGTAAATGCTACGTTCTATGGCAATATTTAGAGGAAAACCTTTAATGGAGTTAACCTTTGGAAACCTGACACAATGTGATTAATGTTTTCATTCTAATCATGCAGTACTAATTCTGCTGTTAGGCATGCTCCTTGTGTCCCCACATCTCATCACTGAAGTAAAGTTAGAACTTAGTAATGTTAATCTCTGTGAGTAACTGAGTCAACATGAGTTTTTAAGAAATCACCAATCCCCACTTGTACCACTTTTGATTTACCACTCTCTAGGTCACACATCCTTACATTACCCCTTATTATATCCCCTACTAAGCCAAATCAAGCTGAAAACATTCTGATGATCCACCGTATCCAAGCCCTTAAAAGTTTTAAATACTAAAATGTATCCCTTAGTCTTATTTCCAGGGAAACATACTTATCCTGTGTAAATGTTCCTCATCAAGTAATCCCTATATTTCCTTTTAGTTGCTGTCTGATGGATCCTATCAATTGGTGCAATATAATTAGAAACATAGAAACACAGAAGGTTACAGTCAGAAAGAGACCAACAGTCTATCCAGTCTGCTTAAAAGGCCCTGTCTTGACATTACCAAACTTAGTGTATGTTGAGATTGGGCAGGGTGCCTGCTTGTCAGCATTCTCCCTCTGCCCCACTCTTCCTCCCTGATCTCATCCACAGCAACTCCTTGAATCTATCCCACCATCTATTGAATCTAGTTAGTCCTCTGATTTAAATATACAACCTCCCCAAACAAGCAGCTTGCTTGTTCACCACCATTTCAATGAAGGAGTACTCCTTTACTTCTCTGTTGAATTTCCCCCCTCCATCTTAAAACTGTGCCCCATGTTGGCTTCTCACACAGACTAAACAAGTCATTCCAATCCACTTTGTTATCTCCCATAAAAATTAAAATGTTTATATCTTTGCCCCATTCCTTCTATATTCTGAGTACGTATTTAAGCTACTCAGTTGTTCCTCTTGTGGTTTCCCCTGCTGTTTCTGTATCATATTAGTTACCTTCCATTTTACTGACTCTAGATAATCCCTGTCCTTTTTCATGTGATGACTCAAGAACTGAGCACAGTGTTGTAGATGTGGCCTTACTAGGAAACTGTAAAGGGGGTATGATTACCTCCTTCCTGCTGCTGGTAGAACCCCTGCCTAGGCACACAGCATCCTGCTGGCCTTCCCATATGCTTTGTTGCAATGGGCATTGGACTTGAGGCTATAGCTGTTGATAACCCCTAGGTCTCTTTTCTCTGATGTCTGGTCCACTCTTATGTCATCCATCAAGTAGTCAGTTTTGGGATTCCTTTTACCATCAGCAAACCTTGCAGTTCTTAGCATTGAAATTCAGTTGCCAGATTCTTGACCATTACTCCAACCTTTTTTAATAACTCTTCATGTCCCTTATCCCTTCTCCACTATCTACCCTGCCACAGAGTTTGTTGTCATCTGCAAAAAGACACATTTTCCCCTGAATGCCCTCACCTATATTGCAGATAGACATATTAAAGAGCACCAGCCCCAGAATCAGTCTCTGAGGACCCCAATCATCACCTCCCTAACCCCCGGGAATTTACCATTTAACACCACCCTTTGTATTCTTCGCTCTAGCCAGCTGCCTTTCTATCTAATTAGTTTTCCTAGGTGCCTCACCTTCCTGACAAGTCTTCTATACAGCAGTGAATAAAAGGTTTTGCTGATATCCAGATATAGGCTGTCTAGTGTTAGGCCTTTATCCATCACCTGAAACAACAAAATAAAAACATAAATATTGTACCATAATAAATATGGGAACTACTTCTATCCCTAGTGTAAACAAACAGGTATATGTTTTAGGAGACTCTATTATCAAACATTTAGACATGGCAATTTGCAACCCTGATAAAAGTAGTCGTACTGTTTCCTCTTTTAGAGGAGCGAAAATATCTGATATTACAGAAATGATTGTTGACATTATACAAGATACGGATGTTAATCCCTTAACTATTATACACATAGGTGTGATTAACATTTTACATGATCCTGTACAGAAGATTAAACAAGATTTTGTGGCATTAACAAACACATTAGTTGACCTGGGAGCTGATATTTGTTTTTTTTCTGAGCTCTTGCCTATTCCTAGAGCAACTGAGTTTAAAAATGGAAAGATTAAAACTATCAACGAGTGGCTATGCAAATAGTGTCTATGACAGGGTCTTGTATGTATTACCCATTGGGAGGAATTTGTTCACAAACCAGAGTTATTTTGTTGGGACAGCTTGCACTTGAGTCATAGAGGTAGTACTTACCTACGTAAACAGTTTCTGTTCCATTTGATATTACATTTAAACTAAATGATAAAGGGGAGAAGGGAAATATGTTCACTTCTCTAGAAAAACAAAACACTTTTCGTAATTCAAAAACAAGCAAGAAAACTCTTAATACCTCTCAGATGAAATGTATGTACTTTAATGCAAGAAGCTTAAATAACTAATTGGATGAACTAATAGTTAAAGTAATAAAGGCCAAGATTGATATTGTGTCCATATCTGAAACCTGGGGTGATAATAAAGCATCATGGGACATCCAAATCCCAGGTTATAGTCTATTTAGCTTTAACTGTACATCAAGAAGGGGAGGTGGGGTGGCCTTGTTTATTAACAAGCATATTAAAGTTATTGATGTATCAGATAAAATTCATATAAATGAATTTGAAACCGAAAGTGCTTGGGTAAAATTATTTCCATTAAATTCATCTCCACTTACATTTGGTATTTGCTATAGACATCCTAACTCTTCTTCTGCCTATTTTGATTCACTTCTTTCAGAAATGGAAAGTGCTGCAGTAATGGGTGATGTTATAATACCCAGAGATTTCAACCTTGGTAACATTGACTGGGAAACAAAATTAAGTAATTCCAGTTATGGTAAAAGACTGCTTAATATCTGTGAACAAAATAGACTGAGTCAATGTATCATGTTCCCAACAAGAGGGGATAAGATATTGGATTTAGTGTTAACAACTGTAGACCTTGATCTTAAAAACATTAAAGTCAGCACACTGGTAGGCAATAGCGACCGTAATTGTACCAAGTTGTAACATCTATAACTCTAGTGATAACTGCCCAGTAATTTTTACTGAAGAACTAATCCATCTCAAATTAGTAACCCTAAAAGATAAAACTAGTTATGGCCCTGATATTATCTCGGGTCATCTATTATTCTTATTGTCTGACACTCTGGGCTATCCATTGAAAAAGCTATTTGAGGGGTTTCTTTTTTACAGTTTTGTACCAGATGACTGGAAACATGCCCATGTCATTCCAATTCATAAAAAGGGACTAAAATCTATCTGGGAAAATTATAGACCCATCAGCTTAACATCGTCATTATGTAAAGTCTTGGAAAGCCTAATAAAGGATTTAATAACTCCTAAATTGGAAAGAAATGATCCAGAACAACATGGATTTAGATGGGGCAGGGGGTGTGTAACCAATCTTATGTGTTTTTATGAGACTGTAAGCTCTGCAATTGATAAAAAAATCCCATATGATGTTGTCTTTATAGACTTTAGTAAGGTGTTTGATGTCATGCCCTATTGGGCATTACAAGAAAAATTATTATAACTTGACTTTAATGCATTTATATTAAAATGGATTTGCAATTGGCTGCAGGATAGGACTCAGAGTGTATTAATAAATGGTGAACTCTCTGATATACTGTAGGTCCTGTGACTAGTGGGGTACCTTAGGGTTCTGTGTTGGGCCCCTGCCTTTTTCAGGCCTTTATATCAGATATGACACATACCTTTATTTCTAACGCAAGTAAATATGCTGATGGTGTTAAAATTGGTGGACCCTGTGCCACCCCCGTCCAGGTTGATACCCTTCAGTGAGATTTAAATAGGATCTTTGACTGGACTGTTAAGTGGGGGATGCAACTTAATTATAATAAATGTAGGGTAATGTATCTGGGACATCAGAATGCTAACCATTTATACACACTGGGTAACACAACCCTACTGAGCACCATTGAGGAAAAGGATCTTAGTATTAACATCTATAACAACTTAGATCACTTAAATCAAGTTAACCAGGTAATTAGTAAAACTAACACGGTTATATGGTCTGTTATATGTAACATTAAATCCTGCAGCCCCAATATTATGATACTGTTGTATAGAGATTATGTAAGACCCCATTTAGAATATGCTTCTTAGCTATGGGGCCTTCATAAGAAATACAATCGTATACAACTAGAAAATGTGTAAAGAAAATTCACAAAACAAATGCAGGGGTTGCAGACTAGTTCCTATGGGACTAGATTGGATTCTTTAAATCTAATGTCATTAGAGATGCCGTTTAAGAGGTGATTTGTTATTTCTTTTTGATGTTATAAATGATCCCTATCTGATGACAAAATTGGGTCTTGAATTTAAACCTGATCAGTATAATACTAGAGGGCATCCTTTACAGTTGGCTGGTAAACATTTTCATTGTAATAATAGGAAATTCTTCTTTACATTACGGGTCATAGATCCTTGGAACTCATTGCCAGTACAGGTTATTATTAGCAAGTCTAATCTTGAGTTTAAGAACTGACTTGATTCATTTTTATTGACTGATGGACAATTAACATATTGCTAATATAGTGTTTGGTTAGTATAGCAGCACCTATGAACTCTTTGCTTCCTAGCTCCTTGATCTCCTTAGTATGTTCACTGACATAACCTTCCCTGTACAGAGTTCTGTTGTCTTTTATCCTGGAACCAAATAGCCTATAGGAAATCAACTATCCACTCTTTAATAATAGTCCATAACAGTTTCTTTACTATAGATTCTAATACCTCAAAGCACAGCTGTAGAATTGAATGCACCGACTTCTGACTTTGTACTCTGACAGAAGTTGCGATCTATCCTTTTCTTTTGAAAAGAAAGGTCGAATATGTAGGCCAGCCTGAAAATTCAGGTGAGAAGTGACCAAAGAAGGTGAGGAAATAAGAAGAGCAGTATTTGAAATATGGTTTTATACCTGTGAAAAGTGTTGGCCCTGATGGAGAAGAATTGCTGAAATGTGTTGTTTGGTTGGTGGTATTGTCAAACAAAGATATGAAGCCATTGAAACTGGGCCAGCATTTGGAAACCAAATATTATAGCCTAACAGCCAAACCACTGGAGTATTTAAAAAAATTGCAGCAAAGATTTGCAAAGGCAGTGGAAACTGCTGAAAAAAGTTTCATCTGTTAGTGCCAATGCACTGAGAGCATTCTATCAAGTAGCTCTTCATGTTGCAAAGTGCAAAAAAAAAAAATAAACATTCTGCTGTATCGCTGAGAGTCCTGTATTGCCAGCTACAGTGGATATCTGCCAAAACATGTTTGGACATGAATACAGCAAAAAACGGAAAGCAATTTCTTTGTCGGATAATACCATTGCAAGAAGGATGGCCAATATGGCCTCAGACATTACAGATAAATTACTAGAAAAGCTATGGAACCCTGATGCATTTGCAGTGCAAGTTGATGAATCAACTGATATTTTTCATGATGCCCAGCTACTTGCATTTGTCAAATTTGGTAAAGACAGTGACTATCTTAAGAATATCTGTTTTGTAAAATGTTGCCAAATCATACCACTGGTGCTGAAATTTTTAAAGTGCTAGATGAGTTTTTATTTACAGTATTTATTTATTTAAGTCTTTGGTAACCACGTAAGTGCGCTGATCCAGGGGACCATTTTCAGGCACAACCTGGGCCACAGAAGGTGACAATACAGAAGGAGAAACATAATACAATGAGTACAAATGAGTGAATATTCAGACATCACTGGTGAACAATGTAATTTACATAGGCAAAAAGCAAAAATAAGGAGAGGCTGTACAAGCTTATAAATTAAAAACAAATCAGTTCATCAGGAAAATCAGATAAAAAACTGTACATTATTTACAGGAGGATAAGTGACAAGTGTAATTAAGTGCATAACATAAGAACACACTGAGGCTCTGTCGAGTGACAGTAAACAAACATATATTGAGGGTGATTAAACAGGACACAGTGATAGTGGGAAAAGAGCACTTGGGAAAGTCCAAGCAACCAAGGAGGGAAGGCCATTGTGGTCAGTGGGGGGGAAGGTTAACCAGGTGAGCAATGGCACTTGGTCTCATCAAGAAGCCAGGATTTAAGACATACCTTGAAGATGGCATGGGTGTCCATCAAGCAGTCAGACATGGGGAGATATTCCACAGAGTGGGAGCAGCAACACATACATTTCCATCCATTGTTGAGGAAATGTTCTATATTTCCAAGGTTGGGGGTGACTGAGGATGTACGCAAGCATCTAAAGGGAGCCCTGGTCTTGAGGAGAGATATATATGGGGAGGCATCGCCGTATGTGATGGTGCTGTCCAGGATAAAGCCAAGCAAGTAGTCAAATCTGTGGGGAAGTGGGACTCAGTCGAGAGCCTGGTAGAGGTGGCAGTGGTGGGTGGAATACAGTGCTAGGAGAGCAAAATGACAGATGTTGTTGTATGTCAAGCAGAGGTGCACGCACATGGCTGAGGATGCACATCAGTAAATGGGGGAGCAATAGTCAATAATGAGTAATAAGTTGCCTTGGACAAAGGCTAAGTGGGCTTCCCTGGTCAGGAACGGTTTTATCTGATAAGCTGTGCCAAGTCTGTGGTTTACACAATGGATGACAGAAATGATATGATTGGCATAGCAGAGGGAGGGGTTCAGAATTACACCCAGATATTTGAAGGTTAATCCATTTTCAAGTACAGTATAAGCCAATGTGATTACCCTGCCTTGGCAACCTTAGATAGGAAGGGTTTGGATCCAAATAGCATGTATTTAGCTTTTATTGGGGAATGGCATCCCTTGGGCAAAATGTATGGCATTGTATACTGATGGAGCCATGGCTAGGACTGGTTTATGGAGTAGACTGCTTGGACTTCTAAAACATGTGGCATCTCACATACTTTGGACTCACTGTGTGCTACATAGGGCATCTCTGGCTTCCAAACGACTGAGCCCTGAGTTAAGCACAATGATTCAAACTGTTGTTAAGATTGTCAACTTCATTAAGAACAGAGCTTTAAACACGTGGTGTTTTGCAGCTCTTTGTGATAAAATGAGTGCAGATCGCTGAGCCCTCCGGTATCATTCAAAGGTTAGATGGCTGTCTCGTGGTGCCATCCTAAGAAGGATTTTTAAGTTACGTGCTGACTCTAATGCTTTTTAACCCAAAATGTATAGAGCTTGCTGACAATTTTACAGACAGTGTGTGGTTAGTAAAGCTAGCATATCTAGCAGATTTGTTTTCAGAACTGAGCAGGCTAAATGTGCTAATATGATGTCTATGTTATACAACTGTATGACAAACTCCAAGCTTTCCTTAATTGGGCAAAGAAACTGTGATAGTGAGTGCAGCAGGGAAATGTTTTTATGTTTCCATCATTAGAAGAATTGATTGAGAACTCTGATTTTAACATCATCTCAGAAATAAAGAGCAATATTTGAGCACACTTGGCCACTGTAGAGCAACAATTTGGAGAATATTTTGTGGACTCTGTGATAAAAATTAGATTCAATTTCCATTTTCTGAAAATGCAAGTAGTGGTTCTACCAGCCTGTCTGCTAAAGAAGAGGACCAGCTTACTAAACTTTCAATGGACAGTGTGCACAAAAGTCCATATGAGTCAGCATCATGCCTTGCCAGATTCTGGATTGGTAGCCAGATTGAATTCTCAGAGCTTGCAATGAAGGCATTTATGGTGATTCTGCCCTTTGCAACAACTTACTTGTGTGAAAGTGGATTCTCTTCACTGATTACTCTGAAAAGCAAATACCATTCATGACTACAGCCAGAAAAAGATCTTTAACTTTGTCTGCCCACAGTAACACCAAGGACTGACAAACTGTGCTCCTCACATAAAGCTCAAGTTTCTCATTAATGTCAGTAGCAAACTAATTTCACACTAGTATTATCTATGTCATTTATTCCGTGTTTTAAAATGAGGCGTATGATTGTATTAAAATGAAAAAACCAATAAAAATCACTTTTTGTATTGGTAAATGACTTAACCTCCACCTATCCCTGCTCCCATGCCCTCTGTCCACTGCTGCAAGTAGGGATGTCTTTGCTACTACTGGCTTTCACTCTTGGAGTCCAAACACAGAAACACCTTAAAACCTTTGCTATAGAGGGTAAACCAACTGGTCTGGAATTCCAAGGCTCATCCCAGTACTCACTCCAGTAGAGAGGTACCATGTCAGCAACCCTCATATCAGCTGGAACTACCACATCTCCAGGGAGCAATTAAACAAGTCTGTCAGAGGAGCAGCTACTGATTGCCTCACTTCTTTCAGTTCTCTAGGGTGTGACACATAACACTTCAGAGATGTGTTTATCCAGACCATGTGTTTTGAATAGTCACTTATCCTTCCAGAAGAGTCCCCGGTCTCCCAGGAGAAGGACATCTTTCTCTCTGCACCAGTCCTTTATCCAAGTGTCAAAATGGTGAATTTTCACCTGTCTACTATTGCACTCACTTAGGACCCATATATAATCTCAGAAAAGTTAACTATTCCTGCAACATCCTTCAGCTTCCTGCCTAGTAAATGGAAACTTTCCTTAACCCTGTCTATGTTATAACTGGCCAGATCATTGGTCCATAGGTTTATGACCATATACTACATCCATGTATTCCCCCATCCACCCAGTAAGCTCGCTCACCTTGAGAAGGATCATGTCCACTGTCACTCTGGGGCAGCAGCACACATCAAGTTCCTCTGTTCAAGTTGTGCAAACCACCTTCTTTGTCTCTTTAACTATAGAATACTCAAATACCACTGCCCTTTTCATACCACTCCTAGCATTGTAAATACCCTGTCCTCTGGGCCCAGCTGTGCTGGCTAATGGCCTTGTCCCAGTGCAATCAGTTACCAAATCCTTCCATGGGGTATTGCTGAGATCTACGTTGACCAACAGCTTGAACAGGTTCCTGAATTCTGCACAGGACCCTAACCCACTCTCCCTACCCTCCTTGCACACTTCTTACCACATCCTGTTGCAGATCCTGAGTTTGCCGTGGGAGTAGGATGTGAGGTGTATCTAACTTTCACTCAGAACTACTCCTTTGTAGCTATATTTTTGTTGCTGCTGAAGCCAGTTCTGAAGCCAAATACACCAGAGTCCTGCATATTGGGCAGCAGCCATCCATCCAGAGTAAAGTTACTCAGAATCCATCCCTGGAATCAGAAACCTTGGATTTTGAGCCCTTTATAAAATTTTGAATTTCAGAATTGAAGGCCAAAAATCCAAATTCCAAAAAAGTAGTTGGATGCAGAATCTGAATCAGAATCCAATTCCAATTCCTCATCGGACTACAGTACATACAAGCAAAGGATCAAAACCTATCCCTAAGTTATCTAAAGTCCTCCCTCCTTCCCATCTGCCTCCCTTACATTGAGTACTGCTTCTGGATCTGGAGGGTCAGCCTGGTTTTGGCAGGGTTTTTGTCCACCCCCCCAGTGTGAGTTCATTTGCCTCCATTCACAATTCCACACACTGTGCCCTGGCCAGGGCATCCTCCAGTCTAATCTGCTACTCAACCACAGGTTGCTATTCCTAGTCACTTCAAGCCTGAGGTAGCCTAGTTGGATGGTCGGACCCATTCCTCAACTCACTGCCCTTTGCCAGTCTGCATGGCCATGATCCTTCTGGTGGACATGGTGGTCACTCAATGCTGCTGCCCACCATCAGTTTATACACTGTGCTGGCCCAGACATGTTGTGCAGTGGAACTGGGTAGCACTGGGTAGCACAGTAAACAACCCTCCTCTGCTGCCACCACTGCCATGATCCATTTCTCCAAAGATTTGTCCTAGTCCTAGAGTGGTCATCTCCTGATACTGAGGTAAGAAGCCTTCTTGGAAAATTATGGGTTAGAGGTGGACTGACAGGGCTACAAGTAACCAAACTCTAGGCTTTTTAGCCACAGATTCTGGACTAAGAGCAAGGTGTCTGCTGGGTTGCCCAGTCTGGCATAGGTTGGAACCCCTGATTTCCCCAGCAGAATGTGCACAACACACTGAGGACTGTCAACATTTGTTGCAAATCAACATTTTTTCATATTATATATGTAAATGCTTATGATTAATGGTAATTAAGTTTGCATAGGTTTTTTGAACTTGATCACAATTAGTGGATGTACAGTTAATAAGATGCTGTCAAATGTCTTTTGCCATACCCCCTGACAAAAGGATTGTTTCCCAAGGCACTGGGGCACAGCTGGTACACAGTTAGGCTGCATCTCCACTGTAGGACTTTTGGATTCAGTGCAATAAAGCCAATACTGCTTCTACTTCCTACATGGTATCAGTGTTTTTTCAGTGCAGTGATCATTTTGAACTGTTATATTACCAAAGGCCAGCCACCTGTTTCCACTCACACCCACCCTGTACCATTGATCGCAGATGGCGCCATTTGGATTTTTGGTTTGCAGGTTGCTACAAGCCAGTATGGTGACATGGGTGTCCTAGCATCAGACGTTGTGGTTGGTAATACACTGACAGCTTCTACTAACTGTATTATTGAAACTGTGCTCAAGATTTGAAAAACTACTATTTGTGAGTGCTGGCATTTTGGATTTATCGCTATGGAGATGCCTAATAGAATGCATAAAGGTGGTGCCAGCACTTCAACTAACACACAGACAGACTGCACTAGCTTCAGCTGGCACAGCTCTGATAACACTGAGAGTAAATGGCAGAGGGCCATGGAGTTACTAAGAGGAGGGGACTCCAGTGTTAGGACTACAAACTCTGGTTATATAAAACTTATCTTTTTAAAGTTGGAGAGATTGTTAATAAAAGAAAAAGCACTCAATTATGATACTGAAACATTGGAACAATACGTGGAAAACAATCAAGTGCCATGAGGCCTCCAGACCACAGAGACACCCTTAGGAGGTTTAGACTCATTTGGGTTCAAGGAAGAATGGATCCGGTTGTCATGTGAAGGCAATCTAGGCTATGTGAAATTGATTTTGAATGCTGCTGTTTACAAACCTAACTGACTGGCTGATGAACTGAAAAATGTGATCTAGCTAGCTTCAAAGATAACATAAGATTTAAAGAGCTAGACAACTCATTACAGACACAGCATGAGGAAGAGACCATCACCAGGAAGCAAACTAAATAAATTCATGATGCTGAGGACTATGAGAAGGATCACATTGTGAACTGGATATGCAGCAGAAAAACTGTGAGAGGCAGAAGTAAGAATCAGCAAATGAGCAAATCTAGAACATGGGTTCAATTTCAGCAAGACAGCTCTGCCATTGACACGGATAAGAAAACTGAAAATAATACAAATCCTAATCAGGAAGAATCTAATGGTGATCGATCAAAAGAAGGAATTATAAATACTACGTAAGAGTTTTTTTAGACAAACAAAAAGAACAAACCAAAAACAAAAGAAGAAACGAACAAGAAGGGGCAAGAGAGGAGGTAAGAGGAAATGTCAAGCCTCAAATAAATTTAAGGAAAAACAACTTCAAGTTGTGAATATTTTCACACAGGTTCGGATCCCAGCTGATATTAAGGTCCTTGAAGAAAAGCCTCAGTTTTATTCCAAACCCAAAAGTTAACACTTTTGAAATTTATGTTGATTTGAAAAAATTATTTCAGAAATTATGTCTGAAGGTATTTTTCTCCCAGAGTAATACCCATCTTCCTAAGCTCAATCACAATATGGGCCTACTGGAATATGTTGAGGTCCCTGCACCATCTACAGATGATCTGGATTTCCTATTGGCTGTAGTGAATCATTCAGATTGTTACAATACAGCAATACCAACTGTGAGGGTGTAATGGATGACCTATTGAATACTGATGCATTGGAATCATTATACCAAGAGAACATGAATGCGGAGCAAGACTTTTCCCTGACCATGCTACACACTGATTATCCCAGGATTATCTATGTTGCTGGAGAAATACAGAAACAGAGAAAACTCCTGTTTAAGAAAACAATCAGTGTTTTGTCCCAATACAAGCAATGCTAGGATCCTAATTTATGAGAAATCAATAATTAAACAGGTACAGGAATTCTTACAAAGGGAAGATCAAAAACAAAGGTATGACCTGTCTGGGCAAGAACATATTACATTGGAGAACCTTAAGAAAAAACACTGAAATTGTCTTTAAACCAGCAGACAAGGGGGGAATGTAGTGGTGATGGATAGGGAACAGTATACAGTACAAGCATTGTTCTGCAATTGCTAGATGATCAGAATAACTATAGGAGACTAGCATGAGATCCCACACCTGAATTTCATAAAGAGCTTAACTCAGTTCTGATGTCTGCAGCTCACCAGGATCACATCAATGAACAGAAATATCAATACTTATGGCAAGAGTTTCCAGTAACTCTCAGGTTTTATGCATTGCCAAAAATGCGTAAATGTCTGGACACACCACTGCGTAGACCTATTGTTTTTGGTATAATTCACTATGTGAAAATCTGGGTAGTTCTGCAGATTTCTGTCTACAGAAATGTGTAGTCCAATTACCATTTTGACTAAAAGATATTAAGGACACGCTACAAAAACTAGATTTTTAATGCATATTTTTTTTAAATTATTGCACATTGTACACATTGACAATTGTTTCATCCATCGGCACCTTACACATTACACAGTAATCAGTTTATCAAACTATCATAGTACAACTTAATCCAATAAATAATAAGAAAAAATAGTTCCTAACTTATTAAGATGGAATTACTTTTATGATTGCCATTAAATGTGCAATATGACTATTATCCTCCCACTCCCCCCAACACACACCACCCACCTCTCTAGTCTATGAGTAGCCAGATATCTTATATATTTTAGTTTGTTCATTTTGGAAATGGGGCACACTTCATAAAACTAATAACTAATATTTGTAACAGTTGAGGCAGTAAGTTCAATATTCAATTCCATGTAATATCAAACAGATCTTCCTTCTCATATACGATATATGGTCCATCATTCTTACATGAATTAAGTACTCTTTAAAAAGCAAAACTCATTTATTACTGTTAATTTCCTCTAGCTTGGGATTATTCCATTGAGAAAGAATCATCCTTTTGGTGGTAATTGTCCCTAAGGCCATTATTTTTTGTTTTCGGACTCCAGTCTTTAGGTCAATAAAATCATGTAAATGAAAGATTTTAGCTGATAGAGGTATCCGTGTCCTTAAAAAGTTTCAGTTTCTAATTGTGTATTTTGTCACCATGATTTTATTTCTGGACACTCCCACAATAGATACAAGAGGTCTGTTTTCTCTTGGCAATTACAATTATGCCAACATTTATTTTTGTACTCAACAGAGATGTATTTTCAATTTGTTTGGCATGATATATGCCCTGTCCACAATCTTGTATTGAATTGATTTATATTTTGCAGAAGTACATAATTTATTTGCATTTTTCCTTATGTTTTGCCAGTTTTTAGGGATAATACTCAACTAGTGTTCTTTCCCATGCACTTGGTGTTTTATTAATAATTATCATGATTTTATTTGTTTTTGTCTATACTTTCCATAAAAGTTCCATAACTACCATGCTTTTTTTATTTTATTTTCTAAGGAATTACAGATTTTTAGGAACCTGGAATGTGTCATATTGGCTTCTTTAACTTTAATATGCTTATTATATATATTTTTAAGCATTAAGTATTTCATTTTTGCATTTCATATTTGCATTTCAGTTGTACTTTTATTAAATTTTTCCTATTAAATGATCTTGTTTTTTTCTAGAATAGCTATCAAGTTTATTATTTTTAATTTTAGCAATTCTTTTTTGATTAATATGTTTACTAATCTTTTTAATATGCTTATTATACATTATTGCAGATGCTATTTTTCCATTATTCATTTGGAAATTATTTATTCCATTTTATGCTTATAAGCATGTATGTTTTTATTACTGGATTTATAATATGTTTAAATAAATGTGGCAAAGGGAGAACATTTTTATTTTCAGTGTATTGTCTTCCAACTCCAAAATTTGTCCTGGCATGGTTAACTATGTTCCTTCTTTATCTGTGTTTTTCTCAGTTGGAAGCACCCATTCAACCACCTGTTTTAATGTTGTGGTCTAATAATATTTAATGGAATCCATACACCCCATACCATCATCTACTCTTGTTTTAATCAAGTTTTTCCCATGCAATTCTTGGGCTGCCTTCACATCATAAGGATTTTTTAAATTTACATTTAATTTGCTTGAGCCATGCTAAAGGAATTTCACCATGTGTTCCTTAAAATAGATAAAAGAATAGTGGCATAATCATCATCTTTAAAGCTTCAGTCCTTCACTAAAGAGACAAAGATCTATTCTGCCATTGATTCAATAATATAGTTATTCTTTCAGATGTATTATTTAAATTAATTTCTACAGTTTTGTGAGCCTTATTAGATATATATACATATATATTTCTAGAACTTCTTGTTTCATTTCTTTAAGTATTTCTTTTGAATCTAGATTAAGTTTTTAACAGGTAAACCCACTGATTTGGTGTTAAGTTGATAACCTGCAATCTGTGAGTATTTCTTGAATTCTATCAATAAATGTGAAAATAAATCACTAGGATTGGTCAATATTACCAATATATCATCAGTGTATATATTCAGTTTCATTTGTTCTTCCATTCTTTTAATTCCAGTTATTAATTTATTTTTGCTGATGCATTTCAATAAAGCTTCTAAACATATGAAGAACACAGTTGGGGATACTGGACATCCTTGGCATATGCCATTTGTTATAACCAATCGATTTGATCTGTATTGGTTATTTTGAAAGTGGCTTTTGGCTGGTGATAGAGAACTTTGATTGCCAAGACTATTGGGGTTGGGAAATTAAAGGCTTCCAAATCCGCAAACATGAAGTGCCAGTTTACAAGGTCGAATACCTTGGTTGTGTCTATCTAGAAGATAGCTAACTGTACTTCGGCTAAGCCTTCAAAAATATTTCTATTTTTGATAAACCCCTTTTGTTCCTGGTGGATTATTTGGTTAATATATTTCTCAATTTTTGTATTAATTAACTTGACACAAATCTTATAAATCTGAGATTAACAATGAAATTGGCTAGATGTTTTCTGGTAAAGTGGTATCTTTATTTTCTTCTGGGATCAGTATTACTACAGCTTCTAAGAAAGAGTCTGGAACATTATGATTGCCAACCATTTCCTTTACTAATATGCTTAGCTAGTCTATCATTTCCTTAAGAAATGCTTTACAAAATTCTAATGTAAAATCATCAGGATCTGGGGTAGAACTATTTTTCACGTTGTTAATGGTGTCCATTATTTTCAGTTTTAGAAAAAGATTGAAAGTCAAAATCTAAGTTGGCTTCACCTAAATATTTTTGGATTGATATCTTATCCATGCAGGATAATCTATTATATATTATGGTGTAGTATTTAACAAAACCTTTGGCTGTTTGTTCATCTTTAGTATAAACTTGACGTTGTGCATCCTTAATACTAGTTATATTATTCAACTCTCTTTGTTTTTTCAAAGTATATGATGATAGTTTTCCAGATTTATTGGCAAGGAAATACAATTTGTTTCTCAATTTCAACACTTTTTTTCTACTCCTGACACTAATATTTATTTTTTCTGTGCAATTTTTTGTTCCAGTTTTTCCTTAAGTTCTTTATTACGGTTGGCTATTTGTGTGAGTAATTTACTTATTTCTTGATCCAGTTTCTTTTCTGTTTTTTTATCTATAAGCCTTTTTTTAATTTCATATGAAATGATATGGCCTCTAATTGTTGCTTTAAAAGTGTCCCATACTTTTGAAACCAATGTATTATTTTGCTAAATAAATTACCAGAATTCTTATTTTGTTGTTTCATGAGCTTGACAGATATTTTGTGTTTGAGCAGCGTATTATCAAATCACCATTGTATCTGTCTCTTTCTATCGTGTGTGGTGGTATACTCCATGGTGATCATGGCATGATCCATGATATTTATATATTTTATATCTGCTTGGTTTATGTTATTTATTAGCATTTTATTTACTAAGAAGAAGTCAATCCTTGAATATGTAGTAATATGTCTTTGTAGGTGAATTTAGTTTTTTTCCTGGTTTATCATGCCACAGCTGAACCAGTTTAAAGTCTACTGTTTTATCTTTTAGTATTGCTACACATCTGCTCCTGGAGAACCTAAAGAATAGTAAACTTCTCCATCCTATCCATCCATTTTTTCAATTTATTATGTTCTTTTGAAAAGAGATGTGATTATCTTGCAGTAATAATATTTTAACTTTTAGTTTTTTTGCATATAACAAAATCATGTCAGTTTTTTTCCTTATTATTAATACCATTTACATTCATTGGTGCCATCACAATTCTGGGAAATCCTTGCCCTGCATCTTAATATTATACCCATTAAGATATTTTAATTGTTAATCTTACTTTTAATGAGATTTATTTTATTATACTGTACCATACATTTCTCTAATCTAGCCCCATTGTTTCCTTATTCATTCTCTTGGCTATCCAGTCTTTACTTAAATCACAATGACCCTTGCATTTTATTTTCTTTGCCAAATTATGACACATATATGTGTTGATACTGAGATGCATTTATCCCAGTGCACCTGGAGACAGTAATGACTGCTTACCAGCCTTCCTTCTTGTTTGGTAAATAGTTGAAGAAAAAGATAATAGAAACAGTAAATGACATAGAAAAGCATAGGAAAGAAAAAGGGGAAAGGTGGAGAAGAAAGAAGAAACAAGATGTAGAAAAAAGGAGAAAAAATTACCCTTTTCCCCTTCTCCTCCTCCCCCTTCCACCCCCTGACTCCCCTCTGTAAAAAGTACTTTGTATTTCTCGTACGTGTCTCTTCCAGTTTCCTGTTAAACCTACTAGATAATAAGGGAAAGAAGAGGGAGGATGGGAGAAGGCAAAAAAAAAAAAAACACAATGTATCTTTCTCTTGAGATCTAGGTGTTGATTTTATAGTTCACATATTCTGGCTTCCTTCTGAGTCTTCTTCGCCATAGTTGTTTTCTTTTTTTTTTTCATATATTCCTTTCATTTTTTCTTTCTCTCTCCTCTCCTCATTCTTTGGTAAGTTTTCTTAATATTGGCTATATCCACTTAAACTTTAAATATCTCTGGAAATTTGTGCTTCATGTCCTTTTCTGCTTCTTCCACCTACTGTAACTAAACATCCATTGATTTTATTTTATAAAAATCTTGAGTTTATTTGGAGGATGAAAGGCAGATTTGTATCAATTCTTCCATATTAGCCTATGCAAATAGGCATATTTCTTTCTTTCTGTGATAACTTCTGTTGGCAAATCTTGGAAAATGTTGATGGTTGTGCCTTTCATGTTAATTTTCTTTTTCTGTATGACTGCAGCCATTACTTTATTCTTCTCCTTGGATCTCATGAATTTTGCAATCACCACTCAGGGGGTTGATCATCTTCTGGCTGCTGTCTCAGGGCACACTGTATTCTATAAAGCTCCATGTTCACTTGCTCCTTAGAGATATCTAAGAGTCAGGCTATGACGTCATTCATGGTTTGTTGATCCCAGTTATCAGAGATTCCCAAAACTCTAATTTTGTTCCATCTAGCTCTTGATTCCGCTTCAATTATTTTTTCCTACATCTTTTTAATCTGAGATTTTTGATTTCCCACTTGATGTTTTAGCAGTAAAATGCCATCTTCAGTGGATGCAATTCTTTTTTTCTGATTCAGTGTTCTGCTCCCCCACTGCTTTCACCTCTGTTTCCATTTTTTAACATTCTTTTTATAGTGTCAGTGTCTAGCACCAATTTTTCCAGTGTTCCCATCTTTTCCTTCACCTCTGTGATTTCCTTTAGCATTGTTTTCACCCATGTAGGTGTATCATCTTCATTATTCTTACTTGATTTTTGGCTAGCTTGTTCCTCATGACTATCAACTGTGGCTTTCATAACCACTGCTTGATCTGTTGTGGTAACCTACTCTACCATTTTTGGCCCTGCATTTGTTTCTGTTGAAAAGTTTTCAATTGTAATGCTTGTTCAGAGTTAATTAATGTTTTCTCCACTGCAGCTATCTCTAGTGTATCCCCTTTAGTGGCACAGCTAGCAGGGGTTTATACTGGGGAGACTAAAGACAGTAAGTCAGCAGGGGATGTAGGAAAAAAAAAAGGATTTTTGAATTCCCTCCTGTGTTTTCTTAGATTTTGTCATTGTCTTTGTTCTGTTTGCTTTTCCTGACTCTCAGTTTTTTTAACAGTTTTGGTTTGCAGCTTCTGTTATATTTAGTCTCAGGGCTAGAGTCAGAATCTTTGTTTAGCTGCCTTTTACCATGCCTTCCTCTGGTGTACATTTGTGCATGTATGAACATTAAACATGTTAAGTTCCTTTAGCCAGATGTTAAGTATTGCATATAACCCTTTTAAATTAGCTATGTCAGAAGACCATGTTCCATTTTTACACCGCATTATGTTTGTTTATGCAGCCCTTCTTAAATATAGTGCGTGTGCTCCTGGACAACAGCAAACATTAATTTATTCCATACATAGCCTCAGTAGTTTGTACCACTTTATCAGGTAAGAGCACTTGCTAATAACATTAGTTTTCTTTTGTTTCCATATGGTCACTGTGCTGGCACCCCCTTTCCCTTTTTTTAATTTTAACCTACACACAGTTAAGTTTGTCTCCGTTCCATTTCACAAATACTGTTGAATACAGCAAACAAAGGCTACAGACCTTATCATTGTGAATCAGTGTGAATCACTGGCTCCAGCTTCTGTGTTACTGCATGTTGCTTGCACCGGATCAGTTTATTGTCTTCTACTCAGAACTCCTAAACATTCATCAGTACAATGCTCAGTGCAGATTCCCTTCCCTCCTGAGTTCTTGGTCACAGTACAGTCCACTTCTGAAGACAAGGCTGTGAGATTCTGCATCTATATTTCTTATCAGCTGTTATTTTTTTATTGCATTATAGATTATTGCAGTGGGTCTGGCATGAACTTGTGTCTTCTTCACAATGTAAAATCAACTGCATTACATGATCTGTTTACTCTGGTCCTGGTTTACCTTTATTTTAAATTATGGCTTTAGCTCCGGGTTAGATCAAGGAAAAAACTGTCCATACACAGTGGAATGAGCATTAACTTGTGTTGCTTCTATCTTTGTTGTTGCCACTTCAGAAAAAAGAACTGGTAAAAGTTTTTATTTTGGTGTTGGGATGGTGGTTATCTTCTCACCACCATGTTGTACTGGCCACTTTGCAGTCTAACCATACATGGGGGCCTTACTCCTCTTCCTTACCCAGCATCCTCTGCTGTTTTTCACACTGCAAAAACTAGATAAACTGATATGGAATGGAGAAATGGTATAGATTGGGATTGATGCAGAATCTCTTTACACTTCCATCAGGCATTTCCAAGGCAAACATGCCTGCAAGTATTTTCTTGAAGATCTGGATAGTGAAATATGAGTGGATTTTATTCTAGAAATACTGGGGTTCATTCTTACACATAATGTGTTTGAATTTCAAAATGATTTCCTTTTGCAGCTCTGTGGCACAGCAACGAGTGCCAGTATGGCACCCAGTTATGTGAACCTGTTCCTGGGGTGGTGGGAAATGATATGTGTGCTTAATGTGAACAACAATCCTTTCAAGAAAAATATCAAACAGTGGTACCACTATATACAGTAGATGATTGCCTCTGTATTTGGGAAAGTGACATGGAAGATATTCTGAAATTCATTGAATTTTTGAATTCTAGTGATCTAAACCTGAGATTTACTTATAGCACCAGTACTGAAACATTTAATTTTCTGGACACTGAGTTTCTGTCCATCCCTGGTAAACAGATTAAAACAATATGCCACAGAAAACAGACTGCTACTAATGTATTGCTCAGGTCTGATAGTGGACACCCTCAGAAGATAAAATAATCTATCCCCAATACCCAAATGGTTAAGCTTTGAAGAAACTGTTCTAGTATAGAGAATTTTCATACTCAAGCAGATGAGCTTAAAGACAGGTTCCGTTGTAGGGGTTATAAAGCAGAACTCATTGACACAGCCAGGGAGAAGGCAATCTGACTATATCAGGAGAAACTATTTAATGTTAAAGACTCTCCTATAGATGACTATAGATCTACCTGTACCCCAGTCACTTCTGTGACAGAATTTAATGATATGGCAGGCCAGATTGGTAATGTGGTTTATTGTAAATGACAGATTCTGACAAGTGATAATTCTGTAGCAACTGCAGTAGGATGTAAACCAAGAGTATCTTTCAAAAGATCAGCTAACTTAAAAGATCTGTTAGTTCGTAGCCACCTTCCTAGAACACTGTCCCAACCTAGAACCACATGATTACCCCAGAGTTCACAGGGATTCTTTAAATGCATGAGCTGCAATATTTGCAAACATGCATAACAGGGAAGTAACTTTGTTCACCCTAGAGATGAATGTAAAAAGGTGCCCATAAGACAATGTATTATCTGTGACATGCCCTTTATAGTGTACGTGCTATCATGTCTGTGTAACCTGATTTATGCAGGAAAAAGAATATGTCCACTTAAACAGAGAATTCAGGAACATACTAGATCAATCTTGAACCAATGACTAGACACCCCTGTAGGAGGTCACTTTGTGACAAAACATGATTTTAACGTCAGCTTGTTGAAATTCATGGGTATGGAACATATGGGCACTAGTCTCAGTGGGGGAGATAGAAAAAATAGATTGATGAAAAACAAAGACTACTGGATCTTTACAAGAAACAGTGTGAAACCAAATGGTTTAAATGATAAATGGGACTTGAAACCTTATTTATGTTAGATTTTTTGGGGTTTACTGTATTCTTATGTTTAGACTCATGCTTTAATGTAGCTGTGTATTTACCCTCTCACATGTATCTTTCTGTTCACTCCTCAGAGGTACTCAGTGGATGATGGCAGTGGTTGATTCTTACCTACACTAACCTCCATCTCCCTTTACTCCCTCCCCCCTGAGTATGTTTGTTTGTTTTTGCTCCAGTTAAACTCACATGGCCTGAGTTTAGGAGCTAGGATCCCAAAAGCTGGATTCTCAGCACCCTCTGCAAACTTTTCATTCAGTTTTTTCATTCTCTATTTTTGCCTGTAAAACAAGGTATGAGTGCTTTGGCAGTAATCTGGAGTTTTTTTGAGTCTTGCAAATGCAATGTATACAATTGTGACTAACATAGTACTCTGTAGTTGCCATATAGACACAAAGAGAAAAGACTCTCTATAAAAATTACTTTTTAATTTTAATAATTAGAATGAACTAAATGTTTTGTACTGTTGTCAGAATGTTTTACAAATCAATGTTTTTTCATACTATTTATGAACACACTTATGATTAACAGTAATTAAGTTTGCACAGTTTTTTTTCAACTTAATCACAATTATTGGGTGTACTATATATAAGATGATGTCAAATGTTCCTTGCCATACCCCCTGAAGAAAAGGATTGTTTCCCAAAACACTGGGGCATAGTAGGTATACAGGCTGCATCTTCACTGTAGGACTTTTGGATTCAATGCAATAAAGCCAATACTGCTTCTACTTCCTACTTGGTATCAGTGTTTTTTTCAGTGCAGCGGTCATTTTGAACTGTTCTATTACCACAGGCCAGCCACATTTCCACTCACACACACCCTGCACCATTGATCACAGATGGCACTGTTTAGATTTGCTGTACGCTGAGGACTAATTAGATTGCATTTGTGACCAGGTAGTGAAGTGATTGCCAGCTGACAAATGCCTAAGCTACTAGCCCAGGCTCTGCTAGACTGTTAGTGTTCACCTTGTTAAATGGTATGGTGTGTGAACAGATAAACTGAATGAACTTTGGGCAGTGGTCAGACTGATTTGATTGAGGTTGGGCCAGTGGTGGTGCACTCCTCTTGGGATATTGCCTAGTGTGCCAGCCTGACAGTCACAGAGATATGCACTAGATGTGTGGCCAGGATAATCAGTTTTAATAGTGTCAGTAGCTCAGCAGGTAGCACACTTGCCTCTGAGGCCAGGAGATCAGAAGGCTATGGGTTCTATCCCTACTCCAGGCAGTTGGATTAAATCCCAATATCGACACTGTAGGGCAGCATTAGGGGGGTGCTACACTTCTGAGGTGCCATATTTCAGATGAGATGTTAAACTGAGGTCCTATCTGCCTGTTCTGGTGGTAGTTCAGGTGGATGTTAAGGATCTCATGACACTTCTCAAAAAGAGTAGGGGAATTTGTCTTTATTTAGAAATAATACAACAAACATTACAATACCCATAAAGTAAATCCATAATCTGTACATTAGTATATTCATAGATTCATACTTAATTCTTATCATTTTACATTTGTTTCTGTTAGGTTATCAGTGAATCTGGATCTGTTACCCAAAAAATATGCCTCCACCTTTTTTCCAAATTTATCCTTTGCATATATTTAGCTTCCTTAAAATAAATTAGTTTCAATTTCTGTTTGATATTTTGTATTATTTCTGTATGGGATATATTCTTTTGTTGTAATGTGAACAGGCATCTGGAATTCCAGCTGTATCATTTAATAATTAAACAAATAAGTTAAAGACTACTTTTATCCCATTTTCCAGTGTTTTTCTTGTATCCCATAAATTAACATGTCATAAGTGACTTCTTCAAACATTTTTGTTTTCCACTTATTTGATAACAATACCCAAAACTGTTTTATAAAACTGCAAGAAAAAAGATAAATGTTCCATGGTTTCTAACTGTGTTACACATGTTGGCCTAATACAATATCTATCTTCCAACTTTTTGTGCTTCTGGTTTGCTTTTATATTCATTTTTTTTTTCATGGCAGCAAAGCCAATGCACATCTCTCATTTTGTCCAGTATCCCTGTATTATTCAAATATTCCTTTACAGTTGTGGCTTGTTGTGAAGCACAATTTGGGAATACTGTGGGTTCTGAAAATGTTTTCCCTATTATAGACTTACACACCAGTTTCCTTGTCTGTGTTAACACTGTTTGACTAGTAACTTCCCATGATTTTAGCTTAACAAAGACCTCTCTTACATATTCAGGGAACAATGCCCTTTGTTTTACTATTTTTATTTGTCCTGCTGTCCAGTTTTGGAACCATTCTGCACATGTTTACAAGTACAATCTTTTCCATATTTCTTTACTGTGCATCAGTAAAGGTCTTATGTTTGCAGAAATGTAAATCCCATAGAAGAAAACTATGGGATTCATCATATGCAATCCTCCTTCTTTTACTGGTAAATATAATATGTTCCTTTTTATAGGGACCCCCAAACAGCATTAAAAAAAAAAACAACTTAAAATTAAGGTTTCTAAGGTCTTGCGTGGAAAGAGCAAATAACTGATGTATAAAAATAGTGGTATCAAGAAAGTTTTTACTAAGTGAATTCTTTTCAATTTCCATAAATGCCATTTGTTCCATTGCTTTACCAAATTCTGTCCCTTGTCTATGTGCTATTTCCAGTTCAAAATTCCTAGGTCTTCTTTACCAAAGTATATGCCCAATATCCTAGTAGGCCTCTGTGTTAACGGTATCCCTGCAATAGTGTCAGTTTGCTTCTGAGTTTTATTAAAAAGCCTCCCTGTGCATTTCTGTATGTTTAGTTTACTCTCTGAAATGTTGCCAAACATCTTCTATATCTGTAATGCTTTTTGTGCTTAAGCTTCATTTCTTGTAAGCAGGCAGACATCATCTGCATATGCAGAAGTTATGCATGGAATATCTTGGGCTTTTGTTATAATTCTTTCTATTTGCTGTGTAGAATTAATAGCTCTTAACATGGGGTCTATTATACCAAATACAAACAACAGTGAACTAAACGGGCATCCTTGTCTCACACCTTTTTGTGTATGTATCATAGGTCCATACCATCCATTCACTAAAGGGGTGACGGTAGCAGTTCTATATAACAGCTTTAACCAAGATATGAACATTTTCGGTATATTATATATTCCTAATGTATGCCAGAGATATTGGTGATTTATGGAATCAAAGGCCTGCTGCTGATCTATGGAGAGGAACAGATCTTCCAGACCCTCTACATTATCTCTTTCTATTAATTCTCTGATTAGTATCAACTGATCAGTTATCTTCCTTCCAGGTATAGAACAGGTCTGTGTTTCACTTATTAAAAATGTAGCAGCCATAAGTAGTCTAGAATTCAGTATTTTAGTTAGTAATTTAAGGTCCACATTTAACAAGCTAATCTGTCTCCAATTGCTGATATCTTCCCTATCACCTTTTTTAATTTTTGCTGTTAAATTGTTTATTCACATTTTCAATTTTTTACAAAAATCTGGATCAAACAAAAGAAACATAGAAACATAGAAACATAGAATTTGACAGCAGATAAGGACCGCTTGGCCCACCCAGTCTGCCCATTTCCCTACCTACTGGATAAGCTGCAGATCCCAGTTAACCAGCAGCCTACTTCTTCACCCCCACCCCCAGAATTGCCTTATGACTATCCCATACGATGGCAGATTCCACCACTGATTTTGACTCCACAACCTCCTCCGGAAGGCCATTCCATGCATCCACAACCCTCTCTGTGAAAAAATACTTCCTTAAATTACCTCTGAGCCGCCCCCTCTATCTTCAAATTGTGCCCTCTTGTTCTTGCACACCTCTTTTTTTGAAAGATGCTACCCTCTTGGACTTTGTTGATTCCCTTGAGGTACTTGAAAGTTTCTATCATGTCCCCCTCTCCCTCCTTTCCTCGAGGCTATAAATATTAAGCTCCTTAAGTCTCTCTTCATATGTCTTCCGGTGCAGACCCTGCACCATTTTAGTTGCCCTCCTCTGGACAGCTTCCATCCTGTCTATGTCTTTGCGGAGATTGGGTCTCGAACTGCACACAGTACTCCAGATGGGGTCTCACCAGCTGTCTGTACAGAGGGATAATAACTTCCTGTTTTCTACTGGTGATGCCTCTCCTATGCATCCCAGTATCCCCCCAACCCTCCTTGCTGCCTTCTCACATTGCTTGCCCACCTTTAGGTCATCTGATATGACTACCCCCAGGTCCCTTTCCATTTTGTTGTTGTTAGTATCTCACCCCCATTGTGTACTCTTCCCTGGGTTTTGTTTCCCAGGTGCATACCTGCACTTCTTAGCATTTAATCTAAGCTGCCATACATTTGACCATTCCTCTAACCTTGCCAAGTCCTTCTCATCCTTTCCACCCCACCCTGTGCATCAACTCTGTTGCAGATCTTAGTGTCATCTGCAAAGAACATACTTTTCCTTCCAGTCCTTCTGCAATGTGCATAAAGACATTGAAGAGGACTGGTCCCTAACTGAACCCTGCGGTACCCGCTAGTAGCCCTCCTTTCTTCTGAGTGGACTCCATTTACTATTACTCTCTGTGTCCTATTCTCCAGCCAATTCTTTACCCAGGCTATCATCTTGGGACCCTCCCAGGCTGGCTAACTTATATATTAATCTTTGTGTGGGACTGTGTCAAATGCCTTGCTAAAGTCTAGGCAGGCCATGTCCACAGCCTCCCTGATCTACTACTTTGGTCACCCAGTCAAAGAAATCTATCAGATTCATCTGGCATGACCTTCCTGTGAATCCATGCTGCCTAGGGTCATGTGCCCCTCTGGCCTCTAGATACTCGACAATTCTTTCCTTTAGAAGTGATTCCATCATTTTCCCTATCACTGAGGTTAAACTAACAGGTCTATAGTTTCCTGCTTCTGCCTTGCTCCCACTTTTGTGAAGGGGAATCACATCTGCCCTCCTCCAGTCTTCGGGTACCACCCCATCCTCCCATGATTTGTTAAAGAGGGTAGTCAGTGGTGTCACTAGTTCTACCCTTAGTTCTTTTAGAATTCTGGGTAAACAAAAGGTAAACAAAAAGGGTGAGAGTTGTTGGTCACAGATGCAACTCGACAGCAGATATGTTTTTCAGTAATAGTTTAGTATGTACTTGCCAGTCTGTCTATGATGGACCAATCAGGTTTCGAGTTCTCAGACAGGCAATGCTTTCATACTCCACTACTGACCATCAAGGTAGTCTTTGTGGGTTCAGGTCCTGTCTAGGCTTCTGACCCCCTGAATAAAGTCAAACACAAAGAAACACTATTCTACACTATAACAAATTCAAGTATATACAATAGGGTTACAGCTAGTCATATTATTGGCTTGATATGCTGTTACTTGGGAAAACTACTATAGGGTATAGTCAATGGTCAAAAACCTGGAATTGAGGCTGACTATAAGTCAGTTATCCCACTCCAGTTTTGGGAGTAGTATATCTAGTGAATGGGGTCCAGCATTCTTCATATATCAGAGTGGAGTTTTCAGCGAGGTGAGACAGCCAATTCATGGCAGCTACCTGTGCCATAGATGCCAAGAGTTCTTGAAGACTGGGGGTATCTACAGTTCACCACCTACATAGCAGGAGGCGTTTGGCTTGCATGGCCCATATGGCCAACCATTGGTGTTCTATATCCCTGAGATGAGGGGCCTCTGACTTAATTCCCAGAAGTAGGAGGGAGGGGGACTAGGAACTGGTGCTTGTAAGACCTGGGTCCCGACTTGACAAACATAATCCCATGTTTGTTGTATCAGGAGGCAGGACCAAATAATATGCAGGAGGTATCCTGGCTAGTAGTTGCATCTCCAGCAGAGACTTGAGTTCATCAGCCCAGCCTTGTGTAATACCACAGATGTACAGTACCAGGAATGGAGGATTTTGTTTTGTATTAGCCTGCTTTTTACATCAGTAAATTATTTTTGGGCAGATTTCCAGTATTCCTTCCATTGTTTTTCTGTGATTTCACATTGAAAGGCTGCCTCCCATTTCTGTTTGGATTTTCCGGATTGACTGGGTATAGTGTCCCTAAGGGTGGCATAGATGAGACTGGCTGTACCCTTTTCTTTGGACAGCCAGAAGGGGAGTGCTTGGATTTCCTCTTGAGGTATGCAGGCTATATATTCCTGTGCCATGCTTCAGAGTTGTAGATACCTCCAGAAGTCGGGGGGGGGATGACCACTGGGATTGTAAGTTGGAAAAGGTATCAATCATCATAGAGGCTGGGATCATCAGGTCCTCTATTTTGAATATACCTTTGGATTCCCACCCCCACCAATAAAATGACTTTTTTCCTATGCACAGCTTGTCATTGCCCCACAATGGGGTCAGCTTGACTGGGGCTAGGTTTGTCCTAAGCCCTCTCCTCATTTTGGCCCAACATTGCAAGGAAGCTCCTATGGTGGGGTGTGACTTGAGCTCCACAGGGGGTGTATTGTACACCAAAAGTGCCAAAGAGGGTTTCTGACTGACAACTAGTTCTATGTCTATCCATTGGGGTTTAGGCTTGTTACTTGGCTTAAGCCATTGCAAGGATTGTGTCATGTGAAAAGCCCATTTGTAACCCCTGAACCACGGAAGACACCACCCTCCCTCCCTCACTCCAATGGGTCCTCAGTTTATTCCTGCTCTACTTGGGTTTTTTTCCCTCCCACAGAAATCTGCGTATCACTTTATCTATCTTCTGTGTCCAGGAGATGGGAAGGGAGAGGGGGATATGTGCTATTATGTAAAACATTTTTGGAGCCAGGATCATCTTGATTGCTGCTATCTTCTCGGCCAGGGTTAGATGGAGTTTACTCCATCTGGACATGTCTTCCGTTATGTCTGTCAGGAGGGGCTGGAGATTTTGATCCCACAGTTTGGCCATTTTGGTAGTAAAATGGATGTCCAAGTATGTGATACCCTCCCCTGCCCATTTTAGTCCGGTGTTCCCCAGGTCTTGGGTTCTGCATCTAGGGTTTAGCAGAAGCACCTCTGTTTTAGTTTAAGGCTAAGTCTGGACAGTTCCTTGAAGTGTTAAAGGGTATTCAACAGCGGAGGCAGGGCATGTCAGAGAGCAGGACCAAAAGGTCGTCTGCATGTATGAGGGTCGTAAATTCTTCCCTGCCTACTGAGATCCCTTGTATCCCCCCGCCCTTCCTTAGTGTGGCCACTAGTGGCTCTACTGCTAAAATGAACAATAGGGGTGATAGAGGGCAGCCCTGCCTGGTGCCTCATGTGAGCCCAAATAGGGGGGACAGGGTGGAACTGGTCAGGAGTCGGGCAGAGGGGGAATCGTACAGAGCTGCTACCCATGTCCTGAAGTGCAGCCAGATTTCTAGCTTCTCAAGGACAGCCTGGCGGTAATCCCATTCTAGGGAGTTGAAGGCTTTTTCAAAGTTGATAGCTACTGCCGCCACCAGGGTGTTATGGATTTGGGCAACATATGACAGATTGACCAGTGTTCTAATATGGTCTGCGCTGTACCTATCAGGGACAAAACCCACTTGTGAGGGGTGTATCAACTGTGGTAGTAAAGGCCCTAACCTAAGAGCCATAGCTTTGGTAAATATTTTGCTGTCAACACTGAGGAGGGAAATTGGGCAGTAGCTACCTGGAGACGTGGGATCTTTCCCCTTCTTTGGCAGCACTGTGATCACTGCCTCCCTCATAGTGGGAGGCAGAGTCCCATTTGCTTCTGCCTCAACATACGTTTGTTGTAGGGTTGGGGCTATAAGTTCTGATAAAGCCTGCCAGAACTCCACTCTGTACCCATCTCCACCTGGTGCCTTCCCTGGCCTAAGGGATTTTCTGGCCTTCTCTACTTCTTCAACTGATAGAGGTGCATCCAGTTGTTCAGCTTGCTGTTCCATTATTTTGGGAAGGTTAACCGACTAGAGAAAAGTTTGAATTGCTTGGGAGCTGCCCCTGTCCTAGAGGAAGTATAGAGGGAGGTATAGTAGGCAGCCATAACCCTGTTCAGCTTGGTGTCTTTTGTGTGTACCACCCCATTGGTATCTCTATGGGGTATACTGGAATGTATAGGGAGAGGCATCAGCAGCAGAAAACAGGAAGTCGTTATCCCTCTGTACAGACAGTTGGTGAGACCCCATCTGGAGTACTGCATCCAGTTCTGGAGACCCCATCTCTGCAAGGACATAGACAGGATAGAGGCAGTCCAGAAGAGGGCAACTAAAATGTTGCAGGGTCTGCAAGAGAAGCCATATAAGGAGACACTAAAGGAGCTAAATAATGTATACCCTTGAGGAAAGAAGGGAAAGGGGGGACATGATAGAAACTTTTAAGTACCTCAGTGGAATCAACAAAGTCCAAGAGGGTAGCATCTTTCAGAAAAAGAGATGTGCAAGAACAAAGGGACACAATTTAAAGATAGAAGGGGGGCAGTTCAGGGGCAATGTGAGGAAGTATTATTTCACAGAGAGGGAAGTAGATGCATGGAACAGCCTTCCTGAGGAGGTTGTGGGGTCTAAAACTGTGGGAGAATTCAAGAATGCATGGGACAGACATAAGGCAATTCTTGTGGGGGGTAGGAAGAAATAGACTGTTGGTTAACTAGGATCTGCGGCCTATCCTGTAGGCAGGGAAATGGGCAGACTAGATGGGCCAAGCGGTCCTTATCTGCCGTCAAAGTCTATATTTCTATGTTTCTAACCCAGCAATATGTCTCTCCATTTGCCGCTTCCACAGCCTGTACACCAGGACTTTCCCTTTTCTCTCTCTCCTCCTTCCCAGTATTTGTGTTTCAATCGTAGGATGGATATCTCCACTTTCCTTGATAGGAGGGAGTTGATTTCTATAAGAATACCTAACACTTTTCTTTGCAGGGGATCATGTTGGGTCTTCCCTACCCGACCTTTCTGCTGTTTTTCCACCCTCAATAACTCCTCTTCCAAGTCCTTCAACCTCTGTTCCCTCCTCCTTTTCCATGCCCCTGCATATCCAATGATTTAATGTCTCATTGTGGCTTTGTATGCCTCCCATGTATTTCCTGCGGTGGTATCATGGATGGGATTTTCCTGGAAAAAGAGCTTTGTCTCCGTTTGGGCCCAGGAGATGAAGTCTTTATTCTTAACCAACAAGGGGTCTAGTCTCCATGAGGTGGAGGTGGGGGGCGGCAGTCCCCAGAGAATGGTTGTCTGGACTGGAGCATGATCGGATATTATTATGGGAAGTATGGCGGATGTCATAGCGGCCTGAGTAAACCGTGGGGAGGTTAGAAAATAGTCTATATGACTATAGGACCCATGAACTGGGGAGTAGAAAGAATAGTCTCACCCCCTAGGGTTCAGTATCTGCCAGACATCTGTCAGCCCTTGGTCGGTCATCCAAGTTAGCAAGGCTTGCCGTCCTTTCCCATGGGGGTTCCCTTCCACCATTACATTTTTATCCATTAGTGGATCCAAAACCAGGTTAAAATCCCCTCCTATTATAGTGGGGATCTTGTTTTTAGACATGTTAAGTAGGATTTAGGAGATATGGTGGAAGAAAGTCCAGTCATCTTTGTTGGGGCCATACAGGTTTCCCAACAGGATCTGTCCTGTGGGGGGGGGTTGAAAAATTTCGAATACCCATCTACCCTGAGGATCAGCCTTTGCCATGACAAGGGATCATCTCAACTGTTTATGTATCAGAATTGCCACCCCACGCTTCTTAGTACCTGCTGAGTCATGGACCAAGACTCCCGCCCAATCTCTCTTTATGAGCTCGTGATCTTTCGTAGTAAGCTTCATTTCTTGCAGAAACGCCACTTGAGTCTTAATCTTTTTTAGGTATGTCAGCACCTTTTTCCTCTTCACCGGTGTGTTGAGCCCCCGGACATTCCAGGTGGAACATGTTAAGTTAGCCATACTCATAATGCCTTGGGAAAAATGGGAGTCGAGCTAGCTGCATTTGACCAGTGAGAGGAGAAAGGTGCCACATGCTGAAATGGACGCGTAGAGAGTTCCAGGAGGTCATCCACTCAGGGGTTATGAGAAATTCTAAATTTCTTAAATGGGAGGTCTCCAGGTTCTCCCTCTTAAGCCACTGTATGAGCTTACTGACTGTTGGGGTGGGTGCCCTGTCGCTCTGGGAGTTCGGGGTATTGACTTTTAACTGAGTGCCAGAGCTGTGCCAGCATCTTTGCTCAATAATACCAGTAGATTGTACCCGACTTAAGTTTGAGACTGGCCTACAGCTGTGCATTTCTTCTCTGTTATCCCTATATAATGCAACACCACTGTCCCCATAAAGTTCAAAAAACCAAAACATACACAAGAACATATTTACATTTTGCACTACCATGCCTAGAGAGAGCCACCTGGCCTCTATGATTGCTTGCCTGTTTTGGCTAAGCAAGATCAGCTGGGCGGCATCTGTGGGTGTGGTGTTCAAGTTTATCACCAGTTCAGTGCTTCCACTTTCTTCCCCTGTTATTGTGATCGGAGGGGGGATCAGTCACTCAGCGCAGATAGAGTGTGCAGCTACCCAGTCTGGTCCATGGTTAGGGTTTGCTCTGAGATCTGGACTGTCTAGGTGAACTGTTCCCTTATACTCTCTGATATGGGCAGGGGGTGAGGACAAACATAGGGAACATGATCAGGTGGTCTGCTCATGGGGGGGTAGGACCTAGGAGAGCAAGTGAATCTTCGTGTTCTAGATCACTGTACAGGTGGGGGGAGGTGTGTGGCCATGCAGAGTAGCAAGCTACTGCCCCGTCCAAACTCTATCCAAAAAGGAAGATTATGTAAAGAGAAAGGGTGAGAGGAGGGCATATATTGAGCCCTACCGCTCCATCATACCCACTCACTGAGGTTTGCCAAGCAGAGCACTCTCCCCCCTCTTCTCTCTCACTGCCCCGCCATCCATGTCCACCCATGAGCCTCCTCTCCTTCCCCCATTCCAAATGAGGCATCTGCTTTGTTTAAAATCTGGGAGAGGTGGATTATCTGGGGGGGGGTGTCATTCTCTCTGAAGGCTATAACCCAGCTACCCTACTAGCCTATTTACCTATTTTGGGTCCTTGGGTAGCCCCTCCTCCAACCTATCATCTTCTCGGACTAGGTCTCCCCCCCTTGGCGTCTCCTTCCCATCTTGCTGTCCCCCACCTCGGCTCCCAAGTCTTGAGAGTAAGACTTACTCTCCACAGCCCTGTCCCAACCCACTATCCATACAGGAGGAGGTGATCTCCGATGGGGCAGA
This sequence comes from Neoceratodus forsteri, assembly GCA_016271365.2. Classification (NCBI taxonomy): domain Eukaryota; kingdom Metazoa; phylum Chordata; order Ceratodontiformes; family Ceratodontidae; genus Neoceratodus; species Neoceratodus forsteri. Next base: position 1,178,836,871 of record CM028131.1, read on the forward strand.
GGGCAGTAGATTAAACATGCCCTAAGAGGGCTAAAGTCTCAGTGTCCTGGAAATCCTCTGCACCACTAGGGCCACCCTGTTTGGCCATTATCAAAAAAACAAAGAGAAATCACCTCCCCTTCCCTCCTTCCCCACATTATTACCGTATTATATTACTTATCTAATGGGTCTTCTGCTGCTCCTTGTTGATCCCAAGGATTTCTGGACCTGGGTCACTATTCCATTTCTGCTTGGTGCTCTTTGTGGTCTTCTAATGCTGCACTAGGGGGTTGCTGCATCATAGGAGGGCTTATTTATTCTCCTCTTCCTGAATTGGATTCCAGAGATGAGTGTGGTCTGGGTGAATGGGTCATTTCCATCTCGGTTTCCTCTTCTGTATGCTGGCACCTTGTAGTTGGAGAGGGGGATCATAGGGCCGCATAGCGATTCGGCATCATGTATACCAGAGCTGTACTTTCCTCCTGTTGCTGGTTTTGCATTCTTTCTGTGTACTGCAGCCTGGTCCTCACCAAAGGATGATCCCATTTTCTAGGGCTGTCTCTTGCTATCCATTTTCTGCTGCGCCGTGGGAGAGCCTCCTGGTTCTCAGCTGGAGTCCCGTCTGTTATGTGCAGTCCATGCTGTTCAGTAGGATTAGCATGTTCAGGAGGGCCATTCTGTGGCCCGCAATGCCTCTCCTCATCTAGGCATTCCAGGAAGGCCCCTAGTGCTTATGGTGTTTCAAAATAAAGCGGGACCCCATTTTTCACTATCCGCATAGTGACTGGGTACCAGGGAGTATTGTATGCCCATTTTTTGCATAGTACACTGGGCTGGTGTATACTCTATCCTTTTATTGGAGAGCTCTTTTGAAAAGTCCTGGTAAATAGAAATGGGATAGCCCTGCCAGTTAAGTCGGTCCATCTCTCGGGATTTTTGTAAAATGTCCTGTCTGGTATTGTAGGAGAGGAGTTTCATCAAAATTGCCCTCGGCCTCCCTCCTTTTTGTGGGGCAGGGGCGAGAGTCTGGTGCGCCCATTCGATCTCTAATCAGAACTATTTTTATAAGCCTAAAATTTCAAGGAGGGCTTGCTGGAGGAATCGGACCATGTCCTGCTTTTCAGACCTCTCTGGAAACCCCAGCAGGCGCAGGTTGTTCCTCCTGCTGTGGTTCTCCAGGTCATCCACCTTAGTGAGTAGTTCATTTATTTTTATCTGTTGGTCCCTTTGAACCCCTTGGATTTGGTCAGTCATCATGGTTTGAGACACTGCCTGCTGTTCTAATTTCACCATTCGTCCATCCAGACGTTGTTTTGCCTGGGTGGTATGGTGGGATGCCTCCGACACTGCATCCATGCGAAGAAGGAGCCTCTCAAACATGGAGTTAAAGTGATCCAGATCGAGTGTTGGTCCCGGCATTACCACCATACTGTAGGCCTGAACTTCAAAGGTTGCACCAAGGGACAGTATTAGCCACAATCCGGAAATAAAGGCACCATTTTTCTACCGATGGCCCAGGCTATCAAATCTTTTGTTTTATTACTGCCAGTAGCCACTTAGCATGTGGTAGATGCCAGATTAATTTTCTGCACAACGCAGCTCACGATTTAAGCATCCACCTTGTTCGTCGGTTAAGCCACGCCCACATCACCTTTTTTATATAAAAAAAATTAATAACCATTCTGATAATTGCAAAGGCAGATTGTCTTCCTGTAAAATTGCATTAAATACCTTAGTTAGTTCATTCACTAGATCCCCTTTCAGTGCTTTATATAATTCTGCTGTTAAGCCATCCTTACCTGGTGCTTTCTTTGTTTTTAGGCCATAGCTATTTCTACTTCCATAGGTACTGTACATTTTGTAAGTTCTGCTAGTACATCTATGGGACAACTTGGAATTTGAAAATGTTTATAAAATTGTTTTTTTTCTGTTTGATATTTATTTTTTCTGTAAAAAGCTGCTGCATGTACTGTACCACTATATTCTTTATGTTGTTTTTTTCTGTCCAGCTATTCCCATTTAGGTCTTTTAAGGCACTCATTTACTTGTGTAAGATTCTGTCTGTGCAGTGTAAAAAGAGGCATATTTTACTTACTGAGCCTTGTGTACCATAGTTTTGTTGGTTTTTAAGATTTTCAAACTGCTGTGAGTGAAAAACTACCATCAGTATTTGTATTTGCCCAGTAAAGTTATGCTTTGTTGTTCTTGCTAGGGTTTGTAACTTTCATAACTGTTTCCAATGCTGCAAATAAACTAAATATTCTTTGTTCTTCAAGTTTTCACTATTTTGCTTCAAAAGAAATTGTAAATCCCTTTGTATGTTTGCTTGTGCATGCGCAAGAAACATTATGTGACAGCTTAAGAGAGAAGGTGTTGTGGAGGCACAGCACTGTTACAGCCAAGGGAGGCACTGCGTTTGGGGGCTTGGCACTGGTGGACCAATGGAGGCACAGTGTGCCGATGACACTGGTCTTCCAAAAGGCACCAAGTTGTAATGTTTTCGCCTTTGCAATCAGGGGCCGCCTCATCATTGTAGCCTGAGTCATTCTGCTGCAATGAGGGAGTGACCAGTCATTGCAGGGCAGAACGTTAGCTAGCCTAATACTGTTTGTGAACATGGTGGGCGGCTTGCTGCTGAGTTCACAAACAGTATTAGGTAGCCAGCCCCCTTGCCGAGGGGGTGCCCAATCTTCTTCGGCAATGTGTGCCCCCCAAACAGTCTTTGTTTGCCGGTGGGGGCCCCAATCCCCGCCAGCTGCAGTGACCCAGGTATTTTGCCAACAGGGGAGCCCACTCCCTGTCGGCATGATGTAACCCCCCCCACCCATTTCCCTTGTCTGCCAACAGGGTGTCCAATCCCCATCAGCATAATGGTCCCTGCTTTAATTGTCTGTCAATGGGGGTGCCCAATCCCCACTGGCATGATGTCGTCCTCCCTTTTTTGTTGTGTGCCGACGAGGGAGCCCAACCCCCTGTCAGCTACAGTTGACCCTCCCCAACAAAAGACTCCCTTGGCATGCTGGGAGCCCACCCCAGCATGCCAAATGCCTAATGAGTTAAAACCGTCCCCAATGTCTGGTTTTTGCCCTGTAAACAAGAAAACAGTCTCTTTGCGGCCCCCCCGCCACAACCCGCGACCACCCACTGCATACCCTTCATCCCTAAACCCCCCTCACCCCATACTTACCTCTGGAGTCTGGTGCGACGATCTTCGGTGGACCTCCTCATGAATTCTGTCACTCTCATGGTGTTAATCAGGCCCAAAGGGTGATTTTGCAGTCACTGCACTGAATCACCTTTCAAGACCGATTAATGAAACGACAGTACCAGTGTTCATGAGGTGGGCTGTCAGAAAGCCTATGTTGCAAATTTGGTGAACAAATTCCTTAAAATGACTGTTTTATGAGTGTGTGTTGTGCAGGTTCCACTCATGCTCATGCCGTCGCACATTAGCGATATTTACACTCCAGATTGTCAACACTGCCATTTGTCTGCACCTCCTTATGAACAGTACAGCTGTCATTTTACACATCCCAGCCCAAATGTGTTTTTGCACTTCAGGCACAGAATAGCACAGTTGTTGTAGAAAATCCATGTTTGGGACACATTAAAAAAATCATATTGACACTGTTCATTAGCAGAGGTCCTAAAATGGCTATGTTGAAAATTTGGTGACAAAAGTCCATAAAATGACTGTGTTACGAGCATGCGTTGTGCACTTTCCATGCACGCTCATAACTTCACACATTTGCAATATATTCACGCCATATTTTCAGCATTGCCATTTTTCCACACCTCCTTATGAACAGTACAGCTGTCATTTTTCATATCCTGGCCAAAATGTGTTTTCACACTTCCAAGGCAGAATAGCACGGTTGCTGTGGAAAATCACTGTTCAGGATACATTACAAAAATGACAGTGGCACTGTTCATTAGCAGAGGTGCTAAAATGCCTATGTTGAAAATTTGATGATGAAAGTCCATAAAACGACTGTGTTATGAGCGTGCATTGCGCAGTTTCCACGCATGCTTAGAACTTTGCACATCTGTAATATTTTCACTCCAGATTTTCAACATTGCCAATTTTCCGCATCTCCTTTTGAACAGTGCAGCTGTCATTTTTCACATACTGGTCAAAATGTGTTTTTGTCATTCTGGCTCAGAATACCATGGTTGCTGTAGGAAATCAGTGTTCAGGACACATTAACAAAATCACAGTGACACTGCTCATGTGCACAGGTCGTACAATGCCTATGTTGAAAATCTGGTGATGAAACTCCATAAAATGTGTTATGTGCATGCATTGCGTGGTTTCCCTGTATGCTCAGAACTGCGAGCATTTTTAATACAGTATTCCCACTACACATTTTTAACATTGCCATCTCTTTAAACCTCCCTATGGATGGTACAGCTGTCATTCTTCACATCCTGCCCAATCTGTCTTTTCATACATGTGGTGCAGACTGGCACTGTCACTGTTGGAAGTCAGTTTTCGGGACACATTGACAAAATCACACTGCCACTGTTCATGACAAGAGGTCCCAAATGCTTTCATGAGGTGGGGTCACAAAAAGGCCATGTTCAAAATTTGTACTGTAAATACCAGCAAATACCCGAGGCATTACAGTTTCTAACCATAACATACTACCCTCTACAGACAGACAGGCATTGGGGTATGCCTTTGGATTGCTGCCTGTACTGCTCATGCCATCCCATCCTCACCCCCCACCCACTGACAGGCATCCAGCTGTACCTTGGACTCTTCGACCCAAGACTTCACCCTATTCTCCTATGCTGCACCCATTTCACCATGTGCCCTTATGGAATGGGGTGACTGTAAAGCCAAATACCCTAACGCACAGCTCAACACGTGTTGGTGCCTGCAGAATAGGGTGAGGTGACACGGCTTGACTGCCATGGGTGACAACTCAAACACTTACCCCAAATCCTGTCCATCTCTACAGGATGGAGGTGGACTTCATGTGAACTTCAATACTTCACTGTCATTCCTATTCTGTATCTGTCTAATGCCTGCATTTATAATGCTCATACCAGCAAGCAAACATTCGACATTGACAAATGCTTGTTACCTCTTCCCACCATTGAATTGGTGAATCGTACATTTCTAATGTTGTTTTCTTGAGAGAAAGAAAATATCTAATGTTTTGAAAAAAAAATGTCTAATAATAAATTGGAATTTAATTTCCAGTATCCTGGACAATTAATGTGTTTTGACTGTGCTCCTTTTCTTAATTTTAGTATTTTATGGTCTGAAAATTCTGTTTCTTGAACACTGGCTTTCAAAATTGGTACTGTTTGTGATGTAAAAAAGAAATCTATCCCTGTAGATAAGTTACCTTTCTGAGATGTGGGTTCTGAGTTACCATGTTTGCTTTAGTATGCATCTTTTAAATTTGCATCCTTAATCATAGTTATCAGAGTCTGCATATCACAATATATTTTACATGATTTTGTCTGTGATCCCTTATCTTATTTATGTAGGCCGCAGTTGAAATTCCCCTAGTATTACTGTTTGTGCTGAATGTAAGTATGGTTGTATAATTTTAAAACAATCTATTCTCTCTGTTTTTATTTGAGGTGCATAAATGTTAATAAATCTGTAATATTTTTTATTTAGAATAGTATCCAGTAGCAATATTCTACCTGGTAGTAAGTCTAATAGTTTGATTATTTTTACATCCTGTACTGTTTTGAAGCATATTCAAACTCCTGTAAATGTTTCTAGGCATAAAGACCAAAAGGTAGGCCCCTTGTACCATGCCCTTGTTACTTCCTGGATTTCTTGCAATGTGTGTAATCTAGTATCTAGTAGAAAGACCACTTCTATACTACTGTTTAATAAAAAAGAAAACATTGCTTCTCTTTTCTTTGCATTTTTTTATGCTATTTATATCAATTGTTGCTATTGAGAAAGGAGAATCCACAGTGTTTAAGAATAGGACATTTAGGAAAGTACACTATTTTGGTTTCTGTCTTCGCCTTTTTGACCTTGTTTTTTTTTCTTTTTTTTCTTCTGGGAGACTTTCTTCTTCTAACTAAGCTTGGTTTGAGTTTCCTACAGCCTCTCCTTCTAGGTCTGACAAAAGCTCCACTTGTGTGGACCATAAGGTGGAATACTCAGAATCTTGGTCTGAGACTTCCTGTTCAAGATTTAGGGTGTCATACTTATTGGTGAGAGGTAGGTCTGTCATGTTGGGTAGTTTAGATACTGGTTGCCACTTCATATAAAGTTGCTGCTCTGATTTACTTCTTTTCCCTTTCACTTGCTGGAAGGGCTCTTGTGGAGGGGGGTATGTTCCTGTGTCCTAAACTATCTATCTCGTTAGACTGCTTGGCACTAGAAACTGGGAGTAAAGGTGAAGGGGGTTTGTTCTTGCTCCCTCTGTTCTGGGGGTTGTTTATTTTTTCCTTTCCCTTCAACATTAACCAGTGTGGCTTTCTCTTGTTCCTTTCCTTCTGGGGGTTCCTTCTCAGGTTTAGTCAGGGTCTGTTTTTTTTTTTTGCAAAATGGCTCTTTGTGTTTCCGCTATCAGTAGCCTTTGCTCTTCCTCATCAGCTTTTTCCACCTGGTTGTGTGCTGCCTTTCTACAGCTTTGATAGGAATGCCCTGATATCCCACACAAATTACACATGTGCTCATTTAAGCAAACTCCACTTGTGTGTCCCATTTCCTGACACAGGGTGCATTTAATCTTGTTGCAAATACTGCTAAGGTGTACTGTGGATCCACATGTATAGCAGGCTTTGGGCTAGTCTGCATAAAACAAGACCCCCATCCATACCTAGGAAAAAGCAGTGGCACAGGGTCATAATGTCACAAGACACTATGCCGCATGGCTTAATCATGCTGCTAATACAGTGCGATTTATGCCATGCAACATAATTCATTTTTCTGTGGGGGCTCTGCTCCCACACCTCCCATTTTGGGGAGCTGTGCCCCCTGGACCACCCCACTAAAGATTCTCAACTCCAGGGGGTTCAAACTCAGCAAGTGCACAAAGTGTTGAAAAAAATAAAATGTCTGGCACCGGTAATCAAACCCGGTCCCAGACGCAGTGCCTGGGTTCCTGCTGCCGTGGCTCTGTCCAGTGAGCCACAGCAGCTGCTTGGTGGAACCCACTCCCAGCAGAGGTCTTGTGTGTGAAAAGTGCAATACCACATACAGCAGTATACGCGGTATTGCACCATTCGTTGTCCTAGACAGCACTCTTACGGGTTAGCTATAATGTCATACGTTATTAAGCGTACAACATTATGACCTGCTACGAAAAGCAGTTAGGTAAATGTTCTAGGCCCTCATCTTTCTGGTTCAACATAACCTTGACTCTCTTCCCCCCCCCATCCAAATCTGTTCTGAATTGAAGATGGCTTCTGGGTGATCCAGAACTGTGCACCATTGTTTTAGCCGAAAAACAAGGTCTGTGACACTCACCCCCTCATTTCTAAACAGAACTGTAATTGTTTAGTATGCAGGCTTGGTGAGTGACAAAGCCTCAAAGGGTGCCTATAAAGTCATCTTCAGTTCCTGGTATTTTGCCCCAAATCTTTGCAAACCTGAATTTAGCTTACAACAAACATCAGAAACATGCTTGCCTGATACATGTATTAATGCATAAATTTCATTTGCAAAAAAATGCATTGACTCTTTTAGCAATGTTTTAGCTACAAACACTCTGTCTGGTAATACATCTATACCCCCTTTATACAACAACCTAACCACACTATGTCTTTTTGATGGTAATATTGGGGCATGAAAAAGAGAAGCATAGGGCCATGATTGTCTGTTGACAGTATCCAGGGGAGCATCTGGTACCTTTTCTTGCTCATTGTCTATATTTTCAGTTTCTATATTATTCACCACATTTGGCTGAAGATTGTCATTCAGAAAATTATAACATACTGGTCTCAACATCGGATTCTAAGTGAGTTCCAGCTCTTTTGATAGATTTAGAGGTGATTTTGTTACACTGTCAGTGTCCATGTCTGGTAAATCTGTATTTGCCTTCTCCTGTTTTGCTGAGCACAGCTGCTGTGGAGTCAGGCCCAATATCCATTTGCTGGTATCTGGTGACCACACCCATCCCGCATCCAAAAGCACTTTCTCCGTTAACCATTCCTCGATGTTTTCTCCTGTCGCATCACTCGGGCAGCATCTTAGGCCGGGAGTGCCAACCTCAGTAACTGCCATTCCTGAAGACTCTTCGAGTTCTGGAGCCTCCTTGCCCGCATTATTTCTTTTTTCTTCATCTGGATTTACTGATGCCATGTCAGCATAAGTCAGCAGAGATCCAGGTAATAGCATCGGAGTTTCTGCTTCGCTTCTACGGCTTGCTCCTGCATCTCTCTGTTTCAGCAATTTGGACCATCCATCTGCCAGCAGGCTTTTATCTAGAGTCCAAGAAGTTAATTTTGTAATCAGCATTACTGTTTGCTCTGGCTTTTTTCTGTTTACTTGCCCTGCAATGTATCTGTTTTTCTAGCCACAAAGGAGAACACTGTGACCTTACTCTGGTCCTGGTCTCTTTGAAATTGTATTACAACAGGACCAGCTTCATCTGCTATCATAGATGTTGCACCTAGAGCAGAAAAGCTTATATTTTTTTGTAAGCGGGTCTGCTGAGTGTCTTTTTCTTGTTGTCGCATTATTTTAACCTCTTCTGTTGGATTTACCATTTGCAATTTACTTAAGGCTTTCTTAATTTCTTTTTGCTTACTCAGTTTTCTTTCTTTCTCTTGCTGCAACATTGCATACAACTATTGTTCAGAAACTGAATTATCCATCAGCTCTTTTTCCTTTGCATTTACCTTTTTTCTGCTTTTCCCTGTATTTTTCACCTCTTCTGTAGCTTTTGCAGATCCCCAGTTTCTTCCATTTTGGCATCAAATAAATCCTCTTCAGTCTCATAATTTACTGGAACTGGGATAGAGGCCTGTCCTCCAGCTTCACCCATGTCCATCCTCATCGCCTCCACATCAGCACTTTCTCCTCTGTCTGGCTCCGAACTGGGGTCCTCCATTCCTGCTTACAGGAAGAAGAGCCCCATGATGCAAGAGCAGGGGAATTTTATTGAGAAAAGGTGGGCTTCATTACAAAAACATTCACAAAATGACAAAGAGAAACAGTAAACAAAAAGAGAAAAGGAAGGATACAGAAAATCAAGTCAAATTCCAAGAATCACAGTTAATCCATAAATGAAGAAATTGAGGTCTAGAACATCTAGAAAAATCAAACTTTTTCAAAGTAATTACAGCATTTCTAACATTCATTACAATTTCCAAAATAGGGATCCATTTTTGGTGCAAAACTAGCAAACATCTAGCTTGCCATAAAAATAATCATAAAACATAATACAATATATATAGTTTCAGAGTGATTTAGTATGTAAAACTGAATGCGTCCCAAACATAATATCAGCATAAGACAGCTCAGTAAAAGAGACTCTTTCAGAGAACAGAAATAGTTGACCAAAATCAGAAGCAAATGCGCAATCATGAAATAAATGAGCCTGAGATTCTATAATTGAAAGACAGGAATCCTAGGACGGTATCTATCACACAGCATTTTATGTTTGTGATTCCCCTTAACACTAAGTCTACCGTAATTACCGAGCCAGACCATATCCCACACATAAGAAGGGAGTCTAGGATACAAAAGTTGCTTCAGGATCCAAGACCGACAAGCAGGCGGACAGGATGGAAAGTCAATAAGATCCAAAGCCTCTCGTCTCCAAATGTGGGCATATATAGCTTTCCTAGTTAGTGTACAAAAATCATCAGGCTTTAACCCCCAGACCATGGCAAGTTTCACGACCTCTGCACCAAAAGTTGGAAGGCCTAAAAGTTTAGCCACAAATCTCCTTTTGCCTTGTTCCCAGGGAGAGAGACAAGGCAGAAGCCAGGAGCAAAGAAAGGGTTTCCAACCCTTATTACCTGGTTTTAAGGCACAACCCAAATTATAACTAAAAAATACTATAAAAAAGCTACCTGGTGTACCATCCCAATCCCACCCTCACTAGGAGGCAGATAAGGAAACTCGCTTGATGGGATTCAACCTAGACCCCCAAAGACCCTGAAAGAAAACACTATATAATCTGGTAAATAAAGACATGGGGGGGAACATAACACAGGTACAAGAAATGGGGACCATCAAGGTTTTCAGTAAATAAACTCTTTTTTTTCTCCCAATCAGCTGCTGCCGCCACCCAGCCAGAAGCCTATCCACCCTCGCTAATACCCCAGGCCAGTTCAACAGTGGTAAATCTCCAGACCCAAACCAGAGACCGAGAATCTGAATGGGCTCAGAAGAGAGCCAGATGCCAGGAAAGGCGCCAGACTCAGGAAAAGTAGGGGAACCCAACGGGAGCCCAACACTCTTTAAAAAATTAATCCGGGATCCTGTCAGTAAGGATATCGATGGAACACATCAAGTACCGCCTGCTCATCTGAATGAGATGCCATGGTCAGAACCAAATTGTCAGCGTAGGCCAGTATTTTGATGGGAGGGAGGCCAGAAGGCCCTTGTAACCCAAGGATCCCAGGGCAATGAAGGATCACCCTTATCAAAATATCAATACCAAAGGCATATAAGAGGGGACTCAAAGGACACCCCTGACGCACCCCTCCTTTTTACCAAGACAGGATGTCCCAACCAGCCATTAACATTAGGGAGGATCACAGCCTGAAAATAAAGAGCACGAATCCAATCAATAAATTTGGAGGGAAATCCAAATGCAGCTAAAACTGAAAACAAATATGTGTGGGAAACTCTATCAAAGGCTTTCTCCTGGTCAATAGCCAACACCCAACCCTGAACACGATTCAGGTCCCCAAGGGCAAATAGTTCACTAATAAAATCAATTATCAGATTGGCACCTACCAGGATGCCACATCCTGAACAGGACTAAGTAGCCGAGCTACCTTAATAAATCTAGTGAGCAAAATTTTTGCCACAAATTTGCTATCCACATTAAGTAAACTCAACGGTCTCCAATTATTGATATCCGAAGCCTCCCCCTTCTTATGAATGAGGACCAAGATTGTCTCTTTCATGGACTTCGAAAAGGAGGCTTTAGACAACATTTCATTAAACAAAAGAGTTAAAGCAGGAACCAAATCAGTGCGAAACGTAGAATAGAATCCTGCCATAAGGCCATCAGAGCCAGGAGCAGAATCTCATTTTAAACCAACGATAGCCTGTAATACTTCCCTCAGCCATAGGGGGGAGAGCATCTTACATTCTGCTGGAGATAGGAGGGCAAGATAATGAGTCAAAGAAAACTCATCAGCAGTGACGGGAGATTCAGTCCCAAACATGCCCGAAACAAAATGTTCAACAACCTGGAGAAGGGCCTCGGGAACTAACTAGATCTCCGAGGGGATATCAGGTTATAAATAACCCAGAGTCCAACCTATTCTGACATTCTTTAAAGGGTTGAAGCCCCCTTTAGTGAGTTTAGTCCCAAAGCGGGCTTCGTATCCCAAGGATTTAGCTCTATCATACTGTAATGCCTTCATCTGATCACGCAAAACAGAAATCTGTGAACTATAATCATAATGATTTTCCTCAGATAGAGAAATCAAATTCTGTAATTGTTGCCGTAAGACCAGATACTTCTTATATTGACAGGTGTGAGCCTCAGTGGCTTTCTGTTGGAAAACCTTCTTCCAACCAGCCTTAGTGTCCTCCCACCATTCTAAAATATCCTCATAAATGTCAGCAACAGACAATCGTGCTGCCCAGTCACGCTTCCACAATTTTTGAATTTTGGGATCATCCAGAATGGAGTCATTAAGTCTCCACTTGTTCTTTTTACACCGAGGAACATCAGACCAGGACAATACAACCTTTAAGGCTACATGGTCCGAGAATTCACTAACCAAAGTCCGACAATCTCGAACAGTAAGCATATAAGAAAGAAAGACAAAATCAATTCTAGTTCGACAAGAACCCTGAAAATAAGTAAATCCACCTCTGGGATGACAAGTCCTATAGGCGTCCTGGAGATTAGCTGTCGACAAAATATTCTTCAAAGTCATAGAATCACTAAACAATTTGGTAGTCTGAAGTCCCCTATCAGACTGATGGAGTCCACAATTAAAATCCCCAGCCCAAATGTTCAGTCTAGAAGTATGTAAAAATGGTTGAATAGATCTAAAAAGAGCAGACCGCAAGGCTTTAGTCTGAGGGGCATATACCACAATTAACCGAAATCGTTCAGTGTGAAAGGAGAGGTCAAGCAGCAGTGCACGACCTGGAAAAATATCCACCAATCGAGATACCCGAAGGGCAGAATTAGAATACAAAATACCAACGTCATCACACTTATCAACCGCAGAGGACCAAAAAGAAGGCCCCTGAGACCAAGCACGAGAAGCTTGCTGAAGGTCAGTATTAGTTTCTAAACGGGTATCCACTAAACAAGTGATGTCACAATGCATCTCTTGTACAGAGAGCAGAACACCACCAAGTTTGTTTTTTCCCTTAATGCTGTTAACATTAAAGGAGAGAATGGACAAAGAATCCATATCAAAGATTAGGGAGATTTACCACGTCGACTCTGTCTCGTCCGTTTAGCAATGGGATTGACTTCTCCACCTCTGTCCGTGTCAGTATTAGACACAAGGGAGGAGGTGTCTGATTCATCATCCCCAGAATCCCTATCAGTAATATCAAGAGCTAGAATCGCAAATTTATTAGCAGAAGCTCAGGACCAGAACCCAGAGGCCTTACCCTTACCAGAAACAGTCATCCCTTCCTGGTCCTTTTTTTTGGAACAGTAAAAGGGGAGTCCTGTTCTGGGACAGGCAAAGTCACCGGGGGGGAGGCATAACCAGAGGAGAAGCAGTGTCAGGGAAAACCAAAGGAAGGCCCTCTGGGGCCACCAGAGAAGCAGGCTCAGTTAACATAGAGTCATCCTGAGGGGCCAAAGCAGGAGCCTTCCCAACTGCAGGCTCTATAACAGGATCAGCCGTGGCCGCGAAGAGGGAAGGGTGAGAGCCACAGAACCAGAACAAGAACAACTCTCAGCAGACTTTTGTGCCAGCTGTTGTTGAGCAAAGTTAATGAGGCCCACATGGGAGGGACAATCATCCCAGATATGTGAGGCCCAAGGATAACGACCATAAGCATAACCAGTGTTTTCACAGAGGTTACACTTAAAAAGGTTCAAACAAGCACTGGAGGAATGGCCAAATTCCAAACAATGGCTGCATTTAAGAGTATCACAAGCAGAGCTAAAATGGGCCCGAGATCCACATTTAAAACAAGACCTAGGCTGCCCTGCATAAAAATCAACCCTTTATCTTTTCCAAGGAAAAAAATTAGGCAAGTGAGCTGGACTAGAGTCTGAGGAAATCAACTTAACCCGAACTTTCAACCCCCATCCCAAATCTGTTCACTATCTAAAGTTGGAGTGGGTTTATTCAAAACCTCACATCTCTGTCGGAGCCAAAATAAAATGTCCTCCACATTGACACCTTCGTTTTTAAACATAATAGTAATAGTCTTAACAGTAGGTTTCGTTAAAGGGAGAACATGAAAGGGGGCCCAAAGGGGGAAAGCTTTAAATTTAGCATATTGGACCCAAAAACGGTCCAAATGAGAAACATGTTTAAAACTTACGTCAAAATTAGAATTCCCTAAACTAATCAGGGCAAAAATTTCAGATGAAAAGAAATGCATCGACCCTTTAAGCAAATTTTTAGCAACATACAGCCTGTCAGGGGGAGTATCCAACCCTCCCTCATATAAAAACCTGACTGCATTGCGTCTAGGAGCAGGCTCACCTTTATGGGATTGGAACAAATCAGTTAGCTTAAAACCCACTGAGACACTAGGTTTGGGAACCCCTCCCTGCCCAGCCTCAGGGACCTGACCTAAACAGCCTGGTGTAGCAGGGGTCGAGCCACTCGGTTCCTCGGAAGCTTGAGAAACCAAGCTCGAGGAGGGACACCGAGAAGCAGAGGCATGCACCCCAACACCAGAAACAAGAGTCTCAGTAATCACAATATCCCCCAACACTGCAGAATCCCCCCCCCAACAGTTTTATCAACATACACAGAGTCCATAATACAAGAAGCAGATAAATTACCCTGGGGCAAGTTGGAGCTCAGAGGGACAGAAGACACAGCATTCACCAAAGTACCAGCATTTTTCAGCATCCGAAAATAGGAAGGATCTTGCGAGTCTGGAGACCAAGACCCACCACTTGATTGTTCCCAACCAGCCTCCCGTAATGCACAATCAGGAGACCAAGAAGCTTCCACAGGTAAAATCACTGGTTTTGAAGTGCTCAACCCTTCAGCTCCAGAAGCAGAAGGAACTCCAGGCAGTTTACTCCATCCAGGTCTCTGGTCTCGGGGAAGGAAAAGAAAACGTCTGTCCAGCAAAAGACACCTCTGAAGTCTGTAAAGAAGAGACATGGGCACCAGCAATAGGTTCCGAAGAGACAGTCAGCAGGGGGTTTAGGCACATGGCTACAGAATCCGTTGAACTGCCAGCCCGAGAATCAAGGAAACAGTCTGTAGGAAGTGCAGGAACGACCGAATTCTGTGAAACACACCTTTCCTCCGGTCCGTCAGCCAAAGTCGTCCGACTAGAAAAAGCAGACACCAATGCAGAGGATCGGTCGACATCTGAAAGACCAGCAAGTTTATGGTCAAGTAAGGCCATTTGCCGCAGCAACTGAGAACGTGCAGCGATCAGCCCCGATTTATCTGTAGGCAAAGGAGGCATGATACCAGCAGAACAAGCCATAGCCGAAGCATCATCAGAGGCAAGAATACTGAGGTTGACAACCTCAGCTACATCACAAGCAGCAACAACAGCCTCTAGATCAGACAGTACAGGAGAGGAGGCCAGCTCCCCTGTACTAGATGCATCCATCTCCTCCAGCATCCTAGGCAGACTGACCACAGCAACGCTAGTGGCCAAGGGTTCCCCTGCTGGCAGCAATGCAGCAGCAGAGTAGGGGAATTTCCCTGGTGTCCAGGCCAAATTTCCCCCCTTTCACTAACAATACCACCAACAGCTTAATCTGGCTCAAGGTCAGTTGGCATTCATCCGTATCCCCCTTCCCTAAGTCATGCCTGAAAATAGACAAAATTTGCCTAGTGCTCTTACCTGGTCAACAAAAACTAAATAAATAAAATAATGTCATGGCAACTCTTGTTGCTGGTCAGTGATTGGTGGGTTAGGGAAGGGGTCAGGTTGGGATGGATCACAGGACTCAGATGGACTCACAGGCCAATGATTAGAAGATGTGACATGAGGATCTTGTATGGCATCTCCTCTGCCACCACCTCCAGAACAGACAGTCAGTCGAGTCCAGGAAGATCCCAGCCAAGTGATGATGACTTAAGATAGGGACATGTGGGACAGGGATAGTGGACCAGTGGGGGAACCAAAGGTGGGGAAAGGGGGTAGTTCACTCACTGGGTATGAAAGATGACTGTAGTGTACAGTTGTACACTTTCTTTCGTATTGAGGTAGTGAGAGTTTTTTTGGGCAGGTGCTACGTGCAGAATTGAATATTCCATTTCCGTCTCCAGTTATGTTCCAATATCTCAGTGACAATCAGACTCAGAATTGGAATGTCTGAAATCCCTAATGGGTTCAGTTGGAATGGATATCAGAGAATTTGAGCATCACAAATC
The DNA here is from genome assembly GCA_016271365.2 of Neoceratodus forsteri. Classification (NCBI taxonomy): domain Eukaryota; kingdom Metazoa; phylum Chordata; order Ceratodontiformes; family Ceratodontidae; genus Neoceratodus; species Neoceratodus forsteri. The sequence goes on from CM028131.1 coordinate 1,178,852,525, forward strand.
CAGATCAATCACTGGAAAACAGCCTCGCAATAACCCTTACAGCTACCCCGCCCCACAAAGCCTCCCATTGGGTGTATAGTGTTATGTGTCAAATGTGTATTACCTTAAATGATTCCTATGTAAACATTATCTACAATTTTGTATTTTACCCTTGACCTGATGCTACATACATAGATACATAGATGTTGTTGGCAGATACGGGCCTTGTGGCCCATCCAGTCTTCTCTATCCTTCTTTATAATGCTTAAGGTACCCTAGATGCTACAAGCGCCCCCCACCACAGCTTGATAATTCCCAAGTGCCTATCCCACGCATTCTTGAATCCATGAACCATGGCCACCCCCACCACTTACTGGGGGAGACTGTTCCATCTCTCCACCACCCTTTCAGTGAAGTAGAATTTGCTCAAGTTCCCTCTAAGTTTTCTACCATTTAGTCTCATGCTGTGCCCCTTGTTCTGCTATTTCCCTTCATGTGAAAGCTGCTCCTCTTTGGTACCCTGGTGATCCCCTTTAGATATTTCAAGGTCTTTATCTTGACTCCCCTTTCCTCCAAGGAGTACATATTTAGAGCTCTGAGTGTCTCCTGATACGACTAATAGTGCATCCCCGACACCATTTTTTGTCACCCTCCTCTGTAGTGTCCCTATACTATAGGCAGTATAGCGCAGAGGTCTAAGGCTCTGAGCTGCAAATCTGGTGACATCCAGCAGACCAGACCTGGGTTTGAATCCCACAGCTTCCACTTGCATACTGTGTGACCCTGAGCAAGTCACTTAACCTCCTTGTGCTCCCAGGTCACTCCTGTAAAAAAGCTTTCAGCTTAGTGTGCTATACCTGGTTAAACAAATAAAAAAAATACTGTCTGTATCCTGTCTATGTCTTTTTGTAGATGGGGCCTCCAGAATTGAACACAGTACTCCAGATGAGTCCTTACTAGGGAGTTGTACAAAAGTACCACCATGTCCCTCCTTCTACTTGTTATACCCCTCCCTATGTACCCCTAACATTCTGTTAGTCTTTCCAACTGCTTTGTCACACTGTATAGCCACTTTGAGATTGTCTTCTATGACTATCCCCAGATCCCTTTCCTCTGTGGTGGCCTCCAGTGTTACCCTGTCTAGTTCATACCCCTCCTTATGTGCATAATCTTGTACTTGTTTTCATTAAAACCCAACTGCCATTCCTTGGACCAATTTTCAAATCTATTCAGATCCCTCTTCATTTTTCTATACTTTCCTGTGTATCTACCCTATTACATAACTTTGCATCATCTGCGAACAGGCTGACCCTCCCTTCTAGACCCTCTGCAATGTTGCTTATGAAGACATTGAAGAGCACTGGTCCCAGCACTGATCTCTGGGGCATGCCACTTGTTGCCTATCCCTCCTGTGAGCTAACCCCATTTACCACTACTCTTTGTGTTGTGTTACTCAACCAGTTTCTAACCCATGTGACCACTTCTGTCCCCACCCCCAGATTTGCTAGTTTGTGGATTAGTCCTCTGTGTGGGACTGTGTTGAAGGTCTTCCTAAACTCCAGATAGGCCACATCTACAGCTCTTCCCTGGTCTGTTTCCTTTGTCACCCACTCAAAGAAATCAATTAAGTTTGTCTGGCATGACCTCCCTGCAGTGAATCCATGTTGTCTTGGGTTCAGCAGCCCCCTTGTCTCTAGGTAGTCCACCAGCCTTTCCTTAAGAAGGGTTTCCATCATTTTACCTACTATCGAGGTCAAACTGATCAGGCGGTAGTTTACTGCCTCCTCCTTGCTACCACTTTTGTGCAAGGGTACCCATTGTGTCCTCCATTCCTCTGGAATCACGCCTGTTTCTATTGGTTCACTGCACAGTTTAGCCAGTTCCTTGCGGAGCTCCTTTAGGATCCTTGGGTGTGTCCCATTGGGCTCCATAGCTTTATCTACCCTAAGCTGTTCTAGTGCACTTTTTAATCAGTTATCTGAAAAAGGTCTAATGACCATCCCTTCTCCCTGTTTGTCCTTCTCTATTAATGGGGGACCTTCTCCATTGTCTTCTTCTGTAAATACAGAGCAGAAGTATTTGTTGAGGATGGTCACCTTGTCAACGTCTTTCTCCACTACCCTGCCTCCCTCATCCATACTTCTCACAATCCCTCCCCCTGTCTTCCTTCTCTTGCTAATATACCAAAAGAAGGCCTTCCCTCCTTCCTTCACTGATTTAGCTAGCCTTTCCTTGGTTTCAGACTTGGCTGCCCTTACTGCCTTATTCACTTCTTTTCATTTTTCCAAGTATTCTTGCCTGTCCTCCTTGTTTTGTGTTGCCTTGTACCTCAGAAATGCTATCTTTTTTCCTCTTACTAGCTCTGCTACTCCTCTCAAGAACCACAGTAGTTTCCTCTTTCTTTTGATCCTGCTGCAGGGCCTGGCACAATGGTTTACTACCAGGTGCAGGGCTTCCCTTATCTTATCCAAGTGTTCCACTACCCCCCCATGTCATCATATCCCTGCATAGCCTTCCTGAATTCATCCTTCATTTTACCAAAGTCTGTCCTCCTGAAATCCAGCATTCTAGTCCTTGTGTGGCTAGCGTCCTGTGACGTCCTTGTAGTGAACCCCACAGCTCGATGATCGTTTGTCCCTAGGGTCTCCCCCACTGTGATTTCCTTTATCCTGTTCCCATTGTTTAGGACAAGATCCAGAATTGCATTCTCCCTTGTAGGCTTCCTTACTAGCTGTGTGAGACCTGCCCCTTGAAGGGATTGCAGGAATCCCTTACTCCTGGCTGATGCCATTGCCGGGATGCTCCAGTCCACATCTGGAAAGTTGAAGTCACCCATCAGCAGCAATTCACCCTTTGTTGCCATGTTCTCTGTAGTCTCAAGCAGTTCTCTGTCTACATCCTCTGCCTGTCCTAGGGGGCCTGTATATCATTCCCATTCTAAGTACTGTTCTCCTCCCCCACTTCCAGGGTTACTGACAGTGCCTCTACTTTCCCACCTTGTCTTGTGGGACCGTCGCTTTTATCTCTTCTCTGACATACAGTGCCCCCCCTTGCTTTCCCTGTCCTGCCAGTGCAGCGTGTACCCTAGAATGGCTACCTCCCAGGCATAGTTGCTATTGCACCATGTCTCTGTGACTGTCATGATATCCAGGTCCTCAGAGGCCATTAATGTCACAAGTTTCAGGATCTTGTTACCCAGACTGTGGGCACTGGTGCACATAGCCTTCCTATCACAGCCTCCCCTCACTGCTATATCTTCAGTACCATCCCCCTTATTCTGTGTCTGCCCCTCCTGTACTTTACATGAGTTCACTCCTTTTTTACCTATGGCTACTCCTTGCTCATGGCGCTTTAGTCCGGTGTTGGGCATACATGAACTGCAGTGTCAGTGGCTCAGTAGGTAGCACACTCACCTCTGAGGCCAAGAGATCAGAGGGCTGTGGTTTCAGTTCCCACATCTGGCACTTGGGTTACTATCGCAGTACTGACACTGTAATGCAGCATGAGAGGAGTGCTGCACTTCTGAGGTGCCGTCTTTCAGATGAGACATTAAACCAAGGTCCCATCTGCCTGTATTGGTGGTAGGTCAGGTGGATGTTAAAGATCCCATGGCACTTATCGAAAAGAGTAGGGGGAATTTTATTAAGAGGACTTACAGACAGAAAAGAAAACATACATCATATTTACAATATACATACATCATGATTCTTTACATATTTACAGTCAACCAGCACCTTTAGTTATGCCATAAATTTAAACGATATTAATGCTAGATATAACCATTAACCTTTTTTGTTCAGTCTTTTAAGGTGGTTTAGCCCAATGTTCACAGTTGATCCAAAATAATTTCCTTTTTTCCTCCATATATTTTTTAGTGTCTAACCCCTTCAGTTTCTGCAATGAGATGCCAATATTCCTACCCATCTCAATATATGACACTGTTCTCTGCTGAGTTGCCCACAAACATCGGGATTGCCATATATAATATTTTACAATTGCCAATACTATATACAGTGTTTCAAAATAATACTTCCTCATGCCCCCTTCCAACTGACCATATATCAATGCAGCATAAGATAACTTGGTAAAACATGGCTCATTCCATTCTTTAGCTAGATATGCCCAAAAATCTTTTACATAGTCACATTCTACGAAGAGATGTTTTTGTGTTTCGCACTGTTGAACACATGATTGTCTTAAGCAATACCTATCCTGAACCTGTTTGTGTTTGTTATTGTTTCGAATGCCCAATTTCCCTGTAGACTGAGCCATACTGTATCCCATACAAACTCTGGCATACGCTTAGATTTTAACATGTCAATGTTTAATTGTAAATTATTATCTGGACAATCCCCCAAGGACAGTTTATCTCTATTTTCCTCATTTAATATGTGGGAGTGTAGTTCTTTCCTATTCTTGAGTTGAATCATTTCTTTTGTAATATTCCATTTTATTACATATTTCAACATTTCCACCCCATATTTTGTAAGTCCTGGTACTCTATGTAAAGCCACAGTTTTCTTTAAGGACCAAGCTGTAGAACCTAATTCAATTTCTTGCAAAACTTTTTCTTTCCAAATCTTAAATCCAGGATGCAATGCCCCCCGAGATTGTATGACAAAAATATACTATAGAAAAAGGCAATAGGATTAACCATTCCTAAGCCTCCTTCTTCTGTTTTTCTGTAAGTCACAAGTCACTATCCTCTTTACACGGTTAAGCCTGCTCCCCCACAATGCTTGAAAGAACACACTCTATATTGTTACCCATAATGACGGCGGAGCAGGAAAAACATAATTTATGTACAAAAAGATTGGGATTAACAAGGTTTTTATCAAAATGATTCTCTTTTTTTCCCTATAGCCTGACCCTTCCACCCGTTAACTAAATGTTGTGCTCTCTGTAATTTTGTGTTCCAATTTAGCCTAGCCATGTCTGCACCTCCGTATACTATACCTAATACTGGAATGGTACCCTTGTCAATTTTAATCCCAGAAAAGGACCTATGCTCTGGGACAGGAATAACACCTAATGTTATTCCAGCACTTTTATGAAAGTTTATTTTTGAGCCTGACAAATCAGAAAAAGTCTGGTAATGCTCTAGTAGAATATTTTCATTCATTGAAGGGTCTGTACATAAAATTAAATCATCTGCATAAGCTAAGTTCTTAATTCTGGGTGAAGAAGGACATAGTTCCAACCCTTTAACTCTATCATCTTGTTCTAGTTTCCTTAAAAACACATCAATACAAAACACGTATAATAAGGGACTTAGTGGGCACCCCTGTCTTACACCTCTTTTTGCTTTAATATCTTTACCTATCCATCCATTTATGTTAGGTGTTAAAGTAGTTTGCTTGTATAAGACCTCCACCCATCTAATAAATTCCTCGGGTATGTCATATGCTTTAAGAACTTTGTACATGTATTGCTGTGTTATTTTATCAAAAGCTTTTTCTTGGTCAATTGTTATTATATATCCTTGCAAATTTTGATTCTCAGCTTCATAGAATATGTCTCTTAGTACAATTTAATTATCTGCTTGTTTCCTATTGGGAATTGCACGTCTGACTGGGACTGATCAATTTGTCTGCAACTGACAGTAGTCTATTCATTAATAGTTTACTTAATATTTTAAAGTCCACATTTAATAGGCTAAGTGGCCTCCACTTTGTTTAAATCTTCTATTTCACTGTTTTTAAAGAGTAGAATTAGTGATGCTTCATACATGGATCTTGCTAACATACCTTCTTGTAGCATACTGTTATATACTATCACTAACGCTGGAATTAAATCTTCACAAATAATTTTATAGAATTCTGCCCCTATTCCATCTGGCCCGGGGCAGAACCACTCTTAAGCACTCCTTATTTCCTTTCCCAGTATAGGGGCTATCAACTGGATACTGTCCTTTTTATCAAGTTTAGGTAGATCCTGCAGTACGTCCTCTCCCCCCAATGTCTGTGGTGCTGTTCCAAAAGTTTCTAAAAAATGAGTATTCACCTGCTTTAGCATTTCTTCTGTTGAGGAAGATATCTGTCCAGATTCTAACTTTAATTTATGCAGAAATCTGTGTTCTACTCTATCTTTGGAATCCTTAAAAGGATCCATTAATCCTTTTTTTATGTTGGTACCAAATCTTAATTCTTGTTCCAGGCTTTTGGCTCTATCATATTGTAATATGCACATTTGTTTTTTGATTTCATGAATTTGGTTATCTAAGTTCAATTTTAATGTCTCTGATTTTGAAATCAAGGCCTGCAGTTGAGCCCTTAACTGTAAATATTTCAAATATTTATCATTCATCTTCTCTCGTGTAAGTTTCTGAAACCAATGTTTCCAGGATGCTTTTGTGTCCTCCCACCAGAAGGCAGCACTATCATACATTATGGCCACTGATAACCTAGTCTGCCATTCTTGTTTCCACAGTTTTTGCACTTGTTTGTCTGTTAAGACTGAGCTATTCAGTCTCAATAGGTTTTTCTTGGATCTAGGAGTATCTTTCCAAGTAACTTTTATAGTTATTGACTTATGGTCTAAAAATTCTCTTCCTAACAAGGTAACATTTAAAATAACTAACATTTCAGCAACAAAAACAAAATCGATCCTGGTTGATAATTGTCCCTCAAAAAAAGTGTTTCCACCTGTTTTATATTTTGCTGTATAAGAGGCCTTTAATTTTGCATTATCAACTATTTTATTTAAGGCTGTGGAGTCACAAAACATTTTTTCTGTTTTAAGACCTCTATCCAGTTTCCCCAATCCTCAATTAAAATCTCCAGCCCATAACAGTAATCTGGATGTATGCAAGTATGGTTGTACCTTTTGAAATAAAGCAACTCTGAGAGCTTTAGTCTGGGGTGCGTAGATATTTATTATCCAAAATCTTTCAGAATATAAGGAAATATCTATCATTAAAGCTCTCCCTGGATCAATGTCTACTAATTTAGCTACACTGATATTAGAGTTGTTTATTAAAATTCCTACCCCATCACATCTTTCCTGACCTACTGACCAAAAGGATAATCCCTTTGTCCATTATTTAGAAGCTTGCTGTAGTTCTATATTTGTCTTAAGCAGGGTATCTTGAAGACAAATTACGTCATTTTTTTTCTGTGGCTAAAGAACATAGAACCATAATCATTTTAGCATTGTTTTAATGCTATTTACATTTACTGTTGTTAAAGTAAGGTGTTAAAGGGTCCCTGAAAAAAAAAATACTCAAAAAACTCTACTACATCAAGGAGTTTTACTACATCTCCATCTCCGTGTCCTCTGGGCAAAATGTGTATCCCCCCATCTTCTATTTCTGAGGTTACTTCTGTGGTGCCTGTGTTTGTAGATGAAGTGTCTGACATTTCTCCCTCAGTAACCTCGTCAGATTTTTCTGAAACTAGAGCCTCATATCTATTCCCTTTCCTCCATGCACTCAAACTACAGACCTATCTCCATCCTCCCTCCATTGTCTAAGGCCCTGGAGTGCATCACCTCAGATCAATTAGTCAAGTACCTGGAAAAATACAACATCCAGTGTCCTGAGCAACATGGTTTCCGAAAAGAGCACAGATCCACCACTGCACTATTAGAATTCACAGGCTTCATCCATACCACACTTGATCAAGGAAACTGTGTAGGAGCAGTATTCATCGACCTTACGAAAGCCTTTGATACTGTGAACCACCCACTTCTACTCAAGCAATTATCAAACATTGGGCTCTCCAATGAAGCACTGCTCTGGTTTTCAAGCTACCTTGGGGAGAGGGTCCAGCAGGTTAGGATTGCTGGTATTACCTCGGAAGAAAAGCCAGTCCTTTCAGGGGTCCCACAGGAGTCCATCCTTGGGCCACTACTCTTCAGCCTCTTCCTCAATGACCTTCCCAGTGTCTGCCACCAGAAATTACTGCTCTACGCCGATGACGTAGTCATGTTCACCAACCACCAAAATGCAGAGCTCCTCGAGAAACAATTACAGCTTGAATTCATGCGCATCGAAGAATGGTTCAAGTCACACAAACTGGTCATGAACTACAGCAAAACAAAGGTTATGAACTTCTACAATGCCAGGAGCAAGTACAAATCCTGTGACCTCACCATCCTAAACCAAACAGGGACCTTACTTGAACACGTTCCTGATTTTAAATACCTAGGTGTCACATTGGACAGCTCACTGTCCTACCATTGGCACATAGATTCTGTCACCAAAGCCACCAACATCCGTATAGGCCTGCTCTAAAGGCACAAACATCGCATGACTCCTGACACTCTCCGGTTGGCTATCAACAGCTCTGTCACCTTCATCATCGATTACGGGCTAGCAATTAATGGCTCTGCCTCCGACTCTGCCCTCCACAGAATTACAGTTGCACTCAACAAAGCATTCAGGCTGCTAACTGGGGCTGATCAACTTACACACACTTGTGAGCTGTATACTCGGGCAGGATGGCTACCTCTCATCAGCCGGATACAGTATCAAACCTGCCTCTTAGCCAAAAAATTCCTCCTCTGGGTCATGCCCCTGGGCATTGAAAAGCTACTTATTGACCACCACAGCACCCAGAGAACTAGAAGTTCACAGCAACTAACCTTCCTTGCCTCCAGATGCCGGACTACCATGGGCCAGAGGACCTTTGCCCACAGAGCACTACAGTGATACAATACTCTCAACAAAGAAACTCTTACTGCTGCTGCTCTTGGCCCTCTTAAGAGACAACTCCAACTTCATCTAATTTCAACTAGTCATTGTGACTGCCTTGCCTAATCAAGGGCCCACCGTTCACTGCCCTCCTCTTCAGTCTTGAAAGCTATCTCTCCCCGCCTTGCCTCCTTCTACCTGCCTACCCCCTTTCCCCTCTCCTTTCCTCCCCCGGGGCATTTCCTGACTTCTATCCCTCCTCTCCCTCCCCTTTAGAGCTCTTACCCTCACCCTCTACCCTCCGACAATGGTCTTCCTGCCTGCATACCCCCTTCCCTCTCACCTGCAGTGCTTATTTCCAAGATTGCCCTTGGCTGGTTATGTCATGCTACCTAACATTTGGCACATTTTGAATTACTGGAATTTCCTAAGCCTCAGTCTCTTACTTCTTGTTATTGTGTAACTATGTATTATTATGTTGACCTTTGTATGTATGTATGTATGTATGTATAACCCCCATTCCTTCCTTGTGGAACCTTTGTAAATGAGCAGTTCCTGCTCAAAGGTATTTGTAATCCTAGATTTCAATAAAATAAAAAATAAAAATAAAAATGTATTTTTCATGGCATCTTTCCCTACTTCCTCTTCCAGGTTTTTATTTTTGAGTATTTTACCTGACCTATTTCATTTGGCAGCTGCTTTCCTATGTTTTGTCTCCTGGCTGGGTGGTGGGGATGGGGGCATGCTCTTCACCTCTATTTTTTCTATTCCCTCAGGACTTTCAGTTTCTGCAGCAGCCTGCATCTCAGAGTGGTTATCAGTGTCAGGGGTAGGATTTTTAACTGTTTTATGAGATTCCTCCACTATCCCTGGTTGGAAGTTAACACTAGTAGGTGAGGGGTCTTGCGCTATGGATTCTTTATTTGCTGCAGTGGCAATTTTTGGGGCTTGTAACTGCTGTGCTCTGTTAATGAGGCCATCTTGCGCGGGACAATCTTCATGATTATGGGAGGCCCAAGGGCACTTCCCATAACCATGTCATGTGTTTTCACATAAATTGCACTTAAAAAGGTTAATGCATGTGGAAGAAGTATGCCCATAGTCTAGACAATGACTACATCTCGGGGTATCACAGGCTGTACTTAAATGGGTACAAGAACTGCATTTAAAGCATGATTTGGGTTGCCTCATGTAAAATAGAACTCCTCTGCCTCTCCCCAGATAAAAAGAACTTGGCAAGTGTACTGGTCCATTATTTGCAGAGTACAGTTTAACCTTTATTTTCCAGCCCCCATTCCATATTTGCTCACTGTCTAAAATGGGGGCTGGCTTCTCTAACACCTCACATCTTTGTCTTAACCATAAACGTATGTCCTCTACATGGACTCCCTCATTACAAAACATAATAGTGATGTATTTTACAGCTGGTTTTGTAAGAGGGACAACCATGTAGGGGATCCATAAATGATTATTCTTCAGTGTCTGGTATTGAGACCAGAATCTGTCTAGACTAGAGACAGTTTTGAAACTAACATCAAAGTTCCCATTTCCTAGGTGAATTAATGCAAAAATTTCTGATGAAAAAAATGCATTGTTCCCTTCAGTAATTGCTTAGCAACATAGATCCTATCAGGAGGGTCTTCCAGGCCTCCCTTGAAAATTAGCCTGACAGCATTTTTTCTTGGGGCTGGCTCCCCTTTGTTTTGGAACAAGTCAGACAGTTTAAACATGGAGTCCAACCAAGCCCTTTTATTAGGATCCTGTAGAATATGTTCTGCTGGACCAAATCTAGGTGAAGGTTCATATGTCTGAACTATAGCGTTAGTCACTTGTGCTGTAAAATTTTCATTTTTCTCAATGTTGGGGCCCATATCCTTTGCAGAGGTATCCATTTCCATGTTTAAAGGTGTGCTAGCATTATTCTGGTCATTAGAAGTAGAAGCTTCACATTGTAAAGTCTCAGCATGATATTTCTGCACTGTTTTATCTTCAGAATCTGGTTTCCAGACTCCTGATGAACTTTGCAACCACCCTGCAACTTCTAGCGCACCAGCAGGGGACCAGTTTTGCTGTAGTGTTACTAATTCCTCATTTCTTACATTTTTCTGCAGTGGTGAATGTGTCTTGTTTACCGCACTTGTATCCAACAGTTCTGAACACATTGGGGCTTCCTTCACTGAAGCGGTTTTATTTTTGAATGCTCCTTGAATATTTGAAAGTCCCAACCTATGTCTTGTTGGAAGAGAAGGCTTTACTTGCTCTTGGCACACAGTACTTTGTTGTTTGCAACTGCCAGCCAGAGAGGTTTCCTGTTTTTTGGGGATAGCTTCTGTTACCATAGTAGTAGTACTTTTTGCCATGTTACCACTCAGCTGAGATGCTGGTAAGTCACTGAGTGTTCCTGTCGGAGAGCTGTCTTGCAAGTTTGATAGCTCTCTCTGTAGTGCTTCTCTTTTTACTTTACATTGCTCCTCTGTTACTAATAGCTTTTTTACCAGTCTTTCTTTGTCAGTTACATTCATACTATTAACAGATAAAGGAGACAATACCTGAGCTTTGCTTTCAGCATTTTCCACAATTTGGGACCAGTCCATATCTTCATCGAAAAAGCATACTGGTGTATCATCATCTTCTTCAGGCAGCACATTCACATCGTTGTGTTCCTCTGGAGATGCAGATGCAAAAACAACCTCTATCTCTTCTGTTTGCAGTCCTCCTCCTCCTCCTGGATCCATCTGGGCGGCCATCTTGTCAGCTATGTTTCCCCCACTGCCACATCTGCACTTCCTCCTCCTCCTCTGCAGTCTGGCTCCAAACTGAGCTCCTCTACTCTGCAGGAAGTCAAGCCCCCTGCAGGCAGAGTAGAGGAATTTTCCCTGTTTCGTGGCCAAATTTCCCTCATTCACTAAAAAAAAAAAACCAACAGCTTAATCTGGTTCAAAGTCAGTTGGCATTCATCTGTATCCCCCTCCCCCGGGTCATGCCTGAAAATAGGCAGGATTTATCTAGTGCACTAACCCGGTCAACAAAAACTAAATAAAAATAAAAATAAATAAATGAACAACAGCCTCTAGGCTGTCTTTGCCACTCAAACTGCTGTTACCTAGTTATAATTAATAATATTTCAGGGTACCATTCCCCTATTAGGATTTTCCTGTGGCTTTCTGAAAATGGGCAGAATCACCTACTGCAAATTCTTACTTACTCAGCAGTGTTGAATCGGAGCCTATGCTTGCATGCCATATCAAAAGATGGGGAGGTTGGATATTATGGCAGTCATCTAGGGAGTGGAACCAGACAGGGGCAACAGGGCAAGAGCTATCAGATGGGTAGGGGTATCTTAATTATGTTTTACTTATGATTTTAGTTTTAACTTTCAATTTTAACCTTATTTTTTCCTTGTACCATCTTTGGTGCTGTTCTTGGCATGGATCTCAAGGAAGGGATTCATTTTTTAGGACTGCAGTGAGTGTAGCCCTGCAGCACTTTTATGATCACTGAGAAAGGGGACCTTTCTTCCGTCCTTACAACATGTTGGATTGCATCATAATGGCCTCTGTCACCATAAACCAGTCCACCCATGTAGTCCCTAAGGACCACAGCACTGCACTATTTCATGTGCCCACAGTTTTTCTGAATCCCCCTTCCCTTGCACTGCCCAAGAAAGGGCTGTCCTACCCTTCCTAGAGCTCCAGCTCACTCCCAGTTGCAACGTAGCTACCCCACCTGAGTTCAATTTACAATTCAAGGGATCCAGCGGAGCTTTGATTTGGCTGAGCAGGCACATAAGAGAGCTGACGTCTCTCCTTCCTGACTTGTTTATTCTTCCTCCATAGCTTCTTAGAGTAAAGACTAGAGAAGAGCTCTTGTACTGAGGTGCTATATTTCCAATGCCGCTTGTCACTTAAAAGAAAAAATCATTGTAGGCCTTTCTAAACTTTAAAGCAGGAGTACAACTTTTATTACCCTTTGCAAAATAAATTGATGTTTAATGTGTCCTGAGAGGTGAGTGGTAAGCTTTGTCAGAAGCAGCCTTCAATACTGGGATAATCAACCACAGTACAAAAGTATATAGCTTGAGAAACAAAGCACATTTATTAAAGTTCAGATAAAGCAGTTAGAATTAGGGTCACACAGGTGCACTTTACCAAGCCCCATACATTAACACTAAAATAATGCACACCAAGGGCTTGACTGCATCTGCCAAATGATTAGAAGTCCCTTGCAGAGAATTTCAAGAGCTTAAATTGGGAAATGCAAAACCTCCCTGCAAAAGTTTGAAGATGTAAACGAGAAGTGCGAAGCAGTTGTCGTAGTTTTCAACATGACCTCTGAAGGCTTTGAAACTTAGCTGCAACTTAATCAGAAGATGTTTATAGACTTTTCAACTTAGAAGATGATGATCATTACTGTACATTGTAAGCACAGGAATAGTAAAGTAGCTAACCAGGTCCTTTAAAAACAGCAGGGCAGTGTATCCCTATAGTTCATAGAAAGATCAGGGAAATCATAACTGAGAGCAACCCTTATCCCAAATAGACATAATAAGGGAAGCTAACATTGCACAGTCATAGGTCTTCCAACCCAGCAGGTATAAATAAGGCAATTCAGGTCAGTGCACCCCTGTTCATTGACACCTCGATGGCAAAACACAAAAAAAGACTATTACGGCGACAGTCACTGTAATGGTCCTTTTTTTTGTTTTGCTTTCCGCCAGTATTCCACGCCCCAGACCAACTCTGACCTGGAGTTGATAATCCTAAAGTCTGGGGGGGTGCGGGGGCACAGAAGACACTCGCTGCATGGGCAACACAATATTGATGTCAGTACTGTGCCGTTGCTGTGGGGAGGTCAGCATTTTCACTGTTGACCTCCCTTGGTGCTTTCAATTCAGGTACCTGAAGTGGTAGGTGCTTTATGATTCTGCACTTTAGCAGAGGTAGATTCTGATTTTTTTTTCCCCTTGTTGTGTCACTTCTTTTTAGGGGGTTCAGTCATTTTTTGAGAGGCGCTAGCAACCACGTTTGCCCAAGAAACATCCATGGCAGTGACATCCATGCCAAATGAATCCTCTATGGAAGATCTTTGATCCTGTGGAGAGCACTGTGATTCTGGTTCAGACTCATATAGGGGACCATATATGTACTCTAGAGGACTAGAAGAAATAACTTCAGTCAGAAGAGCTGTAGTTAGGGTCAAGGTATTTCTTTTTTGTGTACTGCAACAATGCATTTTACTGTGCATCGATTGCATAGCAGATTTTTCCTGTAGGCGTGAAGACTGCCTTTTTACTGGATTGTTAGAAGGAGTATCAGTGTCTTTTAGATTGGACTCAGGAGAAGAAAAATAGGTTCTATCAGCAATATTAGGGTTTGCAGCATCAGTACAGTTGATTGAGCAGAAGATACTGTATGTTGTTTCTTGCTTCCAAAGGATTTTTTGGCCAGTTGCTTCTTTCAGAAAGTAGTTAAAGCATCTGGAGAGTTAAAATCTCTGAATGTATTATTGTAAAACACATGCATTATCACTGGGTACCGTAAGGCAAATTTCAGTCCTAATTGATGCATGCTGCGTTTACATGCGATAAAGGCAAATCTTTTATTAGAAACTTCTCCTGAGAAGTCTCTGTAGATATAAAAGATATACAGTAGTCTAGTCCCCATTCTATGCTTCACCTTCTGGACTTCCAAGCTCATTTGCCTAATCCAATAAATGGCCAGTGACTGTGACAATAAAAAGGCACACTTCCTCCTCAAATGCACAAACACAGTCTGTGCAGAACCCGACGTCTTAATCCCTGTAAAACAAATCTTATAACAAATACAATGGAGCTCAGAGCTGTCGGATTTTCTTTTGTCTGTTTGTTTTTGGTTGTCTTGTTTATTTGTTTGAAAACCTTATTGATCAATGACCACAGGACTGGATTAAAAAAAGTGGCATTTTATGGCAAGCATGCCACCAACTACAGGATAGGTAGAGGTATAGACTTCAGCAGACATTTTTAAGAAAACTCATTTGAGGTATATTTTAAAGGGTGCTATTTCTAATATACTAATGGATCAAAGTCAGTATAGAAACATCTCTTCAAAGAAAGTTTTTTTTTTCAGAACCCCCATCCCCCTTTCTGCTATTGCTCATACCCTATTGCTAGTGCCTGTAGGTCTGGTCCTGAGAAAGGTGTCAACCTCTCTCTGTGGTACCAGCCTTACATGGGAAACAATCATAATGCTTCTGAAAATGGCATTACTGGGGTGTGTGATCTGATCTCCTTGAATACTAAAGCCCCCTCCACCATCTGGGCACAGCAGAGAGATGTGGTCAAAGTTCACCTGTCCTTCTGCCAGTTTTTTAAAATTTAAACAAATATTTTCTTGTTTATAAGACACCATGCCACTGTGTAATAAAGGCTTTCAGTATCTCAGGACTGTAAGTGCCACAGCACAACTGCAAGTTCATGATTTCTAGGCCAGTTTCTAATTGGTTGTCATGTTACAGAAGTTTCTTGGAGGCCGAGCATGGTACATAATGAATGGTTGGTTTATTGTTACATTCATTCATTCCTTTTTTTTATTGCAGTTTGTTTCTTTCTCCTTGCCCCGGGTGGCATACCTTCCAGCCAGATCCCCAGCCCTGTCCCCTGCTCGTGGGTTACCTTCCGCTGTCCTCCATGGCTTGCCCCCCATGGTGGAGTGACGGGGATCCCTCAACCCACCGGAACAGATCCAGTGTGGAGGTTACTGCTATTCATGGGAGAGGGGCCTGTGGGGATTAGCTGTCATCATGCCATGCCCAGGACTTACTTTTTTCCCCTTTCTTCCTTTAAGAGATGAGGTGTGCAGTGATGCCCTATGGAGAGAGCACTCACGTGTGTATGCACTCTCCTCCAAGAGTCTGCCTCCTCACCTCCCCCTTTCTAAGTGTCAGTGTGCTGTCCCCCAGCTGCCACTAGGGGCAGTCAACACTGACTGCTGGTAACCCCCCTTCCCAGAGAGGGAGAGCAGTCCCACAGACGCTCAGTACTTTTCCTCCCCTGCCAATCCTTGGCTGCCCATGCTCATTCCTGAAAACGGGTCACCTGCATAGCACAAGGTCAGGCATCCATCGCCTCAGCCCTCAGTGCCACCAGGCTTGCATGGCATTCATTCCTTTCTTTAATGTGGTTTAAACTAATGTCAACATTTAAATGAATACATACTTGTTGCCATCAAATACTAAGCTGACTACCAGACTGAAGGTGTGAATTTGATCAATTACTCAAATTATTAAAGGCAGTTAAACCCTATATCGTCTGTTGTATTGTATCAATAATTATACTGGATAAAGTTTCTGTTTAACAGTGATCATTCAAAAAATGGAAGAGAAAGACACACACACACACTTGTCCCTGCCCCCCTTACTAAGTAAATTGCCTTTATGGCTTGTGAGATCTACTGGATAAAATATGCTTTTAGTAACAATTGCTCATAAACATAAATGCTCATTAAATCATTCAATAACTTCTTCTTTCTCAGCTCCCTCTCCTTCATGTCTCTACTGTTTAAAAAAATTGTTAAGAACCTTCATGAGATTTCCTGTATGGGGGTCCAAAAACATCCCACAATCCCTCACCATAATTATAGTCCATGCATTTGACTTACTATACTGCATTTGCAGCACCCATTTCTCTGACCTCCCATATTGTTATGGCACGGAGGATCTGATAGATACAGTGCAAGTTGATTTGTTACTTAACTGTTTGTAAGAGTTATAAATGAAGTTAGTAGTGAATGCTCCAAACGTGGGAGTTTATGGGAATTCTTATATAATGTATTCTGTCTACCTCTTCTTCATAACTTAACTGTACTGGAAATTTATTTAAGACACTTCATGGTAATTCTTGTATGGGAGTCAAAAAACATCACACAATCCCTCATGGTTCATTGTATGAATTGAACATATTGCTTTTTATCCTGCAGTTTGCAGCACCTGTTTCTAAACTCCCCACTATTACAACATAAAGGATCCGGATAATATAGTGTAAGCTAATTTGTTACATAACTTTTTAAAAAACATATAAATGTCCTACTTAAAATATGACTGCTGACTTTAAAAAGTTAGATGGACCTTTTTCCTGATGCTGCTTTAGCACCTCATATTTTACATTCTTGGTAAAGCTACAGGTGAATGATTTAAATTTCTTTATTAGTTTCAGCAATGTGGCATATTTCTGATGCTTCAACTTCAGTTTTCTTGTTTGCCAAACTGTGCACCCCCCCATCACCTACCCACCTTGCTGCCTGTCTGTACTATATACATATTATGAGGTCCTGTGAAATCTTCACCACTGCTGCTGCTATATAGGGACATATACATTATGTCACTTATGGTACTGGAGATGGTTGAAAGAAACCTGGGAAAATCAATAGACCATACACAGTGTGGGGGTAGTGGGAATGAGTATAGCCTGCAAACTCTGAATACAGAGGGCAGTTTTCAAAAACATACATATCCAATAAAATGTTTAAATTGAACAATTCATTAAGAGTTCTACCCCCATTTGTAATCTACACTAATATACCCCTGCACCAAAGTTTATTTTCATTAGTAATGCATTGAGTTGGCGGCCCCTCGTAATGTTGAGCTGCATGAAATGGCTTTAAAACAGAAGGGTTTTAATTCATTTATCTCATGTATAAAAATTAATAAAAACCCCAAAAATTAAGTTATACTTGCTGTTCTCATAATGGCTGCATAGTCCTTGCATTTCCTACAGCTGTACTTGTATGTGGTGGACTTTGATGCCATGAACAGTTACTGAAATACTGGTGTACTTGATAAAAAATTATGGAAACAGCGGTACAAAATATCAAGTTCAAGCACTCTGAAAGGTGGCAGTTTGGCAGCAGCATACCCTCTGGATAGTTTTCATAATACATCCTTTATTATATCATCTGTTTTGGAACTTTAAGGAAGTAGGTTGGCAGAGGATGCAGATTGCAGTGGGCGGGAGGGGTTGGTGGAGAAGACTAGTAGTGAGGTCGTCAGTCTGGGCACAGACAGGAGGATGCAGAAATATAAGGTGTTTTGTAGATTTTTTAAACACCAGAAACTGGGAAGAGGGCATTTTCTTTATAAGCAGTACATTGGGAACACTATAATTAAGATATGCAAATATTTTCCTGTTTGTTATGCAATGTTTGTTGCCCCCACACACACACACACACAAAGAAAAAAAATCAGTTTTGTTCTAATTGCAAGGAATGGGTCACAGGAAACTGGTTCCATCCCACTACAGACTTGGAGGGAGTGTGGAGTTTAGAAATTGAAGGAGTTAAACAAAATTACTATCTGAAGACAGTTTGAGTTTCCCCCACTTGAATTCAGTTTATTACATTCAATGGTTAATTAGGCACCTGAGATGAGAAAACATAACCAAGGTGACCACAAAACTATCCCTCACTAATATCTCTGGATGCTATGTCCCAGAGTGTTCACTGGGACATACTTCAGAATGAAATGCAAGGAGTCCTAACACCTGCCCTGATGCTTTCCTGCTACTTCTATCTGTTACTGCTATCTTCTGTTATATGTATTACATTTCTGGAAAACAAAATTCTTAACTGATGGAAAAAAAACCAAAACATGCATTATACAGAGTAACACATTGGTTCCAGGAACAAAACAAACCATTACAATATGAGACAGGCTATTGTAGGGAATATGGTGTAAGGCACCAGAAAGATGTTCAGAGCACTGGCTGAATGGGTTACCAGGAAACCTCAGGTTCCAGTCCCATCACTGCCACTGGGGTTGGTTCATAGTCTGACCATCCTTGGAGAAGTGAACAGCTCCCCTGAACATCTGATCCTCCCAGCTGTAATTAATGAGTAGAAGCAGGACCCACTGAAAACATATATTGCATATGCAGCTGGACTATCCTAGGGTTATAGGTGACAAAACAGATCAAAATTGTTGTTCTACAGAATGTGGGAGAATAAAATATCCACTCTATAATACACATAATTATGGGTTTAAATTCATGTTAGGTGACTTCATGACTTATATTTATTGAGTAAATGTCAACAATCCAACACATTTAAAAAACCAAAAAAATGCATCCCACTTTTGTAGCTGGCTGGTTCTGTGAACTCATTGTGCTTTGGCCACCCTGATAAGCTGTCAGGACTGAGCACTAAAACCTGAACCAAAATCTGCAGAAAATCAATCAGGGAAGGAAATTATATATTACCTATAAAAAATCCTGAAATGTGTGTGTCCCAGTACCAAAGTGAAACAAATCATAGCAATGATAGAAAACAGATCTGACATCAGATTAGTTGGAATCCATTTGGCAAGGTTTGCATACTCACACCCACCTGTGCATGGAAAATGGAGCAATTCACAATGTTCCCTTTTTAATGGCTTTATTTATTCCAATAATCCACATTGCCCTGCCCCCCCCCCCCATGGCTGACTACCTGCTCATGTGAGCTGGGCACCTTGGTGGGGGGGATACATCAATAATTTACATCAGTCAATTACACAAATGCAGAAACTGTAAAATTTACTGATGCTTATGGAAGATAATAGTCCTGATAATATTTATTTAAACTTTTGCTCATCTGAAGGAAAGCCTCATTTAGGTAAACCACCTAAACCACAAGATGTTCGTGGGGGGTAGTTACAGCTGACAGTTACTCAAAAATGTGTTTAATGCCATTACAACAGACTAAAACAGGCAACAAATTATACAAAAGATGAAACTAGAGCAACCCAACAGATCTGTTGCAGTCACCTTATAAACATTTGCAGTTATAAAAATGTATAGAATGAATGATCCCACTCCTTTCCATTTTGCCTTCACTCTTCCCATGCCTGTATCCCTCTCTCTTGCAGTACCCCTCTCTCTCTCTCTCTCTCTCTCTCTCTCCCCCACCCTTCCCTCTTTTTGGCATCTCTGTCACTCTCCCCCTCCCTTAGTATACCCTGCTTCAGATGACTGCCTTCATATTCCTGTTACATGTGTATACTTGCAACTTAAATGCAGAATCATTTAAAAACGAGCAATTAAGATGTCAGAGAATAATCAGCTTACTGTGGGATCGGAGATTGGAGCTGTTATGTCAATGACAGACAGAGCAACTTTAATAAAAACACAGTCTAAACAACTGGTTGTCATCTCCTTCTTCACCTTCTGTGTTGCTATAGTTCTGCTTTACGGCAGGAACAACTGAACTGATTTACTAATCCTGGGTTTCCTTGCTTCTATATTCTGTTAGTTGCAATTACTGAAAATTGCTTTCTCCTCCCCTTCATCCCTACACCCTTTGTATTTATTGTTGTATATCTGTACTGTATAAATATTATGGACATGTGTGATTCCCAATTACTACCACCACTGCCTGAGGGACACTTGCATTGACTTAAGTTGTCCCAGGACTGGTTAGAAGAATTACTGGACACCAAAAATACAATAACAGACAAAAAAGAAAAGAAAAAAAAACTGAGAAGGAAGACAGGAGCAAGAACACAGAAGCAAGGACACTAGGAATTGATAGCATTGGTAAAATTAGAAGAAATCACAAACTGTCACCTTTTACTTACAAGATCACAGTTCTGTAAACAAACTATAAAAGCTGTAGTCAGTATGAAGTGTGTGCCTGTCCCTCGTATTACAGCATACAGTAATGGTGTGCTGAGCTCTTCTAGCCCTTGGGGGGATATAGAACCTAATCCAGGTCCCTACTCCTCTAATCTCACCCTCAGCAACCCCTTGTGG
This sequence comes from Neoceratodus forsteri, assembly GCA_016271365.2. NCBI lineage: Eukaryota > Metazoa > Chordata > Ceratodontiformes > Ceratodontidae > Neoceratodus > Neoceratodus forsteri. Next base: position 1,178,872,894 of record CM028131.1, read on the forward strand.
GCTGACTCCAAAGGGCTCAAACTTGCTCACATGAACATTGGCAGTCTAAGGCACAAATTCCATGATCTCGAGACATGGGCTGCACTCTATAATACTGATGTACTAGCCGTGACTGAAACCTGGCTCAAACCACAAATCCTCCCCCACGAAGTGGACCTAGTGGGCTATCTTACCTTCAGAAAGGATAGGGTGGGGAAAAATGGAGGAGGGGTTATTATTCATGTCAGCATGAGGAGCGGTTATTATTTATGTCAGCACTGCCCTGTAAGCCTTGCAGCTAGACTACCCCCCTCTACATGGATTCCTAGCTGAAACACTATTTGTAAAAATCCTCCTTGGTAACACCAAGCCCCTCACCATAGGGTGTGTCTACCTCCCACCCCAAACTGCAGCCTCCCCCTTGGAATTCCTAACAAATCACTTTGAGAAGTACTCCATGGGGGAGGCCATACTTCTCAGGGATTTCAATCTCCACTGGCCATCCCTAGTCTCCTCCTCTACCAAGAACCCAATACTTGGCTCTCCATTTACACAGGTCATTGACCTCCCCACAAGACATAACCCTAAGACTGGTAACCACTCTCTCATTGACTGGGTCCTCGTCTCCTGCCTGGAATGTATTCTGTCGGCCGGGATTATGTCTGACTCCTTGAGCGACCACTTGCCTATCTTTTGCACCTGGTCCAACAAGCCTCCAAAAATTACCAATAAGGTCATTGAAGCAAGAAACTATAGTGAGTTTTCACCAGTCGATTTCTGCTCCGACCTGAGGAAACTCGACTGGGCCCCCATCGTCTCCCTCCCTACACTTGACGAGGCACTTGAATGTTTCACCCAGGCTTTCTTGTCTGCATCTAATATGCACGCGCCAATAAAAAAGCTCAGGGAACAGGGAAAATGCCATAAATGGTTGAGCCCGAGCCTCAAGCATTCCATGCTCCTCCGGGACAGAGCATGGGGCACCTACAAATCCCCTGTTAACTCATCAGACAGGGAGAAGTACAGAGAGCTGAGAAATCAGTGTAAAAAATCCCCAAAACAGGCTAAATCTCAGTACCTAAAAGACCTCCAAACAAGTCACCTACGTGACCCCAGAAACTTCTGGGGCCACATAAACTTACTCCTCAAGGGTTCCACAAGCAGTCAAACTGACTCCATCCTGGTAGGGGACTCACTGATCAATGTTCCATCTGTAGTTGCTGAGGCCTTCTGTGCCTCCTTCTCTAGCCCAAATGGGCCCCCTCTCCCTGTTCTCCCCAGGTCTGCCCTTTACTCTAGAGATGTATGGGTGCACCCAAGGCCTCAATTCCACCTGAAGCTGGTCAATCAGTCTGAGGTACTACCTCTCCTACACAAAATTAACCCCACTTCCTCCCCAGGCCATGACCAGCTTGAACCTCGCCTGCTGAGGGCTGCTGCCCCGGCTATCACCCTTCTTGTCACCCTCCTCAAAAATAGGTCGCTTCTTGAAGGAATAGTCCCAACAATGTGGAAGGTAGCGACCATCATCCCTATCCACAAAAGTGGGTTCCAAGACAAATTGGGAAACTACAGACCAATCTCCCTTCTCAGCCCCCTTGGGAAAATACAGGAAAGACTAGTTTCTAACCAGCTACAGGACTATCTAGAGCAGCACCTTCTCATGGCTGATGTGCAGCATGGTTTCAGGAAGGACCACAGTACTGACACTGTGCTCATCCAGCTCACAGCAGACATCCTTGCTGCTATGGACCAAGGCTCCCCAATGGGCACCCTCTTCACTGACCTATTCAAGGCCTTTGACCTTGTCAACCATAATCTCCTTCTCTACAAACTCCTACTCCTAGGACTGGATGACCACTCGCTTTCATGGTTCGAGAGCTACCTGAATGACTGTACCCAAAAAGTCCACTGTAGGGGTACCCAGTCTGGACCTAGACCTGCTACCTCTGGGGTACCTCAGGGCTCTATCCTGGGTCTCCTGCTCTTTTCACTCTTCCTCAATAATATTGAGGGCAACTGCACACTCAGCAAAATCATTCTGTACATGGATGACACTGTCATATACTGTAGTGACCCACAACCTAGTGTCATCTCCACCAAACTGCAGGACAGTCTCTCAACTCTTGAGGTCTGGTTCTCCTCAAACTCTCTGAAGCTCAAGGAAGAAAAAAACAAAGCCGTACTGTTTGGTTCTAGATGTCTGGGCTCTGACAGAAGTGAGCTGCTTCAGATCAGCACAATCCAAGGAAAAAGAGTTGAGGTCATGACCAGTTTCAAATACCTTGGGGTCCATCTTGACCAAGAGATGACCTACAGACCCCATATCGACTCCATAACCTGGTCCATCCACCAAAGGCTTGGCCTCCTCTACCGCCTGGGAAACTCCCTTTCCTGTGTTGCACGACGAGCATTTTCCTGCTGCAATCTCCTCCCCTTCATCCTATATGGTGCTCCTCTATTGCAGTTCCTCCATGAAATGGAACTCAATAAACTTACCGTACTCTACAACCAAGTGGCTCGCTTCGCCACAAACTCATCCCCTAGGAAGCATCACTGAGAGGCACTTAAGGACCTGAACTGGTCCATTCTGTGGCACAAACTAGCCTACCCCACTGCCTGCCTTGCCTTCAAATTCTCTACCCTTGGTTCCCATCCCCACCTTAGTGGACTACTCACCCCCAATGTACAATGCCGAACCCTGCGATCCTCTGAAAATCACCCCCTAGACATCCCGAGGATATGCTCCAACCAAGGCAAGCGCTCCTTCAAATATGCTGCCTCCTACCTATGGAATTCCCTCACAGGTAGCTTGATTGACTCACCTACCCTTACCCAGTTTAAGACTGGACTCAAAGTATATCTCCTCGAACTCAGCCTCTGTGGCTGCAACTGTTAGCTCCCTAGTCCAGGTCTCATTTCCGTCACTCTGCCTTAAATCCTCCTTCATCCCTGATGAATCTCCTAAACAAGGATGTCAATTATACTGTTGTTGTCTCAATTCCCTACTAATTGGAGTAAAACTTGATGTCATGTATTGCTTATAAGAGCCTGAATGCAAACCTGTTGTTACCCCTGTAAACTGTTGCTGATGTATATTTGTGTACCTATTGTAACTACTGTAAATAATGCTATTATGTGTCTTTTTCTGTAACTAATTCCGGGTCGCCCCTGAAAAAGGGACCTCTGGTCTCAGTGGGCTTACCCGGTTACCAAAATCTAAGCAAATAAATAAAAATTCACCTCAGCTTTTCTTCCAAACACAACACCCATCCATGCATTTTGTCAACCAATATGTCATACTGTCATCCACAACCACATCTTATGTACACAAAAGCCAGTACCTTGTGATGAGTACTGTCAGTCTGCATCAGTGGGTTCAGGTTTTTTATTGATTATACATTAGAAACCTGTAAAAAGGCTTTCAAGAAATTGATTAAATTCAGCCACCCATTGGAGAATGCAGAGCTGTAAGACAGGCATGGACACTGTGAGAGCCTACCTGGACTTTTTAGACATCCTTCCCATTTTTTCAAATGTCTGCATGCAAAGTTGATTACAAATCTGACAAAAGGCACTAGACTATATAATGAAATAAAGTCTCAATTCCACTACATTTTTTATTTCTGATCAAATTCGGACACTTCTGAGCACAAAGTAGCACTACAGCCTAGCAATCCATACCTATTTGAGCTTTTATCCCGTAAAAGCAGCCGCACCAAGGAGATCGAGGTTCTGTCAGATTTTAATAAACTTTATAAGATGACATTTCAGTAAGTATCAAATAGAGGACAACAGCAAGGATTATCTCTCAAACTGCTCCTGCCAATCCTTTGGTTACATTACAAACAGGTGTAATGTTTGATGAGCCATCTGATTAATGGCACACCAAGCTGAGCTGTCTCCTGGGAAACAGATGGAGACCACCCTTCAGTACAAGCTATAATTCTAGTTCAACCCATAGCACAATTACATAGGTCACACTATCCTCATTTAACTCTTCCTTGCAAAAAAACTTTGTTAATGGAATAACATTCACAAGACAGTTTTTTTTAACCAGGAGAGACACACTAAGCTGAAAGCTTGTTTATAGGAGAGACCTGGGACTACAAGGAAGTTCAGTGACTCGCTCAGGGTCACATAGTATGCAAGTGGGGGCTGTGGGATTCAAACCTAGTTATCCAGCTTTGCAGCTCAGACACTTAAACCACTGCACTATATTGCCTCAATTTAATCTGCTGGCAACCGAAAACAGTAAAAAATAGTAATGAAGCACTGGTTAGTACTTTCAGTGGACAAGGAACCTGACAAAATATCTGCCCTACCACAATGCATCATGTTTGCAAGGGCCACCATTTGCAGCTTTTTTTTTGTTTCCTTTTCTTAATACTTTGAATGGCAGAGTCAGGTCAGTGAGGTCACTACTGTGCCTGGAGTCAAAACAGGAGACAATCTGGTTTGGGTAGTAACAATAAAACCCAATAAAACAGTAAACTTGGATAACTTTTGAACAGATGACTATTTTTTTTTACCAAATCTTCAAAAGGCACATCTGTGAACCAATACCTGTACAACCTGCAGATTTCAGAAGACAGCTCCACACAATTTCTGAGAAACAGCATATTAAAGAATTCACACAAAAATGGTAATTTTCATATTTTTTGACACTCAGCATCTCTGCATCTGCATAACCAACCAGGACGAAACTTAACACATCAGGAGATCATTAGTCCCCGACAGTGCATGCAAAATGTCCTGCACATTGATCAAATGGTTGCAAATTTATTAAAGTGCAAATTTGAGGTTTTACATAGCAGTAACAACTGAACCTTAATTATAGTGGTGCTCCCTTTGTACCTCCAGAACAATACCCTTTAATCCTTTACCTTTCCTTCCCTTACAAACATACAAAATTTGCCAGCAGATAAAGGCCTGGAGGTCTATCAAATCTACTCGAATGTGCAGCTAGCACCCCTTACTCTGCAGCTGCCCCTCCATTCCACCCTTCCCCTTCATTGACACTCCCCCTTGTTCTGTCCCATCCCCTTTTGATGCAGTCCACTGTTCTACTGGATACCACTTCTGCAGGTAACGCATTCCACCCCACCACTACCCTCTCTGTAAAAAAATGGCTCCTTATCTCCCTCCTGAACCTTCCTCCCTCCAGCCTCATATCATGGCCCCTGGTGTCCCTCCTCTCCCTTACTTTGAACAGCCCCTCTGTACCTGTCTTGTTTATTCCTTTCATGTACTTAAAGGTTTCAATCATTTAGTAGGCAGTATAGCGCAGTGGTCTAAGGCTCTGAGCTGCAAATCTGGTGACATCCAGCAGACCAGACCTGGGTTTGAATCCCACAGCTTTCACTTGCATACTGTGTAACCCTGAGCAAGTCACTTAACCTCCTTGCGCTCCTGTAAAAAAGCTTCCAGCTTAGTGTGCTATACCTGGTTAAACAACTAAATAAAAAAAAAAAAATGTACCCTCTCCTCTCCGACAGTGAGTACACATTCAACTCCCTCAGCCTCCTCTTGTCTGATAAGTCCCCCAGCCCCTTGATCATCTTTGTCACCCTGCACTGCACCCCCTCCAGTAACTTAATGTCCCTCTTCAGATATGGGCACCAGTACTGCATGCAGTACTCCAGGTGTGGTCTAAATAATGACCTATACAGTGGCAGAATCACCTCTTCCCTCCTCGAGGATATACCCCTTGAAATATAACCCAGCATTTTGTTGGCCATTGCAGCTGCCTTCCTACATTCTGCCAAGTTGTTCATTGACCCTGTAATGAGCACTCCCAGATCCTTGTCCTCCTCTGTCTGGGCTAGCTGCACTCCCCACAGCTGGCAACTCCTCCTTGGGTTCTTCATCCCAAAATGCAGCACCTTGCACTTTTTGGCATTAAACCCCAGTTGTCAAGTGTCTGACAGATTTCAAGCTTTGCCAGACCATCCTGCAACCCCTGCCATCTCCCTAGGTCTTCCACCACTGCTCCTACCTTAGTATCATCAGCAAACAGACTGATCTTGCTCTTGGTGTCTCATGGTATGTCTGCAATTAATACCCCAAACAACACTGGTCCCAACACCGAGCCCCCGTGGAACACCGCTCATCACTACCCTTGGGTGTGAGAGCTCCCCACCCACCACCACCTTCTGTTGCCTTCCCTGAAGCCAGTTCCCTACCCATCTCACCAGATTGGCACCTGCCCCCGTGCCTACTAACTTACTTCCCAGCCTTCCATGCAGCACTGAGTCGAATGCCTTACTGAAGTCCAGATACAGGACATCCACTACATGGCCCCTGTCCAGTTGCCTAGTTACCCAGTCATAGAACTCCACCAGGTTGGTTTGGCAGCATCTGCCAGGTATGAAGACATGCTGTCTCCTGTTCTGTAGTCCTTTTGGCCTGTAGGAGGGCGACCAGCCTGTCCTTCAGGATAGTCTCCATCAGCATACCCATGATGGATGTGAGGCTCACTGGTCTGTAGTTTCCCGGTTCATCCTTGGGGCCATGCTTGTGGAGGGGCATCACATGAGCCATCCTCCAGTCCTGAGGTACATACCCTGAATGTAGTGAGGTATTAAATAGGTCTGCCAAAGGTCCTGCAAGGACCTCTGCCAGCTCCTTCAGTACCCTGGAGTGGATGCCATCTGGGCCTGGCACCTTATCCGCCCTCAGTGCCTTCAAACCCTCCCGAACTCTGCCCCCCATGATTTCCCCATCTGTCACCCCTCCCCCCCCATTTCTGCCATTTCTCCCCCTTGGGTGTCACCTCCCTCTTCTCTTTAGTAAATACTGAGCAGAAGTACTCATTTAGTGCTTCTGTCTTATCGCACCCTGCTTCCATCCCACCCCCCCTCCTTCCTAATCCTTACGATGTGGTCCTTACAGCTCCTTTTCTCCCTGATGTACCTAAAGAAATCCTTCTCCCCCTTCTTAATGCCTTGTGCCAGCCTGAGTTCTACAGATGCCTTGGCTCCCCTTACTGCCCTTGTCACCTCCTTCAATTCCGTCAACTACTCCTCCCTGTCCTCCCCTCTCCCTGTTTTCTTGTACTTCCTAAAGGCAGCTCTTTTCCTCCTTACCTTTTCCATGACCTCCTTGCTCAACCAGCTCAGTTTTTTCGCCCTAGCCTTCTTGCTCTGGGCCTTGCAGCAGGTTTTGGTTGCCTCCACTATCCCCAGCTTCAAGAGCTCCCACCTCTGGTTAGTGTCCATACTAGATTGAATTCTGGCCAGGTACCCTTTTACCACTTCCCCCATCCTCCCAAAGTCAGCCCTCTTGAAGTTCAGCACTCCTGTGCCAGATTCCACTCCTTCCATGCCCATATCCAATCTGAGCCATTCTGAGTACTGGTCACTCCCTGACAGCGGTTCCTCCACTGTAAGTTCTCTCACAAAATCCCCATTTGCCAGCACAAGGTCAAGAGTATTCCCTAACCTGGTTGGTTCACTGACCATTTTCATCAGGAAACTGTCCTGGAAGGCATCCAGCAGTATCTGCTCCCTTCTGTTCCTGGTTGTTGGGATACTCCAGTCCACTCCTGGCATGTTGAAGTCCCCCACAATCACCACACTACATTTCTCTCAGGTCCTCCTGATCTGTCCTGCTAGTTTCTTGTCTAACTTCTCCGTCTGAGATGGCGGCCTGTACACCACTCCCATTCTAAGAATCCTATTCTTGGAATCCTGGATTTGCATCCAATGTGACTCCGTACTGCCCTCCTACCCTCCCCTTCCTCCCTTACACACTTCAGTCTTTCCTTCACAGATAGTACCACACTCCCACCTTTCCCAATCACCCTGTCCCTACGAAATAACCTGTACCCTAGTACAGACAGGTCCCAGTCATTGTATTGGGTGGCCCGTGTTTCTGTGATGGCTGCAATGTCCACCTCTCCCTCTGTCATGAGCACCTATAACTCTGCAGTTTTCCTCCCAAGGCTCCTAGTATTAAGAGAAACCACCTTCCACCCTTCCCCACCATCCTGCCCTGCTTTACTAGCATCACCAATAGTACTTGCCATTTGTTCTTTGTCACTGTTATAGGGGGTAAGCTCATATGGTTTCCCAACCTGTGGTTTCTGCATGTCTCTTGCCTAATTGCCATCCCCCGCTCCTAATTTAAATTCCCTACTTCCTCTATGTACTCCTCCATCCTCTGTTTCAACACTTACTTCCCTCCTCATTCAAGTGTAGTCTGTCCTTGGCATAGAGACTACTGTCTTCCCAGGTCCCTCCCTACCCCCCAACAGCCCATACCCTTTAGTACAACTCCAGGTTCTTAGCCATTCATTAAATTCCTCTATTTTCAGCTTTCTTGTGCTTGGCTTGGGCACTGGAAGTATCTCCAAAAAAGTTACTGATCTTCCTGCCCCCTCACATAATTGTCCTAGTTCCTCAAACCTCCTCTGGACTATATCTACTGTCTCGTCAGCCAGGTCATTTGTCCCAAGATGTATAATTAAATGAGGCTTGTCCCTACCCCTTCTAGCATATTTCAGAACAGCCTGTCCCACCCTTTCTGCTGTCATTACTGGCATGGCCTCCACCCAAATGTGACTATGCCTCTCCCCCTTGCTACCCCACCTAATTCCTTTTAGTATTGAGTCCCCCAGCACTAAGATTCCACCACTCTTACTCCCTGCTTGCTTCCATTCCTCTCCCTCTCTCATTTCTGGCTCATCTTCTTCCACCTGCACATTATTTTCCCCTTTTTACCCCTGTTGCAATTCTCCCAGCAGAACTTCCCCCTGTTCTGGTTTGGTCCAGGCATTTATCAATTACTCCTCTAATTTCATCATTTTCCTCCTCCACCTTCTTCCTCTCCAGCAGTACAAAACTATTTTCTGAAGACCCTTCACAAATGCCTGCTCCCTCTCTCTTCAAAGTAACCTGTTCTCTCCTTTCCACTCCATGACTTTTGCTACTTCTTTGCCTCCCCTCACAAGTCCCCATCTCCTCCTTCCAATTGTCTTTTGTCTCCTGACCTGGTTTCCCCGGCAATCGTTCTTCCTGGCCTGGGCCCCCTTGTCCCTGCTTCCCTTCTTCTGACCCTCTCCTCACCACTGTTGGCTTAAATCACCTTCCCTCATCTCCCATTCTTCCTCCCTCCAGTATTGGGCAAAACCCACCCCCAATCTGCCTTGTCTGTCTTAGTTCCTCCTGCAGACCCTCAATCTCCTTTCTAAGTTTCTCTATGTGGTTGCACACTAAACATCCTCCCACACTCCAGGCAATTTTTAGAAAGATTGGTGCACTGCAGTTGTTGCAGCCTACCACCCTACCCATTGCTGTCATTGCCCACCAGAGACCCACCACCCTTCCAGATACAAGATAGCAAACACTCCCCCAAGTCTCCTCTCACCCCCTCTATCAGTGCAAAACATTATTTTCTTAATTTCCCTTACCCCCTTTGTTGTACTTGTTTAGATAGATTGAGCAACTGCTTTTTATATTCCTAAGCTTTCTATCCACACTCAAAAAAAGACTTTAAGTAGCTATTGCACAACCTTCTTCAAACTTCTACTCCTCCTTTCCACAATGCAATAGCAATGCAAAATAGGTTTGCTACCAAAAGAAACAGGTACCATTTCAAACAGCTTCACCAACAACACATCAAAATAGGCTTGAAATTAGAAGATATAGGTCTCTGACTCAAAGAAACAGCCCCAGTTAAATCATACCAAATAGGTTTTAAATCAGAAGAAATAGGCCTCTACAAATGCAGCCTGCTACACAGTGAAACATCAAACAAATGAGCCCTCTTATAGCCACAAAAAGTTTTCAAAATTCCGACAGCCCGAAAACAATACCCTGCTAGCCCCTTAGAAGTAGTAAGAAAGAAAAAAATAACCTTCTACCAAGTAAAATCCGTAAGAAACAATGTAAAAACAACAAGAAGCTACTGTACTGTAACAGATCTGATCATTTCCCTTCTAGTTCCTTCTGATAAGCCAAAGCAATTTCTCCTGGGGGGGGGTTCCTCTGAATTTGCGCTAGAAACAGTGAACGTTTTTCCTGGCTGTCCTGGTGCTTCAGCTTTTGGATATTGATGCCCTAAATTCACTGGTCTGGGATTTATTTCATTGTGCTGGCCAAGGAAGACCTGGAACTAGGATCTCCTACAGTGCAACACCTTTGGATATTGGTTGGAGGGATTGCTGTGGATTTTCTTGGAGTTTCGTGAGTGAGGGGTCTGATTCATTGATCAGAACCCCTCTTTTTCCTGTATCATTATCTTCCAATTGTCTCCTGAGTTTGGAGTCCAGAATCTGGGCCTTAGCAGCGTTTGGTTGTGGGTGCTTTGCCCCCCTGTTCCTGGGTAGTCTTGGGTGCCACTTGGGACCGAGCAGGAGCTACCTCAATTTCTCCTGGGGAATTAGGGACTAGTGGGGGGACTTAAGTTACCTCAGGGTCGATCCTAGAGGTTTGGCCTTGGGGTATCTGTAGCTGCAGGTCCGTGGTAAAATGAATACCTGATTAGGCAGTTTGGGGGTATGGGTGGGGGAAAGCCCCTGCTTTCAGTGATTTGGCCTGTTTATTTTTTGGCTGTTTTGGAGACTTTGTCACTGTTTCCTGGATCCATACTGAGATAGTGTGTTGCTGCTCCTGGGAAGCCTTAATCTGGTGTCCAATGAAATTTCTGTTGCTGGATTTTGGATTTTACCTATGTTGGACTTTTTAAAACTTTCAGGTGGGCTTGGATTCATCTTATTTGAAAATATTCCTACGGCTCCTCCTACTGACTGATGACTTTTTCCCGGATGTTTTAATTTGTTTTTGTTTCCTGGTGGTGTGAGGACCGGGGGCTTTTACTTTTACATTATTTGATTATGTTTATTTTAGTGGTTGTCTGATTATGTTCCTTCTACCTCGGCTGTGAGAGGGCTGTGGGAGGGGGGAATTTATTTTTGTGTACATTTTTAAATCCTGGGAGAGGGGATTGTGTTATTGTATGTTTTTTATTTTTTCTCTTCCATGGCTGTGTGAGGGCTGTGGAAGGGGGAGAATTTAAATTTGTTATTTGTTGTATATCCTGTGAGAGGGGATTTTATTTTAGGGTTATAAGTCATCTTTTAGTGGGAGGAGGGTATCTTAATATTTTCTGTTAGGACAAGGATTATTGTATAAGTTTTATTGTTTTGGGGCTTCTGATTGCCTGCTGTTCTGCTTTGAATTTGGGTTTCTGGGGTTTTATGTTTTTCCCCTACTATTGTGTTACAATTATTAATAGAATGTGCCTGCTTGCCCCCATCCTGAACATATAGGGATTGTTGACCAGATAAAGGCTTGGAGGTCTAGCAGAGTCTGCTCGACTGTGCAGCTAGCACCCCTTACTCTGCAGCTCCTCCCCTTCCACCCTTCCCTTCATTAACCCTCCCCTTGTCCTGTCCCATCCCCTTTTGATGCAGTCCACTGTTCTACTGGATACCACTTCTGCAGATAATGCATTCCACTCCACCTCTACCCTCTCTGTAAACAAGTGTCTCCTTATCTCCCTCCTGAACCTTCCTCCCTCCAGTCTCATATCATGGCCCCTGGTGGCCCTCCCCTTCCTTACTTTGAACAGCCCCTCTGTACCTGTCTTGTTTATTCCTTTCATGTATTTAAAGGTTTCAATCATGTCCCCCCATCCCTCCTCTCCTCCAGTGAATACATATTTAACTCCCTCAACCTCCTCTCATATGATAAGTCCCCTAGCCCCTTATCATCTTTATTGCCCTGCGCTGCACCCCCTCCAGTAACTTAATGTCCCTTTTCAGATACAGGCGCCAGTACTGCACGCAGTACTCCAGGTGCGGTCTAACTAATGACCTATACAGGGGCAGAATCACCTCTTCCCTCCTCGAGGATATACCCCTTGCAATACAACCCAGCATTTTGTTGGCCTTTGCAGCTGCCTTTCTACATTATGCCGAGTTGTTCATTGACAGTGTAATGAGCACCCCCAGATCCTTTTCCTCCTCTGTCTGGGCTAGCTGCTCTCCCCCCAGCTGGTAACTCCTCCTTGGGTTCTTCATCCCAAAATGCAGCACCTTGCACTTTTTGGCATTAAACCCCAGTTGCCAGGTGTCTGAACAGGTTTCAAGCTTTGCCAGATCATCCTGCAACCCCTGCCATCCCCCTAGGTCATCCACCACCGCTCCTACCTTGGTATCATCAGCAAACAGACTGATCTTGCTCTTGATGTCCAATGATATGTCTGCAATGAATATCCCAAACAACACTGGTCCCAACACCGAGCCCTGTGGAATGCCACTTGTCACTACCCTTGGGTGTGAGTGCTCTCCACCCACCACCACCATCTGTTGCCTTCCCTGAAGCCATTTTCCTACCCACCTCACCACCTTTGCACCCGCCCCTGTGCCTACTAACGTACTTCCCTGCCTTCCATGCAGCACCAAGTTGAATGCCTTACTGAAGTCCAGATACAGGATATCCACTGCATGGCCCCTGTCCAGTTGCCTAGTTACCCAGTCATAGAACTCCACCAGGTTGGTTTGGCAGGATCTACCCCGTATGAAGACATGCTGTCTCCTGTTCTGTTGTCTTTTGGCCTCTAGGAGGGCCACCAGCCTGTCCTTCAGGATAGTCTCCATCAGCATACCCATGATGGATGTGAGGCTCACTGGTCTGTAGTTTCCCGGTTCATCCTTGGGGCCACGCTTGTTGTGGAGGGGCACAACATGAGCCATCCTCCAGTCCTGAGGTACACACCCTGAATGTAGTGAGACATTAAACAGGTCTGCCAAAGGCCCTGCAAGGACCTCTGCCAGCTCCTTCAGTACCCTGGGGTGGATGCCATCTGGGCCTGGTGCCTTGTCCACCCTCAGTTCCTTCAAACCCTCCTGAACTCTGCCCTCCATGATTTCCTCATCTGTCACCCCTTCTCCCCCGTTTCTGCCATTTCTCCCCCCTTGCGTGTCACCCCCTCTTCTCTTTAGTAAATACTGAGCAGAAGTACTCATTTAGTGCTTCTGCCTTATCGCACCCTGCTTCCCACTCAACCCCTCCCTTCCTGTAATCCTTACTATGTGGTCCTTACAGCCCTTTCCCTGATGTACCTAAAGAAGTCCTTCTCCCCCTTTTTGATGCCTTGTGCCAGCCTGAGTTCTGCAGATGCTTTGGCTCCCCTTGCTACCCTTGTCACCTCCTTCGATTCCGACAAGTACTCCTCCCTGTCCTCCCCTCTCCCTGTTTTCTTGTACTTCCTAAAGGCAGCTCTTTTTCTCCTTACCTTTTCCATGACCTCCTTGCTCAACCAGCTTGGTTTCTTAGTCCTAGCCTTCTTGCTTTGTGCCTTACAGCAGGTGTTAGTTGCCTTCACTATCCAAAGCTTGATGAGCTCCCACCTCTGGTTAGTGTTCATACTAGATTGAATTCTGGCCAGGTACCCTTTTACCACTTCCCTCATCCTCCCAAAGTTGGCCCTCTTGAAGTCCAGCACTCTTGTGCCTGATTCCACTCCTTCCTTGCCCATATCCAATGTGAGCCATTCTGAGTGGTGGTCACTCCCTGACAGCGGTTCCTCCACTGTAAGTTCTCTCACAAAGTCCCCATTTGCCAGCACAAGGTCAAGGGTATTTCCTAACCTGGTTGGTTCACTGACCATTTGCAGCAGGAAGCTGTAATGGAAGGCATCCAGAAGTACCTGCTCCCTTCTGTTCCTGGTTGTTGGGGTACTCCAGTCCACTCCTGGCATGTTGAAGTCCTCCACAATCACCACACTACCCTTCTTGCAGGTCCTCCTGATCTGTTCTGCTAGTTCCCTGTCTAACTCCTCCGTATGAGATGGTGGCCTGTGCACCACTCCCATTCTAAGAATCCTATTCTTGGAATCCTGGATTTGCATCCAAAGTGACTCCTGTGCAATTTCACTTCCACTCTCCATGCCCTCCACCTGTTTTCTTCTCCTCCCCTGCCTGCTCTTACCTATGGGCGCTGTTGAGTGCTGGGGATTACTTGCAGGGGAGGGAGTTGGGGGTGGGCGGGCGGTTGCAGACAGCGGAACCCGAATGAGTGGAGCTCACCCATAGGAGTGGTTAGGGCCAGAAGGCACCCTGGGGAAAAATGGTACCTGTAACGTGGAAATTCAATTCTGGTTCCCATACTCAAGGGCACCTCTGATTTGGGAGGACAAGTTGTTGGGACAGCTCGCCAATCTCGTCCAACTTGGGCGCTGTTATGCAATGCCAGATCTGTCTGCAATGAGACTGGCCTTATTGCAGATTTTGTCGGTAGGGCAGATCTGGTTTGCATTACTGAGACCTGGTTGGACGGGAACGCTGACCCTATTTTAAAGGCTGCTGTTCCCGATGGATGCTCGGTTTTACATCACCCGAGATTGGACTGTGGGGGGGGGTTGTGGTCTGTTTTAAGACAGAATTGGGCCTAAGTAGTGTACCAGTCGAGGAGGCTGGATCTTTTGAGTGTACCATGGTAGCTGGTGTGGGGTGCAGGATAGCTCTCATCTTCCGTCCACCAGGTGATGAGAAGCAGTTCTTGCAGGAAGTAGCAGACTTCGCCACCGACATGGCATTGGAGTCACCCAGACTGATGGTTCTGGGTGACTTCAATGCCTGAGTCGATGATGAATCCTCACGTTTTGGTCAACTCTTCCTCCAGTTGATGACATCTCTAGGCTTCATGCAGGTTGTTTCCTCAGCTACTCACAAGGGTGGTCACTCTCTTGACTTGGTCTTCCTCCTGGCATGGAGGCCTCCAACTTAGTGGTGGAACCAGTTGGTTGGTCTGACCATTACTCTGTTGGGTTCAATTTTTCGGCCCCCCCTAGGTAGGTCTGCCCCTGTGGAGATGGTCAGTTATTGCCCTTTGCGGGATGTGGTTCCTGAAGACCTGATGGCAGTAACTGACCTCTCGTTATTGGGTGAGACTAGCACAGATCCTGAGCAGTTAGTTACCACCTATAATAGGGCCATTTACTCAGCTCTCGATCTGATTGCTCCTGTCCATGTTGGCCCTTCCCGTGTTGCCCTCGGGCCCCTTGGTTTGATGGGAATCTAAGGGAGTTGCAGAGACAGGGGCATAGGTTTGAGCATCATTTGCGGAGGAGCACCTTAGATGCCGACCACCTTATTTTGTTAGGACATTATAATTTCTATCAAACAGAAATTTCCCATAAGAAGGGAGAATTTCTGTCCAGGGAAATAGCTGTCACATGGAACCAACTGGTTCAGCTCTTCAGAACTGTTGACAGACTGTGCAACCCAGCCTGTCAGCAGTTCCGTCAATTTTTTTCACAAAATGATTGTGATGTGATCGCTCGCTTCTTTGCAAATAAGGTGGCTGACATCAGGCAGGAATGCCAACTTCACTCTATGGAGGATGCGGTTGATCGGTACCTTGTCACAGAACCCGGAGTTTTCTGGAGTACCTTTGATCTGCTGGAGTTCGTAGATATTATGGGGATTGTCCAGGCGATGCGTCCCATCTGCTGTAGTTTAGACCTGGGCCCTACTTACCTGATTTTGGGTTGCAGTGATATAATCGGCCTGATCTTAACTTGGATTGTCTGGTTCTCTCTGGAGTTGGGTGAGTTCCCTAGCTCCCTGAAGGAGGGGGTGGTGATACCCCTCCTGAAGAAAGCTTCTTTAGACCCGGAGAACCTAGCAAACTACAGGCCTATCTCTAACCTCTCTTTTGTGGGGAAGGTTATTGAGAAAGTTGTGGCAGCTCAACTGGATAACCATTTAACCATCCATAATTGGTCTGTACCTAACAAATTTCTGTAGCTTTGGTTGTAATAGTTTCTGTACTGTAACATTCTGTCACATACTCTATGTAAGCTTTGCTGTACTGTACACTCTATCTGCACTGGTTTTTCCCTCCCTCTAGGTACCTGTAACCAATCCAGGGTCACCCCTGAAAAAGGGACCACAAGGTTCCAGTGGGCCTACCGGTTACCAAAATTTCAATAAATAAATAAATAAATAAAAGCTCTCACATGCACTGCAGGCTACTGAATCTCCTACTACTCAGACGTCAGCTGGAGGGGATGCTAGGATATGCAACAAAGAAGATGTCAGCCTGAAACTAAGCAAAATTAGTCTGATATACTCTAATAGAAAGAACACATAAACAAATAATTTGGGGAGTGAATGAAATCACAAACGCTACCGTGTATCGGTAGAACAAGGGACGTTGAATCTCCCCACGCCACTGTGCACCTGCAAGTCAGTGATTCCCCATAAAGTTTGTCAGCACTGAATGTTCCCTGAAATGCAAATAAATCCTCCGACGCCCAGTCATCTCTCGGTTCACAAACGCGATAACGCTGGCTATGCGATGACGCCATCGAGCGAGACCGCCCGCCTCTCCTCACCATAACCCACAGGCACTGCTACATGCTGGACACTGACAGTACAGGTAGACACCAGCGCATGCATCGATACCCAGCTTCTAGTGCACAAGCTAAGTATCGATACTCATGCCGACATCCACGCACGCTGCCAACATCCAGCATTTTTAAACATTGTCCATAGATTTCAATGGAAGAAGCAGAGTGGACCCCCTCCAACGACATCACCACACAGGCACATCATCGCCACCCTGCGAACCGAGCAGCAGGCTCAGCATCGGAGCCAATCGGAGGGCCCATTCAAATTCCAGGGAACATCCCAACGCGGATGAAAACTCTATAAAAATCACTAACACACAGGTACACAACAGCACAAGGCAACCCAGCATCTCCCACTCCACCAACACACAAGAGCGTAGGTGGTTTCATTCACCCCTTCCCCCACATTACCTGTTCATTTGTCCTTAAACACTAAGTAATCCATAATGCTTTTGCACACAAAGTGCACACTGGAACCAACCCCACACTTGAGTGTAGGGCCCTATTTGATACCTCTTGCGCTTTATGGTTTTCTACCACAGGAGTAAAAAAGACATTGAAGCCCAAGACGGACTGCTTAAAGCACATTTACTGATGTGCTACAAACAGAAGAATAACCACATTATTGCTGTCATTCTGCTTTCTGCTGAATAGGTAGAGTTTTCACATATTGAGCTTCCTAGGGCACTGGTCTCCAATTAGTTTCCCCATAATATGCCTGCTGCAACAATCTTTAGATAAGGGGGTCCTCTGCCATGCTGATGTGACCCTCCCACTTCTGAGGTGTCCTTAAAAGTTATAGCACCCACACTGATCCAGCAAAAAATTAGCATGGTTCCAAAACTGGAACGCAGCAGTGAAACTTCACACATACATACACACACACACACACACACACACACACACACACACACACACACACACGAATGTTAAAAGTTTATTTCCTGACTGCAACTGTAAGTCCCGCCAGACCTTAAAATTACATTACAATGTAACAGAGAACAAAGGATAAGAAGACTCCATTCTGGGAAACGTGGCCTTCTACTTTCAAACAGGAAAAAATAATTCAAATACTGGTCCTTGTAAGTGGATACAGGAACGAGTCTCTTGATCGCCTCACATTTCCTACTGCTCACATTTTCTACATTCCAATACTGGGTTGAGTGTGCTGCTGTTTACATATGAATGTAATTATTTCACTTGACTTGCTGTAATACATTGTAAATAACAGGATAAGATTTAGCCAATTGCCTCTGTGAATTATCTGATTCTACATTATTATAATGTGTAGTTATTCACTTAAGTTTTGACTGCAAGTGGATTATGTGGTCGCACTATAAGGACTGAAAACATCTGCAAATCAAAACAAATCACTGCTTGCATAAGACGTGGAAGGTGGGGAGACAAAAGCACACTGTCTACACTGCTAAGCTGGGATGGCAACACAGAAGAACACAATAGCATCCCTTCCTCCATTTATGCTGAGCACTTTAGCATCACGTCAGCTCCGTTTTCACCTAAAAACACTGAGCACAGCAGTAAAAGGAGGCAGATAGGAAAACCGTCTCAGAGTAAGAGTATACGGCATGGATCATAATGCACATATGACTTACTGCGGGTTATGTTCATATTTTCACATTACATATTCCAACGTAGAAGAGTACTTATGACAATGTACTTACACCTAGAACTACCTACATATTGAAGTATGGCTTCCAGCCTCATTAATGTTTAAAAGTGTTGTATCCCTGGAAACACAGGGAAGTGCACAGCAAAGATGGCAGCCTCCAGACAAAACACGAGGGAAACTTGATGTGGTACAAGGAAGAGACCGATACTTGAGCAATGCAGAGACCTCCCCCCCCCCACTCTATTTACCGGGCAGGGAGCACTACCGTAATGATCACATCAGTGGATTTGTTCTCAATCTGATCAGTTTAATAGATGTTAGTTTGTAGTTAAATTTGCGTACACACTTCAGAGAGGCAAGTGCCTTTACACTTTTCTTCTCCAGAACTGGGAATGAAAAATGGTGGCTCGAGACTTTTTGGGACAAAGTAAATGTATCAGTGTACTATACTTCGTATCACAGCACCCACCATAATATTGATGTTGATACTACTCAGGTTATGCACAGCAATATCTATTCCTGAATAACATGTATTTTTGCTGTACTATATGGCGCAACTGTGCCTTAGTTTCAAACAGATTAGTTATTCAGTAGTGCTGGGGGGCTGCGGAGACTATTCAGGAGACTACCAACTCCATATTTTTTTTTAAGTTTACATGTAGATTAGATCATGGCACTTACAGTATTACCCAATTTGGGTGCAGGAAGCTTTTATGGACACTGCAGGATATTCCATTTAAATGTGTACTCCGCCATGTAGTCTTGGACTACAGTTCTGCAGCCCAACAATATTGCAACATTATAGATGATTAATCGACAATTGGGAGCTCTCCAGTGTACTTTTCCTATTCCTCAGAAATGGACATCCTAATTGATATTAGCTTATATAGTCTATTTGTTACGTAACCATGTATGATGTTCCTTAAACGGACACATCTGGATTCTGTACATTTTCTGAAAATGAATAAAATTATAAAAAGTAGTGTTGTATTTGTGCAGCGTTTATGAATTGGAGGATTAACTACACAATGCCCTGGGAGCCTTTTACTGTTAATGAAGAAAAGTAATCTCATGCTACAGAGCAGGCCCATGCACAGGTTTTTAAAAAGGGGAGAGGCTGGTGCTGCACACCAATCCCTCTCCCAACCCAGCTTATCATCCCAAAGTTACAAGGTGTTTTATCCCTTGGTAACTGCTGGGCCCTACTCACCCATGAAAAGAATTAGACAGAACCTATGGCGACAATGGAACACATTAGGAGAATGAAGGTGGACGCTTAGTGGGGTGAGGAGAGTCAGGAGGGCTGCAGGGGCCCGAAGGTGTGGAGGGGTTCAGGGATGGAAAAATTTAAGCTGGTGACAATATCACAGCTAGTGATGCTCGATGGCATTATTCTGCAAGATCTGAAGAATTAAAATGTTAAGCCAGCTACTCTACAAAGCAGTAGAGCTACTGCTCATGGCTCATGTGACCCAGGTTCAGGAACAAGCCAGGATCCATAGGGACAGGTTGGTGGGGGGGGTAAGCATCCCAATGGATGCTCTCCTTCCCTGAGGAGGGAGGTAGAGAGACACTGCCACAGCAGCTCCACCTAGGCAACCACAGGTACAGCTGGCACGCCATGAGAGTAGGAGACACTGGCTGATGCCGTGACTGCACCAACATGCTCTCCATGCCCATGCGCCGCATCCTTATCACTGGCTTCGCTAAGGAGGGACACAGGAGAAGGTGTGAAAATGGCCACAGCACACACAATGACGGAACCTGGTATGTCAAAACCCTGCATCTCCACAGTAGAAAAAACACAATGAACGGGAGGGCACAGGTGATACCACAGTAGAGTCTCCTGATGACAGACCACAATCAGGGCTGAATCCCCTCTACCCCAACCCTACCCAAGGGGTAAACAAAAGCTCCGTAAGGCCACTCCAACGACCCAGCAGCACTGCCATGCAGGCAACCTGGGTTCAGGAACAAACTCGTCATCATGGCAGGAAGCAGGCTAGGCTGGGGCACCTGCCACACAACTGTGTGCCTCGGTCAGTGAAAGTTATCAGTGTCAAATCTAGCATCACAGTGACCACTGCAGCTGGACCAGGGAGCGGGACATGTGTGTGAGCAAGGACACCCAGAAGGCTGTGCTCACATCAGGGAAGGTGGGGGGTGGGGGATAAAGGGAAGAAAAAGCCATATCCATTTATAGGATTGCCAGAGTCTCTGGGATTCCCCTGGGTCCTAGTGCCAATGTTATTCCTAGTCCACACAGAGGATAGGCTTGGGGAGGATGCCCTCCCCCACCTGAGCCCTGCCATTGGGGTACAACTGGCCTGAATGAGGTATATGAAAAAAAAAAAGAAAATATATCTGTAAGCCTGGCAGAGGAAAACAAAGGCTCTATTTTTTTTACTTACTATGCTTTATCCGTCTTCCGGCAGCTCCCCTTCATCTGCCCTACCACTGCCACCAGACCAGGGATCTTCCCCAAGTGTAATACCCCCTGGATTGCCCCCCAAGGCAGAGTCACTGGAGCCCCCCAGTAGCCCCAACAAATTCTATCATGGATGTGCTGGCAGGACCACTGGATCTGTGATAGTCAGGAGCCATTATGCAGTGTGCAGGAGGCTCTTTTCTTGTTTTTGTAATGTAATGTAAAGTTTATTTCTATAAGACAGCCTTCCCAAGCTCAGTGCGCCTTTAAAAAATTTCACAAATGGCATTAAAACCACAATAATAAATAGCATTTTATCCATAACAAGTTTAACATAGTTTACGTCACTGAAAATGCTTGATTAAAAAGGAATGTCTTTAGAGCCTTCTTAAAACCCTCCACAGTCAGGCTATTTCGTATCTGTCAAGGTAGAGAATTCCACAGGGTAGGAGCCATAAAGGCAAACGTTCTTCCACCAGATGTTTTTAAAGTTACCCTAGAATCTCTAGCAATCCCTTGCCAGAGGATCGGAGGGAGCGGGAAGGACAGTTAGAAGTCAGAAGTTCTTCCAGGTAGGGGGTCTCAAACCGTGTAGGGCTTTATAGGTCATCAACATGACCTTGAAAGTGATCCACCACTGTACAAGCAGCCAGTGCCACTCTCAAAGCACAGGTGTTATGTGGTTGGACCTTGGGCTTCCAGTCAACAACCTAGCCGCCGCATTTTGCACCAGCTGCAAGCGGCGAATATCCACTCCTGGCAGCCCTAGATAAAGGGCATTCTAGTAATCAAGAAAACTGGCAACAAGTGCGTGGACCAGGGTAGGAAGATCCTCTGATGGAACCAAGTGTTTCACCCGTGCTATATTCCTTAGATGGAAAAAGGATGATTTGACTACGGCCAACACCTGCACCCTCAGGGTCAGGTCCTCGTCAAATATAACACCAAGGTTATGCACCTGACCAGATGCCATAAGCGGAAGCCCCCCCAGAAATAAACCTGAGGGTTTTCCCGCCCATGAACTTGACATCCTCACCCCCGGTTCCACCACCAACACCTCTTTTTCCCGGGTTCAAATTCAGCCAATTGATACTTATCCAGTTCTGTATCTTCAGGAGGCAGTTGTTAAACAGTGTACTT
The DNA here is from genome assembly GCA_016271365.2 of Neoceratodus forsteri. Lineage (NCBI taxonomy): Eukaryota > Metazoa > Chordata > Ceratodontiformes > Ceratodontidae > Neoceratodus > Neoceratodus forsteri. The sequence continues at coordinate 1,178,894,433 of CM028131.1, forward strand.
GACTCTGACTCCTGCTCAGGCACGAAAGACATATAGAGTTGAGAATCATTGGCATAACAATGAAACTTCAACCCATATTGTCTTATAATGTCCCCCAGTGGAAGCTTCTACACTGCAAATAACATAGGGGACAACACCAAACCCTGTGGCACCCCACAGCATAGGCAGTGAGAGGCCGAAGAATAAATCCCTGACACTACTCTCTGAGTTCTACCCTGCAGGAAAGATTTTAACCAACTGTGGACCACCCCCCCTTAGTTCACAGAGATACCACAGGCGTTCGAGCAGCACCCCATGATCCACGGTATCAAACGCTCCTGAGAGATCAAGGAGAACCAAGATAGAATGAGTTCTCTGATCTCTCGCCATCAGGAGATCAGTTAGTACCCATACAAGAGCCGTCTCAGTACTATGCTGTTTCCTGAAGCCAGACTGGAGAGGGTCACAGATACTGTGGATGGTTAAATGGTCCTCCAGCTGCAAGACGACCACCTTCTCAATAATCTTCCCCAAAAAGGGAAGATTTGAAACTGGTCTGTAGTTTTCTGGGCAGTTGTGATCAAGGGAGGGCTTTTTCAAAAGGGGGCGTGTCAAGGCAGATGCTGTGATGCAACCGAGTCATGCATCCAACATGCTCCCAAGGTGCGACACTCTCAGGTGCTCCAGAAACAATGCATTCTGTTGTCACCTGGGAGCACCGAATCGGAGGCACTCAACCCTTCCTCACCCCCTTGGTGGGGGAAGCATGCAGTGGCTGCTCAATTCACCCCCGGCTGGCCCTTGGGCATCCAGAGTGTTCTCAAAACGGGTTGCCCATGTCACAGCTGTAAATCTTTCCACTGTGCCGGCAGGCTGGCCCACAAGGGCTCTACTGTGGAGGAAGGAGTTGGCAGCTGAGAGAAAGGCGGAGGGGCAGGTGTGCCTAGGGGGCTCCTGAGAGAGAAGAGTGACAGTGACAAGCAAGGCCAAATAAAGTGAGACTACAAATAAGACGCTAAAATGCCGATGACTTGTGCTTTTTAAAGTCAAAGTCAAAGTCAAAGTCAACTTTATTTAAAAAGACGCCCAATCCCGAAGGCTCTGGGCGCCGCACAAAACCTGGCGAGAGATGGCGAGAGATCAGAGAACTCATTTTTAGGCCTCCATATTAGGAAATAATGTTCTGTGTAATCTGGTGGAGAAGTTTGTAGTAGTAGACGGTTAATTTCTGTAGTGGCCTTCCAATATGCAGGGCACTCTCACAAATAAAATGTATATGAAGTTAAAAAAATGCACTTATATTATTCTTCAGGAAACATTTGTAAATAAGAAACTGTTCAATTAGTTATAAAATACATCTTTTTCTGTTGTTTACATAAAAATCTTTAACTCCGAATCAGAATTACACAGAAAGTACTACAGAATATTGTGATACTTTGCTTCTTACTGTATTATTTTTACCCAGAAATGTAGGAAATCATTTTGAGAGGAGGAAAAAGGAAAAAAAGAGAGAATAATAAAAAAAAAGAGTTACTTATCGTAATAGCAGATCTTCAATGCGATCTCCTACATTGGGCCACACCTCAATCCACTGGTGTCAGGACCATTCGGAAACTGTTTCTAGCCGGTAGCCACCCACAATGACATATAACATCACCGTCTGTAAAAACATAGGTGGCCCCATCACTCCTCAGTTCCCCACCAGACAAGGGAAAGGAAGGGGAAATTGTTTAACCAGGAAAGGCACACTAAGCCAAAGCTCGATTCCAGGTGCAACCTGGGAGCACAAGGAAGTTAAGTGACTTGCTCAGGGTCACAAAGTATGCAAGTGAGGGTTGTGGGATTCAAACCCAGGTCTCCAAGTTTGCAGCTCAGAGCCTTAAACCACTGCGCCATACTGCCTCCTTTAGATAAGCTTGGAGGGCACTGCTCAGGGAGGAACCGAAGACCAAACCGGTACCAGGCACATAAAGAGAGGCATGGGACTGAAAGATAACAATGTATAGAAGGCATATATAGACACCTCTAACAAGGCAGTGAACAATCCTACCAGCTTATTACCTCAGGTCAGATGGAAGGGGAGTGGATGTGATGTGGCCCAATGCAGGAAAGTCTCTCGAAGATCTACTGTTAATTCATCAAGGATATTGCTTGTGTTGGGCCACGCCTTTGGAACAATTCCAAAGAGGTACACAAAGTACCTAGGGAGGAAGGCAAAGTCTGATATGATATCATGACAGGAGGCCTTGCTGTACTGCAAGACCAAAACCATCACAGCTGCAAGAGATAATGTCCAGATTGTAGTGCATGGTGAAGGTGTGCACTGTGCTCCATGTGGCAGCAGCACGTCAGCTGCAGAAACATTCAAACAAAATGCAACCAAAGTGGCCATGTCATGAGTAGAGTTCTTTGACAGCACCAGGAAGTACCGTACAGTACCTCCGATAAAATGTAATGCAGCTAGCCAGCCATTTAGACAGGTACTGTTTAGTCACAGGGGCACTCTCCGTACTGGGGGCAAATAAAAACCTGACAGGATCAACCAATGGTGCTCTAAACTTGCATACCTGTTGCTAAATGACTGTATATCTGTGTACTGCATGTGTCATCAACTTGTCAAGCACTACATGTATGTAATTCACTTTTTGCTTGAATAAACCAGAGTTTCAAGCAAAAAACAAAACAAAACCCCCAAAAAGGCTGAGAGAACTTTCTGCAGGCTTCCACGTGATCAAGCAGAAACATAATGTTCTACATAAATCTCGTGTATGAGACAATATCTCACCTCTGTCAGCATGCTCAGGATTATTTATTTATAATTTGGTGACCAAGTACAGGCACACTGAGCCAGGGTCCGTTAATCATAGAGGTCTCTTTTTCCTCCTGAGTTTGCTTGCTTCTTTTATGCAGTTGTATTGCCTTCACTTCCCTTATTTTTGTCCACTGTTACTCCGCCCCACACAGGCAATCTTCCCCTTCAAGGTCATCTCTGATGCATTCACTCGTTTTCTAAAATCTGCCCTTCTGAAGTCCAGGACTCTTGTTCAAGTGTGGTTTGCCTCTGTCTCTGTCATTAAAGCAGCAGTGCAAGAATCCGGAGAAAATTCTGACCTATACTTTTTATGCTTTTTAGATTGATGCTCTCCTGACATATAATACCCTTCTTTCTCTGTTTTGAGTCTATTTCAATAGTTTTGTTCACATCTGAAATAATAAAAGGGGCGCTCCTTTTAATATATCTTGGACCAGGTTTTCCTCACTATTGCCTGCTGTTTTTGAACACCTACTATTCCATAAGGTCAGGGAGCACTGCCTGTTGCATGCTAGATCATTTTAGTTACAACAGAAGTGATTTTAAATGATTAATGTACAAAAACAGTCGAGAGTACTGATGAAAAGCTGTCCCAAGCCATATTAAAAGGAACACTTCTTTTATTATTTGAGATGTAATAAAAAAGTACTAAAGCAGACTCAAAGTGTGGAAAGAAGGATATTGTACTAGTCAGTAGATAAGGGGCAACTTAAAATATAATACAAAGTATAGGTGAAAACGTTCACCATATTCTTGCAATGCTGCTTTAAACCACAGTGTTCAGCGATCACTGGTCCCCAGGTAGCATCCCACCTTGACAACTAAAACACTGTTCCTGCTTGGGAGCAACAGGTCCAGTATTTTCCCATCATGAGAGGGCTGCTGACTAAGCACATCTTGTAATTTTCAATATTTTATCCCTAAATTCTTCAGCTGTAGCCCTATCGGCTCTGGTCAGTACTTGCCTATTTCTGTTTTCTATTTTCTGGAGGACCCACAGTAATGCATTAGTTTGTTTCTGTGTAATTGTTGTAGCTAATCTCCTGTAGAGATGGTTTATATTACTGTTGTTTTTTCAAGACCTTTTACTCACAGTCATCTGGAGACATCCAACATTCCTTCTAAGTGCTAACATCTTTGCAATGTACTGTATTTTTCTTCTCGACTGATTTTTATGCTCAGTGTGTTGCACCTGTTAACGTTTTCTGATGATGGATTTTCTGTTCTTGCTGTGAGTAAAACTGTATGTTTTCATCATAAGTTGTATCTGTGGTATAGATGCTAAATGATTAAATAAAGCTGAGTCTTAAAAAAGAAATAATGGCAGACATATTGATTAAGTTCGTCAGGGACAATTTCATTAAGAACACAGTCCACTCTGAAATTTTCTCATAGGTAGTTGTGGAACATGATTATGTCAGCCTGGGTTTTTCTGACAGTGCTGATGTTTTTGGCTTTGAAGATAAATTGTTCTATAGGTTTTTTGTATATTAGTGTCTTATAGACTGTAGTTGGTAATATCATGGATGAGACAGAGGAGCAAGTTACAGTGGTGGGTTCGGGCCTAGTAGGATCTTCCAGTGGCTTGTTGTCATTTTCTATCTGGGCTAGAATTTCTTCCATCTCCATATCAAAGCTTGTATTTCCACTTGCTGAAATTGTCTTTTTCCCCATTTTCTAGGCCTTTTTTACCTGCAAGGAAGAAAAGTGGTCTGTTTAGATATACATGACTACAAGAACTGTTCAGCACTGAAGTCAGTTGGTAACTGACTAGGCATGAGGATTTCAGCTTTGTTTGTGGGCTTAGGCCATGAGATACAGGTGGAACAGGTGTTACTGGACTGACATAGATTCATTTTGGCCACAGGGTTTTAGATTTTTTTTAGCAAACAAGTTCAGGAATGCAGGTAGACATGACATAGAAACTATGTACCTAAATGAGTGATGACATAGTAACTTTGTACATAAATGAAAAAGTGGTATTTTATGTACACACTCATATAGAAGGATTTATCCCACTCCATTTATGTCAACACTTATTGCATAATTTATGATAATGTTGTGCTAGCTCCACTATAGTTGGGGTTGAGTAGGCTGTTTAATATCAAACCCCTAAGTTTGCACTTTAATAGCATTCACCCCATTCAACACATTTTCAGGAAATTTTGCATGCATGGTCTCAGGGAGAAGATCTTTTGACATGCCAAGTTTCATTCTGGTCAGATGTCTGGATTCAAAGATCTAGATAGTGAAAACAATTTAGTTTTTTTGTTTTTTTTTTACTGGTTTTTTTCCCATCTCCTAGTGCTCCCACAGTTTGGACTTTTGGCCTGTCATTTTCACGGTAGAAAGGGCTTGGCCAAGAGTGGTGTCATTTGTTTGCTAGGTGAAAAGCTATTGATCCATTCCAGAGATATACGAATTTGAAATTTTGCTTCTGAGCATGCTCTGTATGCTCTTTCAGATAGCTGTTTCGAATGAAGAAATAATCTGACATATGAAAAAATATTTGGGCTGGATTTTCCAACCATATTTTTTTTTTAACTCTTTATTTAAAAGATTTTCTAGTGTAATGCAAACAGTACAATGATTGCCTTTGTGGTGCCCCAGCCTAATATAACCCGTGAATTTGACCCAAGACATAGAACATATACAATACATATGACCAGAAACAGATAAACATGTATCACAAGAACTAAACCTACATACAGGTAACCATTTCATGTGTCTTCCACACCAGAGGGGTCTATATCTGTGCCCCTTACTGGACCACCCAAATGACATGATAGTGAGGTGTAGGTGGTCTAGAGGGAAAGCAATGGAAGCATCCATTGGGTCCTCCATTCCATGGTGTACCAACCACGTGTTGCCCTGAAGGGCTACTGACATCATCACCTGCCTTAGCAGGATGGTGGCACATAGCCAAATAATGTGTAATCTCACCATTGTAGTGTTGTCGGGGGTCTCTCCCTGATCCCACCCAGCATACTTCTTAGAATAAAAAAAAGAAAGAAGATAAAATCTATAAATTGCTTGGAAATTGCCCTGTCTCTAGTGCTAATGTAACAGGCTTAACAATAACATGTACAGATACATTCTATATGCCCCGAATTTCTCTCCAACTTAAAAAAAAAAACATCTCTTTAACTTTTTATCAACTCACAGAAAATAAAACCATGCTTATCTCAAGCTTATCCTGTGGATATGATTCAGCCTGAATGGTAATTAACTCAGTAACTTCCTCGTAGAAAAGAAATATCAGGACGCTTCAGCTATGTAATCCAGATAGAGTCTATTAAATCCAAGAAACCTTTAGGAGCAAACCAATTGAGAAAGTCCCATGGATCCCTGAACAAGAAATCGCAGCCATCCACTTTTTGCAAGCAAAAGTCCTGAATATCAATAAAGAAATAAAGGATAGCTGCTCCCAAGAAGAGTCATAGATGCCCTTTTTTTTTATATTGCTCCTGAGTTCCTTGCCAGTTAATTTATAGGAAATGAATGTTAAATGTTACATCTGCCCTGTTGTAGATCAGTTTTAATTGAAAGGGGCTGCTTTGTGGGCATACAATGGTGTGAGCTTATGTAGCAACAGGTTTAAAGTTAATACAGTACCTTACTTTGGAGGCTAGCGAGCAGGTGTAGGCTTCATGAGTAGGAAAAAACAGCACATATTTGCAGTTTGAAGCTGCTCATGTTGCCACCTACTGCATCGAAGAAACACTCATCGTGGAGCTGTTCAATAGCTTTTTGATGTCTGCATATGTAGTCATGTTGCTCGCCTGCTTACCAGACCAAATTGCTCAGATTCCCTCTGGTTTCCTCTTTGCCTCTGCAGTAATGGCCTCTAAGTATTCATGGAGTCTTTAACACCCTTGATTCCGTGAGCCATCATAGCTTGTCTGGCATCTTGTGGCATGTTGTAAAGCTCTACTGGGAATTGTGCTGGGAAAGGTGTAATAAAACTGATCTGGTAGGCTCACAGTACTCCCAATATCCCCACACATTCCATACATTTTTTCAGGGTGTCAGTGGGCTAGTCCTGGTGAAAGAGTAAGCATAATACATTATAGTCCACTTTTTTGGCACCTCATGCAGCCCATAGGACAGTCTCTTTGTCTTAATAGCTGGCAGATTTGACTACAATAGAGCATGGTCTGGCTGCTGAATCAGTCAGGTGGGGAATCAGAGCACTGTGCACTCTCTCCAATTGAAATTGAAAGGCAGATGGGAGAAGCACTACATGATGAATTAAATCTGTAATAAAGTCCACCATTTGTCCCATTTTGGTCCCCTCAAGCAGGCTGTAGATATGCAGGTTATCCCTACATGACTGGCATTCAAGGCCTTTACATTTATCATTTAGGGCCTCCTTCTGTTCCAATAGATAGTCCACCATGTACCATGGTGTCTTCGGAGTGAGAGACCCTTTCTTCTACCTCCTTCACTCAGGACTCCACAGCAGTGAGTTTTGAATCTATATTACTGAATTCAGCTTGGATTTTGTTTTGAAATTGTTTGATCTCATGCAGAATGACTTTGAAAAAAGTTCTAGTAAGCACCTCCTTTTCTGTATCTGTGTTGATGTCTGAGTCCTGGTTGCTCAACGGAGAAGAGCCACCTCTGCCTTGTGAGAGAACAGAGCTTAATCTTGCACCATCCATTCAAGCTTGAGCAAGATCTGTTCCAGTTTTGGATGCCTTGCCTTCTTCTGCTCTTTTTTAGGCATTTTGGTGAGAATTGATGAGCAATGTCCACAAGATAAATAGTTTTGTTTGCTGGGCAGGTCTGGCGCTAACATACTATGCTGCCATGCAAATTATGCTGTCACCGAAATCCCCCAACCAACTATGGTTTTTAATCATAAACAACAGATAGACACAACAAACTTATGAGTTATTATATCATGGAGAGACACCAACACATGTATCTTGCTAATCAGCACACCATTAGCTGAATTCTGCAGTTAGTTTTTGGAAAAATGACCCAGAACTGTGTTTTGACAATATTTTAAAAATCTTTTCATGGGATCATTTTCTTCTTTCATATGGCCATACAAAACAAGAATAGTGTCATATGAAAAAAGATAACCTTCATACCAAAAAAAAAAGAATCTGGACTTTTTTTTTTTTTTTTTTGCATACTTTTTCATATAAAGGAATCTTTTTTCATAAGAACACAATCCCACAAAAAGATTTACTTTATATAAAAAAGAATTTGGACACAGTTTTTTTCACATTCATTTTTTGTATGAAAGAATCTTTTTGCATGAGAATGGCACACTCTCATGAAAAAGGATTCTTTTACAAGAAAAAAAATTGAACTTCATTCTTTTCACATTCTTTTTTTGTATGAAGGAATTCTGTTTTGTGAGAATTACATAATCTCACAAAAAAAAGGATTTCTTCATATGAAAAAAGAATCTGGACACAGTTTTCCCCCCACATTTCAACTTTAACAAACCAAACCTCTGTCAATATTTGCAGTTAAGAAAGAAGAATCAGCATTGATATAGCACTTTTCATACACAGTGTATCCCAAAGTGCATTACAAGCAATGCTAGAGTGGTAGTGAAGTGACTGAATATGTAGTGATGGCCATATCGCACATCAACACCCACACACAGCCTGGACAATTGTACAAACCAATTTGTTGGAAGGGGAATGTTGGCCAGGATACTGGGAATGTCCCCTACTCTTTGTGAAGAGTGCCGTGGATTCTTTTACTTCCACCTGGACACCCACCAGGACAATACCAGGATGGGTAGAAAGGACCTCAGTTTAACATCTCATCTGAATGATGGCACACCCCTGCAGTACAGCATCCCCCTAGTACTGTACTCAGATACCAGCATTTTAGGTGCAAGTACAATCCCCGTATGGTACGAGAACCCATGGCCTTCTGGTCCAGAGGTGGATATACTACTAAGTGAGCCACACAAAACAATCTATATATCAAAAGAAAGGTCTTAATGAGTACTACAGTATTAACACATAAAATCCTACAAAGAATTCAGTAGCCATATAAAAGGCAAATACAATTAAAAATTCAAATTCCCAAAGGATATCATTGCAACTTTAACATGTTGTTAAGTCTGTCAGTCTTCGGAGTTCAGGGACACTCTATATATGAAAAAAGGGTTTCAATGAGTAGTACAACATAATACCCCCCAAATAATTTAAGAATCATGTATAAAAATATAAAAACTAAAAAAATGAACTATCTCATAAGATAACATTGCAACTTTTACAAGCCACAGCTCCATCACTCTGTGCAGGTAAGGGAGAATTTATGCATCAAAAAAAGGTCTCAATGAGTACTACACCAGTAACACATAATACCCACCAAGAATGTAGTGGTGATACAGAAGAAAACAACAACAACACAAACAAAAACAAAACAAAAAAAAAGATTAAAAAATGAAAATTCACATATGATAACACTGCAGCTTTAACAAGCCATACGTCCATCACTTTACGGAGTTAAGGGAGAATCTATATATCAGTAAACAGTCTCAATGAGTACTACAACACTAACAATACCCCCCTCTCCAAAAAAAATGTAATGGCCATATAAAAAAACATAAAGATTAAAAAATGAAAGTTCCCATAGGACAACATTGCAACTTTAGCAAGCCATAACTCCATCACTCTGTAGAGTTACAGTTGAATCCATAAATCAAAAACAGGTCTCAGTGAGTATTACAACACTAACACATAATGCCCCTCAAAAAAATGAGGGGACATATTAAAAAAAAAACATAAAAATTAAAACATGAAAGTTCCCATAGGATAACATTGCAACTTTAACAAGTCATAACTCCATTACTCTGTGGAGGTGTGAGAGAATCTATGTATAAAAAAGAAAAAAAGGTCTCAATAAGTACTGCAGCACTAACACATATTACCAACCCCCCCCCCAAAAAAAATGTAGGGGCCATATTAAAACATAAAAATTAAAACATGGAAATTCCCATAGGACAACATTCCAACTTTAACAAACCATAAATCTAGCAATAACTGGAGTTAAGGGACAACATATATATAAAAAAAGATGTCAATGAGTAGTACAACACTGACACATAACCCTCCACTAAACATTCATGTAGTACGCACTTCACTCCACAATTACCTCTGATTTTCACCAAGGTGCCAGATCCATAATCAAAGTGAAATGCAGTGAAAGTGAAGGCAGTATAGTTCAGTGATTTATGGCTCTGCACTGCAAATCTGGAAACCTGGGTTTGAATCCCACAGCCCCGACTTGCATATACTGTGTGACCCTGAGCAAGTCATTTAACTTTCCTGTGCTCCCAGGTTACACCTGTAAAAAACTTTCAGCTTAGTGTGTCTCACCTAGTTAAGCAATTGGTTAAACAATTGGAAATCATTATCAAAAATACACCAATGGTATATCTTGTCTTCCACTACAGCCATAGCAAATTTCACAGCAAACTGACACACATTTACTGACTTATGGGTAACAAAATAAAAATCACATTTTTGCCCATACACAATAAACTGCTGGCAGTCAAGAGGGACACTTAATATATATTTTCCTTTAAAGTAAGTCCCACAGAAAACAATTACAACCAACCACATACAGTAAATTACTTTTCTGGAGGCATTGAAGCACAAGGCCCTGAGAGCTCTGCACCTCCACAGCCAAATGGATGTGTACATCTATGGATGGATGGAAGTGCACGTCCCAGAAGGCCCTATGCTTCCCTAGCCTGATTTCTATATTTATGCAGATCCCAAAGGGACCTGCATGGATGAGCATATGATTCTACTGTCTCGAAAAGTAAGAGCATTCTTTGCAAAAATTGCATTAACGCATCAGTTATGGTTTAGATTAAACTAACAAAATAAGTGAAATATGGCAGAAGACACCAAGAGAAAGGACTGCTGTGCGACTGAACTTCTCTGCTGGGACTAAAGTAGAAGAACTTTTGTATTTGGACCTTTAATTTAGGGTAAAAAACTAACATACAAAACAAAAACAAAAAAAAGTGTGTGTTTGGGTTAACTGAACTGAATGGGTAACTGAAAAGTCATCTAGGTGTAAATCTCAGGTGACTGAAAGGACTTAACTGCTGTGAGGTTTAAATTACTTGTAGAAAGATCTGGTAAGTAGGGGTGGCTTAGCTAGAAGGAAGCTACATTTAAAGACTGCCTTAGAAAGATTCTGCTAATAGCTTGGCAGAAGACACCAAGAGAAAGGACTGCTGTGTGACTGAACTCTCTGCTGGGACTATATTGCCCTCCTTCCTCCACCCACCCAAAGCTAGTTCTATTTTATAGGCTGGGATTTGACTTGACAACAGGAACTTCCTGTTTAGGGGCAGGAAGTAGTGATCACGACCCACCAAGGACCCACCATCCCAGAAGGGCAACAGTAGCTCTCCGGTCCCCTCTAGCTGCTGGAGGTCTGCCTCTGAACAAGCAAGTGGTCTACTGAGAAATATAGGATATTCTTGTCTCAGAACAGGACAATCAGGAGCTTAAAGGGCACACAGGCAGAAAGTAAGGAGAGAGAGAGAAAAAAAACAGACGAAAGAGTAAGGATTGCAAACAGTTAAGGGGTCAGAAATAAGACATGATTGGAGTGGTGCAGTGCAGTGGCTGTGGAGCAGCAGTCTTCCAGGAGATATTCTGGAGGATGCAGTGTTGTCCCATCTGCAGGCACCTCTCTGGGCTGAGGGAGGAGGTTGCTCATCTCTAGGCTGAGTTGGCCAGGATTTGTGGGACCTCCTCTTCCATCCAGGGACCACCAGTGCCACTGCCGTTGCCTCAGAGGTTGCCAAGAAAGAGGAGCGGTTGGACCACAGTGGGCTCAGGGAGGGTGAGGGTGATGGAACGGAGGCACATCCCTCCAGTTGTACCTCTCCACAATTCCTATGCCATTCTGGCAAAGTGTGGTTCCTCTATGGAGGCACCTACAGTGGAGACCAAGGAGGATGCTGGGAACCTCCACAAAGGAGACCCACAGGAGGGTGGCAGGGGACCCTGCAGGGGAAGGAAACAACTCCTGGTGGGGGAATCCATTGTTAGGAAGGTAGAACTGGGCAAGGAAGGGGAGAGGAAGGTAAGGTGCCTGCCTGGCACTATGGCTTGAGAGGACAGGAGGCGAATCCTCAGGATTGCTGGAGCAGCTGCACAGGGGAGCTGGATGTCATTTTCCACCTAGGGACAAATGACCTGGCTAAGAAAGGGATTAGAGAAGTGCAGGAAGAGTTTGTGGAATTGGGGAGGGGCCTTAGTCAAGTAGCACGCATGGTAACCTTCTCGGAGGTGCTACCCATCTATGGCATAGGAGAGGCTAGGGTGTTCCGTACCATGGGATTCAATCAGTGGTTGAAAACTGGTGTGGAGCTCAGGGATTTGGCTTCATTGGGGACTGGGGGTCCACCTGGAGTGATGCAAGCCTATACTGGCATGATGGGCTGCATCTGTCCAGGAGGGGAACCAGGATCCTAGGTGATAGGTTTAAATGCTTCATTGGCAGACTTTTAAACTAGCCAAGGGGGGAGGCACTGGAAAGGAGCAGGAAAATCCTAGCCCCCCCAAACAATCACGGTAGTAAGTGTGGCAAACACCAACATGGAGGTGTCGATAGGGAGAAGGGCAGGGTAAATGGAGAAAGTGACAAAGGCAAGAAGGACAGGATGGGGCAAAAGGGTAAGGCCATCAGAAATGGAGGGTAATGGTACCAATGCCGTAGTCTGGGCAACAAGCTCCCTGAGCTGGTGGCCTTAATGGAAGAGGGATGCCTGGATTTCGTAGCAGTCACAGAAACATGGTACACAGAGAACCATGACTGGGATGTTAACATACCAGGGTATATAACCTACAGGAGAGACAGGCAGGGGAGAAGGGGGAGGAGTAGCTCTCTATGTAAAGGAAGGGATAAAAGCAACTGAACAAAAGAGTAAACAGGGAGGAGAGGAGGCACTGTGGGTCACCTTGGAGACTGGAAAGGGCACCACAATCCGCACAGGGGTTGTGTACAGACCCCCATGTCAGGGAGAAGGAATGGACAAGGATATGATGGAAGGCATTCTTAGAATGGCAGAGAAAGGGGAGATACTGTTGATGGGAGACCTGAATATGCAGATGTTAACTGGAGCACATTTGCTGCAGCCACATCCAAGAGCAGGGCCATTCATGATGCCCTACAGGTGGCAGGCATTAGAAGCTAGTTTCAGAACCCACTCGTGGGAGGAGCAATCTTAGACCTCATACTCTCAAACGGGGGCAGTGAGGATCTCAGATCTAGAAGTAGGTTGCCATCTGGGACAAGTGACCATCAAACAGTGTGGTTCACGTTAAACTCACTACAGAGTCAAGCCATACAAAAGTGAGGTACTGGACTTTAGGAGGGCTGACTTTGTAAGATGGGAGAGTGCCTCAGAAAGCACTAGCAAACAGGCTAGAAGGAGGTGTGGAGCAACAATGGGAATTATCAAACTGCCATCACAGGCGCAACAAGCCTTTGTGTGAAGCAAATAAACAAATCAAAACGAAAGAAAAAGCCACTATGGTTCTCAAGAGAGGTGGCTGTGAAAGTCAGGAAGAAAAAGATAGCATTCCAGAAGTATAAGGAAACACAGAAGGAGCAGGACAGAGAGCTGTACCGGTTAAGGCAGAAAGAAGCAGGGAGGGAAGTCAGAATAGCAAAGGCCCAAACTGAGGAAAAGATAGCCAACTCAGTTAAGAAGGGGGATAAAACCTTTTATAGGTACATCAGCGAGCGTAGAAAGACAAAGGGAGGGATAGTGAGGCTGAATAGAATAAACGGTGGGTGGGCAGAGGGGGACAGTGAAAAGCAGGAATACTGAACAAATATTTCTGCTCAGTATTCACTAAAGAGGGAGGAAGTGCCTAATCAATTAACAGAAGCACTCTTGATAGGGGGTCGATCCCAGTCCTTTCACAGAAGAAAGGGTTCTGCAAGAACTCCTAAAACTGAAGGTGGACAAAGCAATGGGTCCTGATGGAATTCACTCCAGAATTCTAAAAATTAAGGAAGGAACTAGTGAAACCACTGGCTACTCTTTTTAATAAATCATGGGAGGATGGTGTGGTACCCGAGGACTGGAGGAAGGCGGATGTGATTCCTCTTCACAAAGTGGGACCAAGACAGAGGCAGGAAACTACAGACCTGTCAGTCTGACCTCTGTGGTAGGGAAAGTGATGGAGTCACTTCTGAAGGAAAGAATAGTGGAGTACCTAGGGTCAGTGGAGCACAGGATCCAAGGCAGCATGGGTTCACAGCAGGAAGGTCATGTCAGACAATCAGATAGATTTCTTTGACTGGGTGACCAAAGTAGTAGACCAGGGAAGGGCTGTGAACATGGCCTACCTAGACTTTAGCAAGGCATTTGACACAGTTCCACACAAAGATTGATAGTCAAATTAACCAGCCTAGGAGTGGGTCCCAGGGTGGTAGCCTGGGTAAAACATTGGCTGGACAACAGGACACAGAAGGTAATTGTAAATGGAGTCCACTCTGAAGAAAGGGCAGTTACTAGTGGGCACCTGGGGTTCAGATTGGGTCCAGTCCTTTTAATGTCTTCATCAGTGACATTGCAGAGGGACTGGAAGGAAAAGTATGCCTTTTTGCAGATGACACAAAGATCTGCAACAGGGTTGATACACAAGGAGGCGTGGAAAGGATGAAAAGGGACTTGGCAAGGTTGGAGGAATGGTCAGACGTATGGCAGCTAGGATTCAATGCAAAAAAGTGCAAAATAGTGCACCTGGGAAACAAGACCCAAGGGGAAGAATACACAATGGGTGGGGAGGTAGTAACAACAACAAAACAGGAAAGGGACCTGGGGGTAATCAAATCAGATGACCTTAAGGTTAACAAGCAATGTGAGAAGGCAGTAGGGAGGGCCGGGGGTATACTGGGATGTATAGGAGAGGCATCAGCAGCAGAAAACAGGAAGTTGTTATCCCTCTGTACAGAGAGTTGGTGAGACCCCATCTGGAATACTGTGTCCAGTTCTGGAGACCCCATCTCACAAGGACATAGACAGGATAGAGGCAGTCAGAGGAGGCAACTAAAATGGTGCAGGGTCTGCAAGAGAAGCCGTATGAGGAGAGACTAAAGGAGCTTAATATGCATACCCTTGAGGAAAGAAGGGAGAGGGGACATGATAGAAACTTTCAAGACCTCAAGGAATCAACAAAGTCCAAGAGGGTAGCATCTTTCAGAAAAGAGACTTGCAAGAACAAGGGACACAATTAAAGATAGAAGGAGGGCGGTTCAGGGCAACGTGAGGAAGTATTATTTCACAGAGAGGGTAGTGGATGCATGGAACAGCCTTCCTGAGGAAGTTGTGGGGTCTAAAACTGTGGGAGAATTCAAGAATGCATGGGACAGACATAAGGCAATTCTTGTGGGGGGCAGGAAGATAAAGCCTGTTGGTTAACTAGGATCTGCGGCCTATCCTGTAGGTAGGGAAATGGGCAGACTAGATGGGCCTAGCGGTCCTTATCTGCTGTCAAAGTCTATGTTTCTATGTTTCTAATATGGCATTAGGGTTTCCAACCCTAAATCACCACCCCTGCCCCAAGCAAGAAAAGAAAAAAAAAAGCATTGTGGTTTTCACGGCCCTGACTCTTGGAGAATCAGGGGTGGGGTCTTTCTTGGGGTTCCAAACCCTAATGTTCATCCCATGACTAAATAAGGTGACATGTGATTTGCTTTCTTTAGGCAGGGCCTACAAGTTCTTGGCAACATGTGGAGAGACACAGTTTTGTATGTTTGAAGGCTATTTCACAATAGTGCGAGTGATAGCATTGAGAACCTCAAGGAAGACCCCACCCTTGATTTGCCAAGAGTCAGGGCAGCAAAAAATGGTAATGTTTTTTCCTTTTCCTGCTTAGGGCTGAGGGTGGGGATTTAGGGTTGAAAACCTTGATGCCACATTTCCCTACTTTTGTTGGCTTAATCTAAAGCCTAACTGATGCATTGACACAGGTATCTGAAAAGAATATAGATAGACAGACACACACACACACACACACACACACACACACACACACACACACACAAGACAGGCAGGCAGACAGACATATTGATTTATATTATACTGATGTGGTAGTGCCCCTGTAGTTTGGTTGACTGAGAGTTTCTATAATAAACAGAAAAGAACAGAAAACAGAAAGAAAGCAGATACAGATAGTCATATGGGAGGGGCAAATTGGGAGATGGAAAAACATTTATGGGGATAAACTGTTGATGTGTAGATACACTTGCCTGGGTGCAGAGGGAGCAGTTAGGTGGGGAAGCAGCTAGTACTGAAGATAAGAAAGGAAGAATGGGGTACATGGATGCAGAGGATGGAAAGGTGGCAATCATAGGGGACTCCATAATTAGGGGTATTCACTGGGGAAGGAAAAGGGACTCAAATACAAGCAGGAGGGTGGTTTGTATGCCAGGGATGACAGTGTGGAAGGTGAGCCGAAGAATAAGGGAAATAGTAAGGGAGGTTGGAGGAAAACCTAATTTAATTATACATTTGGGAACTAACTACCTAGCTGGGGAGGAGGTTGAGATAGTGCAAAATAGGTTCAGGGAGTTAGGGAATATTTGCAGGGAGGAAGGAAGTTCACTGACCTTCTTAGAGGTGATACCAGTACCAAGGGCCAGCACAGCTAGGAAAAGACGAATAGAGGATTTTAATGACTGGCTGAGGAAATAGTGCAGGGAGGAGAGGTTCAGCTGTATTGAGGACTGGGAGAAGACCTGGTCAAACAGAGCACTCTTTTCACTAGACAGGCTACACCTCAGTAGGGAAGGTTCTAGTGTACTCAGGGACAAGCTGGGAAAATACATAACCACTACTCTTAATTTAAACTATTGGAGGGGGTGCAGTGGATGAGCAGGCTCACAGACTGTGAGAGTAGGTGGTCAGTAAACCTCCCCCCCCACAGTGACGAAAAAGGGCTGGAGGGAGGAGGTGGAAGGGGCAAATACACAGTTAGCAAAGGGTGAAGGGGGTGAGGAACACATAACAAGCGTATGTGGAGGGGTGCACACAGAGGGGATAAATGTGAATAGAAGAAAAGAGGAAAGAGAGGAAAGGTCAGACTCTGGGTGGAGGGTGGTGTCTCTGAATGTGGGGAGTCTTGGAAACAAGATGGATGACCTGTAGGCAATATTAGCAGACATGAGGGTGGACATAGCTGCAGTAACCGAGACATAGGTAACATCACACCATGACTGGTACCTCGCTATCCTTGGATATAAACTATACAGGAGGGACAGAGTAGTCAGGAAGGGGGGAGGGGTGGCAGTTAATATCAGGGAGGAGTCAGAGGAAGGGGAGGTGGAGGCATTATGGGTTCAGTTAAGGTCCAATAGAGGGAGAAATGTGAGGTTGGGTGTGGTTTATAGACCACCAAATCAAGATGAGGAGGAGAGAGACAGGGAACAGATCTCACAAATATTGAAAACTGCAGGGAAAGGAGTGGTGACAATTGTGGGGGACTTCACCCTGCCTAAGGTGGACTGAAGTATACCACCCACAACATGTGCTAAGAGTCAGGAGATCCTGGAAGGACTGCAGAGTGGGTTCCTGACTCAGGGTGTCACTGAACCAACAAGAGCTGAGGCAATTCTTGATCTGGTGCTCACAAATGGGGAGCATGTACAGGAAATAATGGTCAGGGAGCCACTGGGGGGAAATGACCATTGTACAGTGTGGTTCCATTTGGATATAGGCAGGGAAAGCATCCCAACTAAGACCAAAATCTTGGATTTCAGGAGGGTGGATTTCAAGAAAATGGGTGAGGTTCTAAAAGCCATCTGGTGGGCATCAGAGCAGATATGGGGGTGGACCTAAAGTGGTCCATCATTAAGGAAGGAATACTGGTTGCCACAGATGAATGCGTTAGGCTGAGGGGGAAGAACACAAGGGCCAAAACACCCAGCAGGTTCAGTTCTTGGGTTGCCAAGGCAGTAAGGGAAAAGAGGATGGCCTATAGAAAATTCAGGAAGACCAAGAGAGAGGTGGATAGGGAAAATTACCTAAGGTTGGATACTGAGGCAAGTAAGGAAGTCCGGTGAGCAAAGGTACAGAAGGAGCTTCAGATAGCTGAAGGAATTGAGAAGGGGGAGAAGGCTTTCTTTCACTATACAAGTGAGAAAAGGGACAAGAAGGAAGGGATTGTTAGGCTTATGAAAGGTGTGGAGTGGGTGGAGGCTAATGGAGGAAAAGCAGAGATACTAAATGAATACTTCTGTTCTGTCTTCACCAGGGAGAAGGATGGACCAGTGCCTTCAGGAGGGAAAAGAGGAACAGGGAGGAGGGGAACACAGACATAGTGATAGAGAAGGATAGAGTGAGAGAGAGTCTGCTGGCATTGAAAGTGGACAAATCACTAGGCCCGGACAGAGTACATCCAAGGGTACTAAAGGAACTGACTGAGTAGCTGGCAAGGTCACTAGCAGACCTATTTAATAGTTCACTAGAGCCAGGTGTGGTACCACAGGACTGGAGAACAGCACATGTAGTGCCCCTTCACAAAAGCAGTCCCAAGGATGACCCAGGGAATTACAGACCAGTCAGTCTGACCTCCATTGTGGGCAAGCTTATGGAGACCATACTAAAGGAAAGGTTGGTGGAATATCTAGAGGCACATGCCTCCAGGATGAGAGGCAGCATGGGTTCATGGGGGGGGGGGGGTCATGTCAAGCAAATCTGATTGATTTCTTTGACTGTGTCACTAAGACAGTAGACAGGGGCCAAGCAGTAAACATCCTCTATCTTGATTTCAGCAAGGCCTTTGACTCTGTGCCCCACGAAAGGTTGATCAGGAAGTTGGTGGATCTTGGAGTTGGGTAAAAGATGGTCAGATGGGTGGAAAATTGGCTGAGGGACAGAACCCAGAGGGTGGTAGTGGGGAAGAGTTATCTGGCATAAGAGAGGTATCCAGTGGGGTCCCACAGGGCTCTGTGCGGGGGCTGGTGTTGTTCAATGTCTTCATCAATGATGTTGGGATGGCATTAAAGGCAAAATGTGCCTATTCGCAGATGACACCAAGCTCTGTGGGAGAGTGGAGGCAGCTGAAGGGATGCAGGACCTACAGGAAGACATGGAAAAGCTGAGGAGGTGGTCCAGGATCTGGCAGCTTGGCCTCAATGCCAAGAAATGCAAAGTTATACATATTGGAGCCAAGAGTCCCAGAACAGAGTATTACCTGGGTGGATTCCGTGTATTTGCATCAGAGGAGGAGAAGAACCTGGGAGTGATGATCACTAGTGACCTGAAGCACTCCACGCAGTGCAAGAAAGCAGCAGCAAAGGCAAACAAGGTGCTGGGATGCATAGCTAGGAGGATCAGTAGTAGGAGAGAGGAGGTTATACTGCCCTTGTACAGGTCACTGGTAAGGCTACATCTAAAGTATGGAGTTCAGTACTGGTGCCCACACCTCAAAAAGGACATTAACCTACTGGAGAAGGTACAGAGGAGGGCTACAAGGATGATAGCCGGTCAGCAGGGCAAGGCACACGAGGAGAGGTTGAGGGCACTGAACATGAACTCCCTGGAAGACAGGAGAGAGAGAGAGAGAGAGAGAGAGAGAGAGAGGGGACATGATTTAGAAATGCAAGTACTTGAAAGGGTTAAATAAGGTTGATAAGGAGAGTCTCTTTAAGCTGAGTGGCAACCATATCACAAGGGGGCACAGTCTTAAGCTGGAGGGTGGGAGGTTTAGGAGGGAGGTCAGGAATAACTTCTTCCCAGAGAGGGTGGTGGACACTTGGAATGCTGCACTGGAGGAGGTCATCTTATTGAAGATAGTGGGCAGCTTTAAGAGAGGCTGGGATAGGCATAGGGGGGAAGGTAAGAATCATGGGTAGGGAGGATGGGAGGAGTGGGGAGGGATGGAGGGAGGGCAGGGACATTAGCTCAAGCTGTGGACCCTGCAATACAAGCAGACTTGATAGACCAAATGGCCTTCCTCTGCTGGCTTCTTTGTGTGTTTGTATGTTCATATGCAAACTATTAATTTTGTACCTTAATAGCTTTTGTGACATTCAATGAAATTGCCCCAAATTTGGCAAGCGTTTCATGATGTCAGTATGTGCGGTTTCTGAGATCCACACATGTTGTTTTTATATTAAAGTCTAAATTTTTCCCTTTACTTATTGCACTTTTTTTCTCACCCATGACCTAGATGGAACAGAATTTATTTCTGAAACTGGTAGTGTAGAAGCAGCCTGTGCCAAGGTAGTGCCTTTTGAAGGTTTCATGAAAATATAATGGCACAATTTGAAGATAGAAGGGGGGTGGCTCAGAGGTAATTTAAGGAAGTATTTTTTCACAGAAAGGGTTGTGGATGCATGGAACAGCCTTCCTGAGGAGGTTGTGGAGTCAAAAACAGTGGTGGAATTCAAGCATGCATGGGACAGTCATAAGGCAATTCTAGGGGGTGGGGGTAGGAAGAAGTAGGCTGCTGATTAGCTAGTATCTCCAGTTTATCCATTAGGTAGGGAAATGGGCAGACGGTGGGCCAAGTGGTCCTTATCTGCCGTCAAAATCTATGTTTCTATGAATGGTTCCAGAGTTGTAAGAATGTAATTGTTTTTCTGAGAATGCTCAGATGGGTTTTTGAATAATCCTCTGACTTGACCCAAACAATTCCATCTCGTGAGTTTTTTTGTTTCTCACCACTTGCTTCTCACAACCTGCAAAATATTTTTCAGGTCATGACAGTTTTCATCTTGTTTTTTTTCCAAACAAACAAACAACATGAAAATACATGCAGACAATGGGTGGGATATTCAGACTGTGCCAGGCAGGGGCGCTAGCCTGGGCGCAGCTCAACTGGGGTGAGCCAGGGCAAGGTCCAGGCAAAATTCAATGGTGCTGCACCGAATATGGCACTGAGGGCACATGCACTGTGCACGGCACAGTGGCACTGCACCAGTGCAAGTAGCAGAAGGAGTGCAGGTGGATATGACAGCGCAAGTGCAGTTGCGCTAGGCACATCTACTGTGATATTCAGTACTGGGCATGCAAATGAGGCCATTCTGCATGCAAGATGAAAATGGGGCCATTTGCATGTCATTATGGCCCCATCTGCATGCGGTGCACTGATTCCTGGTGACTTACCCCAGGCACCCTGCCAGGCTGCAGCTGTCTGGGACCGACACCCCCACCCCCTCGGCAGGCTCCGCTCCCCTTCGCCCAATCACAGGCATGTATTGGCATGATCCCTGGTGGTCCAGTGGACCGCTATCCCCCACCCGCAAGCCACCTGGCCGCCCGCTGACTGACAGCATACAGTATGGCTGTACGCCTATTAGTCCACTGTGTGGGTCAATGGGCATGCAGACCATACTGTACTACACAGTCCTAAATTGTGAATGAACTCTCATTGGCCCATTGGCAGGGGACCAATAGGCATACAGCCATACTGTACGCTGTCAGTCGGCGGGCAGCTGGGTGGCTTGTGGGCAGGAAGCTGCCACCCGCCGCTGACTGGGGAGAGCAGGGTGGTGGGGACTCAGTGGGAGGGTGGGGAGGGGATATCACTGGACCACCAGGGAGTGTGGTACATGCCCGATAGTGGGCGAAGGTGTTCGGTCCACTGGATCACCAGGGAGTGTGATATATGCCCACAAGCGGGTGAAAGGTGTTCAGTCCACTGGACCACCAGGGATTATTACAGTACATGTCCGTGATCCGGTGACAGGGTGGGGGGCACAATGCTCCCTGGGCAGGGGGCATGGGGCCAGTGTTATGGGAGGTCAGGTGGTCACCCACAGCAGGCGGCTGCTGTGTTGCTCCCAGCAATATGGCAGCCCACCTGTGGGTGTCCCTGACTTGTTCCCTGTTTATGCAGGGCACAACATTGCACCCCTCTAGAGAAGCGTCACAAGGTGGGGAAGTTCAGATGCGTGCTGCACATCCCGAGCTGAATATCGGGATGTGCCGCGATATGCATGGGCACACCCCTGTACTTACCACATACATTACAGGTGTGCCCCAGAGCATTGGGGTTGTACAGTGCAACCCGCCCATTTGAATATCGTGCTGGGGTGCATTGGTGGGTTGTGCATGGCACAACCCTGTTGCGCCATGCGCAACTCCTTTGAATATCCCACCCAATGTTTTTTAGAACAAACAAACACCTAAACCTAGATAAGCAGGATGTGCTTAGATAGATTCTGGTGTTTGTTTCCCCAGAAAAGTGGCCATAATTAGCTTAGCTCAGCTGAGCAATAGGAGCCGTTCACCCGCATTCTTTGTATGAGAACAACTGGACTTTGTTGACATCAGCAGTGGCAGATGGACATGTGCTGCCAGCTTTGTGTGCCAGCAGTGAACTGGTGATCTCTCTCTCTCTCTCTCTCTCTCTCTGCCGCTCTGTCTCTCTCTCTCTCTCGATCTGTCCATCTGTCTGTCTATCTATCTATCCATCCATCTATCTATATATCTATCTACAGTATCTCTTTCTGTCTCTCTTCTCTCTGATAGTAATGGTATAGTAGAAGAAAAGTGGGACAGAGTGCCCAACCACAGTACCACTTGCCCAAGCACCCTTCTCTCAAGGTCACCCTCTCCCTCCAAAAATCATTAGGTGGTGACACCAGGGTGCCCACTGTGGTGTCACCATACAGTTAAGCTAACACTGGGGTGCCCAATCCCCAGAGTGGGATCCAAAAACTGATTGAAACCTGTAAAAAAAAAAAAGTAATCCCCTGCCAGTTTCAATATTTTGACTCTAAACTTTCAACATAGTCATTTTTTCATACCACCTTATAAACATAACAGTTGTCATTCTAAAATACTGAACGAGACATTTTTTCACACTTGTGGTGCAAAATGACATTTCTACCAGTACTCTATAAATGCACATGTCATGTTTATAAGGAGCAGTCGAAAAACGAGTAAGGTAACTTGAAAATGTGGGGTCAAAGTAAAAAAAAAAATTTAATAATGAATGTTATGTGTAGTACCTGCCTTTACTCCAACAAGTAATGCTCTGTGATCCCACACTGGTGAGCTGAGTTTCAAGGATGAGCTCACTGACCCAGCTGGATGGGCTGAGGCTAGGGGTATAGAACTGTCATGCAATACCACTCTCCAGCCTTGGAAGGGTAGGTGCAGGGTTGCTTGCACAATCCCAAGCAACATTTAGTGAAGAGAACTCTTCTCTTGGCATAGGGCCCTCCACTTCTGCATGTGTAGGTGCCCTAAGGCTCTGTGCTTCAGCTTAGAGATGGACTGTTTACCCTGTGCACATGTATTTGCAGCTATATGAAAGCACATGTCCCAGAGGGCCCTGCACTTCTGCAGTCTACCAGACAGCCCCATGAATTCTTATTATTAATCAGTTTTATTAGTTTTACAATAGTCCAAACAGTACCCAACAGTAGTACCAGTACAGTATATCATAACAATAAACAGCAAAGTCAAACAACTGAGTCCATCCCTCCCCCCCCCGACTACACACGCCAAAAGCTCTTGGCTTACTGCTCCTATAGCAAATTCAGCCATCAAGGCTTCCAGGTTGTCAGGAGTGCCTCCAGTGAGGCCCACAAAGATGCATATACCTTAGGTCTACATTGCATGTAGGCTATATGCCTCTCTAACTGCAAGGCCAAAATACTCTCCTTATACCACTCCATCACGGTGGGATATTTGTCACCAACCCAGTGTCTCAAGATTATTAATTTGGCTGTTGCAGAAATGAGCGACATATGGGCCCTCCTAACTTTAGTGGTACCCATTGGGAAAAAATTAATTAAACAAACTTCAGGGGTAAACAGGGTTTCTAAGCCAAGGACAGGGTCAAGGACGTTAATGATAGACTGCCAAAAGGCCTGCACATAGGGGCATAGCCAAAGCATGTGATACAGAGTACCGTTGCCTCTCTTGCATTTTACACAGAGTGATGATGTCGATGCCCCATATTTGCATAGCTGAACAGGAGTTATATAAATATTGTGCATAATGTTAAAATGCACCAATCTCAATCTGTCTTGCTTTATAAATCTATACATGGACAGCCAGAGTTTCTTCCAAAGACTAGGGTCCTCTGGAATTCTCAATTCCTTTGTCCAGTAATAACAAATCCCTGATGGTAACCTCAAGTCCCATTCCTGAAGAGTTTTATACAGGTTAGAGACTGGGTGTGGCTGAGAGGCTTTTTGCAGGAGCATGGACAAGCCCCATGAATTCTTGACATCCATTGATGCACATCCCTAGGTGGACTGAGCCTTCTTTTGGCATAGGGCACAGAGGGCCCTGCACATCTGCCTCTGTTCACACAGGTCCCAAAGGTATCTGCATGAATGAAGATACTGTTCCACTATCTCAAACAGAAAGGACATTCTTTGAAAAAACAAAAATTGCATTCATGCACCAGTTAGGCTTCAACTTAATGCCAGAAAAATAGGGAAATGTGACATTTGGGTTTCCAACCATTACTCCCCACCCCCAAGCAGCAAAAGGAAAAAAATATTAGTATGTTGGATCTCTGGAGTCTTGGCAGATTAATGGTGGGGTCTTCCTTGGCCGTGCATGAAGACAGCTACTATAGATTCTGTTTGCATCATATGGTGAAACATACTTCTCTACCATTGAAGGGAGTACCACTATTTATTTTATTTAGTTAGTTTTTGTTTATTTGATTTGCAGCTGTACCTTGTGCTTTGGACAGGAGGCTATGGGATGGAGGGAGGGGTGAGCATTGGGGTTGGCAACCCCATGGAAGACCCCACCACTGGTTTGCCAATACTCCAGAGACCCTAAACCCTAATGTTTTTCTTTTTGGTGCTTGGGGATTGGGGGTTGGGAATTAAGACTGGAAACTCTAATACCACTTTTCTCTACTTTTGTGGTGATATGTTAAACTTTAACCGGTGCATTAACACAGCTTTTTTCAAAAATATGTATCTACATATTATATATACTTTTTTAAGTCCAATTGTAGAAATGAAAGTTAAAGCATGACTCCTAATGGGACTCAAACCCAGGGACCTTGCCATTCCATGGCACAGTAGCACCAGTATAGTTATGGATGATAGGAAGTTCTAATGCTAAACCCACATTTTTGCAACTTAATGGCTTTGGCAGTGTCAATGAAATAACTTAAACTTTTGCATGAGCTGTCTGGCTGGCAGGGTCTCAAGACCTAAAATGTTTTGTGCTGGCAGCTTGTGCGGTTTCCAAGATACAAAAATAGTGATGTTCCTAACTTTTTTCCTATACTTGATACATGTCTGTTTGCTGTCATGGACAGCCTAGAGATTATATAATGTTTTCATGAAACTTTCAGGGTAGAAGAAACCAGTGGTTATGTAATCCATTTTGAAGGGTTTCTGAAAAACATATTAAATGGTTCCAGGGTTCTAATACTCTTATGTTTTTTTTGTGATCATGTTCTATGAGGTTTTTGGATAACCCTCTGATATGAAAGATAAATGTATCTTTCATGAGCATTTATCTTTTGCAAAATTAGTGTTTTATCTTTCACGAGAAAAATATATTTTGTGACAGCTGCCATCTTGCTTTTGTATTCGGAAAAAACATTTTATTAGAACCCATATAAATGAGGAGGATGAGAAAAACAAACACATGAATCTTGGTAAACTGGATCCATTAAACAAGATTTTTTTTTTTTTTAAAGAAACCAAGAAATACATCTGTGGGGACTTCGGCTGTCAGCTTACCAAAATGGTTGATTAACCTTTAGTAAGACAAGGATTTAACAGTCACACACTAATATGTGACAGTTGTTTGTGAAATTTATTTTGGTAAAGTTAATTTGAGGCAGTAAAGCAAAGTTTTAATGTCACAGATAATAGGAGGTGGTAAACTAGGCTTTTACTGTTGAAGATAATTTGAGGCAGTAATATGGATTTTTAGCATTGCACATGAGTTTGAGACAGTACAACAGATTTTTACTGTTGTGGATAATTTGGGACAGTAAAAAGAAGTTTTACTGTTGCAGATAATGTGAGGCATTAAAATGAGTTTTTATTGTCACATATAATTTGAGACAGTAAAATGGTAGTGTCATAATTTTATGTGTTGCACTTAAATGTGTGACACTAAAATGTGGGACGCTAAACTTTCCATTTTTGTCTCTTACATACTTTTACTCAAAACTTATCTGTTTCACAATATTTTAGTCCCAAATTTTGAATATACTGTTTACAGAACTCTACTTAATGAACAGCTATGGTGGGACTTGTAACTACAGATCAAAAAGGGGGTTTGCAGTCATCGTGCAAAACCACCTTTTATGAAGATTTAACACATTCTAGCAACCATGTTCATGATATAGGGTCAAAATAATAGTTGTGTGACACAAAAATGTGCAAACACTAACATTTTAATGTTGCACATTTAAGTGTTTCACTTAAATGCGTAACACTAAAATTCTATTTTTTGTGTCTCATGTACTTTTACTTATAACTTGGCCATTTTACAATATTTTAATCACAAACTTTGAATATACTGTTTACATGGGCCGGCCCACCGGTGCAGCGGTGGGATTTCCGCTGCGCCGGCCGGCGACCCGGTTCGAACGGACTCGGATCACTGGAGGGCGGCCAGGGAAGAAGGATAGAGCGCCCACGGACTGCCTCCTCCGGGGAGGGACGGGACATGATCGAGCTCTGCATGACCCCTGGCAGAGGTTGTGAAGTCGCCAGCTGCCGACATCAGCAGTTCGATTGAGGCGGGGCAGGACGCCTCCGCCATTGCACATCCCCGCCCCAGAAAAAGGAAAATGGGGAATCCGCCGAGCCATAATGAAGCCTACCAGGCTTCAATTAGCCCCAGAGCCAGCCCTACCTGACTCTAATCTGACGCCTGCGCATGTGGGCCCCAGTGCCGCAGCCTCACCGTGGGGGGTAAGCCACGGGGTATCAGAAGGGGGGCCCAAGGCCAATGTGGGGGGGTGGAAGCATGAGTAGGCTGAGGTTGCAGGCTACGGACGGCTAGAAGGTGTAGAAAAAAAGAAAATAGAAAAAAAAAAATATACTGTTTACATGACCTTGCCTCACCAGCAAGTATGATGGAAATTTTAAATTACAGAGGAAAAGATGATTTCACATTTGCCTTGCAAAACCACCTGTTGTGTGGGATTTAACATTCTAGTGACAATGTTCATGACGTAGTTACCATATTCACATCATAGGGTCAAACTAATTTGTGTGTTGCACATTTAAGTACAACACTAACGTGAGACTCTAAAATGTACAACATTATAACTTTCCATGTTCACCAAAAATGGAATTCTTAAATGATGATGAACTCTTCCCTTGGTGCAGGGCCTGGAGAGCCCTGCCCATCTCCACCTGTTCACACAGGTCCAAAAGGAATCTGTGTAAATAAAGATTCCACTATCTCAAAAAGAGAGAACATTCATTGCAAATAAACTGTGCTAATGCACTAATTAGGGTTCACCTTAACTGTACAAAAGGAAGGAAATGTGGTGCTAGGGTTTCCAACTATAATTTTTGAACTCTATAAACAGCAAAAGGACAAGACCACACAAATAACCACGTACAGCCATCATTAGATAAGACAAACAACATACAACTATTTCCAGATTGCAGAAGTGCAGCAACACTGATTTACTACCTTTGCGGATTTGTATCTGTGGCTACATAAGCACAGGCCCCCCAGTGGCCAGTACTTCTGCAGCCAGAACTGTGTGTATATGTCTTATAACATGCATGAGTACCTCTGGCTGCAGAAGCACTGGCCCCACAGGAGCCTGTGTTTTTGCAGACTGAAGTAATGTTGCAATTTGTGTATCATGGATTTCTATATGCAGCAACAGAAGTGGAAGCCCCGAGAGGAGGGCACTTCTTTACTAAAAAACCTAGTGCCTATGCTTTGCACCTGTGGCAGCAGAAGCTCTAGCACCACAGGGGCCTACACTTCCACTGACAGAAGTCAGTATGCATGTCTTACAGTTGCAGCTGTAGAAGTGCAAGCCTCTGAGAACGTCTGCACTTCTGCAGACAGATGTAGTGTTGCAATTTGAGTATTAAGGATTTCATGAAGCCTGTGCTTTTACAGCCAGAAGTCAGTGTGTATATCTTACACCTGTGGCTGCAGAAGCACAGACTTCTCAGTGCATGTGTGGCTGTTGGTGTGCATGAGTACCTGTGGCTACTGAAGCACTTGCCCTATAGGCCACAAACAAAAACTTGTAATGTGGGTAGGATGGATTTGTATCTTTGGCTGCAGGAGCCCATGCTTCTGCAGACAGAAGTAGTGCTGTGATTTTAGCACCATAGATTTCCATCTTCAGGTAGAAGTGAGTGTGTATGTCTTGTAGTATGCATGTCACAGATAAATGTCCACGAAGGTTGCACATTAAGTGGTACTGCATTTGTGTAGTCTGGAAACAGTTACATGTTGCCTGTCTTACCTGATGATGTCTTTCTGTGGTTGTCTGTGTGATCCTGTCCTTTTGCTGCTTGGAGGGGTGGGAAGTTGCAGTTGAAAACCTTAGTGTCACATGTCCCTCCTTTTATAAGTTAAGTTGAACTGCAATTAGTGCATTACTGCATTTTCTTGCAATGAATATATATCTGCATTGTAAAAAACAATAAGTACAAAAACTACATTAAATCAGACATTAGGTTTGAAGAATGCAGGTGCACAACGTAGAGAAATTAAAAAATATTAGGGTTCTGGGTTTCTGGAGTCTTGAATCAGTCCTTGGGGTTTTTAATCCTAATGTCCCCCAGCCCATAGTCTCCTGCCTAACTCACAAGGTACAGCTCCAAGTCAGTGCCTCATAATGACACAGTCTTTGGAGGTGGAGAAGTGTGGATTGCTATATATAGCTAAAGAATCAGTTATAACTTAATTAATGCAGGGCCCTGTGTGTCCTGTATGAAAAAAAACAGAAGATGTCTGAACTTGATTGCTCAGGGGATGAGGTGGGCATTAGGGCTGACAACCTCAAGGAGGATCCCATCACTGATTTACCAAGACTCCAGAGGCACAAATCCCTAATATTATTTCATTTCCCTGCTCTTTGTGCTTTGCATTCTTCAACCCTAATGTCTGCAATAATATAGTTGTTTTTTTGTTTTTTTTTTGCAATGAATTCCCTTCTTTTTCTGATAGTGGAATCATATCCTCATTCACACAGGTCTCTTTGGAACTTGCACAAAATGAAATAAATAGAGTAGTCGAGATAGTTCCAATGCAGTGCTTGGGCCCATCAGGCCTCAACATGCACATCAACTTCTTGTGATGGAAGGCTCCCCACCCATCACAAGGTGTTGACTGTGTGCCATAACACTGCTCTGTCTCTTCCCAGGCTGGGGTGGTGCTTCATGCCAAAGTGCCTTCCCCCCTGCCTTAGCCCATTTAGTTGGGTCACTGAGCTCGCACTCAAACTCAGATCTCTGGCAGAAGCTGTAATGTGGTTCCCAATGGGCTAAAGATTATCCCTGCAAACATTACTTCAGAAGTTTTTTGGGGGGACATTTTGAACCCAATATTTCAACATAGACTTTTTATGACCTCTTCCTTCTAAACACGGCAGGTGTCATTTATAAAATGCTGGCCAAAACTTAATTTTGCACCACGTGTGAAAACACATTTTGGCCAGGATTTGAAAAATGGTGATGCAATGGACAGTGATGGAACTATTTTGTTTATTGCAAGTTAAGAACAAATAAAAACAAGAAAAATATGATGAGGGACCATTTTCTTTATTAGAGGTACTGACACGGGGGGTTAGGCACCCTAGTGTTGGTTTTATGATTTGCAGCACCTGGGGTAGGACTATGGGTCACACATCAAGTGTTGGATTATGTCAACACCAGGGATTAGGCACCCCGGTGTCAGTATTCTGGTAAGACAGGTGGATGTTTAAATCATAAAGGAGGAGTGGGGGACTGAATCAGCACTGAGGGTGGGCAGTCCGGCGCTGGAATTATATCAATGTAGCTGGCACTTTTGATTAAGTACCCCAGTGTCCAGTTTAAATGAATAAGGTCAATAATGCAGTTAATGACCATTGCAGGGCCAAGAAACCACACACAGGTCCATTTGTCCATTTAGCAGGACAGGACTACACACCGCCCCTGCTGAACGAACACTACACATACAGATATGTGCAGTATGCAGACACTGTATGCAGTGTCAGGGCAGTGTCTGGATAGCCGTCCCACCTGAAAGATGAATGCATTCTCATAAAATGATCATATTAAGGAATGTGTTCCTAAAAATTCGTGTACGGTCGATTGGTCCCCGGACAAAATGTCTCTGTCAAAATAATGCGGACATTTCATCGCGGGGACAAATAAAAGCCATATATTTTGTCATCGACATAACTCATAGATCGGTGAAGTCGTCACCGTAAAAAATAAACAAATGGACAAATAGTCACAGCATCCCCGCTGTCCCTTTATATGAAGACTGTCTTTAGCACACAGCCGGGTGTTTCCAGAAAAAAAAAAACTCCCATGGATCTATTAATTCAGTTCAATGCTTTCTCTGACAGGTCTGTAGTTTCATGCTTGTTTCTTGCCCCCTCCCCTTACTGTGGTCAATCACTCTGCAATGCACAGTAAGTAGGAGTAAGGCCATGCAGAACTTTGTAAAGAAGAGAAAAGGACTTTACAATCAATTCATCAATGTATTGGCAATTAATGTAATAAAGGCAGTACATGTGTAATGAGGTTATGGGCTCTTGTTCTTGTCAGAATGCATGACATGGCATTTTCAAGGCACTGAAGTTTGTCCATGGTTATTTTTGCAAGTCCTGTCAGAAGTGAATTTCAGTAGGCCAGTCTTCTGGTGATGAACAAATGTATAACATAAGTGAGTTGAGGAAAAAGACAGATGTTTAACAGTTTATAAATTTTTTTTTAATTAAATATGCTTTATTCATTCTTATTATTTACAGTCAGGCTCAATGCAGTACTTAATACAGGAGATCTAAGAAGGATGTGCATAAATACATCGGATACATATTTCATATAACCATCCTAATTCCCCCCAAACACCCCCCCTTTTTAACCCCCCATATCTAAACAGTCATTGTCTAAAAAGGAAGAAAAGCTGTTTATTTTGAATACAATACCTAGGGTATAGAACAGTGTATCTGTCAATATCCCTCCCTCCCCTCTATCTACCCCCTACCCCCCATATCCACCCTCACCAGTACCCCCTCTCCTCCCCTTACTTACCCCCAGCCAGCATTTGCCTCATACTATTATCCAGCACTACTTGATATCTGTTGGACTTAATTTAGTCTTTCTGCTAAGGGAAGCAAAGAGGAAGACATAGCCACTGTATCTTTTTTAATAGGCTAATAGTCTACTACCAATGTAACTGAGATCTAACTCCTGACCACTGACCATAAATCGTGGAACTTCTCTCGCCTAGCATTAAACTTAACCATTGTACTCCTCAGGCTAGCAATAGTTTTTTTCAATCCTTAGATTATGTAATAACCCTGTCAACCATTCTTGGTAAGGAATAACCATCTGGTCCTTCCAATGTTTCAATATCAAAGTTTTCACCGTGAGCAAAATTAAATTTATATAATATCTCCTCTCCTTTACATCAATTTTTGTATAATCTCCTAACAAGCAGATTTCAGGAGTGAAGAGTTCTTGTAACCCCAACAAAGGATCCGCCTTGGCTTTAATTTCTGACCATAATGAACTCACTAAAGGACACTTCCACATAATGTGGATCAGGGAGCCCTGAATACGTCCACATCTAAAACAATCATCTTTTGGTAATTTACCCATCTTATATAACTTGACAGGAGTCAAGTGCATAGCATGTAATGTATATTATTGTGTCAGCCTAAGCCTGCCATTGACTCAATATTCGTAGATTTCCTTCCAGATATGTGCCCAATTGTCCTTACTGTCTGGTAAAGTAGCCATCCAATATTGTGAGTGGTCCACTATATTAGAATACATCTTCTCGTATAGGGTCCTGACCAGCCCAGATACTGCATGTGGTGAATTTGCTTTATTTTTAAATTCAGCCATCACCTCACTGCAGTCAATGTTCCACTGGTCTATCCGAAAGATAGTAATAAGTAGATGTCTAACCTGATAAATATGGAAGGCGTATTTCGAAGTCAGTTGGAACTTCTCCATCATATCCCGAACTGAGAGTATCCTCCCCATGTCAGTTAAGTCACTAACTCTCGTATTCAATGGCATACCCAATCTATGTGGCGATAGAAAGGTTTTCTCGATTTGAAAGTTGGGGTTACCAAACAACAGTTGGGAAATGTCCTTAGAGTTAGGTATATCTAAGGTTTTACATACCTGATTATGGACCTTGATGGAAGTGTAGATAACTGTGGACCTAAGTGATTTGGGCAAATCCTTAGGAAATATATACCAAAGGCTATCTAGTATAATTTTGGTCCTTATTATCAGGTTTCTCTCTATTTGTAGCCATATGAGGCAATATTGGGAATAGCCATCCTCATGGAGCCCCTTCCCCCACCTCATGTACTTAGAATTATGGCTTGCTAAATAGTAATGATAGAAGTTTGGGAGCTTCAGCCCTCCTAGTTCCTTTGGAGCACTTAAACATTTGTAGGACTTCCATGGGGGCTTACTTTGCCATAGAAAATTTGTAATTATACTCTGGAGTTTCCAAAACCATGATAGGGGGAGATAAATATTTAACATATTTAAAGGATAAAATATTCTGGGCAGTACATTCATTTTGATGACGTTTATTCTACCCTGTAGAGAGATATGTAAGGGGGACCATCTAATTAGATCTTGCTGAATAGTTAGGAGAAGATTATCTAAGTTAAGTTTTTTTAAAAGAGGTAATGAGGTTGACAACATAATTCCTAGAGATTTAAGTCTATTAGTCCAGGCCATCTTAAACTTATCCAGATCACCTTTACATGTATAGACATTAGGTGGCATAATGTCTGTCTTATTAATATTCAACTTGTAATTTGACAATTTACCAAACTCATTTACTATATCTAACACTTTCGGGATGGCCATTGCTGGATACGAAAGATGAAGCAAAATGTCATCTGTATAGGCTGACAGTTTCAGCTCTAAAGGACCCACTGAAATGCCTGTTATAGATGGAGATAGCTGAAAGCTGCAAATTAAAGGTTCCAAATACAAATTAAACAATAGTGGTGACAAAGGGCACCCTTGACAGGTTCCAGAGTATAACCAGAAATTTGTAGAAAAGACTCCATTACAGTATATTTTAGCTGTAGGATTAGAATATAATTGTTTAATCCACCCAATAAACTCTTGCAGAAATCCAAATTGAGCCATAGTATTAAATAAAAAGGGCCAGCCAACCCTACCAAACGCTTTCTCAGCATCCAGAGAGACAAGGGCCATTGGTGTCATTGCTTCTCTGAATACGGAGAAGATATGGGCAAGTTTATGAAAATTATCCAAGGGGTTTCTGCCACCAATAAACCCAATTTGTTCAGGGCTTATTAGGTTGTCCTAAACTTTGGCAATCCTTGAAGCCAAAACCTTTGCTAATATCTTAATGTCATAATTCATCAGGGAGATTGGCCTATAACTTGCAACCTTATCCTTAGGTTTCCCTAATTTTGGCAAAACAATAATGGTGGCTTCTAACAAGGTGGAATCAACAATACCATAGGTACAGAAGTGGTAATATAGTTCTTGGAGAATAGGAACTAGTTTCTTTTCAAAGGTTCGATAAAACTTTGATGGAAACCCATCTGGTCCTGGAGCTTTATTAAGAGCAAGGGATTGGATGGCTATTGATATTTCCCTCTCTGAGATGGGTGAGATTAGGTGGACCCTTTGGATTTGAGTGAGAGCAGGAAGAGAAAGTCTAGAAAGATACTGTTGTATCTCAGACTCAGTGGAACTATTGGGTGGATAACTGTAGAGGTTCCTATATAACCTCTCAAATTCACCTACTATAGCTTTAGGAGTTGTCAATATGTTCCCACTTTCCTCCGTAGTTATACTAGCTGTTAGCCTTGATTCTTCCTGCTGTCTTAATCTAAGAGCTAAGAGGTGCCCCGCCTTATCTCCTTGATCTAGATATCTGACATGGGTGTTAAACAGGGCATATTCAGCTTTTTCGCATAAAACATTCATATATTGATCTCTGATGACCTCTAGCTGTGTTAAGTTTACCTTTGTGGGGTTAACACTTATCTCCCTCTCCATTTTTTGGATGGAATCTAGCAGGGATTTTGCTGCTGCTTCTTGCTTCTTTTTCCAGTTCACAGCTAACCTAAAAAACTCCCCCCTTAAAAAACATTTCAGGGAGCACCAGAATTGGTCATATGCCTTAACAGACCCTTTATTGTGCTCTATGTAATGTTTAATTGAATCCCGTATCTTATTCACAATATCTTCTTGTGATAACATTTGGACATTAAGCTTCCATTGGGTAACTTTGGGGATTGAATGAGGTATCTTACCCTCCAACCAGATCATCGAGTGGTCTGATAACACTCTGGGGAGAATCCCACAATCTAATGGACATAACAACATATAAAGGACCCACTGAAATGCCTGTTATAGATGGAGATAGCTGAAAGCTGCAAATTAAAGGCAAATTAGCTCACTAGGAAGAAGTCTATCCATGAGTAGGATTTATGGTACGGTGAATAAAAAATGAATGCATTTTCTTTGGGGTGTAGGAGGTGCCAAGGATCTACAAGCCCCAGCTCGTCCATCATTTCCTGCAGGGATTTTTGTGAAGGGGATAAAGTTGTCTTAGTCTGTGCAGACCTATCTAGTTTACTTCCACACATTATGTTCCAGTCTCCTGCTAATATCATTGGCATCCTCTTAAATGGGGCTAACTTGAGAGCTAACTGGGAAAAAAATTCAGGGGAAGAATGATTAGGCCCATATATAGTGCCAATAATCGCTTCCTTATGATCGATCAACCACCTCACAAATAGAAATCTCCCCCGTGGGTCTCCGATTTCTTGTAATAACTGAAATTGCAACCCTTTAGCTATTAGGATAGCAACACCTCTCTGTGAAGTGGAATTTCCAGCAGTGAATACCAAACTAATATAGTCTCTCCTAAACAAATTACCTTCACTCCCTTGCAGGTGTGTTTCCTGCAGAAAAGTAATATCCAACCTCACCAATGCTAAGTGTTTAATTATTTGGTGGCGTTTCACTCTAGCTCTTGCCCCTTTAACGTTCCATGAGGTGATTCTCATTCCTTTTCTTATGTTTAATATGTCTTTGCTCATGTAAAAATTTAGTTCTCAACCTTATATAGATTTCTCTTCCCTTAAGGCATCTCCTCAAGCACTGGCTTTTCCCCAACCCCCCGGACTCCCTTCACTATACTAAGTAAAACCCTGGCGATAGAATTACAACTCCCATCCCCACCCAAACATTTCCCAGGCATAATTATGCATTTATAAGTTATGCCCCTACAAATTAGTGTAACAGACACTACCCCAGTCCCTGAGACTGAACTCCCAACTGATCGCTCGGCGCGATGTTCATCTTGCTGCTGCCGATTGCCCTTCTGCTCCCCCATACCCTCTATCCTTTTTGTCTCCTGCTGCATTAAGTCTGACTAAACTCTTCATACTATTAAACAGCTTAAGACTAAATATCTCCTATCTTATTCTAGAACCATGAAATTACCCCATCTTAATCTAGAACTCTCACAACCTAATCATATTTCTACCAATCTTACCCTGACCCATTTATTTCAGCCCCGTAGACCACTGTACTCCATTCTATAATATCTGTACAGCATTTGGTGTTCATGCCTAGTACACTAGATCCCATACTAGGAGTGTAGAAAAGGGAAGAAAAAAAAAAAAAAAAGAGACATGGGTCATCAGGATCATTAGAAAGAGCCAACTGTATCCCCTTTAGGCATAAATCGAATACCAAATGTAAGAATCCAGCTTTGTTCTTTATAACCTTTCTGCAACCCTGTAATTATTGCAGTACTATTTAACATTCTCAGACCCGTTGTAAGGAAGAGAAGGCAAACATGAAGTATTCCCTTTTCCTCTCTAACAATAGTCTTCCCCCATAATTATTTAGAAAACCTTTACCACTGAAATAACAGTTTCCAGTAACCAAAACAATTATGCAAACCACCATATTCATTACTATACCAAATCTGTACTGCTAAATGTCCACTAGATGGCAGCATTCACCATGAATATAGGCTCATTTAATTAAGTCTGGATACCACTTTCTACAATTTTCCATGGCCAAGTCCAGGGTATCAAATGAGTGCCAGTAGCCTTCCTTGTTGATTTGTAGTATAGCAGGATAGCACACTCTAAAACGAATTCCAGCAGAGATTAACTTAGATACTAGTGGATGCAAGGCTGATCTCTTCTGATGAACTGTGTAAGGCAAATCTTGAACTATGCGTACTTTCTTCCCTTCCCATTGAACATTCTTTACTTCTTTAAGCTTCTACAAAACATGCTGCTTATCGAAAAAATTTAACATTTTAAAAATAAATGGGCGGGGAGGCGATCCTGTTGGAGGCATGGGGTGCAGCGATCTATGGGCTCTTTCTATAATATAGGAGGGCCCATTTGGTGAAGGACCAGCTAACTTCTTGCACAGTTTTCGTGCAAACATGACTGCATGCCTTCCTTCTTCACCTTCTGGCAAACCAAGAACCACAAGGTTATTTCTTCTTGAGTGACCTTCAAGGTCTTCTAACCAATCTTCTGCTTTTTTTAATCTCTGTCTCACATTCACAACTTCTGGATCTAGTTTCGCTCTCCAATCCTCCATCGAGGAGATTCGGGCTTCATTATCGCTAGTTCGAGTATTTAAACTTTCCACAGCAGCTTTTGGCCGTTTAACATCAGTGGTTAATGATAAGAGTGCTTCTTTTAATGGTGCCATTTCTTCTAGGAATCGCTCTTCAGAAAGAGCAACTTGCTGCTTTGACGAAGTGGAGTTTTCTGGGCCGCCCACTTTAGGCCATTTCGGGTGCTTCTCTTTCTCTGGCGTCGACGGTGATGTGCCGAGAGCTGGCATTTTCATCTTTAGAATCCATCCTAAAGACTATCGTTAAACAACAATTAAAATCTTTTGGTGTTCTTCTCAACTTCAGGCAAGTTTTCTCTATTCTTGGGACCCTTAAACTAGATTGAGAGCGAGTTTATAGGGGACGGTAGGGGAGCTGCTAGTAAGAGTGTCTCACCAGGCAACCATCACACCAGAAGACCCAGTTTATAAATGTTTCTGAGATGGAAGCCAGCTAGCCTTATGATACTTTTTTTATGCTGTTTGAAAGAGAAGTCCGACTCTACTGGAACACCTAGATGTTCTGCTGTAGATCTGAATATAATATGTGTGTTTTCAAGGATTTTATTAATGCTAGAAATTTTTTCGGGTACTGCTTGTTGAACTGGAAGTACACCTGAAATGATGACATCACAACCTGATTGTTCTAATTCGTTCCCCATAGTTAATAGCTCATGACCAATCTCCTTCCCATGGTCTTTTTCTACATTATTGGTACCTAGATGTAAGGTTGCAAAGGGGGCTGAATGTAATTCTAATGTATCGGTTAGTGATAGTACATCAAGGTGGTAAGCCTGAGATCACTTGTTAATATTGTCGCCGTACATCAGCGGACAAAATGTTGTGGGTTTCTGGTTGTGGTGGCTGCATTGTGCCCGCTACCTGTTGTACCAGCGATGAGATTACATTTCGACTAGATCGGCAATACAGTTTGACCACGACTAATTGTACCGCGACAAATCAACCGTATCCCCTAAAAATTCGGTTATTTTTAGAATACTCATTTTTCTTACCAAATTTGCTCAGAAAAGGAACTGTTTTTCTCAAATATTTTAAAAACGACTTTAGTTTGTGAGATAAAGAAAACACAAAATCACAGATATTGGGCCAAACTCTATCAAACCTTCAAGTTATAGGTTTCAAATTCTCCTAGATATTTAGTTATATGTGAGAAAAAAGGCCTTATAATATGTAAATTTTAATGTGGTTTTTTTTTGGCCCTCTGTAACACTGCATGCCATGAACTGACTGTCATGACATTTTCAGGCTCCAGAGATCCTGCCAACATGTCTAGGCTTTCTAGTACAGTCTAAGGAAATATGCCCAGCAAGGAGGCTAATCAGATAATATAGCCATAAGCCAGAAGAGTATGTGGTTTTGTTATCTGATTAGTCCCTGAGATGGATATATTTATGAGTACGCAAGACTTTTTCCTTTTAACTCTTTTTACCTGCTCCTTCTCTGGCTCCTTAAGATTCTCTCTGGTGTGATCAACTCAGATCGGCCTTCTGCCTGCACTACCTGATTTTCTCTTGAACCATGCCTCCATCCCGGGAAGCCTCTCCTTCACAGCCATGGTGTCCCAGCCCCCCAGCTCTGAACCCCCTTGGGCGGCTCCACTGTACTCCTTCTGGTGCTCTATCTGCAATCTAGATGGGCCGCCACAGTGTGTGAGGCAATCCTAGTCTCATGAGTGACCCATTGGAACCCTAATGATGCATAGGATCATAGGATGCATACAAGTCCAATAGCGTTAGCCATAGTGACTCTATTTTATTAAACATATCCGAATATTCCCCAGTCATTAAAATGCATCCAAGGAGTCCTTAAATGGTTTCATATCTTTACTATGCATCTCATTTTGGAGACAATTCCAAACAGAGACCATTCTCCAACTGATCCAAACCCCTCTGGTGTTTTTTATAATGCTCTCCGTTTAAGGATAAATCATTACTTCTTGTGTCTCTATATTGTTCTTTTGATTCCAATCCTGTGCATTCCCACAGATCCCTGTTATTTTGTGTCCTGTATACTATGCAAAGGTCTCCCCTCATTCTTTTGTATTCCAGAGACTACAACTCCAATTCTTGCAGTTTCTCCTTGTATGGCAGGTGTTTTACATCAGTAACCAATCTGGTGGCCTACCTCTGCACCCCCCCAAGTTCCTTATATCCTCCTTTTAAATGGTGCCCAAAACTATACACAGTATTCCACGTGCAGCCTCATCAATGAAGTGTAAGGACTGGGGGGATACTGGGATGTATAGGGAGATGCATCACCAGCAGAAAACAGGAAGTTGTTATCCCCCTGTACAGACAGTTGGTGAGACCCCATCTGGAGTACTGCATCCAGTTCTGGAGACCCCATCTCCACAAGGACATAGACAGGATAGAGGCAGTTCAGAAGAGGGCAACTACAATGGTGCAGGGTCTGCAAGAGAAACCATATGAGGAGAGACTAAAGGAGCTTAATATGTATACCCTTGAGGAAAGGAGGGAGAGGGGAGGACAAGATAGAAATGTTTAAGTACCTCAGTGGAATCAACAAAGTCCAAGAGGGTAGCATCTTTTAGAAAAAGAGATGCGCAAGAACAAGGGGACACAATTTGAAGATAGAGGGGACGTCTCAGGGACAATGTGAGGAAGTATTTTTTCACAGAGAGGGTGGTGGACACATGGAACAGCCTTCCTGAGGAGGTTGTGGGGTCTAAAACTGTGGGAGAATTCAGGAATGCATGGGACAGACATAAGGAAATTTTTGTGGGGGGTAGGAAGAAATAGGCTATTGGTTAAATAGGATCTGCAGCTTATCCTCTAGGTAGGGAAATGAGCAGACTAGGTGGGCCAAGAGGCTGTTATCTGCCGTCAAAGTCTATGTTTCTATGTGTATAAAAGCTTCAATACATCTCTAGCCCTGTTCCTAATATTTCTACTGATACAACCAAGTATTTTGTTACCCATATTTATTATGTTGTTGTAATGTGTTTCAAAGGTCAGTTAATGTGAAACTAATGTCCCTAAGTCTCTTTCTATTTCAGTAGATATTACCTCTTTGCCTTGCAGAAAATATCCTGCTTTTTTATTCCTTGCACCAAAATGCATTCCTTTACACTTTTCGATGTTCAATTTTATTTTTATTTTGCTTAGCCCAGTCTACTATATTATTAATTTCCCTTTGAAAAATCCTTATATCATCATTACTATTCACTATAGCTCCCATTTTGGTGTC
The DNA here is from genome assembly GCA_016271365.2 of Neoceratodus forsteri. Lineage (NCBI taxonomy): Eukaryota > Metazoa > Chordata > Ceratodontiformes > Ceratodontidae > Neoceratodus > Neoceratodus forsteri. Next base: position 1,178,934,232 of record CM028131.1, read on the forward strand.
ATCCGAAAGCTTTCATAGCCAAGCCTCACTATTGCAATTCATTGTGGGAACAAAAATATTAAACAGTACTGGTCACAGCACTGAACCCTGGTGAACACAAGTCACCTGAACACATTTAGGGCCAGATATTCAAAGCTTTGCCCTGGGTCGAGATTAGCACTGCCCGGCTACAAACTTAGCCCAGAGCGAAATGCAAGCTATATTCAAAAGGAATAGCACTATGCGAAGCCAGCTGAATATAGCAAGCAAAGGAAGCCGGGCAAACAGGGCCAGAAGTGTAGAGCAAAGAATAGCCCTGGAATAAGACAGCACTGAATATAGCACCCAGGCAGGCAGTGCAATCACACAGAGGAACACAGTGTAGAGCTAGGATAGCCTGATCCTGGGACATGCACTGAAACACAGGCTGGAATAAGGTCCCAGGTGCAGAGCACAATGCACAGCCCTGATGATGAAACATGCATGGGAATGGCAAGCAACAACCAGGACCCATGTGGGGAACCCAAGGAACAGCACATACCAAGTGAAACCCCAGCACCCAAGAACGACACATGATACAGTATAACATACAAAATGAAATGCAATAGTAAATAAGCAAACTAAAATGGTAAAGGGAACAGAATAGTGAAGAAATACAACAGTAAATGAAAGTCAGACACAAACGCCAAAGAATAAATGCCCCAACCACCTCCTGCCAAACCACCCCATACCAGAGAAAGACAATGCAACAATACCCATAATGTGGCAAGCTATGCTCCCCCAGCACACAACCCAAGCAACAAGAAGACCATCTCTGGAACAGCAACATGGAAACAACAATGAGCACACCCAAGCCAGCAATGTCAAACATATATACAACATTGTACAATGTATGCTAAGGCACCGGGGATGGGTGCAAAGGGGAGGGGGTTGCATACAGGGACACAGGAGCAAGGGCCAGGGGACAAATACAATGCCAGCTGGGGGAGAAGACAACATATAATGGGTAGAAGGCCATGGCTAACTGCCCACCGGATATGGGAGCCGAGCCTCCAACACAGCTGCCATCCTTCTTGTCTCCGTGATCAAGATAGCCTGCTGCTTGATTACAGTCCTCTGCTGGTGGACAATGCAGCACAGCAGGTCCTCTATCCCTTCTGACTCCTCTGGCCTGGTCACCCACAGTGATGACTGGAGTGGACCTACAAGAGGAAGGGAGAGACTGTGAGGATGGGACATCAGCCAGGAGGCAGACAGCAGCCACAGGTGGCCATACAGTGATGGACAGCATGTCCTGATGGACAATCCCAAGTGGAGATGAGTGCCGCACCAGTAGGCCAACCTGGAAGGTGCCCACACAGCAGGCCCAGGTGACACAAGCACCAACCCAAACCCCAACAGACATGATGGCGACAAGCCTGACAGCACCAGGGCACAGGTGACACCACCCACCCCGGCACAGCACACAACAAGACAGGGCAGACACACAGCCAGTTCCCCGGAGAGCTGTGTGCAAGGCCCATGCCACAACAGGCACAAGGGCACCCACACGTCGGGACATGCTGCCCACTGACAGATGGCAATGTACCGTAATGCAGAACACAGCAACAACATCAACAAAAGGCATGCCGAAACAGCATCACACCATGACAGTGGCCTGCCAATGACTGACCCAGGCCAGGAATAACAGACAGCCGGGGCGCAGACATTGGCAGCCAACATGCCACCAAGCAAGGCCCCTCAAAGCATACCTTACAACTGTACCACAGCACAAGGAGCGGTCCTCATTCCATGGGGCTAATACTCCCTGTCCCACCCTGTGAGGACACATTCCACAGCCAAGGTCAACATTGTAAAGAAACATTCCATAGTAAACGATGCAAATAATATGTTAGTAAAGTAATAACAGGCCCTCGGAACATAAATGCAACACAGTAACAGTGTCATGAGCTACCCATGTAAGTATTCTACTACATGTTCCACATATCACCAATATGTACCACAGTATGACAGGCAATGTTCCATGGTTGGTGGACAAAAGGATGAGAGGTATGCCTGGAAGACATGGGGCATGGTGTCCTGCAGCCACAACAGGCATGCGAGCGGTGCTATGCAGGCCTGTCCAGTTAAGCCCCAGGACAGCAAGGTAATGCCAACAGTGCACATGCGGATGATCTGTGGGGGGGGGATGGAGGGACGGAGCACACTGCACCGCAGAGGTGAGCATGGCAACCAACAGCATGTAAGCCCCATAGAACACCCACCACCAGAGCTCCCACCACCATCATGCACCCTCACAGCAATGCAAGCTGACAGTGCCACACAGACCCCCCCCGGGGAGGCTAGACAGCCATCACCCAGCTGTGGTGTGCAACACAGGTGTGCAGAACAGCACAGTGCCACAAAGCCACTGGCCCACTGCCTGTTGCAGCCATGCCACCTGACCAGGCAGTGGCAGAACACAGAATGAGACACACAGCACAGTGAAACAGCACAGAGCAACAAGACAGGTACTCACGCAACAGGCCCCTGTTCTCAGGGCTGCTCTCCTGCACCCATTGTGTCATGGCTGGCACCCTTGGGCTGCCTCTCTGCTGCTTCTGGGTCATGTCCCAGACTCCTCTTCTGGCCCTGGGCTGCTCGATCCACTCTACAGAGGACAGGTGAAACACTGGCGTTAGTACATGACACAGCATACACCACGTGCAGCACAGCAAGATGCACATGCAACCCCAACAACTTTGCACACACAGGAACACCCAGGGTCAGTAGCTGAACATGGAGGACACCCACACAGAAGGCAGCATGGCCCATGGAGCATTTGCCAGGCACACATGACATGTCATCAAGGTGGCACAGTGGTGCTACAGTTCCAGTCACAGCTGTCCTGTGATAGTATGCATACCCATGTGTGTTGGTCACCAGTCACCCAGGAACAGGACCCCTGCACCACGGTGCCATTGACTGCAGGCTGGTGCTGCACCCTGACACACCACCAACCATGTCCCAACCCACCACCCACACACATGCCACCTCCATGGCCACAGAATGCACCATTCCCCCACCGTGCATGTCGCCACACACTCTGTACCATGATGCCCCCTAAAGGGGGCCAACATGTGAGTCCCCGCCAGTGCCACATGAGCGCAAACACCATGCAGAGTGGCACACACATGCTCACACGTACACACACACACACACACGCACAGGACACACTTGCAGCCTAACGCGCACATGACAGTGGGTGTCAACGTGCATTGCCACTTACCTGGCACAGGCACAGTGCCCTCGTGCACCATGAACTTGTAGCACTCAAGCTGCTGTCGCTGCCGCCATTGCAGGTCAGTGTATCTGTGCCTACACTTCTCTGCATCATGGGAGATTCCCGTGCTGGCACACAGCTTACTGGTGGCCGAGGTTCACACCTGCATGCGTGGGAGGTATCCCTTCCTGACCTCCCCAAAGAGCCGCTGGTGCCTCTTCTGGACCAGCTCAACCAGGTTGGCTGTCTCCACCTCCCCCTAACACCTGTCCCGGTGCACCACTGCCCATTGCCGCCTAACCCCTGGCATTGCCAATGGATCACACACCGCCTGCCACCTGTACCACTGCACTGACAGTACCACCCCTCCTCCCACAAGCAAAGTGCCATAGCTGTGCTGCGCTATCACGTGCTGTAGCACGATGCTACCCAGAACCAGCCCTAATGTGCATGTGTGAGTCCCACATGACCCTGGTCTGCAATGCCATGCTGGTGTGGTATTCTGCGCTATGTGGGATAGCATTGCGCTATGCTGCACTATACCTGGCCAATAGCACAGAACGGGGCCTCACAGGCACGTGTGGTTTCCACGCTATGCCACATAGTGCTCTGCTACCAGGACAGCACTGTGCTGGCCTCCCCATTGCCTGGCGCTGCCATTTGCATGGCGCTAAGCTGTTAGCCCTGCACTAATCAGGCCCATATTCGACTGGAATATGCAAATGAGGGTACTTGTGCATGCATGGTGCACACACTGTGATTAGCATATCATTATCCTATGATTTGCATGCACAACTGGCTGGATTGCCTGGCTGGGCTATAAAAGGGCAATCAGTGCTCCACCGGTGTTGTGTTGTGGGAATACAGCATACAGCAGACACTGCAGTACAGAGAACAACACTGAAGGAGACATGCAACAGGAGGAAGAGCACCGGGTGGAAGGTCTGTATAACTGCTGGAGAGGTGTTGGAATGGTACTGGTGCAACACAGGTTTGGGGCATATGTGATGCGTACCTGCTGTCCACAGCTGTACCAGCTGGGGACAGGTCCACCAACCACAGGACCAGAAGCATGCATGTTGCTGCACAATGGTGCACAGAGCAATAAGGACGGCAGTCCAGCACACCTGACCTAGTGCTGTGACCATGCCCCTGCGTCAGCCTGCTCTAGGTGGGACTGCCTGCTGTACTGTGGGTGCCAGAAGGTGCAGGAGGGCCCCACCATGGAATATGGGTGTAAAACTGTGGCTGACTGCCGTGGGATCCATGGCACCTCGGTTGTCGCCTTGGATGTGGGACTTGGAGATTCACAAACACTCTGTTGGTGGTACACAGCTATGGAACAGGGGTCACAGGGTCCCGGCAGCATGTAGCTGAGGGCTCTGTGTGGCCTGTGCCTGGTAGCCTGCCATTGCATGCCAGTCCCTGTGTCCTCACCCTATATGCAGTGCCCATGTCCCTTGGGGGGCATGGTATGGTGCAAGGTGGCGGCTGTTGGGGTGGCGCTGTCCTGGGGTGCACATGTCAGCCACGGGCAATGGCAGTACCCTTGTGGGTCCAGTACATGCTGTCCAGACACTGACAGCTGTACAGTGGCACAGTGCACACAGGGGTGGCTGTAGCACATTGTGGCTGTGTGCACGCTGTACATGCACATGCTGGCCAGTGCCAGATCCATGCGACCTATGCCACACTAGGTGGTGGTATGCATGTGTAGTTGCACATGTGACGCAACACAGGCATGCAACAGCTGGTGACACATGTTCCTTTCCATCTCTCCCATAGGTGGTGTGGCATGGCCTGAGTGGATACATTCCCATCGCTTCTCAAAGAAGGAACTGAGGACCATGGTGCATGGCATCAAGGAGAGGGAGCAGGTGCTGTGGCAACACAAGGCCATGGATGCGGTGGTGTGTCAGGCATGGGAGGAGGTCACCGCTAGGGTGAACACAGTCAGTGGTCATGGCAGGACAACTGAGGCAGTGCTCAAGTGCTGGAGTGATCTGTTGCACAGGGTGAAAGAGGAGGAGGCACAGCGTCTATGTGACAGAATGCGAACCGGTGGTGGCCCACAAACAGCACAACAGTGGAAGGAGGACCCACTCCTGGCCATGGTGGCATCCACACTGCACCCAGTGGCTGTCACTGGTGTACCAGGTGGTGGGTGTGAGATGCCTCTCACACCACCCAGGGCAGGTCTGTAACAGCATGTGTGTACCCTGCAGGGTGTGGCTGCACAGGGTGTTTGTGATGGGGCTGAGCCTGGGGTGCACTGTAGAGCTGCAGTGCTGTGCACACTATGCACAAGGGATGGGTATGCATGCACACTATGGGGAGGTTGGGTGCATGTGGCCACATGATATTGCCATGGGGGTGGTGTGTGGGGTGTGCATGTCTACAGTGGGTGGCACATGTCCTAGGGTGTGCATGTTCAGGTGGTTGTGGTGGTGGTGGTGGTTGGGTGCACATTGCTTGTATGGGTGACTGACCCTGTCCTGTTTTCATCTACAGTGGCATGTGCAGGGCCAGCGGTGCACCAGGACCATGTCGGGATGGCAGCCTCAGGACTGGAGGAGGAGGAGGAGGAGGTGGAGGACAACCAGCCATTGAAATCTGGCCTGGGTGGTAGACAGGTACACCCAGGGCTGCAGCATGTGTGACACTCACATGGAGGAATGTTACAGCTGACAGGGGAGGGGGACCCCACTGAAGGAGGGGAACTGGACTACGGTGCCACCATGGAGGATGCCCAGGTTGAGGATCTGGGTGGTGGGCAGGTGATCCTCCTGACTGTGACAAGTGACACTGACACAGATGTGTCAGAGGGTTCTTACCTCCTGCCCATGGACGGGCCTGTGGAGGGGGGTACAGGGTAGGCACAGGATGCAGCACAGGCACCAGGGGGGTGGTCATCCTTGCTGGCATAGGTGCTCTCATGCAGCCAGTGGTTGGCCATGTGGGGGGGTGTGTGTGCACTGCTGGTAACCTGCGGTGTCCCCCACAGGTTGTGGGGCAGGGCCCTTCAGTACAACATTACATCGCCAGTGGACTACAGCGGTAGGACATGCCGCCCGTGCACCAGCATTCCGACCCTGTTGAGATGCAGGCCCCAGTGCCAGCCACTGTAGGGGGGGGCTGCACCCCTGGAGCAGGATGCCCCAGGGGCCTTCCCACTGCTACAGGCTGCCCTGATGTCCCAGCAGGAGACTTGGATGGACCTGCATAGCCTGCGGAGGGAGCTCAGGCATGAGCTGTCGTTGATGCATGAGTCTGTGTCCCTGGACATTGCCTGTGCAGAACAGCATGCTGAGGACAGGGTGGGCCATGTGGTTGCTGCACTGGACCGTGGCTTCACCAGGTTCACGGCTGCAGTGGTCGACCTCACCACTGTGCTGCACGGGGTGCATGGTGGTCGCCAGGATATGCAGGGAGGGCAGGATGTCCATGGTACAGGGGCTCACAGGCATGCCACCCGTGCCCGCAGGGTTGACACTGGCTCCAGCACAAATGCATCGGGCACATCTACAGGCACCCAGAGTCACTATACCCCTTATCTCCTTCTTCAAATTACTTAATACGAAATCCAATTTATTTTATCCCCTACTACTATTCATAATGTAATTCCTTAAGTTAACATGTTAACCAGCATAACTAGCATTAACATTGTTTTTTGTTTTTTTACAATGCATTTCCTTACCCTTTGAGAAAGTAGAGTCATAACTTGTATTACACAGAGCCAAGAGGTGTTTCCCAGTTTGCTTTGTGCAGGGCACTCTGGATAACAGAAAAACAAGATATAAGATATAACTTACTATTTTGTTCCTGAATCACTTTCATTGTAGTAAAAAATGCTTGTGCTTGCTTTTTCAGTCATGTTCTTGACCATTTATTTGTGTTTCTTGCCACTGTGTTGATGTAGGACATAGTACATTTTTTCACAACTGTTTTCCTGCTTTAAACATTTTATCCATGTTGGATTTTGTTTGTTCCTGTTGGGCTTAAAAAAACTGGGGGTCCTTTTTCCTATTTGGTCATGTGCAATCAAGTGCATTTGCTAGCCATTGTGTGCATGCACTTTATTCATTAAAACCCAGCTTGATGACTTTTGTAGTGAATTGCAGTATTTTTTTCTCATTAAATACTAAGTGTAATTTATCTGTTTTTTGGCAGTAAGTTCAGGCATCACATTAGACCGCCTTCTGGTGAACTATAAAACTGCCAGCCTTTATAGTTAAATATAAAGCACAGCACAGAAAGCAAATAATATGCTTAATTACCCCAGTGCTTTGGATCAACATACTGTAATTCTTCCTCTCCAGTGTGAGGAAGGATTGAATGGATTTGAAGTGCTAGTGTAGTTCAGCACATTATTTTCTTTTTGTGCTGCTAATAGATTTGCACCTCACCACTTGCAACCTCTTGCCTTCTTGGAATTCTTTTTCGTAACCATATCCTTTAATGGAGTGCCTGCTTTATTTATTAGATACTGGTCATAATATTGTTTATGCTGATTTTGAAGAGGCTTGTGAACACAGATGGCAGTGTGCCCCAGGGTCTATCAGTGAGTGAAGTGTAACTAATTACTCATCTGGTAGTGGTCAATAAATATTCTGGTTACATATCACAACATATGATCAAGAAATCTCTGTTTCTAAGTGAGTCAGGCTTGGCGCATGACCTTGGAATGGCTATACATTTAGCAGGATGCAGTCCTACAGGGAGGAAGCCTGATGGAGCGCATGGCTGGTTTTAACCTATTGGATCGGTGCAGCCTCATTAAGGTATGCTCATCCAGGATTGTTCATTGAATCCCCTTATCCAATATGAAAATTCATGAAGGAATGTGCAGCCCTAGGCATATTTGTTGAAATTCACAAATGATCGGGATAATAACATGAATTTGCTTGCTGTTCCAGGGGTCGGTTTTGCACACATGTTAATACAGTATATGTAATATGTTTATTTTGTTGTATTGAATTGTGTCAAGTAAAGTGTGGCCTTGTTATCTCATGAATAGAATGCTGTGTGTTCCTTGTGGAGTGTGGATGGGGATGTTAGTGGGCAATAACCCTCCTGGCATCTGTTTGCCTTCTCTCTTTGTACATGTGCCCCAGGCCCCAGGATCAATTAGAGAGGTTGACCATGGCAGGCCAAAAGATACCCTTGGGCAGCCCAACAAAGTGAAGGAATCACCTGAGTGGGCTGTGCTGGGACTTACCAAAAGGGAAGGGCTTCCTTAATTAAAGATATGTGAAAAAGATAAGCATCCGCTTTCCCACAAGTGACAGCAGCAACAGAATATTCCTACCCAGCCATCCTAATAATGGCCATAGCTGAGTGATGTACCTTTAAGTCACAGCTTATTCATGGCAAAATATGTGGAACTGTCATTCAGGGAGTATTAAATTCATATGCTGTGTACAATTCACAACATACGGTATGAGCAACAAATTTCTGTTTTCAGGGGACCACCAGGCCAGGTGCAGTCCTGGTGTGGTACACATTTGGCAGGGGGTGCTCCTGGAGGGAGGGCATCCAAAAACATGTGCAAGTAGTTTGGACCTAGGGGAGGTGTGTGACCTCATTCTGGCATGCTCATCTAGAGAATTTCTATTGAATTCCCTGATTTAGAGCAGAAGCTGTCATAGGGGAATGCACATTATCAGGTGGGTTCATTGAACCTTGTGGACAGACATGCCAGGAGGTGAATTGCTTGCTTATGATCCAGAGAAGAAGAATTTATTTTCTGTCCCATGAGCCAGTTTTTGCATATATTTAAATGAAGTATTTTGTGCCTTTATCAAATAGGCATGGAATCTAAATGGACAAAGATGCTAGCTCTGCCAGTGGTGCATGATTTTAACCCAAAGTTGCAAAGTAACTAGTGTCTGTGATCTCTTAGCTGCTGAGCCATTTTCCGTCACTGAGAGGGGAAAGAATTACCTTGAATGTTAAAGCTTATGCCGAGTTGGAAACCACTATTTTATTTATTTATTTAGCTTTTGTTAATCAGGTAAGCGCACTAGCCATAAAATGACTATTTTCAGGCATGACCCGGGAGAGTACAGGCATGCAGAAACTTAACAGGATAACAAATTGTAAGTGCTTTACATACAATGAGTTAGAGAGGATACAACATATCGGAACATACAAAGTAAAGCGCTTTACATACAATGAGTTAAAGTGGATACCATATATCAGAGACATACAGAGTAGACCATTCATAAGTTCATAGATGCCTATCTATGCAATGAATAGAGAGGACCTTGGACAATAAATTTCAGGTGGCACATCATATGAACAGAAACAAGGCACACAAAACAAAAACAGGTAATACAAAAGGAAGAAATAACCATTGAGAGCAGGGGTGTCATTAAGGAAAGGTCGGTAAGTGAGGAAGAGGGAGAGCCATGAAATTAGATTATATGAGTGTATGTAAGTGTAAGGGAGATGCCTGCAGTGCAAGATTGTATATGGGCAGGGAAAGGGAGCCGGGACAGGCTGAGGCAGTAAGAGGGTTATATAGAGGTGAGGAAATACTATTGTATGGCCAGAGACATCAGTCATTAGGTAGGGTGGTAGGAAAGCAGACAGCTGGGGTAGAACGATGGACAGTTTACAAACCTCAAAGACCCTAACCAAGAGAAAGAATGTCCTCTTCCTTAAAAAAAAAATGTTTTCAAATCCCAACCTTCAGTTACTGCTCTTAGTCTGAGAAAGGCAGCATAATTTGAAGTAAAAACTCAGCTATCAGGTTTTGCACAGCTGAATGATTTACACCTACAATCTCCCTGGAGTAGGGAAATTGCAGTCAAAGATTAAATGGAGTAGAGAGGCTTGAAAATATATTTTTTAACCTAAGGTTCTTGATCTCCCTCTACATGCTGTTTCACTCAATAAAGGGCAGGAAAGTAATAACTATGAGGGGAAACTTGGCACCCTAGACAACAGCCAATGCTGTGTGGAGTACTGGCACTGGTTCCTGAAGAAGGATGTCAGATTGTTGCTGGGGGTGCAGTGTAGGGTGACAAAAATGATCCAGGGATTGGAGGGAAAGTCCTATGAGGATAGACTGGGCAAGCTGAACATGTACTCCCTGGAGGAAAGGAGAACTGGGGGGATATGATTTAAACCTTTAAATACTTAAAGGGGACAAATAAGACTAATACAGAAGGGATTTTTTGATTAGAAGAGGGAGAGATGTGAGAGGGCACTGGCTGAGATTGGAGGGGGGAAGATTAAGGAGGGAAATCAGGAGACATTTTTTCACAGAATGGGTGGTAGACAAGTGGAATACTCTGTTCAGGGAGGTGATATCCTGTAGGACGGTGAGTGGTTTTAAGAGTGGATGGGACAGAGTGAGTGGGAATAATGATGAAGAGGGATGGGGAAGGTGGGGCAGCTGCAAGTTGAGGGGCTAGCTGCACAATCAGGCAGACTCAATAGATCACAAGGCCTGTTTCTGCTGGCATTTTTGTATGTTTGTGTGCAAGCAACATGTCACATCTGCCCTGTAGCTCAAACATATGAGTTTGAATAAAACAAAAGGGAAAGAGGAAAACATAGTTTGAAGTGAGTAAAAGTAATCAGTCTAATCAATGAAAAACTAAATGTCTTTAGGAAACTAACAGAAAAATTGAGAAAATGCAGAATGCCCTGGAGAGGGTAGAGAAAGACATAAAAACATGAAACAGAGGGCACACAAGGCTTAGAAAAGAGAACGAGATGCAAAAGATAATATGGTTTCATGGTAAGATTGCCAAAACAAAATGAGAAATCATGAAAGAGTTGCAGAACAAGCGTCATGTTTTCAAGAATAGCGCTAGAAAAAAAAATGCAAGGCTGTTTTGTGTGCAAGAGAATTTGGACCTGGAAATAGCCTTGTTTATAGTTGGTTTACAGTTAATATCTGATGACCTCTGCATTCCACATTCTGTTTTGTACAGTTTGTATGACATCATCTATAAGGCAAGTCAGGCAAGGAAAGACATGTTTATTTGTTTAGCACCTTATCTCTTGGGTTCAATCTGCTTCTCAATACAATTAGTAGACAAAAACAATATGCAAAACCCAAAGCAATCTACAACCTACGTGATTTGTTTTCTAAATTATATGCCAGTCTGATATCTTGTTTAGCACTTTATTTGTCACTTTATTGTTTACATATCCCAGACACACAGCATCCGTCCTTGGTTTGCACTTGAAAACAAGCTTTGGCTCAGTGTGCCTCTCCTGATCAACAACTTTGAAATAAATTATTCTTTGCATGGGAGGAATAGAATAAACTTTCAAGGATCTGAAATAAGTACTGTATACTGTATAGGAAGACTATTCACAAGAATTGCTGAAGGAAAGATATAACTATGACCGTTGATGAAGGAGACTTTCCAGCTGGAACCAAGATAATCCAGAATGATAAAATCTTGGTATATAAAACTCACAAGAAGCAGAACGAGACCTCAACATCAGATTGACCCAGGTCATTTGACCATAATGTAGAAAAGACAAAGGACTAATTGTTGAATTGAAATGTAATTGCCTTCAATTAAGTAAATTCCTCATGATGTTTCTTTAAATATTATAGAATATTCTATTTATAGTGGGAGGAATGTTATGTACAATCATTATCACAACCAAAGCTATAGATTTTTTATACTGGTTTATTCACCATTTCCTTTTCTTCTCTATTTTTTTTTAGGTATGATGTTGTAGGTGTGACAAAACAAGGGAGTAGGGAGACTGGAAAATTTCTTCGGAATTTGAGAGAGGTCTTGGAGGATAACTAAGCATTAATGCATGAAAGGATGTGCTGATAATGTGGATTAACGCACACATTGGGGGCAATGTGAGGCATGAGGGCACATCCCAAGTGCCCTCACAGCCCCGGGGTGTGTGTTAATCCACATTATCAGCACACCCTGGAGTGCATTAATGCACTTATTACATCGGGGTAACCACACTCTTACCAAAGGAAAGGAAAGTTATTAAAAATCATAAAGAGGTCTGGATTTGGGGATATATCCTTCCCCCAGCCAAAGTAGTCTAATTTCTAGCATACTGTGATGCACAGCAATGCACAACATTACAGGCACTCACATGAGCTACACAGTTTCACTCACTGTCCTGCATCCTCGTTAGAAGAGACACTGAGTTGGGTGATTCAGGAGTTTTAATTAGAGTGCTCAATGCTGAATTGCAGTGCACAGCATCTTGCCATTGTAATGTTTGATGTGTGGAAAGCAGCATAACTCACATAGGTTAAATATGCAACATTCAGGACACATTAATAAGACAGTGAGAGAGAGAGAAACAGAGGACAGTGAAGCACTGTTACATTAAATACTGTCTTTCTCTCTCTTTTACAGACTGTGCTGATCTGTGTTTCTCTCAGTCTTCTGATGCTATGTTAGTCTAAGGGGAGTTCACATACTTGGATGAGACCACACTCTTTCTCTAGAGATCTCTTGAGGGGAATACAGGACCACATATTTGTTTTTAGAAGGCAGCATTATGTCTTACTATACCAACTGCAGTGTGCCATTACAGTACCCCTATCTGACCTTTGTGTGTCTTTCTAGTGGGGTTCAACACTCTGGAACATATCACTGTTAATGAGCACTGCCCATATGCTTATTGTGGGAAGAAAGCCCAGATGTGGCAGCATCTCCTTCCCAAAACTTGGCATTGGGAGTCACTGAGCAGCAAGCAGTAATTGAGGGCTAACCACCAGTCAGTGTTCGGCATGCTGCTGCCCACCGAATATAAAAGTCAGTGGGCAGATGCACTTGCTTGGGGTGCTGCATGGTGCTTGGGGGCTCCAGCAATGAGTGCCTCTCTCTCCTGACTTACAGACACTCTATCTTTGTGTGTTCCATACCCTATCCTGTTGACACTCACTCTCTCATTTTCTCTGAGCACTACAGGCTCTGTGAGCCGTAGGACAGATAGGAGCTTCTCTGCTCAGCACACAGTACCCACAGATCAGGATGAGCTGCAATATTTAATGGTACATTGGGACTGTGCTGCACTGCACAGGAGCCTTAGCTTTGTACTGAGGGTTCACTCTGTGCTCCTTGCAAGGAGCTCCATGAGGGAAGTGGGTGGGTTGGTAACAACCTGGAGGGGTGATTGACAGCACAGGACCAGCTAGCGTGATCAGTACTGTGCCGGTACTCAGCTGCACAGCATGAAGGACTGTCTGATGTGTGTCTTCTCCACAATCTGCAGAGTGGATGGTGGGAATAGTCATAACTGGTATGGAAGGATGTTCTTAGGGTATGACATGAATGGGGGTGTGTGTGTGCTCAGGACACTCATCGCTAACCGTACACATCTCCTGACATCACAAAGAGCAGCTTTACTATTACAAATGACTGAGTCGCAGAACACTAGTAGCTGTCAGGCACAATAGGATGCAGGGAGGTAGGACACTAACATGCTAGCACAGATGTGCTACATAATGAATTCTGTTCCAGTAAGCTGAGTTTACAAATGGCTGCTTGTTTGGTTCTCCAATGTGGCGTGAGAAACAGGGACTGTTCTGCCCCATGATCTGTATTCTACTGGACCTCATCGCCCTGACAGTGCTGATAATGTGGATTATTACACTGGATTATCACACTGTCTGGTGATGACTGAGATCCAATCACAATACTCCCTCAGCAGCCCCATATAATAAAAATACTGTACTAATGAACACAATGAAACAAAACTTAGATAATGTAATATTATAAAAGACATCTGTTGAAAGAGATATGGGCTGGGACAGATGTTCTCTACAGGTGAAGTAAAGAAAACATGCTATAATGATGGAAAAGAATGTTGATTTAAGTAAATACAAATTGTCAGGCAAGGAGAAAAGAATAATTCTCATTAAGAGCTTAAAAAAGATGCAAGAAATAATATTGGGATTAGTGCATGCTCCATGTTGATGTGAATTAACCCAGCAACTAAGTGAATTAAAAACAAATAAAGTTAAATTATGATGGATTATAATGACATAATGGATCCACTACTAGAAAAGACTCTACCTCCCCGAGAGGACAGAAGACTTCAAGCCTCTTAAAGCAGAAGTAAGCTCTGTCGGGCAACTCAGATTCTGGAAGCCTATGAAAAAAAATTCAAACAAGGTATTGGATTTACCTGTTGGTGTGGGAAGACCTGAAATATCTAAATCATTCAAAAACTAAAACAAGGCAGTAATCTCAAGCATAGACTCTTGATTCAGAAAATTATGTCACTTAGGGGCAAGCTGTATGTTATTAATTACAGCTTGCTCCTCAGTGACTTTACTTGCTGTTTCAAGATTCATGAACAGTCTGCTATGTTGAGTTAGTTTACAAATGACTTAGACATTAATATTTCAGTACTCATGACTTCTACAGGTAAGTACGATACCTTGTCTGAAAAACATTTCATGGGCTTTCAGAACTTAATTGACACATCAGCGTTTACTTCCCTCTTAACAGAATTTGCAATGGAAAACAATCTAATGGATATATGAAAATGCAATAAACAGGTATTAAAGGAATTCTTTTCTCCCCAGAAATAAGGAGTCTTTCTTATAGAATCTGATCTGGCACCATTATTGGTCAGAAATTAAGAGTAGTGTCATTTTTGGATCATGCAATGGTGCAAGCTGGCATTTTTCTTTTAGGGTGTGGAATGCAGAGAAACATGGAGTTCGGATAATGCATTACAAAGGGGAAACTGTTTTATGGAAAAAATATAGAAACATTAAATATGTGGGCAGACAAGGACCATACGGCCCACCTAGTGTGCCCATTTCCCTACTCACTGCTGCAGCCCCAGATCCTATTTGATCTGCGGCTCTCCTGCTCTGCACATCTCCAGGGTACCCCCTATGTCTATTTTATGCACTTTTGAACCCCCATATTGTTTTCACACCCTCCTCTTCTAATTGTTAAATATTTTATTAATATTAAATGAAGGAAAAGCACCACAAAATCAAAAGGAACATACAGGATCTAAGATCATACTGTAAAATTTAGTATGACCAGATCTCTAAAGATAAATGTAAAACAAAAGTGCGAAAAACCCAGGATACAGTAGTGTTATGTGAAACATCCAGGCACATTAGTTAAACAGTAAATGTTACGACCGGTTGATACCGGATATTACTACTTGTGACCTAGCCAGGTCCCAACAAATAACACACTTAAAACACCACAGCAAATATATATATATTTTTTTATAGTAATAAGTGCACAAAAGAGACCCAAGGTATATAATTGCAGGTTGCAATAGTGTGGTGCTTCTGATAATCATGTACACACTAATAAGAACTATATGCAAGAAAGGCAATCTGAACTAAGGGGAGAAGAAACAATTACATACACAACTATAACCTATACAGAGGGGCAGAGTTATTAAAAGAGGAGGTTGGAGATCCACCTCCCGAGCCCAGGGTAGGGACTTGTAACATAGCATTCACAGAGGTATCGAGACAGTATTTTGAGCTGAGGTAGGGTTGCCAGCATTTTATGTATTGGGGGATTAGGCCCCCAGCAGAGCTAGAGAGTCTCTCCAACATAGCACCCTGACCAACAGCCAGAAGAAAATCCTCAAAGGTCAGGACATCTGGGGATTTCCATTTCACCAGGATTAATCTTTTGGCTATAACCCCAATACCAGTGATCCATCTAGCCCCTGGGGAATGTTTCAGTGTGGACAAACTTCCACACCTGAAAAGAAGAAGAGAGGGGTCAGGGGTGATCCCAGGCAATATTTGTTGACACATATTCTGGATGGATAACCAGAAAGAATGAAGGGAGGGGCAAGACCAGATGATATGAAAGAGGTTAGCCCTGTGATTTCCGCATCTGCAGCATTTATCGGACTGGGTAAGACCCATCCGCTTAAGTTTAGCAGGGTATCGATACCATCTATGAAGGGTTTTGTTCATGATAAGGTGAGAGTGACCATTTCTACAGGCATTGTGTATTCTAGTCCACCCATGGGCCCACTGCCGATCCGAGATCAAGCATTGTAAATCTGATTCCCACTGTAGTTTAACAGATCGGGCAGGGTCTTCGGTAGCATCTCTAAGGGCCATATAAACCTTGCTTGCTCTATGTTTACTGAGCTTACCCTATAAGCTGATAGGATGGGGGTCCCAAGGGATCTCCTTTATTTATTTATTAACGAGATTTACCAGATAAGCATACTGAGCGGGAAAAAACACTTGTTTCCTGATGTGACCTGGGTGTACATAACATAACATAGCAGTGCCAGAATTAACATTTGGTGCAGTAGGCATTGTTACAATAGAAT
Source organism: Neoceratodus forsteri (assembly GCA_016271365.2). Classification (NCBI taxonomy): domain Eukaryota; kingdom Metazoa; phylum Chordata; order Ceratodontiformes; family Ceratodontidae; genus Neoceratodus; species Neoceratodus forsteri. The sequence goes on from CM028131.1 coordinate 1,178,950,766, forward strand.
AGATACATAAAGTACATAGTTAGGTACAGTAGGCTCAACATAGGTGAAACAAAAACGAGTCCAAGGATGGTTACAGTCAGGACATTAAGCAATTGAATGTAGATTACAAATTTGTTTACTTAGTACATACAAGCAATGGGGGCAAAGAAGATAGTCAAGAACTTGCAGTGATCGAGGATGGAGTGGGTATAGGGATGGGGGCAGTTAGGATAGTATGAAAGTTTGCATGTGCCCCCTTTAAGTACCAAGTGGACACTTACAGTAGGTTTAACCGATCTATCCTGAAGGTTACTGTTCCAAGTGTCAGAGAAATGGGCCTGAAGGAGAGTGGTCATGGTCCTAGGGGTGGAGGTGGCCTGCCTGACTATGCTTGGGAGGTTATTCCAGAGAGTGGGCATTCTGTATTCGAAAGCTGATTGTTCTTTAGAGGTGCACATGAAGGGGATGTGAAGTAGATTTGAGTCAGAGGCCCGCAAGGAGTATGCCGGTGAGGGTTGCGTTGTTAGAGCAGAATTGAGGTAGGAGGGGAGGGAGTTTGACCAGTGCTTAGCTACAAGATTTGCACAGTGGAGCTGCCACCTGGTGTGCAGCGAGGGGAGGCCTAGGGCGGCATATAGGTGACAGTGGTGGGTGGTAGGGGGGCATTCTAGGATAAGGCTGCAGAAGGAATGGAAAAGGGGATCCAAGTTTGCTAGGGTGGATGGAGAGGCTGCTCCATAGACCATGTCGCCATAGTCAAATATAGGGAGAATCATTTTGTGTACAAGCTGTCTCCTGACAGGGGTGGTTAGGCACCCTTCATTGCAGTAAAGGGCACCTAGTTTTGGGTGCAGTTTTTTCTGGAGGGAGTCTATGTTGACAGAGAAGTCCAAGTGATGATCCAGCCATACTCCCAAGTACTTAAAGGAGGTGCAAGCTTCCAAGGTGGTACCGTCCAGTCTTTGGAAGGAGGGTAGAGCAGCTATCCTGGAGAGTCTGTGCTGTGTGCCGAATGTTAAGGATACGGTCTTTTTGGCATTTAGGATGAGCTGATTTGAACTAAGCCAAATTTGGACAGCATTGAAATCCTGTTGGAGGGTAGATTTTAGAGCCTCCGCTGAGGGTCCGGAGGCGTACAGGACGGTGTTGTCTGCATACATTTGAATAGCTGAGTTAGGGCAGGATTGTGGGAGGTCATTTAGGAATATTGAGAAAAGAACTGGGCCCAAGACAGAGCCCTGGGGGAACCCTATTGTGACTGGGAGCGGAGGGGATACTTGGTTGCCAATCTTGACTGATTGAGACCTACCAGTGAGGTAGGCGTGGAACCACCTGATGGCTTGATTGGATAGGCCAGCATCTTGCAGTTTGGTGATGAGCTTTGGGTGGGAAACGGTATTGAAAGCTTTTGCCAGGTCAATGACTATGGCCGAGTTGATGAACGCTTTGTCCATACCTGAGGTAATATCATTGGAGAGTCTAAGGAGCGCGGTTATGGTGGAGTGAGATTTCCGAAAACCTGACTGGAAGGGGGTGAAGAAGGAGGAGATGTCAAGAAATTGTGTGATTTGAGTGAGTGCTATCTTTTCTTGTAGTTTGGCCAGGGTGGGGAGGAGGGAGATCGGGCAGTAGTTCCCTGGATCTGCGGGGTTACCTCCTTTAGGCAGTGATATGACTAGAGCCTCCTTCCAGGCTGCTGGAATTTGCGGTGTGGAGAAAGAGTGGTTTAGGAGGTCAGCAAGGGGAGTGGAAATGGCTGGGGCAGAGAGATATAAGAGTTTTGTGTCCAGGCCGAGTGGGCATTTCCCTTTATTGGGGTCAAGGGAAATGAGGGTGGCTAGAACTTCAGGCGGGGAGACCAGTTTAAAGGAGAATAAGGTGTGTGGAGGGGAGCGAGGGGGGGCATGAGGGGGTCAGGTATGGGTGGCAGGGTTGACATTTTAGAGAGTAGGGATTTAGTGCAGCTGGTAAAAAAGTGGTTGAAAGTAGAGGCAACTGCGCTTGGCTCGGATATGTTTTTGCCTTGGATAGTGAGGGAAGGGATGGTGGCTGTATGGGGGGATTGAGCAGGGATTTAATAGATTTCCAGAAGTTGGAGGGGTGGTTAAGATTGGAAGAGAGGGCCGCATGGAAGAAATGCTTTTTTGCCTGTCTTATGGCTTTGGTACAATTGTTGCGGACGGTGCGGTACTGCTGCCAAGAGGCAGTGGAGCCTGTTTTCCTATGTTTTTTCCAGGCTTGGTCCCTGGCACAACAGCTGGAGATAATGTCAGCAGAGACCCAGGAGAGGTGGGATACCCTTACTCTTTTGTTTCTCATAGGGGCATGGAAGTCCCACACCACGAGAAATTGCTGCCTGAACAAGTCAAATGCTTGATCAAGAGTGGGCGCCAGTTTGATGAAAGACCATTTGGCAGAGGCAAGATCAATTAGCAGTAAGGAGAGGCAGAGGGACTTGTAAGACTGGGAGTTGATTGACCTGGGTGGAAGGCTATTAGTGGGTCGGTGCACTTTTCTGATTATATATATCGGGTGGTGGTCGCTCATTGAGTCTGGTAGTAGGCCAGCTTTAGAGATCCTGTGTGGATGGGTTGTGAGAGTCCAATCCAGGAGGGAGTGATTTTGGGATTTGGTGTTGAGGCGTGTGGGTTCCACAATCTGCTGAGAGAGGTTCAGAGCTTTGACCCTGCTACTTAGTTTTGAGCAGCTTTTGTCTAACCAGTTGTAGTTAAAATCCCAGAAGATGTAGAGCTCACCAGCGGTGGCCAGGTTTTTGAAAGTGACCAGGGAGTCAGTGATGTTACTTGCTGGGGTTGCGGGGGTGCAGTATATCCCTGCCACATACATGGAGGCGGTATGCAGCAGGATGAGTTTGATCATCCTGGTGTCGATAAGTGGGGGGTGGGGGCATAACAGCTGGATGGGGTGAATTGTAGCATGTTGGTTATAAACATGGCAATGCCCCCACCTTTCTTTTTGCCTATTCTGTCATGCCGGAGGACTGTGTAGCCAGGCATGGCGACTTACATAGATACATACATAGATACATAGACAGTGTCGGCAGATAAGGGCCTATGGCCCACCCAGTCTGCCCATTTGAGCTTGTAAGTTCAGTTTGTTTTCCTAGAAGTCTGTTGCACCTTACCCCTGACCTCCAGAATTCCTTTATGTCTATCCCATGCATTCTTAAATCCTGTGATTGTTTCAGCCCCCACCACTTTCTCTGGCAGGGTGTTCCACTTGTCCACCACCCGTTCTGTGAAGAAATTCTTTCTCATGTTTCCTCTGAATCGTCCTCCCTCCAACTTCATCCCATGCCCTCTAGTCCTGGAACATCTTTTTCGCTTAAAAATAGCGTTTTCCTGCACCCTGTTCCTCCTGTAAGATACTTGTATGTCTCTATCATATCCCTCTCCCTCCTCTCCTCCAGGGAGTACATGTTCAGTTCCTTCAACCTGTCTTCATAGGACTTGTGATGCAATCCATGCACCATCTTTTGCTGCCCTCCTCTGAACCTTCTCTACCCTGTCTATGTCCTTACGAGGTATGGTCTCAGAACTGTACACTGTACTCCAGGTGGGGCCTCACTAGTGTCTTGTATGGCGGAATTATGACCTCCCTTTTCCTGCTGGTAATGCCCCTGCCTATACATCCCAGCATCCTATTTGCTTTACCTGCTGCCTTGTCACACTGTTTTCCTACCTTGAGGTCACAGAGATGATAACCCAAGATCCCTTTCCTGCTTGGTGCATGCTATATCCTCACCCCAAACTGATATATTGTGCCAGGGTTTTTGTGCCCCATATGCATTATCTTGCACTTCTTTGCATTGAATTTCAACTGCCAAACCCCTGACCATTCTTCAAGTTTCTGCAGTGACTTCCGAGTCATTATGCTGGGATTTTAGCCAAGTTTCGGACACAGCCCATCTGTGGGCTTCCCATGCTGCTCCTGTGGCCTTGGCTCTCTCTGAGCAGGCCACAGCTAACAGACCACCCGACTGACCCCTGGACAGATTCAGACAGCCCATCTGTGGGCTTCCAAGTGCTCCTATGGCCTTGGCTCTTCCGAGCAGGCCACAGCTAACAGACCACCCGACTGATCCCTGGACAGATTCAGACAGCCCATCTGTGGGCTTCCCAAGCTGCTCCTGTGGTCTTGGCTCTCTCTGAGCAGGCCACAGCTAACAGACCACCCGACTGACCCCTGAACAGATTCAGACAGCCCATCTGTGGGCTTCCCAAGCTGCTCCTGTGGTATTGGCTCTCTCTGAGCAGGCCACAGCTAACAGATCACCCAGCTGACCCCTGGACAGATTTAGACAGCCCATCTGTGGGCTTCTCCAGCTGCTCCTGTGGCTTTGGCTCTCTCAGAGCAGGCCACAGCTAACAGACCACCCAACTAACCCCCGGACAGATTCAGGTACGCACCGGACCTCCGAAACTCATGGTTTTGAATGCCACTGTTTTGACTGGTTGCCCAGTGGAGGAACCAGGCACTGATTGGCAGCTTTACTCCTAGGCTGATTTTCCAATGCCTGGTGCTTCCTGATCTCAGGGAAATCTCTTTCTGTGCTTTGTTCTGGACTAAATTTTTTCACCCACCCCCTCCTCCTCACAGTATTAAATAGACCCTTACTCCACCCCTTCCTCAGCCTAGCAGCAGACTGGTCACTCCACTGCTGCACATTTTCATGCTATTGGCCTCCCTGTCTTCAATACCTGACTTGACCCACTTTCTCACTGCCCCTTTTTAAAGCAGTCCCACCCACAGGATCACACATTCTTTCAACCTTTCTCCAGCCACCCATCTAACTCCTCTCAATTACTACTCTACCTGCCCTATTGTTAGGGACCTCACCCTAATTCGACTATATACCCTTTCAACTATAAACCAGCTAGCAGTTAAGCAGGCCAGCAACACCAAACAAACAACTACCATGGGGTGCAACCACCTACTACTACTCCTCACTACCTCTTTTGGCATTGCTGGTACCATACACGTCCTTTTGTTCTGCAAATTTTGACTCCCGCTGTTCTGTCTGTCTGACCCTTTGTATGAATGCCCTTTATTAATCCTTTCTCTCTCTCCCTCAGCCGAGGAACTGCCACCCAGGCTCCCAGCTCTAAGCCATGGGATTCCCAGCTACGGGTGGTCAGCACCCCTCAGCTGACGCCGAGACTGCAAGCATGGACCCAAGGTCCTACAAGGTACGCAACTGCTGCAACCAACCAGATGGCAGCGCTCTCAGACCACGCTCTGATTGGTCCTGGTGGCCGCTTTTCTGCTCTTTGATTTTAATCCCTAAAAATGTTTATGTTGGACAATAAGTTAAGAAAGTGATAGTGTTAGCAGTCTGTAGTGAAAGGACTTGAATTGTGGTTTGGGAAAGAAATCTGAATAATTTACAGCCTTTCCTGCATCGTGCACTGGCCCTAGACACTTTTGGGTGCCAAAGTAATACACGTCCTTTTGTTCTGCAAATTTTGGACTCCCCGCTGTTCTGCCTAACCCTTTATGTGAATCCCCTTTATTAACCCTCACTCTCCTACTCTCCCTCAGCCGAGGAACTGTCGCCCAGGCTCCCAGCTCCTAAGACGCGGGATTCCCGGCTACTGGGTGGTCGGCGCCCCTCTAGCCAACGTTCAAGACCGCAGACATGGACACAAGGCCCTACAGGGTACGGCAACTGCCACAACTTTTTTGACCGCCCCCCTTCCCCACCTCCACCGATTATTAAATACAGTAGCTCCTGCCAAAATATTAGTCCATGTCGCCTGGCGCAGTGCCCCACCAATACAGACTTAGCTCATGATCCCCCTCTTCTCTATCCAGCCTACGGGATCCAACTCTCAGGGCCTCACCTTACTAAAATGCATAGGCTCTCCTTGGCTGTGCCTTCACCACTAAATATTTTTAATGCCTATCAAATTGGGTCGACCTGGATCAGAAAGCTACTGATAAGCTGCATTAATCCAGCAACCCCACTGGCCCCTGAGCTATTGAGTGGCTCCTTTTTGAGGTACCATCATGTTGGGCCCTATATAGCTTCTTATACTGCCCCTTCTTCTGCTGATACCAGCTGCCCAGCATTGGACACCTGAACTACCATCATGTTTGGTCTACAGGCACCTTGTGCTGTATACCACATACACTTATCCTTTAATTGCCTCCATGATTCCAAGTACCAATACCTCGAACCCTGCTCTTGACCACACATACCAGTAGTCATATCACTTCCCCACCACAAGGCCCACCTCCCACCATGCAGACTTCTATCTCCTCCATGCCTATTGTGGTAGGGGTACTAGCTCTTGCTACAACAGATCAGCTCTTCTATGGTGGGTACTTTCCAGTCCCTAAAAACATCAGATCTATTAGACGGGAGAAAGGCAGGAATTACAAGCTTATAATTAGCGCTCTTAGAAAAATCCTACTTATCCTCCTGCTATGTTCAGGCAATGTAGAACTCAACCCTGGCCCCCCAGAAGCTATTGCTTTGCCAGCAGAACTAGCAAATTTAAAAGAAATAAGCTTCTTGCATATTAATGCTTATGGCCTCTTAAAAAGATAACCTTAATACAAACCTGGGTAAATCATACCTCTCTGACATACTTGTGATTTCTGAAACTTGGCTAGACCCAGCACCACTGATAGAAAGTAAACATACCCAACTATGCCTTGTTCAGAGCTGATAGGCATGCCAGATGAGGAGGGTAGCTATCTCATTTTAAAGACAAATTTTCTGCCTTCTGCTTTTCCTCGGCATCTGTGCCAGTGAATTCAAATGTCTAATTCTCAAGTGGAAATTACAGACTACTGCACTCTGCGTAATAGGATGCTACAGACCACCGTCTGCTGGCCTACAACTTGTGTCATATCTAAGTGACAAGTTGGGACAGGGCTGCAGAAACTATTATTTTAGAGACCTCAGCTTGACTGGCTCTCTAACACAGCTGCCCCCTTGCATCCTTCTGTGATGAACATGTGCTGGCCAACTTATTACTGAACCAACATACGCCCAAACATGAAGAACCCCAGTAAAAGTACACTTTTGGATGTGCTAATGGTGAGCAAACCTCATCTCTTCTCCACATGCATGTCTTCTTCTCAGACACCAGCGACCACTGTTTTTATTGGAGTAAGATCCACCAACAACCCAGCATCCATCAGCAAGTTCTCTAGGAAGAGATCCAGGTGCAACTTCAATGAACATGCCTACCTAAACGAGCTTAAGTACTCCCCTTAGTGGCAAGATTTCTACCTGGCCAAAACAATTACGTCAGCTTACAATGTCTTTCACAACCTTCTATCAAGGGCCCTTAATAAGTATGCTCCCCTGATTAAAGTTTGAACTAGGACCAAAACCTGTAAATGGTTCACCCCTCAGATCAAGTCCTTGCTTCTAGAAAGAGATAAGCTCTGGAAAAAAGCACGCAGACTGAACACTGCAGAGGACTGGAACCAGTTCAGGAGACTACGAAATGTATGTACCAAAACAATCAAAGAATTGAAGGCCACCTTCTTCAAATCCGAACTAGACTCTGCCACAAAAAGCCCAATCAAGCTCTGGAACACAATCAATGATCTGCTAGGCCACTCCCCAGGAAATTCACTCCCGACCAAGATTACCTCTGGTAACTTGACTATAACCGAAAAGATGGATATACTTGATGCATTCAATAACCACTTTGCTACTGCAGGCATGGCATTTGATAACTCCCCTGCAAACATACTTCACTCCCAGACTGCCAGCCAACTGCCTGAAACTCCGATAGCTTCGTCGCCTTTCTCGCTTCAACTTGCCCCACTGAAAGGAAAGAGGTAGAGGACCGCTTGCTTCAGTTGGATACTAGAAAAAGTGCTGGGGCCGACACCCTTGACCCTTACTTCCTAAAAATTGCCTACCATGTACTAGCAATACCCGTCACCCACCTTTTTAACTTATCCCTGTCTCAGGGCACCTTACCACCTATATGGAAGACAGCACATGTCATACCACTGTTCAAATCAGGTGACCCTGGCTATCTCAGTAACTACAGGCCAATTTCTCTCCTTCCGGTCCTGTCCAAGCTCCTAGAGAAAATTGTAAATGCACAGCTGAGGACTCACCTTGAGTCTAGGGAACTGCTAAATCTTATGCAGTTCAGATTCAGAGCTAAACATAGCACTATCTCAGGCCTCGCCAAAGTTACTAATGACTGGCAGCGTAATCTTGAGAGCAAAAACTTTATTTGTGCTGTTTTCCTTGATCTAAGCAAGGCTTTTGACACCGTCGACCATAGTCTGCTCCTCTCCTTCAAACCATAGGATGGACCCTCCTCTCTGCATTGGTTTACTGACTATCTTACAGGGCACCTTCAACAAGTTAAAGCCGAAGGAGGCCTGTCTCCCTTAAAAACTCTGCAAAGAGGGGTACCTCAAGGTTCTATATTAGGGCCCTTACTTTTTGCAATCTACATTAATAACATCGACTACTGTATAAAAGAAGCCAACATTCATCTGTTTGCAGATGATACAGTTCTCTATGTGAGTCGCATAACACCTGAAGCTGCCTGCAATGATCTACAGTCAGAATTCAACCTTTTGCAAAGCCAACTCCTCCAAAAAAAGCCACTCCTTAATGCCAAAAAAACTAAAGTGATGGTCCTCTCCCCTTTTATCCGTACAGCTAACCCTGTGTCCAGTGGGACAGTTCCCCAAATTACCACAGTTCTAGGTGAAAAACTAGAATTTGTTACAAAATTCAAGTATCTGGGAGTTTGGATAGACCAAAGACTCTCCTTCATTGAACATATCGAGGACTTGCTAAACGACTTGACAAAGGCTTGGACTGTTTTAGAATCAACCAATTTCTCACCAGAGATGCCAAGAAACAACTGGTCCAATCCATTTTCCTATCATTGGTTGATTCACGCTGACTTCCTCTATAGCCAATGCCCCAACTCTTACATGGCTAAACTGGACACACTCTACCATCGAGCACTGGGGTTTATAATGGGACTCCCCTTGACATGCATCACTGCACCCTATATGCGGCAGTGGGTGGACATCACTAAAGTTCAGGCGCCACGAAACGCCAGCTCTCTGGACCTATAGAGCCATCTCTAAAAGCTGCCTTACTATATCTCCTGCTGTCTTCCCCTGATTATAATTGGGAAATCGCATTAAGTTACTCAGCTATTACACTAAAGTACTGAAATGCAAACCGCTCGGAGGGCAACCATAAGCTTCGTGCTACCTACCTTATGAACGATCTACAAAAACTCAAATTAAGCACTCTAATTGGTATAAATGCCTTCAAGACGCTTTTTTTCCTTACAATCAGAGAAGTATGTAACTGCTTCACCCACTCAGACCCAGTACCGGTGTCTGCACTGGTATATAGCCATGCCTAGACCCAATTTTAAGTACTGACCACCCAGCTTGCTCCTCACCAGCCTAATTGTTCTCTCTCTCTTATCCCCCTGTCTTATCAACACTAGGCCCGTCCATCCCCTTATTCTTCCTTTCCCAACCTGGGATAGGGCTCACTACCCTGAGTTGTGACATCCCTACCATGCCCCATACTTATAGCATTCAATCCTGGGGGCTCACTCATACTCCTTTTCTCCATCCACCTTCTCTACATCCTGTTTTCAACTCCTCTCTGTGCACTGTGCCCTCCTAGCCTTTCTCCCCCAACCTCCCTCCCTCCCTTCCCCCCAACTTCACCTCTACCTGGTGTATATTTTTATTTTTATTTTTTTTCTTCCGTTACTTCCTCCTGCAACCTTAGATAACCTGCTTTATCTTCCTATAGACACTTCTATGTATGTAAAAACTGTGTAATCTGTACAATATCTGTATAATTCTATGTACATATGAACTTCTTTTTCTTCCTCTCTGTAAAGAGTATTATCTGTATTGCCTTGTAAATACCTGTGTTGACCTGTATATACAATTGTTCATGCTCCACCCAGGTCCATCTTGCAAATGAGCTTCTGCTCAACGATGAACACCTGGTTAAATAAAGACTTGATTGATTGATTGATTGATTGATTGATTGATGTCAGGTTAGAGTGCATGAGTGGTGACTTGCAGCTCCGGGATTTTTATTCAGGAGGCTGAGGATATTAAGATGAATCATGCTGAGCCCCTTAGGCAATTTTAGATGGGCAGGGTGGGTCTGAGGTACCGGGTTGGTTTCGACGTCACCTGCCAACAGGAGCATCAGGGTAAGGTATTGTAGGGTGGTGGTTCATCTGTTTTTTGTTTTGGATTTGGGGAAATGCTGACACAGGGAAGTGGGAGAGGTTGTCTTAGTAAGTCTGTTTAGGGCATCGAGGCGTAGGGCGAAGGATGGCAGGGAGATGGACGGGCATGCGACCCAGCCTGGGTGCGGATTGTGCTCAAAGTACTCTTGGGGGGTATTTAGCAGGCTGGAGGGGGTCGAGACAGAGCTGCAAAATAATAGGCCCAGGTCATTTTGGGGGAGCGTGGTTGGTAGGAGCGACGCAGGGGGGATGGCCAAAGTTAACAGGGCCAAAGTAAACGGGAGCATACATTTTATTACTTTTTTTTTTTGTAGATACTGTATAAGGCAGAAGAAAAATGCTAGTGGCCACTAGTGGTGAGACCTTATAACCTGCAGATCAGAAAGTGGGCTGAGTGAAAGATCATCAAAAAAACGGTCTCCACATGTCTGCCGAGACCTCTGCAGTACAGCGGCTCCAGGAGACACGGTGCAGGGCCAGGCAGCTTTTGCAGTCCACAGGATTGGCCTCAATTACCTGAGAGTTGATAGTAGAAATTCCGGGAGAGGGGGTGTTCCTTCTTTGTCCCGTTTGCTTGGGAGGGTGTCTGAGCCCCTCACGACCAGGTGGGGATGGCTGGGGAGGGCGGCAGTCCCCTAGCCTTCTTGGGCATGCTGTAAGGAGAAAAATGGACAGGTAAGAGGTTATATATACAGCCGGTTGGTAACTTGATATATGCAGCTGCTTTGAGAATTTAAATACAGTGAACGGAAGCGCAGACCGCCTTTTTGGAGTCAGGAGATTGGTTTCTAGGTAAAATTGAACCCGCGTGTGGCTATTAATTGTGTCTCTTGTTCCTAGTGTTAATGTGCGACCGAAAAGTTGCGTTGGCGGTCCTAGTGTGCTGTGATTTTCCCACCCTCGTAATGGCTTTCCTTTGCAGTAGTGAACCCAGGGGCAGGGGTAGCGTACACAGCTCAGGCCCTTCCAAAAGGGTTGTCTTTGTTTACTTTTAGCCCGCACTGCTGAGAGCTTTGCTGGGAGAGCACTCCAGGTAAGATGGCTGCTGCTACTGGCCACTTCTGAGGCCCAGGTGTTTGCAGCAGGAGCGGAGCATGGTCTGGAAATAAACTGTAGCAAGCTAAACTTTATAGAGGGAGCAGAAGGTAGTGAGTTCAGACCAAATCACCAGGTACGTTACATAAATTTAGCCTTCTGCTTTGAGTACAATGCTGGTTTCAGTACATAAATTTAGCCTTCTGCTTTGAGTACACTGCTGGTTTCAGTGTGGACAGCGAATGGGTAGTCTAAGCAATCAAACATTTACCGCATGCAGCCCTCCCTGTTAAGGGGACAGTTGAAACAGTTTATCAATATGCAGCAGCCTGCTTCAGTTAAGGTAAAATAGTTGAAACCGCTTTTAAATATAATAGCCATCCTGCTTCTTTTAAGGTAACAGTTGAAACCAGCCTGAAATATAAAGTCAGCCTGCTTACATTAAGGTAACAGTACAAAACCTTCTAAATTACATGAGTTTCTTGAGTGAAAGAGCATCAAAAAAACGGTCTCCACATGTCTGCCAAGACCTCTGCAGTACAGCGGCTCCAGGAGACACGGTGCAGGGCCAGGCAGCTTTTGCAGTCCACAGGATTGGCCTCAATTATCTGAGAGTCGGTAGTAGAAATTCCGGGGGGTGGGTTCCTTCTTTGTCCCGTTTGCTTGGGAGGGTGTCTGAGCCCCTCACGACCATGTGGGAATGGCTGGGGAGGGCGGCAGTCCCCTAGCCTTCTCAGACCCGCTGAGAGTCGGTAGTAGAATTTCCGGGGAGGGTTCCTTCTTTGTCCCGTTTGCTTGGGAGGGTGTCTGAGCCCCTCACAACCATGTGGGGATGGCTGGGGAGGGCGGCAGTCCCCTAGCCTTCTCGGGCCCGCTGAGCAAGGATTTGGGTAAGTGGGTGATGGCGTCCCTAATTTGGAGATATCTCCAAAAGTGGGTTATGGGAAGATGGAAATGAGTTTTCAGGCCTTCGAAGGAGTCCAGGGAAGAAGACCCTGGGAGTAACAGATCCTTTATCAGGGTAATACCTTGGGACTCCCAGAATCGGCAGTAAATCATATGCTTACCTATCTGAATACCAGAATTGTTCCACAAGGGTGTAAACTCCCAAGGGGTCGGGTTTTGGCCTAGAAGGGCAAGAGATTTTCTCCAGTATTGAACTGAAATCGTTATTGTGGTAGAGGTCCCAGATGGAGGAGACTTTTTGTCATATAGGGCTATTGGGGGGGGGCGGCATTCAACAAGGAAGCTTCCAGTGATAGCCAGAAAGGGGAGGCCAGCCCTATTTTGGAGAACCAATTAGTTGCCTGATTCGAAATAAAAGCCATGTGGTATCCCTGTAACCAAGGGAGTCCCCACCCACCCCTACTCCAGTGTTGCCTTAACTTTAGTTTGCTAAATCTGGGCCGGGACCCTTCCCATAAAAAGTTACCCATAAGGTTTTCCATTTTTTGAAAACCATTTCTGGGGGATGGGCACAGGTAAGTGAGCCAATACATATAACATTTTCGGGGCTACCATGAGCTTTGTAGAATTGATTTTCCCGGCCAGTGATACTCTCAAGACCCTCCATCTTCCCATGTCAGATCTGAGTGAATCTAAAAGGATGAAAAAGTTAATAAAGAGCATTTTGTCTAAGTTCAGGTGTAGAATGATGCCCAGATATTTAATACCATTGGGGGATCATTTTAGCACAAGGTTAGTAAAGATCTCCCCTGAGGAAACCGAATTCAATGGGAGGACCTCCGTTTTGGATTGATTTAGTTTAAGACCCGATACCTGGGTAAACTCAGTGATAATGTTGAAGATATCCTTTATCACTTGAGGGGATTATTCTGTAATGATTAGAAGGTCATCAGCGTAGAAAAAGGTTTTGTATAAGGAGTCCCCCCCTCGTATTCCTGGGATCTGAGCGAATTCCCGGAGAGCGATGGCAAGGGGTTCAATAGCTAGATCAAATAAAAGTGGGGAAAGGGGTCAGCCCTGCCTAGTACCCTTCTGTAACTAAAAGGGCATAGACAAGTTGCCGTTGGTTAGGACAGAGGCCATGGGAGAGGCATGTAGGAGATTAATCCAGGAAATAAAGTTGGGGCCCATACCCATAGTAGAGAGTGTGTGGAAGAGAAAGGGCCTCTCTACTGAGTCGAACACCTTTTTGAAATCAAAGACCAAGGCCACAGAGGGTATTTTATAGGCTCTGGTAAGATGCAGCAGCGAGATTAGGGTTCTGTGGTGATCGGACCCTAGACGGCCCTTAACAAACCCTGCCTGTGAGGGATGGATTAAGCCCAGGAGAAGGGGTTCGAGCCCGATGGCCAGAGCTTTTGCCAAGATCTTAGCATCTACATTAATGAGTGAAATAGGGTGGTAACTACTTGGGGACAGCAGGTTTTTACCCTTTTCTGGAAGAACTGTTGTGGAAGTTTCTCTCAAAGTAGGAGGGAGTTGACTGGACGACAGGGAGAGGTGAAAAGCATGGACTAAATATGGGGCCAGGTTGATACCTGGGGATCTGTAGAAATCTATGGGCAACCCATCCTTACCAGGGGCCTTGTGGAGATTCATACATCTAACAGCTCCCAAAATTTCTTCCTCTGAGACTTGGACTGCCTAAGCTTGGGAGTCCTTCTCTGGGAATTGAAGGATAAGTGGTGTAGCTAAAAAGCCTTGAATTTTAGACAAATCAGGGGGATGGGGGGATGAATAAAGCTGTTCATAAAAACGAGTCATAATCTCATTTATTCCTTTTTGGGAATAGCATGTCCCCCTTGCTTATCTGCCAGAGCGTGTATCATTTGGGAAGCTTGTTGGTGTTTCAGGCGGTAGGTAAGGAGTTTGCCAGCCTTCTCCCCCCTTCCCAATAAGCATACCGTATTCTCCATAGGTTCAACTCTGCTTGCCGAGTAAGGTGAGCATTGAGAGAGATTCTGGTACTAATCAATTGGGCAAGCAAGGTCTGGGAGGGGGCTTGGGAGTTAAGCGACCTTATACTGGGATTCTAATATGTACAATTGTTTCTCTGGCACTCTCTGATCAGCCTCTTGGTGACAGAAGCGAAGGCAATTATTCTGCCCCGAACAGTAGTCTTAAAGGCTTCCCAAAGGGTCTAGTCCGAGACCTCACCATTATAATTGTGCTCCCAGTATGCCGCCACTTTAGGGTTTAACCATCCATGAAATTCTAAGTCCTCTAACAGGAGTGGGTCGAACCGCCAGGTGGAGATTGGGGGAGACACCTGCCCCTGTCTGATCATAAGCTCTAGGGGAGCATGATCAGAAATGATGATCGGATGAATATGCAAGTGGACAACTGATTCATACAGCCGAGAAGAGATAAGCCAGAGGCCAGTTCTGCTAGAGGACCCATGAGATGAGGAAAAATAAGTAAAATCATGATCCCCGTGGGGGTGTGCCTGCCATGCGTCCAGCAATACATGCTCTCTCATGAGTCCCAGAACAGCTCCCTTGGCCTGTCTATGGGGTTCAGGGGTCTTATTACTTCTATCCTGTAAGTGGTCCAATGCCAGATTAAAATCTCCCCCCATTAAGACAGGGGCTTGCTTAGGGTTAAACTCAGAAAGGGCTTGGTTCATGGTGTGAAAGTATTGAGGGCAATCTTGATTGAGGCATATAAGTTAACTAGGATAAATGAATCTTCTTGGGTAGCCATCTCTGCCATGACCCATCTACCCTCTTTGTCGTGGATGTGTCTAATCAGTTTTCAACACGATTTTTTATGGAACATTGTGGAGACTCCTCGCTTGTGCGAATCTGCCACACTATGTATCTCTTCACTGACCCACCCTTGTTTTAGTTTCTTTGCCTCCACAGAGGAGAGCTTCGTTTCTTCGAGGAACATTATGAGGGGGCTCAATTTTATTAGATGCAAAAGCACCTTCTTCCATTTAACTGGAGAATTAAGTCCCCTAACGTTCCAAGAAATTAGTTTAGTTTCCATTTGCTTTGGGGTGCACCATGGCTGAATATGTGTTAAACAAAACAAAAAAAAAAACAGCAGCGGGGCTATAGCTATGGTGGGTTGCTGACCCGTATTCGTCCCCCTTACTCCATTGTGAAATCTGAACTCTACCCTTGGATTGCCATACTCAGAAATAACTCTAGGTGGCGCAAACAGACCACTTAGTAACATAAACCTTTTGAACATACAGAATTGAAAAACACATGAAGAAACAACAACAGTATATTTAACATAACACCCCCCCCCCACCGGTTGTAAACCCAACCACACAAGACCAACACCTGCTGTAAATATCGGCTGGTTCGCAGCCCAGATAACAGCAGTGGTCGCTGGAGGGTATGAGAATCATAGAATACATCAAGGAGAATGGATCCTCTAGAGCTCCACTTTCCCCCAGCCCTCCCCCACTTAATCAGATGCTGTGAAAAAAAAACCTTCCATCTTGTACAGATTAAACCATTGCTTTTCAAGAATGAAGCTTAGGTAGAGCCATAACCCCGTTAGGGTTACCACCTTTTAAGAAGCCCAAAGTGGGACATTTCTTACTGAAGCGTAATTTTTCGCAGGACAGTAGTAACCTCGATCAATGCAACAGACTGGTTTTCTGTATATAATCAGAATTAAGGCAAAGTACTGTAGTTTCTTGGTTGCTTCTATTGTTTCTAATCATTTTAATGTATTTTACTTAAGGTATTATAGTTTTCTGCAAAATTTAGTGGAAAGTTAGAAAATATTTTTTGAAATAAAAAGTCAGGACATATAGTATTTTTCATGTTTTTTTGCAGGACACAGCTGCCAAAATCAGGACTGTCCTGCGAAAAATAAGGACAGGTGGTAACCCTAAACCCGTGCCCTTCCCCAACTGAAGAGGGGAAAAAGCTGGAAAAAGGGGGAAGATGACTGCCAGGTCTGGAAGTATATTCCAGGGTCTGGCATAAAGGCCCTTACTGGGGGCCTAGCATCTTGGAATGCCAAACCATAAAAGAGTCATATAAAACTTAACATTGCTAGATAACAACTTACCCGGCCCTAAGCCAGCCCACCCACTACTACAGTAATAGTATAACATATAGACATTGCCCTCCAATGGGGGTATCTATGGCATACTAAATCAGTGCAAAAGGTTGGTGTCACTGAATTATCAGTGACCAGGAGGAGAAACCAAACCAGAAGCATGGGTATCAGTATCTGATTCATCCCACAGAGTTTATGGCAAGGTTAGCTTCAGTGGTACCACCACCGGCAAGGGCTTGTTCAGGGCTCATGCATGCCTCGGGAGAAGGGGCACTTGCTGAATCCACCCAAGAGTGGCTTCTTGCTGTCTGGGGGCTGCAGTTCTTTTTAGGCAAGTTCCTAGGAGGCTTAGGCATATCCTGCGGAGGGTCATCTGTTGGAAGATCCAGTATGGCGAGGAATTTGTTATTGCTCATGTCCAATATACTGTGTGAGGCAACCGAGTGCAGGCTATCGCTATGGCTCCTGGAACGAAGTCGGGATGTCTTATCTATGTGTGCCCCCTCAATCCTTGCCTTGCATCTGTTCCTCCATTTGCTGCTAGGAAGTTTCTTTGAAGGTGTACGACTGGGTGACTGAAAGTGCAAGGGGCTTGGGATTATGGGGTCTGCTGACTGACGTTCTGTTTCCATTGGTTGTGGCATGGTGGCTATGGCTCCAGGTCTGACACTCTCTTTAAACTTACCCCAATTAAGTTTAGGGGCCTGTGCTGCTAAAAAGTTCTCTGCAGATGTGGGGTTTTCGAATAGCTGGGGGAGCCACTAAAGATTACTCTGAGGGAGGCAGGGTAGCGAAGAGAGTATTCGAGCCCGAGTTCAGCACAGGCTCTGCAAGCTGGAGTGAAGGCCCTGCATTGCATGGTAACCTCCTGGGAATAGTCTTCAAAAATCTGTATATGGTGGTCTTGCCAGGATAAATCTTTTTTTCTCTGGCAAGCTTAGTGATCTATTCCCTGCCTTGGAATTGGAGGAATCGGGCAAGAATTGTGCGCGGATGGGCCCCAGCTGTAGGCCGAGGAGCGAGCAACCTATGGGCCCTATAAATTTCAGGAGGGGCCCCACCATGCCAGTCCAGAATTAGAGGTAGCACTTTTTGCAGGAACAAGATGGTATCCAGTCCTTCACAGCCCTCAAGGAAACCGATGAACTGCAGATTGTTCCGACGGCTGCAGTTCTCAAGATCCTCAACGCTCAACCAGAGTAGGTTGATCGTCCTTTCTTGTTCTCGGAGCCTAGCTCCCAACTTGTGCCCGCAGTCCTCCATTTCAGCCAGCCTATGTTCTGTGACACTGTCCCTCTGAGAAAGATCCACAATGTCTAATGTATTTTTCTTTGTGGCTATGTCCAAATGATCTATCCAGTGCAGAATCTGCCTGATTTCAGAAAGATTCCCCTCTGCTCCCACTGACATTGTGGCCGGCTCCATCTGGGTGTTTGTGAAGATGTGCAGGCCTCATGGCTGTGTTACTGAAGAGGATCATAAAAAATGATACCGTACACAGCAGCTGGAGAGTCGATCACTGAATCAGTAGATGGGCAGGTAATTATACTTCAATAAAAATCGGTATAATCACGCTGTACACTGGAAGGATCCGAATAATATAGGGTTTTTAAGGGGTTCTCTAGGGAGCACAGAGCTCAAGTGACCATTCTGCTCAGTTGCAAGCCACACACCCCCCACACCCTCCACTTCTGCTGGAAATCTGTTCCATGGCTCCAGCACCCTCTCATGAAAAAGTAATTCCTAACATTACCCCTAGGTAGAGATGCAACAAAGTTAAATTCCGCCAGCGAAGTAGACACAAAATAGCCCACATCGCATTATTTTCTGGCTGTGTGAAGTGTCCATTGAAACTGCTACTTCACCACTTCACCACTTCACCTTGTGATAATGGTAATAATGACTTCGCATTGCTCACTTCGCCATTAAGAGTGGAGTGAGAATTTCCAGGCAGCCCACACACATATCACACGGCTTACACACTCTAGGTCACATGCTTCAGGCAGGCAGGAAGTGAATCATGCTTGAGAGTTGCATTGCAGCAGCAGTCCCAGGCTCCAACAACACCTGGGCCCCCCCACCTGTGCCTGGTCCTCCCCATACCTCATTAGTGTGGGAGTTCTTTACTACACTGCTTGGGGACAGCAGTGTAGTGAAATGTAATCTGTGTGGTGTGAAGGTGCGCCGTGGCCCCAGACGAACTCACCTTGGCACAGGTGGTCAGCACACCCACCTGTACAACCATCACCATGTACAGTGGAAGGCCAAGGTTGCAGAAACCGGTCCAACTACCTGTCACACAGGCCTATTTGGGTCTGATGTGGCATGAGTTGAAGGCTGTTAACTGTTGTCTTGACAACGCTGAGCAGCAATTGGAGCAAATTGAGGGGCACCAGCTACAAATTATGGGGATGCGTCAACCGCTCCTGTCCCATCAGAATATTGATAATTAGTTTTAGTTTATCCTTGCACCCACCACCCTCTGTGTGAAAAATGAGATCCTGATGTTGTTAGTTCCTGATGTTGCCCCTGATCTGTCCCCCAACTATCTTCAAATTTTGGGACCTTCTTCATGCACATCTCTTTTTCTGGATGATGTTACTCCAATGTATGTTGTTGATTCCCTTTCAGTACTTGATATTTTCTATCATGCCCCCCTGGTCATCATCATCATCATCAACAGGAACCGCTACATCACAACTTTTTTGAGGAGGGAAGGATTTAACACCAACAGACCCAGACACAGCTACCTTGACTTTCTTTTTCTCCAGTTACCAACTAGAGATGCAGTGACATTTTAATCCACCAGTGAAGCATGGGCAAAGTAGCCCACTCTGCATCCATGTGGGACTACATGAAGTCCCTGCTGAAATGAGCCACTTTACATTTTGTGGCTTTGTGCTATTTTGCATTACAATTAGACAAGGCAAAGTCATTAAGAAACAAACAGCACAGAGGCCACTGATCAGTTATCACATGGCTGACTCTGTCTGCAGATCTGCAGGTCACATGATTCAGGGAGGCAGTTCAATAGACACTGGCAGGAAGTCACTGTTTTACTTATACAATAATGACTGAGCTGGCAGTCCTTTTCAAGGGATTAATGATCATGTTTGGGGTTAGGTTGCACAAAACAACCACCAGCGAAGTCGTTATTGTAATTATAAGGCTAATCCAGCTGCACTGATTTTCAATATTAAAAAAAATTGTTTATTAACTTCGGCTGTGCCATTTGTCTTTGCAGTGCAGTCGCGCAACTTGTCAGTAGCAGTGGTTTGGTTACATATAGTGACACTGCATGCGTCCGCTGTGCCGATGTTAATTAGTGTGACCCCATGGATTTGACGAGGACCCCATTAATTTTATCTTATTTTCTGTTAGAGAAGCAAATACAGCTGCAAAGATAGCGATCGAGTGTAAAATAAAGTTTAAATGTCAGTTTAACAGTTAAAGGCAGCAGTGACCTAAAAAGCAGTTCTTATACTTTTATCAGGTTTCGAACTGCTGACAGGAACAGCAGTTGGAAACCTGATCAAAATACAAGAACTGTGCTTGCTATGTGACTGCTGCCTTTAACCATTAAGCTGACATTTAAATTTTGTTTTACACTCAATCGCCATATTTGGCTCTATTTACTTCTCTGTCACTGCATATGTGGAGAATTCTCGTGGCTCAATTACTTTTACCGTTTAAGTGGGGAATCTCACTCTGAGACTATTCCTTGCTTCGCGGTTAACTCTGCCTTCATATAAAGTGGCTCCTCGCACTACTGAAACATCCGGATCAGTGATTACCTGGCCATTAATGACTGATCCAGTAACCAATCAGAGTACGGAGGAGACTCATTAATATTCTATTAGCCTTATAATTTCACTTTCTCTAGCGGAAAGAGTTTGCAGTCCAGGCAGTTCTGCAATGTGCAGTCTGACTCTGTTCTGTGTGTTTTAGAGCTCACAAAAAAGTTATAGTTTTTTTGGTGTGTTAAATCTTTGTGTATTTAGTTGTTGTAGTCCTTCAGGAAAGTTTTATTTAATTAGAAATGCTTTTTCTGTCAAAATATATTTTTTTGTGCACTTATTTTTAGGTACTGTACTTTATTTCACTAGTATTCGTAATAGTTTTTTTTTTGTTATTTACTTTCTTGATGGAGCGTGGACATGGTGGGCCAAGTGGTGGCCATCGTGGGTCACAAATGTGGGGTAGCCACCCAGTTAGATTAAATTGGCAGGCTTCGGGGACCCCACCTGCAGCCACAGTGGGCATGGCAGCTGTGGCTGTCGTCCAGGAGCAGCAGGTGGAGCGGCGGTCACTGCAGGATCAGCCAGAGGAGCTGCAGCAAGAGCAGCAGGAAGTGCAGCAGGTTTTCGGCCCTCAACCACCAGCAGTACAGCAGCAGGTATGTCCTGGTGCCCCTCCGCCACCTGTACTGGACCTTGTCTGCGGCTCCCCTGTGTGGGTCTTTTTTATTTCTTCCCAGACTACTTCAGCATGATGTGTTGCAATCTTTGTAATGTGGTGGTCCGCCAGGAGCCCAAGGGCAGCCACCTGGGCATGGGTGGTCAGTGCATCCATCTAGCTGTTCACCACCATGCCCAGTGGAAAGCAAAACTGCAGGAGGTAGCAGTAGTGTGGTATTGTCAAATTCAAATGTTATTTTTTTGGTGGAGGAGCATTATTAAAAAAAGAAATAAAAAAAGATTCATTAGTGTTTTGGTCATATTTACAGGTCTTCAAAGTATCATCAGAACTGAAAAAAAAAATTAACTGCTGTGATTCATGAAGAACATGATTTGTCTCGTGATGATTTTTTTTTATTTATTGAAATGTTTCACCAGGAGGGCACACTGAACAACAAGTTACTCCTCTCATGGTGTGACCTGGGGGGAAGGGGTTACATAGGGTTGTGAAGCATGATCTGTTACAATAGTATGTAGGTAGTACAAGCAATACAACATTGTAAGATTATGTAACAGTTGGGACACAAGGTATTGTACAATAAACAGTAGCGGATCATTAGCTAAATTACATGTCAAAAATCATACAAAAGATCATATAAATGTACAAAACAGTAATAATGCGACAGAACCATTATAGTGCATGAGTGTACCAGGAGCAGGCTCGAGGTAGTATGCAAGTGCTGTTAGAGTAAAAAAGGATGGGGTAGGTTGTGCACACAGCTGATCCAGAAGGGCAGGCAGGTGGAGAAGAGAGGGGGAGAGGCAAGAACTGAATATGAGGAGAAGGGGTAGCCATTTCCTGATTCCCCTTTCAGGATGTTTAGGACCCTGCCGGGGGGAAGGGTCAGGGTAGGAAGGCAGAAACTGGGGATAGGTATTATGGAGGGTTAAAGTGGGAACAGCTGAGGGAGAGGTAATTGTGTAAGGCAGAGGTAAGGGAGTAGTTGGAGGAGGAGTGTCGTATTTCAGGGAGGAGGGAATTCCAGATTTTAGGGGAGCGATGGGCGAAACCAGTCTGACCAATGAGGTTGGAGCTGTGCGGGACCATCAAGGTGTGGGCGTCATTAGATCTGAGAGAGTGGCTGGGGGGAGGTGGAGTGGAGAGAGAGAATCAGAGGTAGGAGGGAAGCACTATGAACCAGAATTTGGAGGTTAGTTTGGCACAGTGTGAGATTCATCTGTGAGATAGTGGTAGGAAGGTTAGAGAGAGATAGAGTTCACAGTGGTGGGAACGGGAAGAGGAGTTGAGAGCTAAGTGGGAGAAGGCATTAAAGAAAGTGTACAACTTGGTATGGGAAGATTTGGGAGCAGCACCATAGACTACGTCACAGCAGTCAAAGATGGGGAGTATCATCTTCTGGATAATTTCATGCCTCGCAGTCAGTGGGATAAAGCTATGATTCCTGTACAGAGTACCAAGCTTGGGGTGCAGTTTCTTCAGGATAGCATTGATGTGCACAGAGAAGTTGAGGTGCTGGTCCAGCCAAAGCTCCAGATATCTAAATGAGGAGGTGTCCTCCAGAATGGTCCCATCAAGGGTGTGGGTGGGTAGGGCCAGGAGCCTAGACAGTCTCTGCCTGGTGCCAAAAGTAATTGAGACTGTCTTCTTGGTGTTTAGAAAAAGATGGTGAAAAGCAAACCAGAACTGAACTTTTCTGAAGTCATGCTGTAAGCTGGTTTCCACAGTAGCAGGATTTTTCGTGGAATTGTATGAAACAGTATTGTCAGCATACATGTAGATAGAAGAGGATAAACAGGCTATGGGAAGATCATTTAGGAAAATGGAGACGAGTAGTGGACCAAGCACCGAGCCCTGAGGGACACCAGTGTTGATGGGGAGTGGAGGGGAGATGGAATCAAGGATTCTCACTAATTTGTTCCTGCCAATGAGATAGGATTTATACCAGTTGGTGGCTGATGGATCAAGGCCAGCTGAGGGGAGGGAATCAAGAAGCAGATGATGGGAAACAGTGCTGAAAGCCTTGGCTAGCTCGATAAAGATGGATGAGGTGATCAGGCCATCATCCATCCTTGAAAGGATGGAGTCAGTAAGCCTGAGGAGTGACTGGTGTGACATGACTAATGAACTGTACACAAATACTTACAGCTGTATTTCCCTGACCGGTACCATCCAAACACCCTGACTTGAAAACACATATCAATGAGTACAATGGTCAAGCCGAGATACTATAAAACAGGGTTACATGCAACTTATAACCCCAAAACTTAAAGTTTTGTGATTCACAATCGTGACCATGATGATGAAGAACGTGATTTGTCTTGGAGTCGTAATGAGTGATTGGTGTGATGTAACTAATGAACTGTGTGCAAATACCAATGGCTGTACTTACCTGACCTGTACCACCCCAAACACCAAGACTCGAAAACACATATCAGCGAGTACAATGGTCAAGCTGAGATGCTACAAAACAGGGTTACATGCAACTTACAACCCAAAAATGTAAAGTTTTGTAATTCGTGAATCATGACTGTGAAGATGAAGAATGCGATATGGATCGTGAGTGACTCTTGACGATCGCCCTGACTTAAAAACGCACATTAATGAATACAATGTTTGTGCCTAGATATGCACCACACCAGTACTCTGAAGGGAATCCAAACAACTGTTACTTACATTACAGATGAAGATTGTGCCCTAAAGAGATGCAAACGCACAGACAGATTAAGATTGAGCTGCGCACTCAAGACATGCCGACACAAAGGCACAATAACACCTTAACCAGTGCTCACAAGTCACAAATCCAAATCTGGAAAAGAATACCTTTTGCTGGTTGAGGGAGGCAGTGCACTGCAGTCACAGTCCACTACCAAGCAAGATACCACAAAGCAGTACAAAATAACGCAGATGGATAGCAGGTTCACAGTGCTGCAATTACTGTGTGGTACAATAAAATGTGTCTGATTTGTTGCCATGCATTGCACACTCACACTACAGATAATGTGCAGCAAATCAAACACTTCAGTAATATAACCAAATCTTTTAAACAAACTGAAATTATGCACTGCACCACAACAACCGCAAAAAAAGTCAAAGATTACTGAAAATATTACTCCGTGTACATGAACACAGTTATACTAGAAAAATGTAACAAAAACAGAAAGACTGCCTTTCTCCCTGTTAATCTACTTCCACCACAAATATGCCCCTTCCCAAGCACACTTCAAGTGTCTGTCAGTATACAGACTGAATGTTCTAAATTAACTTTCAGACTCCACACACAAACAATAAACGCTCAATGATATGAGCACAGGAGGGTTTCCTACAATCGATGTACTGTATTTTGAGCAAAAACTAAAAAGGCTCAAAAAGGATTTTTTGAAAGTTTTTTAAAGGGTTTGAATCTCAGAGCTCTGAGAGCAAACTGTCCCCAGCTACCACTACACACACTACACAGAACTGAGACTGTGCAGAGTAATCTAGAGCTCATGTGACCTGCAATCCCATGAATCACTGCAAAATTTACCTTGGAGCTCACCAACAAGGCAAAGTGATGCGAAGCACATTGATTTCATTGTTCTTCACATTAGAATTGGTGTAGAGGTGGTTGTGGAAAAGTGGAATAACACAAAGTCATTGTTTCCAATGGACTTCGTGCTCCTAATTATAAGGTGGAGTACTCCACTTCACGTTGCAGGTTACTTCAGGGATTCCATCTTAAAACGCAAATTGCTTCATGTAGCGGCTTTTGGCCACTTCACCCACCACTTCCCCTGAGCTTTCTGCCCTTCAGCCTCATGTCATGCCCTCTTGTTCTTGTGCAGTTAGAAAGCTTTTAAAGAATATTGATCTGTCAATTGTAATGGGTAGTGACCTGTGGTAGAGCTGTATAACACTTCTAAAGCTGTGAGAAGAGGACATATTATCACCCGTAAGATTAAGACTGAGGAAAAAAAGAGAAACACAAAAGGAGAGAGTTTAGAGAAATAAGTAAGGAGAACAGAAATGTTTGCAGTGCTAAGAGAGGAGAAACGTAAATAATTACAATAAGAAATGCACTGAGAAAGATAATATTAAACAAAAAAGTGTTGAGAAACATGCTAAAAATAAAGGCATGCATGACACAACCAAGGTGATAAGTCTAGCAGGTTTCGTGTCAATAATTTAGGTAAACAGAGAGAAAAAAATTTGATTTCTAAGATTACAAACAAAGACTGAGACTGGGTAACATGAGACACCCACGCGGAACACAGGTTTTAACCACATTAAAATAGTATATCAAAAAGATAAAATTGAGAATATTGCTAAGATAAAAAAAATATCCAGAATGATTTAACCTCCTAAAATGAAGACAGAGAGAAAGAACCTATGGAAACCAAGGCCTCATTGGCCATACATGGGGCTAGCAAAAAAGGGAGACTGCCGGTATGGACAGATATACAGTAGAACTTTGTCTTTTTTCTGTTGCACTTCCTCTTTGGATCACTTCAAAAGTTCAATAATTAACTAAAGGGGAAGTTTAAGTAAGTCCTGGGTCCTTTCAGGCCCCACCTGTCCTTTACATTTACCCTTCCAAGTAGGCTGGCCTGCGTTCTAATGGTTCAAAGCAACTTAAGTGCGTTTATAATATGATATGGTGCCTCCACCTCGGGTATAAGTAGGGTGCCTGGATGCTGTAATTATAATGGATAGAAACCAGCAGTAGAGCTATGGACCACTTCTAAAAGCTGTGATAAGAGGGCACATTATCTCCTATAAGATTAAGATAGTGAAAAAAGAGAAACACAAACGAGAGAGATCTGGGGAAATAAATAGGGAGAATAAAAAAAAGTTAGCAATGCTATGCAAGGAGAAACTTGGAGAATTATCATGAGAAATAACCTGAGAAGGAGGTTGGCATAGGGCGCATAAAGAAAACAAAAACAAAAAAAAATATTAAGGAAGTGAAGGGTTGAGAAACATGCTAAAAGTAAAATGTGCATGACACCAATCAAGGTGTTAAGTCTGGCAAGCTTCCTGTCTATACTTTACGTAAACAGAAAGGAATTTGATTTTCAAGATTAGAGACAAAGATTGAGACTGGGAAACATGAGAAGCCCAGACTGAACACAGGTTTTAACCACATTAAAATAGTATATCAAAAAGATAAAATTGGGATTAGTGCTAAGATAAAACAAAATTTCCAGACCTAATTAACCTCCTAAAATTAAAACAGAGAGACAGAACTTATGGAAACCAAGACTTCATCAGCCATACATGGGGCCAGCAAAAGGGGAAACTCCCATAATGAACAGATATACAGTAGAACTTTGTTGTTTTTTTGTTGCACTTCCTCTTTGGTCACTTTAATGGTCCAGTAATTAACTTACGGGGAAATGTATGTAAGTCTGGGGTCCTTTGAGGTTCTTCATCTCCTTTACATTTACCTTTCCGAGTGGGCCAGCCTGGGTTATGATTGTTGTATGTTAGTTATAGTTATTATATGATGTGGTGCCACCCTCTAGATCAATGTCAGCTGGGCTGGAGGTCAGTCTTTACTGGACTAGACATCAGCATCAGCTGAACTAGAATACATTATTCCCAGCTGAGAAATCTGTTTTGTCAGACTTGCTCTTTTCATTTCTACAAGCTCATCTTTTGGGAACTACTGAAGCCACTTCAGTCTCCTTTGCCCTCAGAAGTCTTCAGAGGGTCCACCTCCTAACATGCCAGGGACTACAGCATAGTAATTTGGGTTTTTCCCTCTTGGTTTCTCTCTCCACAAAAGCCTTTTGGCTGCAGGTGTTTCCCCGGACTCAGCAGGCTGGTCTTACAAACCACATCAACCAGACATCTAGCTCTCACTCCTGTCCTGCCATCCTAGCAATCCACAGGATCTGCTTCCCATCCCTCTGGACTGTGGTGTCATCTAGGAACCTAATCTCCCTCTCCCCTTCCTTCCTATTCCCAAATCTAGCCCCCTCACAATGAAGTCCCCCACCAGAAGTTCCTTCCTTCTCCTCTGGGCTCCTCTACCTCCCTCCTTGGGGTCTCCAATATGGAGAACCCCCACATCCTTCCTGGTCACTACCACTTGTGCCTCTTCCAACTAGTCCCCCCACCAGAGTGGTGTTGGAATAACATAGCTCTACCAGTTGAGGAATGTGCTTCTGGCCCAGGCATGGGGTCATAATGCTGCAGATGAAAGAATGCCACAACCAATATCGCACAGACCCAAATAATATTGGTGAAAATAATGATCAAACAAGGAATGCGCATCACTCATTGAGAACAATGGGATGTTTTCTTTTTTTCTCCTCACCCTCCACCCCCCCCCCCCAGACTTTAAATAACCAACTCAGAGGGTTGTTGACTTTGGGGATGGGGCGAAACTTCAGAGAGAAAAAATTATTATTTTTTTTTAAATGTTGCAACAGTACAAGACCTTGTGATGGGGGATCTAAACTGCGGTCATAGGTCTCTTTCATCACTGTGTGCTGGTGCCCTAACCACTTCACCAAGGGAGTGGCCTGGCAGGACCCATCAGCACTGCTTTCTTCAGGCCTTTCACTTCTTTCCGATCAGCAACAGGGGTAGCGTTAATTCCCTACTGCTGTTATACCCCCATTGCTGCAAATGTTTGCACTTTCTACTGCATGGTTTTTGTAGCAGTCCCTTGCAAGTGCTATATTAACCCTGTACCTCTGACCCAACGCCTCCATTCCCACTCTTCCAGCGCTCAACATTGTCCAGCCATTCCTTTTCCCTGGCACCCCTGATGTAATGGCAGACTTGGAGACCTGGGAGACGCCCCCAAATCCTAGCCAACTCAGCCTGGAGTCTAAGGACCTCCTCCCTCAATCCAGAGAGCTTTGTGCAGATGGGGCAGCACTGCAGTCTCCAGAAGGTCTCTCTGAAAACTGCAGACCCACAGCCACTGCACTGCACCACTCTCAGCATTCTCAATTCCTACTCTTCCTGTGTCTCCTCCAAATACTTTTGTACCCTTATCCCAGATACCGTGTTTTTAGTTTTTCCCTTTTTTTGTTTTCTTTGCTCCTTTGTACCTTTACCCTAGATAGAGTTTTGCTTCTGTCCCTCTCAACAAGTAATACCCTCTTATGAACTGTTTACCTCCTTCCTTTACCCCCTTACTTTTCTCTGATTTTTACAGCTGTGTGTGGACCCTACAGTCGTTTTGCTCTGGCTCCTAAAACGGCTGATTGTGGCATGCTTGGAAATATCCTTCCAAAAGTCCAACAGAGCTTTAAGCACTCCGCTATGATCGACCGCTATGGAGTAACAGCTGAAACAGCTGCACTATTTTGGCAGTTACTTCTGCATTCCAGGACAGGAACTGCACATACGTGCCTAGCGCGCATCTGCAGTTCCACTGGTGCCGCCATCTTGGGAATGGCAGAATGCCATTCACTGCAACTACACATGTATGAGGGCCACACATGCATTGCTGCATCGAGATGGACCTCAGTGACACGCTTTCTCTGACTTTAGAAGCTCACCACAGCTGTATCGGCTCTGGCTAAATCTTGTTAATGTTAGGATAGCATCACTTTTACCTTCCCGTAATCCTTTGCTATCTGATCGTAGATAGGTAGCTGTTAGTGTTCTACTAAATCCTGTTTAAATCCTTTTATATTTCTACCCTAGATAGGGTGTTGCACCTATTCCCACTTTTGGCTTACCTTTGACCCTCTGCCCTTCCCAGCAGTGAATGATACAACAGGAGTGAACAGATCCCTTTCCTGAGTCGACTGTCAGAGTCTCCCTTCCCCACTTCCCTGCTTCCTCCTGCGGATTCCT
The DNA here is from genome assembly GCA_016271365.2 of Neoceratodus forsteri. NCBI lineage: Eukaryota > Metazoa > Chordata > Ceratodontiformes > Ceratodontidae > Neoceratodus > Neoceratodus forsteri. Next base: position 1,178,979,244 of record CM028131.1, read on the forward strand.
TCCAATGCCTAAAATGCCAATCTTACACCTGTTTCCATGCTCTGCAGTTCCAGTCACTTGCTGGGACACATTAGCAATGGTCTCTTTTATATAGCTAGTGAGCCCCCTTGCAAGCTTTGATTGATCTCCTCTCTCTCTTTTCCTGCCTCCTGATTGGATGAATTTCCAATCAGTTCCTGTCCTCAAGATGACTGCCTGCTCTTGTTCCAGTTAGTCCAGTGGCAGGACACAAAAACCATGAGTAATTTGCAGCTTTTTTAGCTCTCTTTAGGATTGCCAGATGGAGGTCTCTGACTGCATGCCACACCAACAGAAAAATGTTTTTTTTAATTGCTTTGTGAGACCCCTTACAAGCCCTGATAGGTTCCCTCCCTCTCTTTTCCTACCTCCTGATTGGCTTAATTGGCAATCAATTCCTCCCCCTGAGATGACTACCCACTCCTGTTCTGGTCAGTCCTATGTGAGGACACCAAAACTGTGAGAAAAGTACAGATCATTTAACTCTCTTCAGGAATCCACAAATAGAGGTTTCCTGCTGCCTTAGCTGGCACTTGCCCTCTCATTTATTCTGACTGCATGCCCTACCAACAGAAACATGCTTTTTTAAATGGATGGGTGAGCCCCCGTGCACGCCCTCTTTGGCTCCCTCCCTCCCTCTCTTTTCCTACCTCTACTTTGGCTGGATTTCCAGTCAGTTTTTGACCACCCCCCAAATATAGCTGCTCCCTCCTGTTCCTGTCTGTCCTGTGGAAGAATGCTCAAATCATGAGTAAATTACAGCTTTTCCAGCTCTCTTTAGGATCCCCCAGATGAAAGTCTCCTGCAGCCTGGGCTGGAGCTTGCCCTCTGATGTGCTCTAAATAGCACTGTACCAGCAGAAAAACTGGGTTTTTAAATAGTTTGGTGAGCTCCCTTGAAAGCCCTGATTGGTCCCCACGCTCTCTTTTCCCATCTGCTGATTGACTGGATTTCCAGTCAGTTACATAGGAACATATGAATGTACCAGCAGATAAATGCCTTACAGTTTAGCTAGTTTGCATACATGTGTGGTTCCCAAAGTATTTACAGAGGGAACTCCCCCCCCCCATTTCTCATCTGACGTCCTTCATTTTCCCCTCCCCCACTTACCCCCTCCTACTTGCAACTGTTCCTTCATCCTGTCCCACCCACTTTTGAAGCTGTTGACCATTGTTCAGGCTATCACCTCCTGTGGCAGCTCATGCCACTTGGTCACCACCTTTCTGGTGAAAAAGTGCCTCCTCATCTCTCTCTCTCCTGAACTTTCCCCCTACCAGCTTTAGTCTGTGACCCCAGTGGTCTCTTGTTCCTGCTGAGGCTGTTAATATCCTTAAAGTACTTGAAGGTCTCAGTCATGTCTCCCATCTCCCTTCTTTCTTCAAGGGAGTACATGTTGAGCTCCTGAGCCTCTACTTACAGGTGTTGCCCTGCTGGTCCTGGATCATCATGGCTGCCCTTCTCTGGACAGTCTACAGGAAGTTGATATTCTTCTTGAAGTATGGGAACCAAAAGTGCACACTGTACTCCAGGTGTGGTCTTACCAGTGACCTTTACCATTGAAGAATGTCCTCCACCTTCCTGGTGGTTATTCCTCTTGCTACGCAGCCCAACATCCATTTGCTTTGGCTGCTGTTCTTTTGTAGTGTGCAGTGTGTTTCATGCCACTTGTGATTATCACTCCCAGGTCTTTTTCTTCCTCTGACCTGGTCACCTGCATAGCTCACAACCTGAATTTCATCCCTGGATTCTTTATCCTGAAGTGTATAACTTTACACTTTTTAGCTATGAGCCCCAGCTGCCAAATTCCAGACCACTTTGCTTGCCAAGCCAGGTCCTCCCTAGTTCCTGTCTTCCCCCTTCCATGTTCACCCTCCCACAGAGCTTCGTGTCATCCACAAACAGGCAGATTTTACCCTTGGTGCCATCAGCAATGTCTACTATTAAGATGTTAAAGAACACCTGACTGAGCACCGAACCCTGTGGGACCCCACTGATCACTGGTCTCTCTTTTGAGAATTCTGCCCTGACTACCACCTTTTGGCTTCTGTACTGCAACCAGCTTCTGACCCATCCCACGAGCTTAGCCCCACCCCAAGACCTCCAGCTTCCTGACCAGTCTCCTATGTGGCACTGAGTCAAAGGTCTTGCTGAAGTCAAGATACCAGGACAGCAACCACCTAGCCCTTGTCCACTGTTCTAGTGACCCAATTGAAGAAGCCATTTAGATTAGTTTGGCAGGACTTCTCTGCCACAAACTCGCAGTGACTCACATTACGAGGCGTATTTTCTTTCATAAAGCCAAGCAGGCTCTCCTTCAGGATGGCCTCCATTAGCTTATCCGCTATTGAGGTCAGGCTGACTTGCCTGTAATTCCCTGGTTTGTCCCTTACCCAGTTTTATGTAGTGGCACCACATGCATCATTCTCCAGTCCATGGGCATATTTCTGTACTCCAGAGTGGTGTTGAACAGGTCTGCCAGAGACCCACCAGAACCTCTGCCAGTTCTGTTAGGACCCTCAGGTACATGCCACCTGGTCCTGGTAATTTGTCAATCTTTGGGGCACTTAACCCCTTGAGTACCCTATTAACTTGAATTGCACCATTTGTGACATCCCCTCCCAGTCCCCACCCCTGATCCTTGTTGTACTGGTCCATCCTTTTTCCTAATGAAAGGCTGAACAGAAGTACTTATTAAGCACCTCCACTTTTTCTTCACTACCCTCTGCCCACTCACTCTTTTTTAACCTGACAATCTCATCCTTTATGTTTTTTTCCCCTTATGTACCTGAAAAAGGCCTTTTCACCTGATTTACCTCATGTGCAAGCTGTACACCCCTCACAGTCTTTGTCTGTCTTACCACCCTGCTCAGCTCCCTTGATTTAGCAGCATAGTTAAATTTATCCTCCTCCTGCTGAGTATGCCTGTATTTTCTGAAGGCTACCTACTTGTCCTGCACTGCTTTCGTCACCTCCTTGCTGAACCAGCTGTTCTTTTTGGACTTAGCATTCTTACATTTGATTTTGGCATGCTCACTAATGGTCTTCATCAATCCCTTCTTTATTATGGCCCATTTGTGTTCCACCTCCACCCCCTCTCTGATCCCAGCAATGTGTCCTTTCAGAATGTCTCCCATCCCACCAAAATCAGCTCTTCTAAAGTCCAAGACCCTCATCCTGGTCCTGACTCTCCATCTGCCCATGCCCAGGAGGAAACACACTGTGTGACGTTCACTTCCTGCCAGGGGTGCACCCACCCTCACATCCTGAACATGTGCACAGTTGGAAAGGACCAGATCTAGGATGGCCTTCTCCCTAGTGTGCTCCATGACACCTTGAGCCAGGAAAATATTCTGGAAAGCATCCAGCAGTATGTGTTCCTTAGTGTAGGAGGTAGCAAAGACCTTTCAGTTCACCCCAGGTGGATTAAGATCCCCATTATTACTTCCTCCTCCGTGGGACATATCCATGATCTGGGTCTCCAATATGCTGAGGATTGTACCTGTACCCACAAAGCTTCAGACTTACCTCTGCCTCTTCCCTTCTGGTGCAAGTTATCCCCGCCTTCATATATAGCACTACTCCCCACTTCCTTTCCCCCATCCTTTCGGTACATTTTATACCCTAGAACTGCTAGGTCTGAGTCATGGTTTTGTGTGGCTCAAGTCTCTGTGATGGCTGCTGTGCCTACCTGTCCCTTGGCCAGAATGACTACAATTCTGCCATTTTGTTCCCCAGCCTTCTAGTGTTTGGGGACACCACCCTTCACTGTGACTCTGGACCCCCAAAATGGCAGCCTGCTCCTGTTCCAATCTTTCCAGTGGAAGAACACTGAAACTATGAGTAAATTACAGCTCTGTTGGATCCCCCAGATGGTTGTGGTGGCTCTTGCCTTCTAAGCTGCTCCAAATGTGTGCTGCACCAGCAGAAACACAGAGTTTTTAAATGGTTTGATGAGTGCCTTTGCAAGCCCTGATTGATATCCTCCCACTCTAATCTTGCCTCCTAATTGGCTAGGTTTCTGATCACTTTCTGCATCCAAGATGACTGCCCACTTCTTTTCCAGTCTGTCCTGTGGGAGGATGCCAAAACAGTGAGTAACTTATAGCTCTTTTATCTCTGTTTACGATCCCCCAGATGGAGATCTCCTGCTGCCTGGGCTGGTACATGCCCTCTGATCTGCTCAGAATGCACATCACACAAGCAGAAAAACGGGTTTTTTAAATGGTTTGGTGATCCCTCGTTCAAGCCCTGATTGATCCCCTCCTTCTTTTTTTCTGCCTCCTAATTGACTGGATTTCTAAAGAGTTCCTGCCCCCGAGATGTCTGGCTCTGATGCCATATGGTGCTACCAGTAGGAATGGGTATGTTAATAAAGTTAGGAAACCCCAAAGCTCGGTAGGTTCCCTACTGGTAAACAGTGCACATACAAATGATGAAAAGGTAATAACAAGCCAATTAAACTCTTATTTTTGAAATTTGTTTACTAGGAAAACTGCAGTACCCAATATTGCAATTTTTCAGAGCAACTTCTATAAAATACAGGTCACCAGTGATCAAGTACATAGTTATTTGCGTAATCTAAAACTAAATAATAGTCCCAGGTCTGGATGAGCTTCATCCTAGAGTTCTGAAAGAATGTGCTAATGAACTAGCAGATCCATGAGCTGACCTCATTTCAATAACCATCAGTGAGAGCACTGTGCCAAATGGATGGAGAGCTGTCTCTATTATTCCACTACATAAGAAAGGAAGTAAAGCCAGTATATACAGTTATAGACTAATTAGCTTAGCATAAATCATTAGCAAACTAACAGAGATCTTGGTCAAGGAATAAATTGAAGTATACCTAAAAAGAACAAGGACTCAGGACCTGTGTGAATATGTTTGTGAACTAGTAGATCATGTGCAACAAACCAGACTGAATTTTATGAAGAGAAGTTTTGCCAGCACTGGCTACTCACAGTTGTTACAGCTCCTTCCTGTCTTCACCATCTAATAGCTTGAAAATAGATGGAAGTCCACGACCTTAAAAGGTACAAAAATGCAGGTGTCTTGTTTATTTTTCAAAAGTGCACAGCACACATAGACACAGCTTCCCTTCAAGCTCTCCCTTCCAAAAGAGTAAGCTTCCTTACACGTTTCATGTCCCCCAGCCCTTAATCATAAGATAGCAGTCTGTATCACCAACAACTAGTAAATACATTCATCTTTAAAGTGACAGTGCAGAGTGTATACATTTAAAATATTCATTCCTCACTTATAATTGGACTATTGAGTTAAAAAATGTGTTTGCTTGCATGCTACTTAGTGCACATATTCAAGTCAAATAGAATTTTGTATTCATTATGTTTAAACATGTTAACACTGTAATATTTCTTATGCTATTTAATTTTCATTCATATTTTTATTTTTAATTTTACCACTTCTTGCAAGATCACCAAACTGTGTCCTTCTATTTCTACATAGTTTCCCATGAGGATCCAATTATGGAGACCAATTTCCACAAAACATCTATAGAAAGAAAAAAGATATACTGTTATCTTTAACAGATATGCATGTAACTGTATTTAAAGATGAATGTATATAATGGTTGTTGGTGATACAGACTGCTATCCTATGATTAAGCACTAGGGGGTGTGAAATGCATAAGGAAGCTTACTTATTTGGAAGGGAGAGCTTGAAGGGAAACTGTGTCTGTGTGTGCTGTGCACTTTTGAAAAATAAACAAGATGCCTGCATTTTTGCACCTTTTAAGGTCATGGACTTCCATTTATTTTCAAGCTATTAGGTGGTGAACACAGGAAGGAGCTGTAACAACTGTGAGTAGCCAGTGCTGGCAAAACTTCTCTTTATTTACTTGCTACTAGCCAGGCATGACATCCCAGGTGCAGGCCCAATCAATCTCTCTGAACATTGACTTTTATGAACCTATTAGTAGTGCCCTTGATGAAAACACCCCTGTGGATGCTATCTACCTTGACTTATCAAAGACCTTTGATACAGCACCACACAATAAGTTAAACCAGACTGTGTTTGAAATAGGACTTGAATCTAACCTGATTGCATGGATAAATAGTTGACTATCAAATCAAAGGCCAGGGGTGGTTATCAATGGTAAAATGTTGATTTGGGTTGAGGTCACTAGTGTGGACCCCAACGCTCGATTTTGTTCACAATCTTTGTCAGCAAAATGACCAATACTATAGGTGCATGGGCAGAAATAAAATTACTAAAATAGAACTATGATAAATATGGCTAATTATTGCATGTAGACTTAAACATATTACAGACATTGACACACACTAATAGAATGTATTTAATTTAGAAAATGTGTGGTCATGCATCTTTGGGGGAAAAAAAACAACCATTTTAAATACTTTCTAGGTGAGAAACAACTAAGTAAACGTCAAGAAAAAGGCCTTGGCATTAACATCTTAAATTCTCTTAAACCATCGGGGCATTGTGAAACCATCACTAACAGTGCACACCAGAACACTGGAAGCATCAAAAGTGGGTTCACTAACAGAAATAGTGACATGGTAATGCATCTGTACCGCTCGCTATGTAGACCACATGTTGAAACCTGTACTCAGTATATTTTTTGGGGGTGCAGAGAAGGCTAACTAGAATGGACACCAACCTAAAGGACCTAAATTATACTGAACACTATAAAGTACTAAACCTGTTGAGCCTATAAAGGAAGAGAATTAGAGGGGACCTAATTATAGTGTTTTAATCAATTCATGGTGAGGAATTATTCAGAAAACTGCACCTCAGATAGATTGAAGGGTTTTGACTCCCACAGTCACTGCTATTAGTTTGAAGGACTACATAGTAACACTAAAATGAGGATGAACTTGTTTATTTGAATAGGGTTACAAATATGGAATTCATTATTGACTGGAGTAGTGAACAGTGATAGTCTTCATCAGTTCAAATTAAAACAAGATGCATTTGTGAAGGGACTCTTTGGTTATGAGTACCGAGAGATGATGCAGCCAGTCTCAAAAAACCTCTGGTTTCCTTACAACTGTAAACATGTATGCATCTATGTACAGTCTATCCTTCACTGACAGTTTGTCCCACTCATGAAGCAAGTGGGGTTGCATCAGATGCTTGTTTACAGCCTTTCCCTTTTTTTCTACTGCAGCAATATTCCTTCTCAGTCTAAGTGCTTAGTGCTGTGCATGATTCTGATCAGTATGGCTGGATTTTGGCAATGAGGTGAGATCCAGACCAGTGAGGTCCAGTTTCATCTTGGGGTTTGCATCTGGAGGGGCTCCCTTGGTATCAGTTGCTTGGTAATAGTTGCCAGTGATAATTCTTTTCACAGGAACTCATTTAGTCCAGAATACCCTCATGGTACAGCGGAGACTCTAATCCATTGTTCCTCCAATGCAAAATGGGTCAACATGACAGGGTGTTAGCATCAGTGTTGTTCAGACCTCATGAGTATTCAAGGCTATAGTTATATGTATCTTTGGTCAACTACACAGGGTCAGTGTGGCCCACCCAGTACCTGAAAAATAATGAAATCACTGGAAGGGATTCTTCTGCAATACCTCAGTAAACATAGCCAAACAGGTAGACACAAGATCCACTCACTGGTAAATATTTTAACTTTTTTTTTATTCACACAAATCATTCAGTGGTCCGCCAAAAATTGATCTATGTTTCGTAGTATGCATACTACTTCCTCAGGATATGTGCACATATATATGCATCAAATAATATACCTTTATATGCTATCAGTTTTATTCTGACCAGTCCTAACTTTCCTTAAAGAAAAGCCAGTCAGAAAAGACTTGCCTGCTCCTGTTGGAAGCTGAGAAACTTGCTATACTGCAGAGAACAAACTACAATGCATTTGAGGAACTGGGAACTTGGTAAAACATAATATTGAAGGGGACTAGGAAGGTAAGCTACACTTTCTACAGAAAGTTTCATTATTTTCTTATTGGCATTAAGAATTGCAGGATTCCATTAAAGTGTAGTAATTTTATAACCAGAGGGGTGGAAATAAAACTGAAGTTGCTTGAGTTCTGTGCTAGACACATAGGATTTGGAAGGATATTTGTGCAATATTTTAGAAGTGTTCTGCTGGCTAAGCTGTGAGTTTATCCCTGGTTTCAGGTTAAGGGCTTGTGTGTGTGTATTAGAAGCAGACATAGCAAATTGTCTTCACTGAAAGACCTGCTTACATCACAGGTGTCACTAGTCAATCAATTGATTCTGGGTGGGGCTTTTATCACTGTTGTCTTAGACAAACTACACAGAGAAAAGCCAGTCAGAAAAGAATTGCCTGCTCCTGTTGGAAGCTGAGAAACTTGCTCTACTGCAGACAACAAACTAGAATGCATTTGAGGAACTGGGAACTTGGTAAAACATAATATTGTAGGGGACTAGGAAGGTAAGCAACACTTTCTACAGAAAGTTTCATTATTTTCTTATTGGCTTTAAGAATTGCAGGATTCCATTAAAGTGTAGTGATTTTATAACCAGAGGGGTGGAAATAAAACTGAAGTTGCTTGAGTTCTGTGCTAGACACATAGGATTTGGAAGGATATTTGTGCAATATTTTAGAAGTGCTCTGCTGGCTGAACAGTGAGTTCATTTTTATCCCTGGACTCAGTAGAGTGGTTTGTGTAGGAGCAGTGGTTTAGTACATTGTGGTGTTGGTTGATTTACTATAAAGGGCAGTACTCACCAGGGTGGTGGAGCAGTGGTGTATTTGATTGTTTCTAACAGTCACCAGTGGTTGTGACCTACCCACCCACCCTTCCCTCACCCCACCCACCCCAGGTGTGGCATTTCCTTTATAGCCAAGGTTCTGACATCACTTCCTCAACAGGTCTTGGAGCAGAACTGTCATAGTCTTAATTACCAGCACAGTGCATAAAGGGTAAGTACACACACAAAAAATTATATATTACTCATTGTATATTATAAGGAAGAGGGACATGTGGGGAGTGGTGCAATGCACTGGCTGTGGAGCAGCAATTTCCCGGGAGACATTCTGGAACCTGCATTGCTGCCCTATTTGCAGGCAACTATCGGCTCTGAGGGAGGAGGTTGCCCACCTCCAGGCTGAACTGGCAAGGACTAAGCAGGCCTCCCCCACCCAAAGAGCATCAGTTCCACAACCACTTTCCTTTGTGATGACACCCTCATTGGAGACCAAGAAGAATGCTGGGGTCATCCACAAGGGAGACCCACAAAAGAGTGGCAAGGGACACCACAGGGGAAAGAAACAGCTTCTGATTGGGAACTCAGTTCTTAGGGGTGTAGACCTGGGGAAGGGAGAGGAGAGGGAAGTAAGGTGCCTGCCTGGTGCCATGGCTTGGAGGGACATAAAGCAAATCCTCAGGATTGCAGAAGCAGCATCACAGGAGAGAAAACTAGATATCATTGTCCACCTCAGGACAAATAACCTAGCTAGGCATGAGATCAGTGCAGTGCAGGATGAATTTGTGGAGTTGGAGAGGGGTCTCAGATAGGTAGCAAGCATGGTAACCTTCTCAGAGGTGCTGCCAGTCTATGGCAGATGTGAGGCTAGGGTACTGCACACCATGCAGTTTAATGAATAGTTGCAAAACTGGTGCAGAGCACAGGGCTTTGGATTCATTGGGAACTGGGGGTCCACCTGGAGAGATGAAGGTCTATACTGGCATGATGGTCTGCATCTGTCCAGGAAGGGAAACACACTCCTAGGTGACAGGTTTAAAAGCTTCCTTGGCAAGCTTTTAAACTAACCAAGGGGAGAGGTGTTGATAGGAAACAGGAAAGTTCAAGCCTCCCCTCACAAAACATGGTAGGTAGTAGGGTAAACACTGAGGTACAGAGCTTGACAGAGGGTAGAACTGGGGTAAATGGAAAGATGGACAAGGGCAGTAAGAGCAGGGATGGGGTAAAAAGAGATAAAGTCAACGTTAACTGGAAGGCAATGAGCACCAATGCCCGTAGTCTTGGAAACAAGCTTCCAGAGCTAGTAGCCCTGATGGAAGAGGAACACTTGGATATTGTGGCAGTCACAGAAACATGGTACATGGAGAACCATGACTGGGATGTCAACATACCAGGGTACACAATCTACAGAAGGGCCAGGGACGGTAAAAGAGGAGGTGGAGTAGCTCTCTACATAAGGGAAGGGATCAAAGCTACAGAACTAAAAAGTAAAGGGGGAGGACAAGAGGAACTCTGGGTCACCTTGGAGACAGGGAATGGCATCACTATCCGCACAGGGGTTGTATACAGACCCCCATCTCAAGGGGAGGAAATGGACAAGAAAATGATAGAGGGCATTCTCAAAATGGCTGAAAAAGGGGAGATACTGTTGATGGGGGACCTGAATATACCAGACGTTAACTGGGTGACATGGACTGCAGCCACATCCAAGAGCAGGGTCCTTCTCAATGCCCTACAGGGAGCATGCCTTAGACAGCTAGTGGTGGAACCCACTCGGGAGGGAGCAATATTAGACCTGGTACTCTCAAATGGAGAGAGGATCACAAACTTAGAAGTCAGTAGACATCTGGGGACAAGCGACCGCTGCACAGTGTGCTTCACAATAAACACAACCAGAGAGACAAGCCATACAAAGACAAGGATACTGGACTTTAGAAGGGCTGACTTTGGCATAATGGGTGAATACCTGAGGAATGCATTAGCAAATGGCCAGAAAGGAGGGGTGGAAGAACAATGGAGAAAAATCAAAACTACCATCATGGAGACAACAAGCCTTTGTGTGAAACAAATAAAGAAAACAAAGCGGAATAAAAAAACACTATGGCTCTCAAAAGAGATGTCAAGGAAGGTTAAGGAGAAAAAGGCTGCATTCAAAAAGTATAAGGAATCACAGATGGAGCACGACAGGGAACTGTATCAATTAAAGCAGAAAGAAGTGGGGAAAGCAGTCAGAAAAGCAAAGCCCCATACTGAGGAAAAGATAGCCAACTCAGTTAAGAAGGGGGATAAAACATTTTATAGGAACATTAGGGAGCATAGAAAGGTTAAGGGAGGGATACTGAAGATTAATAAAGGAGAGGGGAGGTGGGCAGAGTGAGACAGTGAAAAGGCAGAGATACTGAATGAATACTTTTGCTCAGTATTCACAAAAGACGAAGAGGAGGAGCTACCTAAACCAAACAGTAGAAGTACTCTGGATAGTGGGGTTGACACCAGTCCATTTACAGAAGAAAGAGTACTGAAAGAACTCCTAAAACTCAAGGTGGACAAAGCAATGGGGCCTGACGGGATTCACCCTAGAATCCTAAAAGAGCTAAGGAGGACCTAGTGACACCACTAACCACACTTTTTAACAAATCATGGGAAGATGGGGTGGTACCTGAGGTCTGGAGGAGGGCAGATGTGATTCCCCTTCACAAAAGTGGGAGCAAGGCAGAAGCAGGAAACTACAGACCTGTTAGTTTAACCTCAGTGGTGGGGAAAATGATGGAATCACTTCTGAAAGAAAGAATTGTTGAGTACCTAGAGGCCAGCAGAGCACAGGACCCAAAGCAGCATGGAGTCACAGAAGGAAGGTCATGTCAGATGAATCTAATTGATTTCTTTGACTGGGTGACCAAAGTAATAGACCAAGGAGGGGCTGTGGATATGGCCTTCCTAGACTTTAGCAAGGCATTTGACACAGTCCCGCACAAAAGATTAATAATCAAGTTAGCTAGCCTGGGAGTGGGTCCCAGGGTGGTAGCCAGGGTAGCAGACTGGCTGCACAACAGGACACAGAAGGTAATAGTGAATGGAATACATTCTGAAGAAAAGGGGGTTACTAGTGGAGTACATCAGGGATCAGTACTGGGTCCAGTCCTCTTTAACATCTTTATAGGTGACATTGCAGGGGGTCTGGAAGGAAAGGTATGCCTCTTTGTGGATGACACAAAGATCTGTGACAGAGTTGATACACAAAGTGGGGTAGAAAGGATGAGAAGGGACTTGGAAAGGTTGGAGGAATGGTCAGACATATGGCAAATTAGATTCAATGCAAAGAAGTGCAAAGTAATGCACCTGGGAAATAAAAATCCAGGAGAAGAGTACACAATAGCAGGGGAGGTACAAACGGCAAAAATAATGGAAAGGGATCTGGGTGTAGTCATATCAGATGACCTAAAGGTGGGTAAGCAATGTGAGAAGTCAGTAAGGAGAGCCAGGGGGATACTGGGATGCATAGAGAGGGGCATCACAAGTAGAAAAAGGGAAGTGGTTATCCCTCTATACAGACAGTTGGTGAGACCCCATCTGGAGTACTGCGTGCAGTTCTGGAGACCTCATCTACACAAGGACATAGACAGGATGGAAGCAGTCCAGAGGAGGGCAACTAAAATGGTGCAGGGTCTACATCAGAAACCATATGAAGAGAGACTGAGAGAGCTTAATATGTATACCCTTGATGAAAGGAGGGACAGGGGACATGATAGAAACTTTTAAGTTCCTCAAGGGAATCAACAAAGTCCAGGAGGGTAGCATCTTTCAGAAAAAGAGATGTGTAAGAACAAAGGGGCACAATTTAAAGTTAGAGGGAGGCGGCTCAGGGGTAATGTGAGGAAATTCTTTTTCATGGAGAGAGTGGTGGACGCATGGAACCACCTTCCTGGAGAGGTTGTGGGGTCTAAAACAGTGGGGGAATTCAAACATGCATGGGACAGACATAAGGCAATTATAGTGGGGGATTGTAGGAAGTAGGCTGTTGGTTAACTAGAATCTGCAGCTTATCCAATAGGTAGGGAAATGGGCAGACTGGGTGGGCCAAGTGGTCCTTATCTGCCATCAAAGTCTATGTTTCTATGTTTCAGTTTTTTAACATTTTATGCATAAGAAGTATAACTATTTAACAAACTCATAAGGGAACACATTAATCAATCAGTACCTCTGTTCCAGAATTTCATAACAGATGATTAAAGTATAAACTTTTACAGCTGAAGTCAATCTCATTTATTCATTTCTTATTTAGATATTCTATTGCTGTACAAGTTAAATAGAAATCCCATCTTTTGGTAGAACCAGTTTCACCCCTTTTTTGGGGGAATAATATTGTTAATTCAGTGTAAATCTATAATAAATTAAAACAAAATCAAAAAAGGATGTTACTGTTAATGGTACTGAAAGAATGAATACATTTGTCATACATTTTACACTCAAACATGCCTCACCTCATTATGATCTATTTCCACTTTAAATTTCCAACTATGACAGTTTTCAAAGTTTTCAAGTTTTTTAACGGCATACAGAAAACTAGAAGTTACGTCTATATTTATTCCAAACATTGATTGTTCTATTCTTCTTATTAAATACACATATTAAAAAATACATTCAAACAGAACCACTTATGAAGGAAGAGAAGCCTCTGACATATTCTTGGCCCACATCTACAGTATTGTTCAAAAATAAAACAATTGTTCTTTTAAATGAATGTTTCCTGTGTAATCAAGTCTGGATCCACAAATAGCACTTAATTATTCTATGCACCTTATTTTTCTGAACAGTAATGTTGCTGCAGAAAAGGCCAGCTGTAGCCCCTTTCTTACTTACATAAAAGTAATACTTTCTATGATAATCTAAACAATATTAATTCCATGTGTATGCAGTGTCTTAAGGCAAGCAGTTTAAACCGTTGAAACATTATTCACACCATTTACATAAATAGCGCTGCTGTAACTTAACTATTGTTTCCCTTTTGTATTTGAAATGTGCATTCAAAAGATAAGTTTCACCTCTTCTGTTTAGACTTAGAACAACTGTGGTTACATTAGACATAAATGTGAGTTTCACACATTCATTCAGTTGTTTAAATGGTTTACGCTACTTTGATGCCTTCAGTGTTTAAATAGTTTAAAAATAATCAATTCATGCTTTTCTGTTATAGTGAGAGAGAGCTGTGACTGTGCTATATTATTCCTAATGCAATCTTCTTAGGTTAAAGCACTTCTAGTATTTTTAAATAAAACTCTTCACTTTAGTAATTCGTCCTTTTTACACTGTTGCTTTTTTTTCAATTTAAAGTTTTATTCAGCTTTACACACGTACATAGAGAAGATCTACTGTAACATGTAAATAAGTAGTACAGTACCCGTATATAGGAATTAGATCAACTCCCCCCCCTCCATCCACCCTCCCACAACCTCCCATTCACAGAGTTCAGCAATCTAATATAAATCTGTCTATTGGTAAAAAGAAGATCACTAGATTTTCTGAAGAGAGTACAAAGCAATGAGAGGGCCCCATACCTTATTAAATTTCTGAGACTGACTATGTAGACTGGCAATTGTCTTTTCTACTCTAAGGTTGGCCAACAATTCCTGCAACCATTCACTATAAGAAATATCCTTCGCATCCTTCCAGTGCTTCAAAACCATTTTTTTTAGCTGACATGGCCATGAGGGTAGTATGGTACTTTCTGTTAATGACCCTCACAGAGAAAAGATCCCCCAATATACACATTTCGGTAGTAAATAAGTCCGATAAACTTAAGAGGGGGTCCACTTTCTGTTTAATGGCACTCCATAGAGGTGCTATTTTGGAACATGTCCAGAAGATATGCAATAGGTTACCCTCCCCTTGCAGGCATCGAGTGCATGTGGGTGAGGGGAGAAGCCCCAGTTTAGCCATCTTCTGAGGTGAGTAATAAAGATTATGCAGAAGCTTAAATTGTGTTAGGCAAAGTCTATCCTGTATAACAAATGTATGACAATTCTGCCACAAAACAGGCCAGAGAAGATCTTGATTGGGAAAATGTACTTTCCAGAAATGAGTTGGACCAAAACTGTCGGGTCATTTCCAGTTGTGTATTAGACCATACATTTTGGAAATACTGTTGCTTTTTAACATTAACAAGAATGCCCAATCATGGCATTTTACCTCTACGTACTGTCTTATTTTTCTCTGGTGTGGATGCCAGCTTCTACCCCTCCATCTCTTTAAATACAGCCTCACTTGCTATGGGGATGCAAATTTTCATGTGAAAACACTCCCGCATGTGCTTTTACATTTTTTATTAACTCTATCATTATTCACCTAACCTGCTATCTTGCTATTTATTTGTTAGTTACCTTGGGGATATGAATATTTGTGGAAGCCCTCATGCTTGCACACTGCCATTTTTTTTTTAGTACTGTAACATTTTTTGACCAGTCTACTGTTTAGCTTTCAGATAAATCAGTTGCACGGGGGCAACGTTACTAAGGTGCAAATATTTGGGTTTAACCTAGAAGTGCTTACGCAACCCTAATAAACAGGAACGACCATGCCTGTATAATATTTATATATTTTTCTTCTTTCATTGATTACTACTGTACCCAGTTGCATGGGGCTTGTTGTACTGTAGACTGCATGAGCATGGCTGTTTTTGTCACTGACATTTATGGTAATTGCAAATGTCTGGGGGTGGGAGGGCAGCCAATTGTGTGAAAGCTGAATCTTGAGTGTATGCTGTATGTATATAGACTGCAGGTGGATTTGGGCCATTTAAAGCTGTATTTCCAATTTGGGGGAGGGGGGTTAGTCCAGTGGCAGCATATGAAACTTGAATTTGTATGTTTGCTGTTTAAATAATTTACATACTTGAATTTCACATACTGCTACTGGACTAAAATCCCCAATGGCAAAACAGCTGTAAATGCTTCAAAACCCACCTTGTTGCATAGATTTAAAGATCTAAGTTTCTGCTTCTCACAATGGACTAAATAGCTATTTTGTGTAGTACAACATTGCTCAATTATATCATGCTAACTGCAAATGTTATTCATTTGTTTGTTATAGAGGTTAGTCAATTGTGGGACTGTTGATATGTAAAATTTTTTTGAGGGGAAATTACATATCATAGAAACATAAACTTTGACAGCAGATAAGGACCGCTTGGCCCACCTAGTCTGCCCAATTCCCTACCTACAGGATAAGCCACAGATCCTAGTTAACCAACTACGTATTTCTTCCTATCCCCCACAAGAATTGCCTTATGTCTGTCCCATGCATTCTTGAATTCTCCCACAGTTTTAGACCCCACAACCTCCTCAGGAAGACTGTTCCAAGCATCCACTACCCTCTCTGTGAAAAAAATACTTCCTCACATTGCCCCTGAAATGCTCCCCCCTATTTTTAAATTGTGTCCCCTTGTTCTTGCACGTCCCTTTTTTCTGAAAGATGCTACCCTCTTGGACTTTGTTGATTCCACTGAGGTACTTAAACATTTCTATCATGTCCCCCCACTCCCTCCTTACCTCAAGGGAATACATATTAAGCTCCTTTAGTCTCTCTTCATATGACTTCCCTTGCAGACCCCGCACCATTTTAGTTATCCTCTTCTGGACTACCTCTGTCCTGTCTATGTCCTTGCGGAGATGGGGTCTCCAGAACTGGATGCAGTACTCCAGATGGGGTCTCACCAACTGTCTGTACAAAGGGATAACAACTTCCTGTTTTCTGCTGGTGATGCCTCTCCCTATGCATCCCAGTATTCCCCCAGCCCTCCCTACCACCTTCTAACATTGCTTGTTAACCTTAAGGACATCTGATATGATTACCACCAGGTCCCTTTCTTTTTATGTTGTTGTTACAACCTCCCCCCCAATTGTGTAATCTTCCCCAAGGTTTTTGTTTCCCAGGTGCATTATTTTGCACTTCTTTGCACTGAATCCTAGCTGCCATACTTCCGACCATTCCTCCAACCTTGCCAAGTCCCTTCTCATCCTTTCCACACCTCCTTGTGTATCAACCCTGTTGCAGATATTTGTGTCACCTGCAAAGAGGCATACTTTTCCTTCCAGCCCCTCTGCAATGTCACTTATAAAGACATTAAAAAGGACTGGACCCAGTACTGAACCCAGCAGTACCCCACTAGTAACCCTGCTTTCTTCAGAGTGGACTCCATTTACAATTACCTTCTGTGTTCTGTTGTCCAGCCAATGTTTTTCCCAGGCTACCACTCTGGGACCCACTCCCAGGCTGGTTAATTTGACTATTAATCTTTTGTGTGGGACTGTGTCAATGCCTTGCTAAAGTCTAGGTAGGCATATATATATTTAACAATGGCATCATTAAAAGCTGCTGTGTGTGAGAAGAAGAAGAACATATAAACATATGAAGAAGCCAGCAGAAGAAGGCCATTTGGTCTATCAAGTCTGCTCATATTGCAGGGTCCACAGCTTGAGTTAATGTCCTTTCCTCCTTCCCCACTCCTTCCATCCTCCCTACTCATGATTCGTACCTTCCTCCTATGCCTATCCCAGCCTCTCTTAAAGCTGCCCACCTTATTCAATGAGATGACCTCTTCTGGCAGTGCATTCCAAGTGTCCACCACCCTGTCTGTGAAGAAGTGCTTCCTGACCTCCCTCCTAAACCTTCCACCCTCCAGCTTAAGACTGTGCCCCCTTGTGATATGGTTGCCACTCAGTTGAAAGAGACTCTCCTTATCAACTTTATTTATCTCTTTCAAGTACTTGAATGTCCCAATCATGTCCCCTTCCTCTCTCTCCTGTCTTCCAGGGAGCACTGTTCAGTGCCCTCAACCTCTCCTCATATGCCTTGCCCTGTTGACCAGCTATCATCTTTGTAGCTCTCCTCTGTACCTTCTCCAGCAGAAGAAGAAGAATCAGCATTTATATAGCACTTTTCATACACAGTATCGCAAAGCACTTTGCAAGCAATGCTAGACCGGTAGTGAAGTGACTGAATGTGTGGTGGCAGCCATGTCGCACATCATCACACATCATCACCCACACACAGCCTGGATAATTGCATGAACTGGTTTATGGGAAAGGGAATGTTGGCCAGGACACTGGGAATATTCCCTGCTCTTTGCGAAGAGTGCCCTGGGTTCTTTTACTTCCACCTGGACACCCACAAGGATAACACCAGAATGGGCAGAAGGGACCTTGGTTTAATGTCTCATCCAAAGGATGGTACACCCCAGCAGCACAGCACCCCCCAATACTGCACTTGGATGCCAGAAATGTTTAGCTGCAAGTCCAATCCCGGTGTGGGACGAGAACTCATGACCTTCTGGTTCAGAGGTGGATGTGCTTCCAACTGAGCCACACTGACACCTGTGTTGTGCTGTGGCCTACAGGAGATGGAACTATCATGCTAAGATCCTGTGAATGGATTAGAGTGCATCGGTGAAAAGCAGTGCTACTACATCAAAGCCCTCCCTGATGATCATTGTTTAAAATAAAACTGCTAGCATGCAGTATGAGAATGGTTAGGTGACAGGTCACTAGTTTCCTTACATAGGAGGAGATGGGTCAATTTCTGATGCTACAGCTATCACGCACTACATTTTTCCTATCATCACTGATGCACTGTATGAGTTTAGGATGACCTCAGTGACTCACTGAAGCATAGCATTTCTCAGCAGAAAAGGAATGGTTGGCACACCCAATCTGCTCAGATCCATGGTCCTTGCCTAATCTGTCTCTAATTCCAGGCAGTTTTAAACTAAGCCGGCCTGTCATGAGAGGTGCTGAGTGCCACCTACTTAAGGGAATACCCTCAACCTAAAATAAATTGTATTTTTCTAAAATTCTTCCTGTAATAGGAAATGGATTATGGAAATATATTTCCAGAAGAAGATGTCTGCAGAGGTATCAACACAACTCCAAGCAAGAAAACAAAATCAAATCAAATCAAACTTTATTTAACTAGGCACCAACACTATTGAGCAAGCTCATTTTCAAAGTGGTCCTGGACAGTGAACAATACAAAACAAAGACAAAGTAATACAAAAATAGTGACAACAGTAGAGTGCAGTACATAATCGGATGCAATATACTTGAATCTGTCAAGAGAACTCCCACTAAGGTATTTAAAAAAAAAAACAATATAAAGTAAGATGGGGAAAGGTAAGGCAGGAAACTTGAAAACAGACTGGGGCCTGCAAATGGATAAGTAAAACAGCCTGGGGTCTGCAAAGTAAAGGCAGGGAGGGGGAGTGAGAGTCATGAAGGGGGGGAGTGTGTGTAATGGAAGTATCTATGGATGATGGGAGATGACATATTAACAATTAATTAGAGCAGAGACACCAATAAGCTGAAGGGACAAACTACCTATTGCAGGTACAAGGTTCCTGCAAATACTCAACTAGCAAAGATTTGAAGGAGAGAGGGCTTGGCAGTGAGGTAATCTTGAGTGTGCTTTGCATAGTGTTCCAAAGTGAAGGGAGTGTGGAGGTAATTGTGGTCAGTCCAATGTTAGTTTTCATTCTAGGCACTTAGAAACAAAGAGTTGCATAACATCCGAGACTATAGGAGCCATGGACAAGTTTGAACAGCCTAGAAATATATTTTTATTTATTTATTTTTTATTTAGTTGTTTAACCAGGTATAGCACACTAAGCTGAAAGCTTTTTTTTACAAGAGCGACCTGGGAGCACACGCGGGGAGCTTGCCTGTGAGAGCTCCATAGATCCAAGTGAGCACATTTCTTTTTCTCCTTGTTGACAGTGATGGCCAGCCCGCCATTTGGTACAGAAGACAATGATGGGTGTGAAAAGGCAGGTTAAAGATGAATCTTAGGGCTCAGTGATATAGGGTGTCAAGTTTATTAAGCGATGTAAGAGGGCAGTGATTGTAGAGGCAATCAGCATAATCAAGTATGGGTAGAAAAGCAGTTTGTACTAGTCTCTTTCTAGATTCCGTGGTAAGCAGATATTTGATATGCTAGAAAAGGCAGAGTTGCTGTCTTAACTTTTTCAAGACTTCATTTAGGTGGCATAGGAAGTTTGTTGTACAGCCAGAACCTAGGTATTTAAAAGTATCTACTGAGTCCAGGGGTTCACCCATAAGCGTTAATAATGGTGGGATATGTGAGGTGCCAAGGGCTGCTTTAGGAAAAAGAATCATAGATTTAGTCTTTTTTGCATTGAGAAGGAGTTTATGCTTGATGAGACTACATTGTAAGGAGGTAAAGTCTCATTGTAGGTCTACATAGGCCATGAGAAGTGAGGAGTTTGAGGCATAGAGTACTGTGTCATCGGCAAATAGATGCACATTTGCTACTTGCAGGTGAGAGTACAGGTTGTTGATACAAATAGTGAATAGAGTAGGTCCCAGAATGGAGCCTTGGGGAACCCCTAGCAATAGGGATTTCTGAGGAGACAGGTCGCCTGCTGATTTAACTTGTTGCAATCTGTTAGAAAGGTAGCTAGTGAACCAATTGATAGCAGGGATGTCTAGGCCAATATTTCTCAGTGATGTAAGCATGATGTTGTGATCCACAGTGTTGAAGGCCTTGCTGAGGTCGAGAAATAGAGCAACTACGTGTTTTTTAGAGTCTAAGGCAATTTGCCAGTTGGTAGTTACTTTTGCAAGAGCAGAAGTGGTGCTGTGTTTTGCCCGAAACCCAGACTTGGCAGGGTTTAGGAGATTGTGCTGGTCCAAGTGGTCTCTGATTTGAGTATTGACAACCTTTTCCAGGATTTTTGAGACAGTGGAGAGTATAGAAATAGGCCGATAGTTATGCAGGTCACAAGGGTCCCCTGACTTAAAAAGCGGTAGAATATGGGCAGTCTTCCACATCGCAGGTAATTCACCCTGACTCAAGGAGATGTTAAATAAATGGGTGATAGGAGCGGTCAGGTAGAAGTAGCCAAGCTTTAAGAAGAATGATGCGATGTTATCCGCGCTGATGCTTTTTTTGTGTCCAATTCCAAAAGGAGGTCCTCTACTTGCTTAAATGAAATTGTGGAAGAGCTGAATACAGGACGGTTTGGTTGGTACAGATAAGGGATAGCATTTGTGTTAATTGAGCTATCACCCATGTGGCTAAGCTTACTGATGGGTGAGGTATCGAAGGCAAGTCCTGCCATGGAGAAATGGTAATTGAACTGCAATAAAAAAGCAGCTCTATCTGTATATGTAACTCCATTGGTCACGATTCTGGCTGGGAGAGAGGCAGCCGATTGTTGACCTTCAATTTCCTTGAGAATACTCCAGAATTTGGCAGAGTTGTTTTTGTTGACTTCAGGTTTTGCCTGGAAGTATCTGGCTTTTTCAGACCTAATTAATTTAGTGCAGGCATTTCAGGAGATGCAGAAAGCAAGCCAATCATCCTCCTGTTGAGATTTCCTCACTCTTTTCCAACAGGCATCCCTTTGTCTGAGCGCTTTCTTCAGTCTGGGGGAGAACCATCCCGAAGATTGCTTTTTTGACCTAATCAATTGAAGTGGGGCATGCTTGTTGATTAACCCTGTTAAAAGGTTGTGGAAGATATTAAAAGCCTCACTAATTGTTGGGGCTAGGTAGAAGTCCTGCCACCTGATACTGCTTAGATCTTTCAAGAAGGCGTTCTGGCAGAAATTCTTCAGTCATCTTTTTAGTAAGAATTTGGGGATCAGTTTTATTTTGAGAGAGTGTCTATTGCAGGCTATAATGCAGTGGTCACTTATGTCATTGAAGAATACTCTTCTGTGTGAGAAATGATGAGGCTTGTTGACTAGCATAAGGTCCAAGAGGGAGCTACGCTCAAGGTGCTTTCTGTTAGGTCTAGTAGGTGCATGTATTATTTGGGACAGTCCATTAGCATCGCATAGGTCCTTTAATATCTTGGAGCTTTCATCATTCCAATTAAGATTGAGGTCCCTTATTAATATACATTCAGAATTAGATGACTTGTTTAGCTTTTGGAGGTGCTGCAAGATGGCCAAGCCTCCGGAAGGAGGTTGATAGCAAGCTGCAATAAGGAGGGTTTTGTCGATGGAGATAGCTAGTTTGAGTGTCAAGCATTCAAATTCCTTGCTCTTTGAAGTGAAATCTATGACTGCAACATCGTATTTGCATTTGACATAAATTATTACCCCGCCTCCTCTAGTCAGTCTGTTGCAGCGGTAAATGTTGTAGCCTGTTATATTAATGGATTTGACAGGGGTCGAGGGCGAGAGCCAGGATTCTGAAATCAGAAAGAAATCAGAGATGTGTGCAAGGCCCAGGCCTGAGTAAGATCAATCTTCTTCAGTAAGCTGCATATGTTGAAGTGAAGGAAACTGATGCCTTTTTGATCTGGAAGGTCAGTAGGGGAGTCCAAAGGGGCAGAAGGGCCTGGGTTTAATTCAATGTTGCCAGAGCAGAACAGAAGCAGCAGGATTAGTTTCTTGAGGTACTGGCTTAGTCTGCTAAGTACCCTCTTGTTGCATTGTCTGATGGATGTCTGTTTAGTAGTGGCATTAACATGGGCATTGTAAAATTTTGAGAGAAATGTGATATATATGATGGTCGAGGCTGATAGATTCCAAGGTGTGCATGTGAATACTTTGATCTGGTCGTGGTGTTGGAAGGGTGATGGCCATAGGGAGGTGCTCCCTGCTATGATATGCCCTGTGTAATTGAGAGAGGGCAGTCCATGAGGGTCCTTAGATGGTGAGCTATGGCTCTGATTTAAGTTGGTAGCCAGAAAATTAAAGGAAGTGAGTGTGAAAAATAGAAAGCAACTAAGCAGAATTGATGCTGCAGGAGGCATTTTAAGAGAGAGGCTCACTTCAGGTATGAGCATCCTGCAAGATGTAATCAAATCAAGTATGACATTTTAAGAGAGGAAGAAACCAGGGTAGATGACTAGTGGGATGGGCTTGGTAAAAGGAGTACGAACCAATAGATGTGAAAAGGGATGGGCACAGTGCTCATGGAAGAGCATTTAGTAGAGGCCGGGGTCGGGGCGGGTGGTATGGGAAGAAAATTCACAGCACACAGTAAATGAGAGCAGAGAACAAGTCCAAAGTGGCCTTGGGAGTGGAGTTCCCTCGTGTGGCCAATTGCAGCCAGAGCCATAAAAGCGGCAGCCAATAGAGTGGCATTCCCAGTCTAAATTACCCAATCAGGCTCCGGCACTTTTCCCAGTGGTAGAGGACAGGCTTGTCCAATTTTCAGTGCTCCAAGGTGGGTTGAGGAGTGGCGCATGGCTGGCTGGCTTCTCTAGCCATGGCTGTGTTCAGGAAGGTGAGCAGCCTGTCAGGGGCATAATCAGAGCCAGTTTTCAGAGCTCCGAGGTGGGCTGAGGAGTGGCACATGGCTAGCTAGCTTCTCCAGCTGTGGTCATGTTCAGGGAGGTGAGCACCCACTCAGGGGTGTAATCGGAGCTGGTTTTCAGTGCTCCAAGGTTGGCTGAGGAGTGGCGCATGGCCGGCTGGCTTCTCCAGCTGTGGCCATGTTCAGGAAGGTGAGCGCCCAGTCAGGGGCATAATCGGAGCCGATTTTCAGTGCTCCAAGGTGGGCTGAGGAGTGGCGCATGGCTGGCTGGCTTCTCCAGTCATGGCCATGTTCAGGGAGGTGAGCGTCTGGTCAGGGGTGTAATCGGAGCTGGTTTTCAGTGCTCTGAGGTTGGCTGAGGAGTGGCGCATGGCCGGCTGGCTTCTCCAGCTGTGGCCATTTTCAGGGAGGTGAGCGCCTGGTCAGGGATGTAATAGGAGCTGATTTTCAGTGCTCTGAGGTGGGCTGAGGAGTGGTGCACAGCCAGCTGGCTTCTCCAGCCATGGCCATGTTCATTGACTGCCCAAAACCAAGAGGAATGTAGTATTTCAAAGCTCATAGAAGACTTATTTTGAGTGGGTAGCAGCAAGCAGGAAAGGATCTCTCTATGCCTTTTACAAAACATGTACTACTGGCATCATTGTGAGCCATGGTGGAAAGCATAATGTACAGCATCATGAAGCTTCAGAAAAGCACCAGATGAATATAAAGCATGCTGCAGGGAAGAAACTGACACAGTTTTTCCAAGAACAGAGTACAGTACATCAGAAGTTGCTGACACTGAGGTGGCCTTTGTGAACCTTTTAGCAGAGTACAACTTGTCATTTTCTAGTGCTGACCACATTTTAAAATGTATTAGAAAGTACTGCACAGATCAAGAGGTGGTGAAGAAGATGACCTGTGGCCCAACAAAATCAGCATGCAGTGCACACAAGGTCCTTGGCCAAAATATCAAGAGGATGCAGCTGCTCAGTGTTGCCAGTTGCCATTTTGCTTGTACACTGATCAGAGCACAGATATGGATGATGAAAAACCTATGGTTATCCTGTTTGGTTTCTGTGACATGCAGATGGGAATGAATGTTATCCGCTTTCTGGATATGCCAGAATGTGTGTCTGGGACTGGGCAGTCAATGTTTGAGACTGTAATGAAAACCCTGGAACAGTTTAGTATCCCACTACAAAACCTTGCTGCTTTCTCCTCAGACAATGCTTCTGCAATGATTAGCATACACAACTCTGTGTTTTCACAACTAAAGCAGGTCAACCCAAATATTGTAAACATGGGATGTGTGAGTCACCTAGCAGACATTTGTTTCGAATCGGGGGCCAAAGCACTATCAACACCTGTGGAGGAGCAAATTTCAATCATTTATTGTCACTTTTCATCACGCTCACAGCAGCAGCAACAGTTGAAGGAGTTTGCCATTTTTGTGACACTGGCCCCTAAAAAATAATCAAACATGCACCTACAAGATGGCTCAGTTTGAGCAAAGTGGTTCATTGGCCAGCTCTACTCTCTTATTTGATGTCCTTTGTGCTCAGAGGTGCCAAATGCAGCTGAATGCTGAGTGCCTGAGCAGCCATGAAATAAAAATGACTTTTATGTTTGTCAAATATTCAGTGGAATCACTTTGCCAGTTTAATAGAAAGCTACAAAGCAGAGAAAGTCAGCTGATGAATGTTTATAGAGACATTTCCAAAACCATTCAGCTGTATGCAGGGAGCCTTCTCCAACCTGAGATGGCAGTCAGCTTGTTCACTGAAAGTAATGCTAACTTTCTGGTGAACACTAATAATTTTCTTCCCCTTCAAGAAACCCATATTGAACCAAAAGTATAAGATTACATCAAGGAAAATGAAGAGTGTTGTGTGTATGTCTGCTGAGCTAAATATCTACAGGAAGGCATAAGCTTTCCACTCCACTGTCCTTAAAAAGATGCTGAGAAAGTTTCCTTTGAAGAATAAGTTATTAAAAATGTGGCCACATTTCTAAACCCATGCTTGAAGCTGAAGATGTCTGGGACAGCAGTAGTAGACTTGGAAAGGCAGCTTGGCATTTGCAATTCATTTGCCGAATGTGACTAACTGCCGGATGAATTTAGCACATATCAGTTTGCAAAGACATTACCTGAATGACACCAGCCAACATTTGCCTCCAATTCTTCTGCTCTTCAGCACTGGGGGAAAGTGCTTTACCAGCTGAATGGAATGGGATGTGAGTGAAGTGTTCCACTGTTCAGATGACTAATGGAGTGGGTTCTATGCCTTCCACACTCAAATTCTGAGCCAGAGTGTGCAATCAGCATGGTAAAGAAGGTCAAAACTGAACTTATGCAATTAATGCACATAAAGACCATGAATTCCTTAATTGCCATAAAGATGAATGAAGACAGGGAATGTTTTGAGGTACAGCACACCAAGGATGTCCTGGAAGCATCAAAGAAGTTGGCACTGTTGCACAACAGAGACCATTCCATCTCAAAATAAAGACCGTACTTACATTAATAAAGACAAGTAGCATACATCATTTTAACATTTATTGCAAATAAAATAACAAAAAGACTGCAATTACATTAATAAAAACATGAAGCATACATCTTTTAAATGTTATTGCAAATAAAAAAAAGCACAAAGATGCCAAACATTGTCTTTTTTAAATTTTTCTTTTTGGTAACAAGTCATGCAATGGCGAGGCATGGCAGCGCGACACCACCACGCTGAATAAAATATGGTGTCCCTGATTTTTGAGGTGAGTATCTCTGATTTTGGTCCTAACAGATTGAAAGATATGATGTCAGTTACTGATTGGTGATTTCAGATTTCATAATCCACCATGCCAGCTGGTGCCAGAATCCAACATGATATTGGTCTTCACTGTAGCATTGGATGTGCTCTGGAATTCATTCTTGACTCATTGATATGTGTGTGCCTTTCAGTTCCAGGCAAGGCTTTCTTACAATTTGTATTTTATCCAGTCTTCTTCATGTAACCCTTTCCCCATTCAAGAGTGGCATCTTGCAACCAGGACCCCTCTAACTTGTACACAGACAAGGCAACAAACCACCAAGGTGGCATAAAATAAGTTTCACCTCTGGCATTAGGGTAAATACTTGGATCAGCGTCAAAGAGGTCAGGGGGTTAGAGCAAAAAAATAACATTTATATTTACTCAGAGTTCTGTGATAGAGTTGCCAGGGCTATGCTGTGTTTCCTATCTGAGGGGGATCATAAACATTTTACACAGACTCAAAGATGGAATGTCCACTACCATAAAATTGGGATTGTGTTGTATGGCTTTTTTTTCCGAAAGGATGTTATTCAGAAGCAAGGTGGTCCCCCAAGTTTGGAACTGTCACTACAGACAACAGTACTTGCAGTCAAGAACTTTGCTTTCTCGGGAAGTATTTGCATTCCACACATAAACTTCTCTACAGAATGAACTGTCCATCCCTTTTTCTAGGGATGTCTGGACTACTTTATACAGTAACCATTATGTGGGGGTTGCCACACACTTTTACATTTAAAACATCTTCCTGACAAGATGGGCTTAGTTAACACCTACAGGGTAACCTGTGCCTTCCAGGTAATCAGTTAGCACTAGATGAGACTCCAAGTGAGGGTCTGCCCACCCTAGCCCCAACCAGCACCTGCCATTCATTCCAGGGCACACAACTGGATACTTCAATCCCACCATGATTGCTAAAGACCAACAAACATTTTAAAACATTTAAAATCAGCACATATTTGTGGTAAAAAACTGGGTCCTAAGTAAAGTAATCTAGAGTTGCCAGGGGCACATACATCACCAGACAACTCCCAAGAATCTGCCAATGCCACTATTCTCACAGTTTGTTTGTCCCTTTGTTACAGACATCAGGCTTTACAGAAGAAATGCTTTCATTGAATCCAATGCTCTACTCATAGACACTCTCTCAGTCTCTGCTCTGGGCAGCTGTGACAATCTGTAGTCCCTCAAGGGAGTGCCTAATGGACCCACTGATTTCTCAGTTCCATGGTACTCTTCACAGAAATGAACCCGCTGGGTTCTGGTTGACATAGGTCTCCACCACTTCTTGGAGGCATACTTTGTTCCACTCAGTCAAAAAATGATGATCAGAGGTCTTTCACCCAGCCCAGGGGTCTGGCAGACACCTCTCTAACTCAGAGCTCCACTCTCCATGGCTCCAACTCACAACTGAATCCAAGATTCTAAACTGCCTCCCCTGCAGCTGAGCAAAGGGTTAAGCTGCTGAGAAAGTTCTCAGTAACATCACTCATTTTCTACCTAGCCTAGCTAAGCAAAGAATAAGCTGTGTGCAGAGGATTTCTAAAAAAAAAAATCTAGAAGCTGCCCAGTGACCCTACCTGGTCTAATACTGATGGGATTCTAGTAACCCCAGAGGACTGAGTGCTTACATTCAAGTTCATCACTATGCCCCTCTCTGCAAAGACTACTATGATTACCTCACCATGTATAATAGATTAGGCACCTGACTGGAAAGATTATAGCCTCACTGGTTTCATGCCATTCTAGAGTTAGTTAATACCAGTAGTCCAGGCATTGGGACAAATATTGGTCAGATGTCAGTAGTAGGTGAATACACACTGACAAGGTAGGCAGTTATGAGGATAGCAGCAGCTGATAGGGAATATAAAGGGGTGCAAACACAACCTGGGGATTAAAACCATGTTTTGTAGTTTATTGTAAAAATTACAGTATTGTGGCTAAATAATGAGTACAAAATATTTCTGAACAACTGGGTTACCAAATGCGAATATTTCTTGAACGCTGACCAGAAAGCATTCACAACCCCCTTCTGGTTAACTGTTATAGTCTCTCAGTGAATTTGATATTGCTTATCAGCCTTGTGACATGTGGAGCCACTATGGCATTCATTACATAATCTTCAGATTTTACTATTACTAACCCTAATCATTCAAAAACATTATGTATATACCAGCACTGGAAAATAATATTTAGATATTCTGATATGGCTGGTGCTCTTTCAGTACCTCTCAGTGGGATTAGTAAAGATTCAAGATGTATACATTTCTTGTCTGTATGTCTGTCTATCTATCTATCTACCTATCTATCTTATCTATCTATCTATCTATCTATCTATCTATCTATCTATCTATCTGTCTCATGTTGTTTCTGAATTTGGTTCTTTTTCCTTTTCATTTATTGAACCATATCGGGTTTATTATCTTTTGAAACACATGCCAATTTGTTCAAGTGCATTTGAACTTGAAACCCGGTTCTTAAAATTGATTTCTGAATATATTACTTATCCACTTACTTCTATTTATAATTTGTCTTTGCTTACTGGTTGTTTCCCTGATGTATGGAAACAGACAGTAATCAAACCCATTTATGAATCTGGTGATAGAATGGACATGGACAATTATCGTCCTATTTCTCTTTTGCCACCTTTGGGTAAAATTTTTGAAAGACTTGTGAATGAGCAGTTTACTGCCTATTTACAAGATAATGGTCTTAGGACTCCTGATCAGCATGGGTTTCGTAAGTATCATGGGACGGGGACACGAACCACACCAGTGTAGCTATGGATGAGGGTCTGCTCACTGGTGCTGTGTTCATGGACCTGTCCAAGGCCTTTGATCTTGTAAGTCATCCTTTGCTGATTAGGACGCTCTGAAGTTATGGTATGACAAAGATTGCTGTTGATTGGTTTCATAGTTATTTGTCTGATCATCCACTTAAAGTAGGACTAAATGGAGCTTTTTCAACTAGTAAAATTATGTCACAGGGGGTGCCTCAGGGGTCCGTTTTGTGCCCTTTGTTGTTTACGGTATTTGTAGATGTTGTTCCATCTTTATTGAATGATACACATTGCCTGATTTATGCAGATGATATTATTTTGTATAAAAGTTCAATTTCTGTTGAACTCATAAATAAGTCCTTAAATAAGGACTTTGCTATTCTATGTGGGCGGTTAAAAGGGAATTGTTTGGCATTAAATAATTTGAAAACAAAATGTATGCTGTTTGGATCTAGAATTAGATTAAATAGATCTCAGAATTAGTCCATCTCTGATTTGTTGGGTAATGGGATGGAGCAGGTAAAACAATTTAAATATCTTGGAGTTTTGTTAGACCAACACTTAAAATTTTCTGATCATGTAAAATGTATTTCTCATCAGATAAATCAGAGACTTGGTGTATTATTCAAGTTTCAATCCCTGTTGACTTTAACAGCAAGATGTGCAATAGCAGAGGGTGTCTTATTACCACAGTTGAATTATAATGCATTTCTTTCTACTAACTTGTCAAATAGAGAGTTATCTCTCCTTACTAATGTGTTTTATGGTATTTGTAGATTTACTTTTAAGTTGTCCTATTCTACTCATCACTGTGAACTGTATAGACTATCTGCCTGGCTTCCTCCCAGGATGGGTTGTCTATATAGTCTATGTTTATTAACAGATAAAGTTCTTCATCAAGGTACAGATTCTCCATTATATTCACTTTTACACATTAAAATAAATTCACGGGAACTTCGCTCTGATCAACAAATTAAGTTAAAGGTCCCAAAAACTAAGACTTAAATGGGGGATGGTTCGTTTACTTACTCTGCTGCTAAAAATTGAAATGAGCTTCCTATTGTTTTATATGAAAATGTTTGTCATCAAACTTTTAAAATTAGGTTAAGAAATTATTTTCTTGCTAAATTGCATTGTTGCTGTTTTCAGTAATTATTTTATATATATTTATTTGTAATTTGGTAATGTATGTTTAATGTTGTATTGTATTGTGATGTGAGTTTTGTTAATTGTAAACATCTTGACTGTATATGTATGGTCCCCGGGTCATACATGAAAATGGGCCTTTGGCTCATTGTACTTACCTGGTAAACAAATGTTTAAAATAAATAAATAAATAAAATAAATCTATCTGTCTATCTACTGTTGACCAGGAAAGGAGGACTAGGCAATTCTGCCCATTTTCAGCCTCATCCCAGCGGGGGTGGTGGTGGTGGTGGTGGTGGTGGTGGTGAGATAAGGCCATACCTTATTATTTTGGGCATGCTTTATATATTTTTTACATGAGAAATGCATTAGATGCCAGGGGGCCCAATGTAAGTGCAAGGGATCATGGGTACAGATGGCTGTATGATCGTACAGTGACAAAAAGTTTGTCAATCGACGGTACAGCAAAATCTTTATGTCAACTGCATTTGTGGTCTGCATAAAGGTAGTAACTGCCTACCACATTTTCTTCAGGGGGATTCACCCCAACCCTTCCCCAAACTAATATAATTAACTCACAGTCGGGGCTGATAAGGGGAAGGGGTGCAAGACCCCCAGAAAACAGTGCCAGGGTCCAGCGCTGACACTACAGTGACCTGGTGCTGTTGTCATTGTGGTGTTGGTTGCTGTTGACATGCCGCTGTCAGAGTGGTATATGGATACAGACTATGGGACCTGTAGATTGATGCAATTTTTTGGTTACTTCAGAAAAAAACAGTTTTCTGCTAGCAGAGGCTAGAGTTAATTAAATTACCTAAAAGGACACAAAAGACATAGCTGGCTAGCAGACAGGTCCATTTGTGTCTCAATGGATCACAGCATCATCTGTTGCCTCTTCATCTACCTTTCCTTTGTTTTCAGAGGTCTACTCTCAGCTAATCTCATTACCAGTAACAATGCTGTTCGAGGGGGGGTGGATGTGGCGGCGATCACGGAGACGTGGGCCAACAAAAACCATGACTGGGACCTAAACATATGGGGGTACACTATGCTTAGGAAGGATAGAAAGGAGGGCAGAGGGGGTGGAGTGGCTATGTTCATTGGAGATGACATAGAAATTGCTAGGGTAGAAGAGGCAGAGGGAAACGTGGAGGCCTTATGGGTCACTTACGATCCCCAGCAGGAGATAAGGTCAAGCTGGGTGTAGTATATAGGCCCCCAGGATGAGTGATGTTCTAGAGGATGGTTTGCTGGACAACATCATTGCCCAGTGTGGACCAAAGGGAAGGAGTGGTGTTGATGGGGACCTAATATGCCAGGTACAAACTGGGGAACCATGTCCCTAAAGGCTAAGGAGCAGAGGCTGCTGGATGGCTTCCAGGATGTGTTCTTAACACAGCATGTGATGGAGCCCACAAGGGAGGGCATGTCCTGGATGTGGTTCTGGCAGATGGGTATCTGGTAAGGGACCTGGTTGTACAGGACCCCCTGACTGGGAGCGACCACAATACTGTCTGGTTTCAAATAAGCATGGAGGGAGGGGGGTGAGATCTAGGTCACTGGCAGTGGACTTCAGGGGGGAAGACTTTGAGGGTATGGGAAATATTCTCAAGGATCACTTGAAGGAGATTACATCAATGACAAGTGTGGAAAGGAGATGGGAGGTCATAAAACGGGGACTTCATGAGGCAGTCAGGATCTGCGCTAAGTTGAAACGTAAGGGAGCAAGGTCACATAAACAATGCTGGTGGTCCAGTGAGGTACAGGTAGCAGTCAGAGAAAAGAAGGCGGCCTACAAAAAATATAAAACAAGAGTGGATAGGGATAAGGAAATGTACCATCTTGCATCTAGAAAAGTCACCCGTATGGTGAGGGGAGCAAAGTCCAGTAAAGAGCAATGGCTGGCACAGGAGATACAAGGAGGGGAAAAGGGGTTCTTCCGGTACATTGGGGAGTGGAGAAAAACTAAGGGCCATCTCAGCATATTGAGATCAGAAGGAGGGTGGGTGGAAGAGGCAAGGGACCAGGCAGGGGTATTTAATGAGTACTTTGACTCTGTGTTCACTAGGGAGGGGGATGGGATATCTACAAAGCTCGAAGGGGATAGAAGCGGCAGTGAGTGGGATCAGGGGAGCAACAGAAATGGAGCAAGAGGGAAGGAGAGGTACCCCAGGGGTGTCACATATGGATAAGAATAAAAAGGCCAGTAAGGTGGAGGGAATGGATGATGCTATCTCCACCAAAAGGGTGTGGTTAGCCCTCAAGGCCCTAAAGAAAGACAAATCTCCTGGACCGGATGGCATTCATTCGAGAGTACTATGGGAATTGGTGGACATACTGGCTGCACCCCTAGTGGAGCTCTTCAACAGGTCACTTGAGACAGAGAGGGTACCTAGGGATTGGCGAGAGGCACATGTGGTGCCAATCCATAAAGGGGAGTCGAGGAAGTCCCAGGTAACTATAGACCCATCAGTTTGACCTCGGTGGTGGGAAAATTAATGGAAGTATACTAAAGGAACAATTGGGGTGTACTTGGAGGAGGTGGAGGTCTGGATAGTTGGCAACATGGGTTTGTGCCAGGTAGATCATGTCAAACCAATCTTGTGGAGTTCTACAATGAGTAACATCAGAACTGGACAGGGGAAAGCCTGTGGATGTATTATTCTTGGACTTCAGCAAGGTGTTTGACTCTGCCCCCCACAATGGTCTGGTGGAGAAACTGATAGGGTTAGAAGTAGGCCCTTTGATGGTCAGATGGATTGAAAACTGGCTAGCTGGATGCACCCAGAGAGTAGCGGTCAGTGCGGAGCTCTCGAACCCTAGAGAGGTTGGTAGTGGGGTACCGTAAGGGCTCGGTCCTGGGTCCGATCCTGTTTAATGCATACATATCGGACATCAGGGAGGGTATAGGGTGTGTAATGAGTCTCTTCGTGGATGACTCCAAGATGGGAGCAGTAGTTGAGGGAGAAGAGGGGAGGTTGGCCCTGCAAGGGGACCTGGACACCCTGGAAAGCTGGGCTCACACATGGAAATTAAATTTCAATATCACCAAGTGCAAGGTGTTACATCTTGGTCGGGAAACCCTAAACACAGGTACACCCTGGGTGGGAGGCACTGGAGGCCTCAATAGGGGAAAAAGACCTAGGGGTCATGGTGGATGCATGTATGAATAACTCTGAGCAGTGCAGGAGAGTGGCTAGCAAGGCAAACAGGATGTTGGGATGCATCGTAAGGGGGATCACCTCTAGGAGCAAGGAAGTGATTCTTCCGCTGTACAATGGACTGGTTAGACCACACCTTGAGTACTGTGTACAGTACTGGAGACCACACTTGAAGAGGGACAAGCAGCTCCTGGAGAAGGTACAGAGGAGGGCAACTAAGATGATACGAGGGCTAGGGGATTTGACGTATGAGGACAGACTTGAGGAGCTCTGCCTGTTTTTATTGGAGGAGAGGAGAGACAGGGGGGACATGATTGAGGTCTTCAAGTACCTCAAGGGAATAAATAGGGTAAACATGGAGGGGATCTTTAGACTAAAGCAGGGAGGTATCACCAGAGGGCATGGTTTGAAGTTGGAAGGTGAAAGGGTGAGGGGGAAAAGAGGAGGAGGTTTTTCACTGAGAGGGTGGTGGACCCTTGGAATGCACTGCCTGGTGAGCTGGTTCAGTAATCCACAGTGGAGGGCTTCAAGAGAGGGTGGGACAGACACAGAAAGTGGATGTATCAGATGATGGCCTGTCCCAGTGGGGTGGGGATGGATGATAGGGGTTTCTGGGGCACAAGAGATGGGAGGGCCTCGGCATCCAACTAAGAATCTAAGGTTCGAGCAGACTCGATAGACTGTAAGGCCTAATCTGCTGGCAAATAGTATGTTAGTATGTTAGTATGTCTGTTGTGTGGGTTGCCTTGATGAGCGTTGTTCAAATGATACCTGTGTAACTGTTTTAAGGCCTAACACTACCAAAAGTGAAGTGTCACTAGGGACTTCATGATGAAAGGAGAGGAGTTGATAAAAAGGTCTCAAGAGGAGCATGTGGGAGTTTGAACCAAGCACTACACTTCTGGGGAAAGAGACATAATACGGTGTATATGGCCCCCCGAAGCCTATATATGCTTGTGGTTTTTCTGGTTCATGGTGCAGTGGCTGAGAGAATTCTACCCCAGGAACACAGACTCGACACTGTATTTGTATCCCCTGGCACGGAGAAAGGATATCCCTTATCCCATCCACCCCCATCACAAAAGGGATTTGCTGTAATGCTTGGTCTCACTGGTAGCCAAGTTCTTGCTTTCCTATCTTTTTTATGAAACTGACTATGGACAAGCTTGTTCTGTAAATTAGCTGTCTTCCTAAAAGTGATTCTAGGGGTGTTGGGAATCACTTCTCTTAAATTTAAATCAACGTTTATTGTGTCCCAGAATTTCCACACAGTATTCCCTACCTCTTCAGATACTACATTGTGTTTTAAAGAGACTGTGATCTGTCCTCCTAAATCATCCTCATTTGCTTGTTTACATCACTGTACTATCAGTTCACTTTGGGATTTACCCTTAACTCTTTCCATAGCGTCATTTAACACAGATGCTTTATACCCCCCCCCCGAACCTTATCAGTAATTCTTCAGCTTGATGCAGAACCCCTATGTCCCCAGTGCAATTACACCTAATTCTTATTAACTGCTCATATGGTATTGATTAGTTTAGGAAGATGTGAGCTGTCATTCCTTAGCAGCGAATTAGTAGATGTAGTTTCCCTGAACCTTTTGCACTGATCATTTTTGTAGTACTGTCACCTTTTAATGTTATATCAAGGAAATGCATTTCTTCAGAGTGCATTTGTGAGGTAAATCTTAGGTTTAAATCATTAATATTAAGCCACTAAATGAATTCTGTAGTGCTTCCAACACTGCCTTCCCAAATGCACAGGTAGGCATCGAAAAAACACCCTTGTTTAATTATGTTTTTATGGAAAGGGTTAATGCTTAGATTTTGTAGATATTCAGGTTCCCACAACCCCATAAATAAATTTGCATATGCTGGGGCCATGGAAGCCCCCATTGGTGTAACACAAACTTGTGCATAGAATTAATTATTGAAGTTAAAGTAGCTGTGATGGAGAACAAAGTTAAAAACTTCCATCAAACATTCTTCATGTGCATTTGTTGAACCCTGATCTCTCTTCAATAAATACCTCTCAGCTTTTGTATCATCTGCATGTCTGATCAAAATATGCAAAGCTTCAACATCAATACATATCCACATGAACTCTGGTTCCTATTTGATTTCTTTAAATTTCCTGATAGTAACACTCGTGTCCCTTTAATAAGAAGGTAACCTAAACATCCTATGCTGAAGCAATAAGTCGATATACTCACATAGGTGCTCTGTAACACAGCCCACATTTGAGACAATTGATCTCCCTGGTGGCTCTAGTAGAATCTTATGAATCTTGGGCAGGCAGGACAAAGCAGGAACAACTGGGTTTTCACAAAATAAACAATTACATTCACTATAACTAATGTTGCCACTCTGTATTGGTCTATCCAGTAGCATAAACAAGTATTTTCTGTACTGATGGGTGGGGTTACTGTTAAGCTTTTTATAATTATTACCATCAAAAATACATTTTTCAACCATTTCTTCATACTTATTAGTACTCATTAGCACACTGTCGCCCCCTTATCAGCCTTTTTAATCATAATGCTTTCTTCTGCAATTAGTTTTTTCAATCCTTTCTCCTCAGCATAGTTCAGATTTTTAATGTTGTATTTCTTTTTTGGCTTTGCCAAAAGTTGTCTTACCTTTTAAAGGACTGTATTCTCAAAAGCAGTAATACTGCCATTTAACACCAGAAGGGAAAAATCAGACCTTCATCTAAACACAGTGTCTTGCATATCAGCCGGTTCCTGTTCTTGTGCCTCATTTTCTGTGATTAACCTTAGAAGTTCAACAAAATTGGCTTCTACATTCACAGTTACATTGTGCATCTCAATCTCCCTGTTGTCCTGCAGCATTTCCACTTCTGTAAGCAACAAATCCAAGCTCTCATCCTGTTGCTGGCTGATTGAATTCTCAATATACCCCATGTCCTCATCTTATGTAGCACCAGCCTTACTTGCAAAGTACAGATTAAGCTTTATCTTACAAAAAAAGCTTAAAAATGTTCATAAAGATTTATTGGTAGTGTCAGGATGAAATTCAGACCCTTTTTAAGCAAAGAAATTTGTGTTTTTTCTTAACACAAAGTCACTCAAATTAATGATTTGTAGCTCGGAGTCTTGGTTTATGGGTTACAAAGACCCCATACTGCAGTTTAGGCAATTTCAAAAGGAAGAAAGCTGGGCTGAAGATTTCTGAAGCTACCTCATTTGCCAACATGAAATTAATTATTGAAGAAGATACTGAAAACCAGAAAACATGAACCAGAGTTCATGTGGCTAAGTATAGATGATGAAACTTTGTATACTTCGACCAGACATGCAGATGGTATGAAAGCTGAGAGGTATTTCTTGGAAAGAGATCAGGATGCAACAAATGCACCTGTAGAATTTTTGATGGAAGCTTTAAAATTTGTTTTCCATCGCAACTACTTTGAGTTCAGTAATGGGAACTTGAGTACCTACAAAACCCAAACATGAACCTTTTCCATAAAAACGTAATTAAATGGGGGTGTTTTGTCGATGACTGCCTGTGCATTTGGGAAGGCAGTGTTGAAAGCACTACAGAAAGTATTAAGTGGCTCAGTATTAATGATCTGGACCTAAGATTTACCTTGCAAATGCATGCTGAAAAAAATAAATTTCCTTGATATAACATTAAAAGGTGACAGTACTACAAAAATGATCAGTACAAAATGGTACAGGAAAACTACATCTACTAGTTTGCTGCTAAGGAATGACAGCTCACATCCTTCTAAACTTAAGAAATCAGTACCATATGGGCAGTTAATAAGAAATAGGCGTAATTGTACTTAGGGCATAGGGGTTCTGCATCAAGCTGAAGAATTGCTGGTAAGGTTCAGAGAGGTATAGGGTAAAAAGCATGTGTTAAATGAGGCTACGGAAAGAGTTAAGGGTAAATTCCAAAGTGAACTGATAGAACAGAGAAGTAAACAAGCAAAAGAGGATGATTTAGTAGGACAGATCATGTTCTTTTTAGAACACTATGCAGCATCCGGAGAGGTAGGGAATATTGTGTGGAAATGCTTGGATATATTAAATGCTGATTCAGATTTAAGAGAAGTGATTCTCAACACCCTTAGAATCACTTTTTTGGAAACAGCTAATTTATAAGACAAGCTTGTCCACAGTCAGTTTTATAAGAAGGATGAGAAAGCAAGAACTTGGCTACCAGTGAGACCCAGAGTTTGAATTTGTCTATTCAAATGCAAAAAAATGCAATGTATGCCAATACATGCAAACAGACAAGGAGATTATATGGCCAAATAATGTTAAAATTAACATCCGAGATTTTGTAACATGCACAACTTTTGGTTTATATCCTGTGGTGTAGCTATAATTTGTACTATATTGGCAAAACAGTGAGAACATTGAAAGAACACATACAGGAGAATATATGCTCAATTATAAACCCCCAAACTAACACACCTATAGGCAGGCACTTCTTGCAGGTGCTTAATTCGGACCCCAGTTGTTTTAGTTTCATGGGCCTTGAATGGTACAGAGGCCTGTCAGAGGTTGGGATAGATCAAACCTGCTTTTTCAGAAAGAGAGTTTCTGGATATTCAAAGCAGACACAGGTAGGCCACAAGGTCTAAATGAGAGATGGGATCTTAAACCCTTTTTGAAGTATACTAGATGAATTAATTTTAATTTACTGGTTTTAAAAGGCTGAAAAACTCCACCCTTTTTTTACTCCCTTGCCTATCCCCCCAGAACTATCATTCCCTACATCCTTCTAAATAGTTACAAAAATAGCTATAAATTAAGCAAATTAATTTTATAGTGATGTTTTCCTTCTGATTATCAATTTGGAATACGTTTCTTAATAAATTAATGAATTGTTGCTTGTTCTCTTTCAGGACTCCAAAATTTCTACTGTTTTTCCATTATAGATGGCCTGGAAGTTTTTCTGGTAAAGATAGCCTGGAAATGATGCCTTCTCTTTAATGTCCCCTTTTTTCTTCTACTGTATTTGTACCCCTATGATCTGAGCTGATATAACATGTATGCAAGCTTGATATTATTAGGAAGTCTTTATACAGACAGAAATAATTTTGGTGTATCCCTTTAAGGAGATCCTGTCAACTGATTAAAGGAATAGTCAAGTGCCATGTTTGCAGCTCTCTTTGCTGGTACTTTTGTGGTTTAATCACATGCTTTTGTTATCCAATTTGCAGATGAGGTCATTTAAAACTAATCAAAGTCACTCCTGAATTAAATTCATTTAGTTAACAAGTGTGGTTTATGAGCTTATATATAGATTTGTAAATTCACAATTCTGTTTGATGATTGGTCAAGATTTGTTGCATTATGTAATGACATCACAATTTTGTACGCATATAAGAAATTCAAAAATCCCAATATGTCAAAATTCCCCCTTGCAGGCACTGAGACAAGGCGCTAGGGGCTCTCACAAAAGGTGGATAATAAATTTCCAAAATTCAGTCTATTTAACTAGAGTTTATCATCTTTTCTGGTTTGGAGCACTGCACCATTGGAACTTGATATCTTTTTGGATTAGCCACCCTGCAGTAGTGCACCACCCTCATTCCTTGAGTGGAGGTACGTCACCTGTTGAAATTTACTTATGCTGTTGTCTGTTCTTGTTTTGAGCAGATTGAATTTGGATGATGGAAATTTCTGTAGTAATTTTGGAATAGACAAAATCAATTTAGGTATTGGGGTGGTGATACCAAGCTACACTTACAGCAATGTGAAGCCTACTGGTTACACACTTTGAACACTCTAGTACTAAATGGCCTGAATGAAGAGATATCTCTACACAGTTTCTTATGATGTCACTGTTAACCTACATACCATGGGCTATAACTACAAGTGCAATAATTGTTGATACTTGCATCTCTACTGACCAACAGGCTGTTGTGTATTTACACATGTACCAGCCCAGAGTCAAATATATGTAACCCCCTAAAGTGTGGGGCTTACTTGTTGCCACCCTGCATGATTCCCCAATCCTTCTGCCCACCAGCCCACAGTCCTGCAAGTTCTCCAGAGTATCCTGCCAGCCCCCTCATGTGTTTGTTGTAGAAAGCAGGGCTGGAGGAGCAAAACACATGACCCACCAGGAGGCCACACTTGCAAGCACACACAGATGTGCATTTCAAAGTGGCACTTCTGCAGTAAAATTGGAGGTTCCCCCATGATCCCAGACCCCCTATTAAGCTAATCAAGGTCCAGGGACATGAAAGAGGAGCCACAATAGTTCAAGGGGGCACAGATATGGTTATTTTTGAAGTGCTTCCAAGCACCATAAATGCATAGGCCCCAGCATGTAGGCCAGGCACAGAATGGAGCTTGCTTGTGCCTGGGGGGGCACAGAGATGGGACTTCCGATGGCCAAATGGCTGTAACCACCCCCACAAATGTGTAGTTGCTAGGAAAGGGTACAGAATGGGCTATAAAGCACAAAAAACATTTAAATATCACTCCAAATGGTTTGGCTGCAAGAGACTCTCAAAGTTAGGACTGCCACCAACTGTTTTGCAAACAGCCATCTTATCAGAGACCTTGTGACCAGTTTCAAGTAATCAGATCTTGCAGAAGCCTTTAAGGACTGAGAAATGGCTTCTGGGAACGGAGAGTGAGCAATGTGCTAGGTGCCCTAGCAACAATCAATCATGTACCCAGTACCAGAATGGACAGCCCAATCAGCCAATCATAAGCTGCTAATTGTTCTGAGGGAGGAAAATGAATGCTGCAGCTTGAGGCTGTGCTCCTCAACTGTTTGATGGAAAGACTGTTCTGTGACAGTTGGAGGAGAGCCCTCAAGCCTGGCAGAGGGGCTCCTGGCTGATCGGGAGCCTTGTGAAGTAATTTTCTGAAGAAGAAGAGGTTTTTCCAAACTTAAAGAAAAGAATCAGGCTGCCTGTTGCAGTTTTGACATGTTTTGTCAGAGAAAACTTGTTTAATAAATTGAATCTAAGCAGATTCTGACCAGAAAGCCATCCAGAACTGACTGTTTTCTGATGGGATCACCTTGCCTTGGTGTCTCCTGACCTTGAAAATAATTCTAAAAAATGTTCTGCCTGCCAGCAGAAGGTGCCTTTTAATTCAATCTAAAACTTGAAACTGTTTTCTCTGTGGGGAATACCCAGCCTTGCCCACCCTTTGGCTGCTGCTACTGGCCAGCAGGATGACTGCAGTATTGAGTGAAGCCTGCAGGGTGACTAAAGCTTCCTGTCACCCAAACCCATCCAGGGGATCATTGGAGAGAAGAAGATACAGGTCTGTCAAGTGAACACTGTTTACAAAAGCTATCTCGATGAAGTCTAGAAAAGCTTGACAGGTGAAGACTAGCATCATTTACCCCTGCAACCCCATGTTGTGTCTTCTGCTCTCTACATCCTGCTTCCTGCTGATGTGGTGCACCACCAACTATCACTAAAATCCCATGGATGAGAAAAACAAACAAACAGACAAACAAAAAAAAAACAATATCAGCAAAGTCTCAGCTCCAGCCTATTTATATCAACCTAAGTGTTCAGCAAACCATAAGTAAGCACAGTTGCCCTGTAAATATTTATAGAAACAGTACAATTGGAATAACAAGTTTTAGCTACAGTTACAACATCTTATTCATTAAAGTTTAAGTGCACCAATGCTAGCCAACCTGAGGTAACTACAGGCCTGCATCAATCTGGGGTACCTCAGCATAGAACTAGGGGCTCTGGTACCAGACAGGAGGATGTGTGTTATTGCCGCATGCTGGTGGGAGGTTGGGAAATTGGTTTCTTCCTTACATGTCAATGTTTTAAATGTTTTACTGTTTTATCTGCTGTTACCTTGATTTCTGCCCAACCCAATCAAAACCAAACCAGTGTACCTCCCTGTTCCAGATATCCACTCCCTAGTCCTAATCTACCCTGATAAATAAATCTGCATTTATTATTCATTCTTTAGCACTGTGTCTATGAACATATTATTAGAGAGTTCTATAAAGTACTTGTTGGTTGTTGAAGTGCAAGATAAAGTGAATTTCTTTGTATGGGGTGTCATTTGGGAAGGGAGGTGGGTAGGTACAACATCCCAGGGGATTGTACCCAAGTTACCATTCTGGCACACAAAACCTTACTG
Organism: Neoceratodus forsteri; assembly: GCA_016271365.2. Lineage (NCBI taxonomy): Eukaryota > Metazoa > Chordata > Ceratodontiformes > Ceratodontidae > Neoceratodus > Neoceratodus forsteri. Next base: position 1,179,020,214 of record CM028131.1, read on the forward strand.
TGGGTGGAGGTACCACATTATTTATACAATCTTTTGAAAACAAACTCCCACTCCATACCATACAGAGCTCAGGGCCCTTAACCATGACAGTGAATATAAGACAGGGGTGGTAGCCCTTAGTTAGACCATGGTGTTGGAATTACACAACTTGGAGGTACTGCTGGGATCTCCTGTTACCCCAAATGCACCCATATGTTGTTACTTGCCCAAGCAGCAGGAGTGGTGATCCCCAAAGCTAAAATGATGATTGACACAAAGGTGTATGAACATTTGCTGGACTGGTGTGATGGTGATGGTATAGATTTCAAGAAAGCACTATTAATTTTAGGAGTTGCCTCCAGAACTAGTAATGGACAAATCAAACAGGTATTGTCTGCAGCAACAGATACAGGTCAGATTGCAGTGCAAGTGTGAGTGACAGACCATGCCACCAAGACACTGATTGTCCATGTTGAATGCAGATAGACTGCAGATATTGCTAAAGTGCCAGATAATGTGACCCATGAAGATTCACACTGTACTTGGACTTTGGTGCACCATGCATGTAAGATGCCCAAGCCCAATGTACCCACAAAAGTTGAAGGTTTTCAAGAGAAATTGAGTAATTTGTTATTGGCAGAAGGGAAGTCTGCTGATGAAGTTAGAAAAGTAATTGGTGTGCTAGAAGATAATTTGCCTTGCACTCCAGTAGGTGTGCCAAGCTATGTACCTTATGTTATGCATGATTTCTATAGAAAATTATACATGCTTCCTGGGATCATACTCACTCCAGCACGTGAGGAGGACCTTGACACCTGGATGGACTATGCCACTCCATTGGTTCAAGACTGGCAGTGTTCAGAGGCAGAAAAGCATAAGAAAATAGGAGAAAGTCTCTGAGGGTCTTCCTGCTACATAATACTAAGTTTCAAACTATGTTTTAATAGGAGTTAGAGAGCCAGAAAGGCCCATGAGTTACTCCTGTATATTAATAGTAACTAGAAATCGAACCAGAGAGAATAAATTTATCTGACCTTGTTTTATAAGTATGTTTGGAATTACTAATAATCACTTCTAAAGGCAATGCATTCCATAACTTAGCAACCCGTGTTGAAAAAAGAATTTTCTCAGGAGAAAATTCAATTTCTTAAGTTGTAACTGTAAAGAATGTCTCCTTAAGTTATAAGATACATCTTTAAGGCGAAAAACCCAAATTAACTGTTAGATATGGATAGTTTATGATATCATACATAAGGAGGAGATCACCCCTTATGCATCTTGTTGATAAAGGCATTAAGTGTAAAGAGTTTAGTCTACTCTCATACGGTATATCTTTCCAATATTGAGATATCCTGTTGCCGATATGGACACCATAATAGGGACGAATAATCCAAATGAGTAATAACATATGCTTTATACAATGGCATCAATACTCTTTTGTTCCTTGATACAATGTTTTGTTTGATAGACCAAATAATACTATTGACTTTTGAAATAACCTCATTTATATGAGAGGTTGGAAGGAAGACATCTGATATTAGGACACCCAAGTCCTTTTCAGAAGATGCACTTGCCAACAGCATGTTGTCCGGTGTGTAAATATGCCCAGGGTTATTTACCCCAAAATGCATAACCTTACATTTAGAAAAGTTAAGTTTCATCCCCAGGTAACAATCCATTTGGACACTAAGTCCAGGTCTTTTTGAATAGTAGATATTTACTCTGGATTTACCCTTGGCCCTCCAATTTTGATATCTTTGGCATATTTAATGGTATTTAAACAATTTTCTTTTGTGATGTCTGCTATGAAAAATTTAAATAGGGTAGGACCCAACACTGATTCCTGTGGAACCCCACTAGTAATTAATCCCTTACATGAAAGCTGTCCATTGATCATTACTTGTGAACGGCTTTCTAACCAGTTAGCTATCCATTTAATTAAATTTGGGTTTACATTTAAAAGATGTATTTTTTTTATTAATGCCCAATGGGGAGATAGTCAAAGGCTTTGCTAAAATCTATATAAACTATGTCATATGGGAGTCTATTATCCAGCTGTAGACTTAAATACTCATAGAAACACAGCAAGTTAGTTAAGCACCTTCTGCCTTTCCTAAACCCGTGTTGTTCAGTGTTGATATTTTCAAAGGTTACAGTTAACAGATCCTTGATAAGACTTTCCAAAACCTTAACCATAGGGGATATTAGGCTTATTGGTCTATAATTTTGCCATTTATTTTTTGGGCCTTTTTTGTACATGGATATTACATAAGACATTTTCCATATTTCTGGTGCAAAACTGTGAATTAAACAATATTCAAATAGAAATTTCAAAGGGGTGGCCAAACCATCTGCTGAAAGATATAATAAGTGCCCTGTAATGCATTCCTTAAAGGTCTCAAAGCCCGACCCCACTGCACAAGACTACTTGAATGCTCTCGATAGCATATTTGGAAGCACTGAGTCAGATGAAGATCTCATGTGGAAATACAAAGCAACCAAGCAGTGCAGGGGAGAGACATTATCTGACCTTCTTTTGCAAATAACTGCACTTTATTAATGATTGTTAACAATAAGCACACAAAATACATGATGGGTAATCCAAACAGGTATAGAATCCATAATACCCCCCAAGTACCCAAAGGAAAATCATACAATCAATTATTTAAATGGGAAATCCTCCACCCCTACCCTCCCCACAGCTATCCAAATGAATGCCTTAGCATAACATCCAAGCAGACATATAATATAACTATTATTAACACCTGTCTATACAAGGAAAAGGGAAAGAGACATAACAAAAATCAGATCAGAAAGTAAGCAGAAGTAGATGAGAGTAGGCAGAAGGAGGAGATCCAGAATTAGCCATCATCCCTGCATTATGGGATATCCAGCTCCAAGGAGTAACCCAAAAGAGAAAGAGAGAGGAAAGAATAGAGAAAGTAAAGAACATGGGAAAGCGAATTCTAAAGAAAACAATGAAGTGCGAAAGGCTGTCAGGGAAAAGCTACTAAGATTGTAGTGGGGCAGGAGGAATCAAATTTCAGAAATGATACTTATTCTTAAGAAACTGAAAAAAACCCACCCCAACACTTATAAAATTTAGCCGTAATGTTTACAAGTGAATACGCAGACCTTTCTGCGTATAAAGTCTTTAAAAGTTCCTCCCACCATTCTCGAAAAGAGGGAGACTAATCCTCCCTCCAATGCCTTAGAATTAATAATTTGGTGACTGATGTAATCAATGCCATTTGATACCTTTGAGTCCTCTGAGGGAGGTGGCTATACAACCCGAATATGCAGACCTCGATACTAAAGAATGGTTCTAGATCCCAATATAAGCTTACCCAACGTTTTACCAAATTCCAGAATTTGGATATTTTGGGACAGGACCACATTTTGTCAAAGTAGATGCTAAAGGGTCTTGACATTCTCTGCATACCGGGAGCATGAGCCATTTAAATGATTCAGTTTTGCTGGAGAGAGGTAGAGATTGTGGAGCAATTTAAACTGGATCTCCCTTAATCTATCCTGTTTGATATAGCAATAAATGTCCCTCCATATCTTCTCCCAAGTCATCACAGGCCAATCCAAGGACAAATTAATTTTCCAGTGCCAAGGTACCGGGGATGCAGCTGATTCCAGACCTACCGAAATATACTTGTAAATTTTAGAGATAACCTTGCCTGATAAAGCAAGTTCACCCAACTTAAGCCACAGCCCCCCTGCCTTTTCAGACCGCTTACCCTTACTCAGATGAGACCTGATACTGCTTTGGAGTTGTGCTAGCCACAGCAGGGATTGAGGTTTGACCCCAAATTTAGCAGAGAGGGTTGATAATGGTAGTATAGAATTGCCAGAAAACTCTGAGACACGGATCTTATATAAAGGTATTGGGAAAAATCTAGAAATCAGTTGGTTCCCAATCATAAAATTGGATTCCTTAACAAGGTTAGGATAAGTCATAAAATGGAATTATTTTGAGGCTTGAATAAAGCTGGTACAGAGCTTTAATGTCCCAGCCAGTGGGGTATTCCTAACCTTCTTAGGATTTTTTCCATGAAGTATATAGGAGGATTCCAGATCTAATTTAAAATCTTTTGAAAAACACAATCCAATGCAAGTCCAGGAGAGCTCCCCAATACGGATATCCATTGAACTGCTCTGGACGCATGAATTGCTAAATAATAAATAAAAAGTCGGCAACTGTAGGCCACCTGACTTACGTTACCGCAAAGTTTAGAATAGGCCCTACATGGGGGTTTCCTTCCAGATAAAAGCCAACAGAATTTATAAATTGGTTTAAAGAAAGACTTAGGAGATAAATATTTAGATTCGAAAGGGTAAAATCCTAGGTAGGATCACCATTTTAATCGTATTGATTCTCCTGAAAATGATAGCAGACTTGGACCATCTTTCCAAATCCTCCTTTGCAGATTTTAGTAGAGGCTTAAGATTTAAGTTGGCTAATTCCTCTAGGTCTTTAGAAATTTGTATCCCTAAGTATGTAAGGTTTGTTTGCCGCTGTAGGCCCAGAGACAGACACCAGCTACTATGCAGAAGAGGAGAAGAGGGTATACCGTGGTTTTAGGCACATTTAACTTATAGCCAGAAAACTCACTAAACCTAGAAATTAAGTCTAAGACACGTGGAAGCGATGACGTTGTGTTCGAATATGCAATAATAAATCGTCTGCAAATGCGGACACTTTATACTCTTCATCTCTTATAGTTATACCTAGGGTCAAATGGTCTTTTTTGATAGTCCAGATTAGGGGTTCAATATATAAATTAAATAAGTAAGGGGATAAAGGGCAGCCTTGCCGAGTTCCCCTTGATAAAGGAAAAGCAGCCGAGATTAAATTATTGCACTGAATTCTTGCAGTTGGAAATGAATAGAGAATCTTAACCCAGTGCAAAAAGCTGTCCGGTACCCCAAATTTAGTAAGAGTTGCAAACATAAAAGACCATTCAACCCGGTCAAATGCTTTTTCTGCGTCTAGTGACACCAGGGAAGCCTCCATGCCTGGGTCACCAGGCGTGAAAGTGGAAAGAACACTTCCGGAAGTGATCAGCTGAGGGCGCCCTCAACAAAACCAGCCTGTTCCGGACTGACAAGTTCCAACCATACTTGCTTCAACCCGAGGCCAAAATTTTGGCAAAAATGTTTTACATCAAGATTTAGTAAAGATACAGGTCTAAAGTTTTCCACAAACTTCGGGATTTGGCTCTGGTTTAGTAAACAAAATTATTTTGGTCTCAAAAGTGTTATCAACTATTCCCTGTTCAAGCCAAAAGGCGAAGAGCTGGCTCAATAATGGTACTATATTGGATTTAAATAGTTTAAAAAAAAGGGGTATAAAACCATCCGGCCCCAGTGCTTTATCCGTCTTGAGCGAGTCAATGGCCGTCCCTATTTCTTCGCTTGATATTGGGGTTACCAACCTCTGTATAGACTTCTCTGACAATTGAGGGAGAGAAAGATTAATCAAAAAATCCTGCATTCTAACTATATTTTGGGGGGAGAGTGGTTGACTTGAGTAAAGGCTTTTATAATAGTCAACAAAGATCTCTAAAATACCTTCGGGATCTGTAACTAACTCCTTAGAAGTAGGGTGTCTTAGCGCTGCTATCCATTTAGCTTCCGTTTTTTGTTTTAATTGCCAGGCTAGCAATTTCCCAGCTTTGCTGCCCTGACCTAAATACACGGCTTTCATTCTAGAAGCAGACTCTACCACTTCTCTCTCATTGTGTTAGAATACCATGTTCGTAGAAGTACATAACTGCTGCTCTTGACCCTCTGATCTCAACTTCTCCCTATAACCTCCAATTCTTTTATTTTATTTAAACAATTGGCCAGCTCCTTATTACTTTTATTTTTCGAATAGTTTGCTAACCGAATTAGTTCTCCTCTCATACAGTTTTAAGAGCTGCCCATATTTGGTCGACTGCTTTAATAGAGCCCCAATTGGCCACAATTGCATTGGATAAAACTCTCTGAATCGGGATAGTATTTGGGAGTCCTTTAGAACATTGTTGTTAAGTGACCAGGAGTGAGATCTTGATAAAGGAGATAGCAAGCCCCAAGTCAGTTTAATAGGGGAGTGGTTGGAAATCACCCTAGGTAAAAATTCAATTTCTGATACACCTGGTAAACATTGTTGACTCACAAGGAAAAAGTCTATCCTTGAATAGGATTTGTGGACTGGGGAGAAGAAAGTATATTCCCGGGTAGTCGGGTTGAATAATCTCCATGGGTCCACCAATCCTAGAGACGTAGCAAACTCTGTCAGTGCAACTTGGGCAGAGGAAGATTGCAATCCCCTACAACCTGAGTGGTCCAACCTATTAGACTGGACTAAGTTCCAGTCGCCTCCCAATATAATAACCCTCTCTTTAAAGGAGGATAGGATCGTGGCCAATTGAACAAAAAAGGAAGGTGACTCCGCGTTAGGTCCATATACTGATCCCAATACTAAATGTAACCCCCAAAGTCTACCAGAAACAAAAACGTATCTTCCGTTTGGGTCTGAAGTTATTTCTGAATGAGTAAACGGAATCCCTCGTGCGACCAATATAGCAACTCCATGACTGAGGAAAACCCGGCCCCAAAAACCTGTCCTACCCATTTTTTTTTTAAGTAAGATAAGCGGTCAGAGAGTAAATGAGTTTCCTGTAGAAAAACTATGGCAGGATTGTATTGGTCTAAATGATTTAAGATCACAAATTTTTTGCAATTGTCCCTTCCCCCTTTAATATTCCATGACAAAATGTTTATCCTGAAGACCATTTGTTCTGAATAATAAGCTCCCATGAGACAAAAATTTGGATAGCTGTGCCCCTAAATGCCCTTACCCTAAAAGCCCCAACAATATAACCCCAATCCCTCCCCCCACCTCCCTAATATAACTAATTCTACAATCCCATCCAAAACTATCCCTACTGGCCTGAAGCCAACTCCTCCAGCACTGGTACATGGTGCGCCTTAGAGATGGGGATCCCTCCTTCTTCTCCAGTAGAATTCTAAGAAAAAAAACTTAATTATTAAACTGAGAACCTGCAGGGTCTTGCCTCAATTCAACGACTGAGACCACCTTCTATAGATTGAGACGTGGTATACTAGTCAACATGAACGGGGAGAGAGGAAAAAAAAAACTGGGAAGAGGGGGAAAAAACTTAATGTCGAACCCCAAAGAGGGTATAAAATGTCGGCCAATAATTTGGCCCAGAGTAAATAATTAACCTTCCAAGGTCCCTGTTTAGGGCTGTGATTTGAAATGCCCTGAAATTACCTTAAGCTAACATAAAATTATCCAGAAATTATATTAAATCTGAGTTAGTTTGTAGCTTGAAAGGTCTCTACACCCCACCAGAAAGGGAAAATAGAGCCGGAGGGGGTATTGGATATAAGCTCCTATACAGCCACAGAGAATTGGAAAATGTAACAAGAAGAAAGGGAGAAGGTTACATAACCACCTCACCCCTATACACACTGTCACATACAATGATTTCCGTGCATAGAGAAAGAAACCAGGTCGCTTTCGACACAGTCAATACACATAGCCAGTAACAAACAGTTAGAGTGCTCAAATGATAAGGCAACAAGTAAATAAGTCAGTCCATATTGTAAATAAAATATGTAAGTCGACAGCACCCTCTTGTGGGCGGCTTCATATACTGAGTCTCCAAATTCACATGCGAGACCCACACAATATTAGAAACCCCAAATAGTAAAAAATAGCAAAATATAATTAAGTAATGTCCAGTGTCTTGAAAAAGGTCTCTCATTAGCTCGCGACCCTGCGATAAAATAACGATGTCCAAAATGGGGTGGGGAGAACTATTTAGATGTCAGCCAGAGTCTAAACCAGAATGATAAAAATATCAGCTTCTGTCACATCCCGACTAGTAGAACTTCATCCCTTTGAAAATAGATCAGGGAATAACCCTTTGAGCATTGACAGGGCCTCATCAACTGATTCAAAGCGCTTAGAACCATCTTTAGTTGTAATTTCTAACTTTGCCGGGTAAAGCATACGATGGCGGATCCCAGCCGCCCAGAGCTTGGAGATGATGGGTCGAAAGTTTGCCCGAGCTTGTCTCATCTTCCAAGTTAAATCAGGGACCAATCTTAACCTCTTGCCCTCCCATTGAAAGGCAGCCAACTTTTTAATCTCTCTCAGAATGTGCTCCCGGTCAAGAAAGTTCAACAGCTTAAAAATGATAGGCCTCGGTGGATCAGCTCTAAGGGCTCTATGACCCCGTTCAATAACATACTCCGGCCCGTTAAGTGAAGGTCCCACCGATTTCCTCAGCAACTTCTGTAGAAACTACACAGTATTCGGGCCCTCCTCTCCTTCAGGGAGACCCAAGAGCACTAGGTTATTGCGCCTGCTTCTACCTTCTAAATCCTCCAGGTGATCTTCTAGCTTCACCAGTGCCCTTTTGCAATCAATCAAAGCAGGCCCAGTCTTCTCCATAGATCGTTCGATTGACGAAATACGGGCTTCTGTGTCCATCACCCAACGGGCTAATTGAGTCAACGCAGGCTTGAATTCTGCCACATCATCCACTAATTTAAATAACGCCTCTTTTATAGTGGACAGATCACTATATATTTTTTCGCGAGTAATGCCTTCCTCTGTGTTTGGTGGCGAAGAACTGCGGCGTGGCCGCTTAGCTTCTAATTCTTGGTCCGATGCCTGCATTACGAGCTCCTCCGAAACCAAATTAAGCACTGATGTTGCCTTCAGACTTTTAACTTCCTGGTAAAAGCTAAATAGGGTTAAGAGATGCGTTTTAGCAGCAGGTTCAGGTTATTGAAGCAGGAGCCCCAAAAAGCTACAGCTACTCCTCCATGCGCGTCATGTGATCCCCCATTATCTGACCTTCTAACTCATTTCAAGAGAATGTTGTAACACATTTTTTGTAAAGTAGGCATGGCTTCCTCTGATCTAGACAAAGTGAGAATTGATCAAGTACTCAAAGTGGCTCTATACGTAAGTTTGCTATTGTTGAAACTGGGCTTGAGGGATCGAAAAGACAATCCACTCACCTTCAGTGTACTGATGAAAGAAGTCAGGGAGGCTGAAAATGAGACAGACTTTTGGGAATCCAGTGCCGGGATAACCAAAGCGTCTTCTCATAGTGAAAGAGGCATAAGTATTGATAGTCATAAACTTCATGAACTTTTGCAAACTGAGAGCCACTCCAAAAGTTACTGTAGCTTCAAGTTGAAGCTGTGAAGTGCAGCAGGACCCCATGGATATGTCTCCTGACCACAACTAGTCTGTACTGGGTGCCTCAGCCCAACTAGCTAATTCTACTAATGTTTCTGATTTTCACAGCCTGTCACAGGAACTAAAAGCCATTGTGGATGACCTAAAGAAAAGTAAACTGGCACCAATAACGTATCAAAGGAATGAAAATAGTAATGGAGAACCTCCTGCAAAAATGATGCATATCGACCTGTCAGAGAGAGAGATGTAATCAGACAAGTACTCCCCAACCCTCTGCTGCATTACTTAATTCATGACAGGTCTGAGAAGGCATCTTTTATTACCACTGTGGTGAAGATGGCCACTTGAACAGACAGTGTTAGTCTCCAGAAGATTTGCACAAGATCAATATCAGGTTGATTGAAGAGCACTGAAAGCAAAGAAATCCCCCTGGTAATGCAGCTAGATAAAATGTGAACCCATCAGTAGGCAAGTCATCTGCAAGAATGTTTGAGCTTTCATGGACAGAAGATGATAGACGTGTTGGTCCTACTATGGAAACAACTGTTACCGTTGAAGTCATGCAGACCAGAGCTGTCCTAGATAGTGGATTGCAGGTGATAATAATTTTGATAGAATGGTACAACCAGAACTTATCTCACATCCCCCTGATGCTGATTGATGGATTGAATATTTGTGGCATAAGTGACAAAACATACTCCTACTTGGGATACATCAGAGTGTTGATAGCTTTGCCATCACAGATCACTGGTGTAGGGAATCCTTTTGAGACACTTGCTCTTGTGTGTACAGAATCCAGCCTTTATGATGGTGTATCTGTGCTCATCAGATCTAATGCCCATATGCTCAACCGACTTGCTCAACTGTGCCAAGAGGAAGAAGTCAAGAGAAGGGGCCAAACACTGAATGTACATACCATGATTAGACAAGTCTATCAGAAGCAGTCCAAGTCTGCCCAAGAAATCCAAAATGATCCTGTGGGCATTGTGTAGAAGAAGGATGCTGAAGAAATTTTGATACCCCCAAATGCTGAATGTGGCATAACTGGCATGGTTCATTTTCGAGGAGCGGTCAAGAATAAATTGCTGATGCTAGATGCACCAGAGGAGCATGGACTACCTGAAGGAGTACTTGTGAAGCCCAGTGTCCTTCCAGTGTGAGTACATGCCTATGCTTTATGAGTGACTGTCCATGTGAAGAGCATCATAGACAGAGAGGTGACCATACAGTGAGGATGCACCCTTGCTAGAGTGTACTGTGCTGACATTGCTGTGAAACCATCTGCTGAAGATGAAGATCTTAGCTATGGATTAGTTGCCAAGCTCTTTGATTTTGGAGACTCTCCAGTTCCTGAAGCCTGGAAAAGATGAATCAGCTAGAAACTGTCTGAGCACACTAAAGTTTTCTCACTCCAAGAATGGGATGTGGGATGTGTGGATGGTGAAGAATACCAAATTAGATTGCATGACACCTGAACATTCTGTGAAAGGTCACAAAGACTAGCCCCTGCAGATATCAATGACATGTGGTACCATCTTAAAGATCTGTTGGCTGCTGGAATTATTCAGGAATCCAGACGTTCCTATGCCTCTCCCATTGTGGCTGTCAGAAAGAAGAATGGATCTGTATGGATGTGCATGGATTACCACACTCTTAACAAGAACAACAACAGAGCAGTACATCATGCCAAGGATCCAAAATACTTTAGATTGCTTAAATGGCAGTAAATGGTTCTCTGCACTAGATCTAAGGAGTGGGTACTATCAGATACCCATGGCTCTTCAAGATCTAGAAAAGACCACATTCATTTGTCCACTGGGGTTTTATGAATTCTTAAGAAAGCTGCAAGGGATCTCCAGTGCCCTAGCTACATTCCAAAGGCTCATGGAGAAGGCTGTTGGTGACATGAATTTACTTCAGTGTTTGGTGTATCTGGATGATGTAATCATTTTTGGCAAAACATTGGAAGAACATGAAACTAGGATTATGAAGGTGCTAAATCATCTAGAAGAGTTAGGATTAAAGCTCTCAATTGATAAGTGCCAGTTCTTCCAGACCTCAGTTAAGTACATTGGCCATGTTGTATCTGCAGATGGGATCCAGACTGACCCCAGCAAAGGTGGTGGTGCTGACGACATGGCCCAAACTATCCGCTCTGAATGAGTTGCAACATTTCCTTGGGTTTTGTGGTTACTACAGAAAATCTATGAAGGACTATAGCAGAGAAGTCAGATCTTTGTTAAACATTATGCAAGGCTATCCACCCACCAGAAAAGGAAAGGAGCCACCGGTCAAGAGAAATGATCCCAAGTTTTACTGCAAACAGTCAGAACCATTTGGACCTCCATGGATGCCTGAGTGCAACAAAGCTTTTAGAGACATTATTCATTGTTTGACACAGGCTTCTGTCCTAGCGGGTGCCTTCCTCAAGCAACTGGTCATGGAACCAACTCGGCAGAAGGCAATACTGGACCTTCTGCTCACAAACAGGGACAGTGTGATGGGGGTAACAGTGGGGGAGCACCTGGGTAACAGTGACCACCAGTCATTGTGGTTTGAAATCACAGAAAGAGCAGAACCAAACCACACAAAAACACGTATCCTGGATTTTAGGGGGGCAGACTTTGGAAAATGGGGAAATACTTGAAAGAGGCATTAAGGGAATGGGACAGGAATCAGGGGTTGAGGAACAGTGGGCAGTATTTAAAATGGGGATTATAAGAACAACAGAATTATGCATTAAGCAGGTTAGCAAGAGAAAAGGAAGAGGAGACCATTATGGTTTTCCAAAGAGGTATAAAGAAAGTGAAAGCCAAAAAGATAGCATTCAGGCAATACAAAAAGACACAGGCAGAAGGGGATAGGGAGAAGTACCAGGAGAAACAAAGGAGGCAGGGAAGTCAGTAAGGAAGCCAAAGCTCAGACAGAAGAACACATTGCAAAATCAGTGGTTAAAGGGGACAAAACCTTTACAGGTACATAAGTGAAAAAGAAAGACAAAGGGAGGGATAGTGAGACTGAAGGGGAGGATGGAGTCGCTGGAGGATGACAACAGTAAGCTGACATACTGAACAGGTATTTCTGCTCAGTCTTTACTGAGGAAGAGGGGTAATGGGTCTGAAGGGAGTACAAGGGTGAGAATGGTGCAGAAATGGACACAAGTCCCTTTACACGAAAGGGTCCTGAAGGAACTGGAAGTAATAAGAGTTGACAAAGCTAATGGGTCCAGATGGGGTGCACCCCAGGGTCCTTAAAGAACTAAGAGAGGTGGTGGCTGAACCTCTGGCTATCCTGTTTAGCCAATCACTGGAAACAGGGGAGGTACCCAAAGACTGGAGGACAGCAGATGTAGTCCCCTTATACAAAAGTGGGAACAAAGAGGAAGCAGGGAACTACAGACCAGTCAGCCTCACTTAGGTAGTGGGAAAGATCATGGAAGCACTTCTGAAGGAGAGATTGGTGGAACATCTGGTTGTCAATGGACTACAGGACCCAAGGCAGCATGGTTTCACCAGGGGGAGGTCATGTCAGACCAATCTCATTAAATTTTTTGACTGGGTGACTAGGGAGGTGGATCAGGGGAAGGCAGTGGACATGGCCTATCTGGACTTCAGCAAGGCCTTTGACACTGTGCCACATAGAAGACTATTACACAAACTGGGGAATATGGGTGTGGGCAGGACAGTAGTGTGGTGGGTAGGTAACTGGCTGGGTGGCAGGACACAGAGGGTGGTGGTAAATGGCTGTCACTCCACAGAGGGAAGAGTGACCAGTGGGGTACCACAGGGATCAGTGCTGGGACCGTCCTATTCAACATCTTCATCAGTGACATTACGCGGATCTAGAAGGCAGAATTTCACTGTTCGCTGATGACACAAAGCTCTGTAACAGAGTAGACACACCAGAGGGTGTAGACAGAATGAGAAGGGACCTGAGAAACTTGAAGAATGGTCAAGGTTTGGCAATTGAAATTCAATGCAAAGAAGTGCAAGATAATGCATATGGGGCACAAAACCCTGGCACAATATATCAGTTGGGGGTGAGGATATAGCATGCACCAAGCAGGAAAGGGATCTTGGGGTTGTCATCTCTGATGACCTCAAGGTAGGGAAACAGTGTGACAAGGCATCAGGTAAAGCAAATAGGATGCTGGGATGTATAGGCAGGGGCATCACCAGCAGGAAAAGGGAGGTCATAATTCCGCTATACAAGACACTAGTGAGGCCCCACCTGGAGTACAGTGTACAGTTCTGGAGACCATACCTATGTAAGGACATAGACAGGGTAGAGAAGGTTCAGAGGAGGGCAACAAAGATGGTGCATGGATTGCATCACAAGTCCTATGAAGACAAGTTGAAGGAACTGAACATGTACTCCCTGGAGGAGAGGAGGGAGAGAGTGGATATGATAGAGGCATACAAGTATCTTACAGGGAGAAACAGAGTGCAGGAAAACACTATTTTTAAGCGAAAAAGATGTTCCAGGACTAGAGGGCATGGGATGAAGTTGGAGGAGGCGATTCAGAGGAAACATGAGAAGAATTTCTTCACAGAACGGGTGGTGGACAAGTGGAACACCCTGCCAGAGGAAGTGGTGGAGGCTGAAACAATCACGGGATTTAAGAATGCATGGGATAGACATAAAGGAATTCTAGAGGTCAGGGGTAAGGGGAAACAGACTTCTAGGAAAACAAACTGAACTTACAAGCTCAAATGGGCAGACTGGGTGGGCCATAGGCCCTTATCTGCCGACACTGTCTATGTATCTATGTATCTATGTATGCTGGTCCAGAGATACTGTACATACTCCAAATGGATGCACGTTTCAGTGGGTTAGGTGCTGTACTCTACTAAAGCTTTCCTGAAGGGTTACAACCCATTGCTTTTGCCAGCAGAAGCCTCAACAGTGCAGAGAAGAAGTACCCTGTTCACAAGCTAGAGTTCTTGGCATTAAAGTGGGCAATTGTGGATCAGTCCCACTAGTATCTCTAGGGAGCAAAAAATCACTGTTGAGACAGACAATAACCCCTTGACATATGTACAGGCCACTGCAAAGTTGGACACAGCTGGGCATCTATGGTTATCAGCCTTGTCTACTTATGATTACAGTATTGAGTACCTACCAGGGTTGAACCATGTTGATGCAGATGCATTATCTAGAAGACCAACTACCTCTCAGAACAATGCAATGTGCGACACAATTCCTGAACAGACGGTAAACGCTTCTTTATAAGAAATTTAACACTGATGAGCAACCCTCAGTAACTAACTCAAATCAACTAATTGACACCCTTGGTGCTTCAACAGAATAAGTCCAGAATGACTCCCTACCACCCTCAAGGTGATCCTCAACCTGAATGGTTCAATCAGACTCTCCTTGATATGTTGAGAACATTAGACCTGAAGGACAAATGCCAATGGAGCCAAAAAGTCAGTGCCCTGGTTTATACGTACAATTGTACCAGAAGTGATGCCACTGGGTTCTCATCCTACAGTCTTATGTTCGTCAGGGGAGCCAAATTACCTGTCAATCTGTGTTTCTGTGTCTTAGCAATGGGTCTAGGCCAGAGATGTATCTGCATTATGTTCAGAGACTGCAAGATCAACTTAATGCTGCATAAAAGTTAGCCACAGAAACTGCTGCTAAGTGCAACAAATGCAATAAATACAGGCATGATAAAGTTAAAGCACAAGAACTGTGTCGAGGAGACTGTGCTCTTCTATGAAACTTGGACATCCCAGACAAGCATAAGGTATTAGACAGATTGTCTGGTATCCCTTATGTTGTTTTGGAGAAAATGCAAGAGATGCTAGTGTACAGAAATGAGCAAGAAGGAACTAAGAATAGACAGCAGACTGTTCACCGAAATCTCTTACTTCCTATTGGGCAAATGTCGATCTCAAATAGTGTTGTAGCTGAACCTCCTGTAATCCAATCTGCACTGTACAGACATCAGAACAAGAGTCCATAGCAATGCCATGAATCCAAGCCCGGATCAGTAGAGAAAGCTGCAGAACAAGACAATTCTGACTCAGATACTGAAATTGAAGGGTACTATCCTGCTCTAGATCTGGCTCAAATGTTCCAAGTGATGACAGTTTCATTGACCAAGCAATCTTGGCACCTGCAACAGAGCTAATCCCAGCAAATTTTATCCCTGAAATGTATGAAATTGAAACCTCAAGTAAAGGGCCTACATCTGAAATGGCAAGTGAGACAAGTGATGAAGAAGTCATTGAGTTTGTGTCAGAAAACATAGAACGTGAAGAACCAGAGCAACCTATAGAACTCCCAAAGGAGGTACTAGAAACTTTTCAACTCTGGATAGCTCATCGCTGGTCGATGAGCCGGGGGGTGCCCACCCCAGAAGCCAAAGAAGAAAAGATGGTGCCAGTGCGACACACTGCATGAAGCCACAAACTTATTCTAAAGCTCACACATGACACTCCAGGAGATCCAACTAATCTGCCAATGTTTGTGGTGCACAAAGGGATTTATATTACACCCAGATCCTTGCCAAGCATTTTCTTATGCGTTCCAGAAGTTAAATCTCTCAGGCTGGGTACAACCACAAAGGTTACCAATGGAGGTTAGCAAAGGTTAAGAAAGTAAAATATTTTTACAATTGGGATACTAATGTAAAACTGTCAATGTTTAGAGCTCTAAGAAATGTTGATTGTTATAGCATTTAATGATGAAATTGAAAAAAAAAGTCAGCTGGTACAAAATTTTAAAGTTTAAATCTAAAGGTCTTTAGTATTTTCTTGAATGTATGACTGTCTGCTATTTAAATTAGGAACCCATTTTCTAGTCTAGACTGTTAGTGTACATAATAGTTAGAGAGTATTTATCTAGATAGACTTGTAATGTAAATATGTTATAGAAATGGTTAATTTTGCCAGAGCCTGGTTAAGGGCTTGGCAGGGATACCAAGATTTTAAGGCATGGGAAGGTGTAATCCCTGCCAAAGTGTGGGGCTTACCTGTTGCCTCCCTGCGGGACTCCCCCATCCTTCTGCCTGCCATTCCACACTCCTGCAGTTCTCCAGAGTCTGCTGCCAGGCCCTGCATGTGTTTGTTGCAGAAAGCGGGGCTGAAGGAGTAAAAGACATGACCCACCAGGTGGCTACACTTGCGACTGCAAGCCAGCAAGATTGTGAATGTGCAGATGCACATTTCAAAGTGCCACTTCTGTGGCAAAATTGGAAGTTCCCCCCTTGATCCCAGACCCCTGACTAAGTTAATCAGGGTCTGGAGACAGGAGGGAGGAGCCCCAACAGTTCAAAGGGGCACAAATGTGGTTATTTTTGAAGAGCTCCCAAGTGCCATAAATCAGTAGGCCTGAGCAGCTTAGGCTGCTGGGAAATGTAGTCCAGGCACAGAATGGAGCTTGCTTGTGCCGGAGGGGGGGGTGTGTGGCACAGAGATGGGACTTCTGATGGCTGAATGGCTGCAACCAACCCCACAAATGTGTAGTCATTAGAAAGGACATAGAATGGGCTATCAAGCACAATAAACATTTAAATATCACTCCAAATGATTTGGCTGCAAGAGACTCTCAAAGTTAAGACTGCCACAAGCTGTTTTGGGAGCAGCCATCTTATCAGACTCCTTGTGACCAGTTTCAACCAATCAGATCTCGCAGAAGCCTTTGAGGACTAAGAAATGGCTTCTGATAGAGGAGAGTGAGCAATATGTTGGGTGCCCTCATACAACCGCTCAAGCACCCAGTACTAGAATGGAGAGCCCAATCAGCCAATTATATGCTGCCAATTGTTCTGAGGGAGGAAAAAGAATGGTGCAGCTCGAATGCTCCTCAATTGTTTGAAGGAGACACTGTTCTGTCACAGTTGGAGGAGAGTCGTTAAGCTGGCAGAGGGGCTCCTGGCTGATCTCCAGCCTTGTGAAGTGATTTTCTGAAGAAGAAGAAGAGTTTTTTTCAACCTTAAAGAAAAGAATCAGCCTGCCTGTTGCAGTTTTGACAGGTTTTGCTAGAGAAAACCTATCATGTGAAATGAATCTGAGCAGATTCATTTTTTTTTCCATTCAATTTTTATTGAGTTTTACAATACAGAGAGTGAATCACCAGGAACATATAATGAAATGAAATATGAATGCCATACACATTGAGCTGATACACTCTCTCCCATCCCAGCCTCCCGTTCCACCCCCCCATTCTGACACAGCAGTTTAACATACAATTAGCTTCATATACTTCACAAGGCAATGTTTCACACTTGTAGCGAATATAGGGCTTGTAGAGAACCCCATGTTTTATTAAATTTGTTAAGCTTGTAGGAGAGACTTGCAATGGTTCTCTCAGTTCTGAGATTTGTGAGGAGCTCTTGAAGCCATTCTAGGTAAGACAAGTTGTCAGAGTCTTTCCAAAGCCTAAGGACCACCTTTTTGACAGACATGGAGATTAATGCCATATAATATTTCCTACACCTTACTGTGATAGTAGAAAAGTCACCCAAGAGACAAATTTCAGGTGTGAATAATTCTGACAGCCCTAAAAGTGTGTCAGCTTTTTGTTTTATGGCAGCCCGGGGGGGGGGGGTGACCTTGGGGCACTCCTAAAAGATATGGAGAGAGTCCCCCGGGAGCAGCCCACATCTGGTACAGAACGGAGTAGACACTGCTCCTATCTTGGCCAGTTTTAGTGGGGTACAATATATATTATGCAAAATTTTAAATTGCATAAATCTGAGTCTGTCTTGGGATAAGAATTTATGGCAGGTGTTCCAGATAAGTGACCAATCAAACTCCTTATCTGGAAAAAGGGAAGACCGATAAGAAACAGGAGCAAAATTATCGGGATATGCCCAAGCAAATAAGGTACTATATATTTTTGAAACAGCGTGGGGCATTCCAGTGAGTTCGAGAAGAGAGGCCTGGAAATTAGGCTGCACAAGGAAGGGAGGAGTAGCCCCAAATACCTTCAGCATACAGTGCCGTAGTTGATATATCTTGAAAATACTCGTAACAGGAATCATAAACTTATGTAAGATTTCTGGAGAGGGACTCCACTGTCTATCAGATGTAGTGAAATCTTTTAACAAGGAACATTTTATAGGAGGAAGCCAATTAGGGGATACAGGCTTATTATCCAACTTCAGATTGGGATTACCAGTTACTGGCTGATGTAGATCCTTGGTATTGCCATATTTTAAAAATGCACACAGCTGAGAATGGGACATAATCGAGACTGCAATGGGAGAATTAGGAAGGGATAACGGGAGGAGTCCTAATTTAATATATAATAATGCAGCTGGAAGAAAACCATGCTTCTTAATACTATCCAACTCTACTCTAAGCCAGATCGGGGTATAGAGGGAACGTGCTAATCGCTGCTCTGCTGTCAACCATTGTAAATATTTGTTGGCCTGACTGGCCCAGTAGTACAACCTCATGTGTGGAAGCTTTAGCCCTCCTTTATCTTTGGGGCGGCCAATTTACGAAAAGCCATTCTTGATTTTTTATACCCCCATATAAAGGAGGAAAACATGCTATGGATTTTTTTAAACCAGGATAATGGGATATTGATGTTCAGCATGTTAAGAGGGTAGAAAGGATGGGGAAAAACATTAATTTTAATTAAATTGATTCTACCCCATAAGGAAAGAGGGAGAAGTGTCCATCTATGAAGATCTTGGTCTATTTTCTGAACCAATGAGTCCAAATTTAATTGTTTGAATCGGGTTTTACTCCAGGTTAAGATGATTCCCAAGTATTTAATGGACTTAGGCTGCCAAGCAAGCCCGGTGTTGATAATTTCTTGTTTATACACCCTGTGATTCAAAGGATAAACTAGGGTTTTCCCAGTATTAAGCTTCTAATTTGAGACCCTACTGAATTCCTTTATTATATTAAGGATAGCAGGGATAGATGTGGCAGGGTTGGTTATATGCAAGAGAAGATCATCTGCATATGCTGCAATCTTGACTACAAGTCCATATAAGAGAATACCTGGGACATCTTGGGCTCTTGTTAGTCTCTGGATGAGAGGCTCCAGATATAAATTGAAAAGCAACGGGGACAATGGACACCCCTGCCTTGTTCCCACATGGAGATTAATTGAGCTGGAAATCATTCCATTACAGGCAATTCTGGTGGAAGGAGATAAATACAGTGAGCGCACCCAGCACAGAAATTCGTTAGGAAAGCCAAATGCCTTCATTGTCGCAAACAGGTAATTCCAATAGACCCTGTCGAAGGCCTTCTCGGCGTCTAATGAGACCAAAGCCATTGGGATGTTGGCATCCTTAGAGGCCAAGAAGATGTGAGCAAGAGTTCATAAATGGTCAATGGATGATCTTCCCCTCATGAAACCCACCTGCTCCTCTCCGATTATTGAAGGGAGAACCATGCTCATGCGGTCTGCCAATATTTTAGCTAAAATTTTAATATTATGGTTAATTAAAGATATGGGTCTGTAACTTGAGACTAGGTCCTGTGGTTTATCTGGTTTGGGCAAGAAAACAATAAGGGCCTCGAAAAGGGAAGGGTCAGACCCCTGGCCAGAGAGAAGGAATTGAAAAAGGGACAGCAAGATTGGAGATAGTTGCCTAGAAAATGCTTTATAAAAATTGGAAGAGAAGCCATCAGGACCAGGAGTTTTATCAGCCGGGAGGGAATTTATTACCGCAATTATTTCCTCCTCGGTAATAGGAGATATGAGTGCATTTTGTTGAGATTCAGAGAGGGAAGGTAGGTACGAGTCTGTCGAATATCTTTGCACATCTTCTTCGGAGGGAGAGTTAGTCATGGGACCATAAAGATCCCGGAAATAGGTAGTGAATACATCTACTATCTCGGGGAGTGAGGTTTTAAAGGGGTCCCCTTCTGAGAGACGGATAGCTGGAATAAATCGAGCTGATTCAAATTGCTTAACACGGATTGCTAACAGCAGCCCGGCTTTTTCCCCCGGTCCGTGTAAACAGCATTAGTTTTTAGAATGGCAAACTCGGCTTGCTCTCTTAACAGATCAAGGTAAGCATCTTTTAATTTAATTAATTCTTGCTTAAAAGGTTCGAAGGCGTCTGGGGAAAGGCTAAGTTCCATGTTTCTGATTTGAGATAGGAGGGTAGAGACCTTATTTTCCCGTTCCTTTTTTCCTTTTGAGGTTAGGCCTATTAGAATACCCCTAAGGAATGCTTTCAGAGCACCCCATTCCATATCAGGTTGTTGTATGGTATTAGCATTTAGAATCATAAACTGTTGAATTTGGGTTGCTATATAGTCAACCTTAGCAGAATCTTTAAGAATTTGATTATTCAATTTCTATCTTCCCCCTTTTTCCAGAGATGAGAACAGGGATATTGTGCATACTACCGAGGAACGATCCGAGAGCGGGCCTGAAACAATTTTGGAATCTATAACCCCAGAAAGCAATGTTTGAGAAATGAGAATGTAATCAATCCATGAGGACGTGACATGTACTGGGGAGATGTATGTGTACTCCCTGGCATTAGGATGAAGGACACGCCATACATCACAGAGCCCTGCAGAGTCGAAAAAGTCCCTAAGTGCTCTCTGGGCGGGAGAGAGGCCATGAGAAATTCGACTGGACCGGTCTACCAAGGGGTCGAATACAAGATTGAAGTCACCTCTATAATCATAGGAATGCCCAGAAAGGGTTGAGGACTTCCAGTATTTTTATGAAAAGCCTGGGGTGTCTGCATTAGGCCCATATACACAACCCAGCACAATATCCAAGGTGTGCAGCTTACCCTTCACAAAAAGAAATCTCCCAGAGGGATCAGCGATGATTTGGGTGGAACTGAAGGGAATTGATCTATGCAAAAGTACCATGACTCCCCTGCTTTGAGTATTGCCCTGAGCAGCAAAGACCTGTCTCATGTGTTGCCTTCTCAGTTTATCGGCTTCATGATTGAGTAGGTGTGTTTCTTGTAAAAATATGACATGAGCTTTGAGGTGACTAAGGTATTTTAACACCTTATATAACTTGAAACCTGGCCAGGTAGCCCACTTTAAACTTAATCCCAGCCGCTATTAGTTTTGTAGCTAGAGGATGATATGTGGCTCGTTTTTGACGTACTGAGACAGGTAAATCTTGTACTATCCTCAGCTTGGCCCCTTCCCAGGAAAGCTCCTTGGCTTCTTGAACTTTGGTCAAAAAGTGTTGCTTTCCTTGAAAGTTTAGAAAACGGAAAATGAATGACCTAGGGGCAGCGCCTTGAGGCGGGATAGGTCGTAGCGCTCTATGGGCTCTTTCGATGGAGTAATCAGAGCCAAAGGGGGTAGGGCCAGTGATTTTTTTAATGAAATGCTTCATAAACTTAATAGGGTCTGTACCTTCCTCTCGTTCAGGTAAGCCTATTATTACCGCATTATTGCGGTGACTTTGGCCCTCAAGATCTTCTATTTTGTTTTCCATTCTATTTAGTCACTGCCTCAGGGCAACCAGGTCAGGATTGAGTTGCTTTTGCTTGCATTCCAAGGAGTGAATTCGTGCTTCGTTGCCTGAGGTTCTTTGGGAAAGGGATTCTAAAGCTTTGGAAATTGTTTTCATTTCTCCGGAGATATTCTGTATTTCTATTTTAAAAGGTTGAAATTCTTCTAAGAATTTAGCGAGAGTAAGAGGCTCTGTATCCATACTTCCAGTGCCCGTAGATTGTGTCTGGAGAGCCGTAGAGGCCTTAGGCTTTTTCGAGGCCTTCTCAGGTGTTGTTGGAGGAGTATGTTTAGGAGGGGTTTTCCTCATCTCTATTTCCATCTGGTCAGTGTTGGATAGGCACCGATTGCTCAGAAAAGTTCCAGCAGTTAGAAAATGGAAAAACTGGTTATCAAACCTTGCCAAAATGGTGTAAAAGCTGACGGAGGGCAGGAGCTCACACAGGAGAGTGCTACTCAGTGGACTGGATCACGTGACTCCCCTGAATCTAAGCAGATTCTGACCAGAAAGCTGTCCAGAACTGTTTCCTAAGAGGATCACCCTGCCTTGGAGTCTCCTGGCCTTGAAGATCATCTTAAAAATTGTTCTTCCCTACAGCAGAATTATCCAGGTGCCTTTTAATTCAATCTAAAACTTGAGACTGTTTTCCTTGTGTGGAATTCCCAGCCTTGTCCTCCCTTTGGCTGCAGCTACTAGCCAGCAGGGTGACTGCAGTATTGAGTGAAGCCTGCAGGGTGATTAAAGCTACCTGTCACCCCCAGCCATCCAGGGGAACCATTGGAGAGAAGAAGATACAGGCCTGTCAAGTGAACACTGTTTACAAAGTCTATCTCAATGAAGTTTGGAAAGGCTTGACAGGTGAAGAAGAGCTTCATTCATTCTTGCAACCCCATGTTGTGTCTTCTGCTCTCTGCACCCTGCTGCCTTCTGAGGTGGTGCACCACCAACTATCACTAAAACCCCATGGCACTGGAAAAACCCAATACCAGCAAAGTCTCAGTTCCAGCCTGTTTGCATCAACATAAGTGTTCAGCAAACCATGAGTGAGCAGGACTGCCCTGCAAATATTTGTGGGAACTGTACAATTGGAATAACACGTTTTAGCTAAAATTGCAGCATCCTATTTACTAAAGTTTAAGTGCACCAATGCTAGCCAACCCACGGCAACCATAGGCCTGCATCAACCTGGGGTACCTCGCATAGAACTAGTGGGTCTGGTACCAGACAGGAGGGTGTGTGTGATATTGCTGCATGCTGGTGAGAGGTTGGGAAATTGATTTCTTCCTTATATGCTCAATGATTTAAATGTTTAACTGTTTTACCTGCTGTTGCATTGATTTCTGCCAAAACCAATTAAAACCAATCCTGTGTACATCCCTGTTCCAGGTATCCCCTTCCCATTCCTACTGTACCCTGATAAATAAAACTGTATTTATTATTCATTCTTTAGCACTGTGTCTATGAACATATTGTTAGTGAGTTCCTTAAAGTGCATGTTGGTTACTGAAGTGCAAGGTAAAGTGAAGTTCTGTGTGTAGGGTGTCGTTTGGGAAGGGAGGTTGGTAGGCACAGCATCCCAGGGGATTGTACCCAATTTACCATTCTGGCCCACAAAACCTTACTCTGGGTGGAGGCACTGCATTATTTATGCAATCTTTTGAAAACAAACTCCCAGACCATACCATACCATACAGAGCCCAGACCCCTCAATCTTGACTGTGAACATAAGGCAGGGGTAGTAGCCCTCAGTTAGACTACGGCACTGAGGTTACACAAATACTAAAGAATGTTGGACAACATGACTTGTCTGCTCTGTTGTACCAAACACTCAAAGAGCAATAGGTCTTTTCTGTTCTGTTGCACCTTTTCAAGATATGCAAAAGGTCACAGATAATTTGACCTCCACTGCAAATTGTTCTATGTGCACATCAGTGTTTAGCAGCATGATGTTTCTGTCCTGTTGCATCTGCTTTTTGGGCAACATGACTTGTCTGCTCTATTGCACCAAACTTTCTAAGGGCAACATGACTTTTTGGCTCTGTTACGTCTTTACCAAATGTCAATGTGCGGAAGGTCATGGACTGGATGACCTTCACTCTGTGAAAATGATTCTGTGATTTCATTGCTCTGTTGCACCAAAAACTTCCTAATGACAACATGACTTTTTGGCTCCGTTGTGCGTGCCTCTAACAAATATCAGTGTGTGAAAGGTCACAGACTGTCTGACCCTCACTCAGAGAAAATAGTTCTGTAATTTCATTGCCTTGTGGTGCTTCCAACAAATATTACTATGTGAGAGGTCACAGATAGTTCTACCTTTTTCTAAGCAAGATGATTTTTCTGGTTCTGTTGCACTAACTGTAGGTCATTAGTTACTGACCTCTGATTAATTAATATTCCAGTGGGCTTTATGGTGAATGTGTATTCTTTGAATGAAAGTTTTAGCTATACCTTTTTAACATCTAATGCATCTTGAATGGGAATATTTTAATATTTCTATGTTGCAACTTGCACATAGTTTATTGAGTTGGTATAACACATAGAATTGCTGTGTATTATTTATTTATCTGTACCACACTTTTGCACTGTTGCACTTTTGTACACAATTAGCTTTGTTGTCTGTTAACTGTTTGTTTATGTCTCTTTGTCTTTTAACTTGTATCATTTAACTACACTGTCACTTTGTTGGGCTATATCTGTTTAAAGTTTGTCCTTATAATACCTCTCTTTTATCTCTCAAGCAGGCTATGTGGATGTCATAACATCGCTATGTAAGCATGCCACATGTGTATGCTTTCTATGTGCCTACTTCCTAGTTTGGAGGCATTTGTCCATTTCAAGAAATGCTCAGTTTAAACTTGGACTTACAGTTTTACCACAAATGTTAACCTCTTTTTACCAATTGGAATGTATTAGCAGTATACGCTCTTACTTCATGAACTTTGTACTTTTTATGAGGGCATGGTGTTTTTTACTCGTTACTTGTGCAATTAAGCCGTGTTTCCTGTTCAGAATGCGTTCATGTCTAGTTTGTTTGACAGGGAACTGTGCTGACCTTATGTCCCTATAACTGTTTGGGTCAATGTTTCTAAAGACATATTACCTTCTTCATTAACTGAGGTACTTCTTAGCTTCTGGTACAAGAAGGGAGATAGAACATTGATGGACAATTGAGGAACTCTATGCCTCTTGAATGCAGATTATAAAATGTTAGTGAAATTGCTGGCTGAACAGTTCTCTACAGCAGTGCTAAAAAATACCACTAACAGCTTAATCTGATTCAGTGTCAGCTGGTATCTGTCTTATCCTCCTTCCTCTGGGATGAGGCTGAAAATACTGTAGGCAGAATTGTCTAGTCCTCCTTTTCTGGTCAACAAAAACAAAATAAATAAAGATACCCTTCTATTTCAGTCCAAATGTTGTGTGATTACTGCCTGAAGGATCTCTGATAATTTAGTCATGCTACACAAATTATTCACAAGGGGTAGTCAAAGCCAATGTCAGAAATATGCTCTTTCCCTCAGTCAGGAGCAGGCTTATGATCGTGTACATTAGCACTACCATTTCGAGGTTTTGCAATGGTATGGCATGCCACCACATTTTATAACTGGGATCAAAACGCTATATTTTGAAGCCAGCCTCATCCCCCTGTGGAAATTCTTATTTGGGCAATTCTGTACCCCATAAGTGTGGAGTAAAACAAGTATGCACACTGAGCTCTTTATTGTATATGTTTTCCACTGATCCTTTACTCTGACCTGTACAAAATCATACAATATTGAAGGGCATACAAATTATGTATGACTGCTGAGCTTAAGGTATTGGCATATGCTTATGATTTATGCATAGTTTTACAGGATTCAGCATCTGGTGATAGGGTGACTTCTCTTTTATGGGATTTCTCGATCATGTTGGGATCCAAAATTAATTACGCTAAAAATATAGCTGTGCCTATTGGCAAGTCCTCTTTACATGCTAACAATACTATTGCTGGAACTGACCTTCAGACTGACCTTGTGAAATTGCTAGAGATTTGCTTTAATCACCAGCATGCTGTCTTGTTCAACTGGGAATGATGCCTTCAGAAGGTGGAGTGGAATTTAACTGTTTGGAAAAACAGGAATCTGGCTAAGCTTCAAAGAGTGTATTTAATTAACACATTGTTGCTTCTCTGCTTTTCATACCTTAGTTATGTTTTCCTCCCCCTCCATCCCTAAAAATCCACCTACTCAGCTTATTTTTCCTGGGTCTCTGGGGTCTTGACTTAACCCAATTAAACAAGACATTACTTATCAGACCAGGGCCAAGGTGGACTACTCATGCTGAATCCCATAGCATTTCATTTTAGTGTCTTCTTCAGTGCCAGTTTTCACCCCAGTCCTGCACACGGCCTCTTATCAGTGGGTATTGTAATGGAGGATTGACTCCTGTTCCTTGTGGCTTTCTTGGAGGCTAGTGGCATCCAACCCCCTGGGTGAGAATACAATCTTTTGCTTCCTTCATATGTAATATGTGCCATGTGAAAACTGCCCCTCTGGTGCCTGGCTTTTACAGACATTGTCCATTTCTAGAGAAAAAGGCTTTATTATTCCATTCTTACTAACAATTTTACATCCCCTGCAGACATAAAAGTTTGTCTGCCTGATAAGGTTAATTTAGTACTTTCCCAACTTACCAATGCCAAAAAACACATTATAT
The DNA here is from genome assembly GCA_016271365.2 of Neoceratodus forsteri. Lineage (NCBI taxonomy): Eukaryota > Metazoa > Chordata > Ceratodontiformes > Ceratodontidae > Neoceratodus > Neoceratodus forsteri. Next base: position 1,179,046,546 of record CM028131.1, read on the forward strand.
GAGGGATATTTTATGGTTCAGCATACATGGAAAGTTGGGATTCTATGTGATAAGGGTGACTGCATGATGGTGACCCATCAGAAGAGCAGAACCCCCCTCCGGGGGCAACATCATTATATAAAGTGTTTTAATGCAGGGGGGCTTTGCCCCTGCATCCTCCCTTCTGGGGTGTTATGCCCACCGCACCCCCCTTAAAATGGATTCCTACTCTGGTGGGGACACAACTTGGGCAACGGGGCAAACCTGGGTTGTCCAAGTTTTTGGCGCCATTGTTCCATCACCCTTCTGATGGGTCACTGTCATGTAGTCACCCTTATCATGGGCTACCAAAAGTTAGTAGTCAAGGATTCCATGAAACATAAATCTTTGGCTAAACAGATGTGTCCCAAACACACCTGTTTTGCAGTACTTGAAACCCAACCCCACTTTCTGTTTGCCTGTCCAAGTAGCTGGTTGTTCTGCACTCATGTGAGCAACCTGTGGCAGTGTTCTTTATTTTCTACAGTCACTTATGAAATTGTTGTTTAAGGCATTTACCAGCCTGGTTGGAAATATTTTACTGTTTTGCTGTTTGTAAATATAATTTATGGCAGGCACGCTGTGCCTTCAACCTGCAACAAAAACTGGTCACTCACAAGTCATTGCTACTGTGGTACATAACTTTCTTCAGCAGCTCTATTGGAAGGGCAGGAAGTCTCTACCAGTTTTTTCTTTTCAGGAACTGTGGTCTGGTTTTCATTCTTTTTTTTTCTCTTAATGAACTTACTGTTTTGTTCCATTCTGTAATTAAATTTCTGTAATTGTATTTCATGCTGATTGTTATTTTCTGTTAATAAAATTCCCGAACTCATTCTAGGGATTTCAAGGAGGAGTAAAATAAATATTATCCTGGAACTCTTTGAGTTCTGTTTTCTATTATAAAGTGGACTGTTTGGCAGGTTTATTATTAATTTATTTTGCAACAAAAGTGTATGCCAATACATGTTCTTATAGAGAAAACAGTATGAAGTGCAATTTGTATTTCAAAAAGAACAAGCAAATTTGCCAAGACCAATTTTGGCAACTTATTAGAAATACAACCCTTGGTTCCCTGGATAAGAGCATTCAGTACATATTGTTTTTGTAATGATCAATGGTTTCAGTTGGAAAGGTTAAAATCAGAAGTCTTCTTGTTTGATTTGTTCATTTGGGACAAAAGTAAGTAAACTTAGGATGCTGACTGTATGATTTCAATTGGATGTATCATATTTATACATAGTAAAACAATCCCCTACTCTTTTTGAGAAGTACCATGGGATCTTCAACATCCACCACAGCCTGAGCAATTACCAGAATTGGCAGACAGGATCTCAGTTTAACAACTCATCTGAAAAACAAATATACAGTATATTGTCATGCTAGAATGTTTTAAGTAGCTGGAAATGAATACAAGGTGATGATTCTTGCAACTAAGATAACATCCTGTAGTTTAGTTAAGGATAATAATGCAAGCTTACTTGTTTAGGTAAGCTTTAATTGCTCCTTTCTGCAGCTCTGAATTGTGGTGGAGTCATTTCTAATTTGTTGACTGTTAATATCAACAGTTCAGTGCCTTATCACTTTGGTGAAATGATGCAAAATAAACAAAAAATGTAATTTCCTTCCCAGATACATTCAGTACCATGAAATGAAAAACATTTTCTAATTAATTAGGCTTCCTCGCTGCTTGAAGTGTTTCATCACCTTAGATAGCATGTGCACAGGCACACTGTCTTTTCTGTACTGTATACTCTTTTTTTTTTTGTGAATTTAGCTTTACACTATATCAGTTCCAATATGCACCTTCATTATAACATACTGTGTTCATGTTGCTCCAACATACTTCCATAGGTAATTTAATAACACTACTACAGGACCTTATCAATGAAAAATAATTCAGAACTGCTATAATGGTATTCCTCAAACCTAATGCACTGGAATCTATTTGCCACACAGTACCCCAGTACTAGTCATGGTCTTCTGATTAACTAACCTTTTAGTAATACATTTTCAGGGCCATATAACCATACCTTGCACTGTAAAAGTATAGCAAGAAAACAAACCAGAAATAATATATATGCATATATATATATAATGTCATTAGTTTCAAATACATTTACTTTCTTGAATTAATGATACTGATTTTTTTCATCTAACAACTGTCTTCCTATCTAGTACTGTAAGAATATTTTAAAACAGTGCTCTTATCATGTCATTATTTTGTTGTCCATGCTTGCAGTATTTCAATGATAAGCTTTCCAGCTGTCATAATAGTGGGAGACCTTGGTAATAAGCCTCTCCCAGTCAATAAACATGCCATGTTTTGGTCACTTAGTTTATAATGGTGTTTTTATTGCTTCATATATCCATAACTCATTTGGGGTTAGCACTAAAATAATAAGACCGAATACATAATGCCTTAGCATTACAATTACTTTTTAAATTTAGTTTATCTTTACAGTTTAGGGAATAACCCATGACCATGCAAAATTACTGTTATCTACATGAAGTTTCATGGCAGGAAAGCCTGTCTAACTATACATGAGATAGGCTTGCATGCATAGCATCCATGTTGTTTTGAATAGTTTAGACAGTAATGCTACCTAATGGAGCAGAAAAAAAAATCAAAATATAGTGTATTTTGCATCCAGCACTCCTCTGCCATGATATCTCTAGTCTGTTTAGATTGGATAATGGCTATAAAATCCATTTGGTGTAACTATGTGGAAGCCCCACTATCTAAACACATTCTGCTTCACTAAAGAATCTCTCCCATTGCCCCATCCATCATTATGCCCTCTTACACAATAGGCAGGGTTTTAGCATTCTTTAATGTATTTTGGTGGCCTTGGGGAGGGGGGCTAACCCTACACCTGGGGTCAAATAGTGCTATGAATACACGCTCCCAGGCTGCCTGCACATACACGTAGAACAGAGAAAAACTAATGTAATATCTGCCAATCCTGCAATCTCACAGTACAGTTACAGCAGCCTTTCCCAGGCTATTACCATTGTTAAAGATTGAGCCTCTTTCAGCTGACCCATGGTCCCTTCCATTGTCCAGGAGTAGTCCAGAGACAGTGACCAGCGACACCATCCTGTTTCCCTCTTGATTACTGCATGTCTTCCTATTGTTAATTGTGCTAAAGAATCAAAAACTTACCTCCATTTTCAGATGGAGTAGAGCTTGAGCAGTAGTAAGTACACTGCTCCTCCAGGAACAGGAATTAAGCTTCCACTTGTATAGTACAAGTGCATTACAGCAAGGTGCTGTTGGATGGGACATACACTATAATGAGACAATACTACCTTCAGTCCCAGTGAATGGAGCAGACTGGGTTGGCTGGAAAGGGGGTCAACACTGTCCCTCAATAATGCTGTGGGGGTTGAAGTGAATAAATGGAAAGGAGATAATTACATGGACAAATCGTTCTTCATGACAATTTTTGCTGGGTTGTACTATAGGCCCCATGGAAAGGCATAATACTTCCATGATGGTGACCTGGGCTTACAAGCAATCTTGGGAACCAGCACTCGGTACACCTAGCTGGAGGAAGTGTGCTGCAGATGGCAGCATGTCCTAACTGGAGCAATGGAGTTATGTTTCACTGCCACAGCATCAACAGCTTTTGGTCAGTGTGCTTACTCTCCCAGCAGAAGAATGCAGTATACAGTATGTCCAAAGCACTCCTATGTTCGCTGAGCTTTCCACCTGGGGAGAGGGATAAACAGGTAGAAAAAAAACAGTTGCTGTCTATTGTAGAATGATTCTCTGGCCCTCCACAGATGCTATACTTCTGACCATGGCTCTTCTCTCACTCCTATGATCTTGACCTTCGAGTAGGAGGATATGAGCCCCTACCAGTGAGGGCCACTGCCAATGGAGAGAGACTAATTCCTACAGAAGGTGGGTGCTGGAGCTGGGAGGGCTGGATCTAAAGGGGCAGGTACAGTAAGGAACCTGAACACTAAAAGCAGCAGTGCAGCAAAATTCAGCAAAACATTTGACCCTACCTTTTTTAACCATAAAAGATTCCAGGCGTCTTCTAGTTTTATTTGGTGGTATAATTTTCTGTTTATGAACATTTGAGTGTTTAATAAAAATATATATAAAAAAGAAATAATAAAAAAAGACTTGTATGTGCAGTATAGGAGGTACCTACACAAGTACATTTGACAGGTATACAAATATTTGTCTCAACTGCAGCTGAAACTAGCTTTTTTTGGAACAAAAAAGTTGTTGCATTGCTGCTTTAAATGAAAAAAATAAATGTTTGCCTTGGAATCTCATGCTGAGGGAGGCTGGTGGCTGAGAGTCTTATGAGGTGAGATACCTGATATTCTAATACCCCTGCCATCCAATCAGAGTGGCATTGGCATTGGAGATGAAGACAGTCGCTCATCTGCCTTCTTGGTCAGAGCTGAGGGTCAAGTAGCATATTGATTTAAAACATTTGTCATCACCAAAGTAAAAGTTTACAAATCAAGCAATATAAAAAACATTGTACAGTATAACATTCCCATGTAACAATTATTCTACTGTTGGTATATGAAAAAAAAAAATTTCTTAGCCACATTTTTTTTACTTCTGTGCCTGATGTGAAAATAATACAGATAGGCCATCTTAGGGTAGCTGGTTCATTCCACTGGGGTGTCAAACAGATGAGGCATACTGAGGAGTCCTGGTAGGATGAAACACGTGTCTATGTCTTCTGTTGGCACCCTTTGCAAACTGTGTGAGAGGCCTTTCAGCACCATGCATTTCTGCTTAAAGTTGAACCAGCATAACATTGTGTGGTGATTTGCATATGCAGCCCATGATGCTTTGCATTGTGGAGGCATGTATGATTTTGTATTTCTTTGAAACTTGGCTTTCCGGCCAAATGCCCTTAGGGGTAGCCATTGCCTCAGTGCTTGCGTACAGGGGTTCTTTGTCTGTATAAGTTAATTCTCCATCTTTACCTAATAAACGTTTATGCATAAGATTGACAGGAGCAATACAAATATTTTCCAGAGATGAACCATTAAATCTCTTCTGACATCATTTAAGTGGTAGACAAACTAGAATACAATGTCTTGGAGTCTCTTCTGTACTGAAGTAATAGGGACATTTCCTATCATTTTTCAGCATTTTATCAAATGTTCCAATTGTACATGATATGACATTTTGTTTCTTTTTAGTCTATATTCATGAAGCAGTTTTCTGAAGCATTAAAAATTTTATTTTACTCCACTATACAGGAAGCATTTTCTTAAAGAGCAGCTTCTGTGCTCTGTCGCAATTGCTGTCCCCCCCACCCCACTCTGGAAGGCCAGGAAGGACCCTTACCTACCCAGGAGTTTGATGATATGAAAAAAAATATTTTTATCTGGCACAGTTTTCAGGCGTTAAGGGATTGTACTTTGACTTCAAGGAGCTGAGCTGCTAATCCATTCTACTTCTCAGTTTGGAGACACACACCCACGCTCTCCCATATTCTTACATCACAATGCGCTAGCAATTTCTTACCCGATGCTTAACTGAATCTACCACCAAGCCCCAAAAAACTTTGCTGCCTAGAACTCTCTATCTCTCAGCAGGCACAGGGGCTCAGGGGCAAGCCAGTGGCTGAGAGTCCTCCCAGAGGACATGGTTGTACCATTTAAAAGCCTACATTGCTCTACAGTGCGAGCATGGGGCACGAGTGTGAGTGGCTATGCCACTCGGTTATGAAGCCTTAACAAAACTGATTGAAGTCTTTGAGGCTCAACCTTCCTCCCCCCAGCTTGTGCTATATTAACATATCTTTGGTAAGAGCACTACTTCCTTTTGTCTTCAATAAAACAGCATGACTGAAGCAAATATTTGTGGTCTTGGTTTGTGGTGAGTGGTGCAGGACTTTTTGGGTACAGTTGTACCATTTAAAAGCCGGCGCTGCCCTGTTTCATCATATTTACTCTGCTGTTCCATTCTGTTGTACACAGGCTGCTATTGCTTCTTGGGGCAGAAATATCTACTACCAAGCCCCAGGCAAAGAACTTTGCTGCCTTGAACTCTATCTCTCAGCAGGCACAGGGGCTTGCGGGTGAGCCAGAGGCTTAGAGTCCTCCCGGGGGGCATGGCTGTGCCATTTAAAAGCCTGCACTGCTCTGTTTCATCAGATTTCCTCTGTTGTTTCATTCTGCCAAATGCAGGCTACTGTTGCTTCTTGGAGCAGAAACATCTACTAGCAAGCCCCAGACAAAGAACCTTGCCACATTAAACTCTTTATCTCTCAGTAGGCACAGTGGCTCGGTAGTGAGCCAGTGGCTGAGAGTCCTCCCAGAGGGCATGGCTGTACCATTTAAAAGCCTGCACTGCTCTACAGTGCGAGTGTGGGGTGCGAGTGTGAGTGGCTGTGCCACTCAGTGAAGAAATCATAATTGGACTGCAATTTTAAAAACTGTTTGAAAGATTTTTTTTTATCATATCATATTTTATCCTCCTTGCAGTCACAGCCCTGCTTACCTCTATCTACCGCTCCTCCTTCACCTCCAACCCTGAAGTTGGACATGTCCAGCTGGCATATGCAGCTATATCATTGAGAGGGACTCCCCCCATGTTCCCATGTCTGACAAGGGACCAATACCGGCACCCACCTCTGGTTCAGGTATTTGTTGGCTGGTGAAGCTGCAGCCATCATGCTGCAGCAGACCTGTGCTGCCACTTTTCCTCCTGATTTTATGTCCCCCCAGTGTGTGAGTGTGCAATGATGTCGGGCACAACGTGCCGTCTGCCGCACTCCGCCCCTTGCTTAACCCTGCTCTGGTTGTGCCCCCCAACTAGTCATCACCAGGGCCTGCTACAAAGCGGTGGTTCCCTGGATCCCTCTTCTTTGGATGCTTGATCCCATCCCTCCCCTGCCAACCCCTGATGCCCCGGGCTTGAGTCCGAACCTGGGTCACCAGCGTGGTGCGAGGTGTGACTTCCAGCACCTCAACCCTCAGCTCCACTGGGCCAGCTTGTTTGAAAGTTTTAAATTAATCATTTTATCATATCCTCTTAATATTAAGGTTTATATTTAAATCTCACTATCTTAGCTGTTTTAACTTACCCTTGAGAAGGCAAATTAGTTTGCATGGTTTAATCTATTACTTAGTATTTTCACTTTCTCTACCACAGTTGATTTAACTTGTTATTTAGCATTTTCTCCTTCCATAGCAGAGCTTGAGCTACTGTAGCAAGTGCCTACATTTAATTGCCGATTATCCTAATTTAACTTATGTTCGATAAAGTAAAGTTTATCCTGATTGTTCTAACTGTATTCCAGACTCGTCCTTTGAATTCATTAGAGATTGAGCTATTGTTGTGGGTATTCCATTCAAAATGGGCAGTTTATGGTCAATAGTAATTGTTTGCTTTTGGATTCTCTCCCTAAGTCACCTTAGAAACAAAAATCCCAATTACTCGACCACTGCAGTTCTGAACATTTATTAAGGACACAAGTTGACATATTTATTATTGTCTAAATTGTTATACAATTTTACCAGATCCAGGCCTGATAGTAAAAATATATACGGAGACCTGATTAAACTCAAATTAACATTAGAGAGCAATGGAAACACTACAATGACGCTCAAGTTCCCTAACCTAATTGTATTAGCGGGAAAAAAATGAAAAGGAAGCATTATATTTTAAACATGGTCAAGTGCTTTGGACTACTGTTCATGATGTCATGTGGAGACATTCATCTTAACCCAGCCCACAGGACAAACCACTTAACAATGCTATTTTTTTTGAAGCTAGGAGATTTTGGGAGGCCCATTAACTCAAGGAGTGTCTGGAAAAAATTTGACCAGATTAGGGATTGGGTGACTATATTTCACCCTAACAAATTAGTTATTACAGAAACTTGGCTACACCATAGGATACTCGATTTGCAAGTGGAATTAAATAACTATCAAATGTTTAGACAAGACAGAAATAAACATGGGGAGGCATATTGGTATATGTAAACTCAAACTTTGTTTCTATTGAAGTGCAGAGTAAATTAATTATAAAGGGATTAGAAACTATAACTGTTGAAATACAAATTCCTTTTAGCAAACCAATGATTTTGGGTGGGATATATAAACTGCTAAAATTGACCCAACCACATTTAATGCTCTTCAGGAATTTCTACAGCCTTATACTGGTTCTCACAAAATCTTGTTATTGGGTGATTTTAATGTTAACTAGGTATCGGCTGAGAACACCATTTGCCTGCTAGATTTACAATCTAATTTAGGCTTGAGTCAACTGAGACAAGATCCAACAAGATTTAATAATCAGGACAGCACAACAACCACTACCTTGGATCTTATTTTTACAAATAACACTAATCTATACTCACTAATGCAGTCTTACCTGACTCCTTTTTGGACCACCAAATAATTTTTGCAGTACACAAAAAAGTAAACATTAAACATGGTGTCAACACTTTGTTTTTAAGAAACTTTAAGAATTCTGACTATATTAAATTTATGATGGATGTAGAATACATTTACTGAACTAGATTAACTTTCATTCCAAGCGCATCAGACATTTGGAGTTATTTTTACCAATAATTTATAAAAGTTTGTGATAAACACATTTTCATAATTAAAAGAACTGTTAAAAAGACAGGTATCAAATGGTATAATTCAGGCCTCCTGCATGCCTGGACATCACTCTGTGCATCTCTCAGCACAAAGGAGCCTGCTGCCACCAGGCCTCTTGAATCAAGCATCAGGCATCTTTGTAGCCCATTGGGCTACCTACCACACCCATGGTTCACCTCCTGCATTCCTGGACACCACTCTGCACCTCTCTCAGTACCAAGGAGCCTGCTGCCACCAGCCCCTTGGAATCAAGCATCAGGCATCCTTGTAGCCCACTGGGCTACCTACCGCACCTGCGGTTCACCTTCTGCATGCCTGGACACCACTTTTCACCTCTCTCAGTGCCAAGGAGCCTGCTGCCACCAGCCCCCCTGGAATCAAGCATCAGGTATCCTTGTAGCCCACTGGGCTACCTACTGCACCTATGGTTCACCTCCTGCATGCCTGGACACCACTCTTCACCTCTCTCAGTACCAAGGAGCCTGCTGCCACCAGCCCCCTAGAATCAAGCATCAGGCATCCTTGTAGACCACTGGGCTACCCACCACATCCATGGTTCACCTTCTGCATGCCTGGACACCACTCTGTGCCTCTCTCAGTACCAAAGAGCCTGCTGCCACCAGCCTCCCGGAATCAAGCATCAGGCATCCTTATAGCCCACTGGGCTACCTACCACACCTGCTGTTTGCCTCATGCATGCCTGGACACCACTCTGTGCCTCTCTCAGTGCCAAACAGCCTTCTGCCACCAGTCCCCTGAAATCAAGCATCAGATGTCCTTGTAGCCCACTGGGCTACCTAACGTACCTGAGGTTTGCCTCCTGCATGCCTGGACACCACTCTGCACCTCTCTCAGTGCCATGGAGCCTGCAGCCACCAGCCTCCTGGAATCAAGCATCAGGCATCCTTGTATCCCACTGGGCTACCTACTGCATTCACAGTTCACCTCCTGCATGTCTGGACACCACTTTGGGCCTCTCTCAGTGCCAAAGAGCCTGCTGCCATCAGCCCTCTGGAATCAAGCATCGGGTATGGCCTATACACTGTCCTGGCCTCCCTGGCTGCTGCTCCTGCTGCCAAATTTTTCACCCACCCCCCCTCCTCCCAGGCCACCCTTAAATACACTTAAGCTCCTCCCTCCCCCCACCACATCCTGCCCCATTGGCTCCCAGTACTAGTGCTCTGAGCTTAAAGCTTTCTGTCTCCCTACCCCCTTTGTTGATCTTTGCTGATCCTGCCCTCCCCCTAAAGGCATCCTCACTAGAAGACACTTTCTCCTTAAAGCCCTGCTCTCTGTTTCCCTGGATGTGGTTTTACAACTCTAGATAGTACTGTTTCATTAGCTATTGTAATAAATCCAAGAGACGGCTTCTTCAGCCCCCCCTTCTCCTCATTGGCTACATCCTCCTTCTGGCAGTGGAGCCAGTTTTGGACCCCAGGAAAGACTCATCCTTCCTGAATACTCCTATAGGACTGGAAATAAGCCCAAAAGTGTCTGTCAACCAGTTAACATCCTCTAAAGGCAGTAATCCTTACACATTTCCAACCTTTCATACTTCCTACAGCCCAACATTCTCTAAACAGACCCCCCTTACCCTCTCTGTTAGGGTAGTATTATCTGCTTTGATCAACTTCTGCTGCCCACCAAACTCCCGCTTCACTGCCCTTGATAGTGTCCAAGGCAAACAGCCAAACAAAGCCTTTCTAAGATTCCTGGTAAGATGTCTCAGGAAATTATTACTACTACTGCTACTCTGTGCAGACAGTGTGGAATTAAACCTGGACCCCCCCCCCACTGCTAACTGCCCCAGGGAACTCCCACAGTTAAAGGGTCTGAGTTTTCTGCATATGAATGTATGCAGCCTTGCCAGCAAACTTGACCAGGTCCTTGCCTGGGTACTACATGCCAAACCTGATGTAGCAATGCTCTCAGAAACCTGGCTGAAAAATACTTCACCTGACAAAACATTTAACATACCGGGATGCAACTTGATCAGGTGTGACAGGTTGACCAGAGGTGGTGGTGTTGCCATATATATTAAAGATAATTCCCTAGCTACCGATATTGTCCGCACATCAGCACCCAAAGAATTAGAATATCTTGCCTTCAAAATTACCCTCTCACCTGGTATAGCTTTATTGGTAGCTGCATGCTATAGACCTCTTGCAGCGGCCTCTGTATACTGCCCCATATTCACTCTCACCTGGATAACGCGAACATGGAATGCATTATCATGGGTGACCTTAACCTTAATTGGAATGATACCAGCGCAAACAAACTTAAGGACTTCTGTGATGAGCACGGGCTCACTCAGATTATCTCTGATGCTACACGACCTAGTAAGAAAAATCCCCAACAGAAGTGCGCTTCTGGACCTTATACTTGTCAACAAGCCGCATAATATCTCTCATGCAGAGGTCTTCCACAATGATCTGACTGATCACTGTGCAGTCGCCTGCTTTAGGTGCTCCCCACACCTCCCCTCCACCTCTACTTTCAAGCTTAAGTGCAACCTAAAATACTTCAGTCTCCTAGCCTGCTCGAAAGATCTTGGGAACATGAAGTGGCAGAATTTCTACCTTACACCCTCTGTGTCTGAAGCATTCTATATCTTCTTGGATCTGCTAGTAAACATTAACAACCAACACATACCCTTAAGGAAAATCAAATCCAGGAAAGGTGCACCTGATTGTTTTAGCCTACTACTTAAGAGGGCCTTATGGCATAGAGGCACCCTTCAGAAAAGGGCTAGGAAGTTGCAGGCAGACTCAGACTGGATCTCCTTCTGGGTAGCCAGAAATGCCTGCACCAAACTGGTAAGGTTGGAAAAACAACAGTTCTTCCAGTCAGCCCTGGAGGCAAACAAAAATTGTTCCACCAATTTTTGGCAGATACTGAGAGAGGTTGAGGGACATTCCCCTGCCACAATGCTACCAGCCAAAACTGTGGCAAATAACACCTCCTACACAGATAGGTCTGAGATCCTCTATCAGCTCAATAACCACTTTACCACTGCAGGCCTTGCATTTGACATGTCACCTGTTAGTAAACTGAGCACCACAAGCACTGCCAGCATATCTACTAGACCAACCATAGCCCTTCCTACTGACCGCCTCCTCTTCAAGTTTCAGCCAGTCTCCTACAAACAGGTGGAGGACCTGCTTCTCTCACTGGACACCAAAAAGAGCACTGGTGCCAATTCCCTTGAACTGTTCTTCTTAAAAGCAGGTTCTTATTATCTGGCAGCTCCAACTGCCCATCTCTTTAACAGCTCATTATCCCAAGGGGACTTGCCACCTAGTTGGAAAACCGTGCACATTCTCTCCCTGTTCAAGTCAGAAGACTCCACTGACTTGAACAACTATAGGCCTATTTTGTTGTTTCCTGTTTTATCCAAGCTACTTCAAAAAATTGTAAACTCTTGATTAATGGAGTACTTAGATCATGAGAAAATCCTCAATCCAGTCCAATCAGGTTTCAGACCTATGCACAGTACTGTGTCTGCTCTTGCCAAAGTGTCAAATGACTGGATAAAGCCCTGGACAGTAAACAACATATCTATGCACACTTCCTTGACCTCAGCAAAGCATGTGATGTGGTTGATCATTCCATACTTCTTGATTCCCTGAGTAGCATTGGTCTAACCTCTGCTGCAGTAAAGTGGTTCCACTGCTACCTCACAAATAGTAAACAGCAAATTAAAGCCCAAGGGGAATTCTCCCCACTAAAATTACTGCCCCGAGGCATTCTGCAAGGTTCCATTTTGGGACCTATCCTCTTTGCCCTTTACATCAACTGCATTGGCTCTAGCCTGGTTGCTGGAAATGTTCATCTCTTCACAGATGACGCAGTCTTCTACATGACCAATCCCTCCTTGGACCTTGCATACAAGAAGCTACTGTAGGATTTTATCATCCTCCAGCACAACCTGCTGAATCTGAAGCTCTTGTTACATGCAAAAAAACAAAAGCTATGATTATCTCTCCATCCCACAATACGGGGATACCTGGGACCCCATAGATTATTACCCTCCTTAATTAACCACTAGAGCTAGTGGATATATTTAAATATCTCTAGAGTCTGGTTGGATAAAAAACTCACCTTCAGTGTCCTTCTAAGTGAGTTAACAAAAAAGCTAAGGCAGCGCCTCAGTATTTTCTACCGCATAAGATGCCTACTCACCCTGGAAGCTAGGAAGTGGCTGGTTCAAATAAACTTTCTTCCCCGATTGACTACTCTGACTTTTTATATAGCCATTGCCCCCAGTAGGCACTCCAAAAACTGGATACACTCTATCATCACGCATTGAGATTTGTTCTTGTTTTACCCTTGCAGACTCATCACTGCTCTTTGTACCAAGCATTTGATTGGCTGTCCCGCTCCACGAGGAGGCAAATAAATGCCCTCATGTGGGTATTCTGGGCTTTGTCCAACAAACTATCACCCTATATCTGTGACCTGTTTGAATGTTCAAAAGGTACCTATGGACTAAGGAACTCCTCCTTTTTCCTCCTCAAGCTACCACGAACAAGGACATGTCTTGGCTCAACTGCCATTAGCTCCTTTTTACCAGTGCTTTGGAATAGCATGCAAAAATTACTTAAAATCTCCCTGCTACCCAGCCATTTTATATTTAGGGGGCATCTACAGAGGCCTGAAAACAGCATGTGATTGTTTTGGGTAAAGCCTTACCCTGTTCAACTGAGTCCCTTAACCTCTGTAATCCTGTGCCACCTATTTCCCATGTCAGCCAGCATCCCTTCAGGGCAACCACCTCCCCCCTCCTACCTCCCCACCTCATCAATCAGCTTTGCAGGGGGCCTCATTCTATAAGGCTGCCCTATTTTCCCCTCTACTATGTGTCTGATACCCTTTCTTCTCACTGCCCTTCTCTATGTTCCTCCTTCCTCTCCTTACCTGTACTCTATAAGCTACAACCTGTATGCGCTGCACTTTAAACGGCTATATTTGCACTTAATTTACATGTGTGATTCATCCAAGTACTGACTTTGTATATTGTAACTGCATGTACCGATGTCTACTTTTGTATGAAGTGTTGTCTACTGTAAGCAAAAGTGTCCTCTGTGTCCAGGACCATCTTGAAAATGAGCTTGCTCAATGATGTAATTGCCTGGTTAAATAAAGTTTAATTGATTGATTGAAATAAAACAAAAGAGAGACAGACTTTGACACATGCCTAAATGGACATCTGATGAAAATAATTGGCTAGCCTATAGAAAGGCACTTAATAAATATACTCAAGAAATTAGGGAGCCTAAACAAGCATATTAAAAAATAAACTTGATAGTGATAGTAAAGATAAGTCCAGAGCTTTTTGGAACATTATTTCAGATCTGATGGGGGGCATAACACTAAGTATGCTGGAAACTTCCACATTAATGGCCAACAGACTCCACGAAGCCCCAAGGTAGCTGAGGAGTTTAATGGGGAGGATGTTTGGAGGCATAAACCTAAATCACAGATGAAGCCATTACAACCTGAGATACACTCTGACAACACTTCCAAGAACCCTCAGCTGGACTTACAGTTCAAATTTTCTGATAGCTCAGTAGAGGAAGTGAGAAAGGAGTTGTCAAAATTAAACATATAAATCAGTTGGAGCTAACGGAATACCCTCAAAATTACTTAGATATCCTGCACCTTGTATTGTTTACCATTTGACCCTTATATTTAATCTTTCTCTTTCCACAGCTGAATTTCCAACACAATGGAAAATAAAGTGACACAGATTCATAAATCTGGTTCAAAACTTGATATTGACAACTACCGGCTAATCTCACTTTCACCACAAATTTTCAAAATTTTTGAATGAGTGGTATCCCATCAACTCATAAATGTTTTAGAATCCAAAAATAAATTGAATGGTAATCAGTTTGGGATCTGAGCCTGCCACAGTACCCAAACCACCATAATCATAGTGATGATATTCAGGATAGCTTGAATGGAGAACTGATGACTGGTACTTTTTTTATAGACCTATCAAAAGCTTTTGATACTCTCAGTCACCAAGTCTTTCTATCCAGGCTTATGGAGCTGGGTCTTTCCTCTCTAGCAGTACAGTGGTTTAGGTCATACTTGCAGGATCGGAGACAGTTTGTGTCCTTGGGTGGCCTATAGCTCTACCTTGGCAGAAGTGAGATCTGAAGTACCTCATGGGTCTATTTTGGGGCCCCTGCTCTTTAATATCTATGTAAATGGACTCCATTTCCATGACATGGGCATAGAATTCCACCTATACACTGATGACATGGCATTTTACTGTATACCAAGGGAAGCTCTGCAATCTATGTACAGGCTAGACATCAGGCTGCATTTTTGACCATATTCCAGATTTTTTTAAAGTTCATCTGATGAAACTTAATGTAAAGAAAACTCAGACAATTTAATTTAGTAGGCTTAATAAACTTTCCTCTAATCTAGACCTGCATATCACAATAAATTATGGGGATGTCATAATGCAATATTTCCAGCTGAAAAACTGCTTTTCATTTCTTTTATTTCACACCAAAAAGGTCTGGGCAACAGTTTAGTGGCCACGACCACTCCCTCAGGCCTCAATATATAGTGTTGTTCTATAAATATAAAATATACAAAAAAATCATAAATATAAAGTATTCTAAAACATTTTCTTTTTTAGCAAACTCATGACTTCATCTCCACCGTTTGAATTTGACAGTTACTGCACCCTATTTCATAATCCTTTCTTTTTACTGTCTTAAACAAATTTTTGCTTTCTTAATCAGATTTATACTTTCTTAATATGAGTTCCATAACAGCGTGTTTGTGTATACTCCTACAAACCTCGTTGTTTAAACCTCCTTCAATATTTTCACAGCATCCCTCAATCTCTAGTTTTTTTCCAATTCTAGAGCAAAACAAGAGAGGAAAAAGTTGCTTAATTTTCCTTGTTCTTATCACACCTTATTTGTTTTTCCATTCATAAATCAGCCTGCCATTCTTTTACTTTAAATTGTTCACAGTCCACTTCCATGTGGTTCCTCTCTTATGGTGCCTTTAAAGTCACCTCCCCTGCTTTCCTTTTTGGCCGAAATAACATTAAATCATTCTGTAAATCTTTCTTCTCACCCTGTGTTTATTTCTTAATGCTCGCTTTCTTTTTCATTCAGTTTACCCCAAATCTTGCTTATCTGCACTTTCTTGTAGTGCCCTCACTCTGATATTCACAACTTTTTTTCCTGACCTAGTGTCTCTACAATTTAAATATAAAGAAAATAACTCTTATTCAAGAACTCCTTCTCTCACTTATTATTTATCTTTCAATTCACACTTTAATTTACTCTTTCAATCAAACATCTTACAAATTTTGCTTACCTGTGCTTGTTTCATGGTGCCCTTGCTCTAGCATTTGTGGGTAAGCTATTCTCTTGGCATTTCTACAAATTTAAATACAGAAAAAGGTGCTCTAATTACAAAACATCTGCCCTCTTACTACTTCTCATAGTTTAGTACATACTAAAACTTCTTCATTAAGTTTTTTTAAGAAGCTTACCAACAACACTCTGAGGGTCTGGCCAACTTCCTGGTTACAGGAGAGGCTGAGCCCTCGCACATGCTCAGTTTAAGTAGCCTTCCATTGGTGGGGGGAAGGAGACATCATTTTATGATATCACACCCCTTTTCCCTGACAAGAGGTGTTGCCTTTTGTCTCTATTGTTGTATGAGACATCCTAGTAGCTCCAATGGCTCAACAGTTAAGGGGGATAGTTGGAAGTTTAGCCCTGCAGTCTAGGTTGGCGGTCCCCTCCAACCTTCAGCTGAATGCTGTAAAATGTTTTCTTTTTTTTCATTTATTTTATTTATGTTAACCTTTCCTTCTTTCTTTAGGAACTTTTTTCTTTCCTAATTCTTTTTTTGAAACATACTTATTCAGATTATACAGTATCACATAGAGGAATGTGAAGCAAAGGATCTGCCTGGGGAAAAAAGGGAGGTATCAACAATCAAAGTCCACATCTGTTTGTTTTATAAAAATATTCTTGTGAAAATATGCTTCTTGCTTTGCTGTTATGTAATTTCTTGTGTGTGTGTGTGGGGGGGTCAACAATTAAAGTTCACATCTTGTTTTCTAAAAATGCCCTTGTGAAAATATGCTTCTTGCTTTGCTGGTGTTATGCAATTTCCTGATTTCTTTCTCATGTAATCCATTTCCTTTCTTGACTTGTAGTATTCTTCCACAATCCTTCATCAATAAAGGTTCCAATCACATGTCTCATTCATACTGATCCTTTGGTTCATGCAGTCCATTTTGAAAATCCAGAAGACTTCTCTTTTTGACAGGAAATCATCCCAACTAGTGCTGCCCTCACTGGTTTTTCCATCTTTTCTAATCCTCAAAATCTCAGTGATGTTGTAGAGTATCCTATTTCATTAAAATGTTTCACTACTGAAGAGTTTTGGTCTCTCATCCTGATGTCACTTTTGTGTTCACTTATATGGGTTCATAGCTCCCTTTTTGTTTTCTCTACATATAATCTGTCACATGGACATTGTAAAATGTACACTATGTGATGTGTCTTACATGTGATATGTTGTCTTATTTCATAATTTTTGTTTGTGTGCGGATGATCAAAATATTGCTTCTTATTAGTGTTCCCACATTGAAAACACTGTCCACATGGGTAACTCCCATTCATTAGGGGACCCAATAAAAGTTGTTTCTCCTGTCTTTTAGGGAATAATGTGCAGTGTGAACTAACTTGTCCCTTATTGTCTTGTTCTTTTTTAATGTCACTAATGGTTGCTCTCTAAACCTTCTATTCTGATTTTCCCCGTTTGTAATATGTGCCAATTATCCATTAATATTCTTTTGATGTTTCCAGTCAGATGTCTATAGGTTGTAGAAAATATTATTCTCTTCTCTGTAGTTACTTCCTTTAAGGAGTTCCTCCCTGGTGTCTCCGCTACCTCTACAATAGCTGCTTCAATATTATGTCTCTCATAGCCTCTCTTTAGAAACCTATCTGTCATTCTGTCTGCTTCTTTATAAAATTCCTGTTCTTAGCTATTATTCCTTTTTGGTCTTATAATTTGAGATTTCAGTATGCTTTCTTTCAATTTTGGATCATGGAAACTATTAAAATATAATAATGTATTCCTATATGTCTCTTTTTTTTGTATGTAAAGTTTTTATTATTTTCCTTAATATAGCATCATACAAACAATATGAGATGATACAGCACATGATTTGTCACAAACTGTTAGGGGGAAGGGAAAGCAAGGAAGGGGGGGTAGGGGGAACTCAGGGAGAGGAGCAAGGGGTGAGCAGTAAGAACAGCAAGCACATATCAGCAAATATATAAGATGACTATCATATTATTGCAGTAGTGGTAAACCATGTATACAAACTTAATTACCCTGTCACATAATGTGGATGCCATCAATTATTAGTGACCTTGCTTTAGCCCTCATTATGGGGCCCCGATTCCTCAAAAAGGTGGGAGTCACATAAGTATGACAGGTGGTGTCTGACCTGGACTGAGGCTGGAGCTACCTTATAATACACAAAGAAGGTTACTCACACTTCAGGGGTCATATGGAGACATTGGCAAGGGGTCAGAAGTCCAGGTATTCCTTTACCTCTATTGTGGTTCAAGATCTGTAACTTGTCCCAGGAGTCCAACCATGTGATTTCATTCTGTTATCCAGGAACTTCAACCTCTAAAACAGAAAGAGGAGCACACAAAGAATGTATGGGCCAGTATGCTTTGAGAGCCTAGTGAGCCTAGTCACATATTCGGGTAGGTATCTTCAACACAACAGCAGAGTGAGTTAAAATGTGTTCCTAATATATGACCTAGGAATTATGGAACAAAACTTTCCTGGGCAGGGCATTCTGGGTGTCTCTGAGACTGTTTCATGACACCTTGGGTCAATACTTTCCGAGACCATATGCGTGTTCAACAACTGCAGGCCAAACTTATTCCTGAGCATACCTGAGGAAGACATAGCTGGGTCCAGCCGATCGAGTGAGTACTCAGCCCACCCCTTCTGGTGGGTTTGCATATCTCAGGTAAGGAGCCCAGCACATCTGGAATTTAATCATCTGGTTGGAGCATAGGAGAGACAGCCTGTCAAGTTTTGCCAGGCGGACAATGAGGTCTCAACCTCGTGGAGAGTGGGGGTGATAGCCATATGCCATTTACACACCAGGGCACTCTTGGTTTGGAGGGCCAGCAGGGCTAGCCATCTGCATTCCTGCTGGGTCAGTTGTGGGAGATCTGTACGGATCTCTAGGAGAAAAAGCAGTGGCCCCTAGGGAATGTGTTTGTGCAGGACTTGTGCTGCCAGGGTACAGATCCTCCTCCAGAGCTTTTGTATCTTAGGACAGGATCAAAGTATGTGAGCTAGGTCTGCTCCTCTGGCCTGACAGTGCCAGCAATGATCAGAATCAAGAAGCTTGGTTTTGTAAAGGACCGCCTGGGTTTTGTACCAGGAATGGGAAATTTTGCTCTGAATCAGTCGTGACCGTGCATTCAGGTACCATTTATGAGTGTCTTTCCAGGCTCAACTCTGTGAGTTGTTGGGAATGGTACATTGAACCATCTTTTCCCATTTCAGCTTAGACTCACCTGACTGGGAGGGTAGGGTGTCCCTGAACAGGGCATAAATTCTACCAGCTAGGCCCTTTGGTTGTTTTATCCAGGCTTGTAGGACAGGGGTGTTGGTGATCTGTTTGTGGCTACTCAGGAGGGGTTTGAGCACTGCTTGGATCTGGAGATACCTCCAGAAGTCCCTACTGGGGAGATCCCATTTCTCCTGAAGAGTCTGAAAGGTAGCAACCCTGTCTGGCCCTGGATCACAAACGTCCTCCAGTGTTTGAATGCCCTTCTCATACCACACCTTCCAAAACACTCTCTTCTGGTCAATACTGCCAGAGGGGGTATCAGGAAGTGGATCCAGAGATAGTCTAGCATGCTCAGAGTGAAGGTTTTTCTAGACGTCTCTACTGTAGATGAGGGTATGGTCTTAGGAGAGAGTGAGGCATGTGAGGAGCTAGGTTCTCCTGGGGGGTAGAGGAGGGAAGAGGGGCAGACAATTTTGGTCAGGGCCTGTTCAACACTGACTCACTGTGGCCTATGTGAGAATTTGGACCTGAACCAATGGATGGCTTGGGCCACCTGGGAAAGTCCATTTATACCCCTCCAGCCATGGGCCGTTCCATCCACCCTGTGTCCAGTGCGCTCGTAGTTTAGATTGGTTAAAGCGGGGCTTGGAGCCTTTCCAGAGAAAGTCTCCTACCAGTTTGTCTATGGGTTTGAACCGTTGCTTGGGGAAGGAGATGGGTATGTGGGCCAGCAAGTACAGGAACCTAGGAGTAGATACCAACTTTATGGCCTCTATCTTACCTGTGAGAGTTAGATTTAACAGCTTCCACCTGTTGAATTCGGTCTTAGTAGCAGTCAGCAGGGGGTGTATGTTGGCAGTCCACAAATTCTCCAGTCTGGGGGTAATTTTGAAGCCCAAGTAAGTAATTCTTGAAGGAGCCCATAGAAGACTGTGGGTCTGAGCTATGTGCTTGGAGCAGTGGTCATTAAGGGGAAGCAGTTCAGTTTTGGTTTGGTTAAACTTCAAGCTGGAGTAATTTGCAAATGCTTCAAGCACTCAATATATGCGGGACTGAGAATTGGGCATCTGCCAAGGGGAAGAGTAAGTCATCGGCATACATAAGAGTGGGGTAGTCTATAGATCCTACCTTGATCCCTTGAATGTCAGGGTGCTGACTTATGGCAACTGCCAGGGCAAAAAGTAGAGGAGATGGGGGCAACCTTGCTGGTGCCATGTTCAAGTGGGAAATATGGGGAAACTACGGCACTGGTGGCAACTCGTGCCATCAGGTTGTGGCAGATAGCCTGTACTCTAGCTTTAAACCCTTCACCCACCCCTAGGTGGGATAGAACCAGGTAGAGGTAGTTCCATTCAAGAGAGTCAAAGGCTTTCTCAAAATCTACTGCCATAGATGCAGCAGGAGTATCCAGCTGCTGGTCAGAATGCATAAGATTGATTAGTGTTCGGAGTTGGTTCGAACTTTGACGTCCGGGAACAAATCCCACCTGGGAGGGGTGAATAAGGTGGGTTAGCATGGGACTCAACCTAGAGGCAAGGGTCTTGGCATATCTCTTACTATTAAGATTAATAAGTGAGATTGGGTGGTAATTCCACAGATAGGTGGGGTTCTTCCCTTTCTTTGGGATGACCACTGTGGTAGCCTCTCTAAGAGGGGGGAGGGATCTTAGAGCAGCAATTTCCTGAAATAGCTCTGTGAGGAGCGTGGTGATTACTGGAGCTAGGGCCGGGTAGAAGTCTGCAGTGTAACCGTCACTCCCCAAGGATTTGCCCAAGCAGAGGCCCTTGATAGCAATCTCCACCTCTTCCCTGTTGAGGGGGGCATCTAGAGCAAGGGACTGTTGTGGGGAAAGCTTAGGGAGGTTCAGACTTTGGAGAAAAAGCTAAGTGCCTAAAGCAGGGGCATGGTGTGTGGAGACATATAAGTTCTCATAAAAGACTGCCATTATTTGATTTATGCCTTGTGGGCTGGTGTAGATATTTCCACTGGGATTCTTGAGACCTGGGATGAGCCTACTAGCCTGTTGTCATTTAAGCTGGTAGACAAGCACCTTCCCTCCTTAGCTCCCCTTCCCAAAAGGTGTGGCGCAGCTGAAGAATAGCCACCTCCACCTTCCTGTTAAGGAGCTGGTTGATTTTGAGGTGTAAGCCGAGAATTGACCTACTGGGCAGGGGGGGAGTGCCTTAAAAGTAGCCTCTGCAGAGGCCAGTTGCTGCTCCAGATACAGAAGATGCTGCTGTCACTCTTGGCACTTGGCTGCAGCATATCCCATGATGCTACTCCCTTGGTGGCCTTAAAGACTTCCCAAGTGTTTCCTGCTGAAGTGTCAGAAGGTGGGTTATGGGCCAGGAAGAGCGATGCCTCATTCTGCGCCCACAGAATAAAGTCCAGGCCTCACATAAGGAGGGGATCAAGCCTCCAGCGGTGGACAGGAGGGGGCACTGGGCCCCATTGTAGCAGCAGCAGCTGGACAGGGGCATGGTCTGAGATTATCCGTAGAAGGATGGCAACATTGAGGGCATTGTGTAGGAGAGGCAGGGACACAAGCCAATAGTCCAACCTGCTATAGGAGGCATTAGGTTCGGAATGGAAAGTATAGTCTCTGGTTCTGGGGTGGAAAAGCTGCCAAACATCAGTAAGGGCTTGGTCATTCATCAGTTGTTGGAGGGCCCATGCCTCCCCTCACATGACTCTCCTTACCCTTGTCGCTTCTATCCAAGGTGAGTAAAAGCGTTAGGTTAAAGTCACCCCCCATAATTAGTGGACAGTTGGGGGGCAGGGAGGTATTGATGGAGTCACCCAGATTATGAAAGAACTGAGGATCATCACTGTTAGGGGCATATACAATGCACAGTGCAATGGTGCCTGTTGGAGTACTGTGCATGGCCAGTACCCATCTGCCATCAGCATCCATGGCAGGGTTGATAAGGGTCCATTGAAGAGATTTGTGTACAAGGATAAGCACTCCATGCTTCCTTGTGGGGCCGTTGGAGTGAGCCACCTGTCCTACCCCATCCCTCAGCATCATAACATGATCACTATTAGTTAATTTGGTCTCTTGCAGGAAGGCCACTTTAGTTTTGAGTCATTTAAGGTGTATGAGGACCTTTTTCCTTTTGATGGGTGAGTTGAGTCCCTGCACATTCCACGTGTGGAGAGGCAATTCAACCATATTGGGGGGGGCATTTCTGCCTGATTCTTTCCCTTATGAGCCTTATAAGGAGAAGGTGAATGACAGGGTCCAGGTCAGAATTCCTGACTACAAGCCGCGTCAGGAGACCCTACTCTAACAGACAAGGGGGAGGGGGGGAGACCTTACTAGGCACTTTGGGAACCAACTGTGGAACCAGGGCCAGATAGGTAGTTATGTGCTAGTCAAGGGGGTCTGTACTGATTACCGCTGGATATCGGAGAGAGAATAGGACTTGTAAATCATAGAGGTGATACCACACCTCGGTGTAGGCCTTCCTCTTTGTGGCCAGGTCCCATGAGTAGTCCTGGAAAATCACTATTCAGTGCCCCCTCCATTTCAGGGTTCCGAGTTCCTGGGCTGTCACTTGAATAGCCTCTTTTTTGGGAAAGTTGAGGAAACGGGCTAGAATGGGCCTGGTTCTATCCTCAGCAGCTGGCTTCTGTTGAAGGGATCTGTGGGCACCCTCGATCATGATTTGGGTGGTGGGAGGCAGTCACAAGAGCTCCAGAAGGACCTGCTGAAGCAAATTTACAGCTCTGCCCTCCTCACAACCTTCTGGGAAGCCCAGGAGCCTAAGATTATTACGGCAGCTCCTATTTTTGAGATTATCGATATTGACTTGTAATTGTTTAATTTGGGCCGCCTGCTCATGCATCATGGTGCAGTGCCCTTGCAAGGCCAAGTTGTGCTCTTCCACTATATACTCAGTGTGTCCCACTCTGGCATCCAATTGCTGAATTGTGCCCGTAGCGTTATTAGTGGCCAGTGTTAAGGCATCCATCCGCTGCAGTACTGAGGTAAACATGTCTCTGATGGAAGGCTCTCCACCTTCGTTTGGTGAGTGTGCCATGTGGTCTCAGATCCGTCGGCCCTCATCTAAGGGAATTACCAGCAAATTTGTTCATTATGTGTTCCAGGAGGAAGAAGTCAGAATAAGTAGGTAAGTTCTCCCACAACTTCTTATCTGATGTTCAGCAATTAGGTCTTACTTAGGATGGAGAATAGTTGGGTTTGAAGCTCTGGATTAATGGCATGAAACAATTAAGCCTCCATTTTGCTTGATGGCTAAGCCATGCCCCCGTCTGTCTCCTTTTGATGTAATTTTGTCTCTAATCCCCTCTCCCCTTGTAGATTTTTAAATCTAGAAAATCTATCTCCGTCTGACTTGCTTCCATTGCAAAAAGAAGTTTGAGGTTTCTGCTGTTTAAGTAGGTTTCAAACCTTCCTAATTCTTCTCTGGTCCCTTCCCATTATTAGAAATACATCATCGATGAAACGTTTCCACCTCTTGAAGCGGTTAAGAAATGGATTCGTATCTCGATGAAAAATATGTGTTTTCTTTAAATTCCACATGAATAAGTTCGCATGCGAAGGTGCCATTGTGCTCCACATTGCTGTCCCATGTAACTGTAAGTAAAAATCTTCCTGAAGTAGTTTTTGCTTAACACCAGGTCTGCCAAGCCCCTTAAAAATTCTGCTGGTGGAAAATCTGTTCTAGTATGTAATACCTGATTTAAAGATGCCAGTCCTTCCTCATGTAGGATACTTGCATAAAGATCCTTCACATCTAGGGACACTAACCACAATTCCTCCATATTTAGGTCACTCCCATTTATTTTCCCAATGATTTTTATCACATGACTTGTGCCCTTCACATATGTCTCCATTTTCATTACTTCATCTTTAATGTGGAAATCTACATACCTAAATAAAGGTTTCAAAACCAAATCCGTCAAAGAAACTATGGGTCTACTGGGAGGTTTTTGCAAATTTTTGAGTACTTTTGGTAGGACATAGAAGAGGGCTATGTTGGGTTTTTTGTTAGTTAGCATCTCCATTTCTGTGTCTGTACACCACCCTGAATCTACTGCTTGTTCTAAAAACTCTCTAATGTCTGCTGTTATCTCCTCAGTGGGGTTCATATCCAGTTTTAAATATTTTTCATTGTCTCCTAGCTGTCTCAAACATTCCTCCTTATATTTTTTATAATCCAACAACACTATCCCCCTCCACCCTTATCTGCAGGTTTAATCACAACTGATTTTTCCTCTTCTAAATTTTTTAAGATCTCCCTTTCCTTCCTTGTCATATTATTGTAACTTGGAAATACCGATTCTTTACCTGTCATATCTTTTATCTGTTTATCTGTTACTTTTATGTAGGTTTCTACTACCTCTCTCCCCCTAGGTGATGACAAATGTGATTTTATTCCCAATGCTTTCTGTAGATTTTGTTTTCTCATTGTTTGTTCTTCCACTTTATCTTTAAACCAATCTGCTAACCTTAATTTTCTATAACATTTTTGTAGGTCTATTTCTAACTGAAAAAGATCTATACCTTTGGTTGGTGAGAAGGACAGATCTTTGCACAGAACCTGAACTTCCATATCTGCAATGACTCTATTACAAGCTCCTGTACATAAGGTGCCCAGTAAGACCACTGAGACATCAAATACAGGAGCACATTTGTAACATTAAAGAAGGTTTGTTAAATACACCATTTGGGGCAACATTACAGTGAGAAGCACAACAAAATCTTGATGGTACTGTATTCATGGCATTAAAGCATGTGGAAGGGAGCCCTAGGGGGTGGTGATTATTTGAACAGATTATTACAGAGAGAGAGAGTTTTTTTCATTTTTTTCATTGGATACTTAACAACCCTAAGGGGCTCAATTTAGATTGGGATCTAAAGCCTTTTCTGAAAAGGAGATAATATGTAGTTATGTACTCTGTTGTTAGACTGACAATACCTCTGTTCTAATTGTTGTGGCTTTTCTTTTTCAGCTTGTGTCTTTATGGCTCACCATGAATTTGGACTAGTGAATCTCCCATGCCAAAATCTTAGATTAAATTCATACAAAGGTGATCACTATTCCTGACATTCTGGACTTCCATTGATCATGCCTCTGTTCTTCCATCTTTTTCATGTAGTAAGGAATGTAAGTTTCATTTAAAATATTAATTTATAAATATACCAGCATGCATTAATTTCCACAATGTAGTGAATGAAGTATCAAATTTAAGCATTGATGTTGAATTCTATGCAAGTTATAATACTTATCTTGACTTTTTCCAGAATAAAAAAAAATAAAACTGATTTGATCTGAGAACGTTATTTGCAGAAGATTGCATCTTTAATTAATTTTTTATGTGTGGTGAATGTACTTTTTGTATTGTTAACTGTTTTCGTGTGTTTGAGCACTTTTGCACTTTCATTAGTCCACTTGTTTGCAGCTCCCTAGAACCACTGATTTGAAACTTTAAATTAGGATCAATACTCCTTGATGGTAGAATTGTGCTTTGTTATGGTATAAAAGGAAGCTTTGGTAGTTTCTTAGTCTCACACTACTGTTCTGGATTGGAATAAAATGTATTTCCTGCTGGAATTTACATTTGGTTGTATTCATTGCCTATCCAGAGAATATTTCACTGAGCACCTGTCTTCTTTGAACTACTCCTAGAAAAAAAGAGAGTAACAGTGAAGAACTAATGGACAGCAAAGGGGCCAGCAGCATCCTACCGAAGGTACTCAAGAAACCTCAGGAAAGTAAGATTAATCCTGTTTTTCCCCCAGATGTCAAACAGTTCAGAAATATGGTAATAAGGGCTTTCAGCTGGATTTCTCACAGTTTGCTTCCCCAGTCAGCCCAGGGAGGAGCCTAATGAATTGGCCCCATTGGACTGGGATCTGGACATCAGAGAAGTGGAGGCTCCAAGCCCATCCACATTTGAACTAGTGGCAGAGGACCTGGCCCCACTGGGCCTGGCTCTGAAGAAGCTAGGAGCCTTAAAAGAGTCCACCATGGATAAAAAGCTGGACAAGCATATAGACCTGATGACTGGGTTTGCCACTTTGGTCCATGGCCAACAAAAAAGGGTGGGCAGACCAGGTACCTATGGGTAGAGCAGGTGCCAGTGCAGCAGTGGAGAGTAGCCCCAGTCACTAGGTCACCATGGTGCAACCTGTGATTTCCTTTTAATGAAAAAGGTCCCATAGTGGATCTGGAGCCAGGAATATGTTGATATGTTTTCCTTGCTCAACTGCCCAGATGAGCAGGAGGAAGACAAAAAAGACAATACCAAGGACACTGGAAGGAAGAAGTCAAAGATGGCACATACTTTTGATAATTGGTTAGTGGGTTCATAGTTTTCACCAGCAGCATAATCCAAATGACACTAGAAAAATGTTTAAATCTATTTAATTACTTGAATAAAATCATGTTGGTGCATATGTGCAAAGGGGAGTGGCATGGTTAGAATATGATGAAGAATTCAGGTGGTGGATGCAGAAGAAAATGTCACTATTGGGATGTATTGGGCATGCCACTCCTGGTGGAAGTGGAAGTGGAAGTGATGCACGGGGGGGTGATGGTGTCCCAACAGATAGTGGGTTGCCTCTTACAAAACCCCAGCCACAGTGATATGACTCCACTGGGCAGCATTCCCAGGTCTGCTTCACCTATAACCAGGGGAGTTGTATCAAGAACAATTACAGGTTTTCAGATGAATGTATCACTTGTGGGCAGCATTACCCCCTCATCCAGTGCACCTTCCTGAAGCCCCTGAAAGGAGGCAACTGGATCTTCTACAAAAAAATTCAAGCAAATCTCAGGGAGGCAAGCCTGCCCACTCCAGTAAGTGGGGATAGGCTTTGGCCCTGGCTTGACTAGTACCCAGACCATGAGACCTCCCACCTGTTAGTGAAGAGTTATTCAGTAGGCTTCAGAATTCCATACATAGATTCCTATCGGGGTACAAACAGCAGAGAATATAAAGTCTGTGAGATATGATCCACAAGTGGTCTGGGATAAACTGGAAAAGGAAATACAGCTTGGGAGAGTGAGTGACCCACAGTTGGCTCTTTTCCACAGAATTTCATGGTGTCCCCAACTGGCTTGGTTCCAAAAAGACCCTGGGGGTATTCTCAGTTAATGACCGCATTGATCCCTGCTTCATGGTGGTTCAGTAAGACTTGTTCAACAGATTAGTTGACGTGTTTCATGCAACAGAACCTCATACCCAGATGGGAAATGAAGACAGAGTTAGTCTTCCACCTACTACCAGTACATCTAGAAGATCAGGACCTGCTGGGGATGGGATTCAAGGGGAAGTACTACATGGACAACTGCATGCCCAAGGATTGCTCAGTAGCTTGTGCAGTGTTTGAAGGCTTCAGTACTTTTTTGCAGTGGGTGACTGGTCAGCCTCAGGGAACCAGAGCATCATCCACTACCTTGATGACTTTTTGTTTTTGGGTCTGGTGCACTCTCAGGTCTGTGGCCAGATGCTGATCCCTTTTGTAGAATTGTGTGCTGTTAATGGTGTGCTCCTGGATCCCAGGAAAGTCGAGGCACTAAGTTAGGTCAAGATGTTCCTGGGCATAGAGATCAATACAGTGGAACAGGTGTGTCACTTACCTCACAACAAGATAGATGTATTAAGGTCTCTCGGGAGCAAGGCCATAGTTGTACAAAGATAACCCTGGGATTACAACAGATAGTGGGACACATCAATTTTGTCTGTTGGGTCACTTCCATGAGGAGGACCTTCATGCATTGGATACTAAGCTGAAGTCAGGGGAATAGAAACCTCATCACTTGATTTGTGTGATGGAAGGGTTCCAGGAGGAAATGCAGGTATGGCAGGCATCTACTGCTCATTTTGATGGTGTCTCTACATGGTGAGAGATCATGGACAAGAAGACTTTGGAGTTGTACATAGATGCGGTTGGAGGGCTGTGGTTTGGGGCATACTTACAAGGCAAGTAGTGTGAACAGCTGGCCCTTTTCAGTGATCATCTGTGCTGCTGCATAATAGTAGCCAAGCAGTAAGGCATAACACCAGGGGTTGTTGGGCAGCATTTGGTGGACTTGTCTCTTGATTTTCCAAAGTTTTGGGGTTTATGGACACCGCCCATGCTTTCAAGGTCAGGAAGGTCCTTGAGTGATAGAGTAAGAACCATACCAGGCAGCTGGACACCTGATGCCTAATCACACTGGGAATTCTGGAGTGAGTGTGAGCTGCTTTGCCAGTGGTTTGATGGAATGCTTATGGGGCCTGCTTATTCAAAACCACATTTGCATTGGCATTCTGTGGTGCATCCTGGGTCTTGGGATTAGTGCAGACTGCCCTAAATGGGGCTGCTGTGAGCCTGACAGATGCAAACATCATACTGACCACAGAAGCAGGGTTCATACAGCTGCAACAAAGCAAAACCATGAAGCAGGGTATTCAGTGTTGGTGCCCATTTAAGTCCCCAGTCTGGTCAGCTTGGAACATCCAATCTTTCATGGCCAAATACATGGAGTTCCACCCAGTTGAGGGTGAGGCTTTCCTGTGGCATATGGAATGCAATCCCATGACAACTTATCAGTTTAGGCACATACTGTACTGGAATTGGCAGTCTGCCAGGCTATCCTGAACACCAAGAGTACAATGTCCATTCCTTCAGGATCAGGACAGCAATGACTGGTGAGGCAAGCATTGTCAGATAATGAGATCCAGGCCATGGGGTGGCAGACATTCCATGTGTTAGTACACTATGTCTGTTTGCATTTGCTTTAACAGTCTTGTCTTGCTCTATTCCAGGTTCCCTTGATGGCTCTCAGTGTATATGGATCTTTGGCCGTTCCTCCATTTACTGGGTGGTGAAGAGAGTGGCCCTCTGGCCTAGGGGGAGAACCTGTCAATTCCATGACAGAAAGCACAGAGTTACTGGATTGACTGGAGAGGCATGCACTGGGAGGAATTTCTTCCCAGGTTGGCAGCAGAGACCTGAACAGGGTGGGTACCAGATATCCTCATGACCCACCCAGGTGGGAATGACCTAGTGTTCTGGAAATCAATTGATCTGCTCTTAACAGTGAAGGAGGATCTGCTGTCCAGAAAGAAATAGTGGCCTAAGACCTTGATCATTTGGTCTCATCTAATTCAATGGATGCACTGACAGAATGCAGTGGACTCTAAAGCTATTGACTTGGCATGCATTCACATCAACAGTGAAATACAATCATTCATGGAGTCTATTGAGGAAACTGTGGTTTGGTACAAGAATATTAATGCCTCCTGCCATGGACTTTATGGAAAGGATGGTGTGCACCTTGTGGGATAAAGGATAGGATTTGTTGTTGAACTCCTTTTATTGGGTCTTGCTAGAACAACTGGAGTGAGCTGCCTTAGGGGTCAGACTACATTCATCCTGTGGCAGCTTGGGAGTATCACAGACTGATGGTATGGGGAAAAAGGGGAATGGATCACATTCTCCAGAAGGGCATATTGCTTCTGGTTTGCATGAGGCCTGGGGGACTGCAAGACATGTACTTTCATTGGCAAGGTTGCAGTTCATCCTAATCAGGCTTACCTGCAAGTGTAGTGGCACTGGACAGGGATGGTTGCTTGCCACTTGACCATGTCATCTCCCTGCTTTTGGGGTTGGGTACTGACCCTGGAGGTACATCTATTCCTCAGCCCTTACAAGGGTTCTCCCTTCACTGGAATGGAGGTGCTGGAGCCAGTGGTGTCTGCTGAGATCTTCCAGTTGTGCATGCCACTCGAATACTGTAATATCTTTACATAAATGTACGGCTGTGATCATTTCTCCAAGACCTTAGGTGTATGAGTTTATTCAGGAGAGGGGCATTAGGACTACTGAGACAATAAAAAATCTGCCAAAGTATTGCAGCAGACATCCCTTTGTTTGTGTCCCTTCCCATGGAGCCTGTAGTCAGGCAGGTAGGGTTCCACCCCCGGATGGGGGACACACCATGGCACCACCCCAGAGGAGGAACCACAGGGGTCACATACAGGGTGCTGGCCATCTGGAGGAGGTAGAAAGAGAGAATTAAAATCATCTGAAACCAGCAGCTCACCTTCTCTTCTGCCTCCCTCTTCAGATCACCTACACAACCCACCCTTGTAAAATCTGGATAATGTCAGCCAGCAGATTAGGCAGGAAAACCATTGATCCAATACAGGTGACCACACTAGGGATGGGAGAGTAAGTTTCCCCAGTTTTCCCCTCAGGAGAATTTTTCTGGGCTTTCACACCCTCCAAGGGGATAAAAGAGTTAGGATGGTATAGAAGTCAACTGTCACATTCATGTAGAATGGCAGCTTGGGAGTATCACAGACCTTAACACTGAAAAAGTAAATAAAATAAACAATGGGGCCACAAAGGTGCTGCAGTCAAAGGACTGGCCGGAAAGGAGCAAGAAATAGCTGCACAAACACCAGGCAAGTACTATGTTGCTAATTCACTAACAAAATTACCAAAAGCACACACACAGCCAGGCTAACACCCAGCTCTGTATACGCTTTTGGTAATTTTGGTAATAAAACAGCAACATAGTACCTGTTTAGTGTGAGTGCAGCTATTTTTTTATCCTTTTTGGAGCATTATAAATGGATGGCACAGGGAAAAGGGGCGGGTGAGTCAAATTCTCCTTAAGGGCTTGTCACCTACAGTTGGACTGAGGCCTGGTGGACTGCAAGACCTGGACTCCTGTTGGGGGGGGGGGATGTTGCAGTCCAACCTCATTAAGCTTGCCTGCAAGTAATGTGGTGCCAGATGGGGGTGGTCACTTGCTACTCATCCACATGACCTCCCCACTCTCAGGGCTGTGTATCTATACAGGGAGTACATCTATTCCTAAGCATGCACAAGGGTTGGCCCTTCACTGAAAAGGGGAAGGGGTGCTGGAGCCAGGGATGTCTGCAGAGATCTGTCATCTGTGCATGTCACTCCAAATCTATTATATCTTTAAGTAACCATATGGCTGCAGTCATTTCTCTAAGACTTTCAGGTTGTGTGTTTATTCAGTGGAAGGGGTATGGGAACTACTAAGACAACACCATGGTAGAAGCTGTCAGTTGGCTAATCAGCTTTCAAGATTATATCTTGCCATTGCATAATCTTTTTATGATTCTTACTAAGTAGATACTAAATGGAGTATTATCAGTTTTGTGCTGGATAGTCAGATTATCAGGTAGAGCAGATAATGAACTATCCACATATCCATTATATAAGGAAACCATCAGAGGGCTAGTTCCCAACACAAGGAGGCCTGACTTGAAGCTCTTGCCCTTCTTAGATAATATGAGTGAGCCAATGATAAAGTGAGGTACAGACTGTACATGAGTATGCATGAATTACTAATAATCCAGCATATAGTATCTGAGGTCTTCTGTCTTGCAATTATCTTAACTGGCATAAGACCTTTAGTGCACCATATAATTTTGGAAGGCAAGAGTAATTTACTCTCCATTTTTTAACTTTGGAGAGTAAAACAACATTTTGGTGAATAAAAGTACTTCAAATCTTGAAGACAAATTGGGCTCGATTCACATACATTTTAGACTGGTGCAAGTCCCAGGTGCACTGAACATGTGACACATGGGGCTTGCAGCAGCCTGTGTCCACCAATCAGGATTCTCAGTCTCGGAGTCCACCATGCACCACATGCTGCGAGTTAGACCAGCTTTTTCTGGTCTAACTTTGCAGACCTTTTAATGGGGCTTGCGCCATATATTTGGTTCAAGCCACCATAAAACAGGTAAAATGTCACAAAGGTGTGCAACCTTTGAGAACTGGGCGCATGGTGCACCACTGTGGTTGGCACAGCAGCAGGGTTCAATGCAGGGCTCTGACAGCCTTGCATCAACCTCTGAGAATGGGGCCTATAGGCTCCATTTGAGGCAATACTAGCATTTTGAGGTGTGAGATGAGTATTTGTAGTCATTAAAATGTTTGAAGAGTAAAATAGGTTGGTACTCATCTTATCTGGAGGACAGCCCCTGCATTCTTATTTAATATTGCCAGGCAATATCAAATACCGCAAAGTAGCACAGTGGTTGTGTTAGAGGTTTTCTAACTGATAGACTAGGATTTTCCTTTGAGGAACTTTTTAGTTGATAACCAAGCCAGCTCATCTGATAAAGGGCTGGCCTTTGAAAAAAGGGTCTGTGGTTCAAATCTGGATTGGGTAAGTAGTCAAGCACATACATCTAAGCATTGAAAAACCTAATGGAAGATACAGTGGAGCACAAGCTTACTGAAAGGAGAAACATTCAAGAGAAATACTGTGTCAGGCTTGGATGGCACCAAATAGCTATAACTGGTCTTTGATCTTGGGAAGCTCAAAACTATCATTTTGCAAAACATGAAGAAAAGCTTTTTCCAGTGCAGAAAATGTTGAAAATCTAAAGAAAAAAATATTAAGAGAAAAGAGCCTGCTTTATCCCCAGTGAGTAACATTTCACAACCAATCTGTTAAACTACAAAGCCTCTGACATGGGAATATTTGGGAGTGTTAATGCACACTCTGCACTCAATTCACTCTTCTTATAGTTAAAACGTTACAAAAATAATATAAAGGTAAAATGTAGCCAATTAAGATCTTTTAAAATGTTACAATGTTATAATAGAAAAGGTAGCAATAAGGAAAAGCTGTTTGATTACTGTATTGAAAATAACCTGTTAAATAAGGTTACTGAAGGCATTTTCACATATTATTTATATTATCATAGTTAAGACACAAGTTTGGTGCAATTCCTTGCCATGAAGAATCAGTAGAACAGGCAAAGGCAGAAGTAAAAAGCATCTGGCCAGTGTGGAAACAAAGCACGAATACAAGGTACATATTTTCTATTACTGTATATTATTTTTTTAAAGTTTTAACTATAAGAAGAGCGAATAGAGTACTGAGTGTGTGCTAAAAGTAGCATGAGAAAGAAGCATAGTGATAATGAAGTATAATAGAAAAATGTTAACAGAAGAATAATGAAAAGAAATGGAATCCATAAATGCAAGATTTATAAACAATATTTATCTGTTACTCTTACAGAATATATGAAAAGCCCTTTGAAAAAGCACAAGAGTGCGAAACGTCAGGGCAATTAACAAAAATAAATAAAGAACTTCGAGAAATTTTACAACTGCCCGAGTGAAGTATTTTTGCCCCCTCCCATGTTTGAACATTAACACTGACTTAGCCTTATAAGGGGAACCATTCAACAAACTGTCTTAACAGTACCCCATTACCCATGGAGTGAAGCATTATGGCTACACACATCTCGTCAATATTTGGGAGTGCACTGGCTTTGCCAGCACTCCTTATGCTCAACTTGACGTCTGCTGCACGGAATCTGAACACAGTGTATAATCCAACAGCAGTGTAACACTTGAAATACTGTACAAGGATTGCTGAGACCCCAAACGGTCTTTATGAGTTATGTCTAATTCCAGCAAAAACACTGATTGTTAATTCAGTGTATCAGCCATTTGGATTGTGACTTACAAACTGTTGTACCCCCACCCATCCCATCTTCAAGATCTCCCTCTGGTTGCACCTGAAGTCTGCCTCAGTCTGTAACTGTTCCAAGGCTGCTTGATATCCCCCACCCCTGCTTGGACCCTGACATGCACCCTCCACTTGCCTGGTCCCCTATCTCTTCTGAGCTCTAGTAAGGGGAATTACTGTATTTAACCTACATACTCTTCACCTCAGCACTTACCATCCTCAAAATGGGACAAAGACGGACAAATTATACTTGTATTGTTTTCACAAAATGTAACTATTGTTTGCTTGTTCTTACCTTTGATGTATATGCTAACCTTTTCATCATTGTACCTGTTTATTTGCATCACCCTGCTCATTGCTTATATTTCGAATTGTTATAATTCCTTTGCACTATTCTGTAAACTATGCTCTTGTAATCTCCAAGGTCGTACCTGAAAATAGGCATTCCTTGTCTAGTGTAAACCTGGTAAACAAAAGCTAATAAATAAATAAACTAAATATCAGAGAAATAAATGGTGATAGTCAAGGCAATAGAAAGAAATAGCAACCATAGCCTTTTTGTTACACGATTGCACCGCTATGAGAAGGAGCTTGAAAGTGCAGAGAACCAACTAAGATACTGTACAAACATTAAAAAGGGGTTCCAGCTTGATTCTAAATTAATCCAATAACTTCAAAAGGGTGCTTTGTTTCCAGGCACAGCAGATATTGTGAGCAATTTGGTACATGTGCTGAACACAAAAAACCCATGCTTAACAGCCAATTAAAAAAAGCTTCTTGCACAATTTAATGTTCATGTATCTTCAGTATTTACTGCCATAAACTAAGACATTGTATGTACTGTATGCAGCCATTATTTCAGCACTCTGAAATAGTTAGACTCCCTAAGACTCCTGCAACCAGCTGTCTGCTCAAATCTTCTCAAGTGAGGTAGGTATGGTCCTGACATACGCACATGCAGCTGACATTTCAGTGTCATGTACTGATACAGTATCTTCTCTAGAGCTCTGAAGAAAACATCAGTGAGAGACACTAAAAAATCAGTTCCTTGCATGAGTCCATCCTTTCAGACTGTGCCTAACTCATCCAAGCACTCAACTTATTGTGGTAGTGTGACATGGTAGCGGACCAGGCAGCTTCTCAAAGAGAACACTCCAGACATTAGTTTAATGAAATTGTATTTACTTTCATTAAAATAAAAAAGAAACACACAGCTTGTATTCAGCTTAATAGAAACTTTCTGCAGTCCAGTCTCTTGCTAGCTTCACGTGCATCTCACTGAAACAGTAACCAGCATCTCACTGAAACAGAAACCTGAAATCATCCAAGCAGACCACTAAAGCAGTAGATAAGGCTAGGGGGATGTTGGGGTGTGTTAGCAGGGGTATCACAAGTTGTAAGAGGGAGGTAATAATTCCTCTTTACAAAACACTGGTTAGGCCCAATCTGGAGTACTGTGTGCTGTGTTACAAGCTTGTGAAGCAGTTTACGTGTGAAAGGGATGTGATGGACATACACTCTGTCACAAGCAGTCTCAGAGACCTTAATGCTTCAAAGTGCTGAACTGCAGTTTATGTAGCATATTAGAATATCCTGGTGTATTGCACTGATTATTGATTACATTATCCTACATTAGTGAAGAGTTAAACTGACTGTAGAGGAGGCTGAGGCTAGGGATACTACTGAGAAGCGTTGGGAAGTGGAGAATCTGGCTAGGTCTCCCCCTTGATCTGGAGTTAGAAGTATTTGGGAGGAAGCAGCAAGGCATACGTTCATAGAAGGGTAAAGAATTATGCTAGGGAATGGTCTCACTAATCCTGCAAAAAACGGGAAAAATTAAGGAGGCCTGACATTGACTTGAGACATTCCATCAACAAGGTACATTAGGCACCAGTCCCTGTTAGATACATTACAGGACTGCATGCAATTGCAGCTGGTCAGTGAACCCTCAAGGAAGGCTCCCATTTTCATTGTGGTACTCACAAATACAGAATATTGTTTATTGTTAGGTTCAATCAATCAATTTTATTTGTATACTGGAAGGTATGTGAACAAAAATCTCCGTTTTCACAAATGTCCAGTGTAGGAAATACAACAGATGAAAAAATACATAGGCCAATGGAATACATAGGACATACAATGAACTACCTACAACATACAACAAAGTAAATACTTTTTATTTTTATTTTTTTTGTTTATTCAATCTAGGATTACAAGTACATTTGAATGCCAAGCAGCTAATTTACAAAGGTTCCACGTCAATTGGGGGGGGGGGGGTACAGATCCATAATGGAAAACAGACTGGTTTCACAAACAATTATGCAATTTGTATTACAAAATACAGAATGAGAGAACAGCAAATAAATACACATTAGTTTAGCACATGATTCAAGGCACGGAGTGAGAAGAGGAGGGAATTAGGAGGGGAGCCAGATCAAGGAAGGGGAGAGCAACCAAGCGGCATTGTCAGGTAGCAGCTAGGATAGTAAGGGACAAAAAGCAAGGAAGACAGTGGGGGGAGAAAAAGAGGGGGAGATGGGAGGGCAGGAAGGGAGAGGAGTGTGACAGGGCAAGACAAGTAGAGAGAACAGTGGAAGAATGGTGGGGTGGGGGGGTGAGGTCCTGAGAAGAGGGACAAGGATGTTAAGTGGTGCAATCACAGGAGCTTTCAGTTAGGATGTGCTGATGAAGTTTGAGTTTGAATTCACCAAGACTGGTAAGGTTAGCCAAACCATTGTGGAGGCCATTTAACCAGTTTGTTGCTTTGATACAAATAGAGCGTTGGCACTGTGTGGTCCGGCACATCGGGACTAGTAGGATTGCAGAAGATGAGGTACACATATGTTGGGTCTTGGGGGATTTGTGAAGTAAGCATTGTAATCCCAAAGGTATGAGTCCAAGGAGAATCTTTTTGGCAAGTAAGCAGGTGTGGTATTTAATTCTCCAATGCAAGTTAGCCACCCAGCCTGCATATAGACATCGCAGATGTGGGTGAGGCGTGGTGCACCAATTAGGAGTCTAAAGACCTTGTTTAGTGCCACAGTGAGCCTTTTGAGTGCAGTGGTGCAAGCAGTTCCATAAATGACAAGGCCATAGTTGATTAAGGAGAGCACCGAGCTATGGACAGCAAAATTTAGGGCTTCAGGTGTCAGAGACTTTCTCGGTCAATAGAGGAGCCCAAGCCTGGTATTGACGGCTCTGGCAACATTTTCGATGTGCAGTGAATAGGTGAAGTGTCTATCAAGGGTAACCCCTAGGTACTTGAAGTGCTGTATTTGTTCATGGGGGTCACCTTGGGAATTTTGAATGGTAAGAACATGCTCTTTATGTCGACTGCGGGCTGAGGGGACAACAGGACTTTTGTCTTCTTGTAGTTTACTACATTATATATTCAAGTATATAGAGGTATATTATATATGCAAGTGTAAAGAAGGACAAGGACCTAACAAGTGCAAAATAAAACTAGCATATTACATGGGTAAAATTGTACAAGAGTTGACCAGAAAATGGACCGAAAAACAAAAATGTTTTCAGGTATTGTATAGGGAAGGAAGTTTTAGTGCATTCTGAGGGGAGAAGAAAAGTGCGGGTGATGCGGGTGAGAGAGACCCACTGGGATTTACCAAGAAGGCCATGGAGGAGGCCTATCAGGGTAGCTACAGGCGGATGATAGAAGGATGTACTCCTTTAGGTAGGAGTTGAAAGAGTATATGGACCTGCAAGCCCAGATTTCTGGGAGGGTAGATTGTTGTAAAGCTTTGTTCCCTTAAAGGTAATGGAGTTCTGAGCATGCTTAGTCCTGTAGAATGTGGTGTCAAAAACCAGACTTGAGGCACCTCTAGTCAAATGCCCAGGTGCTGCAAGTGGGAATAGGGAGATAACACTAAGGGGGGGGGATGTTGAAGTAATATTATGTAGGAAGGAGAGCATCTTAAGATGGAACATCCCTTCTAGAGTGGGACACTTGTGGGAGGAATAAAGTGAGCAGTGGTGCATTTTGCGGGGGAGACCAGTAACGAAATGTGCTAGGCTGTTGTGTGTGACTCTAAATTTGAAGAAAAGGAGAGATGAGGTAGGGGGAGAGAAGACAATAGGTCACCAGTCAATATGGGGCAGGAGTAGACAGCTAGCGAGATGATATCGGGATGCAGGAATGAGGAACTTTCTAATCCTGTAAAGCAGACATATGCTTTCTTTATGAGGTTACCAATGTGGAAAATTGTATGAGAGGTGTGGGTCAAGGTGGAGACCTAGGTATCTGAATTCTGATACCTGTTCAATGAGGGGTGCCGGACTTGTCGAGGAGTTTAAAACCAGGGGCAGGGGCTTTCCTGGGTCCCAAGAAGATCATGAGCTTGGTCTTTTTGGAGTTGAGGACAAGGCCATTACCAGAGTACCAGAAGTAAAGCTTCATTAAATCATACTGCCGATTGAGAAACATCATGGTGGGGTTTTTGTCTCTGCAGAAAAGAGCCACATCATCAGCGTAAAGGCCAATTTGAGTGGAATGGCATATTGAGGGAAGGTTATTTATGAAGAGAGAGAGAGAGAGAAAAAAGGGGGGCCCATGATTGATCCCTGGGGGACACCATATTTAACTGGACATTCCGAGGGGAAATGGCCTTCAATTGTGGTCTCCCAGAGAGGCAGCTACCAACCCATTTTATGGCATCACCAGAAAGTTGCAGGCCTTTTATGGTGATAAGTAGGAGGGCTTGGTCCACAAGGTCAAAGGCCTTGGTAAGGTCAACAAAAATGGAGCCAGTGTCCTGGCCTTTGTCATTAGCTTTAAGGATTTTGCTGGTGAACCAGACCAGGGCTATTTCGGTCATATGCCCAGATCTGAAGCCATGCTGGGCACTAGAAAGTAGGTTGCTGGATTCCAGGTAGTCAGTAAATTGAGTGTGCACAACTGTCTCTATAATGTTTGAAAGAGGAGCAAGGAGGGAAGTAGGACAGTAGTTACCCACCTCATTTCTATGTCCAGACTTGAATAAGGGTCTGATGGTGGCAGCTTTCAAGATGGTGGGGAAAAAGCCAGAACAGAGGGAGCAGTTCAGTAGATTGGTGATGGGGACTGCCATGGCATTGATGGAGAGTTTAAGAATTTTATTTCTATACCGTCACCACCTTTACTGTGTTTTGGGTTATTCCCATGGATGAGCTTTAGGTGTCATTAGGTTTTAGGGCTTTGAAGTAGAAGTAGGGGAAAGTCCTGCTTGTGGAGTTGGGGTGGGGGAGTGATGGGGGTGAGCATATGAGAGGAAGGGGTAGGTTTGTATTTTTCAAGGTCACTGAAAAAGTTGTTGAAAATGTTAGCCACTTTCAGGTGGGTCATTAGTCTGGTTGGCGCCATGGTGCAATGTGATAGGATCTGAATTTTTGGTCTTGCCTAGTAGTGAGGTAAGGGTCTCCCAAAGCAGACAGGTGTTAGAGGATTCACTAAGTTGTTTGTCATGCAGGAAGTTGATTTTTGCTTTTCTTACAGATGATTTTCACTTTTTTCACAACGGGCTGTAGAGGGAGAGGTGGGCTGGGTCTCTGTGCTTTTGGTAGCGAGCCCAGGCTTTGTCACTGGATCTCATGAGTTTGATGATACTAGGTGAGATTCACTCAATAATTTGTCTCCTGGTCCTGATTTTTGTTTAAAGGAGCATGCCTGTCATAAACACTGCCAAGGATCCTGGAGAATTTATTTAGGATAGAGTCACAGTTGCATGGCCCCTCTGTGAAAGACCAGTGCACTAGACTGAGATCATGGGTTATCCACTCAATTTTCCGATTGGTTAGTCTCCTCGAGAAAATGAATTGGGGGGGGCTAGGTAGATGGGCTGACCATAGGCAGAAAATGGTACTGTGATCACTGATGCAGTCAGGCAAAACACCAGAGTTGGTGATGCAGGAGGGGCATGAGGTAACAATCCAGGCTATAAGTGTGTAAGTCCCAGTTTTATAGTTGGATCTAGTAAGTGAGGAGATGAGCTGGTGAAGACCTAGATTTGCAATACAGGATTTGGCAGTGTCAGCATGCCCAGAGTCCCAGTTTATGTTACAATCACTGAGGAGGATCCACTCTCTATTCAGTGGGAGGGAGTGTTTAAGGTTTAGTAATGATTCAAGGTCAGAGTACGGGGTTCCTGGGGGGAGATAAATGGTGGTGAGAGTGATGGTCTTACTGGGCTGAGGAGGAGGTGGATTGAGAGGGTTTCAAGTAGGGAAAATGCAGAGCTGGTGTTGTGTTTAGTGAAAGAGAATTTGTTACATATAAAGTACATGCAGTTGCCCCCTTTTTCACTCTGTCTGTCCTTTCTGACAGCAGTGTAGCCACTGAGCTCAGACTCCCCATCAGACATTTTGTGGGAGAGCCACGTTTTGGAGAGGGTGATGACATCAAAGTCATAGAGGGCAGACCAGGCTTGGAAGGTATCAAGTTTGGCTGGGAGACTCTGAATGTTTAGGTGGACTATGCCTATGTTTCCTTCCTTATTAAAGAGGGTCAGAGGGGTGAAATGATGGGATTTCCTGGGTCAAGGTTAGGATGGATGGTACCTGAGAGGAGTAAGAGGTGAATGAGGGTTCTAGTAAAAATAGAGACAAGAGTTAGTGACTTGTGTCTTTTAGATCTGCAATGTTTAGTTGTAATGGTGTGTGCATGAATCGAAACACACCACAGAGAGTGGAGGGACAGGGAAAAAGGGAGGAAGGAGATAGAACTGGACAAAGAGCTGTGAGGGGTTAAAAGGTTTAGTGCATAGTAAGAGGGTACAATGACCGGGACGGGGGAAACTGAGGGGACAGGATGGTGGGGAGATACATGCAGGAGGGTCAAGATGTAAGAGGAGAAGGAGAAGGAGAAGGATTAACGTGGTAGGTGCAGTGAAACAGATGGATGGAACAATGTGAGAGTGAAGTTAAGAACTCTTGAGTGAGAGTGGGCAGAATATAGGGATATTGAGTAGGAGGGTTAAATGTCTGCTTAAAATGTTAAGTGATTAAGGCAGCCAGATGGAATAGTAATTAGTGTCACAGCCTTTGGTGCAGAAGGTGCAGTGTTTGAAACCTGGTTGGTGCCAGAGAGGAGACTCCTAGGAAGAGTATAGTACTGGAGGCAGGCAGGAGAGGGTAGGGGTGAGTTTTAGGTTAGACAATTTAAGGGGGAAGGGGAAAAAGGATGGGGGGACAATAAATGCAAATGTAGACATTGACTCCTAGTAGTCAGACAGTATAGGGACCAGGAGGAAAAATTGGTTGTTAGAAAAAAAAAAAACAGCCCTCTGTCATGTGACAGGAAGAGCACATAAAGGAAATGACAATCAAGACAGGCCAACACAGCAAGACGGTGTGCAGTTTCAACAGTGCTGGGAGGCTCTGTATTCCAGTGCCTGATGTGTGTGTGTGCTGCTTTGTGTGATGTACACTCCACTGGGAGTGCTGAGGCAAGCAGAGGATTCTATGGTGAAGTAGGAAGGGATAATGTGATGTATCTGGAGGGAGACAATAAATTAAGGTAGGAAGCTAGAGAGGGGGATTGGGGATTGCACTGAGCATGCTCAGCACCAGAGGGGTGAGATGAAAGAGGACCCTGAAGTGAAGTGGAACATAGAAAATGAATTAAGGGAAATTGAAAGAAGAAGGCTCAGAGATAAGCTAATCTTGCAGTGTCCTACAGAGAACTCACTGGCTGAAGTGCAGCAAAAGAAAAGCAATGCAGACTCTGAGTGAAATGAATTATGGTAACAGCACAATTTGGAGTAAAACGATAAAAAGTAAATGAATAAAGAGCTGAGTGAAAAATAAACAAATAAATGAATAAACATCTGAGTGAAAAACAATCTAAGGCTAAAAACCATTCAAAATTATCAAATAACATTATTACCAAATTAGTACAGGAAAATATCCCATTCATAGCAGATGCAATTCAGAATGGATTACTTACAACCTTCATAGTTACAAAGCTCCTGACATTTGCGTTTCTGGGAAACAGTATAAATTCCCAATTAAATTCCGACTTCAAGCGCATCTAATCATGGTTGGTGGAACACAACTTACGACTAATCTCAAGGAAAACCCAAGCCATGCTTTTTGGTTGCCTGAACAAAACAAAATCCTGCCCTGCTCCCCTACAAATCTACAGGGCTGATGGCTGTCCCCTGCAGACGGTGGCCACTGTCAAGTATCTGTGTGTCACTCTGGACCCGCAGCTGGATCTTACCCTACACATCCGGAATGTCTGCAACGCAATGAACGCTAAGCTTGGTCTCACCTACAGAGCCAAAAACTGCTTGACTCCGGCAGCTCGTGTGGCCCTAGCCAGGGGGGTCCTCCTCCCTACACTCTGCTGGGCTAGTAACCTTTGCCCCAGTGTCTAAATCCAGCCTTTTGAAATGGGACATGGCCTACAACAACATCTGCCACTTTCCGCTTTCCGCCCCTTCCCTCACACACCGCTGTGACCTCTACACATGCCTAGAGTGGCTCCCTCCTGAGAAGCACCATACATTTGTACTTGGGAACTTCATCGACAACATTGTCAGGTCGGCCACCCCTGCTGCCCTCGCCCTTCCCCTCAACCCTGACACCCCATCCTACCATCTTAGGTCAAGGGTGATGCTGGATCGCCCGGTTTCTAGAACCCGCACCCTTGTGGACGATCGGGTCTTCGCCACCTATGCCCCAAAAATATGGAACTCGCTCCCTGCCCTTACTCGGTCCTCCTCCTCCCATCCTGGCTTTAAAGCCTCCCTTTGGAACTTCCTGAAGGGATCCACCACATGTCCCTATACCTCGTAGCGCACTAGCACCTGGTATGCTGGGGGGTCTGCACCCACAGCGACCACTGCACTTACCCTGCTGTTAACTGGTTGAGTAACTATTCCATGACA
The DNA here is from genome assembly GCA_016271365.2 of Neoceratodus forsteri. Classification (NCBI taxonomy): domain Eukaryota; kingdom Metazoa; phylum Chordata; order Ceratodontiformes; family Ceratodontidae; genus Neoceratodus; species Neoceratodus forsteri. Next base: position 1,179,089,142 of record CM028131.1, read on the forward strand.
TCCTTGCACCAGGCTTATTCCCTGTCCTCCTTCCCTAAGAGTTGACCTGGCCCTCTGGATCCTTCCCCCGTCATTCTTTCCCCAGTGTAACCCCCCAGTGCCCCCACCCTTTGCCGGCACTTACTTCTGTTGCATTTGACCGAACCTCTTTATGTATTTTGCTGTTCTCTGCTGAACTCACCAAGTATGTACCTCACTGTATTTATCATGTGCCAAATCGTCTCTAATGCTGTCAGCTACCTATTCAATCCCTGCTAAGCTTGTTATTTTCTGTATGTCAAATTTGTTATTGCCTGTTATCTCACTGTATATTAGCAGCTTCCTCACTGTTCTTGTATGCATCTACTGTGTAACCCTCCGGTCGCACCTGAAAATAGGCACTTGGCTGTCTAGTGTGCCTTACCCGGTAAACAAAAGCAAATAAATAAATAAATAATATTATATAATGTTTGGAGTAACCACATTAATTCAAGCAGGTGGTACAGTAGATTGGAAGACATTTATTAATGGCTACCTTAATGACTATGTAACTTTACACAGTAAAGGGTTTGTGCTTGGTAACTATGCCACCTAATCACTGTGAACGGAATTTCCAAGTAATATAAAGCTTGCATCAGGCAAGCAATGGGCAACATCCTGCCTATTGCATACCACAAAGTAGAAACCAAAACAGTATTTGCGGATGCAGTTTAATCCCCTAAATTAGAGTCTAATCCTCTTTGTAAAGGCACAAAGTCTAGCAAGTATTTTGCCATTCTCAGAACTGAATAAGCAGTGTACTACTGAGGCTGGATAGCAACACATCTCTGATAAATTAGAACCCAAAATGTGTTGTCCCTCTACTTCAAACAGTGGACAGGATAAAATGATATGCAGTAAGTCATCCACTTGACCAAAACAACATAAGCAATTTGGTTACTGTACATTTAGATGTTTTTGTTCATACTGTGAATAATTACTTTTGTATAGTTGCAAATGGAATTTAGTAAAAAAATAAAATAAAACTATAGTCTTCCTGGTTCCTTAAGAATCCCAAATAGAATTTTCTGCTATCAAAACATTTATTAGCAGCAAACCATGTTCTGTATGAAAGTTTGAATGTCTTCAAGATGCATATCATTATCTCTGGCAGTGTTACTAATATGTTGTTTAATCTGGTATTTTATTATAATTACTGGGTTCCAATTTTTCCTATGGAAAAAAACATGAATTAAATACCGTAATACCTGAGTAGGTATTATAGCATTTACACAGCTTTTTTCCATAGGAAACTGCTCAAAATGCAGTACAGCTCGAGACTGTGAAAGTCAATGTGTGCCAAATTCACTCAGCCATAAACACTCGCCTCCTCTTTTACCATCGTCCCTAATGAATCTCCCTCTCAACTCTGCCCTTTCCTCTGTCGGTCACAAGACTCAAACCATGTAGCAATGCCCATAGCAACATGAAAAAAAAAAAACACCCAGAAGATTTAAATGGACATTTTTTTCTTGTTTATCTTTCCTGTAACAGTTAGTTTACTTGGTAACTCATGAGGAGGGCGCATGAGGAAGGGCACCATCCATTATGATGACTCCTTCCCGGCTCAATCCCTCATGGTGATGGGGAGGGTAGGGTGACCGGATAAGGCTGTGGGCAAACTGGGCAACAGGCTGTCACTATGCGAATGCGTGGGGGGGGTGGGAGCGAGCAAGGCGAGCATGGGCTGGGAGAGGGTAGAGAGGCTGTAGGGGGTGGCGCTGTGATGGCTGGCTGAGCTGCGTCATGGTGTCAGGGGTTGGTGAGTGGATGCGGTGAAAGAGATATCGGGTTCGAGTCCAGGCGCTGGTGTGATTTTATTCCCCTGGCCCGAACCTTTTTTTTTCCTGCTTTCACCCCCCCCGACATGCACCCCCCTGGAGTTGAGAATCCTTAAGTCGAGGGGTGCAGCCTCCCCCCACAGAAAGCAGTAAAATACTGTCCTGGCACTGTTGTCCTGAGGTGCCAGGGTGCCGAAAATGTTTTCGGCACTCTGACTGAGTGAAAACGGTAATCACCTTTAGGCATTCTTCATTATCACATAAACCCAGTTTAATTTACCGCAGCACTTAATTTACAGTTTATTTTTTGAATTGAAGGTATACATTGTAAAAATGAACAATTTCAAACACGCAAGGTAAGACTCCACTTTCTTCATTTTTGCAAATGTCACTGTGAGGGAAAAATAGAACCCTTCAATTATATATAACAAAATATGGGGTGCAGTGCATTAACTCAAATTTAACACACACCTTCATTGTTGGATGGCTGTCATAAACCCCTCGGACTTCCCCCTTGGGGTTTATGTGCCATCCATCAACTGAGTGTGTGTTAAATTCTCATAACACACTGCACCCCATACTTTATGATATATATTAACCATCAATGACAAAAAAATATCCACAAACAGTGATGATAATCTGGCTGGCTGTATGACCCCCTTAATAAATTCCTTTGCATCAGAAAGATAACCTAACATGGAAATATTTGACTGTTCCTTGAAACAGAGCCGGGATAATCTTTTGTGTGAAAGCATGCAAACGTTTGAGAAATATGAACATATTTTTCATTTGCCAATGTACGTAAGGAAAATTAACCACATTTTTTCACAAAGAATTGTGGGTAAAACTGCTTGGGAAACTCTGAGAAAATAGTGATAAGCTTTATTCATAATGATTTCCAAAGTATCTAAATGTTTACCTCCCCAAACTTCTACTCTATATAATAAAGATGTCAGAATTATTGAATTTAAGGCATTAATAATTCCTAAGACTGATTCACCACCATAATTTGTATAAAATGGAGGCAGCATAGCACAGTGGTTTAAGGCTCTGAGCTGCAAATCTGGAGACCTGGGTTTGAATCCCACAGCCCCCCTTGCATATGCTGTGTGACCCTGAGCAAGTCACTTAACTTCTCTGTGCTCCCAGGTTGCACCTGTAAACAAACTTTCAGCTTAGTGTGTCTCACCCGGTTAAACAATTTGAAAAAACAAACAAACAAAAAAAACTGCTATAACTTTAGTGGCCTGCATAACAGTATTGTCCACGTGGCAATTTCAAAGCGAATTCTGGCTGAATTTAATATCAGCCTATGTATATTCTGGAACCTTTTCTACCTCATGATTGTTAGAAAATGTTTACATTGCTTTCTACCAGAGCTAAAAACTACAGGTTGTTTTTTTCCAGATTTATGGGAAGAAAAACTTTATTGCATTGTTCTGGAAATGTATCAGTTTACACTGAAGACCTAATAAAGGTGGAGAAATTGTGGCAACGCAAGGCAAGGCAAATTTTATTGAAAAGATGCCCAATCCTAGAGGCTCTGGGCGATGTACACAGATCAAATCAATGACAATAATAACACCAATACAATAAACATTGAAATAAATAGGACTAAATTAACTCATACAATTAAAAGATTTAAATAAATAAATCAGAAAAATAACTTAAAATAACTAAATAAGTGGCCAGAGACAGAATTGAATCACAGAAGTCAGGCCATTTCAGAATTATAAAGCAATGTCCAGGAAAGCCTGATGGTGCAGGAAGACCTTGAGGGAGGCTTTGAATACCTCTACTGAAGAAGATAGCAAATTCCACAGGACAAGACCAGCAACACTGAAAGCCGTCACTGGCAATTTTTAACCTTGTACTGGGAAACATGAGGAGGCCTCTAAAGGAGGAGTGGAGGGAATGGGCTGAGACAGTAGGTGCAAGAAGGTCCACCAGGTAACCAGGGCCCAGGCTTTGTAGGGCCTTAAAGGTGAGTAAGCCCACCTTAAAGTGGACCAGTGCAGTTCACACAGCACTGGGGTGTTGTGACAGTTCTTAGACTGCCCCATCAACAGCCTGGCAGCTATGTTTTGCACCAGCTGCAGCCGGCAGAGGATACCTCCAGGGACCCTGAGATATAGCACATTACAGTAGTCAAACCTAGATGTCACAAAGGTGTGTTCCAAGGTGGGGAGGTCCATGGGCAGAACCAGGGGCTTTAGGATAATGATATTCCTCAGATGGTAAAAACTGGTATGGACAACGGATGATACCTGTGATTCAAGCGTCAGTCTGCTTTCAAGAATAATGCTAAGGTCACACACCCTAGAGGAGGCCTTCAATTCTACAGATCCAAGAAAAAGTCCTCTCTCTTTGCCAGAGGCCATCCTACCATGTCATCTGTTTGATTCCACCACCATACCTCCATCTTGTCAGGGTTCAGTTGCAACCAGCTGGAGGCCATCCAGTCACTGATTTTGGCAAGGCAGATGTTTAGCACATCCATTGTGTTGGATGTCCCAGGGGAAAAGAATAGATACAGCTGGGTATCATCTGTATAGCAATGAAAACCCAAGCTGTACTTTCTAATGAGCTTTCCCAGAAGCAGCGTGTACATGGCAAACAACATCGGCAACAAGACCAAGCCATGGGGTACTTTGCATAGCAGGAGGCTAGGGGAGGAGGAGAAATTCCCTATCACTACTCTTTGCTTCCTGTTGGTGAGAAAAGACTCAAACCATCAGATGACAGTGCCAACAAGTCCAAAGAATTCCCTCAAGTGGTTGAGTAATACACAATGGTCCACTGTGTCGAATGCTGAGGAGAGATCAAGGAGAATGAGAATTCTCCCATCTCCTCACTCTCTCACCCTAAGGAGGTCATTATGTACCTGAACTAATGCAGTTTCTGTGTTATGCCTCGCACAAAACCCAGACTGGAAAAACTCATATAGATCATGGGCCACGAGGTGCTCCTAAAGCTGAAGCACCACAACAGTAATTTGCCTTGATATCAGGGTCTAAAGATGGTTTCTTCAGAAGGGGTCTCACCAATGTCTCCTTCAAGGCATTGGGGAAGAACTCCTTCTACAAAGGACACCGGACAAACAAGGCAAACACTGGGTCAACGGAGTCAACACATCCCATCAAGAAACGTGTCAGAACTGGGTCCAGTTTATAAAATGTGTGCCTCAGCTTGGAAGCAACCCCAATGATCTCAGCCACCTCCACTGGTCTAAACTCACCGCCAACTAGGTGGTGTGCTCTCTGGACATTCACAGAGACCACTGTCAGTCACTATGTAGCTCACTGGCAGAATTCCTTCTTGGATAGCAGATTCCTGTCTGAGAAGAATAGAGCAAACACTTCCCATAAAGCACCAGAAAAAAGCTTTTTTAAACTGCAGACAGGCTGGACAATAAGAAAAAATCTACAAATTGTATCAAATGCTGATTTTAGATTAATGTATAGACAAAAAAAGAGTATTTTTAATCTTTACACATTTAAAGATCACATAATGCAAAACAAGACAATGGTTGACAGCTGATCGTCTATATCTAAAACCATTTTGTGACTCTTCCACAAGATTTTCCTCATCAATCCAAGCAGTCAGTCTGCACAGAATAATTTAAAAGAACAGTTTTTGACTTGAACCTAGTAAACTGATTGGCCTATACATTGTTTGTTGAGTGCACAAACCATTTTTATATAAAGGACACATTATATAACCATTCCAAGATGGCAGGAAAACATAAAGGATAAATTATATAACCATTTCAAGATGGCAGGAAAATATGGTTTTGAAGGAGAAATTGAAAAGTTTGTGTAATAAAGGAGCCCACCATACAGGGTTGTTTTAAACAAGTCTGAGGGACCTTTATCAGGGCTGGGCACCTTTTTGTTTTTGACAGAACCTATTGCTGACATAATTTCAGATTTGCAAAAATGTAAAGGTAGAGGTCTAAAGATTGTTTGAATGTGGCTAAGAATATCCATATAAATAATTTCCAAATATACACTGTTATTTCTTAATAGAATATTAGTAAAATAATGTCTGTATGCATTAGGTTGGATTTGTACTTGCATGTGACCAGCTGATGTTCTGTAACATTTTGCCACCAATTCCAAAAATTGCCTTTCTAAGCAAAAACCAACATTGTTGGGAATTTTTTTTCCTCATCCAATTCATTTTTTATATTATTTTTTTTATTTAAGATAGATATACTGTATTTGTACGTGACCTATTGAGTTGTGCAACTCTTAACAATGCATTCAAATGGGACATACATTGTATACACCTACCACTGAACCATTATTTTTTTTTCTATTCTTCTTAGTTGAAGCTGGTTTGTATAGTAACAGAAGAAATGTATCTAAAAGTTCTTGCCTTACCTGTATTAATTATATCTGTGATTCTGACTCAATGACTGAGCCATGGGGTAAGTAAAAAAAAATCAGAAAGGAACATATCATTAATATGATTGCCAAAATCCGTTGAACAAATAACATGCCTTTGTCCTTGAAAAGTCATTAGGGTAGATATTTATAGAAGATTTTTTCTGGTTCTTTAATTTTTTTTGTTCCGGCCTTGTACCCCTTGCCTGCCACTCCTTCTGGCTGCTCACCATCCAGTTCTGCCTGCCAGTTTCACCCTTTGCTGCCATTTCCTGCCACCTGGCTCCCAAGGCTATCCCCACATCTTGCAGAGTCTAGCTTACTGTATGCCTGTGAGAGCCCCCCACCCTGGGGAGCAAGGAAAAGGAACAGCATTCCTGTGGAGTCCTCAAAAGTGTGCAGGGTTGAGGGGCAGAAATGGTACACAAGAGAGACTATGATATAGGGAGACTAGACAGCCATGTCTGGGAAAATCTTAAGCTCACACAAAGAAAAAAAAGTTTTGCTACAGGAATTTTAAGCTTGGATTACATAGCAACATGACAATACTTAGTACCTGCAGGTGAAATACATATATTTGTATTTTCTTGAAACTTGGCTTCCCAGCCAAATGCCCTTTGGGGTAACCCTTGCCTCAGTGTTTGTGCACAGAGGTTCTTTGTCTTTTAAATAGTTTTTTATTTTAATGGGTTCACCACAACATAACCAAGACACACTGTCTTAGGGTAGCTGGTTCATTCCACTGGGGTGTCAAACAGACGAGGCATACTGATGAGTCCTGGTAGGACGAAGCACGTGTCTATGTCATCTGTTAGCACCCTTTGCAAACTGTGTGAGAGGCCTTTCGGCACCATGCAATTCTGCTTAAAGTTGAAACAGCATAACATTCTGTGGTGATTTGCATATGCATCCCATGATGCTTTGCAATGTGGGGGCATGTGTGATTTTGTATTATATATATATATATATATATATATATATATATATACACACAATATATATATATATATATATAGAGAGAGAGAGAGAGAGAGAGAGACCACAACCATGGTTCTGTCCTGGTTTTACATTTTACAATAAGCAAAAACTCCAAAGCAATTTCCTCCACCCCTAAGGCCAGATCAGTCTTTGTGAAAATTATAAAACTACCAGTATATCTTCCTAATGTGTTTACTCTTTTACCTTTTGAATATACTGCACTTCATAGCCCATTCATAGCCCATAAAGTTAAAGGATGATTTATGCCACTATGTCTTTTGAAGAGCCACAACTTTAAAACTTGTCAAAAACTCTTTAAATGTACTGTTGGCCAGTGTCTGTGCCAAACCATCAATATTCTATGATAAAATAATTGGAGTCATTGTGTTAGTTGAAGATTCTATATCTGAGAGTGGATCAATCTTATAAGAAGTAAGTCAGTCTAAACTCACCTCTTTCAAAACAAAATTTATTTGCAGTTTGTGTTGAATACCTAGCGCAGACTGCAAATAAAAGACTGCAGACAGAATTTGAAGGGATACAGGAGGGTCTAATACCAATGATTAATTTGGGGCATTTTCAATGTGTACAGGACTAAATGAGTACAGTGTATCAGACATCTCTATCAATGGTTTTCTTAGTCTAATTCATTAGAAGCCTCCAATAGTCAGATTGACAATCCTTCACTGCAGATACCTAAATTAATTTGACCATCAATATTCCAGCCTTCCCTCCTCTCTGCCCAAACTATTACTAATTTATCCATCTGGGTCTGCTCTGTTTCCAAAACAGGTTTTTCTAGGCCAGAATTATTAGAATTATTTTCACCCTTTCTAGCAGGTTTCATAAGATTTTCTGTTAGCTTGAGTAGTCCATGATGACACCTAAAATATTTCATTGTCCATCATCAGCTGCTGCACTATATTCCTTTTTATTTTGCTCCAAGAAATTCTGTAATGGAAGAAGTGAGTCCAAGAAAATATCTATATTTTCAAACCCACTTTTGCACTCCCAGATACCAATGGCTCAGTCCAGGTCTTAAAAGATTATAGTAATTTGGCCAAAAGTATTGAAACTCCTATGCTTAAAAACCCAAGAAATATTTTCAGCTGCAAATTCATTTTCTGTTAATCGTACAAAATATATTTTATACTTTTTATCAGTTGTTCCTGTAATACCTTCCCCTTTTCAGGGATTCCATAAATGACTAAAACTGCCACTTTCTCTGTAAAATTAATTGAAATGGGAATCAAGGAATCCTGCAAATCAGAGAACAGTATATCATTCTCAGATAATATTCCTGCAGCTGTTGTGACTTGAACAATTACCGAAGAGCTTTCCTCCTCTTTATCTGACTCCATAAAGAGAACATTTTTAGATTTTTGAGAAGAGCCAGAACAATTCTGAGACATTTTAGGACAGATTGTGTCAGCCTCTAACATATTAGTTGTAACCAGAGAATTATTTTTGTTATTATTTAATTTCTTCTTTCATTTTTGTCCTTGATTAATAATTTGCTTTAATGAATTTAAATATTCAACTGGTGCAAATTCCTGAACTGACATAGTTGGCAATGGAGGAAGTTTTGAAATTAATTTTTCAAGATCTTACATAGAATTTACTTGAATAGACCTATCTGCAAACTTTTTTTAGTTAATGTTAGATTTTGTCTTTATATTTATATTATGATTTTGCTCAATCAATATCATAGAACCATTCTTAGCCTCTGTATATTTAGAGTAAGCCAGCTGGTTAGTAAGTGTTCCAAGTGTCATTTCATTTTTCGGATCATTAGCTCTGTTGACTTCAATTAAATTTTTTTAATGCTCCTTGTTTGCCTGCTCCCATCAGTCTGAGCACACTCAACCCCACCAGACTTACCCCACTCCTGAACACCCCTGGCTTGCTCCCAAGGGGCAGGGTTGCCAGAGGGCCCTTCTCCCGATGAAGGCTGGTCAGTAGAATGGGAGCAGCAGCCTGGTAAGCAGTGTGGGGAATGCAATGTGGGGGTAGATGTCATCTTGCTGTGGCAGAACCTTTATTTTCCACTTTTCTCCCTTGGAGGTATGCCATGCAATGACATTGGGGTGCCACATCAAACATCTGACACACCTCCTATACTGAGACTGTCCTGACTACTGAATCCCTAGCTGCCGCATGTGGTCACCTGAGCACTGACGACTTCCCCACCCTTCCCCCATAGGACAGCAGTACTCCTCCCCTGGCTAGCTCTCCAACTCAATTTCAGAAAGGGTAGGCAGACTGCAAATTGTGGAACCACTGGAGTCCAGCAACCATGACACCATATGGTTCAAGCTGGCCTTTTTTAGTAATAAGCCCTTGTCAAAGGCTGTAGTTCTGGATTTCAAAAGGTTGACTTCAACCAGATCAGGGAATTAGTCTGATTCAGAATAATTGGAGTAGACAGTATCAGACAAATGGAGGAATGATGGGATGAAATAAAAGGGGCCATTCACAAGATGACAATGACACACATAAGAACAGTTACCAAGAGAAGAGGTACAAGAGACCAATATGGTTCTCTGAAAAGGTCAGGGAGTCAGTGAGGGCCAAAAAGAAGGCCATTATCAGGTTGGGTATAATGAAAGGCAAGGGGATGAAGAATGGCGGTAGTACCAAACAAGAACTAGGGAGGTCAAGAGGGCAGTCAAGGATGCAAAAGCAGACACAGAATTGCGTATTGTGGAGAGGGGTCAAGACTGGGGGAAGCATTTTTTCAGGTATATAAGGGAAAAAAGAAAGAAGGGTTTGTGGAAATTGTTAGACTAACAGATGGGAGTATGGCAGTAGAGGAAGATGAACAGAATATGGCCATTCTGAATGACTACTTCTGCTCAATATTCACAAGGGAGGAGAGCAGGCCTCTGCTGGACAGCAGCATAAAGGCTGCTGAAGGGGGGGTCCTGGAAATGTGACAGCAGGATATTTGCTAGTGAAAGGGTCAAAAAAAAGACTCTCAACCCTGAAGATAGATAAGGCCCCAGGACCACACAGGATGCACCTACAGTAAGTATGCTCAGGGAACAAGTACTGGAGTTAGTTGAACCTCTGGTATGGTTATTTAATAGCTCTAGTCAGACAGTGGTGGTTCTGAAACACTGGAGGGTATTTATTTATTTTATTTATTTATTTAGTCAATCATAGGAATTACAACCCTTTGAGTCATAGACTCATTTTCAAAGGGCTGCTAACATAGTTACACTGCAGGGTACTGGGGACAAAGAACAGCTGGGTACTAGAGACCTGTCAGTCTTACCTCTGCTGTGGATAAACTGATGGAGACAACAGTCAAAGAGGACCTAGTGGGCTACCTGGAGAAAGACAAGGTTTGGAATAGTAAACAGCACAGGTCTGAGGCAGGGAGGTCTTGTCAGACCAACCCAATAGTAGTCTTTGACTGGATAAGTAAGACAGTGGATAAGGGTCTTGCAGTGTATTTCTTCTACTTTGGCTTAGGCAATGCACTCAACTCAGTGCCATGCAGATGGCTGTTGAAGAAGCTAAAGCTGGTTGAAAAGGAGACAGCAGAAGGTGGTGGTAAATACAGTCAGATCCAAGGAGATGGAAGTCACTAGTGGAGTGCCAAAGGGATAAGACTTGGGTCCTGTCCTTTTCAATATGTTCATCAGTGACATAGGAGGAGGAATATCAGGCAAGATATGTCTCACTGCAGATGACACTAAGCTATGTGGTAGGGTAGACAGCAAGGAGAATGTAAGGGAGATGCAGTAGGATCTGCAAAGGCTAGAGAGGTGGTCAAGAGTTTGGCACCTAAAACAGAATGCCAGAAGTGCAAGTTGATATACATAGGGAACAAGAACCCTAGAATGGAGCATTGGACTGGAGAAGTTAAGATGGACACCACTTCTGATGAAAGGGACCTAGGAGTCATTACAAGTGACTCTCTTCAACAATCTAGTCAGTGTAACATGGTCAACAGTAAAGCAAATAGGATAATGTGGTGCATTGGGAGGGGGTTTGACAGCAGGAGGAAAGATGCATTACTGCCTTTCTATTGATTGCTGGTAAAACCACACCTAGAGAACTGTACCTGACTTAAGAAAAGACAATGATAGGCTAGAGGTGGTACAGGGTAGGGTAACCAAACTGATTCAATGCCAGCAGGTCTGATTCTACGAAGATTGTCACTGAACATGTAAAGTACTCCCTCAAGGACAGATACAAGAGCGGTGATATGCTAGAGACCGTCCAAGTTCTGAAAGGAATGGACAACATTAACTATAGTGAACTATTCAACAAGACTAGCAAATCTAGAACACAATGTCATGAGTGGCAGCTGGTGAGAGAGGTTCAGGAGGGATGTGAGAAAGTTTTGTTTTACAGAGATAGAGGTTGAACCATAAAACATTCTACCAGTGGAAGTGATGGGTTCCAAAATCATTAATGGTTTCAAACACAGTGGGGACAGAGTTCAGAACTTACTAGTTACTCAATATGGGAATAATGAAACAGGGAGCAAGGGACATATAGCATAGACAAAGGCTATATTTTAAAAAAGGTCTTGGGGTATGAAACAGTGTTACAGGCAGATGAGATGAACTATTGGTCTTTTTGTCATCATTGGCTAGGTTTCTATGCTTCTACTTCAACTTTTTAAATGGGGTAAGTCACTTATTTACAAACTGACTGCTGGGCTGCTACTTTGCATATATGGTATGTGTTTCAAATTGCTCAAAATGTAAGATAAAAAAATATCTGCTTTGTTGGTGTACACGTAGGTTTGTTTTCAAAGCACCTATGAATGGATTAAAGATACAATATATTCCTAAATGCCCTTACTCTAATAGTAAAATAACTCATCTTTCATAATAAAAGCTTATAGAGTCTCCATGAAACTCAGTCACTCAACTAATGTATGGAATAATTAGGTGAGCTCTCAATAAATAAAGTCTTCCCATGATCTTTTATTAATAAAATCCTTGCTGAATGAACTGTACCATAATTTATTCTCTGACTTTTTACACAGGCAGAAGCATGCTAATTCAGTTGATGGGAATGAGAAGTGGAAAGTAAATTCCAGATATATCCAGATCTGAGTTGTATAACCCAGCAACAGTTAAAAATTATTTTTTACTTCCCATTCTGAAATTCATGACCTTTCTGCTAGATTTTTCTTTATCTTGCTTTACCTCCTTCTTCTGTTCAGCACTCACTGTACTGACTGCACCACCCCATAACTCCAGCTTCTCTCAGGACACACCTAACCATGTGTTTCACAGGGCTTGCCCCCTGGCATGGTTGTGGTATGCTCCAACTGCCATTGTAGTGTGGATCTGGCTGGTGGCGGCACCAAAGTTATTGAGTTCAGGGCTTGTGGGCAGTCAGAGTAATCCTGAAGGCTGGGATAATGCCTCCATTTTCTCCCACAGGCAGGGCAGACATGCAATGTCATCATGATGCACTTCATGTAGTTCTGTACAGTGTTTTTAAACTGCTGATGTAACTGTGCTATGTTAACTGTGCTGAATATTTTAACGTGTATATTTAAGTGATGCTTGTATATTTTTCCTTTTACTGACGTGGGGCCTTTGCAAAGGAGTCTATGACTCAAAGGTTGTAATTCTGATTCTTTAAATAAATAAATAATGGCCACCTCTCCTCCTCCTCCCTACTTTACAGTCTCATGCTGTCTACCTCCTGGCCCTGACTAGGGACCAAGCTTGTGTCAAGTTCTGTAACCTTCCCACCATAGAGTAGGGGAGCAGTTCTATGGATGCTCAATCCTCCTCTTCAACCAGTTGACGCTCTGATGCCTGAAGTGCCTTTCTGAACTCATGTCACTGGCACCACAAGCACTAGTGCAGCTGCTACACAGCTATATTTTGTGCTAGATTTCTAATTCCTGAGCCTGTAAAAGGCAGAATTTATTTTCATTCAAGAACGCATATGTTCCTTGAAACTTATTAGGCAGCAGTATTTATAAGAAATCATCAAATGACCAGTTCTCCCTTCCTTGATAAAGCCTCTGTTATTTCACCTCCAACAAGCTTCTTGGGATAAATATTTATTTCAAACCATTGAAACAGTTACCCCAAGTGACTCTTCAAATGCTGTCCTACTACAGAAGATCTTGGAAGAAAGAGCTTAACTTTTTCATAAAAATATAATTAACTATTAATCAGAAGCTTTCTTTCTTACTTCTCTGAAATACGTGGTCTGAAAAATTATGGTCCAGGCTGTACTTGTGAACCATATAATAATTTTCAGCTCAGAACCTATCTGGAGTCCATCAGTCATTTGTGGCTATAAAGAACAAAACAGAATTAGTTTATCCATAAGTGATGCAAACACTGCACACTCATGGAAGATTATTTTGAATTTACTTTTTTCTAAATTAATTTTTTTTTGTCACAGAGACTCTACTATTGCAGAGCAATAACAGTGCTGAATTCTGGTGAACATCAAAATCAAAGAAAGAAAGACATTGCACTTACCAACCCAAAATAGTTAGTTGCATTGAGGATCTGCAGCACTGGTAATTTCTTCCAGCAATATGCATTTATGTATTTGATTTTAGTACCAGTTAAGTGCACAAGGCAAACATATGCCTAATTTCAGGCACAACCTGGGAATTACAATAGCAAAACAGCAAGGCAATACATATGAATAACAAGAATACAGAACAGACAGTGACCAAAAATAAGCTACAGGTAAGTAAAGTAGATTACACAAACTAAAAATACTTGGCATTACAGTACGAGAATGGAGCAAGACTATATAGTCATGAAATAATAAAAACAGGTACAAAAGCATAGCAATAGTAACAAAGTAATGCAAGGAGTCAAGTCATCAACAACAATATGCTACTGAAGATTATCACAGCAAGCATCAGCATGCAAAGGTGCATGTGTGCTTAAAGGATGCTCACGGGTAAAACCTCAATGTTTTGCACCTGCACTTGGTACTTTGTCAAGGAGTCGACTACCCACACAGTATATAACATTGATTTACAGATACAGCATCAGCAGCACAAAATACCAACATGGTAATAGCTTGGCAGAAGACACCAGGAGAAAGGACTGCTGTGTGACTGGACTTCTCTGCTGGGACTAAAGAAGAAGAACTTTTGTACTTGGACCTTTAATTTAGGGTAAAAAAACCTAACAAACAAAACAAAAAAAAAGTGTGTGTTTGTCTGGGTTAACTGAACTGAATGGGTATCTGAACAGTTATCTAGGTGTAAATCTCAGGTGATTGAAAGGACTCAATAGCTGTGAGGTTTAAATTACTTGTAGAAAGATCTAGTAAGTAGGGGGAGTGGCTTAGCTAGAAGGAATCTACATTTAAATACTGCCTTAGAAAGATTATGCTAATAGCTTGGCAGACGACACCAGGAGAAAAGACTGCTGTGTGACTGGTCTTCTCTGCTGGGACTAAAGAAGAAGAACTTTTGTACTTGGACCTTTAATTTAGAGTAAAAAAAACTAACAAACAAAACAAAAAAAAAAGTGTGTGTTTGTCTGGGTTAACTGAACTGAATGGGTATCTGAACAGTTATCTAGGTGTAAATCTCAGGTGACTGAAAGGACTTAATAGCTGTGAGGTTTAAATTACTTGTAGAAAGATCTAGTAAGTAGGGGGAGTGGCTTAGCTAGAAGGAAACTACATTTAAAGACTGCCTTAGAAAGATTCTGCTAATAGCTTGGCAGAAGACACCAGGAGAAAGTACTGCTGTGTGACTGAACTTCTGTACAGGGACTATATTGCCCTCCTTTCCTCCACTCCACCCCCCCCCATCCAAAGCTATTTCTATTTTTATAGGCACAGGATTTGACTGACAACAGGAACTTCCTGTTTGGGAGCAGGAAGTGAGTGATCACAGAATCACCAAAGTCCCACCATCCTAGAAGGGCAAGAGTAGCTCTCTGGCCCCCTCTAGCTGCTGGAGGTCTGCCTCTGAGCAAGTAAGTGGTCTACTGAGAAATATAGGATATTCTTGTATCAGAACAGGACAATCAGGAGCTTAAAGGGCACACAGACAGAAAGTAAGGAGAGAGAAAAAAACAGAGGAAAGAGTAAGGATTGCAAACAGTTAAGGGGCCAGAAATAAGACATGATTGGAGTGGTGCAGTGCAGTGGCTGTGGAGCAGCAGTCTTCCGGGAGACATTCTGGAGGATGCGGTGTTGTCCCATCTGCAGGCACCTCTCTGGGCTGAGGGAGGAGGTTGCTCATCTCCAGGCTGAGTTGGCCAGGATTTGTGGGACCTCCTCTTCCATCCAGGGGCCACCAGTGCCACTGCCGTTGCCTCAGAGGTTGTCAAGAAAGAGGAGCATTTGGACCACAGTGGGCTCAGGGAGGGTGAGGGTGGTGGAACAGAGGCACATCCCTTCAATTGTACCTCTCCACAATTCCTATGCCATTCTGGCAAAATGTGGTTCCTCTGTGGAGGCACCTGGAGTGGAAACCAAGGAGGATGCTGGGAACCTCCACAAAGGAGACCCACAGGAGGGTGGCAGGGGACCCTGCAGGGGAAGGAAACAACTTCTGGTGGGGGACTCCATTGTTAGGAAGGTAGAACTGGGGGAGGAAGGGGAGAGGGAGGTAAGGTGCCTGCCTGGTGCCATGGCTTGGAGGGACAGGGAGCAAATCCTCAGGATTGCCGGAGCAGCTGCACAGGGGAGGGAGCTGGATGTCATTGTCCACTTAGGAACAAATGACCTGGCTAAGAAAGGGATTAGAGAAGTGCAGGAAGAGTTTGTGGATTTGGGGAGGGGCCTTAGTCAAGTAGCACATGCGGTAACCTTCTCAGAGATGCTGCCCATCTATGGCATAGGAGAGGCTGGGGTGTTCCACACCATGGTATTCAATCAGTGGTTGAAAAACTGGTGTGGAGCTCAGGGATTTGGCTTCACTGGGGACTGGGGGTCCACCTGGAGTGATGCAAGCCTATACTAGCATGACGGGCTGCATCTATCCAGGAGGGGAACCAGGATCCTAGGTGATAGGTTTAAATGCTTCATTGGCAAGCTTTTAAACTAGCCAAGGGGGAGGCACTGGAAAGGAGCAGGGAAATCCTAGCCCCCCCACATAATCATGGTAGTAAGTGCAGCAAACACCAACATAGAGGTGTCGATAGGGAGAAGGGCAGGGTAAATGGAGAAAGTGACAAAGGCAAGAAGGACAGGGATGGGGCAAAAGGGAGTAAGGCCATCAGGAATTGGAGGGTAATGAGTACCAATGCCCATAGTCTGGGCAACAAGCTCCCTGAGCTGGTGGCCTTGATGGAAGAGGGATGTCTGTATATTGTAGCAGTCACAGAAACATGGTACACAGGAGATCACGTGATGCCTCAGTAGGAAGTGCAGCACTCTGATCATGCTCCTGCTCCAGCTCCGTTAAACAACGTTTAGATTACCTGCTCATCACTGTTCCCGGGTCAATCATTGGTGGACGTTATCACGAAGGTGCCAGGAGTGACGGGTGAATTCCGCTTATCTGAGATCACAGGCAAAAGCACAATACGCACTGATCACTACATTGCGGCCTACTGAAAAATGGAAGCGGAGATGCGCCAGGCATTGCCTAAGCACACACCCCCACAAACCCTGGAGAAGGGCTCAAAGTGTTTGAAAGGCACAACGGGCATCTCACCTAAACCTACTGCCTCCAGTACTGCCGCACTAGCACAGACACCTCTCTCCGAGCAAAAATTCATGGATGAGATACAGTCCTTCAAGGAGGCTCTAAAGGAAATTGCTAGTCAATTAAGGATAACCAGGGGTGAACTAACTGAAACTAATTGAGCCATCTCAGATGTAGTAGCCTGCACTGTATCCCTTGAAAGTTGGAAAGAAAGGATGGAACCAGATATGACAGCTATTAGACAGCGTCTACATAAAACTGAAGCAAAATTGGAAGATTTAGAGGGCTGTAGCCGCAGGAACAATTTAATCATCTTTGGGCTTCCGGAAGATGCAGAGGGCTCTGCACCCATTCTATTCCTTCAAAAGCTCCTCACAAAAATCGTCGGTCCCTCGCCTAATAATACAACTTACATTATAGAGAGGGCACACCGTTCTTTGCGCCCCAAGCCTGCCACTGACAAACCCCCAATGCCATTGATCATTAAATTCCTGAACTTCCTGGACAAATCGTATAACCTTGGACAAGTTAGAAGCCTACAAAAAGTACTACGGGAGGATCATCCGTTGAGATTTGCTCAAGATCTGCCAGTCACGGTAAGACAGAAGAGATCAGAATACCATGCCCTGGTTTCAAGGTTAATAGCTGCAGGGATCAAGTTTAAAATGCAATACCCGGCACGTCTATCTGTGCAACATGAAGGAAAATGGGTTTCTTATGAGACTGCTCAACAGGCCAACACAGAAGTAAAATCTTTATTCCCCGATCTCTTTACTCTCCGCTGAGGATGTTGGCTGAGTGCTTTGTTGCTATTCTATTTTTCTTTGGCTCTGCTTCATCTTTTTTGCAAGGATGGGGTTCCTGTTGTTTAAAGGAGTTCACTTCTGCTATTTGGCCACAAGAGGGCTTTAAAGACTGTGTTTTCTGAAACAAGGATACGAGGATTATTTCTAAAAGCATGGATCAGCCACCTGCTGCCTACCTGAGGACGGATGCCTAGTTTCATCTTGTTCAGTTAATAAATCAGACTTAAGACTGGAGGTTATATACCCCCTCTCTCCCTCCCCCCCCTTTTTTTTTCTTTTTCCCTATCCTCCGTTGTCTGCCTGGTCGTTGGATTTTTGATGCTGTCTCAACCACCTCCTCCCAGCTCCCCATGAAGAAGCTGTGTGATATCATCATCCACCATACTTCGTATACAGAAAAGAGATTGGCTCCACTTAACATCAGACTTGGGTCTAAACTGTGGAGGGTCTATACTTTTGAATCCATGTCCCTAAATACTATAGTGTTTGATTTAAAGACTACCCCCTTCCTCCACCCCCCCTTATTCTCCCCTCTTTTTTTTTGCCTCCTTTCCTCATTTAATCTCTTCGCGCTGGTAGGCGAGCCTGATAATCTAGTGAGCTGATGCTTAAACTGAGTAATTAAGACAATGTTAATCTATAACTATTATGTAGCTTATAGGAGGGGCGGGCGGGGCAAGGTCAGAGAGCCACTGCAATCCACTCAGTGCATCATGTTCTGGTACTGGTGGGGGGGGTTACCATAGTTGGGGGTACAATCTGGTGTCTTAGGGTTGCAAGTATTTTGCTTTGAGGAGGATACAACATTAAGGACCAGGTGCTTAAATGGGACAATAAACATATTGGTTACCTTACTATGGGATTAGGGATAGGGTTAAGGGTAGAGGGGAAAAGATTTAACGGTTCCAATTATTTATTCACAATATGTTGTGCCCCTTCAATGTTTGTATAAGTTAGGGTATCTTTTATAGTACTAGGAGGGTTAACCAGACGGGTTGGGGGTAGAGGGGGCTACTGCCATCGGGAATTGTGAGCTTACACTAAGGGAAGGGAATGGGAAAAGGGATAAATTCCATTTACTACAGGGTAAGGACGCTGTGGTTTGCAGAGCCGGAGATACTGATAGATATGGGAAAGTTATTCTTAAAGGACACCCTATGAACTATTTTATTTACTCATGGCTATGCCTCTAAAGTTTTGTTCATGGAATGTCAAAGGTGCTCAGTCTCCCACTAAAAGAGCTAAAATTCCCCTGCACCTCTCGAAGATCAATATCGATGTAGCCTTCCTTCAAGGAACTCACCTACCCATAGCACAGATTGGTATTTTCAAAGGTTCATGTGTAGGTACTGTCTTGGGGGCTGGGTTTGATAGTCGGAAACGGGGCGTAGTTGTCTTGATTGCACGGCGGATACCCTTCAAATTATTAGATTCGATTATTGATCCCTATGGTAGGTATATATTAATTAAGGCAATTCTGTTTCATACAGAATTGATATTGGGCTCAATTTATGGACCAGTAGGAGATGAGCCACAATTCTTTACAAACTTAGTGACTAAACTAGCCCCCTGGTCTAAATCTCCTATGCTTATTGGAGGGGACTAGAATCTAGTCTTTAATAATCTGGTGGATAGATCTAACTCTAAAAGCTCCCCCCTCACCCCCACTCAACTGGCATTGAGGGAACTGATGGACTCACTTGGTCTTGTTGATCCATGGAGAACTCTCCACCCCTCACTAAAAGACTTTTCATTCCATTCCCTGCTGCATAACACATTTTTGAGAATTGATTACTTTTTGTTGGGGACTGAGCACTTATCAGGGGTCCAAGTTTGTGAATACCTAGCAAAAGTGATCTCAGATCACCACCCAATTTTACTACAATGGACGCTGCCTAACTCAATGATCCACGACAAAACCTGGAGGTTTAATTCCCAACTTCAAAATCGGAACACTAAGGGGCAGCTTGGCAATTTATAGACAAATATTGTGAGTTTAATTCCCTACCATGCAAGATTGGATATACTATGGGAACTTTGAAATGCTCATTAAGAGGAGAGGTTATTCATATAGCTTCAATAAGCAAAAAGAAAATCTCCTCTGAATCTTCCCTATTACTACAACAGATCAGAGCATTAGAGCGAGGCCTTACACCCCATTCTAAACCTGAGGACTTAGAAAAGTTAGAAAGTCTTCACTTTCAATATATTATCCTTCTCAGTGATAGAGTCGAACACTTCCTTTTACGCTCTAAAATGACATACTTTGACCAAGGAGATAAGGCTGGGAAATTACTCACCATGAGACTTAGAGCTCAGATGGCCAACAAATTTATTGTAGCCGTGCGAGATGCCTCCGGCACTCTATATACATCCCCCAGGGATCTTGCCTCTTCCTTCAAGGACTACTATCAGAAGCTCTACTCATGCTCCCCTACGGCCTTTAATTGTAACTCATTGGACTATTTTCTTCAAGACATAGTACTCCCACAACTGTCCCAGAATCAAATTTCAATTCTACAAGCCCCTCTAACTTTAAACGAGGTCTATCAAGCCATTGACGCTTTACCAGCAGATAAGGCCCCAGGCCCTGATGGCTACACATCCAATTTTTATAAACATTCAAAGCCCAAATAGGCCCTAAACTCCTTGAATTTTACAACTACATTTACAAAAATAGCCTTTCAGATCACAACTTCACCTCTGCTACCATCATGGTTATATTAAAGCCAGACAAAGATCCCACAATGATGTCTAGCTACCGCCCAATATCTCTTATAAATGTAGATTTGAAGATCTTAGCAAAAATCCTAGCTAGCCGCTTAGCCCAAGTATGGCAAACTTTGCTTAGTCCCGATCAAGTGGGTTTCGTGGCTGGATGCCTGTCTGCAGATCACATAAGGAAAATTTTCCATCTTATCTCTGCGTCCAGGGACTCTGTTATACCATCAGTCTTGATGTCCCTGGACGAAGAGAAAGCTTTTGATCGGGTGTCATGGGACTACTTATTTCATTTACTTCCGAAGTATCACATTCCGGTACAATTTATAAGATGGATTAAAGTCCTTTACTCCTCCCCATCAGCTCGTATTTTTTGTAATGGTGTGTTCTCTTCCCCCTTTACATTACACCAGGGTACCCGCCAAGGTTGCCGGCTCTCTCCTTATCTGTTTAATTTATTTTTAGAACCCCTCATCAGAAAACTGAATACTTCTGCCTCTGTTGCGGGAATTACTATCAACCATCTCCAATACAAAATATCAGTATATGCTGATGACATTTTGCTTCACATAACATATCCATCGAAATCTATACCGGCTTCATTGGATATCATTCAGGAATTTGGTCGGTTATCCAACTATAAATTAAACTTGTCCAAGACTGAGGTTATGCCTCTAAACAACTGGACCTTAAAGACTGACATTCAACATCTTGGGCTTACCTGGGTTAAAGATTAATTGAAATATCTGGGTATTTATCTATCACTATCTAATTCCAAAATGAAGCAGTATAATTTAGACCAATTAGTAGCTCGTATTAAAATCGACCTGAACCTCTGGGCAATGCTTCCTATTTCCCTTTGGGGGTGAATCAACATTATTAAAATGAATATTTTGCCCCGGCTGTTATACCCCCTTCAACTATGTCATCAATATTTACCTAAGACTTGGTTTACTCATGTCCATGGTATTATATCCAATTTCATTTGGAAGCATAAATCTCCATGTAGGGCGTTATCCAAGTTACAGAAGAAGCCAGAAGGGGAAGGAAGGAAACATATTCAATTCAGTGCTTTAGAGTAACTGGTAATTGCTATTTTTCTTTTAAACTTAGATTGTGGGCTTTTAGTGACACTATACTTTCTTTGTTGTCTTTACTTATAATTGTTTTTGGGCTGCTGAAAATTTAAAACATAGTGGTGGTGTAATTCTGTGCTGTCTTTAATTGCTGCAAATTTTATCTTGGCTTGTCTGACTGCCCTGTAGTTGGGTGAAGGGTGTTAATTGTCTGGCCTCTGACCTCAGCTACGTGATAACTGGAGGTGGGTCTTAGTCAGAGTTGAAGTAGCAAGTAGAGTTTATTTTCTCAGAAGAAGCCAGAAGGGGAAGGAAGGAAACATAATCAATTCAGTGCTTTAGAGTAACTGGTAATTGCTATTTTTCTTTTAAACTTAGATTGTGGGCTTTTAGTGACACTATACTTTCTTTGTTGTCTTTACTTATAATTGTTTTTGGGCTGTTGAAAATTTAAAACATAGTGGTGGTGTAATTCTGTGCTGTCTTTAATTGCTGCAAATTCCCCCCTCCCCTTCCCCCAACTCTTAATTATATGCCCTGTTAAATCTGATTGACAGGAGCTAAACACAGGGTATAGTAAGGGGTGTGAAGTAGGAGGGGCATAAGGGGGAAGAAGCCCACCCTCAGCACAAGTGTTTTTATTTATTTATTGGTTTCTTTTTCTTTAAAAAAAAATTATCTGAGGATCAGTGGCAGGATTTTTAGGACAGTAAATTAATAAAAAGGGAACTAGGAGAGCTTCAGTAGCAGACAAGTAGTGGAATTGCAGTATAATGTGGGGAGTGGTGCAATGCAGTGGCTGTAGGCAGCCATATTCAGGCAGACCTTCTGGACACTGAGGTGCTGCCCTATCTGCATGCATCTCTCTGGACTGTGGGAGGAGGTAGCCAGACTCAGAGTGGAAGTAAACTGGGTCAGGAGTACCATCACCCCTATCCAGGGACCACCCAGTCCAATGCAACTGCCTCAAAGGATGCCGAGAACGAGGAGCACTTGGATGACAGTGGGCTCAGGGAGGGTTAGAGTGGATATGCCACGCTGGCAAATGAGGACAACCATATAGAGGTACCCAGAGAAGTGGAAGAAAAGGGTGTGGAGGTTAGCCAAGGAGGTGACCTCAGCGGGGAAAGCAGTGGACCCCAGAGGAGGAGGAAGTGTATCCTGGTGGGGACTCCATCATAAGAGGGATCCAGCTAGGAACACAGGAGGGGGAGGACAGGAAGGTGAGGTGCCTACCAGGTGCCACGGCATGGAGGGATGGAAGGAAGATCCTGGGGATCACTGGGAAGGCAAGACGGGAGGGTGAGCTGGATGTCATTATCCACCTAGGTACTAATGACCTGGCAAATGGGGAGCCAAAGGAAGTTCAGGAAGAGTTTAGGAAACTGGGGAGGGGTCTCAAGCAAGTAGCTACTTCTGTCACTTTCTCAGAAGTACTACCTGTGAGAGCAAGGGAGAGGATAGAGGTGCATGCACCAGAACTTTAACTCATGGTTGAAGAACTGGTGCTGTGAGGAGGGTTTGGATTCATTGGTGACTGGGGACCCACCTGGAGGGATGGAGGTTTGTTCAAGCCTGACAGCCTGCATCCATCCTGGAGGGGAATCCAAGCACTCAACGATAAGTTTAAATGCTACATTGACAAGCATTTAAACTAGCAAAGGGGGTGGCAGGCCAGCAAGGAGGGTACCTACTTGCTCAACCCCCACAGATAGCAGTGGAACCAGTGAACCAGAGGAGTGGCTATCTCTGCAAAGCAGTGTGCAAAAGATGGAGATTAGTGCCCAAGAGGTGGATAAGCAGAAAAGGGGCAAAATTCAGCAGAAAGGCAGACAGCAAGGAGAACTAGGGATAAATAACAACCAAGGAAGGGCTGGAGTAGAACAGTGAAACAGTCTAGGAGGTCAAATCATGGAAAGCCATGTGTGCAAATGCCAGGAGCCTTAGCAACAAGATGGAAGATCTGGAGGCTGTCATGGTGCAGTCAGACCTGGACATTGTGGCCATCACTGAAACCTGGTGTATGATAACCACAACTGGGAGATGGCCATACCTGGCTATAACATATTCAGAAGAGACAGAGCAGGCAGAAAGGGAGGAGGAGTGGCACTGTATGTGAAAATGACATAAGGGCCACAGAGATCCAGGAGGAACAAAATGGGGAGAATACTGTGGGTTAAGCTGGAAAGGAAAATGGGACAGCTATCCGCACAGGTGTGGTCTATAGACCACCAGCCCAGGAGGAAGAAACAGATAGGGAGTTGATGCTAGCCATCCAAAGGATGGCAGACAAGGTGAGGTAGTACTGGTTGGAGACTTCAATATTCCAGACGTGGACTGGAGTATCCCAGCAGCAGCATCAACTAGGAGCAGATTTATCCTGGACTCCTTTAGGGTGCCTTCCCCAAGCAACTGGTCATGGAACCAACTCGGCAGAAGGCAATACTGGACCTTGTGCTCACAAACAGGGACAGTGTGATGGGGGTAACAGTGGGGGAGCACCTGGGAAACAGTGACCACGAGTCATTGTGGTTTGAAATCACAGAAAGAGCAGAACCAAACCACACAAAACCATGTATCCTGGATTTTAGGGGGGCAGACTTTGGGAAAATGGGGAGATACTTGAAAGAGGCATTAAGGGGAATGGGACAGGAATCAGGGGTTGAGGAACAGGGAAGTATTTAAAATGGGGATTACAAGAACAACAGAATTATGCATTAACAGATTAGCAAGAGGAAAAGGAAGAGGAGACCATTATGGTTTTCCAAAGAGGTAGCAAAGAAAGTGAAAGCCAAAAGATTGCATTCAGGCAATACAAAAAGACACAGGCAGAAGGGATAGGGAGAAGTACCAGGAGAAGCAAGGGAGGCAGGGAGGTCAGTAAGGAGCCAAAGCTCAGACAGAAGAGCACATTGCAAAATCAGTGGGTAGAGGAACAAAACCTTTACAGGTACATAAGTGAAAAAGAAAGACAAAGGGAGGATAGTGAGACTGAAGGGGGAGGATGGGGGCCGCGTGGAGGATGACAACAGTAAAGCTGACATATTGAACAGATATTTCTGCTCAGTCTTTACTGAGGAAGAGGAGGGTAATGGGTCTGAAGGGAGTACAAGGGGTGAGAATGGTGCAGAAATGGACACAAGTGCTTTACACGAGAAAGGGTCCTGAAGGAACTGGAAGTAATAAGAGTTGATAAAGCAATGGGGCCAGATGGGTGTCACCCAGGGTCTTTAAAGAACTAAGAGAGGTGGTGGCTGAACCTCTGGCTATCCTGTTTAGCCAATCACTGGAAACAGGAGGTACCAAAGACTGGAGGACAGCAGATATAGTCCCCATATACAAAAGTGGGAACAAAGAGGAAGCAGGGAACTACAGACCAGTCAGCCTCACCTCGGTAGTGGGGAAGATCATGGAAGCACTACTGAAGGAGAGGTTGGTGGAACATCTGGTTGTCAATGGACGACAGGACCCAAGGCAGCATGGTTTCACCAGGGAGGTCATGTCAGACCAACCTCGTTGAATTTTTGACTGGGTGACTAGGGAGGTGGATCAGGGAGGGCAGTGGACATGGCCTATCTAGACTTCAGCAAGGCCTGACACTGTGCCACATAGAGACTATTACACAAACTGGGGAATATGGGTGTGGGCAGGACAGTAGTGTGGTGGGTAGGTAACTGGCTGGGTGGCAGAACACAGAGGGTGGTGGTAAATGGCTGTCACTCCCACAGAGGGAAGAGTGACCAGTGGGTACCACAGGGATCAGTGCTGGGACCGGTCCTATTCAACATCTTCATCAGTGACATTGTGCAGGACCTAGAAGGCAGAATTTCACTGTTCGCTGATGACACAAAGCTCTGTAACAGAGTAGACACACCAGAGGGTGTAGACAGAATGAGAAGCGACCTGCAGAAACTTGAAGAATGGTCAGGGGTTTGGCAGTTGAAATTTAATGCAAAGAAGTGCAAGATAATGCATATGGGGCACAAAAACCCTGGCATAATATATCAGTTGGGGAGTGAGGATATAGCATGCACCAAGCAGGAAAGGGATCTTGGGGTTATCATCTCTGATGACCTCAAGGTAGGGAAACAGTGTGACAAGGCAGCAGGTAAAGCAAATGGGATGCTGGGATGTATAGGCAGGGGCATCACCAGCAGGAAAAGGGAGGTCATAATTCCACTATACAAGACACTAGTGAGGCCCCACTTGGAGTACAGTGTACAGTTCTGGAGACCATACCTACGTAAGGACATAGACAGGGTAGAGAAGGTTTAGAGGAGGGCAACAAAGATGGTCATGGATTGCATCACAAGTCCTATGAAGACAGGTTGAAGGAACTGAACATGTACTCCCTGGAGAAGAGGAGGGAGAGGGATATGATAGAGACATACAAGTATCTTACAGGGAGGAACAGGGTGCAGGAAAACACTATTTTAGCGAAAAAGATGTTCCAGGACTAGAGGCATGGGATGAAGTTGGAGGAGGATGATTCAGAGGAAACATGAGAAGAATTTCTTCATAGAACGGGTGGTGGACAAGTGGAACACCCTGCCAGAGGAAGTGGTGGGGCTGAAACAATCATGGATTTAAGAATGCATGGGATAGACATAAAGGAATTCTGGAGGTCAGGGGCAAGGGGCAACAGACTTCTAGGAAAACAAACTGAACTTACAAGCTCAAATGGGCAGACTGGGTGGGCCATAGGCCCTTATCTGCCGACACTGTCTATGTATCTATGTATCTATGTACAGAGACCAAAAGAACTAGGGGCTTACAAATCCCTAACATATATCTTTACTACATCGCTGCTAACTGTTTAGTTATCTCACAATGGCTGACCTCTGTTTTGACTCCTAGCTCGGAAACCTATGTCCCACAGTGGCTGCAGATAGAAAAATCACTCTGTATCTCAGCTGGAATAGACATAAGGGCTTTGCCATACCTTTTGTTTAATAAGGTCCCAGGACAGCTTAAAAACACCCCCATTATGAGAACCCTTCACATCCACAAACAGTTGAATTATACTATAAGGGATACCATGGAGAAAGACACTTCACAGTATATTCTGGGTAACCCTAACTTTAAAATTGGGGGGAAGATTATTACTCAAAGGTTTTGGGCAGAGGGAGCAGGGGGAAAAGGTCATAGATCTAACAGAAAACCATAGATTATCAACCTTTTCAGAGATAATGGCTAAGTATAATGTGCCTGTAACTTTTTGTTTTAAGTATCTCCAAATTTCCCAGGTCCTTTTAAGGCATTTCGGTAGTGGGTTATGGGAACACCATCTGTCTGGACCCATACTCAGCACGTTGAATATAAGGCCTAGTTCTCATTTAATCTCATTCTATTATAAAGAGTTGCAGAAAAAATTACAGGCCTAGACGGCATTCCCCATTATGCACGGACAGCTCCTCCCCTCAACCACTGAGGGTCCCCGTCAGTGGTCACAAATCTGGAAAAGGTTGTATAAGGATGTTAGGTGGGACCGTTATAGACTGTTACAATTTCAGATAATACAGGACTTATACTACACTCCTGTAAAACTTTGTAAAATGGGTAAGCTCCAAGTAGATCTGTGCACCAGATGTGGGAAGCAGTGGGGTACATTACTCCACATTTTATGGGAATGTGACAAAGCCTTCCCTCTCTGGGAGAGTATTAGTTCTAGACTTAATCCACTGCTTGGTTTGCAAAATGCCTTCCAACCAGAAATTTGTATTTTGGGAGATTCGAGTAATATCCTTATTGGTAACCAAAGGAAACATATGATGTTAATTTCCTTATGTGCTAAGAAAGTGATATTGCATCACTGGCTAGATCAACAGACTCCCACATACGTAGAATGGCTTCAAGAAATTATTTTTGCTCTGCAAGCAGAATATACTATAGCATGCTACTCTAGAAATAGTAAAAAATATCAGAAGACCTGGGCCCCACTACATACCTTGCTATGTAATTAATATCCCCCATACTGGCTCTGGGAACTTACCTTAAAATACCTGGGTAAAACAGGTAATAGGTGGCTGTCCTCATTGGATCCAGCTCATCTCCCTTGGCTTATGTTTCCCTTTTCTTTTTCCTTCTCTTCTTTTTTATTCTTCTCCTGATGGCAAGGAGGTAAGGAGGGTGGGGGAAGGGGAGGTGCGGGTGGGCGAGGAGGGAGGGTGGTTTATACATTTATTGTTTATTGATTTCTTTTCCACTTTTTCTTTTCTTTGACAGACTGTCTTTATACACCATTAAGCTCTGACCAGCAACATAGCTTAAGTTATTGCCGTGGTGTATTATGCCATGTTATGTAATGCAGTTACGGATTGTTTGTTGTTTGGTAAACTTAATAAAGCTTACTAAATATGAAAAAAAAAGAAACATGGTACACAGAGAACCATGACTTGGATGTTAACATACCAGGGTACATAACCTACAGGAGAGACAGGCAGGGGAGAAGAGGGGGAGTAGTAGCTCTCTATGTAAAGGAAGGGTTAAAAGCAACTGAACAAAAGAGTAAATAGGGAAGAGAGGAGGCACTGTGGGTCACCTTGGAGACTGGAAAGGGCACAACAATCTGCACAGGGGTTGTGTACAGACCCCCATGTCAGGGGGAGGGAATGGACAAGGATATGATAGAAGGCATTCTTAGAATGGCAGAGAAAGGGGAGATACTATTGATGGGAGACCTGAATATGCCAGATGTTAACTGGAGCACATTTGCTGCAGCCACATCCAACAGCAGGGCCATTCTTGATGCCCTACAGGTGGCAGGCCTTAGACAGCTAGTTTCGGAACCCACTCGTGAGGGAGCAATCTTAGACCTCATACTCTTAAACGGGGGCAGTGAGAGGATCTCAGATCTAGAAGTGGGTTGCCATCTGGGGACAAGTGACCATCAAACAGTGTGGTTCACATTAAACTCAGCTACAGAGTCAAGCCATACAAAAGTGAGGGTTCTGGACTTTAGGAGGGCTGACTTTGGCAAGATGGGAGAGTGCCTCAGAAAGCACTAGCAAACAGGCTAGAAGGAGGTGTGCAGCAACAATGGGGAATCATCAAACTGCCATCACAGAGGCAACAAGCCTTTGTGTAAAGCAAATAAACAAATCAAAACGAAAGAAAAAGCCACTATGGTTCTCAAAAGAGGTGGCTGTGAAAGTCAGGAAGAAAAAGATAGCATTCTGGAAGTATAAGGAAACACAGAAGGAGCAGGACAGAAAGCTGTATCAGTTAAGGCAGAAGAAAGCAGGGAGGGAGGTCAGAATAGCAAAGGTTCAAACTGAGGAAAAGATGGCCAACTCAGTTAAGAAGGGGGATAAAACCTTTTATAGGTACATCAGCAAGCGTAGAAAGACAAAGGGATGGATAGTGTGGCTGAATAGAATGAACGGTGGGTGGGCAGAGGGGGACAGTGAAAAAGCAGGGATACTGAACGAATATTTCTGCTCAGTATTCACAAAAGAGGAGGGGGAAGTGCCTAATCCAATTAACAGAAGCACTCTTGATAGGGGGTTGATCCCAGTCCTTTTACAGAAGAAAGGGTTCTGTAAGAACTCCTAAAACTGAAGGTGGACAAAGCTATGGGTCCTGATGGAATTCACCCCAGAATTCTAAAAGAATTAAGGGAGGAACTAGTGAAACCACTGGCTACTCTTTTTAATAAATCATGGGAGGATGGTGTGGTACCCGAGGACTGGAGGAAGGCGGATGTGATTCCCATTTCATAAAAGTGGGACCAAGACAGAGGCAGGAAACTACAGACCTGTCAGTCTGACCTCTGTGGTAGGGAAAGTGATGGAGTTACTGCTGAAGGAAAGAATAGTTGAGTACCTAGAGGCCAGCGGAGCACAGGATCCAAGGCAGCATGGGTTCACAGCGGGAAGGTGATGTCAGACGAATCTAATAGATTTATTTGACTGGGTGACCAAAGTAGCAGACCAGGGAGGGGCTGTGGACATGGCCTACCTAGACTTTAGCAAGGCATTTGACACAGTCCCACACAAAAGATTAATAGTCAAATTAACCAGCCTGGGAGTGGGTCCCAGGGTGGTAGCCTGAGTAAAACATTGGCTGCAGAACAAGACACAGAAGATAATTGTAAATGGAGTCCACTCTGAAGAAAGAGGGGTTACTAGTGGGGTACCGCAGGGTTCAGTATTGGGTCCAGTCCTTTTTAATGTCTTCATCAGTGACATTGCAGAGGGACTGGAAGGAAAAGTATGCCTTTTTGCAGATGACACAAAGATCTGCAACAGGGTTGATACACAAGAAGGTGTGGAAAGGATGAAAAGGGACTTAGCAAGGTTGGAGGAATGGTCAGAAGTATGGCAGCTAGGATTCAATGCAAAGAAGTGCAAAATAATGCACCTGGGAAACAAGAACCCAGGGGAAGTACACACAATGGGTGGGGAGGTAGTAACAACAACAAAAAAGGAAAGGGACCTGGGGGTAATCATGTCAGATGACCTTAAGGTTAGCAAAGCAATGTGAGAAGGCAGTAGGGAGGGCTGGGGGTATACTGGGATGTATAGGGAGGCGTCAGCAGCAGAAAACAGGAAGTTGTTATCCTCTGTACAGACAGTTGGTGAGACCCCATCTGAGTACTGTGTCCAGTTCTGAGACCCCATCTCCACAAGGACATGGACAGGATAGAGGTAGTCCAGAGGAGGGCAACTAAAATGGTGCAGGGTCTGCAAGAGAAAGCCATATGAGGAGAGACTAAAGGAGCTTAATATGTATACCCTTGAGGAAAGAAGGGAGAGAGGGACAAGATAGAAACTTTTAAGTACCTCAGTGGAATCAACAAAGTCCAAGAGGTAGCATCTTTCAGAAAAAGAGACTTGCAAGAACAAGGAACACAATATAAAGATAGAATATAATATAAACACAATATAAAGATGTGATTCCCTTCACAAAAGTGGGAGCAAGGCAGAAGCAGGAAACTACAGACCTGTTAGTTTAACCTCAGTCGTGAGGGAAAATGATGGAATCACTTCTGAAGGAAAGAATTGTTGAGTATCTAGAGGCCAGAGGGCTCAGGACCCAAGGCAGCATGGATTCACAGTGGGAAGGTCATCCAGACAAATCTGATAGATTTCTTTGACTGGGTGACCAAGGTAGTAGATCAGGGACGGGCTGTGGACATGGCCTACCTAGACTTTAGCAAGGCATTTGACACAGTCCCACACAAAAGATTAATATACAAGTTAGCCAGCCTGGGAGTGGGTCCCAAGATGACAGCCTGGGTAAAGAATTGGCTGGAGAATAGGACACAGAGAGTAACAGTAAATGGAGTCCACTCTGAAGAAAGGGGAGTTACTAGTGGGGTACCGCAGGGTTCAGTATTAGGACTGGTCCTCTTCAATGTCTTTATAAGCGACATTGCAGAGGGACTGGAAGGAAAAGTATGTCTCTTTGCAGATGACACTAAGATCTGCAACAGAGTTGATGCACAAGGTCAGGTGGAAAGGATGAGAAGGGACTTGGCAAGGTTAGAGAAATGGTCAAATGTATGGCAGCTTAGATTCAATGCTAAGAAGTGCAAGGTAATGCACCTGGGTAACAAAAACCCAGGGGAAGAGTACACAATGGGGGGTGAGATACTAACAACAACAAAATTGGAAAGGGACCTGGGGGTAGTCATATCAGATGACCTAAATGTGGGCAAGCAATGTGAGAGGGCAGCAAGGAGAGCTGGGGGGATACTGGGATCCATAGGGAGAGGCATCATCAGTAGAAAACAGGAAGTTATTATCCCTCTGTACAGACAGTTGGTGAGACCCCATCTGGAGTACTGCGTGCAGTTCTGGGAGACCCAATCTCACAAAGACATAGACAGGATGGAGGCTGTCAAGAAGAGGGCACTAAAATGGTGCAGGGTCTGCACCAGAAGACATAAGGAAGAGAGACTTAAGGAGCTGAATATGTATAGCCTCGAGGAAAGGAGGGAGAGGGGGACATGATAGAAACTTTCAAGTACCTCAAGAGAATCAACAAAGTCCAAGAGGGTAGCATCTTTCAAAAAGAGTGTGTGCAAGAACAAGGGGCACAATTTGAAGATAGAAGGGGGCAGTTCAGAGGTAATTTAAGAGTATTTTTCACAGAGAGGTTGTGGATGCATGGAGCGGCCTTCTGGAGGAGGTTGTGGAGTCAAAAACAGTGGTGGAATTCAAGCATGCATGGGACAGTCATAAGGCAATTCTAGGGGTGGGGTAGGAAGAAGTAGGCTGCTGGTTAACTAGGATCTGCAGCTTATCCATTAGGTAGGGAAATGGGCAGACTGGGTGGGCCAAACAGTCCTTATCTACTGTCAAAATCTATGTTTCTATGTTTCTAGAAGGAGGCGGTTCTGGGGCAATGTGAGGTATTATTTCACAGAGAGGTAGTGGGTGCATGGAACAGCCTTCCTGAGGAGGTTATGGGGTCTAAAACTGTGGGAGAATTCAAGAATGCATGGGACAGACATAAGGCAGTTCTTGTGGGGTAGGAAGAAATAGGCTGTTGGTTAACTAGGATCTGCAGCCTATCCTGTGAAGTAGGGAAATTGGCAGACTAGATGGGCCAAGCGTCCCTTATCTGCCGTCAAAGTCTATGTTTCTATGTTTCTATGGAGGGTCAGTAGGTCAGCAATGTGGTAATGTTAAAAATATACAAAAGGTTAAAAACATGTCAAAAATGTAATTACAAATTCATACTGCTGTGAAGTAAGATGGAGTACTTAATCCAATAGCTACACAATTCTGACTAGAGATTTTGTGAAGTTTAGATCATATGTGAAGTTCTCATAAATGTGCCAAATTTGCCTTTGTAAATCATTATGAAGTATACAGAGTTTCCTGGCTAATGTCATAGCCACTTCACTCATGAATTTCATGGACATGTTTAGCAGTAAACTTAACAGACAGTAATAGATCCCATAGTCATACCTTAATGCTAAAAATCTCCATGTTCAGTTTGATGTGCAGTGCATTGTTTTGTTGCTGTCAGTTCCCATCAAATTCTGAAATTGTACACAACCATGGATGACGCTCGGAGGATAAGACAGGATATACAGGAAACAATACAGTTTTTAATGCTAAGCCACTTTTCTAAGATTTCTTATCAAATCTGCAAATCAGGAAATTAATAATAGTTTACCAGTAACCTTTTCCAGATACAATAACCCATTTGATTTAAAATATCTTTATCAGTGGTGACCTGCCCAGACCAGACTCTACTGGATGGATTGTTACCATAGGTACTTTATTAATTCCAAGTGTTGTCTTGCCTGTGAGTGAACAAGTTTATATTTTAAGGGACACTGTCAGCCCCCTTTGGCTACCAACTATCCCTAGCTTAAAAATCCATTTGATGATTTTTTACCTTCTATGGCATATGTGGCTGTAGCTTTTAGTTTGAATCAGATTCCATTTTTCTTTTTAAAAGTGAACAACAGACTGCACACCATACTGGTGTTAACACACAAAAATGTGTTTGTTTACATTCATTGATCTACTCCCATTGTATCTTTCCTTAACTAGGAACATCCTCAACAAAGTCTAGACAACTCAAGATGAGGTGGCAGGATAGAACACTATTGCGTCATGAGTGGCTGTACTGTTTGGGGATTTTCCTTATGTTCAGGACATATGCCATACAAGTAGATCAAAGACTTGAAACAAAACAAAGTTGGGTTTGTTACAGCATTAGCTTGAACTTCAGTTCTACTAAGAAAGAAGACAAAGAACAACCAGCAACATCAATACATTTTAAAGAATGTAAGCAATCATGAAATATAGGTTGTCAACTAGAAATAGTATGACACAAAAAGAGTTGACAGTGTCACTTTAAGATGGAGTTATGTGAAGTTTGGGAATAGAATCTGAGAAAGAAGCTCAGGATAAACGAGTCTGACTGTAGGTCACACGGTATTGCTATTTCTGTTCTGTATAGAGAGTGTGGATTTAGTTTCTGTTTGCATTTCTGAAAGTTGAGTATGTGGTGAACAGATGTGCTGCTCAGCTGTATTCATTTAAAGTGAATTCATCTGTATTTTGGGAGAGATTTTAGCTACTATTTGTGTAGGCTTTACACACACACACACACACACACACACACACACACACACACACAAACACACACACACACACACACACACACACACACACACTATATAATTTGTTAAGCTGTGTTTTCCTCATTTCCTACTTTCAAACACACTTCTTTTCTGAGAATCTTTCTTTAGTGAATCTTTTCTAATTTGATTTAGTGCCTTTTCCTTCTCTTCTACATTTTGCTGTGTTACTGTACTCTGTCTTGGTATAGATATATATTTTTTGTATCTTACAGCAGAACAGGAGGGAGACCTGTGAAGACTCAAGTAACCAATGTGGTGGTGGTGTGGCAGAACCGCATTCTGCCAGTCTGATAACAGTGGTGGAGGGATGCCTCTTCTGTCTTCTTTTCCTACTGAAATCTGTTGCACAACAGTATCTTCCTATACTATACTTTACCTTTTCTGTCACTGGGGTAGGTTGGCACCTACTGTACGTCAGTCTTTTCTATCTCTCACTAAACTTTTTCCTTACTACATTTATTTCTAATTTCCATGTTTCCAACTCTCAACAAGAACTCCCCAAAATAATGCACCAGACTAAGACCAGCTGGCAAGAATGAAATAAGTTGCATTTATGGCATTTAATGCCAAAAGATATTAAGTGCCTTTAAAGAGATATAAGGTGCTGGTTGAATAAAATGCATAATAATAAATAAAGTGCACAGAATGCATTTTGTGCCATATTATGAGTTTAAAGTGCTGCAATGTTTAATTAAGTTAATGCTTATACCATTTTTATGTATATGGTTCTAGAATGTTTAGAAATGTTTAAAATGGCAGTTAAGCAAGCAGTAACACACAACAAGATGTGGGTTATCTCCAGATAAGAGCACACCCAGGTGCATTATAAGGCACTAGGCACTTGCACCAAATGTATTATGCACCTGGGCCTACTCTTATCAGGAGATAACCCACACCTTGGAGTGTGTTATTGTGCTTATAAAATGGGCCCCACCCTTGAACCCCCAAGTAAAAAAAAATGATAACATTTAAAAGAAGCTTGCTAAAAACTGTTAAATGTGCAGGACATAAGAAAATATTCCATCTGCACTGCATGCCACATATGATCTAGCTAAGACAGGGTGTGGTGTCTCTCTCCTCTCTACTCTGTCTCTCCCCCAACTGACTAATGCTTCAGTTTTTTTAATGTCCTTTATTTACTTTGGTACATACTGATTTTCAGTTCTAAGTACTGGCCAGCTTGATCCTGTGCTTGTGCTTGATCAGTGTCACTGACTTAGCGGGTGCTCTAAACAACGGTTTCCTGTGTGGTGTACATGTGTCCTTGCAACTCTTATCTCCTCCAACACTCCTTCTTTTTTTAAAAATGATTTTCCTTTCTTTTACTTTTGTTTCTGCTTTCCTTTGAGCTGCTGTAGGCTAGCTGGCCCACTTGACTGAGCGAGCATGTCCCTTAGTGGCTACCATGTAGGTCGGTTTTCTGCCTCTCTTTTTTTAAATAAACATTTCGCTGTGTGCTGCTGTTACATTGCTCTCATGGATGGGACGGGCTGGCTGGGAGGGCTGCAGGATGGAGACTGTAAAGGTGCTGGAAATGGACTGGAGAGTCAATTTTCAGGTTAGTCACTATGGAAGAATGCTGTTGGATCTGTGGCAGCATTTCAAAGCCACCTCCCACTTTTTGCCAAGTTCATTATGGCCAGTTTTAACCACTGGATAGGTCAGACTTTACTCTGAGAAACAAAAATGTACAGAATTTTTTATGTTCCTTTTTACTGAGTATATGATGGTGGGGGTTGTTGTACAGCTTCTTTAGGCTGCTGGTGGTAGACTGACATGTGTTTTAGAGAAGGTGGCACACCTGATTCCTTTCTGTTGTGAGGCCAGGTTGGCACAACTAGTGCAGTTGTAAAGTTATGTCCTGATATGTCCTTATGTCCTGATAAGGACACAGCTAAACTATGGGTTCCGTCAATCAGAATGCTGGAATTTTCTTGCCCATTTTATAAATACAAAATAATGCCCAGTCTTTTAGGTAGAATATAAACATAACAGAGGCATTATGTCTCCATTGTTTAAATTATATTACTGCTGCTCCGTTGTTATGTAGAATGTTATGCCAAAGAAATCCTGTATTGAAGTGGGAACTGTTTGAACTGAGCAGCAAAATTTTATTTACTTTTGTTGCCACTTAGTATTTATATAAATAATTACTGATGCCCCTGTATTAGGACTCCCAGCTGCTGGCTTTGTATAAAATATGCTATAGAATTGTGCCAGCTAGCCATGGAGGAGTCTGTGGCATGTGTTCAACCAGTCCAGGCTGCTAGAGAGGCAGACTTCCCCGAGTAATATGTGCATTCTGAAAAGCAAGCACTTGTAAATAAAAACGGACTATGCTGTACCTGGTCATAAAAACTACTGCCCAGTATAAAAAAATAAAAAGAGGCTTACCAAAGATATGCAGAGCCTCAAAACAGAGTGGCTAGATAATGATTGTCCAGCAGTCTGCCACTCTGCTTCAACATAGAAAACACATGATTTAAAGAGACAGGAACATCCCTATGTATGTGGAAATGCTATACAATTAGGGTAACCCTCAGAATAAGGAGAGGGATGCAAGATAAACTAACCACAATGAAGAAATTAAAGAATAAAGAGACTGCAGGTCTCTAAAGGACCATTATGTATAGAGCTCTGAGATATAAATCAAAGGGCTAGTGTCCACATACTATAACAATACAGCACATGTATAAATACGATAAATGTTTGCACTGTTTGCATATATAGAAAATTAGGGACTTCCCATAAATAAAACCTCAGGAAGGGATTTCCTATAGTGGGACTTCCCATAAGTAAAACCTCACTATGTAATAGAGGAGGAGTTTCCCTATTTAGGTAGAACCACTCTAAAACTAATTGTATGTTATAAGAGGACTTTCCCATAAATGGAAGGCTTATACACTAAGAGTCAGATTAGCCAACCAGCCAGTATCACTCACCTGAGGTTAAAGTAAGAGGATGGACCTGTGCCTGAAACAGGGAATTTGTCTGAAGCAGCAGAAAAGCTGAGGTTTGAATTTTGAGACACCTGAAGTAAGGTGGAATAGCATTATGGTATTGTTTATTTTCTAGTTCTGATTGAACTGTTTATTGCTATTTATTTATTATTTTTGTATTTTTGTACTTTTTCATAAAACAAAACACTGCAGGTATGTTGTACCCTATTACTGTGTCCTACATTATCTTTTCATACCCACGTACCTGTGACATATGGTGGCAGAGATGGGATCCTGAAAGTCCTGCATGCAGGGTGGATTTCAAGAGTTGTCAGACCTGATACCAAGATAACCCATGACATAGTGGAACATTTTAGAGATGATAACGCCTGTTTGGCCCACTTTCACCAGAGAGAAAGCCGAGCTGACAGATGAGCAGTTGCTCCCTGGCCTGGATTTTGAGAAGACACCAAGGGCCAAAACAGAGTGTCAATCAACAGATACATCACTCCATCAGGATGAGGTCAAAGAGGAAGCGCTGGGGGAAGTGAAAGTCGAGGAAACATCAGAGAACCTAGGCAAGATGTTGAAATGGCTTGCTAAGAAGCAAATTGAAATGCAGCAGCTCTGGAGAAGGACAGCCAGGAGCAAGAGAGGGAAAGAAGACAGCAGGATGAGTGTTGGGCAGATACACTGAGTGCCTTGTAGATTACTGGGACCAGTAAAGCCACTGAAGTTATGCATGCATCCCTAAGGACATAAAACCAACGTAAATGTCAGCTACTGATGACATTGAGGCATACCTAATGACCTTTGACACAGTAGTGAAGGTCTGTGGGTGGCCTCCAGAGCAGTGAGTAGTCAGGTTGACTCCCTATTTGACTTGTCAAGCACAGCTGGCTTACAGCCACATGGACCAGGGGAGCACTGAAAAGTATGACCCAGTAAAAAAGGAAATACTAAAGCATTTCAATATAAACACTGAGACTTACAGGCAGCATTTTTACTCCCTAAAGGATTAAGAGAACAATGCTGTTTGAGAGATAATCATCCATTTCAACAAACTATGCAACAGGTGGTTACAACTGGAAGGGAAGACTATACTGGTCATAACTGAGTCTCTGGAGATGGAGCAATTTTTATAGATATTGCCTGCAGAGGTCCAGATCTGGGTGAGGGAACACCATCTTGTGTTGGCAGAGGTTGAAATGTTCCTGGCAAAGGATTATCTGGCTGTCAGGCAACCAACAACAGTGTCAGTGGCTCAGTAGGTAGCACACTCGCCTCTGAGGCCAGGAGATCAGAGGACTGTGGGTTCAGTTCCCACATCTGGCACGTGGGCTAATATCCCAGTACTGACACTGTAGTGCAGCATGAGCTGGGTGCTGCACTTCTGAGGTGCAGTCTTTCGGATGAGATGTTAAACCGAGGTCCCATCTGCCTGGATTGGTGGTAGTTTAGGTGGATGTTAAAGATCCCATGGCACTTATTGAAAAGAGTAGGGGAATTTCCCCGGTGTCCTGGCCAAATTTCCCTCATTCACTAAAATACCACCAACAGCTTAATCTGGTTCAAGGTCAGTTGGCATTCATCTGTATCCCCTCCCGGTCGTGCCTGAAAATAGGCAGGATTTGTCTAGTCCACTTAAACGGTCAACAAAAACTAAATAAATAAATTAAATAAATAAACAAGGAAAGGATATCGGACTACGGACTCGATCATCACCCCACCAGCACCTGGTAAGACCATCTAATATTACTCCACCTCGTCCCCTAGGGAGAAATGTTGGTAAACAGGAAAATAGAGTGAGAAGGCCATATAACCCCAATATTATATGCAGATACTGTAATTGTAAAGGGCACATAGAACACTTGTTACAAAAGAATGAAGCTAATCATCTTGCCATATTTAACTGGGGTAACTTTGCCAATACTGTCACCATCAGAAATAAGAACATGATGGGTTTGATCGATACAGGCAGTCAACAAACATTAGTACGCCCTGGTGTGCTAGAAAAGGCCCAATGTCAGACATGTTCACTGGTGTCACCTGTGTACATGGAGACACTCACTGGTATCCCACAAAGGTGACTGTGAATGTTGATGGGCAGAAGGTAGAGATGATGGTGGGCAGAGTTTCAAAGCTGCCAGTACCCATAGTCATTGAGCAAGACCTTCCTAATTTTGAAGCACTACTAACCCCTAAAATGTTACCACCATTACTACCAGGCCACAGACATAGGTCAGAAACCTGAGAGACACGTATCCTTTTGAGGGCATGTGTTTGAACCATCATATACCCAGAGGAAATCAAAGGGAAAAGAAAAAGGGTCAGAGAAACTGGAGAGCTCAAAATGGACTACCAAATGATATTGTGGAAAAGCTGTTTGTAAAATGTGACATTGCCCAGGAACAACACAATGATGAGAGAATTGCAGATTTTTTCGACAGGTGGATCAGAAGAAACCACCAAGGGCCCTGTATTCAGATGTATTAATAACATATTGTATACAGTGTATAATAATCTTAGAACTAATGACAAAATAGAGCAGTCTGTAGTTCCTAAGAGCTTAGGAACCAGTTATTATAGCTAGGACATGACTTACCATGGGCAGGTCATGCTGGCAGGGATAAAACCCTTGATAGGCTCTTACAGCATTTTTGTTGGCCTAACATCCATGAGGAAGTCGAAGACAACTGCAGAGCCTGTCCCAAGTGCCAAAATGTTCTCCAGGTTACCCATAAGGATACAGTGCCCCTGGTACCCTTTCCCATAATCAGCACGCCTTTCGAAAGAATGGCGATGTCCATAGCAGGTCCCTTGCAGAAGAGTGCCTGAGGGTGCAAATATATCCTAGCTATCTGTGACTATGTGACAAAGTACCCTGAGGCCATACCTTTGTGCACTGACACCACTACTCGGATAGCAGAGGAACTAGTAAAAGTGTTCAGCCATCTTGGGATCCCAAAGGAGGTGTTAACAGACCAATTCAATCATTTCCAGGCTTCTTCACTGAAAGAACTCTACCATTTGCTGGGGTAGTGGCCATAAGAACAATACCCTATCACCCACAAACTGATGGATTGGTTGAATGGTTCAACCAAGCATTAAAACACATGCTCAAAAAGTTTGTGCATGAGGAGGATAAGAACTGGAATAAATACCTCCCAGTCTTGTTGTCTGCTTACAGAGAGGTTCCCCAAGCTGCTACAGGTTGCTCCCCTTTCTCCCTTTTGTGTGGAAGGAATCCCTGAGGGTAATTGGACATGGGCAAAGAGTTTCAGGAAGAAGGGACAAATGTAGGGCACACCAACATTATGGAGTATCTGATCTAGCTCCATAAACGGTTGGTTGATTACACTAAGAGGGCACAGGAAACCAGTGTGGGGTAACAAGCAAAGCAAAAAGTCTATTATGATAACAACTGGAAACCTAAAGAATTGAAGGCAGGAGAAAAGGTGTTGTTGTTGCTACCCACCACCCAGAACAAGTTTCCTATGAAGTGGCAAGTGCCATACATGATTTTGAGGCAAACAGGGCCAGTAACTTATGAATTTGAGACCCTTGATAAGTACCCAGGCAGAAAGATATATCATGCTAACTTTTTGAAAAAGTGGGTGGAAAGAAAGGAAGCTATGGGAACCCTGTATATTCTCTCTGAAACAGAAGAGTCTGAACTTGAGATGACATATCAAAGGTTAGAGGAGAAAACCTCACAGACATAAAAGTAAACCCTGAGCTAGACCCCAACAGAGAAAGGAAATTCTCCAGCTGTTAGAATCCTTTGCACCCATGATCACAAGCATATCGGGAAAAGCAGTTGGGGTACAGCACCACATTAGGACAAAGTCCAACCTTATACAACAGAAACTATATAGACTGCCTGAGAATGTCAGGGAAGGGGTGAAACAAGAAATAGCAAAGTTGAAGACACTGGGCATCATAAAACCATCTACCAGCACCTGGTCATCACCGACAGTGGTAGTCCCAAAAAAAGAAGATGGCATTAGGCTGTGCTTAGATTTCAGAAAGGTCAACAATGTTCCTCATTTTGATGGATACACCATACTTAGGGTAGATGACATTATTGATAATATTGGAAATAATAAGTTCATCAGCACACTTGATCTGACCAAGAGATACTGGCAGATTCCTTAGCCCCTGAGTCTGGGGAGAAAACAGATTTTAGTAGTCAAGCAGTCAAGGCTCACCAAGTACACAAATATGTAACCAAAGCCCTTGGTTAATCAAGATTCAGTAATGACTCTCTCGATCTCAAAATCCTGTCTCTCACACTTGATGAAGTGCTTAGTCCTCTGACCAGAATTTTCAACCTCTCCCTCAGCCTTAGCCAGTTCCCAGACAGATGGAAATCTGCCACTGTCACCCCAATCCATAAAAGTGTGGCAAAACTGCCCATGATAACTACAGACCTATCTCCCTACTACCCCCACTCTCCAAGGCACTAGAATGCATAGTCTCGGACCAGCTGACAGAATACATGGATACGTACAACATCCTGTGCAAGCAACAACACGGCTTCCGCAAAGGTCACAGCACCTTCACAACCCTACTTGAATTCACCGGCACAATCCACAACACACTTGACTCCGGTGAACTACTAGGCTCAATCTACATTGACTTAACTAAAGCCTTTGACACCTTCAATCACCGCCTCCTGCTTGTCCAGCTTCAGAACACTGGGCTGTCAACCGACTCCATTGGCTGGTTTAAGAGCTACCTTGAAGAATGTCCCAAACAGTAAGAATCGCTGATACACTCTCGGACCCTAGAGCGGTCCACTCAGGAGTCCCCCAGGGCTCCATTCTGGGAACCCTCCTCTTCAGCCTATTCTTAAACTCACTACTGGACAGCTGCCAAGAACAAATAATTCTCTATGCCCAAGATTCAATTCAATTCAATTCATCTTTATTTTTAGAAGCGCTTTTCTTAAAATCAAAGCGCCTGTACAAATTCACAAAATAATAAATACAATAAAATTAAAACTAATATAAATCCTTAAAAGCTATGCTAAAAGGTGGTTTTCAAAGCCCTTAAAACTAAGGATGGTCGGGCAATTTCGCACCTGACGAGGTAGAGAATTCCACAGGGTTGGTGCCATAAAACTAAATGATCTAGCACCTGATGTTTTCAAATGAACCCTGGGAATCTCTAGCAATCCCTCATCAGTGGATCGGAGGGAGCGGGAGGGACTGTAGGAGCAAAGGAGCTCTTTCAGGTTGGTAGGTCCCAGATCATGTAGGGCTTTATAGGTCAGTAAACCGATCTTGAAGGTGATTCACCAAAACACTGGCAGCCAGTGCAGTCCACGAAGCACAGGCATTATATGGCTGGATCTAGAAGATCCAGTCAACAACCTGGCTGCCGCATTCTGCACTAGCTGCAGACGGCGAAGTTCAACCCCCGATAGCCCTAGGTATAAGGAATTACAGTAGTCAAGATGGGAGGTAAGGTGTGGATCAATGTTGGAAGGTCCTCTGGAGGAACCAGGTGCTTCACCCTGGCAATATTCCTCAGATGAAAAAAGGAAGTTTTGACGACCGCTGACACCTGGGATTTAAGTGATGCTGTGATCCTCACCTTGGACCCTGATCCAATCCAATTACAAAATAAACTTCAGCAGGCCTTCTCCTCCATCA
Organism: Neoceratodus forsteri; assembly: GCA_016271365.2. Lineage (NCBI taxonomy): Eukaryota > Metazoa > Chordata > Ceratodontiformes > Ceratodontidae > Neoceratodus > Neoceratodus forsteri. Next base: position 1,179,131,243 of record CM028131.1, read on the forward strand.
AATCCTGGTTTCTAAATCATAAACTGCTTCTCAATCAGAAAAAAAAACAAGTCTATGGTCTTTTGCAGCCCCCCCACAATGAAAACCAACAACTCTGCCTCTCCATTGCAACCAAACAAGGAGTCAACCTAGAGCAAACACAATCGTTCAAGTACCTCGACATCACCCTTGATCCCCACCTCTCATATGCTGTCCATATCAGCAATGTTGCAGAGTCTGCCAATGCGAGGTTAGGCATATTATTCTGGCACAGGAAATACCTAACCCCAGAAGCACTGGCAGTGGCCGTCCAAAGCTCCATCGTCAGCATCATAGACTATGGTCTTATCATATATGGGTCTGCAACTACCTCTGCTCTCAAACGTATCGCAACCTCCCTGAATAAGGCCTGTCGTCTCATCACTGGCTCACATCGCCGTACCCACACATGTGACCTTTATTCCCAATCTGGATGGCTTCAACTGGACAAACGCATAAAATACCAAACCTGAATCACGGCCAAGAAAATTATAATGTGTCTGGCCCCACCTGGTGTCTGTGCCCTCCTTAAACCTAGACATAGGAACGTCACTACAAGGAGATCCAATTCTCATTTACTACATATCCCACGATGTCACGCGGCCCAAGAACAAAGATCATTCTCCTGTCGGGCATCCAACTGGCTCAACTCTCTTGGCAGTGACATAGCGACTGCTCCAACACTCGGCCTCTTCAAGTCCAAGCTGTGTCTCTCACTGCTTGTATCCTGCGATTGCCCATCTTAACATTTCCATCGTTCCAGCAGAAAATGCCCCAGCACCCAGCACTTACAATCAGTCTTTGCACCCCTAGCACCTTACCTGTCATATCCCCTTGACAAGGCCCCCTGGCTGCACTGTCTCCCACTCTCACCCACCTGCCCCCATATTGCCACTCCTGCCCCCACCCCAACCACCTCCCATACTCCCCTCCCCCGCACCTCCTCCCCCAATCTCCTATCCTCACTTCCCCCACCACCCACCCCCTTCCCTTGTCTTGCTCATAGCTCAAGTATTTGTACTGGTTATTACATGTCTGTAAGTCAATGATTATATGTTTGTAACTAAAAATGATGACTGTTGCACACGCTGACGTGGAACCTTTGTAAAAGAACCTCTGCTCAAAGGTATTGAAATCCTAGATTGAAATAAATAAAAAAAAAGTATGCACCTTGGGTTATTCCAGTTCACAATGATGCCATTTGGCTTACATGGAACCCCTGCTACTTTTCAAAGATTGATGGACAGGATACTGACCCCACACACTACTTACTGTGCCACCTATCTAGATGATGTCATCACCCATAGTCCAGATTGATTGATGTGCAAGACACAGTTTGCCTACTATGTTAAGGTCCCATACAGAAAGTGTGCCTCACCATAAACCCCACAAAATGCACTCTAGCAGTGTCTGAAACCAGATACCTTGGGTTCCTACAGGGTAATAAGTATGTGTGATCAGAAATTGAAAAAGTTGAGGCAGCTGCCAACAGCCCTGTGCTCAAAACAAAAAGCATGTAAGGTCATTCCTATGCCTGGCAGGACACTGCAGGAGGTTCATTCTAATTTCACCTCCATCACCATCCCTTTAACTGACCTTATTAAGAAAAATGCAGCAACACTGTAAAATGGAACATGGAATGTGATGAGGCCTTTAGGGTCATCAAAACTGCCCTGTGCTTCCTCTGTTTTAAGGTGCCCTGATTTTATTCTCCTTTTGAGGTGCACACACGCTTCTGAGATGGGGATCAGAGCATTCTTAAGTCAGACTGTTGAAGGATAAGAGCACCGCATCATTTATGTCAGTCAAAAGTTACACCACAGGGAGCAGAAATACGCTACCATTGAGAAAGAGTGCTTGGCCATTAAGCTGGCAATAGAAGCTTTATGCTTTTATTCATGGGGTACAGAGTTTACCCTTCTCACTGATCACAACCCCTTGTGCTGGATAAATCAGATGAAGGACCAGAATGCCTGCATCATGAGGTGATACTTGACCTTACAGCCTTATAAGTTTACAATGAAGCATAGGCCAAGAAGCCAGCATATGAATGCAGTTTTTTTATCCAGGCATGGTGCAGACTTGGTCCAGTGGCTCAGCACTCACCTCTAAGGCCAGGAGATCAGAATGCTGTGGGTTCTATCCCCACACCAGGCACTTGGTTAATATCCCAATACCGACACTAGAGTGCAGCATGAAGGGCATGCTGCACTCCTGAGTGTCATCTTTTGGATGAGACGTTAAACTTTGGTCCCATCTGCCTGTTCTGGTAGTAGTTCAGGTGGATGTTGACGATCCTATGGCACATCTTGAAAACAGTAGGGGAATATTTATTAAAGAAAATAAATCAATATGTTTCATGCAATACTTCATATTTCCTTCCACAATAAGATAGAGAAAACAAAGATACATATTTCCATCACAGTCATACACCTTCTATTAACATTAGAAGAAAACAAAACAGAAAGATTCCATTTCTTAACTTCAACAATTCTTGCTTCCTTACTTTTCTAGGAGAGAAGATTATACTCTGAGCTCCAATTCATATGTATTCTACATTTTAATACCTCACATATACCCATTTTTTTAAGGAGACTACATGTCCCATTAATCCAATTTTGTCCTTTAGAAATGGTACATTTTGTGGTCTGTCAAGCCATGTACTGGAGGGTCGATTTCTCTTATCATTTACACAGATTGTACTTAATTCTTATTCTATATTCTGAACAACTCTTGTTGGATTTAACTCCCTTTGTTGTAGTACCAGTTTGACTCTGACTTGCCACAATAGGAATTTTGTACTTTAAAATTAAATATACCGTCCCTCTTTCAATATGAAGTGGTTGTACTGTAACCCACCCCCAGCTATTTCTTCATAAGTTATTTTCTTCCATTTGGGTCCTCCCCATCTTTGGGCTAATAGTTCCCAGAACAATTTTGCATCTGGGCAATTTACTAAAAAATGCTCCATGGTTTCCTCAATTGCAATACAGGATTGTCTTGGACAGATGCTCTCAACAGTTTTTTATGTTTGGCATTAGCAGTGACGTTTAGTCTTCCATGACTGCTAGCAGACAACATCCCATATTCTTGGTGGGTGGGGGTTCTTGGGTCCCTCAAGGTTTTTAAGACCTCTTCTCTATGTGTTTCTGTTATCCCTTTAAAGGAAAATGTGACTTGGAAGGCTCTGTATTGGATGACAGCATATATCTGTCTCCTTGGTTTCTGATATATCTGTGCTGGTGTTAGCTGCCATTTTTAAGCTTGAGTATAACTGGTCTAAAATAAATAAGACCTGCTCTAAATGAAAGGAGGTATCCTATCTGATTTTGCTCACACTTCAAAGATCTTTATCCATCAATTCTTGTTGAATAAACACCAATATGTTTGGATCTGGCCTTTGTGGATCCTTGAAGTTTTAATAAAAATATACTATAGAAGAAGGCCAAGAGGTTTAAATGACTGAGGCTCCTTTGTACTGGGAGGTACAAGATTTCTCTTTATTGGATTCAGAAGACTACCTAATGAAATCTGGAACACCATGCTTAACATGGTTGTTTATAATGCCATAGGTATAGGATAGACTTCACTAAATAAATTAAAATTGGATATAGAAAGGTTTTAATTATTACTACTTTCTTTTTCTTTGACTGCTGCCATGATTTCCATATTTTAACTTTTCTTCCTGCATTTTCTAGTTTATCTGACCAATTCAAGGTCTCCCAAAGATAATCCCCAGTAGTCTAAAGGGTTCTACTGTTACCTGTACTTCTTTCAGTGTTTCAAGGGAGGTGTTGAGGGGCTTAAGGGTAAACAAATGTTTGGAGTTGTTGATGGTAGCACCTGTTACCTTTGAATATTTTTGAACTTGTTCCAAGGCCTGTATTCCTGAGTCTTTAATGGGGACAAATAAACACAAATCGCCAGCATAGGCCACATTTTTCATTTCTAGCCTACTATCAATTAATTGTATCCTTTGATTTTCTCATCTTGCTGGATCATGCATAGTAATGGATCTAAGCAAAATATATATAAAATCGGCTTAAAGGCACCTTGTCTCACTTCTCTTTTGATTGGAATATAAGATCCAAGGTATCCATTTACCAGTGGGATGCTGGTAATTTTGTTATATGACATTGTTATCCAATTACAAAATAGGGGTGAAAAACTTACTGCACTAGAGTCTTTTCGATAAATCTATGTGACACCTTGTCAAAAGTTTTCTCCTGGTCCATTGATATAAGGTAACCTATAATTGTGTCTTCCTTCCTTGTTCTACTAATTCTGTATAGTAATAGGGTGTAATTTATTGACGTCCAGGTACTGAACATGTTTAGGTAAAGGAAATGAGATACGGGGCCACTCTTAATAGTCTTTTTGCCAGTATTTTCATTAAATTTTAAAGTATTTAATAAACTTAGCGGCCTCTAATTTTTTAACTGTCTCCTATCATGTTTTTTAAGTATAAATATCTGGACTGCAATACATAACTGAAAATCTATAGTTTGAGTTGTTGGTATCCAGTTAAACACAATAAATAAGAACTCAACCATTTCTGTACTAAGTGGTTTGTAAAATTCTGATGTTAGACCATTGATTCCTGGCACTATATATTTTTTATTTGTTTAATAGCCTGTTCTATTTCTACTTTTGATATTGGTTGTATTATACTAATAAGTTCCATTTCTGGGGCACTTGGGTTTTGAATTCCATAATAAATCCTTTATTTCATTTTCCTCTAAAGCTGGTTCAACATATATTTCCTTAAGATATGTGTTCACTTCTTGTAAAATTTCTCTGGAGGTTTTTACTTCTCTTCTATCTTTGGTTAACATCAATGTCATTTCCTTGGCCTCTGTTCTTTTAGAGCAGTCTGAAAAAGTATCACTGACTATTATTTTCCATAGACAGCATATTTTGTGTTCCAGCCTCATAGTTGTAACTCTGGAATATTGTAGTTTCTCCATGTCTTTCTTTATGTTGTTTATTTTTGAGGTTAAATTACATCCTTGTGTATTTACTTCTGTATATAATTTCCCTAACTGATGTCTTAGTGTAAGGTACTTTTTATAATTTGTTGTGCTAGACTGAGAAGTTCAATGAATCAGAAAAAGTTTTAACTCATGTTTTGTTTCCCTCCACCATAGGCTTATGTCATCTGCTAGGTCAGCCACAGGCATACGTGCTCTAAGCATTTCCTTTATATGATCTACTACTTCATGGTCTTCTAACAAGTTATTATTTAGTTTCCAGTAACCCTTACCTGTTGTTATCCCTTCTTTTAAACCTATTTTCCCTGCTACAATAACATGGTGTGATGTTTCAATTGGATATGTTTGGGTCTTATGTATGTGTATTTTTAAAGCGAACAGGAAATCTATCCTTGTGGTCAGTCTTCCTCTGAAATGAATGTTCCCACCTTGACTGTACTTAGTTCTATACACATCCTGTAGGCCAACTGTTGTAATGATGGATTGTTAACAGAAGTATCATAAAAGATTTTGTTTGTTTTGCACCTCTGTCTTGTTTTGCTAGGCCACAGGTTAATATCACCCCATAAGATACTTTTTGTTGTGTTTAAAAGGTTGGATTTTCTTAAACAAGTTTACCCTTTCTTTTTTGTTAAAGGTGCATAGATGTTAATAACTCTCCATTGTATTTTGTTTATAGAAAAGTCTAATATCGTGCTTGGTCTTCCTGAATTTCCATGAGCCTTGAAACTTTACAATTTTCACCCTGAAAAGAATTCCACACTGTCACAAGCCTCTGTCCTGAAAGAGAAAAAGGTGGCCAGAATACCAAAACTGCTTGACTGATTGTACTAAAGAAATGGTATTCAAACGTGTGTCTTGTAAAAGACAGATGTCAAAATCATAATCTATCAAAGTGGACAAGGTAACCAGTCTTTTCCTCTGATTCTTGATGCTGTTTACATTCAGTGTAGCAACTTTTAAAGTTAAGTTGTCTGCCATTATTAATTTGAAATGGGGGGCTAGAAAAGCTAAGTGAAGGAAAAAAAAGAACCCCTACCTATGACACTTTATTCATTTTCCCTAATCTAGAGCTTCTCGTGGTTCTCACCCCTAAGTACTGATTTCTCCCTTTGGGGCCTTCCCTGCCCTTTCTGAGTCTGAAGATAGCATGGAATGAGAGGAATTTTCAGTCACCCCCTTGCTCAGATTCTTGGGTTTCAGTGATCAAGACATCATATTTATTACTGAGAGGGATAACTTGGGGAGATGAGACTTTTGCAATTTTGGATTTTGGCGTTCTTTGTCTTATTACTCTTTTTCTTGAATTAGCAGTCATTTCTGGGGGAGGCATCACATTTTGTTCTGGGGCCTCTACTTGATGTGTGTTCTGCATGGGTGGATTGCTCTTTGTGGAGGTAACCTAAATCACCACAGCAGGAACCAAGATGGGTGGCTGTATCACCATTGATACACCCCTTGTGGGGAGGGTTACTGTTTTCTCCATACTCACTGGGGCCAGGGGTTCTTGAGCACTCATAGTAGGGCCTACACTACCTTCCTGATTTTCTGTACCTTGTGATTTACTTGCCTTCCTATGTGCTGCTAAGTCTTTTTGAGCTGTGGTGAGTAACATATCTTGGTCTAGATGATCTGTTCTTTTTTTCAATTAAAAGTTTATTGAAAATTTTACAAATACCCAAGAGACAGGAACATTGGCAATAGAAGAGTAATACAAAGTTAAATTGCCTGTTCTGCCTCCTCCCCCTCCTCACCTTCCCCTCCCCCTACCCTGTACCACTGTACCATGGAGATGTACATTAAACCAGTAGCATTAACTTTCACCAACAGTACATCAGATGACTAGTAGAGTGTGCAAGGGATCCCAAATCTGCTTATACTTCTGTTGCCAGTTATAGAGGTCAGCAATAGCTTTTTCAGTTCTGAGGTTGGCAAGGATTTCATTGAGCCATTCTTTGTATGATGGGCACTCCTTGTTCTTCCAGTGCTTAAGGATTACTTTTTTAACAGACATTGCTATCATGGATATGTGGAATTTCCAGGTGTTAACATCAATAAGGGATAAATCGCCTAACAGGCATATTTCAGGGGTGAAGTAACCTTGGAGACCCAACAATGGATCCAGCTTGGCCTTAATTGCATTCCACATAGGAATTATCTTGGGACAACTCCAAAATATGTGGAGAAGTGTCTCCTTCTCTTGGAAGCATCTAGTACATAGGCCAGAATCCAAGAGGCCCCATCTGGAAAACTTTTGCAGAGAATAATATAGAGTGTGCAAAATATGGAACTGCATGAGACACAGCCTATCCTGCAACATAACCTATGAGAGTTCTGCCATAGTATTGGCCAATCAATGGAAAGTTAAGGGAAAAGAGAGAATCAATGGTTTGTGGGACCATAACATTCCCTGAATTGCCATTGAAAAAGGACTCGATGTACTTTGGAGATTATCTTAGGGGGACATATCAAGGGAGTAAGCTCCGACAGGAAAGAAAATGCAGGTGGATGAGGCAGAGTTTTACCTAAAACTTGGACAATGAGATGTTTGAGTTGAATAACCTTAAAGCAATTAGATGCAGAGATATTACATTTAGAATTATACCATGGACACAAAGAAAAACACAAAATGCTGTACTGTCATTGGCTGGCTGGCACCCTTCTGCCGTGGCAAATCCTACAATATACCCACGGCAAAGGTGCCAGTCAGCCCCATTTCTAGAACTCATCCAAGTCTCGAAATTCAAATGGAGGAACCGCCATATTGAATTCTTCATGAACCAGCAGTCTCCTAATCCTATCACCGCTCACTCAACAAAGCACACAGTTTTAAAACTACAAAGTGGAGCCGTAGTCTTAAAAAATTCAATAATCAGACAACAGTCTTCAAAACCATAACCTCCTAGGCTACACCCACCTCACCTCAGGTTTAGTCTCCGCTTCCCGTCTGTCTGCACTCCATCATGTGGAAACTACATTCCCAGTATAACTCTTGGTTCCCCCAATGCTGTCTCCGATCCATGACTCAGTTTCTCTCTTCAGTGATGTCCTGCTCTAATTCCTTTATCATTTTAAATATGAATAAAACATATTTAAAAAAAAACTTGCAAGCCCGGTCACTTAGCACTGTTTCCTGGAACACGGAAGTGGCTCACAGTATGCACCAGAAATGCAACCTGAAAGCACATGCTGTGCGACGGCAGCCCATTAGCACAACAGACGCAAAGACAAACTTACTATTACAATCTGGAGATTATGTGTTAAATTCTGGAGATTATGTGTGTGTGTGTGTGTGTATGTGGCAGGGGAAGGAAGACAATAAAAACAAGCGGGGGGGGTTCACATAATTCTACCTAGCAACAAGGAACTCTTTTTGTTGGCGAATAATAAAGTTAATAAAAATAATTAAAACTGGGAAAACCCTGTATTACACTTTATTTTTTATAAGAAAACTATGAAAAGAACATGGTATAATTGCAATAAGCCACTCAGGGGATGTGGGTTATCAGAGGATTACTACATGGCACAGCATAGTTACCCACTCATGACTTTGCTTGTGGGCAAACTACTCCAGCCATGGTAAATCCCCCGATAACTCACACCCCTCATGGCTTACTGCTTAAATAATCTTGGCTGAAGTAAGCCAGGCCCCATCATCCCCAAGGAAAGAGGATAAGATCCCTTCTCCCAGTTGTGGTAACCAGTTGGGGATAATTCTCTTTTTTCCTATTAGAAATGAAGGAGAGTTCCATATGGATTGTGAGATATCTAGATGGGGTCTAAAATGGAGAAAGGAGCAAAGCTGAACATGAACTTTTAATGATACTACTATAGTGGGGTATTTCCAAAGTTCCTGTAATGAGGAAGGCTTGGCATACAGCAGATTAGCAGGATTCAACCCTGTGGAGTGAATGATGTCCAATTTAATTTTTAGCCATGCCGAATCAGGCTGCGGGACCTGGTGTTAACCACTAAAGTATTTTGATAAATGACTAGCCCAATAGTACAAGCTAAGATGGGGATACGGAGACAACCCTTGAGTTTTGGGGCTGCTAATTTATGATATGCTAGTCGAGGATGTTTACTGGACCAAATGAATTTAGTGAGTAATCTATGCATGTTGTGAAACCAGGATACTGGGATGAATGAGTTAGAAGCGATAAGGAGTAAAAAGTTGAGGAAATACGTTCATTTTGATTAGACTAATCCGACCCCATAATGAGATGGGAGTTTGGTCCATCTGTCACGATCCTGATTAATAATTTGAACCAAGGCATCAAGATTCCTTTTAAAACACATAGAGGGACTACCATAAGTATGATGCCAAGATATTTGAGGAAGCCGGAGACCATGATAAGCCTAGAGAGTTATAGTTTGCTTGAATATCTTGTGATTAATGGGCAATACAGTAGATTTATTAAGATTTAACTTGTAGTTTGAAAACCACTAAACTTAGTAATTGTAGTTAGCATGGAGGGATAGATGATTCAGGGTAGAACAACTGGAGGAATAAATCATCCACATATGCAGAGACTTTAACCAAGGTACCGCATACTGATATTCCTGAATTTCTGAGTTTGTTAGCAAATTACAAATGAGCGGTTCTAAATAGATGTTAAATAGTAGAGGGAGAGGGACAGCTTGTCTCATTCTGGAATATAAGAAAAGGATTTTGAGAATACTCCATTTACTAGAGATTCTTGCAGATGGGGATTGGTAGAGAGCTTGGATCCACTGTAAAATTTAGAGGAAATCCAAATGCATGTAAAGTGTGAAATAAGAAGTTCCAATTCACACGATCAAAGGCTTTCTCGGTGTCCAGGGACACCAAGACAGCCAGTGCAGTGTCCCTTGGACTCTGAGAAGACGTGGAAATAGTTCAAAGATGGTCCAACAATAATCTTCCTTTCATGAATTCAACCTGTGACATCCCGATTAAGTCTGGAAGAACCAGTGTAAGCCTATCCGATAATATCTTTGTGAGAATTTTAATATCCTGATTTAAAAGGGATATAGGCCTGTAACTCTGTACTAGCTCTAAATCCTTATCAGATTTGGGGAGAAGAACAATTAAAGCTTCAAATAGAGTGAGGTCAGATTTAGCTCCAGATAATGAGAAAATAATAAAAGAAGGGCTGGGGCAATTTAATCCTGAAATTTCTTGTGAAATAATGAGGAGAAACCACCTGGGCCTGGTGCATTATCGGAGGGAAGATTGCCTATTACCTCAGTAATTTCAGCTATAGAAATAGGGGAAGAAAGAAATGTCTTGTGGGCCTCTGACAAGGAAGGAAGATGAGATTTTGGTGATACATCCAGAACTTCTGCAGAAGGGGGTCCATATTGCTATATAATTGCTGATAATAATGTGCAAACTCCTGTACAGTATCAGTGGGTGAGGATCTCAGGAGCCATCTATTTGGGACCTAAGAGGTGGGATAAATCTTCCGATTCTTGCTGCTTAATTCTTAAAGCCAGTAGGTGCCCAGCTTTTCACCTGGTCTGTATAAACAGCCTTAGTACAAATAACTGCGAGCTCAGCTTTTCCCCTCAGTAAGTCTAAGTATTTATCTCTATTAGAAATTAATTTCATGAGTCTCTTCCAGAGTTTGGGGGACAGAGTAGATTGCATTGACCTAATTTGTAACAGTAGAGGATCTAAGGTCAGCTTCACAAGCTTTTCCTGTTGGAAGCTAGACTAATCAATATCCCCTCATAAAAGCTTTAAGGCACCCCATATAACATCTGGTTTAGTGGCCTCTACAGTGTTTAAAGTAAAAAGAGGTCTATCTGGTCTTTAATCTGATCTAAGAGATGCGGGTCTTTGAATATTGATCATTTAGCTTCCAATGGGTGTCACTTTTAGAAATGAAAGGTAGGGCTAACTGACACATAACAAGGGAATGGTCTGGGGGGGGGGGCCTGGTTGACTTGTGGAGGATATCGTCCCCTAAAGGACAGATTGGGATATTAAAAGATAAACAGTTCGGGAATGTGTCCCATGAACAGGAGAGGCGAAGGTATATTCCCGCCTTTTAGGGTTCAGCACCCTCCACTCATCACAAAGGCCACCCTTGTCCAGTAAGTCACATAATGTGCATTGTGCAGGTGGCAGACCTTTAAGCACGGGGCCTGACCGATCTAGGGAGGAGTCAGGTACTAAGTTAAAATCCCCACCCTTTACAATTGGGGTGGATAACATAGGTAGAAGAAGCGTGAGCAGCTTGGTGAAAAAGCCAGGATCATCTATATTGGGGCAGTAGATGCTGCAGAGTAAGAGTGGCATAGAGTATATGGTACCCTGGACCATGATGTATCTACCCACAGGATCCTTAATCTGCAAGGGGGTAAAGGGGATGTTTCTGTTTATAAATATCCTGACCCCACAACTATTAGTGGACCCCTGGGCAGCAAAAACCTGCCTGATCTGTTGTCTCCTTAGCTGTAAAGCCTCCATATCTAACAGATGAGATTCCTGGATAAAGGTGATCTGGGATTGTAAAAGATTCAAATGCTTGATTTTCTGGTATTGCTTAGGTTTCCTCATGATCCCTTCACATTCCACGTAGTAAATCAAATATCATTAGCCATCATTAATATTGTAATCCAAACAGAGACAATACATGTATGCTGTTGTAATGATTGACATATGAACAACAAAGTCTTAGTACTGTGGTATAGCCCTCCCCCACCCAAAACATCTATTAACAAATTAAACCTAGCATTAACCCCCAAAATTCCCCTTTTCCCAGCCTGCCTCCTATAATTCCTATCCAGCAATACGTTCTACAGCTTCCAATGTCTCTACTTTTCCCTTCCAAACCCCCCACTAACTATGATATCTTAACATGCAGTTAAATCCTAAATTGAATATTTTAATAAAAAGAAACAAAGAACCATGTAACAACTATAAACTCCTCATACAATTCACTCCCTCCCCATGAAACTGCAGAATCCCTAAAGGTTCCAAACTGAAACAGGTTGTGAATTTTAACATAAATAATCTTGTATTCTACTCCCCTCTTGTGGACTATAGTCACTACATTATGCTCCAAAATGAGGGCAACGTTACACAAGAAGCCCTTGTAATTTGTAGCAAATAATCACAACAAACCCTCTGGAGGAGGAAGAAGGGAAAAAACCCCCAAAAAATCAAAGAATTATGTCCACACTCTGTATCGCACTGCAAAGTGAAATGCAGAACTGAAATAAGGCTGAGAGAATTGCCAACACCAAGAGCAATCCCCCACCTGAGTACACCCACGTGCTAAGTACTGGCCAGACCTTCGGCTTGCTCAAGAAAAATAAAAAAAGGGCATCCAAATGAAAGCTCTTAGGGGTGACAAACCCTGGAGTCCATAGCGCCAGCTGCAGCCTGCAGAACCTGAGCCTCGGACAAAACAATTCAACTAGCATGAGGCAAGTTACCAGGACCTATGCGACTTGCATCTTCCTGAAACCAGATCAAATGTCTCAAAACAAATTGGGTGAGCCGACTTGAGGCCCAAACTCACCACCTCTACATCCTCATATGCCAGCCAAGAACCTGAGACAAGGACCTGCAACTTGGCAGGATAGAGCATTTTGAACCTGAGACCCGCAGTGATAATTTTAGACACCAAAGGGTGGAAAGCTTGTCTGCATTGCCGAATAATAAGGGGCAAGTCTTGAGCAACTCAAATTTCTTCCCTCCCATTGAAGATCCTGGACATCCCTAACTTTGGCCAGAAAATGCTGTCTTTCTAAGTAGTTCAAGAATCGGAAAATCAGTGGTCGAGGGGGTGCTCTGGGGGGTGATGGGTTTAAGGGCTCTGTGCACCCTTTCAATAATACGTTTGGGCCCATATGGGGAAGGGCCAGCCACCTTTTCCACCAGCTTCTGCACAAATAAAACAACATCAGGGCCCTCTTCTAATTCTGGGAGCCCGATAATTACAGTGTTGTTCCGCCAGCTGCGCCCTTCCAGGTCTTCAACCTTCTGTTCTATTTTGGTGAGTTTCTGCTTCAGTGCTACCACTTCTGAATCGGATCTGTCCGCCCACTTCTCTAAAGATACCACCCTGGCTTCATTGTCCATCACCCTACTCACCACATCTTCCATGGTCACAGACAGGGATTTAATCTCCATAGCCATTCCACCAAACTCATCCTGAAATGGCTGAAATTCGGCGAGGAAATTGATAAGTGTGAGTGGTTCTTGTTCTGCTTTGGTGGTGAGCTGAGTTGCGGCAGATGTGGCACTGTGAGCCCACTGTTTTTTCAGAACCTTCTCAGGGGTGAGTGGTGGAGTGTGCTGTGGTTGTGGCTTCTGCATTTCTATCTCCATACTCCCCAAAGTTCTTCTGTTGAGAAGATTAGGTGATAGGTAAAGTACTTGATGAAATTAGCAGCACTCGGATGCAGGAAAAGAGTATTTTTAAATGTAAATAATGGCAGGTATGGTCGGAGCTATGGAGAGAGTATCCTCTCTAGGCAAGCTGTGTCACTTAATCCCCGTCTGGATGATCTGTTCTGTTATGGGTCGCCCAAGGACATGAGCAAAATGCATGACCCATTTCATTGCATAAATTACGTTTCAGCTTATTCTTACATTCTGTACCAATATGACCAAAAGATAAAGTCATTACATTTTATCCTATCACATACTGAACTTAAATGTTGCAATGAACCACATTTAAAACATGTTTTGGGTTACCACACATAGAAACTGTGCCCTCTTTCTCTTCCTGAAATAAACTACTTGGTAAATGTACAGACCACAGGTCATTATTTTGCAGTCTCACTCAATACTTCCACCCCAGTCCATAAGTGTTCTTCATCAAAAATGGATTGAGGTTGGCCTAAAATTTCACACCACTGTTGCATCCAGTGAGAAATGTCATGCACTGATACATTTCATTCCTAAAAGGATTGTAACATTTTGCTGAATACCTCAGCTTGTCATATTTCGCCCAGAATCTGTCCAAGCCTTGAGGAGATTTAAAACTAATATCAAATATTGTGTTCCATGAAACATGAATCAGGGCATATAATTCATTGGTAAAAACATGGAATCTTTAATTAAGTTCTTCCCCACATAAATTCTGTCTAGCGCCAGTTCCAAACCCCCTTGATATTGTAATCTGACTATGTTTCTTTGTTGAAGTGGGGGTGGCTGATTAGAGAAGTGATCCCTTCTTCTGAATTCCTCCCAGGTATTTTTTGCTTGCTCCTTTGGAGGTGGCCCAGTTTGTTTGGAGGCCTCTGTTTTGTTTACTTGGTCTCCCCATGTCAAATTTCGGGTGCTGGGCCATTCGTCCCCGTATCACTACTTTCCATGATAGTCGTATTTTTTTGTAATGTTTCTACTTCTGGGGAATTGATTTGCATGTCCTCAGCACACAAGTCTAAATCAGATTTTGTTACAAAGTTTTGTTTTGAAACTCCTTTCTTGTTCTGTTGCTGACTGATTTAAGGAGCTACCAGGTATCAGGCTATGGGCTGGGTTGGGAACCCGCTGGCCCGATTCACTTTGCATCCAGCCTGCATTCCTAAGTGATTTTTTCCAGGGCTTGAGAGTTTTTTGAACATACTTCGTTACTTTCTACAACTTCTTGTTGCCTGCCTCTATGCAGGCCTAAAGTTTTTACCCCTTCATAACAGTTTGTGTCAATATTATTTTTTTCAGTACTTACAGGCCCGGGAGTTGTTTTCACCTGATTTACCACTGTTTGTGCTCTAGACTCACTAAATGCATTAACATCTCTAGTTGTTTCTTCTGGCATTTCACTTAATGCTGAGTCTTTGGGCTGCAGCTCTCCCTTTGATGCTGGTGCATCACCCGCACCTGGATTCTTGACAATTTCTGTTATTGTTTCTACTCTTTCTCCAGTGGGACTCTCATCAGCCAGTATGTCGGTCGCTTCAGCCCAGTTCTCTGCACTCGCCATTTGTTGCTGATTTCTCTCACCAGTTCCCATTGAAATACCTGCTGCAGGTCTTTGCGATTCAGATTGTGGTTCTGTGTTTTGTGTAGACTCTTCCACCATTGCCAAAACCAAAGCTCTATCTTCTTGTATTCATTTCTTTAGAAGCTCTTCATTTGTAAGCTTCACTGCCTTTCCCTGTGACACATTCACAGAGTTTACCAGTTGCTTCCATTATTCAGCCCGATCTCCTCAGCTGGACCTGCAGGGAGGGAAGGAGATTTGCACCCCTGCAGGTACACCAGCACACTGAACATCTTTCTGACTCAAGGCCATGGATTCCCCCTACTGGAAGAGTAGGGGAATTCTTTATTGATACAGACTTAAAATTAACAGTTTCATATACAAATCATATTCCACATAATATAATACAAATCTAAACAGAAAACAACAATACATCAGCATAAAAAAAAGAAAACTTTAACCGTTCTCTTTATGATTCAATTCATGTTTTTAAGTTACATTGCTTTGTACATAAATGTCATTCGTCACATATATTCTATACTACAAGGTTTTTTATAAATATAAACATTAATCATCTATCTGTATAGATCCTCTCAGGTAGTCCCAACCATCTTTTCCTAATAATATCCCTGTTTAAGGTGCTGATTTCATAATGCCATATCCTTCTAATTTCTTTTCAATCATTTGAACCACTACTGCTGGTATAATCTGGATTTGTTGTATAACAAATTTACACCTAACTTGCCACAAAATTAATATTATTTTTCATCACTGCTGCTATTTATCTCCTCTGCAGTGTGACCGGCTTCGGGCATCCAGCCGCTGGCTCTGCCCGCCTGGAGAGCTGGATGGATCTTACTGCACCCAGGAGGGTCCAGGATGGCCATCATGCTATCCTGCTGGAGGGCCCTCTCTGCAACTCCCAACCAGGACAGCCCTGGATCCTCCTCGATGGGACTCCTCACAAGTCCTCCGGGCAGCACAGGGCACAGCCATCAAGCTACACAGTCTCACCAAGTCCTTTTTCCTCAGACATTTCTGACCCCACGGGAATACGGACGTGCAATGATGTCAGGCACAATGTACCGATGTCTGCTGCTCCCCCCCCAGCTACCACCATGTTGGTAATACCTGAAGGCATCCCCAGAGGGCACTGCCACATGATGGTTGTTCCCCAACCCACCCCAGGACTAGGAGAGCAGTCAATGGATGCTCAATCCTAGTCTTCCCTGGACAGCCCCGACAACCGGGCTCATTCCTGAACCCAGGTCGCTGGTGTGGCATCCAGTGCCTCAACCCTCAGCTCCACTGGGCCGGCTCACAGAATGAATTTTATACATGTTATCACTACTCTTGGTGTTCCTTCATCAATGCCATGTAAATCCTTTGAATATCCAGTTATTACTTCTTCATAAGTAAATTTTTTCAAATTTCTATCATTCCACTGATTGCTAATTTCAGACCAAACTTCCTGGGTGTTAGGGCACTAGATCAAAAAATGTTCAAGTGTCTCCACTACCTAACTACATGTATCCCTAGGGCACCATCTTTCTTCCAGACTTTTATGTTTCGCATTACTCTTCACACCTAATATGCCATGACTACAAAGCCACACACTATTCCACATTTTCGGCGGGATTCTTTTATCTGTGAGATACTCTCCCATTTTGTAGTTTAAACCATGTTGTACCCCTTTATACACTGTGTTAATGCTATACCCAACTTCCTGTATTGTGGAATACAATTTTCTTCTATCAGGGCCGGGCCAGTGCTATGTCATATCCCACTTTCTTACTTTCTCAACCACAGGCCAAAAGAAATTTGCCACAGAAACAACTGATTTTTTTAGCTTTACTGGGGATTGCCCCCATACCTGTAATGCAGACACTAACGATAGTGCTGCATCTTTTTTCCATTCTGTGTTACCAGGGGATTGAAACCGAACAATATTTGCATGAAAAAATAGGCTATAAAAAAACTAACTGGATTTAAAAGGTTTATCCCTCCTTCCCTGTATTCTTTATATAAGACTTCCCTCTCAATGGGATTTAACTAGGAGCCCCATATTAAAAGGAACACCATGCCTAGAATTTTTGAATCCAAATTACTAGGGGGAAGAAATATTACACGTAAATAAGTAAAAATCGGCATCAAAAAGGTTTTGACTATCATAACTTTTTTCCTTTTAGTTTGCTGCCGATTTTTCCATTTTGAAACCTTATCCAACCCTATGTCTATTTTCTCTGTCTGATTTATGGTGGCCATGTACCCTGTCCCAAATTGTATCCCCCAAACCATTATTTCAGAACTAGATATTTCAATATCTCATATGTGCACCTCTGATTCTGTTATGGTACTCAATTTGTACCCTTTACTCTTCATACAATTTATTTTGGCTCCAGTTGTATCAGAATAATATTGTATCTTATCTAAGGTTTGTTCTACTGAAGCACTGTCTGGTAACAGAAGACTGACATCGTCTGCATAGGCTAGTGCCTTAACTATAGTATCCCCAGTACTCAGGGTTATTTGCTTAATAGTATTATCATGATTAATCAATTTCAATAATGGGTCTATGCTGAACACATATAACAAAAGGGGCTGAATGGGCAACCTTGCCAATGCCCCTGTTAATTTTAACCATCCTCCTATCGTCCATTAATTATAGGTGTAGCTGCAGCTATTCTATAAATACTGGTTATCCAGGCAGTATATTTTTGTGGTATACTGAAGTACTTCAAAACTTCTATCAAATAGATATGGGATACTTTGTCAGATGCTTGTTCTTGGTCCAATGCAAGCAGAAAACCCTTTATTTTCTCATTATTCCTAGATTTACTATTTCTTTTAATAGTACTAGGTTATCCTGAATTCCTCTGCCTTCAACTGTACATGTTTGACTCTGTTCTATTACAATAGGACTCACTTCACTAAGACAGTTGTTTAACATTTTCATCAGAATTTTTATATCATTATTTATAATTGCAAGGTGTTTCTGATTTTTTTAAGAGTTCCTGGTCATTT
Source organism: Neoceratodus forsteri (assembly GCA_016271365.2). Taxonomy (NCBI): domain Eukaryota; kingdom Metazoa; phylum Chordata; order Ceratodontiformes; family Ceratodontidae; genus Neoceratodus; species Neoceratodus forsteri. Next base: position 1,179,149,205 of record CM028131.1, read on the forward strand.
TTTTATGTATGAAGATCTGTGTAGCTAGGCCCAGCTGAGAGGATATATCCAGTATCTATTAAAACAACAACCAGACTTTCCTTAGTTTCTTCTTTGAATGTTTTATAAAATTCGGCTGTGAGCCCATCTATCTCTGGAGAGGTGTTATTTTTTAGGGATCCTATAGCCTGTTCAATTTCTTCTAATGTAATTGGGACTGTTAGGTTTTGTGTAATGTCTGTCAGTATCTCTGGAACCTTTAAATGTCTAAACATGGTTTGAATTTGCTGGAGAGAGATTTCTGGTGCAGCATACAAAGACTCCATATAAGACACTACAGTATTCATAATTTCTTCCTATATTGTGACTAGGTTACCAGTATTTGTTCTTAAACTACTCATACTTTTATGTTCAACCCTTGTTTTACAACTTTCAAACATGTTACCTGAAGTAATTTTACCTGGAATGCTAATTCGGTGTTCAGACAGTAAAGAGACCACTCTAGAGTATTGTAATTTTCCATGCTTTCTTTTTTTTTATTTGTTCTGTAAAGGCTCAGTGTCCTGTATTTACCAGGAATAGATTTTATATAACTGTGCTTTCAGAGTTAGATAGGATTTGTACCATTCTGTAGATTTTTCTTTGGCTAGAGATAAACATTTCTGTTTGAGGTCTTTTTTTGTATCTACCTACCATCTTCGTAGAGCATTTTCTAGACAAGCCATTGAATGTCTAGCATGTAGCAAATCCTGTATTTGTTCCCTACAACTTTGATCCTGTAGCAAGGTATTATTTAATTTCCAATAAACTTTGCCCTAGGGATGTCTGACTTATAGAAATAGGGTACAAACCATTAACGATCAGAGTTCTCTATTGGAATAGTGTGGGATTGTAAAACTTGAAGAGACTGAGAAACAAAATAAAATCAATCCTTGTAGCCAAATTACTCCTGTAATATGTATAACCTCCAGAGGATAAATAGATCTGTATCAATCTTTAGGCCTTCCTGCTCTATTATGTTATTTAATGCTCTAGAATCACAAAACTGTTTATTAGTTCTTGCCCCCTATCTTGTATATCCTGGACACAATTAAAGTCCCCAGCCAATATAACTTGTCTGGAAGTAAAAAGATAAGCTCTAATAATATTAAAGACATCAATTCTCTCTCTTTTCATTTGGGGAGTATACACATTAATTAATCTCCATGTAGTATTACTGTATACCACATCTAGCAAAAGAGCTCTCCCTTGAGACACATCCAATATTCTTGTTACTGAGAAGTCATGTCCTGTAAAAAGAATGCCTACCCCTTAACATACATTTTGACCCATAGAGTAGAAGAAAGGCCCCAACACCACAGTTTAGTAGTAGCTGAAATAACACTATTAGAAGATAACCATGCATCTTGGAGAGCAAATGTCCAAATGCATGTCATTAATCGAGGAAAAAGTCATTACTTTCCTTCTGGGAATCTTAATGGTATTCGCATTAAGCGTTGCAAACTTTAAACTTGGTAAATGTTGCATAATGAAAAGAAAAAGAAAAACAGTCCCCAAAACTTCATTGTATTTTAGATTTTCCTAACCTACAATTTCTCCTAGTTCTTACTCCCAAATGTTTATGCTAACTACAGCTGCTTGAGCATTTTCTTCTAGTAGCTCATCTTCCAATTCAGATGTAACACCCTGCTGCAACGAAAAGTTAGAAGAAGTTTCTGAATCACCATCTGAGTCCTGAAGAATTAAGGCTTTGTATCGATTTGAGAGTTTAATTGACTGATGGGAGATCAAAGTTTTTGGTTGCTTTGCTTTTGGGTTAGATTGCTTTATCCCCCTTTTTTACCTTAACTTCCTGAGACACTGGAGGAGGCATTATGTCTCTTTCTGTCTCTGGCCTAGGAGCTGGAGCTGAACTGGCCTCGGGGCGGAGGAAGGGTAGTGTGACAATTATCTCTTTGTGCAAGACTAATAGGTTCAATGTCCAGAACTTCTGTTTCCATATTCTCCTCAGAAGTCATTATCTTTGTGCTTTGTTTTACAGGCTCTCCTTCTTTCCTCTTCTCAATGTCATGTGTTTCAACTCTTTGTTCCTGCCAGTTTCGTTCCTCAGTTTGTTTTGCTGCTTTTATGCTGGTTTTGGGGCTTTATTGATTATATTGTCCTGATCCGGATGGTCTGTCCTATTATTAGTAGCCCATTCACAGTTTTTATAACCATGTCCAATTCATTGCACAGGTTACATATTAATTCATTAGTACAAAGTGCACTGGTGTGCCAAATTCCAAACACAAGTTGCATCTGGTCTTATCACAGGCATTGCTTAGATGAGATAAGGCTCCACATTTAAAACAAGTTTTAGGTTGTCCTGGGCAAAACGGTGAACTCTGTCTCTGCCCAGAAAGAAAAAATTAGGCGGGTACTTAGGACCATGAGGTCCCATTCTCAATTTTACCCATAGCTTCCATCCACCAGTCCATATGTGTTCATTGTCCAATATAGGTGAGGTTTCTCCCAAAGGTCACTTTTCTGTTGTAACCAATGTTTGATATTATTTACATTGATACATTCATTTGAACAAAATTGTAGCGTGTTTGATATGAACTTTGTCAAAGAATTGCTCTGAAAGGGATCCATAATGCAATGTATTTTAGTCTTTCATAAGAGGCTCAAAACCTATCCAGGCCAGCGGGGGGTTTCAAAACTAATAACATATATGGTATCACCAGAAACATGAATGACAGCATATATTTCATTTGAAAAAAAGTACATTGAATTTTTAATAAGTGTTTTCCCCACATATAACCTGTCTGGGGTACTCTCCAAGCCTCCCAAATACTGCAATCATACCACATGTTTCCGTTGAGTTGGCATAGCATTTTGAAATGTTTGTTTCCTTCTGAAACTGTGCCCCAAAGGTTAATGGGGCTTGCAGTAACATACAGAGCTGTGTTTTGCTGAGGTTCTTCATCCATTCTGTCCCCCAAGTTGAAGCCTGTTCTCTAGGATCTGTATCTCCACTGTCCTTATTAGCATTTCTGGGGAGGGGTTGGGGATTAGGTCTTACATCTTCTGAATGCAAGTCTAAATCAAAGTCAGTGCAAAATATTATTGGTTCTGTAGTGGTGGGTTTTCCTTGTGAATATAGAAACATATAAACATAGAAACATAGACTTTGATGGCAGATAAGGACCGCTAGGCCCATCTAGTCTGCCCATTCCCCTACCTACAGAATAGGCCATGGATCCTATTTAACCAACAGCCTATATCTTCCTGCTCCCACAAGAATTGCCTTATGTCTGTCCCATGCATTCTTGAATTCTCCCACAGTTTTAGACTCCAAACTTCCTCAGGAAGGCTGTTCCATGCATCCACTACCCTCTCTGTGAAATAATACTTCCTCACATTGCCCCTGACACCGCCTCCTTCTATCTTTAAATTGTGTCCCTTGTTCTTGCAAGTCTTTTTTCTGAAAGATGCTACCCTCTTGGACTTTGTTGATTCCCTTGATGTACTTGAAAGTTTCTATCATGTCCCCTCTCCCTTCTTTCCTCAATGGTATACATATTAAGCTCCTTTAGTCTCTCCTCATACGGCTTCTCTTGCAGACCCTGCACCATTTTAGTTGCCCTCCTCTGGACTGCCTCTATCCTGTCTATGTCCTTGCGGAGATGGGGTCTCAGAACTGGACACAGTATTCCAGATGGGTCTCACCAACTGTCTGTACAGAGGATAACAACTTCCTGTTTTCTGCTCTGATGCCTCTCCTATACATCCCAGTATACCCCAGCCCTCCCTACTGCCTTCTCACATTGCTTGCTAACCTTAAGGTCATCTGATATGATTACCCCAGATCCCTTTTCCTGTTTTGTTGTTGTTACTACCTCCCACCCATTGTGTATTCTTCCCTGGGTTCTTGTTTCCCAGGTGCATTATTTGCACTTTTTGCATTGAATCCTAGCTGCCATACGTCAGACCATTCCTCCAACCTTGCCAAGTCCCTTTTCATCCTTTCCATGCCTCCGTGTATCAACCCTGTTGCAGATCTTTGTGTCATCTGCAAAAGGCATCTTTTCCTTCCAGTCCCTCTGCAATGCCACTGATGAAGACATTAAAAGGACTGGACCCAATACTGAACCCTGCAGTACCCACTAATAACCGCCTTTCTTCAGAGTGGACTCCATTTACAATTACCTTCTGTGTCTTGTTGTCCAGCCAATGTTTTCCCAGGCTACCACCCTGGGACCCACTCCCAGGCTGGTTAATTTGACTAATAATCTTTTGTGTGGGACTGTGTCAAATGCCTTGCTAAAGTCTAGGTAGGCCATGTCCACAGCCCCTCCCTGGTCTACTACTTTGGTCACCCAGTCAAAGAAATCTATTAGATTCGTCTGACATGACCTTCCCGCTGTGAACCCATGCTGCCTTGGATCCTGTGCTCCACTGACCTCTAGGTACTCAACTATTCTTTCCTTCAGAAGTGACGCCATCACTTTCCCTACCACAGAGGTCAGACTGACAGGTCTGTAGTTTCCTGCCTCTGTCTTGGTCCCACTTTTGTGAAGGGGAATCACATCCGCCTTCCTCCAGTCCTCGGGTACCACACCATCCTCCATGATTTATTAAAAAGAGTAGCCAGTGGTTTCACTAGTTCCTTCCTTAATTCTTTTAGAATTCTAGGTGAATTCCATCAGGACCCATTGCTTTGTCCACCTTCAGTTTTAGGAGTTCTTGCAGAACCCTTTCTTCTGTGAAAGGACTGGGATCGACCCCCTATCAAGAGTGCTTCTGTTAATTGGATTAGGCACTTCCCCTCCTCTTTTGTGAATACTGAGCAGAAATATTCATTCAGTATTCCTGCTTTTCACTGTCCCTCTGCCCACCCACCGTTTATTCTATTCAGCCTCACTATCCCTCCTTTGTCTTTCTACGCCGCTGATGTACCTATAAAAGGTTTTATCCCCTTCTTATCTGAGTTGGCTATCTTTTCCTCAGTTTGGGCCTTTGATATTCTGACTTCCTCCCTGCTTCTTTCTGCCTCAACTGGTACAGCTCTGTCCTGCTCCTTCTGTGTTTCCTTATACTTCTGGAATGCTATCTTTTTCTTCCTGACTTTCACAGCCACCTCTTTTGAGAACCATAGCGGCTTTTTCTTTCATTTTGATTTGTTTATTTGCTTCACACAAAGGCTTGTTGCCTCTGTGATGGCAGTTTTGATAATTCCCCATTGTTGCTCCACACCTCCTTCTAGCCTGTTTGCTAGTGCTTTTCTGAGGCACTCTCCCATCTTGCCAAAGTCAGCCCTCCTAAAGTCCAGTACCCTCACTTTTGTATGGCTTGACTCTGTAGCTGAGTTTAACATGAACCACACTGTTTGATGGTCACTTGTCCCCAGATGGCAACCCACTTCTAGATCTGAGATCCTCTCACTGCCCCCATTTGAGAGTCGAGGTCTAAGATTGCTCCTCACAGTGGGTTCCAAACTAGCTGTCTAATGCCTGCCACCTGTAGGGCATCAAGAATGCCCTGCTCTTGGATGTCACTGCAGCAAATGTGCTCCAGTTAACATCTGGCATATATATATACTAGGACCAACTCCTGATATGTCAAAGACATCAACTGTGGCATATTCCATTCTTTTGCAGCTTTGCTCCATAACGTTTTGTTATATCCACACTCCAAAAACAAATGTTCTTGAGTTTCTAGAATTTGGTTGCATCCTGGTCTTGGGCAGTATCTCTCGTCTACTAGTTTATGTTTATTATTGCTTTTCACATTTAGTTTCCCATGCACTGAGAGCCACACCAAATCCCACGTAAAAGCTGGTAACCGGTTGTTAATCAACTGAGTTAAGGCTTCCGGTATGTTGTTAACCGGACATTAAGGCAATTGGAATTCTTCTCCTGCTGATTTTACCCATATGATTTCATACATTCCTTGTCTGTTACTAGTTTGTATTTCATCACATGAGACTTTCCGTTTAATCAATTTTAACATCATTGTTTTCACCTGACTCCCTACCACTGCTGCCCTTGCTAACAGTCTTCCTGTTCCTTATATCCATGCTGTAGTACATACTCCTACCCATTCTTTAACAAAATCCTGCCATTGTTTTTTTACTATTGTTTAAATGTACCACCATGTTATGATATAAAAAAATACTATAAAAAAAGCTAAGGGCTTAACCATTCCTAAATTGCCTTCTTTAATGGGTTTATAAGTTATATCTCTCTTGATTGGATTTAGCCGACTTCCTCACAGTGCCCTACAAAAACTCTCAATAGTCTGGTTTCCAACTAAGCTGTGGGGGGGGGGAAGGGATGTAACTTACATATAGGAAAATCACAACCAACAGATTTTTTTATCAACAACACCCTTTTCTATTTTGATAATTGTTTAGGTATCCAATTACTTGAAAAGTTTTCAGCCTGTTTAAGTTTCTGTTCCTAGTTTATCACAGCTAGGTCTCCTGGTCCCCACTAGATTCCTAGAACTGTAACAGGGTTCTTTACCACTGGGATCCCTGTGTAGCTTAATCTCTGATGTGCCTGGCATCCCATCTGTATCCCTTTACTTTTCTCTGGGTTCATTTTGAGCCAGACACTTTTGAAAATACCTGACACTGTTCTAATATTTCCTTTTCATCTGTCTGTTTCCTATTACAATAACCACATCATCCGCATATGCCAGTATTTAACTGGGGCATTGATATTGTTACAGATAACCCATAAATTTTGGGCTCACTCATAACTGAACACAAAAGGGATCAATACAAAACACATACAATAGAGGACTCAATGGGCACCCATTTCACTTCTCTGTTTATCTGAAAAATCACCCTTCATTCATTTATTCTTGGTTGGACTTTAGCAGTGTCATAAAAAATACATAGCCACTCCACAAATTCTTTTGGACCCCAAAAGTGTCAAACACATCAAACAAATATTCCTGAGAGACAGAATCAAACACTCTCTGTTGATCTAAACATAACAAGAAACTTTCCTCCATTCCATTTTGGTATCTATGAAAGATCTCCCATAACACAACTAAATTATCTTAAATCCCTCTCCCCGGAACCGTACATGCCTGGGCTGCACTTATCCGTGTTTCTGCCACCTGGACTAATCTTTTTGCCAGTATTTTCTACAGGATTTTTACATCTCCATTTAATAAACTAATGTGTCTCCAATTCATCAACTTCTGCCTATCCCCTTTTTTGTACAAAAAAATTAAATCTGCTAAAGCCATGGATAACGGCATTTTCCATCCAACCACAATTTCATTAAATAGTTGTGTTAATTCTGGCAACAACTCAAATGAAATTTCTTTTAAAACTCTGGAAGCCCATCCCTCCAGCACTGTACAATTTTTAGGGCTGCCATGGTTTTCTGTATCTCATCTTCTGTGATTGGTCTTATCATTTCCTCCTCTTGTTCTTGTGTTAAAGGTGTATCGACAATTTCCTAAGTATTCCTTTGGCCATCTATCATTGGTGGTCTTCCACTGTGTTTTGTATTAAATTATTAACAACCTGTAAAATCCCTGCTTTTCTTTTTGTATTTGTCCTGATGCATCCTCCAACTCTTGAATTTCCTTTTTTCTACTTTTTTGAGAATCCTTGAAAGTATCAAAGGTTTGTTTTTACTTGCTGTCCCAAATCTCAATCTTGTTGGAGTGTCTTTGCTCTATTGTACTGAATACCAAACATTTCTTTTTATTTGTGTAACTTGTTTACTATAGTCATGTTTCAATGATTCAGTCCCAGATATGAGTGTATGCAATTGTTTCCTTAAGGTTAAATAAGTTGTGCAAGTATCTACTGCTTGTTTATGTGATTTGTTCTGAAAAAGATTTAAACTCCTTTTTGAATTTTCCCACCATTCACTCACTGAATAGTATAAACAAATTACAGATTTCCTTGCTTTCCACAATAACTTCCATTCATAGGGCATCTTTTCTGATTCTAATAATTCTGCATTTAACCTCCAAGGGTCTTCCCAAAATTTACTGACTCACTTAATTTAATCTCAATCTCTATCCTTCTATGATCAGTGAACCCCCAATCATGCATCAGAGCTGTGCTACCTCTAAATTATGTGAAATCAAAAATAATCTATCCTAGCAAGGTATGTCCCCTACTATATGAAAAACCTCCTTGTGCTTGACATTCTCTATATGCATCTTTTAACTTGCTGTTCTCATAATGTCTTTAAGTGTATTCATATCACAGTACAACTTCTGGGTTTTAGAGCCTCTGTCCATCTGGTGTAAGATACAATTACAATCTCCCCATGTCACTTTTCTTGAGGTACAACAAAAGGCTGAACATTTCTAAATAGCTTATACACTTTGATTTCATTTGAGGGCATCTGAATTAATCACTCTAAACCTAGACCCATTTAACTGAATATCCAGAATTAAGACTCTACCTGGCTCTAACTCAATTAATCTAGAAACCTTAAGATGCTGGTTCAAAAATAAAATCACTATGCCATTACACAGTTCTAACCCTAGACCAGAAAGATGCCCCTTTATTCCAAAGTTTTGAGGCATTTTTAATCTTCTATTTTGCACACATATAATGTCTACTGAGTGATATTGACTATTTGGAAACAGTTTCATCATACATATACTTGGGTTTACTATATTCCAACAATGGATTCTGGTGTAGACATTATGTTTATATATTTTCTAAAATAATAAAACAATAGGGATCTAGTGAAATTTAATCATGCATATGGTGGAATCTAACTTAAACCCTTTTATCTACCTTACAGACAAAGTACAATGCACAATCCCTATATGGGGTAGAAATAAGGGGGCTAAAACCAATAAACCATTTAGAAATACCAGCTAATAAACTCTTGAGGAAAGTTACTGGCTGTCAAAGATCTATGCCAGCCTATTTCCTAAGAGCAGGATTGGGAATCCCTAATTTACAGTCATTGGCTGATAGTAGATTGATCAATTTCTGGATCAGGATCTTAAGATTACCAAAGGATAGATGGGTCAAGGTATGCTTAATGGAGAAGGAGGACTGGGTACAATGTAACTATAAGCAATCAACTTGGCTCTCCTATTTGTATAGTTTACTTGATAAATATTTGCTGTCTTTCTTGCTGAAATACAAACACCAGGGTATGAATATTAGTGAGAATTATAAAGCTCGTGTAAAAAATAAAATGGTACAGTTTCATAGACAGCTGGATTTGTCATGTATTGGTATTTCAAAATATTCTAAATGGTATTCTTATAGTATTGACAATCACGCATATAAATTGTATCTTGATGTTTTGGAAAATCCAGATATTGGTAAGGTAAAACATATACAAGATTCAGGCTTGAGTTATTTGAATCTAATGTTAGAAATGCTTTATATAAGAATTCTAGAAATTCTGAGGATATGCTCTGTGCCTGCAGACAAGGAGAAAGGGAAGACTTGGCTCATGTTTTCCTGAGGTGTCCCTGGCATATTAAAATTAGGCATAAATGGTTGTCTCCATTAATCACAGCAATAGCAACATCCAGTGATACAGAGCTTATTAAGGTTTTCCTCTCCTCTGAGGACCCAACTATCATATATTCTGTGGGGAAATGTGCATTCGAACAAGGTAAATTAGGAGAAGGAATGGGAGTACCTTTAAGGGTTCATCCTTAGTGGACTAATGGTTTTGGTCCCCCTAATGTTATACTCTGGATTCATCTACCCACCCTCTTCTGCTAATTTTGCACATAAATTGCACTGTCTGTACTTATTTGCACTTTTGGCCAATGTGTATTAATTGTTATGTCAGATTGCATTTTTATGTCTTGTGATAGTGCTATGTTTATATGTAATTTGATGGTAAATTATCTACCTTGTGAAAATCATTTTTAAGATTGAACAAATAAACTAAACTAAACTAAAAGTATTGAGTGATACTGTAATTCTGATAGAATCATTAACCTCCTTTTATAACTTTTAATGCTGTTTATGTTAACTGTAATGATTTTCAAGCTTGTCATGGAAGGAGTTGTCATTGTATCCTTAGAAACAGTCCCATTTTCCTTTATTATCTATGAGATCTTGTTGTCCATTCTTTTTTCACCGTATCTCCTGGGCCCTGATCTTCTAGTGCTGATAATATATCTTTGTAGAAGACGCTATTGATGAGGAATCTGAATCAAAACTTTTGTCATCTGAATCTGCTGGCATAGGTTCCACTGGCAAGGCTCTGTATTTGTTTATCACAGCCAGTTTTGTTTTTCTTTAAAAATTTCTGTTCTTTCTCTTTAGGTTCTGATTTTTTTTTCCTTTTGCCCATGGTCTTTTAGAATATTTCATTTGAATAAATTCTGGTTCTACCACCACTGTTGGGGGTGTGTGGCATTGAGTTGGGCTTTTCCACATCCTAAGCCTGCATGCTCAGTCTGCTTACTTCTCCCTCTCTGTCCTGCGTTCCATTCCTTGTTTCTTGTAGGCCTTCAAGATTTGATTCCACTGTATTTGTCTTTTGTTGAGGATTCCCCTGTTCTGTTTCCTCTATCTGTGGACCTTCTGTGTGCTGTGGTGGTACATTCCCTATGCTTGGTCCTTCTTCATATTGCCCTTCTTGCTCCTCTCTTTCTAGATTATTCTCATTTTCCCTCCCTTCTTGTCTTTTTCCTTTAGCAATCTCTTTCATGCATTTTTCAGGTGCCATTGTGCAGCCTTTTTCTGAGCTTGAGTAATAACTACCTCATGTGATGTACTGTCTTCTTTGTTATGTGAAGCCCGTGGGAATTTTACATAGGAATGTCCTTTTTCCTTACTTAAGTTACATCAAAAAGAATTAATGCATGCTGTAGCTACATGACCTGTAGCCAAACAATGAGTACAGTGTGGAGTGTCACACACATTACTTAAATGAAGCTGTGATCCACACCTGTGGCAAGACTTGGGATGTCCCAGATAAAACAGGGAACCTCTGTCCCTTCCCAAATAAAAACAGCTTGGTAAATGAATTATCCCATTATTAGACATAATCAGTTTGCATTTTACTCTCCACCCTCCAGTCCAAATCTGTGCTGAGTCCATAATCGTGTCGGTTGTTCCAGGACTTCACAACTTTTTAGCCAAATAATATGTCTGCCATCTGTACCCCTTCATTTTTGAACAAAATAGTAACAGTTCTAACTGCCGATTTGTAATGGGGATTGCTACAAAGGAGACCACATTGGTGTTTCCTTTAATTCATTGTATTTACCCCAGAACCTGTCCAAAGCTTCAACTGTTTTAAAACTAGCATCATAGTTGTACTTGTCTGTGTGGACCAAGGCAAACATTTCAGAGGCATAACATTTTGAGAATTTTTCAACAGTTCTCCCACATAAACCCTATCCAGGGGCATTTCCAGGCCTCCTTTATACATCAGTCTAATGGCATTTTTCTAGGGTGCAGGCTCTCCTTTATTTTTAAACAAATCTGCCATTCTTAGTAATGGTTTAAAAAACTACCATTTTTCTGGGTCTTGCAATGCTTGTTTCCCTATCCCAATAGATGATGTCTCTGTAAGGGACTGGGAAATTTGTCTAGATTTTAGCCCTTCACTGCTCAATTGGGCCGCTTTCCCATAGCTTGTTCCTAGAATTTCTGTATTTACCTCATTTCCACCACTGTGGGTATAAGTGGACATACATTATGTTGTCTCTCTTCATAATCCACACCTTTCTCCTTATTCAGATCATTCACATTCACTATCTTTATGGGTATACATGTTATTGCATTAGTTCCCTTATTCACTTTAGCTTTGTTCACATTCGGGGATGTCACACTCTTACCCATCTCACTAATTTTTTTATCAGCAAAAAATTGCACTTTCAGGTCCGATGGATCTGGTATCCACAAGCCTTCTTGCTTGGCTACCCACCCTGCATTCAATAAGGCCGTAGCTGCCGACCATTCATCCTTATTTTCATTATTGTTTTTTCTCAGTTTAACATCTGAATTCCCACTTTTGTGGTTACTCACCCAAAAATACTTTCTTTGTGGTAGTTTGATATGTTTAACCTCATTAACCATGCTGCCACCTCCTTGTCCCGTCTATTCACAGTTTTCACTCTGTTTTGCAGTCACTGTCCCTCTCGCTTGGGGTCTGGTAGCCTGGCATTTCTGAGGTACAGGTTCTCCATCCTCCATCTCCTCCTCTCCACCTTTAGACTGCTGCTTCACTGACTTATCTGAAATGCTTGCTACTCCAACCCGTGCTTGTCACCTTCTCATCGATGCTCATCGACTCCTCCTGGGAAATTACTGTGATCACATCCTCCTCGTTGTGCTGTACCTTTCTTGAAACTGAAGAGATTGCTTTGTTTCCAGGTATATCCATTGTTATTTCCACCTCCATTTGTGCCAAATCCATACTGTTCAAATGCTCTCCTTGCATCACATGGTTCCTCATTTCATATAAAGGTGAAACGAAATTCCATTTTCTGTTGAGGGCTCTTGTTGAGTCGAGGCTAAGGAGGAGACCAGCTCCCCAACCTCCCACAGGTCTGTATCCTGCAGTGGGCCACCAGAACTGGTCATCTCCAATGCATGGCTCAGCAGCTCCCCTATCTACGAGTAGGGAATTTCCTGGTGTCCTGGCGAATTTCCCTCATTCACTAAGAATACCACCAACAGCTTAATCTGGTTCAGTTTCAGTTGGTTACCATCTGTACCCCTCCCCCAGTCACCCCTGAAAAAGGGACTTCTAGTCTCAGTGGGCCTACCAGGTCAACAAAATTCAATAAATAAATAAATAAATCATCTGAAATGTGTTGAGAAAATATTATGCATTAGTACTATGATGGTTACTAGTACAACTTCTTTCAGCCCCAGGAAAATGAAGTGAGGTACAGTTTATTGCAGTTCTTTCTGTACTGTAACACATACTTCATTATTGTTAAAGGGACTTCCATAGTGAGGGTGGGAGGAAGCTCCAACCCAAACCCTCATCTGTACAGATTTATACATTCTGTGGGGTTGTTGCTAAAAGCAGTTGTTGTAAGAGTTACTGTTTTTTTCTTAAAGAAGGAGGAATGTAGCAGAACTGCATTCTGCCAGTCTGATAACCCTGGTGGAGGGATGTCTTTCCTATCTTCTTCTTTTTCCTGCTGAAATCTATTGTGCAACATCTTCCTATACTATACTTCACACTTTTCTGCCCTGGTGCAGGCTAACCACCTATGCCAGTCTTTTCTGTCTCTTACTAAACTTTTTCCTACTACTTTTATTTCTAATTTCCACATTTCCATCTCTCACCAAGAACTCCTCAAAATAATGCACCAGACTAAGGTCAGCTGGCAAGAATGAAATAAGGAGCATTTATGACATTTAATGCCAAAAGATATGAAGTGCCTTTAAAGAGATATAAGGTGCTGGTTGAATAAAATGCATAACAATAAAGTGCATAAGTACATTTTGCGCCATATTATGAGTTTAAAGCACTGCAGTGCTTAATTGCTAATGCTTATGCCATTTTTACGCTTGTATGCCAGATGCTCAAGGAACATTTTGGGAGAGTAGCACACCTTTGAGGTGTGCCTCCCTTGCAATCCAATGCTCCGCTGAGCAGGCGTGGAGGTCCTGCACCAATGTGGGTGTAGGGGAGTTGTGGTATGACAGCGTGGTCTTCGGCTTCAAAGAAAACCACCGCTGTCATACTGAGCACCGCATCATGCTGCCCTCGCCACACGCCTCCCCTGCATCACGCCGCCCACCCCAATGCTTTTGGTGCCACGCTGGAGCCCACCCCAGCTTGGCAAATGTTGTTTGCTGATGGGGTGCCTAACTCTATTGGCTCCACGGCCCCTCGTTATTCTTCTACACGCTTGGAGCCCACCCCAGCGTGGCAAACATCAAGCGAGTTTGCCGACTGGGGTGCCCAATCTCAGTCGGCTCCTCGGTCCCCCAGCCATCTTCTGCCATGCTGGGAGCCCACCCAAGCATCGCAAACATCCCACATCATCTGTTTTTTTGTGCCTGTAAATTGAAAGCGGTCCCATGGCGCATCTCCCAGTCCCTCTCCCACAACCCGCACCCACCGCGCACCCAGCCTCCCCACACCGCCCCTCACCCCATACTTACCTCTGAGCTTGGTACACTGACCGTGGACCGAACACGTCTGCACTCTTCAAAGCCGATCGCGAACTGAGGAAATGCCGGTAAGCTGTATAATGGGCTAGAGAGGGGGTTTTCAACTGTATTGCATATCTCAGGCATTTTTTGGAATTTTTGCACCAAATTTTCAACATGGGGTTTTTGGGACCCCTTCTCATGAATGATGTCACTGTCATGGCGTTATTCGGGCCCGAAGGGTGATTTCGCAGTCACTGCACAGTCACTGCACGAAATCACCCTTTGGGCCTGAATAACGCCATGACAGTGACATCATTCATGAGAAGGAGTCCCAAAACCCCATGTTGAAAATTTGTGCAAAAATTCAAAAAATGGCTGTTTTAAAAGCATGGCTACAGTTCCTTTACGCAGGGCTCGTAAGTTCGCAAATTTTCAATATTTTCACCCAGATTTTCAACATTGCCATTTTACCACACCTCTTATGAGTAGTACAGCTGTCATTTTTCACATCTCACCCAAAATGTGTTTCTGCTCCATGTAGCACACAATGGCGCAGTCGGTGTGCGTAAATCAATGTATGGGACATATTAAGAAAATCACAGTGACACTGTTCATGAGCAGAAGTCTTAAAATGGCTATGTTGAAAATTTGGTGAAAAATTCTAAAATGACTGTTTTACAAGTGTGCGTTGCGCAGTTCCTACGCACGCTTGTTACATTGCGAATAAAGGAATAATGCATGACAGGGTGTGTGTTGTGCTGGGATAACATCATGCCTGGGTGATTAGGTATGAGGCCGCAGGCCAAGTGCAACTAATCACCCAGAAGTGACGTTATCCCAGCATGACACACACCCTGGAGTGCATTATTCCTATTATAATGGGTCATTTATGCGAAAAGAAAAAGATTTTAAAAAAATTGTAAAATAGATTTTATTCATTCTTTTAATGGGTAGGTATACATAGGAAAAAATAGTGCAGAATAGATTTACTGTTTTGTCCTGTAGGTGGGGCTGCTGCTTCTAAATGCCTTCTCCACTGTCACAGTCTCTCTGCTTACAGTAGGTGTTAGTGTCTGTTTCTTTGTCTCTCCCCCATGACTGCATGTTTTCATTCATTCACACACACACACACACACACACACAAACACACACAAGCAAATTTGGTGTTTGCGGGCTGTTCAAGTGCTGTACTAATTCTGTGTGAAGAAGAGAAACAGAGCCATGAATCGGTAATTAGAACGCAGTGATTTACTTTTACTGTCACAGCTTGTTCCCAGTACTGTTGGCAGGTGTTTGTACAGGATAAAAATGATTTACTGCTATCTGCATGGAAGGCAACAGCGGGGTTACCAACAGAACGGAACCGAGTATCAGTAACTGAAGTATGGTGTGAGCAGCCCACGCTACCATGATCCATTTAGACATGTGTCAGAAATGACAGATTACAGCCTAGCTTTAACTATATGTGTTTTTGGGGAGTGGAGCAGTTTCTTTTGTTAATCAGGTGTCCAAATGTGGCCGTTGTTGCAATGCGAGGAGCAGTCCGAGTACGTCACATTTGAACTCCGCTTACTGCTGCACAGTCTGCTGGGGAAATCAAAAGTGCTGGAGTCAAGGCTTGGGTTTGTTTTCGTTCGGCTTTTTTTTAAATTGCGATTCAGCTGGGATCTTGCTGGGGCTATGTGAGCACTGCGTAGTAAGGGAACAAAGTGAATGCTTGGACTGAGTGTCTGCCCGAGGAATGACTGCTGGCTCTGTGAGTAGGCAGTCGGCTACTGAGCAATGGGTAGTGATTTGTTTTACATGCGGCTTCTGTGATTCGGTCATGTATGTGTTGGGATTAGACCAGTGATGTTATGCTGGGATAACATCACGGGTCCAGTCCCAGACGACCAATCAGAGGTCAGCATTCTTTTTGCCATTGTATAATTTTCAATATTTGCACTCCAGATTTTCAACATTGCCATTTTACCACACCTCCTCATGAGCAGTACAGCTGTCATTTTTCACATCCTGCCCAAAACATGTTTCCGCCCATGTAGTGCACAATGGCGCAGTCGGTGTGTGAACTCAATGTATGAGACACATTAAGAAAATTACAGTGACACTGTTCATGAGCAGATGTCTTAAAATGGCTATGTTGAAAATTTGGTGAAAAATTCTAAAAATGACTGTTTTATGAGTGTTCATTGTGCAGCTCCTATGCACCCTCATAAGTTTGCGAATTTTCAATATTTTCACTCCACATTTTCAACATTGCCATTTTACCACACCTCCTTATGAGCAGTGCAGCTGTCATTTTTTACATCTTGCCCAAAACGTGTTTCCGCCCATGTAGCGCACAATGGCACAGTCGGTGTGTGAACTCAGTGTATGGGACACATTAAGAAAATCACAGTGTCACTGTTCATGAGCAGAGATCTTAAAATGGCTATGTTGAAAATTTGGTGAACAAATTCCTACAAATAACTGTTTTACGAGCGTGCGTTGTGCAGTTCATATGCACGCTTGTAAGTTTGCGAATTTTCAATATTTTCACTCCAGATTTTCAACATTACCATTTTACCACACCTCCTTATGAGCAGTACAGCTGTCATTTTTCACATCCTGCCAAAACGTGTTTTCCACCCATGTAGTGCACAATGGCGCCCAGTCGATTATGCGAGAAATCAATGTATGGGACACAGTAAGAAATCACAGTGACACTGTTCATTAGCAGAGGTTTTAAAATGCCAATGTTGACAATTTGTGAAAAATTCCTAAAAATGACTGTTTTACGAGCGTGCATTGCACAGTTCCTACGCAAGCTCATAGGTTTGCGAATTTTCAATATTTCCACTCCAGATTTTCAACATTGCCATTTTACCACACTTCCTTATGAGCAGTACAGCTGTCATTTTTCACATCCTGCCCAAAACGTGTTTCCGCCTATGTAGCGCACAATGGGGGTAACAAAAAGGTCATGCTGAAAATTTATTGTGCAAATACCACCAATTGCACAGGGCATTAGGGTACAGCACCATACGTGCCAAACACCACTGCAAATACCTGCAAGCGAACGTTAGGCATTGACAAATGCTTGTTATATATATATATGGTTCAGGAATGTTTGGAAATGTTTAAAATGGCAGTTAAATACAAAATAACATCCACTCTGTTAGATGGAATATGAGTATAATGGAGCGGCATTATGTTTCCCTTGTTTAAATTATTTTGCTGCCACTCCGTTGTTATGTAGAATGTTATGCTAAAGAAATCCTGCATCGAAGCAGGAACTGTTTAAAGACAGCGGTAAACTTTTCTTTTACTTTTGCTGCCGCTCGGTATTTATGTAAATAATAACTGATGCCCCTGTATTATTAGGACTCCCAGATGCTGGCATTGTATAATATATGCTGTAGAATTGTGGAGCTAGCTGTGGAGGAGTCCATGGCATGTGTTCAGCCAGTCCAGGCTGCTAGAGAGGCAGGCTTCCCTGAGTAATCTGTGTGCTCTGAAAAGTGAGTGCTTGAAAATAACAAGCATCTGTCAATGCCGAATGTTTGCTTGCTGATATTGGCATTGGTACTGCATGAGTTAGAGAGATACATAATAGGAATGGCAATGAAGTATTGCACTAATGCCAACTCCCACCTGCAGAGACTGGCAGGCATTGGGGTATGCCTTTTGGTCATTGGCCATAACGCTCATGCCATTCCACCTCATCCCACCCTGCAGACACTGACAGGTGTCATGGTGTGCCTTGGGTCTTTGGCCCTTATGATCACCACATTCCATAAGGAAATAAGCTGAGATGGGTGTAGTATAGGAGAATGGAGTGAATGTTAGGGCTGAAGACCTCAAGGCACATCTCAATGCCTATCATGGGCTGCACGGTGGGGTGGGGTGGGGTGGAATGGCATGAGCATTATGGCCCTGATGACCCCAAGCCACACCCGACACCTGTGAGTTTGTAGAGGGTGGGGCATTATGGTTGGAAAACCTAACGCCCAGGCATTTGTTGATATTTTCATTCCAAATGTTCAACATGGGCTTTTGGGACCCCACCTTATAAAAATAACACTATCATTTTGTTACTCAATCCCAGAAGGTGATTTCACACAGTAAATGTGCAACTTGGCACAAAGGCTTCAAAAAGACATTTGGGGCAGGATGAAAAATGAAATCTGTACTGTTCATAAGTAGGTGAGAAAATGTCAATGTTGGAAATTTGGAGTGAAAATATGAAAACGTGTCAAAGTTACGTGTGCATATAAACTGCACAACGCAGCTCATAATGCTGTCATTTTTGGAGTTTTTTTCATCAGACTTGCAACACAGGCTTTTTGGGACTCCACCTCATGAACAGTGGCACTGTCATTTATTACTGGTCCCAAAAGGTGATTCTGCACAGTGACTGCGTAATCACCTTTGGGACCAATAAAAAAATGACAGTGTCAGTGGTCATGAGGTGGGGTCTCAAGAACTCCACTTGAAAAGTTGGGACCAAAACTCCCAAAAAGGCTGAGATAACAACCTAAGTTGAAACCCCCATTGATTGCCATTATAGGGCTTACCGTGATTTTCTTCAGTTTGTGGTCAGCTTTTGAAGAGTGCAGACATGTTCCTGGTTCACAGAAAATCACTGCCCTCACCTCCTGAGGTAAGTATGGGTGAGGGGGTGCGGGGAGGTGGGGTGCACAGAGGGAGGGTGTGGGTAGGGGGAAGGGGTTCAGCGGGATACAACGAGGGACCGCTTTCTTTTTTCAGGTTTAAAAAACAAAAATATGTAGTGGGATTGTTTTCTTTTACAGGTGAAAACAAATGGATTTTGGCACACTGGGTGGGCTCCCAATGTGCCAGACTAGTGGGGGGGTCAATGCTGACCCTGAGGTCGGCTGACAAAAAGGGGCATGGGGTTGCATCTGACACTGGCAGTGGGCACGCTGGTGTTAGAAAACATGTTTAATTTGGCACATTGGGGTGGGCTCCCAGTGTGCCACAATAGTGGGGGGCTATATGTTCAGGCTTAGGGGGGAGCATGCAGAAATGGGTATTGGGCACCCCGATGTTGGCTTTGGGGGGAATATGTGGTAGGTTTCAGGAGCCACCAGTTACGTGCAGTGGGGCTTTTTTATTTCACCAGGAAAGACACACTGAGCAAATGAGTTACTCCAGCCGTGCACATTACTGTGCACTGTAATGCACATGGCTAGAATTTGCCTGGATGCCGGGGGGGAGAGGTCTACCTCTGCAGTGATGAAACTGTCTTTGATTGAAGTGGCAGATTTCTTTCAAGTCCAGCACTCACTGTGAAACTGCCATCATCGGCAGCTTCCCCGTTGATTGGTGGCCAAAGGACGAGCCCCTGAAAGCTTTGGCTGGATTGACCAAACACTGCCACACCTCTGCAATACTCTACTCTCCTCAAAATGTTAATCATGTGGTGTGCGCACAAGCAAACATAGAAAGGGACCATGCTGTCCATGGACATAAAAGCTGCAGTCCAGTATAAAAATAAAAAATAAAAAGGGGCTTACCAAAGCTATGCAGAGCCCCAAAGCAGAGCGGCTAGATAATGATTGTCTAGCAGTCTGCCGCTGTGCTTCAACATAGAAAACAAATGATTTTAAAGGGATAGAAACATACCTATGTATGTGGAAATGCTATACAGTTAGGGTAGCCCTCTGAGTAAGAAGAGGGCTGCAAGTTAATCTAAACACAATAGAATAGAATACATTAGAAACTGTATTTATAAAAAAGTGTCTTTCAAAAGTCAAGGTGCTTGTACATAATAAATTAAAATAAATCAAAGCAATCAATTAAAACCATAAATAAGCAGGTTAAAACTCTAGCTGCAGCATTACAATTCAGTATATGCCAGACTAAAAAGAAATCTCTTCGGTGCTGTTTTAAAACTTTGATCGGTCAGGCAATCTCGCACCTGATGAGGTGTAAAGACTTCACAGGGTTGGGGCCATAAAACTGAAAGATCTCGCCCCCAGATGTCTTCAAATGAACACTGGGAATCTCTAGCAATCCCTTGCTAGTGAATTGGAGAGCGGGAGGGACAGTAGGGATGAAGGAGATCTTGCAGATAACCAGGTCCCAGGCTTGTAGGGCCTCATAGGTCAGCAACTGACCTTGAAACTGATCTGCCACCCCACTGGCAGCCAGTGTAGTCCATGAAGCACAGGCATTATATGACTAGTGCTAGATAAACCAGTCAATAGCCTGGCTGCCGCATTCTGCACAAGCTGCAGGTGGCGGATATCAACCCTGATAACCCAAGGTAGAGGGAGTTGCAGTAGTCAAGGTGGGAGGTAGCGGCGTGGACCAAAGTTGGAAGAGTGTCAGAGGGAACCAGGTGCTTCACCCAGGTGATATTCCTCAGATGGTAGAAAGAGGTTTTGACAACTGCCGACACCTGAAATTTAAGTGTCTGTCGTCAAATGTAACGCCCAGGTTCAGCACTCAGTCTGAAGTAGTTAGCTGAACACCCCAAGCCACAGATCTGAGGGTGATCCCGCCTAACAAACCCGCCTCCCAGTGACCTGGGTCCACGACCAACACCTCCGCTTTTTCTGGGTTTAACACGCAGCCAGCTCACATTCATCCAATCCTGGATTTGGTGAGACAGTTGTTAAAAACTGAAACAGCATCATCCTGGCCAGGCACAAAGGACATGTAACCTCTAGGTGGCACTATCTCAGACTACTACCCCTGCCTGCTTGGCTAGTAGCAGGTTAAGGGGCCTGAGTTCTGAAATGGGTGCCTCCACCCAGAGGTCAGGATTGGTAGTGATCAAGCTACCCAGGGAACGTCCCTCTGGGACACTGTAATCCCCTTTTCCCCTCTAGTGGCCTGAACACTGTACAATAATCACTTCACACACCCTGGTACACCACACAAATACCTATGCTGTTTGCACTACCACCAGGGCTGGTTCCTCTGGCTCGACCCAGGGGACCTCCTGTAAAACAAGCTTATGCACAGCAAATAGCAACAGTACAGTACTTTGAGCACAAATTGGAATCACAGTCAGATTACATGCAGAAAAAGTTAGATCTGATTTATTCAGGGGACTTGAACAAAGGAGGGGCAAAATCAGGTTAATTAGCTTAAAGGTTATATCAATCAAGCAGTTATGCATGTGCTTTGAGTCCCCCCACACAGTCCACCTCTGGGTACCCAGCTGGAGAAGAGATGGGCTAGCCAGGACCGATGCCGGGATTGCAGCTGGTTGGGGCCCTGTGATGGAAAACACTACATGCACAGTACACAATATTTGTAATCTGGAGCCAGAGGCTCAGTTCATAAAAGAAACAAAACAACAAGACAATCAGATGGCACACTCAGATTAAGCTGTTGCTGCAGGGAACTACCCTGGTATTTACTCATGATACCCAAGGCTGGACACAGGCTGGACGAATTGAGACTGCAGGTGGTTGATCTGGAATGCCAGAAGAAGCAGGGCCCATGAGTCGCAGAGGCATTGTTCCTGTTCAAGCGTGGAGCAGGGGGCTGATCCCCAGGCAGGTCTCTAGCCGATGGCTTCTCTGTGCAGTGGTAGTCTGGCTGGACCAGTCTGGCAAGGCCCAGACCGCGAAGACAAATTTGATGCAGTCCATTTTGGCTGGATACAGCTTCCAGCAAGCAGAACACACTTCACACAGTGGGGACTAACTCATGACCCACTAGCAGCTCATAGCACATTTACATGTAAGAAATTCTACTGTACCAGGCAAAGCTCCCGGTCACAATAGCAAAGTCTCTGCACACGCGGAGCTTAGGGGTAGCTGGAACTCCTGACAGGCTGATCGCATTCAGCAAAATCTTCGGTCTTCTTCAGGTTGAGCCTGGCCCACTTCAGTAGCTTACTTTAGTCACACAAAATTTGGATTTAGTCCAAAATAATTCTCTTCTCTCCATCTCAGGAGCAGCAGACAGACACATAAGCCAGACTCTAGCCCTTTCAGTTTTCCCATGCGAATCCACTCAGGACTGCTACTCAGAATCACTTCAGCTCCTCTCATTTCACTTCCCAGCTCAGAATTAACTGAAAACTGCAAGCAACCCGGGGCTTCCCAAGATCCAAAAGATTTGGTTGGTTAATTTGGCTGTTAGTCAAAGCAAGAGCTCCTCCTTCAGTTGCAAAAAAGGCACAAAAAACTCCAAACTAAAGTTCCTATCTGATTTTGAATTCAGACAGCCCTGTAGTCTGGCTATATTTCAGGTCCCACCAGTACTGTTTGGTCCAATTTGCAGTCCAGGACCAAGATCGTGGAGACAAACAAAACAGTTCTTGCTAAAGAACGCAGGTTAGACAAACTACATTATCATTATCACTCTAAATGATTTTCAGTAAATAGTTACATCTTTCAACACAGCTCCCTCTCAGATTACTTATGTTGCAATCAGGCATCTCTTAAAGAGACAGAACAAAAGGCTATACAGGCTCTGGTAATCACATTTAAACTACTAAAACGCAGGGACACCAGCCTGGCAGCGAGCATTGAGCAAGCTCAAGGAAGACTTTTGGGAATCCCCATTTGTGGGGTTACATGTATAGCTAAGTATCATCTGCATAGCAGTGAAAACTCAAACCATACCACCTAATAATTGCTCCCAATGGCAGCAAGTACACCACAAAAACATGGGTGCCAAGATGGAACCTCGCAGCACCCACAGGGTAGGGGGAGTGATGCCGAGGAAAAATCCTAGACACCACCCTCTGAGTCCTACCTCTAGGAAACATAGAAACATAGAATTTGATGGCAGATAAGGACCGCTTGGCCCGTGTAGTCTGCCCATTTTCCTACCTAACAGATAAGCTGCAGATCCTAGTTAACCAACAGCTTACTTCCTCCTACCCCCACTAGGACTGCCTTATGTCTGTCCCATGCATTCTTGAATTCCCCCACTGTCCTTGACTCCACGACCTCCTCAGGGAGGCTGTTCCATGCATCCACAACCCTCTCCATGAAAAAATACTTCCTCACATTACCTCTGAGCCGTCCCCCCTCTATCTTCAAATTGTGCCCCCTTGTTCTTGTACATCTCTTTTTCTGAAAGATGCTACCCTCTTGGACTTTGTTGATTCCTTGAGGTACTTTAAAGTTTCTATCATGTCCCTCTCTCCCTTCTTTCCTCAAGGGTATACATATTAAGCTCCTTTAGTCTTTCTTCGTATGTCTTCTGGTGCAGACCCTGCACCATTTTGGTTTCCCTCCTCTGGACAGACTCCACTCTGTCTATGTCTTTGCAGAGGTGGGGTCTCCAGAACTACACACAGTACTCCAGATGGGGTCTCGCCAACTGTCTGTACAGAGGGATAACAACTTCCTGTTTTCTACTATTGATGCCTCTTCCTATGCATCCCAGTATCCCCCCAGCCTGCCTTACTGCCTTCTTACATTGCTTGCCCACCTTTAGGTCATCTGATATAATTACCCCCAGGTCCCTTTCCATTTTTACTGTTGTCAGTATCTCACCCCCCCATAGTGTACTCTTCCCCTGGGTTTTTGTTTCCCAGGTGCATTACCTTGCATTTCTTTGCATTGAATCTGAGCTGCCATACATTTCACCATTCCTCCAACCTTGCCAAGTCCGTTCTCATCCTTTCCACTTCATCTTGTGTATCAACCCTGTTGCAGATCTTTGTGTCATCTGCAAAGAGACATACTTTTCCTTCCAGTTCCTCTGCAATGTCACTTATAAAGACATTAAAAAGGACCGGAAAAAAAGGAAAAAAGGAAAGATCATAACCATTTGAGGACCAAACCAGACAGTCCACAGATGAACCGCAGCACACCAATAGCACACCATGGTCTACAGTGTCAATGCCACAGAGAGATCAAGAGGACCAAGATGGAATGGGTCCTCTGATCTCTTGCCATTAGGATGTCATTAAGTACCTGGACAAGAGCAGTCTCAGTACTATGTCTCTTCCTAAATCCAGATTGGAGAGAATCATAGACATGTTGGCTGGTCAATGATCATCCAGCTGTGTCACAACCACCTTCTCAATAACCTTACCCACAAAGGGCAGGTTAGAGACAGACCTGTAGTTAGCCAGACAGTCTGGGTCCAAGGAGGTTTTTAAGATGTGGCTGAACCACGCCTCCTTCAGTGGATCTAGAAAGATCCCCTTCTCCAAAGACATCCGGACTGTCTCTAGCAAGGACCGGACTGATTTTATCCACACAGCCCATTAGGAGACATGTGGGGCCCAGGTCCAAACTACAGTTGGTTGGATGCAGTGACTGGATGACCATCACAATGTCACTGATGGTGGGGAGGCTGAAGTCACACCACACAAACTGAGTGTCCAACATCTCCCACCGACCATCACAACTCCCATTAGGGAGGGTCAAGCAGATGCAAGACTTGATTGTGGCGACCTTATCTGAAAAGAATCAAGCAAACTCCTCACAACGTTCTTGAGAAAAAGCATTTCCAGTCTGAAGACAGACTGGATTGCACAATCTGTCCACAATCTGGAAAAGCTGAGTTGGTCAATTCTGTGCAGCAGCAATCTCCCTGGACAGGAATACTGCCTTCTTACAGGTAATTGCTGATTGATAGACCAAATAATGGTCCATCAAACTAAGTCTGTCACACTCCAGGCCCGACTTATGCCAGCACCTTTCTAGCCTTAGTCCCCTCTCCTCCAGCTCCTCAGATTCTCATCAAACCAAGGACCTGGGGCACAGAGTGAGAGAACAGCATGAACAGGAGCAATGGAATCCAGAGCCCCTACCACCACCACCTTATTACAGGCAAGTACCAGGTCCCTCGGATCCATGCATTCACTCAGTAAACCTGATAGGTCCAGTGCCACCATCAGGCCCTCTGGGGAAAACACCCCATAAAGGGTGGTACCAGACCATCTCCGTAGGGGCAGGCCTATTAGGGGTGGCCTCGAAACTGAACCCAATGGCATGATAGTCAGACCACCTGACTGGTTCCACCACCAAATTGGATATCTCCATCCCCAGGAGAAAAACTGAGTCCAATGAATGATCACCAATATGGGTCAGGGAGGAAATAATCTGTGTGAAGCCCAGCGAGATCATTAGCTGGAGGAAGTCCAGACCAAACTGAGAGAGTTCATCATTGACCCATGCATTGAAATCCCCAGAACCAACCATTTGGGGGATCCCAATGTCAGGACGACAATGAAGTCCGTGACTTCCACAAGAAAACATTCCTGTCTCCTGGTGGACAGTAGATAAGAAGTAGCCTGCATCCCACACCCTCACCCATGATACATTCAAAGGAGTTGATGATTCCCCTGGTACCTCCATTAGGCTCAGTTCTGATATAAAACAAATGGCACACCCGCTCCCTATGATCCATCCTCGGGTGGTGTATCACGAGCACCGGCCGGAATAACTGATGCCAAAACTGGACCAGCATTCTCATCCAGCCAGGTCTCGTGATACAGTCAGGTCAGATGATGCAACAAGATCTGCTATTATAGCGGTCTTGTTCTTAATAGACCTGGCATTGCATAACACCTGAGTAGGTTGAGAACCCAAGGAAGACTGAGTTACCTGCCTGCTACAGGCAGAGCCTTTGGAATGGGAACCAGAAAGGAGAACCCTTTTCTGGACCAATTTCACCCCAGGACATCTCCTTGTCCCCACTATTCCTATCCGCCCACTCCTTTCCAGTCCATCTCCAGGCCCAGCCTCGTCCTCCTCCTTCTAACATTACCCAAAGCCCTACACTGACTATACACCTCTGGGGACAGAGGAGGACAGGAAAAGGATGAATATCCCTGAGCCTGGAGGGGGAATAATACCTGACCATCCTAATGCCTTCCCAACACATCTTCACAGATCCGAGAAACACTAAACCTAAAAATAAAATATAAAATGCAAAATCTAAAGAACTAGAGTCCTCTCACCACTCTTGTTTTACCTGTCCAGAATAGATCACCCCAACTACCTCTCACGCAGTGGGGGAAAATCCAACAGCAAAAGAAAAAGGAAAAAATTAAAATTAAATAAATAGCAATATTAAATTATAAAGCTTTCAGTCACAATTAGTCAAGTCTTTACAGGGTAAGGAGACCACTGCCAAAACATCCACAGCTTTTAAATATACCTCTCCACTAAAAAGAGGGCAAGTTGTAAAACAAAATCAAACCAAGGTCAACATCAGTGAGCGATCCTAAATTGGTCAAGTCAAGTTAGGTTACCACAGAGACAAAACCTCAATGACCAGGAAAAACAGACCTCAGGCCAGATTACAGTCACATAAGTCTTTGAAGTGCAGCTCAGAGTCCACGACATATCAGTGGGCTGGGGAATGCAAACTAGATCGGAGGGCCTCCAAATGCACCAAACTAATGGGTCCCAATGCCTAGCTACCCATGACCCTCAGCTACAATCCCCTGGGGAAAACCACATGAATGACCCACAAGGGGCTTAGAAGAAGCCCAACCAGTGCTCTGACCCCCAGAAATACAGAGAGCAACTCCTGCTCGGTCACGGAAAGCAAGGTCAACACTAACCCAAGGCTCATGGAGGAGAACCTCTCCTCCCCCCGGGACAGCACCCAGACCATACCGCTCCTCCAATTCCAAAAACAGCTGATATCCAACACCCTGGGCAATATCCACACACTTCTCGGGCAATCTTTTTGCTCTACTCACAGTTTCTTAGTTCTTTCAACCGATTCAGGCCACAATAGGGCCTGTAGCAACAACCTGTGATACTCCAAGCAGTCCAATGAAACAATAAAGAAATTAAACAAATTAAAGAATAAAGAGACAATGCAGGTCTCTAAAGGAGCCCCTTTATGTGTAGAGCCCTGAGATATAAATTAAAGGGCTAGTGTCCATGTACTATAACAATACAGCACATGTATAAATACGATAAATGTTTGCATTGTTTGCATATATAGAAAATAAGAGACTTCCCATAAGTAAAACCTCAGAGAGGGGATTTCCTATAGAGGGACTTCCCATAAGTAAAACCTCATTATGTAATAGAGGAGTTTCCCCTATTTAGAGACCATTCCAGAACTAATTGGATGTTATAGGTGGGACTTTCCCATAAGTGGGAGGGCTATATAAGCCCTCCTCAAACACCAAGAATCAGATTAGTTAACCAGCCAGTCTTACTTACCTGACATTAAGGTAAGAGGAAGAACCTGTGCCTGAAACAGGGAATTTGTCTCAAGCAGCAAAAAGCTGAGGTTTTGAATTTTGAGATACCCAAGTAAGGTGGAATAGCATTATGCTATTGTTTATTTACTAGTTCTGATTGACCTGTTTAGTGCTATTTATTTATTATTTTTGTACTTTTTCATAAAATAAAACACACTGTGGGTGTATTGTACCCTATTACTGTGTCCTGAATTATCTTTTCATACCCATGTACCTGCGATGGGTGGCATAGTAGATCCATTGTCTACTCACTTTTAAATTATGCATGGGAAAGGAAAAGGAAAAGAAATTCAGGAAGGACACTTACCATCACATTAACAGTGGCCATATCATGTAATGGCACAACAGTGCCAATAAAGGTGGTGGAGAAGCAGGTGGCTGGCTTGCTAGAGGAAGCAGCAAACCAGAAGATGGAACCTGTGAAGACAAGAGTGGAATTATTTAGCCTTAATTGGCCAATGTGGTGGCCACATGGTATATCCATTTTCTACCCATGTTTTGTTGTACCAGTAAAGAGAAAGGAACCGAAAAAAGAAAATTAAATTCAAGAAGAATACTTCACGCCACATTAGTGATGGCCATGCCATATCATGGCATGATGGTGTTCAAGACAATGGAAGGTTATGAAGGAGGCAACTTGTTTACTGGAGGTGTAGGAGGAGGAGGCAGCAGGACAAGAGCAGAAACCTATGAAGAGAAGAGTAATTATTTGGACTTAAGTGACCAATGGCCTTTTATCAACTTATATGCCTGAAAATTCAGCTAGAAAGGATATTTACCATCCTATTAGTGATGGCCAGGTCCTCCAAGAATGGAAGAAAGGTGGCTAATTAGACAAGAACATCACACTTCAGTGCATTTGGCATTGGCAGGCAGCATTAGCTTCACTGTTGAGGAGGATTCCATCAAAATCCACCAAGGACACTGGTACTTCTTTGAAGGTAAACGTCAGAGGACATAGGCAGCATGGTCTGATTCATCATCATTAATCCAGTGGCGAGTGCTATATACATGTACATTTAGTGGCATCAGTCAGAAACATAAGCTGGGTTTTCTGACGGGTGTGTCACTGGCTGTTCTGATGGATATGTCAGGATCATTATTATCCATGAGGGAAGTTAGAGTTGAGATGCATTCTTCATATTTATGCAGAAAGGTGTGAAACAGAAAGAAATAAATCTGTGCATATTGAGGAGACGGACGGAGACATGGCAGACTGTAGAAGTCCATTATACAATAAGGAGACTAAGAATTCCCTTCTCTGTTAATCTGTTATATGCTTCTGGCCATATCTATGCCAGACCTCCTAGCAGCATAACAGAAACATATTTATTGAGGCACTTAGCATAATCAAGATATGAGAACAATCAAAAGTCACCTTAACATATCCCTAATCCAGTACAACTTAACTCCCCCCTCTGCCACTTGTGAATTCCTTCATTGGGTCCTCCTACTAGGGAATGCCAAAACAATTCACATAATCTGTGTTTACAACACTCCAAAGCAGGGTATCGAGGGGCTCTCCTATCTGCTTGATAGCATTAGCCCTAAAATCACCTCAAATTAGGTACCCGTATTTAGTGACTTCAATCTAAACTGGTCTGGTGACAATGTCAAGCTGTATGAACCACTGCTGGTGGCACTCAGCTTTACTCAGGTCATCAGTGAGGCTACTACAAAACCACTCCAACAGAATTAGAACACTCCTTAATTGGTTTCTGATAAACAGGCCTGATAGGATCTCAGCATCTGGAGTCCTTCCTGCCTCCATATCTGACCATTCCTCATCTACTGCATTTGGAGAGTCTCCCTCCCAAAGTGCTCTATAAAATTATAAAAGTGAGACTTCTCTCACTTTACCTCTGCTCTCTTTCTTCAAGCTCTTGCAATTTATTGAGACACTGAACATAATCAAGAAATGAGAACAATCAAAAGTCACCTTAACATATCTTGCAGCCACAGATTGGGCCCCAGTACTCTGCCATGGATGTCACAGGGCTCTTGACAACCTTCTAAACATCCTCCCTCTCTGCAAGATAAGCATGTCCCTCACATATAAAGAGAGTTAGAGACACTATCTCTAAATGGTTACATGGTGACTTGCTCTCCCTCATGAAGCACATGATAATCACTGGGGTAAATTTAAAGCCTCTAAGGAATTGTCACCAAGAGTGAATCCTCTGCTAGAGACTCACGATACTTCTGGCACACTATTAAAGTTGTAGTCAGAGGTTATAGCCATTGTGATACTATGGATATGATTGTTGATGGTAGAAATTGCAGTAATGCTACTATCATTGCCAATGCCTTTAACAAGCAATTCTCCAATCTTTTGCGTGC
Organism: Neoceratodus forsteri; assembly: GCA_016271365.2. Classification (NCBI taxonomy): domain Eukaryota; kingdom Metazoa; phylum Chordata; order Ceratodontiformes; family Ceratodontidae; genus Neoceratodus; species Neoceratodus forsteri. The sequence goes on from CM028131.1 coordinate 1,179,178,760, forward strand.
ACCTCCTTATTTACTACTGACAATGATGAGTGATCTACCGCTAACCATTCCTCCCTCCAGAATCTCTGTCTCACCCACTTTTCTATTTTAAGACAATCTCAGTGGAAACCTTCAAGCTTCTTGCTGGCCTTTCTCCTCATATAAGTGCTGGTCACTATGACCTTGAAACAAAACTCCTAAAAATTTGGCCCCCTTTTTGCACTCCCAATATCCCATATTCTCAACCTCTTCCTCACCACCAGAATTGTTCCTGCAACCTGGAAAGTAGCAAAAGTTGTTCTTGTTTTCAAGGAGGGTGACTGGAAATGCATAGAAAACTACCGTCCTATAGCCACCCTGCCTACTGTTAGCAAGATACTGGAAAAGGAGGTGGAAGTGCAGCTGGTGGACTACCTGTCTAACCATGCCTTACTGTCACCTGAACAGCACAGATTTTGTGAAAGACAGCACTGGTACAGCCCTTGTTAATGTTACCTCTGATAAAAGGATTGCCATGGACCAGAGTATGCTGACTGGGGCCATCTCCTTGGACCTCTCAAAGGCCTTCGATCTAGTGAATCTGTGGAGTGGATGCTAGCCATCCACTGATGCTAGTGAATCTAGGGAACTGATGCAAGCCATCCAAAGGATGGCAGACAAGAGTGAGGTGGTGCTGGCTGGAGACTTCAATATTACAGACATGGACTGGAGCATCCCAGCAGCAGCATCAACCAGGAGCAGATTTATCCTGGATTCCCTTCAAGGTGCTTTCCTCAAGCAACTTGTCATGGAAACAGTTTGGCAGAAGGCAATACTGGACCTTGTGCTCACAAATAGGGACAGTGTGATGGGGGGTAGCAGTGGGGAGCACCTGGGAACAGTGACCATCAGTCACTGTGGTTTGAAATCACAGAAGGAGCAGAACAAACCTCACAAAAACACGTATCCTGGGAACACTTTGGGAAAATGGAAGATGCTTGAAAGAGGCATTAATGGGAATGGGGAGGGAATCAGGGGTTGAGGAACAGTGGGCAATATTTTAAATGGGGATTACAAGAGTAACAGAATTACACACTAAGCAGGCTAGCAAGGGAAAAAGGAAGAGGAGGCCATTATGATTTTCCAAGGAGGTAGCGGAGAAAGTAGATGCCAAAAAGATCACATTCAGGCAATACAAAAGATGCAGGCAGCAAGGGATAGAGAGAAGTACCAGGAGAAGCAAAGGGAGGAAGGAGGTCAGTAAGGGAAGCCAAAGCTCAGACAGAAGAGCGCATAGCAAAATCAGTGGGTAGAGGGGACAAAACCTTTTACAGGTACATAAGTGAAAAAAGAAGGGCAAAGGGAGGGATAGTGAGACTGAAGGGGGAGGATGGGGGCCATGTGAAGGATGACAACAGTAAAGCTGACATACTGAACAGATATTTCTCTCAGTCTTTACTGAGGAAAAGGAGGGTAATGGGCCTGAAGGGAGTAAATGGTGGTAACTGCTGCAGAAATGGACACAAGCCACTTTGCACAAGAAAGGATCCTAAAGGAACTGGAAGGAATAAGAGTCAGTAAAGCAATGGGGCCAGATGGGGTGCACCCCAGGGTCCTAAAGGAACTAAGAGAGGTGGTGGCTGAACCTCTGGCAATCCTGTTTAACCAGTCACTGGAAACAGGGGAGGTACACAGAGACTGGAGGACAGCAGATGTAGTCCCCTTATATGAAAGCAGGACCAAAGAGGAAATGGGGAACTACAGACCAGTCAGCCTGACCTCAGTAGTGGGGAAGATCATGGAAGCACTACTGAAGGAGAGATTGGTGGAACATCTGGTTGCCAGTGGACTACAGGACCCAAGGCAGCATAGTTTCACCAGGGGGAGGTCATGCCATACCAGTTTCATTGAATGTTTTGACTGGGTGACAAGGAAGGTGGATCAGGGGAAAGCAGTGGACATGGCCTATCTGGACTTCAGCAAGGCCTTTGACACTCTGCCACATAGAAGGCTATTAAACAAACAGGGGAATATGGGAGTGGGTAGGACACTAGCATGGTGGGTGGGTAATTGGCTGGGCAGCAGGACAAAGAGGGTGATGGTAAATGGCTGTCATTCCACAGAGGGAAGAGTGACCAGTGGGGTACCACAGGGGTCAGTGCTGGGGCTGATCCTCTTCAACGTCTTCACCAGTGACATTGCACATGACCTAGAAGGCAGAATTTCCCTGTTTCTTGATGGCACAAAGCTCTGTAACAGAGTGGATATGCCAGAGGGTGCAGACAGAATGAGAAGGACCTGCAGAAGCTTGAAGAATGGTCAAGGGTTGGCAGTTGAAATTCAATGCAAAGAAGTGCAAGATAATGCATATGGGGCACAAAACACTGTAACAACATATTGGGGGTGAGGATACAGCATGCACCAAGCAGGAAAGGGACCTTGAGTTATCATCTCTGATGACCTCAGGTAGGGAAACAGTGCCACAAGGCAGCTTGTAAGCAAATAGGATGCTGGGATGCACAGGCAGGGGCATCACCAACAGGACAAGGGAGATCATAATTCCACTGTACAAGACACTAGTGAGGCCCCACCTGGAGTACAGTGTACAGTTCTGGAGACCTTACCTACGTAAGGACATAGACAGGGTAGAGAGGTTTCAGAGGACGGCAACAAAGATGGGACAGGGATTGCATCACAAGTCCTATGAGGACAGGCTAAAAGACTTGAATATGTACTCCCTGGAGGAGAGGAAGGAGAGAGGGGATATGATAGAGACATACAAGTACCTTACAGGGAGGAACAAAGCACAGAAATACACTGTTTTGCAGTGAAAACCATGTTCCAGGACTAGTGGGCTTGGGATTAAGTTGGAGGGAGGGTGATTCAGAGGAAACATGAGGAAGAATTTCTTCACAGAAAGGGTGATGGACAAAACCCTGCCAGAGGAAGTGATGGGGGCAGAAAAAAATCACAGGATTTAAGTATGCATTGGGCAGACATAAGGGAATTCTGGAGGTCAGGGATAAGGGGCAACAGATTTCTTGAAAAACTTAAAGTGAACTTACAAGCTCAAATGGGCAGACTGGGTGGGCCATAGGCCCTTATCTGCCAACAGTGTCTATGTGTCTATGTATCTATGAATCACTTCCTACTCTGTACCAAGCTTCACTCCCTTGGTGTTGCTGGACCAGCCCTACACTGGTTTTCCAACTATCTCACTGGCAGGCTACAGCTTGTTAAGTACAACAGAGCTCCATCAGAACCTATTTCTATCACTATCAGTGTCCCTCAGGGATCGATTCTGGGCCCTATTCTATTTTCTCTTTTCATCAGTGACTTTCCAATGGCCCCCAGCCATAGCACCACAACCCTATATGCTGATGACCTGGCCCTCCTAGCTATGTCAGGTGATGTTTGTGCCGTAAATCACAACCTACAAGCTGACTTCAGTAAACTGCAACATTGGCTCCTGCCAAATAAGATTGTGCTGAACTTAAAGAAAACTCAACTCATGCTCTTTGGCTCCTCTGCTAAACTCAAACAGTGTCCTGTCCCACTCAATGTCTTAAGTCTTGATGGTGTCCCAGTTGGCATTACATGCTCCTTTAGATACCTGGGAGTTACTCTTGACCCCCAGTTAGACCTATCTCTACACATTCAAAATGTCTGCAGGGCAACCAATCTCAAGCTTGAACTTGCATGCCAGATTTGTGGGTCCCTTACTGCTGCTGCACAGCTTGCCACTGCTAAAGGTTTATTCCTTCACTCTCTCAGGTATGGGATGACAACCTTTAACCTCGACACAAAAACTAGCCTTGCTAGATGGGATGTGGCCTATAATAATATTTTCTGCTTTGTCTTGCCATCCCTTGACTTACCCATCACTGTGATTTATGCAATCAATTACACTGGTTGTCCCCAGGTAATTAATGCTCAGTTGTCTTGGGCTGCTTCACAGACAAAATCGTCTGCAATACCACACCACCAGCCCTGTCCAAACTCCTTCTGTCGGCTCTACCATCATACCAGCTAAGGTCAGCTGACTTGCATCCTCTCCTTGTCCCAAAAACTTGTACACTGTCTGGTGACCATAGCTTTGCTGTTTGTGCCCCTAGTAAGGGGAATTATCTACCCTGCATATCCTTCACCTCAGCACTTACCGTCCTCAAAATGGGACAAATTATGCTTGTATTATTTCCACAAAATGTAACTATTGTTTGCTTGTTCTTACCCTTGATGTATATGCTTATCAGTTCACCCTGTACCTGTTTATTTGTTATCACCCGCTCATTGCTTGTATTTCACTTTGTTGTAATACTCTCAAACTGCTTTGTAAACCACAACCCCATTTTCATTGTACATAAGGTTCATCGCCCCAAGCCTCCCCTTAAATCATATAGCTCCAGTCCTTTAAATCCTTAGACCTTACCCACTCAGCTCTGCACTTGCTTCCACCGACTAGGCCCCCCACTGCCATTTCTGTCGATCAAGCCCTTGACTATTTTGAGATAAATTCATTGCCACCTGGGAATCTGCTCCCCTTTCAGAAGGGCGAGAGTCCATGGGCTTCACCTCCTGGATCACCCGAACTACTGGCCTGCTTTAGGGGCGTGATTGGGCCTGGAGAAAGCTAAATCTACTAAACATCCAAACAACTATGCCAAGTACAGAATGCAATGCAATTCATGTACTAAAGCTACTAGATTGGCTAAGTTTGATTATTTCAACTCCTCATTCCTGACTAACATTAACTCTCCATCTAAATTCTGGAGGGTAGTTCATGCCCTATCCCCAGTTTTCAAAATAAATAATTCCCTAGTCTGGGACTCTGGCTTCATAGCAAATGAATTTAATGCCTACTACACCTCGTGAACCATGTCTCTTCTAAATTCCCCTCCCCATTGCCACCCTACTAACTTCAGCCCTTCTCCTCAGCCAGTGTCTACCCCTCCCCTTTTCCTTTTCTACTATCTCCTCTGATGATGCTTTTAGTGTTCTCTCAATCCCTCTAAAGGCTCTTCACCAGATGAACTTGATCCTAAACTTCTCTACCTTTCTGCTCCTGCAATTGCTTATCCTAGCTCCTAACCCTTAACCTCTCCTTTATTTCTGCCCAGGTACCCCATCCTGAAACATGCTGTAGTCCTTCCTCTTCCCAATGGTGGTGACACATCCACCCTGGCAACTATCACCCCATTTCTCCTTCCTACCCTTGCCAAACTTGAAGAACATTTGGTTCTTTCTCAACTATCACCCTTCCTCTCTGAGTTCTGCTTCTTCACTGCCTTCCAATCAGGTGTTCAGAAGAACCACTCAACAACCACGTCCCTCCTCAGGCTTACTGACTCCATCCTTTCAGGGTGGACGATGGCCTGATCACCTAGCCATCTATGCTACCAAGCCAAAGCTTTTGACACTGTTTCACATCCCTGCTTCTTGATTCCTTCTCCTCAGCTGGCCTTGCTCCGTCAGCTACCAACTGGTTTAAATCCTACCTCATTGGCAGGACCTAATCAATGAGAATCCTTGATTCTGTCTCCCCTCCACTCCCCATCAACACTGGTGTCCCTCAGGGCTCAGTGCTTGGTCCCCTACTCTTCTCCATTTTCCTTAATGACCTTCCCACAGTCTTCTCATCCTCTTCTATCACATTATGCGCTGATGATACTGTTTTGTACAGTTCTGGCAAAAAACCTGCTGCTGTGAAACCAGCTTGCAGCATGACTTTAACCAAGTTCAGCTCTGGTTTGCTTCTCACCAGCTTTTTCTAAACATCAAGAAGACAGTCTTAATGATCTTTGGCACCAGGCAGAGACTCTCTAGGCTCCCAGCCTTCCCAGCTTCCACACCCTTAATGGGAACATCCTGGAGGACACCTCCTCATTTAGATATCTGGGGGTTTGGCTGGACCAGCGCCTCAACTTATCTGTGCATATAGATGCTATCCTGAAGAAACTGCACCCCAAGCTTGGTGCTCTGTACAGGAATCATAGTTGCATCCTGATGACTGGAAGGCACGAAATTGTCCAGAAGATCATACTCCTCATCTTTGACTACTGTGAAATAGTTTATGATGCTGCTCCCAAATCTTCCCTGACCAAGTTTGACACTCTGTTTAACTCCTTCTGCTTTGCTCTCAACTCACCTTCCGCTCCACCACTGTGAACTCTATCACTGTCTAACCTTCCTTCCACTGTCTCACAGACACATCACTCACTGTGCCAAACTAACCTCTAAATTCTGGTTGGAGGCTCCCCTCCTGTCTCTCATCCTATTTCTCCACTCCACCTGTCCCACCCACTCTCTCAGATCAAATGACACCCACACCTTGACGGTTCCTTGCCACTCCACCCTTATCTGTCAGACTGATTTTGCCCATTGCTTCCCTAAAATCTGGAATTCCCTCCCCTCTGAAATATGACACTCCTCCTCCAACTTCTTCCTTACCTCTGCCCTACACAATTACCTCTCCCTCAGCTGTTCCTGCTTTAACCCTTCTTAATACCTAACCCCAGTTTCTGCCTTCCTACCATGAACCCCCTGGCAGGGTTCTCATCATCCTAAAGGGGGAAATCAGGAAATAGCTACCCCTTCTCCTCATATTCAGTTCTTGCCACTCCCCCTGTCTTCTCCACCTGCCCTTCTGGGTCACCAGTGTGCACAACCTACCCTATCCTTTTTACTCCAACAACACTTGCATATTACCTTGAGCCTGATCCTGGTATACTTATGCACTATAAATAGTTCTATCACATTATTACTATTTTGTATGTTTATATGTTCTTTTGTATGATTTTGGACATGTATTGTAATTTACCCAATGTTAAACTACTGTTTATTGTACAACACGATGTGTTCCAACTGTTGCACAATCTTACAATGTTGTATTGTTTGCACTACCCACATACTATTGTAACTGATCATCCTTCACAACCCTATGTAACCCCCTTCTCCCAGGTCACACTGTGAGATGAGCAACTTGTTGTTCAGTGTGCCCTCCTGGTGAAAAATTTCAATAAATAAACAAATAAATAAATAAAAAGTAAACCATGCTCTTGTAATCTCCTGGGTCATACCTGAAAATAAGCATTCCTTGTCAAGTGTGCTTACCTGGTAAGAAAAAGCTAATAAATAAATAAATAGAAATTGTACAGCATAGTAATTATTAAGGAACAGTTGAGATAATGAGAAAATTAAAATAAAATGAGAAATTTTAGAAGGAGCCAAGATTCAGGACAATATACAGTACAGTTATACATGCTTCCTTTTCTGACATAAGAAAGCAGCACTCAGTCTTCCAGATTGGAATTGTCACTACCTGGAATTTTGCTCCATGAGATTTGTTTTCATCCACCTCACATATTGTCATATCACAGCCACCAATACTATGGTCAGCATCACCACCACCTTTACCACCACCACCATCAGTTTCATGTGGCATGAATGCAGAATCAGATATAGTGGTCTGCTGTACATTTGTTTTAATAACAGCACACCAATGTTATTCAGCAACAGATTGGTGCACATGTCCCTCACAGTGGCCCCGATGAACTAAAAATGTGCTCCTACTGAAAATAGAGGGTGGGTAGCTCAGGCATTTAATGGCTATTGATATTAATAGTGCTGGCCAATCAGTAACCAGACCACTCCAGTAAAAGGGTTCATCATTTATGGTGAGTATAGTTATTGTTTTTCAAAAAGGCATCTACCCTTTTTTCGACTGCATGCAAATGTGCATCATAATCTGTCTTCTTCAAATCTTCCAGCCAAATCTGTGGCAGTGCATCCCACTTCAAATTGGTTGGGATTTTGCCTTAGCTCTTTACATTTTTGCCTCCAGTTTTGTATGCATAGTGGTGGCAATACTTGGTCTCTCTTGTGCTTTTGCTGTTTTTTAGCAACTGTACCCCATGTTCCTGTCTTGTGAAAACCCCTGTTAAGTTCTGCACCTGATCCTAGCTGCCTACAAAGATAGATGCAAGGTCCATTTATACTGTAGGTCTAGCACTTTGGCAATTTCAAATTTTGCAGACTGCAGGATGCTGAAAATATATGTCTTGCATTCCAACAAATATAATTTGTTCCATCAGGCACAGCAGTCAGAATCAGCACCTATCTTCAACTCCTGTTGTACATTCAGAAGAGCCTGCCTCAGCCCCCACAGAAGTGGTATGATCTTACTTTTATAGGCAGTGTCCCCACTTGCTGCCTGTGTTGCATGCCTGAATTGCCTAAGAATCATGATCTGGCCATTTATTAGTCAACACTGGTCTGTTGTCAGAGACATGGCACTCTGGCACTGTCAGTTTGTGTGGCAAAGTAGTGATCTGACATAGCTTTATACTGCTTATACAAGCACTCTGTCATAGAAATGTAGAATCTGTTGGCAGAAAAGGACTGCTTGAACCACCTGGTCTGCCCAGAGTACAGTGTTAAGTACCATCTTGTTCTAACTTCTAACTTAATACAGTGCAGAGGTATACAATGCAGAGGCAGTTTGTTCTGTATGTACAGCAGCAACACTTGGCCATGGGGCCTTCCAGAATGGGCAAAGTGGGTACAAATTTGACAAACCACGATTAACCTTGCTTTAACATCAGGATGTAAAGGAAACTCCTGAACAACAGGATTCAAACTTTGTGCCAGGCATGACATCCTGAAAATAGGAGTCATTATTGCTCACACTAAATCCTGACTTGAGGTAAAGGGGGTGACATCACTCATCAATCTTTATGAAAAGTACTGACAGGCTTTTCTGAGTATTGTGTGCTCCAGTGAGACTTTGCATTGCCAGAGTAGCATGCTGGTGAATAAGAGAAGTGTTGCTACCACTGCAATTCAGTACCCAATCCTGAGTCAAATAGTACCCCGAGCATCTGAACCCAATCAACGTCTGAGCCCAATGTGCAGTAATACACACATAGGAGCTGCCAGCTGCTTCCTACTAGTCCACATCTGTGCAAATGAGTATGTATAGGGATGCAGAATGCTGTAGAGCATGAGTTTCTGCATGTGACACTGTCCCATACAGTTCCTGGCATGGCACACAAAGAAACAGGTGCATGTTAGAATCTGTCATTTGGTAAATGCACAGTCCATCAACCACTGAAAACTCTCATTTTCAACAAAGGAGTATGGTATGTGAATAATTACCAGCATTTCTGAAGTTGCTACATTCACCTCTTGTTCATTGGCATAACTGGGCAGATATATTTGCATACCATTCAAACATACTTCCCAGTGTAGGCTGCACCTTTCTTGGGGTGGACTCATTGTGGCCACAGTGTTGGTGGGGTAATATTGAACTCCTGGTTCTGGGGCTGCACATTTGGAGCTCAGTTTTCAAAGGGTGATGCAGGGCTTGCATCATGCCTTTTGTCAACCCCATTTTTTTGGGTGCAGTTGGGCAAAACTCATTAGATGCAACTGCAACTGATCTTAGTACACTGGGCACAGTTGTGACAGTTTCCACGTTTTACAGCAGCTTGGGCCATAGAATTGGCACAAGGCCTATAAAAAAGGTCTCCCAAAATGCACAATTTAGAACAGAGAAAAGCTAGTCTAACTTGCATATATGGCACTAAGGATCAAAAATCCCGATCACCGCTGGGAGAATGATGCAAGTGGCATGCACCAAAATGGCTGACGCACTAGGTGCTTGTGGCATTCTTGGGGTTTTGGAAATCAATGCCTTAGTGTTCAGAAGAAATCAGTGATTTGTTTTGTGCCTTCATCACTGATGTGATTGTTTAACTTTGTTTGGGGGTGGTACTACTCAACTTGCTTAAACTGGTATGACCACTACTATGAAGCCACCCCGACACCTCCTCCTCCTCACTATATTCTGCCTCAACCACTTGAATCTCATCTACCACCACCACATCCTTCTCCTCCTGGCTATTTCCAGACTTTCACCTGCCTTGGATGTTGAGGATTCTCCTGCAACTACATCAGCTAATATCCGATATTGAGTCCAGTGCACAAAGTGTTGTGACTTTAAGTGTGTGTGTGTGTGTGTGTGTGTGTGTGTGTGTGTGTTACCTACCAGTCCTTATTTGATCTCCCCATTTCCCTTGATGACATAAGCATCACAAAGTTGACATGTTGCCATTGTATAATCCTCTGCATCCATAAAAAAACTCCCACACTAGGGATTTGGAAGCCCTTACCTTTATACGTGTAGAGGGAAGGGGATGGGGTGATAGTGTTTGGAGCATCTTGGGTTCTGTGCGATGATTTGCAATATTTGGCTTGCCATTATGGGGCACTAGTTGTACTGTGCTCAACACTAGGAGGACAAATGGGTGTTGGATTATGGGTAACGTTGGGATTCAGCTTAGAAAATACTGAGCTGGACTCACCCCGTCAACAGCACAACCTCTCCTCTTCTTATTTTCTTGGTCCCACAGAGATCCATATTAACATTGCTATCACTGCCTTACTCCTTTTCCTCAGCTGTGTTATCTCTTCTTCACCCTCATCAACCACATTTAAAATGTCTGTGTGCTGCTCATATGCCTCCACAAGTCATGCTCCATATTTTGTACAGGGAGAGGGAGATGTTCATCAGTATCTCATGGCTCCTGCACAACAGGGTCAGCCCCAGCTGTCAGATCCATACCCATACCTCCTCCTTAACTACTCCTGACATTTTGCCAACTAGTATTATGCTCCTCATGCCACTGCCTCCCCAGGCCCCAACCAGCATGGATGCCACAGCAGTAGTAGAAAAAATATATAAACATAATGGCATCACTGTCAACTGCTGCTTTACCACTACCTGCTGCCCTCGTGCGTGCAGTCTTCAGTTTTTAACTGTGTTAGGAACAGCAAAGCCTTCTTGACCCACCAAAGTTCCTCCCACCATTTTTGGAAATTTCATCCCATTCCACTTAAGACCAGTAGGCAAGTTTGTTAGTTTGCACAATATTAAAAAGTGGCATTTAGAACAGTCAAAAAACCTTTGTCTTGTTGCTTATTATCAGATGTAGGGTGATACAGGTAATGTGTTTAATTGATCAAAGTAAATTGTATTACCATTTCAGTGCTTATGACAACATTTCTTAATGTCTGTCCTGTTATAAAATTACTCTCTCTGTTCTCTATATGTGTACTTTTATAAGAAATGTTGAAACCTCTGTAACTAGTATGTGTGAGTGTATAGGACCTCATTGATAATGGAGTTTGCCCTTTAAGGGGCAGACCAGGTTGTCCTGGTGCACCCCTTCCCTCCGTCATGGAATGGTTGTGCTCAGGAGGGGAGGAGGGAAGGAAAGGGAAGGGCTAAGGGCCAGAACAATGGACAGGTAACAGGAAGGGGAGGGGTGAAGGGAGGTACATAAGGGACAGCACAAGAGGGCCTCAGCCACTTTCTGCTGGAGTTTTTGATTTTACTGAAGCTGCAGCACGTCGGATTGGCATAATTGTTGGTGGAGATTTGTGCACCAGGATAAAACAGGTAAATAATAAAAAAAAAAGAATAATGAGGTTTGCATGTGTTTTTTTAAAAAAATGTATATAATAATGAAAGGAGAAAGAGATGTTTGGGGGCCACATGGTTGACTATGAAAGTCTGCATATCATAGAGGAGTAGAGAAGCACCTTACAGCATTAGGACGAGATGGATGCTAGTTGTTTTAAAAAAAAAAAGAAAACATTTTTTGTGTGTGTGTGTGTGGGGTTTGTGGTCAATTACATGGCTTAGCAAGGTATGAGGTAGTACTGAAGTGCTAAGAGCAAGAGTGAGTTGGGAGAAAGCTGTGCCTGATGCTAGGTGAGAAGATGTTTGGATAAAAGACCAGAAGGTAGTGCTCCGGTGGCTAGCAGGTTCAGAAGAGAAACAAGCATTGTAGCGCATGGCTGGAAGTAATTTTGGGCAGCAAGCAGTGGCATTTTGCTGGCGTTGACCGAGCAAGGGAGAAGATAGAAGGGCAAGGCTATTCAAACTGTAAAGGAGCGCTTTTGTAGCACAGGGCCGGGCTTCATATTGCTTCCATGAACATATGTAGCCTCCTTAAAAAATTCGACTCTCTCAATTGCTGGGTTGCGGTTCATAAACCTGACGTTATCTCAATAGTTGAAACTTGGCTGTCAGACTCTTCCCCTGACTCCCTGGTCTCACTCCTTGGCTATTCCTTCTATCGGGAGGACCGTGTTGGTAGGCGAGGTGGGGGCTGTGCCATTTATGCCAAAGATCCTCTCGTTGGGCTAGCCCTCCCAGCCCCGGTCCTTGACTTCAGGGCTCAGGCCTTAACCCTAAAACTATCTCCTGATCCCTCTAGGGGTCCCATCTACCTGACTACAGCATACATACCCCAAAAATCAAGCACAAGCACTAGGCCCACTAATCGATTATCTTACCTCCCTACCCCACTCCTCTGACCAAATCCTTGTGGGGGACTTGAACATCAATTGGCTCAGCCCTTCATCCACTTCCTCCCATGACGCCTTTACAGCCATCGACCTACCCCAACTAGTCTCCCAACCCACTAGAGTGAATCCTAGAATGGGCTCTAGCACACTCCTGGATGTGGTCCTCACAAACCACCCTAACCACATCCGCAATATCCAAATTCTCCCAGACTGCCTTAGCGACCACTCCCCAGTTCTGTTCTATTGGTCAACCTTCTTGTGCAAACCCATAGCACAAACTACCCTTCGGCGACGTCTTAGACCTGGTGGGCTGAAAGGCCTTAAGCAACTCTAACCCTCATAGACTGGTCCCCTATACGCAGCCCCAGATATTGACACTGCCCTTACCTTCTTTATCCACACCTTCAACTCTGCTTGCGACATTTTTGCACCCATAACTGCACGCCAGTCCAAAGTAAGGCATGCCCCCTTGATTACCCCCACCCTGCACCAACTTCTTAAGCACAGGGACAATCTATGGCACATTGCCATGGAAACAGGCCGCCCAGCTGACAGGATGGCCTATGCTGCTGCCCGGAACAAATGTACATGGGCCATCTGCAAAGCGAAGGCTGAGCACTGTCAAGCCTCCCTCACTTCCTCATGGGGGAATTCTAGGACCTTCTGGGACAGCATTAAGCAGCTGAATGGTGGCATGCATTCCCCCCCACCTTCGCTTTTCAACATTAATGGTTCAGTCTCCTCAGACCCTGTCCTTATTGCCAACCACCTCAACAAATCTTTCACAGACCTTAGCCCGGTGCTCCCTGATAATTTCTTCACTCCCCCTCCCTCCAGATCTGTCCCTATTCTCCCACGCCCCTTGCTCTACCTGCGCCGAGTCACTGCCCAGGAAGTCAGACCTTACCTACTCAAGGCCTTAAAGAGTAACACAATTGGCAATGACTCCCTTGATCCCAGTCTTCTCCGTCAGGTTCTGGATCTGGTTATCTCACCAATCACCAGCCTTTTAACAAATCCCTCTGCCTAGGGCAATTCCTCTCTGCCTGGAAGATAGCTACTGTCACCCCAATACACAAGGATGGTGATAGGACCCTCCTAGCAATTATCTACTTATCTCAATCCTCTCTCCCTCTCTAAGGCCTTAGAAAAAATTGTAGGCCACCAAATCTCTGAATACCTTGATAAATATAGCATCCTCTGCCCAGAACAACATGGTTTCAGAGCAGGCCACAGCACCAATACTGCCCTCCTGGAGTTCTCTAACTTTCTTCACACCTCACTGGACTCTGGCTCCCTAGCAGGTGCAGTGTTCATTGACTTATCAAAAGCCTTTGATGCTGTCTCCCACCCCCTCCTGATAATTACCCTTAGTCACTTAGGCTTTGCCACTGGGCCTATTTCCTGGTGCTCCAGATACTGGTCGGCCCACTCACAACATGTGAAAATCAATGGGAAACTTTCCAGCACCTGCCCTATCTGCTCCGGAGTCCCTCAGGGCTCCATTCTTGGGCCCTTGCTCTTTTCCCTTTTTCTCAACTCCTTGCCCAGTGTATGTACTGGTAAAATCCTTCTTTACGTGGATGATGCTGTACTCTTTGTCTCCGACCGTAATCCCATGTCACTTCAGGCTTCTCTGCAGGAATCCTACAATGATGCAGAAGCCTGGTTTACTGAGCACAGGCTCGTAATTAATCTAAAGAAAACCAAAACCATGCTCTTTGCCCACCCCCAAAATAAATCCAGTAACTATCCTCTAGCAGTCCACTCCACCTCTAAACTCCCTATTGAGCTAGTTCACTCTTATAAATACCAAGGTATAACCTTTGACCCTGCCCTCTCTTTTCATGCCCACATCTCTGCCCTTGCCTCAGCCTCTAACACTCAGCTGGGTATCCTCTATAATCATAAAAACTGCCTCCCCATGGATGCCCTCCGACTTGCAGTCACATCCTCTGTTCTACCTCTGGTAGACTATGGCCTACCTGTGTATGGTGCAGCAGACCAGACTGCCCTGCACAAGATCCGCCTCACCTTAAACAAGGCCTGCAGGCTCATAACTAGGGCTCCTAGTCTAACCCACACTTGCTGTCTTTACACCATGGCTAATCTACTCAACCTAGATGAGCGCCTCAAATACCAAACCTGCCTCCTAACAAAAAAATCACTCCTTGGGCTATCCCCACCGGGTCTGTCAACCACTATCCACCGTGCAAACCCTACAGTGCATGCCCGCATATCCCGTAAAACTGCACTGGTTATACCGAGGGCGAGAACCTCGTAAGGTTAAAGGGCTTACCCTACAGAGCCCCCTGTTGGTATAATGCCTCCCACCAGAGTCACTGATGCTGCCTCATTATCTTATTTTAAACTAGTCTTAGAAATCACCTGCTCTCAACATGCAGCTGTACCTGCCTCTAAGCCTCCTCCTATCCTCCCAGACAAGGCTCACTGAGCTGCTCTCTGACCTTCTGTCCAGCTCTACCTTACTTGCTACTATCTTCCCACCCTCTTCTGATGTCTTCCACCCAGCCTTACCTTTATTCTGCCCACTGAATCAATCTCCATGTAACTACTGTATATTGTCTACTCTGTAAAGCACACATGTAAGCCTGTTGTATACTGTGTTTGACAAATGCCTGTATTTTTTGGCTGATTCCTAAATGTACTCAGATTTTTTGTCTGCCTTGATGTTTGTTTCTTGCACTGTTTTGTCCTCACTGTGACGAAGTACCTTTGTAAATGAGCCTCTGGCTCAAAGGTTGTTAAACTGATGTTCTAATAAATACATAAATAAATAAAATAATTTGAGGGGACAACAAGCAGTAGTGTTTTTGTTGGCGTTGGCCTAGCGAGGGTGTGACTGGAGGGCAGGGCTATGCAAGCTGAAAGAAGCGTGGTAGCACATTGGAAGTTGTAGGGCAACATGGAATGGGGTTTTGGCTGGCATGGGCTTAGCAAAGGATGTGATGGGAGGCTAGGGGCTATTTAAGCCAAAGAGAGCATTCTAGCGCAGGGCTGGAAGGCCTGGGGGCAACAAGCAGTGGTGTTTTGGTGGCGTGGGGCCTTGTGAGGGAGGCGACTAAAGGGACAAAGTATTTAATGGATCAGAAAGTGAATGGAGCAGGTAGCAGCACATGGCTGCAAATTTGGGATAGCAAGAGGGGGATTTTGGCTGGTGTGGCCTAGCGAGGGAGGCATTTAAAGAGCAGGGTCACAGAGAAAGGAGCGCAGAAAATGGAGTGATGATGGGAGCACATGGCAAAAGGGGAACACTTTGCTGCCCTGTTTTTGGCCGAGGAAGACCCAAGGAAATGCAGCTACAGAGCATGGGGGGGAGACCAGAATGGGGAAGAGGCCCAAATGGAAGGGCTTGTGTGGGGGCTGATGCAGGCGGCCATGTGGCATGACGGTGCATGCCATGGGTAGGCCACGAGGCAAGTGTTTTTGGGGGGATGGGGTGAGGGTTTTTTAGCCATGAGGATGAGGCTTTTGGGGGATTTCTCCACTAAAGGGCCAACAGAAAGAGGCCCAGTAAAGAGAGGAGCTGAAGCACGCTATAGCGACCCGTGGCGTGACGTCACATGCCGCATGATGATCACGAGGACAAGGGGAAAGGGAAGAAAAGGAACAGAAGGGGTATAAAAAAGACAAGGAAAGTGGGGGATTTTCACAGGAGAGGCTAGCTAGCAGGGGGAAAAGGGCCATGAGGCGATCACAAGGCTGCTGGCAGGGAGCTCCCAAAGTTCCTAGCAGCCTCAGTGGGGCTGATTAAGAGGAAAGAGAAACTCCTTAAGAAAGGAGAGTATGCATACCCCAGCAGCACACAGGGAAGAGGCATTTTCATTAAGGAAGGCAGCAATGGCTGCTGGTGGCCCATGAGTGGGCACGGGAGAAACAAGGGTATGCAAAAGGGGGGCATATGGGTATGAAGCTAAAAAGAGGGTATATAAAAAAAACCTCAGGAGCGCAAAGATACAAAAGAAAAAGGAGGCAAGCGGGAATGGAAAGGAAAAGCGGAGCAGGCATGAGGGTGCAAAAAAAAGGGGGGACACAAATATATGTTAATATAGGTATATAATAACTCTTGTTCTCTAGCCGTAGTTGTCTTCACAGAGAAAAGCGAAGGAAATGGCACAAAAGAAAAGCAAGTCATCAAAGGAGGACTCCTACAGGGCCATAATCGAATTGGCAGAAAAGGCCAACCAAATGTGGGAACTGGTGGCAGGGGAGGAAACAGGGAGACCCGGGGAGAAAAGGAAAGCAGGCCTGGAAAAAGGGAGCAGAAGGAAATGACCAGCCGAAGGGCCATGTAGCCCCACTAGGGTACCACCGCTTGCAGTGGAACCCCCCCAGGGTGGCTGATCCAGTACCTCTGCAGCCTATAGACTCAGGAACGCCAGTACCTCCCCCGGATGGGATCTTCCCTGGTGAACCCGGGCCAGATCCCCTGAACGTGGTTTTCCCTCCACAAACCATAGTAGTTCACCCTCCTCCTCAACCACAGGGAGAAAAAAGGGGGCATTTGGAAGATGCCAGGCAGCACGGCCAGGACAAGATTACAGGTAATGCACCCAGTGCAGTGGGAAATAGTATAAAGGCATAGGTCAAATTGTATTGATGCTGGGGACAGGAGGGTTAGGGCAGATGGAATCTGCTCTGGCAGAGATTAGGACAGAGAAAGAGGTGCCAAAAAGTAATGAAGGGAGTGCAGAAAAAGAAGGGAAAGGTACAAGGGAGATAGGTGCACCTGGGATGAGGATAGGAGAGCATGTCCCACTGGCCATGAAAGAGAAAATATGGAAAGGGGAGTATGTGGATATATTCACTTTGGTGAACCAGGAATTGGCAGCAAAATATGAGGAGGCTGAGAACATAGGTAGGAGTGAAATGGCAGCTGGAATAGTGCTTTTGGGGAAAAAGGAGGAGGACAAGTTCATGAAGGGAAAGACCTGGGATGGATGGTTTGTAGGTTTTGCCACTTTCTCAGCCATTGTCTTGGAGAAAAGGCCAGAGCTGGGCATCCTGCTCATCACGTATTCCTTGATAATAAGGAGGGTAAAGGCAAAAGGCGGGGTGGGTTGGCTATACTATGATGAATTTTTTTGACAGAGAATGGCAACATTTGGGGATGTGAGATGGGACATGAAGCAGTTAGATTTATGGACAGACTACGTCACTGATCAGTCCACACCCAAAGGGGAATGGGGGAAGAAAGGATTGACACCTCAGAGATGTTGTTGGGCCTAGAACAGGGCCTTTTGCTCATGGCCTCAATGTCATTTTCAGCACGCTTGCTCAAAATGTGGTGGAGGACACCCGGCGAGCAGATGCAGGATGGCATGGACCTAAGGGGCACAGGGACATGGGGACAAGGGTCAGGTCAACAGTTCTTTCGGGAAGAACAGGGGTTTAAAGGGCAGACATGGAATAAGGGTGGGAGGGGCAGAGGAAACACGAGCAGGGGGGGTCAGAATCACTGATCAGAAGAACCCTGCACAAGACAGGAGGGAGGGAGGGGCTGGGGAACATAAAGGGGGGGATGGACAAGGAGCAGTTAGGGGTAGCTAGAACCCCCATCAATTTAGTGACATGGACAGCCTGTTTGGACAGATATCTGAACAGAGCAGTGCAGGAGATGATTATACAAGGTTTTAGCATGGGGTTTTCACTACAGTGTGTGGGGCCTAGGCAAGTGAGAGAAGCGGGCAACCTGGGATCGGTTAAAGGAAAGGAAGAAATGTTGAGACAGAAGATAAAGATAGAAAAGGCAACAGGGAAGGTAGAGGGACCATTCATCACCCCCCCTGTGAGATATGTGGATTTTGCCATTGGGTTTGGTACCCAAGAAGCAAGAGGGAGAGTACAGGGTGATTCCCACCTGTCTTATCCAGAAGGGGATTTGGTGAATGACTTCATCAGGGAGGAACACAGTAGAGTGACATATGAGACACTAGAGGATGCAGTTCAGATAATCCAGGCTACTGAGGATGCATGGATAGTAAAGATGGATATTGAGTCCGCTTTCAGACTGCTGCCAGTCAGGAGAGAAGACTGGGATCTATTCTGTTTTAAGATTGGGGAGCAGTATTATTTTGACAAATCCATGCCAATGGGATGTTCCATAGCTTGCGCGACATTTGACGCATTCAGCATGTGTTTGCAATGGATATTCCAGAAAAAGACAGGCTATAGAATGGTCATTCATTATCTAGATGACTTCCTTTTCATTGGGAGGGGAAAATGGAGACACAGAGGATGCTGGGCAAGTTTCAGGAATTATGCAGAGAGCAAGGGGTGCCACTGGCACTGGAGAAAACAGAAGGGCCCAGCGGGGTGATGGAGTTTCTGGGGATTGAGATAGATGCCCCAAAAGAGATATTCAGCTGCCAGACAACAAAATGAGGAAACTGAAGGAATTGATTCAAGTACACACCAGCAGGAGACGGGTACAGCTGAAACAAGTTCAGCAAGTGCTGGGGCACCTGAACTTCAACTGCAGGGCCATTGCACCAGGGAGGGCATTCACAAAGAGGTTAGCTAGGGCTACAGCAGGGGTCACCAGACCACATCACTGGGCGGACCTGACAAGAGGTGTCAGAGAAGATTTTGGGATATTGGAGGAATTCCTGAAGGAATATAATGGCTGTTTGTTCTGGCAAGAAGAGTGGGTGTACAACACAGACCTCAATCTCTTCACAGATACAGCCGGGGGGTTTGGCATGGGGTGTTACCTGAGGGGCAGGTAGTTTGCAGAACCATGGCCTGATAGCTGGGAAAAGGATGGAAAAATAAGAGATATAACATTGCTGGAAATCATGCCCACATGGGCATGTACCCTGGTCTGGGGGGGGGGAGGAACTACGTGATCAGAAAGTGACATTCTGGTGTGATAATAGAGCAGTGGTAGAGGTCCTAAACAACAGGGGAGCCAGGTCAGAGACGGTCATGAAAGTATTACGACATTTAGTTTTAAGGGCTTTGCAGCTGAACATGTCATTCAGAGCAAAACATATAGAAGGGGTACACAATACCCTGGCTGACAGCCTTTTCCGTCTGCAGCTGGACCAATTCCAGAGGCTGGCACCAGCAGAGGAGGAGCAAAAAACACCCATACCAACGAACATCTGGGATGCTGGCAAGAAGGATCAGAACTGTTGTTTCACAGCTCATGGGTGCCTCAGACTCTGAGGGCTTACAATGGGGCCTGGTGGGTGTTTCAAACATTCAGGGCTGAGCACCAGATGGAGGTAAGTGGGCCACTCACAGAGGAACAGTTGGGAATATTCACCATGGAACAATGGTGAAAAAGGACCGCCCACACCACAATGGGGGTTTATCTGGCAGGGATTAGTGTTATCTGCAGCCTAAAGGGGTGGAAAGACCTGACAAAAACATTGTTCATCAGGAGAATGATGCAAGGATGGGGTAGGTTGAAACATGGGCCAGGAGATAATAGGAGGCCAATAGGGGGAGCAGTGGCTAATAAAGCTAAGCAGTGCTCGGTGGTACAGATCAAAAGGCCGAGGCCCAGCTATTTCACACAATTTATGTGATAATGTTTGGGGCCATGAGAGTGAGTGGTGGTAGGCCATGGGAAGAAGACAAGGAAGGAAACTTGGAATGGGACGATGTAAGCTGGGGGGGTGAAAGAGATATGGATCAAGATCAGGAGGTCAAAAACAGATCAAAGAGGACAAGGTTGCATAGTGACGCTGAAGGGGCAGGTAGAGGTTGCAATATGCCCAGTACAGGCTCTGTGGGCTTTCGCCGCAGATCATGGAACCAGAAGGGGAAAGTTATTTGTACATGGTAATGGGAAAAGGGTCACCGGGTACCAAGTCATAGCATTGCTTAAAAAGGGCATGCAATTCATGGAGGAAGACCCGGCTAATTATTCATCCTATTACCTATGGATTGGGGCTGCCTCACAATGGGCAGCAATGGGCGGATCGGTGAAAGACATTTTAGAAAAAGGGCGCTGGCGAATCTGCCAGTTATAAGAAATACATTAGAGCACTGAAGTAAAAAAAAAAAAAAAATTTGAAGGTGGTGCTCCTGGTTGGACTTGCAGGTCTCGGGGGGCAAGAAATGGAAAAGTTAGGGGAAGGGCAAAAGATGGGGGGATAATGCGGTGATGACACTAAGAGCATGTGTAAAATAATTAATTTTCCTTGAACCCCATAGGTAGAGGGAGGATCACAGAAGTCTGGATCTGCAGCCATTCCTATATTTATTGGGCTGGAAAAAGAGCAGAGAAGAAGGCTGGGGGGAAGCAGCTGTACCAAGATGTGAAACTGTGTAGGTTGGTCTGGCATGGCATACAGGGGATGAGATGGGCACAGCTGCTTCCCACCTTGAAGGAACTCAAGGGACAGCACCCCAGTCCAGACCTAATTATTATACATCTAGAGGGCAATCCACCTATGAGGCAGGCCATGGGTAGACACATACTACAGATAAAAAGGGATCTAGTGGCACACATGACAGTGGTGGCCTCAGGTGCCTCGCCTGGTCAGATATGATACCAAGAAGGTGTGGAGACAGGAGCACAGCCATAGAGCAGTGGAAGGGCCAGGAGAAAGATGAATAGAGAAGGGTGGGGACATTGGTAAGGCAGATGGGAGGACAGGTGATACTGCGGGGGGTAGAAGAATGGGTTGAAGACTTCTACAGGTCAGACAGTGTGCACCTGTCGGACCTAGCCATAGACATGTTCAGTACAGAAACAATGGGCTTTATAGAAGGATGGAGGAAACATGCAAAAACTGGGAAATGAAAGAAAAAAAAAAAAGGATCTTCCCTGAGGTAAGGGAGAATGATACCCTAAGTATGTGGGAAGCAAGCTATCCAACACAAGCTGGAGACTGGCTAGTGGGGAAAAGGGGGTGGGGGGAGGGAGGGGGAAGAAAAAAGGAATAACACAAGAAGAGGAAGAAGATGAAGGAGAAAGCGGTCTCGGTTTTCACCGTTACCTAGCGGAAAAGGAAAAGAAGAAGAAGGCACCCAGGTTTTCACCTGGGGGAGGGATAATCAGAGATTGATATATGGATGGAAATAAATGAAATTTCTGAAAATATGATAATAAAGAAATGGAAAATGGAATATGAATTATGAATATAAATAAATTAATTGCCAATCTGAGCACAACAACAAACAATGGTCTCTGTCTTTTGTGAGGGAAAAGGGGGAAATCCGGGACAATGAAATTTGCCCTTTAAGGGGCAGACCAGGTTGTCCTGGTGCACCTTTCCCTCCATCATCAGAATGACTTGTCTCAGAAGGGAGAGGGACGGAAGGGGAGGGGCTAAGGGCCAGAACAATGGATAGGTAACAGGAAGGGGAAGGGCGAAGGGAGGTACATAAGGAACAGCACAAGGGGACCTCAGCCACTTTTTGCTAGAGTTTTTGATTCCTACCACCCACCCTACTAGGCAGAGCAAGAGGGGAAGACAGTCAAGATGGGACTGTATGGTGAGTCTGTCAAGGTGGATGACATACGCATCCGGTTGGAGAGTTTGGACTGCCAAAGGTGGATGGCAGGTGATAATATGGTTATGGACCTCCAAAGGTGGATGGCAGGGGGAAAGGAGGGGGGAGAAAAAAGTAATAACACAAGAACAGGAAGAAGATGAAGGAGAAAGCAGTCTCAGTTTTCACCTTTACCTAGTGGAAAAGGAGAAGAAGAAGGCACCCAGGTTTTCACCTGGGGGAGGGATAATCAGAGATTGAGATATGGATGGAAATAAATGAAATTTCTGAAAATATGATAATAAAGAAATAGAAAATGAAATATGGAATTATGAGCATAAATATATTAATTGCCAATCTGAGCACAACAACAAACAATGGTCTGTCTTTTGTGAGGGGAAAAGGGGGGAATCCGGGACAATGAGCTTTGCTCAACTGAGTATCTAATTCCTGCAAAAAATTAAATATTTTACTACTACTACTACTACATCTTTGCCACCTACCCTACACCTCTACCTTTAGCAGAGCACCCACTCTTCTTACTCATTTTAATATCACTCAGATGTGCTCACAAATAATTAAACTCACAAACCTGTGCATGGTTCAGATTATAACAATTGGATAGGTCACTCACATGAGATATAGTAATGTGGCTGACCCTGAAAAATACAACAAAAATAATTAAGGTGAAAATTAAACGAAAGAGAAAAATACACAGTTAAAGAACAATAAATATTTTTAAACTGATACAGAAATTGCAGATAGGCTGCAGTCACAGTAAGCTGCAGACAACACCTGCACAGATGGATCAGCAGTGCTGTCTGAAGAAACAGGAATAAAAATAACTTGAACTAGTACAATGAAAAAATACAACATTTTTGTAACTAGGCAGTCACAAGTTCCAGCTTAGTTTTCAGCTCAAAAAAAACCCCACAGCTTTACATTAAATAATGTTGTTAAAGTCATCCCAGTGGCATAGAGTGCGGAGATAGTAGACGCCTCACCTCTTGCCACACTGATGACCCAGGATCTGTAACAGACTTGGATTGCTTGGGGGCCAGCAGGGTAGGGAAGGCTCAAACATCCGCAGACAGCTCTCCTTCCTCAGGGAGGGGGTTTGGTGCGCTGCTTGCCTGACACCCAGTGGTAGCTGGTTGTCAGCATATGCATGCCATCATGTATGGGAAAGGACCCCACATTCAGGATGCTGGGATCATCTCCAAGGAGGCAGAACTTGGACATTGCATCCATCGCATGTCCCTGGGCCCAGGGAGAAAACTGGAGGAACCCACCCTCCAAGGCAGCAGGATGACAACTAACCCCTGCAGGCTCTGCACTTGTGGCCAGGCACAGCTGAAAGTCCTGTGGCAGAGGGCAAAAGTGTAGGTAAGTCCCGGGGGTGGGGGGTGGGTGACAGGGCTGGTGGTGGATGGTTAGTTTGGGGCTGCCAGGCATGAACTGAGAATTAAACTGCATATAGGAAAAAATAATGTTGTTAAACAGAATAAACTGCTATACACCAGATGCACTATACACCATAGATTATGTCTGTGTCCAATTTAAGAACAAATGAACCACTTCAAAGAGATTTATCTGAGTGACTAAAAGACAATCAGAGGGTCAGACATAAGTCCTGCTCTCTGCACCTAAGACTTCAAGGAACATAGGCTCTTCAAGGCCTACATTCAGTTTGAGTACCGTATGACCTGCAGTCTCTGCAGTCATATGGCACACTATGTGCTTCTTGAGAACTTTGTCAAGGATTACAAGAAGTTTACCAGAAAAGTTCTGAATTTGCAGCTTCACAAAGTGGGTCCACTTCAGAAACTTACCCTTCACCATTGAAATTAACTTTGTGAACTGTTCAATCATTCTGAATTAGTTTATGAAACGGATTGCTTGGACTTTGCTCACCACTAATGCTGACACAAACTCTTACCATCAAATACCCTAGCCAAGTTTCTAGAGTAGACAGCATAATCGGGAAGCAATGGGGAATTTAATTAATGAACTGCTTATGCGTAGCCTTCGGTTATTGGTGATACAGATTTACTTAGAAATTGCTGGCAGATAAGGCCCACTTGGCCCACTCAGTGTGCCCATATTCCCTATCTGTTGTAATACCTCAGACTCTACTTGATCTCTGGCTTTACCCCTCCCACATTCCGAGCTCATAAAATTCCCTTATGCCTATCCCATGCATTCTTGAAGCCTGTTACAGTTGTTGCTTCAACCACCTCTGCTGGGAAGCTGATGAGATGATAGATGAGGACAACTTGGTTGCCAAAAACATGGCAACTGCAAACATTTCACAATAATTCTAGGAATGAGAAGGTTATGCAAATTCACTGTTTCATTAACTATGAAAGTAGCCACATAATATACATGGTATCATGCAGGCACAGTATATACTATGTGGGAGAAACAAAGAGGGTTGAAACTCTGCTTGAGAAGACATGCTGCAATCCTTCATAGTGCTAAAGGGAAATCATTTGTTTTGGCCCAGCACCTTAATAGTGTGCCTAGTCTTGAACAACATAGTTTGCTGTGGAAGAACTATGGAATATTACATGCAGGTATTAAACCTAATAAAGCAGCCAGGATTTCAGTCTCAAAATATTGCTGAATAATGTAAGCAATAAGACATGACTGAGTGTGCATTATGTTGTGATAACCACACTCCTAGGGGTGTAGTTAGGCATGAGGTCACAGGTCGAGTGCCTTTAGCCCTGGGAAGTGCTGTTATCTCAGTGTAATGCACACACAGGAGTTTCTTATTGTGCTTATAAATGGGTTTGTGGGGAAATTTTAAAGAAATCTAGCAAATTTAACAAAGAAATTAATAAATAAAAAACTGCTGAGAAACAGAGGAAAAATAATCAATCCACCACCATGTGCAGGTATGGGTGACTGCTGATTTTTTTTTGTATTTTAACCCCCAACCCCTCATTGTTTTACCTTAAGGTGAAGTAGTAGTAAATGGTGGTGGTGGTGGTGGTGGTGGTGGTAGTAGTACTAATGAGGTTTGGCAGTTTTATTAGGGATTAAGTTAGTGAGTGGACTGCAAGGATGTTTCAATGCTGCGGTCATGTCAGCATCAGAATAAATTCCCCACTCAAGAAAAAAATAGAAGCAAGGTAGGAGGTTGGTTTTAAAAGGTATAAGGAGTTATGGCTTGGCTGTATTGGTATGGAGTTTGTCAAAACAGTACTGGAGACAGCATCTGGTGAAACTGGGATTCTGCGCTGAGCTACCCAGCAGCACACTACCATCTGTGGTAACAGATTATACAAAATTACTGCTCTTCTGTATGTGGCACCAATGGAGCCAATGGTGCCAACTGTGCAAAGTGGGAGCGGGTTCCTGAACTGATTTCAATTTTGCGTTATTGGTAGTGTGGGGGCAGGAGTCAGGAGTAACAGCATGCAATGATTTCAGTTAAATTTGAGTATTTATTTTATATAAAATTTACATTCTCATTATGTAATTGGGTGCACATTTGAATTAGCTGACATATGGAGAGTGTGCAGATGATTGCTTAACAGATGCAGCATCAGACTGTTTAAACAAGCATTTGTCAATGCCGAACATTTGCCACTGGTATTGCTGTTGTACTGGGGCTTGCTTGTTCACATTTTTACTATATATTTACCCAGGATAGAGCAGAGAAGATGCAACATCTCATTTTCAGTGGTGTCCTGCTTTAGCACATTACTAGATTGTAATTACTCAGGATAGGCGATCTGAAAGGCAATATCTACTTTTAAATGGGCTCCCACATATGATCCCAAATGGCCACAGTCTTTTTATGACCTGACATTATAATTTAGACAGGTGGAATTTTTAAAATCAAATCCAAAAGGGGATTTTGCTACGTGACTGTGGAAACAAGTTGTGGAGAGAATTTGAAAAATAACACAGGCCATATTCAGGAGGTAGGGTAACGCAAGGAATATGTTGTACATTTGGGGCCAAAATCAGCAAAAATAAAGTTATGAGGAAATGTAGGAATAATTCAACTTTTCCTCATACATTTGCTGTTTTTTTTCACATTTTTACCACAAATTTTCAACATAATCTTTTTATGACCCCTCCTTCTGAGCATGGCAGGTGTCATTTATAAAACTATGGGCAACGTGTCATTTTGCACCACAAGTGTGAAAACACATTTTGGTAGGGGTTGAGAAATGGCAGCTGTCACATTTATGAGGTTATGTGAAAAAATGAGTATGTTAAAAAATCTGGGGTCAAAATACTGAAAATTACCAGAGCTATGAGTGTGCATTGAAAAATGTCAACATACAGTCAGAACTTCCTTGTTTTTAATATTTTTACCCCAAATGTTCAACATAGCCTTCTTATGACCCCACATAGTTTTGTTATGACCTCACCTCATGAACAACGGTGGAGAAAATGTTTAAATCCTGCCCAAAAGGTGATTTTTTGCTGCAAGTGAGAAAACAGGAGCAGGGCAGGACAGAGGTAAAAGGAGAAAAAGGCAAAGGCAGTAAGGACAAGGATGGGGTTGAAAGGAGTAAGGCCATCAAAAAATGGAGGGTGATGAGTACCAATGCCCATAGTTTGGGTAACAAGCTCCCTGAACCAGTGGCCTTGATGGAAGTGGGCTGCCTGGATATCATGACAGTCACAGAAACATGGTACTCAGAGAACCATAATTGGGATGTTAACATACCAGGGTACTAATCTACAGGAAGGACTAGGAGGGTAAAAAGAGGAGGAGGAGGAGGAGGAGGAGTAGTTCTCTACATAAGGAAAGGGACCAATGCAATGGAACTAAAGGGTGAACTCGGAGGAAAAGAAGCACTATGGGTCATCCTAGAGACAGGAAATGGCACCACAATCTGCACGGTGGTTGTATACAGACTCCCATCTCAGGGGGAGGAAATGGACAAGGAAATGATAGAAGGCATCCTTAGAATGGCAGAAAAGGGGGAGATATTGTTGATGGGGGACCTGAATATGCCAGATGTTAACTGGAGCACCTTTGCTGCAGCCACATCCAAGAGCAGGGTAATTCTTGATGACCTACTGGGGGCATGCCTCAGACAACTAGTGTTGGAAACCACTTTGGAGTGAGCAGTCTTAGACTTGGTACTCTCAAATGGGGACAGAGAGAGGATTTCAGATTTAGAAGTGGGTAGCTATCTGGGAACAAGCGACCACCAAACAGTGTGGTTCACAATAAACACAGCCATAGAGTCAAGCCATACAAAAGCAAGGGTATTGAGCTATAAGAGGGCTGACTTTGTCAAACTGGAAGAGTGCCTCAGAAAAGCACTAGCAAATGGGCAAGGAGGGGTGGAAGAACAATAGGGTAGAATCAAAACTGCCATCACAGAGGCAACAAGCCGTTGTGTGAAGCAAATAAACAAAACAAAACAAAAGAAAAACCACTATAATTCTCAAAAGTGGTAGCAGGCAAGGTTAGGGAGAAAAGGATAGCATTCAGGAAGTATAAGGAAACATAGAAGAAGCAGGACAGATGACTGTACCAGTTAAAGCACGGGGAAGCAAGAAAGGCAGTTAGGATAGCAAAGGCTCAAACTGAGGAAAAGATAGCCAATTCGGTTAAGAAGGGAGATTAAACCTGTTATAGGTACATTAGGGAGCGAAGAAAAAACAAGGGAGGGATAGTGAGGCCTAATAAAGGGGAAGGAGCAGAGGGTGACAGTGAAAAAGCAGGGATACTGACTGAATACTTCTGTTCAGTATTCACAAAAGAAGAGGAGGGGGAGGTATCTAAACCAAACAATAAAAGCACCCTGAATGGGGAAATACCAGTCCATTCACAAAAGAATGGGTTCTGAAAGGACTCCTAAAACTGAAGGTGGACAAAGCAATAGGGTTTGATGGGATTCACTCCAGAATTCTAAAAGAACTAAGTTGAGAACTAGTGACACCACTGACTAAGCTTTTTAAAAAATCGTGGGAGGATGGTGTGGTACCTGAGGACTGGAGGAGTATTGATGTGATTCCCCTTCACAAAAGTGGGAGCAAGACAGAGGCAGGAAACTACAGACCTGTTAGTTTCACCTCAGTGGTGCAGAAAATGATGGAATCACTTCTGAAAGAAAGAACTGTTAAATATCTAGAGGCCAGCCAGGCACAGGACCCAAGGCAGCGTGGATTCACAGTGGGAAGGTCATGTCAGACAAATCTAATAGATTTATTTGACTGGGTGACCAAAGTAGTGGACCTGGGAGGGGCTGTGGACATGGTCTACCTAGACTTTAGCAAGGCATTTGACACAGTCCTACACAAAAGATTAATAAACAAATTAACCAGCCTGGGAGTGGGTCCCAGGGTGGTAACCTGGGTATAAAATTGGCTGGACAGCAGGATGCAGAGGGTAATAGTAAACATAGTCTGTTCTGAAGAAAGGGGGTTTACCAGTGGGGTACTGCAGGGTTCAGTACTGGGGCTGGTCCTCTTTAATGACTTTATAGGTGATTGTGAAGGGACTGGAAGGAAAAGCATGCCTCTTTGCAGATGACCCAAAGATCTGCAACAAAGTTAATACACGGGGGTGTGTGGAAAGAATGAGATGGGACTTGGCAAGGTTAGAAGAATGGTTAAAAGTATGGCAGCATAGATTCAATGCAAAGAAGTGCAAAGTAATGCACCTGGGAAACAAAAACTCAGAAGAAGTGTACACATGGGGGGGCAGGTACTAACAACAAAAATGGAAAGGGACATGAGGTAGTCATATCAGATTATATTACCTAAAGGCAGGCAAGCAATGTGAGAAGACAGTAAGTAGGGCTGGGGGAATACTGGGATGCATGGGGAGAGGCATCACCAGTAGAAAACAAGCTGTTATTCCTCTGTATAGACAGTTGATGAGACCTCATCTGGAGTACTGAGTGCAGTTCTGGAAACCCTATCTCCACAAGGACATAGACAGGATGGAGGCAGTCCAGAGCAGAGCAACTAAAATGGTGCAGGGTCTTACTAAGAACACATGCCTCCACAAAAAAGTAATTGCACCTGCACCCACTAAAAGGACTACATTCCTAAATACCTGGGACAGTACATCAATCCCCCTGAACTAGGATACTCTCACCCCCCCCCCGAGGCAGCTCTTATCTTGAACCAGACAGCACTTCCTACAAAGATAAATATGTAGTTATTCTCCTATTGCACCCATTATTGAACTATGGTAACGAATGGCTTGCCCTACACTGTGTGACTGTTTTTTTCTTTAGTGCCTCCATCAGTAAGCTGACCTAAATGTAGATCAAACCATTATTCTGTAGTGACTTCTCTGACATATGTTTGCCTATGTGTAGAACAGACAATGACTTCTGTACTGTATGATGGTCTACTGTACTGTATGATGATCAATGCCATGTACTTTCATTTATTTAACTAACTTATGGTCACCCCTGAAAAAATGGACCGTTGGTTTCAGCGGACTTTCCCAGTCAACAAAATTCAAATAAATGCATATCTTGCTACCTTTCAAAATTTGACTACTCATTTTAACATTAAATGTGTTTTTTAAAGCTTCAAACCATAGAGAAGCCTGCACAAACTGCAATTAAAACTTCAGCTCCTGCCAGAGTTTCAATGCACATACAAGAAAAAAAGTCTGTTCAATCTCTGCATGCTAAACATTTATGCTGCTCAAATGATACTCCTTCTACGTCGGACTTGCAAACTGAAAAGCATGTTGACTTCTCCACTCCTCTTGTGTTGTCTAATAAATATACTCCACTATGCAAAGATTCACTCTTTTCGCATGAAGAATGCCGAGAAGATGATTTAGATCCACCTGCTGATACCTATCACGAATGCCCTGCCTAATACCAATTCACCTGACTCTCATGGGCAGAGCTGGTATCTAGTTGCCCATCCAAATCAGCAGAACCTCCCAAAAAGAAAAGAAAGGGGAAACTAAAGAACAGAATCCATAATACTGCTTCTCAGATAAATAATCATCACAAGCACTGACTGATAGGAGGTCCTGATAGTATTTGCGAGTATCTATATTAAGCCCCCGTAATCTCATATTAAAATATGTAACACTATTACTCCCAGCCGGTTTGGTCTGAGTAAGGTTGTAAATCGTACCGAAATTTCAAGGGCTGTATTTAGAGTTTCTCTTTTTTTTCTTTGCTTACTTGAAGTGCATCTGCATTTCCCAACACATCTTGAAATGCACCCATTATATCTGTTAATAGTGATGCATTTAGATCTAATTATTGCCCTGAATCCCTCCTAGGTGGACCAGCGTTTTTTCCCGCTAGCGCCTATGCAAATGACATGTATTCAGAGAAACCTGCACAGTTTACATCTAATCCAACCGCTCCTACCCAAACCTCTACGGTTATGAATATGAAAGAAATTTTCTGGCTTTCTATATACGAGTCATTAGCGATGCTGGAATAACATCTCATTATCGTTTATTACTTGGAATTTGTAAACAGGTCAGTTCTTCCACTCCGCTAGCGCTAACAGGTGTGCTCCACTTCAAAATGTTTCTCTACCACCTTCCTAGAGCACTTCGTGAAGAAGTCTAGGAGCCACTGACTGATGCTATCACAAATCTGTGGTCTACATTTAATTCCCCTGTTTTCTTCTAGGCAAATCTGGTGACTGGTTCCTTAAACCCCCTGAAAAAAGAAGACTAGGGGAGACTGAAGATCAACGTAATTATCATTGTATACTGGGTGCAGAACTGTAAGGTTCATTGATTGCCATATATCTCTGACTTTGTGCGTGAACATTTATGTGTAGCCCTTCATTTTAGTACCACTTTTGGTTACTCCTTTTTGTTTCGCTTTTTGTTTCGTTCAAATGCGTTGCCTAGCTTAACCTATTAGAGCTTTCACACTTAGCCGGTTTGGAAGTATTAAGGCTGTAAATCACATTTGAAACTTCGGGACTGTATTTCTTTCATTCAATTGCATTTATAAGCATATTATTGCTAAAATTATCTAAATGTGTAAACCTATTTACCCAGATATATACCATTTCCCTTTTTTTTTCTCTTTCAGGTTTTTTCCCAGGCCCATAGGTGTGCTATTAGTCATCAGTTTATCAGTAAAATAAAAAAATGAAACATAAACTATAACATATTGCCATGTATGTTTACTACATTTAAAGACTCATTTTTACTTTATGGCAAGTGCTATATATATATATATATATATATATATATTTACATAGTGGTTGTCTATATATATTTTTTTTAGTCCACCTACTACTTTAAGCTAATAACACACATATATCACATATCCATTCTTTATTAAGCTCATATGGATGTTTATATGCCTTATAGCCTTTATCTTTCGATTATGCTATTCAGGGATATGTGTTGTTATTTGGCATATTATTCTTTTTATTGAACTAATTTGATATAGTTCACATGATTATTATGTCTGGTTTAATTATTACTTTAAAATGTTTTATGCATTGTTTTGGTATGATGCTTATTGGTTTTTCCAGGGTTCTAGCTTAAATATTTGAGTGCTAGTCATAATAATTACTTATAAGATATTGTTACACATAGTTAATAACTTAGGAATATTGCATGTAACCTTTTCTTAAGTGTTTTCTACATGTTTACACGCCTAGCAGTGTGGCGAGAGAGTCTCAGGTGTGTGTACCGACTCCTATCTCTCTACACTTCACAAATGTTCTTACTGTAATATACAAGTTTTCGTTGTTTCTAGGAATATTCTCTCTACTATTCTATTCCTCTATCTCTCTTTACTGAGACTCAATAGGCATATTTATCATATTATTCTGAATCCATATGTTCTAAGGATCCTGCTCACATTTGCACAACCTACTCATCTGCCTTTAGAGACCTTTGGCACCTCTGACTTAGTTTTTATGAGTCCTCCTTCTGATTTGTAACTTCCTATTTTACTGTTTGCCATTATGAGTGATTTGATATTACACTCATGGAATGTTAAGGGCTCAATTCTCCTTGTGGTAAAAATACTTACCTACCCTAAGAAGCATAAAACACATATTGCTTTCTTACAAGAAACTAAACTTATGTCAGAGGATGTTGACAGGTTAAAAAAGGATTGGGTCGGTCAAGTATTTGCATCCTCTGCCTCCTCTGAAAAACGAGGTGTCGCTATTCTATTACATAAGTCTCTTAATTGGAGCCCAAAGAAAATTATTATGGACTCGGACGGCAGATGGATTATAATTCAATTATCTTCCACTACAGGTACATTTATGTTAGTTAATGTTTATGCCCCTAACTCTGATTCCCCTGAATTTTTTCATAATTTGGCTCAACAAATTGTGATTAATAATAACAACAACTCACCTATTCTTATGGGTGATGATTTTAATTTAATCTTAGAAGCATACCTAGATAGAAGTAATAAATCATATGATGCTCATCCACGAAGCATTAATGCCTTGACATTGCTAATGAAAGATCTGGGCCTTTCTTGACATCTGGAGACTTTCCCACCCCTAGACAACATGACTATACATTTTATTCCCCATTACACAAATCTTACAGCTGTATTGATTTTTGGCTATCATCCCCTCTTATTACAGAAAAAACTATTAATACAGACATCCTTCCAATTACCATATCAGACCACTCTCCTATTAGCTTACATCTACTTTGGGGTTCACTCCCCTCTAAATCTCCTTCTTGGCTTTTAGATCTACTTTTACTGAGGGACCCAGAATTTATTCCTTGGATTACAGCCCAGATTCAAGAATTTCTCTCATTTAATGATACCTCTGAGGTATCTCAAGGCACAGTTTGGGAAGCATTAAAAGCAACAATTAGAGGCAAAATTATTAGTTTCGCGGCTCATAGGAAAAAGATAAGAGAGCAACAACTAGCAAATTTAGAGAATTCCCTTAAAGTAAAAGAAACTCAGTACTATAAAACAAAAAAAAACCATTACGACTCACCATTACATCTCAAAATCCTCCAATTAAGAATTAAAATAAATGAATTAATATCCAGAAAAGCTAAACTTGCCCTTTTACGGCTTAAACATCGCTATTGGGAACAAGGAGACAGATGTGAGAAGTTGCTTTCTTATCAGCTTAAAACTCAGCAGATGGAGAGATATATTGCTGGTTTGAAAGACCCATCAGGCCAAATTTATACAGACAACCTTACAATAAATCATATTATGCATTCTTTCTACCAGCAACTATATTCTCATCCAAATTCCAGTTCTTCTAATCAAATACATGATTTTCTCGATAAACTGTATCTTCCTCACCTTTCTCATCAAGATATGGCCATACTGGATGAACCCTTTACCCTACAAGAGATCCAAACAGCACTATCATCTTTAAAAAATGGTAAATCCCCTGGGAGTGATGGCTTCCCTGTCGATTTCTACAAATCCCTACCTAGTACTCTTTGCCCTTTACTGCTTAAGGTCTATTTGGAAGCATTTTCCAATGGTAAACTAACCCACACTATGACCGAGGCTATTATTACTGTTTTACCAAAAAAAGATAAAGATCCTTCTCTTCCCTCAAGTTACAGACCGATATCACCACTCAGTACAGACGGGAAAATCTTTTCTAAATTATTAACCCTCCGCTTAGATTCATTAATTTCAAAACTTATCCATCCTTCTCAAGCCAGATTTATTAAACATAGAACTGGTTCTGATCATCTTCATTCCTTGTTTAATTTAATCTACAAAGCAAAAACTCTTAAAACACCAGCCGTGGCTATAGCCATTGATTTTGAGAAAGCATTTGATTCCCTCAATTGGAACTATTTATACCAAGTTTTATCACATTTTGGTTTTACTAATAACTTCTGCGCCTATATCAAATTATTGTACACTCTCCCTTCTGCTCGAATTCTG
Source organism: Neoceratodus forsteri (assembly GCA_016271365.2). Taxonomy (NCBI): domain Eukaryota; kingdom Metazoa; phylum Chordata; order Ceratodontiformes; family Ceratodontidae; genus Neoceratodus; species Neoceratodus forsteri. Next base: position 1,179,212,404 of record CM028131.1, read on the forward strand.
ACTAACACAACTATAACCCCCTCTTTTCATCTTGCAAGAGGCACTAGACAGGGCTGCCCCTTATCACCATATTTGTTTATACTTGCCATGGAGCCTCTTTCTGCAGCTCTTCGTCAATTTTGCATAATTAAAGGCATCCCTATCGGTAACTCTCGCTACACTTCACTATCTTATGCAGATGACTTTCTTATTCTCCTAGAAAATCTCCAATCTTCAGGGCAACCTTTAGTTAAACTTCTTAATGAATTCACCTTTATCTCGGGACTAGCTCTAAATCTTAATAAATCTGAAACGCTACCATTAAACACCCTCTGTAAATCCTATATGGATGATCCTTTGGGCTTCCGCTGGGCTCCCCAAGGTATCTCATATCTAGGTATTCAGATCATCCAAACATTTAATAAAGTTTGGGATGCTAATTTCTCTCCTTTACTAACTAACATTAAAAATATATTTGACAGCTGGAAATTGCTTAATCTTACCTTTAATGGGAAAATTTTTGCTATTAAAATGACAATAACTCCAAAAATATTGTATCTTTTTTCTAATATACCTCTAAAACTTCCCTCTTGCTTCCTCATTAAAATTGATAAATTAATAGGTAATTTTATTTGGGATGGCAAAATCCCCCGATTTAGTCATAATAAACTTAGATCACATTGGTCAAGAGGTGGATTTGACCTCCCTTGGTTTCAGGCCTACTTTTGGGCTTTTCGTGCAGCCCAGACTATCAAATGGTTTATTCAATCTGACGCCAATTCACCTTTATGGGTTAATATGGAAGCCTCTCTTTGTGCTAACAACATTGCTACTTCTTTTCTTTATAATCCCATCCCCTCCAAATTAAAATCTCACCCACCATAGTACCATCCACGTTCTACTGGAAAATAATTCATAAATATCTCAAATCAAATCCTACCCTCTTGTTTATGCTCCTATCTGGGGAAATAGCCAAATATCTCTCGAAAACCATCCAATCTACTGTCGATCCTGGAAAAATAGAGGCATACTTTTATTAAGAGACATACTTGAACCCCATATGTTAAGAATAAAACTCTATTCTGATCTATGCACTCAATGGAATCTTCCCCACCAGGATTTTTGGAAATATCTACAGCTTCGCACTGCATGCACTTATTATTTCTCACTTATTACGAATCAATCCTCACATGATCAACACATCTCCAAATGGATAAAAACAACATGTAAATTGAATAGTGTCATCTATAAAGTTATTAGAGAATCACTACCGGACCAGTCCATTAATGCAAAAAATAAATGGAGCAACTTATTACACTATAACATTACAAATGAGCAACGGCATAGGTGTTGACTTTCTTGCCACAGATCTTTTAATGATAAACGTAGCTCGCTCATTCAGACTAAAATTCTTCATTTATGGTATAGGGCCCCAACTGTATTGTATAAAATGACATTAACGGATAATGACAACTGCTGGCGATGTAACTCACCTAATGGTGATTTACTTCATATTTTATGGGATTGTCCCTGCATACAAAAATTTTGGCATCAGATTCATATATTTGCAATGGAAGTGACTGGTCAACCCTTTGTTTAGATCCTAAACACTGTATACTTGGTATTTTTGACCCTCATCCCTATAATATTCCCCAATTCTTGAACAGATGGTTAACCATACTTTTTCTTCTAGCTAAACATAGTATACTTATAAATTGGAGATCTAATATAATCTCCACTCTCCCTGATATTCTTAATCATTTATCTCAATGTGCCTCCCTGGATCACATGACACACATTTCTCTCGACCGACTCAACATATATAATAAATGTTTGCAGGAATATTTTAAATATTTGGATTCATCTAGCCAATCTGGCACTTGAAGTATGGATTGAAATACTTTATATAATACATCTCTCTCTTTCCTTTTATTGATATCCCCCATTTCCTCAGATCGTGGTCTCACTTTTTCTCTACTTACTTGATACTCTCTTCTCTTTGCTATTTCCTCCTCTTCTCTTGTTTTCTTAATCTTTTCTATATAACCTTTAGTAGCACTCTAACGATATATACATTGTAGTAATGTACAACTATGATTATTCATATCTCCTCTTTTACCTTATACTTCTTCTATTTTTACTGTATATTATGTAGCGCTAAGCCTTTTTTTTCATTATAATATTGTAACTGTTCTAGTTTAGGTAGTTAACCCATAATTATTCTATTACCATTGAATAGCCTTTTTTTTCCTCCTTTGTTAGATGTTATGCTACTTAGCTTATCATTTGTATAACCTTATATAGTATTGTTATAGGATATACTTGTTGTTTGTTTATCTTTTAAATACTCCATTGTGCAGCATATTCATGGGCACACCCCCCTGTACTTGCACCACATACATTACTGTTGCACAGTGGCAAAATGGATATTGTGCTGTGCATCCCTGCTGTTTGAAATGGCTCTGGGGTGCATTTCTGTGTTTGCACTGGTGCAATTCGGTTGCGCAGTGTGCAACTCCTGTGAATATCTAGCCAATAAAGAGCAAACATGATGTTTACAGAAAAGTGTATGTCAGCACAGAATTACTTAAAATCATTTTTACATTTTTTTTCTTTATATAAAGTGGAACCATTCACATATCAGGACTGTGTAGTACAGTACGGTCTGCACGCCCATTGGCCCATGCTGTGGACCAATGGGCATACAGCCGTACTGTACCCTGTCAGTCGGTGGGCAGCTTGTGGGTGGGGTGCTGCTGCCTGCCGCTGACTGGGTGGGGAGCAGGGTGGCAAGTATGAATGGGCGGGTTGGGAGGGGGCACGGTACCAGTGGACCACCAGGGAGTTAGACTTCATTTACAGCCTACAATTGGGCATGGAGTTGGGTCCACTGGACCACCAGGGAGTTAGATTTATTTTACAGCCTGCGATTGGGCATGGCATTAGGTCCACTGGATCACCAGGGAGCTAGATTTATTTTACAGCCCGTGATCGGGCATGGTGTTAGGTCCACTGGACCACCAGGGAGTTCAAATTAATTTACAGCCTGTGATGCTGCAATGGGGCGTGTTGCTGGTGAGGGGCAGGGGGCGTCAGTCCCCAATGGCTGCAGCCTGGTAGGGTGCCAGGTACAAGTCTCAGGGGATCGGTGCACCTGCATGCAAATGGGGCCATAATGACATGCAAATGGTCCCATTTGTGCCTTGCAACATTATGGCCCCATTTGCATGTCCACTGCTGAATATCACGGTTGCTACACCTAGCACAACGGCACTTGCACTAGCGCATCCCCCTGTTCCTCTCTGGCCACTTGCGCTGGCGCAGTGCGGGTGGCCACGGTGCCATATTCAATGGTGTGGAGCTATGGCGCAGCACCATTGAATATCACCCAGGCACCGCCCTGGCACATCCCAGTTGCATTGCTCCTGGCTTGTGCCCCTGCCTGGCGCAGTTCTGAATATCCCACCCTAAGTATATTATGTCTTTATTACAGATAATTAATTGCATTCATGGCAATTACTAAGAAAAAATATTTAAAAGGAAAGACAAGCCTGATAAATATTCTCAGTTCTAAAGATGAAAATATAAAGACAATTAAAAAATGTAACAAATGTTAAATATTAAAACTGTATATATTTAATTGCAGAAATCTTTATAAAGCCCTTTGAAAAAGCACTGTACATGAAAAATGTCAGGGCAAATTTACAAGAAAAATAAACTGATGGATGGATAAATCTGACATTCTGGAGACCATGTGAAGGTTTTTTTTGCATCCCACTATCTACTTTAGGACTGTATTGAGGACACCTAAGGGGTGCAACACAAAACAGACTGGCCATTCCCATTGGAATCCTATTTTTTTAGGACATTTGTTCAAGTGTGTGATATCCATTTGAGGGTCAGGGGATTGTTCCAGGACATTGTGGTGTGTAGGTAACTGGCTGGGTGGCAGAACACAGAGGGTGGTGGTAAATGGCTGTCACTCCACAGAGGGAAGAGTGACCAGTGGGGTACCACAGGGATCAGTGCTGGGACCTGTCCCATTCAACATCTTCATCAGTGACATTGCGCAGGACCTAGAAGGCAGAATTTCACTGTTCGCTGATGACACAAAGCTCTGTAACACAGTAGACACACCAGAGGGTGTAGACAGAATGAGAACGGATCTGCAGAAACTTGAAGAATGGTCAGGGGTTTGGCAGTTGAAATTCAATGCAAGGAAGTGCAAGATAATGCATATGGGGCACAAAAACCCTGGCACAATATATCAGTTGGAGGGGGTGAGGATATAGCATGCATCAAGCAGGAAAGGGATCTTGGGGTTATCATCTCTGATGACCTCAAGATAGGGAAACAGTGTGACAAGGCAGCAGGTAAAGCAAATAGGATGCTGGGATGTATAGGCAGGGCATCACCAGCAGGAAAAGGAGGTCATAATTCCACTATACAAGACACTAGTGAGGCCCCACCTGGAGTACAGTGTACAGTTCTGGAGACCATACCTACGTAGGGACACAGACAGGTAGAGAAGGTTCAGAGGAGGGCAACAAAGATGGTGCATGGATTGCATCACAAGTCCTATGAAGACAGGTTGAAGGAACTGAACATGTACACCCTGGAGGAGAGGAGAGAGGGGATATGATAGAGACATACAAGTATCTTACAGGGAGGAACAGAGTGCAGGAATACACTATTTTAAGTGAAAAAGATGTTCCAGGACTAGAGGGCATGGGATGAAGTTGGAGGGAGGACGATTCAGAGGAAACATGAGGAAGAATTTCTTCACAGAACAGGTGGTGGACAAGTGGAACACCCTGCCAGAGGAAGTGGTGGGGGCTGAAACAATCACGGGATTTAAGAATGCATGGGATAGACATAAAGGAATTCTGGAGGTCAGAGGTAAGGGGCAACAGAGTTCTAGGAAAACATAAACTGAACTTACGAGCTCAAATGGGCAAACTGGGTGGGCTATAGGCCCTTATCTGCCGACACTGTCTATGTATCTATGTATCTATGTATTGGCCAAATAACCTAAAAAGGTTGAAAAATCCTTTTGCAGAAGATATAAGTGCTTGGCAAATAGCACAATACAAACTTTTTTTTCTCTTTAGCAGAACAGATTCACGTGCACACAGGTCTGTTGTATACATTTAGAGTCACAGGTAAATTCGAAAGATGCAGATGGCTAACATGGATGTGTTTAATGATATGGGTCATGTGACTAGCAAGCTCAGGAGGAAGGAGAAGCCCAGCCCACTCTGCAGCACAGTTGTCTTCCAAGCAGAAGAGCATCCACCGTTCTGACTGCAAGTGCTGAACAAACAAAGTAAGCTGATCTTTTTACTAGCTTTGAAAGAAACTTATTAAATAAATGCTGAGACTAGGAAACAATTTTCAGAGCATACAGAATGATTTAAAATATAATGTAACATTGTTTAGAAAAGAGAGAGTAAAGATCTTGGGACGGATTTTCAGTCCCTGAAGACTGACTCAAGCCCCCGGTGCACCAAACATATGGTGCACGGGGCCAGCGTCAGTCTCCACTCGCTGCACCCGAATTTGGACTGCCTGCACCAGATGCAGGCACTTAGACCACAGAAGCACAGTCTAGTCTGCACCACACCCAGAAGGCTAAGTTACGGGGCTTGTGCCGGACATGTGGCACAAGCTGCAATAATGCAGGGAAAATGTCGCAATTGTGCCCACAATCTGAAAATCGGGTGCAGCTGTGGCAAAGGGGGTTGGTGTACGACCAAAACCCAAGTCCCTTGGCGCAGGGCTGGACGCAAGCCCTGTACCACCATTTGAAAATCCAGCCCCTTGTTTTGATTATTTCAGAAAGCAAAAAAGAAACACTTCTGCTGTAGAGAGCACTGTACAGAGGGACTGAGTACTTTCTCAGTTACAAGGTCAGTCAAAGTGGAAACAGCAGTATGGAACTTTTTAAGTGTATTCAGTGGTTAATAAAAAAGGAAAAAGGGTAAATAAAGCACAAAAATTATGTTTACAAAAAAGTATATGTCAACACAGAATGATTTAAAATCTTTTTTACCTTTTTTCTTTATATAAATTTCTGGAACAACATAAAACATTGGATGAAACAATTTAAAGATACAGAACAAAAAATGTGGTAGCAAATCACATGAAGGTATGTACATATAAAAGGGGTTTCACTTAAAGTCTGTTTAAACCATACTCCATATACTGCATTATCTGTGTACATTAAGTATAACATTATGGGCCAGATATTCAAAACTTTGCCCCTGGGCCAAGTTAACACTGCCCACCAGGCAAACTTAGCCTGGAGCACAAAGCAAGCTATATTCAAAACGAACAGCCTGGGGCAAACAGCTTCTGAATATAGCATGGGAATGAGGCCTTGCAAACTGGGCTGGGAGTGCAGGGCAACCGTAGCCCTGGAATAAGACAGCACTAAATATAGCAACCAGGAAGTGCAAACCACAACAACAACACAGTGCACAGCGACGTGAGGGCAGGTAGAGATTAACTATGTGGCCAATGTGTGTGCCAGCAAATGCGTGGACCCAGTACAGTTGCAGGCAGCAGCAGATGTGAAAGAACAGTGATCAAAACTGTATAACTGCAGTGTCAGTGGCTCAGTAGGTAGCACACTCGCCTCTGAGGCCAGGAGATCAGAGGGCTGTGAGTTCAGTTCCCACATCTGGCACTTGGGTTAATATCCCAGTACTGACACTGTAGTGCAGCATGAGAGGAGTGCTGCACTTCTGAGGTGCCACCTTTCAGATGAGACGTTAAACCGAGGTCTCATCTGCCTGGATTGGTGGTAGTGCAGGTGGATGTTAAAGATCCCATGGCACTTATCGAAAACAGTAGGAGAATTTCCCTAGTGTCCTGGCTAAATTTCCCTCATTCACTAAAAATACCACCAACAGCTTAATCTGGTACAAGGTCAGTTGGCATTCATCTGTATCCCCCTCCCCTGGGTCGTGCCTGAAAATAGGCAGGATTTGTCTAATGCACTTAACCGGTCAACAAAAAAGAAATAAAATAACTAAATATAATATTCCCCGAACTGTTAGTGCCGTGCTTGCTTTAACGTGGAGCTAAGCTGTTTGTCAGGTGCAAACATGTTTGCCTGGTGCTAAGATTTGTCATATTCAAAAGTGACATGCAAATGAGACTACTTAGGTAGTCTCTGGGCAAACAGCCAGATTAGCATCTCATTAATCCCTGCTTTGCATGCAGTTTGCCCAGCATTACTGCAGGGTCCCACAGCTCCACCTGTAGGTCAGTCTGACTGTGCATGATGGTTGCTGCAGACTACATGTATGCAGTACAGCATAGCATTGTGTGCACCAGGGGACAACACAGCTTAGGCAGAGATGGTGGTGGTGGTGTTGCATGCAACCATCACACTGTAGGCCATGCTACAGTGCACAGCAGACACTACAGTAGCATGGGGGCCGGTCGTGTGAGGGACACAGCAATGCCTATGGTATGTAGGGCAGTGATGACCACTGCACTGTACACAGTGACAGGCCCAGCTTGCAGGTGATTACTGACACTGGACAGTGCTGTTTCGCTGTTGTGTGCTCCACAAATGCTGCACCTGTGGCATGGGATGCTCACAGTGACATATACATGGCTGGCTGTGTGTGCTGTGGCATCTGCACAGTTGTGCGGTATGTGGCTGGGGGGGCATGTAAGATCCAACAGACACACAGATGGTGGGGTATTCCCACTACTGGCCCATGTGCACTGCATGATGTGTCTCAGCCTTGTGGCCACACCTGGGCTGTGGTGAGGTCTGGCCACCCATACACCCTCCCTTCAATGGCCACCATACCCACAGTGCTGCATGTGTGTGCTGGCATCTGTTGGTCACCACAGACGTATGGTCTGCAGGTGTGTGCTGTAAGGCCACACTACCATGATATCCCCTGTGGGCCAGATTACCCCTTACTGCCTGTGCATGGCTGGGACTGGTGGCAGCTGTTGGCATCATGATGGTGCCATCAGTGAGCAGCATGTGTCCTCCATGTCTGGCATTTTCTAAGTGTCATAATCATATGTGAGGGTCGCACAAGCCATGCAAATGCTGCGCTAACACTGCGCAAAGCAACAATGTTGTGCAAAGCTGTTTGCCCAGGGTTAAGGCCAGCTTTTCCTGGGCTGTAATTTGTACTGTACTAAGGGTCGTGCTAAGTCTTGCTAAATACCTTAGCGTGCCACTGGTTGCTGAATATCTCACAGCACCTGTATTCATGTTCACCTTGCTCCTTGCATATAATTATGGTTTGCCCAGTGCTAATGCGGTTTGCATGTGCTATTTAGCCTTTTGAATATGGCAGACTTGCACTAATCTCACGCTAACCCCTTGCAAATGGTTTGCGCACTGCACAAAGCTTTGAATATCTGGGCCTACATCTCTATTACAGATAATTAATTGCATTCCATGGCAAGTACTAAGAAAAAATATTTAAAAGGAAAGACAAGCCTGATAAATATTGTCAGTTCTACAGATGAAGATATAAAGACAATTAAAAAATTTAATAAATGTTAAATATTAAAACTGTACATATTTAATTGCAGAAATCTTTATAAAGCCGTTTGTAAAAGCACTTTAAGTGTGAAATGACAAGGTGAATTTACAAGAAAAATAAACTGATGGATGGATAAATCTGACATTCTGGAGACCCTGTGAAGGTTTTTTGACCCCACATATCTTTTTTGCGACTGTATTGAGGGCACCTCAGGGGTGCAGCACAAAACAGACTGGCCATTTCCATCAGAATCCTATTTTTATAGGACTTTTTCTCAAATGTGTGATATCCATTAGAGGTTCAGGGGGTTATTCCAGGACATTGACCACATAACCTGGAAAGATTGAACAATCCTTTTGGAAAAGATAAAAGTGCTTGGCAAATAGCACAATACAATTTTTTTTCTCTTTAGCAGAACAAATTCACCAGCACACAGATCTGTTGCATACATTTAGAGTTATAAGTAAATTGGAAATATGCAGGTGCCTAACATGGATGTGTTTAATGATATGGGTATCAGTCTACGACAATCTTTACCTTTTGTAATTTACTCAGATGAGGATAGAAAGAAATGATTTACAGCTATGAGGGAAGACAAGGACTTGTCAGAACAGATTTGTGACAGCACCAAGAGCTTTGCACAGAAAATAAAAAACTTAATATTCACAAACTTTAGGCTGGAGTGGAATGGCTTAAAGAGGTAGTGTAAAGTGTCATTTTTGAACACCATTTGTAGTGGACTGGCTCTGTAGGCACGCTGATGCGCTCACTCTCTCTGAGTGATGGCGATGATCTAGTAAGGTGTTACTGGTAAGAGAATGCCTATGCCCTGTTGTTTTTTGCCATGGGGAAAAGAATGGTTGCCTCGCGCTTGTGCCAGTGACGTTGTGGGAGGTGAAGTGTCAATTAGGAGACATCTGGTTATTAAAACACCCATACTTCAATTCGTGAGGTGAGACTTTACTGCACTGTAATTAAATGCATACTACTTACATTCCTGTGATTTGGTGACTGAAATGTTAACTTTTTCTTATTTGTTTTTTGTCTGTTTTTTTCCATAGGGCTTGACAGAATGTGACCACTGAAAGCCTTGTGCGTTTACCCTCCAGAAAGTAAGTCTCACAGACCTACATTCCTGCTTGTTATGAATGGGAGGGTCTGTGACAAGCAGTGATCCCAAAAAGATCCCCAGCAGTTCTGTTTGAAGCTCATATTATGAGTGTCATTTTAAGGGCATTTCTCTTTTTTTTTCTGGGCATCCTGTCACAGAACAGTGACTGCGATCAGTTGACAGTGGGAGTGGTTTCTCTGACATGATATTCAGTTCTGTTTTTATTGACGAACTTCAGCTTCATCCCTTGGTATAGAGGAGGATTCCACCTTATTCTTGTGGAAGTTTATGTTTCTGTAATGCTCCATCTCAAGCCTCTTGGACACTTTCAGTATGCTTGGTAGTTAGTAATTGCCTGGCATATGGCGGCAGTGTGAGTAGCTTTGGAGGGAGCATCACATCAAAATATACGTTTTCAATAACAAGGTGAAATCACAGTCTATCTCTAGGAATGTAGCTGCACTTCATCTGCACATCGCCAAGTAGTTGAAAGAAGTCATGCAGCAGTGAAGTTATGTTGCTGAATGTCATCTGTGGGGAACTTTTACATTCTGCATCTAAGTCTGATTCAGTCAAATTGTGTTCTTTCATAATGACTGATGTGTGTTGTGGTGGTGGTGGTGGTGTGTGTGTGGTTTGGGGGGTGCATCAGCTGTGGCAGCTGTGTCGTGTGTATCAGGAGGGTCATTCTGGATAATTTGTTCAAACATTGACTGAATGTTACATTGTGTGAAGCTGATAGGCTGCATGTAAATAGTGTGTGTGTGTGTGTGTGGGGGGCTGTTTTCTGCGATGATGTGATGTGGGATGTGTGGGCAGTTGTACAGTAGGAGTGAGTACCATCATGTTGGTGCAAGCCCCCTGTCTTTTCTACTTTTGCATAAGTTATGTTCTTTATGTCATGATGTAATGCAGCTGCTCTGGTACTGCTTGGGGATACATGCAGAATACTTCTGTGTATACTTTACTTATTTTTGTTGTTGACATCAGCTGGTCTGAGTAGCTAGGGGCTAGCTGTATTTATGTGCTCCAGTATTAAAAATTGCACTGAGTATGCACATTCACAGTGTGACAGTAGAATACACTGAATAAGTTTGCGGTGTCATGCAATGTGACTAATTAGCTTTTGAATGCATCTAATTCATATGGAGGGGAAAGCAATGCATTTACAGGCTAGAGTATCATAGGTAGTGATCAGTTTAATGATGCATCAGACTGCATGTAAGTCCTGCTGTCATGGTTGAAGTCAACACGTAATCGCTCTGTACATGGGACCTAAACTGAAGCATCATTAGTTTTGAAATGAAATGTTAGGTCTGTGTTATGATGTCAGTATAGGACAACGGCAAGTTTCATTGCATTGTGTATAATGAAGCATGTATTGTGTTATTGTGTAAAGGTAAAAGAAATGGTTCTCAACAAACATGGTGTGCTTAGTAAGATGAGCAAAAATACATACATGGAATGGATGAGCACTTATGAGCTTCCATTTTATTTCAGCAGCAGAAAGAGAGACTTAGTAACCCCCCTTTCCCTCACTCACTGTCTACCCAAATCATAAATGGGACACAAGTATTTGAGGTTAAGCTGTATGCAGGAGAGATTGGGGGAGTAATAAAGGTGATGTGTGGCTCTGTTTGTAACAGAACCCAACACAGGAAATGTGTGGCAGGGCACACAGGGCACAACTGAGTTACTGTGGGTCACCATAGGATCAGGTGATGCCCTAGAAATCTGCATACTTGTGATTTACATACATCCAGAATTGGGGGAGGACATGGATAGGGATGTGATGCATGAAATTCATGATATGGTGGCAAAGGTGAGGTATTACTAATAAGCTAACATACTATGAAGCCAGAAGAATAGGCCCTATGGTCTATCGAGTTTGCTTGATGGTCAGTGCCTGCGTAGGGCACCGATTGTAGCACTCCATCCCTCCCAACAAGGACCTCTATTTCCCAGCGGTGCTCCTGGATGCACCCTTCCCCTGCACCTATCCCATCACCCCAATGAATGTAGTTCACTTTCTACCGTGTGGTAGGTTATCTATAGGACTTGCATTCCACCCTCCTTCCCCACATATACACATATGCTCATGCCTCAGTTATCTGGTTGAGCCTGCTGTTATTTGAAAGCAAATACTTTTAAAATATATATGCTTGATCACACTGCTGTGACAGTGGGTAAACCCCCATAGTACTTTACCTGCCACCTGAAAATTTGTACTTTCACTGCCACCCAAGAATGTAGTGTGACCAAACGCTATCAAGCCTGACGCAACACATGTACACACATCCTTGCCCTGATCTGAAACTGCCAAATTGCTTACTGTCCTGTCGGTGGAGTAAGCCGACTTTTTAAAACAAATGTTTTTCAAACTGAGCACATAAACAATTTGTTGTAACTTTACTGACACAGGCTGCCTTATTGTCATGCTCTGGAAGCACCTCACGCATCAGGCTTGATAGCACTTGGTCACACTACATTCTCGGGTGGCAGTGCAAGTATTAATTTTCAAGGGACAGGTAAGATTATTTCATTTTTTTTTTTGGAAAATTACGTCAGGTTCACCCAGATATGTCAGGCATCTGTGTATGGGGGAAGCAGGTGCTAGACAGAAACAGCCAAGCAATAGAAAGTGAAATGCTTTCTCTTTCTTTCTAATGATGTATAAGAACATAGAAATTTCTCCATGACATGTAGCTAAATTGAGCTATCACTATGACATATAGGAACATGGATTTATCAGTGACATCTCCACTGCCTGACTCATATACCACTTTTTATCTGTCAATATATCCCAAAACATATGTTGTGTGTGTGTGTATCTATCTATCTATATATATATATATATTATATACTGTATATGTGTATATATATATGTATATACACACACACACACATTTCGACCATAATAAATGCATGTTACCGTAGGTGCAGCTTATGAGCACTTTTCAAATTGAATGGCCACCATGTTTGAATTTTGGGAACACTATATTATACACCTGCTCTCCGTGTCTGTTCACATACTGATTTCATGCAGAATTCTCATTGTAATGCAGTACTGATAACAGTAATCTGAAAATCAGAAATCATATAACGCCGTTAGCATAGAATGCTGACAGACAAGCAAAGTGCTGTCCATAAATGGGTATGAATAAAATAATTTATTGCAGATTACATCACATTTTCATTGTTATGTTATGAATAAGCCTGACACACAACAGTTCTAGTTTGCTGTTTTTAAAATAATTAACTGTTGTACTGCATTTAACAGGAGGTTGATGCAATTGCGCAGCTAATGTCTCACATCTGACATGTTTAATGTAAGTTATCCCAATAGTAATTACATCATCTGCCATTTATCCACAAGGACATTGTGAGGCACAGAGACAGATCGCTTGAGTGCATGAATGCTGGATAGAAAATAAAGGGACCCTTTTGGGACACAGTAGACTAAGAAATTAGAGAAGTCTGGGCCCAAGGGGAAGAAGCAGTGATGAGTCAAAGGAATCAAAAGTGCTGCAGTTGACAAGGATGAGAGGGAATGGTGGTGGAGGAAATATTGGGAAAAGGCAAGGAAGTGAGGGTTACACCATCAGGAAAAGGTGTCAGAGTCCAGAGGTCTGTGGAAGGGGGGCCCCGAGAGAGAGAGAGAGAGAGAGAGAGTTGCGTGGGAGGGGGAGAGTGTTCACATTAGGGGGAAAACAGAGAATTGAGGTTCATCCAGGAGGAATGAGGAAGGTAAGCAAGAAGGACTGCCAGCACAGCATAAGGTTGATGACAATGTACTTATAATAGGGGACTCAATATTAAAGCATATGGGAGGGGAAGGGAAGGTAAGAATGTGTAGTGGTATATGGACTGAATGCATACCAGTAATGTTGGCAAACTAGGTTACTCATTACATTCAGTAAAGGGGGGGGAAGGTACCTCAGGGAGTAGTAGGTTGTTGGACAAAGTCCTAGCTCTCTGCTAAGTGCCTTGGAAAGACTTGGTGGGTCAGGTGGTCCTTTTTTGCCATCATGTTTCTATGTTTCTACGTTTTTTTCTGAAATCACTTATATTCACTGTTGATAAACCTACACCCAGCTTTAGAACTACCCAACCATTTCCATACTAAAGAAAATGAAATGGTACCAAAAAAAAAGAAAACTTTCGCACAAGGATAAAGTCTGTGTTATACACCACATATGTGGCTGGATCACACCTGGGAAATGCAACTTATTTGAACAATTGCCTGTGTCTGTACCACTTGTGAAATAATGAAAGTTCACTTTATCTTTACATTTGTGACCAATACCTGCTGCAGATGCCCTGATAGGAGAAGTGGTACAGTTCTGGCATAAAATAATTAATGACAGAAGGGAAAGCCTCAACAGACGATTTTTGACCATATGACGACAGTTTCTATATGTCTCTCACCAGACGTTTCCTCATCAAGGTGTCAGTCTATTTGTTTGCTGCCTTAGAACCCTTTGTTATAAGAAAAAATTAGACAGGAATTATACAGCAGAACTCAAAAATCTAGTACTATTCACCGTTTCATTTGTGGTGTTCCTTTACTGACCTTGAAAAATTCCCTTCCTATCCCTGTCGCTTTGTCAGAGACCTCCCTGCTCCTTATCTGGCAACAAGTACAATCATTATTATGTCTTCAGTTCAACCATGTGTGTTTCTTTTTCCTCCATTTGAGCTCTGAAGAATTTTGAATTCATGTATTCCATGTTACCATCCAGTGATGTGTGTGTGTGTGTGTGTGTGTGTGTGTGTGTGTGTGTGTGGGTGTGTGTTGGGGGGTTGGGGGCAGTCTACTGCTGGAAAAATGCAGAGTTGTAATTTCTTCTAATCCATGGTACTCTATCACACAATACATTGGATGTGCAGAAAGACAGTCACCTGACAGATGAAAACAAGATGTGACAGGACTATATGACCCAAAAGACATGTCTAATTGTTGGTACTACTGAAATACCCACATGCCCAGAGGCGTAGTTAGGCACGAGAATGCAAGTCGAGTACTACCAACACCTAGACAAGTCTTATTGCTTATTTATCTGCATTGAGTAGAGCAAAATATATGTACAATTCTCTCAAAAGCACATAATTTTCATATCTTCAAAGTAAAATGTGACATAATTACATCAATAAACAAGATGGTGAGTAACCCACCCGGCAATATCCATTTACGGTGAGCATCTCGTCCTTCCAATTGCCCATGAGCACAATTATTAAATGGATCCCCATGACCAGCAAGCACATTTCTAACATGATTTATAACACTTCTCCATTTTGCCTCTGCTACATCACCATTCCCCTCAGATGTTCCAGCTAGCCAGTACACATGGTTATTTATTGAAAATACAAAATCACACATGCCCCCACAATGCAAAGCACCATGGGCTGCATATGCAAATCACCACAGAATGTTAGGCTGGTCCAACTTTAAGCAGAATTGCATGGTGCCGAAAGGCCTCTCACACAGTTTGCAAAGGGTGCTAACAGAAAACATAGACACGTGTTTCGTCCTACCAGGACTCATCAGTATGCCTCGTCTGTTTGACACCCCAGTGGAATGGACCAGCTACCCCTAAGGCAGTGTGCCTGGGATATATTGTGGTGAACCCATTAAAATAAAAAAACATTTAAAAGACAAAGAACCTCTGTGCATTAACAGTGAGGCAAGGGTTACCCCAAAGGGCATTTGGCTGGGAAGCCAAGTTTCAAGAAAATACAAAATCACACATGCCCCCACAATGCAAAGCACCATGGGCTGCATATGCAAATCACCACAGAATGTTAGGCTGGTCCAACTTTAAGCAGAATTGCATGGTGCCGAAAGGCCTCTCACACAGTTTGCAAAGGGTGCTAACAGAAGACATAGACACGTGTTTCGTCCTTATTGACTGTTTCCAAAAACCAGTGATTTCACATTTCTTGATAAGTCAATTTTTCGATGGCCTTCACAATTACTGCATCCAAAACATAATAATTTTGCAATAAGTATGTTACATCAAACTGCAAAGTACAGTACCTTACTAAGTGAACCTAAGTAAAGAGAAAAAAATAGAGATTAGTTAATAATTGCACTTACCCTTGCCAACGTACCACACATCAAAGTAGTGGGAAAATGATGCAGCCTAGTTGTCTTTCACATATTTTTCTATTTGGTGGTGGCAATCAGTAACTAAGGCATCAATCGTACCCCACTTACTAACTTCTGCCAGGCATCGTTTTAGACCTTCCAATTCCATATGGTAACTTCCTCCAGTCTGATTGCTCTATTTGTGATTTAAGCAAAATAGACAAGCACATACACATTGTAATGATGCTATATGAACAATTTATGTGATATCACAAAATGTATAATGGATATTAACAAAGTAACATTTTACAGTATGTCCAGTTACCTGAGCCCTCGATAAACATAATAATAATAAGTGGATAACTTGGTAATTATTCTTAATATCCCCCTTGTTGAATTAGTACTACGCTACAGTATATATATATATATATATATACTCCAATTACATATCAGCACATTTTGTGTATGCTACTGAAACAGCATTCTAACTGACCTGCAGAAGCTCAGTGTGCAGAATCTTACTGTTGTGCATGTCCATTAAGGTGTAGCACCCGTACTTTGCACTGTATCCAGGGCTATCACATCTAGCGTTGCCCCCTAATAGAATTGGCATGTAATTCTTTGCTATTTCTGACCTCAGCATAGTCTGCTTTTTCTCCCACACATTTCTAATGCAATCATGCAGGAATTTCTTCTGATGCTTAAAGAATGTTGATCTGCTGATACATGCAACATGTGCAAACTGCATAACTCTTAACACTTTAGATGGCACAGCGCCTGCAAATAAAATAGCAGATGACAAAGTTATGTTAAAGTCAGGGATCCCAGCAGTCAAATGTTGGCTTCTTCATAAGTAGACATTTCTGCAAGAAATGCAAAGATAATTTTTTCTGGCTAATCTTTGTATTGTGTACCTAAAAGTTTAAGAACCATCACTGATAAACATAAATTACATGTACAGAAAATTACTTCTGTTTGCACACTGTATTATTCTGCCCCATATCCTGAAACCTACAAATGACTGCCTATTGACTTCTTTTAATCCTACCCACAACTACACAGAAGGAGCTGAAATTGGACCCACGCTGCCAAACTGGTCACGACCGCTATTAAACAGCCAGCAGGGAAGGACCCAGAAGAAAGAGGGTGGCCTGACCTAGGAGGGGACTGTGGCCTTCGACAAATTTCAGTGATTTTGGGCCACCTCATAAAGCTGTGTGGAGACTGCTTAAATGCTAATTTGCTGAGGCTGGACCGGTGGTGCTGTAGGTTGAGGTGCTGAACACTACACCTTGTGCCATGCCGGCGACCCGGGTTCGGGAATGAGCATGAGCCATCGAGGGTCAGCAGGGGAGAGAGAGGACTGAGCATCCAGAGGACTGCTCTCCTCTCTCTGGAGGGGGACCAGGGACTGCACAGCACTGCAGAGGCCCCCAGTGGAGACTGGATACACTGCAATGTCCAGGTCAACAGTAGAGGGACGCAGAGCTGTGATGGATGTCCCTGGTGTTATTGTGTGCTCGTGCTCGTGCTCTGCAGGGGGGAAGGGGAGGGGAATAACTAAAGAAAAAAAAACTGCACCGAGGAGGCAACGTGGGCCTCAGGGACCTCCTTCTAATTCCAGATACATGGGATGAACACCTTAAAGTACCTTAAGGATATAAAACAGGTTTCAGTGGAAAGCATCTTCCAGCTGAAGGAAAATCAGAGGACAAGGGGGCATGTCTTGCATGTGAGTGTGGGTAATTCAAGGGTAACATTATGAAGTAGTACTTTCCAGAGAGGGTGGTGAATAAGTAGAATAGGCTTAAAAAAAAAGCCTAGGCCAGCCACAATGGAGAGTTGGGGGTGGGGGGGGAAGCATGTCCGAGCAGATAGCTACTGGGTGGGCCTGTCGGTCCTTTTCTGCCGTCACACTTCTATGCATCTATGAATCTATGAATATGTAGTCACATGTTGTCCTGAGCAAACTTACACATTGTAGTATCTTAATTTTACTGACTCCCATTCTCAGCATTAGCACTTGTACTCAGACTGTAAATATCTGTCCACAACATTCCCAATCCATTTCCGCTGCTAGTTACGCATGGAGAAAAAAAGTACTAAATAGCTGACAATTTACACATTGCTTATCTGTGAATATCATAGTTAGCATTCTGTCTGAAACATTTTCATTGCCACCATACATATGTTACCTGCACGTTAAGCAAGTCTGCTTTACTATGACCATACTCCCTATGATCTGGCTAAATGCTGTCAGCATTTCTGGCATGTAACAGTAGAGGCAGATGGAGAATAACTGCAGCAGACAAGACTCATCTACTACGTAGTATTTCTCTCTAATTGAACTACAGGAAGAAGAACTAACAGATGTGCTCATTATTAAGTTATTTATGGCAATACTAATGGAATACATACTTAACCAGTTCTAAGGAATAAGTACTGATTAGCACATTACGGAACAACAGAATTTCAGCACAATGCCCTATCGTGTCTTACTGATTACGTATCAAATGGTAAAGAATCACACAATTCATATCGTGCAAATAAATACCAATGACTGACATGTTGAAAACATCTGTTGAATGACTATCAGGCACTGTTTTGAAACATTACATATCTGTCTATGATATGAGATTAAATGACATGTCAGCACAGTGTTCCACATTTGTAGAAACAGCACCATAGAATAATCACTTAATGTCTGATGAAGTGTCATCATCATCGCTATCAGGTTTGTAGTCTTTGTCCTTTGGATCATCAACAAACTCTATGTCATCAGAATATTCATCTAGGAAATCTGACATCTTTGGCTCATAGTACTTGGGGAGCATTTTTGGCTTGACCTGAGTGCGCACCGATCATTATTCAGTGGACGCTTGAACACTCAGTGTTCAAAAATTACAAAATACATAACCATTATTGTACTGTGATTTATTGGGTTTTAAACAAACACTATGACTGAACGCTATATTGTTATACTGTAAAATTACTAACCTTTTTCACATACTTTCTTAACAGTCTGAGTACTTTTGGTACATTGCTTAGCTTTTCATTTGGATATTCCATAAATATGATCATGCAGGATGACATCCTTATCTGGGATACATTCAGTTATTTGCATTTTACGCTCATCTTCAACTAATTCATAATTCACTTCTTACTCACACTGAATGTCCACAGTATTAGAGATCACTGTATCCTGCAGATTCAGAGCGGTTGATAATACTGCACTATGTTGTTCACTGGAAGTGTCTGCAGCACTGCATGTATTTCCATTGTATGCACTATCCTGACCTATATTTTCTGAGATATTACGTATCCCTTGTGGAAAACAATTTCACCTGACTGACGTTGGTAATCCAGCTGTCACTCATCTATTTTTGGAAGACATATTACCAATATGAATAGTCAGTCAGAATACAGAAACTCTTTTGCTTCTCCCTTATTGTCATTTCATGGCACACATAAGCATAAATATGAACATACAAATAAGCCATCAGAATATGGCGATGTGGTCTATCAAGTCTGCTCATATTGCATGGTCCACAGCTTGCGATAATTTCCCTGTCCTCCCTCCCTCCCCACTCCTCCCATCCTCCCTGCCCATGATCCTTCCCTCTCCCCCCATGCCTATCCAGCCTCTCTTAAAGCTTCCCACTGTCTTCAACAAGATGCCCTGCATCCCAGTATCCTATTTGCCTTTGCTGCTGATTTCTTGAACTGCGTGGAGTGCTTCAGGTCACTAGTGATCATCACTCCCAGGTCCTTCTCCTCCTCTGATGCAGATACTCAGACTCCACACAGGTAATACTCTGCCATGGGATTCTTGGCTCCAATATGCATAACTTTGCATTTCTTGGCATTGACGCTAAGCTGCCAGATCCTGGGCATCCTCCCCAGCTTTTCCAGGTCTTCATGTAGGTACTGTATCCCTTCAGCTGTGCCTGCTGTCCCACAGAGCTAGATGTCATCTGTGAATAGGCACATTTTGCCTTTAATGACATCCCCAATGTCATTGATGAAGACATTGAACAACACCAGACCCAGCACGGAGCCTTGTGGGACCCCACTAGTTACATCTCTGGTGCCAGATAACCTTCCCCCATGCACATATTGAAATTCAGTTACTCAGGCTTGAATATTCTGATCCTGTACATCCGTCCTCCACCAGCTGTCAAATCATGTATTCTGGGCCAGTCAAGAAAACCTTTGTCACCCAACTGGTCACTCAGCACTCATACCCATCCAGTGCTCTATGCTGCTTCTATACAAATGAAATATCAATTCAGGGTATGTAACGTGTCAGCTGTCTCACTGCTCAAACAGGAATACTGCCAAATGCTCACCTTTCTGGCAACCCGCCAACTTGCTTGCTCCACTAAGTCACTCACAAGTGCTGGACAGCCTCTGTTTAAAAAAAAAAAAAGAAAAGAAACCGTTTCCTGACCTTGACTTCCCAATTCTGCTTTCTCCCGCTGTCTTCAAAACACCATTGTCTACTATATCAGAATGCAGTGCCATTTTGTAACACACACACTTGCCAATTCTTTGTATAGTACCTGACATTGTTTTAAAATAAAATCACTGGTAAACTCGGTGACAAAAGCTTGCGTCTCCCCTGTCATGTTTGTATCTTTCCTATCTCCAGTCCGCTCACTCTCATGGTCACAGTCTATCAGGAGTTAAGGAGAATCAAAATGTGCAGCTCTATATAAACCAATTATGAATATAAACGACCATTTATTAAATTTTTGTTAAAACTATTAGTGTCTGGGTGTGTGTGAGGGGGACTGGGGTATAGCAAAACCATGGCAACCAACCGGAACTGTGGTGGGCACAGTAAGACAAAACTGTTCAGGGAAAAAAAAATAACCAGGCGGAGGGACTATTTTACATCAAAATTTATCAAAGGTCTTATTATTTTAATGTCTAAATCAGTTTATTTTAACTTTTACATGAATGTAAAACACACCGCTCCATTTTATAAATGCAATAAGATGCTCAGGCCTCGTGCCTCACTGCGCCTCTGGCTGTGCATTAGAAATGTCAAATGGACACCCCCTCATGTCTTATTTCTTACTTGGCCACTGTCTACTGTCTTAGTGACACAGTCAAAGAAGTCAATCATATTTTTTTGACACGATTTTCCCCTACATAAACTCGTGCTGCCTCTCATTCTGGATACCGTGCTCCTCTAGATATTCCACCAACCATTCCTTTAGTATGGTCTCCATGAGATTGCCCACAATGGAGGTCAGACTGACTATTCTGTAATTCCCTGCATCATCCTTGGGACCGCTTTTGTGAAGAATCACTACATGTGCTGTTCTCCACTCATGTGGTACCATGCCAGACTCTAGTTAACTATTACATAGGTCTGCCAGTGGCCCTGCCAGCTCCTCAGACAGTTCCTTTAGTACCCTTGCATGTACTCTGTCCGGGCCTAGCGATTTGTTCACTTTCAATGCCAGCAGACCTTCCCTCACTCTATCCTCCTCTATCGCTATATTTATGTTCCCTTCCCCCTCTGCTCCTCTTTTCCCTCCTGAAGGCTCTGGTCCGTCCTTCTCCATGGTGAAGACAGAACAGAGGTATTCATTTAGCACATCTGCTTTTCCTCAATTATCCTCCACCCACTCCACCCTTTTACTAAGCCTATCAATCCCTTCCTTCTTGACCCTTTTCTCACTTATATAGTGATAGAGAGCCTTCTCCCCTTCTTAATTCATCCAGCTATCGGCAGCTTCTTCTGTACCTTTGCTCGCTGGACTTCCTTACTTACCTCATTAGCCAACCTCAGGTAATTTCCCCTATTCATCTCTCTATATTGGTCTTCCTGCATTTTCTACAGGCCAGCCTCTTTACCCTTACTGCCTTGGCAACCCCAGAACTAAGCCAGCTGGGCGCTTTGGACATTGCGGTCTTCCCCCTGAGCCTAACACACTCATCTGTGGCAACCAGTATTCCTTTGGTCCATCCCCATATCTGATCTGATGCCCACCTTAGAACCACTCACACATTTTCTCTGAAGTCTGCCCTCATGAAATCCAAGAGGGAGGAATGATAGTCAGCAGCCAGTGTCCAACTGCAGACAGCAGCACATAAACGGTAGATTCTACAGTCAAAATGCATGGCTGTTGCATTCATTCTCTGGTGTAAATTTATGTGTTTATATGGTTCTTCACAGTAAAGTACAGTAAGACTTGCAAACTGCTCTTCAAGGAGGCACTTACTTATTAGAGCTTGATATTGTTACTATAGATCAGTATTACCATGTAAAAACCTATTCACATTTCATAAGCAACAAGAATACATAAGGGGCAGGCCCAGTGGTGCTGAGGGTTGAGGTGCTGGACGTCACACCTCACACTATGCTGGCGACCCGGGTTCAGGAGTGGACTCGGGTCTTCAGGGGTCGGAGGGGCAAGGGAGGATTGAGCATCCCAACCGATGCTCTCCTCCACCTCCGGAGTGGGATCCTGGGATGTGTTGTGCACACCCGATGCACCTGTGCCAGTGGAAGCACGGGCACCAATGCACAGGTGGCTCTTCAAGAGTCAGGGAGGGGAGGACATTGTGGACATTTGTCGGCAATGTGTGACAGCATCCCGTACAACTGGACATCAGTCCTATGTGCCAAAATCCTCAGAGGGTAGAGGGACTAAGGGGAGAAAAATGGAAAATCCCCCCCTCAGGCCAAGATGATGACCGATCCACCTCAGGGATCACCAGTCCACAGGACAGACCCTGCTGTGCAGGCACTCCAAGGAGGAAGAGTAAGTAGAAGGGATAACAGAGTATGCCTGGCACTCTAGGGGTGGATACTGTGAGAGGGAGCTGTAGGGTTCATCAATGATCTGAAGGAGTGGGTCAAGGGGACAGTAAGGTGGGATAAAAAGGAAGTGTTAAAAAAAAGAATGCATAAGAATTCAAATTACATCTGTAATATATATTGAGATGTGAATATGGACTATTCCATATCACCATTCTTCTTTCTAGAGTCTCTATAACAGGTCAAGGCTTCTTATTTGGTGGCTCTTCAGTAGAACTGTACACCGTTGGTACTGCACCCTTGTTCAAGCGACGTCTACAACAGAAATGACCATAAAGGCCTGAACTGTGTCTGACATACAGATACACAATAGTTGCAATTTTAATCAGACAGAAAACGTACCATCACTAAAACACAGTTGCCTACTGATTTGATACCAATTACCCTTTTCATATGTATTTTTATGTATGTTTTCTTATTAAAGGCAGAATCCATCACTATTGCAACAGCAGGGCCTTGAATCGATCCCAGCTCACAGACACCACTAAACCCAGCTGTACTACCTAGATGATGCCACCAGATGGACTCCCAATCACAAAGTAACTTGGTCACTAAACATGGCTTGTCACCCATATTGGGGTTGTTGAGCGCCAGCCCCAACCCCACAAAACACCACTAACACAGGACATTGGTCTGCAACAGTAGGACAGCCAGAGATGGAGAGTCATCAAAAGCAGACTGGCACTTTTATAAACTATCTACCCGCCTACCAGGACGGACACATACAGTGACACAAGTGTCCACCCTGCCCTCCTGACATTTGGTGCAAGCCACACTGGTACCTCATCCACCGTCACATGTACACAATATGCTTGACACTCTTCCCCCTTCCTTTCTGATTAAAATATCAGTCCATGGGACTCTGTCTTATTCCCCCAATCAGCCCTCCAGCTTATGAGTATGAAGATGTTCGAATGGAGAGAATCAGTAGACATGTTGTAAGAGGTGAAGAGATGGGTTCATGGGCAGGATACAGTTAGAGCAGATAGACACCAGATATACTTTGAATGAATACCATGACAGGGGGAAAAAGGGAGAGGGGTGTGTGTGTGTGTGTGTGTGTGTGTGTGTGTGTGTGTGTCTGGGGGGGGCGGCAGGGAACGTGACTTAAGAAAATTGGAGTCGAATCTCCAGCACACACAATACTCCCCAAGGGGTAATCTGTTGTCAAGTTTGTATGTTTGCATGTAACAATGTATATTCTTTTTTCAAAAAGGGAAAAAGGGTTTCAATACATCAGATTGGCTGTTAGTCATACGTAAGAAGCATGTCACACATGGTTTGAAATTCAAACCCCTTTTAGATTTTTTTTTTGCAATTCTTTAACCAGGAGTAGCACACTAAGCTGAAAACTTGTTTACAGATGCAACCTGGGAGAACAGGGAAGTTAAGTGACTTGCTCAGGGTCACACAATATGCAAGTGGAGGCAGTGGGATTCAAAACCAGGTCTCCAGATTTGCAGCTCAGAGCCTTAAACCACTGCGCTATACTGCCTCCCAAATATACAGACTATATCCCAATATACAGACTATATAAGTCCTAAAAAAACACTCAGGGGTGTGTGCACAAAAATGTATTAGTGCATGGCTAGGGACATGATTATATACAATGTAGCAGGTCAATTACAATCAGACCCCTGACCATACATTACAACTGTCTTAACACACATCCACATACTGGTTTAATGACCTTATGAAATGAGTGTGTACTTGTCATGCATGGCTAACAACAATCACATTGGCTAAAAACATAACACTGTTGTACATTTTGCATCACTTCATCAAAACTGTCCTGTCATACACAGGGGAACAATGGTATTTAGTGGCTAAGTTATGTGAGGATAAGCACAACCTAGTGCAGAACCATGCCATGTGCTATACTACTGTACAGATATTAAGGCCACACATAATTAATCACAGCACGGCTACAAAAAACACTATGACAGCCAGTGATACTTATCGCCAAGTCATATTTTCAGAAAGCATATTGAGCACACTGCAGTGTCACAGAGAATGAAAACATAAGGAGCCAATGACCATGAATACTAATTACATGCCGTGGAGTGAGTGAGGAAAACTAGTATGAATAAATAAATTTTCATTCACACTCACCCACTTGCATCATACTGCTTTTAGCTCAGTTACAGCAGTTTGCATTACTATATGCTAATCACAGCCAATGCATACAGATGATTATAAAATGAAGAGAACTAAGTGATTCATGAGCCAACAGATGCATTGCAAGACAAGTTGATCATCGGTTTAAATACTGATACTGCATTTTGAAACAGCACAGTGCCGCATGCAGACTAAACACTAATGAGCACCACGTAGTAAAATACCTATATATGGGGCCTTAGGAGTAACAACACAAAAGAAAAAAAAATTTCCACTACTGCAAACCTAATGCAGCCACAGGAATGGAGAACCAGACTACTTTTGTGATGTACATATGAATAAGAGCATTGCACTTCTGCATTACAAACAGGTAACACAAGTACATAAGCTAACTAAAACAAAGGGAATAAAATAATGCAGATAAAGACCAGTAATTCTGGAATAAAGTTAAAATACTAATACTTACAAACACAACAAAAAAAGACTAAATTATTCCAATATAAAAATGTCACAAAACGAAATATATATAGAAACAACATAATGCATTGCTCTACCACTTACAACACTAGATTATATCATCATTCAATTATTCTTACACAATTTAACAGACATGCTCAAGTTGGATAATAGAAACAATCCTCAATACTGTCATCACTTTACAAGCATGCAACCACATGTTCAGTGAGTAAGCATATGTGGCAGTCAGTTATAACGAACTGAAAAATAAACATACAAAACCAAATAAAAAATGTACAACTGAGGGCAAATTAGGAAAAAATAAGGACTACCCTCATAAGACAACAACACAACAAAAAAACACTGTCTGAGCACCGCAAACAACACCTGAATGTCTGTTGATCAGGGCAACCAGACATACGTTTATGCGAAGTAGCGCAGCTGAGAAATAAGATTTCAAATGCATTTCTTTTGTTTTGCCTTTTAACATTATACATCTCACTGACCACAGCACTCTCATTTGACATCAAATGCTCCCACATCAAATCGCGGACAAAGAATACCACATTCTTACATAATGCAAAACTAATATAATTCCCCATCAGAGACACCGACATTTTTGGAGCTTCAGCTAGACAGATTAGCAGTCTACAGCAATAGTGAACATAGACAGCAGCCACACTACTCTAACACTATGGGAAAACCATGCAATACAAAGCTTTGTGAGTCACAGATAAAATAAAAAAGTGTAAAGACATGAAAGACTGATCGCAAAATTCACCACCTTGTAAAGATACATTTCTAACTTATCCAGTACCACTATGTGTGGAGTATTGGGGGAGGGGTTGGGGTGGAGGTGGAGGAGGGTTATTGAGCATCTGTTGCATCAAGGTGAGGGGGAATGACAGGGAGGAGGAGGTTAGGTGGTGCCAACATCATTTATCTAATTCTGGTCATAGTCCACCAACCTTTTCTTTCACACCATACATTACCCGAGCAGTTCAGTAGCACAACTACTACATTCACAAAAGTGTAACAGAGGACTCCTTGACATACTGACTGTCTCATGACAGCTATGCCACCAGTACAACTGTACATTGTGTGAACAACTGAAGACCGCCCCCTAGCTCCATGATTAACAGAACTCCTCTCACCATGTCATTACCGCACTTCAAAATGTGGAACTGCCACTGATAGGAATGCAGCATACGGGCAGATCAAAAAAGCAGTAATATTAGAAAAAAACATTCAAACATTTAATAGGGTAAACTAGTGTTGCACACATGCTCACAGTACTTCAATAGGTACAGCGATATGCTGAAACCACCACTACCATAACACTATCTCTTTAACATTAATGGAATACATGGAGTTCAGTGGAATCCTACATGGGTTAAGAATTAATGCTCAGCCAAAAATTGGCATTAATTCTCTGAAATTTAAATCAAAACTGGGATGGGATTAGAAAGAGAGCTTCAACAGACTTCATGTATTCATTAATTGAGGCTATAATAGAAGAAAGAGAAACACTCAATAAAGAAGTAAAATTAGCAGAAGAAGCACTTAAAGTCAAAATTGAAGAGAATTAATTCAAAATAAACTTAGAAATCATTAAACAGAAACTTAACAAACATGAAGAGTGGAGAAAACAGCAAAAAATAAAGAAGTTCCAAATGACTACAGATACAATAAAGTATATACATACAAAAAATTTACATACAAAAAAACCCCAGTCAAAATAAAGGATATCAATCAGATATAAGTACAGAAAGTGATAACAGTTATACCAGAAATACACAAACAACAGAACATAGACAATAGCCTTTTTTAGAACAAACAGCAGAGGAACTAGGAACATTAGCCCAAGCAGAAGCAGAAACACGATACTCATTATGACACAGAATGACCACTCAAACCAGCTAACCAGTCAGCTGAGCGAACAATTACAAAAAGGGGCAGGGGAGGAGGACAAGGTGGAAAGACAAACAGACAACAAAGAGGGAAGGAGAACAACAATTATAACCTAGCCCTGAAATTATTCCTATATTTAATTTAAGCAACAGACACTTAACAGAAACTGAAATTCAAGTGCTGTCTTTGGGTCTTTCCTTTGCTCTCACCCAGTCAGTGGGCCTGTTTGATCTGCAGGTAGATTTATACATTTTCTTTAGGAGCATCAGACTAAAACACATTTTTGGTTCTAGTGGGACACAAACAGTAATGACTGATGATATGAGTAACAGGTCATGAGAGCACTGAATATTAAGTCAAATTTCAACCCACCAGTGGGAAAAAGCCATGGCATAGAAACTTATTGTGCCCAGATACAAAAAGAAATAGAAAAACATTTTACAAAAGAACAAGACAGACACCCTAAATAAAATAATTTCAATCAGAAACAAAACTAAGCATTAAACACACTAGCTAATTACCTAACAATTTAAATTAAACCGGCAGACAAGGGTGGAGATATAGTTGTAATGGATAAATTACAATATAAAAATTTATTTAAAATGAGTCAAAAATGAAACTAAATATTTTTCACTACAAAATGACCCCACCAGCATCTTTAAAAGACAAATACAAGACGCAATAGAAGAATTTAGCACTAAGGGCATGCTAAAAAATTGGGAGGGAGATTTATTGATTAATAGCACACCAAGAACTCTGATGTTTTATGCCATACTGAAGATACACAAAAGTTTAACCGATCCCGCTAGCAGGCCGATTGTTTCAATCATAGGATCCCTGCTGGAACCGTTATCACAATATATCAGTCTACACCTACAACCACTGGTTGAGAAAACACAGACATACGTCAAAGACTCAGGTCACATGATTGAAATATTGGAAGGTATAAAACAATAAGGCCTGCCTAGAGATACGATTTTGGTAACAATACATGTAACTAATTTATATACATCTGTTCCACACACTGAAGGCATTGAAACAATAGCCAAATTTATAAATAACAGAACAGAACCGCTCACACCAAAAACACAAAGTCTAACAGAATTGGCTGAATCAGTACTTGAAAAAAACCTTTTTGAATTCAATAATCAGTTTTATTTATAAATCAGAGGCACAACAATGAGCAGAACAATGGCCCCTGCCTATGCTAATGCCTTTATGCATAACTTTGAAAATACATACATAGTTAATCAGGAAGAAAATAACGGTTTCTACAGAAAAATACTAACATGGCGCCGCTTAATAGATGATATATTCCTAATATGGACAGGTAGTGAACAGGAATTGAAAGAGTTACACCAGTATATGAACAACAGCAATGAAAATTTGAAATCTACCATGGAATATGATAGAAATCAAATCCCATACTTGGATTTATTAATCATAAGGTGGGGAAACATCTTAGAATCTAACCTATTTCATAAAAAGATAAACAGAAATACATTGCTTCATGAACAGAGTTTCCATGAACCAAAACCAAAACAAAGTATCCCTTATTCACAATTAGTGAGGGCTGAAAGAAACTGTTAATCTCAAGAAGACTTTGAGAACAATAAGAAGGAAATGATTAACAGGTTCAGACAAAGAGGATATGGCCATCAGATTTTGAAAAAAGTAGGAAACAAAATTCAAATAAAAATAAGAGAGGACCTGCTTGTGGAAAAGATAGAACAGGCTGTGGAAGAAAAATTATTTTTTGCCACAAAGTACAATCATAAACTACCTGCAATAAAACCAATAATACATAAATGCTGGCACTTGGTCAGTATGGATAATCCACATATACCGGTATTGTCAAGAAATCCCACTGTAGTAGCCAAAAAAGTGCCAAAGATAAAAGACAAAGTGGTCAGGTCACAATTTTATACACCTCCACAGCAAGGGTCACAATTGTTGTTAGAGCCTTTATAACCTAGGATGATGCCACTAGGTAAATGTTCCGTATGCAGTCATTCAAGTAAAAAAGCATATTTAAACATCCACATAGAGAACAGTCCTTTCTGATAAAAGAACCAATAAATTGCAATACACAATGGGTCATTTATGTTATTCAGTGTCCTTGTGATAGGTTTTATTTTGGACAGACTACCAGACACCTGAAGATAAAGATTCAGGAACATAAAGGAGACATTTGTATACAGGACCAAAAATCACAGGTACTGTAGCTCTACATTTTCAATAAGCAGCCCATACAGGTGATTTACTTCACTTCTGTGGTTTGGAAGCCATTCAACCACCACAAAGGGGAGAAGATTATTAGCAGAAACTAGATAGAGCAGAGATAAAATGTATATACAATTTAAAAACACTAGATCGAAGTATAGGCAAGAATACAGAAACAAACTGACAAGCATGCTGGCAACTTTTGACAATAGACAATTATTGATCTGGGTGGATGGAGAAACATGAATTCAGCATTAAATGAAAACCAACTGAATGCTAAGCAAAAGGTTATTAGTAAATTAAGATGAACAATAATAAAACATAGAGAATTTGGTAAATAACATTCATGCCACCAACCAACCCACACCCCCCTATTAAACTTTAAAATGATTAATTTATGAAGACATAAAAAGTGACACGAAGAAGTAACAAATAAAAAGAAATAAATGTCAGTCAACTAGGATGGTCATAAGAAACATAAATATTAGCAAATTGCTAGTGGATAGGAGTTTTAGATGTAATTGGCAAGAACCTGCCTTCATCAAACAGCAAAATTCTTAAAAATAAAGCAGCTAAAATATGAGTTTACAGAAAGGGAAAAAAATTATAATAGAAGATAAAAAATATTTAAATGGGAAATAGATGCGGCCAAAAATTGATTTTTAAAGGTGAAGGATTAAATTACAACACAGTAATACACTTAAACATGAGCCTGCTCATCCAGCACTGTTGCTGAGCAACAGTATATGCACCGAAAATGCACAAGACCTGACTTACAAGTCACTGTCACATGACGAGCAGGCTCAAGAGGAAGGCGAAGCCTAGCCCACTCTGCAACACAGTTGTCTTCCAAACAGCAGAGCGTCCAACATTGTGACTACAAGTGCTGAACAAAGTAAGCTGATCTTTTACTAGCTTTCAAAGAAACTTATAAAATAAATGCTGAGACTATGAAACAATTTTCAGAGCATACTGAATTATTTAAACTATAATGAAACATTTTTTAGAAAAGAGAAAGTAAAGATTTTGTTTTGATTATTTCAGAAAGCAAAAAGAAACACTTCTGTTGTAGAGAGCACTGTGCAGAGGGATTGAGTGCTCTCTCAGTTACAAGGTCAGTCAAGCTGGAAACAGCAGTATGAAACTTTTTAAGCATATTCAGTGGTTGTTAATAAAAAAGAAAAAGGGTATATAAAGTACAAACATGATGTTTACAGAAAAGCGTATGTCAGCACAGAATGATTTAAAACTTTTTTACCTTTTTTGTTTATAAGTTCTGGAGCAACATAAAACATTGGATGAAACAATTTAAAGATACAGAATGAAAAATGAGGTAGCAAATGACATGAAGGTATTTAAATGAAAAAGAGTTTTCGCTTAAAGACTGTTTAAACCACAGTCCATATATTATATGTGTACATTAAGTATAACATTATGGCCCAGATATTCAAAGCTTTGTGCAGTGCGCAAACCATTTGTGCCGGTTTAGTGTGGGATTAGCGCCGGTCTGCTATATTCAAAAGGCCAAATAGCATGAGCAAACCGCATTAGCGCCAGGCAAAATAATAATATATGCAAGGGGCAAACTGAACATGAATACAGGTGCAGTGCTATATTCAGCGACTAGCACCGTGCAAAGTGGTTTTGCATGACTTAGTGTGACCCTTTGCGCGGTAAAAATTTCTACCAAGGAAAAGCTGGTCTTAACCCTGGGCAATCCAGCTTTGTGTGACATTGTGGCATTATGTGGCATTAGTGCGGCTTTTGCATGGCCTTGTGCGACCCTAACATATGACTATGACAGAGAGAAAAAGTCAGACATGGAGGAAACATGCTGCTCACTGATGGTACCACAATGATGCCAACAGCTGCCACCAGTCCCAGCCATGCCAGACAGTATGTGGTGACCCGGCTGCCGGGTGCCACCATGGTTGTGTGGCCATACAGCACACATGCCTACTCTACCACTCAACGTGACTGCTTCTCTGAACAGAGATCTCTCTAAACACCTCCCAGCTCACTCATGTCTCACAGCCCGCCCTTTCCCAATCTCATTCCCTCTGGCACTGGGCCTTCCTTGTGACTCCTTTCCTGCTTCACATCTCCACTGGTACAAGACATTTTCCACCACCATTGGACAGTGGCCCATTAGCCTGCCAACTTCCTCTCCCGGTCGCACGCCTGCAATACTAACTGCCTATTGTGCCCTCTATCTCTTATTGTTACCCCAGCCAGCTGCCTACTCAAGCTGCTCAGTATATGAATATTATCTCAAAGTACATTATAACTGAGTATCTTTATTTTTTCTTTTAGTTGTTTTGGTTGTTTATTGTGCATTCTTTTACTACCTCTGTATGTATGTTGATCCTCATCCTTTGACGTGGAACCTTTGTAAATGAGCAGTTTCTGCTCAAAGGTATTTGTAATCCGAGAATTTAATAAATAAAATAAAATAAACACCTGCAGACCATACATCTTTGGTGACCAACAGATGCCAGCACACACATGCAGGACTGTGGGCATGGTGGGTGTTGAGGGGAGGGTGTATGGGTGGTCAGGCCTCACCACAGGCTGGGTGTGGCCACAAAGCTGGGACACAGAATGCAGTGCACATAGGCCAGTATTGGGAATACCCCAATAACAGTGTGCCTGTCCGATTGTACATGCCTCCCAGTCACATACCACACAGCTGTACAAACATCACAGCACACACAGCCAGCCATGTATATGTCATTATGAGCATCCCATGCCAGAGGTGCAGCATTTGTGGGTCACACAACAGTGTGACAGTAATTTCCACTGTCAGTAAATACCTGCAAGGTGGGCTTGTCACTGTGTACAGTGCAGTGGTCATCACTTCCCTACACACCATAGGCATTGCTGTGTCCCACACACTACTGGCCCCCTTGCTACTGTGGTGTCTGCTGTGCACTGTAGCATGCCCTACAGTGTGACAGTTGCATGCATCACCATCACCACCTGTGCCTATGCTGTGTTGTCCCCTGGGGTATGCAATGCTATGCTGTGCTGCATACATGTAGCCTGCAGCTACCATCATGCACTATCAGACTGACCTACAGGTGGAGCTGTGGCTAGACCTGGCCAGCCCCTGTACTTCCAGACTGACCTACAGGTGGAGCTGTGAGACTCTGCAGTAACTCTGGGCAAACTGCATGCAAATCAGGGCATAATGAGATGCTAATCTGGATGTTTGTGCAGAGACTACCTAAGTAGGCTCATTTGCATGTCACTTTTGAATATAGCAAAGTTTAATGCCGGGCAAACATGTTTGCTCTGGGCAAATGGCTTAGCTCCACACTAAACCCATGCAAACGTGTTAGTATGGTGCTAAAGGTTCTGGGAATATTACACAGTTTTGCACACTATACTTTCACATGTGCTGCTGCTGCTTGCAGCTGTACTGGGTCCATGCATTTGCTGGCATGCACATTGACCACATAATTCACCTCTACCTACCTTCACATTGCTGTGCACTGTGTTGCTGTTGTGCTTTGCACTTTCTGGTTGCTATATTGAGAGCTGTCTTATTCCAGGGCTACATTTGTCCTGCACTCCCAGCCCAGTTTGCCCGGTATCATTCCCATGCTATATTCAGAGGCTGTTTACCCTGGGCTATTCCTTTTGAATACAGCTTGCTTTTTGCTCCGGGCTAAGTTTGCCCGCCAAGCAGTGCTAATTTAGCCCTGGGGGAAAGTTTTGAATATCTGGGCCTATGTCTTTATTACAGATAATTAATTGCATTTTATGGCAGGTACTAAGAAAAGCTATTTAAAAAGAAAGAGAAGCCTGATAAATATAGTCAGTTTTAAAGAAGACAATATAAAGAAAATGTAAAAATGTAATAAATGTAAAATATAAAAAAATATATATATTTAATTGCAGAAATCTTTATTAAGCCCTTTGAAAAAGCACTTTGTGTGTGGAACATAAGGGCGAATTTACAAGAAAAATAAACTGGTGGATGGATAAATATGACATTCTAGAGACCATGTGAAGGTTCTTTTTGCTCCCCACATATCTATTTTGGGAGAGCTGTATGGGGCGCCTTGGAGGCAGCAACAGCAGAGCCTCTGTAAAGTAGTCAGAAATTTGGGTAAAATTAACAAAATCAGCCTTAGGACAACATCCAGTGACAGGCACCTTTACTCTGCAAAAGGAAAACTGAGTTGATAGAGTCAGGTGATCACAGACACTCCCTATAAAATTAGAGCTGGCCAAGGGTGGGAGTGGTGGAGGGCAGGTGTGGTAGCTGCTGTGCAAGCGGTGGCTCATGTACATGCACACAGGCTCACAGGCTTTCAGTTCTGCTGAGCACTGAATTTATATCTTGCAGTCGGTGGTGGCTTCTGGCAGTGGAGCATCAGTGAGGGGTGGCAGGGGTGCTTGCACTTGAATGTAGCCCCAAATGACTGTGGAAAAGCAGAGAAAACAGGAATTAGATACTGGAGAAGACATGGGGCTAATTGGTGGGGAAGGGATAGGTTAGGACTGAGAACTGAGATCGCAGCTATCTGAGATCAGAAGAGCAACACTATCTTTTTTACTGCCCAGCTCACTCCACTAATATACTATTAATTTTCAATAAAATAAAGCTGAGAAGGGGAGCAGCATTAACTAACTAGTTAACTTACAGTACTGAATGCTTTTCCATATCCACTATTAAATTAGCATTCAGAGACAAGCAAGGAGACAAAGACCACATTATTATATACTGTTCTATGCCCTGCACACCTAAAGTGAAACAACTGTATATATAAATATCTATATCTATATCTATGTCTATGTCTAGATATTTTAGTGGTGTGGTAGCACCACTATAGTTAGAGTTGATCATGGCTTTCTATGTTAAACCCCAGATTTTGCACTTTAATTAACTTAACATCCCTTCAAGGGTTTGCACAAAATTTTGCATGCATGGTCTTGTTGGGGTAGATATCTTTATGTGCCAGGTTTCATTCTGGTTGGGTATGTGGATTCCAAGCTGCACATAGCAAAAAAGGTAAAAACAATCACCCTTATTTTACTGCTTTTTTGCCATCATGTAGCACCCAGACGGTGTGGTATCTTGGTCTGAAATGTTCAGGGTAGAAAGGTCTTGCATCTGAAGGATTTCCTTTGTTAGTTTGGTGAAAAAATATTAATCTGTTCCAAAGCTATTAAATTTTAAAATTTCAGGTCTGAGCATACTCAGTCAGCATAAAAAAATAGCTGTATGAAGTTTTTGTATGGGAAACCCTTTTTGAGGGAAAGAATATTTTTTTCATTTGCCACCATCTTGTTTTCCCCATTCCCTTAAAATTTAAATTTGAAATGTCTCAAAATGACATTTTGACACACTACCAACACATGTGTCTTGCTTATTGGACCCCCTCAGCTGGATTCTGCACTTAACTGTTACAGAAATGCCTTTGAACCATTTTTTTCTTCAGATTATAAATCTTTTTTCATGACTCGTGATTTGAAAAAAAGATTCTTTTTTGTATCACGAGTCATGAAAAATTATCCTTTTTTGTGATAGGAAATCCTTTCCTTGGTGTCTAGTGGCCCCCCTCAACTTCCAGTCACTGTCTCTTTCATGCTTTTGTTTCCCTGGTGTCTAATGACAGTCCCCACCCTCCAATCTCTGCCCCAGACAGTTTTCTTGCCCTCATGTCTAGTGGCACCCCCCCCACCCTGATCTGCATCCCCTTCACTTTTTTTATATTTCCCTGGTGTCTAGTGACACCCACCACCCTCTTATCGGCATCCCCATAAATTAGTATTTTTTCATGGTGTCTAGTGGTACCCCCCACCCACCAGTTACCATCCCCATACATTATTATTATTTCTCTGGTGTCTAGTGGCACTCCCCACCCTCTGATCACCAGCCCTGTAATTATTGTGTTTATCCCTGGTGTCTCGTGGCACCCCTTACTCTCCAGTTGCTCTCTCTGTTCATTATTTGCCTTTCCCTGGTGTCTAGTGGCACCTCCCACCATCATATAGCTGTCCTGACCTGAAATAAAAAAAAATGGACCCTTAATATTTTTTTATCTATAAAAAAACAAAATCGTCCATTGCCAATCTGTCCTCCAACCCCCACCTCCCACTCAGCACCCACCACCCCGCACCCCCCACACACCCACTCACCTGCGCAGGTGCCAGGCTGCAGAACCACTCTCCTATGGAAGACATGTCTTGCTGCTGGAACCACCAACTACAAGATGTAAGACTAAGGTAACTCCGGTTCAATGTACTATATTTCAATGGGGTTTTAAACTTTGATGCATAACTTAGCCGTTTTTGCATATTGTGACCCCATCTTTTCAACATGGCCTTTCTGGGACCCCACCTCATGGACAATGTCAGTGGAATTATGCAAATTTGGACAGAAAGGTGATTTCATGGTTGCTTGGCAAAATCACCTTTTGAGTAGGATTTGAAAATGTTTACTGCCCTTGTTCAAGAGGTGGGATCATAAGAAGGCAGTGTTGAAAATTCGGGGTCAAAATATGTACAAATGGCAAAGTAATGCACATGCATTGAAATTTTGCTATGCTCACTCATAATTCTGGTAATTTTAAATATTTTGACCCAAAATGTTCAACATAGCCATATTTTTACAACATCTCAAGAATGTGACAGCCATCATTTTTCAAATCCTGACCAAGCTGTCTTTTCACATCTGTGGCATGAAATGACATTGTGGTGGTGCAGAACTTCATTTTAGCTTGGATTTGGACATTTTCAGTATTAGGTTCATGAGGTGGGGTAATAAGAAAGCTATGGTGACAATTTGGTTGTGATTTTATATGCATCTGTGGAGGATGGGAGAACAGGGCCTAGAGAGCCCTGCTCTCACACAGGCAAATAAGGAAACAATTACATTACCTCAAAAAGTATGGATGGATCACAGGCAAATGAGGATCGAATTATACTATCTCAAAAAGTAAGGAAATTCATTTAAAAAAGTTGGTATTGCACTATATATACACACACACACACACACACATATATATATATATATATATATATATATATATATATATATATATATATATAATAAATAATAATAAGTTTATTTATAAAGCGACTTTCGGTTTCAAGGTGCTGCACAATTTAGAACATTACAATCAAATGTCAAGCACAAATAAAACCAGCAACAAGTCATCAATTACAGAATAATCAGTTTTCCAAAAAGGCCATTTGCCATAAATAGGTTTTCAAACCCCGCTTAAATTCCTCCATGGAGGTGCACTCCCATAACCAGTGAGGTAGAGAATTCCAAAGAGTTGGTGCAGCATATGAAAAAGGCCTACATCCAGATGATTTAAGATTCACTCTCAGAATCTCCAGAAATCCCTCGTCGGCCGAGCAGAGAGATTGGCCAGGGCAGTAAGGAACCAGAAGTTCTTTCAGATAGGTCGGACTCTGATCATGGAGGGCTTTGAAAGTCAATAAATTGACTTTAAAGGTGATCTGCCACCATATAGGCAGCCAGTGCAGTTCGTGCAGCACCGGGGTAATATGACAGGACCTACTGAAACCAGTCAAAACCCAGGCTGCTGTGTTCTGCACTAGCTGCAGGCAGTGGATTTCAACCCCTGAAAGCCCAAAGTAGAGGGAGTTGCAGTAGTCCAAACTCGAGGACACAAAGGCGTGGACCAGTGTTAGTAGGTCGTCAGATGGAACTAGGTGCCAAACTCTGGTGATATTCCTGAGATGGTAAAAGGAAGTCTTGATGACTGCTGACACTTGTGACTGCAGTGACAGCCTGTCATCCAAGACAACCCCCAGATTACGCACCCGATCAGAGGTAGGGAGAGAGACGCCACCAAGGAAAATTCCTGAGGGCGTCCCAACAGATGACCCCTCTATCCAGCGAACGGGTCCACGACCAATACCTCAGTCTTTTCTGAGTTCAACTTCAGCCAACTAGAATCCATCCACTCCTGGATTTCTTTCAGCAGTTGTTAAACACTGTGAGAGCTCCAGCCTGGTGGGGTGCAAAAGACAGGTATAGCTGGGTATCATCAGCATAGCAGTGAAACCTCAGCGCATACCGTCTTACAATGTCTCCGAGGGGCAGCATATACACCGTGAATAACATGGGAGACATCACTGAACCGCGAGGTACCCCACACAACAAGGATGTTGGGCCTGAGGAAAAAAACCCAGACACAACTCTTTGTGATCTCCCAGTGAGGAAAGCAGTGAACCATTGGAGAACAGTGCTATGTCTCTTATGAAAACTGGACTGGAGGGGTTCATAGATGTCATGGTTGGTTAAACGGTTCTCCAATTGGACAGCCACTATCTTCTCAATCACCTTCCCAATAAAGGGTAGGTTAGAGATAGGTCTGTAGTTTGTGAAACAGTCTGGGTCTAAATTAGCTTTCTTCAAGAGTGGTGTCACCACTGCCTCTTTCAGGGAGCTAGGGAACTCACCCGATTCCAACGAGCACCAGACTATTCACACCAGGACTGGATCGATGATATCACTACAACCCAAAATTTGGGAGGATGGTCCAGGGTCCAAACTACAGCATGTAGGGCACACACTATGGATAATCTTCATGACATCAACTAAATCAGGTCAACTGAAGGAACTCCAAGAAAGTTGAGATACCATGAACTCATGTTGTTCAACAGCATCCCTCCCAGAGGGTGCTGGTTGCAGATCCGCCCTGATATCGACCACCTTAGCTGCAAAGAATTGAGCAAGCTCCTCACATTCTAACTGCAAAAAGGCTTTCCAATCTTGTAGACAGGCTGGGTTGCACAGTCTGTCCACAGTTCGAAAAAGCTGAGCTGGTCGATTCTTTGCAACTGCAATCTCCCTGGACAGGAATTCTGCCTTCTTACTGATGATTGCAGATTGATAGACTGAATAATGGTCCATCAATCTAAGGTGGTCGATCTCAAAGGTGAACCTGCACCAGCACTGTTCTAACCTTCGCCCCTGTCTCCGCATCTCCCTCAAAGTCCCATCAAACCAAGAGGACTTGGGGTGAAGAGATAGAGGGCACACACAAACAGGAGCAATAGAATCCAGAGCCACTGTAACAGCCGTATTATAGGGCAACAAGAGGGCCTCTGGACTACTGCTCACCAGCGCTGGGGATGAGAGGTCAGGGACCACCACTAGGCCTTGGGGAGTAATATCCCATAAAGGGCGGTACCTAACCATCTCCACAGGGTTAGACCTTCTCAGTGGGGTGCAAAAATTGAACCTCATGGTGGAGTGATCTGACCAGGTGACTGGTTCCACCCCCAAATCAGATGTTTCAATCCCTAGTAGGAAGACTAAGTCCAAAGAGTGTCCAGAATTATGAGTAGCAGAGGAAACCACCTGTGTAAGGCCCAAAGATGTCATTAATTGGAGGAAGTGATTACCAAATTGCAAGGATTCATCATCGGCCCAGGCATTAAAGTCACCCAGAACCATCAATCTGGGTGACTCAAATGCCATGTTGATGATGAAGTCCGCTACTTCCTGTAAAAATCGCTTCCCATCTCTGGGTGGATGGTAGATGAGAATGATGTGAACACCTACACCTGCTACTACTGTACACTCGAAGGACTCAGCCTCCCCATCTACTACATTCATGAGGCCCAATTCAGTCTTGAAACAGACTGCAACCCCTCCACCCCTGCAATCCAATCTCGGGCGGTGTATCATTGAGTACCCAGCTGGAGTCATAGCCTCTAAATTGGGGCCTGGATTTTCATCCAGCCAGGTCTCAGTGATGCAATCCAAGTCCACTGATACAACAAGATCAGCAATAATACCGGTCTTATTCCTGATGGACCTGGCATTGCACAACACCACCCGAGTTGGACGAACCTCGGTGGCTGTCAGGCCCATCTGCCTACTACACTCAGTAGTGCCCTTGGGTATGGGCAACAGACATGGTGAACCATGATCTGGATTCCATCTTGCCCCAGGGCACCTTCTGGATCTGATTACCCCAGTACGGTGGCCCCCCTCATCCATCCTCCTCCATTCGCCATCCCCCAACCTCCTCCCTCTTCTACGAGTGATCCCCAGCGCTCTACAGTGCTGATACATCTCATATTGGAGAGGGAGAGAATAAAAAGGGTGGAGGGCGTGAAGAGAGGAGGATGAATAGCACACCACCATGGGGATTGAAGGCCAACACGTGCTGCTACAAATCAATTAAAATCAGACCATAAACCAACTTAAGAAATTAGATGCAAAAACAAAAAAATCACATCTGGGTCAAGCTAGAGGGCCACTAAAATTTTCCTTAAACTCAAAATAAATAAATATGAAGGGTTCTCTCATCACCCACTTTAAATAAACATAAATAAATAAATACAAAATAAAATTGTATACCGCCCCTAGCACTCTCACAACCAGAGGAGGAAAAAACAATTTAAAAACAAAAATAAAATAAAACATCCCCTTCCCCCAGTCCTCTCACAACCACGGAGCAAGAGGAAAACAAACAAAACTTCAATAAAATAATAAATGGACACAAGGTCCTCTCACCACCTCAATGTCCAAATAAAACAAATAAACAAGTCAAGGAAAGAAATAAGAGGTCCTCAATCCTCAGGGCGCAGAGTCAATTATGTTCACAGGCTATGTAGGTCCAAAATCCATAGGAGTCAAATAAATTAATTTACTCAGGAGGGTTAATACAGGGAACATCCAGAAAACATCCTGAGTCCAAGTCAATTA
The DNA here is from genome assembly GCA_016271365.2 of Neoceratodus forsteri. Classification (NCBI taxonomy): domain Eukaryota; kingdom Metazoa; phylum Chordata; order Ceratodontiformes; family Ceratodontidae; genus Neoceratodus; species Neoceratodus forsteri. Next base: position 1,179,252,358 of record CM028131.1, read on the forward strand.
AATCCATAAAGTAATCACAATAAGTTAGGACTCTCCTACTCCCCAACGGAAACACCACAAAAAATAATGTTGCCTGATAAAATGCCCAGGCTAGGCCACATTTGTAGCCCAGCCTGGGGGTCTAGGGGGCATGAAACTTTAGCCAACTCCTTGGCCAAAAAATCCCAATATCTCCTTCAGACTACAAATTACGTGGAAAATCTCAGTGGGAGTCGGGCCCTAAGCCAGTCTTGGAACCGAACTCAGAATGGCCTCATGCACACCAAACATATCTAAAAATTAGCATATCGAGACCCCCTCCATCCTTCTTTCATGCTTGATGAAAATATCCAGAAACCCAGTCCCCGTTCCAGTCTTAAAAGCCACTCAATGAGATAAAGAAACAGGCGACCCTCCACTCCACCTTCGTCAGCCGACTCAAACAAAGGGCAAAAACAAGCTCTTGCAACAGTAAGTTGAGGAAGAACAGTCTGAGCACTAAAACAGGTCCTACATGATCTGTGTACTCATAGATCCAACAGAGCACAGATCTCAAATACAGTCCTGGTTGCCAAAGAAATCAGGAAAGTCACATCAAGCACCCCGGCGCTAATGGCTCCCATAAAAACAATGGCCTTCAATGTTCCAGGCATACGATCAGTCGCCACCTAGAAACAAGAGCAGAACAGGTCCTCACTATGACAAAACCGGGGAAAAAACAATCCAGGCACTGAGGTAGAATCCTACTTGCTCTGTGGACTCACAGATCCGGTTAAACACAAGTCTCTGATGTTAGCACTAGCAGCTTCCCTGAAACAGCATCCTTCATCATTTCCAAGCACAATATTCACTCTGCGCTCATTAGAAATTGAAATCGGGTGACAACGAGCAGCATAAAACGCCAAGAACAAAAACAAATAAACTGAATAAACCAAATGAAAACTAAAAGAAATAACTTAAAAATGCCTTAAAAACAGCAGCACAAACACACGTAATAGCAGCACGCTATATATATACATATATATATATATATATATATATATTTGCAAAAAAATTTGTGCTCACCCCATTCTCATATACTGTACCCATCTCAGCTTATTTCCTGATGAAATAGGGTGAGCATTACAGGTGACAACCCCAAGGCATACGGCACACCCCATGCCTATTGCTGCCTGCAGGGAAGTGGTGTAGTATTAAAGTTGGGGGGCTGGGGGTGGGGTGGTAGGGTTGGCAACCCTAACATCAAATTTCTGATCTTTTGTCACTGTAATAGAAACCCTAACTGATGCACTAGCAGAGTTTTTTGCAATTCATTTTTCTTCTTTTTGAGAAAGTGTAATGTCACCCATATGTGGTTATGTGTGCTCCCATCATGCATGCATAACTGTCTCTGATTTTCATGAGGGCACACTGGGCCTTTCTGGCCCTGCTCTACAATCTATACATAACTGTAGAGACATTGTAATGAATTCTCATCTTCCTTTGAGAGCCAGTACTGTATAATGGAGGGCTCTGCTGTCCCATTATTGCATAATGGTATCCATATGTGGGAGCGCAGGGCCCTCTGGACCCTTTGCTTCCATCTACCAATATGTATAGAGACATAGCGCAGGCCTAGAGACATTCCAAGTACCCACTGTGCTGCAAATGTGTCAATATCTCAGTAACCATAGGAACTTTGGAAACAATTCCACTGCAGTTGTGATCATGACCTGGCAACCTGCACGCGTGCTTAGTGAAACATCTGTATCGCAAACTATTTTCGAGATATAGACACTGAAAGGTAACATGGCCACCACAGTGTCATCCTATGGGAGAGTTCAAAATTTCAGAATGCTATAACTATGGAACTGAAGAAAATGTTTATTTTTTAATTTTTATTTATTGTACTTTTTGCTGCAGTTGGCCACCAGCATCTGCCCCGGTCATGGACCCTTGCACTTCCAGCTCCTATTTTGCCTGCACTCACCCAGCACCCCTGGCTTGCCCCCCAGGTGGTGGGGTCACAACACCAGCTTAGTGCCACAATCCTGGTTACTATCCGGGAGAGCTGGCCAGGATACCAATTGAAGATGGAGGCAGGGCTTCATGGAGGCGTCCAGCTTGCATGGATTTTCTTTCTGTATACGGGGGTGGGAACGTGCAATGATGACCAGCATCTGCCCCACCCCTGACTTGTTGGTGTCAGTGCTGTGGTACACCCAGCCCGCACCAGGTGTTCATAGTGCACTGGACACACTACCCGCCCTCCCCCCTGGAGAAGGAGATCAGTCACATAATGCTTGATCCTTCTCCCCCAAGCCATCCCTCTGGCAGCCTGGGTCTGTTCCCAAACCCAGGTTGTCAGTGCTGCAGGTCTGCACCTTGCCCCTGCACTATCGGCCAACTCTGATGAAAATTGTTGTCACCAAACCAGCAAAAGGCACATCTGTGGTTCAAGGCTTTCCTGCTTTACAAATTTCAGCCCAAAAGCCATAACCATTCATTTGCTAAAAAGTGGCAAAGAAACTGCTTTTTAGGGGGGTATTTTTGCAAGTTCGCAAAAGTTTTACAAATGTGTTTTCACAAATTTGCAACACTTCCAACAGAAAAACTGAAAAAACATGTTTCCAACCATTACTTTCAAAAAGCAATGTAAGAATCATGTTCCTCTGGCCCCAATTAGGTAAGCACAACTGTTGGTGTTTACCAAGGTGCAGTATTTTTTGAATTACAGCATTTTTTAGCCGTCGCTAACTGAAAACAAGATGGTGGATTTGCAACAGTACAAAACCCATTTGTGGAAGTTAAAAGTGCTTTCAAGGCAGACACGTATTTTTTTCCCTTAGGCTATAATGGGAAATTTTAAACTTTAATAACTTTTGAACAGATTAATATTTGTTCACCAAACCTTCTAAAGGCACATCAATGATCCAGACTCCATATACTCTGAAAATTTCAAACCAGACCCCTAAACTGTTTGGGCCATAGCCCTGAGCAAAGAATTTGTCAAAAAGTGAGGATTTTTCACATTATTTGGCACTCTGCAGCTCTGCAACCACATATTCGACTGGAATGAAACTTGCCAGATCCAGAGATCTCTAGTACCAGATGCTGCTTGCAAAATGTCAGGCAAATTGGACAAACAGTTACAAAGTTATTAAAGTTCAAACTTTTGGGTTTAACATAGAAGTGACTGTGCAACCCTAACTATAGTGGCACTACCATGTTTACATAAATGGGGGCCAATGAACATAATCCTGCCATTATTTTTTAAAATGGATGGCCAGAAATAGTTTTTTGCATTTATCCATTGATGGTGTCGCAAATTTGTGGCACTACTTTTGCAAAACTGCTGCAAGTTGTAGCAGTTTTTGTGCGACTAATGCACTGTTTCACAAAAACTGTTGCAAATTTGAGGCACATTTTGCCAAAACTGTCATGAATTTGCAGCACTACACGAATAAAAAAAAACATTGACCCCATAAATTACCAAAATCTTTCCTGATTACTTACTGATTTAAAAAACACCAGAATCATGTTCCTCAGCCCCGTTTAGGTAAAACATCTCTTGGTGTTTACCTAATAAAAGGAGGTTTTCTCCTTTCACTGCCTTCAAGGGGGCCAAGGCATGTTTTATTGTATACAATTATTTTGCCAACATTTGGGTGCCCAGTCCCTATGTTGGCATTTACTCCCCCCTCAGTACTGTGGGACACAGGGGAGCCCAACCCAAGTATTCTGAAATCCTGTACTGTTAATTCTGACACTGGGATGCCCACCCCCCAGTGTTGGATGCCCCCTCCCAAAAAGCCAGTTGCTGAGGTCTCCCCCAGAAGTGTGGTACACTGGGGAGCCCACCCCCAATGAACTGAGATGAAGATTTTACTGGATGCTTATTCCAACACTGGGATGCTCACCCCCAGTGTCAGATGCCTCCTTGCCCAAATGTTATGTTTGCTGACATTGGGGTGCCCAATCCCTGTGTCAGCACTCTGAAGACCCCCCCCAGCACTGTGGGACACTGGAGATTCCACTGCCAGTGTCTAGAAATAAAGATGTTCATTTTGTGAAAAAAAGTAAACTGACCCCAACATCTTTTTTTTTTACACTTGTAAAAAAGAGAATGTTCCCTTGTCATCTTCCCATCCCCCGTCCTGACCCTCCCACTGAGCAACCCACCACCCCACTCCCCTTGCCCTATACTTACCACCATCTTCTGTCATCTTATGTGGACCAAGACATGTCTGCACTCTTCAAAGCCAAACCGCAAACTGAAGAATCAAGGACATAATAACTGTCTATGGTGTTTTGAACTTATATTGATATCTCAGCCATATTTTGCAATTTTTATACCAAATTTTCATCATGGCCTTTTTGGAACCCCACCTCATGGGCACTGCCACTGTCATTTTGTTATTCTGACCCATAAGGTGATTTTGCAGTTGCTGTGTGAAATCACCTTGCAGGACTGAGTATTGAAATGACAGTGTCAGTGTTCATGAGGTGGGGTCCCAAAAAGCCCATGTTGAAAATGTGGTGCAAAAAAACAAACACCCGAGTTATGTTCAGTCATTGAAAGTTTTCTATGGAAGCTCATGGCTCCTGCAATTTTTTATATTTTCACTCAAAATTTTCAGCATTGCCATTTTTTCACATCACCTCATAAGCAGATCCTGCCTGAAATGTATGTTCACTGCTGTGTAACAGAATGGCATGTTCACTGTGCGAAATCACCTTTTGGGACTGATTAATGAAATGATTGTGCCAGTGTTCATGTGGTGGGGTCTGCAAAAGGCCATGTTGAAAATTTGGTGAAAAAATTCCTAAAAATGTCAAGAGTTACATGTGTCCATTGAATTTATTCTACACATGTGCATAACTTCACTACTTTTCAATCTTTTGATGCCAAATTTTCAACAGTCATCTTTTCACACCTCCTCATGAACAGTACAGCTGTCATTTTTCACATCATGCCAGAAATGTGTTTTTGCACCTGTGACATAGAATGGTGTTGCAGCTGTGTATAATTACATTTTGCCTTGCATTTCATAATTTCTGTGTACCAGGGTACATTAGGTGGGGAAATAAGATGGTTATGCTGACAATTTGGTCACTGTTGTTCAACACATGGAAGTGTAGGGCCCACAGGGCCCTGCTGTTCCACACCTACATACATATGTGCATCTAAGGAGGGATTGGAGTGCAGGATCCTTTGGACCCTGTGCTCCCACAGTAAAATAAGGATACTGTTATACTATCTCAAAAAGTAAGGAAATGTATTGCAAAAAACTCCATTAATGTATCAGTTAGGGTTTATATTAGAGCAACAAAAGTCTGGAAGTTTGGTGTTAGGGTTCACAACCCTACCACCCGACCCCCACCCTACACAGACCAACAGGCATCCAGGTGTGCCTTGGAATTTTTGGGCCTCTCACCCCATTGTCCTATACTGTGCCATCTCAGCTTCCTTACACATGGACTGGGGTAAGAGTTAGGCCCAATGACCCCAAAGCACACTCTAATGCCTATTGGTGTCTGAAGGGTGGGGTGGTAGGGTTGTGAACCCTAACACCAAATTTCCAGACTTTCGCTACTCTAATATCAACCTATATGATGCATTAATGGAGTTTTAATCTCTCTCTCTCTCTCCATATATATATATATATATATATATATATATATATATATATATATATATATATGTATATACACACATCCATCTATCTATCTATCTATCTATCTATCTATCTATCTATCTATCTATCTATCTATCACATGGCCTGACTGAAGATATCATATTTATCTTCATGATAGGACAATGATATTATGATATTTCATGAGTTGCGAAGCCATGAGTGAGATATCTTAATGTCATTGGCCTCTTATGAAGATAAATATATCTTTAGTCAAGCCATGTCATGTTCTGTTTATACAACATATAGATACATAGATACATAGACAGTGTCGGCAGATAAGGGCCTATGGCCCACCCAGTCTGCCCATTTGAGCATGTAAGTTCAGTTTGTTTTCCTAGAAGTCTGTTTCCCCTTACCCCGACCTCTAGAATTCCTTTATGTCTATCCCATGCATTCTTAAATCCCGTGATTGTTTCAGCCCTCACCACTTCCTCTGGCAGGGTGTTCCACTTGTCCACCACCCGTTCTGTGAAGAAATTCTTCTCATGTTTCCTCTGAATCGCCCTCCTCCAACTTCATCCCATGCCCTCTAGTCCTGGAACATATTTTTCGCTTAAAAATAGTGTTTTCCTGCACCCTGTTCCTCCCTGTAAGATACTTGTATGTCTCTATCATATCCCTCTCCTCCTCTCCTCCAGGGAGTACATGTTCAGTTCCTTCAACCTGTCTTCATAGGACTTGTGATGCAATCCATGCACCATCTTTGTTGCCCTCCTCTGAACCTTCTCTACCCTGTCTATGTCCTTACATAGGTATGGTCTCCAGAACTGTACACTGTACTCCAGGTGGGGCCTCACTAGTGTCTTGTATAGCGGAATTATGACCTCCTTTTTCCTGCTGGTGATGCCCCTGCCTATACATCCCAGCATCCTATTTGCTTTACCTGATGCCTTGTCACACTGTTTCCCTACCTTGAGGTCATCAGAGATGACAACCCCAAGATCCCTTTCCTGCTTGGTGCATGCTATATCCTGGTCCACCCTCCAGCACAAGCCACCTACATCTCCCCCTCAATGCAATTCCCCACCTACAGGTTTTCAATTCCCAGACAAAGGTTTTGGAACCCCCTCCTTTCCAGGTGACTTAGTTATGTTTACTCCCCCCTATACACACACACACACAACTCTCCATACCCTCCAACACAAAATAAATTTTTTTTATTTAAAAAAGTTATCTGGTTGATCCTGCAGTTTGTGCTGTGTTTTAAGCCAGCACTTTTACTTTACCTGCTGGTATATAATGTGACTGAGCAGTGTCGATGATGTGGTGGTAGAGATTTAAGTTAAAACACACTGTACTAAAAAATCTTGGAAAATGTATGCTTTTTCATAATTCCTCTCCCTTTTGTTTAAAAGAAGCTGCTGACTGTAGAGAGAGAGAGATGTGAGCAAACGAGTTGGCAGCTTTGGAGTAGTAGATGCAAGCCTGAGTAAGCACTGTTGCTATAGCAACGCTCTTGCATCTACTACTTTAAAGTTGCTGACTCATTCCCTCTTGTCTATCTACAGTCAGTGGCTTGTTTTAAATAAAAGGGAAAATGATTATGAAAAAGTGCACATTTTCTAAGATTTTGTAGTTCGGCATGCCTTACCTTAAATCACTAGCACCACATCATTGAAGCCACTCAGTCATGCTACATACTAGCAGGAAAAGCCAAAGAATTAGTCATCTCTGTAGAGTGGAGATATTCTTTTAAACAAAAGTGAGTACAAATATGAAAAGTGCACAGTTTTCTAAGCTTTTTTTAGTACAGTGCCACACATCATTGACACCGCTCAGTCACGCTACATAACAGCATGAAAATTGATAGTGCTACTTGAAAATACAGCACAAATGGCAGGATCAACCAGATAAGTTTAAATATGATATCTTCATGACATATAGAAACATAGAGGTATCACAATGATGTACAGGAACGTGGAAATATCAATGATAGCTCCACTACTAGACTGAGATAGTACTTTTTATCCTTGTATTTATACCAAAACATGTGTGTGTGTGTGTGTGTGTATATATATATATATATATATATATATATATATAATGGAAGCGCAGTAGTATTGTTACTTTAGGGTTGCATTTGAGGTTTTATTAAAAAAAGGAAAAAGCCATTTAATAAAAGCCTTATATTTCATCATTTTAGACCCAAGAGGCCCAATATTCAGAGAAAGCACAAAGTGGATCTGAAAGGTTTGCGCAGTGGTTTACAATTGCCTAAGGGTCGGAGGATGCTATATGCAGTCAGGTAGTGCACCAGTGCTATCTGACTGAATATAGAGCCATGTCGGTGCAGTACAAAGTAAAGAAGCGCAGCCTGGATGTGGCTCCTGAAATGGGCCTCAAAAGTGGATAGTGCTTGAGCACTATCTGCAGTTTTCAAAGAGAACCATGCATATTAGGCCATTTGCATGTCCATAGTGGAGGCAGGTTGGCATGGTGCAGTCCCCCTTCCCTGGTCCAAGACATTTTTGGATATCCCTGGTGCCTAGTGGTCCCCCCACCCACTGATTGCTGGCCTGTAATAGTAAAAAAAAAAACCTCCCTGGTGTTAGTTGTCCCCCTCCCTTCAATTGCCAGCCAATAGTAAATAAAAACCTTCCCTGTTGCTAGTGGTTCCCCCTTCCCTCCAGTCACCAGCATGCAGTAAATAAAAACCCTCCATGGTGTTAGTGGTCCCCCCTCTCCTATGACTGCCAGCCTGTAGTAAAACTTACAATCCTCCCTGGCATCCAGTGGTTCCCTGGACACCGATCTACAGTGTGCCGGCCACAATTCCATAATCCCTGGTGTCTGGTAGCCCTCTCCCACTGCAGCACTGAACAGCCACCCCTCAGTCACCTTACTGGTATCCTTCGTGTTGCAGATGTGCATATGGTAACTGGAGCAGCCCACCTCACACCTCCCTGGCCAGCCACCATATGTCCAGGCTGAGAGCATGCATCTTATTTATAGGACAAGGTGTGTCACCCTGTCCCATAAAATAAGACACACACTCCCTACCTGGACATATGGTGGCCAGCTGAGGAGGTGTGAGGAGGGCTGCACCAGTCACCATATGTTCACCCACAGCACCAAGGATACTGGTAAGGTCACTAGGGGGCTGGGTGTTTGGTGTCATGTTGGGGGGGGCCACTAGATATGAACATGCAAAATTTGCCAGCAGATAAAGGCCTAGAGGTCTATCAAGTCTGCTTGAATGTGCAGCTAGCACCCCTTATTCTGCAGCTGCCAGAGATTATGGAATTATGACCAGCAGTAGGATTGACCACTGGACACCAGGGAGGGCTGTAAGTTTTATTATGGGCTGGCGATTGGAGGGGGATCACTTGCACTAGGGAGAGTGTTTATTTGCTATGGGCTGGTAATTGGAGGGGGGACCACTAGCCCAGGGAGGGCTTTTATTTACTACAGGCTAGCAACCAAGGAAGGGACTATTAGCACAGGGAAGGTTTTTTTTTACTACAGCCTGGTGATCTGAGGGAGGAGGACCACTAGCACCTGGGGGGTTTATTTACTATCGGCTGGCAATAGGAGGTAGGGGGACCACTAGAAACAGGGAGAGTTTTTGTTTACTATGGGCTAAGGATCAGAGGGAAGAGGGAACCACTAGCACCAGGGAAGGTTTTTATTTACAATGGGCTGTTGATTGAGGGAGGCCACTAGCACTAGGGAGGGTTTGATTTAGGGACCACTAGCACCAGGAAGGGCTTTTATTTATTACAGGCTGGTAGTCGGAGGGGGTGGAATACTAGCCCCAGGGTTTTTTCTTTCAACTCCAACAAAACCTGTGCCAAAGCAGGAGGAGGTGCGGTTTAAGGATGTGCAACTGAGAGTAAATCCAAAGCCAGAGAATAACCATACTCATAGAACTAACGGACAGTTGAAATCACAAGCACCTCAGCACAAAAAATGCAAAAGTCAGTTTGGCGCTTCAAAATGGTTTATAGCTTTTAATGCCTGAGTTCACTGCAAACTAGCAGAGAGCACAGAGAGCATAATCACATACAATGACTCACAGCTGCCCTAGTGCTTTGCTCAAATGGAGCTTCCTCAAGGAAGCTCCGTTTCAGCGATGCGCTGCAGTAGCTGTGAGTCATTGTATGTGACTATGCTGACTATGCTGTCTGTGCTCTCCATGAGTTTGCAATGAACTCAAACATTAAAAGCTATAAAGCATTTCAAAGCTCCAAACTGACTTGCGAATTTTTTTGTGTTAAGGTGCTTGTGATTTCAACTGTCCATTAGTTATATGAGTGTGGTTACTCTCTGGTTTCAGTTTTTTTTTTGTTTTTAACTACAGGCTGGCAACTGGAAGGAGGGGGATCACTAGCAGCAGGGAGGGTTTTTATTTGCTACAGGCTGGTAGTCTGGGGGAGGACTACAGTACTAGTACCAGGGAGTTTTTTTTTTACTTCAGGCTGACAATTGGAGGGAAGGGTGACCACTAGTACCAGAGAAGGTTTTTTAATTTACTATGGGCTGGTGATTGGGGGGAGGAGAGACCACTTGCACCAGGGAGGGTTTTTATTTACTATAGGCTGGCGATCAGAAGGGGGGACCACCAGAACCAGGGAGTTTTTTTACTTCAGACTGGGGATTGGTGGGGTACCATGGACTAAAGGGGTGGGTGTGATCCCCAGTGGACAACTGGCTAGTTGGCTGCATTACCTCTAGCAGCCACTAGGGTTGCATGGAGTAAAAGGGGGTTTTGTTTGGCAGTATTTGCGCTGTGCAAAACAACCATGCTAAACCCTTTTGCATGGCACAAATCAGCTGAATCTGGCTTGTGCCAATATTCCTGTCCATGCCCCCCACATTTGCATATACCCACACATTGTGGTTTGTGTGGGCGCTAACCCTGTTTGCCGGTGCAACCAGCCCTTTTGAATACTGGGTTCTGACTGAAAAACCTAATTTGAGTAGGCAAACACCAGTTAGCACCCATGCAAACTTTTGAATATTGGTCCCTAAGACTGCAAAATTTGGTAAGCACATTCTCAGTTCTATGGTCTTTTAAACTTCCAAATTTCAGGAAGATCGGTTTTGTACTTTTTCTGTAATGTCACATTGAATTTACATATTTGTTTGCCCAGTTAGCAACCTTAATTTTCTGGCCTGATATCTAAAGGATGGCAAAGAGTTGAGGAGTGAAACCTACAGGTTTTGTACAGTAGGTATAATGTGGTAGTATGTCCATCTGAGGTTTTTGCTAAAAAGTCATTTATTTCAAGTTAATTGTGATTAATTGGTCATGCATGCATGTTCAAAATCTAGTCACTAAAAATAATCTGAAATAGTGCATAGACGACTTTTATGTTGAAGCTGGACACAAACAAAAACTTTAAGGTACAATATATTTTCAATTTGATAAAAGATAAGCGGCCCCATATTCAAAAGTTGCAGGCTGCATCGTGCAAGTGCACGTTCCACACAACTCATCTGTGCCAGCACAAAACAAAAATGCTATTTTCAGAAGGTGTGCCATAAATTGTGATCATGCATGTGCGGCTGAATATCCCGAACATGAGCAATCATGCAGTGGGAGAAGCTCAGTGTGACTGGTGCCCAGAGCCCAGTGCGAAGCATATGGAAGTGTGCGATGTAAAGCCACTTGTGCGGTGCACAGATTTGCAATATTTATTTAGTTTTTGTTTACCGGGTGGGTGCACTAGTCATAGAGATGGCTATTTTCAGGCATGACCTGGGAAGTTACACATCAATTACAGGGACAAATACAGAAGGTGAGAAACAATAATATTCTGACAGAGAAATTATACATGCGCGATAAAACAACATGAACAAAGTAATAAACAAAATAGGGTATTTCGTATCATAGGGTATTATACATGAGGTTAGAACAATACCTGAAAAATGTAATATGCAAAATAGGATATTATACATAAACAATATGAATAATGCACAGAGTTTAGTGCAGGAAACAGAATAATATTGTAATTTTAGTCACCAGCATAGGTGCAGAGCTGGAAAACAGGTAGGATAACATAGCATATATTGTGAGGAGATCCTATATATCTAGCGGAAAGCAATGGGAGATAGTATAGTCAGACAGAAAATCCATATGGGAATGATCAGAAGGCAAGTGAAGGAGGCAGGGATAGTTTGCAAATAGACTCCAGTGGGGGAAGCAGCCAGGAAGAAACAGATCAGAGTGACAAGGGACGGGTAACATAGAAGTGTTGGTGAAGGTAATCGAGAGTGGGCAGTTATGAGCAGTGGGGGGTGAACCATAAATTACGGGGGCTTGAAAAGTGAGCACTGACTGGTTAAGATGAGATAATGGCAGAGTACTTTTTTAAAGGCATAGTGTGCGGGTGCTATGTGGACATCAAGTGGTAGGGAGTTCCACTGCAGGGGGGCATGGAGGGCAAAAGCACTAGAACCCTTAGTCAATTCATATTTTGGCACACTAAGAAGAGATTTGTCAGACGAGGCACAGGCCATACCTAGAGGACTGAGGGGTGAGCATCTCAGCTAGTGTCAGAGGGGTCTGAGTTCTCATAATGTTGTCAACAGTGGAGCAGAGGGAGTGAGATCTGGTGGCACTGGGAGACAGCCAATTGAACTCAGAGTAGAGAAGGCAATGGTGTTTCAGCCTAGAAGACGATGAGGTGAACTTACATATATTGTTGTAAGTTACATCCCATTTATAGGGGTGCAATTTTGAGGAGGAAAGATATGTAGCAACCCTATAAGTCAAGGTAAGCAGGAGAATACCTTGTTTCGAGCTGTTTCCAGTCTAGCTGATGGTGTTAGGTCATAGCTGGTCCAGTATGCAATACCAAGTTTGGAGTTTACAGATTTGCAGGTTATCTGTATGTGTTGGTCAAAGCTTAGGGGGTGGTCCAGGGTTACTCCTAGGTATTTAAGTGATGTCACAATGCCAGTGTGTGTGTGTGTGTGTGTGTGCCATTAACACAAGAGACACAAAAGTTGTGTTGGCTTGTTTTGAGCCTAGCCATGGATCCTAATAGCATAGATTGGGTTTTAGCCTCATTTAGAATGAGTCTGTTGTGCGATAGCCAGGTCTGTGTATGCTGAAAATCTGTGGACAATCATAGATTGATGTCAGTTATATCCTTAGCACTGGTGCACAAGACTATATCATCAGCATAAAGCAGGACTGAGGTGGAGGAGAGGTTGGAGGAAATATTATTTATAAATATTGAGAATAGTAGTGGTCCCAGAATGGAACCTTGGGGTACACTGATATTCACAGTAGCTTTATCTGAGTAGATCGAGTTGAACTTCATAACTTGGATTCTGTTAAATAGATAACTACAGAACCAACTGACTACGTTCAAAATAAATCCTATGGTTTTTAGTTTGTGGAGAAGAAGGGCGTTGTCCACCAGGTCAAAAGCCTTTGTCATATCTATGAAGATAGCCCCTGTTAGTAGATCTGTGCCCATAGCGGAGATGGTGTCAGTTGTGAATTTGAGTAAGGCAGTAGTTGTACTATGCTCTTTGCAAAAGTGGTGCTGGGCACTTGATGAGAGGTTGTTTCTAAGAAGGAATTCGATGGTTTTTGTGGCTACTAGCTTTTCAAGAATTTTGCTTAGCACTAATAGGATGGCAATGGGCCTGTAATTTGATGGGTCCTTTTTGTCACCTTTCTTAAACACAGGTGTGACTCTTGCTATCTTCCAGATGTCAGGGATGCTGCTTTGGCATAGGAAAAGGGTACAAATTCTGGCCAGCAGAGCGGCAATGAGTGGAGCTGCAAGTTTCAGAAGTTTGGGTTCGAGGCTGTCGGAGCGTGTGGCAGTGCTATCCAAGATCAATCTAAGAAGTTTTGTTATCTCCCTTCTAGTGATGACCTTGAAGTGAAAGGAGGGGGTAGTAGAGTCCTTACAGGAACAATCCAAGAGACCCACACTATGTGGGGCAGGGAAGGAGGAAGTGTACCTGGTTAGGTCTGTGAATTGTTTGTTGAAGAAGTTTACAGTTCTCTGGGGGTTGCTGCAATGGATATCATTCAAAACTACGTCATTCAGAGTGGAGGAGTGACAGGATCCCAGGAATGTTTTAATGTGTGACCAGGCCTTTTTGGGGTCTCCTGAAGCATTATTCAGTGAGGTTTTGCAGTAAGAGCTCTTTATGGTTCTTATTTCCTGTTTACAAGCTTTTCTTAGTCTTCTATAGGTGTTGTAGTCTTCTTGCTGACCAGAGGACTTGAAACAGATTTAGCACTTGTCTCACTTTTAGTTTGGAAGAAGGTCCTCTTTCAGCCATCTTGTATGTTTCCCCTTTATCCAGTGGGTTATGAGGGGGGATTGGTGATCCTGTATGGCAAGGAATTCAGAGATGAAAATGTCAAGGGCAGTCTGCACATCATGAGTATTGTAGAGATCATACCAGTTTATGTTAGCCACGTCGTGTAGGAATTTTAGGGGATCCAGGTTAGCGTAGTTTTGGAAAGTTACGAAACACGGTTTTGCCGGGGGGGGGGGCAGGGGATCCCCAAATGCAGTAGAAAGGGGAATGGTCAGCAATATCATCAGCAAGAGTGCCTGCAAGGTGGATATGTTCAGTCCTCTTTGTTAGAACCCAGTTAATGAGTGAGCTTGTATTAGAGTGAGAGGCAGTCCTGGTTGGCTGGGTGATTAGCTGGTGTAGGTTATGACCCTGAATTTCTGATAGCGATGTGGCCTGGTTATTTCCTAGTCAGTTTATGTTTATATCGCCTACGGTGATCACTTCATTTTTGTTCAAGAGTATTGATGTCTGGTTAAGTAGCTTGTCCAAGCCATGGTAGCCATTGTTTGGAGGGTTGTAGGCACATACAATATGTAATGTTCTGGCCCCAAGAGTGAGGAGGGCATGCAGTGATTTGCAGTGTGTCATGAGATCCATATCCAGCTCAGTGAGAAGAAGGTGATCCTTACAATAGATAGCCACACCACCACCTCTTTTGGAGTGTGGTCTGTCCGTCCTGAGTGGGTTGAATGAGGGACTAGAGCATTGCGAGTTAGGGATGGCAAGTTTGAGCCATGTTTCAGATAGGCACAATAAGTCAGGTTTGTACAGGGATGTCCAGGCCTCAAGATCAGCCAGGTTGTGCTCCAGGCTTCTTATATTGTGGTGGGCAATAAGGAGACATTTAGGGCTGCTTAGTAGTGGATCCAAGTGTGAGAGATTATGGAGCAGTCCAGGGTTTAATTTTTTTTTTTTTATTCTTTTTCCCTCTGGTCATGGCTCGTGGGGGGATCTCTCAGGCATTCTACCTATTCCTGATCACCTGAGGTCCCCCAGAATCTGTGTCTCCTCTGTCTCTCTCTCTCTCTCTCTGCCACCTCTCCCACACCCAGCACACCCAGCTTAACCCCTCTAGGGTGGAGCCACCCTTCCTCGTTGGGCGCACTTACACTTAGATTCTGGCTGCCGGAGGGGACCCTGGGTGGAGGACCTGGAAGGCCAGGCAGGATGGATATGGCAGTGGGCATGGGGGTCAGGTGCCATCACC
Source organism: Neoceratodus forsteri (assembly GCA_016271365.2). Taxonomy (NCBI): domain Eukaryota; kingdom Metazoa; phylum Chordata; order Ceratodontiformes; family Ceratodontidae; genus Neoceratodus; species Neoceratodus forsteri. The sequence continues at coordinate 1,179,267,499 of CM028131.1, forward strand.
TCCCCCGAGGAGCCAGGTTTTTCCATGTTCTTGGTGCCCCTCCCCCTAACTGGTGCACCCATGATGCACTGGTGCAAGGCAACCCTGCCAGCATCATCCACGCTGTGGGACATGCAGCCGCCATACTGCAGCACTCCTGATCTCCATCAGGAGCCACTGGCTGAGAGCTATCCCACCCCCCCGGAGGAGCAGCCCTATGGATCTTAATCCTCAGCCCCATCCCTACCGACCCCCAGCACCCAAACTCACTCCTGAGCTTGGGTCACCGGCATGGCATGAGGTGTGGAGTCCAGTGCCTCAACCCTCAGTGCCACCGGGCCAGCTCCAGGGTTTAATTTTATGTCACCAGATAGGAGGGTGGCCAGGAGCAGCAGGTACCATAGCTTTCGGTGGAAAAAAGGGGTGAGGAAGAATCGATTTCCAAGTCATTTCTTAGTACTATCAGCAGATAGGTAGAATAAGCCACTTTTTATTAGAAGTGGAGTTAGGTTTAACAGCATATCCTTGAGTTGAAGGAGATTAGAGAACTGGTAATCCTCTGTAGATGGTATGGGGGTATGTTGACGTATGTTAACATATTCAGATCTGTTTGCAGCTAGGCAGATCAGCAGGGCCACTAAGTATATGAGAAGAAGGTGTATTTGGCTACCCATGATGACTAAGTTCCTTTAGCACAGAGTTTGTGTGCACCAGGACAGTTTAGCAGTTCACTGATTTGCCTGTTGTGGTAGCACAGAAGGATACTTGAGAGGAGTAGCTCAAGAGCTTTTAGCCTAAGCTGCAGTTTTATTGAGTGGAGCACAAGGTAGATGCAACTGGATTGACATATTGGCTGGAGAGCAATTTGGAGCCCCCTAATGGTCATAGATAGTAAGGGACCAATGGGAAATTGGGCACTTAGTCATCTGACCCTGAATCTGTCTATATAAGGAAAGGTCCATCCAGGGTGGGTGAGGTGGGGGAAGGGTGGGGAGCCAGTGCAAAGCGCCAGTGGGATCTATGGCTGTTATGGCTGAACCAGTGGGGTGGCTCAAGGCTGTAGTCTGTGGAGGAAGTCTTGTTTGGCTGCTCAGTATTCCAGCTTCAGTGGGGGCAGGCTTTCAGTTTAGCAGCTTTCAGGGGTGAGCGTGGTCTGGTCCAAGAAACAGGCAGGACCCATCACTCTCACCCTGGGGATGGTCCTCAGAAAAGCGTGGTGTCTCTGGTCCTCTGGAAGCAGATGAGCGGTGGTAGGTCCAGCAGCCTTGGAGGGCTCTGAGCATATTCAGCCGGGATATACAAATGGTCCCAATGCACAGTCAGTGCCCAAACAACACATTTGCATCTCATTACTGGAATGTATAGAAACCATTTGCATACCATTGGCATGCACTGACTCAGCATTTCAGGGCAGTACCATCACTCCACAAAAGTAATCAGGAGGTACTGCAGCCTAGCAGGTAGGTGAGAATGCATGGTTGTGTGGGTGGACTGTATTGGTCTGATTACATTGTTACATACCACCCAACCTTTTAGCACACAAAAGTATGCCAAGGTGTTTGACAAATGGTCAGAATGTGTAACACAGCATCACACATGACATTGCCACCTCGGAAGACTGTGGAAAGAGGTGCACTAATGTTGCTAATGTGTGCTGAGTATCTAGCATCTCATAGTATCATACAGTGCTGCATAAGTCTCAGTGGGCAGTGTATAATGTCACCCACTCTGTGTGAGTCAGAAGGTGACTGTGAGATAACATGAGTGCAGTACCCCATACAGTGTGACAGTTGGGAAGTTTGTAGTGACACTGCCCATGGCCATGTCTGTACCCTAGGTGGCCACATGCACAACACTGGCAGGGTCTGGTGTCCTTGGGACAGGTCCCAGCTGCTTCCAGAACACAGGTGGTGCCACCCCTGCTCTACACTGCTCACAGTTGCGCATTGTACACCACTAGTACACCACAATGACCTCAACCCAGGGTCCCTGTGGCATTGTTACACTGCAGGGATGGCACCAGTGACATGAATGTAGCTCCTGGTGGCGTGGGTCTGGCACTGATTTTGAGCCATGCATCTCCTTTGAATATGCGGGCCCAGGGTGACAGTTTAGTGTACTTTCAAACCACAGAAATCAGTGCTCTCAGATCGAGTGGGTGCTGGAAAAATATATAAAACAATAATTAAAAAGAGACTAGGACTCCAGACCAATTAATTCAGTAGTGAGTATACATTTTTAATGTGTTAAAAACATGATACATGGCTTTCAATTCATTCCCAGTTTAAAGCTCTAATGAAAAAGCACACACACACCTATCTTTCTTTATGTGCTTCAGGTTATCCTACTCCTTTCTTAGGAGGCATAGCTAACAAAGTGACTTCAGTGCAAATAAATACCCTCACCCAACAGGTGAAAACTATTAATTACAATTACCTCATTGTTATTATTGCACCAATAGTGAAGAAGATCACATTACAAGTACAGCAGTGCGACGTGTGTATCCACATCAGCTCTCATTAGTGAGGTCAGTCAGTGTGTGTCTGTATCAAAGCGGACTAATTTTATTGGAAATTACCAAACTCACATGCTGATCTTGTGCTGATGTAGAGAGGCACAAGGCCATGATACCTGAAGTAAGGAAAAAATATTATTTAAAAAGAAGGGTTTCAAAAATTGACTGTGGCGCCATAGTATGGGGCGGGGGGGGGGAACAAGAAAAAATAAAGAGAATTCAAAATTCCAGCTTATTTTACTCTTATTTTCTCTTTGTTTGCCAAGAGATGAGCATAGCAGTTTCATTCCTCACATTGCATTCAGCCCAACCACATATCAACATTTTATCCATGAATGTAAGGTTTCCAATCCATAATGCCATTGAAACCATGTGGTTTCAGTGTTCTGCATTTAAAAATCCACATAGACTCTCTTATGTCCAACTGCACATTCAAGCAGACTTGATAGACCAACCAAGGAGTATGCACTAGAACGTGGTGCTAGGAAACAACAAAAACATGTAAAAACCAAAAGTTTTCTGCAGAGCACTAACCTGTAATGAGGGACACCACACTACTTTTCTTCAAGTGCCAATATTAAATTTTATTACAGTGCACACCAGCTCCAAAATAAATCAGCTTGGCATGTTTCGGACACGAGTCCTTTTTCTCTTTTTTTTTATTTTCCTTTTTTTTCCAGCAGGACCCTGTCACTTTTTTTGTCGGCCCTGGTCACAGCCCCTGGAAGCCTCTGCCACTATCTGTGGCTGCCAGGGTCCCCCAGTCACCCCCCGGCTTACCCCCCCAGAGGGCAGGGCCGTGGTCACATCTTCCATGACCACAGAACTAGTATCTGGTCAGGGGACCCACAGCGATAGTAGTTATGCGAGGTCTTCCGGGAGGGCTTCATTTAGACAGTGGCCCTTGCCCCACCTATATTTCCTGTCTTTTCCTCATGGAGACGGGGATGTGCAATGATGCCAGCATCTGCCGCGCCTCCCAGAGATTAGCATCAGCAGCGTGAGGTCTCCCGGCCTCCGCCAGGAGTCCTCAGTGTTCAGAGTGCTTCCCCCACCCTTCCCCCAGAGAAGGAGAGCAGTCCATAGGACACTCCATCCTTCTCCCCAGCCGGTCCTCCGACGACCCGGGCCCATTCCCGAACCCGGGTCACCGGCATCGCAAGCGGAAATCCAACCGCTGTGCCAACAGGCCAGCTCATGAGTCCTTTTTCAAAAGCTGACTAATTGAACATGCAACTCCATTTAAATATGGTAAAAAAACATGTGACCAATTACAAATCATATCATACAAGACAGTGATTGGTTAAAAACATATAGCCACTAAGATGTCTTTAATGACTAGATACCTTAGAAAACCTAATTAAATAAAGTGCTTCCAGTACTTAACATTTTAAAATCACATAAATAATTACATGTATGAACATCTAAACGATAAAGAAAAAAGAAGAGAGAACCAAAAACTAAAGGAAACCAATGGAGAGAGGGAAGGTGGGGTGCATAAAGGTATAAAAAGTAGTACCCATTCTTGTCCATTTTCATCTAACATGATTCTCTTATATATCTTACAACAGAAAATTCATAATGGAAAATCGTTTCATATTGTCATAACTAAAACGCAAGAGCTCAAAGAGGAACATAAGTATTGCTACCCTAATTCACACTTGGGACAAACATACTCTCTTTTAGCTGCATATTACAAGACGCATGCACCTTATTTTTAAAAAAATTTTGTATCAATTATTTTCTTATCTTTAGATAGGGGCATATGTCTAGATGCACGTTGAGACCTGGTTTCTTTATGGCATGAAGTGTTATAATCCAGAAATTTTCCCAGATTAACATCAAATGTTCAAAATCACTCCCCTTCCTCGGATTTCTACATACTCTGTCCATTGCAACGAAATGGAAAATATGTTGCTTAGGATCAAGGGAGGTGGTGACTTGCTAGGTTGAATATATAACAGATGCGAGTGATTCAGATGTGGAAGAGATTAGAAGAGTACCTTATTTTCGGGAGGGGGTGCACCATATGGATCCACAACACACAGAATCCAATCCACACGCAGAATCAGGTCGAAATCAGCAACAAATCCCTCCCAGACAGAGTCCGAGACTACAGCAATAAGCACAAGAGTTCCAGGACCTGGAAAGAAGACAAGCAGAGGCAAGCGACGATGAGGATTTCAACTACCACCATTACAGGGGGAATCAACAATACAGGAGCAATCGAGGGTGGTGAATTTTCAGGAAAACTCATAGGGGCAGGGGACATCAGAGGAGGTGAGCACTTTCTCTGCCTTACAAGTGATTAATTTATCTAACCACACTGTAACAGCGGCTGAAGAATGGGTACTTAAAAAGGGACTTGGTTTTTCACCGACCGTAGTCATGGATAGAGTGGGGACTTTGGTGGATTTGAATCTGTGCTGTAGAAAATTGAATTTAAAAGCATTTTTTTGTAAAAAGAATGATGTGCTAAACAAGAATGATGTCAGACCAAGCACTAATATGGAACACCAAACCCTACCTTTCTCAGTACCCTGTACGTTTTGCCCCCTACCCACCCTGTAAGGTGGTTTCGATGTTTAAAGAACTTGTGGAAAAGGATCTAGAGACATTTTTTAGAACACCACGATATAACCACTTTAATAATGTGAACAAAACAGAAAAAGATGCTATTCAGACTTTAAAATCAGATGTGAACCTTATCATTAAACAGGAAGGCAAGGGAGGAGTGGTAGTTTTATTGGACAAAGCAAAATATGTTAGAGGTCCATCGAAAGTTGGAAAATAAAACTTTTTATACTAGATTAAGGGAGGACCCCACCTTACCACCTATGATTTCAAGTTCAGTATTGATGAACTGGTGATGCAGATCTTCAGGGAAGGGGTCATAGATCGAAAAACAAAAGACTTCCTAATTACACCCTATCCTGTCAGAGTGACCTTTTATACTTTATTCAAAATACACAAGACTCTCACTGATCCTCCTGGCTGCACAACTGTAAGTGGTATAAGGCTCCTTAACAGAACTGCTGTCACAGTTCTGTGACTTTTTCCTTAAACCATTGATGTCCATTTTCCCTCCTTTTTGAAAGATACAACAGAAGTTTTGAACATTTTACCTACTATTCAAATGGAGGAGGATATGCTACTGATCACTTGAGACATAGAGGCCCTTTATACCAATGTCCCCCATGAGGGGGCTTCGGATGCAGCGGCTGTATTTTTGAACCATTCAGGACTTGAAGGAACTTTGGTAACAACAGTCTTGAAAATGTTGGAATTTGTATTAAAGGATAATATATTTTTATTTAATGACGTTATGTACCATCAGATAAAGGGAACAGCTATGGGCCATGTGTGCCCCCTCTATAGCAAACATATATGTTGGCAAATGGTAGGAAGATTTTTTATTAGTTGTTTAACCAGGACAAGCATACTAAGCTGAAAGCTTTTTTTTTTTTTTTTTAAAACAGGTGCTACCTGGAGGCACCGGGAATTTAAGTGGCTTGCTCAGGGTCACGTAGTCTGCAAGTGGAAGCTGTGGGATACAAACCCAGGTCTGGTCTGCTGGATGTCACCAGATTTGCAGCTCAGAGCCTTAAACCACTGCGCTATACTGCTGATAATTGGTTTACCTCAAAGCTAGTTTTATGGAAACACTATATTGACGATATTTTGATTGTATGGAAAGGAAATATGATGGAATTTTATGACTTCATAACCTTTTTACATGGTTCTAACCCACATTTTAGGTTTGCATATAATAGTAGTCCAACAGAAATTATATATTTGGATTTAAAGATTAAAAAAATGAGAGGGGGTCCTTAGACAGTGATATTTATAGGAAACCCACAGATGGTAATGCCCTTCTGTTAGCGAGTAGCTGTCGCCCTCCCCATGTGACCCTTAACATTCCTAAAGGGCAGTTTCTAAGAACAAGATGAAACTGCTCCATAGATGTTTCTTTTGAACGGGGTGCAGAGGAGCTCACAGATAGGCTTCTACAACGAGGATATGGACATAATAATATCATGGCAGCTAGATTAGCACCACAGATTAAGAATAGAGACAATCTGTTGCAAATTCAGGAAACCCCTGTAACAAGTGAATTGAGGTTAAATTTTGTGACAAACTATTCGGCCCAGGCAAGTAACTTGGAAAGTATTTTGCAAAAACATTGGCACGTCCTGTCAGTAGACCCAGGTCTTAAACAAATTTCAGAAGTACCTATCAGGATGTGCTATAGGAAGGCACCTACTCTGAGGGACATACTTGTATAAAGTCATTTTATTGATAGAAGAACTAGCAATTGACAAGCAGTATAGCGCAGTGGGTTAAGGCTCTAAGCTGCAGATCTAGAGACCTGAGTTTGAATCCCACAACTGCCTAGGTGCATACTGTGTGATCCTGAGCAAGTCACTTAACTTCCTTGTGCTCCCAGGTCACACCTGTAAACAAGCTTTCAGCTTAATGTGTCTCTCCTGGTTAAACAAACAACCAGTTGGTTGTTTTAAATACAAACAATGTGTAGCTTGTGCTTTTGTCTACCCCACTAAGACTTTTACTAGCTGCAAAACAGAGAACAATTTTTCTGTAAGACAATGTATCACTTGTGAACCTGAAGGTGTTATTTATGTAGCAACGTGCAGCTGTAATGCGTTTTATGTGGGGAAGATGAGGAGATGTTTTAAGACCAGAGTTAGTGAACTTATTAGGGCTATAGAAAGAAAAGATATTGCATATGCTACAGCCCAGCATGTCACCTCCTCTCTTGATCCTAAGCAACATATTTTCCATTTTGTTGCAATAGATTGGAGTATGTAGAAACTGGGATTTGAAATCTGACTTAATCCTGGGAAGTTTCTGGATTATAACACTTAATTCCATGAAGAAGCTAGGTCAATGTGCATCCAGACATATGCCCCTATCTAAAGAGAAGTAAATGATTTATATATATTTTTTTTAAATAAGGTGCATGTGTCTTGTAATATGCAGCTTAAAGAGAGTATGTTTGTCCCATGTATGAATTAGGGTAGCAATACTTATGCTCCTCTTTGAGCTCTTGTGTTTTAGTTATGACAATATGAAAAGATTTTCCATTATGATATTTCTGTTGTAAGATATATAAGAGAATCATGTTAGATGAAAATGGACACAAAGGGGTAGTACTTTTTATATCTTTATGCACTCCCCCCTTCCCTCTCTCCATTGGTTTCTTTTAGTTTTTGGTTCTTTCTTTTTTTTTCTTTATCGTTTAGATGTTCATTCATATAATTATTTATGTGATTTTAAAATGTTAAGTACTGGAAACATTTTATTTCATTAGTTTTTTTTAAGTATCTAGTTATTAAATACATCTTAATGGCCAGTGGAGCACAGGACCCAAGGCAGCATGGGTTCACAGCGGGAAGGTCATGTCAGACAAATCTAATAGATTTCTTTGACTGGGTGACCAAAGTAGTAGACCAGGGAGGGGCTGTGGACATGGCCTACCTAGACTTTAGCAAGGCATTTGACACAGTCCCACACAAAAGATTAATAATCAAATTAACCAGCCTGGGAGTGGGACCCAGGGTGGTAGCCTGGGTAAAACACTGGCTGGACAACAGGACACAGAAGGTAATTGTAAATGGAGTCCACTCCAAGAAAGGAGTTACTAGTGGGTACCATGAGGTTCAGTATTGGGTCCAACCTTTTAATGTCTTCATCAGTGACATTGCAGAGGGACTGGAAGGAAAAGTATGCCTTTTGCAGATGACACAAAGATCTGCAACAGGTTTGATACACAAGGAGGCATGGAAAGGATGAAAAGGGACTTGGCAAGGTTGGAGGAATGGTCAGAATTATGGCAGCTAGGATTCAATGCAAATAAGTGCAAATAATGCACCTGGGAAACAAGAACCCAGGGAAGAATACACAATGGGTGGGGAGGTAGTAACAACAACAAAAAGGAAAGGGACCTGGGGGTAATCATATCAGATGACCTTAAGGTTAGCAAGCAATGTGAGAAGGCAGGAGGGCTGGGGGGTATACTGGGATGTATAGGAGAGGCATCATCAGCAGAAAACAGGAAGTTGTTATCCTCTGTACAGACAGTTGGTGAGACACCATCTGGAGAATGTGTCCAGTTCTGGAGACCCCATCTCCACAAGGACATAGACAGGATAGAGGCAGTCCAGAGGAGGGCAACTAAAATGGTGCAGGGTCTGTAAGAGAAGCTCAGATGAGGAGAGACTAAAGGAGCTTAATATGTATACCCTTGAGGAAAGAAGGAGATGGGGACATGAACGAAACTTTAAGTACCTCAGTGGAATCAACAAAGTCCAAGAGGGTAGCATCTTTCAGAAAAGAGACTTGCAAGAACAAGGGGACACAATTTAAAGATAGAAGGAGGGCGTTCAGGGGCAGGCAGGAGGAAGTATTATTTCACAGAGAGGGTAGTGGATGCATGGAACAGCCTTCCTGAGGAGGTTGTGGGGTCTAAAACTGTGGGAGAATTCAAGAATGCATGGGACAGACATAAGGCAATTCTTGTGGGGGGTAGGAAGAAATAGGCTATTGGTTAACTAGGATCTGCGGCCTATCCTGTAGGTAGGGAAATGGGCAGACTAGATGGGCCTAGTGGTCCTTATCTGCCGTCAAAGTCTATGTTTCTATGTTTCTATATGTTTTAACCATTCACTGTCATGTATGATGTGATTTGTAATTGGTGACATGTTTTGTTACCATATTTAAATGGGGTTGTACAGTATGTTCAAGTAGTCAGCTTCTGAAAAAGGACTTGCGTCCGAAACATGTCAAGCTGATTTATTTTGGAGCTGGTGTGCACTTTAATAAAATTTAATATTGGCACTTGAAGAAAAGTACTGTGGCATCCCTCATTTCAGGTTAGTGCTGTGCAGGAAACGTTTTGTTTTTACAGACTTGATAGACCTCTAGGCCTTTATCTGCTGGCAAATTCCATATGTTCATAAATTTCTGTCACCCCCCTCTTACAGGATGTGGAACATGATCAATACCCATATAATTTATTTTATGTTCTACTCTCACTGCCTCCTCATTTAGATGTCTGGTGACCTGGTTAGATAAATCCAATCTGTTGATTGCCCTGTGGTGCTCCTGGATGTGTTCATTAAGTTTTCTTGTGGTTTGTTCCACATATACCTTCCCACAGGAGCATCACAGGGCATACAAAACAAATGTTGTATTGCACATAATAAAATGTGATGTCTATACTGTTCTCACACCCAGTGTGCCATGATTTATAAATGTTTTCCCCTGGATTGCTTGTTTACAAGTTTTGCATTTCCTGCAAGACCAGGGAGAGGCTGTGGACATGGCCTATTTAGACTTTAGCAAGGCTGTTGACACAGTCCCACAGAAAAGATTAATAAACAAATTAGCCAGCCTGGTAGTGGGTCCCAGGGTGGTAGCCTGGGTAAACAATTGGCTGGACAACAGGACACAGAAGGTAATAGTAAACAGAGTCCACTCCAAAGAAAGGGAGGATACTAATTAGGCACAGCAGGGTTCAGTACTGGGTCTGGTCCTTTTTAATGCCTTTATAAGTTACATTGCAGAGCGACTGGAAGGAAAAGTATGCCTCTTTTGCAGATGACACAAAGCTTTGCAACAGTGTTGATACACGGGGGGGTGGAAAGGATGAGAAGGGACTTGGCAAGGTTGGAGGAATGGTCAAAAGTATGGCAGCTTAGATTCAGTGCAAAGAAGTGCAAAGCAATGCACCTTGGAAACAAAAACCCAGGTGAAGAGCACACAATGGGGGGGGGCATTAACAGCAATGAAAATGGAAAGGGATCTGGAGGTAGTCATATCAGATGACCTTAAGGTAAGCAAGCAATTTGAGTAGGCAGTAAGGTGGGCTGGTGGATACTGGGATGTACAGGGAGAGGCATCACCAGTAGAAAACAAGAAGTTGTTATCCCTCTGTACAGACAATTGGTGAGACCCCATCTGGAGTACTGCATGCAGTTCTGGAAATCCCATCTTTGCAAGGACATAGACAGGATGGAGGCAGTCCAGAGGAGGGCAACTAAAATGGTGCAAGGTCTGCAACAGAAGCCATACGAAGAGAGACTAAAGGAGCTTAATATGTATACCCTTGAGGAAAGGAGGGAGAGGGGGATATGATAGAAACTTTTGAGCACCTAAAAAGGAATCAACAAAGTCCAAGAGGGTAGCAGCTTTCAGAAAAAGATGATGTGCAAGGACAAGGGGACAGAATTTGAAGATAGAGAGGGGATGACTCAAGGGCAATGTGAGAAAGTATTTTTTCACAGAGAGTGTGGTGGACGCATGGAACGGCCTTCCTGAGGAGATCATGGGGTCAAAAACAGTGAGGAATTCAAGAATGCATGGGACAGACATAAGGCAATCCTGGTGGGGGGTAGGAAGAAGTAGGCTGTTGGTTAACTAGAATCTGCAACTTATCCAATAGGTAAGGAGATTGGCAGGCTAGGTGGACCAAGTGGTCCTTATCGTCCATCAAAGTCTATGTTTCTATGTCTGTGTCTATGTTTGCAAGGCAAATATCCAGTATTTTTTTTCACCCAGCCATCTATTGCTAGGATCTCCACTTTTATATTCACTGTTTGTCAGCAAATCTTTTGCCTTTTCCCCCTTCTAAAAGTTATTCTCAGACCCCTTTCTTGTGTTTCCACCAGATCTTTGTCTAGACCTAACAGGGGCCAATGCTCAAATATAACTGACTTAACATCCATAGAAAGAGGGCCATAAGTGCTCACAAAGGTAATCTGTTCCAGAACCGTCTCCTTCACTTTGTATCTTAAAAACTGGTTTCTCTTTGTTTTATTTATTCTATCACAGGCCTCTTGCAAGGTACCTTCCTTGTAGCCCCTGTGGTGCAACCTATAAAACAAATCATTCTTAGCTTCTTCAAAATCATTGTCATTTCAGCAATTTCACCTAAGGCATACTAGTTGCCCATAAGGAAGATTGTTAATGGTGTGAGATGGATGGGCACTATGCACATGCAAAATACTATTTCTTGATGTAATTTTTCTATATACTTGTACTTTGTACTTAACAAATTTAGGATGAAATTAGGCTTACGCCGATCTTGTTCGTCCCCCCACACTAGTGATGCACAATGTAATAACCCAAGTAGTTATCGAGTGCTATTTTAAACTTATGGGACTCCTGTATACTAAGTACAGTACTTGGTAGTTTATTCCAAAGGACTATTACACGCTGAATAAAAAGTTTTCTCTCATTTTTGTGTTTGTCTTGAGTAATTCAAATTGGTTGTTATGTGATCTCAGGTTTAAATTTCTATTGTTTCAAATTATACCACATTTATTCCTTAAAATTGGATCTTTAATAATGTTATGAAAGAGTAGACAATCTCCTCGTTTCCTCCTAACCTCCAATGACATAAGATTTAATTCCTGAATTCTATTTTGGTAAGATAGCCTAGGTAAGCTTGGTATCATTTTGTTGCACATTTCTGCACTCTTTCAATAATATTTATTTCCTGTTAGTTATATGGTGACCAAAAGTTGATGCATAGTCCAAGGGCGGACGTACGTAATTCCTATAGAAGTTCATAATGGTGTACCTATCCCTTGTTATAAATTATTTTTTGATAATATTGATTTTATTTGCCTTTTGAACCATAGCTCTAATATGAATTTTATGTTTGAAGGTATTGTCTATTATTATATCGAGATCTCTTTCAGTATCAACTGTGCACATTTGTATAGAGTCTATTAAATAAACATTTTTAGGGTTATTCTTCCCAAGGTGTATAACAGTACACTTATTATAGTTTAGTTCCATACCATAGTTAGTGCACCATCTAGGTATTATATTAAGGCTATTATGAATAGCTTCATAATCAGCCATACTCATCACTTCATTGGATAATTTAGTGTTGTCTGCAAATTTGATAATTTTTACAGTTATTTCTGTATGGAGGTCTGATACAAAGCAATTAAACAGGAATGGTCCTAGGACTGATCCCTGAGGCACACCACTTGACACTTCCATTAATCTAGATAATCTGCCTTGGACACAAACCTGCTGAGTCCTATCCATAAGCCAATTGTAGACTCAGAATGCTAGGTAGGGTCTGTAACTCATTTTACTTAGTTTTTGGATTAGTAGTTGGTGCAGAACTTTATCAAATGCCTTCTTGAAATATATTAGGACAATATCACATGTTCGACCTGCATCCAGGCTCTGACTAATTAATTCATAAAAGGCTACTATGTTAGTTTAACATGACCTATGTTTTTTAAATCCATGTTGACTATTGTCCTGTAAAATTAGTCTTATAGTTTCCTCTTCAAACCTGTTCTTTATCATAGTTTCAAGAATTTTGCATGGAATGGATGTTAAACTTATTGAGTGATAATTCTCTGGATGTGTTTTATTACCTTTGTTGAATATTGGACACATAACTGCTGTCTTCCACTCATTTGGTATGGATCCAGATTTGACATGATTTATTGTAGAGTATGGTAAGTGATTTGCTTACACTTGATGATAGATTCTTAAGGAATTTGGGGATGATTTCATCTGGTCCTGATGCAGCATTAAGTCTAAGTTTGTCAATGACTTATTTAGTCTCATTAAGACTAATAGAGACTGGTTCATCATTAACAATTGTATTATAATTTATTTTGTCCTTATTTCCATAGACACTTGCAAAATAATTATTTAGGGTAGTTGCTGTTTTGATAGGATTGTTAATAATTTCCCCATTTGATAGAATATTTTGGATGGGATGTTTCCTTTGCTCAATTGGTTAAGAAGGGAAGAAAGGCTTTATTATTCCTTTTGTTCATTGATATTCTGAATTTAGAATTTCTTTTCTCGATCTTAATCAACTGTTTTGTAGTTTTAACTTCATTTTTATACTTGGTATATGCTTGTTGTGATTTGCTTTTTTGTATTTCATATAGTATTTCTCTTTCTTTTTCATCTGCCTTTTAAGTCTTTTTGTTGTTCATGGTGGTATTTTGCCTTTTTCGGTATTAATTTGTTTAAGAGGCACGAACCATTCTTCTATTGTTTGTATTGTGTTTTTTATTCTTTCCCAGCATTCCTCTACTGTTAGGTTCAATAGAATATTTCCCAATCATCTCAAGGACATTTCTAATAGATTAATCATTTGCTTTATTATAATTTGTTATAAATACTGAAGTTGTATTTATTATTTTATTAATTGTGATGGTGCACTGGATAGTATTAAGGTCACTATTTTCCATGGGTGATTTGACCAGAATTTCAGAAAATATATTAGGTATGTTGGTTAAAACTAGGTCCAGTATACTTTCTGCCCTAGTTGGTGAATCAACCAGTTGGTCAACTGACTCCATAGCTTCTAAAAATAATCATTCTTGATTATTTGTGGTTGTTTTTTTTCCCCCAGTCAATGCCAGTGGACTACAGGGGACTTTAAAGGGTTTAACTCTGCAGTATCATAACCATGCTAAATTATAGGTCTCAAACTCTGATGTTTAATATTTTTGGAAATCTTGGAAACAGCACAACAGTGCCATCTCCTGGCCAAATGGAGTAGTTGCTCTGAGCTGGAAAACTAATGACTCAGCAAGATTACAGAAGAGTATTTAATCACCTAGCTCAGGGCATTTGGACACACATTCTTCTCTGGACACTTCTTGACACACACCAGAAGTCAAACTACTGAGACCCAGTGTGGCTGCAAAGGACTAAAAGAAAGACTGCAATATTTTGCAAACCAGTGATTCACTGGACTTTGAAATCTTCCTACTTAAGGTAGACTTAGCTAACCTGGTTTAGTGTATTTTGTTTCCTGTACATTTTTGCTATTTGTTTCTGCATACTGTAACCTAAATAAGTATATGCCATCCTTCAGTTGTAATTGCATTTATTTAATTATTTTAGTAAAAATGTTTGCTTTTCTAAAGAAATTCTGTCTGTGTGAGTGTTCTTATATTGTGAGTGTGACTGTAGAAGGTTTATTAATAATCTGTGAAAACTGCTATTGCCTAAAGGGCCACCCTAAGCAACCAAGTTGAGTTAAAAGTTCTGTAAGGGATCTGGAATGATAGGGAGAATAGCAAAGTCTCATAAAAGTCTGCAGGGATTGTGAACCAGGCTGTTGCATGTCCTGTAGGGAGAAGGACAAATCAGGTTTTTACACTGTTACCCTGAAGAGAGTGAGATATCTGGGTATTTCTCCCATGTGTAATAGTTTAAGAAACGGGTTCATATTTGGTCACAAGACTGGAGACTGGTTTTGTGCCCTCATCCAGAACTAGAGGAAGGCCCATAATCCTTGTGTCAGAGGTACAGTTATAGCCTCGGTGCACATTCTAAAGGGCAAGGAGGGTATCCCTGTCCCCCCATCATGGATTGCACTTAAGGGTGGGCACTGTGAATTCAGTGGGCCTGACCCCAGGAGTGGGCTGGTGACACCAGACACATCGGATAAAGGATCAAACAGCAATTCATGCACTGGCCACCCTCAGGATACCCAATCTGGGGAAAAAGGGCTGCTGAATCAGAACTGAACTCTAGTGCTGCTTGCCATGAGTGGAGCGGTGACTCCTGTCAAGTCATATGATTATAACTGGGGTAGATGGGCAACTATGGGATGTCTTGCAATGGCTACATACTCCTGCAGGGTTTGTAGGAACTTTTGTAACAGACTTCTCTACCTGTCATTTATGTTCACATACATATTTGAACTGATGCAGTTCATGGATTTGGCAGGAGGGGATGGGTGCATATAAGTGTGGGAATACTACTTTCCAGCTCTGAATGTGTGGGTATGGGCTGGCGGAGGGGATACTTACAGCTGTTAGTAATTATGGATTTGAAATGCTGCACCCAGTACTGAACAGCTGCTGGGTTGGCCCTCCCAAATAACAGCCTGGGCACCTGCAGTTTGACAGTGCTAAGCAGACTTGTACTACACTTGCACATCTTTGCCTTTGGCTCTGGCACTGGCCATGGGGGGGGAACTGCCTTCCCCAAGGAGGGGCATTTTTTGTTGACATGTATGGAGGAGCCTGGGCTGAGCTCTGTGCTTGGTGCTGGTTTTCTCCTCCCTCTAGCTGACTACACATTGAGCTGGATTACTGACATGGGGCAGCTCTCTCCGTGCAGATGGGGTGTTTGAACGTATATGCAGGCAAGCTGCATGGAGGTGTGAATGATCATGTGGCCTGTATCTGCTGGCAGTTTCATGTGTTTGCATGTTCGGTGTACTGGGGGGGAGCATTCCTGCATTTGTGCTGTTTTTTTTTTTTTAATTATGAGGCCTCGTGTAAGTATAGTATGGAAATGTTGGGGTACATGTACTATGTAAAGTGAACTAGTAGTAACATAGAAATATAGACAGTGGCAGGTTTTCAACTGTAAGCTCTTGTCTCCTCCCTGACTGCTCAGCCATAGGTGCTAGCCAGCTGCTTTGAACAGTATGAACAACCTGTCAGTATTTTTGCTCTAGCACTGACCTTTGAGAAAGGGAGGATGGACTTACCCAACGGGAGATCAGTTCCACACTGGAATCTGTGGAAGCCTCCAACCTGGGTTCCCATACCTGGGAGCAGATATTTCCTCCATCTTAAGTACTGCACGTTGGACCATGACATCGCTACGGGGCAACCTTCCCATGTTCGAAAGGGCAGCTCGTGCACTCAAGCAGGTGAGCTGCATGGTAGTGTAAACCTTGCAGCATATATGAAGGGCTCTCCACAGCTCTCCAAAGGTCCCCACATTTCTTTCATCCCTTCTACCTCTAATCACTCCTCTGGGTATTATCACCCCCTCAATACACCTCCCACACTCCAGATTGACACTTGCCCCGATATCTCAGCCAGAGTAACACTTACAGTGTTGCTGAGCTTTAGTAGTTTTGGAGATGATAGACTGCAGTACTCAGATTACAGCACTGAACTGTTGGAATAGCCACATCCTTGTGCACCTGAGTACATTTGATAACAGAGGGCTAGATTATAGACAGAGTTGTTGGCATGGAGGTGAGCTCCTGAGATGGGGAGGGGCAAGGGCTCTGAACACTAAGGAGCAATTCCTAGTCCCAGATGTTCCCATGTGGGGCCTCAGAGCATGTACGTGTTCTGTGATATGGTCCCTTCCCTCAGCTAACCCCTCATTGTATCCTCTTCAATCTTTCATAGCTCACCATGCTCTATTCCTCACACCTTGCACCACTTCCCCCTCCCAATTTTACTCCACCCCTATGCTGCTGACACAATTCATAGTAAATAAGGTTGGGTGGCGTGATGATACTGTCAGCCAATAGATCTCCCTTATAATGAGAGAGAGCTCCCAAGGTCGAGATCGGCCATTTCAGGGGTCTCCTCCCCTGTACGGGTCAAGATCAAACCACCTACATAAAGGAGTCTTTTGTTATTCACGGACCTTTGATCCAAAGATTTACTACTATAGGTATAACTACTTTCAGGAAGTTAATATTTTGATGTTTAACTTAATGTTTCTTGCACTGTTTACTGTTTTGTTCCATGCTACTGATGCTCTAGTAGATATAACTGTTTTTGTCTCTGGTTGAATGCAGAACACTGACTGTATAGGTAGGTGCAGGTGGAGTAGCCAAATCAGGCATGCACTTACCCCTCCTTTACATAACATAGACATGCACTTGCCCCTCCTTTACATAACATAAATGCAGGGCGTTAAATATGCCTGTCAAGAAGATATGACCTTAATTGAACATTACACCCTCTGACGTTCACTCTGTATTTCCTTAAGTTGCTGATATGGCTGCAGATCCCATAAGGTGGGTGTGCTGGAATGTCAAAGGTCTCCACATGCCACTTAAATGGAAGAAAATTCTATATCACCTCTGGAGGGAAGGTGCCAGTATAGTCTTCCTACAGAAGATGCACCTCACACTGGCAGAGAC
The DNA here is from genome assembly GCA_016271365.2 of Neoceratodus forsteri. NCBI lineage: Eukaryota > Metazoa > Chordata > Ceratodontiformes > Ceratodontidae > Neoceratodus > Neoceratodus forsteri. The sequence continues at coordinate 1,179,284,919 of CM028131.1, forward strand.
CAATAAGCTGAAAATGGGCTTGGTAGCACAGACCTGCAGGTGCTCACACTCTACCAAAATCAGAGGTGTAGCAATACACGAGAATATCACCTTTCAATCCAAAAAGACTAGTAGTGACCTGGAAGGCAGATATGTCATTATCCACAGCGCCATAGAAAATCAGGAGGTAACTATGTGTAACGTTTATGGCCCAAATTGTGCTGAGCCTGACTTTTTTACTAGCTTGGCACAGATCCTGCTCATAGCAGAGGTTCCCTTGTCTTGGGAAGGGACATGAATGTCACTTTAGATGACTTTCTAGACAGAAGTACAGCTCCAACAGGCCTGAGATCACTAGTTTCACAGGCAGTTCATGACCTGGTGGATGATCTGGGACTCACAGATATCTGATGCCTGGAGAGCACGGGGTCATAATGTCACAGACAATACTACACATATGACCACCACACAGAAAGAAACCACATCCAGCAACAACAGATAGCTGTTATTTTGTTTTAACTCATTGCCTCCACAGGCTCACTCTGAGATTACATCACTTGTCTCCTGAATCTCCTGTATACTTTTAACAGTGAATCCTGGGCCTTTCTAAGCAAAATCAAGCCATAGTCAGCATGTTGCAAACAAATGCTAATACTCAATAACTGTATATGCTAGACACAAAGTATGAGGGGCAGAGTTATTCAGCAGAAAATTACCTTTCCAATGGTGGCATGCATGTAATGATAAGTAATTTAGTTTTTTTTCTACGCTGGTCGAAAGAGCAAACTAAATATATTTTTCACTAAAAAAGTGCAACATAAGCCATTTTTTGCTGGAAAATATGTAAAATATCAACACCAAATTAAGCATACAGACATTAGATGGTGTTTTAATATGTTAGTTAAAAAAGATATCTTTTACTATAAAATGTAATTTTTCCCCATTTTAGTCAAGGTGCTTTACGAGATTTGAGGCTGAATCTCAACCACACACACCATATCATAAACAAATGCATATAACTCCAAAAGTATACATGATACACACAAAGTATCAGCATGAAAGTTGATTAGCACAAAATGCCTTTCCAATGGTGCTATGCAACCAGTTGTAATCAATACAGTTTTTATTTTATACCTGCTGAAGTGCCAAAAAAGTGAATTTTATTCAAGCTGCTTAGGTGAATCTTGATGGAAAACATGTCAGCCATACACACCATACCATAAACAAATGTGAATAACTCCAAAAGTATACATGATATACCCAAAATATCAGTGGCAAAGTTGTTCAGCAGAACATTACCTTCCCAATGGTGGTGTGCAAATAATAATATGTAATTTTGTTTTGTTATTTTTAAACTGGTTGATACAGCAAAAAAAATATTTTTTCACTAAAACAGGCAACATAAGCCATACACACCATACCATAAACAAATGCAAATAACTCCTAAAGTATGCATGATGTGCACAAAATATCAGTGACAAAGTTGTTCAGCATAACATTACCTTTCCAACGGTGCTATGCAGTCAAATATATATTATATTCTGTTACACTATATATTAAAATATATAAGTGACTTCTCCAGACGTTGCTTGGGCACACTGGGAGTCAGTAGCTGACTTCTGCAGACGTACTCAGGACACACCAGTGTTTTTTTACTGATGACTACAGGCGTCGGCTAGGAGACAATGAGTTAAGGGGGACTTCACCCCCAGCACCCCCTACACCCCAGAACTAATATAATCAATTCCGAGGGTGTGGACACGGGGGCAAGGAAAAACAAAGAAACCTAAGAGATTCCCTAGCAGGAAATCAAACCACAGTTCCCCCAACCCATGCACTGCAGGATCAGGTGCTCTAGCCACTCCACCATGGGACCGGCTCCATCAAGCACCAGACCAGCACTGCCCACATACACTTCCTCCTTCCTGGTGAGTGACGGGGATAGCAATAGTATCGCATCACTGATATTCCCCTGTCGCTCTTGTCCCCTACACGCTTCCTGTAATGCACTGCTGCTTTGCATGGGTTAGTGTGTGTGGTTATGACCCGGTACCTGCCTGGCACATCCCCACAGCAGGGACTACATGCTTTTTTCCAAACCAAATTGTACCTACTCCCACATGGACCTGTGGTTGTTACCTGCACCACTGAGTGCCAGAAGTTCCCCAGGCTTCTACAAGTACCATTATATCTGATCATGCTCTGGTGTCCTTCACTCTGCTCTCTGTGGTTCAAGATGCATCTTCCACAAAGCTATGGAGGTTTAATACCTCCCTGCAATGGGATCCCATATTTTGTTCACTACTCAAGAAAGAGATTGCAGCCTTCCTGGAGACTACCTGCCCAGAACACATCTCAGCTGCTACCAGGTGGGATGCCCTCAACGCCCATATTAGAGGCTGATGTATTAGCTATGCTTCCCACATCAAAAGAAAGAAAGCTAGTGATCTGGAGGAGCAGCTATTAGCCCTCAGGGAACTCCTGTCACTCCCCTGAACTACTGGCAAAGATTGTGGGCACACAGTACAAAATCAGTCTACACTTACACTTACACCAGAAAGCTGTTTTCCCTTTTCAGGCTCTGCCAAGCATTTTGGAAGTTTGGGGAATGACTGGGATGCTGCTTGGAAATGACAGGAAAAGTTGAAAATTCCAGGACTCAAGAACGTGTCTGGGGAGGTCTGCAGAAAAATGGAAGACATCAATGCTGCCTTCCAGAACTTCTAGAAGACCCTCTATGGGCAAGACATAAACCCTATTCAGGAGGAATTAGCTGCCTTCACTTCCACATTGGGCCTGCCCAAAACAGCATCAAAGATCTCTGAGAAGTTAGATATACTTTTCACCCTGAAGGAAGTGAATGAGGTAATAAGCTCAATGCCAGTTGGCAAAGCCCCAGGGAGTGGTGGTCTCCTGGCAGAATTTCTCAGGCACTTTAAACAAATTATCCTGGATCCCCTGATGTCTGCCCTTAATGAGGACATAAAGACAGGATCCTTTCCTGCCTTTATGTATATGGCAGTAATCTCTTTTAGCCCGAAGTCCAGGAAAGACCCCCTCCAATGTGGTAGCTACTGGCCAGTGTCGCTAAGCACAGTGGATTGTAAAGTACATGCCAAGATGATAGCTTCTAGGCTATAGGAAGTCATCCTGGGTCTAATTTGTGGGGACCAAGTTGGCTTTGTCCCACTGCAGCACAGCACTGACAACACAAGGTATCTACTCAATCTGACGTGGCAGGCATCTTATCTCCATCTCTTGGCTGTGCTACTCTCTCTTGATGCCGAAAAGGCATTCGATAGGATGGAGTGGATGTACCAGTTTCATGTGCTACAGGTCTTTGGTTTCAGGGAACCTTTCCTTAAGTATATCTGCACCCTTTAAAATGGGGTATTGGCCACGGTGCTTGCTAACTCAATGTCATCGCCACCTTTTTCATTAGGGAGAGGGATGTGGCAAAGTTGCCCAATCTCCCCCCATTTAGTCACCCTTGCCTTGGAACCCCTACTACAGGCCATCCAGAATCACCCAGATATCCATGGCATAGAGATGGGAGAGGAACATAAAGCTTTAGCCTACGCTGATTACATTCTGCTGACCATCACCAAGTCAGAAGAATCCATCCCTTCTGTACTGTCACTTCTGCAGCAGTTTGGCTCCTTGTCTGGTTACAAGCCAAATGTGCATATGTCGCTGATTCTGCCATGGGTGCCAGAAACTAGACATATACCAAGCTTCCCATGTGGACTTCAAGAGGCACAAGCATCTCTAAAGTATCTCAGGATAAATTTCACCTGGGATCTCAAAGTTCCAGGTGGGCTTAACCTCCCCTCATACTGGCCTCCCTGACCAAAGACCTAGCCAGATGGAGTTGCTTCCCCATCACAATGGAGGAAAGCGTAGGCATTTAAAATAATGATGGCAGCCAAAATTTAATATATTCTTGATAATCTTCAATTTAGTATCAAAACTGAGTTGATTAGGCAAGTGCATCATAAGATGTGTCACTTCTTCTTGGGGAAAGGTCCACAATAGATCAGCCACAAGAAGCTAGTCTTACCTCTAGAAAAAGGCAAATTAGGTATCCCAGACTTTATGATGAGACACACAGAACATATTTTGTTACACCTGTCTCAGGCCTCACCTCCCTTGGAGCTAACAGCACTACCTAAATGATCCCAAAGTGAGGCTCACCTGCTGGGCAGAGATCTCTGAAGTACAATGCTGCATGGGGGAGTCCCAGTTAACCTGTGTACCTATTTCACTACTGGGTTTACGAGGGAAGTCTGGACCAGTGTTGCCAAGTGTACAGACTGGTGCCTGGGGAGCTCTCCCAACTTTCCTCTTTGGAAGAATCTCCTTCTCAAAATTCGTGGCACCCCAGTAAACTGGAAGGTGTGGTCCTTTAGAGGCAATCGACAATTATCCCATTTAATTGATGCCTAGATGGGATACTTGAATACCTTTGGGCAGTTCCAGCAGGAGTTTGTATTAGAGAAACAAAGTCACTGGAAGTATCTTCAGCTTCAATTCCCACCAACCTCTCTTCTTGGAACTAATCTCCAGCTCGGCAACAGAATGAGTTTGAGAAACTCATTGCTTCAGTGGCTAGTATGCTCCCCAAGGCTAGTCATATCTACATGAAGCTGTGCACTATGAACACAGCTGGAATGGAAAGGTTCAAGATTAAATGGAGTGAAGATTTGGGTATTGATCTACAGCAGAATGAATGGGAGACCTACTGGAAGGGCCCTAAAACTGTACTAAGGGACACCCATAGTCATTTTACATAGTTCAAGATCTTACATACGCACACAAAGCCCTGTCAAAACTCCTCAAATGGGAGTTAATACTGTTGTACACCTGTTGGAGATGCTTCTCCTCAGAAGGTGATATTTCTCACATCCTTTGGTCCTGCTTGAGGCTCCGGTCATTATGGTCCAAAATCCAGTAAAATCTGCAGAACCATTGTGAGTGTAGGCCTAACCCTCACACCCTCCTTAGCCATACTAGGCCTCACACGAGACATGGAGGTGGGCCAGCAGACCCTAGCTGCAAAAATGCATTGGTTACAGCCTAAAGAATTATACTTAGGCATTGGAGGGTGTCACCCTCCCCCTCCAACACTGATGGAATGGCTTCTAGAACTTGGCATGGTAGTCTGCTTTGAGAAAGTTCTATATGCCACCCATCATCAACTCAGCCTTTAGAATGAAGTGTGGGGCAAATACCTAGCTTCCCCCTCTTGTACAATCTCACAAGGCTGTTGCAGGTTTCCCCAGTGCACAGTATAGGGGCTAGAGAAACCAGAACTTTCAGTAACTAATAGATTGAGTCTCCAAGTTTCTCTGAGCGAGTACGTGCTTGGCCTTCTCCCTATCAGTAACATCAGTGCTCTCATTTATACAAGGCAATAAAAATTGCAGTTAATTCTTATCTGTTTAAATTGTCAACTACAGACTGCATTACTGTATAGTTTGTTTTAGCTAGTTATGACTTCAGCCTAGTGGCTATATTGAGTTTGTGATGTTATAGATACTAAATGTACTTTGATCAGACCATACTTAGAGCTGTACCTCCATGAGCTTATCTCCAGCCAAATATTGTAATTAACCTAACAGTGTTCCCTGTTATGTTGTTTTACTGCAATGTAATAAAATTTCAAGGATAAAACAAAGGCACCGCAGGTATTTGGCAATAGTTTATTATATCAAAATTAAAATCCAGTCACCTAGCAGTTTAGGACCAACAACCTTGACCAATTCCACATTACTTGTGCATTATCAGGAGGATCCTATCCACTATTTGGGTGTCAAATAAATTTAGAGAACCAGCTATTACAATTTAAACATTCACAAAACATTCAACTCATTAGAATGGCAATTTTATATAGTGAAACACTATAGTTTTGAAGATGGTATTTGTAGTCTTGGGGCCCAAATAGAAAACCCCACCCAAATTTGAAATTGGTAGCATCCCCCCCCCCCGGAAAGGTTTAACACATTTTTTTTATGAAGGGATGAGCCACCAAGAGTAATTTTATGGTGGATGTGGTAATATGCAGTGGCAACTTTGAGAAATATGGATGCTCTCCTAAATCATGTCAAATTGCCTTCACAAATTTCTTGAAATAGTCAAAATAATGACTCTTGTGACAAGGCACAACCTCGCCACGGGATTCAGGACCAGCTCTGTGGTGGGTAAGGAGTCTCAGAAAGACCAGTTTGTCAAAATTAAACCAACCAAGTATATCTTTTATTCCTTAAAATGGTTGGTAACAAAAAAACTTTGGGCTTCTGCCCTTTTTAAGCCCCACCGGGGAAAATGAAACAAAACAGAAATAAAGAGGCCTAGCTCCGGGTGGGAGCACTGTCTAAACAATCCCTGACCCTAACTAGAAACCCCTTTTCCAGAAGGCTAGACCTTCTGGAAGAACACAAACAGTAAAATGGAAAACTCACAATGAAAGTAAATATTCCTTTTTGGACAAATTCAGGAGACCAATCTCCTGGGAGTTGCTTATGGGACTCCTGAGCCAGAACACATCCAGGTAGCTTGTCAGCCCTTAACCCCTGCAGCAACTTCTCTCTGGCTTTTCCTTCCTGTTTTTAAAGCTCTCCTGTCTGTGCAGCTGCAACCAATCAGCTGAATCAGCTGCAGTTGTACCCTGACTATCTTACTCAGGGGAAACCCCCTCTCCTCCAGTACCTGAGTCTAGCACACATTCCCCTCCCCAGCTCAACACTACAGGGTTGGGTGGCCTGTGCTGAGAGGTAGGGCCTTCAGGAAAGCCCGTCTGCATTCCCATTCATTGTCCCTGCTCTGTGGTGGATCACAAAGTGGTATGGTTGTAGTGCAAGGAACCATCTCCTCACTCTGGCATTTTTTTCCCTGTTTGTTTGCATCCACTTGAATGGAGCATGGTCTGTCACCAGAGTGAACTTGCGACCCAGCAGGTAATATCTGAGGGTTTCCATTGCCCACTTCACCGCAAGGCATTCCTTTTCCATTACGGTGTACCACTGTTCCCGGAGTAACAACTTCCTACTTAGGTACAAGATGGGGTGCTCATCACCTGCTACCACCTGGGAGAGTACTGCCCCCAATCCAACATCTGAGGCATCTGTTTGCAGAATGAATTCTCTATTGAAATCTGGGGAGACCAGTACCGGATCAGAACAGAAGGCTGTTTTGAGATCGGTGAATGCCCTATCCACTGCCTCTGACCACCTCACGATGTCTGGTGCTCTCGCCCTGGTTAACTCCGTTAACGGAGTGGCCCGAGTGGCAAAGTGAGGGATAAACCTCCAGTAGTAACTGACCAACCCTAGGAAATCCCTCACTTGCTTCTTCTTGTTTGGTTGGGGCCAGTTTTGAATTGCCTCTACCTTCTTCACCTGGGATTTCACCAATCCCCATCCAACCACATAGCCCAAGTATTTTGCCTCTGACAAGCCGATCTTACATTTGGCAGAGTTCACTGTCAACCCGGCTTCTCGTAAGGTATCTAGTACGGCCTCTACCTTCCAAAGGTGAGTTTCCCACTCTGTACTATGGATGACCACATCATCGATGTAGGCAGCAGCATAGTGAGATAGAGGGCATAGCAGCCGGTTGATCATGTGCTGAAAGGTTGCCGGTGCTCCATGCAGACCGAATGGGAGAACTTTGTAGTGGTATAAACCCCAAGGGGTGATGAAGGCAGTCTTCTCCTGGGCTGCCCTTGTGAGTGGGATCTGCCAATATCCTTTTGTAAGGTCCAAGGTGGAGAGGTATCTGACCTTCCCCAACCGGTCGATCAGTTCATCAACCCTAGGTAGGGGGTATGCATCAAACTGCGATACATCATTTAGTTTCCTGAAATCATTACAAAACCTCTAAGTGTTATCCAGTTTTGGCACGAGGACAATGGGGCTTGACAATTCACTATGAGACTCTTCTATGATGTCGAGCTTCAACATCCTCTTGACTTTGGCTCAGATTTCTTTTCTCTTGGCCTCTGGGATACAGTAGGGTCTTTTCCTTATCCTTACACCCGGAGCTGTCACAATGTCATGGTAGGCTGCGACTGTTCGACCAGGTCATTCGGAGAACACATCCCCGTTCCACTGAACCATTTCCACTGCTTCTTTGTACTGTGTAGGAGACAGCTCGGGTGAGATATGGACTTGCCCCTCTGTTTTACTTTCTGCCGGGATTATGCCCAGTGAGACATAGTAGGCCTCCCGGTCTTGCCATGCCTTCAGGAGGTTAATATGGCATATTTGGAACTTCTTCCTGTGATTGGGTTGGCTTACTTTATAGTTCACATCACCGACAGCTTCCATGACCTCGTATGGACCCTGCCACCTGGCAAGCAGTTTGCTTTCCACTGTGGGAACCAGAACCATCACCCAATCCCCTAGCTGGAAATTCCGGATCCTCACCTGACTGTCATAATAAGTCTGTTGGGTCTCTTGGGCCTTTTCTAAGTGTTCTCAGACAATAGGAGTGACCCGGGCCAACCTTTCCTGTATTTAGGAGATATACCCAATCACACTGGCTCCTTGTGGTGGTTGTTCTTCCCAGTCCTCCTTTAGTATATCGAGGGTGGGCTGGCGGGCATATAATAACTCAAAGGGGAGAATCCAGTGGACGCCTGACGGATCCCTTGGATAGCGAGCATTAAATAGGAAAAGAGTAAGTCCCAGTCCTTTCTGTCTCAGCTCACAACATTCCACAACATCCCCTTTAAAGTCTGATTAAATCATTTGACCAGACCATCTGTCTGGGGGTGGTACTCTGAGGTTCTCAGGGCTTGGATCTGGAGGAGTCTACAAAGTTTCTTCATTAAATTTGAGACAAAGGGAGTACCCTGGTCCATCAGTATCTCTTTTGGGAATCCGACCCTCATGAAGACTTGAATGAGTTCTCAGGCAGTCGACTTTGAGGCCGTGTTATGGAGCGGGATCACTTCTGGATACCTAGAATCATAGTCTATGATGACTAGGATGCGTTGGTGGCCATGGGCTGATGTGTCTATGGGGCCTACCAGATCCATCGCAATTCTCGTGAAGGGTTCATCGATGATTGGCAAGGGCACCAACAGGGCTTTCAACTTCGGCCGTGGGGATGCCAACTGGCATTCTGGGCATGAAGCACAGTACTGCCTTACCTCGGCATAAATTCCAGGCCAGTAGAATCTTCAGAGTATGCAGCGCAGTGTTTTTTCGACCCCAAGGTGTCCTCCGAGGAGATGAGCGTATGCCGAATCTAGTACCGCCTTCCTGTGCTGGTGGGGGAACAGCAACTGCTCCATATCATGTTCTTCATCCGGTATCACTTGGTATAGGAGGTCATTATTTAATGTGAAATACGGTCAAGGTCATGACACCCCATTAATTTCCACAACCTCAGACAGGATATTCTGAAAAAGAGGCTCGTCTATTTGGTCTCGACCACAGTTCCTGGAGGCTATCCCAAGGGTACTCAATTCAGGGGGATTCAACTCTGCCTCCACTTCTGGGACCTCCTCTTCCTCCCTATGACTTTCCCCTCGGGCACCAGACTGCTCACCCTGTTGTCCCTCTGGGAGTGGGATTCTACCTCCCACCAGCACGGACCTGCCATTGACAGCCAGTATCTTGGTCCTTAACTTCTTACAATCCCTACATTCCTTTCATGATTTCTGGGACTTTCCCACCTCCCCATACAGCTTGGGGTCCCAATGCCCGTAGGGAAAATAATCAATTGACTCCTCTGACTCCTCAGGGATTCCTAGCAACATAGCCTCAGTTACTGGGGCTCTGGCCTCCCAGGTTTTGCCCCCACGGAGTAATGTCTCAAACTCTGGGAAATCTCGACCCTGCAGGACAGGATGTGCCAACCGAGGGAGGACCCCCACTGTGATCTGCCTCCTCTCTCCCTGTGCTTCCATGGTAACTACCACAGTGGGGTAATAAAACACTGTGCCATGGACACAGGTCATCCTGGTACATTTCCAGAAGTTAATTTGGGAGGGTTTTACCAGACTGCGAGCTATAAGGGTGACCTCACTCCCCGAGTCGACAAGGGCCATAATGGCCTGTCCATTTACCTGAACAAACCGGGTAAATCAGTGTGAAGTAGCAACCACCTGTACTACATTAATCAAATGGCAATTGCTCCGCAGGGACCCACCTCAGTTGCACTGCATTGGTTTGACCCCATTCGGACAGTTGGCAATTACATGTCCCCTCTCCCTGCACCGATAACAGCGGTAGCATTCTCACGGGACCCAGAACCCTTTGGGCTTCTAGGGGCGACCAGGTCCCCCTCTATTATCGAAACTGAAAGTCCCTTTGCAGCCTCAGACTGCTCTTTGGTGGTTCTTCTTCCTGGCCCTGTCCGATCTGACCTCTCGGGGGGTCAATATCTCAGGTTTGGAGTCTGCCCCAGGTCCTGTGGGTAGCCGACCACAACGTCCTAGGAAAGTTCCTTCATGGCATAATGCCATTCTACCAAGGTGACCAGTTCATCACAGGAAGTGGGGTCAGTCTCTCCAACCCACTGTCATAGGCTGGGTGGTAGTCCTCTTAAGAACTGATCCATTGCCAGGAGCGTCATGATTTTGGCAGCGCTATGGAGCTCGGGTCATAACCACTTCTTGGCCAAGTGGAGGAGGCCGTACATTTGTGACCAAGGCTTTGCTGACTCCCAGAGTCTCCAGCAGTGGTACCTCTGGGCTTGAAGGGCTGGAATCATGCTGGCACTGGCCAAGATCTCTTCCTTCAGTCTTGGATAGTCAGCGGCGACTCCCTCATCCAAATCATAATATGCCTTCTGGGCCTCGCTGCACAAAAATGGAGCTAAAATGCCGGCCCACTGATCTTGAGGCCACAATTCATGAGTAGTCATCCTTTCAAGGGTGAGCAAATATGCTTCAATGTCGTCAGCCATCGTCATTTTCTGCAGACAGTGGGAAGCCCGTATAGTCCGGTAACCTTCTTGGGTAGGCCCTCCCGGGGTGACCCTCTCCCGGCATAGTCTTGACAAGATTCTTTACCATTTCCTGGAGGATAGCGCGGTCCTGGGCCGTCTGTATGAGCAGCAACTGGTTTGTTTCTTGTTGAGCCTGGGAAGCTTCCTGCTGGGCTGCTGTAGCCTGGATCAAGGTTTCATTACATCCTCTATGCTCTGGTCTCCTTTACTCTGAGGTGGTTCAGATTTGCAGCCTAATTCTATGCCGACCTGATTCCCACTTCTAACTTCATGTGTGACAAGGCACAACCTCGCCATGGGATTCAGGACCAGCTCTGCAGTGGGTAAGAAGTCTCAGGAAGACCAGTTTGTCAAGATTAAACCAACCAGGTATATTTTTTATTCCTTAAAATGGTTGGTAAAACAAAACTTTTGGCTTCTGCCCTTTTTAAGCCCCACCGGGGAAAATGAAACAAAACAGAAATAAAGAGGCCTAGCTCCGGGTGGGAGCACTGTCTAAACAATCCCCGACCCTAGCTAGAAACCCCTTTTCCAGAAGGTTAGACCTTCTGGAAGAACACAAACAGTAAAATGGAAAACTCACAATGAAAACAAATATTCCTTTTTGGCCACATTCAGGAGACCAATCTCCTGGGAGTTGCTTATGGGAATCCTGATCCAGAACACATCCAGGTAGCTTGTCAGCCCTCTACCCCTGCAGCAACTTCTCCATGGTTTTTCCTTCCTGTTTTTAAAGCTCTCTTGTCTGTGCAGCTGCAGCCAATTAGCCGAATCAGCTGCAGCTGTACCCAGACTATCTTACTCAGGAACCCCCCCCTCCAGTACCTGAGTCTACCACACTCTCCTTTAACATGTGTATACTTTTACAGTGTTGTCATCCTATATTGAATTCATTATGGCAAATTTACTTTAAATATGTTCTCTGTTTGATGTTTTGTCAATGTGTAATTTATGAACCGCTTACAGTATTGCCTAGAGGTTACATCAATGAGCTGTGAATGAGCTTCACACATCCAGTAGAGAGACCTACAACTCCACTTGCATACTGTGTGATTCTGAACAAGTAACTTTACCTCCTCAGTGCTCCTGGGTTGTCCTTGAAAACAGACACCTGTGCCTAGTATGCTTTACCTGGCTACCAAAGAATAAAATTAAAATTACACTACATAATTTATAAAAAAAAAATTGTTTAGTTTGCGGAGACCTACTATTTATGTCAATTGCTATAAGGCTATTGTAATTCAATGTTTTGTGTCTTTGTATATTGCCTTGATGTTATGCCTCTGCAATATAAACTGAATAAAAAGTGAATGGCAAAAAAAAATAAAATAGTTTATTTCAACAGCATGTTTTACAGCTATAAAACGTGGACAAAGGGTATTTTCTTCTTATAATTTTACAAGATCAATTATGTACTAATGAAATTATTTCTAATAGCATTTTTTCAGGTAATAACAACAACAACTGAGAGGCAACAAAATGGCTGAAAACCCAGCTGAGACTTTGGCCCTCCTCACCAAAAAATCCAGCCTGACTAGTGATTGGTCCAAGTGTATGATCTGCCAAATAACAACACAGGAACACCTGAGGACTGCAACCCCTGGAGGACTAACAACATTTTATAATGCATGCCTTGTTAGAAAAGACCATGTTTATCAGCAAATGCAGCCATTAGACAATGACACATTATTAGCTTTGTCTGCAGTAAATTATTATGCATGATGTCATCATTCCTACACCAGCAAAACAACCCTGAAGCATTTTGAAGGTTGAGGAAGAAGATCAAGTCCTGGCTCTTCTACTGATACTGGTTAATGTTCAAGATCACAAAGTAGGTGATTGACTCACTAGACAGTTAACTGGAATTTGTGTATAATATGCCAGAAGGTGTATCACAAAAAAGACAAAAATCTGTCACAGATTGCAACCTTCTCAGGGCAAGAAACTCTGTTTGATTCGGCTGAAGCCAGAGAAGACAACATCATCTTAAAGCAAATAGCTGGACTGGACTTAATTGCATTTGATGCAAAATGCCACAGAGACTGCCATAATACTTTCACCAGCAAAAGAAACATCTTCCTTGTCACTGGATAGTGAATATTTTGTCTGTATGAGTCTGTGTATAAAGCATGTTTCAGTGAACTGATTTCTGAAATTGAGAATGACCTTGTTATGAGCAGAAAAGCCTTGTCTATGTCTTACCTGTTACAGAGATAGCAGGATATTCTGAAAGGCAAAGTTCCTAGCAATGAGATTTACCAAAGTGAGTACCTAAAGAAATGACTAACAAATTATTTTGGTGACCAACTTGTTTTTCAAACACAGCATGACCCAAGTAAACCAGATCTTGTGTATAGCAGTGCTGTGTCTTTGGAAGAAGTCATCAGCATAGCTTCCTGGCTGCATTCAAAGCAACAGTAAGAAGAGGAAAACCCTCTCCCTACTTCTGAAAATAAAGATAAATATTCAACTGCATCTACACTGTTTCATGCAGCACAGGTCCTCCACAGTAAGCTCAAAATGTGTGAGGGACTGGATATCAATCCAGTACCTAATTCCACTATCAATTTATTTATCATTTAACACTTTTACTCCTCCCATGTGGAGCAGGCCACAGCAATCACTGATCAACAGCACCCGTGCCCCCGGACCAGGTCTGGTGTACGCTACGTGCCCCTGACTCACACAAACCCCAATGAAATTAACAGGACATCCCCTCTCTGGGGGGCCTGTGACCGGGAACCAGGTGGCCATGCCTCTCATGTCCTGGGGCACAGGGCTCAGCCATGATCCGCAATGGTCACCCCACAATTTTTCTACCATTACTGCCCCAGGAAGCTAGACATGCAATGACATCTAATGCACCTACATGCAGATGTCTGCCATGCTCCCTCCCCCTTAGAACACTCGCTACTGACAGTGTGCCTAATACCCCGTACCAACCCCAGAGGAAGGAGAGCAGTCATGGGATGCTCAATCCTTCCTCTCCCCTGCCAGCCCCTGGTGTCCTGAGTTCATTCCTGAACCCAGGTTACCAGCATGGCTCGAGGTGTGGCTTCCAGTGCCTCAATCCTCAGTGCCACTGAGCCAGCCATTCCATTATCAATTCAGAACAAGCAATAGACATGATTCCAGGACTTCATTCATATAGTATCCATAGGTGCAAAGTGTACACCTAAATATGTTGGGTTTGCAATGCCCATATGCCATATGACAGGCTCTAAACATGTAGTAACAATGGTGCACAAGCTAGCACACTGTGTCAATTATGAAGTCCTAGAGACAACTGACACATCTATTTCAATGGTTTAGCATGAAAAAGCTGCCAGGGGCAATATCATAATTCTATCAAACATACAGCATGGGGAGTTTATTTAGTTTTCTGCTGACAATAATGATAGACTGTAAATGAGGAAATGCTAGATGGAAAGCACATAACCCATACCACAACTATTGTAGCATATCAGTGTCAGACTCCCACAATTCCAGAAGGCAGCTTTGGCACAGTGGCAGTTCAGGCTCAAATTAAGAAAATAACACTGGGAACATGCTCACTTAGAACTCCTGCAATGTTTTTATTTATTTATTTATTTTTATTTAGTTTTTGCTGACAGGGTAAGTGCTAGACAAATCCTGCCTATTTTCAGGCACGACCCGGGAGGGAGGTGGATACAGATGAATGGCAACTGACCTTGAACCAGATTAAGCTGTTGGTGGTATTTTTAGTGAATGAGGGAAATTTGGCCAGGACACTGAGGAAATTCCCCTGCTCTCCTGTAGGTGGACTGGCTGTCTTGCTGAGAGATGGCCACTGTGGGAGAAACACTGGAGGAGAAGGACGCTTGTGTAGTGATGGGGGAGGCCCCATTGCTAAAAGAACAACAACCATTTGAGATAATGGTTAATAATCAGGAAACTGATGGTGAAGATATTTTTCATGAAGCAAGGTCTATGCCTGAGAATTTTTCTTGTTCTACAACTATTTTATCTAGAAAGGAGGACCGAGTGAGTTCCTTTACAGCTAAGCAAGCAGAGGATCATTCAAGTACCAACAGTACATCACGCTCAAAAAACTGGGCTGAGTTAATCGAGGCTGCAGCTGACTCTACTGACAGGCCGAGCAAACAACCTGACAGCAGGAATGAGGAAGTAACGCCACAGAAATGTCTACCTTCTGAGGGTAAGTGGATGTCTGAAAACATTTCTGGTTCTTTAAGCAATGGCTGTGTGAAGGCTGGCAGAGATTTCATGAATTCTAGTGAGTGCCTAAAACCTAATGTAACACTGGGGAATAGTGCGAGTGATGAGATAATTTCTGTCACCCCGCTAGCACAGAACAAAGCTAAACCAACTTCCAGTTGTCAATTTCAAAGCTTGTCATTTTCAATTCAGTTGTCAAAAGAAGCAGGTTTTGTTTTACAACCCCAGGCAACTCTAGGAGCGGAGTCTAGTATGTCTGTTCAAATTAAATATCAAACAGAGGTAAACAAGCAAGAGGGGGTGACGGAATTCAGTTTTCGGCGACCTCTGGTTCCACAATCTTCTACTACAGAAAGTGATAAAAAAAGATTCTTGAAAGTAAAGCACCCAGTAAACACGCTAGTGCAGGTGCTACTAACCAAATGCTGGCCACTGAAATCCTGAAAGAGCATGATAAGAACTGGTCGCCTCAAAAGGCGCTTTTGAAAGCAGGTTGGGAGAAATCTACTATGGCGGTTTGGACACCTGACCCTGCTTGGGACCCTTTTTTCAATTTACCATTGAATTCCCCAGAGTGGAAACCTGGACTTGCTACATCTCATCTTATGGGGAAAAATAAGGTTGTGGCTACCTCGGTGGAAGGAAAGAATAGTAACATTTTATTAAATACGCCTGTACAGGTTTTTACATCTCAGAAAGCACCTTCAACTCATCAGGCATCACAAAATAAATCTGCCCGTGCTATTAATAAAGAAATGGACCTGGCCGATCAACATTGTTCAGTCAAACCTCTAATGTCTGAACTTTTTACACATGCTAAAAGGGAAGCAGCACCTAGGCAAAACGCAGTACTCATCTGTTACAAAGGAGGCCTTGAAGAAAGACCTGACAGACATTATGTAGGGAAATGTCTTGTAAAGAACTCATTGAATTTTTCTCCCAGGGATGTTTTTGCATTCATTAACATCTCTGGGGAAGATAATTTCGATATAAGATTTTGTACTGCTTATGCTTTAGATATTTTTTGGGAGAGATATGGACAAGTCAAATTTTCTCCCACATGGACCCCCTTCTTAGTAATTCCCCTAACCAAGCCTGTAATAAAGAACGTTACAGTTATGTTTAGGAATAAGGGGGTACATGTGGAGGATATAACATATTGGTTGTCCCAAAAGTGTGAGATACAAAGTGATCCTGAACCTATATTAGACTCAGAACAATTTTGGACAGGAGGTTGGAGATATAAAGTTAAACTAAGACAAACTGAGAAAGGGATTGAGCATATCCCCAAAGTTTTCCTGTTAGGTAGAGATAGAGGGGTATGTTTTTACAGTGGTCAACCTAGGGCTTGTTACAAGTGTGGGTCAAAAACTTACCTTTCTAGTACCTGTGATCAACCCAGGTGTGATAACTGTGGGGAGGTGGGTCATGTGACCATACAATGTGCCAACCATACTAAATGTGACCTTTGTGAGGAGTATAGGCATTCTTTCAAAGAATGTCCTTGGGCAGCAAAAAACAAGGCCTCTTGTGGGAGTACCAATTTATTAATACAGCAAGCTCAAGATGCCATGGCTAAACAAACAGAAACAAAAGTAGAGAAGCTTCTAAAAACTCCCTCACAAGATTTAGAAGTCATAGCTGTGGTGAATGCAGTTCCTCCTCCTAGTCCCCCCCCCCAAGTCCATAAGCAAACCCTATAGGAACAGTGAAAATAGAAAGGGGCTCTGTGCAGTTTGAGCTGGTTTGTTACAAAGACCCAGAGGTTACAGTAGTGGCAGAAGTAGAAAATATTTCTCGATCTCCCTTACCCCCAAGAAGATCTAGTAGGAACCTGAAAGTATCTGCTGTTCCTATTAATGAGTCAATAGAATCCCCAAATTCCTATGCTGCCTTATTCACCACTTGGGGTGACTCAGAAATGGAAGTCAGTGATTCTAACTTTCAAAAATCTACCCAGGAGATCTTAGGAGCCCCAACTGAGGATTATAAAGAAGAAGAAAAACAGTAGGAAAAAATTGTATTTTCATTTCATAATATATCTCAATGTCAGTACATATATGGGGTTCTCTAAATGTGCACGGTATTCTAAATACAGTAAAGAGACAAGCTGTTTTCCAATTATTGCATGATAAAAACATTTCTGTTACTTTTGTGCAAGAAACATGGATGTTTGCATGGGAACAAATAGCCTCATTTAAAAGGGATTGGCCATGGGGACCTTCTTATTGCTCATTTGGAAGAGACTGTGCAGACGGAATTGGGATTTTATTTAATTCTTTCCAATTTACTTTACATAAATTAATAGACCTTGTCTCTAAATATTTTCTGGGAAGGGCATTTTAATTGCAGTCTACATTCTAAAGGACTGTCTAAAAAGAAAATGTATTGCCATTCAAACTGTCTGGAAGCTATCATAAAAATAGCAGATCTGGTTACATGTAATAATTTATTTTCTGCTGGCCACAGTTGTACCTTTTTTAAGGGGAAATTGTATCAACTATAGATTATTTATTCACTTCTAAAAATATCATAGTAGGTAAGTTTAAAATGGTTCCAGTGGAATTTTTTGACCATTTACTGGTACAGGTGGAAATTGGGAACACACCTGTAAGGGTGTTTCAGAAAAATAGATGGAAACTGAACACTTCCATTCTTAGAGAAGCCATAGTTAAGAATTCAATAGTTCTTATATTAAAAGCTAGATTGTCTGTAGCATTTTTATATCATGACTTAGGTACCTGGTGGATGCAAAAATGATTGTAGAAACTGGTTTAAAAAATATGGGATTCAACAGAGGAATTCTAATTTTTTTCCTATTTGAAGCTTAGAAAACAGTTACAGCACTTAATCAGTATCGCTAATTCATCTAGAATAGATTTCTCAAATCAAATAGACACAAATCACAGATGAAACAGCTTCAATATAATAGAACCAAAACCCTGCAGGCACTTATAACTGATCATTTAAAGAAATCAGTAATTGGAGACCCATTTCAACTTTGTAAAAAAATTAAAGAGTCTTTAACTATGGATTATTTAGAACAGAATAAAACTAGAGCAGAAGATAACACATCTATTATTTCCATTATTGAATCTCATTTTAATTTGCTGCAGCCAGTGAAGTATCCATCTGAAAAGGACATAAGAGAATATTTGCCCCCCCCAAGTTTTTAGATCATCAAGAAGTTAATAACATGTTGATACATTTTTCTGATAAGGAAACTGAGTCTGTTATCCACAATTTAAAAGCTAATGTTACTCCTGGCTCGCATGGTCTATCCAATTTTTTTTACAAAACCTTTTCTTCAGAAATCACTGCTTGTTTAAATATAGTGTTTCAATTTTTTATGGCAGGAAAATTAATTCCTGCTGCATTTGCCGAAGGATTACTGATACACATTTTTAAAACTGGAAAAAGAGTAGATATTAGAAATTGGATACCTATCACAATCTTAAACTCAGATTACAAAATCTTCACTACATTATTAAACAATAGATTGAAAATCATAGCTAATAAAGTGATTATGCCTTTCCACCACTGTGGACTCACAAATAGGCGAATTCAATAGGCTTCGACAATTATAAGAGATTTGATTTGAGTCCTTATCTTTAGCATGTAGATCAGGTTGTTTTCTTTCAATAGATCTAGAGCAAGTCTTTGATAGGGTGAGCCACTTGTTTTTGTTTACAGGATTAGAATTCTTTGGGATCCCTAGGTCAATAATTCAGATTATAAAATCATTATATAACTCAGCTAAAGTTTACCCTGTAATAAAGGGAAAGGTTTTGTTTTAAGAACCCGGTGTGTGTCAAGGTTGTCCTCTAAGCCCCTTGTTGTATATTTTCTCTCTGGAACCCCTAATAAGAGCTTTAGTGATATCACCAAAATGGGAACGGTTTAGAATGCCACAGTCTAATAATTATTTGTTGGTACAAGCCTATGCAGATGATGTTTGTTTATTTTTTAATAAACAAGAGCAAATGGAAGAATTTTTAAAAGAATTCAAGCTTTTTTCAGTACTTTCTAATGCCAAACTTATTAAATCCAAATCTAGAGGGTTAATGATGGGGAGTAGAACTCAATCTCTTATTAACTATAATAACATTAAAATATCTGATGAACCTTTTTCCATCCTGGGTATTCAGTTTCGGCCTCAAAATCTCCCGGAAGTTAACTGGGACCAAGCATTAAAAAAAGGTTGCATCAAAAGTGCTAAGATGGAAACAGCTGAAATTTTCAAAACTAAAAAGAATTCAAATTCTAAAGCAGTTTATTATGCCATGCTTACAGTATGCAGCCCTTATTTTCCCTTTACCTTCTCAATATGAGACAAGACTATATAGCTGTTGTTTTCAAATGCTGTGGGGGAACAGATTAAATCCAGTCAAGAGATGTTACACATATCTAACAAATGAAAAAGGTGGGTTAGGAATGTTGGATTCTATTGTTTTTTGTCATGTACCTTTTTTTACTTACACAATAAAATGAAGATTAATATGCCCTGAAAGTAATGATGGGTTATGGATTGGGAACTTTCTAGGGAGATACATGACAGCCTGGCTAATTAGTGCCCCCAAAATTAATCCACATATTCATATCCCAGCATACTTCAGACCAGCTGCACATAAATTATATAAATGGCAGGTAAAAAACTACAAATTAGTGCTAATACCACAAAAACACTATATAAGTCTATTGTGTCCCAAATCTATCCCACAAATCCCAGCTTCAGAAACTGTCCCACAGCTATGAATAGTAGGATTTTAGATCAGTGTAATAATCCTAGACTCCCAGGGCCGGATATTCAAACTGCGCCCAAAAAGTGCGTAACAGCAGGAGCAAGCACAAGTTAATTGCGCACATGCATAAATACACGCTATTCAAACATGGAGCAAGACAAATTCAAGAACCAGCCACGTCTGAATATCACACACAACCTGCCTATAGCAACCAGGAAGGGAAGCTGATCAGAGATGATGCCTATAGCGCAACAAAAGGCAGCCCAGTTTGATCGGGTCCAGAGGTGCCATAGTGCAAGCAAAGAGACCCCCAGCAGCAGAGCAATGGAACTGCACAACCAGGGAGGTAGGCAGGAGCCCACCACCCATGCCACAGATGTGCACAGGGACACACTGCAGAACCAACAATGTACCCCCACACCCCAAGCACAGCATAAACTGGGGGAGGGATGGAACAGCCACCGGACCATGGGGACAAGCAAAGAAAGCACATCCCGGCCATGTTACTGCAGCACACCCACTGGCAAGCTGAGAGTGCCACACAAAGGGGGAGGACCACCCCAGTGTCCAGCAGCCCCCCCATGTGCACAGCACACCCAGCACTGTGACCCCAAGACACCACCCATGTGCAGTGACCAGCACTGCAGGAATCCCCAGGCCCCCTTGGCACACTGCAACCTCGTGAACCCTAGAATGATACAAGCCAAACCCACCATGAGCACCCAGCAGTGGGTGGCAGCACACGGCAATACTGAGTAGAAGCCACACCCACACCAGAGACACCACCCCACACACGCACACACATACCCATGACCATACCACCCCAGATGCCATGCACACCACTGCAACTGAGCACCTATAGCCAGCTGCAAATCAGAGACCACCACAGTATTCATATCAAAATATAAATGTAATGAAGAAGAATAACAAGAACAACAAAGCAACTATGTACATATATACAAAGCAGGGGTGGGGTATGGGTATAAGGTAGGGTGGGTAAGGGGCAGGGTGAACAACTGGGAGAGGGAAGGTGGGTGTGGTGATGGGCAGCCACCGGCCGCAGCCTGCCCTCCTTTCCGCCCTGGTGCTGTGTACGGGCCTCCTCCGCACCGATCCCATGCCGCTGCATGTCCAGAAGGATGGCATGGGAATCCATGGCCACCTGTGTGAGCCTCTAGTGCTCGCCGATCCGATGCAGGATCTGGATACCTAGGACAAGGGATCAGAGTAAATGGCTGTGACTGTCCACATCCCTGAATCCCACCCATCATGCATGGCATACAGCCAAGTTCCCCGCTCCTGTGATGGACTGCACCCACCCACAGTGACCGTGCACAAGACATGCCCAACCAGGCAGCAACAGCCATGTGTACCACTGCACTCACACACCACCCATGTCCAGCACAGCACAACTAAGGCTACCCAGTGATGTGGCTACATGGTGGGATGCTAGTGCCACAGCCATGTGCCCAGTGCATGCATGGACCACCAGTGACGCACACACACACATGCAGTGCCACTGGACAGTGATGACTGTCACATGTTGCGTGCATGGTAGTGTTGTCCATGGACAGTGGCCGTGCCCCCCCAGCATGCAGTAGCATCCATGATGTAATGACACTCACCCTCATCAAGCTGCTGCTGCTGGTGCTGCTGTGGCTGCAGCTGCTGCTGCTGTGGCTGTGGCACACCACCTCTGCCAGCCACCCCGGCACCGCCATCCCATGCCTCAGCCTGTGCCCACCTCCGCTCCTCCACACCTGTGGGAGACAAATGAAGAGAAACACATCAGTGAGATCCCAAAGCAGACAGCCCCTTGCCCCATTGAGTATGCCTGCCCACACAACCAGACCCAAACAGCACACACCTGCAAACACCTTCACAGCAAACCATAGCCCAACCCACCCCCATGCGCAGGTCACATTACACAGTGTCACCCATGCGGACAATACCGGTGCATACACAGCACACCCACCTGACCTAGGTACAATGCCCCTCCTGGCACAAGACCTGAGGCGCTCCAGCAGAGCATGCTCCCTCCTTTGCAGGTCACTATAGCGGTGACTGCACTGTTCAGGAGTCCTCCTCCACCCAGTGGCCTGCTCTAGGGCAGTTGCTACCTGCTACCACACATGGGTGCGTACCATCTGCAGGGGCACTCCCCCAAACAGTGTCCCATGGTGAGGCTCCACCACAGCCAACAGGTTTACCAGCTCCAAGGCCCCCCACTGTGGAGCTCTCCTGCATGCCATTCCACAGTTGTACAGTGGCAATATGGTGCTCCGCAGTGCGGCAACCCCAGGTGGAAATGTTGCGCAATACAACTCCATGAGTCCCTATCGCGCTGTTCGTACAGTGCCGTCGGTCCACATTGCGCTGTCACCGAACAGCGCGATAGAGCCATACACATGCCAGACATACAGCGCCAGGGGGCAAAGGTCAGGCACAAGGTCATGGGTCAGTGGTCAAGGCCACGCACAGTGCCATCGGATGTTTACACATCCTGCGCGATCGGTCACCTGTGTGCCAGTGCCACAGTGGACTATTGCGCAGTTGTGCCACAGCGCCATTTGGTGACCAGTGCTGTAACACCACTGGCACAATGGTGGCTGTGTCCTGAATTGTTGATCACGCACAGCACGTCATCAGCACGGCAGACGCCTGTGTAAGCTACCTGGGCATGCGCAATGCAATGTACTACGCAGTCACAGAAATGCGCCATTGGCTCAGCTGGCTTAACCGTATTGCACAAATCGCAACGGCGCAATATTCAGCAGACACATGCAAATTATCTGATCAGCCATTCAAAGGTGCAGTGGTGCGATTTGCATCTCATTACAGTTGCTCCACTCCTAATTTGCATGCATTGCGCTATAAATATGCGACAGTGGACTGCATTGGCCAGATTCTGGTACTGCAGGTGAGAGGTGAGTTGCAAGCTGTGTGATGTTCTGGGCAATGGTCATGGGATAACGCTGTAGACTGCACAGTGACAGGTGTCCACTTCCACCCATACAGACCGACATGACCGAGCAAAGACCAGGTGAGGATGAAGATGGTGGGCGAAAGAGGAGGCCCAACTTCACCAAGTCAGAGACAGAGGCACTCTTCCAGGCCTACCTGGAAGAGGAGCCACTACTGAGTGGAAGGCGGGGCACCCCTCCGGCCCGTGCTGCTGCATGGGAGGGGGTAGTCTGTGCGGTAAACCTGCACAGAAGCCACCAGCGCTCCATGCAGGAATACAAAAAAAAGATGGGGACAGACCGGAGACGGGTCAAAGAGAAGGTAGCAGCCCTCAGGGCGGTACGCGCTGCCACAGGCGGTGGCCAGCCAGAGGTGGCAGAGCTGACCCCGGCGGAGGACCGTCTGGCTGCATCAATGCAGTGTAGTGCTATAGAGGGTGTACCAGGAGGTGGATTCCAGACAGGTGGAAGCCCATCACTGCACGGTATGACATGGTGGTGGTGTTAGGGGGGGAGGTTGATCACATACACTAACATGTTCTCACTTTCTGTTACAGATCCTGTTCGTCTGCAGGGAACGGTGGTGGTGGGACCATGCAGTGTGGAAGACTTGCCAGTGTTGATGGAGGGTCCATCCACCTCTGCTGCCAGCCGGCATGCACTGCACCAGCATGCACGCCTGGCTGCCACCTCTGTTGTCGGTGAGCCAGGTGTGGGGGTGCACAGCCTGTGTCTCAGCAGTCTGGCATGCAAGCATGCCAGCACGCTGTGACTGTGGCTGTTGCATGAACCTGCACCATTGATGATGCAAGGACTGCAATGGGCAGTGACACGTGTGTGTCTCATAACAGACACACAGCAGGCCAGCACATGCCCTTGGACCTAGCTGGTTCCAATGTGTGTGCCAGCACGTCAGCACAGTCCCAGGCTGTGCCTGTCAGCACCGGTGGGGCAGCACCAATGGCTGTGCAGGTCTCTGGCACTGTTGCAGCCACAGCAGTGGAACGAGTCGTCCCTGGGGCACAGCAGTTGGAGGGGCAGCAGCAGCAGTCACCCACCAGATCTGGGGGTACAGGGTCCAGCAGTGGCACATGCACACCGCCTGTTGACTTGCCCACACCTGGTCCTGGTGAACAGCGCCCACCCTCAAGGGGTGTTGAGCATCAGGACCTTCCATACCCTGGGGGACAGAATGCCGATGTGGCACAGGACCCATTGGACGAGCACAACCGCCTGCTGTGGGCATCAGTAGAGCAGCAGATGCGGGTTGCAACATCTGTGGAGGCACTGTGCGTGGCTGTGGAGTGGAACAGCAGGGACAATGCATTGATCCTTGCAGAGATGGTCAGAATGTGGATGGATGTGACCGCCGCCATTGACAGGCTGACCCAGGCAGTGGTCTCCATCGTGGCCGCATTGGGCACACAGGTGCCCCTGTACTGCACACCCCACACAGTATGCTCTCCACTCCCCATTACCGGTGTCGTGTGACACCCAGACTGTCGACACCAGGTTCTGCTGTGGGCATCCCGAGCACATCTGGTGCAGGTATGTTCAGCATGCTGCACACCCCTGTGCGGACAAGGTCGCGATTGCGCAGTGGGACCCCTGGTGGTCCATTGGTGCCACTCCGATCAGCCTGTCAGTGCTGCTGGGACATGGCGGGGCCACCCATGCATCCGAGGTGGCCGTGGCACAGTGCCACCTGAGTGATCTGTCTCCCAGTACGGGCCCTGTCTGATGCTGCCCTGTGTGCAATGTGTGTCATGGTGGGCAGTGAACTGGTGGGTGCCCTGCCCAACACGCCGACACACGGACCACCTGCACACCCACCCGACTGCTGTCCACAGGTGCATGTGCATGATGATGCCTGCATTGTACTGTACACCAAGGTGCAAGGGAGCCCAGCATCTGACACACGTACTTTGACAGTACAGGTGGTGGGGGTGGTCCGTTAATCCGTGTATTTGCCATGTCTGTTCCTGCTCTGCTGTGCACCTGCCCATGTACACTTTGTGCCTGGTGTGTGTGTGTGTGTCCATATGACTATTCACCCCTTCCTGATGGTGTGTTTGTGCGCCTGGACCCTTCCACTCCCCTTGCCATCATGCACCCCTGGTGTGTTACCCTGCGTGCCTGTGGGTTGCGCCTAGACAGTGTTGGCTGCACATGGCCCCTTGACTTACCTGTGTCATGCAAAATGCTCCTCCGTGATGGTGTCCCAATGCAGCTGGGCCTGCCGGATCAGTCGGGGGTCCCGCCGTCCAAGGGGGGGCTGCTTATCC
Source organism: Neoceratodus forsteri (assembly GCA_016271365.2). Taxonomy (NCBI): domain Eukaryota; kingdom Metazoa; phylum Chordata; order Ceratodontiformes; family Ceratodontidae; genus Neoceratodus; species Neoceratodus forsteri. Next base: position 1,179,310,047 of record CM028131.1, read on the forward strand.
CCATCATCACCGGCATCACCGGCGGCCCCATCGCTGTCCCCCTCCTTGACCCGTATGGCTATCCCACAGTCTTTGGCCATGTTGTGCAGGATACAACAGGCCAGGAATATCCCACAGGCCTTAGAGGGGCTGTACTGTAGGGCACTGCTGGAGGTGTCTAGGCATCGGAAGCGTGCCTTAAGCACCCCAAACACCCGCTCGATGATGTTGCGTGTGGCGGCATGTGCCTCATTAAAGCATTGCTGCGATGGGGTCATGGGGTGCCGGTAGGGTGTGAGCATCCAGGGACGGAGTGGGTATCCGCTGTCACCTGTGTGGAGATAGTGGAGATAAGTATCATGTTCAGGTCCATATTGCCCATATCCCTGTGTGCCACTACCATGGCACCTGTGGCTTTCCCACCCTTACCCCAACTTTGCAATTCCTACATGCATACTCACCCACTAGATGTCCTGTGGGGACATCCCGACTCTCGAATCGATGGCACAGTGCAGATTGGTACCATATGAAGACATCATGTGCTCCACCAGGGTGTGTGGCACAGCCATTGATGATGCGCCCACTGGCATCACACACCACCTGGCAGTTGACACTCGAGAAACCCTTCCGGTTTCGGTATGCTACCCCATTGGGGTCAGGTGGCATGCAAATAGCCACATGGGTGCAGTCTATCACCCCTAGCACGCCAGGCATACGTGCTACTCTGTGAAACTCCTGCATGTTTGCTGTACGGTCTGCCATGGTGCTGGGGAAATGGATGTACTCCGCAGCATGTGGCAGCAGTACGCTGAGGAATTAGGTGAGGTTTCGTGATGTGGCCAACTGTGTTATGCCTGTGGTGTCCCCTGTCAGGCTCTGGAAGGTACCTGTGGTGAGCAGGCACATGCAGGCTGTTACCTTTGTCTCCACTGACAGAGCATGACTCCGTCGTGAGGGTGCCTGCATCACATCACTGCACAGCTCACAGAGCCGCCTCAGTATTGCCCTGTTCAGGTGGTACTGGCCCACAATCTCTACATCCATGTACAGCTCAAAGCTGACATGGGCACGGTACTGCCTGTTGGGGGCATACCGCTAACAGACCCTTCCACGGCCATGTCCCCTTGCAGCATGCCTTCTCACCCTCTCTGTTAACCCCGCTGTCCTGACTGCTACCTCCACTGCACCAGGTACACCTACTGGCCTCTGCAGTCTGTGGCCCCACACACCCTCCCTTGTCCCTCTTCTCTCCTGTGCAGTCCCTGGTCTGCACTGTTTGCCACTGTCACCTTGTCTGTCTCCCTGCCTCATGTGGCTTCCCTGTAGCGTTCTTGCACCTCTTCCTTGAGCCTTTTTATTTTGGCTCATTTCCGCCATGGCGCACCTTCCGGCTGATCCGCTGTTGTGCATTACGCAAGCCTTTCAATATCGCATTGCGCTCTTTATGCATGGATCCACCCCTTCATTTGCATTGAGCTGTTGCTCAGCATGTTTTTGGTAGTGCAACTGCTTCCCACTGAATATGGCAGGATGGCACATTTTTGGACTTGTGCATGCGCAACCCTATTGCGCATGGCGCAACCCTTTTGAATATCCAGCCCCCAGAGTATATGTGGGAATTACAGTGGCTCATCATGTATGGCCATTTAAATATAAGAGGTACAGCTAAATATAAGGCAAAGGAGGAAAGAAACTGTCCATATCCAGAGTGCATAAATCAAGAAGAAACCATGGAATACTTCTTTCTATATTGTTCTTTTGTAAAACCTTTATGGAACTACGCAGCAAATAAGTGGAATTTGGCTTGGTTGCCTAGGATGACTTATGATATTTTAGTCATTGGCATGCTTCGACCTAGTGTTAGTATTTATCATTATAGAACATTGATGGTATTTTTTGCAAGTTTACATTTTTGTTTATGGCAGGTGAGATGCCAATGGCTAATTTATCAAAAAAAAGCCACATATGAAGGATTCTGTCAATATGTAATGAATGAATTACAGAAAGTATATTTAAAAGATAAGCAACTTTATAATGTTGAGAAAGTTAAAATGTGGTGGAATGGGTTTTCACATCTTATTAAATATAAATAGGTAATATTCCAAAAAATTGTAGATTAATTTTGGAGTTATAGAGTACTCTTGTTTAGTTTTCTTAGTAGTTTTTTTTGTTAAGCCTGTTCTCCATTTGTATAATTTTGTATCTGTTTTATATATTTTGTTTTGATCTCTTTATGTTATTTTATTCATGCATTATTGTAAATAAAATCACCCCTACTCTTTTCGATAAGTGCCATGTGATCTTTAACATCCACCTGAACTACCACCAATCCAAGCAGATGGGACCTTGGTTTAACGTCTCATCCGGAAGACAGCACCTCAGAAGTGCAGTACCCCTCCCATGTTGCACTACAGTGTCAGTACTGGGATATTAACCCAAGTGCCAGATGTGGAAACTGAACCCACAGCCCTCTGATCTCCTGGCCTCAGAGGCAAGTGTGTTACCTACTGAGCCACTGACACTGCAAATGTGCCAAGCCATTCTGGATTACAATCCTCATGGTAGATGCCCTACACCAAATCTTGTGGAAAAAGTAAAAGGTTACTGGTATACTGCTGTTGAGGGCTGACTACAAGCTGCCAACCTTGATCTGCAATGGCTAATTCTAAGATGCTGTCCAACCAAGCTATTTGAGGTCGAGTTTGAAAAGGTGAATACTCAGTAAGTACCAGGATGGACAGTTTTTAATGTGATGATTTCATCTACCATATCAACAGTAACATCTAATGGGTACTGTCCAATGCATCACCTACTGAATGGAGTACAGTTTTCACAGTAATGAAGAATGTCTGCAAGATGTCTAGGACACTTGTCACAGTGTCTGGACATTTGATGAGACTATATATTGTATGTCCAAAGAAATTCAGTGGAGGTGCCCAGAGAAATTTCAGAAAACAGTGTTGAGAATCAGTGGTTTCCACATAGCACTGACATTGCTGACTGTAATTGGAAAGAAGTATGAATAAAGTGGTCTGGAAAACATCCTCATAGAACTGCAGGTGTATGGTAGCAACACAGCAATCAATCTACTTAAAGGCAAATTCTACAACTGTGGAGCGAGGGCCCACAAGCTGGTAATGGAGGCTGTGTCCAGACTGAGGAGGCAGGCATTTTTAATTGGGTACAAGACAATGAGATTAATTATGATGTAGACCTCATGAACGGCAAGCTCCAGGAATGTCAAAATGCAGTATCAGATAATGGTGTAGCAAGTCTAACAGCAACACTTTCCCAGCTTGGTGATGCCTTCAAAAATGCATAGGATGCTTTGCACACATTCCACAATTTTGGGAAAGCAATTTCCCAAACATTTGCATTCTGGGATGGTTACATCAAAAGGATTAACATATTGATGTGGTTAATTAGAGTAGAATGTCTATATCCAACTGGGACCTGCATCATGCAGCAGCTGTAGAGATGCTACCACTATTTTTTGCCTTTTTCCACACCAACTATGCCCACTGGGTATCTGTGTACATCAGTAATATGAAGCTTCTGCCAGATTGTGCCCCAGAAGTTCATGAGCAGATTGTGCAAGGAAATCATGCCTTAACTTGGTCTAGAAATGAATTCAGCAAAGTCTGGACAGACATGAAACATAGAAACATAGAAACATAGAAACATAGAAGTTGACGGCAGATAAGGACCGCAAGGCCCATCCAGTCTGCCCATTTCTTTTTCTACCTTATAAATGTGCCATCGGCCTTTGCTATGTCAGTGACCTATCTATTCATAGTCATTTGTATTGCTCCCTTATGCCTATCCCATGCCTGTTTGAAGCCCTGCACTGTATTCATAGCCACTACTTCTTGTGGTAAGCCATTCCATGCATCTACCACCCTTTCTGTGAAAAAGAATTTCCTCACATTCCCCCTTAATCGGCCTCCCTCTAATCTCATGCTGTGTCCTCTTGTCCTGCTATTTTTCTTATATTTAAACATGTTAGACTCTTTCACCTTGTTTATGCCCTTAAGGTGTTTAAATGTCTCGATCATATCACCTCTCTCCTCCTTTGCTCAAGGGTATACATATTGAGCTCCGTTAATCTGTCCTCATATGTCTTCTGATGCAGTCCCTGCACCATTTTGGTTGCCCTTCTCTGGACTGCCTCAATTTGGTTAATGTCCTTGTGAAGGTGTGGCCTCCAATACTGCACGAGTACTCCAGATGGGGCTTCAACCAATGTCTTGTACAGAGGATTATTACCTCCTCTTACGACTTGTGATACCCTCTAATACACCCTAACACCCCCCAGCCTTACCTACTGCTTTAGAGGTCTGCTTGATGATTTCAGGTCATCAGTGATGATGATGCCCAAGTCTCTTTCTTCCTTTGTGACTGCTAGCAACTCCCTCCAGCCTATAAGTGGCTTCAGGGTTTCTCTTCCCTATGTGCATGATTTTGCACTTCTTTGCATTAAATCCCAGTTGCCACTCTTCTGACCATTCTGCTAGTTTATCCAGATCTCTTCTCATTCTGCCCACCCCATCTGGATCATCTACTCTGGCACCATCTACATGGCACTTGAACAAACAATAAACTGTGATAGTAAAGTAAAAGGTGATATAGTGGATGTCACTTTGAAACCAGAAGCCTTGGCTAGATGGTTCATCATTGCTGATGAGTGCTCAGCAATCACAGCTTCATGAAGGTAATGTGAAATATGGTAGACTCAGACATTTCACAAGGAAAACACAAGGAGGATGCACCTCATCGCATGCAAGGAGATGAAAGAAATGTAAATAAGATTGTTAACGCAATCACCAACTTCATCACAAACCCATTTGATTTGAATGCTGACTTGATAGCACTCACCAACATTGCAATTGGCATTGCTGCATCCGCAGAGGTTGCAACCAAGCTTGTTACTGCAAATGATACAGGAATCAAAGCAATAAAACAGTTTGTGGAAGACAGATTGTATTCAAATACCACTGGATTCTTTGAACCACTGCACAAGTTCAACATCATTTGTGTCTCTAAGCATGAAGATCAAATTGAAAATTAGTAGTGATAAGACAGTGACTATCAATGCAGACAGGGAGTTGTTTAGCCATCTTGTAGTAGCTGCACAAACAAGAGAGATTGATCTGAAGGAAGTTTTCACACATGAGCTTTCCACAGATCCATATGCTCTAGCACACTCTGATGGTACCCTGAACAAAGCTTCAAAGAGCAAGCTATTGCCTGAATTAGAAAAAGAAGCACAGTCAATGTATCAACTGCCAGCATCCAACACGCCCACAGCTTGGATAGTGGATGGCATGGCTGTTATACAAATGGTCAATCAAGGAGGTGCAAGCAACTTTAGAGAACCTGCTGAATTGGCCTTTGGAATAGTACTCCATCCTCTACAGAGTTATGAGAGCTGCAAAAGAGTAGATATTGTCTTTGATCGATATGATGTCAAAGATTCAATTAAAGCTTTTGAACGTGCACAAAGGCAATCCTCATAAAGCAATGAAGTCAAAATCCATGGTCCCAAAACACCCATCTCAACACAGTGGAGTACATTAATTGGAAATCCCATGAATAAAGAACATCTGGTAAAATTCCTGTCAGAATCATGGCGTGATATGGCAGAAAGTTTACTTGATTCAGATCAGAAGATGGTTATTGCAATTGGATTCAAGGACAACCTCATTGCTGTCTTGGTCACTTCAGATGCAGTTGTAGACCAAGAAGAACTATTCTCATCACATGAAGAAGCAGATATTTGACTTCAACGTCATGTAGCACATGTTTCACAGGAATACCCTTGTGCAGTGGTGTGATCACCAGACACTGATATTGCAGTTCTCTATGTACATTTTATTCACAAGCTGGAAGCAACTCAAGAGCTTTGGTTTTGTACTGGTGTTAAGGAGAAAGCCAGGTTTATGCCAACCCACACCATAGCAGCTGAATTTGGGCAAAAAATAATATAGAATATTGAATATTGCAGAATATTGCCAGCAGTACACGCACTGACTAAGTGTGATTCAATCAGCAGTCTTGCAAGCGTTGGCAAACTAAAGCCATAGAAGCTTGTCAGGAAGAATCCACACAAATTTAGAAGCCTTATCAAGTTTGGCACTATGGTGGATATACCTCCTGCACAGTTGAAAGCAGTAGAACTTCTGATAATCCTTCTCTGTGACCCAATGGCTAATTCAGGGGATGTAAATGGTGTGTGATATAAGCTTTTCTGTTGCAAACAGGTCCATAATGAAGCCGTCCCCCAACTTCTGATAGTCTTCTGCAACATACCAAGTGTGCAAATAACCAGACCCTTATTTGGAACCATGCCCTAGAGGCTCAGCCTGACATCCCATCCCCAATTGAAAATGACTGACATCACGGCAAGGATGGACACATTTATCCAACACTAATGACACAGACACCTGCCCCTGAAGCAGTCCTGGAACTCATTACATGTGGTTGTAAAAAAGCCAAGTTTGAGCACAACTGCAGTTGTTCTAGACAGAGCATGGTGTGCACATAGGCTTGCTTGTGTACTGGTGGTGAAGTCTGTTATAATCCTCATAAAGCTGCCAGTGTGGATCCAGGAGAATCTGATACTACATATGATTCAGACTTAGACTTGCAGCATATGACAAATATATTGAAAAAGGCTAGACACACATATATACTGTCATATTTTCAATTGTTGAGTGGGAGCCCATTGGCTATTAATGTTTTGCTAGCACCATGGTGTGCAATAGTATACCTGTCTTCTATTTTAAAGAATATGGTATTTAAAACTTTTGTGTCAATTAATAATCTGTGAATTTATCAATACAAACCACAAGGCCAACATCCTTTAAGTAATGAGCCTTATTAATAATCTGTGTCAAAGAAACCTTTTGTATGACTAAAATTAGTTTTCGTCTTTTAAAATAAATTGTAATAATTTGTGTCAAAGAAACCCTTTGCATGACTAAAATTAGTTTTTGTCTTTTAAAATAAATTGTTTAAATTCCATTTTATTGGTCATTTTTACTTTCAAACTTGTCTTGACAACTTTAGTAAATTTTTGTGGCCTTTTCACTTGTGTAAAATGTTGTTTTGCCGTGGGTACAAAAATCTTACATTGGCATACCTTGCTACCACTTAACAAGACTGCATCCACCCTAGATAAGTACTGAAGAAACACGTCAATCAAAATAACATAGTTGTTGCTTTCTGTATGGGGGAGGGTGCTATGTCACCCAAAATTTCAGTGCTGGGCCCCCAGACTACTGTGAATAGTCCTCTGTACTGCATAGTACATCATCAGGTGCAATCAATTCAAATGGAATTATATTTGCCAACTTTACTTTTTATAGAGGGACCTGACAAGGTTGACCCTATCATCATATCTTCTTATAATAGCCATTGAATCCTTAATCAGAAAAATTATAATATAGCCAAATTTAGGACAGATTAAAATAATTAACACTATAAACATAGTGCAGCATTACAAAAACAATGTATTGCTCACTATAAGAACTATATGCTCATGCATGCTCTTTATTTGCAGTGACTCCACTTTGTTAGCTTGTTTTGATTGCTAGTTGGATAGACTTACCACTTCAGTTTTTTTCTCCTGTATATATTTTAGCCTGTATATAGCTATTCCTGCTGGATTATGTTGACTTGTTGTCTGCTGCTATCCTCCCTGGGACCGCCATGAAAACGAGATACTGCATCTCATGAGATTGGAGTAATTTCAAACAAATAAAATAATGAAGTATTTTTATATGCAAATAATGTTCTTTTAACCTCAAGTTATCTGACTACTTTGTATACAAACCTTACGATAATCTCACAAGAAGTTTTAATAGTTTTTGGATTAGTGCTAAATTTGGAATACATCTGAAACTACTGTATGCTACTTTATTCAACAATTGTTTTCCAAGGACTTGCTTTTGTAGAGGTTACACGGGTTGAAAAAAGACTAACTTACTTTGATTTTAAACTGTCTATTCTAATAACATTCACTATTTAGTTGAACTTAATTTAGGTCCTATTATCAATAACATTATTTTTTGTTTTTGAAAGATGGAACAAATTGCATCTGTGAACTTAGGGTAAAAATCAATGGAATTAAAATGGTTCCGGCATCAGCAGTGTTTTATGTTCTATGTAGCTTACCAGTTAGGTTACATAAAAATGGTTTGATACAATATAAAAAATACTAAAAAGTTTCAATAAGAAGGTAAACCTGCAAGACAAAGCATATTCAAACTACAGGCAGCATGAAATGGTGTGTGTGTGTGTGTGTGTGTGTGTGTGTGTGTATGTGTATGCATGTGGGTTGGGGGGGATTTCCCTGGTGACAATGATACCAGTGGAACTTAACCTTTAAACAAGCAACTTGGTATTTTAACGCTGCAGCTGATGTTTACCCACTTTGGTTGTCAGTTGAGATGCAAATACTGTAGTTAAGCTGTATAATATAACACATTTCCTATTCTTATCACTACACAATTTGTTTGAAGGTCATCCAAACATTGTTAGTACTATTTATGCAAGTAAAATATAGTCATCACTGCACTATGTACAGTACTCCTGCCTCTGTATTTATTACCCACTGGGAGTAATTCAGAGATTTGGCACAGTAATGACTTTCTAGATAATTCAGACTGGATAAAGAAAGGCATACTGTACATATTGTTGCATGTTTAATAGATTCAAGTACAAATCACCCATCATTTTAAGAGATTTAAGAAAATATAAAATTCATAAATTCCAATTTTTGGAAGTACAGTATGTACAAGTTAGAGAGCATTGAGCTGCAAACCTGGAGAACTGGCTTTGAATTCCACAGCTGCCACTTGCATACTGTGTGATCATGAGCAAGTCACTTAACTTCCTTGTGCTCCCAGGATGCACCTGGAAACATGTATTGGCTTAGTGTGCTTTTCCAGGCCAAAATTAGTAAAATAAATAAAATAAAGAGTGGTGCTATGCCGCACTGTGTTTTCTTAGGATTACTCCATAACTAAGAATAATGAATAGGAAAAACTGATGGACATTTCAGCAATTGGGTGAGGAGCCAGTGACATATACAAAATAATCTCTGTCTGTAAATATAATTTTACAGATACTGCTAAAACCAAATTAGGAAAGGACCTCATGTTATCCCTTGACCCTAACATCTAATGAATGGTCTAAATTTTGGGACAGTGCATACAAAAACTGTAGAGAAGGTAGAAGAAAGTTGATACAGTTTAAAATATTACAGTACTATTACCATTCACCTCACTGTTTTGAAGAAAGCATTTGCTAATGGTCAATGCTGGCATTGTGGTGGGACATACAATATGTTTTGGAGTTGCTCTCATATAAGTTTCATTTGGAAAGACATATTAAAAAAATGGGCTCACGACAAATTCTAATATTCCCATTAGTTCCTCACTCCTTATTCTGTGTAGCGAGTGCAACATTTAACTAGACCACTTTAGTTGAAGGTGTTACCAGCAGCCTTAGTATTTAAAAGACTTCTATTAGCTAACTGGAAACCTTGTACTATTCCTACATTAAAAGATTGGCTTAGATATATGGGCATAGCCTTTGAGAAAATATTCAATTTGTCAATACTTAACAAATCAGAAATATTGAAATCAATATGGCTACATTTATTAATACACTTTACAGAGAACATGGCCAAAATATTCAGAGTCTTGCACTGGGTGCAAAGTGTTGGGCACCTGTGCCATGCATACATTTTCATCAATATCCCATATTCTGAGGCAACCCTGTATGAACTATTAGCTTCAGTGCATCAGTGCAGAGGTAATACATGCAGTGCGCAAAGGTGGGGGTGGTACCTTGCATAACATGCACAGCATGATATTCGGCATGTTAGCATTGCACAAAAGGGTTTGTACAGGTCACATAGTGCTGCACAAATACTGCCTATAAGAAATGCTGTCATAAACAGTGGAAAACTCTAGAGGTGGAGGGAGACACTGCAGGCCACACACCAACATGGCACACAGAAGACACATTGTGTACCTCATGCAGCAGGTCATGGAGGATGAGGAGAGTGCCCATACTTATCCTGGTCCCTGATGTATGCCATGGAGGTACTATGCTGCAAACAGACAGTACTGTCCACGGGTCACATTCAAAGTCTTCGGTGATGATCAAATCATAGACCAGTACAGGCTCAACAGACCCATACTCAGGCAGCTGTGTGAGCTGCTACATGACCAGCTGCAGTAAGACATCCAACACTGCAATGTGTTGTGCATTAATCTCAAGGTGATGGCTGCAGTGGGCTTTCTGGCCACCAGAACATTCCAGACCCTGGTGGGGAACACCACTGGTATTTCACAGTCAGCCACTTTGTGCCTGTTGGTCCAGTTCCTAGACACCCTCCTGCCCATGCTGAGGAGTTTGTCATATTCTGTACCACACCAACAGACTGAACAGCAACTATTCAACAGTTCTATTGGGTTGCACACCTACCAGCTCTACTTGGTGCCATTGATTACACCCAAACTGAAAGATAGGGATGAAATAGTTGAGGATGAGAAACAAAAAGCAAAAGTACTAAACAAATTCTTTTGCTCAGTCTTTACAAAGGAACAGCTAGGACCCATCCCAGAGAGTGGCATTAAATCTTCTGCCAAGGGGATACCTCTAATGGTCTACCCACCTTCTCTGTAAACAGAGTAAAAATGCCCTTGAAAAGTTGAAACAGGATAAGTCACCCGGCCTAGATGGTACATACCCAATAATTTTAAAAGAATTATCCATAGAACTCACTGATCCCTTAACCAGATTATTCAACCACTCTCTACAAACTGGAAAGATGCCAGAAGATTGGAAAATTGCAGACGTGATCTCTTTTCACAAAGGAGGTAACAAGGAGGAAGCCAGAAATTATAGACCAGTTAGTCTAACATCGGTTGTGGGAAAGCTGATGGAAGCACTAATCAAACAGAATGTGGTGGAATACCTTGGCATCAGTGGACTTCGGGATCCCAGACAACACAGCCTCATGGCAGACAGATTGTGCCTAACAAATCTTATTTCATTTTTTGACTGTATCTCCAAGGAAATAGACAGGGGACATCTGTATTTTGATTTCAGCAAGGCCTTCGACTCCCCACAAGCTCCCCAGTTCCCCACAAGCATCTTCTAGCCAAATTCAGGGGCCAAGACATAGCAGAAAACATCATCAATTGGGTGACAAGTTGGCTTCAGGGAAGAAAACAGATGGCGATGATAAACAGAGTCAGATCAGAGATGGGAGACGTCACTGGTGGAGTTCCCCAGGGTTTGGTACAGGGCCCTGTCTTGTTCAGTGTTTTCATCAGTGACATTGATGAGGAGATAAAAGGTAGAATTACACTCTTTGCTGATGATATCAAGTTGGGAGGTAAGGTGGAAAGTGAAGCAGCCATAAAAAGCCTCCAGGCTGACCTAAAAATATTAGAAAAATGGTTCATAGAGTGGCAGCTTAATTTCAATGCTAAAAAGTACAAGACGATGAATCTTGGAAAAAAAACAACCCTAGAACTGAATACTGGCTCAACTGCATCCAACTCAGCACATTGTCTGAAGAAAGGAACCTTGGCATTTTGATGTCAAGCAACCTGAAGACATCCTGTCAGTGCAACTCTACATATAGTATGGGCAGTAGAATATTGGGATGCATCGGCAGAGTTTTCGATAGCAGGACAGGAGCATTATCCTTCCTATCTACAGATCCCTGGTAAGACCCCACATGGAGTACTGCATCCAGTTTTGGAGTCCACACTTGAAGAAGGACATTAATAGGCTTGACTCGGTACAGAGAAGAGCTATTAAGATGATAGCCAGTTTAAATGAACTATTGTATGACAAACAATTGGAGGAGCTTAACATGTTCTCGCTGGAGACCAGGGGACAGAGAAAGGGGGGACATGATATAGACATTTAAGTACATGAAGGGCATTAACAAAGTACCCTTCTCTTATGGACATCCGAACATATGAAATTTGCCAGCAGATAAAGGCCTAGAGGTCTATCAAGTCTGCTCAAATGTGCAGCTAGCACCCCTTATTCTGCAGCTGCCCCTCCCTTCCACCCTTCCCCTTCATTAATCCTCTCCCTTGTCCTGTTCCATCCCTTTTTGAAGCAGTCCACTGTTCTACTGCATACCACTTCTGCAGGTAATGCATTCCACCCAGTCTCCACCCTCTCTGTAAAAAAGTGTCTCCTCATCTCCCTCCTGAACCTTCCTCCCTCCAGTCTCATATCATGGCCCCTGGTAGCCCTCTCCTCCCTTACTTTGAACAGCCTCTCTGTACCCGTCTTGTTTATTCCTTTCATGTATTTAAAGGTTTCAATCATGTCACCCCGTCCCTCCTCTTCTCCAGTGAGTACATGTTCAACTCCTTCAACCTTCTCTTGTATGATAAGTCCCCCAGCCCCTTGATCATCTTTGTCACCCTGCGCTGCACCCCCTCCAGTAACTTAATGTCCCTCTTCAGATACGGGTGCCAGTACTGCATGCAGTACTCCAGGTGTGGTCTAACTAATGACCTATACAGTGGCAGAATCATCTCCTCCCTCCTCGAGGATATACCCCTTGCAATACAACCCAGCATTTTGTTGGCCTTTGTAGCTGCCTTCCTACATTGTGCCGAGTTGTTCATTGACCATGTAATGAGCATAGCCAGATCCTTCTCCTCCTCTGTATGGGCTAGCTGCACTCCCCCTAGCTGGTAACTCCTCCTTGGGTTCTTCATCCCAAAATGCAGCACCTTGCACTTTTTGGCATTAAACCTCAGTTGCCAGGTGTCTGACCAGGTTTCAAGCTTTGCCAGATCATCCTGCAACCCCTGTTATCCCCCTAGGTCATCCACCACTGCGCCTACCTTGGTATCATCAGCAAACAGACTGATCTTGCTCTTGATGTCCCATGATATGTCTGCAATGAATATCCCAAACAACACTGGTCCCAGCACCAAGCCCTGTGGAACACCGCCCGTCACTGTTCTCGGATCTCTTCACTAAATCCACTGACTGCAGCACAAGAAGACATGACTAGAAGCTCAGGGGAGGGAATTTCAAGTGTGATCTCAGAAAACATTTCTTTTCTGAAAGTGTAATTGAACTCTGGAATACATTATCCCAGGAGGTGATCGAAGCCAATACAGTCACTGCCTTGAAATATGGATGAGATAAGGCATTCAGACATGCAAATGGTAAGGGGAAGAGTAGCATTATACTTTAGTAACAGATGTGATAGGCTCTGAGACCCCAGGGCTCCAGAAACCAATACGGGCAGACTAACTGGACCTTTGGTCTCCTTCTGCCATCATGTTTCTATGTTTCTGTATTGCCATCTGGGCACCCACCAGTGGTGGAATGGAGACCTATGTCAATAGGAACAGATTCCACTCCATCAACTGCTGGGTGGTGTGTGATGCAACAGGGTGCATCATCAGTTTCCAGGCTTGGTACCCCAGCAGCACCCAAGATGTCTTCAGCTGGCATGGCTCCCTCTTGTGCCAGACGTTTGAAAGAGGGGACATCTCTAGTGGTCACCTCATCAGTGAGTATACCCCAAATGCCCCCCTTCTACCCATGGTGCACATGATAAACACTAACCAATGCCCTTTATCAACATAGGGAACAGTGTATATGCCCTGCATTCATGACTCCTCACACCTATTCCACGGCTTGGACCCATTGCAGATGATAGGTACAGTGGGAATTGGTATAATGTGCAACATCATTGAGCGTGTCTTTGTAATGCTTAAGATGTGGTTCCAGAGCCTTGATTGTTCTGGTGGTGCCTTACAGTACACCACTCAAAAGGCCTGTGCCATATTCCTCGCCTGTTGTATACTACACAACAAAAACAAACAGTGGCACTCAGCAGATAAAACACCAGGCGTAAAAGTAGTAATCTGACTTTTATTGAATCCACAAAAGAGAGCATGGCACTTCTTCTAATCATGAGTGTGTGGTTTGGTGCTTGAATTGTGTACTACACAACATGACACTCAACCATGGGATATGCATGCCAGCCCCAGAAGAATAACCAGTAGTGGATGCAGAGCCAAAGGACCAGGGGATACAGAAGGATACAGCAGCAGCTTGACAGGCATGACCCCAGAATGGCCAAGAAGGCCCAGGAGTCCAACTCATAAGAGACCTCTTCAGACATGGATGGTGAGTACAGACCACTCAGGAGACTGTACTGTGTTTTGACAATGTATTATCACACAGAAATGCATTGCAACTTTGTGGGGGATAGAAAATGAGGTGCACACACAAATACAGTCCATGTTAGCAGAGGATCCTAGCGGGCTGTCAACATAGATAACATGCCATTCAAGCAGGGGTGCAGAGGGAGGAGGTATGGAAATACAGGCTTTTCAGGCTGGAGAGGCAGCAAATGAGGTATACACCAATGCAAGCCATGCTGGGGGGGTTCCAAAGGGCTGTACACATAGATAGGTAGCAGTCAGGTGGGGGGGTGCTGCAGTACAGGCCATCAGGGCAAGGGGTAGGAATGGCTTGACTATGTCACAGAGACAGGAGGCAGTGTCATATGGGTACTGTGGGGGAAGAGGGGGAACATGTTGGTGAGGGTTGGCCATGCCCAACCTGCATTTGTCTTCTACCGCTTCCCTGGGTATGGAGAATATGTCTAGGCTGTACCCAGTATGACTGGGGTCATCATCCATGGTATAGGGGATGAGCATGGGGATGGTGTTACCTGCCCCAAGCCATGACCCTGGGGGATGTTGACCCCAGGGAGGAGGTCATGACCTGAAGTGCATGGTGTCCTTTGTGTCCTGGGGTCTTGGGCATGCCAGGCATTCTTGTTCCCATGATGCATGGCATGGGTGTATGCTGTGGTGTCCACCATGGGGTGGCACTACTCCCACTGGACAGGTTGGGGCTATGGCTGGGCATTGCAGTGCCTGCCATCATGGCTGCAACTTCCAGCACAGTGGCACACAGGGGATCCATAGATGAGGTCACATCCCAGCTCTGTAGCTCTATGCCAGAGGTCATATCCTGGTGCAGCTCACATAGAGCTGCCATGAGCTCTGCATGATATGCCTCCACCTGCTTCTTAGCACACTGCATGTCCTTGTGCAGCATGTGGCCAGTGTGCTTCAGTTCCTGCTGTGTGACACCCTGTGCCTCCATGGACACCCAGAGCAGGTGCCAGCTGTTGATTACATCCCACTGTCACAGAGAACTGTCCACTGAGACAGGGTCAGGCTGCACCCTCAGCTGTTGTATGGTTCAGGGCTGCACCGCACTTGGTGCTGAGGTCTATTGTGGGCACTGCAAAATGGCTGTGGTCAGCCTGGTGGTATGGGCATGAGGTGGCAAGGCTGTGGCCATGCCAGAAGGTGGCTCATGGAGAGGCACGCAGTGGGGAAAAGAAGCTTGGGATTTTAAATAGCACAGAAACAGCCCTACACAACAGCAGCTCTTTGCCAGCAGGAAAAGGAGTGTGGATCAGCCCTCCCACACCTGAGGAGCCAAAACAACTTTGTGGGACCAGAGGAGAAACGGGGCTAGAGCAAGTTTGGAAGAGAGCCAGTCTCAGCTTATCTGCACCTCCCTGAACCTCAGCAGCCAATCAGAGCAGCCAACTCCAATCCAGGAAAAGGGAAAACAGACTTGGACTTTTAAATAGCCCAGAACAGCATTACACAACAGCAGCTCTTTGTCAGCAGGAAAATAAGCACTGATTGGCACCCCCTAATGCCTAAGGAGCCAAAAGAACTTTGTGGGACTGTAGGAGAAGCAGGGCTAGAGCAGGCTTGGAAGAGAGTCAATCACATGCCTTCCTGAACCTCAGCAGCCAGCTCCAATCCAGGAAGAATCATAGATCTACATAAGGAGTAGGCCATCAAGGGGCCCCTACACTAATGATTCCCTAGACAAGGACAGCATGGTGGGGTCTGAGCACCAGAGCCAGCCCAACGAGGCAGCTGGCGGCCAGTCACTCTACAGTTGAATGGACAAGCAGAGGAACAATTAAGGAGGAAGGTAGGAGGAAGCAGAACACCAGGATGTGTTTGTTAAGCTTTCTGTTGAAATTCCTGTCACTGCAGACACATAGCAGGGGAGTGAGAAGGGTCAGGGACACACAATATGTACGGTACAGGTGAAATAACCTATCTAGGGTAGGGGAAAAAAAACTAAGGCAAAGTAGAACAAAACACAAATAAAAACAGGCAAGGCAGAGGTGAGTTAGGGTCAAGCAATGGTTTGGGTATCTGTGAAACATGAACAGGTGAGAACACATCAGGCTGACATTCCAAATCAAGCAAGGGAGTGAAAAAGTGTAAAGTGCACAGTAGGTGAGACGACGGGCAGGGCATGTTTGCAGCAATGGCTGCACCTGGTGTAAGCACAGACACATTGACAGATGAAAGTGGTAGTATGGTAGGAGTTATGGAAAGTTTATTCTTGAATCTGGATGATTTGGACCCTTTTGATATGGATGCAACTGGTGGTGTGAGCAATAATACTGTACCAGTGAACCAACAAGTGAAGCAGAGAAAGCTACAGGAAATATCAGGACAGCATTTTTCATTGACTGTATGAACGGGTGGCTCTAAAAGCTAGATGCATTCACTGGCAAATTCAATCAACAGAAGTATACCTACAAGCCAAAAGGGTACCAAAAGGATTACGGATAACAAAGGCCCCCACATTTGGTTGGAAGATGTGGAATTCATGAATGAATGGAGGGAGATAGCGCATGAAGTGTCTACAAAATCAATGCAAGTTTTCCTTAGGAAATCAAGAAAATACAGGGTGAGGTGGAAAAAGACTTACAGGAAAAAGAAAAACATCTGCAGACTTTCTCTGCAGACAACCACTATGGTGATTTCAAGGGTAAATTATAGTGTGAGATGAAATTTTGGGACTCAAAAATATATGCAACCAAAAAAAAGAAAATTTAGTACGGATGAAGATGATTATGCCAATGGAAACATCTTCAGTTGGTCGAAGAATGACAAAAGAAAACAGTGGCACAAAAAAACAAAGGTGCACTTTAAGGCTAGATCTATTCTAAAGCAAACTACAGCCATAAATACATCTGGGTAGATTGCAACCACAAGCACCTCTGATACAAGTATAAACAGTGATTAGGATGCATCAGATTTTTTTTAGATCAAGAGGGGGCAACCAGATCTGGTGAGGCAAAAGGAAAGGCCAGATACCAGGCAAATCAAGGAGGACCAGACAGAGAACAAGAAGCACACAGAGGTCACGGAGTTCAAACCTCGAACAGAAGATGCCAACACCAGTATTAGGGGTCTACACAAACAGATGGGGACAATTTTATAAACTTATTAAGTTACAGACTGAATGAAGGTGAAATAAGGATTTTGAACAAGGGACTTTCATTCATTCCAATATCTGAAATAGATTTTTTTCCATACTACTATGGATTTATACAGATTGTGTTGAGCACTGAATTTAAGGTGCCTTTACTTTAAGGCAAATGACCTGGGGCAGAAGATACAAATGTAAGTACTAATGACTCATTTGAAAATTCAGATGGGGAACTGCCTATTGCAGCCGTAACACAGGATGTGTTAGAAGTGTTAGCTGACACTGAGACAGAGGGTGGGGAACTGCACACAGGTGATACTAATAGTGAGGGTCAGAATGTTAGGAGCAACTTTAGAAGGAAGCCAAGTACATTCTGTCCACCCCAGTCTCCAGCTGTAGGCACATTTCAAAAATTGTTTGGGATGAATCTAGAGCAGGTAAGACGAGTATTTTTCCTCCAGATATAGTAGCATTACTACACAAGAAAGGGAAGCAAGTGAAACACTTAGAAGTAATAAAAGTGTAAGTATAAAACCTTCTGATAAGAAGGGTAGTATAGTGATCCAAAATATGGCAGACTATGTAACTGAAGTAAACAGCCAACTGGCTAATACAGAATTCTATAGTCTTGTCAATGTAGATCCTACACACCAACTAAAACAGCAGGTATAGATTACTTTTTTGTGTGGGCACAATATAGGGGACTTATTAATGAAAGAGAGAAGCTTTTTCTAACAACAGAGTTCCCTCTTAGAGCACAATTTTATACACTCCGAAAGTACACAAGACCCTTGAGCTTTCCGCAGACCTATCATTTCTAGTAGGTACTGCTACAGAGACCCTTGCCAGGTTTGTGGATGATAATATTAAAAACTTGGTAACTAGCTTTCCTTTGTATATACTGGATACAGGGGATGTTTTAAACACACTCAAGGACATTCGACTTGAAAGGGATTCGATGCTAGAAACCCTAGACATCAAATGCCTGTCTACTAACATACCCAATGAGGGGGGCCTGAGGGCCATATTGTATTGTCTAGAAAAAAGAGCAGAGGGGGTGAAGCCAGAAATGGATTTGCTGGTTGACATGACAAGACTAGTACTGGAAGGGAATTATTTTTCCTTTGAGGATAAGTTTTATCACCAATGGAAAGGCACTGTGTTGGGAGCGAATTTCACCCCAAACTACACAAATCTGTATGTGGAGCACTGGGAGGAGGGTACAATTTGGAATCAGCATGCAGATATGTATTTGCCAAAAATTGCCATCTGGAAGCACTTTATTGATGATGTTTTCATGGTGTGGCAAGGGGACAGAGAGGAACTGGAAGAATTTATAGACTACTTACATGGTACTAGCCCCAATCTGTGCTTTGTATATAATGCAAGTTACACAGAGGTCTCCTTTTTGGACCTGAAGATACAGGCTAAAATGAATGGAGAGGTGGCTACAGCTCTTTACAGGAAGCCGACTGATCAGAACACAATATTTCTGACCAGCAGCTGTCACCCTCGCCACACCATTGGAAATATCCCTAAGGGCCAATTCTATAGCATAAAGCATAATTGCAGTGAGGCTACTATACTAGAAAAGGAACTGGGAGCTCAAGAAAAGTGTTTTGAGGATAAAGGGTGTGCTGATTTCACTATCAGAAAAGCCAGAACAGAATGTGATGAAATTGATAGGGATACCTTAATGAAAAGGAAAGGTGCTACAACTGAGAGAAACAATGCTCAGGATCAAATTAATTTTGTCAGTACATACAACATCAGGTCATAGAGAATTAAGGACATCATCTATAAAAAAAAATGGTATGTCCTGGTTGCTGAGCTGAAGCTGGTGGATACAGCAAAGGTACCCCATAGAATGGCATATAGAAGGGCACAGAATGTAAGGGACATGCTGATACATTCCTCCCAGGTGAAAGAAAGACCCAGGAACTGGATGCCCCCCTCCCAAAGAGCTGCAGAAAATGCGGACACTGTAAGTATTGAACTGTTATAGAGGAAGGTAGTATGTTTAAAAGTCCATATGATGGAAGGATATTTAATATTTCACAGTTTACTAACTCTGATACCATGTATGTAATGTACATGGCATCCTGTAAAATGTGGGTCATAGTATGTGGGAAACACCAAAAGGAAATGGAAAGAGGGAATTGAGGAATATATGTGGGTTATTAAGAATGATAACCTAGATTATGTGTTGGCAGTCCACATGATGAATGTAACCAAACACGGAGGAACATGAAATAAAATTCATAGGGCTTGAACAAATTATACTGGGCCCAAGATGAGGAGACAAGGAAGATCTACTAAGTAGACATGAGATGTATTGGAAATGCACATTGGGTGCATATATGGGGAAGGGCTTGAATGAACAGATAGAGATTAGGCCATTCCTGAAGGATAGACAGTGATAACTGTGTTTCTGTCCCCCTCCTCCCCTATGGTACAGAAAGGAAAATTTAGAATTGTGAACAAAGTGCCATGCTTTCATATCTCTCCCTCTACTGTGCACTGCTTCTAGGTATTGAACTATGATACACACGGGTATGAGGTGTGTTGATATTAGTTATGAGGTTTTTACTTCTGTAAAATAATAGTAGTGATAGTCAAACCTCTCAACCTCTTATGTCATAAATCAGGGACATGGCTTTAAAAAATCAGGGACAAGGACCCAAAATCAGGAACACTTCTTAAAAATTGGTAATATTCACTCAGAAAGCTGATAGAATAAGGGGATTAGTGTAAGATGCATTTTATGAAGAAGAACATGTCTGTAACTTTAATGTTTAACATTATTTTGTGCTTACAATCACTATTGTTCAGTCACAAAAACAGACATTTTATGAGGGATGGAGGAAAATTTTAAAGCAAAATCAAGGACGTCCCTGAAAATAAGGGACAGTTGAGAGGTATGATGGTAGTTAATTATTTTTGTAGTCAAAATGTATCTTGCCCCCAATACCCAATTCTCCATCCATCTTGACTGTGTATCACTTAGCAATACTCCAGCCTCCCCTTGGGTTCTCTTGGTTTCCTTCCCTCCTATCTCCCCCAATTGGCCCTACTGCATATCCCATCCTGTTAGATACCTCATGTAGAGTGGTCCAATCAAGAGGCTTTAAGATTCTGTATCTCTAAACGTCCTTTTATTACACTCTGATGCCCTTTCTAATAGGATATTCCAAAATATAAGGAATGATTTTTCTAGTTTATGAACTGAAACTATCAAAGTATGCTTGGCATTATAAGGAGTGGGATTTTTAAATGTCTCCGAGTCTAGACAAATATGTATAGTTAAATGTACGTATTATGTGGTGCTTTTATTAATGTGTGGTGGCAAAAATGATATGTTTTAACTACTAGCACTTTTAAATATTGTCATGGGACACGTTTGGCTATAAAAGGGTCTTCCCCCTAGGAGGCAGGTTCTATGTGATAATGGTGATCACCCTATTGCGAATGTACATCGCCGAAAAGAAAAACGGTGATTTACATTCACAGCAAGGAAAACACACTTCATTGTTTAATGTGGGGTGGCCCCACATTCCCACCCACCCCAACTAAAATAACTAACTCTGGAGGGTGCATGTCATAGAGGGGGAGAACCAGGATGCAAGAAAAAAACAAACAGGCACAGAAAAGCACAAAAATATTGTGCTCCACCCCCAGCCCTGAACCCAGCACCCTCCTTACCAAAGCAAGCCACCCTAACCACCATGCCACTGGGCCAGTTTGCTGACTTCCCCGCTCGTCACCCCCCACAATCCTCATGGATACCTTCCTGTATCATGTCGCCCTGACCTTTCCTGTCGCTACCCTTACAAGGGTAGCCCACAGCACAGGCACTGAGACTGAATCTTTCATATATGATTCGTTCAATCTCAGCTGCCCTTTTCATGGTATACCTAGGTGGCATTATTTTTGAGAAAGCCTGAGATCAGGTGAAATGTGAGAAGCTTTGCCCTGTACATCTCCCAGACCCAGTAGGGTCATTTTACTTGCTTGTTGTAATAAAGTGTTCTAATAACACAAGTTCTGTGTCAGACTCCAACTTCTTTAGGTGTCGTGGGTAAGTGATGTGGCTTCTTTGACTGCTTTGTAGCTTATGTCACTGAGCACCCTAATCATCTTAGTGCAGCTCTGCTTTTTATCTCTTGACAACTAGTAAAAGAACCCACTCATGAGAGGGCAATACTGGACCTTATATTCACCAATGGGGACAGTATTGCAGACATCACAGTGGGTGGCCACCTAGGGACCAGTGATCACTGCATAATGTGGTTCAATATACTGTAAGTAAGGTGGTAGAATTGAACTACACAAAGTTGGGGGTCCTGGACTTCAGGAGGGCCAATTTTAAAAAGATGGAGCAATGCCTCAGGGATGCCCTGGTGGGTTGGTGGGGGGGGACTTGGAAGGAGTGGAGAAACACTGGGAAAATCTAAAAGGAGGGATAGAGAAGGCAATAAACCTCTGTGTCAGACAATTAGCAAAAGAAGGAGGAAAATGAGAGCACTATGGTTCTCAAAAGAGGTGGCCAGGAAAGTAAGGGCAAAAAGTTAGTATTTAGGATGTATAAGAAGACAGAGAGAAGAGGACAGAGTGGCATATCAGGAGAAACAGAAGGAGGCAGGGAAAGCAATTAGGATTGCAAAAGTGCACATGGAGGAGAAAATATCCCAGGAAGTACAGAAAGGGGACAAGGTATTTTTCAGGTATGTATGTGAAAAGAGAAAGACCATGGGAGGGATAGTAAGGCTTATATATGAAGGAGGGGAGTGCATGGAGGAGGACCATGAAAAAGCAGACATCTTGAACAAATACTTTGGTTCAGTGTTCACAGAGGAAGGGGAAGGGGAAGGGAAGGGACCACAGATAAAGGGCCAGGAGCATCAAAAGAAGGGAGGTAGACAACAGTCATTTACAGAGAAGACAGTCCTGAAGGAACACGCAAATCTGAAAGTGGAAAAGACAATGGGGACAGACAGGGTGCATCTTACGATATTGAGGGAGCTGAAGGAGGTGCTGGCTGTAACTCTGACGGTCCTTTTCAACCACTCACTGGAGATGGGAGTGATTCCAGAGGACTGGAGGAGGGCAGATGTAGTCCCACTTCACAATAGTGAGAGGAAACATGAAGCTGGAAATTACAGGCCAGTCAGCCTGACGTTGGTGGTGGTGAAATTAATGGAATCAATACTAAAGGAGAGGCTAGCAGAATATCTTTAATACAGTGGCCTACAAGATCCAAGGCAGCATGGATTCATGGGTGAGATCATGTCAAACAAATCTGATAGATTTCTTTGACTGGATGACCAAGGAAGTAGATCACGGTGGAGCAGTGGGTGTGGCTTACTAGATTTCAACAAGGCCTTCGACATAGTTCCACATAGGAGATTTGTAAACAAGCTGGGAAGCCTGGAAGTGGATCCAAAGGTGGTAAACTGGGTGAGAAATTGGTTTAGGGACAGGAGACAGAAGGTGGTGGTTAATGGAATTCACTCCAAGGAAGGGAGGGTGACCAATGAGGTGCCAGAGGGATCAATACTGGGATCAGTCCTCTTTACTGTCTTCATTAGCAGCACTGCAGATAGGCTAGAAGGGAAGATATGCCTCTTTGCAGATGGCACTATAGTCTGCAGCAGGGTAGACACTCTAGGGAGGGGTGGAAACAAATGAATAAAGATCTAAGCAAGCTAGAGGAGTGGTCAAGGGTGTGGCAGCTAAGTTTCAATGCGAAGAAGTGTAAAATAATGCATTTGGGGCACAGAAACCCAGTGGCAGAGTACAAGATGGGGGATTGGTATTAGCTAACACCAAACAGGAAAGGCACCTGGGGTAATGATATCTGATGACGTAAAGGTTGCCAGACAGTGGCACAAGGCAGTGGGGAAAGCTAGTTGGATGCTACGCTGCATACTGAGGGGTATCACCAACAGAAAGAGAGAGGTGGTGTTACCGCTGTGGTGAGACCTCACATAGAGTACTGTGTTCAGTTCTGGAGACTACATCTCCAGAAGGACATAGACAGGATAGAGGCAGTCCAGAGGAGAGCAACGAAAATGTGCAGGATCTGCATCACAAGCCCTATGAGGAGAGACTGAAGGATCTCAATATGTACACCCTGGATGAAAGGAGGGAGAAGGGGGATATGATAGAAACTTTCAAATACTTCAAAAGGTATAAATAAGGTCGTGAGGGAAGCATTTTTCAGAGGAAAAAGTGCTCAAGAACAAGGAGACATGCAATGAAGCTGGAGGGGAGACACTCAGAACAGATGTGTGGAAGTACTTCTTCACAGAAAGAGTGGTGGATGCCTGGAACAACCTTCCAGCTGAGGTGGTGTGGGCAAAAACTGTAACAGGCTTAAAGAATGCATGGGAAAGGCATAAGGGAACCTTAAGAGGTATGGAAAGGGGGAGGGGGAAAAAGCCGGCAATCAAGTAGGTTCTGCAGTGTTACAATAGGTAGTGAAAATGGGAAGACTAAGTGGGCCAAGCAGTCCTTAGCTGCTGTCAATATCTATGTTACTATGTCCTTACACACCACACACCTCTACACTGGTGAACACATACCCTGTCACCATGGAGCACACAACCCAGCACCAATGAGCACACATCACAGCACCAGGAAGCACATGCCCCAACACCTGTGAAAATACACCCAGCACCAGTAAGTACACAACCCAGTACCTGTATGCACACATCACATCTACAGGGAGCACACATCTCAGAAACAGTGAGCACGTGGGCAACAATACATGGGGCACAGTTGAGGATTTGCACACAGATGGCTGCACACCAGGTGACATGAACACAGTCATGTAGCCTTTAATTTATTTCATGTAATCATTTGTTGACCAAGCTGGTGCACTGAGCTGGTGCACTGATCTAAGGACCGTTTTCAGGCACGACCCAGGCCACAGAGATGACACAAGAATGCAACAATACAATACATTTTTATTTTTTATTTAGTTTTTGTTGACCAGGTAAGTGCATTAGCTGCAGTGTTAGCTTTGTTGTAGCCTCAGCATAGCTGTGGCAAAAGTACAGCTGTAGCATTAGCTTTGCTGTAGCACTGGCATTAGCTGTAGCATTAGCATTATCTTAGCTGTAGCACTACTGTGACTTAGCTGTAGCACTAGCGTAAGCTGTAGTGTTAGTGAATGCTGTAGCATTAGCTGTAGAATTATTTATTTAGCTTTTGTTGACCAGGTAAGTGCACTAGACAAATCCTGCCTATTTTCAGGTACGACCCGGGGGAGGGGGATACAGATGAATGCCAACTGATCTTGAACCAGATTAAGCTGTTGGTGGTATTTTTAGTGAATGAGGTAAATTTGGCCAGGACACCAGGAAATTCCCCTACTCTTTTTGATAAGTGCCATGGGATCTTTAACATCCACCTGAACTACCACCAATCCAGGCAGATGGGACCTCGATTTAACGTCTCATCCGAAAGACGGCACCTCAGAAGTGAAGCACCCCTCTCATGCTGCACTACAGTGTCAGTACTGGGATATTAACCCAAGTGCCAAATGTGGGAACTGAACCCACAGCCCTCTGATCTCCCGGCCTCAGAGGCTAGTGTGCTACCTACTGAGCCACTGACACTGCTAATCAAGGAACAAATACATCATAGACAATACAGTGCACTAGATAAACAGAATAATGGAGGAAATTATACAGAGGCTGTGTAAGGAGGACAGAGCATAACACCCAGAGAGTACAAAAGAAAAAACAGAAGTAGCAAAAAAGTACAATGCAAGTAAAATAAGTTCACTTGTAAACTTACTATTTTGGCAGAGGTCTAGAATGCATAAACGGGAAAGACTACATCACAAATCATCCAGAGGAGGAGGAGCAGGAAGTAGTAGTCAGTAGAGATGCAGTGAACTTAAATTCTGCTGTAAAAGTGAATGCGAAGTGGCCACTTCGATTGTCCCATCGCTACGTGGAGTGACCATTGTAAAATGCTCATTTAGCTTTGTTATTATGACTTCACGTTGTCATTCTGCCTTAATGCGAAGTAAGGCAGCGTGACAATATAGACAGCCCCCCCACACACACTTCAGATGGCTTACAGTACTGTAAGTCACATGCTTTAGCCAGGCAGGAAGGAAGTGAGTCATAGAAGCAGATACTTTCACTTTCTCCTTTGCAGAGGTAGAGAGAGGAAGCATTTTGTGGAGAGTAGAGTTCTTGACTGCTTGTTCTGAAAGTTGATCAGATTCAAAACCCACAAGCTTTTTTTGTGTTGTAACTTTTTATTAGTTTTTAAACAAGAAATGACGCAAACGTACATCCAGATGACGGAGGCCTATGGCAGTAAAGCTGAGTACATGTACTTAAAACACTAGACATTACCTATGTTATGGGGAAGGGGTAGGAAAGGGGGAGGGTGGAATAATTAAATCTCTATGGGGAAGGGAAGGAAAGGAATCAATAGGTTACCTACAAATCAGCATACAGGAAATTACAGGTAGGATCCATATCCATTCTGGTCTACCTGCTAAGAAGGAAATAGAGCTTGTGTCCCACGTGTTGTAATTTGATAGCGAAGGATAAGGGTAAAAGGTAGGGCTGTTAGTATGGGAAAGTCAGAGGATGCAAAAAAGACCTAAAACATTTTAGTTTAACAGCGTGCTGTCATTATTTATAGCAGTGTGCAAACATCTAAATAAAACTGTACTTACCAAAGGAATGAGGTTCAAGACAGGGTTTGCTGGACATAGGCATACGAGTCAGTTCTACTGTATCTGTACAAGTCTCTCTAAACATTTTCATGGCAGCTTGAGAGGAGTTGAGCTATAAGTGTGTATATGTTCTGCAATCTCCGGCCATTACCTAGAGGCAGGACAGAGGAACACAAGCAATCCCAAAGACTCAGGTTCGTAATAAGTGGTAGCCATAAGACAATACAACAAATAAGTCATTTCAACAAAATAAAGCCATTAATTGCGTACTGTAAGACCTTCAAAGGGCTTAACTTTTATGTCTCTGTAAGAGGTAGTTGGAAGGACTTATTAGAGTAGAGGGGAGGTATTTAAGGGGAATAGGTACCTCAGTTTCCCAGTCATCCTTACACTTGGTTAGCAAGGTACTGGGCCAGCTGTGTCCGCCAGGTTAAGAGGGGTAATCATCCTATACCCGTTTGAGGGTTAACATAAGTTAAGTAGGGGACCCAACAAAGTCTAAATTTAGAAAGTTGGTATTTTTGCAGGTGTGAGATTCTATCCAATTTAGCCACTGCTGAGAGAGAGAAGCCAAAACTTCCATCAGTGTAGGGATCATGGAGGATCTCCATTTACAAAGCAGGACTCTCTTGGTTTGCATTGTCAAAAGAACTATCCACTTATATTCCAGGTAAGTGAGCTTAGGAAGATCAGTGGTAATACCCAAGAGATAAAAAAGAGGGCAGAAAGGGACTTGAAGTTTTTGTACTTTGGAAGCTACATCTCGTACTGAATGCCATAAGGGCTGAATTAAAGGGCAGGACCACAATATGTGCATCAAATCTCCTGCCGGGGCCTGATGGTTCCAGCATTTATTGGAATCCAGGGGCTTAGCTTTGTAGAGCCTCACAGGGGTTTTATACCACCAGTGGGATATTTTATTTTGTATTAGATGTGAGCTAGCATCTCCCAGCCATTTGTGTGTATCCCTCCATGCCCAATCCCAGGCGTTAGAGGAGATTGTAAGGTGTAACATCTTTTCTCACTTTCTTTTATCGTCTTCAGACTGAGAGGGTAAAGAGTCCCTAAAGGTGGCATAAATACATCCTGCTAGGCCTTTCAGGTTTTTAATCCATGATTGTAAAACAGAAGATCTGTCTTGTGTTTGGAAGGGGGGATTCAGAATAGGTCTTAAGACTTCTCTAAGCTGTAGATACCTCCAGAACTCGGTCTGAGTGATATCCCATTTCTGCTGAAAGTAGTGAAATGAGTATATTGTGTTATACCTAGGATCCATAACATCTACAATAGTGGAGATCCCCTTCTTAGCCCAGTGTTTCCACCAGATCCAATAGCCCCCAATAGTAATGGCGGAGTTCTGTCAAAGGGGGGGGTGTGAATAATTGGGACAGGGTCCATCTTCAATCTCCGATGTACAGCATACCAGATGGCTCTCGAAGTCTCTATTGTAGGGGAGGTGAGGGGTGACTTTAAACTGTTGGGAGGTCTGGATTTGCTACTGGGGCATGTGAGTAACAGAGAGGAGGGAAGAAAAATTCCTGAGATGTCTAACTATTTGGAGCCACTGAGGGGAAGTGGATAGGTGAGGGGCCATCCATTTGGTCATCTGAGCCAAGAGAACGGCCTGACTCTAACCCTCTAGCCAAGGGAGAGTCCAACCTCCATGTTTCCATTGGGTCCGAAGTTTGGCTTGACTGTATCTAGGTTTAGTGCCTTCCCATAGGAAGTGTCCTATTAATTTATTGATGGCTAAGTACCAGTTTTTGGGAAAGCGAATGGGGATATTCATAAGTAAGTAAAAGAGTTTTGGAGCTGTGACCATGATAATAGCAACAATTTTACCTGCTAAAGTAAGTCTAAGGAGCTTCCATCTATCAAACTGTGTTTTGATGGAGGAAAGAAGAGGGTGGATATTAATTTGCCAAATTGCATCCAGCGAGGGAGACAGTATTATTCCCAGGTATGTAATCCCTTCCGGGGCCCAAAGAAGATCTGACCTTTCTGCCATCTGTTGGGTACAGTATTTATTCAGGGGCATTAGCTCAGTCTTTGTCTGGTTTAATTTGAGACCTGAATATGCATGAAAGGACTCCAGGAGAGACAATAAAGGAGGTATAGACCAGTGGGCATCAACTAAAGGGAGAAGGAGGTCATCCGCATACATAAGAGTTTTGTATAGTGTATTACCTACTCTAAGACCAATTATTTCAGGGTGGTTATGAATGGCACAGGCCAGGGGTTTGACAGGTAGGACAAATAGGAGGGGAGAGAGAGAGAGAGGACAGCCTTGTCTTGTCCCGCATTCTAATGTAAAGGGTGGGGACAGCACTGAGTTTGTGTTCACTCTGGCTGTGGGTAGGTTATAAATGGCTTGTATTCTTGATAGAAAGATTTCACCCATTCCGAGGTGTGCAAGGACTAAATATAAGTAGTCCCATTCTACAGAATCAAAGGCCTTTTCAAAGTCCACTGCAAGCAACGCGGCCGGAGAGGGAAGAGATCTAGAGGAATGTATGAGGTTTAGAAGGGTTCTTAAATGATCCGATCTATGCCTACCAGGAATGAAATTTGCTTGTGAGGGGTGTATAAGATGAGGGAGGATGGGAGAGAGCCTAGTTGCCAGGTGCTTGGCGTATAACTTGCTATTGAGGTTAATGAGGGAGATCGGACAGTAATTCCCTGGATTAGTGGAGTCCTTACCTTTTTTGGGGATAAGAACAATGGTGGCCTCTTTCATTGATGGAGGGAGAGCACCTTTATGTTCTATCTCCTGGAATACCTCAGTCAGAAGGGGAGAAATAATAGGGGCCATTGCTTGGTAGAAGTCAGCCATGTAGCCATCTGCTCCAGGGGACTTGCCCAGCTTCATAGTTTGGATAGCTGAACACACTTCAGTCTGGGAAATAGGGAGTTCCAGAATTTGTGACTCCTGTTCAGTAAGGAAGGGTAGCTGAAGACAGTCTTGGAAAGGACGTGTATCCAGATTCGTACAGCTATGTGAAGAGGTGTAAAGAATCTAAAGAAGGACACCGTAACAGAATTAATGGTCTCTGGAGTGTTACCCACTACTCCCTGCTTATCTTTTAGTCCATGTATAAACCTGCTGGCCTGTTGCTTACGGAGTTGATAAGTGAGGACTTTGCCTCCCTTATCTCCTCCCTCCCAGAAGGAGTGTCGAAGGCGAAGGATGGCCACTTTGGCTTTCCTGTTCGGCAGCTGATTAATTTCAAAGCGGAGTCCCAAAATGGTCCTGCCTATGCTGGAATGAGTGGAGAGATGAGGGAAGGCCTTCAAATTGGCTTCAGCTATTGCCAACTCCTGCTCAAGCTGATGTAGCTGGTGTTCTCAGTCTTTATGTTTGGCTGCTGCAAACCCCATAATGTTCCCTCACATTGTAGCCTTAAAGGCCTCCCACGTATTACCCGGTGAGGTATCTGTAACAGGGTACTCTTCAATAAATAGAGAGGCCTGGGTTAGAGTCCAGGGGATAAAATCTGGATCTCACATAAGGAGGGGGTCTAGTTTCCAGTTTCGAGTTGGAGGGGCTACCAGATCCCATAGGACAAGAAGTTGGACTGGAGCATAGCCCGAAATAATACAAGGGAGAATTTTTTTTTTTTTGCCATTCACATTTTATTCAGTTTTATGGAGGGACAAGATATATAGCCAGTATATAAAGCATAATGTAACCTGGATAACTACAATCATTCATGAGATTCCAAATGTAACAAGTCTCTGCCAAACCCCCATTACCCCCACCCATATAAAAACCCTCCCCATACCCATTAACCTCCCCCACACAAGGCACTTACATCTAAACACCGTCATATAGGGTGTGTGATCTAACTACCTAACAAGTAAGATGTATAAAGTGGGGCCCAGATCTTCTCAAATAGAGGCAGTTGATTATGTAAGACAGCAATCATCCTCTCAATCCTAAGACTCGCAAGAAGTTCCGCCAACCACTCAGAATAAGTAACCCTAACACTATCCTTCCAATGTCTGAGTACTAGTTTTTTCACTGTGATAGAAATCAGGGCCATGTGGAATTTCCTCACTTTAACCGGGAAGCCAGACATATTTCCTAACAAACATACCTCAGGACTGAACATATCCTCCAATCCTAATAGAGAGTTAGCCTTGCCCTTTATTTCATCCCACAATGGGATGATTTTTGGGCACTGCCAAAAAATATGTAAGAGATCTCCCTTATCCAGGCCACATCTGTAACACTTAGGATCCTTCAATAGATTTAAATCCGCCAGTTTTTGAGGAGAATAATAAATATTGTGTAAAATTTTAAACTGAATAAGTCTCAAGTGATCTTGTCGAATAAACCTATGACAGCCCTGCCAAATTTGACACCAATCTAAGGTTGCTTCAGGGAGCACGTTGGCCCAGTATGAACTCGGCACCAAGTTCTCTGTGTAGGCCCAATGGAACAACACCGTGTAAATCTTAGAAACTGCCTGTGGAATTCCTACTAACAGGCCTATATCCGCCCAGAATGGAATTCGGGGTGACTGCACCAAGTCGTTCCCCACCTTTTGAACTAATAGATGACGTAGTTGAAATATCTTGAAACTATCTCTAGTAGACAGACTGAATTTACTTAACACATCCGCAGATGAAATTAGACCTCCCTCATCATTAAGAAAGTCTTTCAAGAAACACTCCTCAGGTAGAGACAACCAGTTATGTCTGATGATCCTGTCCCCTATCAACCACCGAGGATTACCCTCGATGGGTTGGGCCCAATCCTTAGCTTGATCATATTTCAAAAAATTACAGAGCTGACTATGAATCCTTAAGGAAACCCCGATTGGAGATTTCCTCAAGGAGGAAGGGAGTACCTTGCAGGTTATGTAAAATAAAGCCTCTGGGGTGATGCCAAAACTTTTGATGAGACTAATTTCTAAATTGACCCATAGTGGTACATAACCCGAAGTTGAGGAAATGTCCTTATATAGAGCCCATCTACCATATTTGTTCAGGTGAGCTGCCCAAAAATAGAGAGCAAAATGAGGTAATCTCAAGCCCCCGAGTGACTTAGGGGCCGCCAACTTTTGATAGGACATCCTTGCTTTCTTATACCCCCACACGAAATCCGCTATCTTCCCATGGAGTTTGTTAAACCATGACAAAGGAAGCCAAATGTTCAACATGCTTAAGGGATAGAAGAGTCTAGGGAATATATTCATTTTGACAATATTTATTCTACCCCATAGTGACAATGGGAGTTGTGCCCACCTTTTTAGGTCTAACTCAATACTATGAACCAGGGAGTCTAAGTTCAACTGACGTAATCGATCCAAGCTATTAGTCAAAGTAAGACCCAGATATTTAAAGGATTTGGGACTCCACCCTAAGCCTAAATCTATAATTTCCCGCCTAAATAACTTGTTATTAAGAGGATAGACCACCGTTTTATCCTGATTCAATTTGTAATTAGCAAGGGAACCAAACTTGTGTATTATTTTTAACAGGTTGGGAATGGACCTACTAGGCCTCGAAATATAAACCAATAGGTCGTCTGCGTACACAGTAATTTTAACAGTTTGATCCATAATTTTAATGCCTTCGATCTCACGGCTCTTCACTATGCTCCTTATGAGAGGCTCCAAATACAAGTTAAATAATAGGAGAGATAAGGGACAGCCTTGCCTTGTACCTACATGCAATGTGAAAGGGGTTGAGACGGCCCCATTGCAAGTGATTCTAGCAGAAGGATTTGAGTATAATGCTCCAATCCACTCCACAAACTTCTCAGGGAAACCAAATCTACTCATTACAGCAAATAAAAATCTCCAGTGTACCCTATCGAAAGCCTTCTCGGCATCCAAGGAGACCAACGCCATCGGGAGGTTGGCCTCCTCGGAGACCGAGAAGACATGTGCCAATGTTCTAAAATGGTCAGCCGAGGACCTGCCCTTCATAAAACCCACCTGCTCTGCACCTATCAATTTTGATAGTATTTTGTTAATTCGGTCTGCCAGTAATTTAGCCAAGATCTTAATGTCGTAATTTAACAACGAGATAGGTCTGTAACTGGCTGGCTTTTCAGGCGGCCTATTTGATTTAGGGATTAAAACTATGAGCGCTTCCGACAAGGTCCTATCCAATTCCTTCCCAGAAAGAATGTATTGAAATAATCTAAGTAGTAGAGGAGCTAATTGGGCGGAAAATATTTTGTAAAAGTTAGACGAGAACCCATCTGGGCCCGGTGTTTTATCTATAGGTAAGTTCTTAATAGCTACTTCTATCTCCTGCTGGGTTATCTTGGCATTGATAAGAGCTCGATCGGATTCATCCAATGTAGGAAGTGCGAGGTTATCCAAAAGGCGAGATCTCAGACTTAGATGGCGGACGCCCATATCACTATATAGAGACTAAATATTTCCAAAACCTTGAACAATTTCTTCTGGGTAGTCTTAATACAACCATCATCTTCCGATATGATCCCTCGATCAAACGGAAGATTCAAGTTGTCGCAAAACATCTGGCCAAGAGCTTCCGACTTTTCCCATGGTCTAAATAATTGGCTCTAGTTTTAATTAATACTAACTCTGCCTGCTCCCCTAAAATTCTGAGATACGCATCCTTAATTTTCGCTAACTTCTCCTTGTCCTCCTCTCTTGAATTTAAAGATATCGTGGATTCTAGAAATCTGATTCGTACTAATAAATCTGACATAGTGGCTTCCTTCTCTTTCTTTTTTTTTAACGGCCTGACTAATCAATAGACCTCTCATATAAGCCTTAAATGCCCCCCAGAAAATATCTGGACGGACACTATCATTCATGTTGAATAAAATAAACTCCTCTATTTGCTTCAACAAGAATTGGGCTACCTTGGGTATTCTCAAAATTTGTTATTTACTTTCCACCTATTACCCTTTTAATAAGTGAGGGAAAGGAAACCGTGACAGCTACCGCCGAGTGGTCTGAGAGAGGGGCTGCCACAATTTCCGAACTGAGAACTCCCTTAAGCAGGGCACGGGAAAGAAATATGTAATCAATGCGAGACCCAGACCCATGGACGGGAGAAATGAAAGTATATTCTCTAGACTCTGGGTGGAGCACCCTCCAAACATCTGTCAGCCCTAAATGATCCAACAGATCTCCAACAGCATGAGAGGCAGGAGTATGATGAAGTTGGGATCTGGCGGATCTATCCATTGAAGGATCCAGTGCTAAATTAAAGTCCCCTCCCAAAATCATAGGGAGCTGATTGAATGGTAGGAGCGCCTTCAGTAAACTCACCGCAAAATCTTGGCTGTCCACATTGGGACCATACACCGATCCTATCAAAATCTCCATATTCTGTAATTTTCCTTTAACTAACACATATCTACCTTCTGTATCCTGAACCACTTGTAAAGGGGTTAAAGAGATTGATCTATGTATTAATATCATAACCCCTCTACTCTGTGTGTTACCCTGGGAAGAAAAAACTTCCCCTATTTGAAGCCTCCTCATGCAGTTGGCCTCTACTTGAAGTAGATGAGTTTCCTGTAAAAACACCAGCTTTGTCTTCACAGCCTCTATATGTTTCAAGATCCTATATTGCTTGGCTCTGAGCCGTGCCCCTTTTACATTCCAAGTAAGAAGTTTAACTGAGAGATCCGTCCCCATTCCTACTCGGTGAAGCTATAGCATAATGTGACCACCCAATTACAGTGTAACAAAAAGTAAAATTTACGGCCTTGCGCCCGAACCCTCCTGAAAGCCCAGCCCCCCTATCCCCACCCAAACCCCCTCATCTCTATTAATCCCCATAATCCAAACCCAAAAGAACCCTGCCCTCCCTCCCTACCCCTTGCACTCTGTTTCCTCATGGCCCATGACAACAGCCCACCTAGCCCATTCCTCCGCGCTCCTTCCCCGCCATCCCCTTGATCCTGTCGTTGAAACTCCGTCTACTCATATTTTAATAATGCTCGTACACAGATACATAACTAATCTGCCAATAAAACAATTCCCAAAAATTCAAGAGGCCTATTCCTTGCCCCACGTATAATTAGTGCAGCCCTACATAAGGCAGCTACATAAAAAGAAAGGAGTAAGGAAAATTCCTGTTACTAAGTGGGCTGCCAGTCCAACAGCAAAATAGCAAGATAACTATTGCCCCATAAATCAAGGGGTGGTAAACAAATCAATATAAAGAAATGCTCCCAAATCAAAATCCTCCTCGATGTGATTGTCCTGTCTAAGCCTCCCCCAACTATGTGACAGAGAACATATAGTGAGCCAACATATCAGGCTAAATATAACGCGCTGGCGCCCTCTTGTGGTGAACAAAATAAGCTGTAACAGTCCATTGTCCTTGCAGGCAGTTCATATAATGTCCACAGTGGGCTTAAAACCCACCCTAATTTTATACAAACCAAAGAAAAGGCAACACTTAATATCCTCGACTGCCCCAGATAAAATGAAAAGGTAAATAACACATGAGGAAGGCCCACGAGGAGCGATCCTAAAATACAGTTTATAGGGACAAGATCATATTCAGCCCCTTATTACGGATCTTTTCTCAAAGGCACAGCTGTCTGCTGAACCAAAATAATACTATCTCAGTCCACAGAGTTCCCAAATTAAGAAGCCAAACAATAGCTCGAATACTGATTCCTCCGGCTTTATCACCAGCTTTCAGCTCCTCTCATTCCTTCAGGGATCCTTAAACAATGTAGGAAAGGCCCCTTGTAGTGCAGCAGTAGCCGATTCACAAGAATTGAAAGCCTTCCATTCATTTGCGATGAGAACCTGAAATTTCACCGGATAATCCATGCGAAATTTAATGTCCGCTGCAATCAGCCTTTTAACCAACGGGTGATAAGCTGCTCGCTTTTGTCTGACCGAGAGTGGAAGATCTTGCGCCACTCTAATTCTGGAACCTTCCCAATATATCTCTTTGTCTTCTCTCGCCTTCCCAATAAAGAGCTGCCTTTCCTGGTAATTGAGAAATTTAAATATAAAAGCTCTAGGTGGACCATCAGGAGGAGGTAAGGGGCGCAAAGCTCTGTGAGACCTTTCTATAACGTAAGCGGATCCGAATGGGGAGGGTCCCGTTATCTTCTCAGTCAGTTTCTGGGCAAATTTAATCGGGTCAGGGCCCTCGGCTCTTTCTGGTAGCCCAATGACTACCACATTATTTCGGCGACTCCGGCCCTCCAAATCCTCCACTTTCAACTCTAATTTATGAATTCTTTGGGTTAGCTTGTTCACCACTGGATCCATTCTCTCTTTATTCCCTTCCAAGGATTTAATTCAGGCCTCATTATCCGCCGTTCTACGGGCGAGGTCTTCGATAGCAGTAGTGATATTTTTAATTTCACCTGCCATATCCTGCACATTAGATTTCAGCGGTTGAATCTCTTCTAAAAATCTTGCTAGCGTGAGTGGCTCCTCCACCGCGTTTCCATCCCCCGACCCTTGAGCCAACAAAGAGGCCGAGACCTTGGATTTCTTGGCGGCCTTTTCCGGGGTCACCGGGGGAGTGTGCTTTGGGGGTGGTTTCCGCAATTCTGCCTCCATACGGATTGTGGGCATAGGTTCTCCTCTGTGCCCGATGCCAAGAATGCTGATTTCGTGCCGCCAAGCGGAGTAAAATATTAAAAATAAGAGGTGGCAGGTCGGAGCGTACAGAGAGAGCAGCTACTCCGTGTTCCGCATCACGTGACTCCGATACAAGGGAGAATTTTAACATCCAAAGTTTTAGATGTCAAGGAGGGGGAGCCTAGCCAGAAGTCTAACCTGCTAAATGAGGCATTTGGGGTTGAATGGAAGGTATAATCCCTCTCTCTGGGGTGGTAAAGCCTCCAAATGTCTGTGAGACCCTGATCCAGAATCATTTGATTCAATGCCTTCCCACTTCTGAGGTGAGATTCCTTACCCCCATCATTCCTGTCTACCGATGGAATTAACGTCAGGTTAAAATCACATCCCAGGAGAAGAGGGCTATCTGGGGGATAAAACTCTAAAGCCACCTCTGCAAGAGCATGGACAAAACTTGGGGTGTCTTCATTGGGGACGTGTACATTGCAGAGAGTGACTGATCCTGATGGGGTCTCGAGATTCACTAACACCCATCTGCCCTCCAAATCCGAAGTTGTCTTAGTCAGGGTCCATGGGAGAGATTTGTGCAGGAGGGTGATTACCCCGCATTTCCTGGAGGGGGCATTAGAGTGGACCTGTTGTCCTAACCAGTCCTTTAGAATATATTTATAATCTTTCTCTATTAATTTAGTCTCCTGTAGGAATGCTGTTTTGGAGTGAATGCACTTCAGGCATGTCAATACCTTTTTGCGCTTCAACGGTGAGTTTAAACCTCGGACATTCCAAGTGTGGAATGCTATTTCTGACATCCTGCCTTGCTTATAAGCTAATCGACTGGGAAATGCTGCCGCTGAACAAAATTAACAGAGAGAGATATTCCCCTCAACTATGTTGGAAGTTGTATTGATGGCCACCGGCCACTGAAATTGACTTAACTGACAGTTACGAACCCTAATATATGGGAACACACAAATCTATATTTCCTTGTATCTAAGCAAATTCACTATACAGATTGGACTACTGTCCTGTAATTTCTAATCCAACATTATTATTCAACATAACCTTATAAACAAAATAACAGTTTGAGAACTGAGGAAGGACTTAACCAGTTGGAATTCCAACAAATGGTGTGCCCAAATCCTTCTGTGGGGTGTGAGTAGAGGGAAGAAAATCAATCATCAGATGCGTAATACTAAGGTTGTTATACAGTATTACACTAATTCTCCAAATAAGCAACACAACAATTCTATTCAAATATAACAGACTGCACCCCTGCCTAGAGCAAAAAGGGGTTTAAATAGCCTCCGATCCCTCTAATTTAACCCAGGGAACCCTGTGAAGTCTAGGATGCCACTACATCTAAATCATCCCATTCCAAGTCAAAAATATGGGACTTCAGAGGAGCTGACTTTGATAAGATGGCCAACAGAGTTAAGCTAGCCCTGGCAAAAAGAAACACAGGTGAGGGGGTACAGGTAAAGTGGGCAAGCATTAAGGATGCAATACTTGAAGCAACATCCCATTGTGTTAGACAGAAAAGGAAGTGCAAAAGAAGAAGGAAACCACTTTGGTTCTCAAATACGTTAACAGAAAAGGCCAGAGCCAAAAGGCTGGCCTTCAGGAAATATAAGGGAACACAGCGGGATGAAGATAGGGAGGCATACAAAACTGCCCTAAGGGAAGCAGGGAAGGCAGTAAGGCAGGCAAAGTCCCAAACTGAGAAAACACTAGCACAAACAGTAAAAGAAGGTGACAAGACTTTCTATAGATACATTAGTGAAAGGAGAAAGTCCAGAGGGGGTATTGCTAAGCTCAAAGGAGAAAAGGGGCATGTGAGGAGGAGGACCCTGTAAAAGCATTTATCCTAAATAGATACTTTTGCTCAGTATTTACTGAAGAGAAGGTAGGGCAGGGCCCACAGCTCAGAACCATGGACACAGGGGGGAGGGAGGTGAGCACTACTCCCTTCACAAAAGAAAGGGTCCTACAAGAACTCACTAAGCTCAGGGTGGACAAGGCAATGGGACCTGATGGCATACATCCCAGGGTACTTAAGGAGCTAAGGGTGGAACTAGCAGTGCCACTAGCAGAACTGTTTAGTGAGTCTCTGAGCACAGGAGAGGTCCCTGAAGACTGGAGAAGGGCTCATGTGATCCCGCTCCACAAGAGTGGTAGCAGGGAGGAGGCAGGGAACTACAGACCAGTCAGTCTTACCTCAGTAGTGGGCAAGATTATGGAGGCACTCCTTAAGGAAAAGATAGTGCAACACCTGGAATCCATAGGCACAGGATCCAAGACAGCATGGGTTTACAAAGGAAGGTCCT
Source organism: Neoceratodus forsteri (assembly GCA_016271365.2). Classification (NCBI taxonomy): domain Eukaryota; kingdom Metazoa; phylum Chordata; order Ceratodontiformes; family Ceratodontidae; genus Neoceratodus; species Neoceratodus forsteri. The sequence goes on from CM028131.1 coordinate 1,179,347,951, forward strand.
GTCAAACTAATCTCATAGATTTCTTTGACTGGGTAACCAGAGTGGTGGACCAAGGGGGAGCAGTTGATGTCGCCTACCTTGACTTCAGCAAAGCTTTCAACACTGTTCCACATAGAAGATTGATGAATAAGCTGGGTAGGCTCAGGGTGGGTCAGAACTTGGTCAACTGGGTGGCAAACTGGTTGACGGGCAGAAAACAGAGAGTCGTGGTAAATGGTATACAGTCAGAAGAAATGCAAGTCACAAGTAGGGTACCTCAGGGATCAGTCCTGGGGCCAGTCCTCTTCAATATCTTCATCACTGACATTGCAGATGGACTAGAGGGTAAGGCTTGTCTGTTTGCAGATGACATCAGGATCTGCAACAGAGTAGATGATCCAGATGGGGTGGGCAGAATGAGAAAAGATCTGGATAAACTAGCAAAATGGTCAGAAGAGTGGCAACTGGGATTTAATGCAAAGAAGTGCAAGATCATGCACATAGGGAAGAGAAACCCTGAAGCCACCTATAGGCTGGGAGGGGAGTTACTGGCAGTCACAAGAGAAAAAAGAGACTTGGGCATCATCATCACCGATGACCTGAAATCATCCAAGCAGACCTCTAAAGCAGTAGGTAAGGCTAGGAGGATGTTAGGGTGTATTAGTGGGGTATCACAAGTCATAAGAGGGAGGTAATAATCCCTCTTTACAAGACACTGGTTAGGCCCCATCTGGAGTACTGCGTGCAGTACTGGAGGTCACACCTGCACAAGGACATTAACCAGATTGAGGCAGTCCAGAGAAGGGCAACCAAAATGGTGCAGGGACTGCATCAGAAGACATATGAGGACAGATTAACAGAGCTCAATATGTATACCCTTGAGCAAAGGAGGGAGAGAGGTGATATGATCGAGACATTCAAACACCTTAAGGGCATTAACATAGTGAAAGAGTCTAACATGTTTAAATATAAGAAAAATAGCAGGACAAGAGGACAGAGCATGAGATTAGAGAGAGGCCGATTAAGGGGGAATGTGAGGAAATTCATTTTCACAGAAAGGGTGGTGGATACATGGAATGGCTTACCTCAGGAAGTGGTGGCTTTGAATACAGTGCAGGGCTTCAAACAGGCATGGGATCGGCATATGGGAGCAATACAGATGAGTATGAATAGATAGGCCACTGACAAAGCAAAGGCCGATGGCACATTTATAAGGTAGAAAAAGAAATGGGCAGACTGGATGGGCCTTGTGGTCCTTATCTGCAGTCAACTTCTATGTTTCTATGTTTCTATAATCAGAGACCTTCCTAACCTAGGCCTCACAACAGAGAGTATCCATTTATCCTGGGGAGCAGGGGTCACTAGTGAGAGGAGAGCCTATCGACCTCTTCATGGGGAGCCCTCTGCAAAAGTAACTCCTCACCTGAGGAAGGAGACATCCAAGCATCTTACCAGAATCAACCATAATAACAGAGTAACCCAACATATATATTAAACTCCCAACGAAGTGCCTGTTGTGGGGGGGGATCCGTTTAACGGTCTGCCCAACAAAGGCTAAAGAGCACGAACCCTGGGACTCGTATGCCTCATTTATGTGAAAATTTCCCCACTACCCTCCCTGTACCCAAGATGTACCCCATGCCAGAGCCTGATTAACTTATTTGAAATTCGGCATCAGTTCAGCTCGAGTGATTGTCTTGTGGAGGTACCATCAGCTCCGAATCAGTAGCCATGAGGTTGCGGCCTGTAGAGGAACCCAGAGCCACCGTGTGCCAGTCTGAGCCCTGCGCAGACAGGGCATTTTCCAACATTGAGGCCCAGGAACTATTATCTTCAGACAATACTTTAGACAAGGGGTCAGACGTAGCCTCCATTTCCTCTCGAAAGTCAGTGTCAGGGTAATCCTGAAGAGGAGAGAATCTATTTTTGGTAAAGTATGGGCTCGTGTACTGGATTTCATCAGAGGCCCGATCCCGGTACTTTGGGTGGTCTCACTTAGCATACGGTGATTTTGGGGGTCTCTTCCAGATCTTTGAGTTGCGAGATTCCTGTTCAGTCAGCCCAGCTGCTAGAGGGGGAAGAGCGTTCAGAGTGGATTGGTCTTCTTGGGGTATTTCAGGGTTTAGCTGGTGTGTTAGTCAGTTACCTGATGGCCAAGTTCTATCGATAAATGCCATAGTGGCTTCCGGAGAATTGAATTGCTGAGAAGTGCCATTAAACTGTATCTTTAGGGAGGCAGGGTAGCATAGGGAAAAAAGGATACATAGATCATGTAGTTTCTGATGAGTATCCGTGAAAGCCTTTCTTTTATTCGCCAGCTCGATAGAGTAGTCTTGAAAAATCATAATCTGGTGCTGTCCCCACCATAGCTGCCCCAGTTCCCTAGCCCTGGCTTGGATAGCTTCCTTTTCAGTGAAGTTTAAGAACCGTGCAATAATGGGCCTTGGTCTACCCCCTGTGTCGGTTTGGGTTGTAGAGAGCGATGAGCACGCCCAATCGTGATTTTGGAAGATGGTGGCAATTTAAGAATTCCTGGCAGTACTTGTAGGAAAGGGTGAGCTTTCCCTGCTTCAGAGCCTTCAGGGAATCCAAGAAGCCATATATTATTACGGTGGCTTCTATTGACAAGATCGTCGATTTTTTCTTGCAGTTGTCTGATTTGTGCCGCTTGATTTCGCATTGTAGCACAGTGACCCTGTAAGATATCCTCTTGGCTCGTCACTTTCTGCTCTGTCCTTTCAATTCTGGCATCTAATATCTAGATCAAATTCACTGAGGTGTTCGCTGCCAGCGTTAACGCGTCAATGCTAGTGATAATCGACAAAAACATTTCCCTGATAAAGGGTTCTTCCTCACCTTTAACTGACTGCGCCATGCTACCTTAAGTGCCCGGTCGGCCCAGCTCACCAAATGGGATAGCTTTGGATGTCTCCCAAAGTTTTACTCTGTATAGAGGGAGACTTCCGATTATCGGTAACAAAAGAAAGGCTCGATGGGGATAGAGACAAAAGCAGTAAAGACGGGTACTTAGCTCTAGGTTTTCAGCGCTCACAAATTATGCCCCCCCAAAAGCTTTTTTAAAAGCTAATTGTTTAGGTTTTTTTGTACTGTTTTTTAAGTTAATTTTTTCTTTTTGGTGACTGATTTCTTTCTTTGGTATGTTTTGTTGTGTGTCGAGTCTCGTCGGAGAGGGAAGGGTTTTTTTTTGTAATGGAGGATCAGGGACAGTATGTGGCCTGTGGTAAGAGGGAAGCTGTTCGCATGCATGGGTGGCGTATCCAGGTGGTGTTGGACAGGTCCAGTGTGTTTGGCCGTCCCCCCTCCTCCAGAAGCAGCAGCTGCAGCACCACCAGTGCCACATCCAACAATTCTGTCACCACCACCACCACCAGTGGCAGCTGCTGGAGCTCTAGCAGCACCGCCTCCACAGCAGCAGGTGGAGCCCCAGGTCCATGAACATGCTGCCGGCAGTGCATCTGCCCCTCCCGTGCCTGGTTCCCCCCAGCAGTTCTCCAGTTTGGCAGTTTGTTAACTGTGTCGGGGGGGACAGCAGCCTTGTGTTGTGTCTGCTTTGTGGGGTGCAGGTGTGCCATGGCCCCCAGAGGACACATCTGGGGACCGAGGGCCAGCGCACCCATATTTTGAACCACCACAAGGTGGAGTGGCAGGCTGCCACAGAACAGGCCAGGCCTCCACCTGCTGGCCATTCTGTGGCAGTGGCAGAGGGTGCTGCTGTTGTGCTTTGTTGCTGCTGGAGGAGGGCCACAGCAGCAGTTGCTCCAGTACCGCCACCAGCTCCATCCTCATCACTGCATCTACCTGGTGTTCCCCCATCAGTGGACCCCACAATGCCTGCAACTCAGTCAGACAGAGGACTTTGTGGGCCATGGTGGAAGAGAATAATAAGAGGGTGGATGCTGTCCAGCAGCAGTTGGAGCAGATAGAGCAACACCAGTTACAGATTGTGTCAATGCTCCATCTGCTGCTGGACCATCAGGGGATCCCCATTAGCTTTTTTTCTCAGCACCCCCCCCCCCGCTATAGTGTTTTGTCTTTTGTTTAATAACAGCCAGAAGGAAGGCCACAGTAGTAGTTTAAAGGGAAGCAGTCAGCAACAGCAGCTCCCGGCCCCTGCAAGGCTTACCCTCCGGTTAAGCCTTTGAAGTATGCTGCAGCATTTTTTTCACACCGCAACATACTTTATTTTAATAGAGAAAAGTCTGCGACCTGGAAGTATGGCGAATTCTGTGGGGGCTCCTTTATGTGTAAAGGTGCGGCGATGCACCATGAGCTTTAATACTGCAGCTGTCGAGGTTGGTCATGGGCCTTTGCAGAGCGTGAAAAATGAAAACAGATATAGCATGCAACTGTCAGCATTTCCTTTATATCAGGATGCTGCAGAAACCCCTGCACCACAATATTTAAACAGTGAGCCATGCATGGAACCTGAAAAAAGCCACCATTTGTGATGCATTTCACCACATTTGACCCATTGTCACTTGATATGAACCCAGCTGTCAGGGTCAGGTGGTTCAGCCACTTGTCAGTTTTAGTCAGTACCATGTCCAACATGTTTTCACCAGTGTGTGAACAGGTCACATTGTGCATAGCAATCGTTGCATGCTGTATAATTGCTAGAAGATTGCTACCATGACACTCCACCTTACTACACTGATTATTCACACTACCAACAGCACAAACAAGCCCCAGCACCTGCGCCCGGTGTGCAGTTATACACAAATATGAACTCCAAGCTGTTTTGCCACTTATCCACATATCTATACTTAAATGGATGAATGGAGAAGAGGAATATTGAAGGGCATGTCTTACTGAGTTGGACACAGTACAGTACAACTCAGGGACAGCATGGGTCGAAAAGTATGTCCTGGATGGGACTCTCCATTTTGGACAGGCACATGCAGCAAACCGCCGGAACCCAGAATTATTCACAAAGGAGAAGAGTAAAAGATCAGTTGCCAACATTTCAGCTACAGCAGCATAAAGTTCACGTGACACTGTATGATTGGGTGGGTACTTCAGCTTATGCACAAAAACACTCTGTAACGTGGGCTGACTTAAACGTTTTACACGGGGTGTGATGACAAATGGTTCTGCTCTGCAAATTGCAGGGGGTGGAGTGTGGACATGTGATGAAAACTGTTGCACAGGTGATGACAAACCCAGAAATGCAGTTATTTTCCCAGATTTACCAACAGGGGTTGATGTACCACTTGCACTAGACATACTGCATTGACCACCACCACCACCAAAACTGCTACTCTCACCAGCAATGGACAAGATTTCAGAATCATTCAGGTCCTCCACCTCATCATGCCTTTAGTAATTCTCTGCTGTTATTTCATCACTACTGCACACATTTAATTTTCTACTTGATGTTACAGTCATGGAAGGGGATAACATGCTCATTATGGTTGATGACGAGGGTGAACGCCCCACTGTGGTACAGGTATTAGCTGCCATCTTGTTCTGGGTCCACAGTGCCATGTGCCTGTTCTTAAGATGTGTATGCTGTCCCCCTGTGCCCAGATGACTCCTCTTTTAACCTTGACTCTCACGCACCTGGCAAAAATGGCAGATTGCAACTGACTCATCATTTGCATCCTGCACAAAAAAAAAATCCCAAACAAGGGATTGTGATGCTCTAGTTTTAACATGTCTCCCCTGATGCTGCTTATTGGACTCTGTTTTTTTAAGCCACGAAGTGGAGGGTGTGCTACATGATTTTTCAGGCAGGACACACCTGGACTGCAACTGACCTCCTCAACTACTGCATCTATCATTATTACTGAGTCATCATCATCAACTGAAACTGGTAAATCACAACTTATTATGGGGAGGGGATGCAAACAGACCCAGACACAGCCACCCTGAATTTCTTTTTCTCTGGTACCCAACAGGGGTCACTGACATCATCATCATATTCATCAACATCATCCACATCTTCTGCTTGGATGCTGGCATGTGCACTGCATGTTGCAACCACAGCAACATCATCGTCATCAGCACCACCATCACCTGAAATTTTTTCACCACACTGTGAATCCTGCATGGCAAATGCGTGACCTGAACTGCAGTGGAAGAAATGTGACATTGTGTGCTATCATTGACATGATGATCAGAATCCTCATGTTCAGTTACTTGGATGTTATTGGGGAGTATGCCATCATCTATACTGTCACTCACTGGCACTGCATCACACTCCACTATATTTTCGGACACAGTAAACTGGTCAGAAGTGGAACTTGAGGTAGCAATACTCATATCATCACCAGCAACTGCACTAACACCACCAGCTGGGACAACATTATCTCCTTCAACTATGAGTGAAGCTACTGATTGCGCTGTAAAAAAACATTGAAGGAGAAATACCTTTCCTCACATCAGCAATGCACTTCTACTACTGCGTACTACCATGCCCACAGACAATCTTACCACTGGCAGCAGTGCCATGGTGAGAAACAGCTTTGCTTGCATGTCTCTTTGAGGGCATTTTGGGAGATCTACAAGAATATTCTAAACACATCTTGGAACGTTCATTCTGGGTGGGGGTGGGGGCAGGGGCACTGGATGTGAAGCTAAAAAAACAACTGTGGCTTTAACAAGAGATACAGTTGCAAAGTCACAAGTTCAACAACACCTTAACTAACCAGTGGTGCTCTCAAGTCACAAACAATCCAATTTGGAAAAGAATACCTTTTGCGGTGGGGGGGGGCACCGATTGCAGATTACAGCAGTGCAAAACCAAGAAAAGATACCACAATGGCAGTACAAAATCACGCAGGTGCAGTGGATAGTAGGGTCACACTGCTGCACCTGCAATTACACTGAGCACAATAAAATGTGCATTATTTGATGTCACAGACTGCACACACACTCACACAATTTGTCTACAAGTAATGCATAGCAAATTGAAAACTTCAGTAATATACAATGTATTTTAAACAACCTGAAATTATGCACTGCTGCACCAGGTCCTCCAGACCACAACACTTACAGTCAGCAAAAAAATGTCAACAATTACTGAAAATATTACTGTGTACACATTAACACAGTCAGTTATACAAGAAAAATATAACCAAAAAACAAAGAACTCTCTATTTCTCCTGCTTAAGTCTATGTACACCACAGATGCGCCCCTTCCCCAAAGCACACTTCCACTGTCTCTCAGTACACAGACTGAATGTTGTACATTAACATTCAAAATCCAAACACAAATAATAAATGCTCGATGATATGAGCACAGGAGGGTTTCCTACAATCGATGAGCTAAAGTTTCAGCAAAAAAATGACTCAAAAAAGCTTTTTTAACAGCTTTTAGAAGGTTTGAATCACAGAGAGCTCTCAGAGCAGACTGTCTCCAACAGCTTCCTACACACACTACCCTGAACTGGGGCTGTGCAGAACAATCTAGACCCATGTGACCTGAAATCCCATGAATCACTGCAAAATCCACCTTTGGCGCTTAAAACAAGGCAAAGTACATTGTTTTCAATGTACAGTCAAGCCTGCCAGGATGAAGCGCAGTGTCACAGGTTTACTGCATGACAAAAGGGATTAACGCCCATTGAAATTCCATTATTTGCTGCAGTAACTCTACTGCAGAATTCTGCAGTGCTGCGCTTCATCCTGCTGGGTACCACTGCACATCGCCTCAATTTTTGTGAAGTAGTGGTTTGGGGAAGGTGGAATAATGCAAAGTCATTGTTTTCAATGGACTTCGCATTACCTTCTATGATGCAAAGTACTCCGCTGAGCGCTAGGGAGCACTCCACAAATCCGCCTTCACTCCACAAATCACTCCGCAGAGCGAATTGAGGCCACTTTGCCCATTTCTAGTAGTCAGCAAGTCCATCCTGAGGAGACAGCAGAAATGTGGTAGGAAGTCAAGGGCTCTCAGGGAGGATGGCAGGCTGTTCCAAAGGGTAGGGGTGGCAGAAGCGAAAGCCGTCTGAACCATGCAAGTGGAGACTTGGAGGCATTCCAGCATGAGGCTTGCAGCATGGCAGAGGTCACAGCTAAATCTCTTTGGCTGAAGTGGGGGGGGGAGACAGGGGATGTTGTAGGATTATGGATCACTGGGCCTATGGTGCAAGCCAGGAGGTAGCTACATCTGACTTGAGGGGGAACCATCCAAGTATCAGATATAGGGTGCAGTGGTGGGAGGAGCAAGGAGCCAGAAGGGCAAAGTGGCAGATGTTGAAAGTGGTAGTCTTGATAGGTTAGTGGAGGAGGTTTGTGAGTAGATGGTGAGTCATAATTCATAAATGGGAGGAGTTGTTCTGAGCAATGGCAAGATGGACTTCTGAAGTGAGGCAATTGATTAGTCAGTAGCCAATCCCCAGTTTTTGATTTATGCAACATATTAAAATCTCAATATAGTCAGAAAAGGAGAGGGCGGGTTGTGCATGACACCCCAAGTATTTAAAGGAGCTGACGTTATTGAGCGGTGAGGTGTCAGGGGAATGGATGTTGAGTGTGTTATTGGCTAGAGCTAATTTGGTAAGTTTGGGCTTGAAGTCAAATAGCATTGCCTTGGTCTTCTTGGTGTTAACCAGCAGTCTGTTTGTGGTGAACCACTTGTAAGCATTACAGTAACTGGTGGTGAGTATAGAGGAGAGGTTGGTCAAGCACAAGTCACTATGGCAGAGGATTAAATCATCTGCATGTAGTAGGGAGTGGCAGGAGAGGAAATCCTGGGGGAGTGAGTTAACGTTGACAGAAAAGAGAATGGGCCCCAGGACAGATCCCTGGGGGACACCAGAGGAGACCGGGAAGGCAGAAGAGGTTGCACTCCCAGAACAGACCATTTGGGTGTGGCTGGAGAGGTGGTCTCTAAACCAACCAGTGGTGGTGGTGGGTGATAATTCCAGGTGGTATACCATGAGTATAGTGAACCAATATGAACACTAAGTCAAAACGGCGACTCATATTGGGCAATAAAGTAGTGACCCTAGAAGAACGCAAGTGTAGTGAATGGTGACAGGAAGAGGGGGATAGCAAGGGGAAGGGGAGGGACAAGGAAGAGGTTTTGGGGGACTGGTGTGCCTGCTTCCACTGAGTTAGCCATGTGGTGTGGTGTGGTGTGGTGGTGTGGGTGGCTAGCTCTGGTGCAGAAAGTACGGGCTTCGGGACCAGGTGCGTGGAAAGTTTGCAGCTGCCTGCTGCTGCGGCACTCAACTTTTTTGGCGATATATGGATTTGCCCCCTCCCTGACATGCAACCCGCTGGAGCTGAGAATCTATATTTAGGGGATTTTGGGTGTGTGGGGGGTGCAGCCCTCCACAAAAACACTTTCTTGTTTTATGGATGTTGGGTTGCCTGGAAGTGTATATCGCCGATTTGCTTTTCGGCGATATACATTCGCCATAATAGCTGTCACTATTTTGCAGTTGCTATTATGACATGGAACTGCCCAGGTTAACAAGTTTGTCAAGGCCTACACCTAATGTGTCACCAAGCACTGCTATATGCATGCACCATATATATATATATATATATATATATATATATACACACATGGCCAATGGGACGTCACACTGGCAGTCAATCACATGGCTGGGCAGGTCCCACTTGGCTTTTGTAGCCCCTACACAGCACTCCAATGATCTCCACAGGTCATAGGGTGGATGCAATGGCCTCTTCTGCAGAAACAGGTGTGACAACTGACACACAACTGACACATACATATGTTGTGCGCCTTATAATCATTCGCTAGGTAGATGCAGCACCTTTATATGGGTACATAGTGTTGCGCCACCAGTAGGTTCTTTGCCTCTCTTATCATCTACAACCACTGATTGGGTGCATACAGGAACCTTTGCATAAACCTGACCAATCGAGCAACTGCAGAATCTGTATGGAGAGAGGCAGGCTGCACTGGACTGACTTAGGAGACCACAGGAAAAACGTGAGACTCAGACAACCTGAAGCATGACCTTGACACAGTTTCAGAGTGAAAAGAAGGTAACATTTTACTGATTCCCCTGCAAAGTAAAGTGATACTTGTATAAAAAACTTTAAGCATTCAGACAAATAACACATTAACTTTTAAGCAATTGCATCTATCATCTAACAATAACATTTCTCACCGTATGTCTATACCCACAGGTCTGTACCTACTGCGCCCTGGCGACTGTAGGCTGTATACACTGCCCACTAACCCTCCAGTTATCCAATAACAAACCCAGCACTAGGCCACCCTCTGGACTTCAGCCACTGCACATCCACTTTAATCTGCCTTAAGTGCGTGCTATGGCTATTAGGTTTATACCCATCTCAGTCTGCCCACTCACCCTTTAAAATCCCAGATACCCTTCCCTGTAATCTATCACTTTAAAACTCTTAACACTCTATATTTCTACACTGTATGAATTAACATTCACTGTACTGGCATCCCATAGCACTACACATTTCCCTTTGCACCATACATTTACCCCACATAGTCTCTTAGTAACAGTCTTTCAGTATCTGGATGGTAGTCCTTGTAGTTAGAAGGATTCCAACTCAAAACACAGTTGAGTGTCCCTCTTGAACTAGTCTCTAGTTGATAAATACATTTTTACTGCACCACATCCCTTTTGTCTTTGAAGAAAATTATGTTCTTGAATCCACTTCAGGTACTAAAAGCAGCAGGCTTTCTAAACACTAGCCCTGCTCTCACTGACTGCCCTGTAATGCCAAGCACTTCGATACAGGTGAGCCCCTATATCTATTATTTTAAACTTAGTGGTTGCCCCTCAGGCACTATCAAAATAGCAGATAATTGTTGATGTCAGTCATGGAGGCATCTGGAACTGTAGCCATTGTAATCTTCTTTTGCTGAAAGCTGGAAACTTGGGGGAAAAACTTCAGGTACTAAAAGCAGCAGGCTTTCTAAGCACTAGCCCTGCTCTCACTGACTGCCCTGTAATGCCAAGCACTTGGATACAGGTGATCCCCTATATCTATTATTTTAAACTTAGCGGCTGCCCCCTGGGCACTATCAAAATGGTAGGCCTCTGTAGGCTGGACTCCTTCTGGTCTGGTCTGGTCTGGTCCCTTCAGATCACTCTCCCTGCTAAAACTCTCCTCAGATGAGCTGTGCAGCTCCTTTTATACTGTCTGATCATTCCAATTATCCCAAATCCTGGTCTGTGAATGGACACAACCCTTTCCAACCCTCAGCACCAGTCACAAGCCTTTTCTGCTTGGAATCCTGCAGCAGCATAAGACACAATGGAATCCAAATGTTGAATCTTAATTGCTCTATCCGAACATTCCATGGCAGCCTTGTCCTATCAGCCTGGACTGCATATTTTACATAACATATTTTTATAGATAAATAAATCCTTACTTCACAATGTCTAAGCATTATTACACTTACATAATCAGAAAGCTCACTTTCTCAGCTTTCTCCTGAACTTTTCTCTTAGAAATTCACCCATTGGAATCCAGAGTCGCAAAAGTTTGAAATTATTTATTTATTTATTTATTAATAATCTTGGAGTAACACCTTTGAGCTATAAGCTCATTTACAAAGGTTCCACATCATGACATCTTCAGTTACAGGTACAGATAGACTTATGATGTTACAGAAAACAATATAATGTAACAGTACACGTATATACATATTTTTTTATGTACAGAATGCTTTTTAGTGTGACAAAATTAGGCTGGTTTAGACAAGTAGATTCAGCAAATAAATAGTAACAAGGCAGTGAGCAGAGAGCAGTCAGTTGTTAACTTTGTCAGGAGGCAGTGAAGGGGTGGAGGAGTGGATGGGGAAGAAGGGAACAGGTGGGAGGGGGTGATAGGTAGAAGCGAAGCAAGAATTGGTGGGACATTTTGTTGGTTGGATAGGACAGTAAGGGATGAAGGAGAGGTAATTAGTGAGGAAGACGTTGGAGAGTAGGAGGGGTGGGGAATTAGAGCTGGCAGTCACAAACACTTAGTGCAGTCAGGTGTTGGAGGAGTTTTTTCTTAAAAGATCCAAGCTTTGATGCAGTGGCTACTCTATATCAGAAGGGAGGTCACTGAGCCAACATGGTGCTTTGTAGGAAAGGAATGCTGTGCTAAAGCCATGTGGTGAAAGGGGATGTGTAGAGCATTCTTGGTCTTAATTCTTGTTTGGTGAGGGTTGGTTGCAAGCTTAAGGAGGTTTTGGATGATTGGAGTTTTCTAAGGATGTTTCTGTTTTTTTCCCCAAGGAGGCATACCTGGGATTTTATCCTGCCCTGGAGGTTTAGCCAATTGGCCTGGGCATATAGGTCACATGTGTGGGTAAATCTGTGCAGGAGCCCGGCGGGGGGGACAGCAGGCAACTGTCCCAGGCCCAGTGTCCCGGGGGGCTGGTCAAATGTCCTCATGTCTGATTAGTAAAGGTTTAAAATTTCAAGTTAAGTCACCAGCCACCATGCGGTGCTGCCCAGCAAAACTGGAGTTGGATCAGATGCACTTTCTGGACTTTGTTGTGCTGCCAGTCTGCTCTGTCTGCTGCTGCCGCTGCCAGGCCCCATCCCCGCCTCACTAGCCTAGGAGGTAGAGGCTCGGCTCACAGTCACATGGTCACCAGCTGTTAAGTGAGTCTTCTCCTCCTCCTCCTCGCTGAGTTGCCTTGACCTGACCAAACCTGTCACTGCCCACAGGGCAGAGGGCAGGCAGCAGCCTGTCCCATGTGATGTCCATACCCATGTACCAGACTCTCTCCTACCCTCTGTCCATACCTCTGAAGTGTCCCTGATTTTCAGGGACGTCCCTGATTTTGCCTCAAAATTTTACTCAGTCCCTCCTACAATTTATGTTTCTGTGGCTAAACAGTGGGGACTGTAAGCACAAAACAAAGTCAAGCATTAAAGTTACAGACTTGTTCTTCTTTAGAAAATGCATTGTGCATAAAGCCCCATATTCTACCAGCTTTCTGGGTGGATAGCTCTAATTTTGAAGATGTGTCCTTGATTTTGGTCCTTTGTCCCAGATTTCTTTAAGCCTTGTCCCTGATTTATGAGGCAGGAGGTTGAGAGGTATGCCTCAGTCATTGTCAGGTCAGGATCTTATATTATGATGTGAGGAAATCCTTAGCAGCGCTGGAAACAAAAAAATCCATTTCGTCAGGCAGCATCTTTTCTTACAGTAGTGCTAGTAGGTTAGTAGCAGTTGATTTGGGGAAGTTAACTCTAAGGAGATTTTTCAGTATCACATGGGGCCCCAGAGATGTTTTCTCCAGGTAGGGATCTCCACAGAACCTTCTTGGGAGATAACTTACTGTCTGAATCACCACCTACTAGTGCAGTAAAAATGTTTCAGTCTCTCTCCCATCCCGATTATTATGGCCTTAAAGAACTTATATTGATATGAAGAGTGAGACTATAACATGAATGTGATAATTAAACCATGGTACCTATGGTATGACTACACACGAGTCATGACTCTAAGAAGGTTTATAACAAAAGTATTAATACTGCATCTGAGGCTGCACCACCATTTCATACTAATACATCATCAGTCAGAAATAATTTGAGATGGCCAAGGCATATGAACAAGTTTTTAGTGGTTAAGTTGGCTGCTGACTGTTATTCTCTAGTTGGCATGTGATTCACCTTGAAGTTGCTTTTTGTAGATGTACGCTGACTGCTGAAATGCATTATGTGCCTATAATGTAATTTTTTAGTCTCTGTTTAAGCATTATTTATTTAAATATACATTTTACACATTTCTTTTTTTTTTGGGAGGGGGAATTTTATCATGTCTTAAGAAGCCTGTGATAGGGGGAGGGGCTATCCTAAAGCTGTGCCCTGGGTCCAGAAATGTCTATCTGCACCCCTGAACCTGTGCATACCTAGGAGCAATCTGCAGGATTTGTTTAAGGCTATTCTGACCCTTTTAAGATCAGTGTCAATGGCTGTGCCATACACAACTAGCCCATAATCTATGACAAAGAGAACTGAGCTTTTGACAGCCAGTGACAACACTTCAGTAGTCATAATAAGTCGGTGTCTATAGAGCAAGCTGATTCTGCTGTCGACAATCTTTACAACATGATCTATGTGATGGGCGAAGGATAGGGAACTATCAAGCATATTGCCTAGATACTTGAAGGTGTTAACCTGGTCAAGTGGATCATGTTTGTTATTTAGTATTGTCAGCTGGTTGGATTTGTATTTACTTTGGGGGTTCACAAACAACATTACCTTTTTTTTTTTGTAGTTCAAAAGAAGTTTTTTTGGTAAAACCACTCCTCAATGGCGGCAAAGCTTTTCTGAAGATCAGTTTCTAGCAGGTGTGAGTGTGGACTGCTGGAAAAGGAGACCACATCATCTGCATAGAGTAGTATTTTTTCAGGGCATACTAGAGGAAGATTGTTGAGGAACAGATTGAATAAGAGGGGACCTAGAATGGAACCTTATAGAATGCCAGTGTTCACCTGTCTGCTGTCAGAGAGGGTATCATTTATTTTTATTTGTGTTCTGTGGGCAAGGTAGCTTTTGAACCACCCAACAGTTTCTGGTGAGAGCCCAGTAGTGCAGAGTTGGTTGAGCAGAACAGTGTGATTGAGGATGTCAAAAGCTTTTGTGAAGTTGATATATATCGACTCCATTAATTGGCTCCTGTCTAGTGTCTCATGGAGAAAGTCAGAGTACTTAAGTAATGCTGTTGTGGTGCTATGTACCTTCATAAATCCATGTGGTTGGGGGCAATGGATATTTTACCTGTTAAGATAGACAACAAGTTGATCAGAGACAATGCATTATAGTGCTTTGGAGAGAGGGAGAAGAATTGAAATGGGCCGGTAGTTAGACTGGAGGGCTCAATCACTGCTTTTGTGTATTGGAGTGACCATTGTGGCTTTCCACCTCTTTGGGAATTGCACAAACCTAAAGGCTATGTTAAGTTTTTTTGTGAGAGGAGGTACTATTTCATCGAGCGAGAGGGCAATCGGTTTTAGGTCGAGGGAGTAATTGCTATTTCTGGTTTTGCCAAGGGTTCACTGGAGGTAGTTTTTTGCTTCAGAGTGTGAGATTTTCTTAAAGTAGAAAGGAGGGGTACCAACAGGGGGCCTGGACAGACAGGGTATCATCCAAATTATACTTGTCACCATCTAGGAAGTCCAGTGGGAGTATGTTACTAAGATCGGATACATTGAATGTGTTTGCTATCATTTTAGGGTCTTGTGAGGTTTCTCCATTTACTCGAAGCATGGAGGGGGAAGACTTGTTTTCTTTACCTGGGAGGTCTTTTAATTTTTTCCAGAATTTTTAACCATCCCCCAAAGTTTTAGAAAGTTTGTCTTGAAAGTGTTGAACTTTGGCTAGCCTGACCTCATGGATATAGGCGTTTCTTGCTGCCCTATATCGCTGGAAGTTAGCAGGCTTGCCAGTGGCCTTGGCTCTATGCCAAAGATGGTCCTTGGTTCCCATGAGGTCTAGGAGGGCTTTAGTGATCCAGATATTGGTAGTGCCTTTTAATTGTTGTTTCTTTACTGGGGCAAAGATGTCACATGCTGTATTAAAGGTGGTGATAAAGTAATCAAGTGCTTGGTTGACAACCTGGAGGGAGTCGAGGGGGGACCAATCAATTTGTAAGTTCTCTTACTATAAAAAAAAAAATCACACATCTTGCAATGGCTCTTCTCCACTATCTAGAACAAAATTTCTGTGAAAATGACCCAAAAAACAGCTCCTGCACTAGTCTATAGCTTAGTCTATTTACATGTTCATTTTGTGCTGGCGAGCATTACCTCGAAAAAGCCACAGAATAGCCACAACACGACCTGAATCACAAAAACTTAAATGAAATATGAGTGCAGGACTACAAAAAGTGCTCTAAATAATGTTAAATAAATCAAATAAACGCCAAATAAACACTCGTGGTGCAACTGAGACGCCAAGACCAAAGCTTGATGAACAATGGGAACACTTACATATCGACCAGAGAGGCTGTCTTCTTCAGAGCGATCGGTGCAATGGGTAGAAGACAACATCATGGCCATCTGGGAGCTGACAGTGGCACTGCAGCCACAACATCTGCCGCCACCACCCCACCACCACCAGCACCACCAATGACAGAGGACCCACGATGTGGAGATTGCACTGACAGGGGAATGGGTGTCCTTTAAAAGTATGAGACCCCAGAGACTACTGGTTTATGTATGCTCACTTTGGGTGAGATTAGCTCTTTCATATGTGTATCTTATTCATGTGCAATAAAAGTTTTTTTACATTTTGCTATTAAGTGCTGACCCCTGCCTTTGTTTTTGTTACACCCGGTAGCACCTCTAGGATCCCCCTGATCCTAGCTGATGCTGCAGCCGGGATCTCCACGTCCACATCAGGGAGGTTTAGGTCCCCCACTAGCAGAAGCTCCTCCTTGAGAGCCATCCATGTAACTGCCTGCATCAGATGTCTATCCCCTTTCTCCCCCAGTGTAGGAGGTCTGTATACCACCCCCAGCCTCAATGATTCTCCAGTCTGTTTATCCAGTGTGATGCACATGAGCGCTGTCTCCCCTTCTTCCTCCTGCCCTTCCATTGCCTTAATGTCATCCTTGATGTATAATGCCACCCACCCTTCTTTCCTGTCCTGTCCCTCCTTAACAGTCTGTAGCCTGGGATAACTGTCTCCCAGCCATAATGCTCTGTCTACCAGGTCTCACTTACCGCTACTATGTCAAGACCCCCTCATCCCCCATGATGGCCAGACCTTCATCCCCCATGATGGCCAGTGCCCAGTGAGCAGAATGTCACCATCTGGATATGGTGGACAGGGAAGGAAGGGACGATCTCCTCTGGTGACAGGGCCACTTCCTCTTGCGATTGGTGCAGTGGGTAGAAGACAACATCATGGCCATCCGGGAGCTGACAGTGGCACTGCAGCCACAACATCTGCCGCCACCACCCCACCACCACGAGCACCACCAATGACAGAGGACCCCTGATGTGAAGATCACACTGACAGGGGAATGGGTGTCCTGATTGTGTTGTCCCCACTCGTTTATGGGTGGTTGCCTCATTTTGTTTTCCCTGTCTCCATGTTCTTGTTGTTGCTGCTTTATTTTTGATTTGTATGGCCTGTTGCTTGTTTGTTTTAATAAAGTCTATTTTTGCTACATATGCTGCTGTGCTGTGTGTCTGTCATTGATGCCCTCTTCTCACACCCAGAGCTACCTCCAGTGTTCAGTTCTGCACCTGACACTCTAGTCATGACTGTTCCACTGCATGGCCTCTGTGTTCAGTGCTATACTCCATCCTATATTCAGAGCTGAACTGCTGCATTGCGCTGTGTGAGCACTTGTCATTTGCACAGCATACAGTCTGCCCTATAGTCATACGTTTTAGTGCTGGTGCAATGCCTCTGAAAATGGCGTGGCCCAGGACCAGCACAGGTGTATGCTGGGTGTGGCCTGGAGGACTGTAGTACCCGAGCCAGTGTCAAGATACACATTTCTGCAATGAACATTGCCTCCAAGGCAGACCTTCCTCCAAGGCAGATCTATGTTCAAGGCAACCCTGCCTCAGAGGCAGGTCTTGTCTGTATGGCAGACACTATGGACAGGGCAAGAGGAAACTTGTCAGCAGGAGGTGTGGGACTTAGAGTAGTAGATGTCATTTGTTGTGAGTAATCGAAGACCTAGTCAAAGTGGATCCATGGTAGCTTCAAAGACTGAGAAAGATTAAGAATTTAACATCTTCTGGATCTGGTCTTGAGAGATGTGGTAATATAATACTCCAATTTGCACTGAAAACTATTTCTAAAGGAACAGATATTAGAGGGCATCCCAAGAAATACAATGCCAGGTAAGCCAGTATTGGAAAAATGACTTTTCTGTCTTGTCAGAACTGGATTGGATCAGAATTTCTAGTACACTCAGCTCTGCTAGATAAGCATCCATCAATTGATGTCTGCACTTCAGCTTGAACTCAGTGTTGCCTGGCAGACATTTTGCATCGAAGTTAAGCAATGGAAAGCTTGGACTTCAAAAAGGGTTCCAAGTAGTAAAGAGTTAAAAAAAATATTTTAACTCTTATAAATGCAACACAACTCCCACTTCAAGCCATCCCTAGCAAACTGTTCCTTACAGAGGAGGAGAATGGACAATAACCTTGGATGTGACTCCTATGTCTAGGGGTATTCAGGGTGGAAAGTTCCAACCTAGAGCCATTACCTGTGTACTGTACAGTTCCAAGTTCTGTACTCTCCCCACAACCCTTGAGGCATGACCTACCAAGGTGTTGCTATAAAGACCCTGTGCACCTCGATGGGAACTGCTTCAGCTATACTACCCATGTTCCTTCATGGGAGACTACTTACCATCTCCCGTTTGGCCTCCTCATGCTGCAATAGTGAGGACTCCACTTTGCTTTTAAACCAAACCACTTGCATGCTTCAGAGGTCTGAGGGAAAAAAAAAACTTTATCTTCTATGTCATATTTTGTGTCTTTTTGACTCTGGGGGAAAACAGAGCCAACTTGGTTGGTCAAAAATACATTTGTTTGCATCATACTGTACACTAATACTGCCTCTGCATGGTAACTTAGGATTGCCCTAACTTATTTAAACTGTAAGTAGTAATGCCATGATTGTGTAAACTGTTTGCAACTGCAGGTAAGCACTGTACCCATTCTAGTAATCAGTCAGACACATGGCACAACACTCATGCTTAAACTTGCATTGCAAAAACTTTGACAATCTACACAAGCAGTAAACAGAGTAGAGGCAGTTACAGCTCCCATTTCAGGTCCGGTTATATCCAGCAACACATATTGTCTTACTGTTAGGCAGTAATCACGTTTGGCATAATCTGGCATAATCACATTTCTGTGCAGCTCCCTTGACCAGATTGTCATGGGTTCAAATCTCAGCAGCATGACTACTTTTCAACAAATTTACACTTTACCTCCATTACACTCTGGTCCAGACTTTAGTTGCTACATCAGTAACACATTTTCCCATTACATAAATGTAACGCCCGTGTTTGGGGCTTACCTGTTAGCCCACAAGGTTGCTCTTGTTTGGCCCCTGGGTTTCCTGTTTTAGTCCTGGTTCTGGCAGTTTCCCATGTGAAGTCCCTTTGGTGTCCTGGCCTCTCCTCTGGCACCTGCTTTGTTTTATTTTTGAAGCAGAGCCAAGGGAGCTGGAGTGTGGAGCTGCTACCTGTTTCTTGCACTTCGGGGTGAGGCTGGAGCTCCATGTATGTACAGAAGCACAGATTCATTCGGCCATTTTGGTTGCCACTTGATCTGTCTCTCCGGTGGTCCCAGTTCCTGGATAAGGTAAAATTGGGACCGGAGACCTTAGGTGGACTGAAGATACAGTAGGGGAGCAGTGACTGGATGTTTTTTTGGAGTGCCAATCATGCTCGAGAATCGGGAGCAAACTTATGAATATTAATGAAGCAGATCGTGTATATTAATAAGGAGAGCCTGTCTAGCGCTAAGGGCAAGTTAGAACAGTGCTAACAACAAGCAGGGAGACTAACTAAAATGTTAAAACACTGCAAGGTGTGAAAGGGGAGAGCGGATGTTTCCAGTATCTGGGGCAGTAAATAAATAATAGTGTTTTCTGTGACTGCCTTGTGGGGATGAAGTGAGACATTGTGAGAACTGCAATGGGAGTGTAAATAGACTGCCTGGGAACTCTGAAAAATGGCAGCTGTGACAGCACAAGGGAATCAGAAAAGTAATAAACATTGCAGTCATTTAATAGGGCACAGTGGTAGTCGCAAATGTGTGTGGAAAAAATTAATTGAAAGTAAATGGTTTGGATGCAAGACTGGTTTAAACTTGGGACCTTGAGTAAATTTTTTAATGGGACTGTTTACTATAGCAGCTATCATTGCCACTGTGTGGTACCTAACAGCCAACCAAAGGGCCAGGACTTACCAGGAGGATTATGAGGCTTTTGGAAAGACTTAGGGGGGGAGGGGATACCAGGGAATGTTTAGGCACTGTTTTGAACAGCCAATGAGGTATCGAGGGAGCCTCATACATATTAATTTTGGTTAAGGGCAGTGGCTCCACCCAATAGGGAGCTGCCAGAGAGCTCCCAAAAGGAAAGCACTTCTGGTTCTTCAGTCAGTCCGGTTGGAGCCCCTCCAGAAGGAAGGGGGATCTAGCCCCTGTGAGAGAATGGGGCTGCAAGGCTGGGAAAGGGCCTGCCTGGGGGATGCCAGCAATCTGTTCCCCAAGGCTGGTTGTAACTTTCCCCATCTGGAAAAAAGAGAAGGACTGTGCAGGCAGCTCTACAGAGAAAGGGAGCTGCAAGGTCCTGATGCTGTGGTAGGAAGCTGCACCACAGCATTGAAGATATAGAGAAAAGGATGTCTGAGAATGGATGACGGATTAAAGAATTGGACTCGTCCTGAAGAGGAGAGAGCCTCCTTAGTATTTCTCTGAACCTCCACAGTGAGACACGGATGATCTGAGATGTGTGTCAAGAGAGTTGTGAAATAGCATTGTGAAAAGGAAAAAGGTCCTGTCTATCCTGCAAAGACAAAGTGTCTAAAGAGATGAGGGGAAGACATGAGGTCTGAAGACAGGTTATAGCATTGCGAAATGGCTACTGGAAATTGAATGGGAAGCCGGATTCTGAGTTGAAGAGACAGCCTCTTCTGCATTTGTCTTTGAAGTATGGTTAACAGAAAAAGTTTCTGGAATTGTGTGTGAGCCAGAGCAAGAGTGCAGCTGTGTTTAACGTTGAGAGACTGTGAAAGCAGAAGGATGGGCAGATGCCTTCCGGGCCAGGTACCTGCTGTCTGCTCCAAGATACAGCAAAGAAAAAAGACTGTTGTGTTGAACTTGCACATTCATATTCTGTATTGTCCCCCCCAGAGCCTGAATGTCAAGAAAGAAACAAAGACTGCTTTGGCTACACACCATAGCTGATTTGTGAGAGAAAAGAAAGATGATCTGAAGGTTCCATCCTAGACCCAGGGCCAGGTGAGGAACTTGCTAACCACCATCAGGTGGGATCTGCTGGCTGCAGGAGATCATGGGACATATTTCTGAGTGCTAGGGCGCTCTGGCCTGTGAAGGAGCTGGGCCCTGGGTCCACTTCTAGGCCTGGGTCCTCTGTAGTCAATGGGCTTTGCACAGTACTCTGCAATGGGTCTCAGTAGGCTGAAGAGGACAAGCTGCGAGATCTCCAATCAAGCTGAAGATCCAAGCTGCCGCATCCTTGCCCCTTCAAGTGTGTTCAAGCACAAGCCCAGTTCTGCATCTTCTGAACCACCAACCCCCAGGACTTTTGTCATGTGTGCCATCCAAGGACGGATGTTACAGAACCATGAGTAAAAGCAGGAATTGCCATGCAAGTGGGAAAGTGTATAGCTGCTTTAATTTGGTGCCCAAGGGCAATGGGAAAGTTAAAGTAATAAAGAGGAACCATGTAAAAAGTTTCAATTCAAGTAAGTGGGCCAGCGTCGGCCAACCAGCTGCACCTGAGGCCTGCAATTTAAGATCTGGGTTGCCAAGGGAAGAATTTGGGCATCATTCTGAACTTATACCAGTTGGGGGTCGGGGTATGATAACACCTGCAGCAGATAGCTAGGTAGAGAGTTATGACTGCAATGATCAAAGGGTCGGATTGAGAATTAGAAGGGACAAATTATTGTGTTGGAAAATGCCAAATCTTTCAGATGCAAAATTAAAAATGTTGTGCTTGATCTCCATCCTATCTACCCCTTCCTAATCCTCCCCATGTAAATAAATTATGATGTTACTGGTTTGGAAAAGAGATGACTCCAGAGCCTGATTTTAGTGAGCATATTATTAGCTGGAGTCCATATCTGGGATAATTGTTGGGGAGGTGGGTTAGCACAATATCCCAGGGGGTTGTACTGGTGGAGATCGTACCCACATAAATATACTCTGAGTGGAGGCACCGCCATTTTATTTATTATCTTGGGAACGGACCTCCGTATAACAACTAATAAGAACCCATGTCCCTTAACTTGGTTAGTGGCCACCTAGGTAGTGGTAGTGGCCCTGCATAAGATGGGGCCAGAGAGGGGCTATATAAAGATGGCACACAAGGATTCCCATTACAGTTGTGGTTCCCTCATGGCTGCAAGCAGGATAAGGACATCATTGTGCATCTGACCATGAAGTAGAACAGAAGGTAGCAATACCTAATGAAGAGGATGTACCCTTCCAAATGCACACATATCAGCACAAAAATTGGAGAATGTATATTGCTGCCTGCACCAGCCTGCCCCTTGCCCCATGCCTCCGTAGGGGCCAGAATAAGTGCCTTCTTGTCACAGGCACCAGCAGCTTATCCTTTACTGGATACAGGGTCTGTCCCTTGCCCATCGGGATCAGATTTGCTCTCATTTTCTACAGAACAGTTGTGTTTAGCCTCAGGCCCCTGCCAGTTCATGAATACACTGCACTGATTATAGGATATCTAGGACAGATGTTGTGAAAGCCATTAGGATGCTTTCCTTGATGGTGGACCCCAACAGTCCCCTGCTCTTCCAATCTTGAATTCGGTCAGGGTCTGAGTCTCTGGAGACCTGCTCCAGAGGGAGCCAGTGCCACCTGGACTCAGGGACCTTGCCACCATCCCTGGTTCCACTGGAAGCCTCCAACTGGTCACAGCCAGAGAAACACATCTGGAGCTGCTATTGCTGGAACTGACGCATGCATTGCCTAAAAACTGCTTTTGGCAGACCAGAGCCCCTATGTATACGGCCTTAGTGGGATGGAGCACAAGTCCAGAACCCTATCAACCAATGGGCAATTAATGTGTAGTTGCTACATACTATAGACACACTGTCACTGAGATGAAACACTTCATAATAAACAGGATGTTTCTCGGTAACTTTTTGAAAACATGTCAGAACCTTGGAACCCAGAGCTAAAATGAACTCTTTAGTGCATTAATACACAAGCACATTTATTATCTAAGGCCATATAGCTAGTCCCAGTGTAACACATAAAAGATAACTGTACATGTTACATGAGTCCTGTTAACCCCTGTTATGACAGTCAAGTTTCGCTAGTGTTATTGTTTTGGATAGTCTCAAATTTGTTTGATTAGTTGTATAATTGTTTTAAATATATTTTTCCTGTACTAAGATGTTATGTACAGTATTTTATCTTTTTAAATGTTTATACTTGGTACACTGGGTCATACCTAAATAAGGATCTTCAGCTCCAGAGCACTTTTCTGGATAACAAAATAGAACAAACTAATGTACTCAGGCGACACCTCAGAGTCTTCCTCTGAAATGTCCAAGTGGTGATGGCACTGATTATCCAAAAACTCCCAAATGTTGTGAGGCTCAGGAGGAGCATCAGCATCAAGTTCAGATTCTTTTATGTAGCTGGCCCAGTAGCCCAGTGGCCCAGTGGCATGGAGAAGCAATGAGTGTCCCTCCTTCATCTTCCTTTGTTAAAGGTTGTTTCTCGTGGCTGGCTGTTCCCCATAGCTAGCCATGCTCTCTTTGTTTCTGTCTTTGCTGGCTCCTTGCTGGGAGCCCTTTTTCTCACTGCTAAGCTTTCTTCTGCCTTCTGCCACTCTTTTGCACCAGTGAAGAAAAGGAAAACCAGCATTCCACATATCAGCTTTAAAAATTTACTAGTACAAAAGTGTAAAATACACCATTATCTGGTGTATTTTACACTTTCGTGCTAGTAAATTTTTGAAGCTGATATCTGGATTACTGATTTTCCTTTTCTTCACTGTTTGATGTTTTACCTAGCACACAGCAGTCCTGTGAGCACTGCCTTTCTGTACTGCATACTCTGTTGCCCCAGTCCTGCTTTGTATTGCATGCGCTGGTTTTCTGGTCTCTGGGGAATCCATTGCTTGGTGATTGTGTTTCTGTGGCTTCTCACCACTGCTCCTCTTTTGAGTGCTCCTCCTTGTGGTGGCTGCTGGTAGTGCACTGTTAGCCATGCCTACCCCTACTCCTATGGTTCTACATGGCTGTTTTTATTTGCCCACTGTTTAGCTTTGCAGATTCCTATTTCTTTTTGGCCTTGTGTACCCCCCCTTGCCACTTGCTGTCTGTTGCCACGAGGCTCTGATTGGTATGATCAGTCAGCCTGCTGTTGCTGCCTGGCTCCAATGGAAATGGTGGCTGCCCCAGACATACCTCTGGCTGTGATCTGCTCTCTGCAGTTTTTGGGCCTTCATTCACCAGCACTCTATGGGATCTTTTTGGATTTGGGCATATGCCTGACAACACCCCTTAATGGCTCAGTACACTTTCTCCCCTGACTTCATACTGTTTTTGGCTAGCACAGTAACTCCAAGGCTTTCTTCGCTCTGAGCATTCCATCTGAGCTTGCATCTACTACTCTTTAATTCTCACCCACCTGCCCAGGTCTCCCCTCGGTGCTCACCTTTAACTATTTGAATTTTACCATACCTATCATTCCTACTGTTCCTACTACTTTCAGACAAACACCTCAGCAATCAGTCAGAATGAGCACATGCCTCAATGTCCTTCAAGCCTCACCCCACCATAAACTAACAGTCATATACTCTTCCAACAACTGGGCAAGCACCCACTATCTGTTCTTTAAATGCTCAGCATGCTTGCTGTGTCTATGTCTTTGTACTGCAATGAACCAAGCCCCTCAAGGGATCAGCTTCTCATATTCACAAGCCTTGTAAGTAAGAATGTTCTGCCAGGGCTGAAGCAACTGTTTTCCACTCTTTTCCTTTTCCTTGGGGTATTTGAACCCAGACATTCCTATGCATAGCTACAGCTATGCTCTCAGAGGATAGCCTTTGTCTCCTCTGTCGGTGGAAGTCTTCCAGGTTAGAAGGAGAAGTTCATGTATTCCTTAGCTTGCAGCAGTACATCACTGATTAGACTTTATTGGTTGCCTGTCAGGTGGAGGGTCCTTTTCAAGGTGAGCTTGCTCACCTTTAAGGCTCCATACAGACTGGGTCCTGGTTACCTGACTGAACTCCTGACACATGCAACTTCTGTCTGCTCCCTCCACTCCTCTTTGAGGGGATTCCTGGATGTTCCCATGGTTTGGCTCAAGACATCGGGCAATCATGCCTTTAATGTCACCAGGCCAACTCTGTGGAACTTGCTACAACCTGTAGTCCGGGATACTCCCTCGACTGGGGTATTCAAACAGAGGCTAAAGGCCCACCTCTTCCACCTGGACTATATAGATTAACTTTGCTGCCCAACAGTATGAGTTACTTCTGATATTTACTCTGTTCCCTGTTTTTACATTTGTATTGTTTTGTTGTTAGGCACCCAGAGCCTCAGGGAATGGGCACCATATCAATAAAATTTACCTTGCCTTGCCATTCTGTGGTTTAATAGTATTGTGTTTTGCTTGGAGGGATGGTGACCTGAAGTGTTCGATCCACAGAAATTTCCTCCAAAAGGTTTTTATTTCCTCTTCTCCAGATTGATGGCCATAAAATTAGTTTGTTTATTTTGTGTTAGTTTTATTCTGTCTGATGGGTTGGTACTAGAATGGTGGCTCCTCCTTCTTCACTGGTCATTTAGTGTTGGGGCCTTCCATCTCCTTAGTTGTAGTTGATGTTCTCATAGTACTATTAAGAACTTTGAATTTGGGCTTCTTCCCTAGGTATAGTTAGCCAAAGGAGTTGCCATCCACAGCACATCTGGTGGTGAAACTCTCCTAATGGCAGTTTCTGCGTGCCAGCCATGTAGCATGCTAGTTGCAGTACCACATGCTATGCTAACAACCCAGGCTGAGGAGAGAATTTGAGTTACCAAGTATAGGATGGAGGGAAAGGATCAAGCATCTGAGGAACTTCTTTCATCTCAGTGGGGGGGAGGGGTCATGAGTCCCACAGTGCACCTGACACTTTACAGAAGCTGGGTGTCAAGGCAGACAGTAGGTCTGAAAGGGTGTCGGATATTAATGGATACTTTGCATTGTTGCATGTTGACATCCCAGGGAGATATAATGAGGGAAAAAATCTCCCTTATTGTGACTAGATGAAGGAAGGCCCCCTGCATACTTGATGCCACCAACTGGACTTCATCTGGATCTTGTTTTTTATGGGCAAGCCCCTCTGACCCTGCCATGAGGGATAAGTCTTGGGAGAAATAGGGTACATCCCAAGGATGGTGGGTGACTGGGCTGGGGGAATTTTCAGATAGGAACTGGCGAGTGGAAACAGGGAGATTAATACAAAGTAAGAAAAGAGGATTTCTGTGCCTTTGGAATCCCAAAAGGATGTTAGACCCTCAGGAACAGAAAGCATGAAAGGCCAGAGACTTTAGATCCAATCATGCTACTAACAGTGCTAAGCTACTCATGGGTTTCACCAAGCTTATTCATTCAGTTGAACAAGCACCATATTACACTACACAAGTATTCACCACAACAATCCAAACAAATAATACATTAGTTACTCCAAACTTAGTTTCCTACTGAATCGGAATTGTAAGGTGAAGCCTAAGACTCACTAGGGCAGTGTTGAACCTATGCCACCCCCCCCCACCAAGCACTATTTAATAACGGATGCCCCAGGCATCCTTTGGACCCTCATTTCTTTGTTTCCACCATCCTCCTCTGGCAGCTCACCTCTCTTCTTCTAGGCTTATTCACTAAGGTACCATTAGCTAATGGACTTTCCATCCTTTGGCACCTCAAAGGATGGGACCCTGTTCAATAGGATTCTTGTGCCTCTGGTACCACACATGAGTGGTAATTCCTTGGGATCAGAGAGCAAGAAAGGCCACCAAGACTTCAAATCGAATCATGCTGCTTATAATACCATGCGACCAACAGCTCTCTGCAGTCTTCCTATTTCAGTCACACAAGCACTGTATTACATTGCACAAGCTAGCACCACAACAGTCCAGGCAATTAACTGTACTAGTTACGGCATGACTAGTTTCATGTTGAACTAGTGAATATATATTGTGTTATAATCTTTGGCCATGAAATGCACGCTGAGCCAAGGCTTATTCCCAGGTGTGGCTTAAGAGCACAGGGATGTTAAGTGACTTGCTCAGAGTCATGTGGTATGCAAGTCACAGTTGTGGAATTCATACCTACATCTGTAAGGTCTCCAGGTTTACATCTTGGTGTATTAACATTTCAGCTATACTACCTCTCTATATACAGTACATACACTTATATATGTGTAAATGGGTTCATTATTCTGTCTTTGGTGCTCCAGCATACTGCAAGTGTACACAACAGTTTCTGTATCATATAGTCTCTCTGTCCAGGGGATATGAACACATCTTTATATCAGGTATCAAACAATATTTGCTAGGACAAACCCCAGGTCCAATATGATAGTGTCAAACCTTTTCACAAATTGTGTTAGGAAGATCTCAGCCATGTGTTTGATAATTATAGAATCTTGCTGCTGCTAAGATACCAATGATCTAGTGGTGTTAACATTTTCACCACCCTTATCATGATAATCACTACTGCCACCACCGCCAGCAGCATTGCTGCTTTGGGTTGATGTTGCTGTACATCTGCAATAATGACGTGTGTATCTTGCAAGTCGGCTAACCATGGGAATGACCATGCAACAGGTTGCTGAATATTCATAGAAATCCTTGGTTGCTGGTTTATTCGGTCACAGAATTTAAACAAACTTTTGATGAACACAAAAAAAATATCCATCACAGTCCACAACATCAAAGCCATAGCCCAAAACATAGATTTTTGTTCCTCGAGTCTTGTCACCGTATAAAGGATAGAGCCCTGTTGCATGGAAAACATCCTCACTTAAGTAATGTTAAGGAATAGCATCTCTCTGCTGGTCATGAAGGAGTAGCTCTGTGCTTGTAGGGGAAAGACAGAATTTTTTTTTGTATTCTGCCATGCAGCATTAAGTGTTTTTTAATGTGCATGGTTTTTGAGTATGAGGTACCACCAGGGGATACCAGGGTGAATATCATACTCTCTAAACACTTGCTGCATAATTATAGTTTTATTGAATAGTACTAGAATAAAGACTGTAAGCCTAAGTAGTCATCGCTGAGCCTTGTGTGTGTGTGGAATAAAACAAGCATTTGTCAATGCCGAATGTTTGCTTGCTGGCATTGGCATTGGTAGTGTAGGAGTTACAGAGCTGCATAGTAGGAATGGCAGTGAAGTACTGAACTGAAGCCAACCCCATCACCACCCTGCAGATAGTGACAGGCATTGGTGTGTGCCTTTGGGTCATCAGGCATAACGGCCACACCATTTCACCACACCCTACCGTGCAGACACCGACAAGTGTCACAGTGTGCCTTGGGGTCGCCCGGCCCTTATCGCACTCCATTCCATCAGGAAATATTGTGAGATAGGTAGCGGTATAGGAGAATGGGGTGAACTTTGGGGCCGAAGAGTCCAAGGCACCTTGATGCCTCTCCAGTGGCTGCAGGGTGTGGGCGGGGTGGAATGGTATGAGCATTGCAGGTTTACAATCCCAAGTCACAGCCTGATGCCTGTCATTCTCTACAGGCGGGGTGTTATGGTTGGAAACCCTAACGCCTCAGGCATTGTTGGTATTTTCACTCCAAATGTTCAACATGGGTTTTTGTGACCCCACCTTATGAACAGTGGCAATATCAGTTTGTTAGCTGAAGCTGCTTTTCCACAGTGACTACGGCATTTGTCACCACAGGTGCAAAACACATTCTGAACAGGATGTGAAAAATGACAGCTGTACTGTTCATGGGAGGTGTAAAAATGGCAATGTTGAAAATCTGCAGTGAAAACATTAAAAACTGGTGAAGTTACGACGTGCGTGAGAAACTGTGCAACATGCACCCATAATGTAATTAGTTTGGGAATTGTTTACAGCAGATTGTCAACACAGGCATTTTGGGACCTCCGGTCATGAACAGTGTCACTGTGATTTTCTTTATCTGTCCCGAACAATGATTTCCCACAGTGACCACGCATTTCTGTGCTGAAAGTGTGAAAACACATTTCGCCATGTTGTGAAAAATGACAGCTGTACTGTTCATAAGGAAGTGTGGAAAAATGCCACTGGTGAAAATCTGGACTGAAAATATTACAAATTCATGAACTTACGAGGGTGCGTGGAAACTGTGCAATGCTCACTCGTAACACAGTCATTTTAGATTTTTCACCAAATTTTCAAAATAGCCATTTAAGACCTCTGCTCATGAACAGTGTCACTGTGATTTTCTTAATGTATCATTCATTGATTTACGCACACCTAATGCGCCATTGTATACTACATGAAGTGAAACATGTTTTAGACGAGATGTGAAAAATGAAAGCTGTACTGCTCATAAGGAGGTGTGGTAAAGTGGCAATGTTGAAAATCTGAAGTGAAAATATTGAAAATTTGCGAACTTATGGAGCGTATGAGGATCAGCACAACAAACGCTCGAAAACAGTCATTTTTGGGAATTTTTTCACCAAATTTTTAACATAGCCATTTTAACACCTCTGCTCATGAACAGTGTAACTATGATTTTCTTAATGTGTTCTAAACATTGATTTCGCACACCTACTGCGCCATTGTGCGCTACATGCGCAGAAACACATTTTGGGTGAGATGTGAAAAATGATAGCTGTACTACTCATAAGGAAGTGTGGTCAAATGGCAATGTTGAAAATCTGGAGTGAAAATATTGAAAATTCGTGAACCTACAAGCGTGCGCAGGAACAGAGCATACGCACACTCATAAAACAGTCATTTTTAGGAATTTTTCACCAAATTTTCAACATAGGCTTTTGAGAGCCCACCTTATGAACACTAGCACTGTCATTTCATTAATCAGTCCCAAAAGGTGATTTCACGC
Source organism: Neoceratodus forsteri (assembly GCA_016271365.2). NCBI lineage: Eukaryota > Metazoa > Chordata > Ceratodontiformes > Ceratodontidae > Neoceratodus > Neoceratodus forsteri. The sequence continues at coordinate 1,179,377,666 of CM028131.1, forward strand.
AGTGACCACAAAATCACCCTTTGGGCCCGATTAACAGCCATGACAGTGACAGAATTCATGAGGAGGGGTCCCAAAACCCCATGTTGAAAAATTTGGTGCCAAATTCCAAAATAGAGATATGCAGCAAAGTTGAAAAACCTATTCATTACATTATACAGCTTACCGGCATTTCCTCAGTTCGCGGTCGGCTTTTAAGAGTGCATCGTGTTCCTGGTCCACGAAGATCGTGCGCCGAGCTCCATGAGGTAATTATGGTGTAAGGTGGGGTGTGGGGAGGCAGGGTGCACAGTGGGTGGGGCTGGGTGGGAGAGGGGGGTGAAGACAGCAGCGAGGGAAGGTTTTTTTCTTTCAGGTTTTTTTTTTGACTACGTGGGACGTTTGTCACGCTGGGGTGGGCTTCCAGCGTGGCAGATGGAAGGCTGTTGGGGGGCAGTGGAGCCAATGGGGGATTGGGCACCCCCGTCGGCCATAGGACCTGTTGCCACGCTGGGGTGGGCTCCCAGCGTGGCACCCGATAGTCTGGGGGGGACAGTAGAGCCGATGGGGATTGGGCACCCCTATCGGTCATACAGACTGGGGGGACAGTAGAGCTGATGGGGGATTGTGTGTGGGGGAGGTAGGAGAGCATGAGCACACAATATGTGTGCGCAAGTGTGTGTGTGGGGAGGGGGAGCACTTCTCACTCAAGGGGTGCTCTCCCTTTCAGCTGCACGGCACTGCATTTTGGATCGTCGCACTATGTTTCTTGCACATGCGTGCAAGCAAACAGAAAAATTACCAAGGCCAAAACCTAAGGTATTTGTCTTCCACAACTACTCTGGTTTGAATCCCCAGTACTTTGATTTTGATCTAAACTAGTACACTGGTCCTTCATGGAAATTATGCCAGATGTAAACTGCACCCTAGTATATTTCCTATGGGAATTTTCTAAAATATTGGATAAACATACCCCATTCATTCAACAGAGAGTGAGAGGGGTTCCCACTAAGTGTCTATCCATACCATAGACCTACTATTGCTTCTGAAGATCAGGTACAGAGGCTAGATAAAATATAAATATACTAATGTACAACTGACTGACTAGCTTCTCATCAGAAAAGGAAGAAGTGATTAATATTCTCCAAATTAAGTTTTTCAAGAATCAGGAAATCAACTATAATGGTAATCCATAATAATTCTGAAAAAGTATAAATAAGGTATTACCGCCCTATGGAAGGAAGGCTCCATGTAGTCGTATGGTGGAGGGTGGGGATATAATAGACCTTAAAAGAACTGCTTCTGCTTTCAGCACAGCGTTCACCAGTCTGGATGTCCTCACTAAGAATCTCCCTGTTGCATTTGTCTCTGGGGACCCACTGGTTTTGAACAAACCAAAATTCTATCTTAGGATTGTCTCCCCCTCTGAGGTACAGAGTTTGTTAAATTAAATTGTAATCAATAAATCAGAAGGCAGTAATAGTCTACCTCCCAAAATACTGAAATTGTCATGTTCTGCTGTAGTATACCTCTCTGCCTGCTATTTTAACTTATCATTTGTTATAGGCCAGGTTCTGTTCCTCTGGAAACCAGCTCATGTGGCAGCAATACATAAGGGTGACTCCAAACAACATATTAATGTTTACAGACCAAGCTCCATGTTATCAGTACTGGAAAAAAAAAACTGCAGGAAATAAATTGGTACTTTCCCAGCTTCTGCAATATTTCCTTATTGTACACATATTCCCTCCTCACACAACATGGTGTCAGAAAGGGTTATAGCTCACTGACAGTTTTAGTCAGAATTATCAGTAATATTTATAGTGACATGGGCATGGCATGTTGACTAGTGCTGCATTTGTGGATCTTATCAGAGCATTTGACATGTCAGTCACAACAGCATTTTGTTGGCTAAATTAAAACATATAAGCACTGACCCTTCAGCCTTATCCTGGTGTAACCCCCTTACTAAATTAGGGGATTCCCTGCAGCCCATAGCCCTCATTTCTGCTCTCCCCAGGTGCTTCCAGAAATGCCTGCATTTTCCTTTTTGGTCCCTTCAGTGCTTCTGTGCCCTTTCTGGTGCCCCCAGTTTAGTCCCAGTGTTAATCCAACTCTATGGGGCTCCAAGAGTCCACACCATGATCTTCCACACCGCCAAAGCACTTTGGTGTGGTGGGGATCGTGTAGGCACCAGTGGCACCTTTGATCTGGTGACCACTCACCTTGTGGTCATTCGAGAGAGAGAGTTTGGAAGGCCTGGGGTTCCCCGCCTGATCAGTGGGACCTGGTGACCATGGACCGGGTGACGAGAGCCCGTTTTACTAAAAAATGAAACAGATCCACAATGTAGTAATGAGTGAGACTCATAAATATTAATGATCCAGACCCCCGATTGTCATAAATATTTATAAGGGTGCTTCTGCCCTCCATGAAGCTGTATTTTGGCTACAACTGAGGAAAACAAAGGACAAGGGAATGCTTAAAATAAAATAATGTAACTTCTGTATGTGATGGGGAAAGTATTATAAGGAGAAAGGGCATTCGAACAAATAAATGTTTAATCCTGGCTGCACCAGTGAATACTGGAACTCAGAAAAATAGCCTGTCTGCTGCTGCGAGGCATCCTTAAATATTGGCAGCAGCAATAGGAAAACAGACTGAGCAATTGACTTAATTTGTGCAATGACAGCAAGTAACAACCAGGGCTACTGAACTGTGGGGCATTTGGGCAAATAGTTACTTTATTCTGGCTGCACCAGGAACTTTGTTTGAGACTGTACCTAATCTACTTAAAGGACTGTGGGTTAAGCAGCCATTACAGAGCAGCACAGCCAATCAGAAAGCCAGGATATCTGAACCAGGACTTGTGGAACATTAGCCAAAGCTCATGGGAACTTCCAAGTACTCATGGGGAACTGCAGGGAACTAATTTCAGGTGCCAAAATAGCAAATCAACTGTGCATTGAGTGAGGTTCATACATAATTCATTTTCTTGATTGACCTGCCCTCCAGCCAATTGGAGGCCAATCACCCAATAGCTTCAGCCAATCAGGAGCCTCAGGAGAGCCCTATAAGAGACTGTGTTTTCCAGCATTTTGCCAGATTCAAGGAAACCCCCATTAGGCTCTATTAACCCCATAGACACATAGAAACATAGAATCTGACGGCAGATTAGGACTGCTTGGCCCACCTAGTCTGCCCATTTCCCTACCTAATGCATAGGCTGCCGATCCCAGTTAATCAACAGCCTACTTCCTCCTATCCCCACCTAGAATTGCCTTATGTCTGTCCCGAGCATTCTTGAATTCCTCCCCTGTTTCTGAGTCCACTACCTCCTCAGAAAGGCTGTTCCATGTATCCACAACCCTCTCCATGAAAAAATACTTCCTCGCATTACCTTTGAGCCATCCCCCCTCTATCTTCAAATTGTGCCCCCTTGTTCTTGCATATCTCTTTTTCTGAAAGATGCTACCATCTTGGACTCTGTTGATTCCCTTGATGTACTTGAACATTTCTATCATGTGCCCCCCTTCCTCCTCTCCTTGAGTGTATACATATTAAGCTTCTTTAATCTCTCTTCATATGTCTTCTGGTGCAGACCCTGCACCATTTTAGTTGCCCTCCTCTGGACAGCCTCCATCCTGTCTATGCCTGTGCAGAGATAGGGTCTCCAGAATTGAACCCAGAACTCCAGATGGGGTCTCACCAACTGTCTGTACAAAGGGATAACAACTTCCTGTTTTCTGCTGGTGATGCCTCTCCCTATGCATCCCAGTATCCCACCAGCTCTTCTTACTGCCTTCTCACATTGCTTGCCCACCTTAAGGTCATCTGATATGACTACCCCCAGGTCCCTTTCCATTTCTGAAGTTGTTATTATCTCACCCCCCATTGTGTACTCTTCCCCTAGATTTTTGTTTCCCAGGTGCATTACTTTGCATTTCTTTGCATTGAATCTAAGCTGCCGTATATTTGACCATTCCTCCAACCTTGCCAAGTCCCTTTGTATCCTCTCCACCCCACCTTCTGTGTCAACCAGGTTGCAGATCTTTGTGTCATCTGCAAAGAGACTTACTTTTCCTTCCAGTAACTCTGCAATGTCTCTTATAAAGATATGAAAGAGGACCGGTCCCAGTACTGAACCCTGCAGTACCCCACTAGTAACCCCCCTTTCTTCAGAGTAAACTCCGTTTACTATTACCCTCTGTATCCTGTTGTCCAGCCAATTTTTAACCCAGGCTACCACCTTGGGACCCACTCCAAGGCTGGCTAACCTGTATATTAATCTTTTGTGTGGGACTGTGTCAAATGCCTTGCTAAAATCTAGGTAGGCCATGTCCTCTGCCCCTCCCTGGTCTACCACATTCGGTCACCCAGTCAAAGAAATCTATTAGATTCATCTGACATGACCTTCCCACTGTGAATCCATGCTGTCTTGGGTCCTGTGCCCCACTGGCCTCTAGGAACTCAACAATTATTTCCTTTAGAAGTGATTCCATCATTTTCCCTACCACTGAGGTCAAACTAACAGGTCTGTAGTTTCCTGCCTCTGTCTTGCTCCCACTTTTGTGAAGGGGAATCACATCTGCCCTCCTCCAGTCCTCCGGTACTACACCATCCTCCCATGATTTGTTAAAAAGGGAAGTCAGTAGTGTCATTAATTCTACCCTTAGTTCTTTTAGAATTTTTGGGTGAATCCCTTCAGGCCCCATGCATCCAAGCCTGGAGATCCAGCTAATCCTCTCCATCCAGGAGGGGGTGTTTGCCTTCTTAGCAGTAAAAGTTAAAATTATTTTGTTTAATGTAGTACCTGCTAGTCTGGGGGTTGTCAGAATGTGCCCCAGGTGCTAGCCTTCCCTTCCATGCCGGGGAAAGACGTGGACCTGCAACCTGATGACATCAAGCCAGCTATGAGAGAGCTGATTGAACCTCAGCTGTGAGAGGACTGAAGAAGTCAGGAACCTTCATAGTGGAGATCTACTGTGAGGAGCCTGAGTGAGTACTTTTGTACCCCCTGGTGCAAGAAAGAAAGAAATCTTGCTGAATTGGGCCAGCCTTGCCAAGTAACTGTACTACGTAAGATTGTTCTAGGATCTGCAACCTGCATCTGCTGTGCATAATGGTATCTCATGACTTTGACAACCGCGACTGGACGCCTACAAAAAGGGTAACTTAATCACAGCGCCTGTCATCGGGGCAACCTGATGGGGGGGTGCACTAAAATAGCGACATCCTGTTGTTACATGCCTACTAGCGTGGGGTGGGGTGAGCAAGCCAAGTATGGGGTGGGAGGGGACGAAGGGGTTGTAGGGGGGTGGCGCCGTGGCAAGCTGCTTCTGTGGCATGGTGGGTGGGTTCAGGGCTGGGGTGGGGGGAATGATGCTGGATTCAGGTCCAGGCATAGGTACTTTTTGTTAAAGTCCATCCTCCTGAAATCCATAACCCTCGTGCTGGTCCAATTTGACTCCCTCCCCATCCTTACCCTGAATCTTACAGTCCTGTGATCACTTGTATACCACCCCAGCCTCAACGATTCTCCAGTCTGTTTATCCAGTGTGACCCACAGAAGCTCTGTCTCCACTGCTTCCTTCTGCCCTTCCATTGCCTTAATGTTGTCCTTGACATATAATGCCACCCTCCCTTCTTTCCTGTTCTGTCCCTCCTTAACAATCTGTAGCCTGGGATAACTGACTCCCAGCCATGATGCTCTGTCCACCAGGTCTCACTTACAGCTACTATGTCAAGACCCTCTCATCCCCCATGACAGCCAGTGCCCAGTGAGCAGAATGTCACCATCTGGATGTGGAGGACAGGAAGGGATGGGAAGCTCTACTCTGGTGATAGGGACACTTCCTCTTGCTATTGGTGCAGTGGGTAGAAGATAACATCATGGCCATCTGGGAGCTGACAGTGGCACTGCAGCCACAACATTTGCTGATACCAGCCCACCACCACGAGCAACACCAATGACAGAGGACCCCTGATGTGGAGATCACACTGACAGGGGAATGGGTGTCCTGATTGTGTTATCCCCACTCGTTTATGGGTGGTTGCCTCATTTTGTTTTCCTGTTTCCATGTTCTTGTTGTTGCTGCTTTATTTTTGATTTGTATGGCCTATTGCTTGTTTGTTTCATTAAAGTCTATTTTTGCTACATATGCTGCTGTGTTGTGTGTCTGTCATTGATGCCCTCTTCTCACACCCAGACCTACCTCCAGTGTTCAGTTCTGCACCTGACGCTCTAGTCACGACTTTTCCACTGCATGGCCTCTGTGTTCAGTGCTATACTCCATCCTATATTCAGAGCTGCACTGCTGCATTGTGCTGTGTGAGCACTTGTCATTTGCACAGCATACAGTCTGCCCTATAGTCATAAGTTTTAACGCTGGTGCAATGCCTCTGAAAATGGCATGGCCCTGGACCAGCACAGGTGTGTGCTGGGAGTGGCCTGGAGGACTGTAGTACCAGTGCCAGTGTCAAGATACACATTTCTGCAATGAACATTGCCTCCAAGGCAGACCTTCCTCCAAGGCAGATCTGTGTTCAAGGCAACCCTGCCTCAGAGGCAGGTCTTGTCTGTATGGCAGACACTATGGACAGGGCATGAGGAAACTTATCAGCAGGAGGTGTGGGACTGGGAATAGTAGATGTCATTTGTTGTGAGTAATCGAATACCTAGTCAAAGTGGATCCATGGTAGGTTCAGAGACTGAGAAAGGTTAAGAATTCAGCATCTTCTGGATCTAGTCTTGAGAGATGTCAATCAATCAATCAATCAAGTATTTATTTAACCAGGCATTCATTGTTGAGCAGAAGCTCATTTGCAAGATGGACCTGGGTGGAGCATGAACAATTGTATATACAGGTCAACACAGGTATTTACAAGGCAATACAGATAATACTCTTTACAGAGAGGAAGAAAAAGGAGTTCATATGTACTTAGAATTATACAGATATTGTACCGATTACATGGTATTTACATACATAGAAGTGTCTATAGGAAGATAAAGCAGGTTATCTAAGGTTGCAGGAGGAAGTAATGGAAGAAAAAAAATTAAAATAAAAATATACACCAGGTAGAGGTGAAGGTGGGGGGAAGGGAGGGAGATAGGGGAAGAAAGGCTAGGAGGGCACGGTGCACAGAGAGGAGTTGGTAAAACGGGATGTAGAGAAGGTGGATGGAGAAAGGAGTATGTGTGGAGCCCCGGGATTGAATGCTATAGCACGGGCATGGTAGGATGTCACAACCCAGGGTAGTGAGCTCCTATCCGAGGTTGGGAAAGGAAGAATAAGGGATGGATGGGCCTAGTGTTGATAAGACAGGGGATAAGAGAGAACAATTAGGCTGGTGAGGAGCAAGCTGGGGGGTCAGTACTTAAAATTAGGTCTAGGGGTGGCTGTTACCAGTGCAGACACTGGTACTGGGTCTCGATGGGTGAAGCAGTTACATGCGCCTCTGATTGTACGGAAATAAAGCATCTTGAAAGCATTTATACCAATTAAAGTGCTTAATTTGAGGGTTTTTGTAGATCATTCCATAAGGTAGGTAGCACGGCTTATGGCTGCCGCGAAGCGGATTTTGCTTTGGGTACTTTAAGTGTAATTGCTGAGTAACATCTTAACGCCAGATTTCAATTATACTCAGGGATGACAGCAGGAGTAAGGCAGCTTATTAGAGATGGCTCTATAGGTCCAGAGAGTGGCGTTCTGTGGCGCCTGAACTTTAGTGATGTCCACCCCACTGCCATACATAGGGTGCAGTGATGCATGTCAATGGGAGTCCCAAGATAAACCCCAGTGCTCGATGGTAGAGTGTGTCCAGTTTAGCTATGTAAGAGTTGGGGCATTGGCTGTAGAGGAAATCAGCGTATCAACCAATGATAGGAAAATGGATTGGACCAGTTGTTTCTTGGCATCTCTGGTGAGAAATTGGTTGATTCTAAAAAACAGTCCAAGCCTTTGCCGAAGCCGTTTTAGCAAGTCCTCGACATGTTCAATGAAGGAGAGTCTTTGGTCTATCCAAACTCCCAGATACTTGAATTTTGGAACAAATTCTAGTTTTTCACCTAGAACTGTGGTAATTTAGGGAACTGTCCCACTGGACACAGGGTTAGCTGTACGGATAAAAGGGGAGAGGACCATCGCTTTAGTTTTTTTGGCATTAAGGAGTAGCTTTTTTTGGAGGAGTTGGCTTTGCAAAAGGTTGAATTCTGACTGTAGGTCATTGCAGGCAGCTTCAGGTGTTGGGCGACTCACGTAGAGAACTGTATCATCTGCAAACAGATGGATGTTGGCTTCTTTTATACAGTAGTCGATGTTATTAATGTAGATTGCAAAAAGTAAGGGTCCTAATATAGAACCTTGAGGTACCTCTCTTTGCAGAGTTTTTAAGGGGGACAGGCCTCCTTCCACTTTAACTTGTTAAAGGCGCCCTGTACGATAGTCAGTAAACCAATGCAGAGAGGAGGGGTCGACACCTATGGTTTGAAGGGAGGAGAGGAGCAGACTATGGTCGACGGTGTCAAAAGCCTTTCTTAGATCAAGGAAAACAGCACAAATAAAGATTTTGATGTCAAGATTACGCTTCCAGTCATTAGTAACTTTGGCGAGGGCTGAGATAGTGCTATGTTGGTAATGTAATACTCCAATTTGCACTGAAATCTCTTTCCAAAAGAACAGATATTAGAGGGCATCCCAAGAAATACAATGCCAGGTAAACCAGTATTGGAAAAATGACTTTTCTGTCTTGTCAGAATTGGATTAGATCAGAATTTCTAGTATACTCAGCTCTGATAGATAAGCATCCATCAATTGATGTCTGCACTTCAGCTTGAACTCAGTTTTGAATGGCGGACATTTTGTATCGAGGTTAAGCAATGGAAAGCTTGGACTTCAAAAAGTGCTCCAAGTAGTAAAGAGTTAAAAAAAATTATTTTAGCTCTTACAAATGCAACACAACTCAGACTTCAAGCCATCCCTAGCAAACTGTTCCTTACAGAGAAGAGGAATGGACAATAACCTTGGAGGTGACTCCTATGTCTAGGGGTATTCAGGGTGGAAAGTTAGAACCTAAAGCCATTACCTGTGTACTGTACAGTTCCAAGTTCTGTACTCTCCCCACGACCCTTGAGGCATGACCTACCAAGGTGTTGCTATAAAGTCCCTGTGCACCTCAATGGGAACTGCTCGGCTATACTACCCATGTTCCTTCATGGGAGACTACTTACCATCTTCTGTTTGGCCTCCTCATGCTGCAATAATGAAGACTCCACTTTGCTTTTAAACCAAACCACTTGCATACTTAAGGGGTCTGAGAAAAAACCCTTTATCTCCTGTGTCATATTTTGTGTCTCTTTGACTCTGGGGGAAAACAGAGCCATCTTGGTTGGTCAAAAATACATTTGGTTTCATCATACTGTACACTGATACTGCCACTGCATGGCAACTTGGGGTTGCCCTAATTTATTTAAATTGTAAATATTAATGCCATTTTGATTGTGTAAACTGTTTGCAATTGCAGTTAAACACTGTACCCATTCTAGTAATCAATCAGACACATGGCACAACACTCATGCTTAAACTCAAACATTGACAATCTACACAAGCAGTACACAGAGTAGAGGCAGTGGTGAGACTGCAGTTGAAGCTCCCATTTCAGGTCCGGTTATATTCAGCAACACATACTGTCTTACTATTAGGCAGTAATCATGTTTGGCATAATCTGGCATAGTCACATTTCTGTACAGCTCCTTTGACGAGATTGTCACGGGTTCAAATCTCAGCAGCATGATTACTTTTCAACAGATTTACACATTACCTCCATTATACCCTTGTCCAGACTTTAGTTGCTACATCAGTAACACATTTTCCCATTACATAAATATAAGCCCCGTGTTTGGGGCTTACCTGTTAGCCCACAAGGTTGCTCTTGTTTGGCCCCTGGGTTTCCTGTTTTAGTCCTGGTTCTGGCAGTTTCCCATGTGAAGTCCCTTTAGTGTCCTGGCCCTCCCTCTGGCACCTGTTGTGCTTTATTTTTGAAGCAGGGCCAAGGGAGCTGGAGTGTAGAGTTGCTACCTATTTCTTGCACTTCGGGGCTGGGCTGGAGCTCCATCCATACACAGAAGCACAGATTAATTTGGCCATTTTGGCGGCCACTTGATCTGTCTCTCTGGTAGTCCCAGTTCCTGGGTAAGGTAAAATTGGAACCGGAGACCTTAGATGGACCAGAGATACAGTAGAGGAGCAGGGAAAGGAGTTTTTTGGAGCACCAATCACGCTCGAGAATCGGGAGCCACCTCATGAATATTAATGAGGCAGCTCATCTATTTTAATAAGGGGAGCCTGTCTAGCCCTAAGGGCAAGTTAGAACAGTGCTAGCGACAGACAGGGAGACAAAATAAAATGTTAAAAAACTGCAAGGTGTGAAAGGGGAAAGCGGATCTTTCTAGTTCCTGGGGCAGTAAATAAATAAAAATGTTTTCTGTGACTGCCTCGTGGGGATGAAGTGAGACATTGTGGGAACTGCAATGGGAGAGTAAATAGGCTGCCTGGGGACTCTGAAAAATGGCAGCTGCGACAGCACAAGGGAATCAGAAAAGCAATAAACAGTGCAGTCATTTAATAGGGCACAGTGGTGGTTGCAAATGTGTGGGGAAACAATTACTTAAAAGTAAATGGTTTGGCTGCAAGACTGGTTTAAACTTGGGACCTTGAGTAAACTTCAGTGGGACTGTTTACTATTGCAGCTATGATTGCTACTGTGTGGTACCTAAACAGCCAACCAAAGGGCCAGGACCTGCCAGGAGGATTCTGAGACTTCTGAAAAGACTTGGTGGGGGGGGGGGGATACCAAGAAATGTTTAGGCACTGTTTTGAGCAGCCAATGAGGTATCAAGGGAGCCTCATACATATTAATTTTGGTTACAGACAGTGGCTCCACCCAATAGGGAGCTGCCAGAAAGCTCCCAAAAGGAAAGAACTTTTGGTTCTTCAGTCAGTCCAGTGGGAGCCCCTCCAGTGGGAAGGGGGACCTAGCCTCTGTGAGAGAATGGGGCTGCAAGGCTGGGAAAGGGCCTGCCTGGGGGATGCCAGCAATCTGTCCCCCAAGGCTGGTTGTGCCTTTCCCCATCTGGAGAAAACAGAAGGATTGTGCAGGCAGCTCTACAGAAAAAGAGAGCTGCAAGGTCCTGATGCTGTGGTAGGAAGCTGCACCACAGCATTGAAGATATAGAGAAAAGGATGTCTGAGAATAGATGAAGGATTAAACAAATGGACTGTCCTGAAGAGGAGACAGCCTCCTTAGCATTTGTCTGCACCTTCACAGTGAGACACGGATGATCTGAGATGTGTGATGAGAGAGTTGTGAAATAGGATTGTGAAAAGGAAAAAGGTCCTGTCTACTCTGTAAAGACAAAGTGTCTAAAGAGATGAGGGGAAGACATGAGGTCTGAAGACAGGTTGTAGTATTGTGAAATGGCTACTGGAAATTGGATGGGAAGCAGGACTCTGAGTTGAAGAGAGAGCCTCTTCTGCATTTGTCTGCACCTGCACAGTGAGGAAAGAGACTTTCTTGAAAGTATGGTTTCTGGAATTGTCTGTGAGCCAGAGCAAGGGTGCAGCTGTGTTTTAAGTTGAGAGACTGTGAAAGTGAATGGATGGGCAGATGCCTTCCGGGCCAGGTACCTGCTGTCTGCTCCAAAAGACAGCTAAGAAAAAAGACTGTTGTGTTGAACTTGCACATTCATATTCCGTATTGTCCCCCCAGAGCCTGAATGTCAAGAAAGAAACAGAGACTACTTTGGCTACACACCATAGCTGATCTGTGAGAGAAAAGGAAGATGATCTAAAGGTTCCATCCTAGACCCAGGGCCAGGTGAGGAACTTGCTAACCACCATCAGCTGTCATCAAATCCTCTTTTTATCATCTGAGGAATATTGCCCGGGTGAAACATCTGGTTCCCTCGGATGATCTTCCACCATTGGTGCATGACTTTGTTACGACCCATCTTGACTACTGCAATTCCCTCTACCTAGGGCTTCCAGGGGTTGATATCCGCTGCTTGCAGCTGGTGCAGAACACGGCGGCCATACTTTTGACTGGGACATCTAGGACCAGTCATATTACGCCTGTGCTCCTCGAGCTGCACTGGCTGCCTGTTCAGTGGTGGATCACCTTTAAGGTTGGCTTGCTAACCTTCAAAGCCCTACATGATCAGGGATCAAGCTTCCTGAAAGATCTCCCGGTACCTTACAGCCCCCTCTGTCCTCTCCGTTCCACCAACGAGGGATTGCTAGAGATTCCCAGGGTACGATTAAAGATGTCTGGTTCTCGAGCTTTTGCTTTTTCAGCTCCAACCCTGTGGAATTCTCTACCTCGTCAGTGGAGAGAATGCCCAACCGCCAGTAGATTTAAAATCGAGCCTAAAGCTTATTTATTTGCTCTGGCCTTCCCTAGTGATGGATACTGTAAATGTTATGTTTTAAATGTTATTTATATCGGCTGTTCTTGTTTTTATGTTAAGCGCCTTGGTTTTTGGAAGGCGCTATAAAAATAAAGTTGAATTGAATTGAATCAAGTGGGGTCTGCTGGCTGCAGGAGATCACGGGTGTATTCCCAAGTGCAAGGGCGCTGTGACCTGTGAAGGAGCTGGGCCATGGGTCCACTTCTAGGTCTGGGTCCTCTGTAGTCAGTGGGCTTTGTGCAGTACTCTGCAACGGGCCTCAGTAGGCTGAAGAGGACAAGCTGCAAGATCTCCAGTTAAGCTGAAGATCCACGCTGCCGCATCCTTGCCCCTTCAAGTGTGTTCAAGCACAAGCCCAGTTCTGCATCCGCTGACCCACCAACCCCCCGGACTTCTGTCATGTGTGCCATCCGAGGACTGATGTTGCAGAACCATGAGTAAAAGCAGGAATTGCCCTGCAAGTGGGAAAGTGTATAGTTGCTTTAATGTGGTGCCCAAGAGCAATGGGAAAGTTAAAGTAATCAAAAGGAACCATGTAAAAAGTTTCAATTCAAGTAAGTGCGCCAGCCGACCAGCTGCATCTCAGACCTGCAATTTAAGATCTGGGTTGCCAAGGGTAGAATTTGGGCATCATTCTGAACTGGTACCAGTTGGGGGTGGGGTATGATAACACCTGCAGCAGTTAGCTAGGTAGAGAGTTATGACTGCAATGATCAAAGGGTAGGTTTGAGAATTAGAAGGGAAAAATTATTGTGTTGAAAAATGCCAAATCTTTCAGAAGCAAAATTAAAAATGTTGTGCTTGACCTCCATTCCATCTACCACTTCCTAACCCTCCCCATGTAAATAAATTATGATGTTACTGGTTTGGAAAAGAGCTGACTCCAGAGGCTGATTTAGTGAGCATATTATTAGCTGGAGTCCAAGTCTGGGGTGATTGTTGGGGAGGTGGGTTAATATAACATGCCAGGGGGTTGTACTGGCGGAGATCATACCCACTTAAATATACTCTTTGTGGAGGGATCGTCATTTTATTTATTGTCTTGGGAACGGACCCTCATGTAACAGCTAATAGAAACCCAGGCCCCTTAACATGGTTAGTGGCCACCTAGGTAGGGGTAGTGGCCCTCTATAAGATGGGGCCAAAGAGGGGCTACATAAAGATGACACACAAGGATTCCCTTTACAGTTGTGGTTCCCTCATGGCTACAAGCAGGATAAGGACATCAGTGTGCATCTGACCGTGAAGTAGTACAGAAGGTAACAATACCAAATGAAGAGGATGTGCCCTTCCAAATGCACACATATCAGCACAAAAATTGTGGAATGTATATTGCTACTTCTGCCAGCCTGCCCCTTACCCCATGCCTCCATACAAGTCAGGATAAGTGCCTTCTGGTCACAGACAACGGCAGCTTATCCTTTACTGGATACAAGGTCCATCCCTTGCTCATGGGGATCAGATCCTTAGTGCCACTGCTCTGATTTTCTACAGAATACAGTTGTTTATAGCCTCAGGCCCCTGCCAGTTCAATAATACATCTGCACCCTCTTCACTGATTATAGGATATCTAGGACAGATGGTGTGGAAGCCATTAGGATGCTCTCCTTGATTGTGTATCCCAACAGGCCCCTGCTGCTCCAGTCTTGAACTCGGTCAGGGTCTGAGTCTCTGGAGACCTGCTCCAGAGGGAGCCAGTGCTACCTGGACTCAGGGACCCTGCCACCATCCCTGGTTCCACTGGAAGCCTCCAACTGGTCACAGCCAGAGAAACACATCTGGAGCTGCTATTGCTGGAACTGATGCATGCACTGGCACTCCAGACTGGAGTGCCACCTAAAAACTGCTTTTGTCAGACTAGATCCCCTATGTATATGGCCTTAGTGGGATGGAGCACAAGCTGGGAACCCTATCAACCAATGGGCAATTAATGTGTAGCTGCTACATACTATAGACACACTGTCACTGAGATGAAACACTTCACAATAATCAGGATGTACCTCGTTAACTTTCTGAAAATATGTCAGAACCTTGGAACCCAGAGCTATAATTAACTCTTTAGTGCATTAATACACAAGCACATTATTATTATCTAAGGCTATACAGCTAGTCCCAGTGCAACATATAAAAGGTAACTGTACAAGTTACATGAGTCCTGTTTACCCCTGTTATGACAGCCAGTTACACTAGTGTTCTTGTTTTGGATAGTCTCAAATGTGTTTGATTAGTTGTATAATTGTTTTAAATATATTTTTCCTGTACTAAGATGTTATGTACAGTATTTTATCTTTTTAAATGTTTGTACTTGGTACACTGGGTCATACTTAAATAAGGATCTTCAGCTCCAGAGCACTTTTCTGGATAACAAAATAAAACAAACTAATGAGTCTTCCTCTGAAATGTCCAAGTGGTGCTGGCACTGATTATCCAAAAACTCCCAAATGTTGTGAGGCTCAGGAGGAGCATCAGCATCAAGTTCAGATTCTTTTATGTAGCTGGCCCAGTGGCCCAGTGGCCCAGTGGCACAGAGAAGTAATGAGTGTCCCTCCTTCATCTTCCTTTGCTAAAGGTTGTTTCTCGTGGCTGGCTGTTCCCCATGGCTAGCCGTGCTCCCTTTGTTTCTGTCTTTGCTGGCTCCTTGCTGGGAGCCCTTTTTCTCACTGCTAAGCTTTGTCCTGGCTTTTTCTGCCACACTTTTGCACCAGTGAAGAAAAGGAAAACCAGCACTTCACATATCAGCTTTAAAAATTTACTAGCAAAAAAGTGTAAAATACACCATTATCTGTAAGGGGGACAGGCACCTGTCTGCTGGGTTAGGTTGCTTATTTCACTCTAAACTGTAATATGGTGTATTTGACACTTTCGTGCTAGTAAACTTTTGAAGCTGATATCTGGATTGCTGATTTTTCTTTTCTTCACTGTTTGATGTTTTACCTAGTACCCAGCAGTCCTGTGAGCACTGCCTTTCTGTACTGCATACTCTGTTGCCCCAGTTCCTCTTTGTATTGCGTGCTGCTGTTTTTCTAGTCTCGGGGGAACCCATTGCTCGGTGGTTGTGTTTCTGTGGCTTCTCACCACTGCTCCTCATTTGAGTGCTCCTCCTGTGGTGGCTGCTTTCAGTGCACTGTACTCCATGCCTACCCCATCTCCTATGGTTCCACCTGACTGTTTTTATTTGCCCACTGTTTAGCTTAGCAGCATCCTATTTCTTTTCGGCCTTGTGTACCCCCACTCACCACTTGCTGTCTGTTGCCCCAAGGCTCTGATGGGGATAATCAGTCAGCCTGCTGTTGCTGCCTGGCTCCAATGGTGGCTGCCCCAGACATACCTCTGGCTGTGATCTGCTCTCTGCATTTTTGGTCACTTCATTCACCAGCACTCTAATTGCCCTTTTTGGTTTTGGGCAAATGCCTTCCAACACCTCTTAGGGGCTCAGTACACTTTCTCCCCTGACTTCATACTGTTTTTGGCCACCACAGTAACTCCAAGGCTGGTTTTGCTCTGAGCATTCCATCTGAGCTTGCATCTGCTGCTCCTTAATTCACACCCACCTGCCCAGGCCTCCCCTCGGTGCTCACCTTTAACTATTTCAATCTTGCCATACCTATCATTCCTACTCTTCCTACTACTTTCAGGCAAACACCTCAGCAATCAGTCACAATGAGCACATGCCTTAATGTCCTTCAAGCCTCACCCCACCATAAACTAACAGTCATATACCCTTCCAACAACTTGGCAAACACCCACTATCTGTTCTTTAAATGCTCAGCATGCTTGCTGTGTCTATGCCTTTGTACTGCAATGAACCAAGCCCCTCAAGGGATCAGCTTCTCATATCCACAAGCCTTGTAAGTAAGAATGTTCTGCCAGGGCCGATGCATCTGTTTTCCAGTCTCTTCCTTTTCCTTGTGGCATTTGAACCCAGACATTCCTATGCATAGCTACAGCTATGCTCCCAGAGGATAGCCTTTGGCTCCTCTCTAGGTGGAAGTCTTTCAGGTCAGAAGAAGAAGCACATTTATTCCTTAGCTTACAGCAGTACATTACTGATTAGACTTTATTGGCTGCCTGTCAAGTGGAGGGTCCTTTTCAAGGTGGGCTTGCTCACGTTTAAGGCCCAATACAGACTGGGTCCTGGCTACCTGACTGAACTCCTGACACATGCAACTTCTGTCTGTTCCCTCCACTCCTCTTTGAGGGACCTCCTGGATGTTCCCATGGTTCAGCTCAAGACATTGGGCAATCATGCCTTTAGTGTCACCAGGCCAACCCTGTGGAACTTGCTACCACCTGCAGTCCAGGAGGCTCCCTCGACTGGGGTATTCAAACAGAGGCTAAAGGCCCACCTCTTCTGCCTGCCCTATTTGGATTAATCTTGCTATCCAACAGTATGAGTTACTTCTGATATTTACTCTTTTCCCTGTTTTTACTTTTGTATTGTTTTGTTGTTAGGTGACCAGCGCCTCAGGGAATGGGCACCATATCAATAAAATGTACCTTGCCTCACCGTTCTGGGGTTTAATTGTATTGTGTTTTGCTTGGAGGGATGCTGACCTGAAGTCTTTGATCCCCAGAAGTGTCCTCCAAAAGGTTTTTATTTCCTCTTCTCCAGATTGATGGTCATAAAATTAGTTTGTTTATTTTGTGTTAGTTTTATTCTGTCTAATAGGTTGGGACTAGAATGGTGACTTCTCCTTCTTCACTGGCCATTTAGTGTTGGGGTCTTCCCTGCCTCCTTAGTTGAAGTTAATGTTCACATAGTACTATTTAGACCTTTGAATTTGGGCTTCTTCCCTAAGGTATAGTGAGTCAAAGGACTTGCCATCCACAGCACATCTGGTGGTGAAACTCTCCTAATGGGGGTTTCTGTGTGCCAGCAATGTAGCATGCCAGTTACACTACCACATGCTATGCTAACAACCCAGGCAGAGGAGAGAAATTGAGTCATCAAGTGTAGGATGGAGGGAAAGAATCAAGCTTCTGAGGGACTTCTTTCATCTCAGTGTTGGGGGGGGGTCATGAGTCCCACAGTGCTCCTGACACTTTGCAGAAGCTGGGTGTCAAAGCAGACAGTAGGTCTGAAAGGATGTCAGATATTAATGGACACTCTGCATTGTTGCATGTTGACATCCCAAGGAGATATAATGAGGGAAAAATCCTCCTTATTGTGACTAGATGAAGGAAAGCCCCCTGCAAACTTGGTGCCACCAACTGGACATCATCTGGATCTTGTTTTTTATGGGCATGCCCCTCTGACCCTGCCATGAGGGAAAAGTCTTGGGAGAAATAGGGTAAGTCCCAAAGATGGTGGGTGACTGGGCTGGGGGCATTTACAGATAGGTACTGGCGAGTGGAAACGGAGATAAATACTAAGTAAGAAAAGAGAATTTCTGTGCCTTTGGAATCCCAAAAGGATGTTAGACCCTCAGGAACAGAAAGCATGAAAGGCCAGAGACTTTAGATCCAATCATGCTACTAACAGTGCTAAGCTACTCATGGGTTTCACCAAGCTTATTCATTCAGTTGAACAAGCACTATATTACACTACACAAGTATTCTCCACAACAATCCAAACAAACAATACATTAGTTACTCCAAACTTAGTTTCCTACTGAATCAGAATTGTAAGGTGAAGCCTGAGACTCAGTAGGGCAGTGGTGAACTTATGCCATGCCCCCCCCCCACCAAGCACTATTTAATAACGGATGCCCCAGGCATCCTTTGGACCCTCATTTCTTTGTTCCCACCATCCTCCTCTGGCAGCTCACCTCTCTTCTTCTGGGCTTATTCACTAAGGTACCATTAGTCAATGGACTTTCCATCCTATGGCACCTCAAGGGATGGGACCCTGCTCAATAGGATTCCTGTGCCTCTGGTACCACACATGAGTGGTAGTCCCTTGGAATGGAGAGCAAGAAATGTCACCAAGACTTCAAATCCAATCATGCTGCTTATAATATCATGCTACCAACAGCTGTCAGCAACCTTCTTAATTCAGGTACACAAGCACTATATTACATTGCACAAGCAAGCAAGCACCACAACAGTCCAGGAAATTAACTATACTAGTTACAGCATAACTAGTTTCATGTTGAACTAGTGAATATATATTGTGTTATAATCTTTGGCCAGGAAATGCACACTGAGCCAAAGGTTATTCCCAGGTGTGGCTTAAGAGCACAGGGATGTTTTTTTTTTCCTTTTTTTCTTATTTTAAGTGAATGATTCAGAGAATATGGTTATCACAATTGCCATCTTAACGTTCTGCCACATCCCATCTCATCCTATCACTGCCTATCCATCTTTCCCCCTACCCCTTTTTACCTATCCTCTTAGGTTTATACAAGGATGTATTCCACTGCAACTTCAGAGAAATTCTACATCTTTAATTGTAAATCTGTATTTTATACCAACATGTAACTAAGTGTATTCTGTGTTCAATGTCTGCACCTGTAATGTTGTCCAATGTTGTATCTGTACAATGTTCTATTGTCTTGCCCTCCCTGGGACGAGGTGCCTTAGTAAATGAGTCCCTGACTCAAAGGTTGTAAATCTGACTTGATCAAATAAATAAATAAATAAAATCCTTATCAAACACCATCCCTTCCACCTGTGTCCCTATTTAACAACTACACTACTTTAATTTAACTTTGATCTAAGACTCATGAATGGGAGCCCTGATCCTAAGATACAGCCCAAATTGATTTTCCATTTTGTAATGCATTTCTTCAACTCTCTGTAAATCTACCATTCCCTGAACCCACTCTACAAAAGATGGAGGAGTTGTATCTTTCCAATGTACCAATATAAGTTTCTTTGACAACAATAAAATCATAGACCATAATTCCATGACATCCCCCAAATCCACCACACCTCCTCCAGGTCCAAACAAAGCAATACCCAGGTCAAATGGGAAATCTCGCCCAATAAGTTTTCCAAGTAACCCAAATATTTTTAGCCAAAATGATTCCAGCTTGCTACAGGAAATCAACATATGATCCAATGAACCTCTAACCTCCCCACATCTTGTACATAGTTCCAAATTGTTAACACTTATTTTATTTAACCTTACCGGTGTCAAATACATTCTATGTAATATATTAATATAAATTTGTTTTAACCTATCGTTCTTAAGTGGCAAATCTTCCAAATGAGCCAAAGACTCCCACCTAATATCTGATATAGATTGACCCCTTTCTTTTTCCCAGCTTTGCTTAAGTTTACCCAAAGAGACCGATCTACCCTTTTCCCTCAAGTACCGATATATTTCACCAATTAAATATTTTAAAGAATACTGATTATCAAAAAAAACTTCAACCCTCCCCCGGAAACTGTTAATGATTTTTGATTATTCTTGTATATAAAATTCCTTACCTGAAGGTATGCAAAAATGCTCTATCAGATAAACCATACTCATCTCTTAACTCATCAAAAGAGGAAAATCTGTCTACAGTCAAAAAATCCTGCAATGAACACAAACCTTTTTCCCCCCATTTCTTTTTGTATTCATCCCCTTCCCATGGATGGGAGAAAATGATGACTATTAACAAGAGGTGTCCTATAAATTAATTTATTGTTTTCCCCCAACAATCTCCTTGCCAAATTCCAAGCCCAATTTGTAGATTTGGTTGAATGAAGAACCTTAGAGTACAGAAAAAAATTTGAATTATTTATATTTACCCCTAAGCTATGTCCCAGAGACGAAAACGGAACTTTCTCTGCCTCAATCTGAAAACATGCCGGCATCTCCTCCCTATCCTGAACCCAATATCCCAAACACTCCAACTGAGCTGCCAAATAATAATATTCAAAATTAGGTAAAGCCAGACCCCCCCTTTTCCTTTGATAATACTAACTTTTTAAAGGCAGTCCTTGGTGCCTTCTGTTTCCATAAAAGTTTATTAAGTGCCCTATTTAAAGTGTCAAAAAATACTTTAAGAACAATGATAGGAACCGTCTGAAACAAGAACAATACCCTTGACAGAATGTCCATCTTAACAATGGTAACCCAACCAATCAACACTAAGGGGAGATTTTGCCACCTCATAAGATCCTGTTCAATTTTTTTAAGTACTGGTATAACATTTTTCTCATATAATATATTTATGTCTGAAGATATATAAACCCTCAGATACTTCATATATGGTTTGTGATAAGTATATAACAGATGATCTCTAGGTAGCTCACTTTCATGTAAATTCACCACCGGCTCTGTCTTACCCCAATTAATTTTATATCCAGACAACTTACTATATTTTGAAAATATTTCTAATAAATGATCAAAATCCTTGGCTGGGTCAGTCAAAAACAACAAAATGTTGTCTGCATACAATGATATGTTATGTACCTTTCCTCCTATCTCAACTCCGCTAACCTGAGGATCATTCCTCACCAACTCAGCCAATGGTTCCATAAATAAAGCAAAAAGCAGGGGTGATAGAGGACACCGCTGTCTAGTGCCTTGCTCTAACTCAAAATAACATGAACAATTCTGATTTGTCCTAATTGAAGCCACAGATGCATGGCAAATTAATTTTATCCATTCCAAAAATGTTCCCTTGATGCCGAAAGTCTTCAATAAACAAAATACAAATTCCCACATCATCCTATCAAAAGCTTTTTCTGCATCAAGGGAAAGAACAGCCAATCTTGTATACAATGCTGGATCCAATAAATTGATTGCCTGTCTTACACTATGATTTAATCTTCTACCAATCACAAACCCACTTTGATCCGAATGGATAATTTTTAGAATAACATACGCCAACCTATTGGCCAAAATGTTTGCAAAAATCTTGGAATCATTGTTCAACAATGAGATAGGTCTGTAAGAACCACATAATCCTGGGGGCTTATTCTTCTTCAGAAGCAAAATAATGGATGCTTGATTGAAAGTTGGTGGAAAATCCTTATACGGCTGAAAATTTTTAAACAAATTAAATAATAGAGGGGCAAAATCTTACCAAAAATGTTTATAAAATTCTGAAGAATACCCATCTGGTCCAGGAGTGTTATTATTTAACATATTAATTATAACATTATTAATCTCTGCCATCGATATTTCCATGTTCAGACCATTCCCTTCTGTCTCCACTATCTGAGGCAAGTCAATCCCTTTTATATATTCCTTAGTCTCCAAATTATCCACCAACCCCTCCTCTTTATACAAATCTTTATAGAATTTTTGAAATTCCACATTAATCTGAATTGTGTTAAAAATCTTTTTCCCCTCCCCCTCTAAAGTAACAAATTCAATTTTATTCTGATTATCCTGTATTTTTAATTGGCATGCCAATAACTTGGATGGTATATATGCACAAAAATAATATCTTGCCCTGGATCTATACATCTGTTTTTCCACCTTTTCCCAACTAATCTTTTCCAATTTTTCTTTTAAGAACATCATTTCTAGTTTAATTTCATCAGTTCCTGATTCTGCATAACAGTCCTCTGTAAAAATCAGTCCTTGCTCCAATTGATCTAGATATTGTTGATTCATAGTTGTAACCATACTTTCATAGCTTATAATAGAACTGCTCAGGTACATACGAACATATGAATATACAAAATTTGCCAGCAGATAAAGGCCTAGAGGTCTATCAAGTCTGCTTGAATGTGCAGCTAGCACCCCTTATTCTGCAGCTGCCCCTCCCTTCCACCCTTCCCCTTCATTAACCCTCCCCCTTGTCCTGCCCCATCCTCGTTTGAAGCAGTCCACTGTTCTACTGCATACCACTTCAGCAGGTAATGCATTCCACCCAGCCACCACCCTCTCTGTAAAAAAGTGTCTCCTCATCTCCCTCCTGAACCTTCCTCGCTCCAGTCTCATACCATGGCCCCTGGTGGCCCTCCCCTTCCTTACTTTGAACAGCCCCTCTGTACCCGTCTTGTTTATTCCTTTCATGTATTTAAAGGTTTCAATCATGTCACCCTGTCTCTCCTCTCCTCCAGTGAGTACATGTTCAACTCCTTCAACCTCCTCTCGTATGATAAGTCCCCCAGCCCCTTGATCATCTTTGTCATTCTCGCTGCACCCTCCAGTAACAATGTCCCTCTTCAGATACAGACACCAGTACTGCACGCAGTACTCCAGGTGTGGTCTAACTAATGGCCTATACAGTGGCAGAATCACCTCCTCCCTCCTCGAGGATATACCCCTTGCAGTACAACCCAGCATTTTGTTGGCCTTTGCAGCTGCCTTCCTACATCGTGCTGAGTTGTTCATTGACCCTGTAATGAGCACAGCCAGATCCTTCTCCTTCTCTGTATGGGCTAGCTGCACTCCCCCTAGCTGGTAACTTCTCCTTGGGTTCTTCATCCCAAAATGCAGCACCTTGCACTTTTTGGCATTAAAGCCCAGTTGCCAGGTGTCTGACCAGGTTTCAAGCTTTGCCAGATCATCTGCAACCCCTGCCATCCCCTAGGTCATCCACCACGCACCTACCTTGGTATCATCAGCAAACAGACTGATCTTGCTCTTGATGTCCCATGATATGTCTGCAATGAATATCCCAAACAACACTGGTCCCAACACTGAGCCCTGTGGAACACCGCTCATCACTGCCCTTGGGTGTGAGGCTCCCACCCACCACCACCCTCTGTTGCCTTCCCTGCAGCCAGTTTCCTACCATCTCACCAGCTTTGCACCCGCCCGTGCTTACTAACTTCCTTCCCAGCCTTCCATGAGGCACCGGGTCGAATGCCTTACTGAAGTCCAGATACAGGACATCCACTGCATGGCCCCTGTCCAGTTGCCCTAGTTACCCAGTCATAGAACTCACCAGGTTGGTTTGGCAGGATCTGCCACATGATGAAACCATGCTGTCTGCTGTCCTGTAGTCCTTTGGCCTCTAGGAGGGCCACCAGCCTCTCCTTCAGGATAGTCTCCATTAGCTTACCCATGATGGATGTGAAGCTCACTGGTCTGTAGTTTCTGGGTTCGTCCTTGGGGCCACTCTTGTGGAGGGTCACCACAAGAGCCATCCTCCAGTCCTGAGGTACACACCCCAGATATAGTGAGGCATTAAATAGGTCTGCCAAAGGTCCTGCAAGGACCTCTGCCAGCTCCTTCAGTACCCTGGGGTGGATGCCATCTGGGCCTGGCGCCTTGTCCACCCTCAGTGCCTTCAAACCCTCTCAAACTCTGCCCTCCATGATTCCTCATCTGTCACCACTCCCCCCCCGCTTCTGCCATTTCTTCCACCTTGGGTGTCACCCCCCTCTTCTCTTTAGTAAATACTGAGCAGAAGTACTCATTTAGTGCTTCCCTTATAGCACCCTGCTTCACCCAACTCCCTCCTTCCTAATCCTTACTATGTGGTCCTTACAGCTCCTTTTCTCCTGATGTACTTAAAGAGTCCTTCTCCCTTTCTTAATGCCTTGTGCCAGCCTGAGTTCCGTAGATGCTTTGGCTCCCTTACTGCCCTTGTCACCTCCTTGATTCTGTCAAGTACTCCTCCTGTCCTCCCTCCCTGTTTTCTTGTACTTCCTAAAGGCAGCTCTTTTCCTCCTTACCTTTTCCATGACCTCCTTGCTCAACCAGATTGGTTTCTTAGCCCTAGCCTTCTTGCTCTGGGCTTTGCAGCAGTTTTGGTTGCCTCCACTATCCCCAACTTTATGGCTCCCACCTCTGGTTAGTGTCCATACTAGATTGAATTCTGGCCAGGTACCCTTTACCACTTCCCCATCCTCCCAAAGTTGGCCCTCCTGAAGTCCAGCACTATTGTGCCAGATTCCACTCCTTCCTTGCCCATATCCAATGTGAGCCATACTGAGCAGTGGTCACTCCCTGACAACAGTTCCTCCACTGTAAGTTCTCTCACAAAGTCCCCATTTGCCAGCACAAGGTCAAGGGTATTTCCTAACCTGGTTGGTTCACTGACCATTTGCAGCAGGAAGCTGTCCTGGAAGGCATCTAGCAGTACCTTCTGTTCCTGGTTGTTGGGGTGCTCCAGTCCACTCCTGGCATGTTGAAGTCCCCCACAATCACCACACTACCCTTCTCGCAGGTCCTCCTGATCTGTTCTGCTAGTTCCCTGTCTAACTCCTCCGTCTGAGATGGTGGCCTGTACACCCTCCCATTCTAAGAATCCTATTCTTGGAATCCTGGATTTGCATCCCAAGTGACTCCGTGCTACCCTCCTCCCTTCCTCCTTACACACTTCAGTCCTTCCTTCATATAGTGCCACCCCTTTCCAATCACTCTGTCCCTCTGAAATAATCTGTACCCTAGTACAAACAGGTCCCAGTCATTGTATTGGGTGGCCCATGTTTCCATGATGACTGCAATGTCCACCTCTCCCTCTGCCATGAGAACCTGTAACTCTGCAGTTTTCCTCCCAAGGCTCCTAGCATTAAGGGTAACCACTTTCCACCCTTCCCCTCCCATCCTGCCCTCCTTTCCTAGCATCACCTACAGTACTTTCCATTTGTCCTTTGTCACTGTTATGGGGGCTAAGCTCATATGGTTTCCCAACCTGTGGTCTCTGCATATCTCTTCCCCAACTGCCACCCCCACGCCTAGTTTAAATTCCCAACTTCCTCTATGTACTCCTCCATCCTCTGTTTCAACACTTTCTTTCCCTCCTCACTCAGTGTAGTCTGTCCTTGGCATAGAGACTACTGTCCTCCCAGGTCCCTCCCCACCCCCACAACAGCCCATACCCTTTAGCACAACACCAGGTTCTTAGCCATCCGTTAAATTCCTCTATTCTCAGCTTTCTTGTTGTGCTTGCCTTTGGCATAGGAAGTATCTCTGAAAAAGTTACTGATCTTCCTGCCCCTCACATAATGTGCTAGTTCCTCAAACCTCCTCTGGACTATATCTACTGTCTTGTCAGCCAGGTCTTTGTCCCAAGATGTATAATTAAATGAGGCTTGTCCCTACCCTTCTAGCATATTTCAGAACAGACTGTCCCACCCTTTCTGCTGTCATTCCTGGCATGGTCTCCACCCAAATGTGACTATGCCTCTCCCCCTTTCTACCCCACCTAACTCCTCTTAGTATTGAGTCCCCCAGCACTAAGATTCCACCCCTCTTACTCCCTGCTTGCTTCCATTCATCTCCCTCCCTCCCTCTTTCATTTCCAGCTCCTCTTCTTCCTCCTGCACATTATTTCCCCTTTTTAACCCCTGTTGCAATTCTCCCAGCAGAACTTCCCCCCGCTCCAGTTTGGTCCAGGCATTTATCAATTACTCCTCTAATTTCATCATTTCCCTCCTCCACCTTCTTCCTCTCTAGCAGTGCACAACTATTTTCTGAAGGCCCTTCACAAATGCCCGCTCCCTTTCTATTCATAGTAACCTGTTCTCTCCTTTCCACTCCATGACTTTTGCCACTTCTTCACCTCCCTTCACAAGTCCCAATCACCTCCTTCCATGTGTCTTTTGTCTCCTGACCTGGTTTCCCTGATAATTGTTCTTCCTGGCCTGGGCCCCTTTGTCTCTGCTTCCCTTCTTATGACCCTCTCCTCATCACTGTTGGCTTAAATCACCCTCCCTCATCTCCCCTTCTTCCTCCCTCCAGTATTGGGCTAAACCCACCCCCAATCTGCCTTGCCTGCATTAGTTCCTCCTGCAGACCCTCAATCTCCTTTCTAAGTTTTTCTACGTGGTTGCACACTAAACATCCTCCCACACTCCAGGCAATTTTTAAAAGATTGGTGCACTGCAGTTGTTGCACCTACCACCCTACCCACATTGCTGTTGTGCCCACCAGCGACCCCCACCCTTCAGATGCGGGATACCATTGCTCTGAGTCTCCTCTCCCTCCTCTATCGGTGCAAACGTTTTCTTTATTTCCTTACCTCCTTTGTTGCATACGTTTAGATATATTGAGCAACTGCTTTTTATATTCCTATCCTTCTATCCACACTCAAAACAGACTTTAAGTAGCCATTGCACAACCTTCTTCAAACTCCTACTCCTCCTTTCCCCATTGCAATATCAATGCAAAGAAGTAATAATGAAAGCTCCTAGATTTGCATTTACTTCCCTTCCACTGAGAGAGCAGTCACCTCTTCGCTTGCTGCTGTTCCTTTCCTGGATGTCTGCTTTTGCTATGACAGGTGCATATCCTTTGCCTGTTTGAGGAAGTGATGTCAGAACCCCTGGTAAAAAGGAAATAATGGACCAAGTACACCTTGAGGGCCTCCCAAATACCAACCCAAGAACAGCTATTGGGGCAGTTATGTTCCAAAAAAGACCCAATTTCTTTCCTTAAAAAGACCCCAAAATGAATATCCTGTAAAAACATATTATTAAATCTCCAACTCTTTGATCCTGAAAACAAATTCTTTAACAAATCTAGCTCCATAAAACATGAAGCATGGTCTGAAATCAGAATAGCATTATATCTTACAAACACCACAGATTGCAAAAGAGACCCTGATATAAGAAAACAATCAATCATCGACAGACAATTATAAACATTAAAAAAAAAAGAAAATTTCTTAAAATCTTGATACAAAACCTGAAAGGGGTCCAGCAAAGCCAGATCCTTAGCATGGTTCTTTATAAGCTGTACCATTTTTATTTTATGTTCTGGAGCTGAGAGTACCCTATCTAACTGAGCTGGATGACACACCTCACTCTACACTGGTGACCTGGGTTCGGGAATGGACTCGGGTCTCCAGGGGTCGGCAGAGGCGGAGAGGATTGAGCATCCACAGACTCTCTCCCTCTCGGGGGTTCTCAGTTGTCGCCACTAGCAACTTCTGGCAGAGGCTGGGGGCGGTGTGTGGCCACTGTACAGTGCAGGGGGGTGTTTGGGGCAAGGTGCCAGGGAGCACATGCAGGCATGCGCCTCCCTCCATTGACATCATTGCATGGCATCGTCAGGTTGAATAAGAAACTAGTGGCTCGTGTCGTGGCGGCTTGATGGCCGTTCAAGGGACTCCCTGGAACTAGGGGCACCACCACACAATACTACTAGCGGAATCTGCATCCTGTTTTTTCCTTTCATCTAACAACCCACCCCTTCCTTTATTGTGTTTCTCTGAGTGTTTTGATTGCCTTGTTTTTACTGAAAAGGCCATTTCAGAATTTGGGTATACAGTTTTTTGACACACTGGAGATTTTAAGAATGTCACAATAGACTGTTGAAATAATGAAGCTGGAGTTTTAATAGTTTTTCTCCCAGTGATCCATGATGTTACACTCTCTTTGTTAAAAGCTTGTTTGTCCATTTCCTATTCACTCACACACTCTGAGGCCAAACTTTCAGTAGTTATACCGTCTTTTGCAGGCAAGCACTTCCTTTCTCCCCCCTCCCTTTTTTTACCAAACACCTCTACTAATGAGAAATTTCCACCTTGTCATCCTTCACCCGCAAACAACCCGTCTTGCTTCGAAATACCCTAACTCAGTTCACCAACAGCCCCAGACAATCCTGTTGTGGATAGGTAATTCTCCATTTGGGTGCCCAAAACACATGTATTATCTCCATTCAACATTATCAATTCGTCAGTACTTCCCCTCCAGAGCGAGTCATTAAAATCTTCTGCCCCAATAGCTTCCGGAGAAATAAAAGAAGCATTTGACGTACCTGTTGCTTGTGCCACACCACTACCAAATGATTTATTTAAAAAATCAAATTTTTTAAATAAATATCACCTAACAAATTAGATTTACTTGAGGCTGTCTCCATTCTCCTCAGTCGGCATTTTCCAACCAATGGCTCTCACTCAGGACTATGTACAACACCTCGTTACTGCATAAAACCTTTAGACATACCAGTGAGAAAAAAGAAGGAAAAGGCTTCTGGTACTCTCTTAACTTACAGAGACCCCCTTTTCTCTTTACATACACCAAAACATGAATAAAACGTCACCAAATTTGGAGAGAAGGGTATTCATTTAAGCCGAGAAAAAATTAGGGGAAGAGTCCCGCAAAGCCCTCAGCTCACACAGCTCTTGCACTCAGCCTACCATCTTGTGCACATGCCCCCACACAGGGATGTTAAGTGACTTGCTCAGAGTCATGTGGTATGCAAGTCGCAATTGTGGAATTTATACCTATGTCTGTAAAGTCTCCAGGTTTACATCTTGGTGTATTAACATTTCAGCTATACTACCTCTCTATACACATACACTTATATGTGTGTAAATGGGTTCATTATTCTGTCTTTGGTGCTCCAGCATACTGCAAGTGTACACAACAGTTTCTGTATCACATAGTCTCTCTGTCCAGGGGATATGAACACATCTTTATATCTGGTATCAAACAATATATTCTAGGGCAAACCCCTGGTCCAATTTGATGGTGTCAAACCTTTTCAAGAATTGTGTTAGGAAGATCTCAGCCACATGTTTGATAATTATAGAATCTTGCTGCTGTTGAGATACCAATGATCTAGTGGTGTTAACATCTCCACCACCCTTATCATGATAATCACTACTGCCACCACCGCCAGCAACATTGCTGCTTTGGGTTAATGTTGCTGTACATCTGCAATAATGACGTGTGTATCTTGCAAGTCGGCTAACCATGGGAATGACCATGCAACAGGTTGCTGATTATACATAGAAATCCTTGATTGCTGGTTTATTCGGTCACAGAATTTAAATAAACTTTTGCTGAACACAAACAAATATCCACCACAGTCCACATCATCAAAGCCATAGCCCAAAACATAGATTTTTGTTCCATGAGTCTTGTCACCGCATAAAGGATAGAGCTCTGTTGCATGGAAAACATCCTCACTTAAGTAATGTTAAGGAATAGCATCCCTCTGCTGGTCATGAAGGAGTAGCTCTGTGCTTGTAGGGGAAAGATGGAAATATTTTGTATTCAGCCATGCAGCATTAAGTGTTTTTTAATGTGCATGTTTTTTGAGTATGAGGTACCACCAGGGGAGACCAGGGTGAATATCATACTCTCTAAACATTTGCTGCATAATTAGAGTTTTGTTGAATAGTACTAGAATAAAGATTGTAAGCCTAAGCAGTCATCGCTGAGCCTTGTGTGTGTGTGTGGAATAAAAAACTTACCAAAGGCCAAAACCTAAGGTATTTGTCTTCCACAACTACTCTGGTTTGAATCCCCAGTACTTTGATTTTGACCTAAACTAGTACACTGGTCCTTCATGGAAATTATGCCAGATGTAAACTGCACCCTAGGATATTTCCTATGGGAATTTTCTAAAATATTGGATAAACATACCCCATTCATTCAAAGGAGAGTGAGAGGGGTTCCCACTAAGTGGCTATCCATACTATAGACCTACTATTTCTGCTGAAGGTCATGTACAGAGGCTAGATACAATATTAATATACTAATGTACAGCTGACTGACTAGCTTCTCATCAGAAAAGGAAGGAGTGATTAAGATTCTCCAAATTAAGTTTTTCAAGAATCAGTAAATCAACTATAATGGTAATCCATAATTATTCTGAAAAAGTATAAATAAGGTATTACATCCCTATGGAAGGAAGGCTCCATGTAGGCATATAGTGGAGGGTGGGGATATAATAGATCCTGAAAGAACTACTTCTGCTTTCAGCATAGCATTCACCAGTCTGGATGTCCTCACTAAGAATCTCCCTGTTGCATTTGTCTCTGGGGATCCACTGGTTTTGAATAAACCAAAATTCTATCTTAGGATTGTCTCCCCCTCTGAGGTACAGAGTTTGTTAAATTAAATTGTAATCAATAAATCAGAAGGCAGTAATAGTCTACCTCCCAAAATACTGAAATTGTCACATCCTGCTATAGTATACATCTCTGCCTGCTATTTTATCTTATCATTTGTTATAGGCCAAGTTCTGTTCCTCTGGAAACCAACTCATGTGGCAACAATACATAAGGGTGATTCCAAACAACATATTAAGGTTTACAGACCAAGCTCCATGTTATCAGTACTGGAAAAAAACTACAGGAAATAAATCGGTACTTTCCCAGCTTCTGCAATATTTCCTTATTGTATATTTATTCCCTCCTCACACAGCATGGTGTCAGAAAGGGTTATAGCTCACTGACAGTTTTAGTCAGAATTATCAGTAATATTTATAGTGCCATGGGCATGGCATGTTGACTAGTGCTGCATTTGTGGATCTTATCAAAGCATTTGACATGTCAGTCACAACAGCATTTTGTTGGCTAAATTAAAATAAATAAGCACTGACCCTTCAGCCTTATCCTGGAGTAACCCCCTTTCCAAATTGGGGGCTTACCTGCAGCCCTAAGCCCTCATTTCTGCTTTCCCCAGGCACTTCCAGAAATGCCTGCATTTTCTTTTTTGGTCCCTAAAGTGTTTCTGTGCCCTTTCTGGTGCTCCAGTCTAGTCCCAATGTTAATCCAGCCCTACGGGGCTCCAAGAATCCACACCATGATCTTCCGCACTGCCAAATTCTTAGATTGGTCGGGATTGTGTAGGCACCGGCGGCGCCTTTGATCCAGTAAAATCCCGCCTTGCGGCTGTTTGAGAGAGAGTTTGGTGGTTCCAGGATTCCCCACCTGATCAGTGGGACCTGGTGACTATGGGCGAGGTGCTGAAAGTCCATTTTACTAAAAAATTAAAGAGATTAACAAGGTAGTAATGATCAGGACTCATAAATACTAATGAGCCAGAACCCCGATTGTCATAAATATTTATGAGGGTGCTTCTGCCCTCAGTGAAGCTGTATTTCAGCTATGACTGAGGAAAACAAAGGAAAAGGGAATGCTTAAAATAAAATAATGTAACTTCTGAATGTGATGGGGTAAGTATTATAAGGTGAAAGGGCATTCAAACAAATAAATGCTTAATCCTGGCTGCACCAGTGAATACTGGAACTCAGAAAAATAGCCTGTCTGCTGCTGCAAGGCATCCTTAAATATTGGCAGCAGCGACAGGAAAACGGACTGAGCAATTGACTTAATCTGTGCAGTGACAGCAAGTAACAACCAGGGCTACTGAATTGTGAGGCATTTGGGCAAATAGTTACTTTATTCTGGCTGCACCAGGAACTTTGTTTGAGACTGTACCTAATCTACTTAAGGGACTGTGGGTTAAGTAGCCATTACAGAGCAGCACAGCCAATCAGAAAGCCAGGATATCTGAGCCAGGGCTTGTGGGATATTAGCAGAGCCACTGGAAAATTGCAAAAAAAGTTACCCAAGATTACAGAGCATTTTGCAAAAATTGCGGGAAATTGCAGAGATTCTACTATAGACTTTGAGTGCGTCACAATAAATCTTTTAATGTTTTCTGCAGCAAGTATTACTTGGTATAAACCGCTAAATGAATACACTGACACTTGAATATGTTGAAAACATAAAGAAAAGTTTATGTTCCTAAAATGAATACTAAACTGATAAGCTATCGTAAGCGTTGCCTGTCATTCAAAATTTAAAAACATCGGCCTCATACAGTGCTAAATAGATTCTATAATGTGAGCCACAGCAAATCAATATTAAATGAATCCAGAATAAATTGTTTTTGTTTGTTTCTGGATGTAGAATAATGAAGCCTAACCAACAGTTGTTTACAGTGCTCTGCCAGCTATTCACCCACGTTAGTACAAGAAAAAATAAGCAGATAGAGTGGTGAATAATTGAGTTTTAGTAAAATGTTGTTAAAGTGTTTAATGTTCATAACTTGCACAGTAGGTACTATACACTATTTTTGAAATCACATACAATCATATTAAATCTGGGGGTTATTGGGTCTGGCAGTATAATCTAGAGGTTAGAGCAACAAACTGTGAATGAGCTGAGGACATCTAGCAGACCTGGGTTTGATTCCCACAACCTCCACTTGCATACTGTGTGACTCTGAGCAAGTCACTTAACCTCCTCATTGCTCCTGGGTTGCCCCTGAAAACAGGCACTTGTGTCTAGTGGGTCTTATGTGGTTACCAAAAAATTAAAAAAAATATCAATATATTTTTACTACATCGTACAGTAGTCAGGGTACCCTGTAATTTACTTTTGTTTTACTCTGACTACAATGATTTTGTTTAGTTAAAGATAAATGTTCAGATACATTGTGTGTTTTATAAGCTTGATTTTAGACTTTAGTCAGGTTTTATTATAATCTTTGCTTGTGAGAATCTAGAGGGTAGATTGCTAAGAGTGAGATCACTATTAGCAACTAGCTTATTCAAGTTTAAAATCGGCAGGGCCATCCATAAATCCTCAGCTGTTAGAATCAAAACTAGTCTGAATGAAAGTATGTTCACAAGGAAAAACTTGCCACTGACAAAAGGCTTCATAGTTAGCACCCCATTTAAGTGAATGGGATGATTTGCACATTTTTTCCCATCTTTTGTTTCAGTCTGTGTGGCAACAAAAGGTCTTCTAATAGACTGCTTCAACACAAAACAAATGTTAAGTGTTTAAGTGTACTTATGCTTGGCCAGTGGATTTTGAAACCAAACAAGACAAGGATACAAAAGAAAGCAGTGTCACATAAAACCCTTGCCCTACCTTGCACTGTATTGTTTCAACCAAACCCAGGTCTGCATGCAAAATCGTCAATATATTTGAGAGTATTTTATTAAAAATGTTAATACTTTTTACACAGTTCAATCTAAAAACTCAAAAACTGCAAGAAATTGCAGGACATGTCAGTTTTGCAGAGAATGGTGAAAATTGAGGATTCTGCAAAAACATTGCAGGCGTAATTTTCCAGTGGCCCTGAATATTAGCCAAAGCTCATGGGAAACTTCCAAGTACTCATGGGGAACTGCAGGGGCCTAATTTCAGGTGCCAAATAGCAAATCAACTGTGCATTGAGTGAGGTTCATACATAATTAATTTTCTTGATTGACAGGTCCTCCAGCCAATCGGAGGCCAATCACCCAATAGCTTCAGCCAATCTGGAGCCTCAGGAGAGCCCTATAACAGACTGTGTTTTCCAGCATTTTCCAGATTCGAGCGGAACCCTTCCATGGGGTGGGGTCTCTGGCCCCCAGCCATGCATCCAAGCCTGGAGATCCAGCTAATCCTCTCCATCCAGGAGGGGGTGTTTGCCTTCTTAGCAGTAAAAGTTAAAATTATTTTGTTTAATGTAGTACCTGCTAGTCTGGGGGTTGTCAGAATTCCCCCCATGTTAAAAAAGTTATCACCAGACTAGGCTTACTAAAACAGCCCCTGATAAAGCCTCTTGGAGAAATCTCACCTATGAAGTATATAACTTGGAACGTCTCTCATATAAGATAAACAACAGGATAAACACCTTTAATACTAGATGGGGACTATGGGTTGCACATCAATTAGAGACCTATCCGGAATTTGTGCCATGAAACAAAAACATGAATATCCTATGATTTTTTAGCTTAATCATAGTTGAGATAGTATATTATCTTGGAGTCTTTGCTGATAAGGGGAAGAGACCCAGATTGAGAGGGATGTTGATCTGGAAAACATGGGAAGGGAAAGCTAGGGAACAATATTTATTTAAGACTACAGTCTATGAAATCTTATTCTGGTCTATTTACCAAACAGAGAAAGATAGTAGGATACTACTACGGGGATATGTTAAACAGTCCTGTGTGTATAAATTAAATGCCTGTAAATTAATTGCCTGTATATGCTATAACAAGGAACCTCAACAACTAATGTGTTGCATAAAATGTGATTATGTATGTGATATTCTATTTCAAAATAAAATAAAAAGCTATTTTAAAAAAAAAAGAAAGAATGTCCCCCAGGTGCTAACCCTCCCTTCCATGCTGGGGAAAGTCGTGGACCTGCAACCTGATGACATCAAGCCAGCTATGAGAGAGCTGATCGAACCTCAGCTGTGGGAGGACTGAAGAAGTCAGGAACCTTCATAGTGGAGATCTACGTGAGGAGTCTGAGTGAGTACTCTTGTACCCTCCCCCGTTGCAAAAAAGAAAGAACTCTTGCTGAATTGGGGCAAAGTGACTGTTCTATGTAAGATCATTCTAGGATATGCACCCTGCATCTGCTGTGCATGACGGTATCCCATGACTTTGGCGACAGCGATTGGATGCTTACCAAAAGGGCAACTCAATCACGGTGCCTGTCATCGGGGCGACTGGGGAAGGTGGGCAACCAGATGAGGGGGTGCATGAAATAGTGACATCCTGTTGGTACATGCCTATGCATGTGAGAGGGGAGTGAGCACGCCGAGCGTGTTGTGGGAAGGAATGGAGGGGTTGTAGGGGGTGGTGCCATGGTGAGCTGCCGAGCTGCTTCCATGGCATGGTGGGAGTGGAGTTCAGGGCTGGGGTGGGAATGGTGCTGGTTTTGGGTCCAGGCGCAAGTACTTTTAGTTGCACCTGGGCTGAATTTTTAATTGTCCATGTTTGCACCCCACATACACCCCAGAGTTGAGAATCCTTAAGTAGGGAGGTGTGGGGGGAACAGACCCCCACATAAAGTAGAGAATACCAACTCCCTGGTGCCATTTTGCTGTGCACCGGGGAGTACATTGCTGAAATATTTTTTCGGTGATGTGCTGTCGCCCTAAAAGTGACCACCCATTGGTGATCACTGTTATCACATAGATCCATGCATAACCTTAGCCCGACAAGGGTGGGACCTTATGTTGGAACTTTTGCTGAAAATAACTGTTTGGGGGACCCAAGTTAGCCCAAAGTATCATCTAACTGTTTGGGGGATCCAAGTGAGCCCAAAATATTATCTAACTGTTTGGGAGACCCAAGTGAGCCCAATGTATTGTATAAATGTGCTGATACGTAACTGTCTGCATTGGTCAAGATGTCCAGTGGAGCTGCAAGCCACAGCCATGTACCACAAACAGGACTGAGACCCCAAGTCTACTGATTGTGACTAATGTAACCTGAAAGAGGACTGTTCTATATAAATATAACCAGGGCGGCCATCCTGGCCCCTGATTGAAGGCGTTATCAATTCTTTGAATGTACCAGACATGTCTAAAATATGAATGTTCTGAATGTGTTAAACATATAAATGTGAGGGATGTTTGGAAATAATAATCGATTTTCCAACCTATGTAACCGGCTGGTTACCTCCTGACTTTGTTCAGTTTATCAAATGCAGGGCAACCCCTGTGTGCCCCAAAGAATCTGAAAATTGTTTGGTTATTTAATTGTTTTCAAGTTGAGTACTATGTCTTCTTTAAATAAAGCCAGCCAATGCACAGCTGCACCATCCACCAGGCCTGCAACCATCTAAAGACTTTGGTAACTGGGTACCCAGGGTAAAGTGTTTGAGATTGTGGGGTTTCATACTGAGTCTGGGAAACTGGTACCAGTGGTAGGTAAAAATAATAATAATGTGTTGTATCTGATTTAAGGCAGCTAGGTAGCCAGGGCTCTGGGTATCAATGTTGGTACAAAGTAATTGCATCTTCTAGTTTATCTGGTATTTACTCAGCTGAAGGGTTTTCACCAGCACCAACCAAAATCCAAATCCAATCAAATGTACATTTTGTAAATATGAATAACCACTGCATAACCTCTGTTCCTTTTGTTTCCACATTCCTAATCCCTATGCCCACCAAATAAATATTGTTGTTACTGTTTTGCAATTATGTTGTCATAAGCATATTATTAGAGAGAGTATTTAATTACAGAAATGTCTGAAATATGGGGAAATGCTATTGGGTCATGTCTTGGGTGGCAAATGGTTGTAGTAGGTAGTATGACATCCCAAGGGGTTGTACCAGATAACAGCTAGCCCACTTAAAAGGTAAACTCTGGGGGGAGGCACTGTGCAAATGTAACAGTATATACAAGAACCAATTTAAAGTAAGTTTGGGAACCCAGGCATCTCAACCTTGTTGTGGCCAGGCAAGGCAGGGGTAGTATCCCTTGGAGTAGCGCCATCTAGGGGTTACACTGGTTTACTGTCTACCTGCACAAATGTACTCAAGTTGTGAAATATCATGGTACAGTGTTAGCCTCTCAGTGTCAAATACCGAGTCCCACAGGACTTCTTGCTGGAGCCCATACTTTTTAAATGTTGCTCACAGTGTTCATACTACAGTATCTCAAAAGTCCTGCTGCTACCACTATTGTAAGCCAGCCACTAATGCCAATCACAGATTATGGCTCTGTTGCTGTATCTATGACCAATGTACTGCAACTGAATATATTAAAAAGTGCAGCATTGCCAGATTTGCTCCCTCCACCCCCATACAACTCCACTGCACCATCTACAGGAAACTACATTGGGCCTGCCTTAAATTTAAAAGTAAAGTTATTTTCTTGAACATAGCTCACTGGCAGCTGCACAGCATGGGCCCACCTTAGCTCACTGACATGCTTCTACCATATCAAAACAATCTGAACGCCTGATCTCAAAACAAGAAGCTTCCATAGATCCATTCTGAAAAACAGTAATGGACAAGCATTACTTAAAATTTACCACCACAAAAATCTGGAATGAGGTCCCCTCAGAACTCAAAGAAATGTAGCCTATGTCAACTTCAAAGATAAACTAAGGGAATTTTTACAAGCTGAATCTGTATGAACTTGCTTTTGATAAAACATGTTGATGATTGCAAATTATTCACCGTAAAATGCTACTCTGCTTGTTAAGATGTGTCTGGTGTACCATTATTGTGCTGTGCATAATGGAGCCTATGCACTAATGGTGGAAAGTACACACCAGAGGCACGTACCTTGCCCGTGTAGCTAAGCACACATGGACAGGTGAGAATATGCTGGTATGTACTAACACCAGCCACCTGTCTGCTGCCCCATACCCCTGGCACACAGAACTACGCAGGGCAGCCGAAGGTGAAGTAGCGGACCCAGGCTGGTATCCAACCAGATGCCCATCCTGGGTCCCAGAGTTAATCCTTTGTGTGGAAAGGCATGGGTTTGTGTGTGTGAAAAGCATGCACAGGTACACAGGCCCACACAGCCAAGCCTCCTTGATCATTGGTCCCGCCTGCCTGAAACCCGCTCCAGTGGCACCGCACCCACTGGGTGCACAGATGACCCCCTCAGCAGCTCCACTGCCCCAAGCCCATATGCCAGCCCCCCCCACACACACACACAGCAGCCGCATCCCAGACCAAGCAAGTGAGCACCCCCTCAGCACCCATGGCAGCCCTGCCCGTTCCAGTACAAAATGCCCCCCAACATACAGATGTCCCATCCCTCTTGCAGATAATGTCAACCCCACCCCAACACAGACACAGGAGGCCCGTTTCATGTCCGTATGTATGTGACACCCCTAGAGACCCTGAACCCAACACCCGTACCCCAGCATTTGTGGCCAGTGGCACCCCAAACCCCCATGACACTGACAATACCACGGCCCATCACCTGTACCTGCTAGTCAGTGCCACCACAAGGGACAGCCATCAGAACATCCCTCCACACA
This sequence comes from Neoceratodus forsteri, assembly GCA_016271365.2. Lineage (NCBI taxonomy): Eukaryota > Metazoa > Chordata > Ceratodontiformes > Ceratodontidae > Neoceratodus > Neoceratodus forsteri. Next base: position 1,179,415,370 of record CM028131.1, read on the forward strand.
CTTCCATGGCCACTGGCCTTCCAAGTGATGCTGGGAGTGTGCCACTATATATAGGTAGCGCACTCTCAGCATCACTTGGACAGCTGGCGGTCAAGGAGGTGTGTGGAAGGATGTGCCGCTGGCCATCCCTCATGGTAGCACTGACAGGTGGGTACAGAGGATAGAGGTGATGTTGCTGGTGCTGCAGTGAGTTGAGGGCCACTGGCTACAATGCTGGGGCAGAAGTGCTGAGATCGGGGTTGGGGTGGTCGGGTACTGTCATACTGGGTTTGATCTGGTGCAAGGGGCTCTGGTTGGGGGTGAATAATACATGGACAGGGGCACAGTTGTGTGTGTGGGGGTGTTCTGTGCACACAAGGATGGGGATCATATGTGTGCAGGGGGGTACCTCTGGGCAAACAGGGATAGAACTGGTGTGTGTGTGTTCTCATAACACTGCCTGGGGCCAGGAGTCGGCTGTTTGCTGGGGTGAGCTGCCATACAGGACTGGGGAGGGGAAACAGTTGTGTTGGGGGGGTCTGCACTTTACTGCACCCTCCTATGCCCCCCTGTGCACTACACTACGCGGCTTTGTCATGGCGCGTAGTGTGGACATGCTATCTTCCCGGCCCTGGACCACCCTGGCGCAGAGCTGCCTATGGTGCTGGGTGCACACCTGACCAGCACACCTGTGGTGAATGCCACTGAGGATCTGTGGGACCCCCGTTACATGGCATTCTTTTATATCTATACCTATGTGCCCAGTTTCCGTGGTGTGCTGGCATAGTGCATAGGGCCCATTGAGTGTACACTCCTGGGTCATGACTGGAAATGCAAAATATGTTTATCTGTGCCCACTTAGTCAACAATTAATAAATAAATGAACTTAAATAATAAATATTTATTTTGTGCAAAACAAGCTACAGATGTGATGTGCCAATCATTAATTGCTTTTAGCATGTTACTGCCACCATCCATCACAAAGATGCCTACATTAAAGGGACACTGTCTACCCCCTTAGCCCTCAAATTTTCCCTAGTTTAAAAAGCATATTTAAGCAATAAACCACAACGGGGTGTGGATGATGTTGGGTTTATCCATGCTTGGTGTGGTTGGTTCACAAGGCTGCAGGCTGAATGACCAAACCTTGCCAGGTGTAGGTAAATTCCAGGATCATAGATTATGTATTCGTCTGAACCAATTACTGTATCAATGTACCTGTTGTACCCTTTTGTACTCTCCCAGGTCGTTCCTGAAAATAGGCATAAAACTTGTCTAGTGTACTTACCCGGTAAACAAAAACTAAATAAATAAATACAGGCTGCTTAGCAGGAATTCAACATGGCAGTTTTTCACCACTAATGTTTGGGGTTGGATGGTTTTAGAAAGGGGGCGGTTGCAGATGCAGCTGACTGGCACCTTTTGCTTTGGTAATACTTGGATTTACAATGCCTGAAAGGTGCCAGTCAGCCAATCAGAGTGTCCAGTTCTCAGGGCCATTGTATAATTAAGCAATGACAGGGTGTGGTATATCATGGGATATTATCACGCCTCAGCTGGTTGAGCATAAGGCCGCAGGCCGAGTGTGTCCAACTGCCTAAGAAGTGATGATATCCTTTGATATACCACACCCTGGAGTGACTCATTGCTATTATGAACTGGACTAAAATTTTATAAGTTAAAAAAATGTTTTATAACCTTTCAAAACTGAGTTTTTGGGATAGTGTAGGAGTACATTATAAGAAAATACTTCTTGGAGGGCATGGCGAGCAGGTGGTGCTGCTGGGAGTGGATGTGATTGAAGAGATCTTGTTCTTGTGACTTGCCAACGCCCCCAACTGTGCTTCATCTGCATTTTGTTTAGATTTGGAGTAGTTTAAAATAAGTGCCGTCATGAGAGTAATTTGAAATTACTTTTGTTTATGTGAGCCACTTTCAGTTCAGTTTCAATTTGTTTCAGCACATGAGCGGCTGCTGTGGTGTCCTTATGGTGGGAGTCTGTAACACCAGTGGTGGTTCTGGTACCGATCACATAGTGGCAGTTAATATTGCTCGAGATTCTGTGGAAGCCAGTGCTGTTTTTTTTTAATGAAAATGAAAAGAAGAGGTTAAGTCAGCTGGAGGGATTGGTGTTTTTTACGAGACGGCAGGAGCATTGCTGCAGTCTGAGAGAGGAATGGGCAGGCCAGAATGGCACAGAGGCTGCAGAGAGTTTATATTTGTCTGTGCTTGGTGATATTTTGTTTGAATGGGACCGAGAAGCTGCTGCTACTAACTACGACTTTAGCGCAGCTGTCTGGGCATGGTTGAGAGAGTTTAGTGTTTTTTAAAGGCTGTCTTGATGTCTGAGTCACTCCAGAGCTTGGGACATGGAATGCATTATGATCATAGGAATTTTTTCAAGTGAGGAGGCTGGTGGCTGGAGGCTTTTTGAAGCCATGATGATGTAGCTAGCATGGCTTCAAAGAGCTCTCAGCCAATCAGATTCCTCTATTTACGATCCTCAGTTCATAATTTATAATTGTTTACAGTCTGTAAAGATTGTTGATGTAGCTGGTTGTTTGATTCCAAATTCCTTTTTTCCTTTTAAAAGTTAAAAACAGACTGCCAACCATGCTGGTGTTACCACACAAAAACATCTTTGTTTACAAATAAGTGCAATATCAAACACATAGGGAAGAGAAACCCTGAAGCCACCTATAGGCTGGGAGGGGAGTTGCTGGCAGTCACAAGGGAAGAAAGAGACTTGAGTGTCATCATCACCGATGACCTGAAATCATCCAAGCAGACCTTTAAAGCAGAAGGTAAGGCTAGAAGGATGTTGAGGTGTATTAGTAGGGATATCACAAGTCAGAAGAGGGAGGGAATAATCCCTCTTTACAAGACACTGGTTAGGCCACATCTGGAGTACTGCGTGCAGTACTGGAGGCCACACTTTCACAAGGATGTTAACCAAATTGAGGCAGTCCAGAGTAGGGCAACCAAAATGGTGCAGGGACTGCATCAGAAAACATATGAGGACAGATTCACTGAGCTCAATGTGTATACCCTAGAGCAAAGAAGGAAGAGAGGTGATATGATTGAAATATTAAAACACCTTAAGGGCAATAACAAGGTGAAAGAGTCTAACATGTTTCAATGTAAGGAAAAGAGCAGGACAAGATGACACAGCATGAGATTAGAGAGAGGCCAATTAGGGGGTAATGTGAGGAAGTTCTTTTTCACAGAAAGGGTGGTGGATGCATGGAACAGCCTACCTCAGGAAGTGGTGGATATGACTACAGTGCAGGGTTTCAAACAGGCATGGGACAGGCATCAGGGAGCAATACAGATGAGTATGAATAGATAGGCCATTGACAGAGCAAAGGCCTATGGCATATTCATAAGGCAGAAAAAGAAATGGGCTGACTGGATGGGCTTTGCTGTCCTCACCGGCCTTCAGCTTCTATGTTTCTATGTTTCTATTCCTTGATCAACTTCTATTGCATCTTTACAGAACTTGGGAACACCCCTAACAGTCTAGACTTTCATGATGCAGTGAGAAGAGAGGAGACTATTGAATCACTAGTGGTTGCACTGTTTGGGGGGTGTTCATAATGTTCAGGAAGCATGCAGTAATAGTTAATCAAGGATTTGAAACAAAACAAGGTTGGGTGTAATTACACCATTACCATACATTCCAGCTTCTCTAAGTAAGGAAGCAAGTAAAACAACCAGCAACATCAATGCATTTTAGAGAAGGTAAGCAATCTAAAAGGTGGGTTTTCAACAAGAAATAATATAATGCAAAAAGGGTATACAGTGCCCCTTTAAAATTGTAATGGGATGTCCATATGTCTATCAGTGATCGTATGAAATGTATAATGTTCTCACTGTGTCTTTACTCCATCACTGAAACATTAAATAAGGCTATTTCTTTATTCCTGTTACTCTTGGGGGCTGGCTGCTTGAATAGAAATTCCTCAGGTGGTGGTGCGACTAGTATGGTAGTGGTAACACTTTAGTTGGAAATAACCCAATAGCAATTAGACTTAGAAAGCTTTGGTTTGCACTACTGGTCATGATATCACTAGTGAAATGTGTATGCCATTGTTTGGCTTCTTTCAGAAGTATAACCACATTGATACATACAGTGTCATACATATTGGGGATAACATGCGAGGAAAACATGAACCATGGCAGAATTATATATTTTGGCTTGAATTTCTCCAAGGATCTTTGAAAAACTAGTGTCTTCCATCATGGAGAATGGCTAAAGATTAAGGGGCGTCATCTCTGTAATGACTTACTTGTACAGAACGTAGACCACTATGTGGAAATTTAGTATGGGCCTCAATTTTTTTTGGCAGGTGTAGTTTGTTTGGTGATACTGCTGGGGGTGAGTGAACTTATTGTGAAGCCAGGGGTTGTGGATACGTCTGTCAGTTTGCATGGCTGCAATTAAATAAACCATTTTGGCTCTGTTCTCATCCCTCCCAGTGATTGCCACTGACCTGACTTGGCATGACTGTTACTGACATTAGGCCATGTTCATGTTTTACTTAATCAACCAAAACAGTTTTCACCAAAGTTTAAATAAACTGACCCTGAGTAATCATTTTCCCACACTCATGGCAACATATTTTTTGTGAATTTGTGGAGTAATTCAAAAAATAATCCAACAATGCATAGGATCTCTTTGGCATTTAGGTGACTATTTCAATGATCTGAGGGGTTCTTGTGTATGAACTGAGTAGGGAATGAGTGCTTATTGCTTTTTGAGGCATTGTGCATTGATGCTGCAGGAGATGGGCACCAAAATGGGCCATCAGTAGTATAGCTCTAGTTAACCAATGAGGGGGTGGGCCTGGGCTTTAGATCTCCCTTCTTGAGGAACTTCATTTTCTGGTTTTCTGGTTTTCTGGTTTCCTACTTTTTTTTAAGTATGCTATCTTCTTCTTTGGTGGCTACCACATCTCAGTGTTGCAGACATCATTGGATAGTGGTTTAACTAATGACATCACCATTTAATCTCTTCTGGTTCTTTGATCTTCTTTGTACACGGACACGCATCCGTGTATTATATATTTCTTTACATATACTAAAATTGGAATGATACAGAAGATTAGCATGGCCCCTGTGCAAAGGTGACACGCAAATTTGTGAAGCGTTCCATATTTTTCTGAAGAAAGAGAGGTTACTAGTGGGGTACTGCAGGGTTCAGTATTGGGTCCAGTCCTTTTTAATGTCTTCATCAGTGATGTTGCAGATGGACTGGAAGGAAAAATATGCCTTTTTGCAGATGACACAAAGATCTGCAACAGGGTTGATACACAAGGAGGTGTGGAAAGGATGAAAAGGGACTTGGTGAGGTTGGAGGAATGGTCAGAAGTATGGCAGCTAGGATTCAATGCAAAGAAGTGCAAAATAATGCACCTGGGAAACAAGAACCCAGGGGAAGAATACACAATGGGTGGGGAGGTAGTAACAACAACAGAAAGGAAAGGGACCTGGGGGTAATCATATCAGATGACCTTAAGGTTAGCAAGCAATGTGAGAAGGCAGTAGGGAGGGCTGGGGTATACTGGGATGTATAGGGAGAGGCATCAGTAGCAGAAAACAGGAAGTTGTTATCCCTCTGTACAGACAGTTGGTGAGACCCCATCTGGAGTACTGCATCCAATTCTGGAGACCCCATCTCCGCAAGGACAGGATAGAGGCAGTCCAGAGGAGGGCAACTAAAATGGTGCAGGGTCTGCAAGAGAAGCCGTATGAGGAGAGATTAAAGGAGCTTAATATGTATACCCTGAGGAAAGAAGGGAGAGGGTGGACATGATAGAAACTTTTAAGTACCTCAGTGGAATCAACAAAGTCCAAGAGGGTAGCATCTTTCAGAAAAAGAGACGTGCAAGAACAAGGGGACACAATTTAAAAGATAGAAGGGGGCAGTTCAGGGGCAACGTGAGGAAGTATTATTTCACAGAGAGGGTAGTGGATGCAAGGAACAGCCTTCCTGAGGAGGTTGTAGGGTCTAAAACTGTGGGACAATTCAAGAATGCATGGGACAGACATAAGGCAATTCTTGTGGGGGTAGGAAGAAATAGGCTGTTGGTTAACTAGGATCTGCGGCCTATCATGTAGGTAGGGAAATGGGAAGACTAGATGGGCCAAGTGGTCCTTATCTGCCGTCAAAGTCTATGTTTCTATGTTTCTATGTTATGTGGTTCCGCTTGCTCTCCCCCCTTCTCTGGTCTCACTTCCTTCTCATTTGCACATTCTTCTCCTTGCCCCCATAACCTCTTATTCTTCCGCCTACTCTCATATTTCTACCTCCTCTACCTTCTCTGCTCTGTTTCTGTCCCTTGCATCTCAGACAGCTGCACAAACATACCTTCCTCCTTTTCAGTTGTGTTCTCCCTTAGAAGCTAATTTTGTGTTGTGCACTTTGCTTTGTACAGTTGAAGTATTGCTGTGCCTCCTAAAACCATAAATGATTTTGCTTTTTTATCTGTCATCATTAAAGTTGTGTTCATGCTATTCCAGGCTCAGAGACACCTTCCTCAGGCATACAGTAGCAGTTGGCTGTGAGTACTACTCCCTCTAGAGAAGCTCAGCAGGAGCGTACAGCATTCCGTTTGGGCTGTTAAAGGCCACGGGACCCCCTGCTGAATCTACTCCCTCTAGAGAAGCTCACCAGGAGCTTACAGCATTCCATTTGGGCAATTAAAGGTAATTGGGACTCTCCTCTTGCTGCACTGTTTGTGTGGGATGCTAACCCATTAACACCTTGTGTCAACTACCCTGCCACCCCAGCCACCTCCCCAACCAAGGATGTCCCTTAATTTATAGGTCCTCCCCATCACATGGCTAAGTGTCCTCTTCCCATTAGCAACTTATACACTCCCACCACTAGATGTCCCCTGTTCTTCTCCCTGTACCCTCCTTTCTAGCCTGCTCCCTCTCTCTCCTCTCTCACCTTCCACTATTCTACAACCTGCTATTGCACCATCTGTCCTTTAGGAGATGGTTTTGCACACCCCTTTTTAGCTCAACCCCCTTAATTTTTACCTCCCCTGCTGCTACCCTTTTTCCATCCTCAGCTACTTTCCCCCACCACTTCACCACTTTAATCCCACCCCTCAACACTCCAGCCCTGAGATTTGAACCCTGCACCCTCTGCACTGGAGTCATACACCATTCCTCTTCACCACTGCAATTACCTACTCATAGGTGTCAGTTGTTCCCCCTTATTGCTCACCCCTTCTTCTTTCCCCCACAAGTATGGATGTCGTCCATGTCCTCTTCCTCTACTTTGCCGTACACACACTACTACCCCCAACATCCCGAATGACTATAACCTCACGATGCACAACCTACAAAACGTCTACCCCACACTGTGGCCTTCTACACCTGATGTCCCTCGGCATGTCCCCCCCCTCCCATTTGCCCACCCCACCAGGACACAACCTCACACCTACTATTCCATCTTGCCACCCCACCTTTCAAGACCTTCCTGTCCCCAGCTCCTGTCAATTCAAACCCTTCCTGTGAGCCAGTAATGCCCTACAAAAAAACCACATACGGAAACTTCTCCTCTGAGCGTTATCCCTTCTCCTGTTACTATCAGGGAATATACATCCCAATACAGCCCCCCCGTGTCAACCCTCCACACCCCAGACAGTAGCATCCAGACTACGCATTGCATCTATTACTATATGTAGTCTCCCTAAGAAATTAGCCGACCTCCAGGTATGGGTGGCCCAGCACCAGCCAGATATCCTGGCACTAGTTGAAATCTGGTTATCCAAAAATACCCCCGACTCATCAGTAATGCTGCCTGGTTTTACACTTCACAGGCTTGACAGGGTAGGAAAGTGTGGTGGTGGCTGTACCTTCTACATATGTGACCTCCTCCAAGCATACCCACCACCACCTCCCGCATGCTAGCCAACGGGTCCCAAGCACTGTCCCTTAAAATCTCTTCGGTCTCCTCTGGGGAACCCGTAATCCTCACAGTTCCATACATCCTCCCACGGGGCCAGACACCTGCCTTCCAGACCTTTGTTGGCTATCTCACCTCCCTCCCCCCAAAACTGAACTTCTAACCCTTGGTGATCTTAACATAAACTGGAACTCCATGGCCACTGCCTCCTGCAAAGACACCCTCTCTGCCCTTGACATCTCCCAGCTAGTCTCCGTCCCACACGACTTAATCCTAAAAGTGGCGCGACCATTCTCCTTGATGTCACTCTCTCAAACCGCCCCCACAAAATCATCCATATCTCTGTGCTAGCCAATGCACTTAGTGACCACTCTCCCATCCTCTTCAACTGGTCCTTCTGTGCAAGCAAACCACCTCCCAGGACTATCCTCATTAGACTTCTAAAACCTGGAAAACTTGAGAAGCTAAAACAATACCTGACACTCACTGACTGGTCCCCCCATACCACCTCCAGGATCTTGACGCTGCACTAAATCACTTCATTAGCACCTTTAATGAGGCTTGTGACAGATTTGCTCCCCAACCAGAAAAAGTGTCAAGGAACAGGACACCTCATGGATAACCACCCCCTTACTGGACCTCATGCAGCATCGGGATAATATGTGGCATAAAGCCCTTGACTCTGGCAACCCCATCTGCAGACAGCACTACCATGCTGCTCGAAACCAGTGTACTTGGGCTATCTGAAAAGCAAAAGCAGAGTATTTTAAAACTGCCCTGACTGAAACATGAGGAAGTGGCCAAAATATCTGGGATAAACTAAAGACCCTCACGGGCAAATACACCTCCCCTCAGACCAACTATTTGTCAATGGATCTATCACAAATAACCCTCCGCTGATTGCTGCAATACTTAATACAGCCTTCTTTGACCTTAGCTCCACTCTCCCTGCAAATTATTTCAGCCCAGTTACTCTCTCTCCTCCAACCGCAGACTCCTACCCCTCCTTTCACTTCTGTACCCCCACCGCTCGAGATGCTAAACCCTACCATCTCAATGTCCTCATTGGCTCCCACCACAGCCACGACACCCTGGATCTAAAATTCCTATGCCTTACCCTGGATGAAGTCCTCTACCCCCTCACCACCATCCTTAACTTCTCTCTCTCTCTGCCTGGGTAAGTTCCCCACTATTTGGAAAACGGCATTCATCACACCCATCCTTTAAGTGGGTGACCGCCTCAACCCCGTTAACTACTGCCCCGTATCCATCCTCCTCCCCTTTCTAAGGCTCTGGAGCACATTGTCACTTACCAACTTTCTGAGAACCTCTCCAAATATGACCTACTCTTACCAGAACAATATCATTTTAGGAAAGGTCATAGCACCACCACAGCCCTCTTAGAATTCACTAGCTTTACTCACTGTGCCCTAGACACAGGTAAATTGGCAGGTGCAGTGTTTCTTGACCTGTCCAAGGCCTTCGATACTGTAAATCACCCCTTACTTAACTCTGCTGTCTCCCAGATTTGCCTCTCACAGGATGCCAATGCCTGGTTCACAGACTACCTGTCTAATCACTTCCAGCAAGTGAGAATTAACTCCACCCACTCAAACCCTCTCCTTATTCACTCTGAGGTCCCACAAGGCTCCATTTTGGGAGCACTACTTTTTAGCCTCTACCTAAACTCTCTCCCCAAGGCCTGCTTAGGTAAGATCCTGCTCTACGTGGATGATGCAGTCCTTTATGTGTCTCATGCCAACCCAGAGAGACTTGAGTGCTCCCTCCAAACTGCATTTACTGAGGTGGAGGCCTGGTTCATCAAACACAGACTCATTCTAATTCAGAAAAAGTCCAAAGTTATGCTTTTCGACCACCACCAAAATAAATTCAAGTTATCCCCCTTCACATAAAAACCTCACTTTCACAGCCCCACGAACAAGTTAGCATCTTCAAATATCTGGGAATTACACTCGACCCGGCACTAACATATCATGACCATATACAGCACCTATGTACTGCAATAAACTGTCATATAGGTCTGCTGTACAGACATGGGAACTGACTTCCCCCTGAAGCTCTCAAACTCACCGTATCCTCCTCCTCTGTGTTGTCCTTAGTCAACTATGGGATCGCTATCTATGGAATGGATGATAACACAGCCTTACATTGCCTAAATATGTCATTAAACAAAGCATGTCAGCTCATACTGGGCTGCCCCACCACCACCCACACCTGCTCCCTATACAGTCAATTAAACTGGCTGGATTTCAATGACAGGCTACTGTTTGATACCTTCATCCTAGCAAAAAAGGTTGCCACCAGCCTAACCGCACCCAGCCTCTCCATGCTCCTGCAGCCCGCCCTACTTACTAGGATAACTAGGAGCTCCCTCAAAACCCCATATGTGGTTCCCAGACAAAATACATCTCTTGGACAAAGCTTCTTCTTGTACAGAACCCCCACCTGACTAAACTCCCTCCTTGCCAATATTACCACTGCTGCCAGAATTGGCCTGTTCAAATCCTTGCACCGTACCACTTGACCGCCTCTCACACCTGTCGGTGCTTCTAATCCTCCCTCACTGTCTGACAATGGACTATGTCTTGCCTAAAAGTGTGGTAATTTTTTCTGCCCATTATGTCTTAAATACGTGTTAATCCTGCAAATGAATGTTTTAGCCACCTGCCAATACTGTACCTGTATGTTGTTTTGTATTTTACGTGGGGCATTCTAGCCATAGAAATTATCTGCCTAATCAGTGTAACTCTCTGTATGCACAATCTGTTTACTTTTTGTTGTGGCGCCTTTGAAAAGGAGTCTATGACTCAAAGGATTGTAATTCTGAGTATTCTAAATAAATAAAAACACAAATAAATAAATAAATAGTAAGGAATTTATATAACTCATCAAATGTTAATTCCAGCCAATCACTGAGCACTACATCATTTTACAGGCAGGCATGATTATGTCTTAACTTCCATTACTAACTGACTAATGATAAAATAGCCATCATAACCTTTTGCATTATGCGCAAATAAATGTGAACTGTTTGAAAGGTTTATCAGTGCACAGTCTGACAAAATCTTTGACACAACTTACCCAGTGAATTCCGACTACCTGCTGCCGTCCAATTTCTTGGTAAAAACATAATGCAGTATGTGCATCCACTCCTCTTGCCTGCATTCAAAATTCTGCAAATGTATCTTTCTGATGCTTTCACATCTGCAAGTTGCGACATGTAACACAGATACTTGTCTGCTGACTCTTCCTGGATACCACACTGGTGGCATTCCATAGAGTTGCATTCATGCTTTCCTTTGTAAAAGATGACACATTTTTTTTCACAAAAAACATGATTCACATAACACTTGCCCTGAGTCAGCCTTTGCTGTGCATCTCTCTAGACACGCTGCTGAACTACAAATCTTTTTACACCTGTCACACTTCACTACAATGGTTATCTGTTCTTCACAGCATGACTCACAGCACACATTATAAACAAACTCTGGCAGAGCCACTATGGCTGCAAAAGCATTAATTAGATAAGGGTGTTTCATGGGCTTAAACATAAACAGGAATTGCTTTCATTAAGGCCTTCAATACTGTTCCACAAATAAGACTGGATTGGGTTACGAGGGGTAAACTGTGTTAGGAACTGGTTGAATGATAAGAGACAGAGAGTCATGGTAAATGGTGCTCAATCTAATGAAAGGAGTGTGACCAGCAGGGTGGCACAGGGTGCAGTTCTGGACCCAGTCCTGTTTAATGTCTTCTTAAGGGACATTGCACAGGGCTGGAGGGGAAAGTGTGCCTCTTTACAAAATGTTAGCTTACATTTCTATCAATGTAGCAATATTGGATGGCCGCCTAAATTATTATATATATGAAGAGTGGAAATAAAAACAATGGCAAAGCAGACATGCCTATCAGTGCCACCATCCCATGCTGATGCTGTCAGTTCTTTACAGGTGGCATACTTTTAAAGAATTCAGTATCACACAGTGCTGCTATTAGTCAGCCCTGATAAGGTCGCTGACTATATAAAGGATGAGTGCAAACAAGGAAAATGCAAATAACCTGTAAAATGAGTAACCTGGCTTGCAAGGGGAATGCTAAGGAGTGGATGTATATGAGTAAATGTAAGAACAAATACCATACTGTACATAAGCAAAAATATCAAAACCTAGCATAATTAAAAAATAAATAAACATAAAAATGTGCATATATAATTCCATGGGCAGTTTGTCAGAATGGTTGTGCAGGGATTGCTCATAAATGTGATCAGATTATAAACTAGGCTGTGTTGGGAGTATTTCCAAGTCCAGGAAAGATGCAGTGAGAGTTCCTTAAGGAATATAAACAATCAGATTTTGATGTGGTAACAGTAGTGTGGTATGTAGTCTGTTTTTCACTTCTAAGAAAAATAATTCCTTGGTTTCACTGTTGAACCTAAAGAATTAGGATGAGTAACTTCCAAGAACCCAAACCTTTTGCATGTGACCTTTCAAATACTCATAAGCCATCTCCCATGTTCAGGGGTGTAGCCAGGAATTTTAAACTTGTACTCATAAGTTGACAGAATTGTTGCCCCCCCCACCCCAACACTAACCAAAAAATGCGCTACCCCACCACACAAACATTGCCCCACCCCCATTTCTTTCAACAGTATTTAGTAAGCCAGGGATCCTAATAGATTCATAATATTTCATTTTATCTAAAACTCACACTTGCAATCAGACAGAAGTTGACTGGCTTTTAGTTGCAGTACAATGTTTAGTGTACATTGTGATAAGCCTCTGTACCACATTAAATTAGCCAGCCTTACAGATGTCCTTTCACACCAGCACTCACATATACATACTTGATTGGGTTGCATATACAATCATGACCTCTAAGTTTAGCACACACACATCTTCTAAAGATCATTCACAAACTCTTACTAAAACATCTAAGGAGGGGGAAAACAGTTCTCCAGGTACGTCAGGCTGCTTGTGTTTGTTGCCCTGGCCTGAGGTTCATGTTGCCCCTGGATTTTTCAGATTTCACTGTACTCTGCAGAATACATTGAGTATGCCTGCCGACACCCATGCCCACATTCTAGGGATACACTTGGCCACTGTAGATAACTTGAACACCAACTGTAGGAACTACAGCAGATGAGAAGTCATAGTTTCTGGGGATGAAGGGCAATATCAATGTATCAATCCCACAGGAGTGTGGTGTGCATATTTTATAGAACACATACAAACAGAGGTGAGAAAGAATAAGTGTCTCAACTGGGACTTGAACCCAGGCCACCTGGAATACCATTCTGATTGTGCCAATCAGAATGGTATTCCGGGTGGCCTGCGTTCAAGTCCCAGCTGAGGCACTTATTCTTTCTCACCTCTGTTTGTATGTGTTCCATAAAATATGCACACCACACTCCTGTGTGACTGTGACAAGTAAATAGTTGTGTTGCCATTGAGTTGTGCATTTGAGAAAGAGTAATGTGCTCGGGGATGGCCCAGGTTCCAGGACTGTGTACGCTAAACATTTGTTGGGGAAACTATTCATTTAAGTGAATCATTAAGTTACACTTTGGTTGTGATAATGCAATGTTATTTTTCTGTGTATTTCTGATGATATGATTGAGTTTTCCCTCTTACTCTTGTACTATACAGAAGTGTTTGTTAAAATTCAATAAAGATCACTATGGAAAAAAACCTTGTATTTTTATGAACTTTCCATCATTAAATTGCACTGGGAAAAGAGAAACTTGTGATACACCAGCATAGGAAGCCTTAAAAAGAGAAAAAAATGTAGGGCTAATCTTTTTCTCTTTCATTTGTCCGGGTTGTTATTATTTCTTGCACACTGTGGCTGACCAGTTCTCAGAATGGGGAAGAAGGGGCGACGGTGAGAGTACACTTTTCTCCTTTCATGACCCTTGGTGCACAGAAAACTGAGAAGCTGTGTTTTAATGCAAGCATTGCCATCATAACAAAATAAAACTGCAAAAATCAAAAAAACACCATTTATTGCCAGTTTAGTTGTAAAGGATTTTTAACTGGCCAGTAACAAAAAAATACTGCAATAAAGCAAGGATGCACAGCTAAAAGGTAAGTATGCAGGAAGGTGGATCAAATGTACTACTTGCAAATGGACAGAGTACAGCAATCCCCAGACCCTGCACATAACTCATCAGTTGCCAAACTGTACATAAGCACTGGGGTCTGGGTAATAAGGAGGACTGAAAAAATGTGAGGTAGAGAAAATAAAAAGTTAGATAGGCAGACAGGCAAACAGACAGGCTCACTGCTAAAACTGAAGCAGACAGTAAGGCAGTGAACTTTTAAACTGCACCGTCAATAGAAAAAAATAGATGGGAGGAGGGATGGAGCACCTTAACTAGCCGCATAGAGAAACACACACACTAAGAGAGAGAAAGAGAGAGAGAGCACATAGCACACAGGCTGCACTATGGAACACATGGTCAGCTTTGTCCTAGCGATTCAGTTGTAATGAATAATCTGGACTATTGCATTGTATTGTCAGTCACTGTATGTCTGAAGACATGATTGCATACATATGTGATGACATAAACTGACTGTCAATAACGATGCAATATTCCTTATTATTCTGCTTAACTGGAGCAGTTTGACAATAATAACCCAGAGTTTCACAGTGCAGCCTGTGACTGTGTCTTACGAAAATGCATCCAGATTGCTAAATAAAGCATCTCGTTTATGGTCCTTGTTTTATAGTAATCCAAACTCAGATAGTCCCATTAATTAAACCAGATTTGACTTTGCAAATAGCACCATTGGAACTTGTTTTTTTGAATTTAATAATGTACATTACTGTCTTGTTTTTCACTATTTTCTAAATTAATACAAGTTGGTAAACATTCACTTAATACTTCTCATCTGGTGGGAGGGATGTGGGTTAGCAATAGAGTGGAGCAGAAGTTCCTTACTCCAGCTTTCATGTAATCAGGTCATTTTCAGCTTTGAAATGTGTATTCTTATGAACTTTTCATCATCAAACTGCACTAGGAAGAGACAAAGTTGTGATACATCAGCACAGGAAGCCTTAAAAAGAGAAAACAAATTGTAGGGCTAATCTATTTCGCTTTTATTTATCTGGCTTGCCGTTATTTCTTGCACTCTGTGGCTGACCAGTTTTCAGAATGGGGAGGAAGGAGAGAAGGTGCTAGTGCACTTTTCTACTGTCATGCCCCTTGGTCCACAGCAAGCTGAGAAGCTATGTTTTAATGCAAGCATTGCCATTATAACAAACAAACTGTTTACTCCTACTGAAGACATAGCTGTTCTGGGGAAAGGGAGGGTTCATAAGATAAATACTCATAAGTGACTCAGACTGTGTTTTTTGACAGAAATAAGAAACAGTCTTTCTTCTTTGATGAATGAAACGTCTGAGTTGAGATGCCTTCTATCCTTGACTGAATGTATGGGAATGATTGATGCCATGCACTAGTTTTACCAGCAAGTTATCTCTCATTGTAAAGCAGTCTTCCTTTTGATGTAGTCAGCCTGCTCTCAAAAGTATGTTAGTTGGCTTTCCATATTCAAAAATCTGTTTCGGTTTCAGCGTCCCCACTGATGCTTTCCTTAGAAAATCTGAATATGGACTTGATAAAATGCTAAAGAAGTTTATACCAATGCCTTGTCTATTGCTGCTGCTGGTTTGTCTCTTTTAAGATTCTGATTTTTGTATAAATTTTATTTACTATTGTAAGATGAAGTGCAGACCTCAAGTACAAATGCTGCATTGTTTTACTGAGTCCTGCATAAATAATCAAAGCAGTTAGCAATAGAGTGGAACAGAGGTTCCTGTCTCAAGCTATCATGCAAGCAAGCCATTGTCCACATAAAAACTTTTATTTCTATTAACTGTCCATCATCAAATGGCAGGGGGAAAACAGACAAACTTGTGATGCACCAGTATGGAAATGGAAGCCTTAAAAAAGGAAAAAAAATATAGGGCTAATCTTTTTCTCTTTATTTTATCTGGATTGTTATTATTTCTTGCATACTGCAGCTTACCAGCTTTCAGAATGGGGAGGAAGGAGAGAGGGTGAGAGTGCACTTTTCTCCTCTCAGACCCCTCGGTGCACAGAAAGCTGAGAAGCTATGTTTTAATGCAAGCATTACCAATATAACAAAAAACATCATTTTTTGCTAGCTTACTTGTAAATGATTTTTAACTAACCAGCAACAAAATAACAATGAAGGAAGAATGCAGAGCTACAGTAAAAGGTAAGTATACAGGAAGGTGGATTGAAATTACTACGGTACTTGAAAATGTTCAGTGTGCAATGATCCCCCAGATGCACATAACTCATCAGTTGACAAACTATACATAAGGGTTGGGGTCCGGGTAATAAGAAGTCTGAAAAAATGGGAGGTGGAGGGAATGAAAGTTAGACAGACAGACAGACAGGATCACTGCTCAGACTGAAGCAGACAGTAAGGCAGTGATCTTTCAAACCGCACCTTTATTAGAAACCAGAAATGAATGTGACTGTATTAGAGACATAACAACAGACTTCAAAGATAATGTTCAGAAAAGACTGAAAAAAAAACTGTAGCAAATAAAAAAAAAAAAAAACAATAATTTTGTTAATGCCAAATGTTTGCTTACTGGTATTAGCATTGGAAATGCAGGAGTTAGACAGATGCAGAGTAGGAATGGCAGTGAAGTATTGAACTTCATGCCAACCCCACCTCCACCCTGCAGAGATGGACAGGTAATGGGGCATGCATTTGGGCTGTCACCCATAACGTCCATGCCATTTCACCTCACCCTATCCTGCAGACACTGACAAGTGTTGAGGTGTGCCTTGGGGTGTTCAGCTTTACAGTCACGCTATTCCATAACGACATACGCTGAAATGGGTGCAACATAGAATGGGGTGAACTGTGGGGCCAAAGAGTCCAAGGCACAGCTCGATGCCTGTCAGTGACTGCAGGGTGGAGAGTGGGGTTGGAATGGCATGAGCATTAGAGTTGGCAATCCAAAGGTACACCTCGAAGCCTGTCAGTCTGTACAGGGTGGGACATTATGGTTAGAAACCGTAATGCCCTGGGCATGTGTTGGTATTTGCAGTACAAATTTTCAGCATGGGCATTTTGTGGCCCCCACCTCATGAAAGCATTTGGGACCTCTTCTCATGAACAGTGGTACTCTGATTTTGTCAATGTGTCCCAAAATTTGAGTTTCCACAGTGACCATGCCATTATGCGCCAGATGTACAAAAACACAGATCGGGCAGAATGTAAAGACTGCTGTACCATTCATAGGGAGGTGTGAAGAGATGGCAGTGTTGAAAATCTGTAGTGAAAGTATTAAAAATGCTCAAACTTCTGAGCATACATGGAAACTGTGCAATGCATGTGTGTAACAGTCATTTAGTGGAATTATTTCACCAAATTTTCAACATGGGCATTTTGTGACCTCTGCTCATGAACACTGTCACTATGATTTTCTTAATCTGTCCCGGACATTGATTTCCCACAGCAACCGCGGTATTCTGCGCCAGATGTATAAATGGATATTTTGGGCAGGATGTGAAAAATGACAGCTATACTGTTCATAAGGAGGTCTTAAAAAATGGCAATGTTGAAAATCTGGAGTGAAAATGCTACAAATTTGTGAAGTTACCAGGGTACGTAGAAACTGCATCACACACACTTGTAACACGGTCATTTTATGGACATTTGTCACCAAATTTTCAACATAGGCATTTTAGGACCTCTGCTCATGAACAGAGTCATTGTGATTTTCCATACGAACATACGAATCTGCCAGCAGAACACACCAACTGGTCTATGTAGGTCTGCCCGAGTGTGGAACTAGCACCCTAGATTGCAGCTGCCCCAGCCTCCTCCCCCTCAGTTCCTCCCCAGCTTGTTCCAGCCCCTGCCCCCTGACTGTTTCTCTTGCTTTATCCCACTTCTCCTTAAAGCTATTGACTGTCCTACATGTTATCACACCCTCTGGTAGCACATTCCAACTAGACACCACCCTCCCAGAGAAGTAGTGAATCCTTATTTCCCTCTTGAAATGTCCCCCTTTCAACCTTAGTCCATGCCTGCTCATGTCTCTTCCACTCCTCAGTTTAAACACCCCCTCAGTACTAGGTTTAGTTACCCCCTCAGGTATTTAAATGCTTCAATCAAACCCGCCCCCCATCCCTCCTCTCCTCCAGTGTGTACATGTTTGGGTCCTTCAGCCTAACTTCATATTTCCTTCCTTCTATCCTCTTTAACATTTTTGTTGCCCTCCTTTGCACCCCCTCCAGTAACTTTATATCTCTTCTCAGGTATGGCCTCCAGTACTGCACATAGTACTCTAGGTGTGGTCTGACCAATGATCTGTAGAGAGGTAGGATCACATCCCCATGTCTGGATGAGAACCCCCTTGCGATGCACCCCAGCATCCTGTTTGCCTTAGCTGCTGCTCTCGTGCAGTGGGCTAAGTTGTTCATGTGCCCAGTTACCAAGACCCCTAGGTCCTTCTCCTCCTCTCTGATCCCCAACCAATAGTCCCACTTCTGTTTCTTAGCCCTGAAGTGCATCACCTTACACTTCTTTGCATTGAATCCTAGCTGCCACTCCACCGACCATGTCTGTAGTTTGGTTAGGTCCCCTTGAAGTCTTCCCTATCTGTCCTCTTCATCCACTTCCACCCCCAAATTGGTTTAATGTGTGACCAGACCAACCCTGCTCCCCACTCAATGTGCTATATCAGAGATAAAGGTCCAAATAGCATTGGGCTCCACACTGACCCCTGCGGCACCCCACTTGTCACTGCTCTGGGTGCCGAGAGCTCACCACCACCACCACCACCACCCTCTGCATCCTCCCTTGTGACCAGTTCTCTATCCATTTAGTCAGCTTTTTCCCCACCCCCACTGCCGTCAGCCTCCCCCCCCAGTATCCCATGAGGAACTGTAACAAAGGCCTTACTGAAGTCCAAGTACAGAACATATACCGCATGGCCTCTGTCCAACTCCCTTGTCACCCAGTCACAATACTCTATTAGGTTGATTGGACAAGACCTCCCTGAGATGAACCCATGTTGCCGCCCATCTTGGAGGCCATTACTGTCTGGGAATGCCACCAGCCTCTCCTTCAGTATTGGCTCCATAAGCTTACCCACTATGGACATGAGACTTACTGGGTGATAATTTTCTGGCTCCTCCCTAGGCCCACTCTTGTATATGAGCACCACATGGGCCACCCTCCAGTCCTGGGGCACACACCCCATTTCCAAGGAGGTGCTGAACAGATCTGCCAGTGGCTCAGCCAACAGCTCCACCATCTCCCTCAGCACCCTGGGGTGGATGGCATTGGGATTTGGTGCCTTGTCCACCCTTGCTGCCTTCAGCCCCTCTAGCACCCTACTTCCTGTGATCACTTTGCCCGTCACCTCCCCCCTTTCCCCACCACCCCAGCCCATTCTGGTAGTGAGCCACCCCTCTCCTTAGTGAAAATGGAGCAGAAGTACTCATTTAGAATTTCCACTTGTTCCTCCTCCTTTTCCAGCCAATCCCCTGCCCACTTTATTCTCACAATATGTTCCGTGCACTTCCTCTTTTCCCTGGCATACCTAAAAAAGTCCTTTTCCCCTCCTTTTATGTCCTGTGCAGAACTTAATTGCCTCGAGGCCTTAACTTTTTTCGCCCTCCTGGTAACCTCCCTTGACCAACTCCCAAAAGCCTCCTTATCCTCTGCCTTCCCTGTTCTCCTGTACTTCCGGTATGCAGTTGTCTTTGCCTTCACCCCTTCCAGCATTTCCTTGTTCAGCCAGCATGGTTTCTTGCCTCTGCTCTTCTTACGCCTGGCCCTGGTGCAGGCTACTGTGGCCTCTGTTAGCCCAGTCTTTATGACTCCCCACTTTTGTTCTGCATCCATCCCTGGCCTATATCCTGGAGTCTTCCTTGCAGTATTGCTCCCATCACCCCAAAGTCCACATTAATAAATTCCACCACCTTAGTGCCTGTGCCTCCTGTTTCCATGCCCAGTGCGACAACAAGCCACACTGTTTGGTGGTCGCTACCTGCTAGTGGGTTCTCCACCCTTACCTCCCTCACCACCTCCCCATTTACCAGTACTAGGTCCAGAGTGCTACCAAGCCTTGTAGGCCCACTTATCAATTGCGTGAGAAGGCCATCCTGGAATGCATCAAGGAGCACCTGCTCCCTGGTACTGCTAGTGACGGGTGCTCCAGTCAACCTGTGGTAAGTTAAAATACCCTACTATCGCCACATTCCCCCTTCTACAGACCCTCCTTATCTGCTCTGCTAACTCCTCATCCAGTTCCCAGGGTTGGACTGGTGATCAGTACACCACTCCCAACCTCAGCTTTCTGCCCTTAGAGTGCAGGAGCTGCACCCAAAGCGCCTCTGTCCTCTCCTTTCCTCTTCTCCCTCATCCCTCATGCATTTAATCCCTTCCCTCACATAGAGTGCAACCACCCCTTCTGACCCCCCAGTCCTTCCTGTATATCCTGTATTCCGGGATTGCCAAGCCCCAATCATTTTAATCCGTGGCCCAAGTCTCTGTCACTGCAGCAATGTCCACCTTCCCCTCTGAAAGGAGTGCCTGAAGCTCAGCAGTTTTGTTCCCCATGTTCTTGCTTTGAGAGAGACCACCTTCCACCCATACCACTCCTTCTCCTCACGCTTCTCCTTCTTGGCCCGTGTCCCTCCTCCCAGTAGTCCGCACCCTTTCTCCTCCTTATTTTTACCAGATGGTGGTGCCTTCTGTATTACACTCAGACCACTTTGCCCGTCCCCTCCCAGTGTTGCTATGCATCTACCTTTATCTATATCTGGGGGGGGTGAGCTCATTAGACTCCCCTGTCTGGACCTTTCTACTAACCTCAGTCTCTTGGCCACCCCCCTCACTAGTTTAAATTCACCTTAGTAGAGATATACCCCCTCTAATCCTGCCTTCAATACTCCCCTCCCTGCTCAAGTGTACCCTGTCTCCCACATACAAGTCACTATTTCCCCAGACCCTACCCAGTAAGTCACTAACCCATAATTTTTGGTGTGGCACCAATCCTTCAGCCCCTTGTTGAACTCCTCAATCCTCCCCTTCCTCCCCATGCTTGCACATGGTAGGGGGAGTAACTCCAAGAATGCCTCTGACTCCTCCACCCCCTCACACTGCTTGATAAACTACTTGAACCTCCTCCTCACTACTTCCACAGTCTCCCCCCACCAAGTTGTTTGTACCCACATGCAACAGTAAATGAGGTTTCTTCCTCCCCCTCGCTGCACACTTGAGCAGTGCCTGCCCTGCCTCATCTGCAGTCAACCTGTGGATAGTTTCAACCCAAATACAGCTGTGCCTTCCCCCTTCCGCCCCATCTCACCCCTTTCAGTATACAATCCCTAGGACGAGTACTCCCCATCCCTTAACCCCTTTCCCTTCTAATGCGCTTTCCACCACCCCAGTATTCGATCTTCCCTTCCCCTTACCCCTGTCAGCTGCACATTCTGTGACTTCTGAATCTGTACCCCTACTTCTTCTTCACCCCTTTTCTCTGCCTTATTCCTCCCATCCCCCTTAAACCAATTCCCAGCCTGACTACTTCCTACTGGGCTTCCCATGTCGACGTCCCCTCCTCCCCTGTGTTTTCCAACCCCTCTCTTGTCCCAGCTACTGTTGATTTAGAGCCCCTATTCTCTTCTACCCTGATAGTGAAGCCCCTCCCATCCTTACCCCTTCCTGTAGCATTCTCTTCTCCAGTCACCACCCCCTCCTTCTTTACTAATTGTGGTACTGCCATTTCTGCTGCCTAAAACCTAGGACAACATTTTGAATACTAAAGGGAGTCACAGTAAAGAGGATTTAGGCAATTGAACTAGAAAATGGTGCAAAGGAAAGGAGAAAAAAGATGGGGTAAAACAAAAGGAGAGTAAGGACCTTACATTTTTCCAAAGGCTACAATATGAGCATTGCCTAACATGAATGAGTACAGTAATTCTCATTTTTTACAGAAAGAATTTTGAAACTTAAGCACTTGAAATCCTGGTTTTCTCCTAAAGTATGAATGCAGTGTAACTACTGTGTGCACCAAGTTGAGACATTTCCTTAAAGAGGTGAACCTGGGTAACTTTGAGGAGAGACAAAAGGAATAGTTTACATAAATAAATAAGTATTCTCTCTGATTTGTGCACAAACGAGTTCCATCAGTTCTGTAAACATCATAGTAGCTTAGTGGAGGCTAAAAGTTATTTATGAAGAAAAGTGCGTTAGCATAGTTTTAGGATGGTGGGAAAAGGCAGTTACCAAGAGACGAGTACAGTGAAGAAATAGAAAGAAACTTGAGATGCTTTACAACAAAGCCAGTTTATCGGGATCACCTGCATGTCAATCACAGAGGGTCTGTGGGGGTAATACAGTGAATAAGCAGACAATAAATGAAGCCTTTGATGGTAACCACCAGAGGCAATAAAACAGAATTATATGTGGTGCATTTGAGTTCTTCAAATCGAAACAGTAAATTTTGGTGCCATGACAGAAGTCTCACTGAGGGCCGATGGACTTCTTTTATGTGTTTTGAATAAAACTACTCCAGGGTAACTGAGAGCACTAAAATTACAAAACATGATAGATCAGTTTTATGTTTGTCATTAGGAGGTTATACTGAGCTGTCAGATAACTTGTGCCTGACATCCATACACCAAATTCCCAATCCAGTACTAGTACCAGCAAACTTCAAAATAAAGTATAATTCTTTATTGCTCAAGCTTAAAAACTGATAGCTCAATAACCAAAACAGATACATTACAGCAATAGAATATACCATCACAAATGTCAGTGTACGTGAAGTACTTTTCCAAGCACTTGGAAAATTACGGATCCTGTCTGCGTGTAATCCACACCTTTTGTTTTATCTGTTTGTTTGCACTTGAACACAGTCTGACTGCTGGCTTAGGCAGTCCTTTTATGTTACATGCGGAGAAGGGAGAAGCTGGGCAGAGCAGGGGTGGGGGCAGGAAGGAGCGGGGGGAAGGAAGAAGCTGAGTGGAGCATGGGTGGGGTGCGGGGCAGTGGTGCACGAGAAGAGGTGGCAGGTGAGAGGCAGCTGAGATGTCACTGCATTTGCACCATGTGTGTCGGTCTGTGGGAGCATGTTTGGGGCAGTAGCAATTCCATTGCAAAGCATCCTTTATAGAAATCAGGAGAGGGACCACCCTAAAAAGAACCTGCTGGGAGCTGGGGAGGATGAGTCCAATGCTATAGATCTGCTTTGTCCTTTTGTTTTGCTGGCATAGCATGACCTATTATTTTTCATTTGAAGAGATGGGTTGTAATGAGAAACCATACATCTTTCCAGGTGTGAACACTTATTAATTTGTAAGATGCATTGCAGGTCATTATGACATTTTGTTCTGTTGGGCAGACTCATCAAGAGCCCGGGATTCTGTTAATAAGGGAAATTTTGTAAAAATAGATGAAACAATGTTATGTACATCCTCATAATGGAATGGGTGAACCTTAAAATACACATAAAAATGCATGTTTAAAGATCACTATTTAAACCTTATTCTAAAGATCCAAGATGTAGTGTGCGCCATGTAGCCCTAATACAGATATCATACAGCAGATAATGGCATTATGAAAGCACATATGCTGTGGCCTTCTGTTATGATGAAAATAGCAGAGCATATATTTTTTGGCAATTGTCCTTTTTTATGGAACATCATAAGGAGTGATATCTTTACAGTTATATCTAATAACATCATATCCGATTACCTTATAATTATGATAGTTGCTTTCATAATGCCATTTATTAGTTGTTGTATGATATGTGTACTAAAGCTACCTGCTTCACTCTATAGCTTGGATTTTTAGGATCCGGTTTAAATACGGATCTTTAAACATGCTTTCTTTACATATATTTTAAGGTTCAACCATTTTGCTATGAAGGCATAACATAAAATCATTTCATCTATTTTTACAATACAACCCTTATTCATGGAAATTCACAGCATGCATACTATTGGTGATCTTCTTCAAATACAGGTTTATTTTACTGAACAATGTGTCTTTGAAATTCATTTTCATTTGTTAAATGAGTTTTTTTTTTTGCTTTACAAGCAACAATTAATGAGATTGATTTTATTAGATGGCAAATTGAGCCTGTTATGATAATTCCTCACAGGGCTAAAATAATACATGAAAATGCAAGGTCTTTGGTTAGTGGGTCAAGTATAATGACTATTCATATATTCCTGTATCAGCCAACTTTTAATAATACTACTGCAAGTACTATTGGGCTCTGCTATACTGCAAAACTGTTTTAAGGAAAGGGCTAGATTGCTTTGGTATGCAGATGGCAGTGGAGTGGGGTGGAGTTGGGACCAGAACATCGCTCTGGCATGCAGGCGGTAAGAAACTTTTTTTTCAGTTAAGACAATCCACATTTGAAAGGCTTAATTTAGAATCAGACAGGTTTAGGGGAGGGCCCATATAGAAACAAATTTATTTTAATTTATTCTACCTCTGATGAGGTTTGGGGAGGGGGCATGTGGAATGATATTTCTTTTAATTTATTCCCCCTCTGACAGGTTTTGGGGAAGGGCCATGTGTATAAATACTCCCACTACTCTGGTTCCAGATCTTGTACCACCCAGTTAAGAAATAAAATACACCCTGCAACCATTGAAAAACATTACAGTGCATTTATTTGAGGGCGGGGAGCATTTCTTGGAGGACAGTCAGTGGAGGAGACTGTTCATACCTTGAACCAGTTCCACAGACAGAAAACATGATATCAGCCCTTTTGTACATGTGAAATGTCTGCAGGGCTGCACCCACTACAGCCATAAAAAGAGCACAGGAATAAATATTTCTGTGGCTAAAGGGCATGTGACAGTATCTACAAAGGTATCTGGCCCCTATAAATTTTTTTGACATCTGTGACACCATTCAAGTGATTGTCATGCAATAATACAGAGATTTAGGATGTCTTTCTGGCCCCATGATAAATACTTGTCATTTACCCTGGCTGTGATAGAAAACCTTAATTCTGACAACTAAAAACTGTTCAAACTGAGGCATATCACTTCTTTGGGGTTTAGTTAACTTATAATGTTACCCACAAAGCACAATGCATTATCTTTGTTAAGTGAATGTGATAGTGTCCTTGTTTTTCTAAAATATTACTGTACAGCACTGATTTCAATTATCTCCTTCCACCCACTCCCCTCACCTCCCTATTTCTAGAACTGATTTCAATTATCTCCTTCCACCCACCCCTCACCTCGCCATTTCTAATAGTGGTTAGTGTGAACTGTAAAGATTTGTTTGCTAAGACATCTGCATTACTTTGCAACATGTCAGTGATATGATGTAAGACATTTTCAGCACTGAACTCTTGGGGCTGTCACCCTCTGGAAAATAAGGGATGATGTAACGAGCCAGCATTCGTTCTAAGCTGAATAAAATCATGTGTTCCTAAATGGGGTAAATGCCTGTCTGATAAATTCTGTAAAACATCATGCACAGCATCATCAGCTTGTGGGAAGGATTCTAACTGGTCCACATTGAAAATTTTGTCTGCATCTTAATATTCATTAGCTTTGAAATTTCTTAAGGATCTTTCACCATTGCCAGTTTGTTCCAGGAACACCACTGGTGGACTTTCATGTTAGTCTACCTCTTCATTTTCTCTTTCTACATGGAGGCCCACCTCTCTGGAATGAGGAAATACCCCTTTGTGTGTTTATTGTATTACTCTATTGGCACAGTCCATTTTCTTTTTCAAAACAGCTCTGATTCATTTGTTCTTTTCCCAGATTTTGCTTTTGTCCCATCTCTTGGCTATTGACCTGATCTTTTTCATTTTGCAAGCTTGTCTTCTGTTATGTCACTGAGAGCTTTGCAGAAGATGCTGTGCTACTGTGCTACCCTTATTTGTGCCTCCACTATCTCACAGGTCTGCCTCAGTTTTACATTAGTGTATTTTCTCATGACATGTATCATGGTACAGGCACCTTTCACCGCTCGCTTTCCTGATAACATTGTTGTAGCAATCTCGTTCATTATTGCTTTGTCCTTATCCTGTCATTTTGTTGTTAACATTGCTATAATTTCAAAAACCTCA
Source organism: Neoceratodus forsteri (assembly GCA_016271365.2). Lineage (NCBI taxonomy): Eukaryota > Metazoa > Chordata > Ceratodontiformes > Ceratodontidae > Neoceratodus > Neoceratodus forsteri. Next base: position 1,179,441,405 of record CM028131.1, read on the forward strand.
ACCAGTGAGAAAAGCTCCTCATGGGTCCAGTTCATCAAACTATCAGTCTGAGTGTTTGTAGTTTGCAATTTAAGTCAGAGGGCTTTGTGTTATCTTGTGCTGCTCTGAGTCTTTAGGGATCTCCTTTTGTCACTGTTGTAAGGGGTGGTAAACCCTGAGTGACTACATTGCAGGTATTCCCAGCCCCTAAACAGCTATGTGTCAAGCTAGTAGTGGGGTGTGATGCCAGATACAATGTATAAATATTACCATTCAGTACTTGCATACATCGAACAGGTTTTAAGGAGGGGTGTATTAATGTTGGCACAGTGCTACTTACCGAAGCACACTACTGAAGGAGACATCATATATTACATGTTTAGCTAATAAAATAGTGGGAGTTTCTACTGATGTTGGTGCAACACTACTTACTGAAAGCTCTGTATTTGTGGGGGTACCACATATTAAACAGCTAGATGTTCAGTTGACCAGGGTTTGTACTGATGTTGGCACTATGGTACTTAATAAGAGCACAGTACATGTGAGGGTACCAGATGCTAAATAGTTAGATGTTAAAGTGGTGGGAGTTTGTTCTGATGAAGGCACAACACTACCTAATGAAAGCACACTACTCATGGGGGTACCAATTGTTAAAAAAGTTGGATGCTAAACTGGTTTGAGTTTGTACTGATGTTGGCAAAACTCTACTTACTGAAAGCACTCTACTTGTGGGGGTACTAGATATTAAACAGTTTAATGTTTAACTGGCCAGGGTTTGTACAGATGTTGGCAGAAATTACTTACTAAAAGCACATTACATGTGGGGGTACAAGATGCTAAACAGTTAGATGTTAAATTGATGGGAGTTTGTACTGATAAAGGCACAACACTACCTAATGAAAGCACACTACTCATGGAGGTACCAGATGTTAAACAGTTAGATATTAAATTTGGTAGGAGTTTGTACTGATGATGGTATACTGTAGTACTGCCTGCTGAAAACACAGTGTTTGTGGATGCACCAGCAGGTAAACTGTTAGATGTCAAATTGGTGCTGCACTGTAGCAATGCTGTCAATGTATGATCACTGTCACCAGATGCATGCAAAAATATATAGAACTTAATTGGTGTTTGCCCAGTATTTTTGCTCCTGTAGTTTGTTTTGAGTAGCTTCAGAAAGATCTATAACTGTTATAATTTGAGCGGTGCTTCTGGTGTTGACTGCTAAAATCCTCATGTTCTGAAGCGAATGGGTCTATAAATGAAAACTATGAAACAGCCATGTCTCAGGCATGTATTTTATTTATTTATTGAATTTTGTTGACTGGGTAGCCCACTGAGACCAAAAATCCCCTTTTCATGGGTGACCAGTGATTAATTACACATATCTAAAAACATAACATAGTATACAAGCAGGAGACAACAGGAAATACATTTGAAGCAAAATCAAGACATAAATACAAAAAAAAATAGTAAACATCTGATTACAAAAGATAGGCAGACAGCTTACAAGGGCGACACAGACTCAACAAGGAATGAAGCAAAAGAAGGGCAGTATGATGTATATGATAAAGCAGGTTCAAGTTGCTTCACAATTGTATGACACTGGAAATCAAGTGCTGACCATAATGCAACTTTTCAGTGTATACAAACACACAGGCTGCACTCAGGGAGGAGTACCCTGAGCCATTTTTTTGAAGCCAACAAGGGATAAGCACTCTTTGTAACATGGCACAAAACAAGAGAGCAGAATAACTAACATGGATTGGAGGAACAGCAACAGTTGACCATGGAGCAACCATGGATTACTTCTCAAGTAATCCATGGTTGCTCCTCAATAAACCATACTTGCTCTTGTAATTCTGTCATTCACCACCAGAACTCAAATCTCCTGTGCACTTAAATATATGCATTTCCCATCATGCACAACAGCCAAATATCAACAGCAAACACAGCAGAAAAACTGAGACAATTCCACAGTTCACAAAAGTAAGTCAGCCCAAATCATCACATATTCTGAAATGTTGATCGCATTGGCATGTGATCAGTAATTGAATAACTGTTCACCGTTGTACTCACAATATTAAAAGGAAAATCAGCCTGTTCCAGCACAATACAGAATGCATTAAATATATGTATTTCCCATCATGCACATCAGCCAAATCCCTAACAGCAAACACAGCAGAAAAACTGAGATGATTCCACAGTTCACAAAAGTCAACCAAAATCAACACATATTCTGAAATGTTGAACACATCTGCATATAGTCAATAGTTGAATCACTGTTCACCATTGTACGCACAATATTAAAAGAAAAATCAGCATGTTCAGCACAATACAAGAATTCTACATTCCAACTGCCTGTGTCTGTGTCTGTCTCTGTGTTAGTGTTTCATTGTACTTGCTAATATAGGATGTCATGTTACAATCATTTATCAAGCATAACTCCCTGTTTCTGCACTTGCCATGTTACAAGTGCATTAACCCACTCCACAGCATGGTTCTACTGTAGAATTAATCCATGTCTGGGTGGTTGGGCTGGCCTGCTCATTTGTACTAACCCCCAGGCATGCATTAATTCTACAGTAGATCTGTACTGTGTTGCAGATTAATGCTTACTGGACTGCTACTGAGAGAACATTCCAGGCTGAGGGGGCAGAGTGTGTAAAGGTGCTCTCTCCCACAGGAGACTATGTCAGGGTAAGGAGAAAAAGCATCAAATAAGAGCAACATGGCTAAAGAGCCTTACTATACCTGTGGCCATATCCCTACCCACACAGTCAGAGTGGAGCCACAAGGAGGGGTGGAATGCCAACTGCAAGGCTTGGGATGATTTACTATTTTAAACAGTCAGGATTGCAAAGCTTGGGGGTGACTTACTACTGTTGATTAAATTGTTGGTGTTGAGGGGATCAGGTGGATTCCCATAACTTGACCCAGATTTCCAGGTGTACCAACAGCTATGGGGTGCTGCTGAAGCTGAGGATGAACCAGAGCACAGGGCAGAGGGGAATGGAGCAGAGAGGACTACATGAAGGGAAGTGCTCTACCTATTAATCATAAAGAGAAGTGCTATGCAGTTTAATTAGTCATTTTAACTATTTTTAATCATAAGGGGAAGTGCTCTGCTGTTCAACAGTCTGTAGTTTAAAGAGCAAATGACACCACTCTGGTCAAAAGTGCTACATTGCAGAATTAGAATAAGCATACCCCCAGGAAATCTCATACCAAAAACTAGATTTCTACGTTACTTCATTTTAAAATTATGAGCTATTTTGTAACCCTGATTTCACTACCTGTTCAAAAAAGCCTGTGTCAGTGAAGAGCTGCTGGCGGTGTCATCTCAGGAACTCACAGTCTAGTACTGCCTGTCAGCAAGCTTATATGACATGTTTCTCCAAAGTTGTAAAGATCATGTCCAATGGTTTTCACAAGTAAAACAGGCAGCACCATTCAATAAATATTGCTTTAAAAACTATATGTATTTTAGGTTTTGTAACAAAGCTGACAATATTTTGTGGGGTGCCTTTTTGTTGTGGACCTTTTTCCCAGGGTTGCTGGATGCTGGGTCATAGCACACTGTTGTGTGCATTACTGTTTTGAAACCTCACTAGGGGTTTCTGATTTAGCCAGCACAATGTGTTCTCCCTGTCAGGCTGTTTTAGCCTACATTCAGTAGCTCCAGGGTTGTTGGATGCTGAATTAGCATGCCTCCAGCTGCTGATGATATTTGGAGTGCTACTCTACTGTGCCTGTTAGGATGTTGTATTGCTGCTAGTATTGTAATGTTGGTAACTTCACTGCTGTTTGTCAGTATCTGCTTTACAATCATTTTTAATAGGGACCTTATATATGTTAATTCCTACTAGGGGTGGAAATGTTAGCTCAGGTAAAATGATCAGTTTATTTTAGAGTAGAACATAGGTGAGCCTGAATGTAGGTAAAAAAAAAACAGCATCACCTCTCCCACCACCATTGACAAGGAGATAGAATAATTGTTTTAAAGTGCCATCCTTAAAAATTGCCTCAGTTGAATGATAGGTGTGAATGATCTCAGCCTTTCACCACATCAGAAACTTATTCAGTCTGCAAGCCTCACAGCAGTGTGCTATGACCCAGCATCCAACAACCCTGGAAAAAAGGACCTCAACAAAGAGGCATTCCTAAAACTGTCAGCTTTGTTACAAAACCTGAAACACACATAGTATTTAAAGCAATGTTTATTGAATGGCGCTGCCTGTTTTACTTGTAAAAACTATTGCACATGATCTTTTCAGCTTTGGAGACATAGGTCCTATTTTGTTGCTGACAAGGAGTACTAGACTGTGAGTCTTCACTGATACAGGCTTTTTTGAACAGCTAGTAAAATCAGGGGGTATGCTTATTATAATTCTGCAATGTAGCAGAAGTGATGTCAGTTGCTGGAATAAGACAGCTCTGAATATGGCAACCAGGAAGTGCAAACCGCAACACCAACACAGTGCTCAGTGATGTGATGGTAGGTAGAGGTGAACTATGTGGCCAATGTGTGTGCCAGCAAATGTGTGGACCCAGTACAGCTGCAGGCAGCAGCGTATGTGAAAGTACAGTGTGCAAAACTGTAAAATATTCCCTGAACTGTTTGCACAGCACTAACACGTTTGCAAGGGATTAGCGCAGGGCTAAACCATTTGCCTGGTGCAAACACATTTGCCTGGTGCTAAACTTTGCCATATTCAAAAGTGACATGCAAATGAGCCTACTTAGGTAGTCTGTGAACAAACATCCAGATTAGCATCTCATTATGCCTTGATTTGCATGCAGTTTGAGCCAGGCTAACTGTTTAGCCCTGCGTTAAACCCACGTAAACGTGTTGGCGCTGCGCCAACAGCTTGGGGAATATTATACAGTTTTGAACACTACTTCCACATGCACTGCTGCCTGCAGCTGTACTGGGACAACACAGAATAGGCACAGATGGTGGTGCTGCATGCAACTGTCACACTGTAGGTCATGCTACAGTGCACAGCAGACACTACAGTAGCAAGGGGGCCAGTAGTGTGTGGACACAGTAATGCCCCTGGTGTGTAGGACAGTGATGATGACTGCACTATACACAGTGAGAGACCCAACCTGCAGGTGTTTACTGACAGTGGACATTACTGTTATGCTGTTGTGTGACCCACAGATACTGCACCTCTGTCATGGGATGCTCACAGTGACATGTACATGTCCGGCTTTGTGTGCTGTGGCAGTTGTACAGCTGTGCGGTATGTGGCTAGGGTGGCATATATTATCTGAAAGGCACATGGTGTTGGGGTATTCCCAATACTGGCCCATGTGCACTGCATGATGTGTCCCAGCCTTGTGGCCACACCTGGTCTGTAGCACAGCCTGGCCACCCATACACTCTCCCCTCAATATCCTCCATGCCCACAGTGCTGCATGTGTATGCTGGCATCTGTTGGTCTCCACAGAAGTGTGGTCTGCAGGTGTGTGCTGTATGACCACACTGCCATGCTGTCCACTAGTGGCAGGGTCACCACTTACTGCCTGGCATGGCTGGGACTGGTGGCAGATGGTGGCATCATTGTGATGCCATCAGTTAGCAGCATGCTTCCTCTATGTTTGGCTTTGTCTATGTGTCATATTTATTTTTTAGGGTTACGCAAAACCCACGTAAACACCGCACAAAGCCATAGTGTCACGCAAAGCTGATTGCCCAGGGTTTAGACAAGCTTTTCTGGGGCGGTAATGTGCACCACGCTAAGTGTCACGCTAAGTCGCACAAAACCACTTTGCGCAGTGCTAGTCGCTGAATATAGCATTGCACCTGTATTCATGTCAGTTTGCCCCTTCCATACATTATGATTTTGCCCAGTGCTAATGCAGTTTGCCCACGCTATTTGGCCTTTTGAATATAGCAGACCCACACTAATCCTGCGCTAAACCTGTGCAAAAGGTTTTTGCCCAGCGCAAAGTTTTGAATATCTGGCCCCTAGACTGAGAGATAATTTTGAATTAGTAATTCCTGAGCAGATATCACAAAGTTCTCTCCTGATCTTTTCTTCATTTGGACAATTTTATAGCATGTGACCTAAAGAAGGAAATTTTGAATTATATCTCCAACACAGACCTTTATCCAGAAGTCCCATTGCTTCAAATTTTGTGGGGCTGAAATAATAATAATAATAATAATAATAATAATAATAATAATAATAGTGTAAAATTTTAAATTAAATGAGTTGGCCTTAAACATTCTTGCAGGATATACAGACTATAGTCCAATGGCTGATCCAACCATCAACAAATATAATTATGCTTTCTTTCATTTTTGCTTTAGGGTCCAATAAAGTTGGCTCATCTATATTTGTTAAATATTTATAAATGATCCCAGAACCTTTTGGGGATATTAATAAGTTTGAGAAAATGATCCAGTTCTGGGGTTTTATTTGAATCTGAATAATCTGATTTTAGTAAGTTTTTTTTTTTCTGTAACTGCTCTAATTTGCAAGTAACTATAGAACTCAAATCTATAGATTCAAAATTGTTGTTTGATTTGTTCAAAGAAGCAAAAGTAATTTGTATTTGTATCAATGATGTTTCCTATTGTACAAATATGCACCCTTTGCCAGGTTGTATTATGAAGATTATTATTAGTGTTTTTGTTTAGATTCAGTTTGGGGTTGTCCCAGATAGGCATTAGCTCAGTATGGAAAGGTCCCAATTTTAAATTTATTTTAGTTTCTTAAATGCCCAGATAGTACTTTAGAGACATGGTTGGGAGGACAAGTTATTAAGGGCATCAATAAATAGAAAGTCTAACAATCTGTGAGGATTTGAAAATTGATGTTCCATAGATGCCCACAAAGGATATGAGGAGTCAGATTTAATGGAAAGCAAAACATAGCTTGTTTTAAATGGAAGGAGATGCATCTCTACAACCAAGGCATACCCATTCTTCCTTCTTTCCAAGATCTCCTCAGTTTAGCCTGACTAATTTTAGGTTTATTTTTTAAAACAGGTTAGAGAAATACATAAAGGTAAATTATTAAGTAAGAAAAACATTCTTGCTGCTATAATTAACTTTATTGAATTTATCTTCCAAGAGAAAGGGAATGCCTGTCCCATTTGAAGAGATCCTTTTCAATTTCTTTAAGAAGGGAGTTCAGATTAATGGAGACTGATTTAGAGAGGTCAGAGCATATGTTAAGTCTGAAGTATTTTATACTCTCTCTCTCTCTCTCTGTCTCAATCATGACAGCAAGATCTTCTACTTTTGTATGAGACCACATTGTATTATTAGGAATGCACTTGACCTTATTCATTCTGGCCTCAGAGGACAAGGATCCAGTTTTGTTGATGCTGGATGCCAAAAAGACCTCTTACAGGGTCTCATAGGATTTTATGTTGGAGACTATGTTATGTGCCAGAGTGGGACCAGCCTACATAAAATGGGCTAAAATTATATATACTTTGCCTGCGGCAGGATAAAAATGAACCTGGTTCTGTCACAGCCAATAAGTCTACAGCATTGCAACAGACAAGGTTGCCAGCTGTTTCAAATTCTTTAGGCAGTTCATATGGAACCTTTTTCTCTAGCTGTCAGAAATGCCACTAATATCAATGCCATTAAACTAGGTACTGAAGAACACAGAGTTTTACAATATGTTAGTGACACTATTATGTTTTGAATAATGCCTCAGAAGCTATACAGCCATTAATGGAAATTTTTACTAAATTTAAATCTCTAGCATGCTATAAGATACAATTAAATATATTTGAGATGATGTCCTTGAGTAGGGTTACATCTTATTCTTCACTACAGGATCATAAACTGGTAAGTATACATAAAACTATTAAATATTTAGGGGTCAACATATCCACTAATCTATCAGTTTTAATAGAATTAAACGTAACACCATTATTGCATCAAGTTAGGGAGGACCTTAATAGGTGAACACTGCTTCCTTTGGCTAATAGGGAGAGTCAATTTTATATATGTTGTATTTGTTCCAGGCCCTCCTTATGACAGTCTCAAATCCATTCTATAAGGACTGGGAAAAGGCTTTAGCAATTTATTTTGTGGAGGGCAAAGTCAGCAAGGGATTGTTTGGAAAAAAAAGGTTATACATTAGAGTTTTGGATGACTTGCAGGTTCCTGAACTGCTGTTTATTAGCACTATATTCCATGTCAAATTATTATTACATATTATACTGGTTTGATTATAGTAACGTTTTACATCAGTGGTTGGTAATTGAACAAGCAAAGCAAATATAAATAAATGGCATTTTAAAGTGTTATTATACATTGGTGGGGCATAAGAATAGTATTTCTTTATTTACACCCTTATGGGATAATTATTATAGCCTCACAATAAAAGCAAATATAGCAAACCATGCCTGGAAATAGAGAGGAATAATCTTCCTAGGGCAACTATTCAATAGTAATAATAGATTAATGCCTTTTGCAGTGCTGAAACAAAAGTACAATATTCCAGATGGCCACTATTTAAAAGTTTTACAGATAAGAGAATTCATTGTTAACAGGGTGGGTAGTTAAACAATACCAGACTCAGACTCCTCTCCCTTAGAGATAATGTGGACTATACATGAAATGGAGATTTAAAAAGTAATTAAAAAGATATATATATATATATATATATATTATGGAAAAACATCATACTGGCCAAAATTGTACATGGTCTGGAATAAAAAAGAATGGCTATAAAGTCTGAAGAAGAGAATTGGCAGCAAATATTATATTTCTTTATTTATTGGAAAATTGGTAACTGGGGGAGACACACTGAGCCAAGGCTCATTTCCAGGTGTGACCCAGGGGCGAGAACCAGATGAAACAAACAGTACATAAAACAATTCAATAGAGAAACATGTGTAAATAAGTTGGTACAAAAATGAGTAGGTACAAAAGCAAAATTGTTACAGAAAGAAATAAAGTGTTGTCATGGCTCAAAAGAGGTACCATAACAATATAAATATGATTTCTATGGTGTTATCCAAAACATGTTAAGCTTTGTCAAATGCAATTCAATATAATTCATAAAACCTACTTTACCCTATCAAAACGATACATTTCATCTTGAGACCTATAAGGTTTGCACAAGATGAAAGTAAGATACAAGGACCTTGGTCCATATGTTTTCAGAGTGAACAAATTTGCAAGAATTTTGATATAAAATAATAAAAAAAATATGATTTAAAATATTTGATCATGCTTTTCCTTTTGATCCTGGCATTAAATTATTAGGAATCACTTATCAGAACCATACATAATGCAAAATTAATTGAGTTAGTGTTAATTAATGCAAGGAAGCCTGTACTTTTAAACTAGAAGCATTTGAAAACTCCACATTTTGAACATTAGCTTACTCTAATATTGGATTCAGCAAAACTAGAATGCATGTTTTACATCTCAGAAGATAATATTCAAATATTTTTGAAGATATGGAATCCTCTCTTTTAAGTGTTGGGTTAAACATCTTGGGTTTGTTCTGTTATGCACTCTTCATCAAGACATGTTAGGATCATGGCTTCTTATATATAAGAGATGGGTGTCATTTAGCCAGAACCCTCTCCTTAACAGGGTACGTGATGATGAACTCTCACTTGTGTATTTGTCACTCATTTATATGGGAGGGAATAAGAATACAAGAAAGGAGTCTTTTGAACCCCTCCAAAAAAGAAAAACAAACAAAAAATAATAAAAAACAAAACAAAAGCAGTCTTCTCCTTAGCAGTCAATAGTTCATTTGCTTTAGAGTTCAGGAGTAGGGCTTCTGATTTACTCCAACCGATTTGCAGAAAGTTCTCAAATTCTGTTAGAATATGTCTGAGCATGGTGAAGGAGGGGGCTGCGTTATCTATGGTGAGGATCATCAGCATAGGTGTATATTCTATTATTTGTCTTGACTATATTTATGCCTTTTATCTCTTTACAGTCTGCCTTCTTTCTTATTAGAGGTTTGAGAGCTACTAAAAATAAGGCTGGGGATAGTGGGCAGCCTTGTCTAGTGCCTTTCTGAAGTGGGAAATATGGGGAGGTAATCCCATTTGTAGTCATTGTCGATTTAGTCCCTGAACATCGGTCTTTACCCAAGATCTAATTATTTTGCCATACCCAAAGCATTTGATGGTACAGCCTAGGTAGTCTCAATTTATAGAATCAAAGGCTTTGCCCATGTCTAAAGAAACAGCTATTGTAGGTGATTTTTTTGGTTTTAGTTTCCTAAAATACTGTAGTAGAAATCAATCTGCAGACATTATCAACTCCCCATTAGTTCTTTAAGAAGCCCACCTGTTCTGTTGACGTTAACGAGTTCTGGATTCTGGTAGCAAGTAATTTGGCAAGGATTTTGTAATCATCATTTATTTATTTATTTATTTTTTATCTTCTCCTTCCCTACTCTCGGAGCCCTCTCCTTCCTTCCTCTCATCCCCCATTCCACCTTCAGTGGGATCTGCCCCTAGAGTGCCTCCTTCTCTCCTCCTGCACAGTGGGGTCTGTCCCTCTTTTGGGTGGTCTGGATGGTATCTGAGAGGCTATCATCTAGGGCTGCCAAGAAGTGCTTTCCCATTTTCTTTCCTGGTTTCCCCTTACCTTCTGGGACGTCGAGCGCTAGGACGTACATCCCGAGTGGTGGCATGCTGACGCACACCAGACCTCTCATGTGCCGTCGATGTCCCCCCTTCCTGGCTCTGATGAACGGAGCCACCTCCATCCCCTTCAGTTGTCGGTGCTTCCACCAGCTGTGAAGGGGATGCAGAATGCAGATGTGTTCTTGGTTCCCACCCCTGAGGGAAGAGAGCATCCGTGAGAGGCTCGATCCTCCCTCTCCCCTGCCGACCCCCGGCCACCCGAGTCCGTTCCCAAACCCGGGTCACCAGCATAGCGCGAGGTGTGGCATCCAGTGCCTCAACCCTCAGCGCCACCGGGCCGGCTATGTAATCATCATTTGAGTGAGATATTGGATGGTAATTATTGCATTGTGGAGGATTCTTGTCTTTTGTGTAGATTAATGTTATACAGGCTTCATGCATATAAAGAGAGATAATTTACTTTTTTTGTTAGGAGTCATTAATCAGTTGAGTAAGAAATTCTGAAATTTCTGGAACTATTAATTCATAGATCTCATTAGGATAACCATCAGGACCCAGAAACCTGCCAGTAGGAAGTAAACATGTGATAGATTCTAGTTCCTGTTTGGTTATTGATTTATCTATGTCTAGTTTTTGAGTTTCTGAGATACTTGGTATTTTAATTTTTGATAGGCAGTGTCTAACATTGCCTTTGGGGTTGTTATCTGAGAGGTTATAGAGTATTTCAATGAATAATTTAAACTGGTTATTTATGTCAAGTGGGGATGTTAGGGTGACATCATTTTCTGATAAGATTCCTGCTATATTATTTCTTATAATTTCAGATTGAAGCATGCATGCTAGCTTTCTCTCCTGACTCCTAGCACTTTTGTTTCATCTTAAAGACCACATATTCTGCCTAACTGCTATGCATACTGTTAATTTCATATTTTAATAAGATTATTTTGTGTAATAGATGGGAGGTTTGGGGGGTCTGTTTTATGTTCTGTTTCCAGTTTTCAATGTATTAATTCCTTTTCTTTAAGGTTTTTCAAGGCTTCATTTTTTGAGCTAAGTAGTTGGAAATCAGACCTCGCAGTGAAGCTATAAATGCCTCCCAAATTATATTGTTTTGAACTTCACCATAATCATTAATTCTAAAGAAAATGTTTCTTTTTTCAGCCAATTTTTGAATTGATTGTCTTTTAAGAGGGAGTTGTTAAACCTCCCTTTGTGAGTTTTGTTATTTTGCACATCAATATCCAAGGTCAGGTTGCATAAGGGATGATCTGACAGAGTGGTGTTGTCTATTGTTGCTTTACTTAAGTAGTTACACCAATTCTGAGAGTCAAATAAGTAGTCAATTCTGCTGTAACAGTCATGTCAGTTTGAACAGAAAGAGTAATCTCTCACTCTCTCTGGCATGTAGTAATCATTAGGAATCCTCTAGATTTATACTATTAAAAACATCTTTAAGATATTCAGAGTGTTGAAGATCTGAACTTTGGAGGACAGTATTGCATTTATCTAAAATTAGGTCAATAACCACATTAAAATCACTTCCCAGATTAGTTAGTGGTCACTAATCATGGTTAGTTCTGAATTGATTTCAGAAGAAAATTCAGTTTGATTTGTATTAGGGACATGAACATTGGAGCAAGCTACTTTTCTGACATTAAGGGAACCAAGTAAGATCTACCATCTACCATCTGAGTCAGAGGATGATGTGTACAGGTAAAGTTTACTTCTTTTTTGATAAGGATCATGATTCCTCTCTTTTTAGAATTAAAGCAAGTGTAGTATATCTCTTCCAACCATTCTCTTTTCCATTGGTCAGCTTCTTTGGAATCAGATGGGCTTCTTGCAATAAGGCAATATCAGCATGAACAGATATTAAATAACTGAGGATTTTTTCTTTTAATAGGTGGCCTCAAATGGTTAACATTCTAAGACTTATAATTACTGGTGATGGTATTTAATAACTTAGCTGCTACTACTTTGAAGAAATACAAAGCTGAAAACATACATTCACCACAAACGTTCCAAAGTTCCACAAGAGAAAGACAACTTTACTTGTCTTTTCGCTGTCTGATTATTGCTAGTCACCTCTCTGTCATTCATAAGAGCTGTAAATGGGAACTTCGAATATTTTGAGAAATGTCTTTTCCTCAAGGTGACTTTATGCATAAATGCTTGTGTTCAAGACATATGTTAATTAGTTTATCATCATTACCACACTCCATTCTATATTTCTTGTACACCCTTTTGTTTTATATCTTATAGGCTGACAAGAGCCATGCAGTGGTGTCCTCTATGCAGCATGGAGTTACTTAGAGCCGGTTGCCTTCAAGACCTACCCAGCATTTTTTCACTTCCTCATTTCCAGTTTTCCAATAAATTTTCTTTTCACACCTAACTAGCATTTTGCATGTTATGTCTCTAGTATTGTATTGTAAGTTTCAATATCAATGTTTGAAAAGTTTGAAAAGGTTTGAAACATAGTTTTTTTACTTTAATTTTTGTTTATTCCTTAATTTTTGGGATTTATTCTTGAATCTTAGAATTCTGTGTTTGTTTATTCTTTCTGCACTCCATTTTCAGTTTGCTATCAAATGTCAGAAAGGTGAAGACATGCTTTTGCTTTGGCATTTGTTTAGTATGGGGACCATCATCTACTGAAGATAGACAGATAGCAGACTGACAGAGACAGACAGATATATAGCTAGATAGATAGATTGATTTTAAAAACATCTTTCTAAAAACCAAGGTGATTTACAGAAATACAATATAATAAATCTAACATTGTAATAATAAGTAAAACAATATTACATCATTATAGTACAAACCATTGTGAACAACATAACTATTTCAGTCTCTTACAAAAGCCTGAGAAAACAGCCAGGTCTTAGGTTTACTTTTGAAGACAGTGACTGATGGGATAACATGAATATCTGTGGGTAAAGTGTGGCCACTGCAGTTAGTTAGTTAGTGTTTATTGTTTGACAACTTAATGCTATTTCAATATAAAAAGAACAGCTTTACAAATTCATTTTCCCATAATACATCAATAAATAAGAACATAAAAATATTGATTATAAAGAATTCCAGTTGTTATTACAAGTTATTACAAGTTTCACAATAAATACTTAAAACCAACTACCATTATTCTAATATACAAACCCCAGATCATCATTCTGGTTTAATTGATTCAAAATCAATTATTTTGTAAGATCACCATTTAGGAGCAATCCCACCCCATATCTGTTGTTGATTTATTTATCCAGCAAAATGAAGCTTCTTTTTTTCAATAGAGCAGAGGAGGGAAGCCACAGAATCCATCTCTATTTTGATCTCTGTCTTTAATATATATGTGACCATATCTTTTGGTTCATATTTTAATCTCCCCAATATGTCCCTTTATATGTGTTTCTTTCTTTTGTGTATAAGGGGCATACTATTAACATATTAACAAGTTCATCTTGGCCTAGTGCACATATTACATATTGTTTTGTCTTTATCCCCTTTTTATAATGTGTGTTTAACCAATTGCTTTCATAAACTTCAAATCTGAATCTAGAAATACTTTTAATTTTACTGGGTTCTTTAACTTGGATCAGATAAGTTTCTAACCTGTGAACTCTTGTTTTTTGACATCCATATAAATGTTCTGTTTTGTTTGTAATATTGTAGATCTGTTTGTTTTGCTACATCTTTAATTCTGGCTTTGGTTTCTTCTGTTATCATTTTTTGGGGCATTCTAAAAATATCCACAAGACAATGGAGTGGTTCATATGGTTTTATGATCTTTTCTATTGTATTTAACTCATTCTATCTTGTGTGGCCATTTTGGGTCGGGTTAAGCAATGGATGGTTCTGATGTCATATGACGCTACCAGTAAGATCGGGGTATGCTTGGGAATAAAATATCCTTTTCAAGGTTGCCAATAGTTTCCTCAGTGCATTTCCTTGGAAGCCTATCACTGACATAACATAAGCTTTCATCCAGTAGTTGGTGTGCCTTTCTTTAATCTGACATTTGATTGAACATTGTCCTAACTCTACTCTAACTGCTATAGAGGGAGTCCCATTGGGAAGTCCTAAGAGTTTTTGTTTGTAGTATTTATCTATACTTCTTTCAATATTAATTCTTTCATTCTCCCATCATATTTCAACTCCATATAAGAGCTGACTTCGAATTTTACAGTTTAATAGCTTTATAAAGTCTAATACAGAATGTCCTCCATATTTATAATGAAAACTGCTTATAACAGGTAAGAATCTTTTTGTTTTAAGTTCTAGTTCTTTAATATAGTTTCCTCCATATTAAATTTTTTGTTATATAAATTCCTAAATAACAAAAACTATTAACTACATCAAGTTTATTTCTATCTATGCAATATTTACAATTTTTCTTTACTTTACCACAGGCAATGATTTTTGTCTTAGTATAATTAATGTATAAGTCTGCCTTTTTTGCATTCTTCTGAAAAACTCCCTAACATTCTTTTTACCCTGGAAGACATTAAAACAATATCATCGGTGTATGCCATAGAAGGACACACTTGATTACATATCTTGGGCATAGGGAAGTTTGGTTCATACATTTTTCTCACTATCTGATCTAAATATAAATATAAATTAAACAATATGAGGGATAATGTGCAACCTTGTCTAACCCTGTTGTTTGTTTCAAATGGCTCCCTTTTGCTCCCTTTTGAGTTATATCTCACTTGTGTGTGATTATCTTGATATAAAGTTGTGGTTAATTCTAATATCCCATTGTCTATTCTTATTTCTTTTAAAGTGCTCCATAGTTTCTGTTTATTAACTCTACTGAATGCCAATTTCAGTTTGATAAAGATGCAATATAAATTTTATTTTTTACATATTTATATTTGCATATTAAGTGTGCCAAGGTGAAACATTGGTCTATCATAGAATATTTTGAATGGAACCCTGCTTGTCCTTCATCTAGTCTGATATTTTGCTCAATCCACTCTGTGATCTTGTTTTTAATAATTTTGGTAATGATCATCTGCATACAATCTAGCAAACTTATGGGTCTGTAACAGCTAAGATCATTCAGATCTCCCTTTTTTTGAATAATGGCACTATTATGTTATATTTTCAACTTTTTGGTATATTCCCAGTATACATTATCATTTGAAAAAGTTTACACAACAGTGGTATCCTGACTTCCATATTTTTTCAAGACTTCTGCCGGTACCCCATCAGGGCTGGGTGAGTTATACGAGGCAAAGGATTACAGTATATAGCTACTCATATCTCTAATGGATATATGTCTAAATCAACTTCCATCCAAATTTAATTCATTTCATTTGTGTTCTTGTTCTAATAGAATATTTTTTTTGTAATGATCCACCCAATATTTAGGGTTTTTGTTTATCATAGAATGGTTTTATTAAGGTTTTCCAGTTTTTAAGGTGGTACACCTCAGACAACATGTACATTATATTGCCATACAAGACAAAATGCTGACACAGAGTACTTAGGATGTACATTTCATATAACAGTATTAAGCATGCCATGGTGAGAGAAGCAGTACAGCAAAGAAGATAAAAGGCAAAACATTGCTAAACAACCTAGCAGTGCAAGTTATAACTGCCCATAGAGCAGCAACTAGAGATAAAGTCATTGTGCAACTATGACTATCTTGGTTAAGGAGGATTTCCTGGGGGGAGGGATTTTGCAGAGTGGGGAGTGTAAGTAGACTCCCCATTTCTTAAAAAAATAGTCTAGCTGACCTAAGTGTGAGTAGGAGAGCCACTCCAAAAGAGCCAATCGGGCCAAAACCACATACCACATACCCATAGTCAGATTATTGAGCTATCTCCAATGCATTAATAGCAGCCTTTTGGGTTCTAGCAGCGCTAACATGGTCCATTCCCTATGTGCTTTAGGTAGGGGGGCTAACCCAGAAGAGTCACCTAGCAGCAGTTTGGGGTCTAAAGGTAGGTACTTAATGCCAAGGACCCTGGAACACTCATGAGCAATGGTGGACCAAAAGGATACTATTAAAGGGCAAGTCCACAGTATGTGAAATAAATGGGCATCTGGTTGCTTACATTGCCAACATTTGGAGTGGGCAGGACTCCAGCTGCATGCAGGACAGCAGGTGTTCTGTACCACTGCAAAAGAATTTTAAGTTGTAAAAAAGGGCTTTTGGAGTCTCTGTACACCTTGTGTGAGTCCTTGAGGCAACAGGACCAAGAGGTATCCCATGATAATAGCTACTGCAAAATAGTGAATGGCAAAATAGCGACTGCAAAATAACGAATGACACAGAATAGCGACTCATAATGACGGTGTTCCGAATATGTAATTTTCTCCAAAATCAATGAGCGGCATGGTGTTAGAATCTTTAAGATGGGGGTGCAGGGGGTTCAGCCCCCTTCATTTATAGCAAGTAATCATGCAAAAAACAACAGTTGAAGGCAAAGGTAGTAGTAGCTGCTATTGGCAGTGGCAGCCGCTATTTTGATGGTCGCTATTTTGTAAGCGCTATTATCACATGAAACCGACCAAGACATTTCAGAAATAGCTATACCCATGTCTGTTTCCCATTTGACCCTACAATGTTCAGTGAGGTCAGCTTGAGAGTCTCGCCAAGTGACATAGAAATTGCCTATGTGGCCCCTAGAGGAGGGGGACTTATGAAGAGAGGCAAGCCAGGCCCATTTGTCGTACGATTTGTACTGAAAGGTGAAGTTATTGATAATACTACGTATTTGGAGGAACCACCAAAAGTCAGTATTAGGGAGGTGAAATTTCTGTTTTAGCTGATTGAAGGACAACATGGTGTCTGAGTCAGGTCGCATTAAATCTTGTATGTAGCAGATTTCTTTAGCTTCCCAGGTTGGCCATTTAATGGGTTCCCCCCCAAAAGTGATATAGCTGTTTTTCCAGAGTTCAGCATATCACAATGAGGGGTACCAAGTTTCTTTGGGGGTATGAGATAAAGTCATAATACTGCGCCAGGCATAGCGACACTCATATATGGCAGGGAGTGTGCCTTGGATGGCCTGCTGGGTCCTAACAGGGACCTAAGTGGGGGTAGGGGACATTATGTTGGATTAGAGACTTGCCCACATGGGAGGAGATGTGCTTGGGGGTGTAAACTATTTTGTAGCTTGGGCAGCTACACTCACCATATGGTAGCCCTGGAACCAGGGGAGGCCTAGGCGCCCCCTGGACCTGCTCAAAGCTTATGTTTCCCCCCTCTGTGCACTTTTCCTTCCCAGAAAAATAGAAGCTACCAATTTCTTGAGGGAGGAGAATAATTTGGGGGAAAGATGCATCCGAAGGTTGTTGAAAAGATATGTGACTCTGGGGAGGAGAAGCATGCATACGGCAGTCACTTTACCAGACAGTGATAGGTGTAGTTTATGCCACCTCTCCACTTCTGTGTTCAATTGTTTTAAGAGAGAGGCAAAATTGGAGGATTCATAGTCCACCCACCTAGCAGGAATATAAATTCCAAGGTAGGTATGTCCTTCAGGAGCCCAACTCAGTTCTGTGCCCCTGAAACATTCCTGTGTACAAAGTGTATTAAGGGCAGCCAGCGTGGTTTTCTGCTGATTAACCTGTAACCTAGATAGTAATGCAAAGTCCCGAAGGACTGACAAAGCTACTGGGAGAGACTGCTAAGGGTAAGATAGGGTGAGTAGAAGGTCATCAGCTTATGTTGCCACTGCATATGATTTATCGTGTGCTGGGATGCCCAAGAAACCTTCAGCATTGGCAAGTGTCCTAATCAATGGGTCCAGGCTGACCAAAAAAAGAAGGGGACAGAGGGCACCCTTGATGAGTACCACTATAGAGTAGGAAGGAAAGGGAGATATCCAAGTTCGTTAAGACTCTGGCTAGGGGGGAGTTGTAAAGTGTCAAGTTCCAAAGGTAAAATTGGTCTCCAAAGCCATATACAAGGAGGACTTCATGTAAATAGTTTCATGCAATAGAATCAAATGCTTTGGCAAAGTCAATGGCTAAAGCAGCCATAGGAATCTTGGCCCTAGCCACTAACCATTTCAGGTTACGTAGTAGCCTGGTATTATCAGAGCCCACCTTGCCTGGCATAAATCCCACCTGAGTAGGGTGTATTAAGGCAGTAGGGGCATTGTGCATTCTGGTGGCAAAGATCTTGGCCAGGATTTTAGTGACCACAGGTAGTAAATATATGGGATGAAAACTAGCACAATTAAGGGTGTCATTGGATTTCTTGGGTAGGAGATAATGAGGGTTTCTCTCATCATGGTGGGGAGGGAGCCTGATGAATGGGCATCCTGTAGTGCTAACAACAGCAGCTGGGCAATCTCTTGTGCCAATACCTGGTATAATTCAATGGTCCGGGGGCTTTCCCTGTGTCATTTCAGACAAGGCCTGTTGTATCTCAGGGACAGTGATTGGGGCATCTAAAAGAGTGGCTTGTTCAGGTGACAGGGCAGGTAGGATGAACCATTGAAAAAACTGATTTAGGTCTTGGGACAACTGAGTGGGTGACAGGAGGCTTGGGATCTGTATAGAGATTAGTAGAAAAGCTTCATAGTCTCATTGATACCAGCAGGGTCAGTGGTAATCAAGCCTGAGGTAGTGCAGGGGTCATGAATTTTGGTGAAGGCCCGTTGCTTATGTAGCTGGAAGGCAAGAAACTCACCACCTTTGTCCCCCCATCCCAGTAGGAGTGCTTTGATCATAGCAAGAGCCATTCTGCTTGATTGTGTAACAGAGCATTAATTTGGTATTTGAGTCCTACTATTCTTCGAGTTAGAGATACATCCCCAGCATCAGCAGGTGAGGCTTTAAAGCGCATTTCTAGACCAGTGAGTTCGGACTGTAAAATATCCAGAGATTTTTTTTGTGGACTTTGCCCTAGTGGGCTGCAAATGCTATGATATGGCCCCTGAGGTTAGCTTTGAAGGTCTCCCATACTGAGCTCAGAGATACACCACAAGCCCGAATTAAGAGCAAAGTAATCTTGAGTAGCTTTTAACATAACTCACTTAAATTTCAGGTCCTTGACTTATATGGGGTTACATCTCCATCTAGTACTGGTAGGTCGATGTCCCAGGGGAGTATAGGTGGTAAGAACAGGTGTGTGATCTGAGATAATAATGCTGGCTATGGAGTTATTAGAGACTCCACCTGACGCTGCGTTGTTGGCCAGCCAGTAGTCAATGCAGCTGTGTACCCCATGGGAAGCAGATAAATAGGAGTAATCTCGCCCAGAAGGGTTGTCATACCTCCAGACATCTATTAAACCCCACTCCACTTGCAGCTCTTGTAGGGTGGTGTGGGCTCTAGGGTGCATCTGGGGGGTGGGTTTAGACTTATCTAAAAAAAATATCGGATATTAGATTAAAATCTTCTCCCAGTAATAGGAGAGTGATGGTGTTGGGCTGCTCTAAAGTGGAAAAGGCTTGACTCAGACTAGGAAAAACATCTGCCTGATCATTGTTGCCCAGAATCAGTTTCCCAGTGGGAGAGGCCAATTTAACCAGAACCCATCGGCCTTGGAAGTCAGATTGAGACTCTTCGACTACCCACTTGCTGGACCAGTGGATAAGGATAGCTACCCCTTTGGATTTGGAGGTGGCGGAGCTAGCATAAACATCACCAACCCAGGACTTTTTAAGCCAGGGAACAGATCTAATAAGGAGGTGTATTTCCTGTAAAAGGGCTACATCTGTGTGAAGGGAATGGACGTACTGAATGACTTTGGAACATTTTATGGGATGATTGAGATCTTTAACATTCCACAAGGTAGGACGAGTAGGGAGATCCAGGAAGTATAACTCAGGAGGTTGCAAATCTGATTCTTGACACTAGTAGGATGCTGTTGGATATCAGGGAGGTATAACTGCACTGCTTTACAAGGAATATACAGAGGGTGTACCAAGACAGAGAACAGTTTAAGCACAGAATGGAAAATGCAAGGGGAATTACACAGGATCTGTAAAGGACAAAAAAAATAGAATTTAGTAACAATAATACTAACAGTATTAAACACAACACAATTATTGTAGTCCTACCTAACTCAGAGTACCTGACTGGTAGGAACAATGCAACAGTTCTAACAGTGTTCATATTCTAAGAGTGAAGGAGGCTTTAGCGAAAGAAGGTACAAGGAAAGGAGTACCCTCAGCTATGCAAGCTTCAATGCTCAAGGGCAGGAGAGGAGTAAGACAACCAAGAAAAAAAATCACTTTCCTAATCTGGTAACAATCCCTGGGGAGGAAGGAGGGTGGGAGTCAGGAAGAAAGGGAGAGAGAGAAAGAAAAAAGGGAAGGGGAATGAGTAACCACCCCAATCGAACACTATAAGGGCCGGTCTGCCAGCAAACACACATTATTTAAGGCAGTAAATTGTGACTGCAATATAATAGTTAGTGCCTGCCAATATGATGGCACCAGAGCTACAAAATATATACCCTGATTATTTCCGGGGAGCAAGGGAAGTGCCATGAGAATAGTCACATGCCAAATAGTAACATTGGCAGTATAACATGCATACATATGCCTGCAAGATGAGAAATCAGGTGGGAAATCAGCCTGTTTATTAGAGTCCTTACACATATAATCCTTGAGAGTATATGCAGCTTTAGAATACAGAGTGAACATCTAAAGAAGTGTTACAAATCCATATTTCAAAGTTCAGCAAGTAGGATCCGCACTGCATCTTGGGAGCATCTGGGGAGTATTCTGAGAGTCCAAGGGAGCCATTACAGGGTCTGGAGATGTTGTAAGGACAGCAGCAGCATAGACTTTTTCCCCAGGCTTAAGCTTTCCAGTAAGATCCACCGCTTCAACTAGAGAGGAGTCTGGTATGTCAGCCCAGTCCATAGAGAGTTCAGTGTCTGTAGGTGAAAGATCAGGACATAGGGAGTGGTGGTCCACTGAGATCGCAGAGGATTCATCCCGAGATATCTTTGCAGGAGGTTCTGCCCCTTGTGGTTTCAAGGAAAGCTGCTGGCTGCTTCTCAATCATTGTTACTGGTGGGGAGTAGTCCCAGTGAATTTAGGAGGAAGGAATATTTGCTCAGAAGGAACCATAGGGCCAGATGTAGCCATGGGAATTGTATGTGGTGGATTTTTTGTCCTGGGGGAATCATTAAAAGAAGCACCCGATCCAGTTACCTAGCAGTCCCCAGGAGGCAGTCCACCCAATTCAGAGTTCCTAGTGGCTGCAGATGAGACAGATTGGTCCCATAGGCTTCTGGGAGATGTAGGCTAGAGGGGTAGATTAGGCCAAAGCTTTGAAATCCAATGCTCCATTTCATCTGGACTGTCTGAAAGTATCTCCCTCCCCTCCTTGGATACCAGGAGCTTGGTGAGTCCTCTGAATCTATAGTGGATGTGGTGAGCAGCCAGAAATGTTTTCAGGGGACCATAGGCAAGACGTTTATTGCCTGTTTCCTGTGCAATGTCTCTATAAAAAGAAATAGTTGCCCCTTGCCACCTGATTTCCCGCAAGTCATGGGCTGCCCTTAGAATACGCTCATTAGTTGAGTATCTGAGTAGGTATGCCACTGTAGGCTTCAGTGATTGTGCCAGTCTGTCTTTCCTCCCGATGATACGATGGGCCCTTTCAAACCCACTGAGCCTCTCTAGTGCTTCCCTAATATCATGGGCAGCATTTCATTAAGGAACCTCTCCATAGATGCCCCCATCAGAGCCCTCAGGGATGCTTATAATTCAGAGATTATTGCGTTGCCCTCTATGTTCTTGGTCCTCTACCCTGGCTAGTAGGACCCCCATTTTCTCATCTTGCATCTGCACTTTTTGCTTTAGTTAGCTTGTTGTTGCTCTAGAGTTTCCATATGCTGCTCTGCCACATTAAGTCGATCTTGCAGCTGGCACACATCGGTGGTGGTGCCCATGAGAGTTGAGTTTATATCATCCACCCTCAACAGCAGGGCCTCAAGCATATGGGTAATATAGCTTAGTGAATCTCCCACTGAGGTAGATGATGGGGTTGCGGGTGGCACAGACAATAGCCCGGTCAGGGGTTCTCCTGATGCCATCTCGAATTAGGAAGGACTGTAGCTTCTGAGACTTGTGGAGAGTCACATAGAGCCTGAGAGAGATTGTAGCTTCATGGATATCCAGAAAAATAAAGCCATGGCCCCACAGCCTGTCTGAGCAAGTGACTCACGAGTACTGGTGCCTGTAATAACACTGCTGCACCGTAGAACTGCAAAAAAAGTTACACCAGATGGTTGGGGATGGTTACCCAAATCATGTGAGGCAGTTTAAGTTGAGTTACGTGCCAGGATTAGGCCAGCTGACTTCGGATCACCACCAGATTTGGAAGAGCTCAGGATTTAGGCTGCCATTTTCTCGGTGGCCAGACCCCCAATGTTTAGGTTTGATATTTGTTTCTGGTTACTCTCCTAATCCTTTGCTTATTATTAACCAGATTTTTTTTTACTATTTTTGGAGTCTACTGCTATTTCTATTTTTTTTCATAATTGTCTTATATATGCATCTTTATTTTTATGAATAATTTGTTTGTATTCTTTCTGCAATTTGTTAAGCTGTCTTTTGTTGACTGTATTACAGTTATTTTTGACTGCCCTTAATTGTTTATTAATTTTTTAGGTTGTTTGCACTCCTTATTGTACCAAGCTGACCCCTTCTTTGTTTGGATATTGATTTCTTTAATTATTATTTCTGGAATGGTTCCCATTATTTGTTCGTCATCTGTCATTTTTGAAAAATTTGTTTCTTTCTTGTCCAATATTTCACCCATTTTGTTCCAGATTTCCTCTGTCTTCCATTATTTCTGGGAAATCCTCTTCTTCTATAATTTTCCAACAGATAATCTTCTTGTTTTTAACCTCTATTGAAATGTTTTTCTCTATTTTAAATGATCTTCATGTTTTTTTTTCCGGTGGCTTAGTTCTAACCCAGAGTGTGGACTCTCAGCATTTGAGTTTATTGTTAGGTCTATACAATCTTCCAACATATTCATATTTATCCAGACATGATCTATGACCGATTCCCCATTAACCCTCATATATGTATGTTCTCCTGCCTTGTCAGATCCCGTTCTTCTGTTTATTAGTATGAAATTCTTACAGATCATATCCTTATAATAATTTCCCCTGTCCTTGGATATTTTATTGTCTTTAGATGCTCTGATTATGCTTACATCATTTTGGCCTAATATTGTTAAATAATCTATTATTTCTTCTATTAATCTGGATAGATTTCCTATTCTTAAATGACAGTCCACAGGTACAATAATCTCTGTTTGCGGGTATTTATCTATTTGTTTTTTCAGGAACTTTTCTAAATCCTTTTGAACATTTTTATCCTGATAATTACTATTATTATGTGGTATATAGATGTTTATTAATATTATTTCTAATTTCTTTTCTATTACTTTTATTGCCAGAATGTTTTCATTATCTGTTATTAACTCCTTTGCTGTTCTTGCATCATCCAATTTGCAAAGTATCACTAATCCTCCTACCTGGTGTTGAAAATGTCTTGTATTTTTTGCATCTTTAGTGTATGTTTTAAATCCATTTACATGGACCTTGCCCTTTGTCAATGTTTCCTGTAAATTAAAATATTCAAATTTCTCTTAAGTATTTAATAAATTCAGCACCAGCAAGATTATTCCACAATCCTGAAACATTATGTGACAGCACCTTCATAGTGTCCTCTATATTAATTTTATTATTATGGTCTTTTATGGCTTTATATGGCTCCCCTCCTCAGCTCAAAATCTTTTTTTGTCATTGGTTAGTTTTGTAATTCTCCAAAACTGAGTATCTATTGGACGTTTTTACTGTTGCTTCCCATTTTGTGGATAATTTAGTATTCCTCAGGTCTATGTCTTTGGCTTTGGGTTGCTCTTCATCACAGATAAATATCCCCAAGGCATCCAGCACTCTACTTTTACTTATCAGTAACTCATATAGCCAGATATGTGACACCCACAGTGAGATGTAGCCTTCTTCCTCCCATCTGACCACCTTGCTGATGTCATTTCTTTGTATTTCTGTTTGGAGTAATAGCCCCAATGACTCAATGAACTTAAAGTGCAAATTTGCTTTTGTTTCTTCATAAAATTGTTTTAACCCAAAAACTGATATCTGGTTTCCCCACTTGGTAATATATCTTTCTTTTGCATACATTTCTAGGAATAGTTCTTTAAAAGACAACATTGCTTCTAACTCCATCCTCATACCATTAATTCACTTTTTTTCCATATTGCTTGTAAAATAAAATATTGGTCCAAGACAATCAGGACCAATTCTTATGTTTCAGTTTGTCTTACTATAATTATATAATCCAGAACATGCCTATTCCCAGCCAGCAAGGTGCCCAGAAGGTTTTTCAGCATTTTATTCAAGCTATCTTGTTGTTCCATGGGCAGAATCTCTACCCCATACATTGGCAGAACAAAAATCTGTTCCTTTGCTTTTGTCATAAATGTTTTAAATACTTTATTGACCTTGTCCTGACTTCTTTCTTCATTATTCTCTTGTGTTCTTATATTTTCCCTTTCCTTCTTATTGTTCCTTTCTTCTAGCTCTGACTGCATGCTATGTTTTTTTATATTCCCAGAATTATATGTCAGTGCCATATTTTCTGCAATATTTATTTCTGGGTTTGCTTCTTTGCTGTTTCTGTGTTTTGTTTTTTTCTCCCTTTTTTCTTTTTCCACATTTTCCTTGTCCATTTCTTTTTCTGGTGTTTTTGCAATCTTGTATCACAATTTGAACCTATCCTTTTCTTTATCCCATTTCCCCCACTTTTCCTTACTGTCCTTTCTTCCTTCCTTGTAGAGTAATATTATTTTGGTCTTGAGGGGTGACCTGTGTTTTTTCCTTTTTTCCATATGTTTGTCTCCTAATTCCTCCTTATTGGTCTTTTTAACCCTTTACCCTTTATTCTCTTCTTCTATTCATTTCTTCTCTATCTATTTTATTGCTCTAAATTCTTCTTGCTGTTTTCTCTTCTCCCACAGCAAAGGCATGCATTCTTTTAGATTTTTTTTACAAATGCTAGCACCCCTTTTGCTTTCCTCCATTAACATTATTAACTCATTATGTTCACTGGTGTCCTCTGCTTTAGAAGTGGTATTTAGCCATAAACTGTTTTCTCCATATTCCTCTAAACCTCTATCCTTATTTTCAGTTTTGGTTTCTTCCCTCTCTACTTCCTTATGACTTCATTCCAGATCTGTCCTCCTTTATCCCCCTTAATCCTTCTATCCTCTTATTTTCAACACTTATGCCCATCAGAAAGTATATTTCTTTTTTTTCATCTCTACCAGTTCTTTATAAAGCAGTACATTTGTCAGATATGGGTCCCTTAATGTCAGTTGTACATCTCTGGTTATGCCCTCTATATCTGGTATTTCTTGCGAAACTGGGATCATTACTTGAGTCCATTCCATCTTCTCTTCCAATTCTTCCCAGTTTAGCTAATTTGTATCTTCATCTAAGTAATTTAATATCCCAGACGGTTCCATCTCAGTTGCTTGATTGTCCTGTGCTTGTCTACTAGACTCCAGGCTCTCTATTTTTATGTTGGATTTCTTCCTTATGTCTTCCCAGCACTGAGTGCATTGGCCTTTTTCTATTCCACCTGACTTTCCTGGTATTTCTTTTGTAATAGAATTTTTCATGTTAGAAATGTCTTTATTTAGTTCCCCTATATCTTCAAATATCGCTGAAAAATATTCCTGTGCCTTGGATAGGAGGCCCTGCCCTAATGTTCTCTATTTTGTTTATCCTAAGGGCTTGTTTCCCCCCTACATTGTTGTTATTGGGAAAGGAAAAAAATTATAATAGTTACAGTGGGTGTAGATGTCTTTACTGTTCCTTTGTTTCTCACTCCTTTACCTTTGCTACCCAGTATCCCCCTAATCATAGTGTCCTTAATATGTTTGGCTTTTTTGTTTTTACTATCCCTTCCCCCTTGTTTCCCCCTTGTTCATTTTTTTCATTTTATCTTCTGAAGTGTTGTTTTCCATATCTTTATATTTTATCCACATTTTTATTTATAGGGATGGTTTCCTGTAGGATCTTACCACTTATTGTGGTTACTGACATCATTGGATCCCTTTCTACTATCAATTTTTATATAACTGAATAAAGAGGAATTCGTAATATGTTACTTCTTATTCTTATATTCCCCTGTACACTATTTCTTAATTTAAAATTTAAAATAGACCTAATTTAAGAGATTTGACCATTAAATAATTGAATGGTCAAGCAGTTGAACAGGCTGAGCAAAAACAACAAGGTCTAACTCTAAGCAAGTGATCAAGTTGGCAGTAAGCAAATGAGTAAATGGGCGAATGAGCAAATAAGCAAATGGGTCTATGCACATATAAGCAAATGAGCAATACATAACAAACAGATGTGCAAAAATACAAATAGACAATTCACACTTAATAATAAGCAAATTGACAATTAAGAAAAATGAGCAAATATGCAATGTGCAAATTAAGCAACGTAAGCTTCAGTTGAGAGTTTACCTAGGAGGCTTAAAAGCCCAGGACAAATGTTTTTATGGAAATAAAAACTTTCTGAATCTGACTTTTCCCTATTCTCCTTCTACCCTTGATGCACACTTCACATTTCCTTTACACACTTGGTCCTGATCTTAGTCTTATTTTAACCAGATATCTTTTTATCGGAAGTAGCTTTTTGGCACTTTATTAATCTGCTGTTAATGAGGGAGAAAAACTTTTCAGTCCAGCACTGTATCATACCAACTTCACTGTCCCAACTTGAGTCCAGACACAAGGGGTGGGATATTCAGACTGCACCAGGCTGTGGCGCAAGCCTGGGCACAGCGCAACTTGAATGCGCAGGGGTGTTGACAGGGTGATATTCAATGGAGCTGTGCCATGGCACAGCATAGTTGAATATCGCTACTTGGCCACCCCACAGTGTGCATGGCACAGTGGCACTGCACCAGCGCAAGTGGCCAGAGTGGAGCAGGGGGATGCACTAGCACAAGTGCCGTTGTGATAGGCACAACTACTGCGATATTAAAAAGTGCACATGCAAATGGGGCCATAATGTATATAAGGTGCAAATCGGTCCATTTGCATGACATTATGGCCCCATTTGCATGCAGGTGCGCTGATCCTCAGCAACTTGTGCCTGGCACCCTGCCAGGCTGCTGCTGTCGGGGGACTGACATCCCCTGCACAAGCGGCAAAGTGCCCCACTGCCTGATCATGGGCATATGTTATTATGAATAGTCCCATATCCCTGGTGGTCCAGTGAACTGCTCACAGCCCGAGCATAGGCATATGTTTTAAAGATTAGTCCTATAACCCTGGTGATCCAGTGGACAGCTTGCAGCCTGATTGCAGGCATATGTTTTAAAGATTAGTCCTATATCACTGGTGGTCCAGTGGACTGCTCGCAGCCCGATCATGGGCGTCAGCAATATCTTATGACAAACCAATCCAACCCTGGTGGTCCAGTGGTACCCCCCACCCACCCACTGAGCCCCACTGCCCTGCTCCCCCCAGTCAATGATGGGCAGCAGCTCCCCACCCACTTGCTGTCCCAACGCCCACTGACTTACACCATATGGTAGAGCTGTACACCCATTGGTCCACAACGTGAGCCAATGGGCATGCAGCCTATACCATACTACACAGTATAGAAATGTGAATGGATCCATTCACATATCTGGACTGTGTAGTACAGTATGGGTTGCATGTACATTGCTCACACTGTGGACAAATGGGTGTACAGACTGACCATACAGAGTCAGTCGATGGGCAGCGGGGTGGCAAGCGGGTGGGGAGATGCTGCCCATCGCTGACCGGGGGCAGGGCAGTGGGGCTCAGTGGGTGGGTGGGGATGGAGGTGCCGCTGGACCACCAGGGTTGGATTGGTTTGTCATATGATATTACTGACACCCACGATCGGGCTGCGAGCAGTCCACTGGACCACCAGGGATATAGGACTATTATTTTCTACATATGCCCGTGATCAGGCATGGGGGGGCACCACCATGAAGGTGCCGCTGGAGCTTGGGTGGCCACAGCTGCCGTGTTGCACCCTGCAATATGGCAGCTCACCTGTGGGTGGCCATCTGTTGCTCCTTTTTTTTGGCTCACCTGTGTGCAGCGCAGGTAGGGGTCACACATGCAGGGGCTCAGCACATCCTGGGCTGAATATCGGAATGTGCGGAGTATGCATGAGGACAGTCTCTGTACCTGTGCCGCATACATTACTGATGCACTCCGGTGCATTGGGATTTGTGCCAGGCTCAATCCCCCTTTGAATATCACACCGGGGTGCATCAGTGGGTTGCACATGGCGCAACTGTGTTACACCATGTGCAGCCCTTCTGAATAGCCCATGCAATGTATAAATTCTAAATTATATTCTTCCTTCTTCTCCCCTTTCTCCTTTCTCTTTTCCTTTCTTATTCCTTGGTCCAAGGTCAGAGTTTTAGTTGAATAACATTGATGCAGTTGTTCTAAAACTCCCTTGGTTTTTATGCAAGGTGTCACTAGAGTATAAGAAGAATAAAAACAATGGAGAGTAGGAGGAATCTGGGAACTAAATTCTAAAATTTGTTTTAACTATAAATTCTTTACTATACATTGTTTGTTTCTCCTCCACTTTAATAAACTAACAGATCATAATTAGTTCACAATATATCCATTACAAATATATCCTTAAATGGAGCATTCAGCATTTAAAGCACCCACACTGCTTCCCTGACACAAACTATGGTGAAAAAAAGCCTAGGTGCTTAAAAATACTTGATGTCTCTAGAGACACTAAGAAAGCATTCTTGATTATTAAAACAGGTCTTTTTCTGTAACTTACTTTTCCTTCTAGATGTCTCCACAATTGTCAGTGCCAAAACCAACACCCCTGGTTCTGTCTTAGTCCCATGATTTGAACAGCAACCCCTGTATGGGATACTCACAGTTGTGTATCTGCCCAGAAGTAGACAACTGATGCGCAATCTGGCAGTAACAGTACGGCACTGATCTCTGCATTTTAGGAGCAAAAACTCCTTTAACTAACTAAAAAGGTTTTAACCTCAGCAGGTTAGCACATCAATTCTTGTGCTCAGTGATGTCAGATCTGGCAGATCTAATGGCAAAAACACCACATATGTACTTTTTTTACTTTCATGGGGGTAATCATGCATAGTACATCCTAGATGCACTATGCACTATGCATGCTATACATGCTATACGTACTCTGCGTGTTCTCCAGGTCTGAGTTTAACTATTTGTACTATTCCAATTATATAGCTAGTTTTAACTGTTTGTTGCTATTTCTTTCCAAAAAGGTGAGTAAAACTCTCCTAATACTTCTTTTACACACAGTCTCTTAAAAGGGGCAACAGTGTGCTAATGATACTAATGGTAATAATAGAAATAAAAAATAATTCTAAAAACATAAGGTAAAAGTGTTGGCTCATTAAACTTAATAACCAACAAAAGTATTCAGATGAGAGGAGGACAAGAATTAAAAATCCTATCTGCTCATTCCTTCTCAAGAATATTTTGACAATTTTTCTCTTCAGTACTTTAGTACTCCCTCAGCTGACCATGTGGTGAATGCGCAGCCAGGCTTGCCACAGTTCTTGCAATGAAAGACATGCTCCACCACTGTCAATACTCTAAGTTCCTCCTTCAAAAGCACAGTGCCACAAGACCCACCTGAGGGCAAAATCTAAGCAACACAAATTGGTCTTGAAAGACTCCAGTCTGTCCTTAACATACAGGCAACAATGACATACCTGCCATAGGATTAATTAATGCCTTTCACGGGTCCTGCTAGGACTGAGTTCCTCTCAGCACAGCGTGCAGCTGGTCACTCCTTCTCTCTCTAGCATGTGCAGTCCGGTGTCGCTAGAGAGAATGCTTTGGCATCAGCTGATTTTAATCATAATTTTGAATCTACCAACAAACCAGTACCACTGGAACATAACTCCTGGATATTGGGGTGGGTTTTAAGTAGCTCACTAAGTTCAATAAGACACTGGGGTCCCAGTCAATTTGAGATGCAGTGAATTTAAACTTTGCATGTGAAGCTGATGTGGTTGATGTGAAGTTAGGAGCTTTGCCCTTCATGAAACTTTGCTAAGTTCCTGACTTTTCCATAACATTTGCATGATGAAGCTTTTAAACTTAAAATAAAAAAAACACTGGCCCACCTATTCAGGTAGCCAGTACCACAACCTCCCACTACCCAGAGCTTTTTAAATAGTGCCCCCAACTCAATCTGTTTTGCACAAAAACCTTCACTCCTCTTCCACAGCAAAGTGCTGCTGCCTGATGAGCTATTATCGTATTGAATATAACCCTTCCCCCATCAAACCCAACTCTTCCTGCTTCCCCATCCAACCCAAACCCTACCCCATTAGTATCTGAATTCCCCTTCCACTGACCATCTCCCTCTTAATGCCCAAGCATTCCCAGAAAAACCTTTTTTACCTATAAAAAAGAAAACTGTCCTCTCTATTCAACAAGTATTTAATGAATGATTGAATGAATGAATGAATACCAGCATTGCCTATTGTAATACCTGATTGGATGAGCCTGCGAAAGTTTTTTTACTGTCTTTTCTGAACCACAGTAAACCACTAAGCTTTACTTTGTCTCTGTGTATACTCATTTTGTACCCCCTTGTGCATTCATCTTTTGTTCATTTGGTAGTATTAGGAGGGCTGTCAGCAACACTGCCCCACCTGGTTCCACCTCCTCTTCCCTCACTACAAGAGTGATCTGCCAGCACTCATTCTGAAAAGACAAAAAGGACAGAAATGAACACAAAGGAGTGTATGAAATGAAATTTTCTTTTGGTTATCCATACAGTACAGTTAAGACCTATAGTTTAATTGTGCTTCAAGCAAAAAGTACTTGATCCCCCCCCACTTCTTCTGCAACCAACATCCAAAAAGTGGTGACATTTCTAAGATTTTTTATAAATACATTTTCAATGTCATTTTGGCATTTCCAGCTCATCAGTGTGAAGTGGTTACATGTCTCTCTAGGACAGAGCCACCAATGAAGATACTATAGTAGATGAGTTACAAAGTAAAGGTACATTTATTAAACCACACAATACATTTTAGCAACACTGAAAAGATGTACAATACTATACTTGTCATTGTTGGTGACTCAGCTCTGGCTGGAGGAGGAATTTAACCTTCTGGATGATGAAATATGAGCAAGAAAATGCTCATTGCTGTCCTATACATTATTTAACATTTATTTATTGGAATTGTTTCACCAGGTGAACATACAGAGATACAGTACAGTATGAATTGTAATCACAGATATGACCTGGGGAAGGGAAAGATGTAAGAACATAAAGACAGTTCAGTGAAATACAAATCAATAATATACTGCACATGCTGAATTTAACATATTTATAATAAGAGGTACAGAACCAGCAATGAAGAGTATACAGTACAGTTTTACACAATAATATATGCAACACAGCCTGCAGTGAGCATGATACAGTACTATTGCAGTAATTAATGGCTATGGTGTATTCACTTATTGGGGCAATGTGTCTCAGGTGCCCCATACCACCATCATGTTAGTGACCAAGGATGATCTTGTTGAGGACCAGGGGACAGGTGATACCTCACTTCAGTGGTGGTAGCCATGGGACAACACCTCAGCTTCCTGCTGTCACATTAATATCTGTATCACTGCTCTTGTGAATCTCTGTAATGATGTAAATGACATACATAGAGTACAGTAGAATACCTGGAATTTCAGCACTTTTGATCTTATTGTTCATGCTATATTACTGCATTTCTGATTATTTATTTGCCTTATGGTTCCTGCACATTAACAACAGTGCACAGTGAACATCATAGTTTTTGTAAACTACTGTATGACAGAGAAGTACAGTACAGGACAACTGAAGGAGATTTTTGCATCAAATGAAAAGTGTTGTGGTCTTTCATTCTTTCCTCCAAGAGCGCTTTAACCCCATGAGACTAGCACTATAGTGTATATGTGAGAAACTGACCAACAGTTTCATTTTTCAAAGACATGCTGTACTGCTTCAGAGTGATTTCAGTGCTCTAATGAAAAACCTTTTCTTTTTAATTGTTTAGGGAATTGTATGACACAACTCACTCATCATGTTGCTAACAGTCACAACCTGCAATAGATGATTGAGATCATTGCTCAAATGCAGTTTGTGCTACCCAAAATGGCAGAAGTGACTGTATGCCTGATTTTGATATTATAGTTTGATCAGCGACAAAAGCTTTCCCTTTTTATGTTGGCGCACTTGCACAGCCAACATCTTGCAGTAGTGCAGATTTGAAGGTGCAGTCACTGTTGGGTGAATGCAGGGCACATATCAGTAGGTGCGTCCCTCATTCCCCAATCAGCCTGCATGCCGGTGCCACACCACCCGGGTGGGCACATCTAAGGAAAGATCCACTGCAATGTGAGCAAAACTCATCACATGCAGTGGACCTCCCAACGTGCTTACATGGAAAAACAAACTTGGCAGCACATTGCCTGCCAAACTGCCAACTTTGGGTGTGCCCAATTCCCCTGTTGGCTTACCCTGCCCCCAATGTATGTGCCGATGAGGGATCCCACTCTCTGTCAGCATAAAGAACCCCCCATTTGTTATATGCCAAGGGGGTGCCCAATCCCCCTCAGCTCTTCCCCCCCACTTTCCTTGTGTCCTGATGGGGGTGCCTAATCCCTGTTGGCATAAAGTAACCCCCCTTTTGTTGTGTGCTGATGGGGTGCCCAATCCCCCATTGGCTACAGCTGTCCCCCCAAAAAGGAAGGCTCCGTTGGCACACTAGGAGCCCACCCCAATGTGCCACATGCCCCTGTAAACAGAAAAATGGTCCTGCAATGTTTTGTTTTGTACCTGTGGAAAAAGGAAATGTTCCCTCAGCAGTCTACCTGCCCCCCCACAACCTATGCCCACCCAATGTGCAACCTGCCTCCCCACACCCCCCCAACCCATACTTACCTGTGGAGTCTGGTGCAATGATCTTCGGTGGACCGGGAACACGTCTGCACTCTTCAAAGCCGACTGTGAACTGAGGAAAAGCTGTATAACAGAATAAATAGGGTTTTTTCAACTTTGATGCACATTTCAGTTATTTTTTGGAATTTTGGCACCACATTTTCAACATGAGGTTTTTGGTACCCCTCCTCATGAATTCTGTCACTGTCATGGCGTTATTCAGTCCCAAAAGGTGATTTCGCGGTCACTGCACAGAATCACCTTTTGGGACTACGTAATGAAATGACAGTGCCACTGTTCATGAAGGAAGCTCTCAAAAAGCCTATGTTGCAAATTTGGTAACAAAACTGCCAAAAAATGGCTGTTTTATGAGTGTATGTTGTGCTGTTTCTACACACGCTCGTAACATCATGAATTTGGAATATTTTCACTCCAGATTTTCAAACTTGGCATTTTTCCACACCTCCTGATGAACAGTACAGTTGTCATTTTACATATCCTACCCAAAATGTGTTTTTGCACATCTGGTTCAGAATAGCGCAGTCGCTGTGCAAAATCAGTTTTCGGGACAGTCTGAGGAAATGATGGTGAAACTGTTCATGAGCAGAGGTCCTAAAATTCCTATGTTGAAAATCTGGTGCTGAAAGTCCATAAAATTACTGTGTTGCAAGTGTGCATTCCACAGTTTCCACGCACCCTTGTAACTCCGCAAATTTGTAATATTTCCATGCCAGATTTTCAACACTGGCATTTTTTCACACCTCCTTATGAACAGTACTGCTGTCATTGTTCACATCCTGCCCAAAATGTGTTTCTGCACCTGTGGGGCACAATGGTGTGGTCGCTGTGTGAAATCAACTTTTGGGACAGATTAACAAAATTGCACCACCACTGTTCAAAAGGGGAGGCCCCAAAATGCCTATGTTACAAACGTGGCTACCAAACTCCCAAAAATAATTGGGTTACAGATGTGTGTTGCTCAGTTTGTATGCATGCTCATTACTTCACCAATATTTCATATTGTCACTCCAGATTTTCAACATTGACATTTTTTATGCCTCCTCATGAACAATACAGTTGTCATTCTCCACATCCTGCCCAAAATGTGTTTTCATCCCTCTGTCACCAAATAGCACAACCACTGTGCAAAACCACCTTTCAGCTAACAAAGTGACTGTGCCGCTATTCATGAGGTGGTCTGACAAGCAGCCCATGTTGAAAATGTGAAGTGAAACTACCACCACATGCTTACAATGTTAGGATTTCCAACTGTAGCACCCCACCTGGTACAGGCTGACAGGCATCAGGGGTGTGACTTGGGATCATTGGATGTAATGTTCAAGCCATTCCACCCCCATCCCCACCCTGCAGCCAGTGACAGACATCGTGGTGTGCCTTGCTCTGTTCGGCCACAAAGCTCACCCCACATTCCTATACTGCACCCACGTCAGCATATTTCCTTATGGAATGGGGTAAGTATAATGCCTAAAGGCCCCAAAGCACACCCCGACACTTGTCAGTGTCTACAGGGTAGGGTGAGGTACAATGGCATGAGCATTATAGCTGATGACCCAAAGGCACACCCCAATGCCTATCATTCTCTACAGGGTAGGGGTGGGGTTGGCATCACTTCAATACTTCACTGCCATTTCTATTATGCATCTCGAGCTCTGGCACTGCCAATGCCAATGTCAGCATGACAATATTCGGCATTGACAAATGCTTGTTATAGAACAGTATGGTAATGTGTGGCACTGTAATTACCTTGTTTTTAAATATTCGAATACAGGGTGGTGTGGTGGGTGAAAGCCCCTCTGATAATTGTTTAAAAATAAGATCTCATGATGATACATCATGTCTGCCATATTTCTAACAGTCACAACCTACACTAGATGATCATGATCAGCACTCAAATGCAGTTTGTGCTGTACAAACTGGAGGCCAAGGTTTTGTGTGTGATTTTAACAACACAGTTTGGCCAATTACAAAAATGTTCTTTCTCCACAGAATAGCATGGGACTGTGTAGAGCTATAATTTTTCATTTTTTTTTAATTATAAAATGGTTTGGAAAGTTCCTGCTTCCTGATAGGCTAAATAAGTTGTGAGACTCATATTTTAATTCCCCAGAAATGCACAGCTTGGAGCAAGTTCAGTCAATGGGATTTAGTGATTTAGGCCAGTCACATGCAAAGTGTATTTATTTATTTATTTATTGTATTTTTTGAGCAGGAAAGGCACACAAAGCTATTAAAGCTTATTTCCAGATGTGTCCTTAGGTGTGGGTTGTAGGGGCCTATTTTATTGACATGGGGAATATTGACCATGAACAGCACAGGAAGAAAAACACATACTGCAGAGTTGTTGGAGGTGCCACTGTATAGGAATGGTTGTTTTAAATACAAAAGGCACAGAACATACAGTGCAATGCTCCAGCTTCCAATTTATAAAAAGTTTACTGAATCCAACAAACAATAAAATCTCCAGCACTTTGAGGTCACAGTGCCTCTTCACCAGGGGGTGGAGTCTATGGAGAATGTACTCATCTTTAATACTCACAACACAACACTTTAAAGTGACAAATTCACTCAAGTGTAAATGTATAAATAAGCAGTAAATAGCCTTTTAGGAAAAAGATGCAAATAAATAATGACATTGTATAAAAAAAAAGCCATCGAGTGAGGCCCCTTTTTATGAATGATAGTTTTTAACACATTTTTAAGTAAATCTGACCAGTCCCGTGAAACTGCTTCAATAGTAGTTTCAACCTACAACACAATCAAAAGCAATAAATCATAAGTACTTTCCCAAAATAAATGTGATTAAAAAAACTTAAGGCAAAAATTAATTTCAAATAATTTGCAGAACAAAAAGTGGGGAAGGAAGGCTTTTATGATCTATTGATTTTGATTGTGTTGGGTGTTGAAACTACTGTTGAAGCACTTTAATGGGAATGATTGAATGCACTTAGAAGTTTGTTAAAAATTGTCATTCACAAAAATGGGCATCCCACATGATTCCTCAGTTAGGCTATTTTTATCTCAGCAATGTATTTCAGTGGTGAGGTGCCCGATCAGTTCTGATTGTTTCTGTTACAATTTAAAAACATTTCTATGTTTTTGATATGTCGTTATTTATTTGCATCTTTAAAATTAAATTGTGCTGCCACTCTTTTTACCAGGTACAACAATGCATTTTCCAGTGCAATACTCCATGTGTACATTTTTCTGCAAATGCTAATACATGATATTCTCATTCTACTGTGCTATATGTTTATTGGGAGAACATACTTTTCATGGATGTCTTCCTCAATAATGGTGATGAACACACCACCAGAGAAGTGACTCAGCTGCTGAGTCAGCCACATGGGGTTTCTGCACCCACAACCTCATTTTGGAGGATGTGCAAATGCATGGACTAGACATATGGGAGAGCACGGTATGTAGCATTTGTCTACTGTAGTACTGTGAATGTGAATCTTTCTGTGTTGTGCTTTTCTTGGCTCACTCTAATAACTTACCTATTGTAATTTTATAGTTCACTCTCAAGCTCTTTTGCCTGATGATATGGAACATTAAAAAGGTGAAGCAGTTGGAGCTGGTCTTGTGGTGGATTGAAGCAAGTGAGACATTCCAAGATGTAACTTTTCTGGATGAGATGATAGTTTATTTGGAGCAGTTTGTATTTATGGCATTTGGAAGAATAGCCAAGACTCTATGAAGCACAGTAAAAGCATCCATCCTCTGATGAATCACATGTGGGATGCAATTTTGAAGTGGGATTCTGACCTGCTCAGTATTTTTGTTGGTGCATTTCCGTTGGTACCATACACTACAGTCACTGAAATCTTCTAACACAGTTATTGGCATACATTAATTAATTCTGTCTATTCAACTCCTTCTAGGCACTATGAATAGTCCCTTTTTAGAGATAATATTATAAAGGAGGCTGCTACTCAGTTTACCGAGGAAAATATATTTTATGACCCCCTCTTCTACCAGGATAATGACCCAAAACACATGGCATTGGTAATATTCATGGCTGAACAGGACATTAAATGGTTCAAAACAACAACTGAGTATGGTTGCAGCACTGCATCATCTGTGTATTGTTAAATGTACTGTACAGTATGTGTGGCTGATATAACTAATGGCATATTTTGTATTCAAGGGCCTCAGACAGGAATCCAATGGAGATGGTATAGCATAACATAACATAACAAGAAACACACATTCATTGAAAAACCCCAGACAAAGCAGGAACTCATTGATGGTATTAAAAACAGCTTTAGGACACACTGAAATGCCATCACTATGGGTGATATATTGAATATTTAGAGAAGGTCTTGCCACTTGTGGATGCAAAGGGAGGGAATACAATAGGTATTTGATTAAAATATTTTGTGTCACAGAAATTAATTTTGCCAAATAAACAAAATGTAATGCATATGAATATTCTGTGTACTCATGGCAGTGTATAAAGTTTTATGCGTATTGTACAAGTGTTCATATATGATTTTTTGCAGTACTGTAAATATACTGTTCTGTAGCTGTACACTGTAGTTGCATTTATTAGTGTCTTGATTTGTATGTACTGTTACTGTATACTGTGTTTTCAATAAAGTCACCCCCCTTCCCAATAGTACATCCACAAAATTGCTGAAGGCTTCTAGGTACATAAATGTGCAGCTCATTTCAGAATATCTGGAAAAAAAACAGGACCAGTGGTTACCATGAACAAGTAGTAGCATGTAAGGATCACAGAATATAGCATATAAACAGTACTCCAGTGAGAAACAGATACACATCCAGATCCTTAGTTTCCTAAATTTTCCACCAATAGCATTTTTTCTCTCCTCTGTGCCTAGATGTTAGCATCAAGTACAGTGGTAACAATATCATGAACTCCATGGTAAAATCTGGAGCAGCAAAATCCACACAGTGTGTGCCCAGTCCAGCAAGATCACTTCATTGCACAGCATATGCAAAGGCGTCCAATAGTTCCTACTGGCTGTAGCACTCTCACACCACCGACCTGTATTGTAACCAGCATCCTGGCTACAGTAACAGTGTGGTGCTGGGTGGTGACATGGACCTGTACCAGGTATGACTTAACAACTGGTAGTCCACCAACACTGCCATCACACCACCAGCATTAAGTACCCTAAATCCAGCTCATTATTCCATAACTGGCCCTCAATGACACGTGAAAAGGCAAACTTACTGAATATGCAAAGTGAAGCATCATTTCTCTGTATAATTTTTTTAAGCATACTATATACTGCAGAGTGTGGCTGCATCTGGCTTAACTTTGTTAAAATCAATGTACAGTACTTTAGTGTCATGGTCTGTAAGATTTTGCATACAACATACAGTAAATTCAAAGAAATTCATAGAAGTAATGCATACAGTTCAATCTAGCCTCATGCTGCCCCCTGCACTGCATAAGATTATAATATTAAATTTGGGACACTTGTGTTGGGCTGGTGGCGAGATTTTCATAATGATATTTCAAAAGCCTGATGCAAAGTGCAGTTCATGACTTACAAAAATGACTGATGAGATTTTTACAGCCAGAATTATACTACAAGACTCTGGACTACCCTTCATCCCCAACTAACATCACCCACAGCCCATCTGACTCTCAACTGAAGTGAGACAATAATGTTGGATATATACCTCCCTCTCCATCCATCCCCCCTTCCAGCCCCATTTCAATCAAAGATTAAATCACTGACTATATTGCCTCCTTCCTGCCTCCCCCCCACCCAAAGCCAGTTCTACTTTTATAGGCACAGAGTTTGACTGACAACAGGAACTTCCTGTTTTGGAACAGGAAGTGAGTGATCACAGAGCCACCAAAGACTCGCTATCCTAGAAGAACAAGAGTAGCTCTCCATCCCCCCCAGCTGTTGGAGGTCTGCCTCTGAGTAAGTAAGAGAACTACTGAGAAATACAGGATCTTCTTGTCTCAAAACAGGAAGATCAGATGCTTAAAAGGTACAGAGGCAATAACTAAGTAGGGAGAACAAAATAAAATAAAATAAACAGAGGAAAGAGTAATTATTCCAAACAACAGTGAAGGGGCCAGAAATAAGACATGATGGGAGTGGTGCAGTGCAGTGGCTGTGGAGCAGCAGTCTACTGGGAGATGTTCTGGAGGTTGTGGTGTTGTCCCATATGCAGGCACCTCTCTGGGCTGAGGTAGGAGGTTGCTTATCTCCAGGCTGAGTTGGCCAGGATTTGTGGGACCTCCCCTCCCATCCAGGACCACCAGGGCCACTCACATTGCCTCAGAGGTTGCCAAGAAAGAGGAGTGGTTGGACAACAGTAGGCTCAAGGAGGGTGAGGGTGGTGGAACAGAGATGCACCCCTCCAGTTGTGCCTCTCCACAATTCATATGCAGTTCTGGAAAAGTGTGGTTCCTGTATGGAGGCACTTGTAGTGGAGACCAAGGAGGATTCAGGGAACCTTCACAAAGAAGCCCCACAGGAGGGTGGCATGGGACCCCACAGGGGAAAGAAACAACTCCTGGTGGGGGACTCCATTGTTAGGAAGGTAGAACTAGGGAAGGAAGATGAGAG
The DNA here is from genome assembly GCA_016271365.2 of Neoceratodus forsteri. Taxonomy (NCBI): domain Eukaryota; kingdom Metazoa; phylum Chordata; order Ceratodontiformes; family Ceratodontidae; genus Neoceratodus; species Neoceratodus forsteri. Next base: position 1,179,481,536 of record CM028131.1, read on the forward strand.
GGAGGTAATGTGCCTGCCTGGTGCCATGGCTTGGAGGGACAGGGAGTGAATCCTCTGGATTGCCAGAGCAGTTGCACGGGGAGGGAGCTGGATGTCACTGTCCACCAAGGGATAAATGACCTGGCTAAGAAAGGGATCAGAGCAGTGCAGGAAGAGTTTGTGGGGTTGGGGAAGGGTCTTAGACAAGTAGCATGCATGGTAACCTTCTCGGAGGTGCTGCCTGTCTATGGTGTAGGTGAGGCTAGGGTGCTTCACACCATGGGATTCAATCACTGGTTGAAAAACTGATGCAGAGCTCGGGGATTTGGCTTCATTGGGGACTGGGTGTCCACCTGGAGTGATGCAGGCCTATACTGGAGTGATGGTCTGCATCTGTCCAGAAGGGGAACCAGGATCCTAGGTGACAGGTTTAAATGTTTCATTGGCAAGTATTTAAACTAGCCAAGGGGGAGGCACTAGAAAGGATCAGGGAAATCCTAGCCCCCAAAAAAGTCAAGGTAGTAAGTGAGGTAAACACCAAGTTAGAGATGTCAATAGGGAGAAGGGCAGGGGTAAATGGAGAAAGTGACAAAGGCAATAAGGACAGGGATGGGGCAAAAAGGGGTAAGGCCATCAGGAAATGGAGGGTAATGAGTACCAGTGCCCATAGTCTGGGCAACAAGCTCCCTGAACTGGTGGCCTTGATGGAAGAGGGATGCCTTGATAGCATAGCAGTCACAGAAACATGGTACACAGAGAACCATGACTGGGATGTTAACATACCAGGGTACACAACCTACAGGAGAGACAGGGAAGGGAGAAGCGGGGGAGGAGTAGCTCTCTATGTAAGGGAAGAGATAAAAGCAGCTGAACAAAAGAGTAAACAGGGAGGAGAGGAGGCACTGTGGGTCACTTTAGAGACTAGAAATGGCACCACAGTCTGCATAGAGGTTGTATACAGATCCCCATGTCAGAGGGAGGGAATGGACACGGATATGAAAGAAGGCATTCTTAGGATGGCAGAGAAAGGGGAGATACTGTTGATGGGGGACCTGAATATGCCAGATGTTAACTGGAGCACATTTGCTGCAGCCACATCCAAGAGCAGGGCCATTCTTGATGTCCTACAGGTGGCATGCCTCAGACAGCTAGTATTGGAACCCACTCATGAGGGAGCAATCTTAGACCTTATACTCTCAAATTGGGACAGTGAGAGGATCTCACATCTAGAAGTGGGTAGCCATCTGGGAACAAGTGACCACCAAACAGTGTGGTTCATGATAAACTCAGCTACAGAGTCAAGCCATACAAAAGTGAGGGTACTGGACTTCAGGAGGGCTGACTTTGGCAAGATGGGAGAGTGCCTTAGAAAAGCACTAGCAAATAGGCTAGAAGGAGGGGTGAAGCAACAATGGGGAAATATCAGAACTGCCATCACAGAGGCAGCAAGCCTTTGTGTGAAGCGAATAAGCAAATCAAGATGAAAGAAAAAGCCACTATGGTTCTCAAAAGAGGTGGCGGGGAAGGTCAGGAAGAAAAAGATAGCATTCAGAAAGTATAAGGAATCACAGAAGGAGCAGGACAGAGAGCTGTACCAGTTAAGGCTGAAGGAAGCAGGAGGGAAGTCAGAATAGCAAAGGCCCAAACTGAGGAAAAGATAGCCAACTCGGTTAAGAAGGGGTATAAAATCTTTTATAGGTACATCAGGGAGCGTAGAAAGACAAAGGGAAGGATAGTGAGGCTGAATAGAATGGACAGTGGGTGGGCAGAGAGGGACAGTGAAAAAGAAGGTATACTGAATGAATATTTCTGCTCAGTATTCACAAAAGAGGAGGAGGGGGAGGTGCCTAATCCACTTAACAGAAGCACTCTGAATAGGGGGTCGATCCTAGTCCTTTCACAGAAGAAAGAGTTCTGAAAGAACTCCTAAAATTGAAGGTGGGCAAAGCAATGGGGCCTGATGGAATTCACCCCAGAATTCTAAAAGAATTAAGGGGAGAACTAGTGATACCACTGTCTACCTCTTTTAACAAATCATGGGAGGATGGTGTGGTACCTGAGGACTGGAGGAAGGCAGATGTGATTCCCCTTAACAAAAGTGGGAGCAGGACCGAGGCAGAAAACCACAGACCTGTCAGTTTGACCTCTGTGGAAGGGAAAGTGATGGAATCACTTCTGAAGGAAAGAATTATTGAGTACCTAGAGGCCAGTGGGACACATGACCCAAGGCAGCATGGGTTCACAGTGGGAAGGTCATGTCAAATGAATCTAAATGATTTCTTTAACTGGGTGACAAATGTAGTAGACCAGGGAGGGGCTGTGGACATGGCCTACCTAGACATTAGTAAGGCATTTGACACAGTCCCACATAAAAGATTAATAGTCAAATTAACAAGCCTGGGAGTGGGTCCCAGGATGGTAGCCTGGGTAAAACATTGGCTGGACAACAGGACACAGAAGATAATTGTAAATGGAGTCCACTCTGAAGAAAGAAGGGTTACTAGTGGGGTACCACAGGGTTCAGTACTAGGTCCAGTCCTTTTTAATGTCTTCATAAGTGACATTGCAGAGGGACTTGAAGGAAAAGTATGTTTCTTTGCAGATGACACAGAGATCTGCAACACGGTTGATACACAAGGAGGTGTGGAAAGGATGAGAAGGAACTTGGCAAGGTTGGAGGAATGGTCAGAAGTATGGAAGCTTGGATTCAATGCAAAGAAGTGCAAAATAATGCACCTCGGAAACAAAAACCCAGGGGAAGATTACACAATGGGGGGTAGTAACAACAACAAAAATAGAAAGGGATCTGGGGGTAATCATATCAGATGACCTAAAGGTGGGCAAGCAATGTGAGAAGACAGTAGGGAGGGCTGGGGGATACTGGGATGTATAGGGAGAGGCATCACCAGCAGAAAACAGGAAGTTGTTATCCCTCTGTAAAGACAGTTGGCGAGACCCCATCTGGAGTACTGCGTCCAGTCCTGGAGACCCTATCTCCGCAAGGACATAAACAGGATAGAGGCAGTCCAGTGGAGGGCAACTAAAATGGTGCATGGTCTGCAAGAGAAGCCATGTGAGGAGAGACTAAAGGAGCTTAATATGTATACCCTTGAGGAAAGGAGGGAGAGAGGGACATGATAGAAACTTTTAAGTACCTTAGAAGTACCTTAGTGGAATCAACAAAGTCCAAGAGGGTAGCATCTTTCAGAAAAAGAGACGTGTAAGAACAAGGGGACACAATTTGAAGATAGAGAGGGGCGGTTCAGGAGCAATGTGAGGAAGTATTTTTTCAAAGAGAGGGTGGTGGACACATGGAACAGCCTTTCTGAGAAGGCTGTAGGGTCTAAAACTCATACATGTGATATCTCCCTCTTTATGCAGGAGACTCCTGTTTTTTTTGACTGAACTCCCTCCCTCCCTCCCTCCTGGGAAACAAAATCTCCTGCTTAAGTAAAATTCTGTCCAAAATATCCATGTTTTTTGGGCAGATAATGACATATAAAAATTAAATCAGTGATGAACAATGTATCTGATAACTTTATATAACTAGTTGTTTATTCTTTTTAGTGCTTATTCTTGACAAAATGAAATACATTAAATTTTTGTAATGACTTTTTTCTTATTTTTTTGGCGCCATGTAAGGACAAACTCACAACATTAAGGCATCTCCCTACTAGCAGGACAATCTCCCTCGTAATTTGACCCAAATCTCCCTCTTAAGCATGTTGGCAGGCCAATCACCCTCCTAATTTGATCCAAATCTCCTCTTAGCAAGTTGGACATATCACATGTATGAAAACTGTGGGAGAATTCAAGAATGCATCGGACAAACATAAGGAAATTTTTGTGGGGGTAGGCAGAAATAGGCTGTTGATTAACTAGGATCTGCAGCTTATCCTGTAGGTAGGAAAATGGGCCGATTAGGTGCGCCAAGCGGTCCTTATCTGCCATCAAAGTCTATGTTTCTATTGTTTCCCTTGCTGGCCTTCAAGAACATGTGGAATGATAGGGGTTGCACAATATCCTGCTTGGTGAACATGTAGAGATACAGAGTTTTTTAAGCATAATGGGGTCTAGTCACATAGCAGTGGAAGGGTGGTGCAGGCCAGGTAGGCAGAGCGCATACAGCACTAAGTCAGTGCAGCACATAGGGTATGCACAGACAGCATGAAGAAAATGTGCATAGTGCTATGTGACTGCCACTGGCATGGCAGTGTGCAGATGCACAGCATGAAGCATTCGAGGGGCATGTCTACATAGTGGGCAACATGCATCCTGGATGGGCATGCATGACCACACCTACATTGGGAAGGCACATGTGAGCACATGAGCAGAACTATGCCTGGGGTAGGGCTGCCACAGACCTCCGTGCACAGTGTGCAGTGCCAGATGGGGCCCATTAGGGGTGAGCCCAGACAGTCTGTACCACAGTCATCTGCCACACAGTACCCACCAGATATCATATCAAGGGGATAATGACTGGACACACCCCTCCACCACACAAACAGGACCCTGCACACCGGAACATGTCTGGCCAGTTGCCCGATGGCAGGCACACCCACCACCATAATGACAGCTAACCCAGACAGCAAGGATGCCCCTGATGGGGCACTGTGATAGACCTCTGCATCCTGTACAGGGTGCTGCACATGACCTCCCAGTGGTGTGGTGAAGTACACATGACTGCCACACAAGACAGATACGGGCAAGTCTGTGCCACTTATCACTCAGCCCAAGAAAAACCCCATCAACTGTTACACAGCAGTGCAGACCAACACCACTAGTAGAGTGTGCCCCTGACTATGGGCCACCGACCCAATGTGCAACATGCCAGTACCCAGACTAATAATGCACTAAGCACTGGTGCATGCACGATGCGCATTCCCCCTCCCACCCGGCCATACACCATGCAGAGCCAGCTGTAATAATGGCACAGACACAGGGTATTGGATGCACAAACCTTTATTCCACATCAGTTAGACAGTACAGCAAAGCCCCCATACATACATTCCCCTCTGATGAGTCCCCCATGGATGATGTGTGTGTATGTGTGTGTGTGTGTGTGTGTGTGTGTGTGTGGATCCTGGTGGGTGGATGGAGGACCATGGCCAGTCAGCAAAGTGGACCAGTGTAACTCTGCAATGACATAAATGGACAGGACAGGAGGGGTGTGAACGACCAGACTGTGAAGTACCACATTCATCCATCCAACACACGTGCACCAAGTAACACTCACATTGGAGGGCTCTTCCACCACCCACATCTTCCTGATGTTGTCCCAGTAGTAGATCTCTCCTGTGATGACCATGAGGGACAGTAGTTCAGGTATGGCCTAGGCCACCACCTCCTTCTCCTCCACACCACAGTCCAGCTCTCACTTGTTCCCAACCCCCTCCACTTCAGTGTCATCACAAGAGGTTCCCACTGAACTCCTGGGGAGACACAAACAGAGACAGGCCATGAGGTACTATCACCTTGTTGCATTTCCATCCGAACACCACCCCCATACAGCCAGGTATTAACTCCCACTAAATCTGTTACATTCCAGTTATTGCCCTCCTCCTTGTTGTCCTGATAGGTGAGGGCGGTCCACCCCCACAACTTGCGAGAGTAGTCCCCCATGTGGATTGCGCTGATACCTCTGCCATGTCTGTCTCCTGAATGGAAGTCAGCACACAACCGATGCCCTGTTACAGCACACCACAGACGGGCATGCACAGTAAGGGCCATATAACAAGCCTTGTAGCGGACCGCTGCAGACAGACTGTACAGGTGGGATTCACAGGAGGCGGGGCAGTGGGGCTCAGTGGGTGGGTTGGGAGGGTACCGCTAGTCCACCAGGGTTGTTTTGGGGTAGCAGGGGATTCATTGCCATGCTGTACAGCACACTACCACAGCACGACATATGTGGATGTTTCCACTGGTGCGCCATGTGTCCAGGACTGCTGCTGAATGCCCTCCTACTTGACAAAGGGCTGGCACAGTTGCGGTTGCATTGTGCATGCCACCGGCCAAGAGTTTTCAATAACAAACTACTTCTGCAGTCACTCAGGGACACACAGACTGCATCCAGCAGTTCTGGCTGGACCATGCCTCTATTGCAGAGCTGTGTGACATGATACAGCCCCACATCACAAAATGTACCATATGGTCCAGGGAAATGACTGTTGAAACAGAGGTGCTGTGTGCATTGGCATACTATGCCACAGGCTCCTGTGACCCAATGAAATTAGTTGTCCTGGGCCATGCTGTGGTAGTCAATGGACCAGGTGCACCTGTGTCCCTGTGGCCATGCCCGTCCACTTGTGGGTCCAGGCTGGTGGACTGATTTGCTACTGCTGACATGCCTCCAAGGGGTGCATCATTGCCTTTACCCTCTATGTTGGCATTCACATCTGTATTTCCACATGGCAGTGCAGATGTCCATATATGGTTGGCCACAGGGCATGCCTGCTTTCCCAGACTTCATCTGGCCCTCCTCCATGTGGTTCTGCATGCATCTGTGGATACTGCCCCCAGCCTTGGTCATGTCTGTGCCACTGGTAGTGAATGTTGTCATAAGATGCCATCCTGCGCAGCATGTATGTGCACACAGCCACTATGTCTTCTTTTGGTGCAATTCCTGCACTTTCCTGAACAGGGCTCATTGAGAGTGCACAGTGTGACAGAAATCTGCCTTAGCTGCTGTAAACTTGCCAGGAATGCAACCCACTCCCCATCTGCACAGAACAGCATACTTCAGTACAAATCAATCAAAGTCATGCATGATTCACAATAGATGCCACAGTAGTTTAGTATCAATGACCTTTTGTGCTATAATGTGAGCTTCAATGGTTATACAGTATTTCATTTCAGAACAAAAATGGTGGAGAGAGGTGCAGAAGTTAAGCCCCAGTGCATCATCCATTTTATTGTATCATTCTGGCTCCACAGATGTGGGTGTTCCATGCGCCTACCCAATGTCATTGGTGACTTGCATACACTTGCGTTAATACAGACTGCAGTGTGATTTACAGCATTAAAATACTTTGTTAAAATATCATTACACAAGAAAAGATTGATACATTGTCATGCCTATAACCCCCCATCTCTCTTACTGTATCATTGCAGAATATCAGGGGAATGACGATAGCCCTAACTAAGGTCCCGCCAGTGGAGCCAATCATGGTGGGGGGCATGGGCTAGTTTTGCCACTTAGTGCCCTGCTGCTACTATGCTGTGTTTAGAGGGCAGAGAGGGAGCATTACATAGACCCACACAACAGGGCTTGGGTTTCAGTCAATCACCTGGTGAGTGATTTCAAAGTTTGTCAGGAAAACACACTGGGCAGGATATTCAGACTGCGCCAGGTTGTGGAGCAAGCCTGGGCACAGTGCAACTTGGCTGCACAGGGGCGTTGACAGAGTGATATTCAACAGAGCTGCACCATGGCACAGCAACATCGAATATCAAACCCTGGCCACCCACAGTGCACATGGTGCAGTGGCACTGCGCCAGTGCAAGTGGCCAGAGTTGAGCAAGGTGATGTGCTAGCGCAAGTTCGTTGCGCTAGGCGCAAAATCATGATATTCAAAAGTTCACATGCAAATGGGGCCATAATGCATGCAAGGTGCAAATGGGGCCATTTGCATGTCATTATGATCCTATTTGCATGCAGGGGCACCGATCCCCAGTGACTTGCACCTGGCGCCCTGCCAGGCTGCAGCCATCAGGGACCAATGCTCCCGCATGCTCGGCAAAGTGCCCCCTGCCCGATCGCGGGTACAAGTTGAATAATAAAATCATCCTACATCCCTGGTGGTCCAGTGGACTGGTCACAGCCCAATCATGGGCTTAAGTATTAAAATTAAACCGTCCAATATCCCTGGTGGTCCAGTGGACCGCTACACGCCTGATCACAGGCTTAAGTATTAAATTAAACCAACCATTATCCCTGGTGGTCCAGTGGACCACTCGCAGCCCGATCACGGGCATATGTAGGAAATAATGCTACCCCAAAACAACCCTGGTGGACTAGCGGTACCCCCCCTCCCCACCTGCCTACTGAGCCCCTCTGCCCCGCTATCCCCCAATCAGTGGTGGGCGGCAGCTTCCCACCTGCTCGCTGCCCCACCACCCACTGACAGACACTGTACAGTAGGGCTGTACGCCCATTGGTCCATGGCGTGAGCCAATGGGCATGCAGTCCGTACCGTACTACACAGTCCAGATATGTGAATGGATCCATTCACATATCTGGACTGTGTAATGCATATGGCTGCACACCCATTGGCTCACACTGTGGACCAATGGGGGTACAGCCCTACCGTCAACGTGTCAGTCGCGGGCGGCAGAGCAGCGAGCAGGGTGGGAGCTGCCGCCACCGCTGGACCGGGGATCGGGCGGTGGGGATCAGTGGGCGGGTTGGGAGGGGTACCGCTAGTCCACCAGGGTTGTTTTGGTGTAGCATTATTTCCTACATATGTCCATGATCGGTCTGCGAGAGGTCCACTGGACCACCAGGGATAATGGTCGGTTTAATTTAATACTTAAGCACATGATCAGGCAATCCACTGGACCACCAGGGATACTGGATGGTATAGTTCAATACTTCAACCCGTGACCAGGCTGCGAGTGGTCCACTGGACCACCAGGGATATAGGACGATTATATTCTTCCACCTATACCCGCAATCGGGCATGGGGGGGCGCCACCATGAAGGTGCAGCCAGAGCTCGGGTGGCCACCCACAGGTGGCAGCTGTCATGTTGCGCCCTGCAATACAGCAGCTCACCTGTGGGTGGCCAGCCATTGTTCCTTTTTTTTTGGCTCACCTGTGTACGGCGTAGGTGGGGTTGCATATATGGGCTCAGCACATCCTGGGCTGAATATCGGATCTGCAGAGTATGCATGGGCAGCCCCCAACTACGCTGCATACATTACTAATGCGCTCCAGCGCATCGAGATTTATGCCAGGCTCAATCCCCGTTTGAATATCATGCCGGGGTGTATCAGTTGGTTGTGCATGGCATAACAGTGTTGTGCCATGTGCAACCCTTCCGAATATCTGGGCCACAGTGTACAACACAGTCAACAAAAACAACAATTCTGTGATCACAATAATAAGATTTACCTTGGACACTAATGTCTTACAGCTTGACAATGATAAGTCAGTCTGGATATTAAGAAGTGCCTGATGCGACCCCCTTACTACACGACAATGTTTACTTTGTTTAAAAAATGTTAATACAGTACATTTAAGAAATACAACAGCCTTGTTGAAAAATGCTTTGCCTTTGCCTTGTTCATTGTTGCACTACTGTACAGAAACATAGAAACATAGACTTTGATGGCAGATAAGGACCACTTGGCCCACCTAGTCTGCCCATTTCCCTACCTATTGGATAAGCTGCAGATCCTAGTTAACCAACAGCCTACTTCTTACGCCTCTCTAGATAGAAAGAATATATAGTATATCCTGATATTCATATACTGCACTATGGATGAAGAAAATGTCTTTTATTAGACAGGAGATTTTATTTACTTATTTATTGAAATCTTTCACCAGGAAGACATACTGAGCAATAACGCTTGTTTCTAGATGCATCCTGTGGGGAGGGGAAAGGTATAATAAATCAAATAATAATTTAGATACAATTGGCAAACAGCAAGCGCTGCAATACAGAATGGGAGTTAAATATACAACATTAAGTGCTGCTACACAGGAATAACATTCAGTTAACAAACAGATGACATGACACACAATTGTTGGGTGGTACAGGGAGAAGGGGGGGGACTAAAAAATAAAATGGGTAGCCACACAGGAATTACATTTAGTTAACAGATGACATGACACAAAAGCATTGGCTGGTACAGAGAGAAAGAAGGGAGTAGGAATTAAAAAATAAAATAGGTAACCAGGCAATTAGAGGACAGGAAGACAAGAATGGGTGCAGATTGCAAGGGGGTAGTAAGTGGGTGCCTATGATTGGGGCAGTTGCATGCAGGGGTTGTGTGTGAATGAATGAGACAAGGAGATAAGGGAGAAAATAAAGAATAAAAAAGTAATGGTTAAATTAACATTATTAACATGCATCGCTGCTTTTATCAGAAACATTTTTAACAAACCACCCAATCAGTGGACTTATAATTGATGGGAAGAATATGTCAAGTCTGTTATGAGTGGATCCCCTCCTGATTATGTGTCCACTACCTGTAATTTGGGACTGGTGATGCGAAATGTGCATGCAAGAAGTTGAAACAAATAGATAAAACCTCAGTAGTGTTCATTCAGAAATTTTCTCACACCAAGATCCCCCTGGCCACGTCCAATGTTTTGCCCTTTCTGGGCTTCTTCAGGGACAAAGATCTTTAAGGCTGGGCTAGTTCAAATGGTTTCAATTTTGTAGTTCGGAAATTTACACAATTGCCCTTATAGGCAGCATTTCATTCTGGCAGAGAAAATTTCTGAATAAACACTGCCGAGATTTTATCTGCTTGAAGTGTGGCTGGCTTTTTGTTTCATCAGCTTCTTGCAAGATTATGAGATCCCCATCCCCAAGATATTGAACATTTTTAATGGCTTAAAGGAAAAATAAAAGTGTGATAACTACACTGATGGTGTAAATCACTTTTTCAGCTTTTTACCCACATTCTGAAAAGTGCTGCTCTTGACAGAAAATCTTGCTACAGGATGTCAACACTTAGCAAAATAGCTAATGAAATTCATACTTAACTTGCATTCAACACCCCCCACATGCCTAACAAACATATGTAGCCATATTGTGCAGGCACACAGACAAAAGTTTTGAAGTTCTGTAGTGCACCAATATTACTCTCTCACTAGTACTACAGTGCATCTGTGAGAAAACCAAACCTATGTAGCAGTTTCTCAGACATGCTGTGCTGCACTGCACTGCAGTGCTGCTGCATGACCAGCATACAGTAAAAAAGTGTATGCAAATGCTACTGTACAGTACATGTCGGAAGCTAGTGGTCCTTGTGTGCACAGAAGGGTTGGCTAAAACTCAAAATCCTGAAAATAAGGTGAAAAAAGCAGATGAAATAATTAGGTGAATAAAATGACAAAGTCACCAGCACCGTGACAGTAATATAACTGATGGGGGGGGGAGTCAAGATGCATCACAGTGTTGTGGTCCTGCTGTAATGGGTCACATCAGAATCAAATATTCCACTGGTCTTGACTACGTGTATTCTTAATAGTGAGACAAAGAAAACATTTCTTATATCATCATATAAAGGATAGATTAACAAGTAATACAATGGGCAACTAGAATTCAGTAGCGTTATTGGTCAACTGGTATCTTTGTCTGCTATGGTGCCATCAATTGGGCACCACAGCCATCCCACAGCTTGTGATTCAGCCCACCGACTGTTCTCTGCATGCGCAACCCACCTCCCAACTCTCAAGACTCGGCTCTCAGAAAGCGTCCTCAATCGGGTACTACAGCCATCCAATGGCTTGTGGTTCAGCCTAGTGACTGTCCGCTAAAAGTGCAACCTGCCTCCCAACTCTCAAGACCCAGCTGTCAGGTACACTCACCAGGACTGAATCCCAGCTACCTGATTGGCTCCTGGCTTCACTGCTTTATCCATGACTGGTTGCCAGCCCCGCCGCCATTCCTGCTCATGGCTGTTCGCTGTAAGCCTAAGGACCGCCCGGCTTCTCTCCAGGAGACTGCAGTCTGGAAACTCGGCACAGAGAGGAATTGATTGGGCTCTCTGCTACCACCTCATATCTGTACTATTTTCCTCACTCTGCTTAGCCTTACCTTATGCTTGTATTATTTTATACTACAACTATGACTGTTTGTTAAACCTGTCATTTGTTATATTCTACAGTACAAATTTTTCCACTAAGGTTAACATACGGAGCCCTGTGAAGTAAGGTTTTTTGTAACAGAAGCCTTAGGTAGCTCAATAAGGGTTTGAACTGCATTCATTGTAAGACTTTAACCTTATTTTTGCTGCCCCTGCCTGACTGCAGAAATCGCCTTCTTTTTATCTTTCCTTTCCATCTGTTTGGTTTCCCTGATCTAATCTCTACTGCCCCCTCATCTCTTTTCAAACCAGCCTGGTGCCAAAAACCAGACAGCTCTTACCTCTAAGTAAGCGTTCTCATCTACTTCACCCCAACCCACCTTAGCCAGGAGACTGAAAGCAGTTAATTGTATTCCTTTTGTCTCCTTTGTCCCACAGATCTCTCCCACCAATTTAGCACTCTGCTGATCTGAGGGCCACCTCCTTAAATTGCTGAAATTTCATGTCTTTCTCCCCCTCCAGGAAGCTCCCTCGATGAGGCACCACAGCCATCCCGTGGCTTGTAGTTCACCCCACCAGCTGTCTGCTGCAAGTGCAACCCACCTTCCGACTCTCAAGACTTCGCTCTCAGGTACGCTCACTGGAACTGACTCCCAGCTACACGACTGGCTCCTGGCTTCATGGTTTTGCCTGTGACTGCCATTCCTGCTATTGGCTGGTTACTGTAAGTCTGAGGACCACCCGGCTTCTCTCCAGGAGACTGCAGTTTGGAATCTCGGCAAGGACAGTAATTGATTGGAAACTCTCCTACTACCTCATACCTCTACTATTTTGTCCAGCCCTCCACCCCAACCCCAGCCACTAATAAATACACAGTTGTCCCACCCTTCCCATCTATTTTCTTCTCATTGGCTGATATCAATTAATTGTCTCTTTCCCTATTAGCTGGACTAAAGAAACTAATTGACTACTAGTTAGCTGTTTAGCTCTTCCTACCCTGCATTATTTACTCAATATGCTCCTCTTACCTATCATACTTGAATACCTAGTGGCTGTATCTGCCCTCTTCACCCCCTCACCATGCCTACAATCACTCTACCTCCCTGTATCCCAGAATTACATAATTTTTGCTCCCGTCTCCCAGCATATGTTACCAGAGATCAATCAACAACCTCTGCTATGCATTTTACTCCTAGAAATGCATACTTTTTTGGCTACTCTTTCCAAAGTTGTCTTTGTCTCCTCCTATTTGACCTCTCACCTTCTTGGTTAGGCTACTGCTATATGCTGCCTTGGGTCCTTTTGGACCAAGCCGCACAAACTGACTACCTACCTCCATCCACCCACATAAAAGAAGAAGGATTAACTTACTTAGAATATTACTAAATGCACTAAAAAAAAGTAATTCTGTTGTTGCTAATATCTGCAGGCAATGTTGAGCTTAACCCCAGCCCTCTCCAGCCCATTACTGTACCTTCAAATCTCCCTCAATTGAAAGGGATGAGTTTTCTACACATTAATGCCTGTAGTCTGTTGAAGAAATTCAATGCTATTCAGGCCAGGCCCCTCCATTCTAGCTCAGATGTCCTTGTTGTTATCGAATCTTGGTTGAAACCATCCACCAAAGATCATGAGGTAAATAACCCCTCATATAATCTGTTCAGATCCAACAGACGTACATGGGGTGGAGGGGTAACAATCTACATTCAAAACAAGTTGTCTGCATCCCTCATTGAAGCTACTACTGTGGCCAAATAATTTGAGTGAGTTATGTTAAAGGTCCAAATTTTGCAAGCCATCTCTTTTTATATATTGTGGTACTACAGACCCCCTCTGCAGGGCTTATAGTGCTGGAGCATCTGTGCAATGTGTTAGGCACTGCAACCTCAGAAGTTAGTATCTTGGGTGACTCCAATATGGATTGACTCTCTCTCCCCTGCATCACAGCCCCTTAAAGAAATCTGTGACTCCTTTGGGCTCACCCAGTTGGTTATGGAGGTCACCCATCCAAACACCAAGAACCCGCCTCATAATACCTTACTAGATCTAATCCTAGTTAATAGGCCCCACCTCTTTTCACATTCTATTATCTTCTTCAATTACATTAGTGGCCACTGTGCAATAGTCTGTGTGAGGTCAGTGAAAAAAGTTACCTCCACGTCTAAACATACTCTCAAAAGATGTCACCGGTACTTCGACCCATATACTTTTCTTACTGGCCTTTAAATTGCAAATTGCCAGGACTTCTATCTTGCCACTACTAAGGTTCATATTAAGGTTCTGAGACAGCAAGAGAGCCAAAGGCCCATAGGAGCTCTCATGCTAATCAAAAGTCATAATATGTTGAAGAAGTATCTGATAGTAAATATGCATCCAATCTTGCTTTAAATTCTTTTCTATTTTTACTAATAATAATGTTGAGTGGAAGTTTATTCCAGGGGTTAATAACCCTTAAGGTGAAGAAAAATGTTCTCCTCAATTAATTAAAGGTCTTACCAATTAATTGAACTGGTTGATATGGGACTTCTTATAAGGGCACCAGAGCTGTGACATATACTCGAGATGTGGTCTGACATAAGCCCCAAACAGGGGTACCATTACCTTAGGACCTCTGGTTGAGATATTTTGTTTAATGGACCAAATAACTTTGTTAATTTTGTTTTAATTTTGTTAACTGATTCATTAATATAATGGGCATATTCCAGATTGTTAGAAATTGTTACCCCCAAATCATTTTAATCAGCGTGGACTGAGCTATACAAGCCAGACATCCTAGGGATAACTGAGACTTGGCTCAAACCCTCGATTCCTGACTCTGCCTGCTTCCTAACAGGATACGAGTTCATTTGTCTAGACAGGACTGGGAGTAGGAAGGGGGGTGGCACCCTCATCTACTACAGATCCCATCTGAAAATCTCCCTGGTGGTGCAGAGTAAACCTGATCATCCACCTTGTGAGATTCTTCATGTGCTCCTGCTGCTGGGCGATGCTAAGAAGCTGCACTTGGTGTGCGCCTATAACCCCCCTAGGGGGAGGTCTGACAGGACTCACTTTCCTCTTAGATGCAGTTAGGCCCAGTATAGGTGACAATGAACTCATTATTATGGGTGATATCAACATGAACTGGGAGTGTGGCAATATTAGGAAATGCGAATCACAACTTGCTTGCCTATCCCTTAATGAACTAATCCATGACCTGATGGGACAGGCAGCCAATGGTTCCTCACGTTTCCCTGTTGGACTGGATCCTGACCTAACCGGAGAGGATTGCCTCATCAGGCACGCTATCAGACTCCATATCTGACCACTCCCCGGTATACTGTGTCTGGAAAATCCCCTTCCCTAGAATTCCACTCAAAATCATTCAAGTCAGAAAATACTCCAGTTTTGACCCTGAGGCTTTCCTGGCTGATCTAGGATGTACTGACTGGACCAGGGTGCTTGAAGCCTCTGAACCCTCAGTGGCAGCCTCCTGCTTCATACATTCCTTTGGTGTTCTCCAAGATAGACACGCCCCCAGGGTCACCCGGAGGGTGAGGGGAACAGCCACCTTCTGGCTGAATGGTGACTTACTTGCCCAGATGCGGGAGAGAGACAAATGCTGGGCAAGTACTAAGGGTTCCAGAGATCCTGCTAATCTCCTGAGATATCAGCAACTCAGGAATCAGTGTAAAAAAGCCATTAGGGCTGCCAAAAGTAACTTCTGTAAATCGGCACTACTTAGCTCTGTCAGAGATCCTAGGAGGTTCTGGAGGAACATTAAATCCCTCGTCAGTGGGCCTCTCACTCGGGTGTCGTGGACATGATTATTGATGGAGTCTCATGCAATAATCCCCACACTATAGCTGACCACCTCAATCTCCACTTCTCCGACCTTTCGGACCTCATCTCTCATTTCACAACCGATGGGGGTCGCTCGCTTAATATCCCTCTGATGCAGAGTGAACATCCTCCTTGGAGAGTATTTAATCTTAAGGCCGTGTCTGTCCTTGATGTTCGGAACCACTTGGCTGCCCTCTCCCAGCACTCCAGTGCAGGACCTGACAACCTTGAGCCCAGGCTTCTCAAGCTGGGAGCAGCTTACATTGCCCCTCTGAGTGCCCATATCTTTAACCTATCCCTTAGCTCGGGATAATCCCTGACATCTGGAAGGAGGCAAGGATAGTCCCTGTTCTGAAGCAGGAAATCCCAAACTCCTGACAACTATAGCCCTATTGCTATTCTCCCATCCCTTGGTAAACTCCTGGAAAAGGTTGTGGCGGAGCAACTCTCGGAGTATGTGGATACCGATGAGCTGCTTTCTGGGGCCCAACATGGTTTCCAGAAGGGTCATAGTACCACCACTGCCCTGATTACTGTAACCTCTAGTATTAGATCCACCATGGATCAGGGCAAACTGTCAGGTGCTATATTTATTGACTTGTCAAAAGCTTTTGACCTTGTCAACCATAACCTACTGGGGGAGCAGCTCAGGGCTCTCAGGTTCTCTCCGCATGCCATGAGTTGGATGATGGGCTCCCTAATGGGTAGAAGGCAGCGCACCTGCTTTAACAAGGTCCTCTCGGAGCCTAGGGCTGTGACCATGGGAGTTCCCCAGGGATTGGTACTTGGACCTCTCCTATTCTCACTTTTTATTAATCAACTCCCATGGGTGACCTCTCATTGCCAAGTCACGCTTTATGCAGATGACCTTGTGCTAGTGGCCCATGCTCGTAATGCTGCTGACCTTAACCAGTGCCTATCTGAAGACTTCAGCAGAATCTCAGCCTGGATTACCAACCATAGACTGGTATTGAATCCTAACAAAACTCAGGCCATGCTCTTTGGTTCCACAGCCAAGTTAAAAGCCCCATCAGCTATGCTCAAAATAGCTTGTGATGAAGGCCCCCTGTTGCCAACAGCGAGCTCAATTAAATATCGTGGGGTCACCCTTGACCCACAACTTGACATGGGAAGCCATATCCAAAACATCTGCAGAGCCACCAGGTGTAAGCTTGGCCTTGCCTACAGGGCCAAATACAACCTGACTCGGAAGCGAGGTTGAGACTTCATGTAGGGGAGTGCTTCTCCTCCCTTAGTTATGGATCCACCTATTTGCCAGGTCACCCCAAATCCATCTTAATCGGTGGAACATGGCATATAATGATATCTGTCAGTTTGCACTTGCTGCTCCCAAACTCACCCACCGATGTGAGCTCTATGACAAACTCAACTGGCTCCCCCCTGCGGAATTCCTGATCCTTGGTGTAGGAAACTTCACCAGGAAAGTGCTTGCCATGGGCATCCCGTCAGGACTGGCACATCTCCTCCCAAAACTGGACGCCATCCCCTACCAGCTCAGGTCACAGACCGCCAAGTTGCTTAAAGTTCCCCCTACTCGGACCATTATGGGGGATCATGACTTTGCTGCTTTGTACCTAGGCTCTGGAACTCCATTCCAGACTCTGTTCACTCTGCCCCTTCCCATGGGACCTTTCGCTCCTCCCTGTGGTCCCACCTAAAACAAATGACAAGATGTGACTGCTCCTAGTCTCTGTAATGTAATACTCTGCAGTCCACTATTGTCCACTCTGAGTCCATGATGGTCTATGAAATATGTATTCAGTGATTCTAATGTCTATCTATGTCCTGTAACAATTTGTACTATGTGTGGCAGTATCTCTGCCCTTATACAAGCGTTGTTATAGCTGTTTTTTACTGTATCATGCTGTTTCTCCAATGTTGCCATGTATGTATACTATATGTTTTGTGCTCTCCCGGGTCGTTCCTGAAAATAGGCATACTACTTGTCTAGTGTACTTACCCGGTAAACAAAAGCTAAATAAATAAATTAAGGTGCAGTTTCCTAGGACATATGTTCTCATAGGATTCTGTAGGCCAAGGTGCATGACCTCACATTTGTCATTATTTAACTTCATGCCCCAGTCAATAACCCAGGTAGAAATTATATCCAAATCACGTTGAATAGTGTCATTGTTGTCATCTGCACTAGGTCCTCCAATTTAATATCATCCACATACTTAATGGATGTGGATAGACTGTTAGTTGTAAGATCAGAAATGAAGACCTGAAACAAGTATGGGCTGAGCACTGAGCCCTGAGGTACCCCACTGGTGACATAGCCCACATTGGATAATTGACCATTAATAATGACATGCTGTGTGCAATTAGTAAGCCAATTGCAGATCCATGTTATGATATATTTATTTATATTTAAATTCTGTAGCTTAATCTTTAAGGCCCAGTGAGGCATAACAACAAAGGCCTTACTAAAATCTATAACGATAATATCACATGATGTTCATAAAAGCTCATTACGTTGGTCAAGCAGCTTCTACCTTTCATGAAACCATGTTGTTCAAGGTCTGATTTATTTAGAATGGGAGCTAAAATATCTCTAACCAAACTTTCAAATATTTTACATAGTGGTGACTTGAGGCTAATAGGTCAATAGTTTGACCAGTAGGATTTTATACCCTTTTTATGAATGGGAATGATATTTGCCATTTTCCATTCTTTGCCTTTCTGTAATAGTAATTTGTCAACAATTTCACTGAACCCAAAAGTAATAGGGTCTTCACTGAAATGTGGAGGGCAGGATGCGGGGGAGTAGTACCTGTGTAAATTTTACAGAATTCTTCATTAAAAATATTGGTCATAGCTTTAGGATCTTGAATAACTATATTATTGACTTGAATTGGTCTAACCTTGCATTTTGTTTTTTGTAAGGACTTGATATAAGAGAAAAAATATTTACTCTTGGATTTGTTTGCATTCTTTGAAAGGTTAAATTCCAATTTTCTCTTTGCCTTTTTAATGGAAGTTTTAAAATGTTTTTGAGCTATGAGATAAACTGTCCAGTTTTGTGGGGTTTTAGATTTTAGATATTTTGCATATTTATTTATTTTTAACTTTATAAGTCTTCTAATGGACTTATTAAGCCATTTTGGATTAAGTTCCCTTTTGTATATTTGTCTGCGCAAGGTATGAACTACAGTGGAGCAAGCATATGAGATATCCCCAGATTTAGTCATGGACATCATCCACAGACATGGTAGGACAAAACACGTGTCTATGTCATCTATTAGCACCCTTTGCAAACTGTGTGACAGGCCTTTCGGCACCATGCAATTCTGCTTAAAGTTGAACCAGCATAACATTCTGTGGTGATTTACATATGTAGCTTTGCATTGTGTGGGCATGTGTGACTTTGTATCCACAGATATATGCCTTTAGTTAAAGTGCATACCAAGAAGAGATCCTGTCCCTGGTTCACAACTAGTCTCAAAGCTGCACTACTCCATAGGGATGCACTTTGGAAGAAAGCTAGAAAAATCAAGCTGCAGGCTGATTGGACAGCATTTAGAACCTCAGGAAATCAGTGCACTAGACTAATTAGGGTTGAGAAAGCCAGATATTTTTGCAGTGAGCTTAATGATGCAATACACTGTGCTGCAAAATTCTGGAAAACACTAAGAAACACTGAAGGCCACAACTCTGCCAGTGCACTCCATCTCAAAATTTCCACTGGTGGTTCGTGCATTACTGACAAACCTAAAATATTGGACCTACTTAATGAACATTTTGCTACCACAGGACTAGTGTTTGACACATCTCCAGCCAGTAACCTTAGGGCACAAATGTGTACCCAGGACTTAATTTACATTGAATTACACACTCCTGGACATACACCTGGCTTTTCATTCAGCCCTATCATGTTCAAACAGGTAGAGGATCTTCTTCTGGCCTTGCATACAAAGAAAAGTGGAGACACAGATCACGTTGAGCCCTTCTTCCTAAAACCAGGACATTATGTGCTAGCAGCCCAATCACCTACATCTTTAACCTTTCAGTTGCACAGGGCACCATCCCCACTATTTGAAAAACTGCCTACATATTCCTTTTATTAAAATCTGGGGAGCCAAGCAATTTAAATAATTACCGTCCAACATCCCTTCTTCCCACCCTGTCTAAATTACTAGTGAAGATTGGCAATGCACAGCTCGGGCAGTATCTGGAGAACCACAACCTTATTAACCTGGCTTTATAGCACAGCACAGCATGGTATCTGCCTTTGCCACAGTCTCAAATGACTGGCTAAATGCACTAGACTTAAAAAAACATATATGTGCTCTGTTCCTTGGCCTGAGCAAAGCATTCGATACCATGGACCATGACCTGCTGCTAGCTATACTAAAAAACTATGGGCTGAACAGTAAGGCATTAAACTGGTTTACACACTAGCTTACTGGGTGCCATCAGCAAGTTAAGGCAGAAGGGGAACTCTCCCCATTAAAAATATTGCAAAGAAGAATGCCGCAAGGGTCTATTTTAGGCCCTTTACTATTCGCTATCTATATTAATAACATCAACGCAGGCATTAAATCTGCAAACATTCACTGTTTTCCGATGATACTGTTATTTATATAGACAGACCCTCTCCCAAACTACCATTTAGAGACCTTCAGATGGAATTTAACCTACTGCAGAAAAATCTATTACATCTAAAGTTACTTCTAAATGCTAAAAAAACTAAGACTATGCTATTTTCCCAGCTGGTCATTGCTTCCTATAAATATAGCTATGGGAATTTACCATGTATAACAACACTCTTAGGTGAGCCTCTTGAACATGTTGACAAGTTTAAATATCTAGGGGTCTGGATAGACTATAAACACTCATTCATTGAGCACATCGAAGAGCTCTCCAGGAAGCTCAAGCAAAGACTTGGTCTCTGTTTAAGGATCAGGCACCTACTAACTTTGGAAGCAAAAACTAGGCTGGTCCAAGCAACCTTTATGTCACTGTTGGACTATGCTGACTTTCTGTGTAGACAAGGCCCAAAAACTGCATTGTCCAAATTTGACACACTCTACCATAGAGCACATAGATTTGTTACAGGTGCACCCTATTCCACTCATCACTGCTCCCTTTATGCAGCTGTAGGATGGTATTCACTGAGCTTCAGGCACCAAAGGAACTCAGTTCTAATGACATACAGAGCAATTATCAATAAGCCCCCTCGATATATCACAGATTGCTTGCCTTGCTGTGTCTGTCTATCTTGTATTTCTCTTGTCGTCCCTAAGGTCAGATCTCGCTTCGGTAAATTGGCAATGAGTTACACACTTCCTGCCCTTTGGAACACCATTCAAAAATCACTCAAACTTGCAATTCCTGTGAAGTTACCCCTCTTTAAAATCCTGCTCAATAGTGATGTCAAAGAGACGGCCAAATGTCTTCATTGAGACCCCCTGCTTGAACACGTAGCTTACCTAGAGTCATTGCTTCTCTCCTCAGTTCCTCCTTACTTACTCCCTATGTGCCTTAATCTCTGATTGCACTGCACTGTCACCCTAAACCACTTGATAGCCATAAAACTATCTGTCTAATACCAAACTTATGTGGTGATTCTCTGTTGTATGTATGTCTGTGTGTGGATGTGTATGTGTGTATGTATGTATGTGTCTATGTATGTGTATGTGTATGTGTATGTATGTGTACACATATATGTATTGACTGCACCCCTATATTTAGGGTTATGAAGGCACTTCTATGCTAAAGTCAAGATTTTGCATGTTAATAACTTTGGACCTGTTCAACGGCTTTGCATGAAATTTGGTATGCACAGTGGGGTATGGTATGTCTCTTGATTTGCCAAGTTTTGTTTCAGTCAGACTTACGGTCTTTGCACACCAAAACACTGAAAAATGCACTTTTCGCCAGTTATGTGGGCCGTTTTGGGGATTTTGCCTGTGGCACTGCGCAGCCATTGTGTGGTGTGCTACTCTGCAAGATGGCTCATCTGAAAGAACTTCAGTGCCCCAACATGGCACTTTTTATTTGGTGAAAAAATGTTAATCCATTCAAAAGTTATTGCAGTTTTAAGCTCCCATTATAAGTCAATGGGAACATTTAAATGGTTGTTTTGCAAACAAAGAATGAGGTTTGATCCTTCTCGTCCCACCTCACGATCAAAGAATTTGCAGCCTCGCGGTCAAAGAATCTTTGACCCTGAGAATTCTTTGATTGCAATAGCCACCATCTTGTTTTTAAATTCCGATCGGAAAAAGTTAAATATCTCAGCTCATGGGTCACTCCTGAAGTAAAACTTGGATGGGTTTTACTCAGGGGCCTTTGTTCTATTGACCCATGGCCATGGTTTCTTCAAAACTGGAAAAAAAAACAGAGTTATAACATTTTAAATTCTTTGATCACAGTTCGCTAACGATCTTTGATCGTGAGCCTGCAAATTCTTTGACCGCGAGATTCTTTGACCACGATGTAAAATACAATTTTCTCAGCTCAGGGATGGCCTAGGAACACAAATGAGGATGGGTTTTGCTCAGGGGGCTTCATTCTATGGAGGCATCATGGTGGTTTCATCTAGTTTTGCCAAAAACTCGACTTTCACCATTTTTTATTCTTTGACCATGAGCATGCAATTTCTTATGATCGCGAGCCTGCAAATTCTTTGACCACGAGATTCTTTGACCACGATCTTTGATCACGAGGGCGTGAGTAGCTGGCCCTTTGAAAAATTCTGATTTATCAGCCCAGGGGAGGGCTAGGAACACAAATGCAGGTGGGTTTTGCTCATGGGGGCTTCATTCTATCGAGATATGGTGGTGGTTTCATGTACTTCTGCCAAAAACTCGAGTTTCACCATTTTTTATTCTTTGACCATGAGCGTGCAATTTCTTTGATCACAAGCCTGCAAATTCTTTGACCATGAGATTCTTTGATCGTAATCTTTGATTGTGAGGGCACGACCAGATGGTCAGTTTTTATAAAGCAAGAGATAGGCCAATTTTGCCAAACTTTCAGTTTAAATATCTCTGAAACGGTTTAATCTTTTTACTTGAAATTTGGAGGGTGTTGATGGCATGTACTGTAGATGTGAACTACAGTGTTTACATGTCAGAGAAAATATTTTTTTTTGCAGCGATATTATGTGGCGCAGTTCACGTTTTGAAAACAGCATTTTCAATTGTCATAGTGGCTTGAAATTTGTACCGTAGCTTGCTTTGCTGCTGTCAATGTATTTTTTAGTTGATAGGTGTGTCATGTAGCCAGACACTTGCAATTCAGGCCCCGTGCATCCGTTAACGGCGCGAATTCTACTTTTCTATTCTTTCTGTGCAGTGATTTCTATGAATCATGCATCATTTAGGTTAAAACATTGTCAGAATGAATCTTTGAGATTTCTCTCTCGGGGATTCACCAATCGTCCTCAGATTGACAGATGATGGGTGTCATGTTGGAGCGTGAGGCCCAAATATCACCCCATTCTTTTCGCTGTCCCTTGTCAATATGATTACACATGGAATGGGGTGACATTTAGGCCTCACAACCCCAACGACACACCCCATCATCTGTCAGCCTTGAGATGATTGGTGGGTCCGGGGCAACCCTAAAGATTTTTCATTTCCTGACTTTTTGTTTTTTAACCCTAAATTATGCATTAACGCAGTTTTTTTGGATAGAATATATATATATACACATACTGTGTGTATATATATATATATATATGTTATAGTGGCGTGGTAGTGCCACTATAGTTAGGGATGAGGAGTCATTTACATGTTAAACCCAA
This sequence comes from Neoceratodus forsteri, assembly GCA_016271365.2. Lineage (NCBI taxonomy): Eukaryota > Metazoa > Chordata > Ceratodontiformes > Ceratodontidae > Neoceratodus > Neoceratodus forsteri. The sequence goes on from CM028131.1 coordinate 1,179,504,870, forward strand.
AATTTTGCACCTTATAACTTTGCAACCTGCTCAACGGATTTGCCTGATGTTGGAATACGTGATCAAGACCCATATGCTTTGGGATCAGCTAAGTTTTACAACAGTCGCATACTATTGTGGAGTTGTTGTTGATCTGCGTGTTCATTTACGCTTTTCTGAATTTACTATCGCTCTACAGTTTGCATGGTTTTCATGACCAGTCCGAAATCTTCAGGGAACGTGTGTCTGGGGTCCCCGATGTGCCTTTTGATAATTTCGTGAAAAAATATTAAACGGTTCAAAAGTTATTCAAAAAACAAGTTCCCATTATAACATTATAAGTAAATGGGAAAAGTTAAAAGGTTCGACAGTGTCGCAAATGCAGTTTTTACTTTCATGAATGGCCCTTTTACTGTCGCAAATCCGCCATTTTGTTTTCAGTTAGCGATCAGAAAAATGCTTGGCATTTAAAATTGGGACCCTCTAGCAACCTAATTCTTTTTGTATTCACCTAGTTGGACCCTGAGGATGCTAGCCATGTCTTTATTTTGGGGTAAAACACCCCAGAAATATATTTTTCAAATTTCTGGAAAAAGTACTTTCGAAGTACTGTCGCACTTGCGACACTGTGAATGAATTTGCGAAAGCTTTCGCAAACTTTGACAGTACTTTTCTAGGCTGTGGGAAAATGACATCAATTCTTTGGCACCCTGCTGCAAAATAGCAGTTTGGTGTTTTGGCCTGAAATTTGGAGGGAACGCAGCCGACGTCTTATAGATGTGCCTTTCAGTATTTTGTTGAAAAAATATTACATGGCAGAAAAGTTACGGCACTCCAAATTTGACGCTTTTCCCCATAGGATAACATTACGGTGTTCAACGCATTACAGAAATCCTTTGGCACCCTGCTGCAAAGTAACGGTTTGGTCTTTTGGGCTGAAATTTGGAGGGAACACAGCCAACATGCCACAGATGTGCCTTTTTGTGGTTTGGTGAAAAAATATTACACAGAGCCAAAGTTATGGCACTCCGAACTTCTTTTCCCCATAGGATAACATTGCGGCGTTCGCCGTTTTCAAGTGATGTATCTCAGAAGCGGTGCCAGTTACGGACTTTACGTCAGAAAAACACTTAGCCCTTAATAGGCTAAGTATAAGCTAGCCAGGAAAGTCATAAATCATATGACTTTTAAATTTTTTTTCTATGTTGTACGGTTTTTGAGATATAAGTAATTTAGTATTCCAGACCCTCATTTTCTGTTCCAAGAACCATCATTATCCATAAATTCTTTGTACTCACTGTCTTTCTCTATGCAGCATTTGGGGAAAACCAGCCTGTGTGCTTCCATTACTGTTATTGTTACCATTTCCACTTGTGGTTCCATTCCCGTTTCACTTAACGTTCACATCTACGCCACCATGTGCGTTACCCTTTGCATTTTAATTTGCGCTTCCTTTTGCATTGTTTTTAACATTTCTGTCTACACTACTGTTTCTCTTTCTGTTTCACTTTGCATCACCATGCGCATTACCATTTGCGTTTGTGGGCACAATGTTACTATGTGACAAGACATCACGTGGCGGGAGTGCAGGGGCCTTCCACCGCCACCTTACATTCACTATTTCTCGTTATCATTCTCAAAAAGAAGGGAAATTAGAGGCAAAAAAATCCATTTAATGCATTAGTTAGGGTTGTTCCACACCGACAAATGTGAGGAAATTCAGTGTTAGGGTTGAAAGACCCCCTTGGACCTCTCCACACCCTCACCTGGCATCGGGGTGCACATTAGGGTTGTTGGTCCTAACTTTTACCCCATTCTTCTACACCTCTGCTTCTTTACACATGTGACGGGGTGAGAGTTCTGGCTGACAACCCTAATGTGCACCCCGATACCAGGTGGGGGTGTGGGGGGTCCAAAGGGGACTTTCAACCCTAACACCGAATTTCCATGCTTTTGTCAGTGTGGAACAACCCTAACTAATGCATTAAACAGAGTTTTTTGCCTCTAATATATACTAAAAAACTATGGGCTGAACAATAAGCATGGTAGTGCTACCATAGTTAGGGTTGAGTAGCCCTTTTAAGGTTAAAGAGTGAAACTTTGCACCTTAATAACTTTGCCACTGTTCAATGTATTTGCCTGAACTTTGGCAGGCATGGGGTTTAACCATAGATCTTGGGATCTGCCAACTCTTGTACTGGTTGGATATATGGCTGTGGAGTTATTAAGCGACATCCATGTGCACATTTATGTTTTTTTGTGCATTCTTTGCTCGCACCTACAGGTCGCTTGGTTTATGTGATCAGTCCAAAAGCTTCAGGGAACGTGTGGCCAGGGTCCCCGATGTGCCTTTTGAATATTTCATGAAAAAATATTAAATGGTTCAAAAGTTATTCAAAACACAAGTTCCCATTATAAGTCAATGGGAAAAGTTAACAAAAAGTTCGACAGTGTCCCAAATGCAGTTTTTAGTGTCACAAATTACCCCAGCAGTGTCGTGAGTCAGCCATTCTTTTTTCAGTTAATGATCACAGAAATGCTTGGCATTTAAAATTGGGGCCATCTAGGGGCATCATTCTTTTTGTGTTTACCTATTCGAGACCTGAGGATGCTAGCCATGTCTTTATTTTGAGGTTAAACACCCCAGAAAATTTTTTTTCAAATTTCTGGGAAAAGCAGTGTCACAAAGCAGTGTCACACTTGCAACACTTTTACAAATTTTTGAGAAAGGTGTCACAAATCATAACACTATTTTTCTAGGCTATGGCAAAATGGCATGAATTCTTTGCCACCCTGCTGCAAAAGAACGGTTTTGTCTTTTGGGCTGAAATTTGGAGGGAAGGCAGCTAGCACCTCACAGATGTGCTTTTTGGTGGTTTGTTTAAAAATATTACATGGATGCAAAGTTACAGTACTCTGAATTTGACATTTTTTTCCCATAGACTAACATGGTGGCATACACAGCACCTTTCGGGGCTCATATCTCGGAAACGGTGCGAGATACAGAATTTTCATCAGGACAATGCATAGCCCTATGGGCTAGCCATGCAGTGAAAACCTAGACAGGAAACTCATGAATCATGTGAAATTTTAATTTTTTTTCTACGTCGTATGGTTACTGAGATTTTAGCATTTTGGTATTACAGCTGCTCGTTTTCTGCTCTGAGGCACATTATTATGCATACATTCCTTGTTTTCACTGTCTTTCTCAGTGGAGCTTTTGGGGAAAAATAGGGTGTGCACTCCACTTACTGTTACACGTAGGCTTTACACTTGTGTTTCCGTGCCAGTTTGCCATAGTGTTCCCGTGTACGCCACCGTGAGCGTTACCCTTTGCATTTACATTTGCAGTTGTGTTACTGTTTTCTTTGGCATTATTGATGCTGTTACCATTACCATTTGCATTTACAATTGCGGTACCATCACCGCGCGCGTTATAGTTTGCATTTCCTTTTCTATTTCATTTCCCGTTACTGTTGCTGTTACAGTTATCATTTGCATTTACAATAGCGGTACCACGACCATGCGCATTATGGTTTGCATTTCCATATGTGCTTGCATTTGCCTTTCTGTTTCTGTTTCCTTTGGCGTTCTTTTTGCTGTTACCGTTACCATTTGCATTTGCAATTGTGGTACCATGACCGTGCGCGTTACACTTTGGGTTTCCATATGTACTTGCATTTACATTTCTGTTTCTGTTCCCTTTGGTGTTATTGTTGCTGTAACAGTTAACATTTGCATTTACAAAAGCGGTACTGTGACCGTGCGCATTACTAGTTGCGTTTCCGTATGCGCTTCCGTCTCCATTTGCGTCACTGTTCACGTTGGCATTACTTTGCACTTGCATTTCTTTTAACATTTGCTTTACCATTTACATTTGTATCACCATGTGCGTAACCATTAGCGCTTGCATTTGCGTTGCAGTTACCGTTACTATGTCACAAGACATAACCACCACATTCCATTCACTATTTATAGTCCTCATTCTCAAAAAGAAGGGAAATTCAGGGCAAAAAAAAATCCATTTAATGCATCAGTTAGGGTTGTTCCATAGCGACAAAAGTGAGGAAATTCAGTGTTAGGGTTGAAAGCACCCCTTGCACCCCCCCAGCCCAACCCCACAACCAGCATTGGGGTGTGCATTGGGGTTGTCAGCCCTAACTCTCACCCCATTCTTCTGTACCTCAACTTGTTTACACATGTGATGGGGTGAGAGTTAAGGCCAACAACCCCAATGCACACACTGATGCTGGTTGTGGGGTTGGGCTGGGGGATGCAAGGGGGGCTTTCAACCCTAACACCGAATTTCTTCACATTTGTCACTGTGAAACAACCCTAACTGATGCATTAAACAGAGTTTTTTGCCATGAAAAAAAAAATATATATATATATGTATGTATATATATATATATATTCATAACTATTGGTTGCTGCACTGAAAGTTTTATATGACTGTAACTCTAAAGCATTCTAAGTCTTCTACACACAGTGACTCATTGTATCCTATTGTGCTCACTTATAAATATGCTTATATGTAAATATGTAAATGCTCACATGTAATTATGTATTCTTCTGCTTGTCTATTATGTCTGTCCTCTGTGATCATCTGGACCCTTCCAGGTCCACCTTGCAAATGAGTGTTTTTCTTAATGGTGTTTCACCTGGTAAAATAAAGATTTGATTGATTGTTTGACTGATTGATTGATCTTTCACTGTGGGTGAATCCCACCATAATGCATGTGTGAAGTGCCAGCTGACCATATAAATCAAGCAATCATTATACTTCCCTCACTTTTTAAAATTCTATTTTGCTGTCATCTTGATTTTAAACCATTCAATTTACAGCTTGCTTGCACATCAAACACTTTTTTCTATACCAGAACTATGCAACAAAATCTTCAAAATATCCATAAACTCACTTTTCCTAAACTTTAGAGTCATTACCTAAATGGCTAATTCAGCTGAAAATCCTCTGGAGAACTGCTTCTAATCATGGATTCAGCTGACAAGTGCCACACCTGACCATAGGTTCAATGGAACACCTGGAACACAAACCGTTACATCCCTATTGTTGCAACAGATAATGGCAACCGTAAACAAATCCTGGATCCAAAATGCAATATAAAGGATCCTGTTACCTACTCACAACCACACTGCATCTCTCTCCTGAATACCCTACCTCACTCTCAGTCATGACCCAAGCCACTCACACTACATTCTTTCTTCACTGTCTTCACTCTCTCCCAAAAAACTGCTGTTTGCACCTCTCTCGCTCTTTTGAACACCTGCAAAAAAACAAAATTAATATTAAAAGAATTACAAAAAGTAAAGAACCTCATAGGGAGGGACATTAAAGCACAGACTCTTTGGGTGGGGGTGTTACTTCAACCATACTGTCCTCAACAACAAGGTAAAAAGTTAAATAAAACATCGGCCCAATTCTCAAAAGCTTGCACCTTTTGTAACTTCACTTGCAGCAAAATAAATGGTTCAGGTAGCATGTTACACCAGCAGCTGTGACATACAGTATTCTGAAAAGTGGCCTGTGACATGGCACAGGCTGCTTGGGCCAAAGTGAACAAACACCACCAGTTATGCCCTAACCCTCCTGCGACGTGATGCTAGGGGGTTTATGGCAGCAGTTGCACCCTATTCTGGAAGGGCAGCAACAAAGACCCCAAGGTTGCTATTCTCAAACAACCACTGGAGGACATCCACCAAAGTACAGTTACACCAGCTTTTAGCTGGTGTAAGTGTACTTATGCCCTCTGGGGGTTGTGCAGATCTGCCACCAGGCCAGTTCCCAAGACATGTGCCCTCCCATGCCCCGATCCACAAATTGATAGCCGGAAAGCCCTACAGGGATAATCATGTTCCTCCAAATGCCCCATCCACCACAGACACATTAATGCTCAGCAGGGCAAGCAGACCCCCATGCCCCATCCCCCAAATACATATTGCCCCCACAGGGCTAGCACATCCCCCTCCATGCCCAATCCCCCCACATGAAATGTAAAAGCCCAATGGGCTAGTGGATCCCACCCCCCCACCAATACCCCAAGTCCCCAAACATAAAACTCTGCAGGGCTAGCTCCCCCATGCCTGATACTCCACATGAAATGTAAAAGCCCCAAAAGGGATAGCACCACCACTCCCCGATCTTGGAATTGCATTTTGCACCATAATAGCCCCTGATCTCCCTTATAGTCAAGTTGTCCTCCACCCATCAGTGCCAGACCACCCCACACCCCCTGACCCATACTCAGTCAGTGACTGGCACAGCCCACCTCTCACCACCATGGTCAGCCACTGACTGAGCTCCGTAACAGTGCATACTACTGTACGTAGTACTCACTCAATGAATGAACTGTCATTCATTCATTGAGCATGCACTATTTATAGTAGTATGTGCTCATACAGAGCTCAGTTGGCAACTGGCCATGGAGGTGAGATGTGGGCTGTGCCAGTCGCTGACTGAGTATGGGTTGGGGTGCAGGGTGGTCTAGTACTGCTGGGTGGGGGGCCACTAGACTACCAGGTATAAGGGGTACTGATTTATGTATGGCTATTGCCATTACAACACTTGTATTTTGAGGTCTGTGCAGGCAATCAGGGATTGGGGCTGGGGGGACATAATTAGCTCAGCAGGGCTTACTGTGGGGATTGGGGCTTGAGGGGCATATTTTGGGGATCAAGGCTTGGGATAGCATGTGTAGCTCCAAGGAGCTTTGCAGTCTGTAAACTGGGGCTTGGAGCTTGTGAGGGGGCATGGTGATCCCTGCAGGGCTTGTCTGGCTTGGTGACTGGAGTGGGGGCACTTGCGCCCTTACTGTGGCATGGCACAGACTTGCGACAAACTGTCAAGGCATGCCTTCTATTTGGTGTACCTGTACAGTTGGCACAAGTCAGGGGACAAAGCCATGGGGACCCTGTCTGATGAAGAATCAGGTGCAGGGTGCCTGGTGCAACTGCATTCGATGCAAGTCACTTTTGGTGGTGACTTGTATCATCCTTCAAGAATCGGGCTTATACAGTATTTCTTAAAACAAAATCTTCATTTCAGGAACTTTCCTGTTGCACAATCACTATAAATGTGTGTCAGGGGAGTGAGCTTTTGTGAGATTTACCTACTTCTAGTGTGGTTAAAGTCACTTGGCCTGTGAATAAATCCCACAAGAACTCACACCCTGTTGTGCCTTATTGCTAAGTATCTAATGTTTTCAACTTCATTACAGGAGCATGGGCATATTCTTTTCTCAAATGGAATATGCTGATAACTGCCTAGTAAAAAGACAGTTTTCATCTACTTAATTCTTAAGTTAGTAAATGCTGAACAAAGTATCAGGTGGACTAAACTATCAAGGTATGGTTACCAAGCAAAGTCAGAGTCTATTCTGTGGAAAATCAAAGCAACCTTTGTATCATGAATAACAAGATTACCTTGTCTATTGGTATCATGTAGTGCTGTGCGGAATTTTCAAATTCCGGCGGAACTAAATTTCATGGAATTTTCCAGATTCTACCAAATTATGCTGGAAATGGAATGGCAGAATTCAGAAGCAGAACAGTTCAGAATGAGTGTTTTCACAACATTTGCGTGCAATTTTATTCTGCAGATCTCAACATTTTCCATGAAATGGTTGTGGAATGATTTTCTATGGAACAAAATGCTCTTTCCCAGAATCTTATTCTGTGGATGGCAGCAGGAAGAATTCAACAGAAGAACCAGCAAAATTCCAGCAGAAATTTTTCAGAATGGTAATTTTGCGCTAATTTTGCTGGTGGAATTCCACATTCCACACAGTACTAGTATCATGCATTCTTCTTCTTTTAAAACTTTCTACTAAAATGTCTTTAGTAAATGGCTCCTGATTTTCCCAGTTTTGTCCAAGGCCTACCATAAACGGTAGTGCTTATCCTCAACTTCTTTAATGCATGGGAAAACAATAGATTTCAGCACTGAATCTGAAAGAGCTTCAGTTTATCACTGCTTAGAAAACCTGTTTTCCAACATATCCAATAATCTATCCAAATATGATGCACTGTAGTTCAGATCTTTGCTTGGGTTTTAATTTGTGACATTCCTGTTATATCTTTTATGAAGAAGGTGGGAACAGATGAACAGCATACTCTTCATTAACATGCTGTGTACACTGTCTAATAGGGTTAAATCCTCCCATTCCCATATTTCTGCATCATATAGAATCTGCAAAGCAATTTCAGCTTGCAAGCTATTAATGCTCCTTTCAAACAGTTGCCGCCCTAATTTTTATTAAACATGATTATGCCTTTGCTTTTATGTGATCCATGATTTGCCCTAAGATTAATAGCTGTGTTCCATTTAAGGCTTTGTGTTATAAGCATACCTAAATAGTTATATTCCTTGACCCTTTCTAAATGTGCATTCCTAACATGTCAACTGAAATGTCCCTTTTTTGCCCCAATTGTTAAAAGCTTTGATTTGCTCTGACTGCTTTTAATGTTATTGAATTTGGTGATTTTACTGTGTTTTACTACTATTTGTGTGTTAAGCACCCTGAGCCCATGAGATAGTGTGGTATATACCTATAACTAAAATTGCCTTTCCCTCTTGCTGGCCTCCCCCCAGCCCTGTCACCTATCTTCTCATGGATGTATGCCTTAACCAGTGCTTGTCAAGCATCATCGTTCAATGGGTGGGATACCATTTTGGTAATGTGTGAGCTGGTGGGGGGTGCCAACATTGACTGCAGTGGACCAGAGGCTTTTCTCCACAAGTTTGTTCCGCATGCAACACTATCATACACTGATGTGCATGCAGCAACAAATATCCATGTTGGCATCTTACAGCATCCTTTTTTTGTTTTGTGGCCCTGACTGAGATGTCCTTCTAGACCAATAATGGAGCACATATATATCATGAGTAGTATTGCTAACACTGTGCTGAAAGGCCAGTCTGTGGGTCCTTTTTAAACGGCACAGTAGATGGCTTATATTTTGTGCATCACCACCCCAAAGTACTGCTGTTGCAGCAAAGGACAAGAGCAGGTATTTCCGGACATTTCGAAAGAGTTATTCTCTGGTGGCCCTAGAGTGGTACTTCAGGCAGGCAGGGAATTTCTCTATAGGTATCACAGACATTTCAGAAACTATCTGACCATGTCAAGTGCTGCAACTGTATATGCAATCTCCATTCTGATATCAACAGAGATTTAGTGGAAAAGTAACATCATGTCATGATGATGTCACATCAAAAAAAAAAAAACATGCAGTAGTAGTGGGGAAAATAACATGATATTTATCCTATAACTGAATAACAGGGCAGAATAACATGGTTTATTCTGTGTATTTATTTATCCACCTAGAGGTATAAATCAAGATATTTCATGATATCACTGATACTCCATTCATGTCAATGTAGTATTAGTGATATGATAGGAAATCTTACAAAATGTCATATGAGTCTGTTACTTAGTGCAATATGTGTATTATTATATTCAGAAATATCATATTCTATGACTTGACTTACCACAGGTTATGCTCTCCCAATGCATAAAAAAGGATTTAGTGGTTTGTAAATAAATTTCCATGCCTTGATAGACAATATGGATGTCAGGGCAGTACCAACTCTGCTTCAAGCAATTATGGAAACACTGGGAACACCACACCACACCACACAATAATCATAGTATTACAAAACTCAGGAAAGTAGTACTAGTAGTAGCAGTTACATACTCATTTATATGGTGCCCTTCTGCTGAGACTCAAGACACCTTACAAGACAAACTGTAACAGTCTGTAATTACAGAATTTAGTAAAATGGACAGTAACATAAAATAAATAATCAATATTACAAATAAACAGACTTTATTATGTATTTAAATATATAAAATAGCAGCATTATCAGATGGAAAGATATGAAACTAGATCTTCAATGGTGTCCAAACACCTGTCTGAAGCGTGTATGGTCAATCAGTCACCGGACATATCATCGCTCTTAATATGCTGTGGTCAAAACATCACATGGACATGTTAACGCCATTGATGTAGTCGCTAGCACCTTTAGTCACCAGTGTATCTTGCTGCATAAATGAAGTGATTGACAGACAAAAAGTTGCTATTGTACCTGCTACTGCCTTCAACTCCTCCTTCCAACTTCCTTCTCCCTTCTGACTTCCTTTATCCTGCATTACGTTCTAAAAATTCTCTGGAGAACCACAATGAATACAGACACAGACAGAGTTTTTGGGATCAGTTCATCATTCTTTATTAAAGTATTTAAAAGCTTGGCTCCATTAGGATAGTCGATTGCTTCAAGGTACAGTGCAGAGTTGTGAAAAGTGCAAAATATGCCACTGTGTTAAAAAAAATGTTCATAACTATCAAAGTGCATAATATGTATCATGTGCCTAATCTGCATAGTTTTAAATGTGCAAAACATTGCATAATTGTAGTGCAAAAGTTGTTTAAAAGCCTGGCTTAAATGTGTAGCATTTTTAAAAACATGTAATACTGAAATAATGCAAAATACAAATGTTCAAAATGTGCAAATAGGTGCTAAACGCAGGTTTAAAATAGGTTTAAAATACTATATTACATTAGACAACAATTCTAGACAACATTTATTTCAATTACAGTGGCAATATCGAACATGTACTGCTTTGGATCTCGAGAAGCAAAAGCAGTGCAGTTAGATTTAAAAACATTGTTGACCCTTATGTCTTTAGCATGCTTTCTTGGCGGTTGCTGTCCGAGATAAATTTTGTCACCTCTGCAGCACTACTGTGTGCTGTTCCTGCTGTAATTTCCTTGCTAATCAGTCATGAGTAGGATGGCTGATAGATACTGTCCGTGAAAATGCCCTGTGCCAAGCTTCAAGCGCATTGTTGCTTCTTGGCAAACCATTTGTAACTCAGGCATACTGATTCCAAAATGTGATTGGGATCCTTGGTTGTCACCTTTTTTTACAGTTCCTTGTTAACCACCCAATATAATTATCTTCAAAGTAATCCATCAGACATTCTATATCTTCAAACTGGGGATCGTCCTGAAACATTTCATAGTACCTTTCCACCCTGTAAACAGGTACAAATGCAAGTACCAAGACACATCGCACTTTGTGTGCAAATTCTTCGTCATGTATGTTCCTTTGCTGCATACCCTCTTGCTATACTCTGCACTAGAGCACCTGTCCAAGATGAAAGTTGCAGCCTGATAGCTCAGTGTGCAGTACTATTTCCCTTAGCACATTAAGTGCAATTTTAAAAGTCAGTCATGACATTACTTGGTGTTAGCTTCCCCCAAGCAAGGTTTGTAGTTATATAAAATCTTTCTATATATGTCCTCTCTACGGCCTGGCAGGAGGGCATATACACAGGACTGGCTCGCACCATGTATCAGTGCTTGCACTGTGTACATTTGGTCATCTTCATGTGGGGCTACTGAAAATGTCCCATCACAGAACCAGTGTTCATTTTCATTAAGGACTTTCAGGTCTGAGTCTGAGGCAAATATCAACATGCCAGTTTCATTGACTCTCAAAAAGGGCTCCCCACCAACAGTGTCTGAGTACTGCAAAATATCATTATCACTTTGCCCACCATGCTGCCTGTGGTGACGTACATCTCTCCTTAGGGTTTCCTGAGATGGCAGCAGGTGAGCATGCCTCACCGCAACATCTTGCAAACCTGTATGGAGTACGTTTCTGGTTGGCTCCTCTGAATCACAGGCTCATTTTTGCATATTCTCATGTCTCAGTATACCACTAGCCTTCCTACCCAAATCAAACGGTAATACTATGGCGAAGTATAGTCTGCTATGGGCACTCTTGTCATTTGTCCTTTTACTCAGCCTGGACACTGCCACATCGGCTCTCCCATGTAACCAAATGGCAAAAGACTCCTCAGAGGTTACAGCAACTATAGCTTCTCTAAATTGATTGCAGAGACAAAGCCTGATCTTCAACCTAGCCCTATTCTCCTTGTTAGAGGAAGCATCTATTACCCTCTACATGCCAGGAGGAAGCTGCCATGGAGGTGTGCTTTCACCCTAACCTACCACTGTGCAAGGCTTTGGTTCCTAGCCATGATCATTATTCTGCTATCTGGGGATGTCAAATTAAATCCAAGTCCACCTACCTGTTTCTTTTCCCCAAATGAGTTATCTGGCATGTACAAGAAAGGATTATTAATTGCCTATATCAGTATCAAAAGTCTTACCTGTCACCATGCAAAACTCGAGGCCTGGGTGAAACTCTACAATCCTGATGTACTCTGTCTCACAGAAACTTGGCTAAAACCTGGTATACCTGATGACGTATGCTCCTTGCCTAACTATTCCCTGTTCCGGTGGGATAGATCCTCATCCAAGCATGGAGGTGGAGTTGCCCTACTCTTCAAAAAACACCTTCACATCTCTATTGTCCGGGCATCTGCCTCTCCTGCAGTGTGAGAATTCATGCAGGCAACTATTGTATTGGGGGAAAAGAAGCTTCATATTATCTGTGCCTATAATCCCCCTGCCGGGGGAATAGTAGGTCTTCAGGAACTCCTTGACATCACCTCCCAGACTGTAAATCATAATGAGGCTGTCATCCTAGGTGATCTTAACCTCAGTTGGTTAGAGTCAGCTCAAATATCCTTGCAATCACTCACGCTTAGTTATAATTTTCACCAGTTAATCTCTGAAGCAACTAGAGCCATGTCATCCCATCAAACGGGTACACCCTAGACTGGGTGATGGTTAACCATATGGAACATGTGTCGAAAGCAGGAATCCTTGCAGATGCACTAACAGACCACTCACCCACTTTTTGTATCCTATCTATGGTTGCACCTCCATCTCCTCCATCAAGACTAATCACGTTTACAAATCTAGCTCATATTGACCAGGATGCATTTCTCTGTGATGTCTCCAATATCGACTGGGCAGGTATCTATCAAACAAAGGATGTGGAGGTTGCTCTACAGATATTCATAAATGAATTTCTTACCATTCATTATAAACATGCCCCCAAGACTACTAGGAGGGTCGGAGGAAAACAGATGAGGTGGCTATATAAAGACCTCCTTGCTAATCTGCGCCAGAGGGACAAGCTCTGGATTCGCTACAAACAAATTGGCCTACAGTCAGATCTTATTGTCTATCGTGAACTAAGGAATAGATGTAAGAGACAAGTTAGAGCTGCTAAAAGCAAATACTGCAAGGACCTTCTACAAAGCTCAGCCTGTGACCCGAGGAAATTCTGGACCCATATAAAAACATTTCTGGGTATCTCACAGTCGGTCACTCCTGATGAAATGATCATAAATGGGGAACATTGTAATGACCCTAAGACCATCTCAAACAGTTTTAACAATCTTTTCTCTGATCTGTCACACTATACCTTGGCTTTACAACCTAGTGGATCACACTCCAATCTACCTACCACATTACCATCAGACAACCATACTACCCTATCGTATGATGCTCCTGCAGCACCACCATTCTATTTCAAGACTATATCAAGAGCGGAAGTTCTGAAATTACTGAGATCCATATCTGCCAATACCAGCTCTGGTTCTGACTCACTGGAACCTCATTTTCTTAAACTGGCTGCTCCACTCATTGCATCTCCGATTGCCAGAATCTACACTTTATCCCTTATTCATAGCACTGTGCCAGACTTATGGAACTCTGCAAGAGTAACGCCTGTCTTTAAAAAAGGTGACCCAAAGAACATGGCCAATTACAGACCTATAGCAATTCTCTCTGTCCTTAGCAAGATCCTAGAGAAAATAATTGCATCACAGACCATTGACTACCTTACACACAACAATCTCCTCTCAGACACCCAGCATGGTTTCAGAAAAGGTCATAGCACCACCACGGCTCTTCTTCAACTAACTACTGATATTCTGTCCAACATGGATTCTGGAAAACTCACAGGTGCCATCTTCATTGACCTCACTAAGGCTTTCGACATGGTAGACCATCCTCTGCTTCTCTCCACTCTCCATAAATTCAATTTCTCTACCCCTGTCGTGGACTGGTTCTGTAGCTACCTGTCAAACAGGTTAGAAGCTGTTAAATTTAACTCCTCCCTGTCCAACATGTCTACTATCAACCTTGGGGTCTCCCAGGGCTCTATCCTTGGGCCCCTTCTGTTCTCAATTTTTATCAACAATGCAGTTGAGGTCCTGGAATCCTGCTCAGCTATTCTCTACGCTGATGACCTGATCATCTATACTAGTTCTTCTAGTATTGCCTGCATAAACACATCACTTACTTCAGACTTTAATAAGGTCTTAGACTGGCTACTAGACCGTAAGCTTGTACTAAATGAAAAGAAAACAAAAGCCATGCTCCTAGATTCCGCACCGAAGATTAAGGCCTGTTCTAGTTTGCTGGAGGTTCTTCACCTAGGAGGATTTCCACTTGAAAATGTTACTTCCTTCAAGTACCTTGGGATCCTGCTGGACCAGTCCCTGGATTTTAATCTTCACATTCAGTCCTCGTGCAAAACTGTGACCTCGAAACTGGGAGTAGCTTACAAAACGAGCTACATGCTTACATCCTCGGCCAAATTAGCAATTGCCCGGGGTATTTTGCTCCTAACCCTTACTTATGGTGCCTCTATTCTTACCTCTGCCCATAAAACCTCCCTACTAAAATGGGATGTAACTTATAACAATATATGCCGATTTGCCTCTTTGTCGCCTCGACTCAAACAATCACTGCCTTCTTTATAAGGATCTGAATTGTCTCTCACCCTCTGTCAGTAGACAGTACTACCTTGGATCACTAATGGACTCGATCATCTGGGAAAAAAAAACATTCCAGCTGGCGGCATTGCTGGTCCCTCAACCATCCCCCCATGGCCTGCGATCAGCTGACAAATCTTTGCTCTATGTTCCGAGATGTCGGACAACTAAAGGCACAGGGGCCTTCCAATTCTCTGCTCCCAGGCCGTGGAATGCTCTTCCACTCAACCTCCAGCTGTCTCAGTCTCACTTTGGATTTAAAAGTGAATATCGTCATTATCTATCCTTAGCTGATGCTTATACATGCTTTGTCCCAACCTGAAGCTCCTGAGACTTACCAGTAATGTCACCCCTGCTCTAATCCAGCTCCAAGACTGTCTCCTCTTCCCCTCCCCATATTTTTCCTTCTCTTTGCAAATAACTTCTTGACTACTAGCTCTCTTCCTTCTCGAACCTTGTTGCTGACCATCCACTGTTGTTTTGCCAATTACCACCCCTGACCTTCCTTCTGTCAGTCTTTCTTGTTATGTTAGAACATTCCTCACATGTCTCTCTATATAACCTTGCTATCTTGTTAACCTGTTCACTCCACAGGTCGGGTCTGTAGTTTCTGCACTTATTATATATCTTACTGCCATTATCTGTATAATGCTTGCCATTATTTTTTGTTGTTTCTACCCATTGTATTTTTGTAGCACTGCTGTACTGTTCCTCTATTTGTATTATTGTACCCATGTTGCTGTTGTTCAACTGTTCTCTTTTTGTTGTACTCTCCCGGGCTGCCTGAAAATAGTCATTTTATGGCTAGTGCACCTACCCGGTTAACAAAAACTAAATAAATAAATAAATATTCGCATGAGCCATGAGCACCTCTACCCTACCATGATCTGGAGCATGGTTATGCTGTGTAGGGGGAATGATGATGAAGTCACCCTTAGTATGCAGGCATGCTCTGCAAGTTCAGTTCTCACAACACCAAATAATCTTGGCATTGGCACCAACTTTTTCTTTGGTATACAGGAAGTTACCCATTGCAAGCTTCTGCTTGCCCTTCTGTGTAGGTACATCCTGCATGGCAAATGAAATGTAATGCCCTGTAAATGTATGCTTAAGTAGCTGCAGTATACAGGTGATTTCATACCACCAGAGGATAGCAGATAGGCTGCAATATACAGGTGCTTTCCAGTTTTGTGAATCATTAGGGAAACTACTGATTCATATCACCAGAGGTCAGCAAATAGGCATGGGAACAGGGCAAGAATTGTTTTGTGGCACAGCCAACAAGCAAACCAGGAAATAGGTAAGAAAACTGCCTTGCACAGCTACAGATCTCCTTTTAGATTGTTGCACTAGATCAGCGGACAGAATGTTGCTGGTATCTGGTTGTGGTGGCTGCACTGTGCCCACTACCGCTTATGCCAGTGATGACATGACATTTCGACAACAGCGGCATTACAGTTTGACCATGGCAAATTAAACTGTGACCTTTTGACTGTATGCCATCTGAAGAGCATTACTTTTAATCCCCTTTTGAAGGCCTCCACCTGGGGGGCTTCTTGCAGAACCCTGGGAAGTGTGTTCCATAACATAGGATCAGCAATCTCAAATGCACACTGTCCAGGAGACTTTAACCTGGCACTAAGGACTGAGAAGAGACCCACCTCAGTGGAACAGAAAAGATGTAAGGACTGATATGGGTTCAAGAGTTCCAACAGGTAGCCAGAGCCAAACCCATGTATGGCATTTTAGGTTAGCAAACCAACCTTGAAGGTGACATGTCACTTCACTGGCAGCCAGTGCAGTTTACACTGGACTGGGATCACATGAACTCAGAAGACTAATAATCAACCTGGCTTTGCATTCTGCACCAGCTGAAAGCATTGTAGGGTACCTCTATTGACAAAAAGGTAGACAGTATTACAGTAATTGAGCCTAGGCATCACAAACAAGTGCTCCACTGTTAGCAGATCTTCAGAAGGGATACGGGACTTAATCAAGCTATTGTTCTGAAGATGAAAAAAGCCACTCTGGACTATGGCTGACAACTGAGCCTTAAATGATATATTCTCATACAGACTGACCCCAAATGTTTCACCTTATTTGAGGCCAGCAGACTACAGCACCAAAGCTGAAGCCATGTTACTTCTTCAGCTACCACCTTGCCAACCCCATGAACTGGCTCAATCACCAGTATCTCAGTCTTGTCTGGGTTAAGTCTCAGTCAGCTAAATGCCATCCAGTTCCGAATCTCAGACCACACTGAGACCTTGTGCTCCAAGAACAACATGCAATCCACAGCAACTCCCAGATTTTCAACTGTATCCACAGCTCCAAGAATGACACCATTTAAGGTTGCAACCAGGTGCCACTCCTTCTCATTGCTGACCCACGAGAACCTGGTTCAATGATCATCACCTCAGTATTGCATGGTTGAGACTTATACAGCTGGAGGTCATCCAGTCGTTGATCTCTTGCAAACTAACACTTCACAGAGCCTGTATTTTCCCCATCAGGTGCCCACAACAGGTACAACTGGGTATCATCTGTATAGCAGTGAAACTCTGGCCCATACCATCTGATCATCTCACTGAAAAGCAGCATGTACATGGCCAACAACATTGGGGCTAGGACTGAGCCTACACCACAGCTAAGTCAAGAGATTTCAGGATGGAATTACCTAAGACTACCTGCTGAGCTTTTCTGGACAGATAGGACTCATACCAGCACAAAACCATATCAGTGAGTCCTAGATAGTAACTCAGACATTGTAAAAGTGCCATATGGCCAACCATGTTAAATGCTGATGAGAGATCAAGAAGGACAAGAATGAAATGTTGCTCTCCATCTCTCATCATGAGGAGATCATTGAACAACTTGGTTAGTGCAGTGTCAATATTGTTATGAGAGCCAAATTCCAAGTAGAGAAGCTCATAGATGTCATACCCTTCCAGATAAGCCTTCTGCTGTGTCACCACCACCTTCTCAATTATCTTCCCCAGAAAGGGAAAATTTGGTGACCTTGGTGACCTTGAATTATACAGCTGATCAGAGTCAGTCAGTCCAGTTACCTCTTGCCTGTTAGTCTTGAGTGGGTCTCTATGTACTGCAACCAGACAGAGGGTTCCTCTTTCCTGGTTTCGACATCTTCCTGAATGGCTCCATGACTTCACCACATCAGTCTTGCCCTCCCAGATAACTTCTGTGAACCATCCCTTTACTCCTGGCCCAACCCCTGAAAATCCCCAGGACCGCACAACAGCTGAGCACCACTGATGGCAAACCAAGCCAGGATCCCCCAAATGGGCAGAGCTGCCTGAGGTAGTCAAGGGAGTAGATGTGCCTTCCAGGAACCACACTATATCACATACTGCTGAAAAGACCTAAAAAAGGATCCCAGTGATTATTATAACAATGCCACCCACTCCCAAGTCCACAAATCATGAATCACTTACTAAATACAATAAATAAAACAAAAGCTTGCCACTCACACTCACCAATAATACTTACAAAACAAAAATATTACAAAACTTAAAATAATAAAATGGGGGGGGGGACACTAGACCACAATTATAAATCCAGTAGTTTATAATGAACTGTTAACTATAGTGCAATACTGCAATGTTAAAATAAATACAGTGCAATTACTGCCATGCTGTATACTTGGAGTTCAATCAAGGGGTCCTGCATTGCCTGCAGCTAGTGCAGAATGCTGCAGCTAGGTTACTGACAGGCCTTCCAAGGAACCATCATGTGACCCCAGTCCTGCTTGACCTGCGCTGACTACCAGGGTTGCCACCTTTGGAATGAAGTGAAAACTGGATACTGAGCCACACCCCAAACTCTACCACTTCTTTTTTATGACTGATGAGAATATCACAACTCCTCAAAGCCCTTTGTAATGTCAGAGAAAACTTTATAAATGATAGGAGAACACTTCAATACTATCAGTTTCTTAATTTCTTTTTAGTTTTGTTTTTTATTTTTTATTTTTTTTTTTTGGTAACCAAGTAAGGACCACAGGGCACAAGACCCGTTTGCAGGGTGACCCGGAAGCACAGAGAGGTTAAGTGACTTGCCAGGGTCACACAGTATGCAAGTGAAGGCTGTAGGAATTAGAAAGAGGTCTGCAGTATGCACCAAGCCAATTCACAGATCACCGATATAACCTGTTACACAGCCTCCCTGTTTTCCTTTCCATGTCAGCCATATATTCTGGTATTCTTTAACTCATGTTTGATAAATTAATTATCTGTGTTTGTGGTACCCTCAGTTCTGCCTTGTGTTCCCTTTAAGTCAACAACCTTTGCCATTTCTTTTCATATGTCTAGCACAGGTCAAAACATCATACACACCATTCCATGTTATTCATCTGAATGGTCTGCAATGGTGTTAATTAATACAGTGGAATGTCTAAAACCAGACAGGTGGCAACCCTACTGACTACAAGTGAAGTAATGAATATCCTTCAAAGTCAGCTTGCTGCCTGTAAGGCTGTACACAGGCTGGGCACTAGCTAGCTGAATAACCTCTTGACTCCTCACCAGATCTCCTGCCCTCTCCACTTCTCTGAGGTGGGCATCCTAGTGGTTTCCAGGGACAGGACCTACCTTTGAAGCAGCCAGCCTGACCCAGTGGAACTTGCTTCCAAGGTCCTTGAGGAAGCCTTCCTCCACTGGAAGCCTTTAAGAGGAGTCTGAAATTCCACCTTTTCAAAGAAACAGTGTAGTTGTCGTACTGGTCCTAATAAGAACAGATTCAGAAGCAAATGGTTTGATATCTTTTATTGGACCAACATAGATGTTACTACAAAAGAACAAAGTGCTCTAGCTTTCTGACCAACCAAGTCCTTCTTCAGAAGCTTTATGATAGTTATTTAGAAAATCCCATACTATTAGCACCCAGATAATGCATGAAAAACAGAAATAATTCTCATTGGTTTAACATACTCATTCAAAACATAACAGAATATTATGTCAGAGAAGTCGGTCAGAGAAACTGTACAGTTGTAAGCTCCTCATCTTGCATGTAATTAGGGAGTATAGCATCCTAAGATTTTGTTATCAGTAGACTGTTTTTCTTGAAACATACAGAGACATTTTTAAATTTATGTGAGTAGAACTCTCTGCTTGTTGCTATTTTCTGATAACCTTTGACCTTCAGGGACTTCTCAGCTAAAAGCATACTGGTGTTAATTAACTTATTTGACATAATCTTCTGTTATGTTTATCCTTTTTATGTGTTTCTAATAAATACATTAGAAGCAGACAACCAAGAGTGTTTTTTTTTCTTAACTGTGGCAGCCTTGGCTACATAATTTATTGATGTATTTTATTGTACAGCTTGTTATTTTAATTGATGTATTTTACTATACAGTGCCTGGAGCCTCAGGGATTGGGTGTTATGGAAATTAAGCTTTGCTTACTTACATGCTAAGTTTCATTTATACTACATGTGCTGCCAGCAGGTGAAATATGCACAGTTCAGACAGTGTACCAAGATGATAGATGGATCTGCCCTTCCACCAGCCAGGAGTCCAAGTTCTGTCAGCTGATGTTTAAGAAAAAAGAAGCCCAAGAGCAGATCATCAGCTACCTCATGTCAGGGTCCAGGAAAGCCATGAGCCAAACCCCTACACCTGCTTCTGGCTGAGCACACACAGCTCTCATCCTACTGTCCTATTCTGGAAGGCACACACCTCCAGTCACACTCTCACTGTAGCATGAGGTAGGGAGGGGTGCATAGATCTGACCACTTCCACAGGCAGCAAGTCAGCACCCTCTTTACTGTTTTGGCTATATGAAATGTGTTGGGAGGGTAGTAGGATGGATAGGCACTATTCACCCTCCAGACTCAGGGACCTTTGCCCCTTTGAGTGTCCCCCTTTGTCAGCTGAGGCAAACAGTAGATGCTGTGCCCTAGGGATAGTTAGGAGAAGGAGAAGGGGAGGGATGAGCATGGGGAGGGAATGGTGAAGAGCAGTTGGATTGAGGTAGTGGGGACTAGGAGATGCCCTGGGTTAAATAGGATCAGAATATGGGGCATCACTGTCTGATTTCCATGCCCAAGGGTTCTGTTGAATACAAGCAGGTGGTGCTGTCTTCCTCAACTGCTCATCCTATTTAGATGATGTTATGCAATGCCAGGTCCATTCAAAACAAGACTGCTATTATAGCAGATCTTGTCAGGACATCTGACCTGATGTGCATCACTGAGACCTGGCTGGACCAGAATGCAGGCCCAGTATTGGCCTCAGCTGTTCTGGCCTGGTACTTGGTGATACACCATCCAAGACTGGATCATACGGATGGGGGTGTAACCATCTGCTTTAGAACAGAACTGGGCCTTATGGAGGTGCCAGTGGGGTCTATCAGATCCTTTGAGTGTATTGTGGGTGCAGGTGTGTGGTGCTGGATACTCCTCATCTACCGTCCACCTGGAGATGGGAAATAATTCCTGCAGGAAGTCACAGACGTCATTGTCGATGTGGTGTTGGGATCCCCCAGATGGGAGATTTCAATGTCTGGGTCAATGATGAACTCTCTCAATTTGGTTGTGACTTCCTCCAACTAATGACTTTGTTGGGCCACATACAGGTTGTTACCTCCACAACCCACATTAGAGGCCACTCATTGGCATGACCCCAAGATTTCTGTGATTCTGTGGCCGCAGCAAACCGTGGAATTAGTCATGGAATTTCCTGCCTCACGTGGAATTCGTGGTGGCCCATGGAATTCATGGCCACCCATGGAACAAACGTCCTTTGCAGACAGGGGCACCCAATCCCCCATCGGCTTCACTGCCCCCCCAAACAAACATCCATAAGCCACACTGGGAGCCCACCCCAGCGTGGCAAAATTCTCATTTGCTGATGGGGGTGCCCAATCCCACGTCAGTTTCACTGGCCTCCCCAAAAAATGTCTGTATGCCATGCTGGGAGCCCACCACAGCATGGCAAAAGTCTCATTTGTCAACAGGGGCACCAAATCCTCTGTCATCTTCACTGGCCCCCCAAAAAAATGTCTGTATGCCATGCTGGGAGCCCAACCCAGCATGGCAAAAGTCTCCTTTGCCGATGGGTGTGTCCAATCCCCCATCAGCTTCACTGCCCCCACAAAAAAATTTCTGTACGCCAAGCTGGGAGCCCACCTCAGCATGGCAAAAGTCTCACTTGCCAATGGGGGTGCCCTATCCCCTGTCAGCTTCACTGGCCCCCCAAACTGCCTGGTGCCATGCTGGGAGCCCACGCCAGCATGGCAAAAGTCCCCCATTGTCTTTAAAAATAAGAAAAGACCTGTAAGAAAAAAAAGTCCCTCGTTGATTCTCTTGCCCCCTTCCCCAACCTGCACCCACCCTCTGCATACCCCAGCTCCCCACACCCCTACCTCACCCTCACCTCACACCATACTTACCTTTGGAGCCCAATGCAATGATCTTCAGTGGACCGAGAACATGTATGCACTCTTCAAAGCCAAACGCGACCTGAAGAAATGCTGATAAGATGTATAATGGCATAAATTGATTTTTTCAGCTTTGGTGCATATCTCAGCCATATTGGGGAATTTTTTCACCAGATTTTCAACATGGGGTTTTTGGGGCCCCTCCTCATGAACTCAGGTACTGTCATTTTGTTATTTGGTCCCAAAAGGTGATTTCATGGTCACTGCGTGGAACCACCTTTCAGAACTGATTAATAAAATGACAGTGTCGCATGTTCATGGTGAACTAAAAACCCTATATTAAAATTTGGTGAAACATTCCCAAATGACTTATTTCGAGCGTGCATTGTGCAGTTCCTACACATGCTCATAACTTTGAGCATTTTTAATGTTTTCACTCCAGATTTTCAGCATTGCCATTTTACCACACCTCCTTATGAACAGTACAACTGTCATTTTTCACATCTCACCTGAAATGTGTTTTCGCGCATGTAACGCACAATGGTGTGGTCAGTGTGCAAAATCAATGTTCAGGGCAGATTAGGAAAATCACAGTGACACTGTTCATGAGCAGAGGTCTTAAACTGGCTATGTTGAAAATTTGGTGGCAAAAGTCCATAAAATGACTGTGTTATGAGCGTGCATTGTGTCAGATATGGCAAAAAAAAAAAAAAGGGGTAAAATTAAGGGTAAAAATATGCTGCAGAATTCCCGCAGAAATTGGTGTTGAACGCTGCAGAAGTTCTGCAGCAAATGAGAACCCAGCCACAGGACTTTGCTCTGATGTGCCGCAGAAAAATCGGGGCCCTGCTCATTGGATCTGGTGTTCCTCCTGGGGATGGAGCTATCCAACTTGGTAGTGGAACCAGTCGGACCATCACATCATAGCGTTCAGTTTTTTAGCTCCCCCCAATAGGGCTGCCCCTACGGAGATGGTCCAGTACTGCCCTTTGTTGGGTGTGACCCCAGATGGCCTAATGGCAGTGTTGAATCTATCAAGCATGCCAAGAGAGTGCATGGATCCAGGGTGCCTGGTGCTTGCCTATAATATGGCAGTAATGGAGGCCCTGAATTCTATTATTCCTGTTCATGTTCATGTTCACCCCCTCACATAGATACATAGATACATAGACAGTGTCGGCAGATAAGGGCCTATGGCCCACCCAGTCTGCCCATTTGAGCTCGTAAGTTCAGTTTATGTTTTCTCTGCTCAAGGTCTCCATGGTTTGATGGGACATTGAAGGGGTTAAGTAGAGTGGGGTAAAGGTTGGAGAGGGACTGGCAGAAATGGGGCCTGGAGGGCAGCAGGCTTAGATTGATGGAACATTGTACAATCTATCAAATTTCTGTTCAGGGAGATTGCCACTGCACAAAATTGATCAGCTCAGCTCTTTCAAACTGTGGACAGATTGTGCAATCCAGTCTTTCTCCAGTCTGTTGGAGCTTTTTTACAAGAGAAGTGTGATGAGCTTACTTAGTGTTTTGCAGAAAAAGTTGCCACCATTAGGTCCGAGATCAGCCAGGCCACCTCTAAGAGGTGTTGCAGTGGTCAGCAGGAAGTCGCAAGTACTCGGTTTGTTTGGATGGACTTTAGCCAGCCAGAACTCATCAACATCATGAGAGTCATCCAGACTTTGTGGCCAACCAGCTGTAGTTTGGATCTGGGCCGCTCACAGCTCCTAGTGGGTTGCATGGTTGAGATCGGCCCAATCCTTGCAGAGATAGTCTGGAGTTCATTGGAGAGGGGGATCTTTCCCCATCCCCTAAAGGAGGTGGTTGTGTGACTGCTCCTGAAAAAGTCATCAATTGACCCAGATTGTCCTGACAACTACAGACCTACCTCTAACCTGCCCTTTGTGGGTAAGGTAATTGAGAAGGTGGTTGCGCTGCAGCTGGATGACCATCTGACCATCCATGATGTCTATGATTCTCTCCAGTACAGATTTAGCAAGAGACATAGTACCGATATGGCTCTTGTCCAGTTGCTAAATGATCTCCTCCTTATAACGAGAGATCAGAGGTCTCATTTCATCTTGGTCTTCCTTGATCGCTCTGCAGCATTTGACACTGTGGATCATGGTGTGCTATTGGAGCACCTGCAATTCATCTGTGGACTATCTGTCATGGTCCTAAGTTGGTTTAGATCTTTCCTCCAGGGTAGGACTCAGAGTGGTCACTGAAATTTTTTTCTCTGACCCTCTCCCTCATCCTGATGGTTCCGCAGGGCTCTATTTTGGCACCCATGCTATTCACAGTGTATAAGCTGCTATTGGGAAACATTGTTAGGTGATATGGCTTGAGTTTTCACTGCTATGCAGATGATACTCAGCTGTACCTGTCCTTTGTATCTGGGCAGGAGGTTGTGATCTTGGTATTTAACAACTGTCTCTCCAAGATTCAGGACTGGATGAGTGCCAGCTGGCTGAGACTAGATAGTACTGAGGTATTGGTAGTGGACCCAGATCATCGGGCGGTGGGTATATTGGCTAGAAAGTCATCTGGGTTTTAGCTCGGGGATGCTCTGCTGGCTGCCACACATCAGGTGCATAACCTGGCTGTTATTTTTGACAATAAACTGACCCTGAAAACTCAGGTGTCGGCTGTTGTCAAGACCTCATTTTTTCATGTGAGGAATATCACCCAGGTGAGGCACCTGGTTCCTCCTGATGATCTTTCTATCTTGGGTCATGCATTTGAGATCACCCACCATGACTACTGCAACACCCTGTACCTAGGACTACCAGAGGCTGATATCCACTGCTTGCAGCTGGTACAGAATGTGGCAGCCAGGCTTGTGACTGGTACTTCTAGGACCAGTCACATTACACCTGTGTACTGCAGACTGTATTGGCTGTCTGTACAGTGGTGGATCACCTTCATGGTCAGCTTGCTGACCTATAAAGCTCTACACGAACAAGGACCCCACTACCTGAAATATCTCCTTTGCCTTTACTGTCCCACCCAACCACTTCGATCAACTGATGAGGGAATGCTTGAGATTCCCATGGTGCACCTGAAGACATCTGGGGCTCATTCTTTTGCTTACGCAGCCTGTACCCTTGGAATTCTCTACTTCGTCGGGTGAGGGAGTGCCTGACTGTCCAAAGTTTAAGTCAGCTCTGAAGACCTATTTATTTTGGCTAGCTTTCCCTGACAGTGCCAGCTAATGGTTTTTATTAATGTTATGCTGCTGTTGGAAACTATATTATGGAACTATTTCATTTTAACTGGATTTTATGGAATGTTTAAAAGTGTTATTTTTGTATGTGTTGTTATATTTTATGTTCAGCGACTTGATCTCTTTACAAATAACGTTTATTATTATTAATAATGGTCATCATGATTTAAGTGGCATGCACTTGCACAACTGTACAGTGGCCATAGGCTCCAGAGAACCGTGTACTTCAAAAAGATGCTCAAAAATGTTGCTGGTGTAGGATCCTCACTCACATGAGCCATGGCTTCACAGTATTGATAGGTTCTGATGCCAGATAAAGACACAGAAGTCTATCTAGTCTGCCCATTTCCTACCTAACTCCATGTCCAACCTGAAATCAGGCCAAACTTACAGGACCTCTTGCATGGCAGTAGCACTACCATTTATGATACCTGTGAACTGGGTTTAGGATTTAGTCTGGAGTACCGGGAATCACATGGAGAAGAGAATTGACCATCCCAGGGCATGCTCTCCTCTCAGGAATGATGCTACTGTATCTGATGCTGCCATGTGAGCACCAACTGTGTGACCACAGAGGAAGCTGCAGGTAATATGTCTAGAGGAGGGGGGACACCAGCTAGTACTTCATGTCAACACAATTGTGTGCCAATCTATGCACACCCTCACTGGTAGCATCCTCTGAGAGGGATAAAAAAATTTGAAAATTACCCCAGCAGTGCAGGATGATTCCATTGCTCCACAGGCACTGCACTGCTGACTGAGGCATCCTCTTCACTCAGATTCAGTCTCCAGTGGGGCTTAGTGGACCCTGACAACCCTGTCATGGGATAAACCATGGGGAAACAAGAATGGGGTAAGTCTATCAGAAGGTGTGTGATGGGGATGGAGTGCTGGAGACAGGCGGAATGCCAGAGATCAAAGGGGAAGATACAGTAAATAAAAAAGAAAGTCACCTAGAGGACCAGATCTGAAATTGACCCAATGGCATTGAATGCAATGTAGTTATATAAGGTAACACCTCAAAATTAGTTACAGCTAAAGCTCAGTGTTTCCTTTCATGGAATATCCCAAAACAGCATATGATATAATGAATAACGTGTGACACTTGTGATACCCCTAGGTAAAATCTGATTTTGGCACCATATCCATTAGCCACACCTTACCAACCTTGTGGAACTCCCTCCAAAATATCCTAAAGCTGATTCGCCTTGTTAGAACATCCTCCTTTAAATCTCTTCTGAAACCTCTGTTGAAGGAAAACTGCAAGTGCTATGCCTAGGGTCTCCCCCTTTTGATAGTTTTTATGGCACTTACCACTATATTTGCCCCGGCTCTCCCTGCTCCCCTTCTTTCTTTTGTTTTGCACTTCTGACTGTCTATGCCCTGCTACTCCCTGAGCCTATCTCCCTCACACCTAATCTCCTCTCTCATCCTACTTATCTTCGACTATGCCTACCTCACCTTATGGATCATGCTCTACCTTCCTCCTTACCTCCTTCCATTCCAATTGTATTATGCAGTTAGCTGCTTGCACTTATGTAGATATGTAAAAATCTGAGCAATCTGACTGTACCTTGTTATGTATTACCCACTATATTATGTGAACTATTGTATAAATCTGTAGTGTTTTCCTTTTATGTATACTATGTGTGTGTCCCCAGGACCACCTTACAAATGAGTATCTCAATGGTGTATTTCCTGGTTAAAAATAAAATTGAATTGAGCACTGTTTAATTGTTCTCATGTCCATGCCTAGGGTTGTGCGAATACATGAATATTCATCAAATGTTTGTTGAATACAGGGCAGATATTTAGATAGAAACATAGAAACATGCACAATGATGGAAGATAAGGACTGCTTGGCCCACCTAGTGTGCCCATGTTCCCTGCCTGCCATAATACCGGAGATCATACTTGATCCCTGGTTCTATCCACCCATTTGTAAAAACTAAGGTTCCCTTATGCCTGTCCCATGCATTTTTGAATTCTGTTATCATTTTTGCCCCCACCCACCTCTGCTGGGAGGCTGTTCCATGCATCCACCACCCTTTCTGTGAAGAAGTACTTTCCCACAGTTCCCCTAAGTCTACCCTCTTCCAGCTTAATAGCATGACCCCTTGATTTTGAACATCTTTTTCCCCGGAAAATGCTTCCCTCTTGTACCTTATTTATACCCACATGGTATTTGGAAGTCTCTATCATATCCCTCCTCACTGTTCTCCTCCAGAGTGTACATATTGAGGTCCTCTAGTCTCTCCTCAGAGGGTTTTTGGTGCAAACCCTGCACCATTTTAGTTATTGTCCTCTGAACCACCTCTACTCTGTCTACGTTCTTCCAGAGATGTGTTCTCCAGAACTGGACACAATACTATTGATGAGGTTTCACCAAGGATTTGTACAACGGTACCATCACCTCTTTCTGGTGATACCCCTCCCTATGCACCCCAGCATCCTACTGGCTCTCGCCACCCAGCATCCTACTGACTCTCCCCACTGCCTTGTCACACTGCTTGGCCACTTTTAGTTCATCAGATGTGATGACCCCCCCATGTTGTTCCTTTCCTGTTTGGTGGTCAACAGTACCGCTCCCCCCCATTATGTACTCAACCCCTGGGTTTCTGTACCCCATGTGCATGATTTTGCATTTCTTTGTACTGAATCTTAGTTGTCACATACTTGTCCACTCCTCAAGTTTACTTAGATCCTTCCTCATTCCCCCCAAGTGTCAACCCTATTGCAGATCTTTGTGTCACCTGCAAAAAGGCATACCTTCTCTTTTAACCCCTCTGCAATGTCACTAATAAAGACGGTACTCTGCAGGTCACCCTCCCCTTCTCAGAGTGCACTCCATTTACCACCACCATCTGTTGCCAATCCCTCAACCAGTTTTTGACAAGTTTTACCGCCTTTGGAATCACTCCCAGGCTCACCTCTCAACTGTCACATATTACGAGGTACGTCACTCATTTTACCTCTCAGAAACCCTTTGTCCATCATGGGGAAGGTGATATTCCACATTCCTCACTGAGTCTTTAAAGCAGAAATTATTCTCAGTTATCAAAAACATTATGAACATTAGTGCACTGATAGCTATAGTGTTCTGAGCTTGCAGTGACATGTTAGACGATATGTCACACATTTTGTTCATTTGTCACACATCGTGTCACGCATTTTGGTGCAGAAAGGTTAAGAGGTATGCTCCCAGGCTACCCAGCTTGTTTAGGAGTATTCTATGTGGAATAGTGTCAAAGGCCTTATTGAAATCTAGGTAAGCCACATCCACCACTTCACCCTGATCTAATTCCCCTGGTAATCCAGTCAAATAAATCCATCAGATTTGTTTGACATGACCTCCCACAGTGAAGCAATGCTGCATCAGATCCTGTGAGCCACTGGAATCAAGATATTCTACAATCCTTTCCTTCAGTAGTGAGTTCATTAATTTCCCCTCCATCAATGTCAGGCTGATTGGTCTGTAGTTGCCAGCCTCCTCTCTGCACCCACTTTTGTGAAGTGGGACTACATCTGCCCTCCTGCAGTCTCCAGGACCACTCCCATCTCCAGCGAGTGGTTGAACAGGAATGTCAGTGGTGCTGCCAGCACCTCTCTAAGCTCCTTCAGTATCCTTGGATGTATGTTTGAGTGTTTAGCATGGTTAGAGAACATTAGTAGAGTTTGGAAACATGGTATATTTAAGCAGAATTGTACAGCAAACTAAAGTTAGTATTTGTGGATTACTAGATATGCTGTGCATGAAATAGGTCATTACCACATATGGAACCACTCCCAGACTACCCAGCTTATTTAGGAGTATCATATGTGGAACGGTGTCAAAGGCCTTATTGAAATCTAGGTAGACCACATCCACCACTCCACCCAGATATAATTCCCTGGT
This sequence comes from Neoceratodus forsteri, assembly GCA_016271365.2. Classification (NCBI taxonomy): domain Eukaryota; kingdom Metazoa; phylum Chordata; order Ceratodontiformes; family Ceratodontidae; genus Neoceratodus; species Neoceratodus forsteri. The sequence continues at coordinate 1,179,534,078 of CM028131.1, forward strand.
CACCCAGTCAAAGAAACCCATCAGATTTGTTTGACATGACCTCCCCCCAGTGAATCTATGCTGCCCCAGATCCTGGAAACCACTGGATTCAAGATATTCCATAATCCTTCCCTTCAGTAGTGATTCCATTAATCCCCTGCACCACCACCAAAGTCAGGCTGACTGGCCTGTAGTTGCCAGCCTCCTCTCTCCACCCACATTTATGAAGTGGGACTACATCTACCCTCCTTCAGTCTTCTGGGACCACTCCCATATCCAGCCAGTGGTTGAACAGGATACATAGATACATAGACAGTGTTGGCAGATAAGGGCCTATGGCCCACCCATTCTGCTCATTTGAGCTTGTAAGTTCACTTTATTTTTTCCTAGAAGTCTGTTGCCCCTTACCCCTGACCTCCAGAATTCCTTTATGTCTATCCCATGAATTCTTAAAACCCTGTCAGTGATGCTGCCAGCACCTCTCTAAGCTCCTTCAGTATCCTTGGATGTATGCTTGAGTGTTGAGCATGGATAGAGAACATTAGTAGAGTTTGGAAACATGGTATATTTAAGTGGACTTGCACAGGAGACTAAAGTTAGTATTTGTGGATTACTAGATAAGCTGTGCATGAAATAAGTGATTTAATACCTGTTGATGGACCAACACAGTTTTGCAGAAAGAAACTTTAAGCTTTCAAGCTACACATAGTTCTTCATCAGAAAGAATAAGGTAGGTTTCTTAACACCTCTGTTTTAAGTACCCAGAGCTTAAACATTTTACACATGAATGTGACTGATTAATTAAGTAATTAGATAAGAGCACAGCCAGAGATTATAAAACATTGTTTAAAACTCTAATTCTGGGAAGGTCTAATGTCAAGAAATGAATGTTCTGTAGCTGGAGAACATAAATTATTTGTTCTTTGATGTCTTATCAAAGCCAAAATGAAGTGGTGTGTGTGTGTGTGTGTGTGTGTGTGTGTGTGCCCTTGATGGTATTAGAAACACATTACAATTACATTTTCAGTGCTGGCAGTGGGTAAACATATTTCTGTCTATAACTAGGCATTCATTTATCAATATCATTCCTGAATAGTAACTTACAGTGTATAAATAAGTGCCAGCTATAAACTTGTGTCCATTTGTCAATATCACTTTTAAACATTTAAACTGTAACCTGAAATGAGACCACCTAGTAAATAGGACTCTGTAGCCCTAATGGTGTCAGTGTACCAACATACACCTGTATAAAAACAAAATTTTCTGTGCAAGCAATAATACCCAACAGGGTGAGTAGTATTGGGCAATACCTGACCACCCAGGGGTGTAATGAGGCCCAATGCCACAGGTGGAGGGCCTTATAGCCCCTGAAAGGTCCAGTATTGTCCATACCACCCACCCTGGAGGGTATTATTGCATTTAGAAAATGGGCTACCTGTGGCATTTTAATATGGAATTAAATAAAATAAAAAAAAAAACAGTTAAAATAGTGTAAAGATGATGTAAGTCTTTATGCTGCAAAGTAGTCCCCCCATGCTCTTCCATAATCTGTTCCCCCAAAGAACCATTCTCTTCTAGTCCACCACCCCCCACACACACCCACAACACCACCACCTCTAGACCAAGATGTCGAGTTTTTTGTACACCTGTCTCTATTGTTGGCATTCTTAATAAAACAATAAGAACAACAACATCATTTTCTGTCAGTCCTGGAGGAGTCTTTTTTTGCTGCTTGGAAGCTGCAATGTTGCCAACCAATTTATTTACAGTATTCAGTCAATATTTCTTTAAGTGCTGCTCTTTGAACTGCCCTTTCTTTTTTTTTCCACATACCTTGTCAGAGCAAGCTAATGATCACGGTAAAGTGCCATGGAATTCTTGTGGCTAAGAGATGGCACGAAGAACTGCAAGATAAGACAACAGCCCTAAGGGGACTCACTCACTCAACAGTTCAGTATGTAATTTTATCTTGCTTTTAAAATCGCATACAGAGTTGAGTGAGTCAGAGACTGAGAGAGAGAGAGAGAGAACCAGATCTGCGGTTGGAGTTGTTTTTTATTCATAAAATAAATACATTTAAAAAAAAATATTGTTTTGTGGTGTAGGAGTGGAGCCTGGGTGATTCAGGGGCTTCACGGAAGTGTTCACTACAGCACTGGCACGTGACATATTAGCTTAGTAATTTAACAAATAAAACTTCTTTTTTTTTGTGACAGAAGTGGCAGATTGTGGGGGGGGAGATGGAGCAGGAGTGCCACCTCAGAAAATCTACTGGAGGAAAACAGAGGGACAGTGGTAATACAGTAGGTGGCTTTTGAGATGAGTGAGCCATCAGGGATGCACCTGGAAAACACTTACCATTGTGACTGTGTGCTGTATGAGTGGCGGTGGGCAGAGTGTCCCATTCATGCTCCTTTGTGCTGCTCTGGTTCAAATGGAGTGAAGAGATGCTGATGCAGTAACACCTTATACTGCTGTGATTTTATGTTATTTTTTTATGTAACTGGATATTTTATCATTCAAGCGAAGGACTGAATAGGGAGGCGGTCTCTCACTAAGCAAGGAAACAATGGCAGTGATTTCAAATGAAAATTAGCTGTTTTATCTAATTAGGAAGCAAGGTGGGCACTTTAATACTTCAGTGGGTGAAGAGGATCTGTAGGCTGGTGCTTTTTATTTCTTGGGCATCTACTGAAAGCTAATATATCCCTCTAGCAATGGTATTAGCCAATCAGATGCCAGGAAATCAAAAGCCCATTTTCTAATACTAAATAACAGATCTGCATGTGTAAAATTCAAACCCATGAGATCCCCACCCACCATGTAAAAGCAAAACTATACATATACAATCATGTAGACTAGGTAGAATCATTCTCTATAAAGGCATATTAGAAACACGTGAAAACAAATATCTGTCCATGTATTGTACCAAAAAGATTTTTTTTTAATTTACAAATGCAGATCTATTATTCAGTATTAGAAAATTTTGTTTTTATACAGGCATATGTTGATATGGCCAGTCTACTGGTTGCTCACTACTACTTTCCTCCCTTAGCTCTTCAGCTTTTCACATTTTAATGTTTCTTCAGACATGTACATTCTTACCTAACACACTGTTGTGCCATTCCCCACTGTACTTCTGCACCTGCTTTCTCCACATCACCAAAACAGTGCTGCCATCTCCTCTCAGGTGCTGCCTGCTGCCATAACATGTACAAGTAAAAAAATAAAAACATTAAAATCCAGGCACCATATTTACTACTATCTCCATGTACCAATTTTCACAATGTAAACCAATTAGGACTGAAACAGGTTTGTGTGTGTGTGTGTGTGTGGGGGGGGGGATGATACTGCCATGATAAAAAAAATGAAAAAAAAAAGTCTCACTAGGACAAAAGTCATTAAGCAGAGAAAAAGTACAGTAAGCTAAAGGCAGATGAACTTTTTTTATTTAAGATTAAGATAAAATGTAAATTTTTTTATTACTCAGTCCTAATACTTTTAATGTGGATGTGTATCTAAAATTTAGATGGTCATTTCATAAGCACAATAAGCTACTCTGGAGTGTGTGTTAGACAGCCTAACACACAGCTAGGGGGCTAGATGCCTGTGGTCTCATGCCTTACTACACCCTATAGCAGTGCATTAGAACTGTCAGACATACACCCCATCATGTTTTATTGCTTACATATTGGCTATTGGGTGGTGTCCCCATCATTATTAACTCCATTTCTTGTTAGAATCACATGGGGTGTTCCACTTCCTTTTATGGTAAAATCAAGGGGTCACCCATGGGCATGTTGGGCAACCTGCGGATACTGCCCCTTACTAGTCTATACAACTTTCCACATATCTGTATACATATTTGCCTAGCTCATCAATGTTGTGGATATTGCTATTTGCCCAGTTGTTCCATGCGATATACAGTAGGTGCATCCATTATTTATTTGTTTGTTTGTTTTTGGATTACAATACCTTTGAGCATGAGGGTCTTTTACAGAGCTTCCATGTCAAAAGAGAAACACAATAAAATATACCATTATAGAATATAATACAACAAATTAGCACCAGAGTTTTACAATAACAAGAGTACAATGTTCTGACAGGCAGTAAAGGGTAGACAATAAAAATACCTTTTGGAATAAGCATAAAATAGGTGAACATAGAGCAGCCAACAATGGCCTTGTTGTTTGACAGTGAGGGGGAGAAAAAGGAATGGGGAGAGGGAAGGTCGGGGGGATGAGGTAAAAAGGACAGGAGGTGGGAGGGGGGTCATGGGAGAAGACTGGTCTAGGGAAGCATGGACACTGGGAGGGAGATATGAGAGCAGGGGAGAGGGGGATGGTGGAAGGGATACAGGTTTATATTTACAAGGGTGTGGGATGGTGGACAGGATACAAGTCTATGTTAAACAAGTGGTAGGGAGACAGGTGGTGGGGCTGCAGCAGCACAGAGGGAGGGGTAAGGGTTACAGAGAAATAGAGGGCAGACTTATGCAATAGAGGCAACAGGGTGAGATTTCCCCATGACAATCACAGCTGCTAAGTACAGTAAGGTGTAGGTGGAGTTTATATTTGAAAGGGCCCAACTTGGGTACTGACAGGCTAGTGTCTGGTAGGTCATTTAGTCAGGAGGGTGCCCGGTAAGCAAAATAGGATTTTGCCTGCATAGTATGGCAGAAAGGTACATGAAACACTTGTCTTGTCATATCTCAGGTTGTATGTGGGTTGATCGCTTGTTTAAGAAGATCTTGTATTACTCGGGGGGGGGGTTAGTCCAAGACAGACTTTTTCTGTGAGGAAGAAGATCTGGTATTTTACTTGTTCCATGAGGTTCATCCAATTTGTTTGTTCATATAGGTCACAGGTATAGATGAGATGGTGTGCACCTATGATTAACTTGTAAGTTCTATGAAGGGCTAGGTTGATCCTTTTGAGTGCAGTGTCCATTGCCGCACTATATATAACTAGTCCATATTCAATAATGGAGACTATGGAGCAGCTGACCACAAATAAGAGGGCATCTGAGGTTAGGCAATGTTGGTGCTTATATAGCAGACTGATCCTAGCATTTACTGCTTTATCAACTTGATCTACAAGGGGGGCTTAGGACAGTGAGCTATCAAGGGTTATGCATAGGTATTTGAAATATGGGACTGGCTCAAGTGTGCCCCCTGACTGTTCCAGATGGTAAGCCTGTGCAACTTGTGTTTGTTGTGGGTGTTACTGAAAAGCATAACTTTTGATTTTTTTTTTGTGGTTCATAAGGAGTTTGTGTTTTGAGAACCAGTCCTCAACAGATGCAAAATCAAGTTGGATCTGGGTCTCCAGGAGATGCGAGTCCAGATTGGCTAGAGAAAATAACCGTGTCATCCACACAGAGAAAGATGCTGGTGGAACTTGCCTCAGGGAGGTTATTTAGGAACAGGTTAAAGAGTAATGGACCTAGTATCAAGCCTTGAAGAACACCAGAGCAAACTGGATGACTGTTTGAGAGAACACCATTTATTTTGATTTATTGGGATCTGCCCTCCAGATAGTTACTGAACCAGCATATGGTTTTGGGCAAAAGTCTAGTGGCAGAGAATGAGTTTAGCAGAATGGTGTGGTTTACCATATCAAAAGCTTTAGTGAGGTCGATGTAAATCACCTCCACTAAGTGGCCTTGATCAATTGTGTTATGAATATAGCTGGTGAATTCGAGCAGGGCTGTGGTGGTACTGTGTGCTTTACAGAAAGCACACTGTTGTGGGCACTGGATCTTGTATTTTTCTGGATACTCAGTAAGCTGGTCTAACACAATAATTTCCAATGCCTTTGAAAGAGAGGGGGGGATTGAGATTGGGATAGTTTGTATGGAGGGCATGGTCACCATTTTTGAAGATAGGGGTGATTACAGCTGCCTTCCATTTCTCAGGAAACTGACCTTGGCTGAGGGAGAGATTGAGGAGTTTAGTTAAGGGAGTTAGGACTTCTTCAAGAGTGAGGTTTAAAATCTTCCGGTCAAGAGAGTCACTGCTAAATCTTGAATTCCCTAGCACCCGCTGCAAATATTGTCTGGCCTCTTGCTTAGAGACTGTCCTAAAATAGAAGGGAGGTGGGCTTGATGTGTGCCTTCTTTGTGCTCCATGGTAAAAGCCACTGGCACATTAAAGAAATCAGGTGGTAGTATGTCATTTAGGTTTGAGAAGGTCAAGTTAAGTGTCGGCGATCACCTTGAAGTTCTGGATGATTTTCTCATTTACAGAAGGCATGGATGGGGTTGACTTGCTGGTCATGCCAATGAGGTCTCTCATATTTCCCCAAAGGTTTCTGCCATCCCCCAGGAATTCAAGAACTCCTCTTGAAAGTGGTGGATCTTGGCAGAATGAATCTCCCTGGTAGAGGTATTTAGGTGGTTTTGTACCATTGCCAATCTACCTGTTTTTCAGTAGCCTGTGCAAGATGCCACAGGTTGTCCCTGATGGCCATAAGGTTAAGCAGGGAGTATGTTAACCGGGTGTTGTTTGCTCCCTTAATCTTTCATGTCCTAAGGGGGGGGCGTGGATATCACAAGCTGTGTTAAACTGTGATATGAAGTACTCTAGTGCTTGGTCCACAGTATGAGCCGTGTCAATAGGGGACCATTCAGTTTGTATAAGTTGTGTCTTTAGGGGTTCAAGGTGTCCTTTTTTCAGAACTTATGCATAACTGTTTTTGTAGGTAGCTTCAGAGCCCTATGTGACCATAGACAGAGGATGGGGAGAGTGGTCCCTCATTGAGCCAAGCAGGGCAGAGGTGTTGGAGATTCTTTCTGGGCAATTGGCTAGAATCCAGTCAAGCAGGGAGCTTGAGCAAGTCCTATAGAGCTGTGTGGAATATAAAATTCCCCCTGCAGAATGCCTGCAGCATGACCATTCTGATTCTATGGAATTCAGGGAATTTTCATGAAAATTCTGTGGAATTTAGCAAAATTGTAAATTTCAATTATTTCCCTATAATTTTAAATGTACATATCCACATAACACCAAATTTGAAATGTATACAGTACCCCATGGCTTACAAGAGTGTACCACCTTTCAGAACTATAGATTGAAATGGGTGGAGTTATGGGAGGCCAAACATTTAAACAGAATTTAATTTTCAGTTATTTTGAAATAATTTTAAATTTTTTATCCAAATTTATCCACAATATCAGAATTTAGAGAAGCACCTGGAATGTATTTATGTACCATTTTGTAAGTCTCAAGCTTGAATGGGAGCTGAGTTATAGGTAGCCAAATATTTTGCCAAACTTTTGATTTCTGTAATTTTAATATAATTTTGATAGTATATATCAAAATGCTACAAAAATTAACAGGTAGACAGGTTATCACTACATTTATATATGCACATAGTTTCAGATTTCTGGTCTTAAATGGGACTGAGTTATAGCCTGCCAAACAAATATTGTCAAATTTAAATTTCAGTTCCCTCTAATTTTAAAACTATATATCCAAATTTAACCAGAGTTGAAACATTTGAACTACTATATCACATGGTCATTTCTGAAAATGTTCATATTTTCAGCTTTAAATGGGATTGAATTTAAAGTAGTCAAACTTTCACATTTAAAACATTTAATTTTGCAAGAATGTAAACTACAAATTTATAAACCCCTGAAACTTTAAAACTAGAGAATGCAATACCATTAAATTTGGCAGGTTCTTAGACCTTACAAGGAGACTGTAAGTGCCAATCTTATCAATTGCTTTCTGTGAAGAAATTGCAAAATAACATGTGTACTTATGGTCAAACCCCATGAGTCTTTGTGAAAATTGTAGAACTTCATGAAAAATTCCATAAAACTGGAATTTTCCAATTTCACACAGCCTTATCTGGGGGATTCTAATTAGAGGATGGGTATAAAAGGCAGGTAATGCAGGTGGTCACCAGGTTCTGGAGTTAGATGCACAGCTTCACCAAGAAATACACAGCTGAGCTGGATAGCACAACAGTGGTAGACCCCCAGGTTGGAGCAAGAAAGTACAGAGCATCAACAATTCCAACCTGAATGCAGGATATTTAAGGATCACATCCAGTAAATTTGAGATATGGGGAACCTGGTGTACATGCAAGTCAAGGACTTAGAGGTACTCAAAAAGATGTAATGGGGAATTGAATGTCTTGGGAAGCAGGAAGAAAAATTCTGGCTGTTTCAGCAGGGTGGATCAATAGAAAAAGGAGTAGGTGACTCACATTTTAAGGGAGTTTGTCACTGTAAAGAACAAAGAGGATATCAGTGGGATCAGTACTTCTACTGAGTTAATCTGGCTATGCCAAAAGAGAAGGGGGGTAGTCACCCAGAGAGGAACAGCAGGACTGCAAAAAGCTCTTCCCAGCTTATCAAATAAACTAGTGATATGTGCATTGTTAATGTTAAATTCAAACAAAAATAATTCTGGATGCTTCATCTATAGTATATGCTATCATAAATATGTGAGAAAATGTAACTAGTCATTTTTTTTTCTTCTGCAAAATTAAAACTGCTTAACCAGTTTATCCAGTTGTGTTAGACACCAGGATGCACTGACTATGGATATGCATGTCAAATGTTAACTCTATACCTGCAAGAGCAGAGAAATTACAAACATCCACACTTTTAATAGTTTTTATAAAGTTCTGCAAATATTTACATAGTAAAGTTTTGAACCTCTGTAACTTAGAAATCTCTTATCTAATTATGTCCACATTTAGATTATTCTATAAGCATTACAAAAAGATTAGCTGTACTAATTTACACATGTGTAGCTCCAAAGATTCCTGAGTTGTAAGCAGATTAAATATTTTCATGAAATTTCATGAAAAAAATTAAATGACAGATTTTGAACACATATAATTTTGAGACAATGCATCATATTGTCATGAAATGTGGCACGGTTTTAGAACACCTATCATCAAGAAATCATGCCACATGTATGGTCCCTGACCCACTAGATGGTTAAGGTATATGCAGATAAAAATGTTCATGAAATTATGCACAAACATTAAAATGGCAATATTTGAGCACCTATACTTTTGAAACTATCCATCTAAATTCCATATTTGTTAATGGCCATTGTCCACAAGAGTATACATTCCAAAGTTCAGAGCTCTAGCTTGACTGGTGGCTGAGTATTAACCAGATTACTACAATTTAGTGACATTTCACAGAAATTTGCAAAATGTCATAAAAATTCCACAGATTCAGAATGTTCCCATTCCACACAGCTCTACAGTCATGTAATTGACCCTAGTAGGTGAGTCGACCAGTTGTGACATATTGATAGTAGAGATTGAGTCCTTAATGGGAGCAGCCTCTGAGCCCAACCAGTTAACATTAAAGTCACCTAGTAGTACCACTTCATGGTTTTGGCACCTACTGGTTATATATTCAATAACAGAGGTGGGTGAAAACTTCTGTGAAAAGTTGGAAACTTTCACGGAAGTTTCCGAACTTTTGCCTGTGGTGGAGTGGAAAACTTCCATGAAGGTTTTGTGGAAATTTCACTTTGCTCCCCTCAAAATCAAATATGCCCTGGTAGATAGTGGTTTCTCCCCCACATGCCCCACATTTAAATGAAATATCCCTGGTGGCTAGCAGTCCCTCCCCCCACTGGATCACCTGCCTGACCTGTAACAAAATACCCTTGGTGGTCACATCCCTCCCCCATCCCATCACTAGCCCACACATGCCCTGGTGGCTAGTGGTCCCTCCCCTCCACTCAGTTACCCACCAAAACAGTGTCAAGTAACACCCCCAATCCCTATCTCCATCCGTAGTCAGTCCAACTAAGTACCATAACATTTCCTGGTTGTCTAGTTGTTTTAAGCTCCCCTTCCCATCCTCAATCCCCAGTCCCTGAATAATTATTTAATTCCCTGGTGATCTAGTGCCCCCCCACCCCAGCATGTGTCCACCCACCCCGCTCCCCCCGTCCTGAATTCCAGAGGTCTCTACTACTGAGAGTATGTCTGGGTTGTGTTGGGTGACCCAAACCTGGAGTGCATCAAATTTAGCCACCAAACAACAGATGTTGATGGAAGTTTGCTTTAAAGTGCTGCTGCTTTTTTTCTGTTCATTCAATTGATGCCCTGGGCCAGGGTTATGGTGGATGTTACCCAATAGAAGCAGGAGCAGTGTCATTATCCTCATCAGAGATTTTTGAGTTGGGTTAGTGTAGTTTTCTGATCATACTAGCTTGCTCTCTTCTGCTTGTGTTCACAAATCAAAAGGGTAAGGAGGGGAATAAGGGATAGGGGGAGTATGTAGGTTTTGGATGACACTGTTATGCAAGTTTATGGAGCAAAGGTGTGTGTCAGTACTTTTGGACTTAGTACCTGGACTTGGCAGTGGTCCAGAGTGATTGGGGGGGTTGTAATCCATTGGTGAGAGACTGTTTCACACAATGGTAATTGTGATGGTTGGTGGTGGATATGATAATTGTGAGAAGGACTAAGGAGGTGGGTTGTATATGAGTACTCATTATTTTCAGCAACTGATGCAACAGAGAGTAGCCCAGAGCAGTTGAGGCATGTTCACAGGACAGTCCAAATTCGAAGAGAGGTGAGTAAGATAGCTACCACTAAGGCTGCTGGAGATGGGTAGGGGAGCTACCACCAAGGCTGCTGGAGGGAGGGAGGGACAAAAAGGTGGGATCATTGGAGCAGAAACAGAAAAAAAGAGGTTAGGGTGGGCCAAGGCAGGGAGCCCAGTTATCTGCTAGCAGGGCTAATTGTGCTGTCCCAGAAGTAGGGCACTATGTCCTAAAATTAAAAATAAATTTCCTTGACTTTTTTGCATACCTCCGACACCTTTGTGAATCAGTACATAAGTAATATTATGAAATGCAGAACAGTGTTGGCAGATTGGGCTCCTGATTTCTCTCCAGGCTAGCCACTTGGTAAACTGGACATTTTTTCTTTGTTAATACCATCTGCATTACCATCTACATCAGACTGTAATGATTAAATAATGTACAGAACCATAGACTGATATTGTAACATTGATGGAATACTGAAACACAATAGGAACTATATCAGTCAATAAAGGTTGGATGATTTAATCAAACTCCTAAGTGACAAAACAACTCAAAGCTAATAATTATTGGCAACAACTTGAACCTGGATTGGTCAGGCCAGGCTGCCATTTGTTATTCATCTAAATTGGAAGAACTAAATGTAAAACAAGCCACTACTTAACCAATGAGAATGAATCTCAAAACAGGTCATCATCCATTGTTGCACTAGCAGAGGTATTTAGAGATAATGGGCTGAAATCTGTGTGACAGTTTGCTGCCTTGAATTATCATGCTCCAGCATCTGTGTCTGGAGCAATAGGCCCTAAAGATTCCCATAAAGGGTTATCAGATTTTGTGATAAACATAAGTTCAACTTGTCACAGTGTCTTAGTAATATCGCCTTGGTAAATTGTTCAATTCTCAACACCTTTCTAGATGTGAAACCAGCCCATAACTATTTTATGATTGGGTTCATGCAAATTGTGTACAATTTTTCCCCTGTTAAAAAGTGTTGTATTAAAGATACTGGTGCCAAATGACTTAATGAAGATTTATTTGCTGTTATGAGAGAATGGGATATGTTATGGGTGGCCTAGAAATGAACAGGATCACATCTGGACTGGTTTAGCTATAAACAAATGAGAAATAAGTACAAAGTTACTCTAAAAGCTGCCAAAAATAACTTCCTCCAACAACAACAACATAGTAATAGCTATAGGGATTCAAAACATTTTTATGAAAAACATTAACCAGTTTTTGAGGGACCAAAGTACAATAATATTAAAAGTATTGCTTCTAATGATAGCATCATTTCTGACTCATTACCTGTGGCCAGCCTATTCAATCAAGCTTTCATTTATTTTAATCACTAATAAAAGCTCTTCCCTGGGAAGCCTGAACATTTTACAAATGACGATGTGCAGAATAAACCCTTACCTTTGCTAATTTACACCTGAAACATGTGACTGTAAAGGAAGTGTTTGACTTTTTGGCTATATTTAGTGCAGATACCACTGCGGGTTATGATGGCATGGAACCAAGACTAATTAAATTGGTTGCACCAGTGATCTCTGCCAAAGTAGTAAAAATATTTTGTCTCTATTCACATTGTTAGTTTTAACTGGGGATCCGCAAAGATCCATGTTTGTCATTTAAAAATCACTTGAACTATCTTAATGTCCAACTACAGTGGAGCCGGACAGGATGCAACACAATACTGCAGCAAACAAGGCAGTTTCAATGGCAGTAAATCCCTTTTGTAATGCAGTAACTCGAGACACTGTGCTGTTTCCTGGTTGGTTCCACTGCATATTAAATTAGGCTCCTGTAAAGAGTTAACAGCTGTCTTACTGAGACAGCTCACTTGACCATAGCAAATCACAGTCTTCTTTCTCTACTGGGTTATAATGCCATTCTATCTACCTTTGTGTCCAAAAGGGAAATGTTTTAAATTCCAAATTCACTGCCACCAAATAGAGCTCTTTGCCCTAGATGCAGATAGAAGACTGTACCATTGTGAATTCTACAGTGATGTTGGATGGCCCTCCCCGAAGCAAGGTTTAAATATTTACTAGGTATAATTAATTATAAAATTAATGCATCTAGCTCACCTCATCTAGCCTGCTTCATTTTTCTGCTGGACCTAAATTAAGCTTTCAGGTCAACAACAGCTAATTTAGTATCAACTCCTCACAGCAAAACTTTAATGGGACAGTGCTACAGTACTTTTATTATGTATAGCCTAGAAATTGCTGGGCACCAGGCTGTAAATTGACTTTGTGAGCTAGGAGCACCCATTTCTTTGAAATGCTATGTTGATTATGTTACTCTCAAACTTTACAGCACATTACCTGTCTTTCTGAGGAAGGCCAAATACTTCTGGTCCTTAACACATGTATATAAACAATACATTTATATAAACAACACATGTCAGTGTCAGTGGCTCAGTAGGTAGCACACTCGCCTCTAAGGCCGGGAGATCAGAGGGCTGTGGGTTCAGTTCCCACATCTGGCACTTGGGTTAATATCCCAGTACTGACACTGTAGTGCAGCATGAGAGGGGTGCTGCACTTCTGAGGTGCCGTCTTTCAGATGAGACGTTAAAATGAGGTCCCATCTGCCTGTATTGGTGGTAGTTCAGGTGGATGTTAAAGATCCCATGGCACTTATCGAAAAGAGTAGGGGAATTTCCCCAGTGTCCTGGCCAAATTTCCCTCATTCATTAAAAATACCACCAACAGCTTAATCTGGTTCAAGGTCAGTTGGCATTCATCTGTATCCCCCCTCCCCCGGGTCGTGCCTGAAAATAGGCAGGATTTGTCTAGTGCACTTACCCGGTCAACAAAAACTAAACAAAAATAAATAAATAAATAAACATTCTTGACCATTGTAACTGCTTTACATGAATTGTAATGTAATCACCCCTCATCTGAGCTGTACATAGATATGTATTATTCTTGCACATGTTTTGGTCACCACTGTAAATGGGTTTTTTACTCAGTGGGCTCCACCCAGTTACCAAAATCTAAATAGATACATTTACCTGTATTCGACTGGGCAGTAACATAGCTGCAACTGAGATAACCAACTCTATCACTGGTTTCAGTTGTTGAAGTCTATCGAGTCCTTTTGCAGCTCTTGGAACTGGAGTGAAATAACTAGTGAGACATACCACTAGGCCCAAGAGATGGCCATAGGCTTGATGCAATGGGGGTGAGAATAAATCTGAATTCTGAATGTCAAATGCCCTGAATATCCAGGGCATTTAGCACTTAGAAATGGACCTGAATGTCAAATACAATGGAGCCCAATTTAGATTTGACACCCCCATTACTGCTATTAAAAACACACCTTCCCTTTTCCTGGTCCTCACAAAGCACCCCTATTAGCCAAACCTTCTTTTGCCTCCCTCCCACTCCAAAAATTAAAATGTACTCAGGGTATCACAGCCTTGTCTGTGCCAGCCACACAATTATTTGATATGACTAGCACACACACGGGGGGTTGTGTGTGTGCATGCATGCATGCACGCACCACGCACATCATTCTTTAATCTCTGATTTGTACCAATTGCAGGTGGCTGGGTCACCCATGCCACTATCTTCAAAGAAAAACATGTAACCCAATCTATAATGGAATAACCATGTGTGCTCCGCCCCATTGATCCTACCCAATCATAGGGGTCCCATATCTCCATTATGATGGGAGGAGCAATGGTAATGGGTGTGTTATGGGTAAGAAGAAGAATAATCAGGAAGCTTTTACTAGGAGGATTGGGGGCAGAGTGACAGTGTTGACACATGCTGTGGACAGCCCCTTACCTAGCCTTTGTTCAACATGTAAAAGCACTTGCAATCCACTTCCAGACCTCCTGGCTTCCTCATGTTTTATGCTGTCTGATTCACATCAAGTGTTAGTGCTGTTCCTTCTAACAGGAATTAGGTAATGGGAGTACAAAAAATGAGAACAGATGATTGGGCATACATGGCTGTCCAACCCAAAGATTGATCACCATATTTTCTTTTGATTAATCAGTCACACTGACAGACCTTCTACCAGTCTCCCATGGATATGAAGAAGGCCAATATTGTGACTGTGGGACACCTACTATGTGGCTGTGTCCCAAAATCTTTTTTAAGATATGAGGGGAAGCAACATGGATATAAAGTGTGGAGTTGCGTTTAAGGGCCAGCAAAGAGATTTGTTAAGCATAACTGTAGGGAGAGGGAAGACAGATGTCAGCCCCAGGGCTTTACCTTCGAATCCAACCACTAAGCTGGCCAAAATGCTGAGGTTCAGAATCTGCAATCAATCAATCAATTCTTTATTTGATCAACCATGACAGGTGAATATCATGATTATTTCACAAAGTACACACAGCAGTCACACATTAAAATCTTGTTTACATTACATAGAATACATAATGCCTCTAACAGTGCATATTAATAGCAAGTACACATCAACATTAAAACATTTTAAAATCATGTTAAGAATGCACAGGAACTGTATAAAAGGCATATAAAATGGTAATATCTCATAACCATCTAAAACATGTTAAGAAACAACATTAGGCTGAATATTTCAAAAAGTATTTTGAAAATGAGTTGCTTATTCGAGTGTCTATAGGCTTTCTTCTTGCTTTTTATAACAGAAGCAAAAAAAAATAGCAATAGTCATGGCTTCTTCATAAGTTCTTGGATGTAGTATAACAAAGACTACATCATAGTTCATGTTGGCACAAGTAGTTAATGTCTGAGCAAGATATTGATTTCTTTGTCTAGTATATAATGGACAATTAGTAATCATATGCTTCAGGTCTTCTTGAAAACCCCTGTTGCATGGGCATTTGTATTTATCTTGTGTTTTTATATTTTTTGGTTTACTTCTATTCAAATATATGTATTTGGCAGTAATTAGTTTGAATCTTGCCCATGTTATAATTTGTTTTGTTCATTTGGAATTGCAGTTATTAAGTAGTCTTCCAAAAAATGTCCCATTTTGTTTTGCCTATATCAAGATGCACATTTTAATTTTTTTAGTGTTAGCATATCCTGTTCTTCTTCATGCTTAATACATTTCTTTTTTTATTAAATCTCTATACTGTGTAGCTATTATTTTTTTCCTACATCCTGTCAAAGATGTTGTAATTTATGTCTTGATAATATTTTCTATAAGTAAGACAGCCAATTAGTATTAATCAGGTTAACTTTCTATTTCTTTTTTTTTCTCAAGGTATAGTAATGTAAGTTTTTTTTCTGGGTTATCTATTATTTTAATTAGTAATTTATTACACAGATTTATTTAATATCTTTTATTTTTATTTTACCCAACTCTGCCCTAACCATTGCATTTGATGGAGAATTTTGAACGTTTAACAAAGCTTTACAATAATACATTAGAGGATTTTCCAGCATATCATATCCTCTCACTTGAGATCCACACACCTCTGCCCCAGAGAGTAAAACCAAATTTATTTTAGCTTCTCCAGCTTTAAGGGTTGGTACTATGGTATTTTCTCCAAACTGATAATTACATTTGAGCAATGCTTTAGTAATAACTATAGCTTTAGTACATTGTTCTTTTAGGTGTTCAGTCAATTCGGTGCTGGATGTCATTTTAATACATAATTATGCATATTCTTTTACTTCTTGTACTAATTGGTTGTTTATACATATTTTAGTTTTATAGGTGTTTGTAGTTTTAGGACCCATAACCATTATTTCTGTTTTATTAAGATTTATGTTTAGTTCCAAGTGTCTGCATTTTTGGGTAAATATATCAATTTTATTTCATAATCTCAATCTTGATAATGAAAACAAAATAATGTAGGCATACGCCAATGAATGTATTATTTAATTATTTATGCTTGGGGCATCTAAATTATCTAGTTCCTCATATTCCAATAAAGAGTTAATATATATATATATATATATATGTTGAATAGGGATGGTGCCAACAGACAACCCCTCTGCTAGTTGAAAAAAATTTGGTTAACTCACCTTTATTATTGTATCTGACTGCTGTGTGTGTATATCAGTATACAACATATAAAATAGGAATCAAGATTGAGGGAGGAAGATTCTTTTTTTTAAGGATTTCCCA
Source organism: Neoceratodus forsteri (assembly GCA_016271365.2). Taxonomy (NCBI): domain Eukaryota; kingdom Metazoa; phylum Chordata; order Ceratodontiformes; family Ceratodontidae; genus Neoceratodus; species Neoceratodus forsteri. The sequence goes on from CM028131.1 coordinate 1,179,550,675, forward strand.
AAGGATATTTCTGTTAATACAGTCAAATGAAAGGGAAACATCTACATACAGGATATATGACCTTGTTTTTCCTATATGTATATATTTTTATATCAAATGGGTGAATCAGAAAATATTATCAATGGTCGAAAAGTTCTCTCTAAAGTCAGCTTGAAAAGGTGACAAAATAGAATTAGCTTTTACCCACTACATAAGTTTGTCTAATAAAATTCTGGCAAAGATTTTGGAAGAAATATCTAGAAGACTGATAGGTCTAAAATTGCTGGAGTCCTAGACAGATCCTTTTTTATGCATGGGTACTATTATGTTGTTTGTCCAGTCTTTAGGAATATATCTATGGCATAAGCATGAGTTAAAAAAAAATCTGTCAAAATAGGAATCCAAAATTCACTATGTTTTTTTTTTCCATAAATTTCAGGGGATATAGAATCATGGCCAGGGGCCTTGTTATTCTTTAATTTAAAAATTGCATTTTCTATATCTTGCTCATCACAAAATTATTGTTTCATGTATATCCTCCACTAATTTAATAGTGGGGCATGTTGCTTCTACTGATTCCCATCTGTTAAAAATTTTGCTGAAATGTATAATCCAATCCTCTTTGGAAACAAATATGGCACGTGATGGAGAGTAAGAGTTACAGCCTCTTGACACTAAATCCCAGAATTTGTTATTGTCATTAATTTGTATCATCTTAAACATTTCATCTCACTGTTTGTTTAAAGCTTGTATTCTCTTACATTGTAAAACTTTTGAATATGATTTTCTAGCCTTATTTAAGAAAAAAAAAGATTTCTAGTGGATTTTTTTGTCCATTTTATTAATCTATTCAGTTATATTTTGGCTGTATGGCACGTTTTATCAAACCATGTATTTTTTGTTTATTACAATATATATTTTCTCTATAAATGACCTTGGTAATATCATCATTTAGTTGATTTAAACACTTTTCCATTATATTTGGGTTTATCAGATCCTGAGTGATTATCTCATTAAATCTTTCTTCCCAAAAATCTCAACCATTTCCATATTGATAACTTTAGATCGAAGAAGTGCCCTTTTACCACGTATTTCCAAGTTTATCTGAGGGGCGTACATTTCAGAGACTATATGTTCCCCCTCATTTAACTCAACCATTAGTTCCAGAGAGGAATGATCACTTTCAGCTCTGGCTGTAACAATCATCTTATGGAAAGATTTATCATTTTCAGCATTACAAATAATATACTTATTTAGACTTTGACCATTGTGAGAGAAGAAAATTGTACTTCCAGCCAAATCTCCTGGGAGTCTTCCATTAAGGATTAATAAACCATTTTCCTGGATTAAATTCTGTAATTCCAGTCCATTGTCATTTTTATGTCTGTTTATGCTGTTTCTTTGTTTGCAGTCATTTACATCTACCTCTGTTTCCAATATTCTAAGATTATCATAAGTGGCTATACTGGAATTAAAGTCCTCCCACAGCAATCATGATTACTTGTGGATATTTTTTAAAAACAGTATCTATAGCTTTAGAAAGATTTGTCCATATTCTTTTTATGTCCCTTTCTACATTAGAGGGTGGGATGCATACATTTATAATGTTATATAAATCCCTCCCCCAAGTAATCACAATAATTATGTAATTTGTATTCTTTACAAAGACTTCCTTAATTGATATTTTCCTATCAATTTTAACATATGTTGTTAGACCTCCACTTAATCTTCCAAAATGTTTTTATTTTAACTGCAGGGGCATGAAATGCCAGACAGCCATTCAGGTTTACAGGATCTTCCACCCAAGTTTCCTAACAAAGGAAAACATAAAATCCAGTTATAAAATGCATCTATTGTATTACAGCTTTGATTCTGCATATTGCTATTATTTTTGTGTAGTCACATATTTTGAGAGTTTTGCTTCATTCTATGCTGTTCTTTGCTTAGTGTATTCATATTAACTAATAGGAAATCTGCCTTACCCAGTTTCTCTGCCCCAAGTAATAATCTCTCTGTAATTTGCTTTGAAATGCATGTTAAATTAATCTGGGTGCCCATCCCCATGGGGTACACTCTCTCAGCATTCTGTATTTGATAGGCTTCTATCTCAGTTTCCATGATTCCTGCTAAGAGTGCTGCAACAAATGACTTGAAAACATCTTCATTTTCCCCATGTAACTCAATACCAAATAGTGATAGAATATATGTTTCCTTAGTCTTATTTGTTTCCCCATTTTATTTTGGGAAAAATTCCATTGCAAGTGTGCAAGTATTTCAGCAAAATTTTCATATGGGATCTCATTGGCCCTATTTTTCTAAGATGGCAGCCACACTGGGTTAGCCATTGGAAGCAGAACTAAAGTCGTGATGCTTTTTGAGTTTTTGCATTTTGTTTTAATTTAGTTGGGTTTAGATTGTGTTTTTGTTTCTTTTGTTTTAGTTATAAGTTTAGTTTGTTTTTAGTTGGATGCTTTCATCGATATTCACATTTGTATACAATAATATTTATTTACTGCATTTTTATAAAGGGAAAACTGGAGTAGTGGATGTCTCTATCAACATTTTCATCCCTAGAGAAACAAAATCTCATTCATTATATTTCTTTAATGTTTATAATCTGTGACTGGAAAGGTACTACCTGCAGAGTCTCCAATACTGTGTGGTGAGCAGGGCGTGGAGCTCTGGGGGTGGTGCGGGGAGTGATTTGGACTGTGAGACTGATTTGGGGAGGAACGTAAGGAACCAAGCAGTGCTTTCAACCTAGTAGCAGACACTGGTGGACTGTGAGGAGGAGTTCCTTCCTGGCCCCAACCCCGACCTGGTGGTGTGCCATAGTACTGCTGCCATTGAGTGGCCATTTCTGCGGCACTTCCACTTTGCTGCATGGTAGCTGGTGGGCAGCTGTAGCAGTGAGCGGGTCTGGGAAGTGGTTTTGGGGTCTGGGTGGGACTTTCCAGTACTGTCCATGGACTGGGCATCTTTAGCACCTGGAGGGCAGTTTCAGCCCTGATATTGCTGGTACAAAGAATTTGGTGGAGTGGAGAAGCAGGATTGTAGTTTCCTGGGTGCCCTAGCTCAATTCCCTTGTGCTATGATCTGGATTTTGAAGTGAGTTCTACTTTCAGTTACAGAGTGTGTGACTGTGAAATGTTCCTGGGATTCAAGATTTTTGCAGTACATTGGGGCTCTGTTAATTCTCAAGTGGAGGTGACAGCCCATGAGGGAAACTGAACAGTGTCTCTGTTTTTGGAGTTGTGTGAGCTCCCGGTCACTTTCCATGACTGGTAAGAGGGGTTTACCTTTTTTTCAAATAGGTTTTCACTCATGAGACAGTCTGAGTACCTTTTTCTCTTTATCGTGAGATTTTGGGCTCATCTATTTGGACTTGGACTTGGATGATTTGTTAGTTAATTTTAGTTTATGTAGTTTCCTTTCTGGAAAGAGTATTTCTTCAGTATATTTGCACTGCACTGAGATTCTTTTTGTTTGTTATTATTAGGGGTGGGTTGATAGTGTTTAGGCATTTTAAAATATAGTATTTGTGTGGGTTAGTTTGGGGTGGGGGTAGTTTGGGTTTTAGTTATTAGTGTGTGTGTGGGTGTATGGGTGGAGTGTGTGGAGTGTGAGGTGTAGTGTGTGTTTGTGGGTTGTGTTTTGGGCTAGGGTTTACATAATTAGCAGGGATGTGCCTGGGAAGGTATGAGGGCCTGGGGCGGGCTAGGATAGTGTATGGGGGACTCAAGCTGTGTGATCTTTGACCTTTTGTCAGCCTCCCAGTGTCTTTTAGTACAGCTAGGTGCTGTAAGGAGGTTGGAATAGGGAGAAACTGTGTGACTCACCTTGGTTGGGGTGCCCCATGCACTGCAGTTGGTGGTAGGATCGAGATAGTGGGGTGTAGAAGGCACCCTGGGATTAGATGGGTTCTGAAGAGAGGCCAGAGGTATTTAGTTCCCGTCACTAGGGTTACCACCAGACTGAGTGGGCTGGTAGCCAGAGGGGCTGCACTGCCCATCAAGCCCCTGAAGGCAGTGCTTTGCAATGCCAGATCGGTCAGAAACAAGACTGCAATTATAGCAGACTTAGTTTCTTTGGCCAATCTGGCATGCATTACAGAGACCTGGGTTGGTGACAATGCTGGCCTGGTTTTAGAGGCTGCTGTCCCATCCAGGTATACCATGGTGCACTGCCCCAGAGTGGAACACAGGGGTGGGGGGTAGCTATCTGTTTTAGATCCAAACTTGGCTTCACCATGTACCCAGTGAAAGCACCACATTCATTTGAATGTGTGGCCATCCATAGGGGTCTGGGTGCAGGTTGCCTGATTCTTTTGAGTCATCGCCCCTCTGGGGCAGTGGGAGACTTTCTGCAGGAGGTGGCCTATTTTATGGTCAGGGAGACATTGGAGGCCCCAAATGTTTAGTGCTGTGGGATTTCAATGCCTGGGTCGACGACAAATCTTCTCGGTTTGGTTCCAACTTCCTCCAGACATGTCTTCATTGGGCTTTGTGCAGGGTGTTTCCTCCAAAACTCATCTGGGTGACCACATGTTGGATCTGGTGTTCTCACTGGGGCTTGAGATTAATAGTCTGAGGACTGATCGGGTTGTTTGGTCTGATCATTACACGGTGAAGTTCTCATTCGGGGCCTCCCCCGGTAGCCCCCCTGCAGAGATGGTCGGCTATTGCCCTTTGAGGGGGTTGACCCCTCAGGGTTTTCTGGCGGTGGCTGACCTATCTAGTGTGGATAGTGCATGCATTGGGGATGTGTGCATGGCAGTGGATTCCTATAATAAGGCACTTGCGGGTGCAGTCGACTCCCTTGCACCAGTCCGTGTATGACCCAGGTCTTCTCACTTGAGATCCCCTTGGTATGATGGGGAGCTCAAGGGGATGAACCCTGGGTCAGAGATTAGAGTGCTGCTGGTGGAAGTCTGGCTTGGAGTCGGACAAACTGGCACTGCGTATGCACTATGGTCCATACCAGGGAGCAATCAACCATAAGAAGGCAGAATTCCTGTCCAGGGAGATTGCTGCTGGGAGGGACCGACTAACTATGCTCTTTCGGACTGTGGACAGGCTTCTCCATCCTTCCTGTCTACAGCTGAAGGTAGCTTTTTCTAATGCACTGTGCAAAGAGTTTGCTCAGTTCTTCTCAGATAGGGTTTCTGCCATCAGGCAGGGGGGGTTCCACCAGTGGGTCAGAGTTTGGCCAACAGTGGTCACCATGGGCGACTGGAGAATTCTCCACCTGGTTGGGGCAAGTTTAGACTAGTGGAGGTGGCTGAGGTCATTGAGATTGCTTCTAAGCTTCAGCACACCTTTTGTGAACTGGACCCGGTGCCAACTCTTTTCTTAATGAGATGTGTTGACTCCGTTGGCCTGGTGTTTGCCTTGATTGTCTGGTGTTCCTTGTTGGAGGGGGTCTTTCCTGATGTCTTGAAGGAGGCATTGGTGAGACCCCTTCTGAAAAAAACAGAGTTGGACCCTGAGATCAAGGCAAATTACTGTCCTATCTCCAGTCTTCCATTTTTGGGAAAGATTGTGGAGAAATTGGTGGTGCTTCAGCCTGAGGAGCATCTCATGGCCCATGATCTATACAAGCTACTCCAGTCTGGGTTTCGTGTGAGGCATAGCATAGAAACTGCACTGGTTCGAGTGCATAATGACCTCCTTAGGGATAGAGATTGAGGGGAAGGGACAATTCTTGTTCTCCTCGATCTCTGTTCATCATTTGACATGGTGGACCATTGTGTGTTACTTGAAAACCTAAGGGAATTCTGCGGACTTGCCAGCACTGTCATCTGCTGGTTTGAGTCCTTTCTATCTAACAGGAGGCAGAGGGTAGTGATGGGGAATTTTTCCTCCTTGCCTGGCTATCTGTCATGTGGGGTTCCCCAGGGTTCGGTCTTGCCACCGATGTTGCTTGCCATGTATATGCTGCCCCTGGGAGAGCTCATTAGGAAGTACAGTCTGGATTTTCATTGTTATGCCGATGATACCCAGCTGTATTTTTCCTTTGCCCCTGGAACATTTTGTGCAGTGGAAGTGCTTTATAGCTGCCTCACTGAAATCAATAACTGGATGGCCTCCAGCTGGTTGCAACTGAACCCCAATAAGATGGAGGTACTGGAGGTGGAGTCAAACAGAGGGCGTTATATGTTGGCCTCTAGTGCAGAGACAGGACTTTTTCTTGGCTCTGTACCATTGAAGGCCTCCTCTGGGGGCTGGATCTGGGTGTTATTTTGGACAGTGGATTGACACTTGAGTTTCAGGTATCTTCCACTGTCCATGCTAGTTTTTATTATCTGAGGAATATCATCAGGATAAAGCTCCTAGTTCCGTCGCAGGACCTCCCCACCTTGGTACATGTCTTCTTGATGTCCAGGCTGGACTACTGTAATGCGCTCTATCTAGGGGTCTCTGGGGGTACCCTGCACCAACTGCAGCTAGTGCAGAATGCAGCAGTGAGGCTGTTGACAGGACAGTCTAAGTACTGTTATATTACTCCGGTGTTGCATCAACTGCACTGGCTACCAGTTAGGTGGAGGGTCCTCTTTAAGGTGGGTTTACTCACCTTTAAGGCCCTACATAGCCTGAGCCCTGGTTACCTGAAGGACCTCCTCATTCCTGCTTTCTCAGTCCACTCCCTCTGCTCCTCCTCTAGGGATCTACTTGTGATTCCCAGGATGAGGCTAAAAACAGCAGGTGAAAAAGCATTTAGTGTAGCCGCTCCCATCCTGTGGAATTCACTTACTCCAGCTGTTAGGAAGGCCCCTTCTGTGGAGGTATTTAAAGCTCACTTTAAGGCCTTCTTGTACAATCAGGCCTTCCCAGACTGTGCTTTATAGTCCTTGCTTATTTGTAGAACTTATGCTTAGGTAAGCCCTGGCTCCTTAGCTTTTTAGATTTTTAGATATTTGTTGTCGCTGCTTAGGTTAATGTTTATATGAATTTTATCTTTATTAATGTTGTGGGTTGTGTTTGAGATATTGTTTTGTATCTTGTTTCATAATGTATAGTATTTATTTATACATTTAAATGTTCAGCGCCCAGAGCCTCCGGGATGGGCATCTGTTAAATAAAATTTACCTTGCCTTGCCTTTTCCTCCTGTTTATTTATATTTTGGATTGTTTTCCAGGTTACAGGAGATTGACTCTATAGCCCTAGGGTGTACAGCCTTTGTTGTTTACACCAGATTTTTTTTGCCATCTCCATGTATGCTAACATGATATAAACTGGACTTTCCTCATCTGAATCATCTCTATATAAAAAAAATTATGTCTTCAGAATTAATTTTCACCTGTTCTCCATCAGTTCTTTTAAGGTTTCCTGATATTCATAATTTTTTTGATATATTCCCTTTAATCTTATAGTAGCTTCTTTCCCAGATAATTTTCTGTTACTCTATGAGATATCCTCTTTGTTATTTGCTCTAGTTTTTTTAGAAGTATCTACAAGCTTTTGTGATATTTCTTGTATCTCTTTACTGTTCTCCTTTAAGACCCATTTCTTATTTTTCTATCACTATTTTGGGTTCCGTGTGTGTGTGTGTGTGGGGGGGGGGTCATCATACAAGCAGGGATTTGGCATCCTTCATCCCTTTTTGTAGGAGTGTTTTATTTTATACCTGTTTTTTCTTATTGTTATTTGTGTCCTACTTTTACCCTTCTTACTTGTTCATTATTACTTACTTTTGGTGTATTTGGTATTAGCACTGATGAGAAGGAAAGCCTCTGCTTGCCTATATGGTGTTCTAGATCATTAATTGTGTTCTCTAGTGTTTCCATGCAATCCATGATTAAATGAGTGAATCCATGGAATTTTCCTTTTATATCATTCAGTGCTTCAAGAACTATATTAGCCATCACTGGATAAGCTGAGGCATTTATAGTGTACTTGGATAGTGTATCTGGGTATTGTGCCAGAAATTGTGAATCCATAACTATTTGTTCTGCCTCCTTATCCAAGTTTTGGAAAACAGTATTTGGTGATCAGGCTAAAATTGAGTTATTCTTATCAAAATTTCCTGATGCTTCTAAGACTACTGAGGTCCCTTACAAATCTAACAGGCTAAATTGGTCCATTCTGTAAATTCTCTATTTGCTAAGTCTTTATTTTCTTGATCTACTTCTTCTTGTACTAAAAGGTCACTACCTTTATTTTCCTTTGTGTCTATTTTCCCTATTTTTAATACTTTCTGTCTGTCTGGTTTTAGTGGTTTTTATATCATTTTTTTTTTGGGGGGGGGAATGTGCATTATTTTTTGAGAGATTCTGTCTTTAATATCATTATGCAACTTTAAATGCTTGTTTTCCCCTTTTCCGTCACTGCCTTCTTTAATTACGGTTTTAGGTAATTCCATCTCTTTAGTTGGTGTATTCTGTATACTATGTTCTTTGCAACTTCTCGATCCTTTATTACTGACCTTACTTGTTTCCCTCATCTCCTTATTATTTTTCTCATTCGTTACTTGTGCATTCTGTTTTTTTAATTGTCCTATTTTGTTTTCCTCTGTCATTTGAGTGTTTTCCCTTTTTTGTGGGGTTTTAGTTTTTGGAGTTTTGGTTTTAAACGTCAACTTATGGTCTACCTGTTTTTTCTTCTATTGAAGTGGAGGTAGTGCTTTCTAAGTCTCCCTTAAAGACACACTCCTTTTTGGGTTTATCTGTTTTTTATCACTTTCTGTGAAATTTGCTGTATTTTGTCACTTAAGTTCATTTTATCAAGCAGGGAAATGTGTGGTTATGTAATTAATGTAGCAACACAATGCTAAATACAATATCAAAACTGACAGATACACAACTACCCCCCCAAAAGTGCAAAAGAAGCAACCACTATTGTCCTCAGTCCAGATTGTTTACTTTCTAGTCTTCTTCTCTAATTCCACCATAAAGAGAAGTGAAGGAAGAAAAAAAGAGAAAAGTTCACCAGATGTAATACCCAACCCTGGCCATCAATATGCTCTTCCTGAAAGTAGGGAATTAGTGTTATTTTTTTTAATCTCCTTTTTCCTCCATTTCCTCTTCCCTTTTAAATCACCAGCATCTGTCTTCTGTTTTCTGATGTCCTTGCCAGAACAACCATTTTCTAGAAAGTTTCCAGTAAAGTCTTTGATCCACTTGCGGTTATTAATTTTAGCTGTAATTTACGAGCCAGAGTATAAGAAGAGGTGACACCATAAAAATAAGGGAACCTACAACCACCCATTACCCACTACTTAGCTTAACCTTCCCCCCAAAAAAAGAAAAGAAGGGGAAAAGAAACAAAAGTATATAGGTTCATAGGTAGGGGTTTCAAGTCAAGTGGCCTCAAAGCCATAGGAGACTTGTCACATATTAGTGGAGGTACTCTATAGTTCATTTACCCATAAATTTATCTAATTGATTTTTGAATGCTTTCATAGTGGGTGCTTCCACCACTACAGAGGGTAACATGTTCCATATACTGACTACCCGCTGATTGAACCATTGTCCACGTTTAGTAGTTTTATACCATTCTCCTTTTATTTGGTTGTTGTGACCTAGTTTATCTTTCATTACCAGATCGTATTTGTAACCCAGCAGATTCCCACAACACCCTGTCCCTGTATGCTGTGTAAATAAAACATAGGTCACCTCTACTCTTCCTGTATGAGGGTGAGAACAGACCCAAATGCCTCAGTCTATTACCTTATTCCTCATTTTTCATACCTTTGTTTCTTTTTGTGTACCTTCTTTGTACTCTCTCCCTAAGTTTAGTTATTCCTACTCCTTGTGGAGTAGTTAAAGGTGACCCGTACTATGGGACTGGCCTCGGCAATGATTTGTACCAGGATAACAAGACATCCTTACTCCTACTTTTTATATTTCTAAATATATTCCCCATCACTAAAATTTGCTTTGTTTATGGCCTCTTTATTATGTGCATTAGACTGTAAGTTGCTTGTTATCCTCACTCCCAGATCCCTTTCACTCTCTGTGCAGGATATTAGCCTTGTTATTTATTGTATATACAGCTTGCTGTATATACAATATTATTTATATCAAAATGCATTACTTCGCATTTGTTTGCATAGAATTTTAAATTGTGTCTCTGTGCCCATACTTCCAACTCATATAATTGATTTTGTAAATGCTGTATAGCAACTGTGTTATTAATAATTGCTCCCACCTTAGTATCATTGGCGTACTTTTTTAACCATGTCCCTCCTGTGACCTGTATACTTGACACTAAGGTAGAGAACAGTACTGGCCCCAGGACTGACCCCTATGGCACTCCACTAGAGATTCTGCCGCCTTCAGAAGTATGACCTCTAATCTGTACCCTCTGTAAACAACCTGTAAGCCATGACTGTATCCATCTGATTAAGAAAGAGTCCACCCTCATCTCCTGAAGTGTTTCTATTAGTTTCAAATGGGCCACAGAGTCAAAGGCCTTTGCATAATCCAGGTACGCTATGTCAACCGGTAATCTCTGGTCAAAGGCCTGACTCACTGTTTCAAAGATGTCTAAAAGATTGCTGGTACAAAACTTTCCCCTCTCAAACCCATGTTGGGATATATCCACAATACCCAAACTTCTTAAATTAGCTTCAAGGAAACATTTAACAAAGCTTTCCATCACTTTACCCACAATGGATGTTATGCTTATCGTTCGATAATTTTCTGCCAGAGATTTGTCCCCTGCCTTATGAATTGGGGTAATGTCAGCCAGTCTCCATTGCTCCAGTGTTTTCCCTGTTTGTATAGATTTATTGATTAATAGTGTGATTGGGCCTGAGATTTCTTAAACCACTGTATTTAAGAAATGGGGTTATATCCCATCTGGGCCACTTGATTTGTTCTTTTTAAGTGTTTTTAATTTCTCATACACTTGTGTTTCTGAGATCATATATCCTTTAGTTTGGCCTCCAGTATTATTATTTGTGATGTTTTTCATGTCATCTTGTTTCTGGAAGAGACTTAGAAAATAATCATTAAATAGCTATTTCAGTTTTGTTGTCTAAAGTTTTGTCATCATCTTTTAGATTTGTTATCTATTTCCATTTCTGAGGCTACCTATGTAGTTATAAAACTTCTTATAATTATCTATGTTTCAACCTTAGGTCTTCTTCAGGAAATATCTAAAAGAGAAAAACACAAAGTTAGTGTACAGGGGAGGTAAAATAAGGGATATATATATATATATATATGGGGAAAGAAAAAAGGGGAAGGCTCAGTGAGAAGAAGTGATAAACGGCAAGATTAAGAGAGAATCTGTGAAACAAAAAGGTGATGATGGGAAAGACAAGGCATATTAGGAGTGAATGAGCTAGAGAAGTCCCCAGGTGGGGACTAATTCGCAGGGCCTAGTAAGAAGGCTGAAAGGTGACAAATGTGAGGAAAGAAGACAGAGATGAAGACATGGTGAAAATGAAAAAGAAATTAAATGTGTTCAGATACAAACAAACTTAAGGAAAAACAAGGGGTGGCTGAAAGATGTTAGTAGAAAATAAGTCTAATCATTTAAACCGGTGGGCTGCTGGGGGCCAAGGTGGATGATCAGCTTGGTTTCCATGTTTTTTTCTATGGTCAGAATTGCTCCTTAGAAAAGGTCTCTCTTTTGTGCCCACACCCAGATATCTTGACGCACCCCAGGTTCATGTTGATCTACAGTGCTTCTATCACAGAGTATGCCTTACAGCTCATTTTTCTAATGAGACTCCTCTTCCCGCAGATGATGACAGTATCACCAGATCAATCAATGATATCAATTCCCAGCGAAGTTCATGGACACCCCCTCCAGGATGTTTTGCTGCTGTTGATTATTTTGTCAACCAATGCATGGAAAACACCACTAACTTCAATTTTCATTGCAGGCACAACCTCTCCAACCTAACAACTGGTGAGCTTGCAGCCCTCAGATCTTTGCAATGGAGGAATGACATTGTTATTAAACCACCCTATAAGGGAGGTGCTGTGGTGGTCTGGCAAAATGAGTTATACATCATTGAAGCCACACAGCAACTCTTTGACACCACATTTTACTCTTCTCTTCCATAGGACCCCACTGCTGACTATCAGACTGAGGTCACCACCACCATCACCTCTGCTATTGAAAACAAAGAGCTCCCTGCTTCTCCTAAGAGACTCATAGTTCAGCATCCCTGGACATCCAGGTTTTATCTCCTTCCCAATATCCACAAAACAGGTAACCCTGGTCATCCTATTGTGTCTGCCTGCTCCTGCCCCACATCCCACATCTCTGCATTTTTGAACAGCCTCATGATACCACTCGTTGAGTCACTTTCCTCCTATGTTAAAGACACTACCCATGCTCTCCAGTTATTTGACAGGTTCAGATTCAGTGGCTCTCATCAGCTCATCTTCACCATGGATATCAAATCTCATTACACAGTGATCCCCCATGATGATGGCCTGACAGTTTTGCAGCATTTCCTGAATAAGCAGGAAGTCCAGCAGACACACACACACACACTAACTCATCTGGCAGAACTTGTTCTTAAACTCAATGCTTTTTCTTTTAATAATAGTTTTTTTCAGAAGGTCAGTGGAGTTGCCATGGGTACCAAGATGGGTCCCAGCTTTGCTAATCTGTTTGGGGGTTGGGTGGAGGAACAGTTTTTTCTCTCATTTACAAGGACTGTGCCTGAATTCTACAAGTGCTACATAGATGACTGTGTGGGGGCCACCTCCTACTCCAGGGAGACCCACCAAGTCTTCCTCGACAAGTTTACCATGGCTCATCCTTGCCATCAATACACTGTTGAAATATTCTCCTCTACACTGCCTTTTCTGGATATCTAACGGTCAGTACAGAACACTGGTCTGAAGACATCAGTTTATTACAAACCCACTGACTCTCATAGTTTCCTCCTCCACAGCTCCTTCCATCCTAAACATGTCAAGAATGGCCTGCCTTATTCACAGTTTCTTAGACTTCACAGGTTATGCAGTGAAGAGGATGATTTTGCTAAGCAGGCCCAAATAATGCATAGTTGTTTTAGCAACAGGGCATACCCAAAAAGCACAGTGGACAGAACACTCTCCTGGGTCAGCAACATGCCTCATAAACTTGACCCCCACAGGAAGGATACTGTCACACAAGAACAATGGTGAATTCCACTAGTGCTTCCACACCTTCGCTTCACAGGATCATCACCAGTAACTGGTGCTTCCTTTATAGAACCACCTATTGCCTCCTACCACCAGCCACCCAACCTGTGGGATATCCTGGTAAATAGCAGCCTACCTACTCATAACAGTTCCTTCCTTCCAGGTACCAAACCTTGCAACAGAGCTCACTGCTACACCTGCTAATTTGTTTCTAGTGAGACTGAAATTTGAGGTCAGACAGGTGTTTTTCACATCACCAAGGAGTTCTCATGCACCTCCACTAATGTGATATATTATATTCTTTGCAGAAAGTGTGCAGCTATTTACATCAGAGAGACTGGTAGATGCTTTGCTGACTATTTTAGGGAACATTACAGGGCAGTCAGGAATGGAGACACTGATAAACCCATTGTATCCCACTTTATCTCCAGGGTCCACATTGTCAATGACCTTTCTGTTTGTGTCCTTTAGCTGGGCTTCTGGGATTCTGACCATATAAAAAAACTTGTAAACCAAGCTGATCATTCACCTCAGCTCCCAACAACCCTCCACTTTAAATTATAGACTTATTTTCTACTAACATCTTTCAGCCACCCCTTGTTTTCTCTTAAGTTTGTTTGCATCTGTACACATTTAATTTCTTTTTCATTTTCACCATATGTCTCCATCTCTGTCCCCTTCCCCCACATTTGCCACCTTTCAGCCTTCTTACTAGGCCCTGTTAATTAGTCCCCACATGGGGACTTCTCTAGCTCATTCACTCCTATTATGCCTTGTCTTTCCCTTCATCACCTTTTTGTTTCATATATTCTCTCTTAATCTTGCCATTTATTACTTCTTCTCCCTGAGCCTTCCCCTTTTCTCTTTCCCCACATATATATCCCTTATTTTACTTCCCCTCTACACTAACTTTGTCTTTTCTCTTTTAGATATTTCCTGAAGAAGACCTAAGGTTGAAACGTAGATTTTTAACTCTGTTTTCTATTTTCAATGTGCATTTAATATAACCATTTTGTTTTGCTTTTAATCCACATGCTGACACAGCACCTTGTTTTTGTTCTTATAATTATCCTATTTATCTTTCTCTAAGTTCAGTTCTGCTCTGGCCGTCACTTTTTTTTATCACCCCTTTACACTTCTTACACAGTAATTTGTACTTTATGGCCCAGATATTCAAAAGGGTTGCGCCATGCACAACAGGGTTGCGCATGCACAAGTCCAAAACTGTGCCATTTAGTGATATTCAGAAGGAGGCAGTTGCGCCCCCGAAAACATGCTGAGCAACTTCGCAATGAAAATGAAGGCATGCGCAACCGAAGGGGGTGGATCCATGCATAAAGACCTCAATGCGATATTCAAAGACTTGCGCGATGCGCAAGAGCGGCACAGCCGGAAATTGCGCACTAGCGGAAATGAGCCAAAATAAAAAGGCTCAAGGAAGCGGCGCAAGAACGCTACCAGGCTGCCAAGTGGGGGAGAGACAGACAGACAGACAGACAGACAGCAAAGAGCAGGCAAGGAAAGTGTGGCCCATAGTCTGTAGAGGCCAGCGTGGGGTGCCCGGTGCAGTGGAAGTAGCAGTCAGGACAGCGGGGGTAACACAGCAACACCAGCCAGGGGGGGTCAGAAGCCAGGGAGATGGACAGTGCCAGTTTTCACATGGAAGCTGTAATGAGGGGGGTGAGAATGCATGCTGCAGGGGGACGTGGCCATGGAAGGGCCCATCGGCGGTATGCCCCCGACAGGCGGTACTGTGCCCACATCAGCTTTGAGCTGTACACAGATGTAGAGATCGTGGGCCGGTACTGCCTGAACAGGGCAATACTGAGACGGCTCTGTGAGCTGTGCAGTGATGTGATGCAGGCACCCTCACGACGGAGTCATGCTCTGTCGGTGGAGACCAAGGTGACAGCCTGCATGTGCCTGCTTGCCACGGGCACCTTCCAGAGGCCGACAGGGGACACCACAGGCATCACACAGTCGGCCACATCACGCATCCTCACCCAATTCCTCAGCACACTGCTGCCACATGCTGCGGAGTACATCCATTTCCCCAGCACCGCGGCAGAGCGTACAGCAAACATGCAGGAGTTCCACAGGGTAGCACATATACCTGGCATGCTAGGGGCCATAGACTGCACCCATGTGGCCATCCGCATGCCACCTGGCCCCGATGGCCATGCATATTGGAACAGAAAGGATTCCCTAGTGTCAACTGCCAGGTGGTGTGTTGATGCCACTGGGCGCATAATCAATGTCTGTGCCACACACCCTGGTGGAGCACATGATGCCTACATATGGTATCAGTCTGCACTGTGCCATCGATTCAAGAGTGGGGACATCCCCACAGGACATCTAGTGGGTGAGTACACATGTATGGAATGCAAACTCGGGGCAAGGGTGGGAATGCCACAGGTGCCATGGTAGTGGCACACAGGGAGATGGCCAATATGGACCTGAAAATGACACTGATATCCACTATCTCCACACAGGTGACTGTGGATACCCACTCTGTCCCTGGCTGCTCACACCGTACCGGCGCCCCATGACCCCAGCACAGCTATGCTATAATGAGGCACATGCCGCAACACGCAACATCATAGAGTGGGTGTTTGGGATGCTCAAGGCACGCTTCCGATGCCTAGACACCTCCGGCGGTGCCCTACAGTACAGCCCCCAAAAGGCCTGTGGGATATTCCTGGCCTGTTGCATCCTGCACAACATGGCCAAAGACCATGGGATAGCCGTACAGGTCGAACAGGGGGACAGCGATGGGAACGCCAGTGGCGCCGGTGTTGATGGTGATGAGCAGCCCCCCCAGGACGGAGGGACCCCCGACTGATCTGGCAGGCCCAGCTGCACTGGGACACCATCACAGAGGAGCACTACGCACAACACAGGTAAGTCAAGGGGACATGTGCAACCAACACTGTCCATGCGCAAACCACAGGCACACAGGGGAACACACCAGGGGTGCATGACGGTCAGGGGAGTGGAACGGTCCAGGCATACAGACACACCATCAGGGAAGGGTGAGCACTCATATGGACATACACACACCAGGCACAGAGCGTACATGGGCAGATGCACTGCACTGCAGAACCGACATTGCTAACACACAGCACCACCGACCACCCCCACCACCTGTACTGTCCAAGTACATGTGTCAGATGCTGGGCACCCTTGCACCTTGGTGTACAGTGCAATGCAGGCATCATCATGCACATGCACCTGTGGACAGCAGTTGGGAGGGTGTGCAGGTGGTCCGTGTGTCGGCGTGGTGAGCAGAGCACCCAGCAGTGCACTGCCCACCATGACACACATTGCACACATGGCAGCACCAGACAGGGCCCGCACTGGGAGACAGCTCAGTCATGTAGCACTGTCCCTCAGCCACCGCGGATGCATGGGTGGCCCCGCTGTGACCCAACAGCACGGGAAGGCTGAGCAGGGGCCACATGGGGTGGCACTGTTGCGCCACCAGGGGTCCCACTGCGCGACCGCGACCTTGCCCGCACAGGAGTCTGCAGCATGCCGAACAAACCTGCACCAGGGGTGCTGGGGATGCCCACAGCAGAACCTGGCGTCGACAGGCCTGGTGTCGCATGACACCAGGAACGGGGAGTGGAGAGTGCACTGTGTGGGGTGTGCGGTACAGGGGCACCTGACTGTGTGCCCAATGTGGCCACGACAGAGACCACTGCCTGGGTCAGCCTGTCAATGGCGGCGGTCACATCCATCTGCATACAGACCAGCTCGGCTCGGTCCCGAGCACACTCCCTGCTGTGCCTCTCCATGGACACAGACAGTGCCTCCACCGACCTTGCAACCCACCTCTGCAGCTGTACTGATTCCTGCAGCAGGCGGGTGTGCTCATCCAATGGGTACTGTGCCCCAACGGCATCCTGACCCCCAGGGTGTGGACGGTCCTGATGCACAACACCCCTTGAGGGTGGGCGCTGTTCGCCAGGACCAGGAATGGGCGGATCAAAGGGCGGCGGACATGTGCCACTGCTTGACACTGTACCCCCAGACCTGGTGGGTGACTGCTGCTGCTGCCCCTCCAACCGCTGTGCCCCGGGTACACTCGTTCCACCGCTGTGCTGGCAACAATGCCAGACACCTGCACAGCCACCGGTGTTGCCCCATCGGTGCTGACAGGCACAGCCTGGGACCATGCCAGCATGCTGGTACACAAGTTGGAACCAGAAAGGCCCAGGGGCACGTGCTGGCCTGCCGTGTGTCCGTCATGGGACACACAACCATCACTGCCCATTGCAGGCCTTCTATCATCAATGGTGCAGGTACATGCTACAGCCATGGTCACAGCGTGCTGGCATGCTTGCATGCCAGACTGCTGAGACACAGGCTGTGCACCCCCTGCACCCGTATCACTGACACCAGAGTTGGCGGCCCAGCGTGCATGCTGCTGCAGTGCCTGCTGGCTGGTGGTGGAGGTGGATGGACCCTCCTCCATGTCCAGCAGGTCAGCATCACTGTCTGGACCCACCACCACCGTCTCCTGAAGACGAACAGGATCTATAACAGAAAGAGAGTACATGTGAGTGCATGTGAACAACCGCCCCCCCAAACACCACCACCATGTCATACCGTGCAGTGATGGGCTTCCACCTGTCTGGAATCCATCACCTAGTACGCCCTCAATGGCGCTCGGCTGCATGGCTGTGACCAGTGTCTCCTCAGTCGGGGTCAGCTCCAACACCACTGGCGGGCCCCCGCCAGTGCCAGCATGTGCCGCCCTGAAGGCTGCCACCTTCTCCTTCAACCTCCTGCGGTCTGTCCCCATCTTTTTCTTGCATTCCTGCACGGAGCGCTGGTGGCTTCCGTGCAGGTTAATGGCCCGAGCTACCCCCTCCCACGCAGCCGCATGGGACTGAGGGGTGCCCCTCCATCCACTCAGTACTGGCTCCTCATCCAGGTAGGCCTGGAAGAGGGCCTCCGTCTCTGCTGCTGTAAAGTTGGGCCTCCTCCTACGCCCACCGTCCTCACCCTCACCTTGGCTCTGCTCAGTCATGGCGATCTGTATGGGGGGAAGTGGACACCTGTCACTGTGCAGTCTACAGCATTTTCCCATGACCATTGTCCTGAACATCACACAGCATGCAACTCACCTCTCACCTGCAGTAACCGAATCTGGCCAGCGCAGCCCAATGTCGCACATTTATAGCGCAATACATGCAAATTAGAGTGGAGTAACTATAATGACATGCAAATTGCTCCCACTGCACCCTTGAATGGCTGATCAGATGATTTGCATGTGTCGGCTGAATATCTGGAATCTTTTGCTGTCTGGGAAGGTCGGCTGAGCCAATGGAGCAGATCTGTGCCTGTGTGGTACACTGCATTGCACATGCCCAGATAGCTTACACAGGCGTCTGTCATGCTGCTGACGTGCTGAGCACGATCGGCAATTCAGGCCATGGCCACCATTGTGCTAGTGGCACTACAGCAATGGGCACTATATGGCGCTGTGGCACTACTGTGCAATACTCCACTGTGGCACTGGTACGCAGCTGGTCGGTCATGCAGGATGCCTATACATCAGATGGCACTGTGCGTAGCCTTGCGTCATTGCCCATGACCTTGTGTATGACCTTTTCCCCCTGGCACTGTTCGCCTGCCATGTGTACGTCCCTATTGCGCTGTCTGGTGACAGTGCTATGTGAAGTGACGGTGCTGTTCAAACAGCATGATTGGAGCCTGTGGTGTCGGTCTATGCAACATCACGTAAGCCACGGCGGGCGCCATATTGCCTGTAAAAGTTGGTGCCATGGCTAGGAGGAGGGCGGTGTCCTGGAGCCAGCTTGAAGTGGCCAACCTGGTGCCCTAGTTGAACCACACTATGATGGCCTTTATGGTGAGGTGCCCCTCACCAGTGCAAGGAGTGAGGTGTGGCAGCAAGTGGCCACTGACCTGGTGGGGGTCACTAAACAGTGCCGGTCTGCTGAGCAGTGCCGGCACCGGTACAGTGACCTCCGCCGGAGGAAGCCAGAGCTGTTAATGCGGCTGCGTTCATGTGCCAGGTGGGGCATGGTGCCTAGGCCAGGTGGGTGTGCCATCTATGCACCTGTATTATCTGTAGGGGTGTGTGTGTGTTTTGGTGGCTGTGCATAGGTGATGGCTCGGCCACAGTTGGCTGTGTCAGTGTGTGCAGCTGTGAGATGAATGGGTATGGCTGTGTGGGCAGGCACTGTCACTGGGGCAGGGGGCAGTCTGCTTTTGAGTCACACTGATGTTTGTCTCAACATATGTCTCCCACAGGCTGGGATGTGAGGATGCGGGGCCACATTGCTGAGGGCCGTGCCAGGGACCCGGTGCCAGCAGGGGTTGCACCCCACCAGCAGCAGCAGCGCCAGCAACAGCGGCAGTCAGAGCTGCTTGAGCAGTGTGAGTATCATGACTTCATGGATGCTATTGCATGCTGGGGGGGGCCAGTAGCTCTGCACAATACAAACATGCAGGAAAGGGGAGGTCATAATTCCACTATACAAGACACTAGTGAGGCCCCACCTGCAGTACAGTGTACATTTCTGGAGACCATACCTACTTAAGGACGTAGAGTGGGCAGAGAAGGTTCAGAGGAGGGCAACAAAGATGGTGCATGGCTTGCATCACAACTTCTATGGAGACAGGTTGAAGGAACTGAACCTGTACTCCCTGGAGGAGAGGAGGGAGACAGGGGATATGATAGAGACATACAAGTATCTTACAGGGTGGAACAGGGTGCAGGGAAACACTATTTTGAAGTGCCAAAGATGTTCCAGGACTACAGGGCATGGGATGCAGTTGGAGGGAGGACGATTCAGAGGAAACATGAGCAAGACTTTCTTCACAGAACGGGTGGTGTGCAAGTGGAACACCCTGCCAGAGGGAGTGGTGGGGGCTGACACACTCACGGGATTTCAGACTGCACAGGATAGACATAACGAATTCTTGAGGTCAGGGTAAGGGCAACAGACTTCTAGGTAAACAAAGTGAACTTACAGGCTGAAAAGGACAGACTGTGTGGGCCATAGCCCTTATCTGCAACACTGGCTATGTATCTATGTCTGTAGGCCTGGACACAGGTGACATGCATCACTGTCCAGTTTCACAGCACGTCTGTGTATGCATCACTGGTGGTCCATGCATGCACTGGGCACATAGCTGTGTAACTGGCATCGCACCATGTTGCCACGTCACTTGCCAGCCTTGTTTGTGCTATGATGGACATGGGCAGTGTGTGTGTGCAGTGGTGCGCATAGCTGGTGCCGCCTGTTTGTGATGGCCATGTCATGTTCACTGGGTGGGTGCATGCCATCACAGGTGCGGACATTGGGCTATATGGCTTGCAGGTTGGGTGGTGTTCAGGGTTGTGGTCAGTCACAGCCATTGACTGTGTTCCCATTTTCCTAGGCCTCGAGGTTCTCCATCGCCTGGCGAGGGATGTCCGGGCCATCAGACAGCTTGTGGCCAACAACAACACTATCCTCCAGTCGATACACCGCCATGGCCTGCGGAGGAGGCGGCAGGGGACTGGCAGACACCAGCCAGAGGACAGCCGGCCGGCTGGCCCATGAGCTATCTTCCCTTCCCACTTCTTCCATCCCTACCACCCTGCCTTCCCTCTCCAAGTTTGTCATCCCTACCCCTTGACCACCCCTACCTTGTACCCGTCCCCCCCCTTGTAAATAGTTGTAATTGTTCTTGTTCATGTTGATTGTGTTAATATACATTTATATTTTTATACGAATAATGTGTTGGTCTCTGATTTGCAGCTGCCTATGGGTGCTCAGTTGCAGGTGTATGCCATCTGGGGTGGTATGGTCCTGGGTATGTGTGTGTGTGCATGTGTGTCATGGGAGGTATCTCCAGCATGGCAGTGACTTTCGGTTGGTCTTGCTCTGCTGCCACCCACTGCTGGTGCACAGGGTGTGTCTGGCTTGTAGGCTTCTGTGCTGCACGGGGTTGACGTGTGCTGGGGGATGCATGGTTTCCTGCAGTGCCAGTCACTGCACATAGGTGGTGTCTTGGGGTCACAGTGCAGGGTGTGCTGTGTGTACGGGGGGCTGATGTGCACTGTGGTTGTCAACCCCCTGTGTGTGGCACTCTCAGCCTGCCAGTGGTTGTGCTGGGGTGTCATGGCTCTGCTATGCTTTGTTGGCTTGTCCCCATGGGCAAGTAGATCATCTGTCCCACCCCCAGTGATGCTGTGCTTGGGGTGTGCAGGTGTGGTGTGGGTTCTGCAGTGTGTTCCTGTGCCCATGTGTGGCATGGCTGGCGGTGGCCCCAGCCTGCCTCCCTGGATGTGCAGTTCCATTGCTCTGGGGGGGGCTCTGCTTGCGCTATGGCACCTCTGGAATGCTCAGCTGGGCTGCCCTGGTTGCGCCATAGTGCAACATTTCGGCTCAGCTTCTCCTTTCTGGTTGTGCTATGGCGCAGTATGTGCGATATTCAGACGTTGGTTGCTTGCACAATTTGTTCTGCTCCATGTTTGAATATCGCACCTGTTGCGCATTTGCGTAACTGGTTTGTGCTTGCTCCTGCTGTTGCGCTCATTTTGAGCGCAGTTTGAATATCTGGGCCTATATCTTTATCCTATGCAGGTTTATCCTTGAATTTTTTATAAGCTTTGTTTTTTGATTTTAATAATCGTTGAATGTTTTTTTTGTGAACCATCATGGGATTTTTCCTCGATCATAATATTTTTCTTTTATAGGGATATAATTATTCATATAAAATTGTATTGTATTTTTTTATTATTTCCCACATCTGATCTAGTGATTCATTTTCCAAGTCTTTCTTCCGGTCCCAATTAGTAAGGGTTGCAATGATAGCTTTATAATCAGCCTTTTCGAAATTCCGTACTGTAGTCTTTCCTTTTATTTTGTATGTGTCAGTGAGCAGAGAACCATGTTATGGTCACTGCCCCCAAGTAGTTGTATAATGGTGACATTTTGTAAACCTCTTTCTAAATTACTAAACAGTAAAGCTAAGATATTATTATGTCTTGTTCCCTTGGTGACATACTGGTTCAACCCTTTTTCTAAACATATTTTGACAAGTCTATTTTCTTGTTTACTAGAGCCTTGTACTTGATCCCAGGATTCCCAGTTGATGTTAGGGAAGTTGAAATCTCCCATTAGCACTCAGTTTTTGTACATGGTCATGGACTCCAGGTATCTTGTCACATAATCATAGAATCCCAAGGGCCTTGGAACTGAGCAACTCTGACCAGAGATGTATCATTCCTGTTTTAGCAAGATGGCGGCGGTATGTGTGCTGCCTGAGCTATGTCTGTGAACTGCGGCAGTTTGTGAACTGTACTGCGTTTTTAGTTTAGTATTGGAGTCACTATTGTTTTATTTGATTTATTTTATGATTTAACTGTTGTTTTTCAGTAATTTTCTCAAATTTTGCTTTAGTCTGAATGCCTTAAGTTCGGTCACGTATTTCGTTTGACCGACGGTCCCCAGAAATTATAGCGTCTCACTATTTGTTGTTGGAGTTTTTGCTGTTGGATATTTTTAAACGCCTAACTGCGATAAGGCTTTGCTGTAATTCTGAGTAACTAAAAACAGAATGGTTATCCTAGTGGCACTGAATGGACTATTGATCATCTGGAAAGGATTATTGATTGTTGATTGCTGGAGTCTGGTGATCTGATTTCAGCTGGACTGCCGAAGAACAACGCGGGCTGAGAGAAGAGCAGTTATACTGCTGGAAGCCTATTCAAGTTTGCTGAGAGGGATTTTCTGCTGTTTTTGATGACTGGATAGCCAGACCAGCTTGCCCTGAGGTGGGTTTTTGGTCTAGGAGGCTCCTCTGTGTGGGCTAGGGGTGTTGACTGGAAGGTGGGCATCTGCCTAGTTCCCTGGAACTACCATGTGCTGCCTGTCTTAGGTTGGGCAGCTCCAGTGGTTCAGGTGGAGGTGTCTCCTTTTTGACTATTCGTCTGCCTCGGGGTAGGTTGAGGTTGACAGAAAGACCGTAGTTTTGCTCCCTCAGGATTGATCTTGACCTGTTATGAAGATAGCAGTACGTGAATTGTGGCAAGCCTTCTCCATTTTTTCTTTTATATTCCTGACCATCTTGCAACTCGGACTGGGTAGTGAGAGTACCCTGGATTCCCAACCTGCATTATTGGATTACAGTTATGGAAAGTATTTATGATTGGGTCCATGACTTTGGAGTGTGAGAGACTCTAAGCCCCAAAAAATATTTATTTTTTTAACTAAAGAATTGAATCAAGTGAGAGTTGATTCTGTTCTCATTTAAGACTTAAAAAGGAAGAGACTCTGGGGACTTTTTTTTTTGGACTTTTGAAACTTCAATTCTATTACTATTTGTTAGATGATTTTGTTTTAAGTTTTTTTAGTTTAGATTGTTAATTTTACATTGTTAGTTGTTACTGAATTAGTCCTATTGTTTTTTTTTGGGGGGGTTATTTTGGGCTGGTTGTTAATTTGTTTTTCTTTTTGTATATAATATTGTTTTGTTCTGACTCCTCCCTTTGTGAGAGAGAGTGAAGGAGTGATTTATTTGGTATTTATAGGTTTATTTTTGTTTATTATTTTGTGTTCTTTTCTTTTCTTTTTGTAGTATTAAAATGTGTTTGGGAGGCTTAACGACGGTTGAGCGTTATTCCCCCACCAGGCTCAGGGAATTATGTCCCTTCGAATGCCCTCCATTGCCATCTGACATCTATTTTAGGTGCCGTAAGTTGGGCATTCTTAGAAAAAATAGGCAAAGGTGGAGAGCTGGACCTGTTGGGGGTTTGGAAATTTGTGGGCAGATTGGGGTTTTGGGGTCCAGGAGATGCCCTGGGGTGAATGGGGTCAGGATAGGGGTTATCCCTGTCTTGTTCCCATACCTAAGGGTTCTGATGTTGATGGACAGGTGCCGAGGTCTTCCTCGACAACTCATCCTGACTTGGCAGTGTTGTGCAATGCCAGATCTATAAAAAACAAGACAGCTATTATAGCTGATCTTGTTGGGTCATCTGATCTGGCTTGCATCACTGAGACCTGGCTGGATGAAAATCCAGGCCCTTACTGGCCTCAGCAGTTCCAGCCGGGTTCTCGGTGATACACCGTCCAAGGTTGGATCGTAGGGGCGGGGGTGTGGCCACTATGTTTAAATCTGAGCTGGACCTTGTGGATGTGCCATTAGGAATTACCAGATCCTTTGAATATATCCTGGGAGAGGGTGTAGGCTGCGGGATTCTCCTCATTTACTGTCCACCAGGTGACAGTGGTGAGTTCTTGCAGGAGATAGCAGACTTCATCGTCGACTTAGTTTTGAGGTTCCCCAGACTGATTGTTCTGGGTGACTTCAATGCTTGGGTCGACGATGAACTCTTGCATTTTGGTCAAAATCTCCTCCAGCTAATGGTAATGCTGGGCCTAACACAGGTGGTTACCTCCTCGACCCATGTAGGGGGTCATTCATTGGATGTGGTATTTCTTTTGGGTATGGAGATCACTGAATTGGGGGTGGAACCAGTCAGTTGGTCTGACCATCACACCATAAGGTTCAGTTCAGGCCCCCCCAGTGGTCTGCCCCTCACGAGATGGTTCTGCACCACCTTAAGGGTGTTAACCCCAGTGACCTAATGCTGTACTGGATTCATCGGGTTTGTCGGTTGAATGCATGAGTCCAGATGATCTCACAAGCTCATAATAAGGCTATGGGAGATGCTCTGGACAAAATTGCTCCTGTTCATGTTCGGCCTCTCACCCTCCATCCAAGGAGCCCATGGTTTGATGGCTCCTTGAGAGAGTTGAGGCGAGTTGGCTGAAGGCTGGAGAGAGTCTGCCGGAAGTCCGGAAATGATGCTGACAGGCTTAGGTTGATGGCACATCATGATTGCTATCAATCAGAAATCACCCGTAAGAAGGCAGAATTCCTGTCCAGGGAGATTTCTGCCTCACAAAACCGACCGGCTCAGCTTTTTCAGACTGTGGATAGACTGTGCAATCCAGTCTGTCTCCAGCCTAAAGAAGCTTTTTCTCAGCTAAGATGTGAGGAGTTTGCTCGGTTCTTTGCAGATAAGGTTGCCAACATCAGATCTGGTATCGGTCTAACCTCTCCTTTAGGGGAATGCGGTGATTGGCGGGAAGTGGCATGTGCCGACTGGAGGTCAGTGACATTGTAAAGATCATCCAGACATTGCATCCAACTAGTTGTAGTTTGGATCCAGGCCCTACACCCCTTTTAGTAGGATGTGTAGAAGCTATCTGCCCAATCCTTGCTGACATTGTCTGGAAGTCCTTGGAGGGGGTCTTTCTTGACACCCTCAAGGAGGCGGTCGTTCGACCACTCCTTGAAAAATCCTCCTTGGATCCAGATTGTCTAGCTAACTACCGGCCTATCTCTAACCTGCCATTTGTTGGTAAGGTTATTGAAAAGGCAGTTGCGCTGCAACTGGATGATCATCTTATGACTCACAATGTCTATGATACTCTCCAGTCTGGTTTTAGGAAGAAGCATAGCATGGAGACTGCCCTTGTCCGGGTATTGAGTGATTTCCTAATGGCTGGAGATTGAAAGGCATGTACCATTCTGGTCCTTCTCGATCTCTCTGCTGCATTTGACACTGTAGACCATGGTGTGCTATTGGACCACCTGCGGGTTTATTGTGGGCTGTCTGGTACAGTCCTCAAGTGGTTTCATTCTTACCTCACAGGCAGGTCTCAGAGAGTGGCCACTGGAATAAATTCCTCTGGCGCTCACTCCCTGTCTTGTGGGGTACTGCAGGGTTCCATTTTGGCTCCCATGTTGTTTGCAGTGTATATGCTACCATTGGGAGAAATCATCAGGCGATACAATCTGAGTTTTCACTACTATGCAGATGATACCCAGTTGTATCTGTCCTTTCTCCCCGGCCAGGGTGATGCACTCTCCGTGCTAAACAACTGCCTTGCTTAAATCAGACTTTGGATGAGTTCCAGCTGGCTAAGACAGAATCCAGATAAGACTGAGGTACTGGTAGTGGACCCAGGTCACCCGGGGGTGAGTTTGGGAGTTGGGCAACCCTCAGGTTTGTTACTTGGTGGTATGCCGCACCCCACCTCTGATCAGGTGCAAAATCTGGGCGTTATTTTTGTTGAGGGGCTGACCTTAAAATCTCAGGTATCAGCTGTCATCAAAACCTCTTTTTTCCATCTGAGGAATATCGCCCGGGGTGAAACACCTGGTTCCATCGGACGATCTTCCAACATTTGTCCATGTCTTTGTCACCACCCGTCTTGACTACTGCAATTCCCTTTACCTAGGGCTATCTGGGGTTGATATCCACCACCTGCAGCTAGTGCAGAATGCGGTGGCTAGGCTGTTGACTGGGACATCTAGGAACAGTCATATTACACCCGTGCTCCGCGAACTGCACTGGCTACCTGTTAGGTGGCGGATCACCTTTAAGGTTGGTTCACTAACCTTTAAAGCCCTACACGACCAGGGACCTGGCTACCTGAAAGATCACCTGATTCCCTACTGCCCCCTCTGCCCTCTCCGTTCTGCCAACAAGGAATTGTTAGAGATTCCCAGGGTTCGATTGAAAACATCAGAATCACGTGCTTTTGCTTTTTCAGCACCAACCCTGTGGAATTCTCTACCGCGTTGGTTGAGAGAATGCCCAACTGTCGATAGTTTTAAAGTTGGTTTAAAAACATATTTATTTAATTTAGCTTTTATTTAAATATAGTTGTTGTACTATAATGCTGTTTTAACCTATTTATGTTCATGTTTTATGTGCAGTGCCTTGGTTCTGAAAAGCGCTATATAAATAAAGCTGATTTGATTTGATTTGATTTGATTCATGAACTCACTAGTTTCCTCTTCTGTCAGATTTGGGGCTCTGTAACATACACGAGGGTGACAGTTTTTTTCTTTGTTTTAAATCTAACCCAGATTTGCTCAGTCTTTTGTCTACTGGGTTTGGAAAATAGTACTTCTTGTGCTTTAAGATGAGAAGCAATATACACACCCACCCCTGCCCTTTTTACCAACTGTGTCTTTATGAAAAAGTCATACCCATTTATATTTTCAACGCAGTCTCCAGGTTTAATCCACATTTCTGTGATTCCACAGATATCTATATCATGTGTCAGTACTGTGTATTCTAACTCCTCCATTTTATTTGTTAAACCCCGAGCACTGACCATTAGAATTTGTAATTTTTGCTTTATTTGAGCTTTACCTTTTGTTTCTGGATACACTGCTATACCAGTGTTTGAGACATACTCAGATCTTTGTTCCCTAATGTTAATAAGGCTGTTTGATCTGTTAGGTACATTTATAATGGAGTTAGCCCCTCTCCCCTCATCCATTAGTTTAAACACTTGTCAATCTTTCTTTTGAAGATGTTTCCTAGTTCCTTACTTCCTTCCTTTTCTGATTAAATGTAAGCCATCTTTTCCATAGAATGCAGCGACAT
This sequence comes from Neoceratodus forsteri, assembly GCA_016271365.2. Lineage (NCBI taxonomy): Eukaryota > Metazoa > Chordata > Ceratodontiformes > Ceratodontidae > Neoceratodus > Neoceratodus forsteri. The sequence continues at coordinate 1,179,578,185 of CM028131.1, forward strand.
TACTATTTCCCATGTTACATAGCAACATAGAAATATAGAAGTTGATAGCAGATAAGGAGCACAAGGCCCATCCAGTCTGCCCATTTCTTTTTCTACCTTATGAATGTGCCATCGGCCTTTGCTCTGTCAATGGCCTATCTATTCAACTCATCTGTATTGCTCCCTTATGCCTATCCCATACCTGTTTGAAGCCCTGCACTGTATTCATATCCACCACTTCCTGAGGTAGGCCATTCCATGTATCCACCACCCTTTCTGTGAAAAAGAACTTCCTCACATTATCCCTTAATACGCCTCCTTCTTATCTCATGCTGTGTCCTCTTGTCCTGCTATTTTTCTTATATTGAAACATGTTAGACTCTTTCACCTTGTTAATGCCCTTAAGGTGTTTGAATGTTTTGATCATATCACCTCTCTCCCTCCTTTGCTCTACGGTATACGTATTGAGCTCTGTTAATCTGTCCTCATATGTTTTCTGATGCAGTCCCTGCACCATTTTAGTTGCCCTTCTCAGGACTGCCTCAATTTGGTTAATGTCCTTGTGAAGGTGCAGCCTGCAGTACTGCATGCAGTACTCCAGATGGGGCCTAACCAGTGTCTTGTAAAGAGGGATTATTACCTCCCTCTTACTACTTGTGATGCCCCTACTAATACACCCCAACATCCCCCTAGCCTTACCTACTGCTTTAGTGGTCTGCTTGGATGATTTCAGTAATCTGTGATGATGATGTCCAAGTCTTTTTCTTCCCTTGTGACTACCAGCAACTCCCCTCCCAGACTATAGGTGGCTTCAGGGTTTCTCTTCCCTATGTGCATAATCTTACACTTCTTTGCATTAATCCCCAGTTGCCACTCTTCTGACCATTTTGCCAGTTTATCCAGATCTCTTCTCATTCTACTGACTCCATCTGGATCATCTACTCTGTTGCAGATCTTGGTGTCATCTGTAAACAGACAAACCTTAACCTCCAGTCCTTCTGCAATGTCACTGATGAAGATATTGAAGAGGACTGGCACCAGGACTGATCCCTGAAGTGCCCCACTTGTGACTTGCATCTCTTTTGACTGTATACCATTTACCACCACTCTCTGTTTTCTGCCTGTCAACCAGTTTAGAAACATAGAAACATAGAAACATAGAAGTTGACGGCAGATAAGGACAGCAAGGCCCATCCAGTCTGCCCATTTCTTTTTCTACCTTATAAATGTGCCATCGGCCTTTGCTCTGTCAGTGACCTATCTATTCATAGTCATTTGTATTGCTCCCTTATGCCTATCCCATGCCTGTTTGAAGCCCTGCACTGTATTCATAGCCACCACTTCTTGTGGTAAGCCATTCCATGCATCTACCACCCTTTCTGTGAAAAAGAATTTCCTCACATTCCCCCTTAATCGGCCTCCCTCTAATCTCATGCTGTGTCCTCTTGTCCTGCTATTTTTCTTATATTTAAACATGTTAGACTCTTTCACCTTGTTTATGCCCCTTAAGGTGTTTAAATGTCTCGATCATATCACCTCTCTCCTCCTTTGCTCAAGGGTATACATATTGAGCTCCGTTAATCTGTCCTTATATAGTCTTACAGTGATGCAGTCCCTGCACCATTTTGGTTGCCCTTCTCTGGACTGCCTCAATTTGGTTAATGTCCTTGTGAAGGTGTGGCCTCCAGTACTGCACGCAGTACTCCAGATGGGGCCTAACCAATGTCTTGTACAGAGGGATTATTACCTCCCTCTTACGACTTGTGATACCCCTACTAATACACCCTAACACCCCCCTAGCCTTACCTACTGCTTTAGAGGTCTGCTTGGATGATTTTAGGTCATCAGTGATGATGATGCCCAAGTCTCTTTCTTCCTTTGTGCCAACCAGTTGACCACCTTCTGACCTACCCCGAGTCTATCCAGCTTATTAATCAATCTTCTATGTGGAACAGTATCGAAAGCTTTGCTGAAGTCAAGGTAGTCCATCACTCTGCTTACCCAGTCAAAGAAATCTATGAGATTAGTTTGACAGGACCTTCTTGTTGTAAACCCATGCTGTCTTGGATCCTGTGCTCCAATGGATTCCAGGTGTTGCACTATCCTTTCCATAAGGAGTGCCTCCATAATCTTGCCCACTACTGAGGTAAGACTGATGGGTCTGTAGTTCCCTGCCTCCTCCCTGTTACCACTCTTGTGGGGGGGGGGATCACATGAGCCCTTCTCCAGTCTTCTGGGACCTCTCCTGTGCTCAGAGACTCACTAAACAGTTCTGATAATGGCTCTGCTAGTTCCACCCTTAGCTCCTTTAGTGCCCTGGGATGTATGCCATCAGGTCCCATTGCCTTGTCCACCCTGAGCTTATCGAGCTCTTTTAGGACCCTTTCTTTTGTGAAGGGACTAGTGCACACCTCCCTCCCCCCATGTGTCCATGGTGCTGAACTATGGGCCCTGCCCTACCTTCTCTTCAGTAAATACTGAGTAGAAGTATCTATTTAGGATAGATGCTTTTACATGGTCCTCCTCATCACACACACCCTTATCCCCTTTGATCTTAGCAATACCCCCTCTGGACTTTCTCCTTTCAATAATGTATCTATAGAAAGTTTTATCACCTTCTTTTACTGTTTGTGCTATTGTTTCCTCAGTTTGGGCCTTTGCCTGCCTTACTGCCTTCCCTGCTTCCCTTAGGGAAGTTTGGTATGCCTCCCTATCTTCATCCCACTACATTCCCTTATATTTCCTGAAGGCCAGCCTTTTGGCTCTGACCTTTTCTGCTACTGTTTTTGAGAACCAAACTGGTTTCCTTCTTCTTTTGCACTTCCCTTTCTCTCTAACACAATGGGATGTTGCTTCAAGTATGGCATCCTTAATGCTTGCTCGCTTTGCCTGTACCCCCTCACCTGTATTTTCTTTTGCCAGGGCTAGCTTAACTCTGTTGGCCATCTTATCAAAGTCAGCTCCTCTGAAGTCCCATATTTTTGTCTTGTAATGGGGTGATGTAGTTCTAGTGGCCAAATTGAACCATACCATGTGATGGTCACTGGCCCCCAGGTGACCTTCTACCTGGAGATCTGTGATCCTTTCCCTTTTAGTCAGTACTAGATCTAGGATAGCCCTGTCTCTTGTGGGTTGGTGTACCAGTTGTTTGAGGCACACCCCCCTGCAGAGAATCCACTATGTGTCTAGTTCTGGCAGATGTTCCTGTTGGAATTGACCAATCTGTATCTGGCATGTTGAAGTCTTCCATTATCAGCACCTTCCCTTTAGCTGTCATGTTTTGTATATCTTCCAACAGTAATGTGTCTAAGTCCTCCCCCTGGTCTGGAGGCCTATAGATAACCCCAGTTTGTATGGCTGTCCCATTTCCTGTTTCCAGGGTGACCCACAGTTCTTCTGGATCCTTATGTGTATTCTGAATTTCTGTAGCTTTGATATTTTCATTGACATAAAGGACCACTCCATCCCCCTTCCCTTTTTGCACCTCGGTCTCTTCTGAACAGCACATTGCTGGATACTGAAGACTCCCAAGTGTGGTTACTGTTGAACCATGTCTTGCTAATGGCTACTATGTTCAGTTTAGCCTTTGTTGTTATACATCTCAATCCCCTGACTAAGGCACCACCTCCTTATCCAGTTATTTACCCTGATCATTTTATTATTTTATCACTGGCTCTGGGTACTGGTAATACATACTAACATACTAATTGCCAGAAGATTAGGCCTTATGGTCTATCGAGTCTGCTCGAACCTCAGATCCCTAGTTGGGTGCCGAGGCCCTCCCCCCCCTTGTGTTCCAGAAACCCCTATCATCCATCCCCACCCCCCCTGGGCCAGGCCATCATCTGATACATCCACTTTCTGTGTCTGTCCCACCATCTCATGAAGCCCTCCACTGTGGATCTCTGAACCAGCTCACAAGGCAGTGCATTCCAAGGGTCCACCACCCTCTCAGTGAAAAATCTCCTCCTCTTTTCACTCCTCACCCTTCCACCTTCCAACTTCAAATCATGCCCTCTGGTGATACCTCCCTGCTTTGGTCTAAAGATCCCCTCCATGTTTACCCTATTTATTCCCTTGAGGTACTTGAAGACCTCAATCATGTCCCCCCGTCTCTTCTCTCCTCCAATGAAAACAGGCAGAGCTCCTCAAGTCTGTCCTCATATGTCAAATCCCCCTAGTCCTTGTATCATCTTAGTTGCCCTCCTCTGTACCCTCTCCAGGAGCTGTATGTCCCTCTTCAAGTGTGGTCTCCAGTACTGTACACAATACTCAAGGTGTGGTCTAATGTTGAGCAGCTGATTCAGCTTGATTCATCAATACTAGGAGTTATACTAGGAATAATTTAGATGCACAGAGGGCTAATTTGCACATTATGGTACATCTGCCGTGAAGCAGATTATTTCTTCCCTGAGTTTGTTAGCAAATAATTATCTAATTTTACTTTGAAGGCATTGCATCAATTAATCTATTGACCCAATGTGTGTTTCAGGTGCTCAATCACCAATTTTACCTAGACAGTGTTTCAATCAACTGAGCAATTGGGGAATTAGTTAATTTGCTTCACTCTTGGACCTTATAGGAATGTTTTACCTAGTAAATGTTAATTTATGTTAATTTATGACTCCCATTTTATAATTACAGCTGGTCCAGCAATATATAATCTCCTGAGTTCCAACAGTCCCAAAAGTTCCTGTGAACACTTAAACAATATTTCTTACATTATTTCTTTATCATAAATATGTGCACAATCAATTAAAGAAGAAAAAACGTACTAAAAAAATGTTTAAAATAAACCAATATTAAAATTAATTTGGTTTAGTTTAAAATTATGCTGCATTACGCTGAGTATAAAATTTATTTTTAATTCTCATAAAAAAATTAAGCTTTATAGGTTGTAGCTTGATGAAGAAAGTAAGTGGATAGATAAAAAAAGAGTCTCCAGCCTCAAAGGGAATGCATTTCATAATCATTACATTCACTGAAGTATTTGTGTGCAGAATTTACACTGGTGACCAGCACCTCTGAAGGCTACCCTCACTTCTCCCCTATTCACATGGGCTTGGTCACTGCTTCAGCTCCAGGTGCTAAAGGGCAGAGGCAAGAACCGGGTTTTCAGCACATTTAACTTCTAGTAGCATAAGAAAGTCTGGTAAGCACTCTGAGTGTAAAAATCTTGCTGGTTAATCACAAACCAGCAATAAAGCCTCCATTCCACAACTCAGGCAATGGTGGAATATCTTTTATAAGGAACAGGTAAGCCACTCTGAGCTCCTGCTCTTTCTATGATCAAAAGTCTCTGACTCTCAGCTCAGCTCTGCTCTGCATCTGGATAAGTGTGCAGCTACACCTTCAGAATCTGTATCCTATCCTAAACCTGAATCTCAAGTCATGACCTGTTAATATGCTTGCTGTGCAGACTTCAGAGTTGTAGATAAACACTGAGTGACTGAAGAGTGAAATATTAATCTTCAGAACATGAACATCACAGCTCTCACACACTGAATACATGTAAAGATGTTTAGCTTTCCTCTGTAGATAAGCTTCCCATATGCTTCCTGAACAAGACAATGTTTTTGAAAAAAAATAAAACCTAACCACACACACACACACACACACACCACAATGTAATGGTTAGAGTTGTCATTCTCTTAACAACTTTACAGTCATTCACTTTCAGGGTAATCAAATGACTAGCTGGGGATAAAGACCCTTAAAGAGCTATTGACGTCCAAAAAGAAAACTATGAAATGCATAATAATTAGGTACAATTCTGCCTGCATTCCATTTATATTTTATATAATTCTCATCCCAATTATTTATTAGTAAGAACATTTGCAGAAATATATGATCTTTATCCCTTAGAGTTTCTTTAGAGTCCATCTGCCTCTATAGCTTATGCCTTACTTCAAGTCATAATCCTCTGTTGTGACATCATAATCTGTTGCCATGGGAGTAACTGTGATATCACAGGCAGTGCTCTGTGACTTCAGATAGGGAGAAAACAGCAAAAACAGACAAACTCTTCAAAAGCAAAGATCCTGTTTTCATACAGATGACCTCAGTAATCAATAATGGGGAGGAGGAATACTGCACTAATAGTAAATACAAGCTGGACTGTCTAAATATTAGGTTTTGTTAAAGTTGTCCTGAACGTGTCGTCAGCTCTTTAACACCTAGATCCAGTCTATGGAATATAACTGTCTTTTCTACTGTTATACCTTACTATGAACTGGTAATGCACTTTTTATGCAACTGTGTAGAACAAGATACTCCCTTCTGGAGTCTTTATAGTCTTAGCTGTATTTCTGGCAGTGAGACCCAGTACTATATGGATCCAATATTCTGTTATGATACTATTGTACAAACATTGTCAATGATTAACATTGAATGTTTTAGAATAGATTGAGATACAAATAAGGCACAATGATAAGTCCTGAGGAGGATAAAACATGTCTGTGTCTTCTGTTCTCAGCTTTTGCAGATTGTGTGAGGTGCCATTTGGTACCATGAGCTTCTGCTTAAAGCAGAGCCAGTGTAAATGTTCATTGTGATTTGCAATTGCATATTCATCCTATGATACTTTGTGTTATTAGAGTATGTATAATTTTGTACTTCTTGGAAAACTGGTTTTGTTGCCAGTGCCCTTTTTAGTTAACATTAGAAACATAGGTATTGATGGAAGATAATGACCACTTGGCCCACCTAGTCTGCCAATGTTTCCTACCTACTGAACTATAACACCACAGACCCTACTTAATCTTTGGTTTTACCCCCGTCTCTACCATTAAGGTTCCCTTAAGGCTATCCCATACATTCCTGAAGCCTGTTACCATTTTTGCCCCCACCACCTCTGCTGGGAAGCTGTTCCAGGCACTATCACTTTTTCTATAAAGAAGTACTTCCTTGCATTTCCCTCAGTCTTCCCAACTACTAGCTTCATAGCAAGTCCTCTTGTTCTTGAGCATCTTTGTTTCTGAAAAATGCTTCCCTCTTGAACTTTATTCATACCAGTGAGGTATTTGAATGTTTCTATCATATCCTCCCTCTCCCTTCTTTCCTCCAGGGTGTACATATTGAGGTCCTTCAGTCTCTTCTTATAGGGCTTGTGATGCAGATCCTGCACCATTTTGGTAGCCCTCCTCTATCCTGTGTCCTTCTGGAGATGTGGTCTCCAGAACCTGATACAGTACTCTCTGTGAGGTCTCACCAGTGATCAATTCAGTGCTAACACTACCTGTCTCTCTCTCTTTCTACTGGTGATACCCCCCATGCAGCCTAACATCCCACTCACTTTCCCCACTGCCTTGTCACACTGCCTGGCTACCTTTAGGTCATCAGATATGATTATTCCCAGGTTCCTTTCCTGTTTGGTGGTGGTTAATAACCCCCTCCTCCCATTTGCACTCCACCCTGGGTTTCTGTGCCCCAAGTGCATGATTTTGCACATCTTCACCTGGAAACCTAGCTGCCTCACTCTTGATCACTCCTCTAAATATCCTAGATCGCTATTCATTTTTTCCACACACATGCCCCCCGGAGTGTCAACCCTATTACAGATTTTAGCGTCATCTGCCAAAGGGTATACTTTCCTTTTTAGCCCATCTGCAATGTTGCCAATAAAATCATTAAAGAAGACCGGTCCCAGTACTGATCCCTGTGGCACCGCTCTTGTCATCCTCCATTCCTTGGATTGAACTTTGTTTCCCACCACCCTCTGCCTCCTGTAACCCAACCAATTTCTCATCCAGTTTCACACCTTAGGCCCCACTCCTAGGCTTCCCAGCTTGTTTATGAGTCTCCTTTGTGGAACAGTGTTGAACGACTATTGAAATCTAGTTAGGCTACATCCACCGCTCAACCCTGCTTCAATTCCCTGGTCACCCATTCAAAGAAATCTATCAGATTTATTTGACATGATCTCCCCACAGTGAATCCATGCTGCCTTGGATCCTGAAGGCCACTGGATTCCAGATATTCCACAATCCTCTCCTTCAGCAGTGATTACATTACTTTCCCCACCACCAAAGTTAGGCTGACTGGCCTGAAGTTGCCAGTCTCCTCTTTGCTTCCACTTTTGTGAAGTGGAACTACATCTGCCCTCCTCCAGTCCTCCAGAACCACTGCCATCTCCAATGAGTGGTTGAACATGGCTGTCAGGGGTGCAGCCAGCAACTCCCTGAGCCCCCTCAGTATCCCAGGATGCATCCTTCTGGCCCCATTACCTTGTCCAATTTCAGATTTGTGAGTTTCCTCAGAATCCTCTCCTCTGTAAATGGACTAGTGTCTACTTCCTTTCCTTCAATATTCCTGGCCCTTATCTGTGGTCCCTCTTCTTCCCCTTCCTCTTCATCTGTGAAAACTGAACAAAAGTACTTGTTCAAGATGTCCACTTTTTCCTGGTCTCCCTCCACACACTCAGTGTACACTGACGTGAGCATGTTTTATTGAGCATCTCAATTTGAGCGACTCAATAAAACCACTTGTAAAAAGAGTGAGTATGAGGAAAGAGCCATATGGACATTTAGAGCGAGTGAAGCCAGAAGCTGCTCTTGCTTGAACAGGATATCTTGATTTGTGTGGCCAAGCCCTGCTATATTGGCTGTTTGGTGTAGTGGCTTGAGCCACCACCTGTGGAGCTCGAGCACCAGGGTTTGAGTCCTAGCGCAGGAGAATTTTTTGAGGGTGCCTTGGTTGTTCTATTATTTTTCTAAGTCTGCCCCTCTGGAGTTAAGAATCATTAAGTTGGGCATGCAGGGGGTGACTCCCTGCAATCCCCCTGCACATACTGTAAGTTTGTTTTTACATCTGGTAGCAGGAGTTTTTTGTGACAGTCGCTGTTTGTGGCAGTCGCTCTTATGTTGCTCGCTGTGATGTGTTCAGGTGGTTTTTCAGTTTTTATTATTGGTCATTGACTAAAAAACCCACCCATATCACATAAAACCACACACCCACCTCCTTCATTCCTTTCTTAGTCTCACTATCCCTCCACTGGTCTTTCTTTTTTTGCATACATACCTGAAAAAAAAATTCTTTTTTTTTTTTTTTGCACTGCCTAGGCTGTTTTCTCCTCCATCTGTGCCTTTGTACTCCTAATTGCTTTCCCTGCCTTCCTCTGTTTCTCCTGATACACCTCTATATCTTCCTCTCTTTGTGTCTGCTTATACCTCCTGAATACTAACTTCTGTGAACTTATCTTCTCAGCCACCTATTTTAAGAACCCTTGCATCTGTGCTTTTGTAGTGAGGTTCGTCATCATGTTAGCTTGCTGTCTTATTTTGGGATACTATAACCCAAAACTGTGAGACCATAGAAAGGCTGGTTCACTTTCCCTGGGTTGAGATTAGGGCTGGAAGACTTTGGTGAAGCTCTGACCCTTATTAGATAAGAACCAGAAAATGGGGTTCTGATTAGTTCTGGTTGTTTATAAATACTTGAAAAAATGCAATAACATGCATGAAAGTGGCCAGACTCATTCATTTTTAACACAGAGGCCCAAAGGAAATAATTTAATGCTTGATTTGTATAACAATTTAATTAAAACTGCTAAATAAAAGCAATCACTAGTTCCTTCATGGCTGGCCTGTACTGGTGGTATATCCTGCTTTGGCCCATGATTGTGCCGGGATGGTATGTGGTTAGAATAGTGATTCCTGAACAGCGCCATCTGAAGCATGCTGCAGGAGCCATGTACTGGCTGAATAGCGATGGGGTAGAATAGCGAATGTCAGCTAACACTACCCCTATAGCTATCCAGGCATTGGTGAGAGTAGTTAAGTAACATAAAACGAGGAAGCTGGCTGAGCTGCTCCCATGGTGGGGAGAGCTAAATCAGAAGCAGCTCAGGAGACCAGGTTCTGTTCCTGATTTCTCAAATTATTCTTTTTTAATCCACTTCCCACCCCAAGTGTGCTGTTTTATTTTTGACATGCTGTAAACAAAACCTGACTCTCCCCCAGTGTTCTAATTTGACCCATGATCCGCCCCCCCAGAGTTAGTTATAAAAATTACAGAGGTGAGGGGGAAAGTACAACCTGTTATTTTGTAATGGTAATGGTCATCGGTGTGGTTTCCAACTGCTACCATTAGCACTGTTTGGTGTTATGACGTTTGTGCTTGGTGATGTTGTTGACAGCACTGCTTATGCTGCACTGTTATTGACAGCACTGTTTTTGTTGGTGCTCTTTAGACCTAGTGCCTGCTGGGAGAGAGACTGAGATGGTGGGGTGGGTAGGGGGGGAGAGAGAGAGAGAGAGAGAGGAGGGAGAGAGAGAGAGAGAGAGAGAGAGAGGAGAGAGAAAGAGAGAGAGAGATACCAGTCAGAGCATTCCAGTCCAAAGAAATGGATATAATGAATGTTGAAATGAGCAGCAGTAAGAGCCACCCACTCTACACATGTGATGCAACTGGATTGCATGCCCAGGTGTACTGTGGTATGGTACACTACCTAGTCCAACAGGTGGTAATGTTTTCTACTACTACTTTTACTGATCAACATGCTGAACACATTTATTAAAGAAGAAATGAAAGATGCTGATCACCACCCAGTCAGTCATATCACAATGGTCAAATGCAGTGCAGTCATAAAACAAAAATTGCCACTGCTGTGTCATGTACACCGGAAGATCAGTTCACACATCCTTCCCATTACATCCTTCCTAGTTCCAAACAATTGCTGTCAGTGCCAAAAATACATATATGTAAAACAAAATAATCTCAGCCCAGTTACTGTTAGTGAGATGTAGTGTTACAGTAGGCTAGCATACCAAACATAACAAAGAAATTAATTCATTTTTCTCTGTGAAGTAATTTCAGCCAGATATGGGGGATGTGGGAAATATGGTATATAAGAGCATTCTATTTCAGGGTTCAGGCTTCTGCTAAACCATCTGTTGTATAAAAATTAAAACAAGCTTAACCCCCATGCTAGCAGCAGGGGACTAAGGGAGAGGTAAGGAAGGGGTGCAAAAAAGGGAGAGCAAGTAGAGAGATGGGCAAAGGAATCAGGGTGGAGGGTGGTTACCTTGAGTGTTAGGAGTCCAGGGAGCAAAATAGTAGAGCTACAACCTCTCATGGTGGATGTGGAGGTGGATATGGCAGCCATAACCGAAACATGGGCTAACCATTACCATAACTGGGACCTGGTAGTATCAGGGTATAGGATAGTTTGGAGGGACAGGGAAGGAGGGGGGCACTGTCTGTCAGGGAAGGTCTGACATGTGTCAGGGAGGAAGGCAACACAGAGTCATTATGGGTGCAGCTGCAGGACTCCTCAAATTGGACCCTGAGGATGGAAGTTGCGCAAAAGCCATAATCTCAGACTGAGGAATTAGACAGGGAATTAGTGGGGCAATTCAGAAGGACCTGTGGAAGGGGCAGTACAGTGACTGTGGGGGAATTCAACTTGCCTGGAGTAGAATGAGGGCACCCCAGCCACCACAAATAGGAGGGAACAGGTACTTCTGGATGCCTTTCAGGACAGCTTCCTATTACAGATTGTCAATGAGCCAACCAGATTAGGGAGTACCCTTGACCTAATACTGGCAAATGGGGAATTAGTGAGGGGGCTCAGGGTGGAGGAGCCACTGGCAGGGAATGACCACCACTCGATGTGGTTCAGGTTAAACATGGGGAAGGAGGGAGTAGGATTGGGAACAAGGGTGTTAGACTTCAGAAGGGCTGACTTCAGGAGATTGAAGGAAATAGTACAGGGGTATCTGGCCAGGATCAATCCAGATATGGACACTAATCAGAGGTGGGAGGTAATTAATTGTGGTATTGATGAGGCAACTGCAACATGTACAAGGGTCCAGAATAAGAGGGCTAGGGCCAAGAAGCCTAGCTAGGTGAGTAGGGGAGTCATGGAGAAAGTAAGAAAGAAAAGAGATGCCTTTAGATGGTACAAAAGAACAGGGAGAGGGGAGGACAGAGATGAGTACCTGAAGGAATCAAGGGAGGCAACAAGGGCAGTCAGGGCAGCCAAGGCATCCCGGGAAGTCAGGCTAGCACAGAGCATTAAATATGTAGAGAAGGACTTCTTCAGGTACATCAAGGAGAAATATTGATGCAAGGACCAAATAGTAAGGATAAAAAGGGATGGGAGTAGGTGGATAAAGGGGCAGAAAAGGCAGACACATTAAATGAGTATTTCTGCTCAGTATTTATGAAAGAGAAAGGGGGAGCAATACCCAAAGGGGTTGGGGGGCTGGGCATGGGAGGTAAGGAGGAGGCAGACAGGGAAATCCTAGTGGGCAGGGTACTGGGGAGCACTGAGGATGGACAAGGCACTGGGGCTGCATGGCATACACCCCAGGGTGCTAAGAAAGCTGGTAGAAGTCCTGGAAAAACCCCTGGCAGACCTGTTTAATGCATCCCTAGAGTCAGAGAGTGTTCTACAGGACTGGAGGATGGCATATGTGGTGCTCCTTCACAAGAGTAGCCCCAAAGATGAGTCAGGGAACTATAGACCAGTAAGCTTCACATTCATCATGGAAAAGCTGCTGGAGATGATCCTGAAGGAGAGGCTGGTTTCCCTTCTAGAGGCTAATGGGCTGCAGGACAGCAGATAGCATGGGTTTGTCTCAGGCAGATCCTGTCAGACCAACCTAGTGGAGTACTATGACTGGCTAACCAGGCAATTATACAGGGGCCATGCAGTGGATGTCCTGTGCCTGGGCTTCAGTAAGGTATTTTATTCAGTGTTGCATAGGAGGCTATGTAGTAAACTGGAAGACACAGGGGTGGGGGTGAAGATGGTGGGATGGATAGTCAACTGGCTGCAAGAGAGACAGCAGAGTGTGGTGGTGGGAGGGGAGCTCTCATTGCCCAGGGCAGTGACAAGCAGAGTGCCACAGGGCTGTGTACTGGGGTCAGTGTTGTTTGGAATTTTCATAGCAGAGATCTCAATAGGCATCAAGAGCAAGATCAGTCTGTTTGCAGATGACACCAAGATGCCAGAAGTAATGGATGACTTGGAGAGGTGGCAGGGGTTGCAAGAGGATCTGGCAATATTGGAGGACTGGTCAGACACTTAACAGCTGGGGTACAATGCCAAGAAATGCAAGTTGCTACATTTTGGAGCAAACAAACCCAAGGAGGAGCTACCAGCTAGGGGGGATTCAACTTACCAAAACAGAAGAGGAGGAGGAGGAGGAGGAGGAGAAGGATCGGTGGTTGATCATAATGGGAGCAATGAACAACTTCACACAGTGTAGAAAGGTAGCTGCAAAGGCTAACAGGATGCTGGGTTGTATTGCCAGAGGCATATCCTCCAGGAGGGGGGAGGTGATCCTGCCGCTATATAGGTCACTGGTAGATCACACCTGGAGTACTGTATGCAGTTCTGGCATCTGTACCTGAAGAAGAACATTAGGTTCACTGGAGGTGGTGCAACACAGAGTAACAAAAATGATCCATGCACTACCTTACGAGAGTAGGTTGAGGGAGTTGAACATGTACTCCCTGGAGGAGAGGAAGGACAGGGGGACATGATTGAAACCTTCAAGTACATGAAGGGAATAAAAAAGGTGGGCATGGAGATGCTTTTCCAATTAAGGAGGAGGAGGGACACCCGAGGGCACAATCTGAGATTGGGGGGGAGGATCAGGAGGGAAATGAGGAGACGCTTTTTTACAGAGAGGGTAGAGACAGGGTGGAATGCACTACCAGTGGAAGTGGTATCCTGTAAGACAGTGGGCTGCTTTAAAAGGTGGTGGGACAGGGTAAGGGGGCAGGTCACTAGAGGGGAGATGGGGAGGGTGGGGCAGCTGCAGTATAGCTGCTAACTGCACAATCGAGCAGACTTATTAGACCAAAAAGCCTTTATCTGCTGTCAAATTTGTATGTTTATATGTAGTAATGCTACAGTACATTCAGGTGGTAAAATAATATTTTTAATCGATTGCTGAGTACAAAAACTGACAAGTAGTATTAGTAGTATACAGCAGTACCCTACCTCCCAGATTAGATAGTGGTACTATCAAGTATGTTTGTGACACAAAATGCAGTTGCTTGCTGTATTTGGATTCTGGACCCACTGATGTTTTTATTGTTCATGTTTTTGTGCTCGTTGTGTTCATTCAAGTAATTCTGGGCTGGCCTAGTGTCATCCAGTTCTCCTGATCTGACTTGTTGCCACAATCTCAAGCATGCCTCATGTATTAAATTGTAGTAGACCTTGTTCACAAAAGATTTTCACCACAGATACAATACTAGAAACTGTTTAGTGGATAGGACCTACTCAGAGTCAGTAAATGTTTCATTCAGGTATCATATTTGAAATTAAAGTGAGGAATGTTGACTTTGAGAAATGCCAAATGCTCAGCATTTTCTGGTGTCAAACAAGATCTTCTGTTAGTAATGATATTACCAGCTGAACTAAACAATCATTCTAAACAGACACTAGTTGGAGGGCAATTCACATACTTCATTGCAAATTTTACAAAAGCAAGCCACATACTGCACTTTGTTTGTATTTCCAGTATTTCAAAGAATCAGCATTCTCATTAATATTGGGCTTTGCCACATACATTTCAACAGTAGTCTGTGCTGAGGCTGTGTTAGAAGAAGTGGAGAAGAAGATGTCACAAATACAACTTGTAAGTGAATCCAAAGACATGAAGCTGCACCAAGTGACTGTGGGACAGTGCTATGTGGTGGTGAAGAAGATCCTGCCACAGTGACCAAAGAGGAAGATGGTGAAAATGCTACCTTCACTAAAGGGTGGGCCACCTGATGCTGCATTGTGTTGTGAAGAAGATTCTGCATCTGGTGCTTTTGTACTCTGTTCCATGACAGCATGCACCTCATCAATTATTTCTTGTTTATCTCAAAATAAGTGTCATCATCATCATCACTCAATAGTTGCTTTGATTGGTATCACATGTTTGTTTATTTGTTTATTGAGTACAATCGGAATTACAAACCTTTGAGTCACAGACTCTTTTGCAAAGGCTCCACGTCGGATTACAGGGGGTGGAGGGTAAACAAATACAGAACATACACGAAACATGAACAGGCAGTATTTACAGTCACATGTACTGACCAAGCAGTCCAGGCTTAAACTTTAGAAAACAGTGAGGTAGTAAATAGCATTCTTGTAAACCTTTAGACAGAGACAAGTCAGTGGCAGATTCATGGGTCATAGAGACCCTGTCCAGGAGAGTGGGGGTTTGGTAGCACAGTTGGGTAGGCATCGTTAGCTACAGACACATTTTGCACTCTGAAGTAGATGGGCTTTGAGTCCCGTCTTGAACAGTGAGACGCTGTGGGTCAGGGTGAGTGGAGGAGGTAGTGCATTGAGCCAGCAAGGGGCCCGGTAGCAGAAGGATCTTTGCCCTAGGGATGTTCTACAGAGGGGGACTTGGAATGTTGGGCTAGCTGTGAGTCTTGTGTTGTGCCTGCGGGGGGCTGCACAGATAATGGGGAGTAGGCCATTGGGGGCTATCTGGAGATGTTTCTTTTTAGCCAGGATGCAGGTGTGGTACTTTAGTCTTTGTTGGAGATTTAGCCAACCAGACAAAGTGTAAAGGTCGCAGGTGTGGGTAAGTCTGTCACTACCTGTAACTAAGCGGCAAGCTTTATTCAAGGCAATGTTTAAACCACATAGTGTGGAGGGTTCAGCAGAGCCATATATAACTATCCCATAGTCAACGAGGGAGAGGATGGAGGATGTGACAGTGAGTTGCATAGCCTGTGCAGGCAGGCAGTGCTTGAGTCGGTAGAGGATGCCCACTCTGGAGTTGACAGTGGAGGAAAGAAGTTGGATGTGCCTATGGTAGGAGAGGGAGGTGTCTAATGTGATGCCCAGGTATTTAAAGTTTGTAACATGTTCCAGAGGGATACCAAGTGAGTTTTTAATTAGGAGTGCAGACTGACTATGTCGGCTTTGGCGATGGGCAAAGATTATAGACTTCGTTTTTTTATAGTTGATGATCAGGCGGTGGTCTGCAAACCAATTCTCTAGCTCCCAGAAAAAACCCTGCAAGGACAGTTGGACGGCGCTTTGTTGAGGGTGCTTCCAGTACAGTACCGCATCATCAGCGTAGAGTAGAAGATGACCACTACATGCCTTAGGGAGCGAGTTTAAAAAGAGGGTGAATAGTAGGGGGCCAAGTATTGATCCCTGTGGGACCCCAGAGCAGACTGTTTTGGAGGTGGAGATGGTGGTGTTAACTTGGACTTGTTGAGACCGTCCTGAGAGGTAGTCCTTGAACCAGGCGGATGCCTCAGGGGCCACGTTTAGCTGTGGAAGGACACAGAGCAGTAGCTCATGACTGACAGTGTCGAACGCCTTGGTCAGATCCACAAAGATCGCTCCAGCGATTGAGCCTTGGTCAAGGGCCTCGTGGATGAACGAGGTGAACTCCCACAGAGCGGTGACGGTACTGTGGCCAGTCCAGAAACCATGCTGTTCCTGGCTGAGAAGGTTGTGTTTTGTAAGGTGTTCAGTTATCTGGTCTGATACAATTTTTTCCAGGGCTTTGGAGAGTGATGGGAGTATTGATATAGGTCTATAGTTGTTGGAGTTAGTGGGGTCACCACTCTTCAGGATGGGGGTGATTATGGCTTGCTTCCAAGTCGAGGGGAACTGGCCAAGGCATAGCGAAAGGCTGAGGATTTTTGTAAGATGAGGTAGTGTGACATCAGGAGTGGCCAGATGAGTTTCAGATCAAGGAGTCTTTGCTGTAACGGATATTGGCTATTGCTTTGGAAATGTAGAGTTTAGCCACGCTGCAGGGGATGACACGAAGTTGAAAGGGAGGTGGGTTGGCATTACATGGGTTTTGGTGGGGGTTGGGGGTGAGGGCGGGTGGAAGAAGTTAGGGGGGAGAATATGGGAGAGGTCAGAGAAGGCAGAGTTAAGAGCTTCAGCGATAGTGGCAGGATCCTGTGTGACAACCCCGTTTAGATTGAGTTGGGTAGGGGAGAAGGAGCTGGTTCTATCACTGAGTTCTCTTATGTTGCTCCAGAATTTTTTGCCATCTCCCCAGGAGGAGGTAAGGGTTTGTTGATAGAAGTTAGCTTTAGCCTGCCACAAGGCCCAGGTACATTTATTGCGTGCCTCCCGGTATAGTTGTCTATCCTGGGTGTGTTGAGAGTCCAGGGCCTAGTGCCATAGGTTGTCCCTTTGTTGAAGCAGGTTAAGAAGTGAGGGTGTGATCAAGACTGTTGCTTTAATGTAGTACTCAGAATGAAGCATTTTACGTAGTTTGTCATCTTTATCAACTTTTTTGATCATACGTCTGGTTAGATCTTTTTGTATTCTTGGGGGCAGCTTGTGTGTTTCAGCAGCACCACGGGCAGCATGTGTGATGGAATTATCTTGGTTCTCTGTCTTTTCCCTAATCAGATTCAATCTGAATTTTAACATTTTTATTAAGGGTATCACCGGCTCTGAGCTATTGTGTTTGCACTCACCTATCTGGTGATTTCCTCAAATGGCTGGAGGAATAAAATGAGAAACTCCAGCATGGCCTACTATGGTGGAGTAATATAGATATCTGCATCATCAATGTTATTTTCCAAGGTGTATAGTCTGATAGCTTTCTTTTGTTCCAGCAGCCTTCGAAACATATAAAAGGTTGAATTCCATTGAGTAGAAATGTCTCGGATCAGTCTGTGCAAAGATAAATTGTGTTCCTGCTGTATTTTTGCAAACAAGTGACGGACATTGCTTGAGTGACTAAAATGAGTGCATATTCTTTTAGCAGTACTAACAAGAGCCTAAATGCCCCTGTCCTCAACAAGAAAACTGTGAACTATTAAATTTAAGCAATAAACAATGAGGTGGATGTGAACCAAGCCCCCTCCTCCAAGGCCTTCCTTATGTTGGACCCATTATCTGCAACTATAAAGCCAACTGACAGTCCCTGTGAAATGTACCATTGCTGTACTGGTTTTTGGAGCTCTTCATTGATGTTGTATAATGTATGTTCAGATGGAAAAGAAAATGTTCTTAGAACAGCAAACTGCATTTCACTGTATCCACAAGAATTATCAAAACATGCCCAATGCAGTGACAGACATGAAGGGTTCAGCCTGACAGCTTGTCCAGATATCTGTTGTGAGATGCACCACCCTCCCAATGGCACTGCACAAAACTCATCTCAGTTTTTTACATACATCATAGAGTTCTGGAATCCCTGTTGAGGAGAAGTATTTTCTCAATGGTATTCTATCTCGAGGTTCAAGGTTCTCAAGCAGCCGCCTGGATCCTACATGTTCAACCAAGTTATATGGTAGCAAATCAACAGCTATCACTTCTGAAATTTTCTTTTACTGTCATAGAAACAGGGTGGACTGAGGCATATTTGACTTCACATTCATATGTTTCTGAGATGGTAAGCAGTCTCCTTGAAGGAGGGGGCTTTTGAACACATGGTCACTTTCAGTAACAGTAGCAGTCCTTCGAATGGGAGGAAGTGATGGAGGTGCTTCTGTATTGCTGTAGGGCCTGCCACTGCTTTCATCTATTGGAGTTATCCCTGAGTGTAATAAGCTATCACTGTCATGTTCTCTTCGAGTCTCACAAATGGCTTTCTCATAAATGTTATGACATCTGTCCAGGTGTCTTTTCAGCGCTGAAGTTTCCAATACTCTTTTCTTTTTACCCCTGCCGACTGGCCATTTACAAACAGAGCATGTTGCCACCAACTCATTAGAAACACTAATGAAGAAGTATGACCAAACAAAAGATGATATCTTTTTAGTTTTTTTCCAGGAAAGCACTGCAGGTCAGTCAGCTTTTCAGGTTTTTTTTCCCCAGATTTTTCTTTGGCCTGTTCCTGCTGTGATTTATTCCCTTCCTCTAACCCACTGCACTCCTCCTCAACCATAGAAACATTTCTTTCTGTTTCTTCCTCATTTGCAATTTTCATCCCCTCCAGTAAACCTTGTGCTTGATAATTGTCTTCATTATCTTCATCTTTACCCTTGTCAGATTCAAACTCAGAAGAATTGGATGACTGTGAGGGACTGACAGTTGAACAGTATATAATTGTTCTGTACCTTAGGGTGCCTCGGTGGGTGGTACCCATCAACCCTTTAGGTTTAACTACATGACTTTTTTTTTGTAATTGGGGTGATCTAACAGATGTACCTTTTCTGAATTCAAGCATTCACTTAGATGACTACTGTAGAATCTTTTTTTGGGTTTAATTTTTGTTGTCCCTGTGCAGGCTGACTGCTTCTGTCCTTTGACACTGAAACTGCAGTGACTACCTGAGAATGCACCTGAACACTTTGATCCATTTTTTCTCATTTTTAATTCTAACCTATAAAAAGATCTCTTCTAAGTACCTAGCATCCTCAGACTCCCACATCATAGAGGGCCAAATTTAGTGTACACAGCACACCACCACCACTTCCTTCCAAGCTTAGATCATTGTAGAAGAGTGACTTCTACTTTTACTATTCAGTGACCCACTGTATTTAACAACTCTTGCTCAACAGTGTGCTTCCACAACTCATAATTTAAATTGGTGATGCAGAAAAATCTGACACACACTGGTATGGTGTGGTGTGGTTTGTTACATATATGATAAAAATAAGAAGGATAAGAAAGAGTGATGATGACACTTCCTGTATATTTGTGTTGCATCTATTTGCAATAATTGCAATAAACTAATGAATGAAAACACCTCATAGGTTTTGCTTTTTCCTTCTCCAATTTACGAATAAGAAAATAAAAAAAAAATGTACTGCTATTAGTCACAATGTCCCCTGGTCCCCATACAGCCAGCAGCACACACTCAGCAACTTGTTTGATTTTGTCAGAAAAGTAATATTTTATACATGAACTTCATGAACACGATGGCCTACAGCAGGCAGTACTCTGTCTCTCTGCTACACACCAGCATCAGTCTGTTTCTTTGCCCTCCACAAGGCCCCCCACAGCCAGCAGCGCAGGCTCAGTAACTTGTTTGTTTTTGCCAGGAAAGTATTCTTTAGATGTGAATGTGATAGCACACAAGCAGACAGCACTCAGACTCTCTGCCACCCACCAGTACCAGCAGTCTGTCACTTTGCTCTCCACAGGACTCCCCACAGTCAGCAGGACAGGCTCAGCCACTTGTTTGTTTTTGTCAGAAAAGTATTTTTTTTTAAGTGATGGCCCACAGCAGACAGTACTCAGTTTCTCTGCCACCCACCTTCAGTACCAGTATGTTACTTTTCCCTCCACAGGGCCCCTCATGGCCAGCAAAACAAGTTTTTTGATTTGTTTTTGTCAGAAAAGTATTTTTTTTAATACTTGATGGCACACAGCACCCAGTCTCTCTGCCACCCAATACCAGTCTGTCATTTTGCTCTCCCATGGGCCACCCCAGCCAACAGTAGTGTGACTGCCCTGCAACAGGGTCAGCCTTTCAGAATAATATTTTCTTTTTTTAATGGCCCCCAATAAGTCTCTCTTTCTCTTACTGTCTGTCTCTCATGACTGCTCTCGATGGAACAACAAGAATAATAAAGATTTTATTATTTGTGATTTGTGACTGTAATTCTGTTCATGGCCCCAAGTAAGTCTCTCTCTCTCTCTCTCTCTCTCTCTCTCTCTCTCTCTCTCTCATTCTGTCTCTTTCCCATGACTTCTCTCAATGGAACAACAAGAATAAAGAAATATGTGACTGTAATCTATGCCCACAAGTAAGTCTCTCTCTCTCTCTTTCTCTCTTTCTCTCTTTCTCTCTCTCTCTCTCTCTCTCTCTCTCTCTCTCTCTCTCTCTCTGACTTGTCTGGATGGAACAACAACAATAAAGATTTAAATTGTATGTCAGCTCCATGGGACTGAGCAAAGGAGTTCACTCAGCATGCTGGAAGCCCAGGTCTGCACCCCAAGCCCAGATGTGAGGATTGGAGACTGACATTGAGGGAGTTCAGAGCATCCATTGAATGCTTCCCTCCTGGGGTGGGGGGCTTAGGCACCTGGAAGTAGATTGGGCGATGTGTTTGATGGCGTTCAGCCTTAACATGCCATTGCACATCCTTGCCTTAGGTCGCTGTCATCAGGCCCAATACGGGTGGAGGGAGGGTGAGAAATAGAAAAAGCACCCCCCAATTAACTGGATGATGGCCACCAGTTCCCGTCACCATGAAGCACTGGAAGCATCCAGACTGACTCCACAACTCACAGGATACATAGCTGTGCCAAAGGGTGCTCCCCCCCAGATGGGAGGGACCCACCAGATGAAGTGTTGCAACCCAGGGTGCTGCTCATAGGGGTGATGGATGGCAGCAGGGGGTGGAATGGCAGTGGGAGCACCTTGGCAGTCCAAAGGAGTGGCCAGTTGATGGTGCCCGGGAAGGAGGAAAAAAAGATTTACATTGTGAATGTAAATCTACCTTCATACAGTGCACCACTCACACTCCCCTCTGTCTCACTCGCTGTCGCTCTCTTGCCTCTTGGTCGCATTGCACACT
This sequence comes from Neoceratodus forsteri, assembly GCA_016271365.2. Lineage (NCBI taxonomy): Eukaryota > Metazoa > Chordata > Ceratodontiformes > Ceratodontidae > Neoceratodus > Neoceratodus forsteri. Next base: position 1,179,599,581 of record CM028131.1, read on the forward strand.
CACCACCATTATATACTGTGAGTGAGTGCATCATATGACTTCAGTTGGGTGCATCACATGAAACCCATAGCTGATATTGCCTGAATGAATGCAACCAGCTGCTTGTAGGTGCAGTGTGGTGTGGTGACGGCATCCCTATGGCAACAGTTCACTAAGCATGAGACAGAAGTGCAAAAGAGGCACTCCAGCTTACCATGGATCCAGAACCAGACTTCTGCAGTAAAGTCCATAGTTATCTGAGTCCATGGTAAGTGCTTGGATCCAGGGGTTCTGATTTTGTGTGGAACAATCTGCCCAACCCTGGATAAGATACAGATGAGGCACACTGATGAGTCCTGAGAAGGACAAAGCACATATCTGTGTCTTCTATTCTTAGCCACTGCAGATTGTATGAGATGCCATTTGGCACCATGCACTTCTGCTTAAAGCAGAACCTGTCTAAATATTTATGGTGATTTGCCTTTATATCCTATGATGCTTTTTATTCTTGGGGTATGTGAAATACCATAGGCTTACTCAGTGGCATGGGGTAGAGTCAGAACTCATCTCCCCTTCACCACTTTGAGGCAAGAGTAAGCCATGGAAGAAAAACAGTAAGCCCCCAGTATCTATTTTCACTCATCACTTACCTTCTGCAAAAAGCTCAAGGAGAGTTAAACAGCATCTCCCTAGGGAGGAGGCAATCCGTTGTCTTTCTTAATCAAATGACAGAGATTCCTACCCATTACTCCATAGAGGTGAGATGAGTGAGTCATGAAAACTCTTCTAGAACTGAAGATGTCTACTGAATACACTACATGATGGCTGTGGGGAATTTTTATTTGGGGCCGTTTGGGACCTGATGAGGTGAATCCATCATTCAGCAGGGTTTTCAGCTTAATGTCAGCAAAGGACTGGTGTGTAAAAATGATTAGGTTCCCCAGGATCAAGCATGTCTTTCCTGTTAAAGCTTGGGAAATAAATAAACAAAAACCTAAATAAATAAAATAGAAATGTGGAGAACTGAAAATTCAAAGGCGATAAAAATCAAATGAAACCAAGAGTGCAGCGTTACTAGCTTTGCTGTTTTGTCTTTATTTTGGTTCAGATAATGACTAGCATTCTTGTGTTAGAGATTTTGCTTCTTCCATTTCTTTTAATTGTTAAGTTTGTGAGAATAATGTGTACATGCATTTAGTTAGTAAGCTTTTGTTAGACAAATAAATGCGTATTTTCAGGTACTTAAAAAGCTTTGTTCTGGAATTCACATTATTGTATAAGTTTGCAGGGGTGCTAGGAGGGCTTCTTATGGATATAAGAGTGGTTCATGCATTCTTAGGGCAAGAGAACTACAAACCCAAAGGATGCACAAGTTGACTCTCTTATATCCATAAGAGGCCACCCTAGCACCCCTATAAACTTACTATAGACTGTGCCAAGATTTATTTTAAAAATACCTTTTTTGTGGTCCCTTTCTGTGATGCAAGTGACACTAGCCAGAAACCCATTAAGCAAGAACAGCACAAGAGACACTTTAATGGAAATAAGAGTACCTCACATGCAACCAAAGGAAGCACTGTAATTGGTTAGGAGCGTCACATGATGCTTCCACGATCTATAATAGACATTACATATATCCTTATTATCAGCACTGATCAGAATTGTAATATCAGAATTATAATCTAATATTTTATAGTCAGACAATTAGGTGCATGTCATCTGTTTTCTTTTGTTGTCAGTACTAGAGTGCCTTCTTTTTCCATGTGACGGCCATTTCTTGGGAACTGTATTTCTATGGTCTTTGTTTTGTGTTAATTGTGAATCATAATCCATTTGTAATGCTTTGAAAGCCATAGGTCTCTCAACACTTCATCCAATGCCAAACCTGTACTGAAACAATGTTTTTGTAACCCTAGCAAAGAAAAACAAGAGCTGGATAGATCAAATGGACTTGCAAAGCCAGCAGATGACAAGGACACACCCACATGCACATTGCTTACATCATCTTCAACATCATAATTTTTATGTATTATGTATCTTTCTGGGCAAGCCTATACAAAGGGAAGCACAACATAAAATGACAAGAGAAAACAATAATTTGAATATTACAGCAACTGAGTAGGTTTTAAAAAACAAATTATCTTTTCAGCGCCCACTTAAAACTAGAGACAGACAGAGAAGTTACAATAGTTGCCAAAATGCAATTCCATTATCAGGGTGAAAAGGTGCCCCTCTCAGAGCTAGAGTTGCTTTGATCAGGCCACACAAGAAGATATGCTCATGCAAAAGGCTGGTGCTACTGCATAATGATGGCAGACCATACAGAACACAGAAGCAGACCATACAGAACTCAGAGGCAGTGCACTCCAAGGATGTATAAAGGAAAGAAGATGAAAAAACTTTAATCTTAAGAGCAAAATCAATTGCAAAAGTTATGAGTGTGGCACAAAACAGCCCAGGAGCTTCACATCTCACTAATATGGCTTCATTGGGGGGCAGGAGAGGGTCTGATCTCATTCATCTATCATTGTACGCTGCTAAGTGAAAGGGACAGCAACTAGTTTGTTGCAACAGTTATGCGGTAGATATCCCAAGTACAGTAGCTAAAAAATGCATTACTAGTCACAACAAAGGGAATTTGATAATTATATATTTTTCAAGAGAGATTTGGTTATAATATAAATTTTATTTTCTTTATTTTCAATTTCTCGAATTGCTGAAAAACATGCTCTAAGTCCACTTCCACAGCATATTTGTGAGCTTGATTTTGACCTTAGTCATCCAATTTTCGGCATCTAATTGGGGGGCATGATTAAGACCTCTAAGTACCTCCAGGAGATAAACATGGTGGAGTGTGGGGAGCTGTTTAGGTTGAGCACAAATGTGATTACAAGTTACTGGCATCCAAGTGCAGTATTAGGGGGGTGCTGTACTGCTGGGGTGTGCCATCCTATGGATGAGACGTTAAAGCAAGGTCCCTTCTATCCATCCTGGTGGGTGTCCAAGTGGAAGTAAAAGAACCCAGGGCACTCTTCGCAAAGAGTAGGGGACATTCCTGGTGTCCTGGCCAACATTCCTCTTCCCATAAAACCAGTTCATGCAATTATCCAGGCTGTGTATGGGTGATGATGTGCGATATGGCCACCACTACACATTCAGGCACTTCACTACCAGTCTAGCATTGCTTGTAAAGTGCTTTTGGATACACTGTGTATGAAAAGAGCTATATAAATGCTGATTCTTCTTCTTCTTCTTTTACTATCACAGAGATAAGGACCCTGGCCCTGTCATTTAGAAAAATACCGCTACCACCTCCAGTCCTAGGCTGACTTGGTTTGTTTGCAGAGCTTAATGTGACACACTGGTACATTCTGGTTTGGTAAGATCCAAGCCTTTTTACTGGACCATGTTTTAGATGTATCCATGAGATACAGGTTCTATAGGAGCAGTGCTGTGTACTGTACCATCCATGTTTTCTCAGTGCATTGTTCTGCAGTAGGCCTTGGTTTTTAGCCATTTGCTCTGTTAACTTTCCAGATACTGTTCCATCCTTCCTTTTGATCTCTGGACAAGTGCTGGATCCCCAGGGCATTCTTTTCTGAGGAAAGGATTTGTTTTCATGGGGCTAACCCCTGTAACATTTGTACTCTATCAGACAACCCAAGAGGATCTCTGGCATGGATCACTTCTTTAATGACTTTGAGCACTACAGGTGCTTCTACATTTCTTGGGGGATAGCCTTCATTACTAAACATTACTAATAGTTTAAATGTTTAACAGTTATTACATTGGTGCATTTACATTAATTTTGAATCTCATAGTCCAGCAAATTCTAAAGGGTTTCACGGGCAGCATTCTAAGATTAATTTTGGTGCTTTTTGCATCTTCTCAGAAATCTTCCAGAGTCAGCCTGATGGAAGTACTTGTCCCATGCTTCCATTCCCTCATTTGTTCCCCCTCACCTGGACTCCCAGTTGTTAGGTTTTCCCCTCTCTGGGCTTGGACCTCTCCATCCTTTTTGATACCTGTCCTCAGATGGTGTTTTTGTTGCATCAGGCAGAGTGGCAGGTAACTCCTAGTTAACATATCAGCTGCATTAGCCCTGGCTTTCCTCTCCCAACACCCCATTTATCACCCACATGGTAATCTTTTTACTCCCCAATTGGTGTTCTTTAGACTGCACTCCATGAGCTCAAGAGGCCCTCTCTACTCTGGTTCTGTTGTGGTAGTTATACAGTCACACACTGACAGATGAACTCCTTGATAGCTCTTTCTTGTTTGGCCCACACTCACTGGAGACCCATATTTTCTGGATGGTCTGAGTTGTACCAGTTGCAGTTCATGCAAATGTGTTCTTTTTCTCTTGAAGACCCTGAAATTAAGCTGGCTTCTATTTTAGGGTATATTACCACTCCCCATGTCAAGACGTGAGGGTGACAGTTGCTCTGTGCACCTAGTGTTTGCCGTCTGAGCCAGTCAAGTATTAGGACAGTCAGCCTTCTCAGTTGATTACTGCTAGCAGTGACTGCTGGAGTCTGTTGCCTCCATTTCTGGCTATTTATCTGCAGATGGGCATAGCTGAGTGGTTCCTGCTAGCCTTCTTTGTATTGTGGGCCATCACCCTTTTTTCTGGTAAACCCTCCCTCCTCCTGCACCTATTTCCCCTGCTCATATCTGCTGGAAACTGACCAGTTTTGTTTGGCCTCCATCCAGGTTTACAGACACGTTTACTGAAAGCTTAAAGTATGATGCATTGAGCTCTATGTTTTTATCTCGTTTAAAGGTTTCTGAGAGTTAAGTTTCTCTGTGTTTATTAGTCACAACATATATGCAAATTAAGACTTAGACTGTTTATTCAATAGACCCCTCAGTTCTCATTTTGTGTAGTTTGGGTTTTCTCATGCTGATTGGTTCTGGTCTGTCTCTCTGGCCACAGACAGGAGTGAGCTTCCCAGGTATAGCTGGCCTCCATGGTACTCTCTTCTCTCTCTTACCACTGGATTGGAACCCTAATGGCCCTTGGTTGCGATCTCCACTGGACCATTTTGATGGCTCTGCATCTACTGTTTTGGGAGCCTGGGTCTGGTCTGTCCTCTTTATTTCTACTAAGTTTTTTTCACTTAAGAGAACTGCACTGAACCTGTACGTCATTTTTTCCAGTAGAAGATGTTTTTTAAGTGCTGGTTCAAATTCTGTTGTTGTTCCATCTATACAGGCCTTTCAGTAACCACAGTGGCAGTTTCTGCTTTACAGTCTGGTTGTAAGTACCATTTTAGAACTGTGTGATGTAGTTTATGTCCCAAACAACCTCAGAATTCTATAGTAGAACATATATGCATTGTGCCAACAATACAAGACTAGAAAAGGGACATAAACTACATCATGTAAATCTAAAATGGTTCTTGCTAGCAGAAAGTAAATCAGAAACATTAACTAAGATAAATAAAATGCTTGGATAACTACAGCATTAACAGCATTTTAAGCAGTAATTAAAAAATACAGCTTCTGCTGGGAAAACAGACTTCTAGATTTGGTGCATTTCTTATTTAAAGCTTCCTCTTTTAGACAGTTCCAGGGTCCTAACCTCATTTGAGTAATATCATTGAACAACAATCCTCAGAAATAATTATTCTTGGGGATCTAAATATAGACTGGCTATCTAAAACTGTAATTCCTCTCGTAGCTTTCTGTGACACCCATGGATTATCGCAACTCATTGTCGAACCAACACAAGTAAGTAAAAAGAACGTGGATAACAGCTCCCTGCTAGATGTTATCCTAGTGAATAAATCACATCTCTTCTCCTTTGCCGGCACCTTCTTCAGTGATATCAGTGATCACTCATTTATTGCTTGCATAAGATCAAGCAACAAACCTACTACTTCGCCGAAGTTTGCTGCCAAGAGATCTAGATGGAACTTTGATCTCACTGCCTACATAAATGAACTGAAACACTCCTTGTATAGGCAAGAGTTCTATTTGGCAAAAAACATGTAATCAGCATTCGACGTGTTCAGCAAAATTTTCCTACATACCCTAAATAAATATGCCCCTATAGCTAAGGTGCGAATAGCAAAAAATGCATGTAGATGGTTCATACCATTATTAAAACCTGCATTGACTGAAAGAGATAACCTATGGAAAAAAGCACACAAAATTCAGTCTGCTGTGGACTGGTGCAAGTTCAAAAGGGCACAAAACTCATATACTAGAATGGTTAGAGATACGAAAGCTGCATACTATCATTCTGAATTTCTCTCTGCCTTCAAAATTCCTACAGAATTTTGGAAAACCGTCAAGGACTTGTCTGGTCACGTGTCCGGTGGCTCACTACCTGATGAAATCTGCTTAAACAATAACACCATTAGTGATAGACTGGAAGTTCTGGATGCCTTCAATAATCACTTTGTGACTGCAGACTTAGCCTTTGACAATTCCCCTGTGAATCTGATATGCTTTCAGGTGGATAATCAAGGTGCAGATCGTAGCATCACCGATTCAGTCTTCTCCTTGCATTCTACTACTCTGAAAGAAGTTGAAGACCTATTGCTAAAACTGGATGTAAAAAAAAGTGCTGGTGCGGATACCCTCAACCCATATTTTTTGAAGGTGGCCATCCATGTGTTAGCCATGCTCATAACCCATTTATTTAACCTATCTTTAACTCAAGGATCCATTCTTTCAATATGGAAAACAGCGCACATCATACCCCTGTTCAAGTCCGGAAATGCCTATGATCTAAATAATTACAGACCAATTTCGATTCTCCCGGTCTTGTCAAAATTACTGGAACAAGTCGAAGTAACCAGCTGAGGCAGTATCTAGACGCTAATAACCTGCTTAATCCAGTCCAATCAGAGTTTAGAGCTAAACATAGCACCATTACAGCACTTGCCAAAGTGACTAATGACTGGCAAAGAGAGCTAGACAACAGGAATTACACCTGCACCGTATTCTTGGACCTGAGTAAGGCCTTTGACACTGTCGATCATTATCTGCTACTTTCTTCCCTGACCTCACTAGGTGCTGACCCATTTATCTTTACAGTGGTTCAACAACTACCTCTCTGATTACTTCCAGCAGGTGAAAGTGCAAGGAGATCTCTCAACTCTCAAACCTCTCCTAAGAGGTGTTCCCCCGGGTTCTATCTTAGGACCGATCTTATTTGCAATATACATCAACAATATTGATGAAAGCGTAGCTAAGGCCAACATTCATCTGTTTACAGATGACACAGTTCTTTAAGTAAGCCATCCGTCATTACAATCTGCATGTAATAACCTTCAATCTGAGTTCAACCTGCTGCAACACCAAATCCTAAACAAAAAACTATTACTTAACACCAAGAAAACAAAAGCAATGCTCTTTTCTCCCTCTGCTCAAATGGTAAATTCAGCCCTATCGGATCCAGTGCTGCAGATAACTACAATTCTTGGTGAGAAGTTGGAATTTGTCCCTAAATTCAAATGCCTGGGAGTATGACTGGACCATAGGCTTTCCTTTATAGAGCATGTTGAAGAATTACTCAAAAAATTATGACAGAGACTTGGCCTGTTCTTTAGGATAGCCCGTTTCTTAACTAGAGATGCCAAACTACAGCTGGTATAATCAACCTTTCAATCCATGATAGACTATGCTGACATCCTCTACAGTCACTGTCCCATTTCCTACCTCACCAAACTTGCCACATTATATCATAGAACTTTGAGGTTCATCACAGGCCTGCCTTATTCCACTCACCACTGCTCCCTATATCAATCAGTGAGGTGGAGTTCTCTTCAATTCAGGCATGATAAAAATGCAGCCTTATGGACCCTGACAGCCATCTCCAAAAAACTGCCCCAGTACATTGCAGACTGTCTTCCTATAAAACCAATAGGCAATTACACCCTGAGAAGTTGCAAATCTCTCCTACTGATGGTTCCCAAAGTTAACTCTCGCTTTGGCAGGGCTGCTATAAGCTTTACACTGTCCTCCTTGTGGAATAAATTGCAAAAAAAAACTGAAACTGAGGTCACCCATACCACCTCGGCATCTCATCTTTCAAGCTCTTATATTCACGTCTCAGAAATGATCAGTGCAATTTTTTCCCATGTACCATTTAACCATGAACCAATTACTTCTAGTGCTTGTTTCCTCCTTGGCCCTGGTCTGTAATCATGCTTTCATGTAACACCTTGATGCCTCTGTCCTCCCTTAGATACTGGTCTATCTTCCCGCTTTCTCCAGCCTTCTTTTCACAACTCTATACTGCACTCATCCACAATCTATACGCAATCATACTGTGAAAGTCCTAACTCCCCTTTCCCTCTCCTTGTAGGTCCCCACTGCTGCATCAGTTCTACCGACCTATCCTTGAGACTTCACTTCTCACAATGTTTATCCTTCGCTTACATATTACATACCCCTCCTGGTACCCCATCTGCCATTAGTTAGTGGTTCTCCAAGCCATTTTCATGGCTAGTACTAGTGACTGCCCCTGGCAAATGAACTAAATGGTACTTCTATACAGAGAAAATGGTTTATATACAGTTGCATGGTTCAATGGTGGACCTGCCTCCTTGTATTTGAATCCTCCTCTGTTATGGCTTGCCTTGTCTTCCTTTTATCATTTGACTACCCTATTACTGCACCATTTTGTTTGTGTTTATATACTGTACTTATTTACATGTATTTATATGTTTTTATGATGAATGTTACCCAACCCTGTTCTAACCAGGTCCATCTTGTAAAATAGCTCTGCTCAATGATGTTCGCCTGGATAAATAAAGATTTTGACTGTTTGATTGATTGATTAACCTATTTATATATTGTTAACTATGATGTTTGTATCCAGTGGTTGTGCGTCTTGAATTGGTGGGATCTGACTTTGAGTAATACACATTGTTTTGTGGACATTTTTTGCTGTACCCCTTGCACTTTACTCTCGAGATGGGTGACGTGTATGATCCTTGGCGCACCTTCTCCTTTGTTATGTAGTGTTTTTGTTACTCTGATGACTCCCCTCTTTTTGAAATGTAGATAGTGGATGACATTACTTGCACTGCTTAGTATGTTAGGAGCCCAAAACTCCTATTAAATTAAGAAAATTCTGTTGCAACTTTGGTGCCTACATACTCACATCACCTCTCTGCCGGAGACTAAGTTGGTAGTCTCAGAGGTGCAGAAGCTGTGTAAGGAATGGATGAGCTTAGAGGCTCATGGCTGCACCCAGACCACTAAGAGGGAGATCTTCATTTGCTTCATAGATCACTCTGCTGGGTCATTCAGTAACAGATGTCGGACACTGAAGGATGGTGCCATCTCCTTCAATTATTTATCCAGGAAGGGCCAATAGTTCAGGGTAACCAGAACTCCCCTGACATTTTCCTGGATATATGCCAGGCTGTGGAAACCATATCCAGAGGCACCAGGACTGATACTGGGGGGGATTATTTTTTTAATCCACACTTTTTGCCCCAATTTTTCTGTGGAACTGGCAGAGGGGGGGCTTGCATCTGTTCGAGGACAGTGTCCCCATCACTGGGAACACCACCAGGACAGTCACAGAGCCTGCCAGCTCTGTTTTTCTCCCCACCCTACTGCAGCCACTCATGCACATGTTGAGGCATGCACACATTGCAGTCCTGCAGTGCTCATCATTTTGTATCACTTCTCATCCTGAACTGCCTCCAGGCCTCCACCTGGGGTCAGCCATGCAGCGGGAGTGGCATGGTCCTTTCCTAAAAGAGGAGAGCTGCCTTGCTGCTGCTCAATCCAGTTCCTACCCTCCCCACCCCCGCGGTTGACCCCACATGATCCAGGCTTGTTTCTGAACCCAGGTCACCAGTGTAGCGTGAGGTGTGGCATCCAGTGCCTCAACCCAGAGCACCACTGGGCTGGCCCTGGATGGGAGTGGATTTTAATCTCACCCTGCAAGCCCACATAAACAGATCAGGAGGATCTTCAGAGCCCCAGGTCCAGGCTGCCCAGGTAAACCTGACATCTGACATTCACTCCATCTGCAGGTATGAGATAACTCATATTTCTCTCCAGTGCATGACTCCAATAACAAGTTGGACTTTTTGCTGGCAGCCACCGAAATCAAGGTGTCATGTAAATTTGTTATCTGCCATTCACTCTACAATGATTGGCTCCCTCTCTCCCACACATATGAAATACTGCAACAAAAGTGTATTTATATTTGTGGACACCCCTCTATAAATAACTCATTTTAAAGTTGGAAACATGAACTTTCCTGGAACATTTCCTGAGTTCTGAAGGGAGCAAACTGTTGCAGAGCAAATTGGCAGGAATGAATTGTCACATAACCCAAAATCATGTGCATTATGACGCATTCCATAATCCATCCTATTATTTTTTTTTCTGATAACACTCTAGTTACCCTCTCCATGTACTGCAGCTCAGATATACCTAAATCCTTCTCCTGGCACCTTGAGTCCATATCTTCAACAGGAGACTTCAGAATTATATTGTCTTAATATATATTAGGTACACATTAGATAGCATCCTGTGGGAGGCTTTTAAAACCACTATTCAGGGTGCTATAATTTCCTATGCCTCAGGCCACTGGAAAACTTAGGAGGCAGAGCTTGCCTCCTTAGATGCTCATAACAAAGACAAAGAGACACTGTTATGCCAGAGACCCCCCCTTCCCCTTATAGGAGAAATAGTGGGTATCCACCTTCAACTTGAGTCTCTCCTTTCACATAAAGTCAAAATTTCCGTCCTCAAAATTAAACACAGATACTGGAAGGGTAGAGGGAAACTGGGTAAGTGATTGATGTATTGTCTTTGAAAACAGCAGATGGAACACCATATCACTGTTCTTAAAGATGGTACTGGTAAGGTTCAAATCAAACCTGACAAGATTAATGCTGCAATGTGTGCTTTCTACAAAAAATATATATCCTTACCAGGGCCAAGAATCTGCCCTGTGAATGGACACCTCTTTATCAGCCCTCTTCCTCCTGCCTAAGCTTTTCTCAATGATTCAAACCTCACTTGAAGCCCCCCTAACACAGAGAAACAAGAGGCTATTACAGCATTTATGCCTGGTAAAGCCTCAGGGGGCGATAGGGGGTGATAGTCTTCTGAATGATTCTTACCGCCACCTGAAGACTTGGTGGTGAGCAGAGTCTTTACGCATCTCACTCCAAGATACAGCTTCCAAATTTACTCCAAAAAGTGGTCATTACCATGTTACCCAAGGAGAAGAAGGGCCCTTCTTTTTCCTTTGAGCTACCATCCTATTTGCCTTATAAAAACAGATGCCAAAATCTTGGTGAAGGTCTAGCTCACTATTTGGATTAATTTCTATCCACCTTGATATGTTCCTCTGAAGTGGGATTTGTGCAGGGCTGTTTGGCTCCAGACCACCTGAGATTACTTACAAACACCTTGTCAGTGACCTGCTCATCTCCAACTCCATCTGTAGCAGTGGTGGCTTATTTAGAAAAGGCCTTCAATTATGTGCAGTGGGGTAACATTTTTGGGTGTTTCACCATATGGGTTGTGGTGTATCCTTCTTGACATGGATTTGTACCATGTACTCTGCTCCCAGTGCGAAGGTCCTTACAAACAAACTATTTTCCCCTTCCTTCCAATTATCTAAGAGGGCTAAACAGTGTTGTCCCCTTCCCACCTTCATTTTGCTTTAATGATTGAACCCTTGGCTGTCACGATCAGAGTGGATCGATTCTTCAGGGGGTTCCAGTGGGATCTTCCACCTACACCATGTTGCTATATGCTGATGACTTCTTAGTTTTCCTGGCTGATGCCCCATTGGCAATCCACCCCTTATTGCCCTGCTGCAAGACTTTAACCCCTTGTTGGGCATGAGGATCAACCCAAATAAAACTGCAGTCATGCCCCTCACCTCTCACCTCTTACTGACCACAAGTCCCTTTTTTGGTAATGGGACTATGGTGGTCCTCAAAGCCCCTAAGATATCTAGGAATTCAGGTTACCTGGATGTGTCTAGGATATGTGAGGTTAACTTTTCTCATTTCCTCACTAAATTCAGGGAAGACTGTGACTGATGGAAAAGACCCTCCTTTTCTATGACCAGGAAAATCTCAGTAATCAAACTGAGTCTACCTCCAGAATTCATGCAGTGTCTCTCTCACTTAACATAGAAATATAGAAACATAGAAGTTGAGGGCAGAGAAGAACCTCTAGGTCCATCCAGTCTGCTTATATACCCTACATGTATCAGTGGCTGCTGATCCTACTTGGTCATTGGCTTTATCTTCTCCTTCCCACCCACCTCTAGGGTTCCCTTATGACTATCCCATGCATGTCTGAATCCCCACACTGTGCTCACTCCTACCACCTCCTGGGGCAGGCTATTCCATGCATTCACTACCCTTTCTGTGAAAAAGAACTTCCTCACATTCCCTCTTATCCTGTCCCCCTCCAATCGCTTGTTAGGTTTAAGGATCAATCCAACTAAAACTGCAGTCATGCCTGTTGGAATCCACGAAAACCTAATTCACCAAAACTGATTTCTCTTGTGGGGGGGTCTGTGGGACACTAAGCCAACATGATACAGCAGTAACAAGCTGCAGGCACACTGGCCACAGGGGGTTTGGAACTTCCCTTGGTTCTATGGATACCACTTGGCATTCCTCTGGCCCAAACCTGTCACTGGTTTTGCTCACCTCACCCAGTCTTTTCCTGCATAGTATGGAATACCTGCTTTACCTAGATGTATCACCTGCAATATCTCTACCCTATCACCTAAGGACCTCTTTGTGAGGAGGTGACTCTTTGTAAGTCAGTGACCTCCCTTCTTTCTTGTGACCTTCTCACATTTTGGTGACCTACTTAGGGTTTTCGGGTTTTCTTTTTAGGTTTTCTGATCTTATTGTTAAAGGAGATGTTAAACAATGTATTTTGTATGCTAACAGAACGTTCTAGAAATAGTGATACATCACTATGCAAAAAGGGGAGATGGTCCAGCATGTCCTTTAGAACGTAAGGAACTTAAAGGTTTTGTTTGCTGAAATGCCCCTCTTTTTTTTATTTGAATTACAATTTTTTTCCTGTTCTGTACATGAGAGTATTTTATATCTTAATCTTATTCTGTCCTGTCTGTAAGTCCTACCTTTAAAAGAAATGAGTTAAACGGCTCAGCTCTGCATTTTCTTTTGCTGTGTGCAAATGCTGTCTGGCCTTGAGCTTTAACTAGCTGAGCTATATGCTGACAAACTTCATGAAGTTGATATGGAAGGTTTGCATTAGAGCAACATATAATTTTGCCGAAGCCATACTGGCAGAGGAGCAGAATGCTGGTAAAAAGTTGTCTCCCTGGCTGTTTTCCTTGCAGCTGAAAAGCGAGGTGAAAGACTAAAGTAAAGTTGGGCTTGGGCTGCTTATTTAGTTAAGGTATTTTAAAAGCCAGTTTGTCCCCAATATCTATTTTGTTTGCACTTAATCCTGGGTTTAAGAGAGACTTCATGTGGAGATTTAACAATCAGCTATTGCAGGATTCCTACACTCATGAACACCTGAAGCATTTCATATCTCATTTCCTTGTCCAAAACATGGGCTCAGTCCCTAAAATCGATATTGTTTGGGCAGCCCTGAAGTGTGCGTTGAGGGAGGAATGTATCCGAATCACCTCCACCAGATCTTAAAAGAACAGATTACTGCTAAATGATATTACTAATACTATTAAGATCATTGAGGGTAACATCACTCAACGCTCGACTGAATCAGACTGGATTAAACTACACCAGTTACAAACACAGTTCTCTTCAATTATGCTGCAAAAAGCAGAACTCGCCCTCTGGAGAACTAAAATTAAGTATCTGGAATCTGGCGAAAGGGCAGGAAAACTTTTAGCTTTAAAACTCAGACAGTTAGATTCAAATAGATTTATTGCAGCCTTACAAACTAGCCAGGGAGATGCTATTGTTAAAGATCCTAGAGAAACTGCTGCAACATTCAGAGAATATTTCCACAAGGTATATTCAATTCCTACTGCAGATAGAGCGAAGTCAGAAGAGATTCAGGGTTTTTTTGAATCAGTAATCCTCCCTCGGATCGCTAACGCGGAGGTGGTTAAACTGGAACTGCCTATACAAGAATGGGAAGTGAAACAGGCTGTTACCCAACTTACCCCAGATAAATCCCCAGGACCTGATGGTCTCACTACTAATATGTATAAAGCTTTCAAAGAAGAAATTAGCCCTGTCCTAACCAAAGTATATAATTTTTGGTATTTAGAGGGATTTTCAGAAGGGTTTTTTTTAGACGCCCTTATAACTCTCATCCCCAAGCCGGATCGAGATCCTTTATACCCTGGTAACTACCACCCCGATATCACTTTTGAACATGGATGTTAAAGTATTAGCCAAAGTCTTAGCCAACCAGCTCAGCTCATTAATGAGTAGGATGGTAAGTGATGTGCAGGTAGGTTTCATGAACGGTAGGTCGTCCAGTGATCACATGCGCAGACTTCATCATTTAATAGTACATGCAAAAAATGCACAGATTTCGGCTGCCCTGTTAGCTTTAGATACCGAGAAAGTGTTCGATAGGGTCTCCTGGGACTTTCTATTTTCTACATTGTCTAGGTTTGGTTTGCCAGATGGATTTTTGAATTGGGTTAAACTACTATATAGATCACCCATGGCACGGGTCTGGTGTAATGGTATCCTGTCGGATCCATTCCCTCTGTCTTGCGGTACAAGACAGGGCTGCCCACACTCCCCACTCTTATTTAATTTATATCTGGATCCCCTGATCCACAGGTTACTTGCAGGGCAGGATATAAAGGGGTTACAGATAGGTAATAAGAGATATTTAATCTCAGCTTATGCAGATGACCTGCTTCTGCATGTTGAAGATCTGAAAAATTGCATACCTGTTGTTTTGCAAGAAATTGTGCAGTTCTCCAAAGTCTCGAATTATAAACTCAATATACCCAAGACAAAGCTCTTCCCATTAAATGCTAGATATCTGCTGGGTGTAGGAAGGGAGCTGGGGCTTAATTGGGAACCAAAAATTTTGATGTATCTTGGAATCAAAGTCTCTAGGAACATGGTCAAGATGATTAAGGAAACTCTCAATAAGTTGGTTAAAATAATTAAGCTGGACCCGGATAGATGGAATCTACTACCTTTGTCATTGTGGGCTAGAATAGAGACAGTGAAAATGAACATATTACCAAGGATTTTTTAACCCTTAAACATGCTGGGACCTTATTTACCCAAAGCATGGTCTGGGGCCTTGCAAAAATTACTTAATAATTTCATATGGAAGGGAAAAATGTAAGGAGAGCATATTCAAAATTAACAGGTCCAAAGAGGCAAGGTGGCCTTGCACTCCCCTCTTTTTTGAAGTACTACATAGCATTGCATATTAGTAAATTAGTTTTTTGGAATCAGCCGACTTTCTTAACGGACTCCAACCCCTACATGCCTCCTTGGATCCATATTGAGAAGGATTTGGTCACCAAACACTTGTTAACGTTAAGCTCAGTTGCTTATATTACTCTTAGATTCCTCCCTAAATCACTCAAAAATACACCTATTGGTTGGTCAATAAAAGTCCTACACCAGGCACAGAAGCTTCTAAAAGTGAATTGGCACAAATCCCTGGAGCAACCTTTAATACAAAACATGCATTTTCAAATTCAAAAAGTTCCGATCCCTCCCACATTCTGGGAACCATTAGTTGGGCTGTGCCTGGGAGATTTAGCTCCACAGGGAGGGCTACTATCGTATGAACAAATTTGTTCTAAGATCCCTGAGGCAAAAGGGAATGTGTTTAAATTCTGGCAAATTTGTGAGTCAATAAAAGCTTATTTCTGGAAGATGAAAGTTTGGGAAGCAAATAGGATAGAATTGTCCTCGTTGTTCCAGATAGCAGACCAACATCACTCAGTTTCCAAAATATACCATGAAATGCAGAGGATAGATGTAGTATTGCCTTCCAGTGTCTGCCTTTATTGGAGACAGAGATTGGAAATAGACAAAGACCAAAGAGTATGGGACCGAATCCGGGAAAATTTTTATAAATACATAAGACAAGACAGATATAAGTTACAACAATTCAATATCATGCACAATTTGTATTACACTCCCGCTAAGTTACATAAGATGGGCAAATTAGCATCTTCTAATTGTTATAGATGTAAGGCTGGCAATGGGGATTTATACTATATAATATGGGCATGCTCCAAGATTCAGCCATTTTGGAAAGCAATTCGAGATTCTTTACATTCTATCATCGGATTGGAGCCTTTTTTTACACCTGAAATTTGTTTTTTTAAATTAATTTTCTAGGGACATGAGTAAGCAGAAGAAATTGTATATGGCTATTATTTCTGCTGCAGCTAAGGCGGTTATCCTAAGACATTGGATAGATGTGACAACACCTTCAGTTATCGAATGGTACAAGGAAATTATGTTAGCCTTACAACTGGAATTACACATAGCGAAAATGAACAACAAGGTACAATCTTATAACACTAAATGGGGCCTCCTAGATGCTGTTTTATTTACCTGGAAAACCTAATACACCAAAATGGTAGAGTCTTTCCTTAACCTGAGTTACCTTCAGAGTCTGTACAAGGAATACCTGTGGTTCTTTCTGTGAGTAAATGCAGATGGGGAGGGGGTTATGGGATTTGGGTGCGGATTTGATAAAATGAGTTTTAAGTAGATAATGTTAAAGATACCTGTTGCAATTGTCAACTTACATAGTATTAGCCTTTAACATACAGATGATTGAGATAAATGCTTGTTGCATCTCTTTTAAAGGTCTGGTCAAGGCCGCAATCTTGTTGTAATGTGACAGTCTCATTAAAATATACTGAATAAAAAAAAAAAGCCAGTTTGAAACTGCAGTTTATTTTCAGGACAACTTTCTCACTCTTAAATTCTCTCTCTCTCTTCATCACTCTCATGAATAGAACAAAAACATTAAGCAGCAGTACTGCCTAAATTCACAATGTAGTTTGTGTTAGGAAACTGACACAATGTGAGGAAATGGACATTTTGTAATTTGTATTTATATGTATTTGTTGTAGTCCTCAATATTATCTGCTTTCTCTGTGTTTCTCTTGTTCCTTGTTTCTAGACACCCAGCCAGCCACACATACCCTAGATTTAGGAAGAATCAGGTTGGGGGAAACCTTTAGTAGAAGGTGGGATTAAGCTATAAAATCACTTATTATTGTAATTAAGTTTTTGAATTGGATTTTTTGTGTGTATCTCTATCTTTCCTATGCAAGGGTCAGGAAATGATCTGTAAATGGTTTCAGTGCTCTGAATTTAAAATATTAAGATTATTTTTCCTTGTTAGTCACATGATGGCATCACTAGCAGACCATAGAGTTCAAATATATACTAGAGAGGGCTAGAGGGTGGACTCCAATTGCTCAGTTGAAGCCATGTGTCCACCATATTTGAGGAGGGTTGAGGTGCTGGCAGATAATGGGAACCCTTCTGTAAACATAAGACAACAGCAACAGCACACTGTTGTGACAGAAATCTGCTGATACAGTTGGGTAATAAGCACCATTGACAGGGAAGTGATGAAACAGATGCACATTGTGGTGACAAAACAAGGTATGCTCATTTGTCCTTTGCTTGTATAAGCAGTGCAGTACTCAAGTTTTGTAAAAACAGTGTGCCGGTGCCAGTTATCTGCCATTTCCAGAAGGGTTTCCATTATCTACTAGCAACTCAATCCTCCTCAAAAATGGCGGACGCATGGCTTTAGCTGAGCCATTGGAGTCCATCCTCTAGCCCTCTCTACTATACTCTACAGTATATATATATATATATATATATATATATATATACACACACTATATATTTGATCTCTATGTAGCAGACCTTCAATCAGTCATGTGACACCTATTTGTATATAAAGCTGATAGCTGCATAGACTCGAGAGAGTTCATATGGGGCAGAGCTGCAGTGAAGTCAGATATCTGCTGGTGCTTAAATCAGGCAGAAGGTGAACTCCAAGTGATGTTGGCCATTTTGCTATTTACCTAAAAACCTTGAATAGAACCTATGAATGTTGTTTTTGTTTTGCTTCAGTTTATTTAATACTTGACATGGACTCTGGGTTCATTCATTCCACATCATGAGACTCTTCCATGCTAGCAGCATCCAAGATCCTGTGGGGTGTTCTATCCAGATTGAATATGCTTCCCTTGCCCCCTCACACACTTCTGGCACCAATAATGCACTCCAGTGTGTGTGTTGTGTTGGGATAATGTCCCTTCTGGGGTGATTAGTCGCAATTGGCCTGCGGCCTCATGCCTAATCACTCCAGGCGTGACGTTATCCCAGCACAACACACACCCTGTTGTGCATTATTGCTTAAATAGCCATGATGAGAAACCTGGTCCTATTATTCACCACATGATGAGGTGGTGGTGTGCAGTACTGAGCAACTTTACTGTGACTATCACTGCAACTGAAGGGGGTGTAAGGCTCTGGTGGATCGGATTACTAAGCCCCAATGTGATTTTATTATTGTGATGTTTTTAAATTAATTTGCTCACATTTTATAAAGAACTGAGAGATAGTTACAACTGAAATGATAGTCCATTCTGGTTATAAATTCTCTGGTCCTGATAATACCAATTATAAAATGGGTTGAGACTTTTCTGGGTCCTGATTGGCTGAGAGGTACCTTTAGCTGTGTCCTTATCAGTCTATAACCAACCCACTGGTACTTCTTCAGCCACTCAGGACTCATCACACAGCTGAAATCATGCTTTCAACAAGGACGATCTGCTGCCCATCCTGATCTGCAGCTGTCTGCTTGTCCTATCCGTCCCCTGTCCCCTGCCCCGAAAAACAACCTCTGTTACTGGAGCCATAATTTATACTGCACATTATCACCACAAAAAAAAATGTTATTCCTCTGCTTGCCCTCATATAAAAAATAATGTTTTTATGCCTCATTTGAAATTAAAAAAAAACTGTCATCTGTCTGTTGAGAAAGCATCCCCGATTCAGTGGCCATTCAGTGCAGGCTGCCAAGATGCAGCTTTTAAATCATAGCAGAAACATGCTCCTCTGTCAGTTCTTATAAAATAAAACATCTGTTTATGAAATAAATGTTATAATGTCTAAAACACAGTACAATAGGTTTAACTTCAGTGAGGAGCTGAAACTGTGATCAAAGGAGTGCTATAAATACGGCAGCTGGTAAGGGACACACTCGCTCTCTCTACTCACAAAAACTTGCTGGGCATTTGCTTGCTTCTCCAGTGGCTTACCAGACCCACTCCTCTACCAGCTCCTTCAGATTAGGATTTTTTTGTTTATTTTTTAACTAACATTCCAGGTTTTAACTTTATGGCACAGGGAGCATCTGAAACTGCGGTTGCTGTTGAGGGACACGATCACTCCTGCTCATCTCACAAAAACTCACTGGGAATTTATTCACTCCTCCATGGGCACTTTCAGATGAGGATTAAAATAAGAAAAAAAAGGAAAAGCATATTTCAGAGGATTTTGTGTGTGGGGCAGGGTAGGGACAGATAGACACCACAGCCCCCTACTTAATGTTAAACATGTCCGCTATAATACAGTGAATGAAAATAACTACTTTTTTATTTTGTTTTTTCTATGATATCATATTTTTTTGTTCTTTTTATCTGCACTTTTCATGATAATTTTTTAATTAACTTTTTCACTCAGTGACCCATTTTATAAGCGGAATAAGACTCTCTGAGGTGTGGTTTATAGCCTGATAAGAGCACTTCTCAGGTGCTAAAGGCACTTGGCACAAGCACCTCATGCCTTATTATGCATCTGGGGTGTGCTCTTATCAGGCCATAAACCACAATTCATTGTGTCTTATTCCTTACATATCTGATCTCTTTTTGGAGTCATCTGACTCAATATTTTAAAATCCACAATTTTATACTTGTGCTCTACATTATTTTTGGTTACATTCAACTCCAATTTTGGGGGCTGCAGTGGGCATAGCCCTGCAGACCTCTTGCTATCAGAAAAGGACTCAGCACATTCCTTCTGACTGAACAACATGTTGGAGCTGCAACACAGTCACCTCTGCATCTGTGAAGCACTCCATCAATTGTTGCCTCTGATTGAAATTGCACTGCACTATTTTTTGTTGTTGTTGGTCATGGCAGAACACAGCACATTTTGCCATGTCCAAGATGGCTACCAAACTATACTGTGCATGTGTGACTACTAGTGCATGGGTAGCAGAGAGTAGTGTCCATTTTGGACATGATGGAGTGTGTCCTGCTCCACTGTGACAGCCATTTATTTTTTATTATGGACATACCCCCACCTGACCCTCCCTCTAGGCATCCACCACCCCATACCACCCCCAGAAACATAACAATGACACTGGGGATGCCCAATCCCCAAGTGCCATGATCATATTCCTCTGTGACATTTTTTAAATATACTGTATATTTTTTCCCCCCCACCTGACCCTCCCTCTCAGCACCCTCCTCTGAGAAACATAGCACTGACACTGTGGGTGCCCAATCTCCCAGTGTCACAATCAGGAATCCTGGGTCCATTTTTTTCAAAACCCGAAAAAAGAAAACTGCCCATCAATGTCTTTGCAGCTGTTAGTGACCCCCACCCAACCCTCCCACTCAGCACCCGCAACCCCACACCCTCAAGCCATTATTTACCCAACAGGGGTCCAACATCATGATCTATTGTGGACTGCAGACACATCTTCACTCTTCAAAGCCAGACCGTGAACTGAGGAAACAGTTATACTGTTCAATGTATTTCAATGGGGTTTTGAACTTAGTGCCATAACTTGTCCATTTGTTTCATATTTGTGCCCTGAATTTTCAGCATGCCTTCTTGGGGACCCCACCTCATGAACAATTGTACTGTATTTAAGCAGATCTGTCCTGAAAGGTGATTTTGTGGTCCCTGCACTAAATCACCTCTTGGATAGGAGCTGAACATTTTCTCTACCCTTGTTCATGAAGTGGGATCATAAGAAGCTATGGTAAAAATCTGGTATAAAATTGTTAAAAAACAACCAAGTTATGAGCCTGTATTGACTCTTATGAACACAGGCTCATAGCTTTGGTCATTTTCAATATTTTGACCCAAATTTACAACACAGCCATATCGTTACAACACCTTAGAAGTGTGACAGCTGTCATTTTTCAAATACTGGCCAAAATGTTTATTTTTACATCCTGAAAGGACATTTTGCGGTCACTACACAAAATCACCTTTCAGACAGGAGTTGAACATTTTCTCTGACCTTATTCATGAGGTGGGGTTATAAGAAAAGGACAAGAGAAGTCAGGGGAAAGTGGCAGGTAGTAGGATCAAAAAAGCAAAGCAAGCACCATTGGGGAGGGGCAGAAATTAGGAGGATGCACATCAAATAGTGGGCTGCAAAACAAGGGTGCAGAGCAGGAAAACAGATTCACACCCCTGGGGACACTTGGGGAGGATGACAGCAAGGGGAACAGCTGTGAGGAGGTCATAGGGGATGGAAGAGGGGCAAAGGAAATAGAAAGTTTTAGGAAAGGAGGATGCACCTTTGGTAGGTAACCTAGAGGGAAATAGCCAAAAAGAGTGAGAGGTGAGAGATAAAACACTCTCAAGGGGGACACAATGCACAGAAGAGGCAAGGAGTGAGCCTAAACTAAGCTCAGAACAGGAGAGGAGCAATGGAGTGGGGAGGGAGGAGGAGGGTACCCGTACACGGTACCCGTACACAGAGGGATTCAGGCAGCAGAGAGGTAGGAAATGAGCAAAGGGGGATCAGAGCTCATGAAAACTGAGGCTAGGACAAATGGGACTAGTGGTGAGACCAGAGGGGGGAATGAGGGATATAGTCCAGGGGTAAAGCAGAACTTGGGTGAAGGAGATGGACAAGGAGAAAAATGGGAGCAAGGAGGTAAATGGGATGCCCAGAAAGGGGTGTAAGATGGAAAATTGAAAGATCAAGCAGAAGAAAAGGAGTTGCAGGGTCGTACTCATTGGGGACTCACTACTAAAGGGAATAAGATGGGGAGAAAGGGAGGCAGAAGAAGTGTAATTTGGGTTGAGTGCATGCCAGGAATGATTGTGCTAGAGGTGAAGCACAATATACCATCATGGGACAAGCAGCAAGATGAGAGGACACACTTGATGTTCCACCTAGGCAACAATGATCTGGAGGGGAATAGTCTAAAAGAGGTATAGACAAGGTTCAGGGAGCTTGCTAAGCTCTACAGTAGCATGAGGTTCCATTATATTGCCTTCTCAGAGGTGCTGCCTATGCCAAGAGCAAGAACATCAAGGCAGCAGAGGAGTGAAGAATTTAATCAATGGCTGGAAGGTTGGTGCAGCCAGATGGGGTTTGGATTAGTGGGAGACTGGGATCAACATGGGAGGATGAGAGCTTATCTGCCCTGGACAGACTGCACCTGAGCAAGGAGGGATCAGCTGGACTAAAGAGTAAGCTAGGGGACTTTATTGAAAGGGAGTATAATTTAAACTGAATTTGAGGCGGTTAAGAAAAGGACCACTCAAAGAGGCAAGAGAGGTGAGAGGCTATCATGATGGTGATAAAATACTGGAAAAAAGCAAGAACAAGAGAAGCTTGAAAGGAAAGGGCAGTGGGGGGATTATTGCCTGGTCAGTTTCACCTCAGAAGTGGGTAAGATGATGGAGGTGCTAATAAAAAAAGGTGGTAGAACACCTGGTGGACAGCAGACTGCATGATGAAGGGCAGCATGGCTTCATGAATGGGAGGTCATGCCAAACAAACCTAATAGAGTTCTTTAATTGGGTGATGCAGGTGGTTGACCAGGCAAGGGTGGTGGACATAGCCTATCTAGACTTCAATAAGACCTTTGACACCGTCCCTCACAGAATTTATTAAATCTTTGATTACACAATACCTTTGAGCTAGACATAGTTCATTTACAAATATTCCACCTCGGTGTGGGGGTAACACACAGACAAAGGGGAGTTAAATAAGTATTATTCAAGTAAACATTGGCAATGCATCATATATCATAGTAAACAACAATAGAATGATAGGAGTTAAATGAGTGAGATTAAAGCAGACATTGGCAATGCATCATACATCATGGTAAACAGCAATAATTAGAAAGGAGCTAACAATTCGCTATCTGGCAATCATTTGGCAATACGTTATACATCAAGGTCAACAACAATAGTTGAGAGAGAGAAAGAGAGAGAGAGAGAGAAAAAGATAGAGAGAGTAAGTTATATTAGCACACTAGGGGACACGTGTGGAAGTCGAGATTAAAAGTCCTTGGGAGAAAGATAGCAGCCAACGGCTTTGTCAGAGTTAGTTTGAGAGGAAGAAATTGTAGGTGAGGGCAGGTTAGGGGAAGAGTTTGGATGGGGTGGGGTGAGAGGAATGGATAGAAGGGGGAGAGGAGTGGAGGGCAGGGGAGGGGAGCAGCTGTAGGCCTTGTTACAAGTGGGATTAGAGGTGCTGGGGGGGCTCAGTCTGGGTGGGGGATATGGGCAGGCACACCTAGGTTTAGAGGATACAGTCACAGTGACTTTCAGTTGCAAGATGCTGCCAAAGCAACTGCTTGCAAGGCCCAAGGTTAGGTAAGTTAATTAATTATTGGTGTAGTTCATCGTACCAGAGTGGTGCTTGTTATAAATAGGTCCATTGGCACTGGGCAGTCTGGCATCTAGGAACTAGAAGGTGTTCACTAGTTGAAGTGTGGGTGTGTTGGGTCTTTGGAGATTTGTTCAGAAGGCAATAAAGCCCTGGATATAGCAGCCCAAGGCGTGCTTTTTTAATAAGCAAGCACGTTTGGTGTTTGATCCTGCCACTCAGCTGGAGCCACCCAGATTGTGAATAGAGTTCACACATCTGAGTAACATGAGCAACACCGGTGTAAAGTCTACAGGCCTTGTTTAGGGAGACTGTTAACCTTCTGACTGATGTGATGGAAGCAGCTCCATATATAACCAATATATAAGGGAACGCAGTGGGATGAAGACAGGGAGGCATACCAAACTTCCCTAAGGGAAGCAGGGAAGGCAGTAAGGCAGGCAAAGGCCCAAACCAAGGAAACACTAGCAAGAACAGTAAAATAAGGTGACAAGACTTTTTATAGATACATTAGTGAAAGGAGAAAGTCCAGAGGGGGTATTACTAAGATCAAAGTGGATAAGGGGGCATGTGAGGAGGAGGACCATGTAAAAACTTCTCTCCTAAACATATACTTCTGCTCAGTATTTATTGAGGAAAAGGTAGGGCAGGGCCCACAGTTCAGCACCATGGACACAGGGGGGAAGGAGGTGTGTACTAATCTCTTCACAAAAGAAAGGGTCCTACAAGAACTCATTAAGCTGAGGGTGGACCAGGCAATGGGACCTGATGGCATACATCCCAGGGTACTAAGGGAGTTAAGGGTGAAACTAGCAGAGCCATTATCAGAACTGTTTAGTGAGTCTCTGAGCACAGGAGAGGTCCCAGAAGACTGGAGAAGGGCTCATGTGATCCCGCTCCACAAGCGTGGTAGCAGGGAGGAGGCAGGGAACTTCAGACCAGTCAGTCTTACCTCAGTGGTGGGCAAGATTATGGAGGCACTCCTTAAGGAAAGGATAGTGCAACACCTGGAATCCATAGGAGCACAGGATCCAAGTCAGCAAGGGTTTACAAAAGGAAGGTCGTGTCAGACTAATATCATAGATTTCTTTGACTGGTTAACCAGAGTGGTGGACCAAAGGGGAGCAGTAGATGTTGCCTACCTTGATTTCAGCAAAGCTTTCGATACTGTTCCACATAGAAGATTGATTAATAAGCTGGGTAGGCTCAGAGTGGGTTTGAAGTTGGTCAACTGGGTGGCAAACTGGTTGACGGGCAGAAAACAGAGAGTGGTGGTAAATGGTATACTGTCAGAAGAGATACAAGTCACAAGTGGGGTACCTCAGGGATCAGGAAGAGGTCAGTGATGACAAGGGCATACTTGTTGTTTCTACTAGTCATAGGAAAAGGCCCAATGAAATCAATTGGTATTGCATTCCAGGGGCTGGATTGGCTCTGTGGGTGGAGCTTGGCATTTTTCTTTCCTGGAATATGTTTTTTTCTGAGCACAAGTGATGCAGTTGTCCACGTAGTGCTGGACATCATGTGTTTGGCCAGGC
This sequence comes from Neoceratodus forsteri, assembly GCA_016271365.2. Classification (NCBI taxonomy): domain Eukaryota; kingdom Metazoa; phylum Chordata; order Ceratodontiformes; family Ceratodontidae; genus Neoceratodus; species Neoceratodus forsteri. The sequence goes on from CM028131.1 coordinate 1,179,624,684, forward strand.
CACCAACCCACAGTCTTTAATCTCTGTAGAGACTTATCTACCCCTTGGTGTCCACCTGTGGGTGAATCATGGACCTGATGAATGAACTCTGCCCAGAGCTCCTTGGGGAATCACCCACAATTTCTCTTCACCAGATCGGTACAGGACCAGCTTCTGGTATGGGAAAGCCAGAGGTTATTGGAATGTTTCTTGAAGAAATTGTTCTGAGATATTTCCTTCTCTGTCTCCTTAGAGAGGTATTTGTAAACCTCTTTAATCTCAGGATCTGCCATTTGTGCTGTGGCCAGGTCCAGCAGGACCACTTTTTGCCTTTTGTGGGTTGCCACTGTGTGGGTCTCAGTTTGGGGTTGCATGATCCATACCTCCCCCCTCGAGCACTGACTTAGGCCAAGGTGTCTGCCTGATCATTGTACTTATGATATGGTTCAGTTTTGGAGTGTGCCGTGACTTTATGTATGTAAAGTCTGAAAACAAAGTGTTCAGCTAAGCTGACAATGTACTTGACAGGGGTCCCTTCTGAAGAAGCATAGTCATAGGTCTTCCAGAAGAGAAGGAATTCTGTGAGCGAGTTGCACACCCAGGATGAATCAGAGAAAATGACAGTGATCGGCTCCTCCTTACCATGTATGATCTCCAAGGCACAGGCAACTTCTGCCAGTTCTGCATACTGTAAGGACTTAATGGTGCATTGCCTGGACATCCCCAGCATGTCCCCTGCTGGGCAGAGGGCCAGGACTCCAAATCCCACCACCTGATCTCCTCCCTGATAAGAAGAAGGGCTATCTGTGAAAATACATCAGAGTGTAGGGTCTGCTAGGATGCGTTGGATGGTAGGTAGGAAGGATCTGGTTCTGGCAAGGTGAGTGGCTCTAGGCCATATTCTTGGGGGTTCTCCTTGGTAGAGGTGTACATGTGCCAAAATAGATGGCATTTTTGCTGGGAGCACAGTAATGTCTCTGTTTTGGAGGAGGAGGGACCAATGGGTAAGCTTGGTGTTGGAGACATTACCACCTTTGACTCAATCTGCTCACAAGAAGGTGGTGGGGGTATGGTTGCTGTGCAGTACAATAGGAGAAAAACCTAAAATGTAGGTAAAGTGTTTGACTGCCAAAAAGGTGGCTAAGAGATTTCTCTCACATAGAGAGTACTTTTGTTCCACTGGGGACAGCACTTGGGAGGCATAAGCAATAGGCCTGAGGATGCCATTCACCTTTTGTGCAAGTACTGCAGACATGGCAGTATCAGAGGTGGCTGTTTCCAGATGGAATAGCAATTCTGGATTGGTATTGGCCAAGGCTGGAGCTGAAATCAGACCCCATTTCAGGGAAGTAACAGCTGCAGTATGTTCTGGTCCCCATTGCCATGGAGCATCCTTTTTCAGCAGTTCATACAGGGGCGTGGCCTTCAGCAAAAAGTCACAAATGAAGTATCTTGAGTAACTGATCATACCCAGAAAGTACCTCAGTGTAGGGACACTGGTGGTTAAGGGAAGTCCCTGGATGCCCTGGACTTTGTCCAAGGTAGGGCTCCTGCTCTCTGCCGTGATGCACAGGCCTAAAAATGAGACTTCAGAGAGGCACAATTGTACCTTAGCAGGGTTGCACTTGAGGCCTGCTTTTTGTAGAAGTGTCAGGAGCTTCTCCAGAAGCTGTTGGTGTTTCTCTAGGTCTGCTGTGGCCAAGAGAAGATCATCCACATACTGCAAGAGGCAGTCGGGGGAAGACAAGACTTGTATGGCATCCCTCATGTGGATGTGATAAAGGGAGGGACTGTTGTGAAACCCTGAGGAAGGTATTTCCACTTGTACTTTCATTCTTCATAAGTGAAGGCAAATTTGTATTGGCTCTCAGGGGCCAATGGTAATGACCAGAAACCATTGAAAATATCCAATGTACTGAACCACTTGTGGTGTGGTTTGAGGAGCTGCAGCAAGTCTGGGGCAGATTCCATTGTGGGTGCACAATTAGGGGTGAACTGGTTGAGTTTCCAGTAATCTATGCTTAGTCTCCAATTATTATTGGACTTTTTCACGGGCCAGATAGGTGAACTGACCATGGAGACACAGGGCCTGATGTCCCCTTGTTTCAGAAGGGATTTTATTGTGGCCCTCAGAGAGGTGATTGCCTCTGCTGGAAAAGGGTACTGTCTTTGGCATGATGGAGCTGGGCCAGTGACTCATACAAGGGCATCCATCCTACCACAGTAATCCTTATTTTCTGCAAAGGCAACCCAGTGCTTTTCCTAAATAGGCCTCAATTGAGGGAAAAGGGTATAATACTGATACATGAGTATGACGTCATATTCCTCATCACTGGCCTTTATTGCTGCCACAACTTGTGAGTCACAAATGAGGAGCAGGTGACATTGACCATGTACCTGGAGTAATAGCCTGTTGGCTGGGTTCACCATGCACCCATACTGTGAGAGAAAATCCATACCCAGGATGCTCTGATGGTGATGTAAGACCATGAGATCAAAATGGTGTTTCACTTCTATGGTACTGATGATAATGCATATTAGCTTGGACCAATAAGTTGTGATGATGGTCCCCTTGAAGGTCTGTGCAGAAGTAGCCTTCCCCATTGACCTGAAAGATTGCTGGGGATCATCCTGATTGCAGCATGGAAAGAGCATCACCCATGTCCAGAAGTAATTCAGGCTGGTGGTCCCCAACTAGTACTTCTACATATGGTCATCTGGAATCATCGATAACTAAATAAGTGAAAATTTGAACCGGTGCCTGACACCATCAGTCCAATCCATTTTGTTCCTGTGAGGTGTAGTAGAGGGTGCGCGGTCCACCTCTTGGAGCATCTGTACTGCTTCAGCAACTGAAGATTTTGACTGCCTCCCAATTCCTCCTCCAAAAGGGGAGCAGAAGGCATGATCACTATGACCATTATCATTATATGAATATCTTGGCAGAAGACACCAGGAGAAAAGGACTGCTGTGTGACTGGACTTCTCTGCTGGGACTAAAGTAGAAAAACTTTTGTACTTGGACCTTTAATTTAGGGTAAAAAAAACTAACATACAAAACAAAAAAAAAGTGTGTGTGTGTGTGTCTGTCTGGGTTAACTGAACTGAATGGGTATCTGAACAGTTATAGGTGTAAATATCAGGTGATTGGAAGGACTTAACTGCTGTGAGGTTTAAATTACTGGTAGAAAGATCTAGTAAGTAGGGGGAGTGGCTTAGCTAGAAGGAAGCTACATTTAAAGACTGCCTTAGAAAGATTCTGCTAATATCTTGGCAGAAGACACCAGGAGAAAGGACTGCTGTGTGACTGGACTTCTCTGCTGGGACTATATTGCCTTCCTTCCCACCCAAAGCTAGTTCTATTTTTATAGGCACAGGATTTGACTGACAACAGGAACTTCCTGTTTGGGGTGCAGGAAGTGAGTGATCACAGAACCACCAAAGACCCACCATCCTAGAAGGGCAAGAGTAGCTCTCCGGACCCCTCTAGCTGCTGGAGGTCTGCCTCTGAGCAAATAAGTGGTCTACTGAGAAATATAGGATATTCTTGTCTCAGAACAGGACAATCAGGAGCTTAAAGGGCACACAGGCAGAAAGTAAGGGGAGGAGAGAGAAAAAAAAACAGAGGAAAGAGTGAGGATTGAAAACAGTTAAGGGGCCAGAAATAAGACATGATTGGAGTGGTGCAGTGCAGTGGCCGTGGAGCAGCAGTCTTCCAGAAGACGTTCTGGAGGTTGTGGTGTTGTCCCATCTGCAGGCACCTCTCTGGGCTGAGGGAGGAGGTTGCTCATCTCCAGGCTGAGTTGACCAGGATTTGTGGGACCTCCTCTTCCATCCAGGGACCACCAGTGCCACTGCCGTTGCCTCAGAGGTTGCCAAGAAAGAGGAGTGGTTGGACCACAGTGGGCTCCAGGGAGGTGAGGTGGTGGAACAGGAGGCGTCCCTCCAGTTGTACCTCTGCACACCCCTATGCCATTCTGGCAAAGTGTGGTTCTCTATGGAGGCACCCGCAGTGGAGACCAAGGAGGATGCTGGGAACCTCCACAAAGGAGACCCACAGGAGGGTGGCAGGGACCCCTGCAGGGAAGGAAACAACTCCTGGTGGGGACTCCATTGTTAGGAAGGTATAACTGGGGAGGAAGGGAGAGGGAGGTAAGGTGCCTGCCTGGCACCATGGCTTGAGGGACAGGTAGCAAATCTCAGGATTGCCAGAGCAGCTGCACAGGGAGGGAGCTGGATGTCATTGTCCACCTAGGGACAAAAGACCTGGCTAAGAAAGGGATTAGAGAAGTGCAAGAAGAGTTTGTGAATTGGGGAGGGCCTTAGTCAAGTAGCACACACGGTAACCTTTCTCGGAGGTGCTACCCATCTATGGCATAGAGAGGCTAGGGTGTTCCGCACTATGGGATTCAACCAGTGGTTGAAAACTGGTGTGGAGCCTCCAGGGATTTGGCTTCATTGGGGACTGGGGCCACCTGGAGTGATGCAAGCCTATACTGGCATGATGGGCTGCATCTGTCCGGGAGGGGAACCAGGATCCTAGGTGATAGGTTTAAATGCTTCATTGGCAAGCTTTTAAACTAGCCAAGGGGGGAGGCACTGGAAAGGAGCAGGGAAATCCTAGCCCCCCCAAATAATCACGGTAGTAAGCACGGCAAACACCAACATAGAGGTGTCAATAGGGAGAAGAGCAGGGGTAAATGGAGAAAGTGACAAAGGCAAGAAGGACAGGGATGGGGCAAAAGGGAGTAAGGCCATCAGGAAATGGAGGGTAATGAGTACCAATGCCCGTAGTCTGGGCAACAAGCTCCCTGAGCTGGTGGCCTTGATGGAAGAGGGATGCCTGGATATCATAGCAGTCACAGAAACATGGTACACAGAGAACCATGACTGGGATGTTAACATACTGGGGTACATAACCTACAGGAGAGACAGACAGGGGAGAAGAGGGGGAGGAGTAGCTCTCTATGTAAAGGAAGGGATAAAAGCAACTGAACAAAAGAGTAAACAGGGAGGAGAGGAGGCACTGTGGGTCACCTTGGAGACTGGAAAGGGCACCACAATCTGCACAGGGGTTGTGTACAGACCCCCATGTCAGGGGGAGGGAATGGACAAGGATATGATAGACGGCATTCTTAGAATGGCAGAGAAAGGGGAGATACTATTGATGGGAGACCTGAATATGCCAGATGTTAACTGGAGCACATTTGGTGCAGCCACATCCAAGAGCAGGGCCATTCTTGATGCCCTACAGGTGGCAGGCATTAGACAGCTAGTTTTGGAACCCACTCATGAGGGAGCAATCTTAGACCTCGTACTCTCAAACGGTGGCAGTAAGAGGATCTCAGATCTAGAAGTGGTTGCCATCTGGGGACAAGTGACCATCAAACAGTGTGGTTCACGTTAAACTCAGCTACAGAGTCAAGCCATACAAAAGTGAGGGTACTGGACTTTAGGAGAGCTGACTTTGGCAAGATGGGAGAGTCTCAGAAAAGCACTAGCAAACAGGCTAGAAGGAGGTGTGGAGCAACAATGGGGAATCATCAAAACTGCCATCACAGAGGCAACAAGCCTTTGTGTGAAGCAAATAAACAAATCAAAATGAAAGAAAAAGCCACTATGGTTCTCAAAAGAGGTGGCTGTGAAAGTCAGGAAGAAAAAGATAGCATTCCGGAAGTATAAGGAAATACAGAAGAAGCAGGACAGAGAGCTGTACCAGTTAAGGCAGAAAGAAGCAGGGAGGGAAGTCAGAATAGCAAAGGCCCAAACTGAGGAAAAGAAAGCCAACTCAGTTAAGAAGGTGGATAAAACCTTTTATAGGTACATCAGCGAGCGTAGAAAGACAAAGGGAGGGATAGTGAGGCTGAATAGAATGAACGATGGGTGGGCAGAGGGGGACAGTGAAAAAGCAGGGATACTGAATGAATATTTCTGCTCAGTATTCACAAAAGAGGAGGGGGAAGTGCCTAATCCAATTAACAGAAGCACTCTTGATAGGGGGGTCGATCCCAGTCCTTTCAAAGAAGAAAGGGTTCTGCAAGAACTCCTAAATCTGAAGGTGGCCAAAGCAATGGATCCTGATGGAATTCACCCCAGAATTCTAAAAGAATTAAGGGAGGAACTAGTGAAACCACTGGCTACTCTTTTTAATAAATCATGGGAGGATGGTGTGGTACCCGAGGACTGGAGGAAGGCGGATGTGATTCCCCTTCACAAAAGTGGGATGAAGACAGAGGCAGGAAACTATAGACCTGTCAGTCTGACCTCTGTGGTAGGGAAAGTGATGGAGTCACTTCTGACGGAAAGAATTGTTGAGTACCTAGGGGCCAGTGGAGCACAGGACACAAGGCAGCATGGATTCACAGCGGGACGGTCATGTCAGATGAATCTAATAGATTTCTTTGACTGGGTGACCAAAGTAGTAGACCAGGGAGGGGCTGTGGACATGGCCTACCTAGACTTTAGCAAGGCATTTGACACAGTCCCACACAAAAGATTAATAGTCAAATTAACCAGCCTGGGAGTGGGTCCCAGGGTGGTAGCCTGGGTAAAACATTGGCAGCACAACAGGACACAGAAGGTAATTGTAAATGGAGTCCACTCTGAAGAAAGAGAGGTTACTAGTGGGGTACTGCAGGGTTCAGTATTGGGTCCAGTCCTTTTTAATGTCTTCATCAGTAACATTGCAGAGGGACTGGAAGGAAAAGTATGCCTTTTTGCAGATGACACAAAGATCTGCAACAGGGTTGATACATAAGGAGGCGTGGAAAGGATGAAAAGGGACTTGGCAAGGTTGGAGGAATGGTCAGAAGTATGGCAGCTAGGATTCAATGCAAAGAAGTGCAAAATAATGCACCTGGGAAACAAGAACCCAGGGGAAGAATACACAATGGGTGGGAGGTAGTAACAACAACAAAAAAGGAAAGGGACCTGGGGGTAATCATATCAGATGACCTTAAGGTTAGCAAGCAATGTAAGAAGGCAGTAGGGAGGGCTGGGGGTATACTGGGATGTATAGTGAGAGGCATCAGCAGCAGAAAACAGGAAGTTGTTATCCCTCTGTACAGACAGTTGGTGAGACCCCATCTGGAGTACTGTGTCCAGTTCTGGAGACCCCATCTCCACAAGGACATAGACAGGATAGAGAAAGTCCAGAGGAGGGAACTAAAATGGTGCAGGGTCTGCAAGAGAAGCCATATGAGGAGAGACTAAAGGAGCTTAATATGTATACCCTTGAGGAAAGAAGGGAGAGGGGGGAACATGATAGAAACTTTTAAGTATCTCAGTGGAATCAACAAAGTCCAAGAGGGTAGCATCTTTCAGAAAAAGAGACTAGCAAGAACAAGGGGACACAATATAAAGATAGAAGGAGGGCGGTTCAGGGCAATGTGAGGGAGTATTTATTTCACAGAGGGTAGTGGATGCATGGAACAGCCTTCTGAGGAGGTTGTGGGGTCTAAAACTGTGGGAGAATTCAAGAATGCATGGGACAGACATAAGGCAATTCTTGTGGGGGGGTAGGAAGAAATAGGCTGTTGGTTAACTAGGATCTATGGCCTGTCCTGTAGGTAGGGAAATGGGCAGACTAGATGGGCCAAGCGGTCCTTATCTGCCGTCAAAGTCTATGTTTCTATGTTTCTATGACTTTCACAGGGGATTGGGCCATGAGGGATTGAACCTTGTCCTGAAACTCTCAAAGCCATGCCTTCCCTTTGGCCAAATCTTTGTACGAGGGCCTGAACCATTGTTTACATCTATTATTGCCCTTCGCATTCTGATGGTTTTACTTCTGTCAATGCTTCTGTTTGTTGTTGTATCCCCCTCAGTTCTGATATGAGGCTTCGTCTTGTTGGGGATCTTTGAATTTCCCTTCCTCCATATACTGGGTGGATGAATCTGTGCCACTTTGCATTGTTGTTACCTTGGGCTTGGAGACTGAGCCGAGGTCCCTCACATGGACCTGGTACACACACACCACCTTCTTCTTAATCTCACAGAGGTATTCATATGACCACTTCCACCTTTTCCCAGAGGTCCGGTTGGAGGTTTTTCAAGAACAGGCATTCGTATGCAATAGATTCTCTGTCTGGATGTTCACTGGCCAAATCTTTGCCTGCACTGTACGCGAGCCACAAATGCTGTTGTATTGGGCTGCAGTTTCTTTGACATGCTGCTTCACCTGGATTGCTAGCATCATGCCAACTATGTCGGGAATATGCACCGCTAGGAGGTGAGCCTTGACACTGTCAAATGGGGCTCTGATGTCATTATGTATGTCTTCCGGCAGCTTCACCCACAATGTAGGGTCTACTGTCTGTTTTAAAACCTGTACCCAGGGCATGGTTGCAAGGCTGAACAATTCACATTGATTCTACACTTTTTCCAAAAGGCAACTGAGATTGTCACCAGGGCCATACAACCAGTTTTGTCTGCAATGTTCTGAATGGCTTGTGTAGACTGCAGGGTGCTTGTGTTTGATCCATGCCTAGTGATGGTATTAGTGACCACCTTGGCCATGACTGTGGTCATGCTTTGAAGGAGGATTTGTTTTTCCACCTCCTTTTTCAATGTATTGCTGACTGCTTGTTTCAGCATTTTAGCCAGAGAGTCGGAGATCCCAGCCTTTGAGATCACCCTCTGAATGAAGGCTTTCACCTCATTCTTATCCTTTTTTTTTAAGGTGGATACTTGTGGGAGGAGCCTCAACCCTCTGGCACCCCAAGGTCTGCCATCTTGGGTTTCTCCATCATCACTGTTGTCTCCCTCTGATGATGACAAGTTGATAGGCGTGGCATATGGTATAGCTTTCACATGACCCTTCAGGGCTGCCAACTGCTAATGTAATTTCATCATTCTACACATCAAATGAGCCTCTCTGCCTCTGTATTGTCCCTTAATGATGTGATCCTGCAAAACTCTGTACGCAGTACTCACTTCGTGATTTTCCATAAGCTCCCTGTCCAATGCATTCTGACATCTCTCAAACTCTTCCTCCAACTCCTTATACTCATTTAGCAACGTAGCATTCATACTTGTAAGCAAGTCATTCAACTGTAACACATGCCCCTTATCCTGCTGTGACCGTTCACAGTCTTCTCTCAACCTAACAATCTTCCTGTCTTTTTCCTATACTACACTTTCAAGTTCAGTCTGAGTCTCATTCCTAAGCTTTTCAGTTACTCATTCCAAGTCCCCCCATTGCTTACCGTTTTCCCTGGATTTGGAACCCAACACCTTTTCCACAGCTAGGATCTCCATTTTCACTGTTTGCAATGAAGCATACAGGACACCAACCATTACACCTTTTTGATAATGTTTCTTAGCTGTAGACTTTGTCTCTGAGTACAGTTTACAGACATACTACATCGGATTAGCCTGCAATTTTGCGTCCTGTGTGAAGACACTCCAACCTCCATGGGTGGTCAGGAAATTTAAGATGTCGAATTTGAGCTCAGTAATAATGGCCATTGTTGGAGGTTTCCCTTTTCCTTCACTCACTGAGAGTCTGAAGGATGCATGTTCACCTCAATTTCAGCAGGTATACAGCCACACGTTCTGGGTCAGAAGTCCGATTTGCATGAAGCTGCAGGCCCATTCTGGCTGTGGGGGGGGGCCCAAAAAAACCCTGATTAAGTTGAATGGAGGGGCAAAGGCTATTGTGCCTGTTATGATTCCAGTCATGTTCACCAGTGTACCTTATGATATACTAGTTCACTTCCATCCAAACAGGTCCTGCCACAGTTGCCAATTTTTTGGGTAACAGGATTCTAGACATGTTGGCAAAACATGACACAGAAGTCCAGATATCACAGAAGAAAGTTTATTCCAAAACATGTAGTAAAGCAGTGTATCTGCTGCGGATTCAGAAACCTCTGAACACCACAATGTCATCATGCAAACTCAATGAATAACAGTCTTACATGAGTTCTTATACTTAGAGATAAGAAGGTTTGTTACTAGGTAATGGACTCTCCTGAAAAGGCAGAAGAGCAAAATACTGTAATTCTATTAGTGGATAGTGGAGGGCAGCTGTCACCTACAACAGTTAGGTTTTGCATGTATACACTGATAAGCGTTATGTTGACTAAGGCTGCTTTTGGGTAACAATACAATGATTCATAGACTATGCTGATCATTGCATCATAGCAAAAAGCTCTAGGTTGTTCATAAGCACCACAAAATAATCATACTATATAACGGTTCCTAAGCACATCATAGCAAGTACGAGTTAATACAACTATACATTATGCTGCAGTACTGTGTGTATGTTAGCCTACATGAGGATCTGTAGGGCATGCAGATCTACTGACACTCAGCTGTGTAGCATGGTGTGGCTCTGGATTTAGTAAGTCTCTTCCCAAATTGATGGAGAATTTCCCCTCCACATATAACTTTTTTACTGGCATACTACTTAATTCTCTTAAAACTATTTTTAAAGTGTAAATTTCTTCTTTGTCATTGTCTTTTCTAAACAAATGCCTGAAGCATTTTGCTTCTCTGCTTTTGGAGTAAAATGGGCCAAATGTTTAGCTGAGCAGCAGAATGGTCCCTGCAAATTGAAATTTGGAATTCTAAAGGCATGGTTCTTGGCTAATACATTTATAGGGCTGTCAGCATCACAATTTCTTGTATCACAATTACTAGGCTGGCTGATGCTGAGTCTACCATTTTGAATCACAGAGGCTTAGTGTCTCCTTCCTTTAGCTTTCTTCCTAGTGGAGTGTTTTTTTTCTTTGGAATGTAATCTAGATCTTGATTTGATTACATTTTTCTGTACAATCTCTAACCTTTACTGGAGATATTTAAGCCAATAAAAGCTATATTTTATATAAGCCATTAGCTAAAGACTCTGTTAAAGTCCTACTCTCTATGGAACAGCTTTCTTTAAATAAATGCAGTCCTGGGTATGCTACAGTTCCATATCATAGATAATGTGCAGGAAAATCTTACCTGTAAAAATGGCAAATAAAAGAACTCCATGGTTTATATTATTTATTAAAACACCTTTTTAGAGTTTCAGACATTTATAGATGTGGAATGCAGCACCTGCTGGACAGTAAATCAATCAGATCTTTGTATATCTTTATATCTTCACAGAACAACCTTTGTCCAGTACTAAAGCAGCAGTATTTGTTACCCCTTCAGAATGTCCTCATATAGTTTTATACCAGAAACATATTTCTGACATCCCAAGCTTCATGCTCAATTTAGTTTTATTTTTCTCAGATATTGCTAAAACAGCCTTTACAGCTAATTTAGTAGTTAATAACTTACGTCATTAAAGATGGCCACCACTCACAATTTTTAAAAATCTTTTCCACTGATGTGGCCAGTTGAATGTACATGCTAGATACGTACTGTGGATGTGTTAGGATGGCATTACCACATACTTCTGATGGTAAATAGCACAAAATTGTACCAAGATATTTAATTTTTTATGTGCATGGCACAGGAGTGGAAGCATTAAAAAAACTTTAAAATCCCATGTCTTGGTTCACGACTAAAAGAAAATAAAAAGGAAAAGGTCTCTATTGATATTTTTGTCAGACAAACATTATTGCTGAAATATCTATCTATCTATCTTTACATATATACATATATATGTGTGTGTATATATATATATATATATATATATATATATATATATATATATATATATATACATACTACAAAAGAACCCCAGATCAAATACCCCGAGGCATGGGCTATACTGGGGGATATTGGCAGTACAGCCAAATTTTAAAGAAAACACAATTGCACATACCTTAATAATGCAAAGCATCATAGGAACTATATGCAAATCCCATGAGAGAATTGGACTAGCTCAACTTTAAGCAGCTGTAGGCCTTCTGGCACCATGCATTTCTGCTTAAAGGATGAGCCGAATCAAGCTCTCTCATGAAACTGCATAAGACCTGGGATGCTTTGCGACCATGAGATATATATATATATATATATATATAGAGCAAAAAACTCATTTAATGCATCAGTTAGGGTTGTTCCACAGTGACAAAAGTGAGGAAATTTGGTGTTAGGGTTGAAAGCCCCCTTGCCCCCATCCCGCCCCTGCACATCCAGCATCGGGGTGTACGTTGGGGTTGTTGGTCCTAACTCTCACCCCATCACATGTGTAAACAACCTGAGGTATACGAGAATGGGGTGAGAGTTAGAACCGACGAACCCAACGCACACCCTGATGCTGTTTGGGGGGTGGGATGGTGGGGTGCAAGGGGGGCTTTCTACCATAACACTGAATTTCCTTGCTTTTGTTGCTGTGGAACAACCTTAACTGATGCATTAAATGGATTTTTTTGCCTCTAATTTCCCTTCCTTTTGAGAATGTGCAGTAGAAATAGTGAATGGAATCTGGTGATGGGAGTGTGGGGCAAGGAAAACGCAACCACTAACGGTTGCGCACATGGTAACTGATAAGTAAATGGGAAAGCAAACATTAGTAGAAATGCAAGTGCAAAGCGATGCCAAAGCAAACAGTGATGCAAAAGGAGATGCAAGCGCATAAAGAAACACAAATCATGGCATGCACGGTGATGGTACTGCAACTGGAAATGCAAATGGTAACGTTAACAGCAGAAATAACTTCAAAAGAAACAGAAATGGAAATGTGAATGCAAACTCATAAGAAATGGGAACACAAACGGTAACGCACAAGGTGGCATACACTAGAATGGTAATGCCAACGGTCACAGAAATGCAAGTGAAACGCTAACTGTAACAGTAACGGAAGTGCACACCCTGTATTTGCCCAACAGCTGCATAGAGAAAGACAGTGTGTAGAAAGAATGTATGCATAATAATGGGCCTCAGAGCAGAAAATGAGCTGTTGTAATACTACATTGCTGATATCTCAGGAACTATATGATGTAGAAACAAAATTAAAATTTCACATGGTTCATGAGTTCTCAGGCTATGTATTCACTTCATCATGTTGAAAATTCTGTATCTCACAGCATTTTTGAGATGCGAGCTCCGAAAGGCGCGGAAGAAGTCACCATGTTAGTCTATGGGAAAAAATGTCGACTTCAGAGTACCATAACTTGTCATCTGTGCAGCAGGATGGCAAAGAAGTCCTGCCATTTTGGTCATAGTCTGAAAAAGTAGTGTCGCAATTTGCGAAAACTTTAGCTAAAATTTGTGACAGTGTCGCAGCTGCGACACTACTTTGTGACACTATCTTTCCCAGAAATTTGAAAAACACATTTCTGGGGTGTTAAACCCCAAAACAAAGACATACTTAGCATCCTCAGGGCTCGACTAGGTAAACACAAAAAGAATTGTGTCCCTAGATGGTCCCAATTTTAAATGCCAAGCATTTTTCTGATCAGCAACTGAAAACAAAATGGCAGATTTGCGACACTACTAGGGCCATTTGTGACACTAAAAAGTGCATTTGCGATACTTTCAAACTTTGTGTTAACTTTTCCCATTGACTTATAATGGAAACTTGTTTTTTGAATTACTTTTGAACCGTTTAGTATTTTTTCACAAAATCTTTAAAAGGCACATCTGGGACCCCGGCTGCACGTTCCCTGAAGTCTTTGGTCTGGTCATGCAAACCATGCGACCTGTAGGCATGAGCAAAGAATTCACAAAAAAATGTAGTTACACCCATAGATATCACTTAATAACTCCAAAGCCATATATCCGACCGGTACGAAAGTTGGCAGATCCCAAGCTCTACGGTGCCCCCATGCCTGCCAAATTTCAGGTAAATCTGTTGAACTGTGGCAAAGTTATTAAGGTGCAAAGTTTTACCCTTTAACCTTTAAAGTGCTAATCAACCCTAACTATGATAGCATTATCGTACATTGTATTATATATATATATATATATATATATATATATATATAAAACAATAATTATTAATTTTGTTACTTCAAATACTGTTACTTTAAAGTATATCTCTTGGGAACTTCTATATCTCCCTTTAACAATGGTATGTCTTTACCAAAATCACCTTTAGATGTTTCAAGAGTAACTGCTCAAAACATGTGTAAACTCCAGGCATATAAATATTTTTATTTAGGGGACAGCGATTCTTGTCCATAATTACATTTTTAAATGGTCCTCAAAGAAATGATTAAAGGGGAACTTCAGTTAAAATTTATAAAACAGTATCCTGTACAGTGTTTTGATTTCTGGGTGTAGTCCTCATGTGTCCTTCCCTTTCTTTGCTGTTAAGAGTTTTATCTAAATCTGCCTATTAGTTTTATGGTCCCTACAGAGTTTCATGTTTGGATGTTTATTGCTGTTCTTTTTCCTCCTGTCACATGTGAAAGTGATGTATGCATGACCATTGATTCAAGTGAATGATAGTTGCTGCAGCAGCTATCTGCTGTTTGGAACCTGATATTCTGGTCTCAATGCAATAATGGCTTCTCATCTACATAAATGTTTCTTTGTTTAATATGCACATCCAGTTATGGCTACATGACATTTTTAACAGTGTATTGCTGACCATCACATTTTCAGATCAGCATTTTAAAATAAAAATCATAACAAGCATTAAAATATCTTGAAAACTGCCCCGGGGTAGAGACCATTTTTTCAAAACTGTACATTTGTGTCAGCACTGTGATGCCAAACAAAGGAGATCACTCTGGTACCCTGGTGACCTCAATTCATGCCTCAAGCCTGGAATGTCATAAGTAGAGACCAGCAGGGAGGGCTCATAGAGCATTCTTGGGATGCTCTACTCCTGGAGGTGGGGTTTGGTGGTGGCTGCTGCATCTTTCTATCACAGCTCCTGGTGGTGGCTAAGTGGTGGTGCCATTGGTGGTGTGGGTAACCACATGCTGTGGGACACTCCTCTGCAGGTCAACCATGAGCATGTACACACAATAGGTGAGGAGGGTTAATAGACCAGAGAAGAATTTGGAGAAATGACTACCATGGCATCAGATGATACCCTCTGGTTGGTTCACTTCTGCCACCCATGGCAGAGCAGTGATGGTCTATTCCTGCCCCTCCTGCCAATGATCCCAGTTCAGTTCTCCACTGGAGATCAGTTGGACCAAACAGGCATGCCTGACGTTTCAGACCCATGTGGTATGATGGGCAATATGTATTGGCAGCCAGCACTGCCCGATGGGATGGACAGCCACGTGAGTATCATTTCCCAGGAAGACATTCAGTATCTTCTTTGTACTTTTTTGGCTACTGAACATATGCCTGCACCTACCTAAGGAGGTGGAAAGGAGAAAAAAAAGACTTCTGAGCAAGGAAGCTTACTGGATTGACCAGTTTAAAACTATTAATCCAAATTATGACATGAAAGTGGGACTGGATGGGTTTTCCTTGTTTTAAAATGAGATATATTCACTGATAAAAATTATCAGCTTTTAAAATGTATACATTGCAAAGTGAACTATGTTATGATAACATATTAAAATGTATACATTGTAAAGTGAAACATAACACATTAAACTGCATACTGTTCATTGTAAAGTGAAACATATTATGTAAAATATTTCACTGTATTTCTCTCACAGATTATGATCCATCTCATATTTCATACCCAATATCACCACACCCATTATAGTTGAGGGTCATGGCTGTACTGTAAGTACTATGCACAGCACAAACATTTAATTTTTCATATTCTCTGCATTATATGCATGTGCCATCTATAATATATGGATGCTATAATTAATTCCTGGTACATTTACCTGCTGTTATAACACTTTCCATTATATGTTCACCCTGATTAATCAGTGTACAGTGTTACAAACCCACTCCTGAGGGTCAGGATCATAGAGCTCACAGTGCCCACCCCTAAATGCAAACCATGACAGGGTGGGGGAACAGGGGATACCCTCTTCATGTCCTTCTATAGTGCTCACTGAATTCTCAACTGAACACTACCCATGAAGTCCCATGGTCCCCTCTTTACCCTGGATCTAGGTACAATATTAGTCTTAAGTCTTGTAGCCAGATATGAACCCTCCTTGATGATTACACAAAGGGGGAAGAGCCAGCCATTACAACCTCTTTGGAGTAGTGTTGTAACACTGATTCTGCCTTCTCCCACAAGGCATTCAATAACCTGGTTCAAATCCCCAGAGACCCTTCATTGAGACTTTGGCATTGCCCCTTATCTTTATCCAGACTTTCCATTTTCAGACTCTTTGTTCGA
The DNA here is from genome assembly GCA_016271365.2 of Neoceratodus forsteri. Classification (NCBI taxonomy): domain Eukaryota; kingdom Metazoa; phylum Chordata; order Ceratodontiformes; family Ceratodontidae; genus Neoceratodus; species Neoceratodus forsteri. The sequence goes on from CM028131.1 coordinate 1,179,640,816, forward strand.
TTTGGTAGCATATGATGGCATCCATTAGCAATAACAGTTTAGTCACAGATTATTACTGAAACATCCCACAATCACACATGCAATATTGAAATCTCACTCAGGCAGGTTTCTTAAACAAACAAATGTCCTTACTAAATAATTAAATAATTATTATACATTACAACAAAATGGTTTGATCAATTGGGTCGCAGAATAACACCAATAAAAAGTGGACCTGTACATACAAACAAATGTCTTAAAACTGTTAGCTAAGTTCTACCTTAATTTTGTAGTGGATTGAAGTCCTGGAAAAGTAAATTAAAGTTTCAGTTTCCCTTGATATCAGTCTTGCTTCTTGTGTGTCAGGAAAAGAGTGTCCCTTGAAGATGTTCAGCAAAATGAAAGAGGGACCCTGATTTTCAAGCTCTTTATATAGTGTCAAAATCCCTAGTCTGTCCTAACTTTTAGACCAGTAGATGTCTCTCTTGTACTTTTCCAACAGCTACCTTGTGATGTTATACTTCCCTGACAATTATGACACCTGTAAGAGAATTCACAATAGCCTTCCAGAATGGATATTTCTGTCCTTTCCTTTCATCTCATCATAGGTAGTATACCATGACAGTTTCCTGGGACCAAAGCATTGTGCCTTTGAGGTGAAAAAGGGCTATCTCTTGAACATTTTATTTACCTCTGTTTCCCTCAGTTAGTTAACCAGGGAAATACACTTTGATCAGCTACCCCAAGCCTTTGGCAAGTAATTGTCAGCTTCCTGGCAAGTGAGCTGGTTCCTCTCTGCTCAGAGGAAGGTCAAACATTTTAAAAGAAATCCAGTCTCTCTCACTATCATATGAGACCTTTCCTTAACACTGGTATTCTTGTGGCAAGTACACATACACAAACCAGAACAGACTATAACACCATATATCTGTACATCTGACTGGCAGTAGCATAGCTTTCAACATCCCTCCCTCCTCATCTGAATTTGTGGGAACATGCCCCCTACCACATGGTATGGTTTTAACAATTTCTTTTACTGTTCTAACTGGTGAGATGGGCCATCGGCATTGGCATTGGCCAATCTGGCCCCGTGGATAATTATCATGTCATAGGCCTGTAGGGCTCTGTTCCACCTTAAGAGATGACCATTTGTTTTACCCATTTGATTTAGCCACACCAGGGGGTTATGATCGGTCTGGACCTCGAAGTGTCTCACATAGAGGTATGGCTCTAATTTCTTCAGAGCCCATATCAGTGCAAATCACTTCTTTTCCACTGTGGAATATGCCTGCTCCTGGGGAAGTAACTTTTTGTTCAGGTATACAATTGGGTGATCGTTTCCATGATTAGAGGTCTGACTGAGGACTGTTCCAGTCCCCACATTGGAGGCATCTCTCTGGACTACAAAAGGTTTACTGTAAACTGGACTGGCTAACACAGGGGCACTGTACAGTGCCTTCTTTTGCTCTATGAAGGCTTGTTCACAGGCTGACTCCCAGTCTACCTTTTTGGGCTTTCTTTTCTTTAGCAGGCCAGATAGGGGAGCTGCCAGGGTACTTTAATTTGGAACAAACTTTCAGTTAGTACCCTGCAGTCCCTAGGAAGCTCATAACCTGATTCTGGGTTTCAGGTGTAGGCAACACCTCTGTTTCCCCAGTCTTTACTTTATTATGGTGAAGCTGCCTCTGTCCCACTACATGGTCGAGGTATTCCACCTCTGCCATAGCCACCTGGCACTTTTCAGCCTTGACAGTGAGCCCTGTCCTCTTTATCCTGCCAAACACTTCCTTCAGGTGGGACAGGTGATCCAACTGGAACTGAAGATGGCAATATCATCCAGATAAGCCACTGTGTACTTTTCAGTACCATGTAACACTTGGTTGACCAACCATTGGAAGGTGGCAGGGGCATTCTTCATTCCAAAAGCCATTACTTGGAACTCAAATAAGCCAATTGGACTGATGAAGGCTGACCAGTCTCTAGTTCTGGTGGTTAGCTCCACCTAGCAATACCCTTTTGTCAAGTCAGATGTGGTAAGGCACGTCATCCCTCCCAACTTGTCTAGTGCTCGTCTGTCTGTGGTACTGGGTGGGCATCAGACTTCGAGACTGTATTGGGGCCACGATAGTCCACACAAAGCTGAGTACAGCCATCTGGCTTGATAACAAGGACTACAGGTGAGGCCCAGGAACTGTGGGATTTCTGGATTACCCCTAAATCCAGCATTTTCTCCAGCAAGTCCAGTAGGGGGCCTTCTTTGTCCATTCCCTCCCCAGGACTACACACTGCAAATACCAAGTCAGCTCTATTTGTATATGGTTTCATCAAGTTGACATGAGACATCCTATGGTTATGTCTGCTGTCAGGCATTTCTACCTTATATGGTCATGCCCACTTGGTCTGCAGCTTGTCCTTCTGGACTGGGATTAGGACCATGACTTCCAGACCTACACTGCAAAAGCGAACTCTGACTCTGTGGTGGTGTGACAGAAATGGGCAGGAAAGAGTTTATGGTTTGGATTCTGTAGGTGCCTTATTTTTTTAGCAGTTTGGAAAAAATACAGTCAGGCTGAAATCCTCTGTCCTGCAGCATCAAGCCTGTGGAATTCCTAGCTGCTAGATAAGAGCTGGATCATAAATCTTGAGTCAACATCTCCAGACACACACAGACCTGCAGACACAGACACAGGACAGTTTGCATGGATTGGGTCATTCAAATATAAACTTAAAGTGAAAAGGGAATATAATTGGTCACTGATAGGTGTTCACTCTGATTGGGACAATTAAATACATACATGTTAGTTGGTTGTTGCATTTAAAGGGAGACTAGTAATGACCTAGTCTCCACAGAGTATATAACCTTTAAAAGACAGAGAAGGCTTCCCTTGTGCATTGGAAGCTGGGAGGGAAAACATAAGCTGGGAGCCTACCTTGTAGCTATGTCCGTGGGATCTGGCAGTTAGAACAGGGTCCAGTGTCTCTTGTAAGGACAGGGAAGGGTAAGTTTAGTGATAGCATATTTCAGTAATAGCCTTCTTCTTTTGCCATCTGTTATTTAAAACATCTGTTTACTTTTCCTGTATGAATGTTGTTCTCTTGTGCTGTAAATACATATCCTGTAACTGCTCATTGCACTTTCTGTTAAGTAAAAAGCTGTTTATTTGCTCAACAGTTGTGACTGTGATGTCATTTTTCTAAGGTAATATTTGGTTTCCATTGGCTGAGGTAAACTCTGTGTAGCATCCACCACCCGAGAGAGACACACTACCAGACTTTAACTTGTGCAATTGCACGTTTAATTATTTCAAGTTTGTACACTTGAAAGAGGTGCCGGAAGGAAAGTCTCGCTGGTGGCAGTGAATATCCGAGGACAGACACCTCTCTAAAAGCTGTTTCAGCCCAGAGGGAGAGGTGGGTTGTCACATATTGGTTGGCAGTAGTGGGGTGATGATAGCGGACTGCGTAGCACACCGAGATACAGAGTTTGCCAGTGGAACAGTTACCTTAGCGTTGCATAACAGGCTATACAAGAGGATACATTTGTACAATAGTTTTATTTGTTTCTTGATAGCACAGTAAAGTGTAGCAGTAGAGAATGAGCTCCACGGAATATGACTCACTTACTGTACCACAGCTTTTTGAAAGGTGCCAGGAAAAGGGGATTCCGCCTGAAGGTCTAAAGCAGAAGAAAAAGGCAGACCTCATAGCTACTCTCTTGGCACATGATCTGAAGCAGACAGTCTCTGGAGGTGAGTCAGGAACTGAGGAAGCAGACCCCCCAAACCAGTTTGAGGCACTGCGACTGCAGCTGGTGCTGCAAGAAAGGGCATTGGAGGCGAAAAGACTGGATGCTGAAGCAGAAGCAAGAAGGTTGGAAGCAGAGAAAGAACAGGAAGAAAAGAGACTGGCAGACAGAGAGAAAGAACATCAGGAAAAAGAGAAAGAATGTCAGGAAAAGGAGAAAGAATGCAAAAGAAAGAGAAAAAGAATGAGAGCACGAGAAGGAGATGATTACCCTGCACAGCCAGCAAACCATGAGTAATGGTGGAATGAGTTTACCTCATGAAGCCAAAATGAATTCTAAATTGTTCCCTCAGTTTAAAGAGGGAGATGACCTTGATTTATTTTTAAGGTAATTTGAGAGAGTATGTGATCAATTAAAATTGACTAAGGCTTCCTGGTCAACTTATCTCACACCCTTGCTGACAGGGAAAGCATTGCATGCATTTGCTAAAATGAGTAATGAAGACTATGCTGATTATGATAAAGTGAAAACAGTGTTGTTGAAACATTTTGAATTAACTCCTGAGGCTTATAGAAGGAAATTTAGGGAGTTAAAGAAAAGCCCAGAAGACAGTTATGCAGAACTGCAGGTTAAACTGTTTACTTACCTTGATAGGTGAATGGAGGGGGGCTAAAACAACTACTGTGGAACTTATTAAAGATGTATTGGTGAGAGAAAAATTCCTTAAAATAGTACCTGAGGACATGCGTGTATGGCTCATAGACAGGGCATGAGCCTCTTCCACAGAGGTGGCAGGAAGCGCTGACGAGTATTTGTCTAGCCGGCCATACACACAACGTAAGTCTTGTGGTGGGGAGACAGCACATGGTTATAAGGGATCCCATGGGGGTAGCCCAAAGGAAACCAACCTGCACCTGAGCCCAAAGTAGAGCCCTCTGGTTCTAAGGGAACTCAAGAAATAGGTCCCAAGAAATGTCATATTTGCAATCAAGTGGGACACTTGAGATATAACTACCCTCAGAAACTGGTTAAGGGGCAGAGATATGGGGGTGGAGGTGATCAAAAGGGCACTGGTGTGTTTGTAGGGGGTGTCCAGTCTGAAGAACCACTCTTCTCTGATGAGAATCTGCATCCCATTACAGTTAATGGAACAGTAACACAGGGACTGTGGGACACAGGCACTAACATCTCCCTGGTAATTCAGGTAAAGCAGATGGTGCCTGGGAAATACTCCAAGGTCCGACCATTCACAGGGCCACCAGTCCCACTACCAATGGCTAGAGTCTTCCTGAGCTGGGAAGGGGGCCATGGAGAAAAGGAGGTGGGAGTTGTAGAGGACCTACCTGTAAGTATGATTTTGGGGAAGGATTTGGACCTCAGTAAAAAACTGGTGTGTGTTGTAACTCGTAGTCAGGCACAAGGGCAAGCTTCTGAGGGTAATGAGGTGTTGACTCTGGGTGGTCCAGCCACACTCTCAGCAGCTGAGGAAGTGTCTAGCACTGGGGAAGGGCTGGCTAGAAGCAACAGTCCAGAACCCAAGTCACAAATGGAGGAGCCCACAGGACTTCCTTCAGAAGGGGCACTGGAAAGGGTCAGATGAGGTCAGTTGAGTGCTGCACGGCCAACTGACCCTACCCTGGAAAAACTGAGGGAAATAGCTCATAGGGATGAGCGTTCTCAGGGGGATAAAGACTCATTCATTTTACTGGGACAATGGGCTGTTGTACTGAGAATGTACAACAGAGGAAGGGCTAGAGGGTGAGGTACTCCAGCAGCTGGTAGTCTCTAAGGTTCACCGTCAGCAGCTTTTGGCCCTTGCCCATGATATCCCTTTTTCAGGGCACTTGGGGGCAAGGTGCATGAAAAAGCATCTAACCAACAATTTCTTCTGGTCTGGTATTGGCAAGGATGTGGCAAATTATTGCAGGACTTGTCCTCAGTGCCAGTGGGTGGGGAAAATTGGGGACAAGGCCAAGACAGCTTTGGTGCCCCTGCCCATTATTGATGAACCCTTCAAGAGGGTAACAGTGGACATAGTGGGGCCGTTGAGTACCCCAAGTCGCACTGGCAAGTGGTATATCCTGGTAGTTGTAGAGTATGCCACTAGATACCCAGAGGCAGTGGCCCTAGCATCCTCTGAGGCAGAACCAGTGGCAGATGCACTGTTGGGAATATTTAGCTGGGTGGGCTTTCCCCAGGAGATACTGTCAGACTGGGGTGCCAATTTTATGTCACAGTTAATAAGTAGTTTGTGGGAGAAGTGTGGGGTGAAGCAGCTCAAAACATCCCCATACCATCCCCAAGCTAATGGTCTAGTGGAGCGATTTAATTCAACCCTTAAGACCATGCTAAGGACTTTTGCTGACCAGCATAAGAGAGACTGGGACAAATATTTGCCTCATCTCCTATTTGCATACAGGGAAGTCCCACAGGAGTCCATAGGGTTCTCACCTTTCGAGCTCCTGTTTGGTCATAGGGTGTGGGGGTCCCTAGATTTGATTCGGAATGAATGGGAGGGTGACCGTGCCTCTCAAGGGGAGTCTGTTGTGGAGTATGTCCTGAACTTCGGGACCCACCTTAGGGAGATCATGGGGTTTGCTCAGGAGCACCTGGCCACTGCACAACAGCAGCAGAAAGTTTGGTACGACCGTGGGGCCCGAACCAGAGAATTTGAGGTGGGGCAGTGAGTGATGGCACTCATCCCTGTCCGACAGAATAAATTACAGGCAGCATGGGAGGGGCCATTCTCCATTGTCCAAAATGTAAGTAGTATCAATTACATGATAGAGCTACCAGACAGGAGATGCAAACGAAAGGTGTATCATGTCAACATGCTAAAGCCCTACCATGACAGGGAGGAAATGGTCCTCACTGTATGCAGTGCCCCAGAGGAGGAAACTGAGGTAGATCCACTGGTGGACCTACTTGGGGAGGCCAGGGTTGTATCCTCTGTGGACAACCTTACCCTCTCGAAACAGCTGACACCAGCCCAGGTGCAAGAAATTAGGGGTGTGCTGAGAGAATTTGAGGACATGTTCACAGGGAAACTGGGGTACACCACGATGGCAGAGCACCATGTGGATACAGGGACCCAGATTCCCCTGAAACAGTCCCCCTACAGGGTACCTGAGCATGTTAAGCAGACTGTGAAAATGGAGCTCAAAGAGATGCTGGAAGTGGGGGTAATCCAGGAATCTAGTAGCCCCTGGGCATCACCCATGGTACTGATCCCCAAAAGGGTGGCACCACATGATTCTGCATGGACTACTGGAAGCATAATAGCTGCACGGAGTCTGACGCCTATCCCATGCCCAGAACAGAGGAGACCCTGGAGTGACTGGGGGAGCCAAGTATTTGACCACAATAGACCTAACAAAGGGCTACTGGCAGGTACCTCTGACCCCTGTGGCCAGGGAAAGATCAGCTTTTGTTACTCCATTTGGTTTATACGAATTTAAGGTAATGCCATTTGGAATGAAGAATGCATGTGCAACCTTTCAATGGCTTGTAGATTGCGTTCTGTCTGGGGTAGGTGAGTTTGCATTGGCTTATATGGATGATGTAGCCATATACAGCCAGACCTGGGATGAGCACATCAAGAATGTGCGGGATGTGTTCCACAGGTTAAAGAAGGCAGGTCTGATAGTCAAGGCAGAGAAGTGTCAGGTAGGTATGGCAGAAGTATCCTACCTTAGGCACCGGGTGGGTAGTGGACACATCCATTCAGAATCTGCCAAGGTTGATGCCATCCTGGCCTGGCCTACTCCTACCACAAAAAAACAGGTCAGGGCATTTCTAGGGACAGCAGGGTACTACCAAAGATTTTTTCCCTGCTATAGTGATCTGGCTAAGCCCCTGACAGACTTAACCAAGAAGGGAAAGCCAGATACAGTGAAGTGGTCAGAAGGTTGTGAGGTTGCTTTTCAGGAGTTAAAAAAGGCTTTAAGTGGCCCAGCTGTATTGGCTAGCCCTAATTATAGTTTAAAGTTTATGGTCCATGTGGATGCCTCAGATCATGGGCTGGGGGCTGAGCTGAGCCAAATTACCCAGCAGGGGGAAGAGCACCCGGTTGTGTACCTCAGCCGGAGGCTTTTGCCCAGAGAGGAGGCATATGCCACAATTGAGAAGGAATGCTTGGGAATAGTGTGGGCCCTTCAGAAGCTGCAGCCTTACCTATATGGGAGAGAATTTACTGTGGTCACAGATCATAATCCCTGATTTGGCTTCATAGGTCCAGTGGGCAAAATGGTAAACTACTACGTTGGAGTTTGGTACTGCAGGCATACAACATGACCATCCAGCATCGCAGTGGCAAACAAAATGCAAATGCGGATGGGCTATCTAGGCAGGTCAAATGGCCTGGCTGGAAACTTTTGGGTACTTTCCAGTAATTGCATTAACGGCTGTGTCACTTGGGGTGGCCCAAGGGACACGCCTTCATTATCGGGGGGGGGGGTATGTGACAGAAATGGGCAGAAAAGAGTTAATGGTTTGGATTCTGTAGGTGCTTTATTTTTTAGCAGTTTGGAAAAAATACAGTCAGGCTGAAATCCTCTGTCCTGCAGCATCAAGCTTGTGGAATTCCTAGCTGCTAGATAAGAGCTGGGTCATAAATCTAAAGTTAACATCTCCAGACACACACAGACCTGCAGACATGGACACAAGGCAGTTTGCATGGATTGGGTCATTCAAATATAAACTTATGGTGAAAAGGGAATATAATTGGTCACTGATAGGTGTTCACTCTGATTGGGACAATTAAATACATACATGTTAGTTGGTTGCTGCATTTAAAGGGAGAATAGGAATGACCTATTCTCCACAGATCTCTCTTCTAAAGACAGAGAAGGCTCCCCTTGTGCATTGGAAGCTGGGAGGGGAAACATAAGCTGGGAGCCTACCTTGTAGCTATGTCCGTGGGATCTGGCAGTTAGAACAGGGTCCAGTGTCTCTTATAAGGACAGGGAAGGGTAAGTTTAGTGATAGCATATTTCAGTAATAGCCTTCTTCTTCTTTTGCCATCTGTTATTTAAAACATCTGTTTACTTTTCCTGTATGAATGTTATTCTCTTGTGTTGTAAATACATATCCTGTAACTGCTCATTGCACTTTCTGTTAAGTAAAAAGCTGTTTATTTGCTCAACAGTTGTGACTGTGATGTCATTTTTCTAAGGTAATATTTGGTTTCCATTGGCTGAGGTAAACTCTGTGTAGCATCCACCACCCGAGAGAGACACACTACCAGACTTTAACTTGTGCAATTGCACGTTTAATTATTTCAAGTTTGTACACTTGAAAGAGGTGCCGGAAGGAAAGTCTTGCTGGTGGCAGTGAATACCCGAGGACAGACACCTCTCTAAAAGCTATTTCAGCCCAGGGGGAGAGATGGGTTGTCACAGGTGGTATCAGACTATTTGGTTCTATTGGGCAGCTGACAGGTTGCTTTGGGCCACTCCCATAAGCTTCAGCTTCTCCCTAAACTTAAGGACATACTCCACTGTGGGAGTTCCCTTGTTGGCTTGCTTGCCTTCCCAATCTTCCTGAATCAAGTCTAGGGGACCAGGCATCCTACATCCATATAACAGTTTGAAGGGGGATATCCCTGTTGACTCTTGGGGCACTTCTCTGTATGCAAAAAACAGATGGGGAAGGTATTTCTCCAAGTCCCTCCCATGCTGTTCACACTTGGAGCATTAATTTTAGGGTACCATTAAACCTTTCCACAAACCCATTGGCTTGTGGGTGATAAGGTGTCATGCATCTCTGCACCACCCCACACTTCTCCCACAAACACTTCATCAGGTCTGACATGAAGGTACCCCTTTTATCAATGATAACCTCACGCAGAAACTGGACATGGAAGAAAATCCTAGGAAGGCATCTGCCACTTTGCCTGTCCTAAGTGAGGCAAGAGTGACCACCTCTGGGTATCAGGTGGTATAATCAACCACCGTCAGGATAAATGTCTTCCCAGAGGAGCTTGGGGCATTCAAAGGTCCCACAATATCCATTCCTACCCTCTGGAATGGCTCCTTCACAATAGACAAGGGAATTAGGGAAGCTTTGGTTTTATTACCCACCTTCCCTATTTGTTGGCACTAGTGACAACACCTGCAATATTCCTTCACCTGCTAGTTGAAGTTGGGCTAATAGAAATTCTGGGCCAATCACTGCTTGGTGCTCACAATGCCCAGATGTCCAGACATTGGGGATATCATGAGTGATCTTGAGCAACTGCTCACAGTACCTCTGGGGAATGACAAGCTGCCTGCCCATCACCGCTCCCTCCATCCTCACATCCTGTGTATACAGCAGTCCATTGTCTCAAAATGTCAAACGTCTTATGTCACCTCCCTGTGTTCCATCATATTCTGCACAAACCCTCAATCTCTCCAAACTAGCTTCTGTTCTCTGAGCAGCTGCACAATCTTCACATTTTCCCAAGGTATGGGACATATCCCCCTGAGATCCTAAACTGGGGTCCATAGCTCTAGCATCAGGGCATTCAGGGTCACTGCCATTCCTAACCTTCTGACCATTTTTTACCCCTTCCTACTCGGAGTAACCTTCTGTAGCTGTTTTGTGAAGTGCTACTTGGGAAGTCCAACTTCCCTTTCACTACTCTCCATTTCAGGAGACACAAGCTTGGAAGCCAGCCTCCCATTTTTATCCACATGGGGCTTCTATGGGGCTCAGGTAATTACAAGCAGCCTTTGCCATCTGAATGTGGGTAACCGCAACTACCATGCCCTTTTGGTGATTGTTTCCTATAATCACATCCAGGGCACGGTTGCCTGCCACTGCAACTTTTTGCACCATCTCTCCTGTCTGACCCCAATCCAAGAGAACACTAGCAAGTAGCACAGTTTTCTCCTCCCCAATGAATCCCCTTACCTTTTCAAACTGATTAGGTATAAACTGTTCAGGCCCAACCAAATCCCCTTTTACTAAGGTAAGAGACACCCCCATGTCCTTTAACCTATGGGGCTGCACCCTATTTACAGTAACTGGGTGTATGTGCTCCCTCATATTTACAGGCATGCTTTCAGGGATTCACAGTGCACCAATTCTGTTTGAGCACCACCTTGTCCACTCTGTGTCTTTTTAGGACACTGTCTAGCAAGATGCCTTGACTGTTTACAAAACCAAAAGTCATAATTTCTTTTATCTGAGAAATCCCTTTTTTGTAACCTGGAGCTTCCCCCTTTCTGCACAGTCTGTGAGGGTTTTAGCTGCCTTGAAGGTGTGCTTTTCATCCTTGCCATAGTCACTTCACTTCCTTTCAGAGCAGGCCTGCTCTTAGCATAGTGATCCAAGAGCTCAGCAGCCTGCTGTGCTGTTTTTGGATCTCGGTCTTCTAGCCATGTTTTCAACTCTGCTGGGAAAGCCCAAAAGAACTGCTCTAAAAGTACAACCTCCTCAATTTTTCCAACAGAATTTGCTTCCACCCCTTCCACCAAAGCTTTAGAAAACTGCCATTGCTTTGTGGGGAGTTCCTCAAAGCTCATTGCATGGCTTTTTTGGAGTTTACAGAAATTAATCCCGTAGGCCTGAGGGGTCAGTTCATACTTTTTAAGTAAAGCAGCTTTAAGTTTCTTATAGTCTTGGCTGTCATCATTATCCAGTTGGCCTACTACCTCACACCCTTTACCCATAAGCAGCTGGGATAGCTGGAAGCTCCAGGACTCCTTGGGTACCTTGGCCTGGATACAGACATTTTCAAATGAATTCAAAAATACTTCCATATCCTTCCCCTCTTTAAATTCTGCTATTAATTTGGAACTTAATTTACACCCAAGGACCAGAGTTTCAGGTCTATCTCTGCCACTTACATTCTCTAACATTTGTCATTGGAGTCTTGACTTCTCCAGTTCAAATTCTCTCTGCCACTCTTTTGCCTCTCTCTCTCAGCTTCTCTCTGAAGCTGCTTTTTTCTTCCCTTGGCCTCTTTCTGGTACTGCAGTTCCTGCATCTCCAGTGTCATCCTCTTCTGCTCTCTTTCCTGCTGGGCTTCAAACTTTTTCTGCTCCAGTTCCAGAACCAGTTCCCTTTCTTGCCACTTTTCTGCAAACTCCAATTTCCTCAACTCCAGCTGCAGCCTGATCTCTTCTGACCACAGCTCTGTGGTGACATTCCCCTACTACTGTAGCTCTGGGTTCCTTCTGGTCTTGCTGTCCTCCTCCATGGGACTAGACTCTGCGATGGACCCTGGCACCCCTACACCCAGACTCTGGTTCTTTTCAGTTATTGACTGTGACTCAAGGTTCTGGGGAGCCACTAGCTCATTGGCTGCTGTGAGAGCCTCTATGAGGTGCACTTTGGTTTGCCCTCATACTGAACCCCTGTTTCATGACACAGTTGCCTTAAGTGGTCTGCAGTACATTCGTTATAGTTGGAAACCATATCTTTCCTAACATTTACTACACTAGCTTACACTGAAAAAAAAAAGAAAATTGGTAGGGAACTTTATACTGTGACCAACTCATTTCTTTTTCAAATCTCTGACTTGATTGTGTGTCAGTTGTTTTCAGTTTATCAATCTAATACACTGGCCTCAAATCCAACTGTTATGCCTGTGCCACCAATATCTCTGAAATCTCACTGCAACCAGATCTCTCAGATCCTACCACTGTGCACCAGATCTGTTATGGACCCCTCCTGATGGGCAGGTCCACTGAGCTCACAGTGCCCACCCCTAAATGTAATCCATGACAGGGGAGGGAAACATGGGCTACCCTCTTCATGTCCTTCTGTAGTGTTCAATGAATTCACAACTGAACACTGGCCACAAAGTCCTAGGGACCCTTCTTTACTCTAGATCAGGATACAACATTGGTCTCAAGTCTCGTAGCCAGATATGAACCCTTATTGGTTGTTACACAAAGGGGGAAGATCCAGGAGTTACAATCCTTTTGGGGTAGCATTATATCCCTGATTCTGCCTTCTCCCACAAGGCATGCAATAACCTGGTTCAAAATCTCCACAGACCCTTCCTTGAGCCTTTGGTATTCCCCCTTATCTTTATTCAGATTTTCCCTTTTCAGACTCTTTGTTTGATTTGATAACTTATGATGGCACCCCTTAGCAATAACAGTTTAGTCACAGATTATTACTGAACCATCCCACAATCACACACACAATATTGAAATCTCACTCAGGCAGGTTTCTTAAACAAAACAAATGTCTTTACTAAATAATTAAATAATTATTATACATTACAACACAATGGTTTGATCAATTGGGTCACAGAATAACACCAACAAAAAGTGGACCTGTACATACAAAAAAATTGCCTTAAAACTGTTAGCTAAGTTCTATCTTAAGTTTGTAGTGAATTGAAGTCCATGAAAAGTAAATGAAAGTTTCAGTTTCCTTTGATATCAGTCTTGCTTTTTGTGTGTCAGGAGAAGAGTGTCCCTTGAAAAGGGTCAGCAAAATGAGAGAGACCCTGGTTTTCAAGCTCTTTATATAGTGTCAAAATCCCTGGCCTGTCCTAACTTTTAGGTCAGTAGATGTCACTCTTGCACTTTCCCAACAGCACAATTTTTTGACTACCTTGTGATGTCATACTTCTCTGACAATTATAACACCTGTAAGAGAATTTGCAATAGCCTTCTGAAATTGATATTTCTGTCCTTTCCTTTCATCTCCTCAAAGGTAGTATACCATGACAGTTTCCTGGGACCAAAGCATCATGCCTTTGAGGTGAAAAAGGACTATCTTGTGAACATTTTATTTACCTCTGTTTATAGTTAACCAGGGGAATACCCTTTGATTAACTACTCCCAAGCCTTTGGCAAGTAGTTGTCAGCTTCCTGGCAAGCAGACTGATTCCTCTCAGGTCAGAGGAAGGTCAAACATTTTAAAAGAAATCCAGTCTCTCCCACTCTCCTATGAGACCCTTCCTTAACACTGGTATTCTTGTGGCATATACACATAAACAAAATATAAGAGAGTGTAACAACATATATCTGTACATCTGACTGGCAGAGGCATAGCTCGTTACATACATCACTAAATCACATCAGGTTCTACTAGAAATACAACATGCCAGCTCTCTAAATAAATTATGTAAACACTGGATAAAGAAACAGCACTAGACATTGTTAATCAAACAGTAGAGTAAGATAAAAACTAAATCACTCAATGTAGTGCCATTAACTTTAAGTGAGTATGTAAGGATAAATCACAAAAACTGTGAAATTCTCTAAGAACTGCTTACAAGATGGCATTAGGACTTTAGGACATCTGCCATAGCTCTGAAACCCTCATTCTTACAGATCCTTGATTTGCTTGCAATCAGAAACCTGGTGGCTTAATTGGTGACTTTTGTTCCTCTGTCCAAACCCATCCTTTTTCCAGTTGCTTCAGAGCAAATAAATGAGTGGTGTGAGTGTGCCTACTATTTGAACACCAAACAGAGTTTTTACTAGATGTCAGCTGAAAGCCAGTCAGTGTAATCTGCAGTACCACTACTTCTGGCACACTGAGAGCTACAGTATGTTCAATTCAGAATGGTGTCCAAAGACCTCAGTATTAAAGAAATAACATAATTGTTTCCCCAAGGTGATGAATCAAGCAAAGCAGAAAAGAAAATGGAGGGATGTGAGCTCATGGACAACAGCAAGACAGGGGCACTGAAACAGAGGAAAGGTGCATCCCAAACTGTCCACAAAAAGAAAGCAGAATGCTACAGTATACTTCACAGAGAGGTACAAGTATTGTCGTATCCTCAGAAATCACTCCAGAGGATGTATAAGTTTCAAAAGTAAGTGAAAACAATAAAAGCCATAAATCTGCTCTAATTAAATTACAGGTTAACCTACAACAGCAAGAAACTAATTCACCAGTGGAGCACCAACAAACCAAACAGAGGTGGCTGCAAATAAACTTTTTGATGCTACATGGATCACAGAAGCAGGGATACCTCTCACCTTTCCCCTGTTGATCTTTGCCTCTACCCCAAGGTTTGAAGGTCCACCAATTGAATACTGTACCTTAACAAGAACAAAGCTCTGGTGAAGAAAGCGACTCCTTTCATGACTCACTCCACATCATAGAAGTTAAACTAACACATGATGAAAAACTGAGAAAGACGGAGGTGACCTTTATTGTTTTCTGACTCTATACATACTTTGAAGAAAGGGGGACATGTGTCTCCTTCAGAAGTCTAATACAAAATGTTTTTATAAATAATACTTAGCAAGGCTGGAAAGAAATGAAGGGGGGGACATGAAAGTAACACAACTATTTTAGATACAGTTTCAGATAAAGGTATAAATGCTAATGGAAAAGTAATTTCAAACATAGACAATGTGATTTATAATCTTAATTCCAATACTGAACAACCTGCTCAGAACAAGACATCATCCAAGGTCACCTGGGGGTAACTAATCAATTAGACTCAACTCAACACAGATTTATGAAACCCCATTCCTGTCAGATTAACATGCTAGTTTTTTATGAACATGTAATGAAAGCACTGGATGAAGGAAATGCTGTGGAGGTGGCTTTTTTGGATTTCTCCAAAGCGTTTGACAAATTGCCCCATAGAGAAATGGTATGCACCCTACAGCAACTAGGAGTGGATTCAAAATTGGTTGACTGGATTGCCTCATGGCTGCGAGGGAGGAGACAGAGGGTGACGGTGAATGGAGTTCTGTCAGATTGGGCATGGGTGACAAGTGGGGTACTGCAGGGGTCCATTTTGGGTCCGTGTTTATTTAATACATACAGTATATATTTATATATATATATGTCACCATTGGGCTGCAAACACAGTAATATATGGCTAACTAAATTTGCAGACGACTGTAGACTGGGGTCTATAGTTAATACTCGGGAGGAGCAAAACAATATGCAAAATGCCTTACTAGACATAGCAACCTGGACTCCAAAGAACAAACTTGAATTAAATGTGAACAAATGTGTTGTCATGCATCTGGGGAAATTCAACCGCAAATTTGTTTATAGAATCAAGGAAACCAACCTACTTACCACAATTGAGGAAAAAGATCTCGGGATTACAATATCCTCTGATCTTCATTTCACCACACATTGCAATGATGTTACCAAAGTTGCAAACCAAAGACTCAATTGTATTCTTTGCCATGTAAAAAGTAAGGCTAAGAAGGTCATTATTCCCCTTTACCAGGCCTTGGTACAACCCTATCTGGAATATGGAGTCCAAGTATGGGCTCCATATAAGAGGGGGGATATATTAAAATTAGAACTGCTCCAACGTAGAGCAACTAAGGCAGCAATAAGGAATTAACATACCAGTAAAGACTGGAATATCTCAATATCTATACATTTCAGTATAGAAGACTGTGGGGGGATTTGTGTAAGCTCTACAGGGCACGCCAAGATAACATTTTGTGGAAAGAATATGGTCTTATTATAAAATAATCTAAGTATAATATTAGGGGGCATCATCTGCAGCTAGAGTTACTCATTGGAATCTGAAGAAAAGAAAAAGTTGGTTCAGTCAAAGGGTACCTTCCACTTGGAATACCCTGCCTGTTCAGGTGGTAACCAGCACTACAATGGAACTATTTAAAACAAGACTAGATAGCTTTTATGTTAAAAAATTCAAGATGGTTTAATGGGCAAGCAACCAAAGGACACAAGTCTATTCTGCTTTACAAACTTATGAAACTTATGAAACACAAAGCATAACAACCTGTAAGCCATAAGCATATACATATAACCCCCAAAGAAATCATCAGAAATGAGTGATTTAAACTCAAGCATACAAGGGAACCTTCTAACTGTAGAACAGCCTGAATATACTGGACCACCAGTATCAGAAACTCCTGCCAAAACCCTGGCAAGCAATCCCAGTTTTGATGGGATTCTAAATAATGTTTTGTTAGAAATCAGAACAGGTTTTGAATATTTGAATAAAAAAAATTGAAGTGGTCCAAAATGAAATCACTAATACCAGAAATTAAGTTACTTTAATGAATAAAAAGGTACTGAACTTGAAACTCATGTACCAGACTTGAAAGACTATTTGCCTCATCTGGATGTGAAAATTGTATAAGATAAAGAACTAAAAATCTTGAGGAGTAAAGTAGAGGATCTCGACTTGAGGGCAAAGAGAAATAATTTGAAATATGTAGGCCTACCAGAGAGGTTAGAAAACAATGATATACATGATTTCATGGAAAAACTGATTACAACAGCCTTGGGAAGAGACCTTTTCATAAATAAAGTGGAGTTGGAATGTGTCCATTGAACCCTGACAGACATCAAATATACAATTAAAATCATCCTTGAATAATCTATGCTAAATTTTTAAGTTTTCAAGAAACAAAA
Organism: Neoceratodus forsteri; assembly: GCA_016271365.2. Classification (NCBI taxonomy): domain Eukaryota; kingdom Metazoa; phylum Chordata; order Ceratodontiformes; family Ceratodontidae; genus Neoceratodus; species Neoceratodus forsteri. Next base: position 1,179,657,860 of record CM028131.1, read on the forward strand.
GCAGTATTACTGTTACCTAAAAGAACTGACTTTTTCTGCCTTGACAAACAGACGTTGGTTCTCCCTAATATGGGTCTGGACAATTATAACAAATGGAAAGTCTTTAACCCACTCAAATCTGTTCTTTGGGAACATATAATTCAATTTCACCATCTTATGCCCAGTTCTCTTAAAATGTACCATAAATAGAAGTATCTTTTTTTGTTAATCTACTGGAAGCCATAACATATGTCAGAAGCCACCTGGGACTGGAGATAAAAATTGAAAATGAAAAAAAAAAATAAATCTCACTCTTTGGGGCAAGCAAAAGAAATAATTCACTATCCTAGCTACTGAAATGGCAGCCACACAGTATGTGGGAAAAGATGATGTTCCACCCTACAATAAACACAGAGGTTCAGAAGATGCCTATAGTGAAGTAAAATTATTGACACCTGACTATACAAATAAATGTGTAAAAAATCTCTTGTTAGCACTGGGAATTTATAAAGATCAACCGATGTTGCTCTATGAAATGACATTTTAAGTCAATATGGATCTTTGATTATTGAATTCATAAATACAGAACAAAATGTATATGTAAATAAATAGTTATTTTTTAGAAAGGTGGCTGATGTCACCAATATTACTATGATAATTATGTGGCACATTACAGAGAATGATACAATGAAGCATAAGGAACATTTTTTTCTCCTTTCTTTGTGCTGCCTACCTAGGAGCTTACAATCTTGTATTTATAAATCTTATTTATGCCTATGGCTGTGTGGAATGTTGAAATTCCAATGGAACAGAATTCTGTGGTACATGCTGAAAAATTATTTTGGTATCAGATTTCCAACATGTCACATGTGACATGGTATTCAAGGATTAATAAAGTTAAGGAGCAACTCTCTAGTATAATAAAAAGCTTAAAACACTAGATACACACCAGTTATGTTTTAACTTTATTGTTTTCTAGTTATTTGTCTGTTATACTTTCTCCTGTTGTTAGTCTACTAAACAGTGTAAGTAATGCAGGCCTTATTTCATTGAGTCTTTCAAAATGTATTTGACTCTCCCCTGTTAACCACACAATTGCTGTCTTGACAACACAGTCTGTTGTCATAGTGATCACTATAATGTCATAAGCAAAGGCACTGTAAGGCTAAAAGGGATGTGGCAAACATTTCAACTGTTTTCTATACAGATTTTATACACTTGTTACTGCTAACTCTAAAAAATAGTCCTCTAAGTATTAATGCAGACTTATTTTTGCACTGCGATTTATGACTAGACAACCTACTCAAGTCAATGTGGTGGTCAGCTAATTTGATTCTCCATCAAAAATTTGTCTACCCTATTGTAAAAAAAGCATACTTGTCTTGAGTGTATTAACAAATATCACTGACTATTGTACGTTGTAATGTAAACAATTATTGCAATCTGTAAAATGTCTTTGTATTTCTACTTGTAATTAATTCTGGGTTGCCCCGAAAAAGGGACTGCAATGGTTCCAGCAGGCCCACACAGTTATCAACATTAAATAAATAAACAGATTTTTTTTAAATGAACTATAAATATATGCTGTAAATCTTGGAAAGGAATATTGAACATGAAAAAGCATTCTCTAGTAAATTGTAACAACTGCAACATCTTATTTATGAAAGCACATGTTAAAGTGCAGAGTTATTTTTCAACATAAGCTGAAGATTCCTTTTCCACAATCTGTAGAATAATATTCTGTTGTTTACGTGATCCACAGACAATTATTAGGTGGTTTACATAGAAATGCTACACAGAATTTCACAGACTTAAAACCAAAAATTCAGAAAAGCATTCTGGAAATGGAATTACTATCCTGCACCAATTTTTTTCCCCCAATTTAAAGTGTATTAGATATTTTCCAATACAGAGAATAGATCAGTGATGCATGTATACCAAACAGTTTACAACACTGAGATTACATGATCCATCCTCTCCCCTTCCCACTTCTTATTCCCCTTATACCTCCCCACCTCCCACACCTTACAGAGAAAGGTGGTTAATAATTTATAGGTTATTCCTAGTTATTTCAGTGTGTTACAGGCAGATTGGCATGCAGACCTTGTAGCGGTCCCCATATCTTATAAAATCTTTTAGTCCTATTATGGAGACTTGCAATAGTTTTCTCTGTACAAAGATTGGCTAGAAACTCTTGGAACCACTCAGTAATGATGAGTTGTATGTCATCTTTCCAGTGCTTCAATCAATCAATCAATCAATCAATCAATTTATTGGAGAGCAAAATTTAGAGAAAATCTCTCATTTCCAATTGCATCCATCAGTACAAAACATAAAAGAACACACATACATAAAGACACTAAAACAAAGACATATTCAGTTACTATACATAGATTCACAGAATTATGCAGTTATGAGTCACTTAAAAGCATCTACATTCATATGTCATAAATCTAACAAGCAATCGTTTAAAGTGCAAAAATGTAATTATAATTGTCAAAGTAAATTTTCTTTGGATAGATAACCAGATCATTGGGACTGCAATTGCTAACCTATAGCTACCAAAGCTAGTTTTAAATCTTGGTAAGAAATATTGAGGATAACCAGCTGATCTAAGAGAATATCTGTTATTTTCTTTATTAATAACTGATCCCAGCTAATATGGGGGTAAATTACTCAAAACAAATTTATACACATAAAGCATCCAATGAATTTGTCTCCAAACTGATAAAGGTTGACAACCCAATTCAAAGTAAAGATTACAGTGATGGGTACACCAAGGAAAACCAGTGATGACTCTTAATGCACTATGATAAAGGGGATCCAATATTTTTAAGACTGCATCAGTTCAAAACTATTTTCTTGACTGACATGGAAATCATTGCCATATAATACTTCCGATTCAATACAGAAATGGTTGAAAAATCACCTAGCAAACATATTTCAGCTGAGAATAAGTCAGCCAAGCCCAAGAGTGGATCTACTCTTTGTTGGATTAGGGTCCACAGAGGAGCCACTTTAGGGCAAGACCAGAATATATGCAGCAAATTACTCTCTCCTTACTTACATCTTACACATGTTGGGGAACCCACAATTCCAAACCTGGCCAGTTTCTGAGGCGTATAATAAAGATTGTATAAAATTTGATATTGCATAAGATGGAGTCTATCCTGAGTAACTATTTTATGACAGGGGCTCCATAATTGGGGCCAGTTAAATATTGTTTCTGGGAATAATGTGGTCCAATAATTTGTAGAACTGAAATTGTCTGGGCTTACCCAATTATGTACTGTGCTATAAATTCTAGAGACCACGTGTGGAAAGCCTGCTAGTGGACTTAATTCTCCCAGAAAATCAAGCGGAGCAGATGGAGGATGATTAACTCCAAAATCTTTAATAAGGAGGTGTTGTATTTGGAATACTTTAAATATATCTGTTGTTGGAAGACCAGCCTTTACCAAAATTTCTGGAGGGGGGGGAGCCAGGTTCTATCCTCCCTGACAAAATAGAGGAGAGAGCAGTCTCCAATCTGCCAGAGCCATCTAGACAAAAGAACTTTACCACCTAATTTGACATTTGGGTTGCCCTTCAAAGGTTGAGTCAAATCTAGGGTATGCTGGCATTTTAAGAAGTTACAAAACTGTGAGTGAACTCTAACGGAAACTGCAATGGGTGTGCTTTTAATTTGAGATGGGAGGGAGGTGGTCTTCAGGTATAAGAGCACCAAAGGGGAAAGCCCATGAGCTCTCAGCATATCTAGCTCTATTTTAAGCCATACAGAAGTGAATGGAGGGGCTGTTTGTGTTTCACCCCAGAGCTGCCATTGGAGATACTTATTGGCATGACTTGCCCAGTAATAAAAGCCCACAAGCGGCATGCAATTCTCCTTTTTCCTTAGGGGAAGCTAATTTGTGATACACTATCCAGGGTCTCTTGCCCACCCAAATAAAGTTAGTGACCAAATTATGTACTTTTCTAAACCATGAAAGAGGTAGCCAAAAATTCAAAAGATGTAATGGATAAAAAAGATGGGGAAACACATTAATTTTGATTAGGTTAACCTTCCCCCAAAGTGAAATTGCTAGATGGGACCATCTTTTTAAATCCTGAGTTATGACTTGAAGAAAGGAATCTAGATTTAATTTTTGAATACAGTTTGAGTTTCTTGCAAGTGTAATTCCCAGGTAAGTCAGGGAATCCAATTTCTGTGTTAGGCCCAATTCTGCTATAATTCATTTTAAGACTCTGTGGTTAAGGGGGAACACAACTGTTTTATCTATATTCAGTTTATAGTCAGACAGATTGCTAAACTCACTGATGATTGTAAGCATAGTGGTATAGAATCCTCTGAGTATGATAGTTGCAGGAGGAGATCATCAGCGTAGGCTAGTACCTTGACCTATTGGTCTTGTATCAGAATGCCTTGAATTCCTGGGCAAGCAATCAACCTGTGGATGAGAGGTTCTAAGTACAGATTGAAAAGGAGTGGTGATAAGGGACATCCTTGCTGTGTCCCTGATTGTATGGTGATAGATTTAGAAATGGCCCCATTACAAGATAGCTTAGCTGTTGGGACTGAGTAAAGGGAACAAATCCATTGTAAAAATTCAGGGGTTAAACTGAATACCTTTAGGGCACTTTGTAAAAACTGCCAAATGACCCTGTCAAATGCCTTCTCAGCATCCAGAGAAACCAAGACCACTGAGAAGGTGGTTATCCCTGGACATCAAGAAAACATGCAACAGAGTATGTCAATGATCTACGGATGACCAACCTTTCATGAAACCGACTTATTCTGGGCCTATAAGAGCTGGAATTATGTTGCTTATCTGGTCAGCTAATAGTTTTGTTAATATTTTAATATCTTGATTTAGAAGTGAGATGGGTCTGTAACTTGACATGGATTGTGGACATTTACTAGGTTTAGACAGAAGCACTATTAATGCTTCAAACAGAAAAGCATCCACCTTTGCTCCTGACAGAATGTGTTGATACAAAGGAAGAAGAATGGGAATTAAGACTTTTGCTAAGTTTTATAGAAATTTGGTGAGAAGCCATTGGGACCTGGAGTCTTATCAATGGGGAGGGATTTGATTACTTACTCTATTTCTGAAGCAGAAATAGCTGAGATCAACAAAAGTTATTGTTGTTCGGTAAGGGTGGGCATGTTAGAATCTTGCAAATACTCCTCTAAGTGGTTTGTGGAGGGAGGGGTGACCATTGACCCATATAGTTACTGATAATAACTCTGGAACTCTGCCACAATTTCCATTGGGGAAGTCTTTAATGTTGCATTGTCTACTGAGCAAATAGCCTTGACAAATCTATAAGATTCTTGCCGTTTAATCCACAAGGTAAGTCAATGGCTGGTCTTCTCCCCTTGGTCCGTATACGTAACTTTGGCCTTTTGTATTGCAAATTTGGCTTTTTCTCCCAATAAATCTAAATAGGAATTATGAAGCTGAACAAGGTCTTGCATATCCTGTTCTGAGGAATAGGAGGACATTAGTTTTTCCTTATCCCTGATTTGAGAGAGAAGGTGTAATAATTAGCTCTCTTGTTTTTTCCTTTTTGAGAGACAAAACCTAGTAGAATTCCCCATATGTAAGCCTTTAAGGTGCACCATTCAACATCTAGATTACCAGTAGTTTTATGGTTAGCCGAGTGAAAAAAGTGAATCTGGTCAGAGATGTTTTTGACCCCTTCTGGGTCCCTCAACAGTTGATTATTCAGTTTCCACTGACCCCCTAATTTAGAAAGGAGTGAAAAATTAATCATGCAGGATACTAAAGAGTGGTCTGAAGGTGGGCCAGGATGAATTGAGGAATCCAGCACACCAGATATCAGAGATTGTGTGATTAGTAAATAATCTATTCGGGAAGAAGAACCATGAACTGGAGATGTGAATGTGTACTCTCTGACATTAGGATGAAGGACTCTCCAGATGTCACACAGGCCCATTTGGTTGATCACGTCCCTCAGGGCTCTCTGTGCTGGAGAAAGACCCTTACGTGAAGTGCCAGCTCTATCTATGAGAGAGTCAAAAGTGATATTTAGATCCCCTCTGAGAATTACTGGAATGGACAGAAAAGGGCTTAAGGCATTAAATAGCTGCATGAAAAACCCTGGAGAGTCTGCATTTGGACCATATACACTGGTTAACACCATATTAGTCATGTGGAGATTACCTTGGACCAAAAGAAATCTGCCTTGAGGATCTCTAATCTTCTGAGTCCTTGTAAAAGGAACATTTCTACCCACCACTATCATGACCCCAGAGCTCTTCGTATTGTCTTCAGCAGAAAAACATTGTCCCACTTACTGCCGTCTTAATTGTAAACTTTCTGCCTGAAGCAGATGCGACTCTTATATAAAACTGACATTGGCTTTTAGAAGGCTCAAATGTTTAAAAATCTTACATTGTTTGGCCTTATGTCTGGCTTCTCTAACATTCTAGGTACAGAATTTTAAATCCCTAGCCATTTTAATCCTATACCATAAAATATTCCTGAAAACCTAGAAAATTCCTATAAAACACTTGTTTGCTTTTCAGTTTATTCTCTGCAAGGCCTCCCTACCCTTAGTCCCCTGGTCTTCCCTCCCAACCCAGTTGCCCCAAACCCCAACAGCTATAGATAACAAGTATCTGTCCAGATTATTAATAGTCACAATTCTCCATTGTGACACCAAGCCAGAGACATCTACCCAGCCCACCCACCCTTCCACTTTAGTTTGAATGGCGTTCAGCAGTTCACTACCACTTATTTCTTTCTCCCTCCAGCCACCCTAATTAACTAACAATGTATACCATATTACTGTCCTAACTAATAGGGTTGCCACCTATTCTGATTTTCACAGGACAGTTCTGATTTGGTCAGCTGTGTCCTGTAAAAGAAGACATGAAAAATATTGCAAGTCCTGACTCTATAGTACAAAAAATATGTATTTTTAACTTTCCATTAAATATTGCAGAAAGCTATAATACCCCAACCAAAACGCATCAAAATGACAAGAATCAACAGTAGCAACCAAGAATCCACAACATTTAGCCTTAATTCTGATTATATCAAGAAAACAGGTCTGTTGCATTGGTAGAGGTTACCTGTTGGCCTGCAAAAAATCATACTTCAGTAAAAAATGTCCCATTTTGGACTTCATAAAGGGTGGCAACCCTACTAACATTCCCAGCTGGGTTACTATAGACATATAGTTAAAACAATAAGTTTCTCAGTGTCCTTTCATAATTATGAGGACAGTATAATATAACATAAACAGGTTCTTTTCTTTCTGAAATCTTAACCTGTCTAAAAAAATAATAAATAAAAAACAATAAGCCATTTAGCTATAAACCCAGTTTTTCAAGTCTGATCCCTACAAAGATACTGAGGGATATTAATTACATGTCACATTTTGGACTTTATAAAAGGTGGAAACCCTACTAACATTCCCAGCTGGGTTACTATAGACATATAGTCAAAACAATAAGTTTTTCAGTGTCCTTTCATAATTATGAGGACAGTATAATATAACATAAACAGGTTCTTTTCTTTCTGAAATCTTAACCTGTCTGAAAAAATAATAGATAAAAAAGAATGGGCTAATTAGCTATAAATCCAGTTTTTCAAGTCCAATCCCAACAAAGATACTGACGGATACTAATTACAACACTTTAAAGAGTGAAAATAACAGTCTATCCCAATATAAGGTAAACAGGGAACTTAATTCTGAATCAGAGCCTAAAGCTCTTATTTGACACCAGTGTGGAGGGAACAATACTAGAAAAGGGGTTTTAGTCTTTTACTGGTAATAATACGAAGATTACCCCTGTAAAAGCAAATAACAAATTCCCCCACCGTGTCGCTGAGTAAATTAAATTTTCCACTCGGCAAAATTATTTCCACCTATATGGATACAAGAGGAGCTAACATTGCACTGCTATCTTCCAGGTCGCAGCAAAACAGGCATATTTCTTGTGCCCAAACATGAATGATATCCAAACAAAAAGGTGAGGAAATAACTTGTCTCTAGAAGCTATGTAATCTAAAATCAACTGACAGCAAGGTGTTATATTCAGAGCTTGAAGTGGCAAAATCAAAAACTCCATTTTGATACTCCTTCTTGTAGTGCTGAAACCATTGTGGGTGAATTGCTTAGCGCACACTTTTGCGCAGCAAAACCAAGCTTCCATTCAAAGTTCTAGGCAATGAAGAGTGAACTGCTGGAATAATTTATAGGTTATCCCTGTAAAAACAAATACAGAAGTCCCCTATAGTGTCTCTGAATAAATTAAATATTCCACTCATCAGCATTGTAGACTGTGGTAACATTACCAATTATTTGAACTCAGGAGGAACAAACAATCCCCCATGATCTTCGAATTCCCAGCAGAACAGGCATTTTTCTAATGCCCTGGAATGAATGAAATAGTAATAAAAAAATAAAGAAACATCTTATCTCCAGAAGCAGTGTCGTTTGAAGTCAGCAAACAGATAGGCACTATGTTCAGTCCTTTGAAGTGGCAAAATCAAAGCTCAGTATTGGAGCTCCATCTAGTGGCAGAGAGATGGATGACTATAGGGGATAGATTGCTTGTAGCAAAAAGTCGCTCGGTGATGCAACCCTCGTGCTGCAAAGAAGTCTTCATTCAGAGTTCTGAGCAATAAAAGGGAATCTTTGGGGCAGTTAATTCTTGCAAATCACAAAAAACGGCTGCAACTCCACCACAAAAAAATTAGGCCAACACTAGGGCACGTTAAAAATATAACTTTTATTAAGATATAAAATAGCACCCCCTGTGATGGAATTGCAGTCATTTTTTGTGATTTGCATTCATTTTGATTTTCAGCTCCTCTTTTGGGTTCTTTAGCCGCTGTGTTTTGTGTAAGTAGTCTTGCAGTTAATTCTTTCATTGTGAACAGTATATGCAGGGACACCCTTTCCCTTGATTTACACCTGGAGGCAGATCATTTATTACTTCAAACGATGAAAATTAAGAAGGACTAATGATGCTTTTGCATGGGATCAGGTAAAACATACACAGGATTGCCACAAGCTAACTTTCAAAATTCAAAATGCATCCAAGTAAAGCATCTCTTTTACTTAACTTTGTGTACTCCTGAGTTCCCCTCCATTAAACTCTGCTTCAGGGATCACGTAACAAGTCTGGCAGAGCCATTTTCAGCCCAGAAGCCACAACTTCATGATACTCATAGGATGACCAGATTCCAGCTATTGATACTTGGAGCTTGGCCATATAAATCATCTTGAATCTAATCCCAGCTGCTATTAAGTGTGAAACCAATGGATGGAGGGCAGTTCATTTCTGGTGTACAGTTGCCAGTAAATCCTGTGTGAGTCATATGATTTTGTCTTCTCAGCATAGTGTTTGCAGTTTCTTGACTTTCAGAAAGATATGATGCCTTTACAAAAAGTTTAAAAATTGAAAGATCAGAGGACAAGGTGGGTGCCTGCTGGTGGTTTAGGGTGAAGAGCCCTATGGGCACACTCCATTATATATTTTTGCCCAAATGGTGAAGGACCAGCAATTTTCTCCAGGAATTTTTGTACAAAGATAACAGCATCTGAACCCCCCTCTCCTTCGGGAAGACCAATTAGTACCATATTATTGCACCTGCTTTTCCTTCCAGGTCCTCTACTTTTAGCTCTAATCATGACATTTTTTTGTCATATGGCCACTAGCTCTGGATCTGTTTTGTTGGCCTTGCTTTCCAAAGAGATGATGCATGCTGTATTATCTGAGGCTCTTTGGGGAACATCCTCCATAGCTTTTGTTAGGGTTTTAATTTCTGCAGAGATGGAGTGAAGTTCCTCCCTAAATGGGGGAAAATCGGCCCTGAATTGCTTCAGTGTAACTGGGTCCTGATCAGCAATCATAGGAGCAGAGGTAATTGAGTCAGCTGAACCCTTGGCCCGAGGCTTCTTCTGGAGTCATCAGATGAGAGTGTTTCAGCAGGGCTCTCCTCATTTCCACCTCCATTAGTCATTTGGCTATAGAACAGATGTTGTCCATGATCTGTTTTAGCAGGCAAAGTAGTCTTTATGACAAATAAGTGGTAAAAAATGCTTTACATTTGAAGCGGGTGGCTGGAGCAATAGAGAGGAGCTGCTAGTGCATACTCTGCATCACGTGGTCTCTCATCCTGCACCAATTCTGATGGTGGAATTCCACATTCTGTAAAGCTCTACTTATGGTGGTCCTAGGATGGAAATTAATGCCTTGGAATATTACTGGGTTTAGAAACCCTCTCAAAATAAAAAAAAATTAAATCTGCCCAGAAGAAGAAAACAGACATATTGCTTGTAAAAGAGATGCAACTATCTCTAGGTGACCCATGACAAGAAAATTGTAGCTGGCATTTGTGCATCAATAGAATATTAAAGTTTCCATTTTTTACCAGCCCTGAGGGAACAGGAAGATTTAAACAAATGGAAGGGTACCCACCAGTGTTCTCTTTGTTCTTGTAAAAGAGATGCAACTATCTCTAGGGGCCCGTGTTGCTCAAAAGGCAAACATAACAGTATTACAAGACTTTTGGAACCCAGTGGCTAGATCTGTTATAATAACAGTAACATCTAATAATATGCTATTAACTGTAATAATGTCCTATACCCCAAACAATGATTAAAGCTCATTTTGAATGCCTTTTTTTGTCAAATTCACTGATTATCTGCAGCCATATATATTGGGTGATGACTTCAATCTAACTTTAAATGGCAGCTAGGGCAGTTAAGCCAGGGGGCCAGGCTGGAAAGTGGACCATATAATTTTTTTTGGCCTCTCCACCTTATTTGACCTTTTTTTGTTTTTTTTGGGGGTAGTTTTTTTGGCATGGAACTTGATTAGCTGGTGTCAGTTAGACACTACATATAGTTAGGGATTGGTTGTTGTTCCATTTGTTTTCCATCCCTCCACATTGATATTTTTCCACTGGCACAGTGCCTCATTAGCCAGGTATTTTGTGGGCATTTAATGGTGTTTGGCACAAGAAGATCCACAGGTTGCATGATGGTGCAACTTGTAGTGCTGTGTAGAATTTTCAAATTCCAGTGGAACAGAATTCTGCAGAATTTTTGAAATTCCCCCAAAATTCTGCAGAATTTCACCAGAAACAGAATGGAGGAATTCTGTGGCAGAAAATGGTTGCAGAATGATTTTCTGAGGAAAAATGCTGTTCTGCAGAATGCTATTCCTTGGATCTCAGTATTTTCTGCCGAAATTGTTGCAGAATAATTTTCTGTGGAAAATGCTGTTCCACAGAATATTATTCCACAGATCACAGTAGGCAGAATTTCATAGAACTAGAGAAATTCCATAAGAATTCTGCTGTCAGAATGGTCATTCTAATTTCACCAGCAAAACTTAGCATTTTGCACAGCACTATTCATTTATGTGTACACCAAGGGCTCCCACCGCTGTAATGTGGTGGTGGCTGGTCAATCACAGTGTGGTTGTCACTGTGTTGAAGTGGGAGTTTTGAGCTGTTCAGCTACAGTTGAGGACAGAGTCAGGATGAGCTACAAACACTTTTGATCCCTGTCTCCCATCAAGCTGTTGGCTGCATCTGCAAGAGACAGGACTAAAGGATTGTGGTTGTGGTGATGAATGCCTTGGCTTTGCTGTAGCATTTCCCTCCTCTCCCCAAAATATTTATTCTCAATTAATATCTCAGGGAGAGGAAAGAGGTATTCTGAACAATTATGTGTTGTTGTTTGTTGCTGGGGCTGTGGGAGAACAGTAGGTGTTTAAACAGAGAAGAGAAGCTGGTTGTTTCTTTCTGCACATCTGGTCATCAGCAGTGTAGGTATTGCCAGCTTGTCCAGGTACAACTTATGTACATCACATGAAATGTCTTTCTATGCCCATGACAGTATTTACAAATCTGTGCTTGTTCTTTTGTAGTTTAGCAGCGAGTTGAAGATAATGGACTGCAGCCTCACTGCTGGGTCTGCTGCTTTTGAGGGCAGCACTTAATGGAATGATTTTTTTTAATTGCAAATGAAAAATCTTGCAGCAATTTTAACCATAAGAGCATGTGTTCTTATCAGAACTTAATCAAGCAAGGGGCCTTCTCATCCCTCATATACCCTGCATAGGTAAATATTGCTCCCTCCAGGGTTTAAGTCCCCTTAATTTTCCTCAAGCTGCTTTTGCTTTTTATGCTTATGTATAAAGCAAACATATTGATTTTATTCAGGCAATGTAGGGGGCTGTGGAGGTGTATGCTGTAAAAAACAATGGATGTAGAAATGCAGGAAGATGGCTACTCAAAAGCAAATTTTGGTGAGGAACTGGACATGACAGTGTTGAGCTGGCAAATGGGTGTAAACTTTGTGTAGTTTAAAGGGTGCAGCCACATCAGTTACACTGGTTTTCCACTCATTAGCCAGCTAATAGACATCATCAAGTTTTGAAGATGAATATCAAGCCTCACAATCTCTCCCTGTGTGTGTTTTTGCCACTTTTAGTGGTTTCCCTAGTTATAGACAGGCATCTGGAAAGGATCTCTTTGAAAGCACTTAATAAAGTGAGGAAAAACATTCAGCATGTAGAACGTAAACATTATAGCATCAAATATGTTAACTGCATATCAGTAATGAACAGTAAATACCAGACATAGTTGATTTAAAGAGGTTATTTATGTTCCCTTTATTATGCTGCAAGCAAACATTCAGCATTGACAAATGCTTGTTATAGGCCATAAATGAACTAAGCAATCTGACCATCCACGTTACCCAAATCAGCATGGAATTCCTGTTGGAATGCCTGGACCTCCTCCAGAACTAATTGTGGCTTTTTATTTTCTTGTGCCAGTATCTTTAGTAACATATATTTTCTTTTTGCACCATATATCAGATAGGTCCCATTATCAACTGTATTTAAAAGTACCAAACAGTTTTCAGAATTGCCATTTAAAAATAAAAACCCATTTTACTCTATTGATGAGTGGTAGAGTAAGCCTTGCTCTTCTACGATGGCATTCCACATGCAGTCAGATGCAGTTGGTGGAAAGGTTATGGCAACGATGGACACCACATTGAAATCCTGAAAACCCTCTTTATAACATGTCCTGTTAAGTGAGAATCCCTGGACATGGCCTCTCAGTTTCCCAGTATACCCTCTGGGGCCAGGGTCCTCTATATTCTTTATAGAAAGCCATCATGCCCTCTTGCTCCAGTCTCCTTTTCAAGCCTAGTCCAAAAACTTTTCTACAGAGCAACACAGGACTGCATGGAATAAATATCTCAGGGAGAGGTACTCTCTAAGATATTTATTCCATTCGGTTCTGTGTTTTTTTTTGTGCTACTGATACAATGAGATTTTGTTAACACTGATGATACCCCAAAAATATTTAAATGCCTTGGGGCCTGTTTTTGGATCTATTCTGGCACATTTTCACTTTCTTAGAGAGTATTTATGTCATCAAATTTAACCCATGACCTGGGTTGCACTTTAAAAAATGCTATGAAAGATCAATGAAATGTACCAAACACTTACAAAATAAATGTTTTCTGGGAGCCCCAGACCCCTCCATATAATTTGTTAAAGATTTTTGCCCCTCCATTATAGCCACTTGAACTGCTCTTGACTGCAACATCTAGAATCTCAAGTACTGGTAATCTTACTCTTTGAGGAAGATGGAGGCCATATCCCTTGAAGATATTTAAAGAATAAGAAATCCAATTGACAGGGTGTTTCCTTTTTCTCAGGGAAGCATATGACATACTCATGAATACTTTTTGGGGGAGTCCAAGACATTACTTTCTGCAGTGACATGGATTTCTTACAACCCAGTAACTATATCAGACTGCTCCCCCATTGAATTGTCACTTGCATCCAGGGACACCTCCTATGCTAAAAAGATCTGAAAATTAGACCCATTATTATTGAAAGACCAAAATTACATTGATTTAATTGTAAAGGAAATTTTATTTTATTTTAAGAGCACAGGAGAATTCCATAACAATTTGGTCTTAGATGCCTATAAGCCACAATAAGGGGTCTTTCATTGCATTTCTTTCCAAAAAGAAGAACATTCAGAAAGAACAACAGCAAAAGCAGAAATTAATATTAAACAAGCATAGACTCTCAATGCATGAACATGAACTTATTTTCAATGAACATATCTAGAAAAATTAAGGTGACAATATAATGTCATAATTAATGAAAATGAATGAGAGATTATTACTATTGACCAATAGGAAATATTACTCCCAAGCAGACAAAAGTAAAAACTTATTAGCATACATGCTACAAAAGGAAAAGGTGGAAAGAAAATTAATGAAATTAAACTATGATCAGGCAAGAGTTATTCAAACACAGAAGACAGACACAAAGAATGTATGGGTTACTAAAAGAAATTGTATGAAATCAGCTGCACAAATGAAAATGAGTTCTCAGAGTTTAATAGCCTTTAGGATATGTCTATTATAAATAAAAATCAGAATGACCATTTAGACTTCCCAGTAATAGAAAGAGAAATTATTAGAGCCACATCACAATTAGAACCTGAAAAAGCACCAGGTTTAGATGGGTTGGGTATAGAATTTTTCAAAACCTTGAGCAAAACTTTGTCTCCACATTTTCACAATTTATTTAATTCATTCCTCTTGCAGGACCAACTACCTTTTTTGAAGAAACCCTAATATCAGCAATCTCTAAAAAAGGCAAATACTCCACACTCATGTTTTCCTATTGCCCATATCTTTTGTTATTTTTTTCATTGTGTGAAGGTTTTCTTGAAGAATGGTCAGCAAAAGGAATTACATCTATAGGTGACTTATACAAGGAACCTGTGTACAATCTTTTCAACAATTGAAAATCTCAGTTAGAACTTGATAAAAATTCATTTTCAGATACCTTCAGATCAGGGAAGTCTTAAGAAAAAAATAAATCTGTCACTGTACACAATGGACAAACACAACCCTTTAATTGATATAGTTTGTTATGGTATCCAGTGCTGATAACGACTGTAAATGAGCAACTGTCAAAACAGTGACTCATTTACAGCGCAACCCTTTTGGGCTACTCTGTAAGGGTAGCAACAGAATACAAAAGTGGCAGTAGGGATGAGGGAGGGAGGGAGGGTGACCGGAAGGGGAGGGACAGGAAAGAGGGTTTGTGTGGGGTAGTGTGCCATGCTGCCACTGGGCTAGCCATGTGGTGTGGTGGTGAGGGTGGCTAGCTTCAGTGCAGCAGGTACTGGGTTTGAGGCTGGGGACCAGGAAAATGTTACTGCTGCTGTTGTTTTTTTTTTTGTCAGACTGTCTCCCTCTTCCCGACATGCACCATCCTGGAGTTGGTTATACTGTATTTAGTCAGGGGGATATGGGGAGGAGGGGTGCAGCTCCCCACCACATAAATACTATTTAAGTTGCTGGATGTCTTGTTGCTCACAAGTGTACATCACCGATTTGCTTTTCAGCAATGTACACTCACTGTAACAGTGATCATTGTTTTGTGAATGCTGTTATGACATGGAACAATTTGTTACACACCTAATAGGCAAAAACTATTATCTGATGTTTATAGCTATTTACTATCATTTAATATTCCAGATCATTGAAAAAATGAAAGTTGGCTGAAAGAACATAAGCAAAATATATATGGCAGACAGTGTAGTTAATTTGCTGTTCCTCAAAAATGACATAATATAATAGGCTGAACCAAATTCAAAGTTTTCATAATTCACAAAATATACTATATATCACATTTATTAAATACATTCAATTCAAATATTACTAATTTATTTACTATGTGTAAATCAGATGCTGGTACTGTCTCTAACATCATTGCAGTATAGTAGGTCCTAAGTAAAAAACATCAGAGGATGGCACTATCCTAACGTCATTGCACTATAGTATATCCTAAGTAAGAAACCTTCTGGAATAAAATGTTTCACTCTATTAATATTATATTAGGTAGCACAAACTAGAAGCTGAACTTTGTCTATTGGGTATATATATTTCTCAATATCTTCCAGAAGGTGCTGGTCTTAAATTTCTAAACAGCATTAATTAATGCCAGATGATGTATTACACCATTATAGAGAGAGATCCAATACTTCCTACTTTGGAACTGTGGAAAAAAGTGTTTCTCAAGTGTTTAAGAATAGAAAAAAAATATTATTTTATTGTTAAATATACAAAAAATATTAGGAGAGTTGGGGACCTCTCAATAGTGTAATAGATAGCGAGCTCATCTGACATCTTTCTTTGAGGTCAAGTATGCAGCCTGCTGTAAAAAAAAAAGCATTTATGAACACCTATTAACTGTACTAGCATAACGTGAGAGCTGATGTACTGTATATATATTTTTCAAACCTGACTGTAATTGATGAATTATGCTATCTTCCAATAAAAAATATAAATATAAAAAAATTGCTCTGAGTGGTCTCCCAAAGATTGTCTGCATAGCACAGAGCAAGCCAAGTAGTGTGGGTGGAGTCTTCACTCATGAGGCACACATTGGTGATGTCACTGATGTCAGTGATGTCATGTTGCACCATAATGGTATCAGCCATCTGATCCTGGCTTGAAGGACATCTCTGAATCCTATTAAGGCTTCTCACAATATAAGCTCAGAGCTCCAGGGCTACAGCATGCAAGAAGCAATTGCAAAATCCAGGTGCTCTATAGGGAGTGCTGGTTTAGGTTTTATAGGAATTTGTGCTGAAATGTATTGTGTTTACTTTCTTGGGGGAATTTTTACAACAAAAAAGGAATGGCTATGGGGGCAATCTATGCCCCAAGCCTTTCCAATCTGTATCTGAGGAAGTGGGAGAATGAGGTCATTAGGGATCTAGGATTTACTAGGAATTTTAAAGACACGAGGGGGCTCAAGGCCCATAGTTTATGTCTCCCACATATGTGGGTTAATCATACCATCAGCTGATTTTTAGAATAAAGTACATCAAGAGTATTTTTAAAGGCAGTTACACTAATACAATCGACTACTGACTGAGGTAGTTTATTCCAGACCATTGGGGCTCTTTACTGTCTCAGTCTGTTGTATACAATTTTTTTTTATATGAGAGCACAAATGACCTCTTGCATTACTGAACTATAGATTATATTCATTCATTTGTTCACTATTCTGAGATAACTTGTATAATAGTAGCAGATCACCCCTTTGTCTGTGGGCCTCAAGGAAATGTAAACTGGTCTTGAGTAGTTCTGTTGAATAATTAAAGTGTTTTAATCTAGGAACATGTCTAGTAATCATCCTCTGGACCCCTTCCAATATCTTAATATCCCTAACCAGATACGGTGTCCAAAACTGTGATCCATATTCCAGTATGAGCCACACATAAGTAGTGTAAAGAGGTAAGTTAAATTGCTCTGTTTTATTCACAAATGAACGTCTGATCTTAGTTACCATAGACTGAGCAGTTTTAGCAATTCTCAAACAATGACTAGAAGAAGAAAGGGAATCGTTTACTGTTGTACCCAAATCTAGTACATTGAGGACTGATTTCAATATTGTTTGTTCTATTACATAAGAATAATTTGGGTTATTTCTATCTATATGAAGTACAACATATTTGTCTGTGTTAAAAATCATCCTGTTTTCCTTTGCCGCATATGAATTTTGGCTAGGTTAGAAACTAAAGATAAGTGTTTATGTATAGTATTCACCTCTCTGCCCAATTTTGTGTTGTCTGCAAAACTTACTAATCATGTTCTCAATATTTGTGTCCATATCCTGTATGTAAATGCTAAAAAGTGTAGAACCAAGAACTGATCCCTGGGGAACACCACTGCCCACCAATCCTTAATCTGAATTAATTTCATTAATACGATACGTACTTTTTGTTTCCTGTTAAGTAACCAGTTATAAATCCACCTGATTATGTCACTGTTAACCTGTAACTTACTATGTTTATTGATATATTTTTCATGAACTACTCTGTCAAATGCCTTTGAAAAATCAAACAATATTACATCAGATGAATAACCATTATCAAGACCGTTACTGACTTTATCATAAAATATAATCAGGTTAGTGGTACAGACCTTCCTTTGGTAAAACCATGTTGGTTTTTGTCTTTTGTCCCTAACAGTTCTAAATGTAATTCAAGTCTGGTTTCAATGAGATGCTCCATGAATTTGCAGCAATGGGAGGTCAAACTAATGGGCCTAAAATTATTGATTTTTCCCTTGCTTCCCTTCTTATGAATTGGTACAACTATTGCATTCCTCCAGTCATCAAGAATAAAACCTTCCCTTAATGAATAATTAAAAATGATAGAAAGGGGGTAGGCTAACTCAGCTATTTTTTTTAAGAAAGATAGCATTATTGTTATCTGGTCCAGGACTAGAGGTAAAATCGAGTTTAACTAGTAGATTGTTCATTTCATCAGCTGTAAAAGGTAAGTCCACTATATTGTTTGGTAGTTCAGGCAATGGAGTTTGAGAGGGAGATGAGAAAACTGAGCAGAAATAATTGTTAAACTTGTCTGCAACCATTTATTTTCTTGAATTTCTTGATTATTATCTATACTATGTCCTAGATTTCTGACTGTATTATGACAGTTGGAGTTCATATATGAATGCAGCAATTTCCTGTGTTTTGAGTGGGCTATTTTAAATTCAAGATTTGATTTACCCTGTCTAATAGTATATTTTAAGTTTTTTTTGTGATTGAAGATATCCGTTTTTATTATCATCTGATGGTACTTTTTTATACTTATTATAGTTTTTTGTTTATACTTAATCAGTTTAGTGATTTTTGAGTTTAACCACACCGGAATCTTACCTTTTTTTATTATAGTTCTCCCTAGTTGGTACATGGATATTTTCAACCTCTGTCAATATATCTTTAAATCTAGCCCAAGCATGCTGTGTTGACCCAGATCCAAGAGTTGCTTCCCAATCTATTTCTGAAAGTTTGATATATTCTGTCAAAGTTGGCTTTATGATAGTTTCTAATAAGAGTACTACAAATATTATTATGTCTTCCTTTAACCAAGTAACAAGTGACTACTTGATCGTCACTGTTGCCTAGTGCCACTGAGATATTGATGTTTGTAATTTCATTCTCCATAATTGTTATTATTAAATCCAAATGCAATTCTTACAGATATACAACATGGATTTAGACTGGGAAGATCCACGAACACCACCCTGTTAGACTTCCATAACCAGGTAGTGACATCACTGGATCAGGGAGGGAATACCGGGCCAGTGTTTGTGGAACTTAGTAAAGCTTTCGACCTAGTACAGCATAGAAAATAATTAGAAATACTCTGGTTGGTAGAGGTGAAAAAGGGACCATTACAATGGATGGCATCATATTTGGCAAATCGTAGGCAGTGTATCATTAACAGTACCTCAGTGTCGAGCCTTGATGAAATAAACCATGGAGTTCCTCAGGGGTCGATACTTGGCCCGTTGATGTTTAATGTCTATGTTAACAATGTAGTACAAATAAATATAGGGCAACTAGACTGTATGCTGATGATATGGTCTTATTGGTTTTGGCAAAAAATGTGGAAATTCTGGAACAACAGTTACAGAGTGACTTAATTCAGTTGGAGCAGTGGATGGGTGACTCTGGTCTCTTACTTAATGCCAAAAAAAAACAATGTATGATGTTTTGCCTGGGGCATAGGTTGAAAGTTGAGCCACAGTTACATATCCACTTATCCAATGGTTCACAAACTGAGGAAGTAAAAGGATATAGGTACCTCGGATTATATATAGATTCTCATATGACTTTTGAAGATCACATTGATATACAGGTAAAAAAAGTAAACCAAAGACTAGGAGCTCTTAGGAGATTATCTGGAGTTTTGCCCAAAAGTGCTAGAGAGAAACTTGTTAAACAAATGTTGATTCTGGTACTGGAATATGGAGCATTGATTTATATGAACTCTTCCAAGAGAGTATTAAAGAAAGTTAATCAGTTTATAGAGTGGGAACATTTATCATTAAGAGTGAATATAAAATACATCATTATATAGTATATAATCAACTGAATTGGCTACATCCTGATGCTCAAAGGGATTTTACATGGCTAATAAACTCTCATAAGATTATGTATGAGAAAATAATCATCCTTTAGCTAAGTATGTTGTGTTTCAAATTTCAGATAATCAAAGTTTTGTACAAGGAATTCAGAAAATAGAATTCCAACATACAAATATTGTAGTAAAATAGGGGAATTGAAGTTGCAAAATAGCTTGGCTATTTCTTAGAATAATTTGCCTAAACATCTGAAAAATATAACTAGCCTGTCCAGTTTTGAAGACAAATTGTTTGAATATTTGCAAATTGTATGTATATGTTTTGGTTGATATTGTTATGTATGTTTTATTGTTTTGTTGAGTATGTATGTTAATTGTTTTTGTAATTTTATGGACTTATTACACATGACCTTGATTGTAAACAGTGCCTATGGTGCGAATCATTTGTTCCCGTATAAAAATAAAGTTTTAACAAACAAACAAACAAATCCAGGATGTTATTATTCCTGGTAGGGCTTGCCACTACTTGATCTAATCCAGTGTTTATACATTGTTCAATGAAATCTTTCTCCATGAGATCTGAACCAGTAAGATTCTCCCAGTCAATTCCTGGATAATTAAAGTCTCCTAGGATAATAATATCTCCAAGGGTAGACATTTCAGAGATTACGTTGTTAAGTGCTCTGTTATATTTACTTATAGCTGTAGGAGGTCTATAGCAATTTCTTATTATGACAGATTTACATCCTGAGAAAACTGCTTTAACTCATATTGTTTCAAGATGAACATTTGACTCCTGTGGAGGGCCAATAATGTAAGATGGTATGGAGTTGTGTATATAAGCACATACTCCACCTCCTTGTTTCCCTTCCCTGTTGCACCTATATAGTTTATAACCCACTATTTCCATCAAACTGTTAGAGACTTGATCCCACCACATTTCTGTTATTGCTGCAATGTGTATATTTTGCTGGAATAATAATGCTTCTAGTTCAAGTGTTTTGCTATTGTTTAGACTTCTGGCATTTGTACTGAGTATATTACATCCATCCAGTAAACTGAAATTAAGATGACACCTATGTTTTATACCCCCTAGTTTAAATGATCTATTATAACTTTTGCCATTTTTCTACCCAATATGTTACTGCCCCTTTTACTCAGGTGCAGTCCATCCCAAGCAAATAAGTGACGTCTGTCTTGGAAATCTTCTCAGTGAGTAATACAATTGAACCTTTACTCAGGCACTATTGTCTAAGCCATTTATTAATGATTTTTATTTTGATGGTCATCGCAACAGTCACCCATGGAACCGGTAAGATCTCAGAAAAGCTAATATCACAGTTTTTGAACAATAGCAGTTCACTTAATATGCTATAATCTCTTGTTGTATCTTCTATACTGGATCTATTAGCATTATTCATTCCCACATGTAATATAACTAAAGGTTTATTTCCACAGTTACTCAAAATGTTATTTGCCATTAGTGTGATGTCAGAGATTACTGCTCCTCTGTAGCTACTACATATCCTGTTAAACGTATCTGGATTGCAAACATATCTGTCAATGTGTTTAATCATTGAATCACCTAGTACAAACACCTGGTGTACCTTTTCATGCTCAGGTGCTAGAATACCAGGGGGGCTATAGTTACTTTCATATTTTGGCATACTTCAGAATGATTTATATTACATTCAACAGTTCTCACATTTCTTGTGGATGCTTGTGTGCTTGGTGTACAGTTTTCATGTATCCCACTTGGGGGTTCGCTATCACATGCTAACTGGACAATATCCTGAGAAATATGTTGTTGAGAATCACTTAAGGTATTTTCACCTGGATGGCTCTGATTTTCTTTTATTCCTGATTCAACACAATCATCATGTGCACTAAGTGGGGAAAAGGGATTAGTAAAAGGAAGACTGAAACCCATTGCCCTTCTTTCTTTCTTAGAGGTATTTCCATTCACTATAGTCCATTCACTACTATCATCATCAGACCAGTCATCTTCCCTATCTCTCCTTTTAATACCTCCATTTCCTGCCACTGTCTGTAATATGGAGTCTGCCATAGAGAGTTTTAACCCAAAGGAACCACAGTCTGCTGCATCAATTGGTTTAGGGTGTGGAGGAGCTGATGGGTAAGCAATTTTATTAACCATTTGCTGCACTTCATTCTGGCTTTTTATAGCCTCATTAACTTTGGAGTGAAGCTCATGTATCTTCTGCTCCAATTTAACTATATATAAGCATTTGTTACACATAGAGTCTGGCCCTGGATTTCCATCTTCTAACAGTGTAAACATGGCACATTGCTGACATTTTACAGCCCAATCCCCATCCAAGGTTCTTATTTTGTTCTCCATTGTCCTTTGCCAGCCAGCTATCACACAAACACAAGCAACAGTGTACCAGGTTGCTTCCTAAGCAGTTCTATAGATTACTATAGCAACTTACATCAGACTACCTTAGTGTCCTGTATAGAGTTGCTACATATAATTAGTCCAAAACCTGTACCTGCATACCATTATGCCTGGATCCCTGCAGTCTCTGTGGACATTGCTGACATATACAAGAGGCACGTCACATGTCTGAGCACGCATCTTCATGTGCATTCACGCACTCATGCCCGCTCTGCTTGCGAAGCGTACCCTAAAATTGCATTGCACCTGGAAATTCTTTGGGTGTGCTGATGTCAAGCCCTTAGTGAGTGAGTTAAACAAAACCCCTGTTTAAAAGCACAAATACTGGCTGGCCCAGTGGCGCAGATGGTTGAGGCGCTGGACGCCACACCTCGCTCCACACTGGTGACCCAGGTTTGGGAATGGACTTGGGCAGCAGGGGTCAGTTGGGGGGAAGAGATTGAGCACCTGATGGACTGCTTTCTCTTTCCAGGGTGGGTTGGAGTGGCAAATACTCAATGATTGACCTCTGGCAGAGGCTGGGAGGTAGCCGATCGAGCATCGTGGCACATGCCGGGGGGTGGAGTCATGGTGTGTGTTGCCTTGGCAGCCGGGCTCCACAGGTGCAGAAACCAAGAAAATATCTCCCTCCTCCCTCCGATAGGTGATGGTGCCTTCCACCCAAGGACCACACTCCCATTAGTCGGGCATGGCTGTCTCCTCACTGGCCATCCTCCCTAGCCCAGTTTCCACCCTATGGAAAAGAGCACCCTGGGAAAGGGTGGCCCTTCCCGAAGGTAGACCCAGGAGATTCCTGGTGCTGGAGAGAGGAGTTAAGACAAAGTCACACAGGGGGGTAGAGTCCTGGTCTGGGCGGTCGCCGGACAGAGTTCGGTGCGGCTCCAGTAGGAACGGGAAAAAATAGAGTTTGAAAAAAATAAAGCACAAATGCTTGTACAGCACAAAATAACAGGTATTGCCACTACTGCTGTGCTGCTGGCATTTAAAAAAAATTATGCTTCCCCCATACTTAGCTATCTGTGGACACAACTATTACAGGAAGATGTAGTTCTGGGAATCACACACCGCACAACACATCCCAGACTACTTCCTGCAACACAGTGTGGCACCTAGATATTTCAAATGCTATTGCCCAGTCAGGAACACAATCAAAGGCTCAATATCACTGTCTTTACTGTCTCACCACAACAAGTGTGGTCCCACAGCATAAGCACAGTGAATGTCTAAGTAAGCACTTGTGGCAAGTACCCTAAAATAGTGTCACACACGGAAATGCCTCGGGTGTGCTGACGTCAAACCCCTCGCGAGTGAGTTAAACAAAACCCCTGTTTAAAAGCACAAATGCCTGTACAGCACAAAATAACAGGTATCATCACTACTGCTGTGCTACTGGCATTTAAAAAAAAACAAATAATGCTTCCTCTACACTTAGCTGTCTGTGGACACAAGTGTTGCAGGAAGATGTAGTTCTGGGAATCACACACCACACTACAAGTCCCAGACTACTTCCTGCAACAAGATATGGCATCTAGATGTTTCAAATGCTATTGCCCACTTAGGAACACAGTCACAAGGCTCACTATCACTGTCCATACTGTCTCACCAGAACTAGTGTGGTTCCTCAGAATAAGCACAGTGACTGTCCTGACAGTAACCCTTTCTTTCACCATATAGATCTTTTATCATTGCTTTATTGATGACATTTTGATCACATGGACAGGTAACTTGCATGAATTTGATAGCTTTGTGCAGTATTTACATGACCCAAACCCAAACCTGCATTTCTCATATACTGCAAGCAGAGAAGAGATTAATTTTCTGGAATTATGTGTCAGGATAGATGTAGCTGGAAATGTTCTTACTGACATTGTTAGAAAACCTTGTGAAAGGAATACACTATTAATGTCATCCAGCTGTCATCTCTGACATGTGGTCTAGAATATTCCCAAAGAGCAATTTTTAAGATTGGGTAGGAAATGCAGCACTGTAGCAGAGTATGACACAGCAACACTGGATCTGATTGCCAGGTTTTCAGAAAGGGGTTACAATGCAGAACTTTTGCATAACACATGGCAGGAAGTCAGAAATATAGACAGAGTTCAAACATTTGTGAGCAGACATCGGTGTGAAGTGGATTCTAGTAGACTCAATTTTGTCACCACATGTTCAGTACATGGGAATGAAGTTTCCCAGATTTTAAATAAAAACTGGAATATTTTGAAAGGTGACAGTGGCCTACTTGCATAGCACGACAACCCTCCTAGGATGTCTTACAGAAGGGATGTCACTCTTAAGGATCAACTAGTTCACACGAAGGTAGACTAGTCAGATAACACATACGTGACTAACCCACAAATATGTGGACTGTTTTAAATGTCAAATCCGTACATATTGTAATGTGATATCAGCAGGCAAAGACTTTTCAAGTCTACATGTCAATAAAGTATTTCAAATCAGACAACTAGTGACATGTGTCATAACAACGGTTGTTTATATGGCAAAATGCAGTTGCAAAGCCTTTTACATAGGCAAAACTAAAAGACAGTTTATGTCCTGGGTAGGGGAACATTGCAGGGCCATTAGGAATAAAGATGTAACCTAAGCCACTGACTTGCACATTATGCAAGCTAGTAATCCAGATACACACAAGTTCTCCTTTAGAAACATTGAAAAGGTATGCCCCAAACCTGGGGGAAGGGTGGACTTTGACGATTTTATTTTACAGAGGAAGAGGTTTTGAATTTATCCCCACCAAGCTTGCAAATATCCTGGTTTAAATGACAGATTTGATATTGCCCCATACCTTAAAAATTTAATCAGCTGTGACAGCACATAATGAATATAAAATGGAGATTACACAAAAGTGATATGATATTTAGAGATATAAGATAGGGTCCATATATTTATTTATCATCAACTATATTTTAATGTGAATAGATTTTTCAATATTTGTCATAGTAATAATACATTGTTTTTCTATGCACTATACATGCAGATATGTTTTTAACTTCTTGATTTTTCCTTACTGTTTCAGGTGTATGTCTTAACACTTCATGGAAACCATTATCACTGCAAAGGAAGCCTTGGATGAATGACTTGGATCCTTTTTTTGACATACTTTTTAATTGATATGCAAATTTGTATATAATAAATTCTAGGTTTTAATGGTTCCATATAAATAAAAGAACATTTGTTATAATATGTTTGTATGTTATCATACTAATTAGGTCCACTTAAGCTTTGTTTACTTTTTGTTTGACACTTTGTGATGTCACTATCTCTGTGTGTCACTTTATGATGATGTCATCACTTGTATATAAGGAGGTGGGTTTGTTAGTTTCAGCATCTCCTTTGATAAAGGCATCTACATTCCAAAACATGCCAGGGTGTGTTGCATTTGAGCACCTACATACAGGATTTTTGCACTCCAAGCTATTTTGTGGACAGCCTTCATTGTGTGGTGGTGAGTGCGGGACTTCTCTGTATTGATTCTGGCCTTGTTCTGTCCCAGCACCACCGGCCTGGTGCTCTCTCTTTTCTGACTGAACTTGCATTGTTTGAGTTTGTTGCATGGGTTACAGAAACATGTTTTTTCCATGTCAAACCACTTGAGCTTACTCAAACCTGTACTGTTATTGCACCTTCCTGAGGTAGCTACCTGGATTTTTGTCATCACACTTCATGGCAAATGGATTACAGACCAATGATTTTCAGCAAATAAGGGATCTGAACTACTGTTACTATGTTGCTTGAGAGAATGCTGGCATTTATATTTTCTGAAACAGAAGCAGAAACAGATCATTTTTAGTATGTGAATGGTTTTTTGACAGAAGCAGTTAGAGCAAACCCATTTCTGGCAAACCCTTCAGCTCCAGCAGATGCCAGCAATGCCAGAGTATGTTCCCTATTTGATGCATTTTAAACACTTGAAAGAAATGTCACAAAATCTAGGAAAATATATTGGAACATAATGAATCTAGATGCATATTTACAAGTCAAAAGGATTCCCCAAGGTCTCAGGATTCTGAAAAATATTTTGCTTGGGCAGGAAGTTGAAACCTTAATGAGTAAATGGAGGGAGATTCTAGATAAGGCATCAAATAAACTGATAAAATTGATCACAGACTATGGAAAGGATGTAAGTGGAAAACTTAAACAAGAAATTAAAGACCAGGAGAAAATAGTACTGCAATTCCAAGACCATGCTGATTTTGATTTTTGCAATAACAAGCTGAAAGAAATTATTGCTAAACCAGACTTTGAACTAAAAAAAACTAACCAAGTTTAAAAGATTTGGGGTACTACCATTCAGGATGGATTCACATCTGGAAAAAGAATAAAACACCTAAAGGGATCCTAAGGGGGAGAAAAAAGGATGTCTTTTAACTTGAGCCTGGATATTAGTGGCTCTGACTCAGGAAGACCAGCAGGCATATTTTTAGAGCATACCCAGTCCTCACCAGAAACTCTACCACTGAGGAGGAGACGTGCCAATATATATCACGGTTTTCAAATCAACCATTTTTCCTATAACTGAGGTATAAGGTTCAGAGGCAGAACCAGAGGGGAAGAGGAGGAGGAAGACATGGAGGGGGAAGGGGAAGGGGCAGAGTGTGGCAAGAACAGCAGGTTCAGCAGGACTACCAACATCATGCACCCCCCCAATCAACAACAGTATGTACAACAAAATAAACATCAACAGCGCCAATACCAGCAGCAAGAACAATAACAGCTCCAACATGAACAGCATTACCCATTTCAACAGCATCAGAAGTATTAACTAAGGTAATTAACCTCTTAGACAGACCCCTTATAGATACAGAAGTTGCTTTGCTTAATAAGGGGCTGTCCTTTGCCCCAACTAACAGAATTAATCAATTTGAGACTTTTTTGGACTTGCAGAAATTCTGTCACGAACTATCATTCTTTGAAAGAAAAAACAGTCAGCCCTGCCCTGATGTGGACCCTGACCCCTGTTCTAGTGGCAGCACTGCTACTGATGATATTGACAACAATGGTTACTTGCCAAAACGCTTTAAGGGGAAATCTGTTTTTTATCCTGCCCCTTCACCAGCTATTCTGACATTTCAGGAAGCATGTGAAAAAGATTTTGAGCAGTTGTTTGGCAACTTATCAAGGATTACATATAGTATCATCACAAATGATGAGAAATTTGTCTTAGAGAATTTATGAAATGACACCAACATTGTAACTAAGCCCACTTACAAGGGTGGGGCAGTTGTAATACAAAACACAATTGACTATGTGAAGGAAGTTGCCAAACAATTGTCAAACAATGAGCTTTATAAGAAGTTATATCAAGATTCCACACACCTTTCCAAGTTTCACATAGACAAATTTGTTTCAGGTGCTTTTCAAAAAGGGTGGATAGACTCTGATGTAAAATAAAATTGACAGTGGAGCATTCAGTCAGAGCTACTATATACACCTTTCCTAAGGTGCATAAGGAATCCCCCCCCCCAGTAAACCCATAGTAAGTGGTGTAACACCTGGCCACTTATTTAACTAGTGTGCACCCCCCCTCCCATATTTTGTAATGCTCACCCAGCTAAACTGTTGCCTTTATACTGACATACTATTTACTTGACTAAAAAGGTAGGTACCACCATTGGTATTAGGATGTGTACCTGGCTTATTTTCTAGAGGATGAGAAGGGTCAGGGAACAGAAACAAACAACTTGAACCCTGTGAAAAAACACAACCCAGTTCCTGGGTGGCGGCTGCAAGGCAGATGCTTGATCCAACCTGCTGAGGGGGCCCCAGTAAATCCACACAACCAGAAGCAATAAATTGGAATGTCCATAACAGTGACTGGGATTGTGCAGTATGGCTTTATTCAAAGATGGCAAGTAAAATTGAAGTGGATCCCCAAGGATAGGTCCAGGCTAGACAGGTGCAAAAATACAAGAATTCAGTTTATGAACAAAACAGAAACATCATCGTTCCAATTTCCCAAAAGTGTATCTGTGGACACTGGGCCACGCACATGAACATCTCTCTTTCTTTATTTCCCATGAGTGTTATTTAGTGAAATCTAAGCCACACACTCATAACTCCTTTCGAACATAGGTGCAATATATAAAAACTCAGCCACACACCTTAACCTGCGGCACGGCCACTCGCTCAGGTAAAAATACTGACACCCTTTACAAACCAGGAAGCCCTGCCTTGTAAGCACTTAGTTGGTGTTCCTCCCACCCTTGGCCCCAACCAATGGATTCTGCCATTCTTCAGGGTTACATCATTGACCCCCCCCCCCACTCCACACTGAAATGCTAGCAGTCCCATACATTACTTGTTACAACACTGGATGACACAGAGAAAATAAACTGCACTCACTGGGGTCCACAGTTTAACTTTCTTCACTCACACTGGTGAGACTAGGGGCACTGACAGGTGCAATCCAGCCTTATCTATGGGCACATGCACCCCAGACTATCCACTCCCCTAAGAACATTTGTGGAGTTCTGTTCTCTCTTTCAGTACTCACAGAACTTGTTCTGTCCACTGGGCATGGAACAACCAAAAAAAAAAAAGGAAAGGCACTCTTCTGGGTCCACACAGTCTATTTCAGATCCTATACAAAGGTAGCTGAAAACACCTCAGAACAGTCAGGGTATTGCAGTTTGAGTCCACAGAGAACAAACAGATCCTTCCACTTCACTGGGAGTAGAAATCAGGAACACCTGCTGTAGTCTTGTCTCTACCACTTCACTGGAAGCTGGAAATGACACTTGACTTGGGTGAGAAATCCTGGGTCCTCTGTCAGAGCCCACTGGCAGTCCTTCTGCCACTCTTACCTCCTCACTCAAGCTCACACTCTACCAAACTGCCTGAATTCTAAGCTCTCCAGAGTAGCTATCCTCACAGTGTGGCGTATGCTGCTGCGAGAGTTCTAAGATGACCTAATCATTCCTCCCTCAGGCTAGCAGAATAAACAATGTTGTCATTATGTAATGAGCCCCTAATGAGCTCCCTATCAGCTGCCTGCTACCTTCCTAACAATAATACTGATAGGACTCTAGTAACCCCAGGGACTGGGTGGTTACAGTGGTATGGGATCCCTGATAGAACCCCTGCCCCAATATGTTGATTTTTACTTGTGACCAATTGTGGAGACACTTGGATCATATATTAGGGACATATTGTTACTGGCAATAATGGCTACTTTCCACAATGCTTTAAGGGGAAATCTATTTTAATCATGCCCCTTCAGCAGCTATTCTGACATTTCAGGAAGTATGTGAAAAAGATTTTGAACAGTTGTTTGCCAGCTTACCTAAGATCACATATAGTAACATCACAAATGATGAGAAACTTCTTTTAGAAAATGTAAGAAATGACATCAGCATTGTAATTAAGACCACCAACAAGGGTGGGTCAGTTGTAATACAAAACACAACTGACTATGTGAAGGAAGTTGCCAGACAATTGTCAAACACTGGACCCTATGCACAATCACAATGCACCGTGCAAATCAGGTATGTTGGCATCACTACATCTGAATGCGGTGGAGCAAGGTTCCACGGACCCTGCACAGCATTCACTGACAGAACATGTGGCAGTTACATGCCTGAATCCCGGTCATGCAGACAGCAACATGCTGAGGGTGGGCAGGGTGTGTGTCGGGGTGTGTCTTCACTCCATGCCATTCACAAAGGTGTGGAGTGCTGGGTGCGGGGGGTGCAACCTACGCTAGGTAACATGCAGCCATAAGGGATAGACACCCCCCAAGATTCTGCTGCCAGCTGTGGTGAAGATGTTGAGGCACAGCAGACCTCCCTGCATGCTGCCCCCACCCATGGGGACTACAAGGAGGGCCAGGCAGTTGGTTGTGCACCGACCTGCCCCTGTGTTGGCAGTGTACAGTGCATCATCTTCCTTCTTTGGTACCCCTGGGGTGCAAGGGGTCCGGTAGCAGACTGGTCTGGACATCCCATTGAATGCATGCTCAGTCTGCAGAACAGTCCTCTACACACCTGTATGATGGGGGGGCAGGTCCATGTATGGGAGCCATGCGGTGGCTAGTGTCTGTAAATATGGCAACCATGCATCTATCCATGGATGCGGAGCTCCGTGGGTGGGATACACACTTCTGATGCATTATTCCTGCCCTTCAGTGCTTAGTGCCCAATGAGGTTTATAAAAAGCTAGATCAAGATCCCAAACAAATTTACAAGTTTTGTATTGACAAATTTGTTTTGGATGCTTTTTAAAAAGGGTGGATTGACTTTGATGTAAAAAAAAACAACTTTTTGACAGTGGTGCATCCAATCAGAGCTACTATATACACCCTTCCTAAGGTGTATAAGGAATTTGTGCCCCCCCGGTAGCCCATAGTAATTGGTATGGGATCCCTGACAGAACCCCTGTCCCAATATGTTGATTTGTACTTGAGACCATTTGTGGAGACACTTGGATCATATATTAGGGACACTGAGGATATTTTACAGACACTTAATGATGTTGTGGTGCAGAGGTACTCCTATCTCATCATCATCATGGATAGAGAATCCCTCTACACCAACATACTACAAGAAGAAGCACTGGATAGTCTGACTTTCTTTCTCAGCTCATGTTAGGAACAGGTCAAATTGCCCATGGAGTTTTTGATTAAACTGTCAGAATTTGTGCTGAAATTTAATGTGTTTACTTTCTTGGGGGAATTCTTCTTACAACCTAAAAGGAATGGCTATGGGGGTGACCTTTTCCACAAGCCTTGCCAATCTGCATGTGAGGAAGTGGGAGAATGAGGTCATTAGGGATCCTGACATTAATCCTGTCTTTCACCATATAGAGCTTTATCATCACTTTGTTGATGACCATTTTGATCATATGGACAGGTAACTTGGATGAATTTGATAGCTTTGTGCAATAGTTACATAACACAAATTCAAACCTGCATTTCTCATTTACTGCAAGCAGAGAAGAGATCAATTTTCAGGATTATGTATCAGGAAGGATGAAGCTGGAAATATTCTAACTGACATTGTCAGAGAGCCTTGTGAAAGTAATACACTATTAATGCCATCCAGCTGTCATCCCCAACATGTGGTCCAGAATATTCCCAAAGGGCAATTTTTATGTTGGCTCATGCTTGCGCGCCAGCCAACATCTTGTGGTAGTAGCAGATTTGGAGGCATGGTCACTGTTGGGTGAATGTAGGGCATGCATCATTAGGTGCGTCTCTCATTCCCCAATAAACCAGCAGCAGGCGCTGACATCATGAATCCCTAATGTGGTCACCAGATCTAAGAAAAGGTCCACTGCAATGAGAGCGAAGCTGTCATGCAGCAGGATCACAAAATGCCTCCTGACATGCAAGCAACATGGCAGCAGTGACTGCCTCCTCCTGCTGTCACAATGCCGACAGGGAGCCCACTCCCCATCGGCATAATGTCCCCCCTCCCATTTCTGCTGTGTGCCGAGGGGGTGCCCAATCTTCCTCTGCAACATGCACCCCCCCAAAAAGTCTTTCTCTGCTGATGGGGGACCCAGTCCCCATTGGCTTATATCCTCCTTCCTCATTTATTTTGCTGACAGGGGGAGCCCACTCCCTGTCAGCATAATGTTTCTCCCACTTTGGTTGTGTGCCAAGGGGGGTGCCTGATCCCCCTCTGCTTTTGCCCCCCCTTCAGTATGTGCTGAAGGAGCTGCCCAATCCCCCATTGGCTACAGCATCCCCCCCAAAAAAAACACTTAGGTGGCATGCTGGGATCCCACCCCAGTGTGCCAAATCCTGAAAACAAAAACGTCCTGTGATGTTCCTTTTTTACCAGTAAAAAGAAAATGGTCCCTCGAGTCTCCTGCCCCTCCCACAACATGCACTCCACCCACTGTGCACCCTGCTTCCTACACCCCTCACCCTATACTTACTCTCCGAGTCCGGGCGAAGGATCTTCGGTGGACTGGGAACATGTCTGCACTCTTCAAAACCAACTGCCAACTGAAGAAATGCCGGTAAACTTTATAATGGCATAAACAGGGTTTTTTCAACTTTGGTGCATATCTCTGGCATTTTTGGGAATTGTGACACCAAATTTTAAACATGGGGTTATTGGCACCCCTCCTCATGAATTCAGTCACTGTCATGGTGTTATTCGGTCCCAAAAGGTGATTTTGCGGTCACTGCATGGAATCACCTTTCGGGACTGATTAATGAAACAACTGTGCAACTGTTCATGAGGGGCACTCTCAAAAAGCCAATGTTGCAAATTTGGTGGAAAAAATCCAAAACATGGCTGTTTTATGAGCATGCGTTGCACAGTTTCCACGCACGCTCGTAACTTCGTGAATTTGTAATATTTTCACTCCAGATTTTCAAAATTGGCATTTTTCCATACCTCCTCATGAACAGTACAGCTGTCAGTTTACATATCCTGGCCAAAATGTGTGGTTGCACATCTGGCACAGAATAGCGCGGTCGCTGTGCGAAATCAGTTTTTGGGACAGTCTGAGGAAATGATGGTGACACTGTTCATGAGCAGAGGTCCTAAAATGCCTATGTTGAAAATCTGATGATGAAATTACATAACATGACTGTGTTACAAGTGTGCATTGCACAGTTTCCATGCACCCTTGTAACTTCGCAAATTTGCAATATTTTCATGCCAGATTTTCAACACTGGCATTTTGTCACACCTCCTTATAAACAGTACAGCTGTCATTTTTCACATCCTGCCCTAAATGTGTTTTCACACCTGTGGTGCACAATGGTGTGGTCACTGTGGGAAATCTACGTTTGGGACAAATTAACAAAATTACAGTGCCACTGTTCATGAGGAGAGGTCCCAAAATGTGTATGTTAAAAATGTGGTTAAAAAATCCCAAAAATAATTGGGTTACAGACGTGTGTTACACAGTTTCTATGCATGCTCATGACTTTAGCTGGCTAAATGCCCTCAGCACTCATATTACTGTCTCCACCTCTCTAGGTATTTTCAAATCAAGGCTGTTCTCTCACCTTGCTACCTCCAGCTCCTGTGACTGCCCTGATTAAACCTCCTATTTTCTCACTACCCACCCTGTTCCGTTATTTGACAAAGACATGTTTGGGAAACCTTTTCTCCTGCTATTGTCGGCTCCCACACCTTTCACTTACCCTCTCTGTTCTGGACTTTTCCTATTTGCTTCTCCTAATCTGGCATGACTCTTTCTTGTAACAATAATGTGATTATTGATATCTCATGTCCTTTTGCACAAATGATTTGATATGTATTTGTATATGTTTTCTCGCTCTTGACACAGCACAAATTGTTGTGTTATCTATGTAACCTTTTTTGTACTGTACCTAATTGACGTGGAACCTTTGTAAAAGAGCCTCTGGCTCAAAGGTAGTAATTCCTAGAACAATAAACTAAACTAAACTAAACTTCACCAATTTTTCATATTTTCACTCCAGATTTTCAACGTTGCCATTTTTTTACATCTCCTCATGAACAATACAGTTGTCATTTTCCACATACTGCCTCAAATGTGTTTTCAGCCCTGTGTCACCAAATGGCATAGCCACTGTGCAAAATCACCTTTCATCTAGCAAACTGACAGTGCTGCTCTTCATGAGGTGGCCTCATAAAAGCCCATGTTGAAAATTTGGAGTGAAAACACCAATACACGCTATGGTGTTAGGGTTTCCAACTTTAGCACCCCACCATGTAGAGACTGACTGGCATCGGCGTGTGACTTGGGATCATCGGCTGTAATGCTCATGCCATTCCATCCCCACCCCCACCCTGCAGCCAGTGACAGGCATCGTGGTGTGCCTTGCAATCTTCAGCCACAAAGTTCACCCCATTCTCCTGTACTGCACCCACCTCAGCATATTCCCTTATGGAATGGGGTAAGTATAACACCCAAAGACCCCAAAGCACACCACAACACCTGCCAGTGTCTACAGGGTAGGGTGAGGTAAAATGGCATGAGCGTTATAGCTGATGACCCAAAGGCACACCCCAATGCCTGTTGGTCTCTGCAGGGTGGGGATGGGGTTGGTGTCACTTCAGTACTTCACTGCCATTCCTATTGTGTCTCTAACTCCTGCACTACCACTGCCAATGCCAGCGAGACAACATTTGGCATTAACAAATGCTTGTTAAGATTGGGTAGAAATTGCAGCACTGTAGAAGAATATGACACAGCAGCACTGGATCCAATTGCCAGGTTTTCAGAAAGGGGTTACAGTGTAAAACTGTTGAGTAACACATGGCAGGAAGTCAGAAATATAGACAGAGATCAAACATTTGTGAGCAGACATCAGAGTAAAGTGGATTCAGATAGACTCAAGTTTGTCACCACATATTCAGTACATGGGAATAAAGTTTCCCTGATTTTAAATAAAAACTGGAATATTTTGAAAGGTGACAGTGGCCTACTTGCATACCAGGACAACCCTCCTAGGATGTCTTACAGAATGGCTGTCACTCTTAAGGATCAACTGGTTCACAGCAGGCAGACTAGTCAGATACCACATACATGGCTTACCCACAAATATATGGGTTGTTTTTAATGCCAAAAGTTTACATATTGTAATGTGATATTAAACGCAAAGACTTTTCAAGTTCACATGTCAATAAAGTATTTCAAATCAGACAACTGGTGACATGTGACACAACAGGGGTTGTTTATATGGCAAAATGCAGTTGTGAAACCTTTTACATAGGCAAAACTAAAAGGCAGTTTAAGTCCATGGTAGGGGAACATTGCAGGGCTATTAGGAATAAAGTTGTAACCTATGCCACTGCCCTGCATGTGACGCAAACTAGTAATCCAGATACACACAAGTTCTCCTTTGAGTCATTTGAAAGGTATGCCCCAAACTGGTTTGACGATTTTATTTTACAGAGGAAGGGGTTTTTGATTTATACCCTGCAAGCTTGCAAATACCCTGGTTTAAATGACAGATTTGATATTGCCCCATGCCTTAAAATGAATCAGCTGCGACAACACCTAATGTATATAAAATGGAGATTGCACAAAAGCAAGATACTTAGAGGTATAAGATAGGGGTGCATGTGTTTAATTATTTATTATCAACTACATTGTAATGTGATTAGATTTTTTAATATTTGTCATGGTAATAATACACTGTTTTTCTATGCACTATACATGCAGATATGTTAACTTCTTGTTTTTTCTTTACTGTTTTAGGTGTATACCTTAACACTTCATGAGAACCATTATTACTGCAAAGGAAGCCTTGGATGCAGGACTTGGATCCTTTTTTTGACATACTTTTTAACAGATATGCAAATTTATATCTAATAAATACTAGGTTTTAATGGTTCCATATAAATAATAGAACCTTTTTCATAATATGTCTGTATGTTATCATACTAGTTTGGTCCACTTATGTTTTGTTTACTTTCTGTTTGGCACTCTGTGATGTCACTACGACACTACCTCTGTGGGTCACTTATGATGATGTCATCACTTGTATATAAGGAGGTGTGTTTGTTAGTTTCAGTATGTCCTTTGATAAAAGAATCTATGTTCCGAAACGCATTGGGATGTGATGCATTTCAGCACCTCAATAAAGGATTTTTGCACACCAAGATATTTTATGGTGGTTAGTGAGGGACTTCTCCGTATTGATGTTTGCAGGATAATACCCCATTGTTTTATATAAGTCTAGCATATACTGCCTAAGAGGTTGACTTGGAGTGTTGTTGTTGCCACAGAGCAGGAAGCAGAAGCTGTTTTAATGCTAATTAAACTGTCAAGTAGGTAACTTACCAGCCCAGCTATTTTGAATCACCAAATAATTGTAGACACATTCATCTGTTCTTTTGGAGGTTAAAAGATTTGAAAGTGAGATATATTACATACAGCTAAATACCTTATGCACTCTTTACTTGTTTTTGTTTCTATACAGAAAAGGAAACACCTTAGTAAAATTATATGACTAATCCCCAAAAAGTGTGAAAGTAGCCAGACAGGACAGGTAAACTGTCTGCATTTTCCTGAGATTAAAAATTTGAAAAAAACTATTTAAACAGTGTGGAGGGTCACCGTTCCAATAACTCACACTGCTCAGTTTGACTGTTTCGGAGAAGATTCATCTCCCATTTCATTTATGTTACTGTGCCAGAGGTGGCCACACTAGAGGCCTACAGTTTGGTCAGTATGGACAAAAAAACATCTCATCCATTCCAAGAGGCTGACCCAATCTCACTCTATGTGCTGCAAAAACTCCTGAACATTCAGAACTCATTTGGCAGAGAAATCATTATGTTGTAGTGCCAATACCTCATTTAGTCCAACTGTGCTGTAAGTTTGATCTCAGATCCTAGTGTTAATCATTGATTGGTTCTCCCCCTCCCCAGGGTTGTCAATATTTATACTCATTTACTTTTATCCCCATAGAATTCATAATCAAATATATAATGTATGGTAAGTGCCTATTAACCACTATAATCAGCAGTTACACAGCTTTGTTATGCACTGTTTAGAATTTTAAAAGTTGTTAACCACACTTCGGAACTTCCAAACAGTAGCAAAACCAAAAAGAATGCATCAGAGTTCCATAATTCTCACACATAGAATGCAAACAGTGTTATTTTGACCATACACTATAAAGATAATGGCTGGTGATTGGGTGACAACCATGCAGAAATCACCTCTTGTGGTTGCTAGGGCTACAGTAAACCTCTCGAGCTGCGCTCGAGGTTTACCATGTTGCCCTAGCAACCACTCGAGGTGATTACAGCGTGGTTATCACCTGATCCCCAGCTATTATCCTCTATATTAAAAGACATGCATATTATGAAATCTTTCAGTGAGTTAGGTTCCCAGGTAGATGAAAGATCTGTTCTACTACATATCTTAGCATCAGAAGAAGAAAGAGAATTGGGAAATATTATTAGTAAAGAAAAGCAATTTACAGCACCAGACTATAGCTATTACCCTCGGAGTAGAACAGCTTACACATAGAAAAACTCATCTGAAACTGTTTGCAGTTACCCTTGCATAATACATTGGGGAAAAGAATCCCCAGAGGACTGTGGACAATGTTAGAAGCAAATGTAGGATTTCTAAACCCTATAGTGAAAAGGAAGTGGGATGTGGTCAGAAACAGGTGTTTCATAGACTTACAGTTCATTCTTTTTGAAGCTATCAATTCTGAGCAACATACAGTATCAGAACAAATGAAAACATTAACTGAACAATTTGAAAAAGAAAACAAAGGATGAACTGCAAGGATTCCTAGCTTGAAGTAACAAATTATTTGAAGAATATGAGGACCATATTAAGAATCAGAATAAACATATAGACAGGATCTCACAGACAACAAAGACAAAAAGGTAGACACCTAGACTAAGTATAAAGAGAATCCATACGCAAACAGATGTCAGTACCATCCAGGCTCTGACAGTTGCCTATATTCCAGTGAAAGCAGTACAGACAGAAAACTCAAAGGACCCTACATGCAAATAGATATTTTTTTAGGAAGGAGCCAATGTTACTGAAGGAGTTGGGGATGAACACAGTCAGTATTTTTAAGATAAAAACCTAGAACCTCAAAAGGAAGAAACAGATAACCAGAAACAGATATCAACAAGCATCTGTTAATGCCAAATGTTCGCCACTGGTATAAAAGCCCTGGGTACTAAATGCTTTGCTTGACTGTGCAGTGTGAATGGTGGTAAAGGAAGTGCTAACTGAGGGTTAAATTAAGACATTTTGTGTTAAAAAAAGGTATGTAAAGTGCCTTTTTTTACTTAAGATTATTTAGATATCTGTAAAGGAAGCCACGGACTGTAGAGAGAAGAGAGCGAGTGAGTTCTGTTGTTGTAATGTTGCACAACCGAGCGGTGTTGATGGTAATAAAAGACATGTTGCCAGTGATTTAAAATCAGTCATCTTCTGTCAAAAAGTATATAAACTCCTTTTTTAAGTTAAGATTATTGAGATATCTAACAGAAGCCACTGACTGTAGATCAACGCTTTTGTAGCCATGGATACAGATGCATACTTGCACACCAGCTGGGAATTGCAGTAAAACATTTCCACAGGATCACATTGTAAATTGTAAGTAAAGAATTACACATGACAGGGTGTGTAGCAATGCTAAAATACTGCACACCCCAGGTGGGTTGTGAGGCACGAAGCTCAGCCAAGTGCTTTCAAACATCTGGGATATGTCCTATATGATTCTCATAGAATCACACTGTAAATTTTAAGTAACCAACAACACATAGCAGGGTGTGCAGCAATGCTAAATTGCTGCATGCCCAAGGCATGTTGTGAGGCATGAGGTGCAGCTGAGTGCCTTTAACCCCTGGGAAGTGCGATATAAATCTCCCATAGGATGACTTTGCAAATTGTAAGTAAGCAATAACACGCAACAGGCTGTGTGGTAATACTAAATTACCACACACCCCAGGTGGGTTGTGAGGCACAAAGCACAGCTGAGTGCCATCAACCACCTGGGAAGTGTGGATGTCTTCACTCAGATGCCAAAGGAGAGTTCAATATGGAGTTCCACAGGTCTCCATACCAGGTCTTTAGCTTCTTCCCCTTTTTATTAGTCCTAGTTCTCATACTACTCACAATTGTGACTTGTTATTATATGCAGATGATGCTGAATTGTTGACCAATGACTCATCTATTGTAGAAATTAATTCTATTCTCCATTGTAAATGTATTAAAGAACAGGCCTGGCTTTGTCAGAATAACCTTGTTTTAAATAAATCAAAAACAAAAGCTATGTTATTTGCTTCAGACCCCAAATTGAAACAATTGTCTAGCAATTTCAAAGTGCAAGTTCACAATGGAAGCCCAGTTGAGATCATAGATGCATTTAAATATCTAAGAGTTATATTGGATTCATCTTTAAAATGTAATATACATTTGGATAAAATGACTGCTAAGATTCACTCAAAGATTGATAAAATGACTGCTAAGACTCACTCAAAGATTGAAACCATTTATCAATTATGTAATTTCTTAACCAAAGAAACTCACCTGGCCATAGCACAACATCTTCTTCCAATTATGAATTATGCTTCCATTATTACTGACACTGCACCTGCTAGTATTATTTCCAGAAAAGAAGTACTTTTACAAATAATTGGTAAATTTGCTCTCCTGTCACCACATTGAACTCACCATTGTTAAATATTAAATAAACTTGACTGGTTATCTGTGCAGAATAATTACAAATTATCCTTGTCATGAGTTATGTTTAAAATGATCAATTCTGGTGTTCCAGTTTCATTTTGTGAGTTAATTATACTTTTACTTACTAGTCACGATACTCACAAAAACATCAATTGGTCTTACCATTTGTGTGCACTAATGCTGGGAAAAGAACTTTCACATACCATGCTGCTTCATTGTGGAATTAATTTCCAACTCATGTCAAACATTTTTCTTCCAATTAATTTTCTACAGCTATCTTCCACTATTTAAAAAATGTAAGCGTATGCTCATGTAACCTGACTATACTGATGAACTGATCTTATTGCTGAACTTTGTGTAATTGTTACTGTTGCATTTTGCATTGTAAGTCTTATGTCTTATTACTGTGACTTCAGGTCATACACAAAAAAGGAATGCATATTCCAGTGTACCTTCCTGTAAATTCACATAAATGAAAAAGTAAAAAAAAAAGATGGAGACACATGCTAAGGACACAGGAGAGTCAGCAGGTGGCTGCTTTGAGAAGCACCAGGCCCCTGACCTCTTCACCTGGAAAAAGAGGTAACATTCCAACTTAAATGGCACGCAGCTGAATGACACAAAATGAAACCAAAAGAAGGCAAACAGCAGCAGATTGAGATGTAGTTCTGGGTAGTATGGAGAAGGCAGTTTTCATGTGCACTGACTAAAATCAGGGAACACAAGGACATGTCAGTGGGTGGCTGCATGAGAAATGCAGTGTGCCCTAGATCACTTTGCCTGATAATTTAAAGTGGGAATATGAGAATCTGTGGCTCACATTGTCACAGCAAGGCATCATTAACAAAGCAGGGAAAATAAAAATGGAAACATTAAGCGTACAA
This sequence comes from Neoceratodus forsteri, assembly GCA_016271365.2. Classification (NCBI taxonomy): domain Eukaryota; kingdom Metazoa; phylum Chordata; order Ceratodontiformes; family Ceratodontidae; genus Neoceratodus; species Neoceratodus forsteri. The sequence continues at coordinate 1,179,698,266 of CM028131.1, forward strand.
CAGTTTTTCATCCCCACCCCCCACATTTGGAAGGTGGGAGGTAGGAGCTATTTGAAAAGCAAACTGCAGCTTTGTTAACTGAAGGAAAATGATCCTCAGATTGTTTCTGACACCCATGCATGAAAAACTACAGTAAGAACAGGAAGTAGAGAGTGTACACCCATGAGCAAGTGTTGCACCTTCATTACACTTATGAACTTGGAATCACCAAGATGAGGCAAGGCTGCTATGCATCTCAGCATCATTCCACATGGAAATATCAATCAGACTGAAACATCCTATAAACAGGGTTGGGACATGGTCATGGAACTCTAGGGAAATGGCTAATGCTGTGATAGGAGCACAGTCCCATAACTAGACAGGCTTGAGCAAATTAGATGGGATGGGGAGGCAGCTGGTGCATCAGAAACTGCTTGTCACTTTCATCTGGTGGCAGATGCAACCTGTACTGGGACACAGGTGTCAGAAACAATGAGGATCCCTCTCCTCCAATTAACCAAACTGCTATTTGCTTTTCAAATAGCTCCCACCTCCCACATTCTGAAAGGGGGGAGGGGTGCAAAACTGTTTTGAGCTTAGTGTTTCCATTTCTGTTTTCCCCTGTTCTGTCAATGCTGTCTCACTGTGACACTGTGTGCCACAGAGTCTCATATTCCCACTTTACGTTATCAGGCAAAGTGATCTAGGGCATGCTGCATTTTTTACACAACCACCCACCTACACTTCCTTTTCTTCCTTGCATTTAGTCGGTGCACAGGAAAACTGCCTTCTGCATATTACCCAGAGCTACATCTTGCTCTGCTGCTGTTTCCCTTTTTTTTGGTTTAATTTTGTAACATTCAGCTGTGTACCATTTAAGTTGGATTGTTACCTCTGTTTTTAGGCAAAGAAGCCAGGCGCCTGGTCCTCCTCAGAGCAGCCACCTGTTGACTCTCCCACATTCTTAGAATGTATTGTACTTCCATGGCAGCATAGATGCCTTCAGCACTTGAGTGAAGACATCTGCTCTTCCCATGTGGTTGATGGCACTCAGCTGTACCTCATGCCTCACAACCCACCTCAGAACCAACCTGGGGCATGCAGAAATTTAGCATTATTGCACACCCTGTTGTGTGTTATTTCTTACTTACAATTTACAATGTGATCCTAGGGGAATTTTATACCACACTTCAGAGGTGGATGAAGGCACTTGGCTGTGCCTCATGTCTCACAACCCACCTGAGACATGCTGTTCCCCTTTTCTGGTTTCATTCTGTGTCATTTAGCTGTATGCCATTTAAGTTGGAATGTTACCTCTGTTTTTAGACAAAGAAATCAGGGGTCTAGTGCTTTTCAGAGCAGCCACATGCTGACTCTCCCATATCCTTAGCATGTGCTTTCATGGCAACATAGTGCCTTCAGCACCTGAGTGAAGACATCTGCACTTCCCAGGTGGTTGATGGCACTCAGCTGTGCCTCGTGCCTCAGAACCCACCTCAGAACCAACAAGTAACATGCTGTAATCTAGCATTACTGTACACCCTGTTGTGTGAGTTATTTATGCCTTGTACCTCACAATCCACCTGAGGCATGAAGCAATTTAGCCTTGCTGCACACCCTGCTGTGTGATATTGATCACTCAAAATGTATAATGTAATCTTATGAAAATTATATACTGCACTTCCCAGGTGGTTGAAGACACCCAGCTGCTCCTCATGCCTTACAACCCACCAGGGGCATGCAGCAATCCAGAGCTGCCACACATCCTGCTGTGTGCTATTGCCTACTTACAATTTACAATATGATCCTATAGGAATTTTATATTGCATTTTCCAGGTGGTCGAAGGCACTTGGCTGCACCTCATGTCTCACAACCCACCTGGAGATGTGGTAATTTAGCATTGCCACACACCCTGTCATGTGTTATTCCTTACTTACAATTTACAATGTGATCCTATGGGATTTTTTTACTGTACTTCCCAGGTGGTGTGCAAGTGTGTATGTGTATCCATGGCTACAGAAGTGCTGGACCATAATGATGGATGTCTCTTGTGTCATGTGGAAAGAGTTGTATGTTGTTTATCTTAACTGATAGTGGATGTCTGTGGTTGCTTGGGTTGCCTTGTCCCATTTGGCTGCTTGGAGGAAATGTGGAGTTATTGTTGAAAACCCCAACATCACATTTCCATACTTTTGTTGCTTTAATAGTAACATACTGTACACTGATGCATTAATGGAGTTTTTTGCAAAGAACATATAAGGGATATGATACTACCCTACTGGGAATATTGTTGATATTTTTCTGTTCAAGTGCTGATTGACCCAATGACATCATGAGTAGGGAAGCCACACCAATAAGCATATGTTCCATTGTATTTTATTTACAAAACATATCCAGGTAGGATCCCCATGACAAAGCTCAATGTTTCCTCCTATATGGGCTTCCTCAGGGTCAAGGATATATGTGTTAAACAATAATAACATAATCAGAAAAATGTTTGGCATACATTATATCATGTCTAATTATATATGCTCTGTGGCATTACAAAGAAATACAGGTAGGTAATGCACTCTAACATTCCACTATATCATATCAGAATCTTTAAAAACATTACAAGATTTCTATATGATAGCAAAGAGTAGACAAAGCAAATGCAGTAGTGGTATATAATGCTGTACTGGAATGATCAACTAAAATCTACTATACCATATATCCAAATTTCACCTACAATGGGTAACATATGGTTAATTCATTAAAAGATGAAACATGGCAAAAACCATCACTCAATTTCAATTAATATTAAGGTCCACAAGCAGGCTGTTCTGTTTATGTAAAGGTCATTTAGTCAAGGAGATGACCCCCATTTGGTTATCTATTGTTTCCTAAAATATAAATTATTTTCTCTTGTCAATCCATTCATATAACAACCTTTTTTGTATAGGCATCAGCAGCTGAACAACTCATTAAACCTGCTAGAAATGTTATCCATATTATACAAGTAGTATTTACATTTAACTGTAAATGCACACAAAGAACACTTTGGTAACAGGAAACTTTCATGTTGACAAACGTATTGTGGACTTAGGTAAGAGAATAGGGGAGTTATACAGAAATAAAAACATCTTTGGAAGTACCCCGTTAAAGAAAATAATGGAAACTCATGTTTTTCCCTTAATATATTTTAGTGATATATTATAAGATCATGCCAATCAGGCTAAGTTACAAAAATGAGAGGTTCTCTATAATGGGTTAGCACGATTAATTTTACAGTGTCCAAGGGATACACATCATTATATGATGTATGAAAAATTGGATTGGATCTCTTTAAAGGATAGGAGGAAATATCATAAGACAGTTTTTGAATATAAAAGTGTACAGGGGGATGTTCCAGACTTTCTTTTTGAAAGGTTGACAGCTAGGGATGCAAATCTGACCTTAAGGAAAGCATTATATAGGGAATTGGTAGTACCATTGTCTACTACTGAAAGGTCAACATTTTTTTTTAGTTATATGGTTCCCCGATTATGGAATATTTTGCCAATAAGGTTTCGTCTTGTAAATGGAAGACCTCCATCAATGAGTTTTTTCAAACAATGGGTTATGGATACTATAAAAAGTTAGATAAAGAGTTGTGCAATAATTAGTTAGATATGTTTATATGTATGTATGTACATTGTTATGTAAATTATTGTGTTAGTCTTATATTTGTATGTTTTTGTACTTTTGATTTGTTAAGGTGTGTATGTATTATTGTGTAATATATGTATTTGTCCTGGGTCACCATTTTAAATGAGTATTGCTCTCAATGGTTAAACCCTGAAATAAAATGAAATGAAATGAAATGAGTTGAACATTCAACCACTAGTGTATTTATGCTATTTAGTGTTTTAATACATATTCCCTCTGTTTGTTAATAAAAGGAATGGTTCTATTCCTGAAGATATTACTTTCATTCACAGTAAAGTATGTATAGGCAACTGGTATATATTGTACAAAGTTATAACAATCTAATTCAAATTACATACCTCATTATTTAGACTGTCCTGTACCAATTCAAACTGGTTCTCGGCTCTCAACACAGTCAACGACAGACTAGGTGTGAATGAGAAGGAGAATGTTTCGGCCTTTTGGTAGGTATGGATCCTTCAGACTTCATGAGGACACTTCACTGTGACCCCTGTGACCTTGCCTCATCCTGTGACACCCTCCTTTGACTTTTCATGCCAAAATATTTTTATTGTTTATTTTATTTAAGTCTCGGATTGCATTTACCTTTGAGCATTGAGCTCTTTTTCAAAGGTTCCATGTCAGTAGGATAAGACAGCAGATTAAACAGGATAATAAAGTATGGTACAATTAAGTGTAAAAAGGAGAAAACAAAAATCATAATGGACAATCAAAGTGATAAAACAGAGACACATTATGCTAATCAGTTTCTGGCACACGAAAATACATATAGTAAATTGATATCAGCCAACAGGTATTGTCAAGACAAGCAGGGTACAGGGTGGAGGAAGGGATGTGGGTGTGTGGGATAGGTGGGACTGGGAAGAGAAAGAGATAGGGATGGGAGTGGTGGACATGAGGAAATGGTGGGGCAAAGGGAGGAGGAGGGGATGGAAAGGGGGTTAGGGGAATGCAGGAGAGTGGGATTGGCAACAAAACTGCTAAGTAGCTATGGCTAATGGTCTAAGCGCTAAGGTCAAAGTTTGGGAAAAAGGGTTAAGGGAGACAGTTACAGGTGATAACAGTTGAGAGTAATAGCCAAAGCTTGGATTTGAATAGGTCCAGATTAGATTCAGAGGAGATGTCACTGTTGACAGCATTCATCCAGAGTGGGGCCCTGTAGGTGAATGATCTTTGCCCCTGGGAGGTTTGGCCATGAGGGACCAGGATGAGCTGAGATTCAGAGCCTCGGGTGTGGCTTGGATTATGAGGTGGGCTTAGAAGATCTAGTACTCCAGGTGGCAGGATGCCTAAGGTTATTTTCTTGACCATCAGGCATGTTTGGTACTTGATGCAATTTTTAAGCTGTAGACAACTGGTTTGGGCATAGAGGTCACACGTGTGAGTGAGACGATGGGCTCCTGAGATGAGACAACATGCCTTGTTAAGAGCAGTGGAGATGCGCTAAAGGGTGGTATCAGTGGCAGAGCCATAGATGATCAATCCATAGTTAATTATGCAAACAATAGAGCTCTGTACAGCCAACCTTAAGGCTTCAGGGGTCAGAGATTGCCTGCGTCTGTAGAGTAGACAATACAAATATTTACTGCTTTGGCAACATTATCAATATGCACCCCATATGATAAGTTGATGTCAATGTTGACTCCAAGATACTTGAAGAATTGTACCTGTTCAAGGGCAGTTCCAAGGCAGTTAGTGATACTCAGAGGATGTTGCCTGTGTTTATTATGGGAGCTACTGAAGAGCATAAGCCTAGTTTTGTAATAGTTTAGTATCAACTGGTGATTACTAAACCATTTTTCTACTGAGGCAAATCTGAGTTGTAGCTGGTTTTCAAGGCATATAGGGTCCATGTGAGTTGTGTAAATAATGGCATCATCTGTGCAGAGTAGAATTTGTTCAGGGCAAGATCATGGGAGACTGTTTAGAAAGAGACTTAATAGTAGTGGGCCCGGCCGGCCCACTGGCGCAGCGGTGGGATTTCTGCATGCAACACCAGTGACCCGGGTTCGGGAACTGACCCAGGTCATCGGAGGGCCGGCATGGGGGAGTAGGATCAAGCACCTGAAGGGCAGCTCTCCTACTCTGGGGGGAGGGTGCGGGTAGTGATCGGTGTACTGGGGACCCCTGGCGGAGGCCGGAGTGTGCCCAAGCATCCGACACTTACGTGTTCCCTGGAGGCGGGGCGGGTGGTGATGTATGGTGTCGGGGAGCGTGGCCCCGCCTCCACAGAAAACCGGAAAAACACCGGCGCCTGCCACCATGTATGAAGCCCGCTGCGGCTTCCGATGTGTCCTCAGGCCGACCCCCGACCTATTCTACAGTGCCCGGGGCATTCCCTGCCGTGTCGTGGGCCCCCACCATGGGGGGTAAGCCATGGGGTATTGGGGGGTGGCCGATTTGGGGACAGATGCCGGCGAGCCACGAACGAGCAGATGTGAAGGCGGCAGGCAGCTCGAGGGGGAGAAAAAGTAAAGCGAATTGCAAAAAAAAATAGTAGTGGGCCCAGGATAGACCCTTGAGGGACCCCAGAACTAACAGGTTTTGAATCAGAAAGGACATCGGCAATTTTGACATGTTGAGTGCGGTTTTCCAGATAGCTTTTGAACCAGGAAGTGGAGTCAGAGGAAAACCCAGCAGTAAGTAGCTGTTTCAGTAGTAGAGGGTGATGGACCATGTCAAATGCTTTGTCAAGTCAATAAAGGCAGCAAAAACTAATTGACCATGGTCCAGAGAACTGTGAATAGAACCAGAGAATTCCATAAGGGCAGAGGTGGTGCTATGCCCTTTTCTGAACCCATGTTGTTGGGCACATTTAATCTTATGTTTGTCAAGATATTCAGTAAGCTAGTCACCTATAATCCATTCAAGAGCCTTGGAGAGAGGTGGTAATATGGAGATGGGCCGATAGTTCACGTGAAGAGTCCTGTCACCACTTTTGTGGACTGGGGTCACTGTGGCTGATTTCCATCTATTGGGAATTGGGCACATCTGAGTGAGAGGTTAAAGATCCTAGTTAAAGGTGCTAACACTTCCTCAAGGGTGAGGGACAACAGTTTGAGGTCAAGGGAGTCCTCACTGTGTCTAGATTTACCAATTGCTTTACAGATGTATTTATGAGCTTCCTGTAACGAGACTACTTTGAAGTAGAATGGTGGGTTTCTGGTTGTTGGGGGAGAGCGTGCAGGATTGGTAGTGGTAGAGGTGTCATCCACATCAAAAAAGTCAGGTGGAAGAATACTGCTGAGGTCCATGAATGCATTATTGAAAGTACTGGCAATAGTTATGGGATTCAGAGTTGTAGTCCCATCAACATCAAGTAAAGTGGGTGATGTTTTCGGGGTTTTTCCAGTGACCTCTTTGATATCATCCCAGAAATCTTTATCATTGCCCCGGGTGTCAGTAAGTACTCCCTCATAGTAATTATTTTTCTCAAGGCGGATAGACCTCGTGCAAGTATTTGTAGTTCTGAAAGTCAGATTGCGTGCCAGTGGCTCAGGCCAGATGCCAGAGGTGGTCCCTTATTTTTATACATGCTAAAAGGTCTGCAGAGAGCCAGGGATTGCAAGGGCCTTTGATTTTGTGCTTTTTCAGGGGTGCATGGGAGTCACAGGCAGCATTAAAGGTGCTGATGAAATATTCAAGTGCCTTGTTGACATCCTTTTCTCTGTCTATTGGAGTCCAACCTTGCACTCTAAGGAGGAATTTAAGATTTCCAGATGACCCCGGGCTAAGACTGTGCTGGTGACTGTCTTTGGTGGAGGTTTTCAGAATTTGTTTGACCTTGCACAGATGACCCAGGAATGATCACTGAGTGTGTCCGGGAGGACAGTAGCATCAGTAATTCGATCAGGATGACTGGTTAGGATCCAATCCAATAGGCTATTTTTCCCCATTTTGTAGCTGGATCTAGTCAGGGAGTCAACCAGCTGGGAAAGGTTAGCAGAAGAGATGGCATCCTTAAAGCTCCTATTTTCAGGTACAAGCAAATTAATATTAAAATCTCCCATCAGGATTGACTCTGAACCAGGAAGTTGGTTTCGGATTAAATCCATGACAGAACTGAGTCCCCTTCCTTGTTCTTTTGGAGGGATGTACACTAATGCTACAGTAAGTGCCTTATTATGGGCACCTAGCAGAATTTTGATAGCTAGTATTTGTGGTTGATCCAGCAGTAGGTACAGGTGGGGGTGTCCCATGAGAGACTATTTGAGATAAATTGCACATCACCCACCTCTTTTGGTTGTCCTGTCTAGTCTAATGATGCTGTAGCCTAGCAGGGCAATAGCCAAGTCAAGGATTTTTGGTGTGAGCCATGTTTTAACAATCATCAGGACATCTGGATTGTGTTGGTTAACAAAGACTTGTAGTGCATCCAGTTTTGAAAGTAGGTGCTGCAGATGTTCAGAGATGCTAAAGTAAGAACCCCTAGTCACTTTATAGAAGTAGCCTTATGCGGTGGGCTGGGGCCAGGGTTTGGGTGAATATTTTCAGACAACAGTAACAGCAAAAGTATAAGTTTGAGCAGACATAATCTTAACTGCCTTTAGGTAAGCCTGGCTGTCCACCTCTGTCTGGTGTCCCGGCTTAGTTGTTGTCAACGTTCCCAGAGGGTGAGCATGAGGGACAGAGGGGAAAGTGATAAAGTATGGGTACATGTTACCCATCCCTGGTGGTAAGCATATAACCAGCCATAAATCATAGGGCTGCTATGAGCTGAGAGTGGATCAGAGAATAGAGTATCAGGAGGAAGGTAGATTTTGTTGAATATGTGGCAGGGAGGTTGGGAGGGGTAGCAGGCTCCTGGCAAGCTGGTTTGTGAAATCAGTAAAGAGAGGGCAAATAAGTGAGGGAGCAGATAACACAGCATCACTGTGGTCTAGATAGGTGCTTGTTGGAAACTGAAATACTGAGACAGAAGTGAGGAGCTGTGTTGATGTCAAGAATCTGGAACTATTTGCAGAACAGGGTGATTGAGCCTGAGGCAGCTTTAAGACAAAGGGAGGTCCCCTTTTATTTTAATTTTTTTTTTTACCCAATAGCGACAAAACAGTGAAGGAGTGAGAGGGTTAGTGAAGAGCTAAGGTGTATTTAATTAAGGCCAGGGGTGGGCCAACATTTCAAGTAAGTTAACAGGGCATGAGAGCCATGGTAGGAGAGAGAAGGAGCAGGAGCCAATCAGAATCAAAGCCATAGAGCAGTGGCCAATGGGGAGAGAGTTCTTGAAGCTATGGCCAATGGGAGCTCCACGGTGCTTTCCGGCCAGGTCCAGTAGCTGATCCGGCTTGGAGGTCTCATTGGCGGGTAGCGGAGGTGGCACAGCAGGCTGGCTTCTCCAGCTACAGCTGCTGGAATAGCAGTGGAGTGCCCAGTCAAGGACTGACCTAGAGGGAGAGAATCAGACAAGGGTGTCACATGAGAAAGTTAGGATAACAAAAGGTGCAAGCAGAGTGCTAAATTGGGGGATGGGGAGAGGAAAAGGTGAAGACAAAAGGCTCTGGAGTTTAAAGACAGGGGCAGAGGGGCAGCCAGAATACTAAATGGCAAGCAATTTAGGACTGGAGCCTTACCAGAGAAATTAAGTTCTTAGGCAGTCTGAACAAAAAAGAAAAGAAAAAAACAGGATTCAAGAGGGGGCAGGGGTTGGAAGAAAACCCGAGAGGCAGGGAAGGTAGGAAAGAATATACAGGGCTCAGTGGAGCGAGAGAACTCATAACAAGGTGTATGAAAAGGGCTAACAGGTACAATTTATTACAAAACAGGCAAACCCCCAAAACAGTTTCAGCATTAAATTAAATAATTAACAGAGCATTACAAATTCCCCAAAATTTTAAGTAAGTTAAAATGGCACAAGAGACGTGGTAGAAGAGAGCAGGAGCAGGAGCCAATCAGAACCAAAGCCGTAGAGCAGCAGCCAATGGGGATAGAATTCTTGCATGCTGTGGCCAGTGGGAGCTCCAAGGTGCATTCCAGGTCAGATCCAGTAGCTTACCCGGCTTGGATGTCTCGTTGGTGGGTAGCGGATGTTGCAAAGCCACTTGGCTTCTTCAGCCATGGCCACTGGAATAGCGGTGGAGTACCTGGTCAAGGGCTGACCCAGCTTGGAGGTCTCATTGGTGGGTAGCAGATGTGGCATGGCCAGCTGGCTTCTCCAGCCATGGCCACTGGAATAGCAGTGGAGTGCCTGATCACGGGCTGACCAGGCAAAGAGGACTCATTGGCAGGTAGCAGAGGTGGAGATCCCATCTGGCTTCTCCAGCCATGGCCACTGGAATAGCAGTGGAGTGCCCTGTCAAAGGCCGACCCAGCTTGAAGATCTCGGTGGGTAGTGGAGGTGGTGTGGCTGGCTGGCTTCTCCAGCTATGACCACTGGAATAGAGGTGAATGCCCAGTCAAGAGCTGACCTGGCTTGGAGGTCTCGTTGGTGCATAGCTGAGGTGGCGCAGCCAGCTGACTTCTCCAGCAACAGCAGTTGTAATAGCGGTGGAATGCCTGGTCAAAGGCCGACCCAGCTTGAAGGTCTCATTGGTGGGTAGCGGAGGTGGTGTGGCTGGCTGGCTTCTCAAGCCATGGCCGCTGGAATAGTGGTGGATGCCCAGTCAAGAGCCGACCTGGCTTGGAGTTCTCGTTGGTGGGTAGCCGAGGTGGAGCAGATGGCAACCTCCAGCAACAGCAGTTGTAATAGCGGTGGAGTGCCTGGTCAAGGGCCGATCCAGCATGGAGGTCTCATTGGCGGGTAGGGGAGGTGGCACAGCTGGCTGGCTTCTCTAGTCATGGCCTCTGGAATAGCGATGGAGAGCCCAGTCAAGGGCTGACCTAGAGTGAGAGAATCCAAGCAGGGTGTCAAGTATTTAATAAGTTTTACTCTCAGAACTGCCTGTGAGGACCAACATGTTTAACACCCATTCTTGGATCCCTTGATATGAATGTAAAACCTGTAATTAATGAAAATAATAAATCTTTCTTTCTTTTATATTAAAATCTCCCCCTTCCTATTTTGTCCCTAATTGAACTACAGAGATATGCTTATTGGCATAGCTTTTGTTTTTGTTGGGATATGTATCCTGTAATGTTAGCATCAGTTCTGTAGTGTGCAGGCTACTGTTGTATCCCAGAAGTTGTCTACCTTTATAAGCAGTAGCTGATATTCTTGCTCATACATATGTTTAAGCATGTGGACTGACCCCTGTAATCTTCCTGTAATTTTAAATATAGTTTAGAAAGTTAACCCCATTGCCAAAACCCCAAAGTCATATTTTTAATTTATAAACAACACCACAAATTGTTGGATTGATACTGGTATCAGTTTAGAAGTATGCGGGCTACTGTTGTAACGTAGGACTTTTTGCTTCACCTACATTTCTAGCAGGTTTTATGACTTGTTCAGCTGCTGGTGCATATACAAAAAAGGTTTTCATATGAACAGAGTGACAAGAGGAAATCATTTCTTTTTTAGGAAACAACAGATGACCAAATGGGGGTCATCTCTTGAACTAAAAGGCCTTTATATAAACAGAAGAGACCAGGTATGGGCCTTAATATTAATTGAAATTGAGTGATGACTTTCACCATGTTTCCTCTTTCAATGGATTAACCATACGTTACCCAGTCTAGTTAAAATTTGGATGTACAGTATGATACAGTAGATTTTAGCTGATTGCTCCAAATTACATACCAGTACTGCATTCGCTTAGTCCACTTTTTGCTATCAAATAGAAATCTATCGAGACTACCAAATGCAAGCATGGGTCCAGACATACTGCTGCAAGCTTATAATAAGGCTGTGATGGAGGCTCTGGATTCCATTGCTCCTGTCTGTGTTCGCCTCCTCTTCCTTCACCCTCAGTCCCCTTGGTTTGATGGGACCTTGAGGGAGCTGCAGCAAATGGGGTGAAGGTTGGAGCATTGCTGGTGAGAATCGGGCCTTGATGCTGGCAAACCTAGCTTGATGGACCATTATCGGGAATATCAATTGGCTATCTTCTCTAAGAAGACAGAGTTCCTGCCCAAGGGGATAACCACAGCACAGAATCAACCTGCAGTTCTTCTGAACTGTGGACAGACTGTGCAATCCAGCTCGTCTGCAGTTTCACAAAGCCTTATCACAGGAAATGTGTGATGAGTTTGCTTGATTCTTTGCTGATAAAGTGGCTGGCATCAGGTCCAAGATTCAGCTGGCTACCTCCAATGGGAGTGTCGGTGGTTGGTGGGATGTCACAGTTCCTCGGATTGAATGGTATGACTTTGACTAGTTAAAGCTTGTGGATGTCATGCAGATTGTCAAGGATATGCTGCCGACCTACTGTAGTTCGGACCCGGGCTCAACCTGCCTCCTTGTGGGGTGTAGTGACGTCATCAACCCAGTCCTAGCAGAGATTGTCCGGTGTTCATTAGAGACAGGTGAGTTTCCAGACTCCCTGAAGGAGGCAGTTGTGACCCCCCCTTCTTAAAAAAATCTTCTCTTGACCCGGATTGTCCTGCCAACTACAAGCCAGTCCTTAATCTCCCCTTTGTAAGGAAGGTTATTGAGAAGGTTGTGGTGCTGCAGCTGGAGAATCATCTTACCATCCATGATATCTATGATCCTCTCCAGTCCAGATTTCAGAAGAGACACAGCACGGAGACTGCCCTTGTTCTGGTGCTCAAGGATCTCCTGATAGCAAGGGATCAGAAGTGCCATTCCATCTTGATTCTTCTTGATCTCTCTGCAGCATTTGATACCATGGACCATGTGGTGCTGCTTGATCACCTGCGGATGATCTGTGGCCTGTCTGGTACAGTCCTCAGATGGTTCAATTCTGTCCTCACTGGTAGATCCCAGAGTGTGGTGTCCGGGATTTATTTCTCGGACTCATTGTCTCTGCCATATGGGGTCCCGCAGGGTTTTGTGCTGTCGCCCATGTTTTTTGTGGTGTATATGACACTGTTGGGAGACATTGTAAGGTGGTATGGGTTGGGTTTTCACTGCTATGCTGATGATACCCAACTCTACATGTCCTTTGTGCCTGAGCAGGAGAGTGCGGTCTCAGTGTTTAACAGCTGTCTCGCTGAGATCAAGGATTGGATGAATGCCAACTGGTTGAGGTTGAATCCAGACAAGACAGAGGTTCTACTGGTGGATCCAGGTTGCAGGGTAGAGGGGCTGGTGGCTGGTTCTCCATCTGGGCTTTGGCTTGGAGGTGGCCAGCTGTTGACTTCTGAATGGGTGCGAAATTTGGACATTATTCTTGACGATGGACTGATGCTTTGTTATCAGGTGTCGGCTATCATCATGTCCTCTTTTTACAATCTGAGGAATATCACCTGGATTAAGCAACTTGTTCTGCCTGATGACCTTCCTACTCTTATCCATGCTTTTGTGATGCCCCGCCTTGACTACTGTAACTTCCTGTACCTAGGGTTGCCTGGGGTTGATATCTGCCGCTTGCAGCTGGTGCAGAACACAGCAGCCAGGTTGTTGATGGGGTTGCCTCAATTAGTCCCTATTACACCTGTGCTCCATAGACTGCACTGGCTGCTGGTCCAGTGGTGAATCACCTTTAAGGTTGGTTTGCTAACCTTTAAGGCCCTACACAGAAAGGGGCTGAGTTACCTGAAAGAGCTTCTGTGTCCCTATTGCCCCTGCTGACCACTCCACTCCACTCCACCAACAAGGGATTGCTAGAGGTTCCTAGGGTTTGGTTGAAGACATCTGAGACCTGAGCCTTTTCATTCATGGCACCTACACTGTGGAACTCTCTGCCTCATCTGATATATGAGTGCCTGCCTGAAGAGAGCTTCAAAAGTGCTTTAAAAGTGCACTTATTTAGTCTGGCTTTCCTAGATTACTAATTTTACTGCAGGATGGCTGGCTGTACTGAACTGTATCTGTTAATATGTTTTAGTATGTTTTAGTATGATATTTATTGTGTTTTAACTTTTAACTGTTAAGCACTATGATCTATGTGAATAGCAGTATACAAATAAAATTGAATTGAACTGAACTGAATTGTAAATGTCTTTAAATGCCAGAGTGTATTACTGACCTGTATTTCCTTGGAATGCTGAAGAGCATATATAAATAGACATGATATAATGTATGGCAAACATGTTTCTGATTAAGTTATTATTGTTTTATACATAGATCCTCTACCCTGAAGAAGCCCATGTAGGGGTAAATGTTGGGCTTTGTTATGGTGATCTTAGCTGGATATGTTTTGTAAATAAAATACAATGGAACATATGTTTATTGGTGTGGCTGGTTTCTGCAGATTCGACTGTCTGGATTTTTTGCTTCACCAGCCCTCAGATTACATATAATGGAAAAATGCATAGAAGGGAACTCAACTGGAACTACTTGTGTTGTAAATTTTGATCCTAAATTTTCAAGATAGTAATTTTATGACACCCTTTATAAACATGACATATGGCATTTATAGCATAGTGGCCAAAATGTCATTTCGTACCACAAGTGTGAAAATGCAACTGTTACAGGATTTGAAAAATGACACTTGTCTCATTTATGAGGTGGAGAGGAATAGCTGTGTTGAAAGATTGGAGTCAAAATATTAAAAATTAGCAAAGCTCTTTGAATGTTTAAATATTTCAATGTTCACTCATAACTTGGCCATCTTTCCATATATTTGCACCAAATTTTCAATATACTCTGCTTATGACCACCCATCTAGAACTCAGTTGGTGGAAATTGTCAAATCCCACCCAGAACATGATTTTACATAGCAACTGTGATATCATCTTTCAGCCCAGATTTGAAATATTTCACTTGTGTTGTTCATGAGGTGGGATCCCAAAAATGCTAGGCTGAAAGTTTGGTAGAAAAATATTCAAAAATAAGTGAAGTTATGAGTGAAGGTTAAACTATTTCAATGTTCACTCACAATTTGGTAATTTTACCATATTTTTCCATCAAATTTTCAACATGGTCTTCTTATGACCCCTCTTCATAAACCCAGTAAGTGAACATTTTCAAATCATGCCTGGAATATGATTTCATGGAGCAACTGCATAATCACCTTTTGACACAGCTTTGAAACATTTTACCTTCCTTGTTCATGAGGTAGAGTCCCAAAAAGGCCGTGCTAAAAACTTGGTGTAAACATATTCAAAAATGACAAAATTAGAGTAAAAGTTCAAAATGCACTGAAATACATTCAATGGACTTAAACTGTCTTCTTATATTGCAGTCACCGGCTCCAGCAGCAAGATGTCTTTTCAATCAGAGTGTGGCTCTATGCCTTCCAACACTTTTAGGTAACTGAGGGTGTGTGGGGTGTTGGGTGCTGAGTGAATGGTTGGGGTGGAGACGTCGGAGGTCTGATCAGTGAGGGATTGTTTTTTCTTCTTCATAGGTTTATTTTATTGAAAAAAAGATAAATTATGGATGGCTTTTCTTCATTTACAAGGGGGTCAAAGCTAGCACTGGGGACTGGGCACCTCAGTGCCAGGATAATCTTTGGCAGTACTGGAGGTGGGCACCCCCATGTTGCCACCCATTTCTGGGGGGGGGTGACCTGGAGGGGAAGGTGGGAGAAAGAAGTAGTACCAGAGATGGACACCCCAGTCCACTTAGAAATCCAGTACTGCAGTATGTAAGTAGGTAGATAGATAGATAGATAGATAGATAGATAGATAGATAGATAGATAGATAGATAGATAGATATGGTGAGTGTTCTTAGGTTGAAGAAACTCACTTTTTCTTTTTAGCCTTTTAGCTTTTTTATGCTGAGCTTCTGTAAGAAATAATGAGCATGAGAGAACTGTGCAAGAGAGAACAGTGCAACATTTTCTCATCTCTAGGAACCGTGCTCTTTGCCCTGACAGTACAGTGTAGTATGGTGAGTGTTCTGAGGTTGGAGACACTCATTTTTTATTTAGCCTTTTGGTTTTTTTTATACTAAGACTCTGAAATAATTGATTTTTTACTTTTATATATTGTGATTGTACGTAATTTGACATGTCATCAATTTGTATGATTGCATTTAATCTGTCATGTTATTAATGTGTATGTAAGTATGTGTACTAGTTTACAGGATGGCCCTGAAAATAGGTTCCGTCTAGTGCCTTATCATGTTAAAATGTAAACTTGAACTTGAACAAAGAAAAAGTTGACTATTGGCTGAAATCCATAAGAGCAAGAACTAGAGAACTGCACAAGAGAGAACTGTGCAAAGCATTGACGGAAGTAAGTGTTATTGGTTCTACGCCAGTGCCTTGGTATAACCAATTTATTTAATTATTTTATTATCCTTCTCATCTTTATTGAAAACTGATAAACTGCAACAGATACAGTGATGTGATGGAACAAGTTATACTGTACTGTAAAGCAGGCAGGCATGCAAGTGGCAGTTAGTGAACTTGTGAACATCGAGATGAGACATTTACAGTACTTTCATTTGTATCTTATTTTGTAATTCTTGTTTTAAAATTACAACTACTTTATCTACTTGGCTGATGGAGTGAGGTGGAAGGGATGAAGAAAGAAATGGGAGAGTGGGAGTGAGTTAGTCTGTATGTCACAGACTTGTGTGCAGACACATGTGCATAACAAGTTCACTAGTCCAGCAGCTCACTGCAGCCAATCAAGCCAACACCATGTCTTCATCTGTAATTGCAGAAATCAAGAAAGTCCTGTCATTCATATACTAAGCATGTGGGTGAATGGCTCCTCTAACTTAGCTGGACACCCAGGATTTTTGAATGCCCAGAAACCTTATTTCCAGCATCATATTCAAAAAACAGACACCAGACTCTAGCAAAACCGGTCCCATTTTCCTTGGTTCAGGTGTTTGGTTTTGGAAAATACACAACTTTTATGAATTTTTAATGTGTTTTACTTGGAAAAAAAAAAACAAGATGGCGGCTGTCAAAAACCAGAAACAACATTTCTGGTTTGTGAGACCTGTTTTTAGTTCTTCACAACTTAGTGATGCCAACTGAAAATGCTCTCACAAACTGAAAATGTACAGGCGTATCCAAAAAATCCTTCTGAGCATGCTCAGAAAGAGTCTTTAACTCCTAATAACTCTAGAACCAATTAATATTTTTACACAAAACCTTTGAAAAGCCACCACTATGGTAGCACTTCAATTCAGTGATGGAAATTTGAGTGATGACATTTCAGTGAATGTTAAAATGGTGATGGTGAATTTGCACACCCTATAGTTAGGGCAACAATTGCTTTTCCCCATCCCCGAGGTGCTATGATCTCAGAGTTAGTTATATAAGTAAGTCTGATATAAGTAAGGGGATGCAGTGGGCAAAGTCCTCCACAATGGTGGGTGTGGGGGACAAAGCCCCTGACAGAAACACAGTAATTCAACGGTTGCCTTTACTGTAGGGTGCCAAAATTCACCATCACTAATTTTACGTTCACTGAAATGCCATTGCTCAAATTTCCATCACTAAAATTCTGTCACTCATTTGACATGGAGCCAAGCCATTACCTTTCACAGGCTGTTTATGCTCTAAACATTTTGGAAAAAATTCTGTACTATTTAGCTTGTACACGAGAACAAAAAAAAAGTGAATTAAGTATAGGAAAAAACACCATATTTCATTAAAAATTTACGTGCCATATCTCGAAAGCCGCATAAGATGCCATCACAAAACTTTTCATGTCTTGCAACACTACCAGCCAGACCACACATGCCAAATTCTTGGCTATTTTGTTTAATACTGCCACAGTTATTAAGGTGCACAAATTAGGGTTTAACATTAAACAACTTACTCAACCCTAACTATACTGGTGCTACCGTAACAGTACTATATATATATACTGTACAAAAAGTATGAGAACCATACACAGCAAGGATGTGTTTCCACTGAAGGGTTGGGATGATAGCATGTGAACCTTGACAGTGAGATCCATGCAGCCATCTCAACTTTGAGATGGAAACACATGTTGAGTTGTGGGTGGTTGCCTATATTGTATTTTGAATAGTATATATATTTGTTTTTTTCACAGGAGTCACAGAATCATCTGCCTTATAAGAAAAACACCTGCCATTTCCTTGTTTATGAAATAAACACCCAACTGCATACAGCCACCTAAATACCCAGGGTTATACCTTTTAACTTGAAAAAAATAATAATTTCTATCATGGTAAAGTTCAGTTCCAGATGACAGTTCTTTGATATTAAACACTTCTACTTCAAGAATGTTGACTGATACAGAAGGGTGTAATAAGGGAGGATTGTCACCCAACGTTAAACTGCTTTATGTTCAAAATTAAATATACTGTTTTGTACTTGTTAAAATGTACAACTTTGGGCATGGAGTGGTTAGTGAGCAGCTGAATGTGGTGTGAACAAGGAATTTAAAATGTTATGACCTTTGAACTATGAAGGACAACAGTTTGGAATGTGCTCAACACCACTTTGGAATGCATACAACAGTTCTGAATGTGCAAAACAAAGTTCTTAAGCAGGCTGAGTTTTATACAGACCAATTGTTTTTCATATACAGTGCTATGATTTTATGGAATGTCTAAAGTGCAGGCAACACAATGGGCCCAATTCTAGTAGAGTTACACCTGGCGTAACCGCACTTGCACCAAAAAGAATGATGCAAGAAGCAATTTACACCAGTAGTTGTGACATGCAGTATTCTACAAAGTGGTCTGCAACATGCTGCAGGCCACTTGTGCCAAAGTTGACTTACGCCAGCACATATGCCCTAACCCCCGTGACATGGTGCTAGGGGGTTCATGGCATCAGTTGTGCCCTATTCTAGAAGAGCAGCAACAAAGTTCCCAATGTTGGGATTCTACAAGAACCCGCGGAGGAGAACTGTCAATGTAAGCTACACCAGCATTTAGCTGGCATAACTGTATGTATGACCTCCGGGGGTCCTGTAGACCCACCAGCAGTC
Source organism: Neoceratodus forsteri (assembly GCA_016271365.2). Lineage (NCBI taxonomy): Eukaryota > Metazoa > Chordata > Ceratodontiformes > Ceratodontidae > Neoceratodus > Neoceratodus forsteri. The sequence goes on from CM028131.1 coordinate 1,179,716,802, forward strand.
CAGCATCCACTCCATGTGCCCTCCCCCATACCCAGAACACCTCCGTTGTTGCCCCACTGGGCATCTCACACTTCCACCCCAATCTCCCCTACTGTGCATGCCTCCTAATCCCCTGAACATTAAAAGCCCTGCAGCACTGCCCACACACCTCACACCCCCAAACCCCCACTGCTAAAGGCCCCACAGGGCAGCGCTATCAACCCCCCACCCATGTCCAGACCCCAAGATGGTGCCACAAATGGTAATTAATTACCGCACAACAACCCTGGTAGTCTAGTGGCCCCCCACCCAGCAGTGCCAATCCACTCAGCACCCCCCACCCATCCCCAGCCAGCGACTGGCACAGCCCACCTCTCACCACCACAGCCAGTTGCTGACTGAGTTCTGTAGGATTGCTTACTGTATAGATGCGCTCAGAAATGAATGAGCATTCATTCATTTCTGCAATCTTCTGAAAATTTACCCAACAGATTTCTAGCAAGGGGATATCAAGAAGAAACACTTAAAAACAATGGGCAGGTGTAAAGCAAAAAAGTAGGGAAAGTCTTTTACAGTGCTAGCATCAATTAGCAGGTCTGCGTAATGGCAGGGCTTCAGACTGACAACTAGTATTTACACTTTAAAGTGTGAGCTCAATGCCTTCACTTTACAGTACACAATCAAAGTTTATGTGCAAAAGAAAATTTTTTTTATAAATAGATACAGCAGCAGTGATAATTACAAACAGCAACAGTGAACTAGCAGCCAATATTTCATGCAAGGGCAGTTTATCAGGGTGTAAGGTATGCCCCCTGTTGGTGATACTTACATACACTGTCATAATGGATTAAATCAAAGTGTTCTTAATACATCACAACTCATGCATTTAATTATTATGCACCAAAGTGACATGTGCAGTAAAATCATACTTCACAGGGAACTCTGAACTTACATATATCCATAGGAAATTATAGTATGTTCCATTTATTAAATTCATAACACAGTGCATAACTGATCCAGCCGCAGTTATTACACCCCATTACACTATATGTACAGCAGGATTACATAGGGATCTTTTAGATAAATAAAAAAAAATCAGTCCATATAGCAAATCCATTCATGTACTGGTAAATAGGTAATGTTTCATTTTCTTTCTTACTATTGCAATTTCGTTCCTGGTATGCAGGCCTTTGCAGAACAGACACTGGAATTCGTTGTAGATCAGAAAACCTTCACTTATTCAGCCTCAGCTGGTCAAGCATACATAACACATCAAATTGGAGATATATTACAGAAATCTGTAAAAATGATGGGAGCTCATGGATGAAACTGTAATAAATTCATATTGTCATTAAACCCCAGCAGCACCTTCCCTGACCCAAGTGTGTGATTCCACATAGTCTCCTTTTCAGTAGATGATTTTTAATATCACCCCCCTTCTAAAATGTTTCACTTTATCAATCCCAATGAATAAAATATAATTTCCCCTTCCTTTATATAATGCAGAGCCAAGACATTTTCTAGAGGGCTCCACAACTACAGACTTCCAGATAAATGGTATGGATTGTTTCACAATTAAAAAGGTACTTAACTTCAAAATTCTATTCATTAATAAGGTTTGAAACCTAATTCCTTCTGCAAATCATATTAAAAAATGTGCCTTTCCTCCAAGTAAAATTACCCTTGTGGACAGGGGTACCAACTATTTTCTGTTACAGTTTATTGACATTTGTGAGTGACCCAATCACCAATATTAAACAGTATTTCTCCAAGATTTCCTAAACTTTTTTGATTTGCAGTGAATAACAGTGGTCAAAAAGTCAATTGCTGTTGTACTGTAGGGAGAGTACAGAATTCTTAAAAGTCTCTTACAGTCCTCCAGTAACCTCCATGCTAACCAGTATATTATCATTTCAGCATTTTAAAGAAGACCTAAACACACACCTATTGCCATTTTTATCTGTTCAATTGTCACCAGATAGCTCTATTTTTGTAGCTGTTGGCAATGTGAAACATTTAAGCTGTTTGCTTTTAGTATCAACAGTATCCCCTGTAATTATCCCAAGGGACTCCATTTGCTGACAGGTGAAATCGCCTTTGTTTCTGACTGCTGCATTAGCATTTGAGAAGATGATGTGATTTTGCCCTTACTTTTTTCAGCATATCTGCTCATGTACAATAACAACACAGGCAGCATCAATAGTATAAAATGCCCTGGTTACCTTCCGTTAGCTTCAAAACCTTCCTAATAGTGGTAGAGTGGTATATGTTCTTGTAATTGTTTTTTCGGTGCTTTTCCCCAGATTGTGGCAGCAATGGCATAACACGCAGGTCAATAAGAGACTCAGTTATGAAACCAGGCATAACAAACAATCCCACCCCAAAGATTAAAAATCAAATAACATTTTAGAGCACGCCAAAAACCCATATACTATTAGTGGGCATACTGGTAATGCACAAAAGTAGTTAAAAAAGATTGCATTTTCTACTATCTAGCCTGTTGCAATGTTACACTGCACAGCTGTTTAAGCTAGGACCAGCCTACTAAATGTTACAGTCTTGTGAAATTTGGTTCATCCTGGGAAACAGGATTAGAGAGCAGCAGGAGAAACAATGAGAAAATGGAGATCCCCACATTGAAAATGGAGGTATGAAATCTTCACAAAGTCACTGAACAAAACACTACTATTGGCACAGACAGCATAGATAGATTCAACCGGGCAGACTAGAAAACATATTTATTTGAATTTTTTTTTATTTACTTTAGGGGTCCTTTAAAATAAAAAGTACCAAAAACATGCATTGCAATGTACTGAAAACTGACCCTGGGAGATAGACCCTTTTTCAAAACTTGTCCATTTGTAGTAGCAAAGAAAGCAAGAAATGGTATACACACAGCACATGGTTCTAGAGACAGTGGGAATAGGCATGCTAAACGTTTTGGTTAACATTTAATGCAGACACTGCAGACAATGCAGACGCTATATCACATGACAGTACTTTCAGATTAAAAAGTGTTACAAATTTGTTATAAAATGGAAAAAAAACTGAGATACAGGTTTATATTACTTGTCAGATAAACTTTGTAGAATACTCTTAAAATGACCATGCAACCAGGTTAGAGATGGATGAAGTTGTCTGAATTAATTCTGCAAATTAATCTACAAATTCAGTGCAATTCCCAAAGTGCAGATTGATCCATGAAAAGTGCGGAATTTCACTGTGAACAGTGGAAATTCTGCTGTGAATGGCAGAATTTTACCAGAAATGGCAGAATTTTACATAGAAACATAGAAACACAGACTTTGATGGCAGATAAGGACCGCTTGTTCCACCCAGTCTGTCCATTTCCCTACCTATTGGATAAGTTGCAGATCTTAGTTAACCAACAGCCTACTTCTTCCTACACTCCACCAGAATTGCCTTATGTCTGTCCCATGCATTCTTAAATTACCCCACTGTTTTTGATCCCACGACCTCCTCAGGAAGGCCGTTCCATGCGTCCACCGCCCTCTCAGTGACAAAATACTTCCGCACATTGCCCCTGAGCCATCCCTCCTCTATCTTCGGATTGTGCCCCTTTTTTCTTGCACATCTCTTTTTCTGAAAGATGCTACCTGCTTGGACTTTGTTGATTCCTTGAGGTACTTGAAAGTTTCAATCATGTCCCCTTCTCCCTCCTTTCCTCGAGGGCATACATATTAAGCTTCTTTAGTCTCTCTTCATATGGCTTCTGGTGCAGACCCTGCACTATTTTAGTTTCCCTCCTCTGGACTGCCTCCATCCTGTCTATGTCCTTGCAGAGACGGGGTCTCCAGAACTGCATGCAGTACTCCAGATGGTGTCTTACCAACTGTCTGTACAGATGGATAACAAATTACTGTTTTCTACTGGTGATGCCTCTTCCTATATATCCCAATATCCCCCCTGTTCTCCTTACTGCTTTCTCACACTGCTTGCTTACCTTTAAGTCATCTGATATGACCACCCCCAGATCCCTTTCCATTTTTGCTGCTGTTAGTACCCTCCCCCCATTGTATACTCTTCCCCTGGGTTTTTGTTTCCCAGGTGCATTACTTTGCACTTCTTTGCACTGAACTTCAGCTGCCATACTTTTGACCACTCCTTCAACCTTGCCAAGTGCCTTCTCATCCTTTCCATCCCCTTGTGTATCAACCCTGTTGCAGATCTGTGTGTTGTCTGCAAAGAGGCTTACTTTTCCTTCCATTTCCTCTGCAATGTCACTTATAAAGACATTAAAAAGGATCGGTCCCAGTATGGAACCCTGCAGTACCCTGCTAGTAACCCCCCTTTCTTCAGAGTGGACTCTGTTTACTATTATCCTCTGTGTCCTGTTGTCCAGACAATTATTTACTCAGGTTACCACCCTGGGACCCACTTCCAGGCTGGCTAGCTTGTTTATTAATCTTCTATATGGGACTGTTCAAATGCCTTGCTAAAGTCTAGGTAGGCCATGTCCACAGCCCCTCCCTAGTCTACTACTTTGGTCACCCAGTCAAAGAAATCTATTAGATTCATCTGACATGATCTTCCCACTGTGAATCCATGCTGCCTTGGATCCTGTGCCCTGCTGGCCTCTAGGTATTCAACAATTCTTTCTTTCAGAAGTGATTCCATCATTTTCCCTACCACTGAGGTCAAGCTAACAAGTCTGCAGTTTCCTGCCTCTGTTTTGCTCCCACTTTTGTGAAGGGGAATCACATCCACCCTCCTCCAGTCGTCAGGTACCATACCATCCTCCCATAATTTGTTAAAAGGGGTAGTCAGCGGTGTCACTAGTTCGGCAAACAGTGGAATTTTGCTATTCACCGGTGAAATTCCATCATGTGTGGGTGAAATTCTGCACTTTGTGGGCAGAATTCTGCCATTTGTATAGAAAACTTTGTGATTTTGGGTGAAGTCAAAGTGGCAGAGGGTAGTGAAAACTTTACAAAACTCTTTGGCTGTGAATGTCAGTCACTTTGCAGCAACTTTGCTGGTGAATGAAAACTTCAGCACATCTCTAGACCAGGTATATATAGGCAAAACTACCAGACCATCGAGAGTTCACATATTGGCACACAAAAGTTGCATTGGAAAAGAAGACCAAAATTCACCAGTTGCAATACATTTTTCACAGGAAAGACGTTTGACATCTCCCTTGCAGTTTTTGGGGGGATTGTGCATGAGTCAGAACCTGCCAGAGGAAGTAATGGTTCCATGTGGTAAGATCGCAGAACAATATATCGCAGAACAATCTTTTGTGGGCAAAACATTGCAGAACTAAATACAGCCAGGAAAACCTATTGCAGGACAGAACTGTGCAGACAGGATGCAGGCAGCACAAGCAGCAGGGCTGCACATTAGCACAGGACACAGACTCTTCCTGCCCCACTGTCCTCCTATGGGATGAAGCCCTTGATGTGTGCAGCATGTCCAACATACTGCTAGCTGGACACGGGTGGGGGTCATCCATGCATGGCCATGACTACCATCCACCTGCTGCTGGTGCTGTGTGGAAGAGGAGAGGCACAGCATGGCACAGGGAGTACGGCAAGGCTACCTGGGCATGGGCACATGGCTCTGGCCATCAACTGAGGTACTCCCAGGCTTCTGACACCACCTACTGCCATGTGTGTGATGGTGTCTGTGACTATGTTGTGGAGCGCCATGGTGGTTCCCAGTGTCCACTACGAGGCACAGGCATTGTGCGACAAAGGTATGGCTCTGGGGCTTCAGGTGAGCTGCCTGAAGGATGACGTTTCTGGACTGGACCCCGACACATGCAGCAGAACACATGGACTGGATGTATATGAGGTAGGTGAGCCTTGTAGAGTGCTGTTCTACAGGCAGGGGCACCACAGGCATGGGCAGCAGTGTTTGGGATGAGGATAGGCTGACTTATGGCTGGGTGGGTTCAGGGGCTGTGGGTGGGCCAAGTTTCCTGAGGCTTGCAGGGCACTTGGGGGCTATGGTAGCACCTCCAGCCACAGGGAGAGGGCACTAACTTACATGGCTATGGTCATGGTGTCTCCTGTGGTGTACCTACTGCACCTGCCTCCTGAATAGCTCCCGGGTGCCTGGCAGCTGTACGGTATGTGCAGCAGTTGGTGCAGTGGTCCTTCCTGGCTGCTGTCTGCAGGTTGGTGTGGCCTGCCTTCACTGTTGTACTGTTCCAGTGCTACACTGACCAGGTGTCGCACCATGACTGCAGCCATTGCCATCCTTCTGTGCCATCTGGTCCAAATGGGCCCTGTGGAGTCTGGCAACACACAGCAGGCCCTGCGTATGCAGTATTGTGGCCCATGATCTTTTTGTGCCTGCAGTGATATCGCCTATGATGTGCTACCTGCGATATATAGCTACGCTTTATTTTGCAGACGATATTAACACCCGGAACCGGAAGTAATAGACAGAAAAAAACTTCTCAACACTGAAGCTTACATTTATTTATTTATTTATTTATTTATTTATGGGAATCAGATACACCTTTGAGCCAGGGGCTCTTTGACAAAGGTTCCATGTCAGGTTACTTGAAACATTAGGACAGGCAGTGGTATTGTGCAAAAGACAAATAAACATAGCAGCCGGAGGGCTTTGTCAATTACCAAAACATCACAATTGTGCAAATGACTTCTATAACAATTTAAACAATATAGATTCATATAGGTAACCATCCAACAGAGGAAGTGAGGCCAGAGGCTGGTGCAAAGAGGAGAAAAGAGGAGTGGGGGTGGGTCAGGAAGGGTCACGAGGAGAGTGTGTGGAGGGAGTAGAGGAGGAGGAGGGAAGGAGTAGGGAGGGAAGGGTGGGGTGTGGGGGTTGGGGGATAAACCATTTAGGTGTAGCAGCCACAGGAGGCACAGGAGATGAGGTATTGATGCAGGCTGAGCTTAAAGGCACTATCAGTCCAAACTGTGCATGAATGAATGAGTCATTAATATAAGAAAAATAGCAGGACAAGAAGACACAGCCTGAGATTAGAGGGAGGCTGATTAAGTGGGAATGTGAGGAAATTCTTTTTCACAGAAAGAGTGGTGGATGCATGGAACGGCCTACCTCATGAAGTGGTGGCTATGAATACAGTGCAGGGCTTCAAACAGGCATGGAATAGGCATAAGGGAGCAATACAGATGAGTATGAATAGATAGGCCACTGACAGAGCAAAGGCCGATGGCACATTTATAAGGTAGAAAAAGAAATGGGCAGACTGGATGGGTCTTGCAGTCCTTATCTGCCGTCAACCTCTATGTTTCTAAACTAGAAAAGTTTTCCTTTGTTTAAAATGAGATGTATTTACTGATACAAATGAACATCTTTTAAAATGTATAGAAGTGTATGCATCATAAAGTGAATATTATAAACATACTATCAGATTTCACTTTATTACTCTCATGGATTATCATTCATAAGTATGATCTATCTCATATCCCATCCTCATTATCACTCCACCCTTTATAATTAGCAGCCACTGATCTATCTCATATTCTGTGTATTATCAGCATCTACTATCAATAATATCTGAACATCATAAGTCATAACTGGCAAATTTCATGCTGTTATAACAATTTCCATTCTTTGTTCACCTGTTTCATTCCAAGCTCTATATCCTAGAAGGTTCTATTAGAAATATAGTACACAAGCTTTTAGAATAAACTATGCAAAGAATGGATAAAGAAACAATATTAGGCACTGCTAATTAAAAACTAAAGGGGGATAGCAAAAAACTAGATCACTTACTGTAGTGCCACTATGTTTAAGCAGACTATGTAAGGATACAGCAAAATAACTGTGATGTTCTTGAAGAACATCTCAGACTAGCCTCTTACAGATTAGCTTTGCTATCTCTGCAGTTTGTATTACACAGAGCAAGTCAGGTAGGGTTGAGCTGAGTCTCCAGTCATGATGCACATATGTTGGTGACAACACTGATGTCATGACACACCACATTAGCATTTACAACCAAATCCTGGCTTGCAGGCCCAGTCTGAAGTCTATTAAGGCTTCTCACAATGTGAGCCTAGAGATCTGGAGTTTCAGTATGCAAAAACCATTTCAAAAGTCATATACTTTAACGGTGAATCCTAGTTTAGGTATTATAGTAAAATACTCCATTTTTATGTGTAATTTCAAAATACGAACATACAAAAATGCCAGCAGAAACAGGCCTCATGGTCTATTGGGTCTGCTTGATTGTGCAGCTAGCCCCTCAACTTGCAGCTGCCCCACCCTATCCTCCCTCCCTCCCCTCACAGTCATCCCTCCCCCTCTCACTCTGTCCCATCCCCTCTTGAAACAGCCCACCATCCTGCAGGAAACCACCTCCTTAGATAGAGTGTTCCACTTGCCTACCACCCGTTCAGTGAAAAAAATGTCTCCTGATTTCCCTCCTGAATTCCCCCCCCAACCTCAGTTGATGCCCTCTTGTATCCCTCCCACTTCTGATCTGGAATATCTCTCCTGTATTAGTATTGTTTATCCCTTCAGGTACTTAAGAGGTCTCTCCTATCCCTTCTTTCCTCCAGGGAACACATGTTAAGCACGTTCAACCTTTCCTTGTAGGACTTCCTCGCCAAACCCTGGATCATCTTAGTTGCTCTGTGCTGCACCCCCTCCAGCAATCTGATGTCCTTTTTCAGGAACAGGCACCAGTACTGCATGCAGTATTCTAGGTGCAGCCTGACCAGTGACCTGTACAGGGTAAGGATCACCTCACTACTTCTAGAGGAGATTCACCTCACTATGCAGCTCAGCATCTTGTTGACTTTCACTGTTGCCTTCCTGCACTGAGCCAAGTTGTTCATATTCCCTGTTATAATCACCCCCAGGTCATTTTCCTCTTCTGTGTTCCCCAACTGTACCCCTCCCAGCTGATAGCTCCTCCTCTGGTTCTTAGCTCCGAAGTGCTGCACTTTGACCTTCTTGATATTGAACCCCATCTGCCATGTTTCCCACCACTTTTGTAGTTTAATCAGGCCTTCCTGCAGTCCCCTCCACCCCTCGATGTCATCTACCACAGCTCCCATCTTGGTATCGTCTGCAAACAGACTGATCTTACTCTGGGTCATGTGTGAGATATCTGCTATGACTATCCCAAACCCAGTACTGATCTCTGTGGCACCTCTATTGTTACTGTTGTTGGTGATGAGCATTTCTCCTCCACCACCACCATTTGCTGTCTGCCATTTAGCTAGTTAGTGATCCATTTGACCATCTTAATTCCCAACCCTACATATTCCTGCTTCCCACCTAGCCTCCCATGCAGCATGGAATCAAAGGCCTTGCTGAAGTCTAATTACAGGATGTCCAATGTGTGGCCCTTGTCCAGTTCCCTGGTCACCCAATCATAGTACTCAATCAGGTTTGTCTGGCAGGATCTGCCTGAGACAAGCCAATGTTGTTGCACATCCTGGAGACCATTGTCCTCCCAAAATGTCACCAGCCTCTCCTTAAGGATTGTCTCCATGAGCTTTCCCACAATTGATGTGAGGCTCACTGGTCTGTAATTACCTGGATCATCCTTTGAGCCACCTTTGTGAATGGACACCACATGGGCCAACCTCCAATCCTGTGGCATGCATCCTGTGTCCTGAGAGGTATTGAACAGGTCAGCCGGTAGTCCTACTAGGCACCCTGCCAGTTCCTTGAGTACCCTACAGTGAATGCCATTAGGTCCTGGTGCCTTTTCCACCTGCAGTGCCCTTAGTCCCTCCAACACCCTGTCCACTGTAATTTCTCCTTCTGTCACTCCTCCCCCACCCACCCCACCACTCCCATGAGGTATATGTCCCCCTCTCTTCTGTGAATAAAGAGCAGAAGTACTCATTGAGTGACTCTGCCTGCTCTCTCTTCTCTAAGCACCCTGTCCTTCTTAATTCTTACTATCTGGTCCCTGTTCTTCCTTCTTTCACTAATGTATCTGAAGAAGTCCTTCTCTCCACCATTAATGCCCTGTGCCAGCCTCAGCTCTCTGGATGCCTTGGTGGCTCTGACTAGTCTGGTAACCTCCCTGGACTTCTTAGTATACTCCTCCCTGTCATCCCTACTTCCTGATCTCTTGAATCTCTGAAAAGCTTTCCTCTTGGCCCTCACCCCCTCCATTACCTCCTGGATCAGCCAACTGGGCTTCTTTGACCTTCCCTTCTTTCTCTGTGCCCTAGTACATGTCCCAGTAGCCTCTACCAGCCCTGCTTTAATAATAGCCCACTTTTGATTGGCATCCATGGTTGGTTGGATTCCCTCCAGATGATTTATCAGAATTTCTCCAACTGTGTTAAAGTCTACCCCCCTTAAAATCAATCACCCTGGTTCCCTGACCTCCAGTTTGCTTCCCAATTCTGTACGTGAACCACACTGAGTGGTGATCATTCCCAGTCAGAGGGTCCTCCACCTCCAGGTCCCTTACGGCCTCCCCGTTTGATAGTACAAGGTCCAGAGTCCTTCCCAACCTAGTTGGCTCATGGACCAACTGCACCAGGAAGCTCTTCTGAAATATCCCTAATAAGACCTGCTTCCTTGCACTTGTGTTGGTTGGTGTGCTCCAGTCCACCCCAGGTAGGTTGAAGTCCCCTACCATCACCATATTACCCTTCCTACAAACCCTCCTAATTAGTTCTACCACCACCAGATACAATACACTACCTAAGAGGCTAATTTGGAGGTTTTTCATTGCCACAGATAAAGAAGCAGAAGCTGTTCAAATACTAAGGAAACAGCTTCCTAAGTAACAGCCCAGCTACTTAATTAGCAAATTGTTTTAGACTCATACATGTGTTCTTTTGGTGGATAAATGATTTGAAAGTTAGATTTACTTTCAACAACTAAAAGACAAAGGCAGTAAGGACAGGTATGGGGCAAAAAAAAAATAAGACCATAAAAATGTAGGGGAATGAGTACCAATGCCCGTAGTCTAGGTAAAAAGTTCCCTGAAATGGTGGCCTTGTTGGAAGATGGATGCCTGGATATTGTGGTAATCACAGACACATGGTACACAGAGAACCATGACTGGGATGTCAACATACCAGGGAACACAATCTATAGGAGAGACAGGGAGGGTAGAAGAGGAGGAGGAGTAGCTCTCTATGTAAGGGAAGGGATAAAAGCAACAGAACTAAAGGGTAAACAGGGAGGAGAGGAGGCACTGTGGTTCACCCTGGAGACTGGAAATGTCACCACAGTCCGCAAACAGGTTGTATACAGATCACCGTCTCATGGGGGAGGAAATGGACAAAGAAATGATAAAAGGCATCCTTAGGATGGCAGAAAAAGGGGAGATATTGCTGATGGGGGATCTGAATATGCAGATGTTAACTGGAGCACCTTTGCTGCAGCAACATCCAAGAGCAGGGTCATTCTTGATGCCCTACAGTAGGCATGCCTCAGACAGCTAGTTTTGGAACCCACTCAGGAGGGAGTAATCTTACACCTGGTACTCTCAAATGGGGACAAAGAGAGGATCTCAGATCTAGAAGTGGATAGCCATCTGGGAACACGTGACCACCAAAGAGCGTGGTTCATGATAAACTTAGCTATAGAGTCAAGCCATACGAAAGTGAAAGTACTGAACTTCAGGATGGCTGATTTTTTCCAAATGGGAGAGTGCCTTAGAAAAGCACTAGCAAACAGGCAAGAAGGTGGGTGGAGCAACCATGGGGAAACATCAAAACCGCCATCACAGAGGCAACAAGCCTTTGTGTGAAGCAAATAAACAAATCAAAATGAAAGAAAAAAACACTATAGTTCTCAAAAGAAATGGTGGGGAAGGTTAGGAAGAAAAAGATAGCACTCAAGCAGTATAAGGAAACAGAAGAAGCAGGACAGAGGACTGTACTAGTTAAAGCAGAAGGAAGAGGGGAAGGCAGTCAGAATAGTAAAGGCCCAAACCAAGGAAAAGATAGCCAGCTCAAGTTAAGAAGGCTGAGAAAACCTTTTATAGGTACATCAGGGAGCAAAGAAAGACTAAGGCAGGGATACTGAGGCTGAATAAAGAGGAAGGGGGTTTGGCAGAGAGCGACAGTGAAAAATCAGGGATTCCGAATGAATACTTCTGCTGAGTATTCACAAAGGAAGAGCAGGGGGAGATACCTAATCCAGTCAATAGAATCACTCTGGATAGGGGGGTTGATATTAGTCCTTTCATAGAAGAAAGGGTTCTGAAAGAACTCAAAAAACTGAAGGTGAATAAAGCAATAGGGCATGATGGGATTCACCCCAGAATTCTAAAAGAACTAAGGGAAGAACTAGTAACACCACTGACTACCCTTTTTAATAAATCATGGGAGGATGGTGTGGTACCCGAGGACTGGAGGAGGGCAGATGTGATTCCCCTTCACAAAAGTGGGAGCAAGATAGAGGCAGGAAACTACAGACCTGTCAGTTTGACCTCAGTGGTAGGAAAAATGATAGAATCACTTTTGAAAGAAAGAATTGTTGAAAACCTAGAGGCCAGTGGGGCACAGGACCCCAGACAGCATGGATTCACAGCAGGAAGGTCATGTCAGACAAATCTAATTGATTTCTTTGACTGGGTGACCAAAGTAGTAGACCAGGGAGGGGCTGTGGACATGGCCTACCTAGACTTCAGCAAGGCATTTGACACAGTCCAGTACAAAAGATTAATAAACAATTTAACCAGCCTGGGAGTGGGTTCCAGGGTGGTAGCCTGGGTAAAACACTGGCCGGACAACAGGAAACAGAGGATAATAGTAAATGGAGTCTACAGTGAAGAAAGTGGGTGGTTACTAGTGGGTTACCGCAGGGTTCAGTACTGGGGCCGGTCCTTTTTAATGTTTTTATAAGTGACATTGCAGAAGGCCTGGAAGGAAAAGTATGCCTCTTTGCAGATGACATAAAGATCTGCAACAGGGTTGATACACAAGGTGGGGTGGAAAGATGAAAAGGGACTTAGCAAAGTTGGAGGAATGGTCAAATGTATGGCAGCTTAGATTCAATGCAAAGAAGTGCAAAGTAACACACCTGGGAAAAAAACCCAGGGAAAGAGTACACAATGGGTGGGTGATATACTAACAACAACAAAAATGGAAAGGGACCTGGGGGTAGTCATATCAGATGACCTAAGGGTGGGCCAGCAATGTGAGAAGGCAGTAAGGAGGGCTGTGAGGATACTGGGATGCATAGGGAGAGGCATCACCAGTAGAAACCAAGAAGCTGTTGTCCCTCTGTACAGGCAGTTGGTAAGACCACATCTGGAGTACTGTGTACAGTTTGGAGACCTCATCTCCACAAAGACATGGATAGGGTGGAGGCTGTCCAGAACAGGGCAACCAAAATGGTGCAGGGTCTGCACAAGAAGACATATGAAGAAAGACTAAAGGAGCTTAAGATGTGTAGCCTCAAGGAAAGGGGGGAGAGGGGGGACATAATAGAAACTTTCAAATACCTCAAGAGAATCAACAAAGTCCAAGAGGGTAGCAGCTTTCAGGAAAAGAGATGTGCAAGAACAAGGGGGAAACAATTTGAAGATAGAGGGGGGACGACTTAGAGGTAATGTGAGGAAGTATTTCTTCACAGAGAGGGTTGTAGATGCATGGAACAGCCTTCCTGAGGAGGCCATAGAGTCAAAAACAGTGGGGGAATTCAAGAATGCATGGGACAGACATAAGGCAATTATAATGAGGGGGTAGGAAGAAGTAGTCTGTTGGTTAACTAGGATCTGCAGCTTATCCATTAGGTAGGGAAATGGGCAGACTAGGTGGGCCAAGTGGTCTTTATCTGCCATCAGATTCGATGTTCTATGTCTAATAGGTATTCAATAATTGTTTTGCATTTTGGCAAAACTTTGTAACTAATCCAAAAATATGTGAAAGTAAGCAGATATAAGAAGTAAATGCTCTGCATTTTTGCTCACATATTTTAGGAATAACCAAATAATAACTGTATTTGACACATTTATTTCACAATGTAGCAGAATGTGTTATCAAATAATACACTTTGTAGGTATGGCGTAGAGTGTCATATAAGTGCATGTTGGTTTGAAATGTGATATACATTTCAAACCAACCAGTATAGCCTAGAGGTTAGAGTAATGAGCTGCGAATGAGCTTGGTACCTGCAGACCTGGGTTTGATTCCCACAGCCTACACTTACATACTGTGAAACTCTTAGCAAGTCACTTAACCAGCTTAAAGCTCCCGGGTCACCACTGAAAACAGGCACTAGTGCCTAGTGGGTCTTACCTGGTTAACAACAATAAAATAAAATATATTTAAAACTAAGTTGTAAGAATTGACTATTAAAGTTTTGTTGCAGACATACAGCTAGGGGTGATCACAACCACCATCCCCCCCCAACCACCACACACACACACACACGTGCTGATGAGATTTGAAGTAGGCAATCAGGTTTTGCATTACTAGGTAGTGAAACTTAATTACTTTAAGAATAAATACACGTATATGCTTTTGTAGTAAATGAACAAACTAGAAAAAAAGTTGTTTTTGACAATATTAGTGGTTTAATTTGTATCAGTACTGACACTGTTACTAGAGAGTTTTCATAAAAATATGAGAAACTTATTCAAATAGTGTGATGATGAGTGAGTCACAGTTCTAATAGCTGCACTAGAGATGGGCGTTTTGTTTTTCCTTCCACCAGTGGAATTCTGGTGATATGCTGATTTTGCTTTCATGAAATTTTGCCGAATTTCTACAAAAATGTTACAAAAATTTGGCCAAAATTGTGATTTCAGTTATTTCTTTTTTGTATATAGCTATTGTATTGGTTTCAAAGAATAAGAAGAAACATCCAGCAGCAGAAAAAAAAAAAAAACAGTACAACTTACAGAATAATTAACAATTTCAGTTATTTCCATCTAATTTACATAATGTTTGTCCAAAATGTGGTACTGTGGCTGTCCCAGTGGCCATACAAAACTGTATCAAGTTTCAGATCTATATCTTTAAAAGTGACTGAGGTATAAGCCTCCAACTTTCATAAATGCTTAAATTAAAGTTAACAACCATGTAAACTAAAAGTGTTTATGAAAACTGAACCAAAGTTGGTATGATAACATATCACATGCCTGTACGTGGATCCATTTAATATGCCAAAATGCATCGGCCTGATACTCACACTCCTGACCCCGAGCACCCAAAACACGGTTGCCAACATCGGAATTTTACCTGCGGCAGAGTAGGAATCCTAAAATACCGGGGGTGGGGGGCAGAGACCCCCAAAACATTTTCTGCAGATAAAATCCCGATGTCGAGCAAACGTGTTTCAGCGCCCAGGGTCAGGAATGTGAACATCGGGCCAATGCATTTTGGCATATTATAGTATATCCCCCATACGTATGTGTGTCAAGTTTCAGGTCTCTAGCTTTAAAGTTGACTGAGGTATAAGCCTCTGAATGTTAAGAATTTTTTAAATTACATTTCACAATTTCATAAACTACTGAATTTTAAGCCCCTATAAGTTTAAAACTAGAGATCAGAATATCACCAGTGTTGTTACGTTCATTGACCCTAAATATTAAGCTTTTAGGTAATCACCATGATCCATCATCAGAATGTCATGCTGCCATGCTAATGACCCAGGTTTGCAAGTGAGCCCTGGAAGTTGTGTTGGGAGGCAAGTCATAGCTAAGCCTTACAATCTCTATCTTGCAGTTTCTATAAATCTTCCAAGAAAGTATTCATCTAAGTTTTCAATTATCTAGCTCAAAAGATGGCTAAGTTGTAAGCATAGAAATATTCTCAGAAATGTTCACACGAATATTAAATTGATAAACATTGAGCCTCTATAAAGTCTTCATCATTCGTTCAAATGTTATGACACTTAACAAACGTCTAGGGCCTGTCCTAGGCAACATGCATACTAAATCTAAGACACCTAGCTTGAACACTAACTGAGTTATCGCCAAATAAAGACTTTTGGAAAATTCCAAAAATGTTCATGAAATTTCACAAAAATTCACAGATTTTCATGAAAATTCCATGAATTCGGAAATTGATAATTTCACTCACCTCTATCTTGTACTAATTAAAATAGACATCTGTCTAAAAAAATTCTGAGTGATGAAGCACATATACTTCCTTTGAACACTCATCATTTTCCACATACTCTACATTTTCATCATAACTATAATGTCTCTGATGTTTTTTCATGTTTTCTGAGCCTGGAAGCTATTCATGTTCTTATACCTGGAAGCTATTCATGTTCTTGTACTCGACTGGCTGTTCTGTAACAGTAAAATTATGTAAGTTTGCTAAACCCAGGGCTACGGTGTTGGTTTTATTTTTTGAATACCCACTCTCTAAAGGTTGACCTTGGAGTGCAAACCACAGTCCTTCTTCTCAAGATATCTATATCCTAATTTTCTTGCTTCCCAGGAAGGCAATGGGCCATTGAACAGTTTAGATAATTTTCTTACTGAAGACATAGTGTAATATCTAAAATTGTATACTGGTGGTGCACATGCTCCAGTCTGATTGTTACCCCTCCCAGTGTATCGTAACTAATCTATTTGGTGACCTTGCCAGATTGTAACTCTAAGGTCAGGCCCTAGCTGGCCTAATGTCAGCACTGTTGTATTACAGTATGTATTAAGCCCTCCTGTATTGGTGCATTGTGACCTTTTTATAGTCCTGTACTTGTCTTCTTCTGTAACTAATTCCAGGTCGCCCATGAAAAAGGGACCTTCGGGGCTCAGAAGGCCTACCCAGTTATCAAAACTGAATAAATAAATACATAAATACTCCCCAAACCATAGAAAAAAAAATGCCTTTTCACAGTCTGCAAATGTCTTTTCTACATCACATACTTCACAATTTTGCTAACATTAGCTATTTCATGATTGCCTATATTGTGTTTATGATATAAAATGGTATTGATACTCTAGTCAGTGTGCTGTACCCAGTTTCCAAATAAAATGGATTATCCTTTTCCAAGGCTTGCATGGCATTCTTGTTTCTGACCTAGCACCTAAAGTTCTGAATTTTTCAGCAACCTGGTGAGAGGTTGTGCAATTCCAGCATAATCCTGAATAAACTGTAATAAGTAGTTACAGGTTCAAAGGAAGCTACATCACTTATTTGAAATTTTATCTGGCCCAACTGTTGGGATGGCTTTCATTTTTGTTTTGGTGTGGGTGTAGCTCATCAGATCGAGCCTCTTACACAAGGTAATTCATCTTGCCACTTGTTAAGAAAGAGATTATGCCCATTATTTTTCCACTGATTCAAAACATGCGGTACTTCCACATCATGATGAAAAAAATGGGAGTCACATCAGCTGTTCATTATAGTGGAGGGATGCAAAGCAGTAGCATTACATGGTATTCGTATTAGTCTAATTAATGTTCAGTACAGAACAAACTTTGAAAAAGTGTTGCCTGTTCTAGAAATAAGTTTAAAATAAATGAAAACTGTACAAATATACATGTATAATTATAATAATACAGTACAGTTTGTTGATACTGTAGCTTAGCATTTAAAAGTGAAAAGCGTCTTAGAATTGGTGGAGCATCAGTGTTGGTGGAGCTCCTGAAAAAAATTGTAGTGCAATTGGCATTGGGTGATCTGAAATTTGGACAGCATCAGGACAGGACACTTTCTAATAGCAAATCCCTTAAAAGAAAGTGCCTCCCTAGCAGACGATCAGTGTTGGTGGAGCTCCTGAAAAAACTGTAGCGCAACCAGGGTCAGCATTAGGGAGCTCTCAGTCTGAACAGCCTCAGTAAAATCCCAAATTCTGAAAGTGAGAGTGACCATGGCTGTCTTCTAATCAGCAGGTCAGTTCTGAACATGAAATGAAAGTTTACTGAGGATGAAGCAAGTTAATATTTAGAGCTGACACTGATTGTACTAGTGATTGCTCTTTGACTATTGGATCAGTGTTGGACATGACATGAAAGTTAAAATTAACTGAGTGAGATAGTGAATTGGTGGATCAGGGCCAGTGGACAAAGTTTGACAAAGGAGAGAGACAAATAGACTACATTTACTACAGTACATTTACTTCCAATAACATGCTAGTTTAACATACGGACAGTAGCAGATAAATCAAATACTGGATACAGTGATTCAAAAAAGCAACTGGCAAAAGAAAGCTCACAATACTCATAAAATCTTCATTGACATAACCAGGTGGTGAAAGGCAACAGCAATTCAAAGGCTCAGTGGAACAAGGATTAGCAGGAAAAAGCAGCTAGCAGTCAAAACACAGATTTACACAACAAAAGCAATTTTATTGCAACTGGGTTTATCTTATAGTGCTTGAAATGACAATGAAAATTGCAGAAAACTTTTCTGCAATATATCATCAGTGTGGATGGCTGTTTGTGTTTGTCTCTGTCAGTAGTTTAGTTTTTGTGGTTTTTCATGTGTTTCTTCTTGGATGAACTGGACCACTCTTGGACTACCATCTATGAACATTTTCTGGACTAAGAAACTACAAAACATCACCACCAGGTATAGGCATTCTCATCATAAATCAGCTTTTTTTGGAAGACATCAAAAAGCAAAAGTGAGGTCAGTAAATCTGTTATACAAGTTTCTGGGTTGTGGAGTGCTGCATTGAATCCACATTTCCGTCTGACTTTCTTAAAGGATGTGTGCTTGTCTTTGAGGTCTATTCACAACTGTTTTGGAGAACAAAGGGAAGATTCTAACAAAAGATTTTTACATCCTGCATATGCCCTAGGCTAATGTTCATCACCTTCAGGAATTGAACACTTTCTGGGTCTTTGATCTACGGTAACAATCAGTTTTCTGGTCCACAGTAGCTCACCATGAGTCACTCAGGAACACTCACCCTTGCTACAGTAAACATTTGCAGTCTCCTGCCAAAACTGGCAACTCATAGATTGGGAGGATGAATCCTGCTTCTGATACTGCTATTATGCTTACATGGGGCATCTACTTCTGTTCCAATCAACAACCACTATGGAGAGAATACCTCACAACACAATGACTTTACTTTCTCCAACCAAATTGCCTAAACCACCCTTATCCTTCTGAAGGGTTGTACCTACAACTCGTTTCGTATGCTCAGAAAATACAAAATGACACAACTGGTTCATCTCCCATTCCACACTATTAAACTGTGGTTTCTCCTACACCTCTTCATCCTATTGTCAGGGGACGTAGAACTTAACCCTGGCCCCTCTGTCCACCACTCTGCCACTGACCTATCAGTGGTCTCAGGAATCAATTCAAATCAAATCATCTTTATTTCTAAAGTGCCTTTCAAAACCAAGGCGCTGTACAGAGAGATCATACATACATATAAATTTTAAAAACAGACATAAATAAATCAACCATAGCTAGGATAAGCTAAACTAAATAAATAAGTCTTCAGCTCCATTTTAAATCTCTCGATGGTTGGACATTCTCTTAACCAGTGAGGTAGAGAATTCCACAGGGTTGGTGCTGAAAAAGCAAAAGCACGAGATCCTGATGTTTTTAATCAACCTTGGGAATCTCCAGCAATCCCTCATTGGTGGAGCAGAGAGGATGGAGGGGGCAATAGGGTACCAAGAGATCTTTCAGGTAGCTGGGTCCCTGATCATGTAGGGCTTTAAAGGTTAATAAACCAACCTTATAGGTGATCCACCACCTAACAGGCAGTCAGTGTAGTTCACGGAGCACAGGCGTAATATGGCTGGATCTAGAAGTCCCAGTCAGAAGCCTGGCCGCCACATTCTGCACCAGCTGCAGATGGTGGATATCAACCCCAGGTAGCCCTAGGTAGAGGGAATTGCAGTAATCAAGACGGGTAGTGATAAAGGCATGGATCAATGTTGGAAGATCATCCGGTGGAACCAAGTATTTCACCCGGGCGATATTCCTCAGATGATAAAAAGAGGATTTGACGACAGCTGATACCTGAGATTTTAAGGTCAGACCAACGTCAAAAATAATTCCCAGGTTGCGTACTTGATCAGAGGTAGCAAGTGACATACCACCGAGCAATAAGCCTGATGGTTGTCCAGCCCCCAAACCCACTCCCAGATGACCTGGGTCCACTAACAACACCTCAGTCTTATCCGAATTCAGTCTCAGCCAGCTGGAACTCATCCAAAATATGATTTCAGTAAGGCAGTTATTTAGCACAGAGAGAGCATCATCTTACCCAGGCGGAAAAGACAGATATAGCTGAGTATCATCTGCATAGCAGTGAAAACCCAGACTGTATCACCTGATGATATCTCCCAATGGCAGTATATACACTGCAAACAACATGGGTGCTAGAATGGAACCCTGTGGTACCCCACAAGGCAGAGAGTGAGCGCCAGAGGAATAAATTCCAGTGCCAACTCTCTGAAACCTGTCCATGAGGTAAGACTGGAACCATTTGAGGACTGTTCCAGACAGCCTGCAATAGAGCCGCAGGCACTCCAACAGCACACCATGGTCTACAGTGTCAAATGCTGCAGAGAGATCGAGAAGGACCAGAATGGTACGTGCCTTTTGATCTCTAGCCATTAGGAGATCATTCAACACCCGGACAAGGGCAGTCTCCATGCTATGCCTCTTCCTAAAACCAGATTGGAGAGTATCATAGACATTGTGAGTTGTAAGATGATTGTCCAATTGCAATGCAACTGCCTTTTCAATAACCTTACCAACAAAAGGCAGGTTAGAGATAGGCTGGTAGGTAGCTAGACAATCTGGGTCCAGGGAGGGTTTTTTAAGGATTGGGTGAACTACCGCCTCCTTGAGGGGGTCAGGAAAGACCCCCCTCTCCAAGGATTTCCAGACAATGTCAGCAAGGATCGGGCAGATAACTTCTACACATCCTACTAAAAGGGGTGTAGGACCTGGAGCCAAACTACAACTGGTTGGTCACAGTGTTTGGATAATCTTCACAATGTCAGTGAACTCCAGCCGGTGAAAATCTGACCAGACAGACTGGGTGCATAACACTTCCTGTTGACCACTGCAATCCCTCATAGGAGAGGTCGGACCGATGCCTGATCTGATGCTGGCAACCTTATCTGCAAAAAAACGAGCGAACTCCTCGCATCTTAGCTGAGAAAAAGCTTTTCTGGGCTGGAGACAGATTGGATTGCACAATCTGTCAATGGTCCGGAAAAGCCGAGCCAGGCGATTCTGTGTAGCAGAAATCTCCCTGGACAGGAATTCTGCATTCTTACTGGTGATTTCTGATTGATAGCCATCATAATGTGCCATCAACCTAAGCCTGTCAGCATCATTGCCGGACCTCCGCCAGGCTCTCTCCAACCTTCGGCCAATTCTCCTTAACTCCTTCAAGGAGCCATCAAACCAAGGGCTCCTTGAAGGAAGGGTGAGAGGCCAAACACGAACAGAAGCAATCTTGTCCAGAGCATCTCTCACAGCCTTATTATAGGCTAATATGAGATCATCTGGACTCGTGCATTCACCAAACAAGCTTGATAGAACCAGCACTGCCATTAGGTCACTGGGATTAATACCCTTTAAAGGGCGGTACTGAACCATCTCTGTAGGGGCAGACCTATTATGGGGGGCCCTGAAGCTGAACCTTATGGTATGACGGTCAGACAAGCTGACTGGTTCCACCCCCAAATCAGCAATCTCCATACCCAGAAGAAAGATCAGATCCAATGAATGACCTTTTACATGGGTTGAGGAGGTAACTACCTGTGTTAGGCCCAGCAACGTCATCAACTGGAGGAGGAGATTTTGCCAAAATGCGAGAGTTCATCATTGACCCAGGCATTGAAGTCCCCCAGAATTATCAATCTGGGGGACCGCAACACCACGTCGACGATGAAGTCTGCCATCTCCTGCAGGAATTCTCCACCATCTCCTGGTGGATGGTAGACAAGGAGAATTCCACAACCTACACCCTCTCCCAGGATATATTCAAAGGATCTGGTACTTCCCAATGGCACATCCACAAGGCCTGGCTCAGTCTTAAACATAATGGCTACATCCCCGCCACTATGATCCAACCTTGGATGGTGTATCACCGAGAACCTGGCTGGTGTTGCCGAAGCCAATAAAGGCCTGGATTTTCATCCAGCTAGGTCTTGGTGATGCAAGCCAGATCAGTTGACCCAACAAGATCAGCTATAATAGCTGTCCTGTTTTTAACAGATCTGGCATTGCATAACACTGCCAAGGTTAGATGAGCTGTCTGGGAAGACCTCGGCCCCTGCCTACTAAAGTCAGAACCCTTGTGTATGGGAACAAGACAAGAATAACCTCTATCTTGGCCCCATTTCACCCCAGGGCATCTCCTGGACCCCACCGCCCCAATCCACCCTCCCTCCTCCTGTCCCCCACCAGGCTCAGCTCTCCACCTTCTTTTACATTTCCTCAGAATGCCCAAAGCATGACACCTAAAATAGGTGTCGGATGACAATGGTGGACATTCGAAGGGACACAATTCCCTGAGTCTGGTGGGGGAATAATGTCCAACCGTCACTAAACCTCCCCAACACATTATAATAAACTAATAATTAAAAAGGAAAAAATCTATAATAAACAAGAAAAAATCAATACAAAAAAAACAAATTATATATAATCAAACACGTATTCAAAAAATAAAATGGAGCATTAATATATTCATAAATCCCAACTTTCCTGCATTTCCTAGATACAGGCAACTTAAAAACTGTTTTCCTTTAAAATAACTAATTAAACCAATCCAAACTCTAAAAATAAATCTTATAAATCAAAAACCAAAATAAACAAAAAGAAGCCCATATAGAGTCCACTCTAAAGAGGGTTCAAGTCCCCAAAAAATTAAAAAATAAACTTCAAATAAATAATAATAAATACAATTAATTTTCAACCCCTGGTACTCTCACTACCCTGGGAATCAGTACTAAACCAGGCACTGTTAGTGCCTAGCTGATGTAATAAAATAAATATTTAAGGTTCCCAGGTACTCACACTATCTGGAAAGTAAAAATAATAGTTTGGGCACTCTCACTGCCCAAGAAACAGTAAAATAAATTCAAACCAAAAATATAGTACAACCAAAAAGCAGGAAATGTTCTCTCCAAGAGGGTGTCTTAATGGATTTAATTCTTCTTTAAGCTCAAAAATATACAGTCCCAAATCCTAGTGATGTTAAGTTTCAAATCTCCTGGTTTTTGAAGAGTCAGCAGTCAGTCCAACTATTAAATCAGCCACTGAACTCCATTCAGTAATCTTCCATCATAAAGAAAGAGTTTTCTGGAAAGGCCAAGAGTGTGCAAACCTCGCAGAAAAGTAAAGGGATATCCCGTTCCTTCCCTCTACACCACCCCAAACTAATCAAATCCCCCACCACCTGTGACCCACAGCTACAGACAACCTAAGGGTAAACAATAAAGTACACCCCCAGGGTAACTTAGGAGAACCCCAATTCCTCCTCTGGCTCCCCAGAGGCAAGCGAGACAACTCCTGCTCGGTCAGAGGCAGCACAATGGGAGAATGGCCCCAGGTGTGGGGGAGGAGGGATTCCCCACCCAGCACCACTCAATGACCCCCACCACCCCTAAACTCCAGAAAGTGGCAACTCCAAAGCCACAGCAAAGTCACTTGGAGCAACAAGTGGCAGTTCAAACCATCCACGGACTCCTCCTGTCAGTGCTCCGAGCACAATATCTCCAGGATGCTCAAAACACTTCCCCAGTCACCTCCACTTGAGACCACCAGCTCCACGGAGATTTCTAAACTTCAACACGGCCTATTTTGGCTGTCACGAATAAAATGAAAAGACTTCCTGCAATAAGCGGTCAGAACACAACCTTCCCAGAACGAGCAAGGAAATAGAAACAAGTCAATGTAGAGAGCAACCACACATAAATGATTCAGTTCACAAATTGCCCAGAATGCACTCTCACCACACCGCTGCTTGCTCATAGATGAGTAGTCCTTCAGCAATAGTTCCCTCAAATCAGATCTAGAGTGATTCTCTCACATCAACAACAAGCTTAGTTCTGGGCCGGTCTTTCCAATTGAAGCAGACAACGACTCCTGGCAACAGCCCCACAGGTCACAAATTACCAATAATTTGGGATTTGGGTTTAATTTAAGTCTGTCACAGCTTTACTAAAAAACAGCTGTGACATAACAAATCAATATTTAAAGCTACTTCGTAATAGAACAGAAATAATTAAAAATGCATGCTACTTTAGGCTGTTACAACAGCCGTAGCATAAATATATTAACAATAACAGCTAAAACTCCCGTATATCAGGGAGAACAGCCAACCTGACTACAGACCTGAAAAATACGCTCAGAAGCGCTAAATTAACTCACTAAACAGCCCTAACTAAGCTAAAACTACTAACTAAGAAAAAATAAAGATAATAAAACAAAAACAAACTTAAAATAAAAAGAAAATGAATACAGCTTCTAAGCTCAAAGCCTCAGGCTGCTCACACACAGCTGCCATCTTGGATCTCTCAAAGTGTGGAGGAAAAGGACTTCTCACTGCCCATATGAATATTAGGAGCATTACCAGGCATTTTGCTGATCTCGAGGCATGGACAAAAGTGTACAGTCCTGACCTACTGTGCCTATCTGAAACATGGCTCAAGCCTCACATTCCGAACTCCTTATGTTCCCTGCCTAATTATTCCATGATACGGAGAGATAGGCCTTCCCCAAAATGTGGAGGGGGGGTCACTATCCTCTATAAAAAACATCTTGATGTTACGGTCTGCCCGCCCACTGGCTCACCCTCAGTCTCTACACACAACCATTGCCCTTGGTGCAAAAAAACTCCACATTATCTGTGCCTACAACCCACCTACTGGAGGTATCACAGGTCTTCAGGATTCACTTAATCAAACCATCACAAACGCCAAGCAAAACGAGGTCATAATCTTAGGTGACTTTAACCTAAACTGGCTGGGACCAACTCACAGCACACTGCTGACACTAACGCAGAGCTATGACCTGCACCAGATCTTAACTGAACCCACTAGAACCACCCCTTCTCTAACTACTTCCACCCTCATAGACTGGGTACTGGTGAATCGCCTTGACCATGTGCAAACTGCAGGCATCTTGGCAGATGCTATCACAGACCACTCCCCCACTTTCTGTGTATGGAGCCCGGACACTGCTCCCCCATTCCCTCCACGCTACATCACAATTACCAACTTTGCCAAACTGGACATGGAAGTTTTCCTCTATGATGTATTCTGTATCAACTGGTCTGACATCTATCACTCCCATGATGTTCAAATAGCCTTTGATATCTTCATTGATAATTTCACAGCACTTCAGGATAAACATACCCCGAAGGTCACGAGAAGGGTCAGGGGTAAACAAACAAGATGGCTACACAAGGACCTGCTGGCTAACCTGCGCACATGGGACAAACTCTGGAAGAATTATAAAGTGCCCAGACTACCGGAGGATTACAGTACCTACAGGGCCTCTCAGAGCACCTGTAAAAAACAAATCAGAACAGCAAAGAGCATCTACTGCAAGGAACTGCTCACAAACTCTGCTGGTGACCCTAGAAAACTCTGGACACACATCAAGACCTTTCTTGGGGCTACCCAGTCATCAACCCCAGGGGTTATGATCCTAAATGGTGTATATTGCAACGACTCGAACACTATAGTGAATGCCTTTAACAGATTATTCACGGACCTGTCTCAGTACATCTCGTCCTTTGCTTCACCTCCCACAGCATCTCAGCCTTACTGCACACCCCAGAGATCTGCATCTGGTGCTGACCACTGCCAACTAACTACTACCCCCCTTTCCACTTTAAAGCTATATCTAGATCCGCGGTCCAAAGGCTATTGCAAAACATATCCGACAACACTAGCCCCGGCTCAGATTCACTTGCGCCATGACTCCTGAAGCTAGCAGCACCTTTGATTGTCTCGCCACTGGCCAAGATTTTCACTCTGTCTCTCTCTCTTGGCATTGTCCCAGATCTCTGGAAGATTGCTGGAGTTACACCTATCCTTAAAAAAGGAGACCCAAAGGATATCAACAACTACAGGCCCATAGCCATCCTCTCTGTGCTAAGCAAGCTACTGGAGAAGCTTGTTGCAACCCAAACCATTGACTATCTCACAAAGAACAACCTTCTCTCAGACACTCAGCATGGTTTCAGAAAGGGAACAGTACCTCAACCGCTCTTCTCAAATTTTCCACCGATGTACTCTGCAACATGGACAAAGGCCTACTCACTGGAGCAGTATTTATCGATCTTACCAAAGCTTACGATCTTGTTGATCATCCCCTGCTTATCTCAACCCTGCATAGACTTAACTTCTCAGTAGTTGACTGGTTTAACAATTACCTATCTAATAGATTACAACTTGTTAAATTCAGCTCCGCTCTCTCAGATGTGACCAGCACTGACATCGGAGTACCCCAGGGCTCCATCCTGGGACCCCTTCTATTCTCGCTATACATCAGCAACATAGATTATGCCATACTCTCCTGCTCAGCTATTTTATATGCTGATGATCTCATTCTCTACTACAGCACTGACAAAGTTAACATCATTAACACAAACCTCTCCTCAGATTTCAGGAATGTGCAAACGGCTAAATGCTAATAAGCTCATCCTCAACACAAAAAAGACCCAAGTCATGCTATTTGGCACTGCCCCCAAACTCAGGGCCTATAAGGAACCCCTCCTAGTCCATGACTCTGGGGGGGCCTCTCATCGACTGTGTCACATCCTTCAAATACCTGGGAGTCCTCCTTGATAAATCCCTTGATTTCAGTCTGCATATCCAGTCAACCTGTAAAGCAACAAATTCCAAACTTGGAATCGTCTATAAGACTTGTCACCTGCTAACACCATCTGCCAAATTGGCAATTGCCAAGGGTATTCTGCTTCCAGCGCTGACATATGATGTCTCCACTTTTGCTAATGCCCATAAGACTGCTCTCCATAAATGGGATGTCGCGTATAACAACATATGTCGGTATGCCTCCTCTTCCCATCGCCTCAAGCACCACTGCACACTGTATAGCGACCTAGGCTGGCTCTCCCCAACTGCCTACTGACTATATTCCCTAGGGACCCTCATAGACTCTGTTATCTGTAACCAAACCCCCTCCTCCCTTGCAGCTCTACTTGTACCACAGACACCTGCCCACAGACTACGCTCGGCAAACAAATTTCTACTCACCATACCCAGGTGTCTTACTTCAAAAGGCTCTAGAGCACTTCACTGCTCTGTCCCAGCCACCTGGAACTCCCTCCCTCCCTCCTGCCCTGAGGCAGGCTAACTCCCACCCAATCTTCAAAAAAGAACTATATCACCACCTATCCCGGGACCCCTGCACATGCTTTGATCCCACTTAATGCCTCACAGCTAACCACCCTATTTCACCAAGACACTGCTGCACTTCTAAACAAGCTTTGCTATAAAATGTCTTTATAGCTGCCACTTAGCCCAGTTTTAGTTATTTGCATGTACTAATGTCACTTTTGTCATCTCTGCATAGCTATATGTATTATCTCAAGTACTGTCTGACTTGATCTGTATTCTAACCTACCTGTACTATATACTATGTACCTGTACTATATAATATATATTGTATAATCTCATCTCATTTTATGTATGTATTCTCCCGGGTTGTGCTTGAAAATAGTCAGCTTTGGCTAGCGCACCTAACCTGGTTAACAAAAACTAAATAAATAAAATAAATAAATAAAAAAACAGTCTTTCTTAGTGGCTCACCAAATGCCCAGCTAGGGTGAAAAACAGCTTCAAGCTACAAGGGAAGGAATTCACAAGTTGCTACACTAGTAGTTCAGTGGTAGGTCATCCAAGATAAGTGTGAACAGCTGCACCATCAAGCTAAAGAACCATTCAAAATAATAAATGCATATATGCCCCCACACTTCTGAGCATGCTGGCCTGTGTCTCGGCAGTCTCACTACTTACTTAAATTTCAGCATTGAAACCTTTTGAAACAGGAGCACAAGAAGGGGGGCGCTGGGTGGGCTTCTGTATTGCTGCTCCATACCTGTCTTGCAAACATGGGGTTGTGATCTTGCTGTATAAGAGATTTTCATTGCAGGTAGAAAGATTGGTATCAGATCCCTAGGAAGGTAGATGCATCTTCATGCAAGGTCAACTCCAGTGAGTTTCTATTACATATGCCAGTATCTATACACTCGCAGTCTTAGATGCAAGTTTTTAATCATGGAATTCTGGACATAATTAACAGAGGACAGTTTGACAACCTCTTAATGGGGGGGGGGTTACTGTGTGATGGAGCCCAACCTGGACCACTCAGGGAAAGTAGCCTGACATGAGGGAGCAGTTAAACATTGGAAACAAGGGATGCTGGAATTGGACTTCCTGGACACCTGTCCAGGAAACAGTATGGCTGAGTTCATGATGTCTCCCACCGCCCAATCCATGTGTCAGATCATGCTGTGGTGATAGTGAAAATGCAGCTGGGAGGGGGGAGAAAAAATCTGGCTGGAGATTCCCTGTGTACCTGATGGCAAATGAGGAGTTCAGGAATTATTTAAAGGAGCAGTGGAACATCTTCAGTATTGCCAACTGGGATACAGCATCTTCCAAGGCACTTTACTGGGAAATGGGGAAGGCATATATGAGGGATATGGTAATGAGCTATGTGGCTAGCCACAAGAAGAAGTGGAGAGAGGGGCAGCAAGCTCTAGAGATAAAAGCAAGGGGACAGGAAAGGAGGGTGATAGAGGACTCATCAGAGGGATTGCAGGGAGAGGTATTGTTGACAGGCGGTGCATTAAACCTACTGCTCATGGGAGAAGCCAGAACCACATTATTCTTTGCCAGGCAGTGTATTGGGTGGGGAGGATAGCAGGAAAAAATGTTGGCAAGGCTGACACAGGGAAGAAATGGATGCTGTGCCATACCAACTTTGTAGGGTAGTAATGGGAAGTTGGAGAATAGTGAGGAGAGACTTTGGAAAATATTGCACACCTTTCACTAGAAACTATTTCAGGCAGCATGTGAAAGGCAGCACACAGGGCATCCAATTTCCTAGACATAATTAACAAAATGACCCAAAATGATGAGCAGAAAGAATTCCTGGGGGTGACAGTGATCAAGGAGGAGTTGTGGGTGGCTACTGGTGTCATGAAAAGAGAGAAAGAGGAAGCCCCAGGTGGATTCATTATGGTATACTATAAAAAACTAAGGGAGGACTTGGTGAGTCCTCTGGCAGACATGCTTGAAGAGTTGATGGGGAAGGAGCACTTCCTAGCTCTTCTCTGAAAGCACTAATGTGTGTCCTCCTGAAATCAGCCAATGATCATCTGGAGTGTGCATCATACTGCCCTATCTCCTTTCTAAATTGTGATTTGAGAATCTAGGCTAAGGTTTTGGCTAGGAGGCTGGAAGTCCTCTTGTCCTCTTAATGGTAATAGTATAACTACACTAAACAGGTTTTGTTAGGAGTTGGTTGTCCTACCATAACATTCAGAGATTGCTGAATGTGATTCACTAGAGGGCATGGCATCCTGGACATGTTGCTGTGCTGTCCATGGATGCCAAAAAAGCCTTTACTGCATAGAGTGGAAGAATTTGTTTGGAGCCTTATAGCAATTTGGTCTGGGTGATGCATAGATAAAAAGGTGCAGCTTTTGTACCAGAACCTGAGAGCACAGATTTTTGGTGAAAGGGGACCCCTTGGAGAAATTTGAGCTGGAAATGGAGACAAAGCAGGTGTGCCCTCTATCCCCCTCTGCTGTTTGTGATAGGCATAGAGCCACCATCCATTTGCATTAGGGAGGACCAGAGGACCAGATATGCAGAGGGCAGTTCAAGGTGTCAGTGTAAGTTAACCTTATACATCGATGACCTCCTGTTCTGTGTAACTGACCCAGATGTGACCATCATAGCCTTGTTGTAAGTGGTGGTGGGGGGGTTGCAGCATTATCTGGTTACAAATTAAATGTGAACATATCAGAGACACTTAGACTGGTGAGAGGAAATGACGCAGAGAACCAGACCACATGGGGATTCAAAGCAGTAGAGATGTGCTTCACAGGCCTTGTGGTTAAAGTAGTAGGGATGTGGGGAGAGTCTTTACAACCTAAATTACAAGCATCTGTTGAGTACAATACTGGAAGACCTAGAGAGGTGGCGAACCTTGCCTAAATCCTGGATGGGCAGGATTAGCCTGATAAAAATGAATGTACTCCCTCAAATTATGTATGTAATGCAGATGCCCCAATGGGACTAATGGGGGAGGATACTATAATGCTAGAAAAGGAATTCATCCTCTTCATATGACAGAACAAATACCCACATATGAGCCTGCAATGGTTGAAGGGGAGCAGAGAAAAAGGAGAGATGAACTTCCCAGAAATTATGGGGTACTTAAAGATACATACAGGATTTGGTTAACTATGGGGAGGGAGCTAGCTGGGTAGACTTGGAAGGGGAAGGGGCACTGGCTAAGCTGGCAGCCTACTTAGCCCCCTGGTAGGAGTTGAGCATATGTAAGGAATAAGACATGACAAGGTGCAGTTTATGGACTGATTAGAGGATGCCCCAGGTATGCAATGAGGCACGAGGCGCTTGCACTGATTGCCTTTAGCACCAGGAAAGTGCTCTTATGAGCAATAAATCACATCTCAGAATGTCTTATTCTACTTATAAAATAGGTCCCCCCTTGTAAACCCCCCCCCGGAAAAGAAATTAATTATTAATTAAGTGTTCTATGTCTCACTTCCCCTTTTTCCTTTCCTGTCTCTCCTTTCCCTATCCCTCCCTGTCTCTCCTTTCCCTATCCCTCCCTGTCTCTCCTTTCCCTATCCCTCCCTGACTCTCCTTTCCCTATCCCTCCCTGTCTCTCCTTTCCCTATCCCTCCCTGACTCTCCTTTCCCTATCCCTCCTGACTCTCCTTTCCCTATCCCTCCCTGTCTCTCCTTTCCCTATCCCTCCCTGTCTCTCCTTTCCCTATCCTCCCTGACTCTCCTTTCCTATCCTCCCTGACTCTCCTTTCCCTATCCTCCCTGACTCTCCTTTCCCTATCCCTCCCTGTCTCTCCTTTCCCTATCCCTCCCTGACTCTCCTTTCCCTATCCCTCCCTGTCTCTCCTTTCCCTATCCCTCCCTGACTCTCCTTTCCCTATCCCTCCCTGTCTCTCCTTTCCCTATCCCTCCCTGACTCTCCTTTCCCTATCCCTCCCTGACTCTCCTTTCCCTATCCCTCCCTGTCTCTCCTTTCCCTATCCCTCCCTGACTCTCCTTTCCCTATCCTCCTGTCTCTCCTTTCCCTATCCCTCCTGTCTCTCCTTTCCCTATCCTCCCTGATCTCTCCTTTCCCTATCCCTCCCTGACTCTCCTTTCCTATCCCTCCCTGACTCTCCTTTCCTATCCCTCCTGACTCTCCTTTCCCTATCCCTCCCTGTCTCTCCTTTCCCTATCCTCCCTGACTCTCCTTTCCCTATCCCTCCCTGACTCTCCTTTCCCTATCCTCCCTGTCTCTCCTTTCCTATCCTCCCTGACTCTCCTTTCCCTATCCCTCCCTGTCTCTCCTTTCCCTATCCCTCCCTGTCTCTCCTTTCCCTATCCCTCCTGTCTCTCCTTTCCCTATCCCTCCTGTCTCTCCTTTCCCTATCCCCCTGACTCTCCTTTCCCTATCCCTCCCTGACTCTCCTTTCCCTATCCCTCCCTGTCTCTCTTTTCCCTATCCCTCCCTGACTCTCCTTTCCCTATCCTCACTCTCCTTCCTCCTCCCCTTGCTCTCCCACTCCTAACACTGCCCACAGAGCCCCTCCCAGCCCCTTTCTCCCCATCTCTTAACTGTCCTCCATCTAACTGTTATTTCCAAAATGGATAGTTCATGAGTTGATAGATTAATAACACTGATGCTCAGTTCCTCTGTTGTCTCCCTCTATTCCATCCTCTGCCTCGACCCCCTCATTGAGATCCTCTTCCTCTTTCTGCTGTGCCTCCTTGTCCATTTTGTATTCCTTACATTGGAGCAAGCCTCTGGCTGTGTCTCAGCTCCTGAGTGGAATAATGGTGCAGGTAAGGTGGTATAAAATCCTGGTGCACTTCTCCTAAAAAAAGGTTGAGATCTTCTTGATTGAAGCTGTTGGCCTCACTATTGTCCATCCTGTAGCCCAATGGCTGTGTTGTGTTTTTCAGAATTGATTTGGGCTGGGTGCTGTTGTGATCACTTGTGCCACCTCCCATTTTCCATTTAAAGATAGTGCCTTCTTTGTAATCATTAACATCTTTTTCAAACTTCTTCATTTTCGTTTCTTTAATTCTGTTCTCATATTTCAATAAATTAGTCTTAAAAGTCTTAAATCAACACATTGAACATGTGTATCAAATTCTTGCAAGGCTTCCTCTCATTTTATTATTTCCTTTTCAGCCTCTTTTGGATTGCATTACTTTCTTTTAGAATCAGTTCAATATATTTTTTACTTGCTTCATGGCTAATTTCTCTCCACGCTTCAAGAAAGCTCACATGTTTTTTGCCTGAATGTTGGATTTTTTAAGATCCTTAGTCCCCACGGTTTACTTCCATGTAGGCTCTGAGGGAGATCCTCTCCCAATGCAAGCATTTGTATCTGCAGCCTACTCACTCAAATTGTGTAAATGCCTGCCTTATGTTATGTGCACCTGCACATGTTTGCATTCTTGATCCAAGAGTTCAGTAAATTTCTGTCCTCAGGTGCAGTGTTACTAAGTACAAAGTCAGGGAGGGGGGATTCCTCTGTTCTACCACACCACACAAGACATCTGTAGTGTTCTGTGCTATGCTCACCAACAAAAACAGGTAACAACCCTAAATGAGGATGTAATAACACTTGCAATCTGCGACTGGTATGTCTATAGGCAATATGTGCTGTTCTCTTAGTCAAACTTGGATTGCAGTGTTTTTGGAGAGAATGCACCAGGGTATAGCAGTGCTAGGATAATAACTGTAATACTGGAAGAGTTCAGGGGTAACCAACACCTGCAATGCTGGAGACCAGCTTAAATGCTGTCGCCAACCACTAGCATAAGTCACTTGGAGATATTATAAAAGGGATGAGCATACCTGGAGTTCCGAAAAGTGGTTTGTTTATTCATTTGTCACACATGGTGTACAGATGTTAAAAGCTGCAATACAAGTCCAGGATACTACAATCTAACTTGCCCCATCCACTCACGATTACTCCCATGTCATCTTATATGTTTCATGTACAATTGCATTTTTTCAAAGGTAGTCATGAGGTTGTTAACACTGCTCTTAAGTAGTGGATCCTTAAAGGTATATCACCAACACCAAACATTTAAAATAGGAGTCACAGCATAACAAACTAAATAGTGAAAAAAAAGACTGTCTTTACACATAATGTGCATTAGTGCAAATATATATAAAAAAGATTTTTGCCACATACCAATTAAATAAAAAATATTTAAATATAAGTGACAGTATTACAGTAAGAAAGTCATTGGTATTAAAAGTCCTGGTGCACTAATACATAACTTTGTTGGGCACTTTACAGGAAGACATGATGTTCCACTGGCAGGAAGTATTAAAAAAGTGTGATGGGTGTCCTTATAACTTCATTAAATAAATTCAGATCCAGGAATGACAAGGTCCAATAAGTTGTGAGCTGCCAAATAGTAAGTAACATCTGTAACCAAAGAAAGAGAATTTAAATAAAACAGTTATTGAAAGAAACACTTAATATGAAAACTTGAGCAGAGAAATACAGTAGGGGTATGCTAATGAAAACAACTGTATCTATGTAGAAAATGTAATAATTCAAAAAGGTCACAAGGGTTTTATGTACCAATAAGAATTATACAGGTTAACAAATCACTTAGTAAGTGCGAGAGTATAATAGTAAAATCAGAAATAGGTTCAAATCAGTGCACTTCAAATATTTGGGGTGGGGCAATTATGGAAGATAAGGACCCAAAATAATGCAATTCAAAAAGAGGCAGAAGAACAGATAATAAAATGAGAGAAAGCCTTGTGAGAATTTGATGCACATGTTCAATTCGATGACTTAAAAGAAACTTTTAAGACTAATTTATTGAAATACCAGAACAGAATTAAAGAAACCAAAAAGAAGTTTGAAAAAGATGCTAATGATTACAAAGAAGGCACTACACTATCTTTAAATGGAAAATGGGAGGATGTACACGTGGTCACAATATCACCCAGCCCAAATCAATTTTGAAAAAAAATGGCACAGCCATTGAACTACAGGATGGACAATAGTGAAGCCAACAGCGCCACTCAAGAGTATCTCAACTTTTTTGAGGAAAAGAAGAACACCAGGGTTTTACACCACCATACCAGCACTATTCTTCCCCTCAGGAGCTGAGACACAGCCAGAGGCTTGCTCCAATACAAGGAATACAAAATGGAAAAGGAGGGGAGGCAAGAAGAGGAAGAGGATCTCAATGACGGGGTTGGGACAGAGGATGGAACAGAGGGAGACAACAGAGGAATTGAGCCTCAATGTTATTAATGTATCGACTTATGAACTATCCGATGAGAAAATAAAAGTTCTCAATAAGAGTTTATCCTTTCTTCCCACACATAAATTTAATTTGTTTGAGACTACTATCAATCTCCATAAGTTTGTCAGAAATATGAGACTAAGACAAACAAGAGATGACACAGAATTTGGTAAATACTGACAAGACTTTAGAAATTTCACAAGAAGAAGCTCTGTCTAGCACTTATGAAATGGATAGATTAAAATCCTAAATTGTCTTTCTAATCCCCCCCAACTCCAGCACTACAGACTTTTCTCAAATGTTGTGAGAGTGATATAATGACACTGAACAATGAAACTAATGATCATTTTTTTTACAACCTAAGTAATGAGGAGATGTTGGCCTTACAAAATCTTGGGAAATAATTGTACAATAACTGTAAAACCAGCTAAGGGGGGGGCCATTTATAGTGCTGGACACTGTCAAGTAGAAGTCAGAGGTGTATAGACAGCTAAGCAACACCATGTACTATGAAAACTGAAAGAAGATGCCACTGCTAAATTCAAAAAATGAATTGGCAACTACTTAAATGAGGAGAAAAACAGTAACAAGTTACCCAATAAAACGATTTAGTTTTTAAAAGTTAAGGCCCTGATAAGATTCTACTTGTACTGTCTATCCCAAATACATAAGTGTCTTGCAAATCCAACAGCCAGACCAATAGTGTCTGGCAATAATTCTGTTACTGAGCCGCTTGCCAAATTTGTGGACTACCACATCAGTGACCTGGCTAAACAGATTCAGTCCTACATTAAGGACATTGGAAATATGCTTACAGTATTGGGGGATCTAGCAATTGAGGAGTCTAGCTTTTTGTTCAGTTACTTAAGATGTGGAAGACCTTTACTCCAATATACCCCTTACAGAGGGCCTAGCTGACCTATTACATTACTTAGGGAAAAGGGACACCCCTGAACCATCCACTAAACTGTTGATAGAAGTCTCAAAATTTGTACTAGAATGTAATACAGTCTAAGCCATTTTCAGTCTGGCTGAACATCCACTCTCAGCTCCGTGGCTTTACGTAGGGTAAGAATAGCCATGTATACATCTGCAGATGTTACTGGTGGTGACAGGGGATCGTCCGTATCCTCCTCGGCTTCCTCAAATTCTGTGTCCTGTTGGCTGCTAGGGAATTTGATTCCTTCCAAAACCATCATAATGTCATTACCCATTTCAGCATCATTCTCTCTGAGGTTATCTTCAAGGTTGCTCGGAGTTGCAAATTCATTTTCTGTGAGGCCAGGTGGTGGAGGGATCATCTCCTCAACAATGGTAGGTGCCTATAGTTCCTACGTATTTTCCATCTGTTCCAACTGTTTACAACCAGTCTTGGCAAAGCAGTTTTAGATAGTTTGTGCCATTACATTGTCCCAAGTCTTTTTAAGCATAAGGACTGCATCTAACATATTATTTTTTTTAATGCAGTCAACAGCCGGAAGTTCACCCACACCATCGATCTCTTCCAGGACACAGGATTGCATTTCTTTGACATAATGTCTCTTTATGGAGCAAATTATGCCCTAGTTTAGGGGTTGAATGATTGAGGTGGTGTTGGGGGGCCAAAAAATCAATTTGATGTTTCTTAGATTTTGTACATTGGGGTGGCCTATAAAATTGTCCAAGAGCAGGGCTATTTTTCGGGCATGTAGTTTCCTATCCCAAGCTGGCACCCACTCGATGAAGATTTCACTGGTCACCCAGCTTGATTGATTGCTTCAGTAGGAGACTGGGAGGTGAGCAACATCTCTGAAACACCTCAGTTAGGCAGATTTTCTGATTACGATCAGCTCTAGTTTGTCTGAGCCTGTCATTGCAGCAGGCTAACACGGACACCCTCTCTTGTGCTTTCTTGTGGCTGTGTGGTTGGTCAGATAAGAAAGTTAAAATTCCCTCACTGATACATCTGAAAAATAGTCTGGTCTCATCTACATTAAATATGTTTTGAGGTGGGTAACCAGACAAGATGTCAGGCAGAACGGCCCTTATCCAGTTTGTGGCACCTGAACCATCAGCGCTCTGCTTCTCTCCATGTGCACACTTGAAACAAATGCTGTGGTGCACCTTCCAGTGCTGTAGCCAGCCATCTATGGGGTTGAAATCCTCTTTACCCATAGCGGCCGCAAGCTGTTTAGCCTTGGCAGCTAACAGGGGGCCACTCACCATTGCCTCATGCTCCCTCACTGATGTGAACCACATCAAAAGTGAGTCCTCCACCTCCGAGTCCTTTCCCACCTTCTTTCTCTTTCTTTGTGGGTTCTGGTTAGAGTGCCATTCAGACCAGATCTTCTCTTTGCTATGAATAAGGTTAGAGACTGTGGACTTGGGAATGGAGAAACTAGGTGAAAGGTTCCTTATGCTCGTTCTAGGAAGAGCATCAATCTCTTTCAGAAGCTCAATTTTGCAAGACAATGGAATCCCAGGTGCTTTGACATTGTAGGAGCACACAGCACACAGAACAAAGCTGAAGCAGAGTGGAAAGTGGAAACCAAGATCTCTGGCTGAAAACTTAAGTACAGACAGTTAGCAGATTAGCAAGTGCTGTGAGCGCGTTAAGGTAGGTGTGTCAAATGAAGTGCTGAGGCCTCTAACTTAGCTCTGAGCTGTCCATGTTTGCCAGCATGTAAGGTTCGCATTAAAAGGCGGGCAACATTAAGAAAACATACCGCATGGTTTTGGTTTTGAAAAAATGTCCGTTGTAGCCAATTGTCCACATTATGCATGTCCACATTATGTGGGTTAGACTGTAGCTTCTTTTTTAAAGAGAGTTTCTACCTGCAAAAAAGGGGTACGGCGATGGCACTTAGTTTTGACACCAATTATGCTAACATATATCTAGGCAGATGGAAAGAAGAGGTTGTTAGAAATCCATAGGTCAATCTGTTCTTGGACAAGAGTGACCTAGGGAGACATTTTATAGATGATGTGCTTATGCAACTGATGAACAACTGCTCTCCTTTATTAGATTTTTGGAAGGTATCAATAGCAACTTGAAATGCTCTGTGTCCTTTAGCAAGAAAGAAAGAAATTTTCTTAATCTAATCATCTCTTAAGATGGCAGTGGTGCAGTAACTACAGATTTATATCATCAGCCCACAGATTGTAACACCCTGCTTCATGCATCTAATAATCACCCAGCACACACAATTGCAGGCCTGCAAAAGGATGGTTCATCAGAATCAAAAGAAATTGTGGGGAGGAATCAAAATATTTGGAGAGGGCATCTGAATTAGAAAACAAATTGGTCACAAGAAGGTATGCAGAACACACAATTAGCAAAACAAGGAGGTTGGCTGGCCAGACAGTGAACCCCCCCCCCATGGCACCAACCCCTCCAACAGCACTGTCACCCCATCCCCATACCTCTTTGCCAGTGCTGTCTTTGATACAGCCAGCAGCACAGCCCTCCTCTCACTGCCATGGCTGCCAGACATCTGACATATGTGGACGCACATCTGCTGCATGCCCCTGCATATGTCAGATGGCTAGCAGCCATGGCAGTCAGAAGAGGGCTGTGCTGCTGGCCATCTTGGGGGTGGCACCAGTGAAAAGGTATGGGGGATGGGGGTGACAGTCCTGGGGGGATCCACTGGACACCAATATGGGGCAGGGGTGCTGAGTTTGGGGTGGGGGCATGTACTGTGCTGTGTTGGGGCAGTGCTGTGTGGCACAGGGGGATGGGTTGCTGTGCATGTACAGGGTCAGAGCACAGAAGGGTCTGTGAGTGTGTGTGTGTGTGGGGGGGGCCTCCTCTGTCACTGGGACCGGGCACCGGTGGGTGGTTGAGGGTTGTTTCATGAGTAGCCTCAGTTATGGGGCTGTCATGTGGGGTGGAGAGCACATAGGGGCTACTGCCATGGCTTCCTCAGCATTTGCCTGTTTGGGTGCCCCAGCCCTCCCCATCAGCTAGTGAGCTGTGGCAGCAGGAGTGCCCATTACCAGTTCCCCAGTGACACATGGTGCAGTAGCTGTGGGTGAGCAGTGGATTATGGCAGGGTCCCAGCTGCAGTAAACTACACCCAGCTCCAAAGTCATGTGGCCAGCACTATGTGGTTAAGTGAATACCACATAGTGCTGGCATACCCCCGGAATACCCCCAGCACATTGCAGTCTGCGTGGCTGGGAGGGTGGCCTTGAACCTGCCTTGCATCATGTTCCTGAATGCCACGTGGGGTCCACGAGACTCCACTCCATGGCATTCCCGCATATCGATGCCAATGCACCCGGTTTGCACGGCGCATTGGCATCATGCATAGGGCCCATCTATGTGGGTAACTGAAGGGATATGGATCTGCAAATATGCAGATGATACCAAATATGGAGAGATTGTAAACAATAAGGAGTCAATTCTGAACTTTCAGATACAGCTTAACAGCTTGGAAAACTGGGTAATTGAACACAAACTCAAGTTCAATGAGAG
Organism: Neoceratodus forsteri; assembly: GCA_016271365.2. Taxonomy (NCBI): domain Eukaryota; kingdom Metazoa; phylum Chordata; order Ceratodontiformes; family Ceratodontidae; genus Neoceratodus; species Neoceratodus forsteri. Next base: position 1,179,755,612 of record CM028131.1, read on the forward strand.
CAAATGCAAGGTAATGCATTTTGGCACCAAAAACACTCTAGCTCAATATAAATTAAACAACAAACTAATAACTCACATAAAGAAAGAAAATTATTTGGGTGTAGTAATAGCAAACACCCTAAGTTTTGATGGTCATAATATAGAATCTGTGAAGAAAGGAAATAGAATTGCAGGTGACATCTTTAGGAACATTAAAAGCAGGAGAAGTGAGGTCCTAGTGCCCTTATACAAGTCAACTGTCAGACCAATCCTTGAATAAGGGGTCCCTTTTAGTACCCCACAAATGGTTGGTACCATAAAAAGATTAGAGCAGGTCCAGAGACAGTTCCCCAAACAAGTTAGGAGAGTACAGGACCAAAATTATCAGGCAGACTGTGATCATTGAAATTATATTCTATGACCTATCACAGGTGAAGAGGTGACTTGTGTTATGTCTACAAAGCCTTAACTAATTATGTAATCTGGGAATCGACAGGACTGCAATGGAAGGATAAGATAAGGATGGTAACCAGGTCTCACCCTTGGCAGTTACATGGTACAAAGTACAATACCACCAAAAGGGGTAGATGGTTTAACCAGCGTGTCATTAACACCTGGAATGCGCTCCCCATAGAGGTAGTAAGCGCTGCCAACCTGACAACTTTTAAGAGATGGTGCAATCTACACATGGGGGACATGAAATGGGAGTTTTGACCACTTGATAGTGGCAGGTCCTTACATGGCTCTATTAGCTAACTGGACCTGAGACCTACACCTATGTACCAATGTGTATTTTCACTAATGCACATTATGTGTAAAGACAGTCTTTTTTCACTATTTAGTTTGTTATGCTGTGACCTCTATTTTTTAAATGTTTAGTATTGGTGACATGCCTTTAAGGGTCCACTACTTAAGAGCAGTGTTAACAACCCCATGACTACCTTTAAAAAAATGCAATTGTGCATGAAATGCATCAAGTGACATGGGAGTAATCATGAGTGGAGGGGGGAAGTTGGATTGTATCGTCCTGGACTTGTATTGCAGCTTTTAACGTTTGTACACCATGTGACAATTGAATAAATAAAGCACTTTTTGGAACTCCAGGTATGCTCTCCTCTTTTATAACACCTCCAAGTAACTTATGCTAGTGGTTGGCTATGGTATTCAAATTGGTCTCCAGCATTGTAGGTGCCAGTTACCCCTGAACTCTTCCAATAGATTACTGTTTCCAAAGTGTTAAAGGTAACACCCTCCAATCATATGCTATTTGGTTCCAGCAAAGACTTTGCAAGAACCCTGGGCAGCCTCTCCCTTGGTGACAAATCCCATTGTACCTGACCTGTGAGGGTTGACTCCAAACACGATAATTTACACAGATGCTGTTTTTTTTCTTTAAAATTGGACTTTATAAACTATTATAAAGCCATTTTACATCACCAGAAGCCCTGAGACTGCTATGGGTTTATAATTAAATTATTTATGGGTACATGAGTTGGTTCTATGTTTCCTTGTTTTGTTTACAGTATGCCTGATGGACTTAGATTAAACCCTGGAGTCTATACTCATCTGTGTCAGGTCAGATTCTATTCCTGTTAAATATCATGAAATGGCAACTAAATAGAATAATGTGATAAATGCAATGTTTATAGATGTATAAAGTGGTCGTTGTCAATATGCAGGTGCTAAAGTCCATGCCTAATCAATTACTTGTAGTATAACATGATTAGATGGTGTTACTTTGTTGTTGTGGTGTCAGTGTTTTTTTCCAATTGTTTTACTAGGTGAGACACACTAAGCTGAAAGCTTGTTTACAAGTGCAACCTGGGAACACTAGGAAGTTAAGTGGCTTGCTCAGGGTTACACAGTATGCAAGTGGGGGCTGTGGGATTCAGTGTTACACATGTTATGTCTTAGGAAAAACTGTTTAGAAATAAAATATCATTTTTAGTGAGGAGATTTGCTGCTCTATGGGCCAGATATTCAAAACTTTGCCCCAGGACTAAATTAGTACTGCCCAGCGGCAAACTTAGCCTGGAGCACCAAGCAAGCCATATTCAAAAGGAATAGCCCAGAGCAAACAGCTTCTGAATGTAGCATGGGAATGAGGCCGGGCAAACTGGGCTGGGAGTGCAGGGCAAACTTAGCTCTGGAATAAGACAGCTCAGAATATGGTAACCAGAAAGTGCAAACCACAACAGCAACACAGTGCACAGTGCTGTGAAGGTAGGTAGAGGTGAACTACGTGGCCAATGTGTGTGCCAGCAAATTCGTGGACCCATTACAGCTGCAGACAGCAGTGTATGTGAAAATACAGTGTGCAAAACTGTAAAATATCCCCTGAACTGTTTGCGCAGCGCTAACACGTTTGCGCGGGTTTAGCACACGGCTAAACCGTTAGCCCAGTGCAAACACGTTTGCCCGGCGCTAAACTTTGCCATATTCAAAAGTGACATGCAAATGAGCCTATTTAGGAAGTCTGTGGGCAAACATCCAGATTAGCATCTCATTATGCCCTGATTTGCATGCAGTTTGTGCCAGGCTAACTGTTTAGCCCTGCGCTAAACCCGCACAAACGTGTTAGCGCTGCGCAAACAACTTGGGGAATATTATACAGTTCTGAACACTACTTCCACATGCACTGCTGCCTGCAGCTGTACTGGGACAACACAGCATAGGCACAGATGGTGGTGGTGCTGCACACAACTATCACACTGTAGGTCATGCTACAGTGCACAGCAGACACTACAGTAGCAAGGGGGCCAGTAATGTGTGGACACAGCAATGCCTATGGTGTGTAGGGCAATGATGATGACCGCACTATACACAGTGAAAGACCCAATCTGCAGGTGTTTACTGACAGTGGATATTAATGTTATGCTGTTGTGTGACCCACAGATGCTGCACCTCTGGCATGGGATGCTCACAGTGACATGTACATGTCCGGCTTTGTGTGCTGTGGCAGTTGTACAGCTGTGTAGTATGTGGCCGGGGGGGCATATATTATCCGAAAGGCACACTGGTGTTGGGGTATTCCCAATACTAGCCCATGTGCACTGCATAATGTGTCCCAGCCTTGTGGCCACACCTGGTCTGTGGCACAGCCTTGCCACCTATACACTCTTCCCTCAATATCTTCCATGCCTACAGTGCTGCATGTGTGTGCTAGTATCTGCTGGTGTCCACAGAAGTGTGGTCCACAGGTGTGTGCTGTATGGCCACACTGCCATGCTGTCCACTGGTGGCAGGGTCACCACTTACTGCTTGGCATGGCTGGAACTGGTGGCAGATGATGGCATAATTGTGATGCCATCAGTTTGCAGCATGCTTCCTCTATGTTTGGCTTTGTCTATGTGTCATATTTATTTGTTAGGGTCATGCAAAACCTGCACAAACACAACGCAAAGCCATAGTGTCACACAAAGCTGATTACCCAGGGTTAAGACAAGCTTTTCCTGGGCGGTAATGTGCACCGCGCTAAGTGTCATGCTAAGTAGCGCAAAACCACTTTGCGCGGCGCTAGTCACTGAACATAGCATTGCACCTGTATTCATGTCAGTTTGCCCCTTACATACATTATGATTTTGCCCAGCGCTAATGCAGTTCGCCTGCACTATTGGCCTTTTGAATATAGCAGACCCACGCTAATCCCTCGCTAAACCTGCGCAAATGGTTTTTACCCGGCGCAAAGTTTTGAATATCTGGCCCTTTATCTGATGCACTTTGGGTAAACTAGTTCAAAGATAAACAAAGATAGTCTGAGAAATCAAAGAGATACAAAATGCAGCTAGACTGTGGCAAATTGAGGAGTAGGATACAATAGTGTTTTAAGACAGATTGTTGTGTGATAACTTCCAAGTAAGGACTAAGGACAAATAATGAAATGTTGCATACTACAGTACCTACATAGATGCCATAGCTTTAGTAATATCAAAATTATCTTGAATAATAAAAACAGGAGAGCTAGCATGGACACTGTATTACAGATGCTAAATTCTCCATATGGTAACTTACAGCCCCATTTTGTGTATTTTTAAATGATGAACAATCTCCATATTTTTGATTGCATAACGACCATATGCAATTACTACATGAGACATAATTATGGCAACTGAATACATTTTTGTGCAAGATTTGATTCTCATAACTTCTTCAGTATCAGTTTGGTGGTAGACAGTCAGATGGACAGAAAGATAGACAACTAGATACATAATAATGTCAGACAGACAGATGCTACATGAAGTATGTTTCTTTAAAACCTGGCCTTCTTGCCATCACACATTTTGCATAACTTTTGCATCAGTGCTTCTGCATTGAGAATCTTGCCATTCAAATTATTTTTCAGCTCTGGGCTCAACATAACCCAAACAAGGTTTCAGCATTAGCAAACTGACATTTTGTACTTATAAGAGATAATAGCTACATTACATTGAGGATGAAACACACATCCAAAGTTCATTACTTTCCACCTTTTCAGATTATATGTGAGGCTTTTGAGCACCTTAAGGGAACATGAACTGTGTTGTTTACATTTCTTTTATATAATCATCAATTCTCACATGTGCAAAGTCTGTTTAATAACCCCATGTATTGTTTTGTGTGTTTGTTTTCAAATAATCCAATTTTGTCTTTATTTAGGGTCTCTTAATGCAGCCATTTTCCCACCCAATATTAATTGCTTAAATAGTTAGCAGTTACAGAACCCAGTAACATCAGTAGAGTGGAAGCCCTGCATTGAAAGCTCCAAAATAAACTTCAGATCAAATGATGTCACTTGGCTCCAACACTGTGAACAACTTATACAAAATCAAGTCACAGCTGGTATGGCTGCTTAGTGTGGCAAGATGAGTAAAAGAATACTCAGAGCTGTCTCAATACCAGAGTCTGTCATACCCATGATGGCAGCCATGACTGAACTGCACATGTAAGATATTCGCCCCATTCTCAGTTTGATTCAGTGGCCATCTTGTGCATGGCAACCATCACTTCCACAGTTGCAGAGGAAAAAGTAGTGCCCCTTGAGTGCCCCATGGAGGGGTGTGTTTATGCAACTGGCAGAGGGGAAGGGCCACTAAAACACAATGGACTGGAACTGTGCAACAGCATTGTGGAAGCACCCCAAAAAGCGATCTGGTCACGTGCTTTCACAGTGCTCCTAAAAAGAATGTTAGCAATACGTCTGAGGAGCTCCACCCACGCAACCATAAAAATGACTATTTGGCAGGAAAAGGGTTACATTAAAATTGTGCAGTGGTCATGATCCAGCCATAGCACCTCTACAGTGCAAGGAACCTGATCCACCTACCCCCAAAGAGATAGATAAGGTGCCACTTGCCCCCTTGGGGAGTGGTCATGATCCAACCATAGTACCTCTACAGTGCCAAGAAGCCTAATCCACCTACCCTCCAAAGAGATAGATAAGGTACGATGCTTGAAAAATTGTCATGATTTCTCTGGGCTGTGTGAACGCTGAACTGCATCATCACTTGCAATTTGCTGTTTTCAATTTCAGTGCCTTCTCAGGGTAGCGCTATTGGCTCCACGCCTGTGTAGAGCTCCCTGATTGGCCGGTCTCACTCACCAGGAGCACCCGAGACATGTAGCTTAATGTAAGCCTGCATCCCTGTACTCAGCTTCTAATTTATATATTTTAATTTATTCTGTTCTGCTCGGCCTGTGTAAAGTAACTTACCATTCCCCCCCGCTGCAGTTTCTCTCCAACTGTATGTGCACTGATTCAGTGCTAGCTTTGCAAACTTCCCCTTGATTTTTTTACCCAATTATGCTTTCACTCTGTACACTGCCTTGAACTGAGTTTGTAAAAAAGTTTTACTGGCTTTGTTAATATATATTTTTTAATCCTATTTAAGACTGTACTGGGTTTAAATGCTTACTGCTATGGACTTAGAAAATTCAGTGAATTGTAAAATCTGAGTAGCCTCTGTCTTGAGCCTAAGGCTTCTGCCCTTGACTTTCATTCTTAATCATCTTCCTTTATCCCCTTGTCCTCCTCTTTCTCTGTTCTGTCCCTCCTGCCCTCCCTCGTCAGTCTGTTCTTTTGTGCTTGTTTTGGGTTCCCGAGTTAGATGGCACCTTGTCTCTGTCTGAGACTGCTCCCTGACTTGTCTTTCAAGTTAATTCTCAGTTCTCTTTGTGTGTCTCTGTTTAGACACCCCCCATCTGCTCCTATTTAATCTGCTGTCTCCTTCTTTACAGGTGCCACTTCCCCCCTCAGGCAGCGGTCACGATCCAGCCATAGCATCTCCACAGTGCAAGGAGCCTGATCCACCTACCCCCCAAAGAGATAGATAAGGTACGATGCTTGAAAAATTGCCACAATATCTCTGGGCTGTGTGAATGCTGAACTGGATCATCACTTGCAATTTGCTGTTTTCAATTTCAGCGCCTTCTCAGGGTAGCTCTATTGGCTCCATGCCTGTGTAGAGCTCCCTGATTGGCTGGTCTCACTCACCTGAGACAGGAGCACCTGAGACGTGTGGCTTAATGTAAGCCTACATCCCTGTACTCGGCTTCTAATTTATGTATTTTAATTTAGCCTGTTCTGCTCAGCCTCTGTAAAGTAACTTACCATTCCCCCCTGCTGCAGTTCCTCTCCAACTGTATGTGCACTGACGCAGTGCTAGCTCTGCAAACTTCCCCTTGATTTTTCATCCCACCCCCCCAGGCCTCCTTTAAATGCACACTGTCTCCGCCCACTCCTATCTGATGTTTCAATTTATTGGTTACTTACTGTCAACAGCTGCAATTTCTCCCATCCCCTTTTTGCAACTAAGCCTTCTAGCAGCTTTATCTCATTCTGTCTTGCTGAGGCATACCATTTTGGAACTTTAGATTTGCTTATTGCTGACTAGCATATCCTGTCTTGCTGTCTAGCATATCCTGTTTTGCTAAGGCACTGTTTTACTTGAAAATTGTACTACAAATTACTGAACTGTGACTGATCTGCCAAAAAAACTGTGTTTATTGTCTAAAAATGTTCCCAGCAACCAAGTGTTACAGCCCCTTCATGACTTTGTAGCTCTCTCCAGACTGCAAGGCACCAAGGAAATCGCAGGCTTTTCAGTTGCTAATTGAGCTCTTTTTGCTCAGACTGCTAGCCTTTGTGTTGCCCCACTATTAACTCGAGCTACTCTCTCCTTTCTCTAGCCGGGGGGCGGTATACATTTATCTTGAGTTACTCCATTTTTAAACTTCCCCAAACAGTCGCATACAGAACAACGCCCTCTGGGACCTATATAACTTAGATAGCGGAAGCTACTGCAGTATGCTCCTTACTTACATGAAGGGCAACCATGACAGGCCTTGTTTGGCTATGCTTATTCACCAGCCTTTGTATAATACCCTATGTGGTTAGGCAACCTGACAGAATTGATTCCAACAAAGGTGCATGCTCTACCATGCTAGTCTCCCCATATACCAACACTATGAACAAATTATGCTGTCACTGTATGCCTTTGATCCCCTCACAGTTTGTGGAATCTCTGCAAAGTGGAACTGCTAACCAATATCCTCTACATGGTCCTATACCCTGTCCAATCAAACTAGGTATGGCTTGGTGCTATTCTGCATGGATCCTAGAATATGTATCCATAGGGCAGCACAATAAGATGATTCAGTCTTTGGACCCATGTACTCAAACCTACACCAGACGTAGAAAGACTCATGCCTTTAAACTTCTCCTTGCTGCCCTGAGGAAAATTGTGCTCCTTCTACTCCTATGCTCAGATGACGTCGAACTTAACCCTGGCTCTATGAAAGTGCTCTCATCTCCTTCTGAACTCACAATTTTGACAGGAATTAGCTTCTTACATACTAATGTGTGTAGTCTTTTGAAGAAGCTCAATTCAGTCCAGGCTTGGATTATTCATACTGCATCAGACATACTCGTGCTTTCAGAAACATGGCTCCAGGCATCCACCCTAGATAGAGAGGTAAACATCCCTAACTACCTCCTCTTCAGAACTGACAGGTAGACCAGGGGTGGAGGAGTAGCCATTTATGTTAAAAACAAATTCTCAGTATCTATATTAGATGCTACCTAGTTTGCCTGTGGATTTGAATGCCTGTCTCTTAAAGTTGAGCTTTCCCCATCAGTGGCATTCCACATCATAGGCTGCTATAGACCTCCAGCAGCAGGACTACAACTTCTGACACACCTGTCATCCCACCTGGATACTACCCCAATGGAAACAATCATACTAGGTGACCTTAACTATGATTGGCTGACTAAGGTCTCATTACCCCTGAAACAATTCTGTGACACTCATGGGCTCATTTAACTTATTACTGAGCCTACTCACATCAACAAAAAAAATCCAATGAGAAGCACCCTCTTGGATGTTCTCCTTGTTAACAGACCTCATTCCTTTTCCCATGCTGGTATCCTCTTAGCGGAAGTTAGTGACCACTGCTTTATTGGTGGCATACGAACTGTTACCAAACCTCTATCTACATCAAAGTTTTCCACTAAAAGATCCAGATGGAACTTCGATCCTACTGCATACTTCAATGATCTAAAAAACTCTTTGCTATGGCAGAGTTTCTACCTGGCTGAGACAGTGGGCGATGCCTATGATGTTCTTTATGAAATTATATCCAGCACCCGAAACAGCCATGCTCCCCTGGTTAAAGCACGAATAAAAGCCAGAACCTGTCATTGGTTCTCACCGGATCTGAAGGCTACCTTACTCAAAAGAGATTACCTCTGGAAAAAGGCTCGTAAATCTCGTGCCGATGCAGACTGGTGCCTCTTCAGGGCATCTAGAAATGTCTGTACTAAGTTGGTCATAGAGGCCAAAGCCAACTTTTATCAATCTGAGCTACTCTTTGCGTCAAACTGCCCTACCAAGTTCTGGTCCACCATAAAAGAGCTATCTGGCCACTCTCCAGGAAGTGTGCTTCCTTCCAAAATTACCACTGATTAATTTATCGTTAATGATAATATTGAGATACTGCCTGCCGTTTGATAATGCACCTGTAAGTAGCCTTCTTCCTCAGACCAACACCAAGCCTTCAGAACCAAGTAGCAATAACATGGACTTCTCCTTTTCACCTACCACCATAAAAGAAGTTGAAGATCTTCTTCTATGACTAGATACTAAAAAAAGTGCTGGGTCCAACTCCTTCGACCCATATTTCTTGAAAATAGCATACCATATACTTTCTACACCTATAGCACACCTATTCAATCTGTCCCTAGCACAAGGATCCATCCCCAAGGCATGGAAAACTGCTCATGTCATTCCCCTGTTTAAAGTAGGGGACTCCTGTGACTCAAATAACTATAGACCAATCTCCCTTCTTCCCATACTTTCAAAACTTCTGGAAAAAATTGTGGATACACAGCTGAGATCTTTCTTAGACAATGCTAGACTACTCAACCCAATGCAGTCTGGCTTTAGAGCCAAGCATAGTACAATTACGGCACCGGAAAAAGTTACTAATGATTGGCAACGGGACCTAGACAACAAAAAATTTGTTTGTGCCATGTTTCTGAACCTCAGTAAGGCTTTCAACACTGTCGACCACTGCCTGCTCCTCTCCACCTTAAAAACTATAGGCATTGGCTCAACCGCACTGGGATGGTTCCAGGACTACCTTTCTGATAGACAGCAACAAATTAAGGTTGATGGAGAGATTTCTCCACTTAAACCGATAAAAAGAGGTGTCCCTCAGGGCTCCATACTGGGCCCATTACTGTTTGCCATTTATATCAACAGCTTGGACTTAGGCATCAAAGAAGCCAGTATTCACTTGTTTGCTGATGACACGGTGCTTTACTTAAGCTGGGAATCTCCTGAAGCTGTCTGCGTTGAGTTACAAGCTGACTTTAATACTCTACAGTACCAGCTCCTTAGCAAAAAATTACTACTAAATGCAAAAAGACAAGGCCATTCTTTTCTCACCATCAGGCCCAGGGGCTTACTCTGCTGTCACTAGTCCATTACCATCAATATCTATCTTATTAGGAGAAAATCTTGAATTTGTGGCTAAATTCAAATACCTTGGTATTTGGCTAGACAACAAACTGTCTTTTGTGGAACACACAGAAGAACTGCTGAAAAAACTGAGGCAGAGACTTAGACTTTTTTTCAGAATTAAACGCCTCTTGACCACAGACGCAAAAAGACAGCTTGTCCAATCTACATTCCTTTCATTAACTGACTACGCCGACTTCATTTATGGCCATTGCCCTGCCTCATATCTTGCAAAACTGGATGTATTATATCATAGAGCACTGAGATTTATAACTGGCCTTCCGTACTCCACACATCACTGCTCTTTATACGCAGCCATAGGGTGGCCCTCCCTTCAATACAGGCATTATAGAAATGCAGCCCTATGGACGCTCCGAGCCCTTACCAACAAACTCCCACAGTACATTGTTGACTGTTTCCCCCTTAGTCCTATTAGGAACTATGCCTTAAGAAGTCAATAGCTGATTTCTTTGAATGTCCCAAGGGCCAACACTCGCTTTGGAAGGGCCACCAAAAGCTATGCCCTGCCTACTCTCTGGAATAGGATACAAAAATCATTGAGACTTAGCTCACCTGTCAGTCCTGCCTTCTTTAAGACCCTCTATGACAAAACATTTGCTGAAATCTGTAATTGTTTCTATCACTCCTAGCAGCTTGACTATTGTTCCTCTCTTCTTCAACACTAGTCCCAGCCGCTTATCCAAATCAGTCCTTGCCACTACTACTCCCCCTCCTCTGCCCCACTTGCCCTTAGCACCCTCTGCATCCCTCTTATTCACCACCCCCCCTTCTGCCACATTTATCTAAGGCTTACACACTGTTACGCGCACCTCCATATCTTAGGAATTTCCATCCAGGCCTGTAACATGTTTCTGCTGGACAGGAATATAAATAATCTTTCTTTTTATCTTATGGTTTGTATATGACATCCATACACATCCTACTCCTTTGGGAACTGTATATATATATTAAGTTTGGGTTATGTTATGTATATCTTTCTTGTACATGTGACTTGGAATGTAAATACTCTGTTCCTATCAATATTGTAAACATGTTGTTCCTTTTGTATTATGTTTATTTATATGTAACTGTACAATTTTCCCTGCCAACAGCAGGTCCACCTTGTAAATGAGCTTGCTCAATGGTGTTCACCTGGATAAATAAAGATTTGATTGATTGAAAATAGGAACCTGAAAAGGTTACAAATAGGCCTATTTCAAAGCAAACACATCAAACAATGGGGTTATTAAACTGACTTTACACATGCCCAAATCAATGATTATAACACAAATTGTAAACAACAGGGCTAAGGTTCCAATTATAGTCCTGCTTGAGCACTGTAGTGTATGTACAGATTGCTTGTTTGATCTTATTTGTTTCAGCCTTTGTTTACTTACCAAGCCAGTTTCTGTATAACTGTTGCTTTAGTACATTTGCAAAGAGGCTTTAATCATATAGAGTATATTATTTACTGCTTGAAGAAGGAAGGACAGTTCTAAACAAAATCACACAGTGATATCAACATAAGTATCACAGTAAATGTCAGAAAGTCCAATGTTAGGATTATCAACCTAGAAGTATTAGTAACCCTTGCATAAACTGGCAATGTTTTACACCATTGGGAATTCACTTCAAATCACATCAGTAAAACATGGGAGATACAGTGGATGTAATTTTTAAATGTTATGTTTAAGCCTCAACTTTTTAAATTCCTTTGAGATCCCACCCAAGGATCAAGGTGGCAGTGTCTGCATCCTTCATCCAGCTAGGAGGACAAGTAAGTCATTGGCATCATTATGTAAAGCCAGTACTGCTCCTTAGTCAGCTGGCAGGCTGTGCATTACTGCTGGATAGCCAATATCCTCACTTCCTGAGAGCAAAGCACCTCTCCTCAGCAATGTGCCCACCCCATGTGATTCTGGAGCTTATACAGATGTCAGTGAAACTGTCAAAATACCATGATCAAAAACTATTATCAGGCTGTAAAAGTCCATCCAGGGTATAAAAACCTTTTATTATACATAGGCAGATCATGTACAGTATAGGTAGGGTTGTATTCCTGATTTTGTTTTTGTACGCAACAAAGCCAATTATATAAATATAGTTTTTGCAAAAACATTGCTTTTCTGTAACATATTTACACATTCTCTAACCTAATATAGCTACAAATAATGTTACATAATACACACATCTTGTCTGCTGTAATATGAAAATGTACATCCTGCACAGCATGCATAATAGGCAACTATTTTTTTTTAATTTAATGTTCTGTATAAAAGATATACAACAAAGACAACACAAACACATTACTAACAAACAATACTCACTAACAGAAGCACTACTATATTAATACATCAACCAGAACAGCCCTCATCCCCCCCAACCACCCCACCCCTTTGACAGAGATCAGCAGCTAATACTGTAAGTCAGTCATTAAGTAAGGTGAGCACAAAACAGATAATTAAAGGGTCCACAACATATAGACAACTTAAAATCACTGATATGGTAATTGGAATAAATTCAGCAAAAGGAGAATTTGAAATATATAATAAGGTGATGCTCCAGGGGGAAATTAGAGAGAGAGAGTAAAGTGTATAATTTGCCCCATTTCTTATTAAACTCCACAATATTCTTACCCAGACTGGCTATCATCCTGTCGAGCTGCAGGTTACTTAAGAAAGCAATAAGACATGACAGGGTGTGTGTTGAACAGATATTACCGCATGCCCAGGGGCGTAGTAAGGCATGAGACCACCGGCCGAGTGTCTACAGGCCCTGGAAGTGCGGTAATATCTGTTCAACACACACTCTGGAGTGTTTTATTGTGCTTATAAAATGGTTCTCTTTTTTTAAATATTTTTGTCACCTTAAAAAATATTACTAAATTGAAAAAAACTGAAATCGTTGTGTTAATTTGAGATAAAATAGTCCTTCCGCCTGCTAGGTGATGACATCATTGTCTTCTGACACATTAACATTTGTACTGTTGTGGCACCCCCCCCAATCGAGAGAACAAGTGTGGTTAGGAGAGGAAGTAACAGGTTCTCCCCGACTGGTTGCAAAACTGTAGCTCCATAATAATTGCCTAGCATGCTGTTTAACTTGTAATGACCTCTCATCCTAAATACCCGTTGGGTATTCTGGGTGCTGTAGTTCATTTGGTAGCGAGTTTCCCATCATCACTTGCCAGCGGCCCAGCCAGATGAGAACTACAAACCCCATCCAGACGTGGCAGCAATATTATGGCTTCTTTTAGGCAGTGGTACTGAAACGGGAGGTGGATGGTGAAAATGCTGCTCTTCACAGTGCTGGTGAGTAGCCGACGCTTTTGGCAGAGAAAGAAGCTCATTGGGGAGGGGGAGTTGCTGCAGTGTGTTGCTTTTTATGGGACTGAGTCGTTGGCGTCAGTCTGTCAACTTCCAAGACATTCATTCCCTCGCTTACTGAGACTAAAAACAATGGCGACTTTTGAAAAATGATTGTTCCATGCCTACCTATGAACATTCCATTTAGGGGCATTGATATCTTTGTCTGTACTTTTTTTATTCTATGTGTAATACAGATATTACACTGGTTTTCTAGCCAATCACTGAGCTTATTTTTTCATGCCCATTTTATGACAATTCATTAAGCCACTCAGTATATGATATATCTGATTGATCTTTCCAATGGCAAAACAACACTATCTTAACAGACAGAGCAATCATGGATAGATGGCATCTCCACTCTTTAACCCCAACTCCAGAATAGTCACCCACAATGCAAATTTCAGGCATAAAATGTTCCTCCAAACCAAGGAGTGGGTCAACCTTAGACTTTATCATGTCCTATAAAGATGCAATTTTGGGACAATCCCACAATATATGAAATAAGGACCCTTCAGCTTGCTTGCATCTAGTGCACAGAGGGGAAGAGAGATGCCCCATCTTATGCAATAAGATCAGCATAAAGTATATGTTATGAAGGATATAAAATTGGGTTAGGCATAGTTTGTCAGTTTTAATATAGGTTCCCCCAGATCCGCTCCCAGTTTAAGGTCTGTGTGGGAAACAAGGCATACCAATAGGGTGAATGTCCAGTATTTGCAGGAAATAATTTGGCATAGAGGACATTCATAATAAGGGACACTGCATGCTGTTTCCAGGCTAAAGTATGAGTAGTATGTAAAAATTCTCCTTGATTAATAGACCAAGGTGACGTACCAAACCATGTAAGCAACAAATGCCAAATTTGAAAGACCTTAAAAATATATCTAGGTGGTAAGTTAAGCAAGTCCAAAATCTTCTGGCTGGTCCATAGCTGACCATCTTGAAGGAAATCTACCATCCTCTTACCTGTAAATTGTGGAATTGCCTCTTGAGTCAGTAGGTCACCCCCCAATTTAAAGTTGGGATTACGACAGAGAGGTTGGGAAATCTCCCTGAGATTGTCATAATGGAAAACTTTGCAAAACTGAGCCTGCACTTTCAAAGAGGCCACAGGTGAGTGTCTGAACTGAGGAGATAATGAATTAGGGGCTACAAAAGATAAACTGTCAGACAATAGGCCAGAATCCTGAATTAAACATAACTCTGTTCACAACCAAATTGAAATGTAATGAGGTTCTCCAACCTCTGGCGGGGGTGGAGACCACCGGAAATGCTTGGCCATGTGACTGGCCAAATAATAGAGAAAAAAATTCAGTAGTTTGAGACCACCCAGATTCTTAGATGCTCTCAGCTATGTATGCACCCACCTCAAGGTTTTCTCCTGCCAAATAAACTGAGAAATCAGGCCATGGACCTTTCTAAAGCAACTACAGGGAAGAAATTGACCTAGTAAGTGCAGAGGATAAAACACCCAAGGAAGCACATTCATTCATTTTGATGATACTACTCCTGTCATGGAGAGAGAGAGAGAGAGATATAAAAAATATCACTTTTTGAGATCCTGTTGAATAATAGGAACCAAATCATTTAGGTTAACTTTTTTAATAAGGGCAGTATTCTGAACAAGGAGTACCCCCAGATATATAAGTTGTATGACTCAAGTCAGGACTAGATCACACATTTCAGGCTTAAATACCTTAGAATTTGGCTGCATCACTACTGTCTTGTCCAAATTCAGTTTATAATTCAAAAAGTTGCTGAATTTATGGATAATCCCCAGGGCTACAGTTATGGAAGTGGCAAGGTTCACTATGTGTAACAGAATATGATCCGCATATGCGGAGAGCCTGAGATCAAAGTGGCCTACTTGTACCCCCTTGATAAAGGGGGACTGTTTGACACAAAGCAGTAGTGGTTCCAGATACATTTTAAAAAGAAGACGGGATAAGGGACAACCCTGACAGGTGCCTGAACACAGTGGGAAAGTGGAGTACAGCACCTCATTGCAGTACATCCTTGCACTGGATTGTGAATACAAAACCTTAATCCAGGAAATAAACAGCAAAGGAAAACCTAGTGAATGCATCACTGCAAACAAAAAAGGTCAACTAACCCTGTTAAATGCTTTCTCCGCATTCAGGGAGCCCAAAGCCATGGGATGATTACTCTCCCTGGACAAAGAGAAAATGTGGAATAACTTCTGCAGATGATCAGCCAACGAACAACCCCTCAGAAATCCTACCTGCTCAGGGCTAATTAGCCCCTCCCAAACTTGAAGTAGCCTGCTGGCTAGAATTTTAGCAAAAATTTTTACATCATAGTTCATGAGGGAAATGGAGTGGTAATTAGTAAGTCTATCTGGGGGCTTACCTGGCTTTGGCAAAATGACAACGATAGCTTCTAACAGGGAAGGGTCTGAAATCCCTGAGGTACAAAAATAGGAATAAAGCTACTGGAGCAAAGGGATCAGTTCCTTAAGGAAGACTTTTTAGAAATTCAAAGGAAATCCATCTGGTTTTGGGGCTTTGTCCAGAGACAGGGAAGAGGCAGCAGACTGGATTTCCTGCAAAGTGATGGGCTGATTAAGGTAATCTTGTTGGACACCGCTTAAATGAGGAAGGGGAACATTGGTCAGGTATTTATGAATATCCAAAAGGGGGGACAGGGTAGCAGGAGAACTATATAGATCATTGTAGTACATCTCAAATTCCGAGACAATGTCCTTAGGGGAAGTTTTGTAGGAATTACAGTATCTCTCAAGGAAGAAATAGATAACACAATACGGGATGTTTCCTGCTGCTGTAGACGCAGTGCAAGAAGGCAAGTAGCCTTCTCGCTTTGGTCCACGTAGCTAGAATGGGTTTTAAGAAGGGTATATTAGGCCCATTTCCTCATGCTCTCCACATATTGATTCCTAAGAAGCATTAAATCCATCATGTCCTCCTCTGAGGCCTCGGGGGATATATCTCTCTCCATGGCAGAAATAAACTCCAAAAGGGCACACAACTAAGCTTCCCTTTTATATTTCTTTATCAAAGCTAACCTAATATATTCACTCCATATCACACATTTAAGGGCACACCAAAGTTTGTCATCTTTAGGAATGGACCCACCATTCTGGTCTGTAAAATGGGCTATCAGGTCTTTAATTCTGTGCACCATCCCTTCATCTTTAAGAAGTTGTGTATTCAATTTCCAAACTTTGTCTTCTGTATATTGGGAAGAAGGGTACACTTCAACCAGGTGGGAGAGTGATCAGAAAGCATCTTTGAAGTGATCCCTCCAGTCAACACTCCAGGCAAGGCATTACGACTAACTAAAAAATAGTCTAGACATGAATAAGAATTATGAACTGGGGAAAAGAAAGTGAAATCTCGAACTGAGGGATTAAAAATGCACCAGGGGTCACACAGACCCACCAGATCCATCAGTTCATGAAGCAAACATTGGGCAGGGGGCAACCCCGTAAACCCACCATCAGATCTATCCAAGTCAGAGATAATGGTCAGGTTCTAGTCACCAGCTAATATATTGGGAATGGAGACAAAAGGGGCTAGGAGTTTGAACAGCTTGGAAAAGAACTCGGGAGAGTCTCTATTGGGCCCATAGATGCAGCCCAGCAAAACTTCTGAATGGTCCATTACACCCTTTAAAAGTAAATATCAACCTAGTGGGCCTTCTATTTTTTGAAATAATTGAAATCTCACCTCCCTTGAAAATAAGACAGCCACTGCCAATTGAGCAGTAGAGTTTCCAGCTGTATATGCCTGGCCCACTGACTGCCTTCGAAAGAGAAGTCCGTCCGAGGCAAGTTGGTGGGTTTCTTGGAGGAAGGCTATCTGACAATGCAGTTAGCTAAGGTGCTTTAAAATCTGAGCATGTTTCAACCTAGAGCGGGCACCTCTATATTCCATGTAACATATTTAATGCTACCCAGGTAAAAGCTGTAATAAGGAAAACAACAGAACCCCTTCTAGAAAAAGACAGACTAAACATATCCCGGATAGTAAAACTCAGTTGAATAAGATCCACAGCATATCCCAATTAAAGGTGAATCAGCCACCAGTATTCCCAATAGTCATAGACAATAGCTAAACACTGGGCCGCAGAAACTGCATAACGTAAGAGATGGAGCAGAAAAACAAATTCGATCAAAGGGAGTGCTAGTGGCTGAAACTCTGAACCCACCCTCCATAAACCCCACCTACAAGATTTCCCACAAAACAAACAACAATTGTTCAGATAGGAGTAACTGGGCCCTGAGTGTAGTAAAAATAACAACATAACACAACCAAAAAGGGACCCTGCGATTAAGGAAATAAAAGAACCTCCACCCAAAAACCAGTCCCACCCCAAAAATCAATGCTGCCTTCCCTCAGTTCTAGCGACTGAACTCCTCTAATCCCTAAGGTCATGATGTCCATCACTGCTACCCACAACTGACATTCCCCCCCCATCTTCAACACTAATAAGAGAAAAATCCACCTTGGAATCCCCTAAACATTACATTAAAACTAAGAGATTCTTGTTGGAAACTAAATTGAGCAAGCTGCAAATGGTTCCCCTAAATCAAATAAAATAAAGAGGAATATGAGAAAGCAGCCTGCAGACCCAGCACAAGTTAATACATGCAACTAGCAATAATAATCAGGAGGCATGCAGTACCACAAAGACAAATGATATATAGACTAGCACCCCAAGGCCCAGTGTCCATTTTATTAGTCCAGGCTGCAGCAGTCTGAACTTCTTTATGATCACCTCCAGATAAACTCCCCTGAACTGTTCACAAGTATACATGCCGCACCATATGATCTATACGGAGAGAAGGCAATGGAGCCTATAGCAAATCTTGGCAAAGTACATAAACAGTAATGGAGGACCCTGTGAATCCTCCCCCAGGGCCATGGTGGTGTAAAGCAAATAATAAATCCATGAACACCATCAGTAATCCCTCCAACAGCAGAATATTAGCAAGTCTTGGCAAAATACATAAACAGTCATGGAGAACCCTGCGTATCCTCTTCCAGGGCCACTGTGGTACAAAGCAAATAATAAATTCATGAAAACCATCAATAATCCCTCCAACAAAAGAATTGTTCAGCTCAAGACCCATCATGCTTTCCCAATACTGAACAGTCCTTAGCAAAGGAATAAACAGATGTACACAGTTCAACTAGGATCTGTGGCCAGCCAAGCTCGGAAACCTGCCTCCAACATGATGAGGGAAGGGAGATAGCACATTGCAAAGAGCAGTAACTCCATCGTTTCCCTTAACAAATGAAGTGCTGGAAATAAGCAGAAATGGAATGGGCAGCAGAAAATAAACCCAGACGCAGGGTGGTTCAATGGACCCACTGCCAAAAGTCACTCCAGGCAAACTGTACGAGGCATCCAAATGTTCTGACCTCAAAAGCCATGATGGGACACTGAGAAGAAACATTAGGTATCCAAAGTTTTCATGCAGGCCAAAAACGTCTCTCTGAACACTGACAGTCATTTAAACAAATCTGGAAATATTCTCTTAAACGCAGAGCTCACAGCCTCCAAAGTGTCAAAACTTTGCCATGTACTCTCGTGGTAGATCTGCAGCGTGGCTGGATGCCGAACCCAATAGCAGATACTAGCCACTATCAACTTGGCTACCAGTGAGTGAAGTGCTGTTCTCCTTTGGTGCATAGTATATGGCAAATCCTGGACTATGCAAATCTGTTTCCCCTCCCATTGCAGTTCTTGTATAGATTTAATTTTCTTCAGGATATATTGTTTGTCTAGAAAGTTCAATAACCTGAAGATGAGAGCCCACCGGGGGGGGCGCAGGTTGGGGTGCTGGATGTAGGGAGTGATGGGCCCACTCAGTAATGTAGCTCAGCCCACTGGGAGAGGGATCTGCTATTTTGTCACAAACTTCTGTACAAAGGAAATTGGGGACATACCTTCTTCACTCTCTGAAAGACTGAGTATGACCAAGTTGTTTCTCCTAGAATGTCCCTTGAAGGTCTTCCACTCGGTTTTCCATTTTCTTCAGTCTTTGCTGCAGAGTTAACAACTTCTGGTTCGAACTTGGGGTCCTTCAACCATCAAGTGAAGAAATGTGGCATTCATTGTCACCAGTGCGATGGGTCAATGAGTCACATGAAGTGCGCATACCTTGCAGTTTAAATGCCAAGAGCTGCAAGGTTTCCTTCGTGGGAGAAAGTTCTTTGAGGAACCTGGTCTCCGCCAATACAGCCTGTGGAGCAGATTTGCCAGATGCACCATTAGTCTTTGCCTTGGAGCGCTCAGATGATTTTTCATCGTCCGGAGTGGGCAGCAGGATATGCCTCAGAAGCAACTGCTTTATTTCTGCATCCATTGGTAAGTATTTGTGACCACCAGTCTCTCTGCAGGATCTTTGTGCATGAAAGAGTTGAAAATCACTGCACTTTGTGTCAATGGGTGAATTTAAATAATTAGACATAAAAGTAGAGACGGGAGCAGTAGCGGGGTGCATTTGCTCAGGCAGCTATCACATGGCCCTCCCACCTAATAGGAAACTAATGTGAGCATAATCATCAAGCTCTTTCCTAACAAACAACGAATGTGGTAAATACACAAATGTATGTAATAACTGCACAATCATAACATGAATATGGCTTCTGGGACAATGTGCAAATAAGGAAGATGTATCTAAAAACAGTTAAAAATTACTGGGCATGTTAACAGTTACATTTCTAAATGTACTCTAAAACAGAAGCGTCTAATGACTCTTCAGAGGTATGTGGTAAACAAATGGCAGCTGATATGCCGTGGCAGCTAATACTGTTAATTTTAAAATTAAAATATTTTCTTGTTAAAAAATATTTACTCATACATCTACAGCACTGACCACACCATTGCCAAATACAGTATAATAATATTCTTGGAGAATGGAGGGATCAAGGCACTTATAAGGATGCTGTGGTGGGCTCCATACCCTCACTAAGCTAGTACGTACTATGGTTACATATAGAGAATACTGGATGGGCAACTATGCACAACCAGTATGTTCTGCCACAGAGAAGATATGATTCCCTCAGACTTCAAGAGCAAAACTTCAGAGGTTTATAGGAATCAGAATCATAAAGTGGCAGAACACACTGGTTGTACATAAAGTTGCTCATCCTGTATTTTGTATAGCGTGTAGTATAAAAATACTCCCCCTTGCTGTTGCTTACTCCCTCTGCTTACAGTTTCACTTTGTGTTTGTACAAAGTGCCGTAACGTCAAGCACCTGAACTCGTTGCCCTCCCATCATGCTTACCTCACTCACTCTCTATTGTCCATTGTGTGAAATGTGCATGTGGCAGTTCTTTGACATTCAAAACAAAACTGACTCATGCAGTCTCTGGAGGTTTCAGAATGTTGTTGTACTACAGAAGGGTACAGTCACGTTCCATGGCCTTTGAACTGTGGTACAACAGCATTTTGAAAGAGATGGAATTCTATACTGAACAACATTCTACTATACACTATCCTGTGGTATAAGAATGAAAGCAGGCAACAAGGCCCATTGAGAATACCCTCTCACTGTCGTTGATAATGCTATTCTAAACTATTGAAACATAGCTATTGGTCTACACCTTTTTTAAAGGTCCCATTGTTGGTAACTGTTTTCCAACTACACATCTGCTGCATAAAAGCATTAGGTCACAAGGCAAGGGAGGAAAAGGCTAGCAGGAAAAGAAACACCTGCACAGGTGTCCTCCCTGATAATATAAGTGACCACTCTTCCATGTACTGTAACTGGAGAGCACAGACTACAAAGGCCCTTCCAAGTAATATTCAGTTTAGGGATTACTCTAGACTTGTATTGCGATCCAACTATAATCATCTAAATCAAATTGACTGGCTCTCTGGGATGCAACTGGTGCAAGTAATGCCCTGTCTTTTTTACTGCTAAGGTCACTGAATGTTTGGATAAGCATGACCTCTCACCAGGACAGTCACAGCTACAGTCCATAACTGGCTAAATAATGATTTGCTGTCTTTCTTTAACGTCAGAGAAAAATGCTGGTTAACATTCAAGGCCTCCACCCTTGTTTCTGACTGGAAGAAATAGAGCAAACAGGGGAACCTGGGCAAAATAAAATGTGCATACTATGAAAAGCACATACTGTAGTTGCCTATTCTCCTCCTCTGCTAGTGACCCACAAATCTTTTGGAACTGTGTTAAGAATTTTATTGGTATGAATCAACACTGTACCAAGCAGGATCTGGAGCTGAATGGTATAAACTGTAATAACCCTAGTACCACTGCTAATGCTTTCAACACTCATGCCTCTAACCTATTTGTCTTCACGAGCTCACATTGTCCCTTTCACAGACTAATCCTCTGAGTACACGATACACCAAACCTACTAAACAAAGTGTGTCTGCTCACACTAGATCACCCTGTAGACCTGGACACCCCATATACCCCTATGCATGCTACAACACTGATTACGACAGCATAAGGTACATTTGTATTTACTTACACTTATTATGTGCTTAGGAACTGTTTCCCAGCATGATTATTTGGTAATGCTTCTGCACCACCTGCAGCTTTTTGCCATGTTGCAATAGTCAGCACATTTTATGATTCACTGTATTGTTACCCAACATTAACCTTAGTCGGCTTTACTCTTATCAGTGTGTACATGCAGAACAAGTAACGATCTGTCTGAAGTGTCAACTGCCCACCAGTAGAATTGCTGTATTCTGCTCTTTTGCCTTTTTTGAAGAGTCCGTTACCTAGTAACTCACTTTCTTATCTATAGCACAAGAATGTCTGTAAGACTGTTTTTCACTGAGTGTTCATGATGACATCATGGTGTTCGGAGGTTTCTGAACTCTCAGCAGGTAGCTACTTTTCTGCATGTTTTGGAATAAACTTCTCTCTGTGATATCTGGGCTTCTGTGTTGTGTTTTGCCAACAAGTCTAGAATCCTGCCAACTAACAAACTGGCAGCCACAGCAGGACCTGTTTGGATGGAACCGAACCAGTATGCCAAAAGGTACACAGGTGAACAAGATAGGGATCACACAGGTGTTTGATCGTCTGCCCCTCGTTTAACTTGCAGCATCAGTCCAGTGGGACCTCCGCACCAGAATGTGCAGATGTCCAGCTGTTGGGGTTAAGGTGAACTGGTATGCCTTGGACTTTCAGTTAGTGTATTAAAGGGAACCTCCAACAATGGCCATCAATACTGAGCTCAAATTAGACATCTTAAACTTTCTGATTTGCCATGGAGGTTGGAATGATTTTGCACTGGACACAAAATCGCATACTAATCTGGTACAGTATGTTGGCAAACTATACATTGAGGAAAAGTCTGCAGCTAAGAAACATGACCAAAAAGGTGTTATGGTTGCCGCCCTGTATGCCTTACTCCAAGCAATGGAATCTGAAGTGCTGGCTCTGAGAAAATAGTTAGGCACTAGATCCAGGGAAATGGGCAAGCAACAAAAAGATTTAGAACAAGAAATTGAAAAGCTTAGGAACAGGAATCAGAATGAACTTGAGTATGTGGTACAGGAAAAAGACAAGGAAATTGTAAGGTTGCAAGAAGTGAATGAGAGGTTACAGCAGGGTAAGACGTGTTACAGTTGAATGGTAACATAGTAACATAGTAGTTGATGGCAGATAGGACCACTAGGACCACCTAATCTGCCTGTATTCCCTGCCTGCATCAGCGGCTGCTGACCCTACTTGGTCATTAGCTTTTGCTCTCATCCCCACATCTAGAGTTCCTTTATATCTGTCTTGTGCATGTTTGAATACTCCCCACTGTGTTAGCACCCACCACTTCCTGGGGTAGGCTATTCCAAACATCCACTATCCTCTCTGTGAAGAAAAACATCTCACATTTCCCCTTATCCTGCCCCCCTCCAATCTCATATTGTGCACCCCCATCCTTGTGCAACTCTTGTACTGAAAGATGTCATCCCCCCTGCACTTTGTTCAAGCCTTTAAGATACTTGAGCAGGGATCAATCTTAACATTCATTGACTAGCCCAGGTACTAGTGCATTTTGTTGTGGGCTAGTGCAGGATCTGTCACTTGCCCGGTTGGGCTAGTGCTGTTCCTCCAGTGAAAGCTGCAGTTCCATTCTCTGCCTGATGTGCTATGTGGTGTTCGTGTGGTCACAAAGAAAAAAAAACGCCAGCATGAAGCAAGGTCAGAGCAGCAAGGCTGCAAAGAAGTAAAGCAAAATGGGATCGGACAACTGACCGAGACCACAAAGGAGACCCCCCCCCCGGTCAAACTGAACAACACCCCAGCAGCATCATTCGGGACACATCGCGGTTGGAAAAGTGAGACCTCAAACTGTACATAATTAAAGACAAGCAGCTCAGTATTTAAGTCAAGACTAGTGGTAGGGCAGCATTTGCTCCATAACATTGGGTTGGAAGTAAATCAAAACAGACTGCTGAAGCTGAAATAAAGCTAGCTGAGCTAGTAATGCACTCTGACCTCATCTCAGCTGTTCCATTTGTTTTAGCCTTGTCCCTGTCACCATGTGCTGTGGTCACTGTCTGAGAAGCTGTGTAGCAGCAGTGGCAGCAGATTTTTATTTTTTATTTATTTATTTATTTAAAAGTTTTACCAGGAAGGCATTTGCACATAATATGCACGAGTGAGAAAATGGGCTCCTCCAAACGAAAAATGTGACCAGAACAACCCTCCCCAAACTGAACAGTCAACACTCCACAGCATTCAGGAGTCAGAACAGTAAGATGCCTTGTCCCAACCCTGTCACCCTGTGGTCACCATCAGTCTGAGAAGCTGCTTCCAAAACTCTGAAGCAGCAGCTGCAGCAAATATGCACCAGTGAGAAAATGGGCTCCGCCGTCCTAACTGTAACAGCTGGTCTCTATCTCCACAGGCAGTAATGGTACAAAGACAGACCCCTGAGTCCATTCCCCCCCCCCCAAAATAAAACAACATTGCTAGATTTGCCAGCATTCACACCAGGGTGTGGTCAGAACAGTGAGAGACCGCGGCGCTAATCAAACAAGAGACTAACAGGCTACAGCCCAGGAACACAGGGAGGTTAAACCAGCATTCTGACTTCCGCTGTTCTTTTCGGCCTTGTCCCTGTGATCTGTCTAAGCTGAGAGTGACTATGATAGTGATACAAGTGTGCTTGAGAGTGAGCCACACTCCCCTGACACCGCACAATCCAGCAATATTTAAGGATCATTTGACTTTATATTAATAACTTCAGGACAATGACATTAAGACACTGACTTCACTGAGTGTTAGATATATGAAGTATTTTATTTCACAAACAAAGTTCATGTGTAATTTAGGTTTCAAATAAATTCAGTCACATGTGTGATTCATTTTAATTTTATTTGCCTTTTAACAAATCACTGTGAACCATACTGACTGCGGGCTAAAGCAAACTTCTGCGGGATAGTGCAATCTCTGGTTCCCTAGCCTGGCTGGCTAGTGCAAAAAAAAAGTTAAGGTAGACCCCTGTTTAACTTGAGGATCTCTATCATATCCCCCTGTTCCCACCTCTCTTCAAGTGTATACATACTGAGATCTTTAACTCTGTCCTCATATGTTTTCTGATGCAAGCCCTGCACAATCTTGGTCTCCCTTCTCTGGACCGCCTCCACCCTCTCTATGTCTTTGCAAAGATGCAGCCTCCAGAACTGAACACAGAATCCTAGATGAGGCCTCATCAGCATTTTGTACAATGGCTTCAGCACCTCCCGTCTTCTGCTAGTAATACCCTTTGCTATGCACCCTAACATCCCACTGGTCCTCCTCACAGCCTTGTTACACAGTTTGGCCACCCTTAGGTCATCTGAGATGGTTATCCCTAAATCCCTGTCTTCCCTAGTGACTGTCAGCAATCCCCCACCCCAATTCTATAGCTCTCCACAGGGTTTCTTTGCCCCAGGTGCATGATTTTGCACTTTTTTGCAGTACGTTTCAACTGCCACTCCTTTGACCATTTTTCCAGCTTTCCTAGATTCCTCCTCATTCTTTCGACCCCCTCTTGAGTGTCTACTCTATTGCAGATCTTGGTATCATCTGCAAATAAGCAAACCTACCCCTCCAGCCCTTCAGCAATGTCCCTGATGAAGACATTAAAAAGGACTGGCCCCAGGACACATCCATGAGGCCCCCCACTGGTCACCCTCTTATCCTTGTATTTGATACTATTTTCTACCACCCTCTGCTTCCTGTTCCTCAACCAGTTTCTAACCCAGTTTTCCACTTTGTGGCCCTCCCCCAGGCTCCCTAGTTTGTTTACCAGTCTTTTATGGGGTACGGTGTCGAAGGCCTTACTGAAATAGAGGTAGGTGATATCCACCGTTCCTCCCTGATCCACCTCCTTCATCAACCAGTCAAAAACACCAATCAGATTTGTTTGACATGACCTTCCTGCTGTGAAATCATCCTGTCTTGGATCTTGTGCTCCCATGGTTTCCAAGTGTTTCACAATTCTTTCCTTAAGCACTGCCTCCATAATCTTACCCACTGCTGAGGTGAGGCTGACCGGCCTATAGTTTCCTGCCTCATCCCTGCTACCACTCTTGTGGAGAGGGACTACATTTTCCTCTTTCAGTCCATTGGAACCACCCCTGTATTAAGTGACTCACTAAACAGGGCCACCAGCAGTGCTGCTAGCACTGTCTGTAATTCTTTTAATATCCTGGGGTGTATATCATCTGGCCCCATCACTTTGTCCACTCTCAATTTTGTGAGTTCCTCCAGGATCCTCTCTGCTTTAAAAGGACTTGTGTTTACCTCTCTTCCCCCATTGTTTCTGCTACCTACCTGTGATCCCTGTCCCTCCCCCACTATTGTGAATGCCAAACAAAAGTATTTTTTCAGTATTCATTCAGTATCTATGCTTTTTCTAGGTCACCATCTATGCACACTCCTTCTTCCCCTTTGAGCATTACAATCCCTCCCCTGGCCTTCTGTCTATCATTAATGTTGCTATAAAATGTTTTTTCCCCCCTCTTTACTGTCTGTGCTAATCTCTCCTCTCTTAGTGCCCTCATGCTCCTAACTGCTTTCTCTGCCTCCCTTTGTCTCTCTAGGCACACTGCCCTATCCTCACCCTTCTGTGTCTCCTTGTATTTTCTGAAAGCCCCCTTTTTGTCCCTCACTTTCTCTACCGCCTCCTTTGTGAACCATAGTGGTTTGTTTCTTCTTTTTCCCTTCTTACTCAGCCTAATGCACTGATGTGTCACCTCCACTATGGCTTCTTTTAGGTGTGCCCACCACTCCTCAACCCCTCCCCCTGGATCCCTTCCTGCCAGGGCTTCTTTGATCCCCCTTCCCATCCTAGCATAGTCTGCCCTCCTGAAATCCAGGACTCATGTCTTTGTGTGGCTCGCCCATGACCCTCTACTGATGCTGAACCACACTGTATGGTGGTCACTGGACCCTAGTTGCCCAGCCACTCCGACTTCCTTTAGCCTATCTCCATTGGTCAGCACAAGGTCTAAGATTGCCTTGCCCCTGGTGGGCTTCTGAACTAAATGCCTGAGGCCTGACCCCTGCAAGGATTCTGTGATGTCTCAAACTCCTGGCTGAGGCAGCTGCTGGGATGGTCCAGTCCATGTCTGGCATGTTAAAATCACCCAGCAGCAGTGCCTCCCCCTTTGCAGCCATCCTGTGCATTTCCTTCACTGTTGCCCTATCTACCTCCTTCCTCTGTGCCGGAGACCTGTAGATCACTCCTGTGTGAATTGCTGTGCCATTTCCCAGCTCAAGTGTGACCCACAGTGCCTCAGTCTCCCCATGTTTGCCTAATGATTCATTAAGGAATGAATATGAGGAGTTGGAGCAAGAGTTTGAGAGATGTCAGAGTACATTGGAAAGGTAGCTTAGGGAAAAACACGGCGTGAGCACTGTGTACAGAGTTTTGCAGGGTCACTTTAGTAAGGGATAGATTAAAGGCAGTATGGATCATTTGGTGTGTAGAATAAATATTATGAAGTTACATCAGCATTTGGCAAACCTGAGAGGTCATGTGAAAGCTATGCCTTTTGCCCCACCTATAGCATTGTCTTCACCGAAGGATGATGACAGCGACAACGATGGTATTCCTTTAGACTTTGGGGGGTTGAGGCCTCACCCATCAGTAGCTGCATTGAATAAGAAGAACAAGGAAGATGTGAAACACCTGATTCAGAAGAATGCAATCTCAAAAGCTGAGATTTCTGACACACAGGCCAAAGTGCTGAAACAAGCAGTCAATGATATGCTGAAGAAGGAGATGGAAAAACAGGCACTCCTTCAGGGCATGGCTACCACTGCAGCAGAGGTGGTCAGTAAAACCTTATTGTCAGACAGGGAATGGGCCCCAGTGCCCTTCAATCTACACAAGTCATCCAGAAAACTGTGGACAAAATCAGCCGCATGGCCCCTACCGAAAACCTTAGCTGCCAAAGGTGCAGCAACACTGCTAAATGCTCAGCCTCTTCCCTGAGTACCAAGTCCAGGTTCTGAAGCAAACTGTGTACCCCACATTGTGGGTAAAGTTGCCAGAGGGCATACTTAATGACATCAAAACCCTTTCAACATTATTGCATCTCACCTTTTGGCGGCACATGACCCCAACATAGTCGGCGTAATGCTAGCAACCCAGGTAAAACAGTATGTTAAAGAAACCCCAGCCCAGTACGAGACTGTTTGTGGCTTGCATGCAACACTAGCAAAGATATGGTCGGTGAGCATCCAGACAGTGACTCACTCGAGTACAAATGCTTGTTTTTGAGAAACCTCCAGCCGACCATCTGCAAAAAGGTGGATGCTACCGTATTCCCTAAATGTAGCCACCTGCGTGACATCATGGAGTGGGTGGAACAGGTGTACAAGGTCCATGCAAGGGGCATCTGTTTGGGCTCCAAGCCCATAGTAGCCACTGTACAACGTGGCACAGATTCCTTTACTGCATCTGTGGTGGAGGGAAATCAAAAGACCCTCAACAAGACAATCCTCATACCAAAAGCAAGGGGGATATAACAAATAGAAATATTGACTAAAGTCAAACTAATCAGATGCAAAGAGGAATAACGGATGGAAACAACAGTCCAGACTTTCATACAAGGAGTTGTTAGCTGAGGTAGACCAGTTTCAGGCATACAAGTCCAAAATTGAATCAATTATGTCCTAGCCCACAAACATCATAGCAGCCATCTCTAGAGCAGATTCCACTTCCTCTGTGGTACCAGATTCCAGTGGGGGTGGGCAGACCAAACTTTCATTTGCCAAAGTCATACAGATGCTCCAGGAGTCATATCCAGCACTCCACAATGCCTCGAGAGATCGAGACACATCGGACTGATGGTGCCAGGCCCTGGTCTGAATACCCACTTCTCTGGTTACTGATGACTCTGGATGCCCATGTATAGAAGCACTGGTTGGGGGCTGCCAGCTCAAAGTACTTCTCGACACAGGTGCTACCATTTCAGTGTTACATCAGTATGATCCCCAACACTCTCATTGGTTGATGGGGAAGGCCACTTCTGCCCAAACCTTTGAGGGAACCATGGTTACTACCTACCAGTCCAAACCAATGCCCCTCACCATCAGTACCTTAGAAGTGCAACATTGCTTTGACCTCATGATTCTCCATCATTATCAGAGCATCCTGGGTATAGATTTTCTCTCTCGATATTGGTGCATGGTGGATTTAGCCAATAGGCTACTACTTCAGGTACCTGGCCTTGGCCACCTGATCCTTATTTCTGACTCATACATCATATCCGCAGTGAAGGCAAATGAAGCAGAATATGATGTCATCCTCATGTTCCAGCAACACCCTCTTTTTGCTCAACTGAGGCCTATTTTGGAAAAACACCAGGATACATTACCTTTGCCAAAAACAAACATGATTGTAGCAGAATGAACACCCTTAAGTGGGTTACTGGAGGGGACCCACCACTGCAAAGGCAATACCCCTTTCCAGCAGAGGCAATCCCATCTCTTAAACCACAGCAGAATCCCTTCTGAAACAATGGGTCGTTAGGCTGTGCATCTCCACAGTCAACCCTCCAATTTGGCCTGTGAAGAAGTCCAACAATTGGAGATTGACCATCTACTGCAGGAAGCTCAATCAAGCAACTCCAAGCTGTGCACCTACTATGGCATCCACCCCAGATGGGCTCAAGCTCCTTAAACCCAAACGCAAATGGTTCAGCACCCTGGACATTTCCAATGTTTTTTTGGTGACTGCCATTGACCCCTGAGAGCCAATACAAGTTTGCCTTTACCTTTGAAGGCTTTTCTTCCCGTGACTACCTCCTGCAGTATGTGGATTATCTTCTTCTGGTCACTGCAAGTCTGGAAAAAGATATACAGCTCCTATTGGAGCTTCTCGCACTTCTGCACCAGGAAGGCCTCATGTGTAACCTTGTAAAGGTACAGCTTTGTCTCCCAGAAATTTCCTTTTTAGGCCTGTTTATCACGGCAGAAGGTAGGAGTCCTGCATTGAACAAGGTCCAAGGTATTCAGGATTTGTCCCTTCCTACTAGTGTCTCCCCTCTTAGGCATTTTCTGGACATGGTAAAATACTCCCAAGACTTAATCTGTGATTTTGCACAGAAGGCCGCACCCCTGTATGAGTTACTGAAAAGAGGTGTTCCTTGGTCATGTGGCCCACACCATATAGCTGCTGTTACTTCCCTGAAACAAGCATTGGCCTGAGCACCTGTTTTGGCCAATCCTTACCCAGAATTGCCATTTCATTTGGAAACTGTTACTTCTGACACTGCAATGTCTGCAGTATTGGCACAAAAGGTAAATGGGACACTCAGGCCCATTACCTACACCTCCCAGGTGCTATCCCAAGTGGAACTAAAGTGCTCTCTGTGTGAGAGAAACCTCCTTCCTACATTTCAGGCTGTTAAACATTTCACTTACATCATAGACTTTTCTCCTATCATGCTGCATACCAATCATACCCCCACCACTTTTCTGTTATCAGACCGCGTCAAAGATGGTAATACCATTAACACCAGACCTGCCCACTGGTCACTCCTCCTACAAGACCAAGATATCACTATACACCCAACAAAAATGGCATCTGTCCAGGCACATGGACTCCTTTATCAAGGAGACCCACATGAGTGTGACCTAGAGCAGCCCACTCTGCCAGATTCAGGCCCTTTTCTACCTGCCACTACCTTGGAAAATCCTGCTCTACACCATGTTTTTATGGATGGCTCCTCTTCTTATTTTGAGGCACAACAAGTGGCAGGCTTCAGGGTTCTGGTCATTTGTCCAGGGGGTGACACCATTGAGGTATCCAGACAGTATACCATTCGATCCTCACAGTATGCTGACCTTGCAGCCACTGCCTGTGCCTTGGAAATCATCCACAGCAAAGAGGAGGATGATACCATAATTTTGTCAGACTCATTGTGGGTGTGTAACTCTCTTATGGAGTTCCTCCCTTTTGGGAAAACCCATGAGTATGCTTCCTCAGAAGGAACTCCTGTTAAATACAGAGACCTAGTTAGGAACATTGACAGCCATGCTGAAACCATTATTTTCAAGCTTTACATGTACAAAGTCAAAGCTTATTCAAAGTCTGACCCATACCACGAGTACAATGATCAAGCAGATACCTTAGCCAAGACAGGTGCTCGGGGGGGAGGCGACAGTATGGTGATGCCACCCCAACCTGAGGCCCACCAGTGGCAGAACAGAACAGGACCTGAATGATCCCACTAATTGCAGCACAAATGGAAGATCCTAAAATAAAAGAGGTATATGAATACCTCTCAAAAGAGACTGAAAAAGAAATGTCTAGGAATAACCCTTTCAAGAGACATTTTGGAAATCTCCTGCACTCTGCAGAACAGAAGTTGGTCTTCTAAAAATATGAGGACACAGAATTGTGGGTGGTCCCCAAGGAGCTTTGATCAGAGTTCATTTAACAGATACATGATACACCAACAGGTGGACACCCAGTTGTAGACAAAACTTTACAAAGACTGAAAACTATGGGCTGGTGGCCTGGTCAGCTCAGCAGACACCCAACATTATGTGCACAACTGTATCACCTGTGCCCAGAATAATCCTATTCCTGGTAAGTAAAATGCCAAACAACTCCCACAGAGGCAATCCAGTCCCTGGAATGCCATACAGATTGATTTAAATGGGCCTTTGCCCAAGACTAGTAAGAACAACAAATATGCACATGTGATCATGGATCTCTTCTCTAAATGGGTCGAAACCTTTCCTTGCAGAACAAACACTGTAAAAGCCACTGCTAAGATCCTAGTAGAACAGGTATTTATCAGATGGGGTCTACCCCTAAAGGTGGACTCTGACAAGGGAACAAGTTTCTCTGGAAATCTTATGCAGGAATGTTTGGAGTTGGGAGCTAGAGGAAAGTTTCACATAGCCTACCATCCCCAGTCTTCCAGACAAGTAGAGAGGACCAACAGGCAGATTAAGTTGATGTTGTGTAAATCTGCTAATGAAAATGCCAAAAATTGGAACACTCTATTGCCCTTACTCCAAATGGCAATCATAGCTACCTCCACTGCAGCAATCCAGTGTACACCTTTCGAGGTGATGACAGGACAGCAGATTAGACTGCCAGAATATTTGTGGCAAGACCTCAACACCCCAAACCATGGACAGAGTGTTGGCTGACACTTACGTCAAACGACTGAAGGACAATTATGTCCAAACTTATCATTTTGCTGCTCAGAATTTAGGCAAGGTCCAGCAAAAGTCCAAAATGTACTTTGACATAAATGTCAAAGAGGTCAATTGGCAAGTAGGTGACCAAGTTGTGGTACTGTAATACGTCATGCCAGCCCATCCACTGTTAACCAAGTGGGCTGGTCCCTGCAACATAGTGCACAAAATCAGCCATGCTGTATATCAAGTGTGGTTAACACACCACAAGATCCCCATGGGAAAGTGGTTCCATGCCAATCAACTGAAACTATGTAAAGGTGATTAGTGCTCCTTCCCCCATATTGGGAGGGAGGATCTGTATTTTTATCTGTCTTCATTTTATTTTTCAGAATGTTGCTGCTTGCAACAATGTTGTGTGCCTTTGTTAGTGTTCTGGAACCAGCCTCCAAGAATCTCCAGATACCCCTTTGACACCTGAATCCTGTACATCCTGAGGCTTATATCTGTATCCCATAATGGTGGTGTCACCATTCAGCTCCCATCTACCAATGTGACTGTGTGTGAAGGAAAATATGCTTATCTCAATGCAATGGTGGTTTCTTCAGATAACTCCATTGTACAAATTGAATGGAGAACTGGTAACTGTACAGAACAGGGCCTCCAAGCGGCCTGCCTTTTCAAAGGAACTTTTCAAGGTTGGTCGAATGCCAGCATCTGCCCCAATGGAACTCTCAATGTTCTACAGGGCCATATAATGTTGCAGCAGCATTGGGGCCAGACTTCTGTGTTAAATATTTTCACTCCAGCAAGCATCATGAATATTTGGTTCAGTCCATTGCAACTGCTGCACTTCTTCCCACAGTCATACCAGCTTCACCAGAACCTGATGAACCGTTGTAATGTCCAAATCTAGAACCAGGCCCACCCAGTGGCTTGGTAGCAACTTCACTCCCTGGGACATTTATTAATAGTGTTCAATTTATGCATGTTCCTGTTGTTTTTAATATTACTCATTGGAACATGCCTTAATTTGGTCATTGTTCTGGTACAAATGTGTCTATATTTCATGCTACCATGTTACTAGACATTGTTGCAGCATACCAAGCACATGCAGATGGCCATGTAGCTGGGCAACACACTATCGAACATAGAGACATGTTCCGCTCCAAACACCCTAAACAGATTTTGGGCATCACAGGCCTAGCAGGAATTGAAGGTACTGTTACAGGTTTATTTGGCTCAGGATTGTCAATCTGGAAAAGAACTGAGTTAGCAAATATAGCAAAACTTAAGTTCCATATAAATTAGTACTAGCGCCGAATTTGTCAAGCAATTTTGTGAGATTCCCTATTTATCCTTCACAAAATTTAGGGGAAAAAAATCCTCTAAAATTCTTTTTGTTATACCTACAGAAAGAGGCCAGTTCCTATTACAGTACTTAAGTACCATCTGGTAGATTTTCAACTACACTATCAGATGAGACAACCATTTCTGGGTAGCAGTGAACACACTAACAAACAAAGCACAATCCCTAAATAAAGGTTTCACAATTCTCAATAGGGATTTTTAAAAATCCTTAAAAATCCTTTGACTAATTCAGTACTACTACTACTAAGTAAACAAGCTCAAAATGTCATACAGCCCATGCTACATGGTATTGATGGTTTATTACAGGAGGAAAGATTCACGGTGTACAACATGCACAATATAGCATGTTTGTTTAATGAGACTCAAAATAAGATTAACAAATTCATATAATAATAAAGAAGCTAAATAGCACCACATAAGCAGGGAAATCATTTGTTCAGCTTATGGTAGTTGTGCCATAAACACTATCACCAATCACTTCTGATATCTGGATTTAGGAAGCACATTCCTGATTTGAACCTAGATAAATATATGGCCAAATGGTAAATGCCCATCTTGTAGATCATTGACATGCACTACCATGTGTATGTCAAAAACTGTTTCCTTTTTTTGGGGGTCACAGACAGAAATTTGGGTTATATCACACAACATCCTAACCAAGGACCTTGCTAAATGATACATCATTGTACCATCAGGGACACCATGTACATCTCCTTCATGGTCTCCCTGCTGATCTTCAATAAGGATTCTGCAGTCTATGACAAGTTGTCTAAAGTCCACTCCATGGGCTATCTCGAAGGCAATATGTACAAAGAACATCTCAAGCTTCATCCTTTGCTAGTGTTTCATCCTCAACTGGACACCTGGATAGCCCCGCACACTAACTGCTGTGCCATACAGGGCTACCCCTATTTGTGCCAATGTGATGTGTTTGATGTAACTACACTAGTGAATGGTTACTCCATGAACTCTATAGATTGGTCACATGCTTTTCCTGATGAACTGTTTGAAACTGCTTCTACTTCTGTTAATGTCACATCATGTTTTCTAACATCTACTGGAAAACACGTGCAGTATAAGGTCATACAGCACCTTACCAGCCAGCTCAACAATGCTTTGATTACCTGCCCTGTGCAACACATGAAGTGCCATCTTCCTCAAGTTCAAGTTACCTACAATAGTCAAGGACAATACTGCATTTTGACCAACTACAAGAGTTTGGACCTCTCACCTGTGATGTTGACACATCCAACTTCTGTGTTGTGCCACATGAGCACATCATTATTGGCCGTACTGTTATCACATCTGTTCCAACCCTGGAACTTGATTACATTGATAGTGACCCTGACTATGTCAATGCTATAGAACAGTATTTACCAGTTTTTAAAGTGGTCTTTCAGATGAGACGTTAAACCGAGGTCCCATCTGCCTGGATTGGTGGCAGTTCAGGTGGATGTTAAAGATCCCATGGCACTTATCAAAAAGAGTAGGGGAATTTCACCAGTGTCCTGGCCAAATTTCCCTCATTCACTAAAAATACCACCAACATCTTAATCTGGTTCAAGGTCAGTTGGCATTCATCTGTATCCCCCTCCCCCGGGTCGTGCCTGAAAATAGGCAGGATTTGTCTAGTGCACTTACCCGGTCAACAAAAACTAAGTAAATAAAAATATCGACCCACAAACCCTGAATCTCAAATCCTTGTTAGTTCGAAAGAATACTTATTTTTTTCATATTAGTAATACTATCACTACAACAGGTACTTCTCTCAATGAGCTGTTTCATGATGGTGATTTAAGTACTGCATTATCTAACACTTGGTTAGAACTTACATTTAAAGGTTTTGTTGTTATTGAGGCCTTTTTTGACTATTTTTCTTATTTTTAACCTTATGTTGCTTACACCACACTCTTCATCAACATCGTGCACAGTTACATTTTCTCTATGCCACCCAATCTACCAAGCTTTATCCCTCTGTGCTATCTCTTTAGTGTTGGCTCTTTATCAGGCAACAAAGGGGGAATATGTAGACCTGGACACCAAATATACCCCCATGCATGCTACAACACCCATTACGGCAGCATAAGGTACATCTGTATTTACTTAGACTTGTTATTATGTGCTTAGGAACCATTATCCAGCATGGTTATTTTGTAGTGCTTGTGCACCAGCTACAGCTTTTTGCCATGTTGCAGTGGTCAGCACCTTTTATGAATCACTGTATTGTTACCCAAAGTTAGCCTTAGTTAGCTTTACTCTTATCAGCGTGTACATGCAGAACAAGTAATGATCTAACTGTCCGAGGTGGTAACTTCCCACCAATAGAATTGCTGTATTCTGTTCTTCTGCCTTTTTGGAAGAGTCTGTTACCTAGTAATGCTCTTTCTTATCCATAGGATAAGAATGTCTGTAAGATTGATTTTCACTAAGTTTGCATGAAGACGTCATGGTGTTCAGAGGTTTCTGAACTCCCAGCAGGTACGCTGTTTTTTTGCATGTTTTGGAATAAACTTCTGTCTGTGATATCTGGGCTTCTGTGTTGTGCTTTACCAGCTGGTCTAGAATCCTGCCAGCTAACCACCTCTATTTTACCTATGGGTAGTAAGTCCTCCAGAAGTCTTCAAGCTATTATAATGCATAACTGTAAACAAACATGCTGGTTCAGATGGTACTGAATCAATCCTCTTAATGCTTTAAGCAAAGTACTTATCTGTTCCTTTCAGTGTGACATTTTAATTTATCCCTCAGTACAGGTAAAATTACTTATCTATAAAAACTAACATCCTTGGTACTTGTGTACAAAAAGGGCAACCCTAAAGTGTGAAATAATTATTATTCTATTGCCATTCTGCTGGTGTAAAGCAAACTTCTTGAAAAAGTTATGTCTGTGCAGCAAACTGACTTCCAACAAGTACAATCTTCTCTCTAGAGCTCAACGTATCTTTAGGCAGGAGCATAGCATAATGACAGCTATGGTAAAACTCACTAATGACATTTCCTCAGGCATAGACAAAAGCATGCTAATGAGGCTATATTTATTGAGTTGAGTATGGTGTTTGACCTTGTGGAACCATCGTTGCTGTGTGATAAATTAGAAGACTCAGAAGTCTACTTTAAGCTGGTTTAGTAAGTACCTTTCCCATAGAAGGTGATTTGCAAAATATGGAGAAGCATCTTCAGATCTTGCTTGTGTCCTTTTGGGTATACGACATGGGTCCTTACTTAGTTCTTTGTTTTTCTCACTTTATATTAACAGCCTGCAGCCAGCCCAGTGGTGCTGAGGGTTGAGGTGTTGGACGACACACCTCACACCATGTTGGTGACCCGGGTTCAGGAAAGGACATGGGGTGCTGGGACTCAGCAGGAGAGGAGAGGATTGAGCATTCAGAAGACTGATCTCCTCTCCTGGGGGGCTGTACATAATAATAGCACATCAATAAGAGCAAGCGTCAGAACAGCGAATCCGAAATAGCGACGACAACAGCACATAAACATGATAGCGCAGCACATAACAGCTACTGCAGCTCACACAGCAACATTTATACCATCCCAGCCAGCTGTTTTGTATTGTATTTAATGCAGGGGGCTTCGCACCCTGCACTGACAACGGAGGACTGTGCCCCCGACCCACTTATCTCTAGGATTCTTACTCCACGCTGCTCACTGATGGTGGGGGTATTGGCAACATCCAGTCACACATATTCATTATTCACTCAAATGTGACAGTTGTTCTAATGTGCTGGTCACTATTTAGTGTATCGCTATTATTGAGTCACTGTTATTGATTCGCTATTCTGTATTCACTGTTATTACATGTTACCCTCCTGGGGTGGGTTCCTGGGGCCACACCACTCTGTAGTGTCCTCCGGTGGAGATCGGTGGCAATATAAAGAGTGGAGTCGACATAAGGGGTGGGGCGCAGCAGACAGCAGCACTATGAATGCGTGGATGTCATTGCATATCCGCATCCCAGAGGAAAATTACAAGAAAAATCCCCCGATGGGGTCCTGCCGACCACCGTTATACAATGCCCATCTTGAGGGGTAGGGGCTAAAAAGTGATGTGGTCTCTCTCCTGTGCATCCCTTCTGGGAGAGGACCCCTCCGTGGGGGCAAACCACGGTCCTCCCTGAGTTTGCCAAGGTTGCGGTGGAGGCTGGTGGATGGTAGGTATAAGACTCAACATAACAAGGCTGATTGGTGGAGCAGTTCCCCCATTGTGAACAAGGTGCACAAATAGAATTGACAAAAAAAAAATATTAACAGCCTGCCAGTGAAACTTTCCCACTGCACCTCCCTTTTGTAAGCAGAGCTTGAGTTTATCAGTGACCTCAACTGATAAATAACTTAAGGATTTCAATTTGCTTCAGTCTTGGCTTATATAAATAAATGGTTTTATATAAAGTAGCAAAATCATGGCCATGTTGTTTGGGTGTGTACCACAACTCTGTGATGGTTGTAATAAATTACAGATCTCTTACCCTGATGGCTGTTTGCTCAAGTTGGTAGAATCTTTCAAATGTCGAGGAATTACTTTTCACCCAGGTCTGGATTTCATCCTTCTTGTAAATATGGTTTGTAAATCTGTTAATTCCAGGCTGGGCCTTGCATACAGAATCAGACATAATTTGACCCTCCCCAACTGTGTGTTGATTGCACAAGAAATGTACAGTCAAAATTAAACTACAGAGCCTTAGCCAACTTCATCACATATAAATTCAAACTGAAAATGTGGGATGTCACATATAATAACATTTGCCTCCTTGCTCTGGCTACCATTCACCTAACACATTGTTTACTCTGTTTAGGACTAGGTTGCCTCTTACTGCTGCACTGTGCACCTTTAATCATGGATGCCTTCTTAATAATGTTTTGCACCATCAGACCCCCTTCTCCTTAGCCACACTCCTTTTTAAACTGCCCTGTGCCTATACCCTTAGGCCCTTAGATCTGGCTGCACTGCCAATTTCAAAATGCCAGACAAAAATAGGGGAAATTGCTTTTTTTCTTCTGTGCAACTAAGCTTTGGAACTCACTTCTGCTGAGAATCCATGGTGCCCCTACCCATCAGCTGTTCAAGATTGAACTTAAAAAATATTTATCACTGGAAAATCCCTACTTCTGTGCCTAACCATACCTGTATCCCGATCATTGTGTCATGTTCAGATTCATCATTTGACTTAAAGTTATTGTATTCCAAGTATACCCAGTATTTTACTGTTGCCTTGCTTGCACTTATTTAAATCTGCATGTAGCTGTTGTCCTTATGGGTTCATTTTTCGGACCTATGCAATCATAGTGACACGTCTATTTCTTATTTCACTAATTATATTATGTTATTTATGCTGTAACTCATGCACTCTTTTTACCATATTGTAACCTCACAGCTCATGCCTGAACATTCTGTGTACAGTGCACTTACTGTACCTTTTCATCAAAAATGAAATAAATAAAAATAAATAAAACTGACCATGAAATCAGTGAATGTCAAGAATAGTACAGACTGATTTTCAACTGTTTAACATACAATATTTGTCAGCTACAGTAGGTATTATAAAATGAAACAGTTAGCTTCTATGGTTCCTTAACCATTTTAAGGATGTGTATAGGTCTGAGACTTTACCTAATACTGAAGGTAACCATTCTGAGCAACCTTTATGAGTAAATCCAAAAGAATGGCATCCTATATTTCCCAGTGAAATACTGAGTGCCATAATGACACAAAGGAGAAATAAATCAGCCTGAATAGACAGTCTTCCAACAGAAATTTATCAATATAATCCAAAGTTTTGGTCAAACCTATTTGCCCATACTTTCACAATAATTAGTAGCAAACTAATTCTTCCACAATCGTGGAATAAAGGAGTTATAGTACCATTGTTTAAAGAGGGACTCTGTTCAAAATTTCTGGCATCACAAAATTCAGAATTTGGATCAGTATAGCCTTAATCGGTATCCAATGATATGGGTGAGTTAAATTGGGTGACTCAATATAAGTGACTCAGTTTGACTGCCTGTTGAATAAATGAATGGCAAAGCAGAGTGAAGTGCATTATGAGCTACTGTGGAACAGACAGAACAGTGACTGAGAATGAAAGCGAACAGTAGAGGGAGCTTTACAGAATAAGCATATGGCAGATAGTTGGGCCAGGCACCTCCCAGCTGGCCACTTAGTGCTGTGGCTTGCATTGGTGCCTCTGATGCAGGAGGTCCAAGATTCTGAACTTGGTAGGTGCATGCAGATATTTTTAACACTGTGTTTTTCTGTACTTAGTATTTTTTGTCTCCTGTTCCCTACCTTGTATTTTTCATCTCTTGTTCCCCGACCACCCAGATCCATGGTCCCCCATCACCATCACCCCATCCCTAAACAGCAGCCTCCTAAGTTGCCTCTTTACCCCAGTGTCAGGCCCCCCTTGGAGTTGCTTATAAAAAGAAAGGAGGTGTGGGGGGTTAAGTCCCCTACATACAAAGTCATGTATATATGCCTTCATAGCATGTTGTTATAGTCACTTATTTTGTGGTCACTGTAGTGCACAGATCCTGTTTGTGTTTTCAGTGTTGTGCACTTGCTCATGTGTACAGCTCTGTTATTTCTTCACTGTATCACATGGAACCCCCAATCAGCCTCATGCCAACAAATAGATCTCTAAGTTACTTTGTTTACAAGTTACAAGTCATTTTACAACCCTAAATTCACTGTCTTTTCAAAACAAAGCCATTTTCAGTGAAGAGTTGTTGATGATGTCATCTCCTGAACTCACAGTCTAGTTCTCCTTGGCAGCAAGCTTATAGCACCTGTTTCTCTACAGTTTAAATGTCATCTGCAATGGTTTCACAAGTAAAACAGGCAGCACCATTCAATAAACATTGCTTTAAGAACTATGTGTGTTTCAGGTTTTGTAACAAAGCTGACAAATTCATATTTTTTGGTGCCTTTTTGTTGTGGTCCATTTCTCCAGGATTGCTGCATGCAGAGTTGCAGCACATTGCTGTGAAGTTTTCAGACTGGATAACTCTGATGTGATGAAAGGTTGTGATCATTCACACCTGTCATTCAATTGAGGTGATTTCTCAGGATGGCATTTAAAAAAAATTATCCCATCTCCCTATAAATGGGGTGGGAGAGGTAATGCTGTTTTGAAACCTTATTATGAGTTTCTATGCAGTAGCCAACCCACTGTTTTCCCCCTGGCAGGCTGTTACTTGACCTACATACAGGCTCATTTATTTTGTACTCCACATTAAAATTATCATTTTACCAGGGCTAACACTTCCACCCCTAGTAGCAATAAACACACATAAGGCCCCTATTTAAACTTATTGTAAATGGGAACTTACAAACTCAAATGGGCAGATGGGCAGCCATAGTCCCTTATCTGCTGACAGTGTCTATACATCTAGGTATCTATGGAGCAGGCATTGACAAATAGCAATGAAGTTACCAACATTATAATACTAGTAGCAATAAAACTTCCTAAGAGGTACAATAGAGTAGCACCACAAATGATATCAGCAGCCTGGAGGCATGCTAACTCAGCATCCAGCAACCCTAGAGAAATAGACCACACCTGCATTACAAATAAGTATTTGTCAACTTTGTTACAAAACCTGAAACACACATAGTTTTTATAGCAATGTTTATTGAATGGTGCTGCCTGTTTTACTTGTGAAAACCACTGCACGTGATCTACAAACTTTGGAGAAACAGGGCCTGTAAGCTTCCCAACAAGGAGAACTAAACTGTGAGTTCAGGAGATGACATCTTCAGCATCTCTTCAGTAAAACTGGCTTTTTTTAATAGGCAGTGAAATCAGGGTTACAAAATAGTTTATAACTTTAAAATGAAGTAATGTAGAAACTACATTTTTGGTATGAGATTTATTTTGGGTATGCATATTCTTATTCTGCAGTGTAGCACTTCTGGCCAGAGTCCCTCTTTAAGAAAGGTCAGAAATATGACACTAGTTGTTATAGACCAATTACATTGCTGCGTGTAGTACAAAAAATATACTTTAGAATAATTTTAGATAGATTACATCAATGGGTAGATGGAAAATCACTAATTTAAAAATGTCAATGTGGTTTCAAAAAATATCATAGTTTAATTGACTTAGTGTTTACTTCAAACTATTTGATGGAAATCTATGTTCTGGGGAAAAAGAGGAAGCTATATACCTGTTTTATCTATATCAAGTCAGCCTTTCACTCAGTAAATAGGGGCATACTTTGTGACATACTAAAGGAATTAGAAATAGATAGTCATTTACTTGGCATTTTAAAAATGTGACATTCAAACACCACTGCTCAGGTGAGACTGACTAAAGATGGAGCTTTGACAGAAGAAATGCACATGAGAAATGATGCCAAACAGGGTTGTCTTTTGGTTCCTATGTTGTTTAATTTATATATAGAATCCCTAATAAAGAGCATTTCTGTTATTGATATGTTCCCACCAGTTTTAAATAATGAAGAAATTCAGATCATGTTATATGCGTATGACGCTACCCTGTTGTCGCAAACGCCTTTGGGCCTACAAAGAGGTTTATTGTTATTATGTCCAAACTCAGGTAATTGGATTTGGAGTTAAACATTGAAAAAACTAAAATTATGACATTTGGAAGTAAATAAAAAATATTAATAAATGGTTAACTAAAGGGCATGAGTTTGAGAAATTAAGGAATATCGGCATTTAGGAGTATTATTGGATAGAAACCTGTCATGGAAACCACGCATTGTTGCAAAATAAAATGCATATAAAACAACTAGGACAATAAATTCTTTTGCATGTAAGTTCACTAACAACTCCTTCAAAACTCTTAAAACTGATTTTGAGGCTAAATTTATTAGTCAAATCATTATATGGTAGTGAAATATGGGGTTTGAATATGAGAATTTGCAACATTGAAATTATTCAAAATTTCTTTATTAGGTATAACCTGCATCTGCCAAGAGATTGTCCATCCGCCTTCCTAAGGGTTGAAACTGGGATGTTACCTTTAGAGACTAGAATGCATACTAGGATTATTAAATTATGGGGACATATTATTTATTAATTCATTTCAAATCTAAGACTGAGAATACCTTTGAGCCAAAGGCTCATTTACAAAGGTTCCGCATCAAGTACATAACATAAATGGTTAACATTGTTTTACAAAATTCATAGAGAGACAACATTGTTTTACAAATTTCATAAAGAGAACAAGATTAACAAAAATCAAAAAAAACAAAATTAAAATAAGTACATCATTTTGTTGGGAAGAGAAGCAAACATGTTTGAAGAGAAACAGTTCTTGTCATAAATGCAGCTGTGGTTTATTCAGAGTTAACAACATGATACAGGGTATAAAGATCTAGAGGGGGAAGTGGAAAAAAACAGAAAACAGTGAGGAAATGTTTACAGGGGAGGGTCTAGATGGGAGGGGAGGAAAAGGAAAGAAGGGTGATTAAAAACCAAAAGAGGAAGATGATTTAGAGGCCTTGGAGTGGCAAGGTAGAAATAAGATAGGGCAAGGGGGGTTATTAGATAGGAGGGGGCATAGGAGCAAGAGGGGGAAGAGGAGGGAGGGAGGAAGAAAGAGAAGAGATAAGATAAGAACAAGGGAGGGAGGATGGGGGATGTGAAAAGGATGGTATGAGTTAGTTGCAACAGTCACAGTTACTGGTTGAGGCCAGTAGGGCACTAAGCTTCAATCTGAAAGGGCCAAGCTTGATTTCCTCAAGTAAATCTTCACTAAGTGAGATCAACCAGAGGCACTCGGTACTCATAAGGCCATTG
This sequence comes from Neoceratodus forsteri, assembly GCA_016271365.2. Taxonomy (NCBI): domain Eukaryota; kingdom Metazoa; phylum Chordata; order Ceratodontiformes; family Ceratodontidae; genus Neoceratodus; species Neoceratodus forsteri. The sequence continues at coordinate 1,179,798,730 of CM028131.1, forward strand.
GCCTTGGGAGGTACATTGGAACGGAATTTTAGAGGTAATTTGTAGGACCCTCTGTTGTGTCTAGTTACATTGGGTATGTTTAGGAGATGACACCCTCCTGTGAGAGATGGGCCTAAGATGGATTTTTTTGCGAGGTGGCAAGTTTGAATTCAGATATGACAGTCTAGGTTAAGCCATCCTGACTGTGCATACAACTCACATGTGTGAGTGTGGCAGTGGGCCCCCAGCACAAGTCTACAGACTTTATTCAGGGTAGTTCTGATGCATTTAAGGGCTGAGTCTATGGCAGCACCGTAGACCAAAAGACCATAGTCAATGACAGACAACACAGAACTAGTGACTGCACACTGTAGGGCTTCATCCATAAGGCAGTGTTTGTTCTTGTACAGCAGTCCCAATCTAGCATTTGCCGATCCAACTACGAGGTCAATGTGACGTGAATATGAAAGGGAGTTGTCTAGTGTTACCCCTAAGTATTTAAAGTTTTCAACCATTTTAAGGGGTTTGTTTAAGTTGCTGAGGATTTTTATGAGGTAGGTCCTATGTCTATTGTGATTTGAAGTGAATACCATAGTTTTCGTTTTTTATAATTAAGCAATAGTTTAGAGTTAAGAAACCATTGATCTACTCCAGAGGAATTTGACTACATCAGCTTTTCCAAATCTAGAGGGTCAGAGTGGTGTGAATAAAGAACTGCATCATCTGCGTAGAGGAAGATATGGTCTGGTACAGCTAGCAAGAGATTGTTTAGAAAACAAACTAAAGAGCAGATGGCACAGAATGGAGCCTTGATGTACTCCAGTAGTAACACTGTGAATTTCTGACATGACACCCTGAATCTTTACCCTTTGAACCCTCTCAGTAAGGTAACTCCTGAACCAGGACACAGAATCAGGGGATTGTCCAGTGATGGAAAGTTGGTTCAAAAGTAATTAATGGCTAACGGTGTCAAAGGCCTTGGTGAGGTCAATAAATGTAGCCCCCAACAATAGGCCTTTGTCAAGTGCATCATGAATAAATCCTATAAATTCCACAAGAGCTGTTGTGGTGCTATGCTGCTTGTGGGACCCCTGCTGTTGTGGGCACTGCAGCTGATATTTGTTGAGGTAGTTAGTCTGTTATTTGGTCTGAAACAATGCATTCCAGTACTTTAGATAGAGGGAGTAGTATTGAGATAGGTCAATAATTTGAGTGATTGGTTCTGTCACCACCTTTGAATACCTGTGTTACCACCGCAGCTTTCCAGAGTCGTGGAAATTTGCCTGATATTAGAGATAAGTTTAGGATTCTGGTAAAGTGTGGGAGCATGATATCGAGGGTGAGCACGACTAGCTTGAGGTCAGGCATATTGCTGCTGACTCTTGATTTACTGAGAACTTGCAAAAGGTACTTTCTGGCCTCTTCTTGGGCAATGATTTTAAGATAGACGGGGGGATGCGAAACCGATTGGCTATCTGAGCTAGGTGAGGGATTACAACTGTTTGAGGATCAGAGAAAACTTAGCGGTAGCACAGCATGGTGGTCAGTGAATGCCTTATTGAACATGTTAACAATAACAATTGGGTCTTGGGTAGGAGTACCCTCCACATTAATCATAGTAGGGGATGTCTTGTTGGGTTTGCCAGAGAGTGATTTTATGTTATTCTAAAACCTACGGCTGTCGCCCCAAGAATTTTCCAGTTCATTTGTGTAGTGTTGACTTTGGCCTGTTGAATTGGCCAGGTGCATTTGTTGTGTGCAGCTTTATAGTTCTGTAAATTGGCTGGAGAGTCAGTGCTCTTAGTTTAAGACCACAGGTTGTCCCTGTCCTTCAACTGTTCAATAAGTTTTGGAGAGATCCATGTGGAGTTTGAGCCCCGGATCTTGTGTTTGGTGTAGGGTGCATAGATATTGCAGGCATCATTGAACTTGTTGATGAAACTTTTGAGAGCTAGGTCAACGTCAGTTGCTGTGTATAGGAAGCGCCAGTCTTGGTGGTTTAGGTGCACTTTAAGTTCACCTAGTATCCCCTTTTTCAAGATCCTACAAGTGATTATTTTAGCAGGAGCCTTTGGTGACTTGTATGACCAGCTAAAGAGGATAGAGGACTGGTCACTAATTGTGTCAGAGAGGAAGATTGTCCAGATGATTCTCTTGGGATGGTTAGTGACTAGCCAGTCTATCAGTGTACTTGAACCAGTATGGTAATTTACACATGTGAGGGAGTTCACTAGTTGTGCTATGTTGAGAGAGGATAGGGCATCCTTGTATGGTGCTGCTTCATGGGATAACCAGTTGATATTAAAATCACCAACCAGAATAAGTTCTGATGTATGGCAAAAGTCAACAATGTAGTTGAGGATCTCCTTGAATCCTCTAGATAGTTCCTTTGGGGGTGATATAGACAGATACTAGAGTTACTGCTTTACCATTTGTGCCTAACGGTAATTTTGCACCAGCAGCTGGGTATAGCTGCTCATGGTTTTGAGTGAGGGGGGGAGTCCCTGGATGTGCTTTTTTATGTAAACAACACAGCTACCACCCCTCTTGCCTAATCTGTCAAGTCTGAAGAAGATGTAACCAGGTAGTTTTATGGCTTTGTCATGGACCCTTGGGGTAAGCCAGGTTTCAACAACCAAGATTATGTCGGGTTGGTGTTGGACTACCCAGGCATGTAACAAGTCAAGTTTGCCTGGAGACTGCATCTATTAATGGAGGATATAGTTAGATCACTATGGTTACTGTGTGGATCTGTTGTCTGTGGCATGGGACCAGGGTTAGGGTGGATGTTCCCCAACAGTAACAAAAGCAGCCAGGCCAATCTTATGGCCAGCCACTTTAAATACATTATTGCATGTGAGCGTTTGCAGATTCTAGATTTAGTAGGCATAGTATTTACATTGGCAGGGATCATAGTAATAATTGGAGGCAGGAAGAGATGTTTGGGATGAGGCATTTCCATTGCAATCATAAGTGGCTGAGACTTAGCACCCATAGCTGGAGTTAGAGGGGTAGAGGTAGTTTTGGAATGGTGTCAATTCATAGCATGTAGTGGGATCAGTTTGATTGGGTTTGTCAAAAGGATAGTTTCAAGCACTAGCCACAGAATTATTAGGTTCCCAGTACTTAGTATCTTCATATTATCAGTGTGAAGGGATGAAAATCATACAGGATTGCTGGGACTGATGCAAAGCCATGAGTTTGATTAACAGGTTTGGTCTAAAATGTATATATATTTCTTTAAAAAGAGAGATGGTGGGGGGGTCAGTTATGATTTCTAAATTAACGACAGTAAAGAAGCAAAGGATGGTACAAGCCGTGTATGGCGCCGAGTAACAGATGCTTGAAAGTGGGGAGGGCGAGATAGCCACTGATGCCTTCTGACAAAGTGGAGAGATGGGCATGGGAGAAAATAGGTAGATGAGCTTAAAGGGTAAATAATATTCTACAAGGTGAGCACTACTGCTGTTAAGGTTTTGTTGGAGTGGTGAGGTTAGGAGAAAGTGGATACAGAATAGAAATTGGTATGATTGGTTTTAAAAATGAGTTGTAAAAAAGGAATTGGGGTTATGATATGGAAAAAGAGAGGAAATGAGGACACATCTTGGCTGCGGAGAGTTGCGTGGACTGACAACCAATTGATTGTGGTGTTCTTAGTTTGACATCCGAAATTATAAATCCGGGATTATAAATATGCATGGTAGTAAGATGCCGAAACTCTGCTGGCTTGATACATTAAACAATTTCCAATGTGGAAAATATAAAGAAAAGTGGTTCCCAAGAATATATATATATGTATATCTATAAAAAAATTACCATGGAAGATATTTGGTCGACAAAAGCTATTTTTAACCCAGAAGTATTTGTTTCAGAAGTGAATCAAAAATTGCAAGATATCGCTATGCAGACTGATATGGGAACATATGTAATATAGATAGAAACAGAAATACAAAAGTTATCAGCAGAAAAGTTACCCATTGGCCCACCTAGTTTGCCCCAGTGTTCCCTACCTACTTTGTAATCACAGACCCGACTCAATCTCTGGCCTTAGCCCCTCCCATCCCTATTTCTAGGGTCCCCTAGTCTTTGTCCCATGCATGCTTAAATCCTGCTACCATTTTGGCACCTACTACCTCTTCTAGGAGTCTGTTCCAGGCATCCACCACCCTTTTTGTGAAGAAGTGCCTTGAACACCTTGAACATCTCTTTCTATGTAAAATGCACCCCACTGGTACCTCACCAATACCATTGAGGTATCTGAATGTTTCAATCATGTCACCCCTTTCCCTTCTATCCTCCAGAGAATAAATGTTAAATTACTTGAATCTTTCCTCGTAGAGCTTCTGATGCAGGCCATGCACCATTTTGGTTGCCCCCTTCTGTATTGCCCCCACGTGACCTATGTCCTTACTGAGTTGTGGCTTCCAGAACTGGACACAGTACTCCAGGTAAGGCCTCACCATTGATTTATACAGCGGTAACACCATCTCCCTCCTTCTGCTGGTGAGTCCCCTCCCTATGCACCCAGCATTCTACTGGCCTTCCCCACTGCCTTATCACACTGCTTTGCCTCTTTAGGTCATTAGGTATGATGACCACCAGATCCCTTTCCTGTTGATAATTTATTAATACATAAACATGGATTGTACTTGTAAATTGAGGAAAATCTGGGTATGGAAAAATATCTAGATTTCTGTGAAAATAAGGAACAGAGAAATACATTAAGTAAGTTTAAACTTGATCTGCTAAATGGGATATCCTAGCACTTTGTATCAGACAGAAAAGTAAGGTCAAATATATCTTGCTCATGTAATTTGAGTAACATACCAATTGTAATACATTATTACTTGAATGTAAACAATTTGTGGTGGAGAGGTCAAAGTGGGTTGTATCTCTGTTAACCAACAATAGAAAATTATATTTATCTGTTGAAATCAGAGGAAGAAAAGTTATACAGTATATGGTCTTGCTAAATTTGTACCAGCTATATGAAGGCATTTACCTGTACAGCACGTTAGTTTATGACTGCTTTTTATGGATTTGAATATAAATTTTGGATTTTTTTAATTTGTCTTATTTATTAAAATGTATGTGCTGTTGGTTCATTATATGTATTTGAATGCAATAATTCTGCTGGAATTTTATACATTTAACAATAAAAATTGAACCTTGAACCATAACTTGAGCAGAACCCACTTGCTTTGCATGCTAAAATGATGTCTCCATCAATGCAACGTTAAGTTATCTTGAGTACATACATTGCTTTCCAATGATTTTCCCCTAGAAATCCAATCAGGCTCATTAATTTGTAATTAGATGGCACAAGTCTGTCACCCTTTCGTGAAATCAAAGAATAAATTTTTTTTTCGGTTACCCACTCAAAGCGACTTTTCGACAGCAAGGCCCCCTACAGCGACTACAGTGCCATGTCACAGTAGGGAACCCACTGGAACCTGGTGCTGACTGTTGGGGGTCCTGCACCCCCCCCAAATCAGCTCTGACTTGGAGTTGATAATCCTAAGTGGTGGGTGTGGGGGCACAACCCCCATATGTGAGGTTGGGGGGCAAAGCCCCAAGAAGAAAACACTTACTGGCACTGGAAACCGGCAGCTGACTGCAAAATGTGGTCGACCTGCTGGTTTCGCTGTCGGAGCGTTCGACAAAACTTTTGTCAAACACCTGTCATGGATCGACTTTTTTCAACCATCTGGAAATGTTGCAGTTTTCAATATGATGTTGAAATCTTTGTAATACTTGGTAAACACCAAGGCAAGTTTGATCTGTGTATTTCCACAGGAATCACACCTTCCCCTGGGGCTTCATTTTTGTTTGTTTAGAAATATACAGTATTTTGCTACCTGCTTTTTGTTTATCATAGCCCACTACTGAATATTTATACCAACCTTATTGTTGTTATTCACGCCTTTTTGACATTCTTTCTTATTTTTACCTTATGCTGCTTACCAACCTTATTATTTATACTTTTTTTCATGGTGAATAAAAAATGTTATTATCCTGGAGGGCATCAAGAAGAAATCCATACATCATTTGGTATAACTGTATATTGTTGCAACCTGACTTGTAGTTCCTAGTTCCCTGGGGCATGATTTTTCAAAATTTGAATGCTTCTTTGTTATCTGCTGCCCTTTTGTACTGTATGTGCATCTGTCTTTCCTTTTAGGAGCTTTCATATTTTCTATTCTGTGAAATAATTTCTACTTTTCCTTCCTGATGGTTTATCCATTTGATTTCATAAATAGTTTAATGACTTTCTTAAAAGGGACATTAAGACATTCATTGTCAATTCATATTTGTCATACAATACTGTAAATGGAGAATTTTGCCTTTTTATAGTGTACTTTATGCTTTCTTCACCTGACCAACCCACATTGATTCTGCTGCTCCGTCCAGTTCCATCACCAGCCCTGGGACTAACCTCTACTCCATGCTCTCCCATGGATAATCTCCAAGGTAGGGGCTTCTGGGGGTTGGGCCCAACTCCTCCAACAGAGCTGAAGTATTAGTTCTGGAGTGGGGAGCCCTGGTCAGTGGCGCAGTGCCTCTGGCAGGTGGCAGATGGTATGCCACATGGTATGGGGATTTTCTGGGTTTCTACACCAGGTCACATATTTTGGAAGGCCTTGGCTAATGGGTGGATTCAGCTGAAGGGACTCAAAAGATGGAGTCGGACCTTAGGAAATTGGAAGAATGGTCAGGGAATTGACAGTCGAAGTTCAGTGCAAAAAATGTAAGGTTATGCACCTTGCAAGACACAACCCAGAGAGAAATTACTTTCTAAGTAGGGTACAGCTGGCGGTAACAAAACAAGAGCATGATCTTAGGCTGATCATTGCAGATGACTTGAAGGTTGGCAAGCAATGTAAAGAGGCCAGCTGCATCTTTGGTTGCATATGAAGGGGCATAACCGGTAGAAAAAGAGAAGCAATTATGCCACTGTACAGGTCTCTGGTGAGGCCTCATCTGGAGAACTGTGTCCAGTTCTGGAGGCTTCACCTTAGGAAAAACATAGAAAGACTAGAGACTATACAAGGAAGGGCAACAAAGATGGTGCAAGGTCTGCATCACCAGCCATATGATGCAAGGCTAAAACAGCTTAACGTACTCACTAGAACAAAGAAGGGATGGGGGGCATGATAGAGATGTTTAAATACTTGAAGGGTATCAACAAGGTACTGTATAGGCACAGGATCTTCTTCAGGTAAACAACTGCATCCGGACCAGAGGTTGTGACATGCAACTAAAGGGGGGAAGTTCAGGAGCATCACAAGGAAGTTATTCTTTTCAGAAATGATTGTGGAACCTTGGAATGGCCTCCACCCACAGGTGGTGGGGTCAAAGATGGTCAGAGAATTCAAGCTGGCATGGGACAGACAATGGAAAACTTAACACAGCAGCCTCATTGCAAGGGGGTAGTATACATGGGCATACCAGATGGACCACATGGACACCATCTGCTGACACATTCTATGTTTCTATGATGCAGTCCGCATCAGACCAGTGATGATCCCCCTCACTCAATCCCTGGCTCCAGCTTGCACTGCCACCCATGGTCCCACAGGGAGCAGGATTGCAACAGAGTTCAGATGCCCTCCCAACCCTGAGGAGGTGAATGTCTGTGGGATGCATTACATCCTCCCTGCCTGGCCCAGCCTTTGACAACCCAGGCTTGTTCCCAAACCTAGGTCACGGGCATTGCAAGTGGTAGTGTTACCACTGTGCCAGCTGGCTGGCTGGGCTGACAACATTTTAAGAGGAAACCCTCATGTACATTAAAAGAATTAGGATGCTAAATAAAAGTCAGTATTTAAAAAAAATAGGCATTTTAGTTTCATAACAGCATTAGGGTACTCCAGGGTTAGGTTACCTTTGTTAATCCAACCCTAGGCTACACCTCACACATTATGATTCCCTTAGTTACATGAAATGTTGATGACCCAGATCCTCGCCATACCTTAATGGTGACTTAATCCTTGTAGTATAATTTCTGATTGTTTCTTCTCCCCCTTTAAGAGCTGTACATCTTTTATGTATACTAGTAAGAAGGATCATAACTTTCATTACTCAACCTAGGTTGCCCTAGGAGCTATGTTTTTAAGGAAATGGGAGACGGGTCAGATTCTAAGAACTCTCTGAACTTTATGTTCAGTATTAGCAGTCATTTAAAATGTTCATTATTGAATAATCATAGTTTGTCCAGATTTCTATCATTTGGCTGAACAATGTTTGATACAAGTCCTTTACTTATTTCTAACATCAGAGGGAACAGGTAACTCTCTAGTCTATTGATTATCTCAAAAATTCTTTACCAGATATTAAAATTCCGGTCAATGCAAATTTACACAATACGTGGTAAACATTTTCCCTGATTAAAAAAAAAATGTGTTCATACAACACAAGCAGAGATAAAAAGTAATATTTTACACCCAACTTACACAACATCATATTATCTTGTAAGTAGTGTATGTCACAAAAGATATCTTGCCCTACTGTGTGCATCACTGAGCATATTGAATTAATCAGAAAGCATTTTTCACAATGTGATGACATAATGATAGCCACATGCTGCACTAAAAACAGCAGTTGAAATCAAAGAGAAACAGTTACATTTTCATACAAACAGCAAGTTTTAAAGCTAAAACTGGTTTATCAAATTTGTATAAACTGAATATACAATGGTCCGACTCAAAAAATGCAGCTTATCATCACTTGTGAAGGAACAAGACTTTCAAAAATACTTGTGATTCTGCCACTTGTGAGATCTGGTCCTACTCCCTCATGCATCATGATAAATTACATATTTTGAGCCAACCTATTGTAGGTCCCCTATTTATCATGCTGTCTAACCTCCAGATAAACATTTATCTGGAGGTTGGCTATGTCAAAATGACCATCCTCAGCCTAAGAAACAATCAGAGAGCATCTTTCACAATGCTGATAACATCAGAATAGCCTTGTCTGACACTAAAGCCAGCTGCAGAATTCAAAGAGAAAGAGCTAGCTCTTCCCACAAAGAGCTGATTTAAAATGTCTAACTCTTAAACTGATTCTGTATTAATCAAATATAAAATGGCTTGACTCAAAATATACAATTTACCTCCATGTGTGAGGGTGTAGAACTTTTGAAACTTACTCATGGCTTTGTGATGTAGGAGTTATGGTCCTACATCCATACTCAGGAAAATAAATTGAATATTTTGAGAAAAAGCCATTCTGTATGCTTTATATAGTTAATTACTTTTATTTGGTGCTCTGTATTTTGCCCTACTCTGGCACTGAAATAACCAGTTTCAAATACCCAACCAGAAAAATATACTGTGTGACCTTGAGAAAGTCATATGATCATACAGTGATTTAGCCCACCCTGGTATTAGACTGTATAAAAGCTGGCTTTCACTGAAAGTGGGATGGTGCATCTCAGTCAAGCTACTCTAAGGAAAAAAAATGTATGATAATACAAACAAACATTTTCATAAATGACATTTTAACAGAACCAGCATTTGTGATTGGGCATCATGCATTAGGTATTGTAAAGGTTCCCTGGGTGGGGTGGGGTGAGGGGGGTAAATGACTTTGTTGGCATTGTTTTAAAGTTTGAGTGTAAGAGTTTCATCATTGCTACCACTTGCATGAGTACTTCCTCATACTGTATCCACCTTATAATTACTGGTCAGCAATTTTTTCTATGGGCCGAACCAGTTGCTATTTGCCATAATAACTGGCTGGTTATTACGACATTCACGCGCTCAGTCACTAGCGACGCACGCTCATTGGATTATGTTCGCGGATGGGGTTAAATGCTCTTGAAACATGGCAGCTCCGTCTCAGGCTCCGTGGAGCCTCGAAACAAGACACGCCCTTCCTTTTTTTTTTTTTATTTGTTTCATGTATCTGGTTGATCCAGCCTTTTCCCCAGCAAAATATCTGGTTGATCCTGCCGTTTGTCCGTTTTGGGACAAAATGACTAGAGCTACAATGGAGCGTGCCAGGGAAGCATGGTAGACATGATCAGGTCAGAGACTAGCTGTAAGCAATAAACAAAACGGAAACAAAAGAACTATGTTAAGGAAGGGAGTTAGAGGGCAGAAGACAGATGAAGTCAGAGATTGTGTGTGTGTGTGTCTGTGTTTGTGTGAGAGAGAGAGAGAGAGAGGTGTGTGTGTGTGTGTGTGTGAACACTGAATTCAAACAGGAGAAAAATTGCTGACCTTTTATTATAAAAAATTAAAGATGGGGAAGTGTGTCATATTCGAATTTAATCCTCACCCTCGGTGTGGGATGCTTTGATAAACCCCTCGGGCTTGGCAGGTTCTATGTAGCATCCACACCTTGAAATGAGCATTAAATTCTCATAACACACACTTCCCCATCCATTATTCTCTATTTTTAAACTGGGGAACATAGTCTTTGAACTTGTAACCCTCTTGAACCCATCCCTGTATTCTACCACAAAAGAAAAGCAGCAGGTTTCCTAGCTACTCTAGTAAGAGAGATCCATGTATACTTTAGTTAAATTATTAAATACCCTCTATTCTTACTGTACATCATCCATTACAGAGCTGGATTATCCCTTTGCCATTTTAGGTGGCAACAAGCTATGCTTACACCATCTCATGTAGTCATGTGTACTCGTTTGTGTAGACTTTAATGATTAACGTTACTGTATGTTTAGTGTGTGTGGGTCATCTACAGTATGGTGAGGTCTGAGTATTGAGACTGCAAGCAAAACATAGTACCAGTTGAATGATTTTGTAGTCAGCCACCCCCCCACCATCACACGCATATGAAATTGCATACCCATGATGCTTTGTGCTGAGTTTGATGCTTCTGATTTCATGTGTTTACATAAATTACACAAATTGTAAAGTGTCTGCCTTCCTGTATCATTTATGAGCCTTACATACTCTTCTACTTCTTTCTGACCAGCAATTAAATTACTTTACCTCTTTTTACTCATTACAAAAATAATAAGATTTTAATAATAGATATGCTACCAGGAAGCACAAGCAATGGTAGCTCTCCATCTTTATGGCATTTAGCTTAAGATTACTGTGGAATCGCAGGTGTTGTCTGAAGTTAGGGGTTGCTTTTACCATTGTCTGATTTCATCTCTTTCTTGATGCTGATAATGTGAAAACAATGATGAAGCCCTTGTGATGTCTCAAAAATATGTAGTGTACATCACCAGATCAGAAACCTGCAGGTGGTGCGGACTGCTGCATCTTGTCTCCAATCCCCACATACAGATTTGCATACCCATTATGTTTTTGAGGTGTTTGAATGTATGTATTATGTAGAACTCACACAAATTGGAAAGTGTCTCCCTTCTAGTTTTGTACAGAGTTAAGCTCATTATTATATTTACTGCCATATATATAGTGTGTGTGTGTGTGTGTGTGAGAGTCAGCTGTTTTAGGTCTGAGTCAAGACATATCAAACACAATGTAGCACCAGTTGAAACATTTTATAGTCAGACCCCCGACACACACGGATTTGCATACCTATGATACTTTGTGCTGGGCTTGAGGCTTTTGATTGCATGTTTGTTTACAGGAATCACACAAATGGGAAAGAAAATTATGTCTACTTGTATTATCTATTCATCCTACATATTGTTCTTATTTCTGATCATCATTTAAATACTTCCTTTCTTCCCATGCACTATGACAATAAAAGAATGTTAATACTATATATGCTGCCAGGAAGCTCAACCAACTGTAGCTGCCCAACTTTATGGGATTCAGCTGAAACTGACTCTGGAATCTCAGGTATTGGCTGTAATTAGGAGATACTTTTACCCTTGCCAGATTTCTACCATTCTTGTAGTACTTTATGTAGTTTACTCAGCCAGGTAAGACAGTTGTGGGCACTGAATAATGATGTAGCTTATCTACTCAGTTAGTCACTCTATCTTATTCTTGTAACATTTAATAGGAAAAAGTTCACATATTTTCTAATAAACCTACACCCCTCCCCCCCACACACACACACACTTACACACATAGATTTGTAAACAAATGATGCTTTGTGCTGGGTATGAGGGCTTTTGCTTGTATGTGTGTTTACAGAAACCACACAAATTGGAAAGTATCTACCTTATTGTGTCATTTATGCACCATACATGTTGTTCTTCTTTCTGTCAGTATTTAAATTCCTTCACCTCTTTACCCTATTATAATAAAAAGACTACAGTAATATATATTCTGCCAGAAATCTCAAGCAACTGTGTAGTAGCTTCCCACCCATATGGGGTTCAACATAAACTGATTCTAGAGTACCATGTGCTGGCAATAATTATGTGTTACTTTTTACCATTGCCAGGTTTCACTCCTTTCTTAAAGTTGATGATGTGAAAACAGTAGTGCAACCCCAGCCTCTTTCATAGTACTTTAAAATTAAGCAATAAATCACTCCAGGGTGTGGGTTATGCTGGGATTTACCCATGCCTGGTGTGGTTTGGTCACAAGGCTGCAGGCCGAGTGACCAAATCCACACCAGAATTGGGTAAATCCCACCATAACACACACCCTGGAGTGGTTTATTGTGATTAAACAATGTCTCCATAAAATAAATAAATAACTAAATATGTAGTTTACTGTTTTAACTATTTTAACTGATTTTTTTTGTTAATATTCTTTCTCGGTATTAAATAGTGACTTGTCAGAAGGCAGATAATGGATGATTTGACCCTCCCCCCCCCAAGTTTTAGGAAACCAGGACAATGTTGGTGGCATGCTTGTTTTTTGTTTTGTTTCTTTTTAAAAAGTGATAGCCCTGCTACACTTCCATTTCTGTTCAGTTGGACAGCCCTACCGGTGCTGAGTTGACCCCCCCCAAAAAAAGTCAGGCAGTCAGACACAATGTTGGTAACATGTCTGCTTTTTTTGGTTTGTTTTTAAAAAGGAAGAGCCCTGCTGCACTTCTGTTGCTGTTCAGTCGGACAGACCTAGTGGTGCGAGTGCTAATGGGCTGCGGTCCATGAGCCTCTGCTTCCGGGTTTACACAAAACATTGTGACTCATGGAGGCTCACAGTAGCTGGGGTCTGAGACTGACTCCCACTCTAAATTTTGAAGATCCTCCCACGTTGGTCTAGCTGTTACTTCAAACGGCTGCTCTGAGAGTGATCTATGCCTGCCGACCCTCCTTGGTCTGTCCCAGCTCCCCTTTCTTTATCAATCGTTTTGCACTTTAGTAGCCAAACAGCAGTGCCATCAATGTCAGGGCACATCAGGAGTTGAGGGGAAAAAAAGCAATTACCTGCCATGTTGGGAGTCCACACTCTGCAGCTGAAGTCGGTAGTGTCTAGGAAATATTAAGAAATGGCAGCAGATGTCAGGTCTGATTTTTTGTTATTGCCAGGATTATGCTATATTGTGTTTGTCATTCAGGAATTGTCATTATTTTACCAGTGGGTACTGAGCTGACACTAAGGGTAAATTGGAGCTGGAAAACTAAAAGAAAAGAATAGCAAATAGGTACTGATTTTTTGTGTGGTGCTGTGGTCAGCTGGGATGGCTGGAACTTTACCCATGGGTTATGGTGAGACTTATCGAGGGGTAAATACCCCAGTCAACCAATCAGGTAAATGGGTTAGGAGACCCCATTGTATAATGAGTAATATTCACTGTATTTTTATTTTTGATATATTTGCGAGATACCCCTCACCAAAATAAAATTACAGTGAACATTGTGAAACAATTATCAGCATTTTGGATTGCTGATTGTAGACCTACTGTCATAGATGACTGACAGTGACTGTCCATGAATTTTATAACTGTGTGCGGCCAACTGCAGCAAGAAGAATCAGGCACCAGGTGGAGAAACAGATAAGAAACAATCAGAGCCAGCTGGATATGGAATCCCACATGTTCTGTGCAAAATGCCATGGATACTAAGAACCACAAACATGTTAACTTTCCCTACTCTTTACCTATCTTGCCCCCCCATCTACATACAGTACCCCAAAAAACAAGACAAGAAGTCTAAAAAAATGAAATGTACAGTATTTTTAAAATGAATCAATGTCTGAATGAATGTGAAAACTTATGTGGTCATACAAAGACTGATACACTGTGATCCAGTTAACATTCCTAATCGGTAGTAGCTTGCCTGAACCTGATAAATTTATGACAACTAATTATTTATCTCTCTCTCTCTCTCTCTCTCTCTCTCTCTCTCTAAATTCCTTTGCCAACTACTAGCTCCCTACCAAAAAGACTAACTTTGTGAAAATACTGAAATTATCATTTTGGTGGCCCTGCATACCAATGCGGTGATCGTGCAATGCACTGATACACCCTCAAGGTACTTGCAAGCCCTCACAAGCCCAAACTTTCTCTATATTTCGGTCAATTTCTTGAAAGGGACAGTGAGAGATCAGGTAGTAACCTGAGGACAAGGGCATTTTATTTTTAAAAAATCTCCATCTGGATCACTCTCCATCTCTCTCGTTCTGTCCATTCTGAGGTGAGAGAGATCAGGCAGATATCTTGGCATCATCAGAGCTTTTTTTTTTAACCACCACCCCCAATGTCATGTACTATAAACTTGGAACAAGTTACAGTGGAGAGATCAGGCAGCAATCTCAGGACTGGGGAAGAAATACAGGTGCCTTCCTTTCCTCCACTGTTAAGCTCAAAATAATTTGGGATGGAAGGCAGCCAGAGAGTTATTAGAGCTTGCCATGTGAAAACAAATCTGTGCAAATCATCCGGGCACCTCCTAGTGCAAATTAACATGCACAGAAATTTCCCATCTTACAGTATGTAGTGTATTCAAAGTAATCAAACATCAGCAGGTGGTGCAGAATGCTGAAGCTTTCACACAGGCAATTTGCGTCTTATTCTTATGGCTTTTACTAGTAAAAAAGTTCAGATGTGCTAGTCAGATTCTCTTATGCACACAAACACACACACACATACATATATATATATATATATACACACACACACACACACACACACGCATATAGCCATTATGCATTTGAGTATCTGTGTATATGCATGTGTGTTTACAGAAATCACAAATGCAAGATGGGCCGTGCTGGGCTGCTGTCGATGGGGGGGGGGGTACATTTTGTGCTGTTTTAACTTTTCTTGCACTGTTTTTAACTTCTTTGTCAGCCTGTTAGTCTTTTTAACCTATTCCTTGTTAGGAAGTATTGTCAGGGGAATTATGTGAAGTAGTGAAAGGAGCTAGATTTATTATTTTTAGTGTGGGTGTTATTGCTGTAATACAATGGGGTGCAGCACCTCATACGTCAAATGGGAAGAACACCCCTCCCCCCTCAACTAGTGGTCAAACAGAGATTCAGCATGTTTGCAGTTCATTTGCATCACCAGGTAAGAAAAAAGGTCTATCTCCCCATACGATGCACAGGAGAAATGCCAAACCTCACCCAACAACTTACACACTGAAATCTGGCCAATGGAAAATCATGTACACAAATGCCCACAGCCTGGGAAATAAGATCCCAGACCTGCAGGCAATAATGTCAGAGGCTAAACTGGACATAGTAGCAATTAATGAGATGTGGTTTACCAGTAACCACACTTGGGAGACTTCAGTACCTGGCTATGTACTGTTCAGAAGAGACCGAGGTGCAAAAGGGGGTGGAGTGGCCCTATATGTCAATCAAAATATCAAGCTACAGAAATTCAGAATACACATAAGGGCCAGAAGAACTGTGGGTCACCCTGAAAACAGGAAATGGGACAGCCATAAGAACTGGGGTTGTCTACAGGCCCCCAGACCAGGGGGAGGACATAGACACATTACTGTTAGAAGAGGTACAAAACATGACAGCTAAAGGGGAGGTTCTGATAATGGGAGACTTCAACATGCCGGATACAGATTGGTCAATACCAGCAGGAACATCTGCCAGAACTAAACACATAGTGGATTCCCTGCAGGGGGAGGGCCTCAAACAACTGGTACAACAACCCACAAGAGACAGGGCTATCCTAGATCTAGTACTGCCTAACAGGGAAGGGATCACAGATCTCCAGGTAGAAGGTTACCTGGGGGCTAGTGACCATCACATGATATGGTTCAATTTGGCCACTACATCTAAATCATCCCATTCCAAGGCAAAAATATGGGACTTCAGAGGAGCTGACTTTGTTAAGATGGCCAACAGAGTTAAGCTAGCCCTGGCAAAAAGAAACACAGGGGAGGGGGTACAGGCAACGTGGGCAAGCATTAAGAATGCAATACTTGAAGCAACATCCCATTGTGTTAGACAGAAAAGAAAGTGCAAAAGAAGAAGGAAACCACTTTGGTTCTCAAATACAGTAGCAGAAAAGGTCAGAACCAAAAGTCTGGCCTTCAGGAAATATAAGGGAACACAGCGGGATGAAGATAGGGAGGCATACCAAAGTGCCCTAAGGGAAGCAGGGAAGGCAGTAAGGCAGGCAAAGTCCAAAACTGAGGAAACACTAGCACGAACAGTTAAAGAAGGTGACAAGACTTTCTATAGATACATTAGTGAAAGAAGAAAGTCCAGAGGGGGTATTGCTAAGCTCAAAGGAGAAAAGGAGGCATGTGAGGAGGAGGACCCTATAAAGCATCTATCCTAAATAGATACTTTTGCTTAGTATTTACTGAAGAGAAGGTAGGGCAGGGCCCACAGCTCAGCACCATGGACACAGGGGGGAGGGAGTTGAGCACTACTCCCTTCACAAAAGAAAGGGTCCTACAAGAGCTCGCTAAGCTCAGGGTGGACAAGGCAATGGGACCTGATGACATACATCCAAGGGTACTTAAGGAGTTAAGGGTGGAACTAGCAGAGCCATTAGCAGAACTGTTTAGTGAGTCTCTGAACACAGGAGATGTCCCAGAAGACTGAAGAAGGGCTCATGTGATCCCGCTCTACAAGAGTGGTAGCAGGGAGGAGGCAGGGAACTACAGACCAGTCAGTCTTACCTCAGTAGTGGGCAAGATTATGGAGGCACTCCTTAAGGAAGGGACAGTGCAACACCTGGAATCCATTAGGCACAGGATCCAAGACAGCATGGGTTTACAAAAGGGAAGGTCTTGTCAAAACTAATCTCATAGATTTCTTTGACTGGGTAACCAGAGTGGTGGACCAGGGGCAGTTGATGTCACCTACCTTGACTTCAGCAAATCTTCGACACTGTTCCCACCAGAAGATTGATAAATAAGCTGAGTAGGCTCGGGTACGGTGGATTGGTCAACTGGTGGCAAACTGGTTGGACGGGCAGAAAACAGAGAGTGGTGGTAAATGGTACACAGTCAGAAGAGATGCAAGTCACAAGTGGGTACATCAGGGATCAGTTCTGGGGCCAGTCCTCTTCAATATCTTCATTAGTGACATTGCAGATGGACTTGAGACTAAGGCTTGTCTGTTTGCAGATGATACCAAGATCTGCAACAGAGTAGATGATCCAGATGGGGTAGGCAGAATGAGAAGAGATCTGGATAAACTAGCAAAATGGTCAGAAGAGTGCCATCTGGGATTTAATGCAAAGAAGTGCAAGATCATGCACATAGGGAAGAGAAACCCTGAAGCCACATATAGGCTGGGAGGGGAGTTGCTGGCAGTCACAAAGGAAGAAAGATACTTGGGCATCATCATCACCGATGACCTGAAATCATCCAAGCAGACCTCTAAAGCAGTAGGTAAGGCTAGGGGGTGTTAGGGTGTATTAGTAGGGGTATCATAAGTCGTATGAGTGGAGTAATAATCCTCTTTACAAGACACTGGTTAGGCCCCATCTGAGTACTGCATGCAGTACTGGAAACCACACCTTCACAAGGACATTAACCAAATTGAGGCGGTCCAGAGAAGGGCAACAAAAATGGTTTAGGACTGCATCAGAAGACATATGAGGACAGATTAATGGAGCTCAATATGTATACCCTTGAGCAAAGGAGGGAGAGAGGTGATATCATCGAAACATTCAAACACCTTAAGGGCATTAACAAGGTGAAAGAGTCTAACATGTTTAAATATGAGAAAAATAGCAGGACAAGAGAACACAGCATGAGACTAGAGGGAGGCCGATAAAGGGGGAATGTGAGGAAATTATTTTTCACAGAAAAGGTGGTGGATGCATGGAACAGCCTACCTCAGGAAGTGGTGGCTATGAAGACAGTGCAGGGCTTCAAACAGGCATGGGATAGGCATAAGGGAGCATTACAGATGAGTATGAATAGATAGGCCATTGACAGAGCAAAGGCCGATGGCACATTCATAAGACAGAAAAAGAAATGGGCAAACTGGATGGGCCTTGTGGTCCTTATCTGCCATCAACTTCTATGTTTTTATTAATGTGGTATCCTTACCTGTAAACCCAGGGCAGTTCTGTGGATGAGAGGCACTTGGTGAGCAACTGTGGATCCATCATCACCCGTTTTGAGGTACATGGATTGGCAACACTTGAGGAGGCATCCCGGAGCTATCAGTAGAGTGGTGAGAGAAGGTTCCAGTGTATTGCTGGTCGGTGCTGGCTAGAACTGTTTGGGAGTGGTGTGAGCCTCCCATGGCAGTCTGTGGTGTGTTCCAGCTGGACTGCATCAGCAAGGAGCTCCTGCTACACTTAAACCCTGACCTGGAAGATCTATGATGTATGGTGTGTTGGTTCATTCCTCCTAAGTGAGAGAGAAAGGGGAAAATGCTGTATGGGATATGACGCCTTGGAAGAATATTGTGGTGTTGGTAGGAGTCTGAGATGACTGGGGTAAACTTTGAAAACTGACTAAAGAACACA
Source organism: Neoceratodus forsteri (assembly GCA_016271365.2). Classification (NCBI taxonomy): domain Eukaryota; kingdom Metazoa; phylum Chordata; order Ceratodontiformes; family Ceratodontidae; genus Neoceratodus; species Neoceratodus forsteri. The sequence continues at coordinate 1,179,817,459 of CM028131.1, forward strand.
TACCACCATTGTTTGGTGGTTGGGGGTGAGTTGACTCTATTCACCAAGGTGCTAATCCTGAGCAAGGAATCTGCTGTGTTACCTCTAAACTGAACACCAATAAGTGCTGGCTTTTACTGTAAGGGGGCCTGAGCTTCTATAGCGTGTGGCCCAGGATACTTATTCTCGTCCAGTTGTAAAAAATGAGAAGGTGATTTCCAACATGTAAAGTGCTACCTATGATTGCATATTGATCCCAGAAGGGAACCCTCAACAGTGAAAGGGTTGGAGTGCCTGTACTTTGGAAACTGTTGCATCAAACAGCAGCTTGAGTGGTGGGAACCTTTTGTTGCTCGGACTAGGATTGTGCTTGACTTTTCCACTTCTCTGGTTACTGTTATCTGTGGAATTTTCTGCTATATGGGGATTACAGAATATTCTGAGGAGATGCTCCCAGTGAAAGGGGAGATTACCCTTCTGATGTTGCAGACATTAGAGTTCTGAAGAACTTAATTGACATCTGTTAGGATACCAATTTACAGATATGTGAACTCCTCTAACTAAATTTGTATTTTATTGTTGGGAGGGTTGTGGATGGGTGGGTTAATGGTATTTTTTGGTAGTTGTCTGTGTAATTATTGGAATTTGGGGATTGGGGAAGGGGTTATTTTTGGTTGTTTATGCTGGAGTGAGTGTTTGTGTGAAAGAGTGTGGTGTGTGTGGTATGGTTATTTGTTGTGTTTTTAATTAGTGCAGTAGTAGAATCTTTAGAGTATTTAGTAGCAGACACTAGAAATGGGTTTCCTAACTCTGGCCCCTGGGCTCTGTTACTCTATCTCTCTCTATCTCTCATAAAAGCTCTACGCTCCTTCCACAACCCACCTCTTATAGTTACAGTCTCTTTGAGGCATAGGGAGTGGGGTATTCTGAGGAGGGGCACTGGGGGGACAGAAGAGGATTTAGCCAGCGGGGAGCTGATTCTGATGGTGGGGACCAGAAAACACCCTGGGTTAAGAACACAATTGGAGTGGGGTTCTCTGTGCCTTGTCTCTTTTCCCAGGGAGCCCTCTGGACTGAGAGGGCAGGTAGCTGAGGGACCAGCCTCAACCATTCATACTCTTCTTGCAGTGTTGTGCAACACCAGGTCGATAGCCAACAAGACTGCTATAATGGAGGAGCTTGTTGCATTCGTTGGTCTGGTGTGCATTACGGAGACCTGGCTGGGGGATGCTTTGGGCCCTATGCAGGAGGCATCAATCCTGGCTGGATACATCATAGTTCACTGCCTAAGGAAGGAATGCAGGGGAGGGGGGGGTGGCCATCTGTTTCAGGTCAGAGCTGGGCCTGGCAGTGCACCCAGTGGGGAACACCAGTTATTTTGAGTGTGTGGCAGTGTGAGGGGGTCCCAGAGTGGAGTTCAGGATTCTTCTTGTCTACCATCCACCTGGGTGGGACTGGAGTTTCCTGCAGGAGTTGATGGCCTTTGTCATTGAGAGGGTGTTGGAGTCACCGCGATGGCTTATTCTTGGCATCTTCAACACCTGAGTGGATGATGAGGCATCATCTGGGGCCAGAGACTTCCTTTCTAATGTGGAGGCTCTAGGCCTCACTCTTGAGATCACAGCCAGGACCCACTGGTCTGGGCATGCGCTCAACCTTGTGTTCTTCCAGGAGCTTGAAAACGATACCATAGAGACTGATCCTGTCATTTGTTCAGATCATTTTACCATCAGGTTCAGCTTCAAAGTCCCCCTGAACATCCCTTCCCCTGTGAAAATGGTTAAATTCTGACCTTTGTAAGGGTTACAACTAGAGAGACTGATGGTGGATCTGGACATTTCGTCTGTGCTTGAGACTTGCGCTGACAGTCCAGGGAATGCTGTGACAGCCTACAATAGGTTTGTCATGGAGGCCCAGGATCACCTGGTGCTGGTACATGTATGCCTGCTGGTTTCACACCTTGGCTCACCGTGGTTTGATGGTGGGATGAGAACGCTGAAAACTAGGGGTGGAGATTGGAGAGGTGTTAGAGGAAAACCAGGTCCCAGGAGGACAGGCTGGTTCTGATTGTTCATTACGATGAGTTTCAGAATGCAATCATGCCAAACAAGGCAGCTTTTATGTCTGGGATGATTGCAGCTGGGAAGAAATGACGAGCTCAGCCCTTTTGGGTTGTAGACAGGCTATTACATCTGGCCTGACTGGAACCCACAAGAGCTTTTTCAGCTCACAAGTGTGAGAAGTTTCCTTGGTTCTCCTCAGACAGAGTGTCCTCCATGAGGGCTGAGATTTCTCTAAGCAGAATACCATTCTCCAACAGTGGCAGACCCTGGGTGGGTGGATGCATTTGGTCAACCTGGCTGGTGGTGTCAGTGGAGGTCTGTGGGGTAATCTCAGGGCTCCTACCAATGTTCTTCAACCTTGACCAGGGCCCGATGTGACTACTTGTTGGCTGCATCGAGGTCCTGGGTTCGGGTTTTGCTAAGATTGTTGGGAGTTCCTTGTCAGTGGGGGTGTTACCAGAGTCCCTTAAACAAGCTCTGGTTAAGCCACTGCTGAAGAAAACATCTTTGGACCCTGACATCTTGGCAAACTACTGACCTATCTTGAACCTCCCCTTTTTGGGGAAGGTTATGGAAAAGGTAGTTGCGGAACAGCTCAAGAGTTACCTCATGGACTTCCAGATTTACAAACCATTCCAGTCCAGATTTAGGACTATAAACAGCACAGAGACCATGCTGGTTAAGGTGTTGAATGAGCTGCTCATGGTGAGGGATATAGGACAGTGATTGATTCTCATTCTCCCCAATTTCGCATCAGCATTTCATACTGTGGACCATGGGATGTTGTTGGATAGGCTGAGGGAGCACGTAGGACTCACCAGCAAGGTCATCAGCTGGTTTGAGTCCTTTCTCCAGGACAGGTCTCAGGGGGTGCTATTAGGGAATTATTCCCCAAGCCCAACTGACCTGCCCTGTGGAGTTCCCCAAGGTTCTGTCCTCTCCCCGATGTTGCTGACAGTGTATATGCTGCTACTGGGCAAGGTCATAAGGCAGAATGAGCCGAGTTTTCATTGTTATGTTGATGATACTCAGCTCTACCTGTTCTTCACACCTGGGAGATCAGATGTGGTTGACGTGCTGAATGATTGCGTGGCCAAGATCTGGGCTTGGATATCATTGAACTGGCTTGGACTTAACCTGGGGAAGACTGAAGTGTTGGTGGTTGAGCCAGGTCGAAGGGGAGGAGAGATGGCTTCCGGGGATAGGTTGGGGATATTTATTGGTCCTACTGAACTGGAGGCCTCCCCAAAAGTGAAGAATTTGGGCATTGTTATGGACAATTAGCTGACTCCTGATGCCCAGGTGTTGGCTGTTGTCCAGACTGCTTTTTACCATCTCTGGAACATCACCTGAATTAAATCCCTTATTCCCCCTGATGACCCAGCCATGCTGGTACATGCATTTGTCACCTTGAGGCTCGACTACTGTAACGCACTCTACCTCAGGGTCAGAGGTGGTACGATGTGATGCCAGCAGCTTTTGCAGAATGTAACAGATGGTTGTTGACTGGACACTCAAGGTTCAGTCACATTACATCAGTGCAGCGTGAGTTGCATTGGCTGCCAGTGCACTGGTGTATCACCTTTAAAGTAGGTCTTTTGACTATGAAGCCCTACACAGGTTACGTCTGGGTTACCCGAAGGAGCTGCTGCATCCCTACACCCTGCCTTGCTCTCTTAGATCGGCTGGAGAGGCCCTCCTGGAGGTCCCAAGTGCTAGGCTAAAATCCTTCATGGGACCAGGCATTTGAGGTGGCAGCCCTGTTCCTTTAGAATTCATTACTGGGGTACCTCTGGGAGATGCCATCCATAGAGTTTTTTAAAAAAAAACATCTTAAAATCTTCCTGTTTGTGCATCACCATCACATTCCAAAACTGAGCTTCACTGCCACATTCTGAAACTGAGCATCACTGCCACATTCTGAAACTATACATCACCGCCACATTCTAAAATAGTATGTCACCTCCACATTCCAAAATTGTGTGTCACTGCTACATTCCAAAAATTGTGCATCACTGCCACATTACACAATTGTGCATCACTGCTGCATTCCAAACCCTTGCATCACCGCCACATTCTGAACCTGTGCATCTCCACCACATTCCAAACCTGTGTGTCACTGCTGCATTCTGAAATTGTGCATCACCACCGCATTCCAAAATTTCAAGTCACCACTGCATTCTGAAACTGTGTGTCACTACTGCATTCTGAACCTGTGCATCATTGAAGCATTCTGAAAATTGTGTCACTCACACATTCTGAAATTGTGTGTTGCCGAATTTAGAAATTGTGCTTCACTGCTGCATTCTGAATCTGTGCATCACTGCAACATTCCAAACCTATGCTTCACCACCACATTCTGAAATTGTGCATCACAGTCACATTCTGAAATTGTGCATCACCACCACATTCCAAAATAGTATGTCACTGCCACTTTCTGAAATTGTGCATCACTGCCACATTCCAAACCTGTGCATCACCACGGCATTCCAAACATGTGTGTCACCACCACATTCTGAACCTGTGTGTCACCACTGCATTCCAAAACTGCGCATCACTGCTGCATTCTGAAACTGTGCATCACCATCACATTCCAAACCTGTGTGTCACAGCTGCATTCCATAATTGTGCATCACAGCTGCATTCTGAAATTGCATGTCAAAATCGCATTACCAAATTCTGCATCACCACTGCATTCTGAACCTGTACATCACTGTCACATTCCAAAATTGTGCATCACTGCCATAGTACAAAATTGTCATCATTGCTGCATTCCAAACCTGTGCATCACTGCCACATTTCGAACCTGTGCATCAATGCCACATTCCAAAAGTGTGCATCACCACTGCATTCTGAACTTGTTCTTCACCACTGCATTCCATAACTGTGCGTTACCGACACATTCCAAAATTGTATGTCACCACTTCATTTCAAAATTGTGCATCACTGCCACATTCTGAAAGTGAGTGTCACTGCCATGTTCTGAAATTATGTGTTCCAGTTGCTTTCTCATATTGTGTCATTGCTGCATTCCACAATTGCAACCTGCAAAATCTCATACCTGCAGTATTCTAAAAATTGCACAAAACTTTGTCATTCTAAAGCCATGTTTGCCACTGCCTTCCAACCCCTCCCCATCACATTCTGAAGTACTGTACCTTACATCTACACATTATGGAAGTGCGTGTGCTGTCCCATTAAGTGTCAGTTTTCCTTTTTCAAATGTTTACTACAACTGCAGTTTTAAGTAACATAGGAGACATAAGTCATAAAAGGTAGCTTGCAGGGAGGACTAGGTTGTGAGTTCAGGTTATGATATCATCAGTAGCTCTTCTCTGAAACTGGCTTTTTTGAACAGGCAGTGAATTAAGGGTTACAAAATGACTTGTAACTTTTAAACAAAGTAACTTACAGATCTGATTTTTGTCATGAGGCTGATTGAGGATATGCTGATTCGAATTCTGAATTTATTGATGCCAAAAATGTTGGCCTCAGTCCCACTTTAGGTTTAGTGTGTGTGAGTCAGCTGTGGCAAAGTCTGAGTAGTGACATAACAAACAGAATGTAGTACCAGTTGAAACATTTCCTAGTCAGCTTACTATCCCACCCACATACTCAAATACAATTGGATTTGCATACCCACAATGCTTTGCGCTGGTTTTGAGCTACTGGGTTGCACGTGTGTTTACAAAAACACAGACACATTGGAAATATTTGCTGTCTTGTATTATTTACTGCATGTATCCTACAGTATATGTTGTCCATCTTTTTGATCAGCATTTCAGTTACTTCACCTCTTTCTGCTCTCTATAACAATAAAAAGGGTTCCAATATACCTGCTCTCAGCTTACATGCAGTTTATTTATATGGGAAAGCTTAGCTAACATGACACGTTTGATTGCCACAGGGTTTCTGTGTCTGCTTAGGGTAGCTTAAAGCTTCTCACTACAATTGGCACTTTGCTCTATTTTGGAAACAATTTTTATTTGTAATTCTTTTGGAAGTGTAATTCATTTGGATTTTGTTTTACGACAGTTTTCATGCACTGTGATATTTTAATTTTGCTTTCCTTATAATGATTTATTGATGTTTTTGGTTGTTTTATGTTTTTCTTTGCATTTGTCTATTGCTGCTTTACTTTTTGTATGTGCTTCATATTTTGTTTGCTACACTTTTGTTGGTGCTTCATTTGTTACATTTTACTTTTTTGTTGTTGCTTTACATGTTTGCTTCTGCATTAATTTTTTGTTGCTTTACTTTTGGTTTGCATATTGTTTTTTGTAAGTTTAATTTTTTGTTTGCACTTTACATTTCTTGCCGCTTTCCTTTATAAATTTATTTTTGTTGCTGGCCTGCCAGTGCAGTGGTAGCTCTACTGTTTGTGACGCCATCAACCTGGGTTTGGGAATGTGCCTGGGAGATGGAGGGCCAGCCAGGCAGAAGAGGCTCAAGTGTGCAGAGGACTGCTCACCTCCTCCAAGGAGAAAGGGGGGTTGAGTGGCCTCTGGTGGAGGACAGAGGTGCAGCAAGTGTCGAAGTCACTCTGAGGGGTTGGGACATGACAGATGTCAGCAGTTGCACTTTGATGTCTGGGCACACGTCACCCCCTCAGGACAGGGAAAATCAGAGCTCAGAGTGTGGGGGAGACAGAGCACTCAGTGCAGACCCCATAACTCCCACCTGCCTATCCTGCCTGGGTGCCCAACAAGAACAAGAAGGACTTTGGGGTGTACAGACCCCACCTCGCACCCACCTGTGGGGTATAGCCACGGCTCCATAGGCTCAGGTAGGTGGAGAGAGAGGGCAGGCACCATAGGTGACTCCCAATGGTGTGGGTTCCGGGATCAGGAGGGAGGATAAATAGCAAGTACAAAAAAAATATATTTTTGTTGTTGCTTTCTTTTGCTTGCACTTTACTTCTCTTATGTTCCATCTTTAGTTGTGATTCACATTTTTATTTTTGTTTGTGTTTTGCATTTAAGGGCCATGATAGGTAATGCTAAACAGAAATTCTATCACTTTATGTTCATTACTTTCTAAAAACTATATGTAGCTGAGATCATAATCTCCTGGTTGTGACACCACATACTGTCACTACAGAAAGGTATAGGTTTTTACTGTTAAGGCTGGGAGGAGAGGAAACAAATCAATTGAAATAAAACAACAGTGCTGCCTGAACTGTGGTCTGCCCTTTTAGATGACAGCATTTTCAAGTTTTTCAGTTCCATCTGTCATCGTAAAGATTAATCAAAGACTGATCTCATCCCATTTGAAATATGTAGTAGAAATATTTTGGCTGACATTCAACCAGTAAAAGAGTTAAAACAGAAAAGAAAAAAAAGCACATAAAAGTTATTGTTGTAAAAGTTACAGGTCCTATGTCTTATATTGATAGACTGCCCTTCCAAAAGAAATGTGATGGAGCGTTGGTATTTTTTTAGATATAGGAAGTACAGCAAGAGTCCACTGTAAAGCAGAAGTAAAAACATAACTCTTCCCATTTTGCTTCTTGTATATGTTTCTGACCATGTGCAAAATTCTTCATTTGCAAGCACTAACTGAATTGCCATCAATGCCTTCTTTTTTCCTTTGAAATTGTTGGTCAAGAAAGGCACCCTGATCTGCAGCTTGTTTTCAAGTGCATCCCAGGAGCACTGACAGGTTGTGACTTGCTGAGGGTTGCACGGTATACAAATAGAAACATAGACTTTGACGACAGATAAGGACCACTTGGCCCACCCAGTCTGCCCATTTCCCTACCTACTGGATAAGCTGCAGATTCTAGTTAACCAACAGCCTATTTCCTGCAACCCCCCCACTATAATTGCCTTATGTCTGTCCCATGCATGTTTGAATTCCTCCACTGTTTTAGACCCCACAACCTCTCCAGGAAGGCAGTTCCATGCATCCACCACTCTCTCCGTGAAAAAGAATTTCCTCACATTACCCGAGCAGTCCCCTCTAACTTTAAATTGTGCCCCCTTGTTCTTACACATCTCTTTTTCTGAAAGATGCTACCCTCCTGGACTTTGTTGATTCCCTTGAGGTACTTAAAAGTTTCTATCATGTCCCCCCTGTCCCTCCTTTCATCAAGGGTATACATATTAAGCTCTCAGTCTCTCTTCATATGGTTTCTGATGTAGACCCTGCACCATTTTAGTTGCCCTCCTCTGGACTGCTTCCATCCTGTCTATGTCCTTGCGTAGATGAGGTCTCCAAAACTGCACACAGTACTCCAGATGGGGTCTCACCAACTGTCTGTATAGAGGGATAACCACTTCCCTTTTTCTACTTGTGATGCCCCTCCTATGCATCCCAGTATCCCCTGGCTTTCCCTACTGACTTCTCATTGCATACCCACCTTTGGGTCATCTGATATATTACACCCAGATCCCTTTCCATTATTGTTGTTGTTAGTACCTCCCCTGCTATTGTGTACTCTTCTCCTGGATTTTTATTTCCCAGGTGAATTACTTTGCACTTCTTTGCATTGAATCTAAGTTGCCATATGTCTGACCATTCCTCCAACCTTGCCAAGACTCTTCTCATCCTTTCTACCCCCCCTTGTGTATCAACTCTGTTACAGATCTTTGTGTCATCCACAAAGAGGCATACCTTTCCTTCCAGACCCTCTGAAATGTCACCTACAAAGACGTTAAAGAGGACTGGACTAGTACTGAGCCCTGAGGTACCCACTAGTAACCCCCTTTCTTCAGAATGTGTTCCATTCACTATTACCTTCTGTGTCCTGTTGTGCAGCCGGTTTCATCAGGCTACCACCCTGGGACCCACTCCCAGGCTGGCTAACTTGATTATTAATCTTTGTGTGAGACTGTGTCAAATGCCTTGCTAAAAGTCTAGGTAGGCCATATCCACAGCCCCTCTGGTCTATTACTTTGGTCACCCAGTCAAAGAAATCGATTAGATTTGTCTGACATGACCTTCCTGCTGTGAATCCATGCTGCTTTGGGTCCAGTGCCCCGCTAACCTCTAGGTACTCAACAATTCTTTCTTTCAGAAGTGATTCCATCATTTTCCCTACCACTGAGGTCAAACTAACAGGTCTGTAGTTTCCTGCTTCTGCCTTGCTCCCACTTTTGTGAAGGGGAATCACATCTGCCCTCCTCCAGTCCTCAGGTACCACCCCATCTTCCCATTATTTGTTAAAAAGTGTGGTTAGTGGTGTCACTAGGTCCTCCCTTAGCTCTTTTAGGATTCTAGGGTGAATCCCGTCAGGCCCCATTGCTTTGTCCACCTTGAGTTTTAGAAGTTCTTTCAGTACTCTTTCTTCTTTAAATGGACTGGTATCAACCCCACTATCCAGAGTGCTTCTACTGTTTGGTTTAGGTAACTCCTCCTCTTCTTCTTTGGTGAATACTGAGCAAAAGTATTCATTCATTATCTCTGCCTTTTCACTGTCTCCCTCTGCCCACCTCCCGTCTCCTTTATTAATCTTCCCTATCCCTCCCTTTACCTTTCTATGTTCCCTAATGTACCTATAAAAGGTTTTATCCCCCTTCTTAACTGAGTTGGCTATCCTTTCCTCGGTTTGGGCCTTTGCTTTTCCGACTGCCTTCCCCACTTCTTTCTGCTTTAATTGATACAGTTCCCTGTCGTGTTCCGTCTGTGATTCCTTATACTTTTTGAATGCAGCCTTTTTCTTCTTAACCATCCCTGACACTTCTTTTGAGAGCCATAGTGGTTTTTTATTCCACTTTGTTTTCTTTATTTGTTTCACACAAAGGCTTGTTGCCTCCATGATGGCAGTTTTGATTTTTCTCCATTGTTCTTCCATCCCTCCTTTCTGACCATTTGCTAATGCATTATGCCAAAGTCAGCCCTTCTAAAGTCCAGTATCCTTGTATTTGTATGGCTTGTCTCCATGGTTGTGTTTATTGTGAAGCACACTGTGCAGTGGTCACTTGTTCCCAGATGTCTACTGACTTCTAAGTTTGTGATCCTCTCTCCATTTGAGAGTACCAGGTCTAATATTGCTCCCTCCCGATTGGGTTCCACCACTAACTGTCTAAGGCATGCTCCCTGTAGGGCATCGAGAATGACCCTGCTCTTGGATGTGGCTGCAGTCCATGTTGCCCAGTTAACATCTGGCATATTCAGGTCCCCCATCAACAGTATCTCCCCTTTTTCAGCCATTTTGAGAATGCCCTCTATCATTTTCTTGTCCATTTCCTCCCCTTGAGATGGGGGTCTGTATACAACCCCTGTGCGGACTGTGATGCCATTCCCTGTCTCCAATGTGACCCAGAGTTCCTCTTGTCCTCCCCTTTACTTTAGTTCTATTACTTTGATCCTTCCCTTATGTGAGAGCTACCCCACCTCCTCTTTTACCCTCCATGTCCCTTCTGTAGATTGTGTAACCTGGTATGTTGACATCCCAGTCATGGTTCTCTGTGTACCATGTTTCTGTGACTGCCACAATATCCAAGTGTTCCACTTCCATTAGGGCTACTAGCTCTGGAGCTTGTTTCCCAGACTATGGGCATTGGTACTCATTGCCCTCCATTTAATGTTGGCTTTATCCTTTTTACCCCATCCCTGCTTTTATTGCCCTTGTCCATTTTTCCATTTACCCTGTCCTGCCCTCTGTCAAGCTCTGTACCTCAGTGTTTAACCTACTACCTGCCATGCTTTGTGGAGGCTTGAACTTCCTGTTTCCTATCAGCACCTCCTCTTGGCTAGTTTAAAAGCTTGCTAAGGAAGCCTTAAACCTGTCACCTAGGGCGTGTTTCCCTTCCTGGACAGATGCAGACCATCATGCAAGTATAGACCTTCATCTCTCCAGGTGGACCCCCAGTCCCCAATGAAGCCAAAGCCCTGTGCTCTGCACCAGTTTTGCAACCATTCATTAAACCACATGGTGTGCAGTACCCTAGCCTCACCCCTGCCATAGACTGGCAGCACCTCTGAGAAGGTTACCTTGCTTGCTACCTGTCTGAGGCCCCTTCCCAACTCCACAAAGTCATCCCGCACTGCACTGATCTCATGCCTAGCTAGGTCATTTGTCCCAAGGTGGACATTGATATCTAGTTTCCTCTCCTGTGATGCTGCTTCTGCAATCCTGAGGATTCGCTTCCTGTCCCTCCAAGCCATGGCACCAGGCAGGCACCTTACTTCTCTCTCCTCTCCCTTCCCCAGGTCTACACCCCTAACAGTTGAGTCCCCTATCAGAAGCTGTTTCTTTCCCTTGTGTTGTCCCTTGCCACTCTTTTGTGGGTCTTCCTTGTGGATGTCCCCAGCATTCTTCTTGGTCTTCAATGAGGGTGTCATCATAGAGGAACCTTGATTTGCCAGACCGACATATGATTTGTGTAGCGGTGCAACTCGGGGGCTATGCCTCTGTTCCACTACCCTCACCCTCCCAGAACCTACTGTGGTCCATCTGCTCTTCGCACATGGCAACCTCTGAGGCAGTGTTTGTGAAACTGGTGCTCTTTGGGTGGGGGAGTCCTCTTTAGTCCTTGCCAGTTCAGCCTGGAGGTGAGCAACCTCCTCCCTCAGAGCTGACAGTTGCCTGCAAATAGGGCAGCAATGCAGGTTCCAGAATGTTTCCCGGAAAATTGCTGCCCCACAGCCAGTGCATTGCACCACTCCCCACATGTCCCTCTTCCTTATAATATGCAATGAGTAATATACAATTTTTTTTTTTGTGTGTGTGTATACTTACTCTTTATGCACTGTGCTGGATAATTAAGAATATGACAGTTATGCTCCAAGACCTGTTGAGAAAGCGATGTCAGAACCTTGGCTATAAAGGAAATGCCACACCTGGGGTGGGCGGGGTGAGGGGTAGGGTGGATGGGTAGGCCACAACCACTGGTGACTGCTAGAAACAATCAAATACACCACTGCTCCACCACCCTGGTGAGTACTGCCCTTTATAGTAAGTCAACCAACACCACAATGTACTAGACCACTGCTCCTAGTAGTTGTGGGTTTCAAACCCAGGTCTTTTGGATCTTTAGAGTCACAGTATGGTGATTTAACTCTCTAGGCCAAACTGTTAACTGTTCTTTTAGATATGTTACCCTTTTAATGTATTTTTATTTTCAATCATACCTACATTTTGTATATTGTGGATTCAATGAGTTCTACTTGTGGTATCATTGAACTATGAAACAGGATATTACTGCACTAACTCACTGCTTAACTACATGAGCAAGTCACCTGACATCATTGTGTTTTAGTCTTTCCAGCTGTAAAATAAGGAACTGAACAATTTTTAAGAAGTGTAAAGATTGACTTTTCTTTTAGCACGTTTACTGGTTAAAACATTTTTATTTCTTAATTTAATTTTTGTTTATCAGAAAAGGTGAATTAGGCATTTCTGCTTATTTTCAGCCTCATCCTATGGGGATATAGATGGAAACCAACTGATGTTGAACCAGATTAAGCTGTTGGTGTTATTTTTGGTGACTGGGGGAAATTTGGCCAGGACACCAGGAAACTGCCACTACTCTTTTCAAGAAGTGCCATGAGATCTTTAACATCCACCAGAACAACCACCAAAACAGACAGATGGGATCTCAGTTTAACATCTCATCCAAAAGAGGGATATTTTGGCATCCTGGAGAACAGTGTTTAAAATCTAAAAGCCACATTTCTATAATGATAGGTAGAATGTTTGCTTGTCTGTTGTCTGTTGTAATAGTACACTGACAAGGAAGTGCTGCTGTAGAGGAGTGCTACATTTGAGGGTGCCATCCTTTGGATGAGACATTATATCAAAGTCCCTTCTGTTCATTTCTGGTGGCTGTTGATGTGGAACTTGAATGTTGAAGATTCCATAGCTCTTTTTGTAAGAGAGCATTATCCTCAGACCCCATATTCAAAACATTGCACCAGGCGCAAATTGTTTGCATCGCATTTGCACTGCAATAGCACCACAGCGTGATATTCAAATGATGAAAAAGTATCAGTGCAACATGTAAGCACTGGGAATAAAACATGATGTATGCACAGGTCCTAGGGAGGGGCAGGGTCATGCATACCAGTGCTCTGAGATATTCAAAACCATAGTGGCATGCTATGGCCGGTAGTGCAACATAAAGCATGGTGCTAAATACCACTGAGGAAAAGCAGGTTGTAACTAGGAGCAAAGTATTGATGGGGGAGCATGGACACTGCAGCACCCATAGCAGCAGGGTGCACTTGAGGTATCACAACCTGGTGGTCTAGTGACCCTCCCTCCCTGAACCCCAATGTCCCCATTTGCAAAACATTGTCAGTTGTTCCATAGCCATGTCACCTGGCTATCCACCGGGTCAGCAAAATAGAAAAGTGCCATTGCCACATGAAAACACCATGGACCCGGTGTCAATGTAAGGGCTGCAGTGTGCGACCTCAGATCTGCCTCTCCATGACAGAGGCAACTGTCCCCCAAAACCCATTCCATCAGGTGCAACAATACCAAGGGTCTTGACAGTGCAGAAAGGACTGCATTCATTTAGATTGTCCCCCACCCATATCCTCATAACAGAGCTAGTAGAAGAGCGCAAGGTCAGAACACAATGGATCATGCTTCCATGCCAGCATATGCGGGTCTGAGACAGTGTTGCTGACTGGAGTAACTTGGTTGCAGTGTACAATAAGCAGGAGAAGCAGTGCAGGTAACAGATTGGGCTACCTTTTCACTTGCTGCCTCAGCACCCGATGCTCACTCTGTGCTATGTGTGAGTATGTGTGTGTCAATCAGCTGCAGTCAGCAGAGAGAGAGAGAGAGAGAGAGAGAGAGGTGGAGCAAAAGCCCGTGTAATTTGGAGAGAGAGACAAACACACACACACACAGACCGAGACATTATTCAAATCAAAGTTGCAGCGCTGTATGTTTTTCTCTCTATCTTGCTAGAGAAAGGTAACTCGGGGCACTGCCACACAATGCACCCACAGTAGTGAGTAACAAGAAAGTGAGGTTTTGTTCCCCACAGTATGCCTTTCCATGGCTCCCCCCTATTCCCATCACAGAGAAAGAGATACAAAAATAAATGTTTTGCACCTCCCCATCACTGTCACCGTCTCTTTTGTTCATGTAGGTGCCTGTGCATTTCCCCCTCCGCCATACCACTCTGGTGATGATCTGCTCACCTGCTGCTGCCAGCCATGCATGTTCCAGTCTCTATTTGCCCTGCAGTTTTTCCCCAGTGCTGTAATTTTGGGTTGGTAGAGAGAGTGACACACACTATGTAGCCCTGAATTGTTCTCCTCTAGTTATGCACCGTGTTCCGCTCACCCATACAGTGTCCCAGCACACAGTGTTTGTGGCGACATGAAGCTGCTTTACTTTTATCCCACTGCTGTAATTTGAGGTTGGGAGAGAAAGCGACAGACACCATGTGGCCCCAAATTGTTCTCCCCTTGTCTTGCAGCGTTGTTCCCCCCACCTGTACAGTGTTCTGGCACAAAAAGCTGATTGCTGGAACTTCACCAGTGTCCTTTGTCTGTTCAGTGGGCAGACAGCATCACCTGAATCATGCACTCTCCAGTCTGGTGTCTATGGCATGCAGTCCGTAAGTCGTGCACTGTGCTATGTCTATCTGGGTGTGTGAGTGGAAAAGAAAGACACACACACAGACAGCATGTGTGTGTGTGTATATGTGTGTGTGTGTGTGTGTGTGTGTGTGTGCATGTGGTGGAGGGGTTGGGGGCCACTGGACCACCAATGAAGGGGGTGTGCTATTTTGACAATGGGGTGCTCCATGTTTGGGGAAGGGGAACAGTGTGACACTACTGATGGTGGGGGATATTACAATGTTTTGCAAATTGGGACATTGGAGTATGGGAGGACAGTATGCCACTACTGACTGGGGGGTATATTACAATGTTTTGCAAATGGGGACATTGCGGTTCTGGGAGGGAGGAACAGTGTGACACTAATAAATGCAGGAATTTACACTGATATACAAACCAGGACTTCGGGGTGCAGGGAGGGGGGAGCACTAGACTGCCAGGGAAAATGAACATTGTATATTACACACTGTCTTGGAGACTGGAGCTAGGGGGGCACTGGACTACCATGGAAACAGATCAGTTATACAGTGTGTGTGTGTATATGTATTCCACACCAGCAGTAGTGCATGTGAACTGGGTCAGGCCACTCATGCAGTCATGGCCTCTAAATGTAGCACCCACACATCCTCTAGAGATCATCCATGACCTTACATTACAGCATCCAAGAGGTGGAAACAGTTCTTCAGGTACATTAGGCTCTGTTTGTGTTTGTTTTCCTGGCCTGTGGCTCATGTCACCCCTAGATCTTCCAGCTGTTACTGTTCTCAGCAGGGTACATTGATGCATACCCCACGACTGGTCCTGTTTATGAGGGGCCTCCCTCATTTTACCTGTCACAGCAGCTCTGTCCCTCATTCATCACTCCGGGAAAAGGTGCTGTTCACTTAGAGAATGTGCTGTACATTCACACCTCATAGCACATATTTGTAATCTTCTAAGATTCTAGCTCCAGCATACACTTTATACAGGTACACATTCTGCCTTCTACTGTGTTCTGAGCTTGTATCTCCATATTTTCATATGTCTCCCTCATTATGTGGAATAGTGTCCCTCATGGACCCACTGTTTGCATATCTGTGTCCCCCAGTTCAGTGATGCACGGTTGGGAGGTCTGCACTGAGTAAACCTGTTGACACCTATGGCCTGCAGCTACTGAACTGTTGCTTGGTCTGACATAGAGGTGGAGCTGTGTGCATTACCCAGCCTGCTGCTACCAACCCTGTAATTCCAGTCTGACCTACAGGTGAAGCTGTGTGCTCCATGCAATAGCACCAGTCAAACTACATGGGAGTGCATGCAAAGCAGGCCATAATGAGATGCTAATGTGGCTGTTTGCCCACGGATTGCCTGAGTAGGCTCATTTGCATAGGAGCTTTGAATATAGCAACATTTTTCCCCAGGCTTATGTGTTATTGCAGTGCAAATGGGTTAGCCCCAGGCAAACCTCTCAACACCATATCATGGTTCAGCAGTGTGTAGCCTGCAATGTTGTTGCAGTTGTTGTGCACCAATTCATTGCTGTTACCCACATTGGCCACCTGCTGCCACACTGCCTTGCTCCATCTCTGTGTGCGCTGGGATGCAGTTGCAGTTTGCACTGTTTGGTTGCTATATTCAGTGCTGTTATATTTGCCAGGCTATTTCTGCACTGCAATCTCAGCCCTGTTTGCACGCCTTCATTTGCAAGCTATATTAAACTGATTTAACCCCTAGGCTATTCATTAGAATATAGTGTGCAAATGATTCTGGGCTATTTTTGCGCACCGTGCTGTGCTAATTTTGCCCTGGGGATGATTTTTGAATATCTGGCCCCTGGTGTGTTTGGTTCTACAGTAATATGGCTTTGTGTGGAGTTATGTTGCCTGAGACCTTGATCGGGGGGGGGGCTCCTGTGAGGAGTATCTTGCTGACTTCATCTGAGATGGCCAGGTGTAAAACTTACTGAAACACTAGGCAAACATGGCATGTTCTAACCTAAGGAAAGAAATGCTATACTACGTTGTAGTTTAAGAAACTCCTTGCAGAAAATTTAAACGGAACAAGGAATGTTCAAAGGGTCCAGGAGAATTTGTGAAGTCACCGACCTACATTTTGCAGAGAATCACCAAGCTAGAAATACTTGGACTACCAGAAATAAGAACCAGCATCTATCTCCAAGTCTCTCTCCAAGCCTTCCAGATTTGTGAGTGATACATGAAGCACCACTATCACCTCTGTCTGACACACCAAAAGGAGCATTGAAGAAAAAAACAGCAGGTAATAGCTTAACTTATTTTCAACAGACAGAATGGACAGGAATAACAAAACAAAGGGGGCTGAACACAAAAACACGAAATATATTGGATCAAATCTGGATAGAAGTACAATTAGACACAGAAGATGAACAGGAACTGGTCAAAAAGGATTAAAATTTATGAGGTGTGGAAAAACAGGTGGAAACATAAAAAACATAGAGGGAAAGCAGAAGAAGAAAATAGACCAGACACAGCAGAGAGAAGTAGCAGCAAAAAACAAAACAAAACTGCAAACACTAAAATGAATAAACCAGCAGAATGCAACACAAACAATGAAAGGGAAATACTAGTGTGTTACCGGAGCAGACTAATAAAACAAAATCTCAAAATGAGTGCACAGATGCTGAATATGTACAAATAAATATGTACAAATAAATTTAGAAAAAGCTGAACAGAATTTGGAGGTACTGGGTGCAGTAAAAAGATTAAGAGCTTAAATGTTACAAATGTTGGGTGATATAAAAAGTTCACTTTCAGGGGTAACTGGTTCCCTAGAAGAAATAAACACAAAAATGGTGAAATTAACAATAACAACAGATGACCTGGAAAACAGGGTCTCCACTTTGGAGGATTTAACACAACCCCTATGTAAAATACAGATGCAGATGGAAAAACAACTCCAACAGTTACAACAAAAAATTGCTGAACAAGAGGACAGAGCATGCAGGGGAAACTTAAGACTTTGCAAAATCCCAGAAGGGATAGAAGGGTCAGGGGACCCAGTACCCTTCTTTGAAAAACGACTGACAACAGTAATGAACAGTAAATACCCAGAAGAAAAAATAGGCTTAGATAGAGTGCACTAGGAATACAGGTAATAATTATGCACGCACAGTGTTCATAAAACCATATAGATACCAGGATCAGGAAGCAGTACTACAGAAAACAAGAACAGCAAAAGGACTTCTATATGAGAATATACATTTTAATGTATATCCAGATTTATCAATTGAATCAATGAAAATAAATTACTTAACGCAGTTAAGCTCAAATTATATCAAAAGGGTACTCACTGTTCCATGATATATCCTGCTAAACTGAGATTTGTAATAAAAGATAAACTACATATATTTGATGATCCTGAGGAGGCAATGGACGCCTGTGAAAGCACTTATGGGGATAATCCAGGATTTAAGGAAAACAGAGAGGAACAAAGTAGAGTACAACCTTATCCACCTTTATCTGCCACTGCTAAAAGTAATGAGGTGTAAAGACACAGGGGAAATAAAACAAGCAATTGTCAATGCTGAATGTTTGCTTGCTGGCATTGGCAGTGGTAGTGTAGAAGTTACAGAGCTGCATAATAGGAATGGCAGTGAAGTATTGAACTGAAGCCAAACCCACCACCACCCTGCAGACAGTGACAGGCATTGGGGTGTGCCTTTGGGTCATCAGGCATAACGGCCATGCCACTTCACCACACCCCATCCTGCAGACACTGACAAGTGTCACGGTGTGCCTTGGGGTCTTTGGCCCTTATGCGCACCCCATTCCATCAGGAAATACGGTGAGATGGGTGCGGTATAGGAGAATGGGGTGAACTTTGGGGCTGAAGAGTCCAAGGCATACCTCGATGCCTCTCACTGGCTGCAGGTGTGGACTGGTATGAGCATTACAGGCAAGAATCCCAAGTCACACCCCTGATACCTGTCATTCTTTACAGGGTGGGGCGTTATGGTTGGAAACCCTAACACCTCAGGCATTCGTTGGTATTTTCGCTCCAAATTTTCAACATCATTTTTCTGTGACCCCCACCTCATGAACAGTGGCAATATCAGTTTGTTATGGCTAGCTTTATGCACAGCAACTCGGCATTTAGCACCACAGGTGCAAAAACATTCTGAACAGGATGTGAAAATGACAGGTGTACTGTTCATGGGAGGTGTAAAAATGGCAATGTTGCAAATCTGCAGTAAAAATATAAAAACTGGTGAAGTCATGAGCGTGCATAGAAACAGTGCAACGCACACCTGTAATGTAATTCATTTGGGGATTTTTTACAGCAGATTGTCAACACAGGCATTTTGGGACCTCTGATCATGAACAGTGTCACTGTGATTTTCTTTATCTGTCCCGAACAATGATTTCCCACAGTGACCACGCATCTCTGCGCTGAAAGTGTGAAACACATTTCGACCATGTTGTGAAAAATGGCAGCTGTACTGTTCATAAGGAAGTGTGGAAAAATGCCACTGGTGAAAATCTGGACTGAAAATAATACAAAGTCATGAACTTACGAGGGTGCTTGGAAACTGCACAATGCTCACTTGTAACACAGTCATTTTATGGACTTTTGTCACCAAATTTTCAACATAGCCATTTTAAGACCTCTGCTCATGAACAGTCTAACTGTGATTTTCTTAATCTGTCCTAAACATTGCTTTCGCACACCGACTGAGCCATTGTGCGCTACATGTACAGAAACACATTTTGGGTGACATGTGAAAAATGGTAGCTATACTGTTCATAAGTAAGTGTAATAAAATGGCAATGTTGAAAATCTGGATTGAAAATATTGAAAATTCGCAAATTTACGAGCATGCGTAGGAACTGCGCAACGCACGCTCATAAAAAAGTAATTTTTAGGAATTTTTTTGCCAAATTTTTAACATAGCCATTTTAAGACCTCTGCTCATTAATGGTGTTACTGTGATTTTCTTAATGTGTCCCATACATTGATTTCGCACACCGACTGCGCCATTGTGCGCTACATGGGTGGAAACACGTTTTGGGCAAGATGTGAAAAGTGACAGCTGCACTGCTCATAAGGAGGTGTGGTAAAATGGCAATGTTGAAAATCTGGAGTGAAAATATCGAAAATTCATGAACTTATGAGCGTGTGTAGGAAATATGCAAAGCACGCTTGTAAAACAGTCGTTTTTAGGAATGTTTCCACCAGATTTTCAACATAGGCTTTTTGAGAGCCCAACTTATGAACACTGGCAGTGTCATTTCATTACTTAGTCCCGAAAGGTGATTTCACGCAGTGACTGCAAAATCACCCTTCGGGCCCGATTAACGCCATGACAGTGAGAGCATTCATGAGAAGGGTCCCAAAACCCCATGTTGAAAATGTGGTGCAAGAATTCAAAAATGCCTTAGATATGCAGCAAAGTTGAAAAAACCTATCTATCCCATTATACAGCTTACTGGTATTTCCTCAGTTAGTGGTCGGCTTTGAAGAGTGCAGGCGTGTTCCTGGTCCAACGAAGATCATCGCGCCAGAGTCTGGAGGTAAGTATGGAGTGAGGGGTGTGGGGAGGCAGGGTGCACAGTGGGTGGGCGCGGGTGGGGGCAGAGACAGCGAGGACCGTTTTCAATTTCAGTTTTTTTTAAAAACAAAGCCGAGACTACGCGGGATGTTTGCCACGATGGGGTGGGCTCCCAGCATGGCACATGGATGGCTTTTTGGGGGGCATGGAGCCGACGGGGGATTGGGCACCCCTGTCAGCGACAGCATCTGTTGTCATGCTGGGGTGGGCTCCCAGCGTGGCACCCTGTTCTGGGGGGAGACAGAAGAGCCAATGGGGGATTGGGCACCCCCATCGGCTATACATGTTTAGCCATGCTGGGGTGGGCACCCAGCGTGGCATGTGAAATGCTGTTTGGGGGGGAGTGCAGCACAGCTGATGGGGGATTGGGCACCCCCATCGGCTATACAGTGTGTGCATGGGGGTGGTGAGAACACATATGCGTGCGTGTGTGCGTGTGTGTAGGGGGAGCACGCATGAGCAGGCAATATCTTATCACTACTCAATGAAGCGTAGCTCTCCCTTTCAACTGTACTCCACTGCATTTTCGACTGCTGTCATAGACAGCTCCAGCAGGCATTGGAGAACTGCGTCTGCACCTGCAAACATACTGACTGAATTGGAAGAGGACTGCCACACCTCCAAAAACTCAGATGATGGCACTATGTTTCTTGCACATGCGTGCAAGCAAACATAAAAAGATGAATAACAGTTTACAGTAGAGCCAAAATATAAAAGAGGGATCTTCTGAAAGACATTTGATGGAACTTAAATTATCGCTGGAAACTAACAGCAAAGAAAATTAACAAGAGGGAAAAAAAAAAGGAAGTCCATACATATAAATGATTGTAAAGAAGAAAAGATAAGGAATATTAAAGCTTGAATAGATATACCCTAGTAGCTCTAAGGACACAAGCGTGGAATAGGGAAAAAAATTATGTCTTCTTTTTCTCCTTTCTTTTTTGATTTTGTTACTACTTTTCTATTGTTTTTCCCTTTACCTTCTTTCCCTTAGGATAAGCCTAAAAGGGAAACTATAATGACTGTATGAAATATGGTATAATGAATAGATTAAAAATTAATGAAAAGGCACACCATAGCCTGAGCTTCAGTGTACAGCGATGACTCAGTTAGTTATCACTGTTTTTTGGGGGTCCAGAATCTCTGGATTCCAAGACTTGTTAGGGGGTGAAGATAGGGTAATATATGATGGTAGAATAAA
Organism: Neoceratodus forsteri; assembly: GCA_016271365.2. NCBI lineage: Eukaryota > Metazoa > Chordata > Ceratodontiformes > Ceratodontidae > Neoceratodus > Neoceratodus forsteri. The sequence continues at coordinate 1,179,838,793 of CM028131.1, forward strand.
AAAAACCTCAAAAGAAAGTTTATAAAAGAGTTCTAAAAACCTCAAATAAATGGGGTCGAGGTAAAAACATGAAAGTTAGAATGTCAGCAATAGAGACATATCAGGGGTGCTAAGAGCAAAAATATATTAAGGAACTTATATGGCTAACCTCTTTAGAATAGTGTCATGGAATGTTAATGGCTAAAGAAATAAAAATAAAAAATAAAACTAAGACAAATTAAGTTATAAATTATCTAAACAAAGGAATGCTTCCTTGTTACAAAAGACTCATTTCTCAGCTAAAAAAAAATCATTCTTCACTAATCAATGGGGACCAGGGATCTCAGCAGAATACCTAAATAATTCTAGAAGGGTGCTCATTGCATACAATAAACAGAATGTAATGCCACAGCCAAATTATAATGAAACAGATGCACAAGGCATGTGGGCTATTTCAGAAATGAATATGCCAAGCTTCAGATGTACACTGGTGACAGTATATGCCCCAAATTTAAATGACCCTCACTTTTTTACAGATTTCTTTTTAGAGTTAACTACCCATAACTCACCCTATATAATAGGCAGAGATTTCAATATAGCAATGCAGGAACAAGATAAATCTACTAGATTAGACAATGTGCATAAACCATCTAGAAAAACAAGAAAAGATTTATGTTGGTACTAGGTTTAATAGACCCATGAAGAGATAAAAACTCAAGAATAGAATGTATTCATACTTCTTCAATGTATAACAATCACACTCCAGAACAGACTATTTCTTAATATCTGAAATATTAAGCCACATCATCATCATAAATACACAATACCCTGGCATAATATATTCAGATCATTCACCCTGTATATTAACAATACAAATAAATGGGGAGGCTTTAAATTACAGGGCATGCAGTAGAAATACATTTTTATTAAAAATACCACAAATTTCCAATGAAATAAAAACAGAAATACAAGATTTTTTTGAGAAAAATGCAGTACAAAACAGTAGTATTATAAATATATGGGAATCTTTTAAGGTTTGGCTAAGGGGGAAATGCTAAGTTTTGATGCATTTAGAAAAAAGGAACAGAACATATTTCTAAACAACTAGAACAAGAAATACATAGTTTACATATACTACACTGCAATACTATGGATAAAAACATATACAACAAATTAATCTAAAAAAATATAATATCACTATGACAGAAACAACATAAAAACAAATAATTAAAACTACATCAAATTACTATGTAATAGAGTTTGCCCTTTAAGGGGTAGACCAAGTTGCCCTGGTGCACCCCTTCCCTGTAAGGTAAGATGGTGTGCTCAGAGGGAAGGGAGGTGATAAGGGGAAGGACATTGGAGACAGAACAATAGGTAGGTAGACAGGAAGGGGAGGGACTAAAAGGGGTACATAATGGTCAGCACAGTGGTGGCTCAGCCACTTTTTGCTGAAGTTATATTTATTTATTTAGTTTTTGTTTACCGGGTAAGTACACTAGACAAGTTTTATGCCTATTTTCAGGAACAACCCGGGAGAGTACAAAAGGGTACAACAGGTACATTGATACAGTAATTGGTTCAGACGAATACATTCTATGTTTGGCTAATTACAGAAAAACTACAGCACTTGAGATTGGCATTTTGTATCATGACAGCAGTGGCTGAGGTTTGTGTTGGGCCATCATTAAGAGGTAAGCCAGCACTACAGAGATATTAAAAAAAAAAGTGTTTTAAATACATGGCTTTTGACTGTAGTGTCGACTTGCTGTGGTGTGTGATACAAATTGTATATAAGTGATAACAAATAGAGAGCAACAGAATACAGCCAGGGGAAGGGGCTGTAATGATGTAAAGTTGTTTGCCAAGTGTTTGGGCCCAGTATGGGGCAATAGAGTAAACTGCAGGCCGGAGGCCATACTTGGAAGTTTAAAAAAAAAAAGAAAGAAAAAGGGATGGATAGACCCAACTAGAAGTGGTATGAATGGTGGTGGAGAGAGAGAGAGAGAGAGTAAGAATATAAGTTTTGGTCTGGGGAGATGCAGGGTAAAGCAAAGAAGTGGAGAGAGCGAGCGATCAGGGCAAAAATGAAAAACACCTGAGCTACTGTAGGTGATGAGGCCTGACAGCAGCCTATGATATGATGAGATGGAGTGTTGTAAGGGTTTTTGGAGAAAAGAGCGAAGGCGGTGATGCAGGCCTGCTGGAGTAGTTGTTGGTTGAGCGAGTGGGTTAAGGCCACGCGGCGTGATGTCAGATGCCACAATAAGGCCTTGCTGTAGCTTAGAAGATATTCACCTTTGGGGACAGAGGCCAAGAAGTTTTGGGGATTCATGATTCAAAAGTAAAGTAAAGACAAGATGCCTTGCCTGCAGTTTGAAAGAAAAAGGGGGCAGGAAGAGCCCCAACATACTGGTTCAGTAGTATAGGCCGGGAAATGCTAGGAGAACATGTGGAAGGAGCAGGATAACGGGCATGCAGTTAAAGGAAAGAGGGAGCAAGAAGAGCTCCAATTCATTTGATTACGGGAGTGTAGGCTGGGAAAGGATCGGAGCACACATGAGGAGAGCAGAACACTGGGCCTGCAAAAAAGAAAAGGAGTGGGCCAAAAAGGAAAGGACTTAGTAGGGTGTACTAACACAGGCCAACTGGTAACATCAGACACCATGGGGTAGAAGGCAATGGTTTGCTCATGGAGGCACAAGAGCCACGTGAGGCACGGGACTTGCAGGTGGGCAGAAAATAAAAATAAAATTTGGGCAACCCAGTAGTGGAACGGAAGCAGATTCAAGGGTGGCAAGGGCTGCATAGCGGGACTGGAGACTTGAAGGAGCAGAAGAGGGATAAGGGGTAGGCCTAGCGAGGACATGCAAAAGGGATGATGACCTATAGAGGCCTAATAGCACAGGATAAAGGCCTAAGAAGTTCAGGGGGTTGGCAGAATCAGAGACAAGGGTCAAAAGGGATGGCCTGGTGAATCCAGGTCAGTGCCCATGTGGACAGGCATGAAGAGGCCTTTCCAAGGGGAAGTGGGGACACACAAAGGAAATGGGGGAGTGGGAATGAAGGAAAGGATTGGGATAGGGAGCAATACAAGGAATGGGTTTTAACACAGGGGAACACAATGACCCAGATGAAAAAGGGGGGTTAGGGGGTACTAACAAGGGGGTGTGAGTAGGGTATGGCTACAATATATAAAGGGAAAAATACTTATAAGCGAGCAGACAAAATTGCGTTTTGGTGACAAGGCAAGGCAAGGTCATAAACACAGCAGTAGGCATTAATGCAGATGTTTCTTGTTCAGTTCTTTTCACAGCATTTTTACAGGTTCCCAAGGAGAGATGGCACCAAAGAGGAACAGACCCACAAAAGAGGATGCCTACAAGACAATCTTGGAATTAGTGGAGAAGGCCAACAAGATGTGGCAGATGGTGGAAGGGGAGGAACCGGGGAGATCCAGGGAGAAAAGAAAAGCAGGAAAAAGGAAAGGGGTGGAGGAAAAAGGCCAGTGGGGAGGCCACGCAGCCCAAGAAGGGTGCAGCCACCACAGGTGGTGCCTTCCCGAGTAGTCAGCCCAGTCCCACCATTGCCCCCAGTTCCGGAACCATCAGTACCTCCTCTGGCACAGGTGGTAGCCCCGTTACTGGAACCCAGACTGGGTTCCCCATGCACACTGGTTCCTCCACCTCAACCAAGCACCCAACTGCAAGAGACCAGACAAGGGCATCCCGAGGACAACAGGCCACAAGGAATGGACAAGGCCACAGGTAAAGTATTAGGCACAGTGGACGAAAGTATCAAAGATTACATAGGCCAAATTATTGCAGCCCTCAGGACTGGGGGTCTGGGGCAGATGGAAGTGGCCTTAGCCAAGATCAGGTCAGAAAAAGGGACAACAGGAGAAGCAGAGAAAGTGACTGACAGTATAGGTAAAGGAACAAGAGATAGAGGAGCCCCAGGGATGAGGATAGGAAAACACGTACTGCTAGCTACGAAGGAAAACATTTGGAAAGGGGGGCTATGTAGACATATTTGCCTTAGTGAGTAGAGAGTCTGCTGTGAAATATGAAGAAACAGAGAGTATCAGGAAAAGCGAGATGGCGGCAGCCGTAGTTTTGTTGTGGAAGGAGGAGGAGGAGGACAAATTTACGAAAAGAAAAATGTGGGATGGGTAGTTTGTGGGTTTCACCACATACTCAGCAATAGTGCTAGAACAAAAAACAGAACTGGGCATCCCACTGATTACATACTCATTGATAATAAGAAGGGCAAAGGCAAAAGGGGTAGTGGGGTGGATATATTATGATGAATTCTTTCGGCAAAGAATGGTGATGTATGGGGATGTGAGATGGGATACAAAGCAGCTGGATTTATGGACAGACTATGTAACTGATCAATCCAAGCTGGAGGGAGAAATAGGAAAGTGAAGTGGGGTACCTCAGAAGTGTTGCTGGGGATACAATAGAGCATTTTGTTCATGGCCCCAGTGCTGATTCCAGCATGCATGCTCGAGATGCAGGGGGGGCCCAACTGGTAAGCAGATGCAGGACAGCATGGACACAAGGGGCTCAAGTAGGAGAGAGAGTCAAGGGACAGGACAGCAGCCCTTTTGGGATGGAGAAGGATACAGAGGGCAATCCTGGCAGAGATGCTTGAGGGGAAGAGGATACGGTGGTTGGGGGGACAGGTTTACTGAACAAAGGGGACAAGATGAGGGAGGTGAGAAATGGGGTGGGAAAAAGGAGGGGGAGTGGGTAGCAGAGCAATTCCAAGGTGCAAGAACCCCAGTACAGCTAGTAGCATGGTAAAAATGGTTAAAGAAGTATCCAGACAAAAAGGGGGCACAAGCATTGAACAAGGGTTTTAGAACAGGTTTTCCATTGCACTGCGATGGCCCAAGAAAGGCAAGAGAGGCTAACAATCTAGGGTCAGTAAAAGGAAAGGAAGACATTTTGAGAGAAAAGATAGAGAAACAAAAGGCAGCGGGCAGGATAGAGGGGCCATTTTCAACCCTCCCCATTACGGAACATGAGAATTTCCCCATTGGGTCTGGTTCCCAAGAAACTGAAAGGGAATATAGAAACATAGAAACATAGAGGTTGACGGCAGATAAGGACCGCAAGGCCCATCCAGTCTGCCCATGAATACAGGGTGATTCACCATCTGTCATTTTCAGAGGGGGAATCAGCGAATGATTTTACTAGGGAGGAACACAGTAGGGTTTCCTATGCCACATTGGAGGAAGCGGTACAGATTATAGAGCAACCCCCAATGCTTGGATGGCCAAGACAAATATATAGTCTGCTTTCTGATTGCTTCCAGTTAGGAGAGAGGATTGGGACCTATTGGGTTTCAAGGTGGGGGACCAATACTACTTTGACAAAGCTATGCCCATGGGCTGTTCCATAGCCTGTGCTACATTTGAAACATTCAGCACCTGTTTACAGTGGATATTTCAAGAAAAAATAGGTAACAAGATGGTCATACATTATTTAGATGACTTTTTGTTAATTGGCAGATGTAGGAAGGAGACAGAGGGGATGCTGGCCAGCTTCCAGGAGCTGTGTGTAGAATTGGGGGTACCATTGGCACCGGAAAAAACACAAGGCCCCGGGAAAGTGATAGAGTTCTTAGGTATTGAAATAGACACACACAGAGAGTTGTTTAGATTGCCAGACAATAAAGTGATCAAACAAAAATAACTCATTCAGTTACACATGAGCAGGAGGTGAGTGCAATTGAGACAGGTGCAATAGGTTATAGGTCATCTCAACTTTGCTTGCAGGGCAATTGGACCAGGTAGGCCCTTCACTAAGCGGCTAGTAAGGGCCACGGCAGGAATAACCAGGCCACACCACTGAGTGGACATAACAATAGGGGTAAAAGGAAGATTTTAAGGTGTAGGAAGAATTCCTTAACAACTATAATGGCTGTTGCTTTTGGCAAGAGGATTGGGTTTACAATACGGACCTGGAACTATATACAGATGCAGCAGAGGGGTTAGGAATGGGTGGCTATCTAAGAGGAAAATTGTTCTCGGAGCCATGGCCAGAAAGTTGGGTAAAAGAAGGGAAGGTAAAGGACATCACACTGCTAGAAATTATGCCCATCTGGGCATGCACATTGGTATGGGGAGAGGATTTGCGGAACCAGAAGGTTACATTTTGGTGTGATAATAAGGCAGTGGTAGAGGTTTTAAACAACAGAAGAGCCAGGTCTGAGACAGTCATGGGGGTGTTAAGACAGCTGGTATTAAGAGTGTAGCAATTGAATATGTCATTCAGGGCTAAGCACATGGAAGGGGTGGAAAACATCCTAGCTGACAGCCTTTCCTGTCTGCAGCTGGATTGTTTCCAGATGCTGTTCCCAACAGCAGAGGAGTGGAAAACACCCATACCAATGAACATCTGAGATACTGGCAAGAGGGAGCTGAAATGCTGTTTTACAGCTCATGGGCACCAAGGGCCTTGAGGGCCTATGAAGGGGCTTGGTGAGTGTTACAAACATTCAGGGAAACATATCACATGGAGGTAAGTAGGCCACTTACAGAGGAACAGTTAGGGAAGTTCACAGTGGACCAATGGCAGAAAGAAATGGCTCACACCACTATGGGGGTATACCTGGTGAGGATTAGTTTAGTTTGCACCCTAAAGAAATGGAAGGACCAGACCAAGACAAAGTTGATTAGGAGAATGATGCAAGGGTGGAGTAGGCTAAAACAAAGACCAAAAGACTGTAGGTGACTAATAGCGGAACATTGGCTAACAAAACTTAAGGGTGTATTACCAGCAATCTGCAGATCTAAGGATGAGGCACAGTTATTTCTCACAATCTACTTAGTAATGTTTGCAGGAGCCTTGCGAGTGAGTGAGGTGGTAGGGCATGGAATAAAGGATGAAAAAGGGGGGTTGGAATGGGAAGACATAAGCTGGGGGAAGGAAGAAATACAGATGAGAATTAAAAGGTCAAAAACAGATCAAGTAGGGAATGGTTGTACCGTAACCATCAGGCTTCACATACATGGTATAGTGTGCCCAGTAAAGGCTTTGTAGGCTTATGCCGCAGAGTGTGGGTTTAAGAAAGGGAGATTATTTGTGCATGGGGATGGAAAGAAAGTGACAAGCTACCAAGTAATGGCCATACTCAAAAAAGGCATGGAGTTTCTGGGTGAGAACCCAGACAATTATTCATCTCATTCTTTTCGAATAGGGGCTGCCTCACAATGGGCAGTGACAGGGGAAACAGTGGCTAACATGTTGGAAAAAGGGTGATGGTGGTCTGCCAGCTATAAGAGGTATATTTGGGCCCTGCAATTTGGAGATTAACATGCCAGCTGTGTTTTGTTTTGCAGGACAGAACCAGATGGGGAGGAGAAAGAAGGGGAGTTGGGGGGGTTAAAGAAGGGGGGAAATGCAAAGAAAGGGGTCAAAAGATGTTTAAAATGTATATTTTTCCTTAAATCCTATAGGTAGAGGGAGGATTACAGAAGTATGGATCTACAGGCATTCCAACATATATTGGGCGGAAAAGAGACCTGAGAAAAAGGTTGGGGGAAAACAGCTGTACCAGGACATACAAAAATGTACGTTGCTCTGGTGTGGCATATGATGGATGAGATGGGGACAGCTTCTTCCTACCCTGAAGGAAATGAAAGAGCGGAGACCCACTCCAGATTTAATTATTATACACTTGGGGAGAATGACATTGGGGAAAACCATGGGTAGACACATATATGCAAGTAAAAAAGGACATTGAAAAAATATGACAGTGGTGGCCAGGGGTGGCAATAGCCTCATCTGACATGATACCGAGGAGGGTATGGAGCCATGAACACAGCCACGTAGCAATAGACAGAGCCAGGAGAAAGATGAACAGAAGGGTAGGAACTATGGTGAGAGAGATGGGTGGGCATGCAATACTGTGAGAAGTGGAAGAATGGGTAGAGGATTTCTACAGATCAGATGCGGTACACTTGTCAGATTTAACAATAGATGTGTTTAACACAGAGATGATGGGATTATAGAGGCATGGAAGAGACAAGAAGGAAAATAAAAAAATAAATAAAATAAAAAGGGGGGAAGGAAGGAGTTACCCAAAAAAGGAGGAGAAGGCCAGCCATCCAACACAAACTGGAGACTGACTATAGGGAAAAAGGGGGGAGGAAAAAGGAATATGATGAAAAGAAGAAGGAACTGAAGGAGAAAAAGCAGTCTCGGTTCTCAATGTTACCTACCAGAAAAGAGAAGAAGAAGGCACCCAGGTTTTCACCTAGGGGAGCTAGAAGAGGAAGAAAGGGGGATGATCAGAGATTGATGTATATATGGATACAATAAAGACACAATTATGGAAGAAACAATAATAAATAATAATTGGAATTGTAAATGAAAGCATGATATATAATAAATTAATTGCCAATCTGAGCACAACAGCACATAAATAGCTTGTCATTTGTGGGTGAAAGGGGGGGGGAATCCAGGACAATAGAGTTTGCCCTTTCAGGGGCAGCCCATGTTGTCCTGGTGTACACCTCCCCTTTAAGGTAAGATGGTGTGCTCAGATGGAGGGGAGGGGAGGAGATAAGGTGAGGGACATGGGAGATAGAACAATAGGTAGGTAGACAGGAAGGAGAGGGGCTAAAAGGGGTACATAATGGTCAGCACAGTGGTGGCTCAGCCACTTTTTGCTGAAGTTTTTTGTTGCCTCCCACACACCCATCAAAAAGAGAGCAGATAATGGATATAATGAGGGGAATGGTTTGTCCTGTCAGAGGTGGATGACAGGGCTTGTCCAGTAGGATGGAGCAGGACTGCCAGAGGTGGATGGCAGGGGGGCAAAAGGGGGGGGAAGGAGGGGAAGGGGGAAGGAAAAAGGAATGTGATGAAAAGAAGAAGGAACTGAAGGAGAAAAAACAGTCTCGGTTCTCACCGCTACCTACCAGAAAAGAGAAGAAGAAGAAGAAGAAGAAGGCACCCAGCTTTTCACCTGGGGAGTGAGAAGAGGAAGAAAGAGGGGATCATCAGAGATTGATATATATGTATACAGATACAATAAAGACACAATTATGGAAGAGACAATAATAAATGATAATTGGAACTGTAAATGAAAGCATGATGATAATAAATTAATTGCCAATCTGAGCACAACAACATAAAAGTAGTTTGTCATTTACAGGGGAAAGGAGGAATCCAGGACAATAACAGATAAACCTCTAAAACATCTAGCATGGCAGACAAGAAAGGAACAAAAACAAAACAATATAATAGGTATGAAGGATGAAAATAGAAAAAAGTAAATAAACCTCAGGAGATTAATGAATGCTTCAAAAATTACTATCAATATCTATATACAACACAAATGAATGACCCAGAAGATGAATTAAATAAATTTCTAGAACAAATGACGCTACCTCATACAACATCAGGGGCTAAGGAACATTTAGATTTAGACATTAGTGAACAGGAAATAGAGTAGACAATTAAAGAACATCCAAGTGGAAAAGCACCTGGCCCAGATGGGATTGTCATAGAATTTTATAAACAGTACCAGCAGAACATTACTAAAGAATGGTTGGTTGGGCAAGACCTAACATCAAATAGTGCTCAGACAAAAAATATTGAAATTGAAATAAAACAGAGCATAAAAGGAAGGGGCTGTATGGAACTAGATGGAACACTGGATGAACCCACTACCCAAAAGTCTGATATGGCAGTGGCTTCTGCAATTAATTTATTTTGTGGAAACTGAAATAACAAACTGCACACAGAAGGGAAGGATATGGAAGAAAGTATAAATCCAGGGACAAATAATACAAGGGCCTCAGATGGAAATGCTAGATGGGAAGAGATTGCAGAACAGAATTCAGAAGGAAGTAATTTGAATGCTACCTCATGCATAATGAATAATGAGGTCAGACAAGATTCAAGAGAACCCAGTATCTTCCTACAGCCTGACCCACAGGAAATTGTAAGTGAGGAAGCTGATGCTAAAATATCGGTGGCCTCTCTAGAGAAAAGTATAGAGAGAGCACTTGTTCCCCCTCCTTTGCTACTTATCGAACAAAATTCTGAGCAAACTCTCGGCCTACAGAATTTTAAAGAGAACTATAAAGAACAAGGGGCTAGACCTAAAGAAAAAGAGAAAAATAAAAATACAGTCAAACCAAGAGGAAGACCATATGGATAGTTATGGGAATTTTACACAAGAACTATTAGAAAAAAATCAGAAAAGGGTTTTTCAGTCTAGAGTGCAAGATTTCTGAGATATATGAAGTTATGAAAGGTTTGAGAAGTGAAGTGCTGGGATTAAACAATCGAATTATTGAGTATGAGCAATGTACTTCTCAGATAGAAGATGAACTCCCAGTAATGGGGAAAGACATTAAAGAACATAAACAAGAACTACAGTAGTTAAAATCCAGGAAAAAACACTGATCTTGAATGGCACGCTAAAAGAAAAAAATCTAAAAATCTTGGACTTCCCAGATGGGACTAAGGTGACAGTACAGTATTTTACATTTTTGTGTGAAATGGTTCACTGAATTAGTGGAGAGGGAATATTCTGGCACAAAAATTGAATTGAAAAGAGCCCATATTTTTTTCCAGCCAGGAAGGCACCAAATGCTAAATACCCCAGAATCATTTATGTCAGATTTCATAAGTTTCAAGAGAAGGAACTGATATTAAAAGATGTTAAAAAATGAAACCCCTAGTAATACAGAGGGCTCCAGTCTCAATCTTTCCTGACATAGGCCCTGATTTTCAAAAAAAAGAGAAAAACTTACAAAGACATAAAAGAAACCCTCTGGAATAAACAAATTCCCTTTTCACACCCAACATCAGCTAGCCTAAAAATATTCTATACGGGTAAATCATTCATAGCAAAGTCTCCAAAACAGGCAGGAGAAATTGTACAACGGATGTTGAACAGTTAAGTATAAAGAAGTTAAAGATAAAGAAATCTAAGAAAGAGGAATAGAAAAATGAAATCTTAACCATGAGCATATTCATATATTTAAAACAATCCCTATCATTTAAACACCTCTCTTCTCTTCACATACTTTTTCAGGAGAATAGTGACAGTTTAGAAAGGACATTGTGATGGTTATTGAGGCCAATGCACAGCAATATAAGGGATTATCCCTATTCTTGTAAATTTAAGGAGGTTGCTGACTCTATGCAGGGAGGTAATAAACTCCATTTTGCATGGTAGTTTCTGATTTTTTGGGTCTAATTAATTTAGACTCTAAGATAGGTTTTAGAAGTGGGGTTAGAATAGGTTATGTTAGGAATAAGATTACTCAAGTCCATATGAAAAAGAGAGATATAAATGATTTTGGAAAGATTACAGGAACAAGACTTATTCCATCCAGGCCCAATTTACAGAAACTGCTGTGAGAAATGTATAAGAAATATTCTGCATGTGAGGGATGATTATACAAAGGATACACTTAGATAAATGGAGAGACTTAAACGTATGTCATGGAATGTGAATGGAATTAATAACCCCATAAAAAGAATGAGATTCATAGCATATGTCAAAAAAACAACATAAAATAGACTGTTTAATTTGGCAAGAAACTCATTTAACAGATATAGAATTTAAAAAACTTTGTAAACTTTGGGGAGGACATGCATATCACACTGGATCAAATGGAAAGGCAAGGGGGGGTAGCAATAATATTTGTCAAGAAACATAAAGCTGAAGAGGTTAGAAAAACCATAGATAAGAACAACAGATATATAATTATTTAGGTTAAGATTAATAAAATAGAGTTAACTATTTCAGGACTATAAGGTCCAAATGAAGATAATCCTGACTTCTTTACAGAATAATTCACCACCTTGGCTCAATTTTCACATCCTATGTTGATTGGGGGAGACTTTAATTTGACCCTAATTTAGATAGAACGGGATCTCACTCAACCCTGTCAAAATCAGCTAAAATAATATTCAAAAGCATGGAAGCATTAAACTTATATGGTATATGGAGATATAAAAATCATAATACACTGGAGTTCTCCTCACACAGACATCAAGCCTATTCTAGAATAGACTGGATACTGGGGTCCTTGAATAAAACAAAATAAATATCTTATGAAGATATTAGTATATCGGACCACTCAGCCATTTCTTGTACATTGGATCTCCCAGGCCATGCACCAAGAAGTAGTTGTAAAATGGATCTGCTTCAAAATAAAGATATAACATTCCAAGTATATAACTGAGAACAGCTAGACATTTACTTACTATCTAACTGTGGGAAAGAGACTCCTATGAACATTGCACAGGATTCTTTGAAAGCTACACTGAGGGGTCATATAATTAAATATAAATCTTGGATTAACCAAAAAAGACAAAAAGAAACATCTAATTTGGAGAAAGAAATTAAGAGGGCTGAAATGAGACGTATACACTCCCAGTAGGATCAAGATCTTATTCAGCTTCAGAATTTAAAGCAAAAATATAATGAGTTTATAAATAATAAAACAAAAAGGAATATTCTCAGGTCTATGGTTAAATATTATGCACAAGCCGATAAATCGGGTAACATCTTGGCCTACCAACTACAACGGGTGAGAACTGAAAGACAGATTAAGGAAATCATAGTAGAAAATAATACAATATCAGAACCAGAGGCCATTAATAAGGAATTTAATATTTTTTATACAACTGTATTTACTTCAGAAGTAAATAAAGAAGCTGTTGATACTAACTTTAAGAAGCTGTTAATAATAACTTTATAACTGAAATTCCAGAGATTAGGGACTATGACAGAATATTATTGGATGAACCCATTACTATAGAGGTGGGGGAAGAGGCCGTCAAAAATCTGGGGGGTGGGAGAGATTCAGGGCTAGATAGATAGATTTCTGATTGAATTTTACAAAATTCTAGGTACCATATATACTTGCATATAAACTGCATTTTATATCCTTTTTTTATTCCCCTTACTTATACCTCCTCAGTTTATTCGTGGGTCAAACAATTTATCATTTAGCCTGATAACACCCTAAACAGCACATAAGTGCTTGTCATCGCACATAAATGTAACAACAAGCAAGCAAGCAGGAGTGTTTGCAAAATGAGTTTAAAAAAGAAAAAGGGAGCAGTTGAGCGAGCTGCAAAATTAGAGGTGACCAACCTGCATTTCACACTCCCAAAATGAACCTTATGCATAGATGGCTCTGAAGGTGACACTTGTCATCACACATAAATGTAACACTAAGCAAGCAGAGTTAATGCAAAATGAGTTTAAAATAGAAAAAGCAGCTCCTATGATGCTCCTATGATGCAGCTTTAGAAAAAACAGAGGAAGTTGTTGAGTGAGCTGCCAGATTCGAGATGATCGACCTGAATTTCACATTCCCGAATTCCTGACTGAAAACCAACAATCGCTCATTTTTTCAGATGACGATGCTGAGGAGGCAAAGTGAAAATTTGACACTATGGTACCATGTTTAAAACAGATTTTTTTTTAGTTTCCAATGTGCTTTTAAGTTCTGAAATAAAGCAAGCTTTAATGCTTGGCTTATGCATGGGTCATACATGAATTTCTTATCAGAACACTGTATTTGGGGGAGTAGGCTTATATGCGAGTTGGCTAATACGCGAATATATATGGTAATAAAATATATACATGTTTAACAGAATTATTTAATGCATTTAGTGAATTGAAGGAAATTCCTGATACATTCAAAGAAGTAACAATTACTTTACTACCTAAAGAAGGGGCACAAGATATTGTGCCTCCTATAGGCCAATTTCGGTTTTAAATTCAGATTATAGGATCTTTACAAAAATATTGGCCTATAGGTTAGAGAAAATCCTTCCTAAAGTAATAGTGGAAGATTAAACTGGATTTATTAAATGAAGAAGGTGCTTTAACAATTTAAAAAATGCTTTGTATGTTATAGAACATTGTAAGGACAATGAAACTATTTTGCCGTTATTAGACGCCAAAAAGGCTTTTGACAGGTTCAAGTGGGACTACCTGTTTAAAGTACTAGAACTGATGGGTGTAGGCTCTGTCTTCCTGAACTGGATCAAATTAATCTATAAAGACCCAAGAGACAAGGTGGTGACAACTCAGAATATTTCCCCTCCCTTTTCTTTAACCAGAGGTACCAGGCAGGGGTGCCCTCTCTAATATCTTCCTTTTATATTGGTCACAGAACCTTTGGCTAACAGAATAAGAGCTACTAACAGCATCAAGGGCATACAAATTGGACATAGAATCATTAAAATCTCATTGTGCGCTGACAATGTGCTGCTCTATTTAAAAAACCCAGTTAGGGCCTTACCCATCCTTATGAATATTGTGAAGGAATATGGGCAGGAATCTGGATACAAAATTAACTGGGATAAAATCTGAAATATTACAATTGAATAACAAATATTTCATGTCCAAACAGTTAAATACTACAATGAAAAGCCTTGATAAAATTAAATATTTAGGTATGTATTTATTTAAAATCTTGAAAAATATACTAGACTTTAATCTAAAATTAATTTTGGAAAAAATATACTAGACTTGGATAAATGGACCCATCTTCTACTTACTTTGATGGGAAGATCTCAAGTTGTTAAAATGATGGTCCTCCCAAGATCTTACATATTCTTTTTTTACTACACACATGCAGAGCACATGCAAACCTCCAAATAACCAGGGCACCAGTCACTTACAAGTCGAAAAACATTTATTACTTCATGAAAAACAAGACAAAGAGGCACAGCCTGACACATTTTGGATGTACTCCCATCCTCTATCAAAGGCTACTTTCATTAATCTCCGTGGACTTTAAATGCTGTTCTAAAGAATGTCATTATGATGTCATTTTACATGTTACAATCTCATTGGTGAAGCCATTAAAAACACATAATTACAACACACATGTATCTAAAAACATACCTAATTTACTTAAACTTGATCTGTTTAAATACAACATCAGATACATTCATTTAAAATTGATTGTCAAACCAGTTAGATAGAAAGGTAATAAGGGAAGGGATGGGGTGGGGGTGGAACATACAGTGGAAAATGCTTCAGACATTAGGAATAAAGGTGTGGGTTGTTTTCCCTGTAGAAATTGCAATTGTTGCACATATATTGCACATGGGAAACATTTTGTGGATCCTAACACAGGACGCAGTTTTGAAGTTAGGCAATTAATTACCTGTGACTCAATGGGCATAATCTATCTTGCAGTTTGTTAATGTAATGCATTCTACATAGGAAAAACAGTCAGGAGTTTAGAGAACAGAATGGCAAAACACATTAGAGCTATAGAAAAAAAAGGATGCATCTTATGCCACAGTGGCACACATTATGAATTCTAAGAATAAAGCAGAGCATGCATTCTGGTTTATGGGTTAAAGTGAGCCAAAAACTGAAAGGGGGGGGGGGGTGATTTTAATGATTTATTGCTCTGTAGAGAGGCATTCTGGATTATTAATTTAAATGCTACTAAAAAACAGGGTTTAAATTTTGGGTTTGAAATTAAACCCTTTTTGAAGAAAAGAAGGTGTAAATATTTTTTTTTTTAGCTGCTATCTATATTGGCTGTAATGCGCTGCTATGTAAATATCAAGATTATATTATGTGTTTTTCCCTCTTATGTGTTTTAGTGTTGGTCCCACTTTTTTCTCCCCTTCCCTTTTTACCTCTCTAACTGGTTTGACAATCAATTTTAAATGAATGTATCTGATGTTGCTGTATTTAAATAGATCAAGTTTAAGTAAATTAGGTATGTTTTTAGATACATGTGTGTTGTAATTATGTGTTTTTAATGGCTTCACCAATGAGATTGTAACATGTAAAATTACATCATAATGACATTCTTTAGAACAGCATTTAAAGGCCACGGAGATTAATGAAAGTAGCCTTCGATAAAGGATGGGAGTACATCCGAAGCGCATCAGGCTGTGCCTCTTTGTCTTGTTTTTCATGAAGTAATAAATGTTTTTCGACTTGTAATTGACTGATACCATGGTTATTTGGAGGTCTGCGTGTGCTCTGCTTGTGTGTAGTAAAATAACTTTTTTTAGCATAGAAGCACCACTTTCCTTGTGTACACTCTGTTCTGTTTGTGTTCAGTATCTTATATATCCTACAGTCTGTACCATTACTCATTTCTAGTGTACAGCTTAAGACCTTGCAAAGGATGATTCAAACAACATTTTATGTAAAAAGAAAAAACCTTGGTTAGCCATAGTAAAACTAATGGAGAAGGAGGAAATGGGGGGCCTTGACCTATCAGACGTTAGGCTGTATCAATATGCTGCGATACTCTCACATACTAAAGAATATTATGTAGATTCTCCACCTTTGTGAGTGGACTGTGACAACATTTTTTTAAGAATAAAAAAATACTATCATTATTTATATGCAGAATACAAAAAAAAAGATCTGAACAAGATTTCTAATATTTTTATTAAAAATACCTTATTGGCTTGGAATTACAATCATAAAGAGAAAAAAGAAAATATTAGAATTAATATATATAGTTCTATAATAAATGTTGTAAACAGGGGTGGGAGCCTGGAGAGGAATGAAATAAAACTTTGGGACAAATTCTCCATTTTTGATCTAGGAAACATATATCAAAACAGCAAGCTGATGTCTTTTGAGCAACTAAAACTTATATATGGTCTCCCTGACTCTGAATGGTTTAATTATATGCGAATAAAAGATAGTCTTAAAAAGTAACTAAATAAACAATTAGAGCTTCCAAATGCAAGTTCTCTACAACAATGGATAAGTTCTCTAGATCAAAGTGGTAAACCTGTTTCTAAAATATATAAGAATTTAAGATTAAATAACTCCAACTACCATTTGAAACTTAAAGAAAATTGGGTAAAGTAATTCCAATATAATATACCTGAAGGGAGATTGAAAACAGCCCTTAAATTGATGAAACCAACTAGAGGTATATGATTAAATCAGATTCAATTTAACAATTTACATAGAATTTATCATACCCCTCATCTGTTAAATAAATTTAACTCAAGGGTGTCACTCACCTGTAATAGATGTGGGATCCACAGGGGGAATTTAATACATGTGATAGCTCAGTGTCCTAAACTTAGATCCTTTTGGGACAATATATTTTCTACTTTGAGTACAGTTTCTGGGATTAGCATTAAACATGAACTAGAGTTATGTTTATTGAGAACTTCAAATTTACAAACATTGCCTTTGGATAATCTTTGAATAATTATGAATATGGGATTGATAAATGTCAAGAGATGCATAGCACATCTCTGGAAGGATGAAAACCCACCAGAATTCTCTTTATGGAGAAACATGTTCCTGGAAAGTATTTAATTTGAAAAATATATATTGTTTTGATATTAAAGCAGTAATTACATTTGAAAAAATATGGACTCCAATGTTAAGCTTAATAAACACAAATCAGATTTTATTCCAATTTGGGGGTAGGTCTAGTTTAGTTTAGAATAGGTTAGTTAGTTTAGGTTAGGTTAGAGGGTAGGGGTTAGGTACATATTTCCCCAGGTGAGGATGTATAACATATAATGACACCACCAGGATGGTGGATGGAATGTTATTATCCAATAATATATTGGACAATTGATTACTGAACCTGGGGGGGAGGGACAATACCAGCAAATCTTAATACCAAAATTAAAGGAGTTATTTAACTCTTTAAATGCTTTACAAAAAGTACCAGAAACATTTAAAGAAGCTGCAATACAGGTTTTTCCAAAAAAATGAACAAGGATCTGCTGAGCTCTGTATCCTATAGACCCATCTCTCTACTTAATGCTGATTACAAAATAGTCACCAAATTATAGCTAGAAGGTCAGACTCAAAATCACCACTAATAATAGACAATGACCAGAACTGATTTATAAAAGGAAGAACATTAGTGGAAACTATAAGGTGCACAATAGATATAATGGCACTTAAAGATACAGATGACCCAATACTTTCGCAACTGATGCAGAGAAAGCATTTGAGAGAATAGAAGGAAATACATTTTTGCAACCATAAAAGAGATGGGTGTTGGTGTACAGCTAAGTGGATGGATACAATTAATGTACAATAAACCAACAGCTAGAAAGTAAGCAAATCATAATTTTTCAGATAGAATTACATTACAAAGAGGGGCTAGACAGGGATGTCCCCTGTCCCTTTTAATATTTGTAATAGTGATAGAAACTTTAGCAATAGCAGTTAGCTGAAATACACAGATACAAAGTATAAAGATTAAAAGTAGCATGCACAAACTCAGCTTATATGCAGATGATGCCCTTCTTTATTTAACACAACCAGAAATATCATTAGGAGACTTCATAACCCTTACAGAACATTTTGGAATTATTTCAGGATACTAGATTAATTGAGCTAAATCAATCATTTTAAATTTAAATAGTCAAATGAATATAAAGATGCCAGATCAATACAACTGCCAACAAATACACAAATTCAATATCTGGGAGTTAACTTAACAGCTAAAGTAGATCAATTACTTGAAGCAAATTATAACAATGTGATTATAGATATACAAAATTACCTTAATAGATGGGCAACACTACTTTTAGCTGTAATAGGATGAATAAATACAGTAGAAACACAGAAACATAGAAACATAGAAACTTAGACTTTGATGGCAGATAATGACAACTTTGCCCACCTAGTCTGCCCATTTCCCTACCTACTGTACTGGATAAGCTGCAGATCCTAGTTAACCAACAGCCTATTTCTTCCTACCCTGCACAAGAATTGCCTTATGTCTGTCCCATGAATTTTTGAATTCTCCCACAGTTTTAGACCCCACAACCTCCTCAGGAAGGTAGTTCCATGCGTCCACCACCCTCTCTGTGAAAAGATACTTCCTCACATTGCCCCTGAGCCATCCCCCCTCTGTCTTCAGATTGTGTCCCCTTGTTCTTGCACTTCTCTTTTTCTGAAAGATGCTACCCTCTTGGACTTTGTTAATTCCACTGGGATACTTAAAATTTTCTCTCATGTCCCCCCTCTCCCTCCTTTCCTCAAGGGTATACATATTAAGCTTTCTTAGTCTCTCCTCTTATGGCTTCTGTTGTAGACCCTGCACCATTTTAGTTGCCCTCCTCTGGACTGCCTCCATCCAGTCTATGTCCTAGTGGATGATGGGGTCTCCAGAACTGGACACAGTACTCCAGATGGGGTCTCACCAACTGTCTGTACAGAGGGATAACAACTTCCTGTTTTCTGCTGGTGATGCCTCTCCCTATACATCCCAGTGTCCTCCCAGCCCTCCCTACTGCCTTCTCACATTGCTTTCCAACCTTAAGGTCATCTGATATGATTACCCCAGGTCCCTTTCCATTTTTGTTGTTGTTACTACCTCCCCAACCCCCATTGTGTACTCTGCCCCTGGGTTTTTGTTTCTCAGGTGCATTATTTTGCACTTCTTTGCACTGAATCAAAGCTGACATACTTCTGACCATTCCTCCAACCTTGCTAATCCCTTCTCATCCTTTCCACACCCCCTTGTGTATCAACCCTGTTGTAGGTCTTTGTGTCATCTGCAAAAAGGCATACTTTTTCTTCCAGTCTCTCTGCAATGTCACTTATAAAGATATTAAAAAGGACTGGACTTAATACTGAACCCTGCAATACCTAACTAGTACCCCGCTTTCTTCAGAGTGGACTCCATTTACTATTATCTTCTGTGTCCTGTTGTCCAGCCAATGTTTTACGCAGGCTACCACCCTGGGACCCACTCCAAGGCTGGCTAATTTGTTTATTAATCTTTGGTGTGGGACTGTGTCAAATGCCTTGCTAAAGTCTAGGTAGGCCATGTCCACAGCCCCTTCCTGGTCTACTACTTTGGCCACCCAGTCAAATAAATCAATTAGATTCATCTAACATTACCTACCCACTGTGAATCCAGGCTGCCTTGTTTCCTGTGCCCTACCTACCTCTAGGTATTCAATAATTCTTTCCTTCAGAAGTGATTCCATCATTTTCCCTACCACAGAGGTCAAACTGACAGGCCCTTTAGTTTCCTGCCTCTGTCTTGCTCCCACTTTTGTGGAGGAGAATCAGATATGCCCTCCTCCGGTTCTCAACTACTATGCCATCCTTCCATGATTTGTTAAAAAGAGTAGTCGGGGTGTCACTAGTTCTACCCCTTAATTATTTTAGAATTCTGGGCTGAATCCCATCAGGCCCCATTGCTCTGTCCACCTTCAATTTTAGGAGTTCTTTCAGAACCCTTTCTTCTGTGAAAGGACTGGGATCGACCCCGCTATCCAGAGTGCTTCTGTTAATTGGATTAGGTACCTCCCCCTCCTCCTGTTTTGTGAATACTAGCAGAAGTATTCATTCAGTATCCCTGCTTTTTCACTGTCCCTCTCTGCCCATCTACCATCCATTCTACTCATCTTCACTATCCCTCCCTTTGACTTTCTATGCTCTCTAATGTACTTATAAATGGTTTTATCCCCCTTTTTAACTGAGTTAGCTATCTTTTCCTCAGTTTGGGCCTTTGCTATTCAGACTGCCTTCCCTGCTTCCTTCTGCCTTAACTGGTACAGTTCTCTGTCCTGCTCCTTCTGTGTTTCCTTATACTTCCTAAATGCTATCATTTTCTCCCTGACCTTCCCTGTCACCTCTTTTGAGAACCATAGTGGCTTTTTCTTTCATTTTGATTTGTTTATTTGCTTCACACAAAGGCTTGTTGCCTCTGTGATGGCAGTTTTGATGTTTCCCCATTGTTGCACTACTCCTCCTTCTTGGCTGTTTGCTAGTGCTTTTCTAAGACACTCTCACATTTTGACAAATTCAGCCCTCCTGAAGTCCAGTACCCTCACTTTTGTATAGCTGGACTCTGCAGCTGAGTTTATCATGAACCACACTGTTTGGTGGTCACTTGTTCCCAGATGGCTACCCACTTCTAGATCTGAGATCCTCTTACTGTCCCCATTTGAGAGTATGAGGTCTAAGATTACTCCCTCCTGAGTGGGATCCAACACTAGCTGTCTGCAGCATGTCCCCTGTAGGGCATCGAGAATGGCCCTGCTCTTTTATGTGACTGCAGCAAAGGTGCTCCAGTTAACATCTGGCATTTTCAGGTCCCCCATCAACAATATCTCCCCTTTCTCTGCCATCCTAAGGATGCCTTCTATAATATCCTTGTCCATTCCTTCCCCTTGAGATGGGGGTCTGTATAAAACCCCTGTGAGGATTGTGGTGCCATTTCAAGTCTCTAAGATGACCCACAGTGCTTCCTCTCCTCCCTGTTTACTCTTTTGTTCTGTTGCTTTTATCCCTTCCCTTACACAGAGAGCTCCTCCTCTCCATCTTCTACCCTCCCTGTCTCTCTTGTAGGTTGTGTACCCTGGTATGTTAACATCCCAGTCATGGTTCTCTGTGTACCATGTTTCTGTGACTGCCACGATATCCAAGCATCCCTCTTCCACAAGTCCACCAATTCAGGGAGCTTGTTGCCCAGACTATAGGGTAAAAATGAAGATAT
Source organism: Neoceratodus forsteri (assembly GCA_016271365.2). Lineage (NCBI taxonomy): Eukaryota > Metazoa > Chordata > Ceratodontiformes > Ceratodontidae > Neoceratodus > Neoceratodus forsteri. The sequence continues at coordinate 1,179,860,256 of CM028131.1, forward strand.
TGCCTAAGCTTATTTTTCTTTATCAGGCTTTACCCATCCCAATGCCAATGTCTTTCTTTAAAAAAAATTAAAAACAATAATAACTGAGTTTATTTGTAAAAACCAAAAAAATTAGAATTATATATTCAGTTTTAACATTATCAAAAAGTAAAGGTGGCTTATCATTGCCTGATATGTGGAAATACTACATAGCAGCTTAAATAGCTAACATTGGATATGGCGAAAAGAACCAAAACCATTACTCAAATCAGCACTGATGGAGCAGGATAGTCATCCATATCTAAAATTAAAAAATGTACTCTCTTCTGCTAACTATCAAAAGGCAAAAAATGTAAGAGAATGCATAACAACAAAAATCACAATCCAAGCATGGATAAAAGCACATCAAATGTTAAAAGAACCTACTACCATGGCTTCCTATACCCCCAAACCATTTGAATTATAATGTTATACCTTCTATAACAGGAAATCATTAAAAGTTGGAAAGATACAGGGTTACAAGAAATACAGCAGATGTTCAAAAACAATGAATTAAAAACATTCAAACAGCTGCAACAAGAATTTAGTATACCAAACAATCATTACTTTCAGTATAAACAAATTAAAAACTATTTTAAAAATGCAGAAAAACAGCATAAGTATAATAAAGAATCAACAGTAATTAAAATATTTGGGGAGCAAAAAGATAAGCAAAAATTGATATCTATGATATAGGTAATATTAGAAGAAAATGTCAATAATGAACCAACAAAATTAAGAAAAAATGGGAAATGTACTGGGAATAAACATAACAGATACTTTATGGCAAGAAAAAATATCATCTTTCCCCACAAAAGTAAAGGCAAGTTAAACTACAACAAATTCAGATAAATACAGTATACAGAACATACTGTACTCCTTCAAGATTACATCAATTTAGCAAAAATATTGTAGAACTATGCCCAAAATGTGCTACTACAGTGGGAACGTTTATGCATATGCTACATTCCTATCCTTATTTATCACATTTTTGTCCTAAGAAAATAAGAATATTACAAACAACTATAAAAAAAACTGATAAAAACACCTCAATTAACTTTGCTCTCCATATCAGCTATACATAGCCAATTAGATATGTATCAACTAAAATTTATAACCATAGCTATGACATTAGCAAAGAAGTGTAGTCTTATAAAATGTAAGGACAGCACCCCACCGATGTGTGAAACATGAATTAATTTAATGTTAGATATTATGAATTTGGAGAAAATGTATTACATAAAGAACGAACAAAATTACATATTTGAAAATAATATGGGCCTCATTCTCTGACACTATGCAGAAGGGAATATCGAAATAAAAAGTAGAGAACATAATAAAGAGCACATAGAAGCATAGTTAGCAACCTGGACCCCATGGTAATGATCATAAAAAATGACCATACAGACTGAGTATAACCAGATGAAATGTTCGTCTAGATCTTGTTTCTGAACCATAAAATTATATATATATATATATATGTGTTTGTGTGTATATATATATATATATATATATATATATATATATATATTGCTTTGTGTGGAGTTAGTGGACTTAATAGTTTCTCTTTGCATACCAGATTCAGTCCCAGAAATACCAGTATGTAACTCACTGCTTTGCAAAGCACTTTGAATTACTGTGGGTATGAAAGGAACAGTATAAAACCAAATTCTGTTCTTTTTTGGGGAGTGCTACACTCTAAGCTGTGCTAAAAGTTGTACTTAGAAAAGTGAACTAAGAAGAGTTTAAGAGGCGTAATGAGCTATTGGGTGACTTAAACTTAAACATGAAACCTTTAATGATGAATGATTGTATGAGCTCAATAGAACAGTTATCTATCCATGGCAGGTAGCCACCCCTTTGCTGAGGTCCAAGGTACATGAAAGCCAAGCTCTTCAGGGGCAAGGCATCAAGGCATGTTGCAGTACAAGCCATCATTTCTGTAATGGTCCTTGAGGGGCTGATGAGTGCATTTGACCTCGAAGGGCACTAAAGGAATGGTCAAAGCAATGCAACTACATCAAAATGTTTTTTTTTTTTACCTGGTAGAATGATTCAAAATGGAATACATACAATGCAGTTTTGGATGGAACATGCCATCTTGAGAGCCATGGACACTGAGACACTCTCTTTGGATGCCAAAAAAAGCATTTGATTTGGTAGAAAGGGATTAGAGCGGAATTTGCACAAAAGTTGGACTTTTGCTGCTGTGAAAGCTTGGAAATCATTTTTGCAACTTTCATGAAAATTCCGCTTTAGAATGGTGGAATAAATATATGAACTGAGGATTAATGTATTAAACTGCAGAACAAAATTCCACAGAACTGATCACTATCAGAGGTCAGTTCTGTGGAATTTCTTTCTGCAGTTTAATACATCAATTCCCAAATCATACATTCATTCTGCAGTTCAGTGAGTCACGTCTGTCACTGAACTGCAGAATGAATGTATGAATTATTCCAGTAATATAACTATTTGAGCAGACCTGAGTGCTATGCAAGGGTAAGAGGACCTCATTTTATTTCTTTACTGAAGTGTGGTATGCATCCCTAGTCTCATATGCAGTTCTACATTTAATTTGTTATTTGTGTCACAACTTTTCAGCACACCTTTTCAATTTGCATAGATGGTTGCACTGACATCTGGCAGAATTACTTGCTGCACACTCCAAAGAATTTCAATACAGCTGGTTTGAAAAGATTTTCTCACTTTCCTCATTACCTAAATAGGGGTATAATTATGTAAAAAAAATGTACTTTTTCCTGAGGTTTTTTGTTTTCTTTTTTTAATAGCCTACTAACAAAGGAAGCTGTCTTCAGTTTTTTTAAAGGACAGTTACAAAAGCAAAGCACTTCTGTTCAAAATTTTAAAATATTTGATCTTTCAGGAAATTATTTTTTTACCATCATGCTGTATGTTCTACAACTGGGCTACCAGTAATGCAACCCAGTGCTTCAATGTAGACTCTGCATTCATACATAATTAGACTCTTGTAACAAAAATAACCATAGTTTCAAAATGTAAAACTTTATTGTAACAAAGTCCTTAAATCTTCCAGTTTTTGCTTTTTAGCCGGCAGAAATGAAACTTAACTCTGATTGCTGCGTGCTGTAGAATAGCAGTACAGTACTTCACATCACCTGAAGGCTGTGTTTCAGTGGCCAGCAATGCAAGTTAACAATTTACTAGCCTGTTCATTTGGCAGAAATTAATTTAGCACTTGAACAACTATTACTGACAGTGACATTGCTAACTTTTACCAAGAAGCAACCTTATCTTCTTGCTTCATCAAATGACATGCATACAAATATAGCATACATCTGAAGTACTGTAATGGAAAATATTTTAACCATGGCAGTTGATCTGAGATGCAGTATTTTATTTTCAATGGGGCTCAGTCTCTGCCAGTGTTCAACCAGCTGGAAGCAGTACTTGGAGGCCAAATAATGAAATCAAGGTTTCCCTGTGGCTGTGGTGGGTCCTCTGGTTCACAGTTCTGTGATATAACCACAGAGCCACACTACTTTTCCAAAACACAAACTATGATGACACAAACTATAAATTAGCAAACTAAATACATAAAACATAAAGTATTCCTCCACTTTTCTGTCCAATGTGGTGATTACGATATCTCTTTGCAGTCCTCTCCATCACACATCCAGGAACCAGGTCTTGAACATTTACTGTACAGTAGCATCTATAACTGCTCCCTAACTTTCCACAGCCCATTTCTTCCTCAGGCATCATCCATCACAGCCTCTGCTACCCTGTTGCTATCAGCATAACTTCCCTTTGTCTTTGAAACCAGTCCATGATGTGTCTGCAGTACTTATTAGTGCCAGAGCCCAAGTGTCACTGTGCCTCAGATGCATTCTACTTCACTAAAGAAACATTAAATTGTCAGTCCACTTTACTGGATGCCTACAGACATAGATAGCAAGCTGGTACTTTAAAAAAATGCATGGTAGGCATCAAGTAGCAGCTTAAGGGTTAATTGTTCTCACTGAAATGAGCTTTTCTACTCCAAGCAGCAGCCTGCTCCACAGAGTGCTTACAGCTAGGTGAAGTGAAGTAGATATGATTGAATATGGCCTCCCTTGACCTGTCAGAGACTGCTGACTGACAGTCTCGACAGGTTACTGGTCTCATTACTAATTGGGGGGTTCTGAGCTTTTCCAGGGAAGGTCAATGACAGCTTTCCTCAAACTGATTATGCAGACAAGAGGCAAAAATGTAATCCACCTTAGCTCTGATCCAGTATGGTCACATAGATAGCTTTTGTAACACGGAGATAAATCCGACATCAGCTGTCACTAAGACCCTCTATTTCTGCCAGAATTTTCTATCGTAGCAGAGAGGAATCCCCTGGGCATAATTTTGGAACTTTTCTTGCAAGTTCTTTTTTCGAAATCACTCTTCTTTTTTCTGGGAAGGTGGATTTGCAATGCAGCCTACAGTATGCAGCCTTCTGTAGAATCATCAAGAACGGAAGCAATGTTCAGCCAACTTATGACCCAAATGGCACAACTCACAATTGCAGTCAATGCCACTATGCAAACTTTGCAAGGGATCGAAGTTAGGCTTTTCCACAATGAGAGACAAATATCCTCCCATGATGCGGCTCTTCATGAAATAACTGATACTCTGAGGGAACAGACCAAACTTATCCACGTACTACAAAATAAAGTAGATGACCTGGAAAATCACAGCTGTCAAAACAATATATGGCTTATTGGCTTTCCGGAAGGTGCAGAACAGAAATCAGCCATCGACTTCTTACAGTCAACCCTCCCAAAGCTGCTCGAAGTATCAGCTGATTTTCACCCTCAGATAGAACGGGCGCATCACTCGCTTGCCCCAGTACCAAGTCCTGGAGCAAGACCCAGACCCCTGCTTGCCAGATTTTTGGACTTTAGGCAGAAAAAATTTATTATGGTTGCTGTTCGAAGTGCAGGGGAAATTACTTGGCAAGGGCATCATATCCAGCTCTATCAGGACTATTCTGAAGAACTCTCTGATCACTGTAAGGAATATACCCAGGCACGGAGACTGTTACAAGAACTAAACTACTCTTACTCACTGAAGTGTCCTGCGACCATGCAGATTATGCACAATAGGTCTCCCCTTCTGTTTGAGACCCCAGAGAGCTTGATGGACTTCCTGCGGGCTAGACATCCTGTGGAGTTTCAGGACCCCAACAATCAGAGTGAGCAAATACAATGCTGTCCCTCTCCCTCTCCATCTGCAGCGAATATTTCCTCTGCTCCCAAGCAAGACATATCTGAGTCTGGTGTGTGGATTTTTGACACATCGCTACCATTGAGGCCAAGTAAACTGCAACCATCTCATCATCATGATCGATGACAACATCCCACTGAAAGAACCAGCTCCCCAAGCTCACAGGTGACGGCTCACTCAGACCAGCTTTCAGATCAGCAAGATACCATAGATCTGCAGACTTTCTTCTCACCTAACCCATTTGCCATTCTACAACTGGACCTGCAGGACTCAGATACTGCACAAGGGATTTCAGAAGGGGTAGAGCTGGACATGTGTGGGTCGACATCCTTAAGACCTATGCTCTCCACTTCTCAAAGCAAATCCTGGGCTGACATAGTTGCTACATCTCTAGAACTTGCAGCCAGCCTTCCTACTGCGAACTCATGAGATGGAACTCTCAATGCTACAATTGGTCTCCCCAGACCTGGCTCAGAACCCCCACACTAAGGACATGTTCAGACGGTATGGTATCAGTTTAATATGGGTAGCTGAGTATGTAATAAGGGAAAGGGAAACTCCTTTTTTCTGTTTGGTTTTCCCTTTATGTGTTAACCTCTCGTCCCTTGGCCTGCCATGGGATCTAAATTGCTGGGAGTATTAAGCTCAGCTCTCCCTATCCCACTACTATCAGCTGGTAATATTGTAGTACTGTTCCTCCTTTTGGGACATGCTTTTGAGTATATCTTGCTATGTGCTTAGGGCCCCAAGGTCCCAGGGGGACCCCTCTCATATGTCCTTCAGGGGGATCTTAGCTCTAACTGTATTTTTACACCCCGTAGTATGGACAAGCTGTTCTGGAGGGTATCTCCTCTTGTTCTGATCCCAGGCCAACCCCCATGGATACCAAAGGAGGTCTTGCGACTTGGGTCTGTGACATATTGCCTTTGGGACTTCTAATGGCTGTGGATAGGCTGATATGTGTATATAGTTGGTTAAATATTGTTATCAGTCAATATTATGTTTTACAAGTTGAATTTGTTCATAGGTTTTTCCAGATCTTGATTAGTACATGCTTAAGGGGGGTGTATTTGGGGGTCCCTTGCTGGTGGTGTTTAAACTGATTACAACAGACTTTCTGGTTCAGATGATATGGGGCAGACCTTCACTCTCAGTCTCTATTAGGTTCTATAGCTCGCTCCCTTCTAAATCAGACCTCCCACTTCTAGACTATGGCTGACATTCACTATATCACCTGGAACGTACGGGGCCTTAATACCCCTATGAAGTGTTCTCAGGTGCTGAATCATTTCAAGAGACTGAGTGTTCAGGTAGCCCTACTACAACAAACTAAATTGAAAAAGTTGGACCATGACAGGCTGAAAGGCTCTTGGGTGGGACAGGTTGTTTCTTCTTCAGCCTCCACCTGCAAATGGGGGGGTAGCTATTTTATTTCACAAATCCCTTCAGTGGGCACAATTAAAAGTGCAGTGAGATAGAGATGGCAGATGGGTGGCGGCTTTGATGGATACTCCGACAGGTACCCTAGTGATAGCTAACGTGTATGGCCCTAATGATGACCAGCCTGAAGTGTTTCACTTGCTGGCCCAAGCTATTAGTTCCTTAGCCTCTCCATAGGTCCCTATAATCTTAGGGGGAGATTTCAATCTCCCCCTGGACCCTTTCCTAGATCACACGTCCGCCTTTCCAGAGCATCATCAGAAATCTCACCTCTCACTGCAGCAGCTGTTCACAGATATGGGGTTACAAGACCTCTGGTGCATTTTGTACCCACGGGACAAAGATTATACATTCTTTTCTCCGGTGCCTAACTCACACTCTCGGCTGGATTACTGGCTTGTATCCCCTTCTATTATGAACAGCACCAATGATGCTGTAATTCATCCAATTATCATATCAGATCATGCTCCGGTACAACTTCACACGCTAAGTAGTCCCTCAGCTCCTAGATCGCCAAGCTGGCATTTGGATCCGCTTCTCTTGAGGGACCCTAACTTCCCTCAATGGCTTTGGATACAGGTCACTAATTTTCTACAAGATCATGCTACAGCGGAGGTCCCCCCAACAATGGTTTGGGAGGCACTGAAAGCCACCATATGAGGCGCTATCATGGGATACTCAGCATATCACAGGCAGCAGAGAGAACACCAGCTTAAAACATTGGAATCCCATCTTATAGAACTCGAGACCAAATTTTAAAGTATGCCCAACACTTCCTTACATTCCAGATAGGTGAGGAAATCACTAAAATGCTTCATCAAGTACAGGACCTACTTGCCAGGAAAGCTGAGTTGGCCTTCCTCAGACTATGGCATAAATACTGGGAGGGGGAGAGAAGGCTGGGAAAGTACTAGCCTACAGACTCTGGAAAAAGAGGGCTGAGAGCCATATTCCTGGACTCAAAGCACCAGTTGACTCTGCAAGTCCAACCAGAATGCATAAATGAAATTATGACAGATTTTTATAAACAACCATATTCTCCGACTGGCATTTTCAGTGTTGCACAGGTACAAACCTTTCTGACATTTATACCTATCTGCCATTTAACTCCTCAGCAAGCTGCTACCTTGGAGTCTCCCATTACCCCTCAAGAGGTCATAGATGCACTCCACAATTTAAATCACAGGAAGGCCCCTGGTGGGGATGGATTTCCCCCTGAAATGTGGAGCCTAGTTGCACCACTGATATCCCCCCTACTTAATGACGTTTTTAATTTGGCCCTTAGTTCAGGATCCCTCCCCCCATCCCTTCGGGAGGCAATCATTACTGTATTTCCCAAAAAAGGGAAAGATGCCACTTTACCATCCAGTTATCACCCTATTTCACTTATCAATTCGGATAGTAAGATTTTTGCAAAAATTCTGGCTACCAGGTAAAACCCCTTCCTTCCCCACCTTATACATCCTTCACAAGTCGGTTTTGTCCTGGCTCAGCAGAGATCATATACATTCCCTTATAAATATTATATATCAGGCCAGTAACTTCCTGGCACCAGCTGCTGCAGTAGCGATAGATTTTGAGAAGACATTTGATTCTCTCAAATGGCAGTACCTTCAACAGGTGCTAGAAACCATGGGCTTTGGTCACATTTTTAGAAGCTGGGTGACAGCTCTGTATCACAACCCTTTGGCTCGGGTCCTCACCCACTCTACTCTGTCTGTACCCTTCCCTCTGTGGTGGGGCATGAGGCAGGGCTGACCCCTTTCTCCCTTACTTTTCATAATAGCAGTGGAGCCACTTGCGATTGCCATATGCCACTCTTCATCCATAACAGATTTTCCCTTTGATGATATCACTTTTCCCACATTTATGTAAGAAGATGATTTGTTAGTCCCATTAGTGGATGTCACTACTTCCCTCCCTTCTCTGCTTTCCCTCCTTGCAGATTTTGTGAGCTACTCTGGCCTAAAAATCAACAGGTCTAAAATGGAAGTACTCCCCATCAATAGCTTGTGCACTTTAGATCAGGTAGCCCATCTCAGCCTTCATTGGGCCCCACATTCCCTTGTCTATCTAGGGATACGGCTCACAGTAGATCTTACTAAAATATGAGATCTGATCCTTAAACCCCTTCTTGAAGATATCAAGACTGAGTTTGCGCACTGGCGTGGTCTTCAATTTACACTAGCAGGTAAAATATCCATGATCAAAATGGTGGTAGCCCCTAAACTTTTACATGTCATCTCACATATACTATTTACATTACCGGCCTCATGGGTTGAAGCCATAGACCAGGCCTTTTCCAATTTTATTTGGGAAGGCACCAAACCCTGTTATAGTAGAAATAAACTTAGATCCCATTGGTCACAGGGAGGCTGGGCCTTCCTTGGCTAGAAGGGTATAAATGGGCCTTTACTGTAGCCCAGACCTTAAACTGGTTCCTCCCACAGACATCTGAGTGACCACAATGGATACACATGGAGGTGTATATGGCCCAGACCCAATCCCTAGCAGTTTTACTTTACAATCCCCTTCCCAAACTTTTGTCTTCCCGCCAAACAATAGCAGGCTCAGTACTGACATGACATTTAGTGGAAAAGAAATTGGAGCAGATTTATGCCCCCTTCTGGCCTCCCCTATATGGGGGAACATGTTCATAAAAGTGAATGGCAAACATTTGCACTGTCCTCTATGGCACAGTAAAGGAATGTTTACACTAAAGGACTTAATGACAGATGACAGTCTCACTATCAAAACATTTCAAACAATGGATCAGGAGTTCCACTTAGGTAAGCAGGACTTTTGGCAATACTTGCAGCTCAGAAGTTTGGTTTTAGCTTATATTTTTATTTTATTTATTTAGTTTTTGTTGACCGGGGTAAGTGCACTAGACAAATCCTGGCTATTTTCAGGCACGACCCAGGGGAGGGTGATACAGATGAATGCCAACTGACCTTGAACCAGATTAAGCTGTTGGTGGTATTTTTAGTGAATGAGGGAAATTTGGCCAGGACACCAGCGAAATTCCCCTACTCTTTTCGATAAGTGCCATGGGATCTTTAACATCCACCTGAACTACCACCAATCCAGGCAGATGGGACCTCAGTTTAACATCTCATCTAAAAGACGGCACCTCAGAAGTGCAGCACCCCTCTCATGCTGCACTACAGTGTCAGTACTGGGATATTAACCCCAAGTGCCAGATGTGGGAACCGAACCCACAGCACTCTGATCTCCAAGCCTCAGAGGTGAGTGTGCTACCTACTGAGCCACTGACACTGCTGTATATTAAACAACACCACAAGACAGATGTAGCAATATCCCATTTGTTAATTAAGTGGCTGACCTATAAAGGGGATAAAGCTAATCTTAGGAATCATCTCCCTGCACAATCAGCTCAGGCTAAAGGTAAATGGGAGCAAGCTCTTCAACAGTCTATTTTGAATGCCCAATGGAAGCTATGCTTTAAATATGCTCATTCTATGTATCCAGATATGAGAAGTAAACTTATGCAAAACAAGATATTGTCACACTGGTATTGCACTCCTGTTGTCTTGTACAGAATGCATCTCATGGACAATAGTCATTGCTGACGATGTCTCTAGGGAGAGGGAGACCTTTTTCACATACTTTGGCTTTTCTCACTCCTCATTCCATTCTGGACAGCTGTCTTGGGTCTGGCTCAACATGTCTCAGACTCTGCTCTGACTCTAGATCCCTTAGTTTGGATTCTGGGCCTTCCTCCAGTGCTGACAGCATTCACTCATCAACAGCACAGATGACTGGCACTTGTCAGCCTCCAAGCTAAGAGGCATATTCTCTGTAGGTGGAGAACCACAGAGGTACCCACCATCTCTGAATGATATAATGCCCTCTCTAATGTAGCAGCACTGGATCGTCAGTCCCACTTTGTTACCAACAGTCTTTCACAATATTATCTTACCTGGGCCTCTTACTTAGCTTATCTTTCCCCACATGCAGGGATTGGCTGACTTCCCCTGTGGAATGATCTGGACCAACATAGTAGATACACCAGTAGGAAATGGTTTGGAACCCCAAAACACACCCTCTCCCTGCAAGGACTGTTATTTTCTCTCCTTATAAGATAAGAATTCAGATCTGGACCTTAAGGTTGCTAGTATTTTGTTATTATGTCTGTGCTTTTCATGCTTATTCAGGTATCAAGAGACACTTATGTATTATGCCCATATTAGACGCCTTAACTAACCTAGATGTGGTGGTAATCATGCAATCTCTCATACTTTTCTTTTCTTATTTCTTGGGCACAATACCACAATACAACTTACTGTATAATTTCTTACTGCATCATTACTTAGCAAAGTGCCTTTCTATGGGCTAGATTTTGTCAATTATGTAATGACACTGCAGTCAATGTGTATGCATATGTGTCATGCTGTATCTTCTCTATGTACCTGGCTATGTCTGATATTATCTTTAAAATATAATAAAAATTATTAACTACAAAAAAAAACCAAAAATGTAATCCATCCAAACATTAATAGTCTGCTCAAACCAGACTGGATAAAAACAGAAATATATGGGCTCCCTGTGGCACTGAAGACTATGGAAAGGGGGGTGGCAGGTTGTTGTACCCAATCTGATGTGAGTGTTGTGGGGGGTCAGTAAACACCAGGGACTTAAACAGTGGCGAGCGATTAGAGGGTGGGCGATGCTACTTGACACCAGGGAAACATTAAATTGATATGGGACTAACTATTGGTGGTGGGGTTGGGGTGCCAATGGACACCAGATAAAGTTTTTTTTTCTTACTTATCATGGATTTGCAGAATTAATCACTGAAAATAATTACATGAATTGCAGAATAATGCATTAGTTCCACAGTTCATGTATATTTTTCCGCAGTTCAGCAAGAATGCTTTATGGAACAGGGCAAAAGTCCATCAAACACATTTGGAAGATTTCTGACTTTGCCAAAGGTGGAAGTTCAGAAATTCCATGAAAGTTTGAAATTTCATGAATGTTCTGCTAAAGCAGAATTTGCAACTTTCACCCAGCTTTAAGAGGGACTATATTCTAAGTACTACACTATCTAAACTTTTCTAAATCATTTATAGATATTATCACAGCTCTGTATGAGTCTTCACAAGCAAAAATAAAAATAAATGGAAATTTAACAAAATTATTTACTGTTGGCAGAGGAGTAAGACAAGGATGCCCTCTATCCCCTTCATTATTTATACTATGCATAGAGACTTTTTGGGTTAAAATCAGAAACAATGATAGTATAAAGGGTGTACAAATGGGGAAGCAGGTATATAAATGAAACAATTATGCAGATGATGTTTTACTACAGTAACTTTAACAGATCTGATAAACATTCTAAAAGAAGTACTAAAGGAAATTAATAAGCACTTTGAAACGTAAGGCTACCAGCTTAACATTGATAAATCAGAGATGATGGCAACATTGATAACTACTGCCCATAATATTAACACGTTTTAGTGTGGAATACAAAAAAAATTATAAGAAAAATATTTAAGAATAAAGCTAACTTTGTCTCTTTCAAACCTGTTCTATTGCAATCATAAATTACTGATAAAAATATAAAGTACAAATTACAAAGCTGGATCAAAATAAAATTATATCTATTGGGCAAAATACAATTGATCAAAATGGTTATTATACAATGGCAACAAAGAATGCTCTGTTCTGATTGGTCAGTGCCATCCTTCAACAGTAATGTTATCTCAGTGTAACATCACTGTATGGAGGTCCAGAGGCAAGATGACCTCATGAAACAAAAAATCAATATGTTCCCTGCTTTAGAAACCGACCCATGAACCATGACCAACAGCATGCTCACCTTCCACATCCCACCATGTCACTGTTTACATTAAACAAATACCCCCAAAAAGTCACAACACATGCCAACACTTCTCGTTACAACTACAACAAAGGGAAAATTGCTGCACAGCCAAATCACAATTTTTTTAATGCAGCTCTATGAGTGGTTTTACAAACTATGCAGCATGTGCACTCCCTCACCTTGCACTCCACAGCTCCACTTCAGCTACTTTTTCTGTCCTTTTCTTATGTTGCTTTCCTGTTCCCAGGGCAGATAAAACAGCTGCCAGCTTTACCATTCATTTTCTCCCCTCACAAGCCACGGGCTAATTACCAGACCCATTCAGCAAACCCGGAAGTCTCCTCATCTCCTCACCTGCTCCCATCCATAGCAATTTTGTGTCCTACAAGTCTCCCAGTCTCAAAGCAAATGGCAGGACGGCTGAATTAAACTCCATGGACATGATGGACTGTGTGGGAGAAGCAAGCCACTAGGGAGAATAGACTCAGAAAATGAAAGTGGGGGTTGGGGGACTAGAACACAAAGAAAGAAGTATGTGTGGGACCCTGCCAGTTGTGCAGACAGACCCACTCATATACCAGCATCACCACCTACTGGCCAAAATGGAACTATTTTTTTTCTTAATATACTTCCATTATCATAAATAAAGTGAACATCTGTCCAAAAATGCTTTTGTTTTATTTTTCCTATTATTATAAATGAGCAATTGTATAATAACAATAATGCACTTCAGGGTGTGGGTCAAGCTGGGATAACATCATTTCTGGGGCATTGGACACACTCAGCCTGTTGCCTCATTCCCAACCATCCCAGACATGATGTTATCCCAGCACAACCCGCACCCTGTTGTACATTACTGTTTAATTAGTCCTCTAATTTCTTATTCCTTTCAGCCTTATCACTCTGATACCTAAGGAATGGTTTAAGGAAATAAATAAAGACATCAAAAATTATACAGTACAGTATATGGGACCATGGTACACCTAGAATATCATGTGAATGACTACTTTTATCAAAAGTTCAATGAGGCTTGGCATGCCCAGATATAGAACATTTCTACCTAGGCACAGCAACTAAGACAGGGATACATTCTGAATGTTCAAAACCCTGTGGAGCAACAAAAGACTGTCAGGTCAGTTACACCTTAGGACCAATTTTAAATAGCAAGTCTTTAGCAACTCCCTTATAGCTAACTGAATCTGCTCAAAATGTAACTATATTCTCCCCTGAGCTAGTTGTGCTGGAGCACAGAAAGAATAGCTCCTCTGTAAAAATTAAAGACAGCAAATCAAAATTCTCCTGCCTCAAACACTGTTTTGAATACAGCTTCTCAAAGGTGCACAAGGTCAATGGCAGAGAGCAACCTCAAGCTTTTGATCAAATTTAAGAATGAGCTAAAACAGATACATAAATGGGTTTTGATTCTCTTAATGCAGCCTTAGCTAACCTCACTGAAACAGTGTCAGACCTTGGGGACAAAATGGAGCGCTAAGCCTTCAGACAGGTGTAATAGAGGAATAGGTTAGTAAACTGGAGGATAAGGTACATCCATTGCTGGCCACTGTTGCTAGCCACACTGCACAATTACAGCTTCAGCAAAAATGATAAATCAGGAAGACGGATCTAGGTGTAACAATATAAATCTAATTAAGGTCCCAGAGAGTGGCAGGCAGTGGAGATCCAATCCCTTACTTTGAAAAATCGCTTACATCAGTCCTCTGCCTAAAATATCCAAAGGAAAAAATTATAATAGACAGAGCACATCATGGGGTGATCCAAGGGATACTAACAGCAAAATGGATCACACACATTTTTCTTGTCCCATCTATATTAAGCCTCATTACTTTACAGATAGAGAACAGGTGCTGTGTAAGGCTCGCATAGACTGAAGACTTTCTGTGGCAGAATTTACATTAATGGCATATCCCAATTTTAGCATGGAAGCTCTACAATCCAGGAAAGCATTTGACTGGGTAAAGACGTCTTGAGAGGAAAATGTATAACATTTTCCTTACTCCCACCTGAGAATATCCGTTTTTTTCTACCATGGCAAAATGCAATTTTTTACAGACCCTAAAAAATCTGAGCCTTTTCTGACTTCACTCTCTGAATTCAAACAACCAAGTAAATCTTCAGATTCATCTCAGACTTGTAATACAATAGACCATCAGAGCTGTACAGACTCTCATTCTTTAAATTTGGTCTAAACCCTCCCCTATACTTTGCCAGATCAAGCCTGTGGAGATCTAGGACTATCACTATAGACAGAGTCCATATATGACACCTGGTGTTCATAAAAGGACCATTTAATAGCTGACTTAGGTATCACCACCATGGAGATGGCCTGTTTGACACATCTTACTACTACAATAACTACCAACCAGCAAGCGAACACACATGGCCTGATTCTCAAAGCACTGACTTGGATGCAAGGTGCCTGCATCATGCAGCAGTGGCACAAGGGGCACCTTGCATTAAAACATGCAGATTTTGACAGTCTCAAAGACCCTCCTATGCCACGCCAGGACCAAGTGCACCAGACTGGCCATGCAATAGGTCTGTGCCATGCAGCTGGGTGCACCAGGGGGCTTGCAGAATATGCAAGCTGCCATATCCCTTAATTTGGGATTCTCTGAACCCTCCCAGAAGGCACAATTTGGGTTGGTCTAATGGTACTTAAAAGTGTGTCTTCTGGGAGGGTGTAGAGAACTTTCACCACCCCCAGAGCCCTCCCTGAATGGGAGGACACATGTGTCACAGTTCCCCATACACCCAAATCCATTGTTGAATAAAATATAAGTTACCTGTTGGCCACCAGACCCCCTTCCCAATCCCTGATGTCCCCATTATGCATAAATAAAAAACTCCCTGGTGTCCAATGGTTCTCCCTCCTGACCCCATAAAATGTGAAATCTGCATCCCCTCCCTGGTGTCTAGCTGTCCCCCTCCCTATCAATGATCCATGGTAACATGTAATATATATAAAGCATTCCCTGGTGACTAGCAGTCCTCCCTCCCAATCTCCAAGTGCCCTGTTCAACAATACACAACAGTCTATGGTGTCTAGGGGACCCCTCACCCTGGTAGGTACTGCCCTAACACCATGCTCCCCCATCCCATCCAGGAACCGGTGACTGGTACAGCTCCCACTCTCCACCATGGCTGGCCACCAACTGAGGTGTCAAGGAGTATGTACTGTAACAGCTGATTGAAGGGTACATGCTCCTTGATAACTCAGTCAGTGGGTAGCCAAGGTGGAGAGCAGAGGGTTGTGCTGTTCACTGGTTCCAGGATGTGATAGGGGAGTGAAGTTGTGGGGCTCTACCTGCCAGGGTTGGGGGTCTCCTACAAAACAGGGACTGTAGGGTATTGTTGGACAGAGTGCTCAGGGATGGGGAGGGGGACTGCTAGCCACCAGGGAATGCATTACATTTTATATGTTACTGGGGATCATTGATAGGGAGGGGGAACCACTAGACACCAGGGAGGGGATGTATATTTTACATTTTATGGTAATTAGGAGGGGGGAACCACAGAACACCAGGGAGTTCTTTATTTATGCATTCAGGGGACATTGGTGGAGGGGGACTGCTAGCCACCAGGGAACTGTTTTATTTTACTCAACAATACTGCATATTTTAAAAGCTGTTTTATCTACATGCCTGCCTCTGAAACTCATAGCACCCTGCCAGATTAGGTTTAATATCATTGTGTGTGTGTATGTGTGTATATATATATATATATATATATTATGGTAGCACGGTAGTGCTACCATAGTTAGGGTTGAGGAGCCATTTCCATGTTAAACCCAAAATTTTGCACCTTAATAACTTTGCAACTGTTTGATGGATTTGCCTGAAATTTGGAATGTATGATCAAGACTCACAGGCCTTGGGATCTGCCAAGTTTCGTAATGATTGGATATACAGTTGTGGAGTTATTAAGTGTGATCTGTGCGCGCGTTTATGCTTTTCTGGAATTCTTTGGTCACGCCTACAGGTCGTACAGTTTGTGTGACTGGCCTGAAATCTTCAGGGAACATGCAGCCAGGGTCCCCGATGTGCCTTTCAAAGATTTCGTGAAATCATATTAAACGGTTCAAAAGTTATTCAAAAAACAGTTTCCCATTATAAGTCAATGGGAAAAGTTAACAAAAAGTTCAACACTTTCGCAAATGCATTTTTACTTTCGCAAATGGGCCTGTTACTTTCGAAAATTGGCCATTTTGTTTTCAGTTGTGATCAGAAAAATGGTTGGCATTTAAATTTGGGACCTTCTAGCACCCTAATTTTTTTGTATTCACCTAGTCGGGCCCTGAGGATGCTTGCCATGTCTTTATTTTGTGGTAAAACACCCCAGAAATATGTTTTTCAAATTTCTGAAAAGTAATTGCAAATTACTTTTTGTGTTACAAAGTAACGGAAATTTTGCGAAAGCTTTCGCAAATTGAGACAGTAGTTTTCTAGTCTGTGGGAAAATGACAGCAATTCTTTGGCACTGCGCTGCAAAAGAACCATTGGGAGTTTTGAGCTGAAATTTGGAGGGAACGGAGCTGACATCTCACAGATGTGCCTTTCAGTGTTGTATTACATGGCGGCAAAGTTACGGCACTCCAAAGTTGACAGTTTTTCCCATAGGATAACATTACGGCGCCCGACGCATTACAGAAATCCTTTGGCACCCTGCTGCAAAATAATGGTTTGGTCTTTTTTCCTGAAATTTGGAGGGAAGACAGCCAACAGCCCACAGATGTGCCTTTCAGTAGTTTGGTGAAAAAATATCACACGGCGGCAAAGTTACGGCACTCCAAAGTTGACATTTTTTCCCATAGGATAACATTACGGCGCCCAACGCATAACAGAAATCCTTTGGATCCCTGCTGCAAAATAACGGTTTGGTCTTTTTTCCTGAAATTTGGAGGGAAGACAGCCAACAGCCCACAGATGTGCCTTTCAGTGGTTTGGTGAAAAAACATCACAGGGAGGCAAAGTTATGGTGCTCTGAACTTTTCTTTTTTTCCCATAGGATAACATTATGGCGTTCGCCGCACCTTTCAGGGCCCGTGTCTCAGAAACGGTGCGAGATACGGACTTTTGTCGGAAAATGTGGGCTAAGATTCAAATTAGCCAGGACAGTTGTAAATAATATGATCTTTAAATTTTTTCTACGTCGCATGTTCCTGAGATATAATGTATTTAGTATTCCAAGATCTCTTTTCTGCACGATACTCATTATTTTGCATACATTATTTGTACTCACTGTCTTTCTCAATGCAGGTTTTAGGGAAACCAGCCTGTGGCTACATTACTGTTACTGTTGCCCTTTCCGCTTGTGGTTCCAGTACCCGTTTCACTTACCGTTGACATCCTAGCCACCATGTGCGTTATCCTTTAGTTTTCATTTGCGCTATGCTTTCTGTTATTTTTGCCATTTTCTGTCTACAGTACTGTTTATCTTTCTGTTTCACTTTACATCACCATGCCCATTGACATTTCTGTTTGCAGGCACCATGTTACTATGTGACAACACATCACGTGGCAGACCATTCCCGTCTACGCCACCATGTGCGTTACCCTTTCTGTTCTCATTCATGCTTGTGCTACCATGTGCGCCACTGTTAGCATTTCTGTTTGGCGTTGTTGTCCCTGTTAGTATGCCACAAGACATCATGTGGGCGGGGCCCAGCGGGAGGGCATCGGCGCTCCCGCTGCTGCATTACATTCACTATTTCTTGTTATCATTCTCAAAAGAAGGAAATTAGAGGCAAAAACTCAGTTTAATGTATTAGTTAGAGTTGTTCCACAGCGACAAAAGTGAGGAAATTCGCTGTTAGGGTTGAAAACCCCTTGCACCCCCCCCACCCCCAACCGCATTGGGGTGTGCATTGGGATCATGAGTCCTAACTCTCACCCCATTCTCCTATACTTCTGCTGCTTTACACAGGTCATGGGGTGAGAGTTAGGGCTGATGATCCCAATGCACACCCCAATGCCACCACGTGCGTCATCCTTTGCGTTTTTATTTGCGCTTGCATTTCTGTTAATTTTTGCCATTTGTGTGTACCACACTGTTTCTCTTTCTGTTTCACTTTGCATCACCATGCCCATTGACATTTCCATTTACAGGCACCATGTTACTGTGTGACCAGACATCACGTGGCACACCGTTCCCATCTACGCCACCGTGTGTGTTACCCTTTCTGTTATCATTCGCGTTTGTGTTACCATGTGTGCCACTGTTAGCATTTCTGTTTGCATTGCTGCTCCTGTTACTATGCCACAAGACATTATGTGGCGGGAGCGCAGGGCCCAAAGGGCCCCGCACGCCCGCCACCACATTACATTCACTATTTCTCAATATCATTCTCAAAAAAAAGGGAAATTAGAGGCAAAAAAACTCTGTTTAATGCATTAGTTAGGGTTGTTCCACAGCGACAAAAGTGAGGAAATTCGCTGTTAGGATTGAAAACCCTAACTCCGAATTCACCCCCCCCAGCACCACACACACACAGACACACACACACATTCAAGTATGGGGGGAGGACCAAGTCAACACAACCAATGACAGACATCCAGCAGCAGGTGACAGAAATAACAAACAATTGTCTAAATGTACTACGAGACATCCCCACCCACCTGACCAGGTACTGCATGCTCAGTGGAGATGAACAGCAAAACTGAGGCCATGTACACCAAACGTACACATCCCTGATTGCAGCTGCACACAACGTACTACACTTAGTAGTTGCATGGCCTTACCTACTGATGCCCCACACCACACCACAACTGGTACTGTGCCGTTATTCAATATAAATGCTGAAGGTGCATGATGACAGTTGTAGAAAGGTTTTGACACTACTGAGTATACATTAATTAAGAGAAGCACATAAATTAACTACAAGACACTAGCATGCTCAAGATAAAAGTAGTGACACATTTAGTAGGTGATTTATATAGTAGTACATTTACTGCAATGGTTTACTCAACATAGAGAGGCTGATGTAAACGTATGGAAAAGCATTGCCTGTTCAACGCTGTGAAATTGGTACTGCCAGTATCACATGCATTCTTACTGATGAAGGTGTACTGCTGATGTACATACATAGACCTTCAGTGTGTTTCAATATTAAAGATGCAGTAAGTATTCTTTGTAAGAAAGATTGTAATTGCATGGATCAGGCCAAGAAACTTCTAAATATCATAGCACTACTGAGTCAACAATGATGTACCTGTATCGGATGTGTATATAGGATAGATTTTCCTGTAGACACTTACTGAGTATGTTGTACCTGATAAAGACAATCTCATTGCATCTGTGATGACTAACTTCTTCAAATAGTAATACATTTGCTATTGTTGCAATGAGTGATCTATGCCACTTATGGACACAGTGTGATTTTTAACAGTTGTTTCATACTCAGGCTGTATGCCTACTGTTTGCGTTTGCCACACTTCTGTCACTGATGCTATCAAAGTGATAACTATGTTAATTCTGCTACAACAGGAATCAAGTAGGTATGGTGTAGATATAAACAGAATGTCTTTGTATTGATTTAACTCATAATGGGGTAAATGTACTAGGACAGCAGGGGTTATCCTCTATCACTGAGTCTGTCAGTTATAATCACACTAGGGTTTCGATGACTGTAATGATCAAGTTACACTGTTCATCTTCATGAGTTCATATTCACAGCCATTCTCCAGCAACTAGACAGTGTATGGTGTAACTGGGTGGGACACTGTGTTGCAAAGCTGCTGCAGTCACTAGCAGAGGAGAGTATCTACTCATAAAGACAATTAAGCAATAAGGCATGACCAACAGTTATGTTAAATGGTCTGTTAATCACCCTGTAGGGGTTTAATGTTGAATGAGGCATATCCGAGTGCCACATGTCACTAGACAGTGATAAACTGACCATTAACATAATACCTGGGAGTAGCTTATTGCTATCATAATAAAACTGTTTTTAAACAACATTAAACCATGTTCATCATATGGTTAGGCTCTACATGTATGTTAATAAAACTAAACATAAGGCTGTTACAATGTTTACAGTCAATTAGAAAGCTGCATTTCTCAAACCCTTGTTATAATCAGAGATATTATACCTGTACAACTCCTTGGTTTTGCTTAACTCTATTGCTCAGGTGGCCCACCACAAGTGGTGTGGTGGGTGTGGGCATCGGTAGGTAAGGCCATGCAACTACTAAGTGTGGTACGTTGTGTGCAGCTGCAATCAGGGATGTGTACGTTTGGTGTACATGGCCTCAGTTTTGCTGTTCATCTCCACTGAGCATGCAGTACCTGGTCAGGTGGGTGGGGATGTCTCGTAGTACATTTAGACAATTGTTTGTTATTTCTGTCACCTGCTGCTGGATGTCTGTCATTGGTTGTGTTGACTTGGTCCTCCCCCCTACTTGAATGTGTGTGTGTGTCTGTGTGTGTGTGGTGCTGGGGGGGTGAATTCGGAGTTAGGGTTTTCAACCCTAACAGTGAATTTCCTCACTTTTGTCACTGTGGAACAACCCTAACTAATGCATTAAACGGAGTTTTTTGCCTCTAATATATATATATATATATGAAATACAAAATCACATATGCCCCCATAATGCAGATCATCATGGGCTACATATGCAAATCACCACAGAATAGTATGCTGGTTCAACTTTAAGCAAAAAATGCTGGTGCCGAAAGGCTTCTCACACAGTTTGCAAAGGATGCCAACAGAAGACATAGACACATGTTTTGTCCTACCAGGACTCATCAGTATGCCTCATCTGGTTGACACCCCAGTGGAATGAACCAGCTACCCTAAGGTGGTCAATCTGGGTTATGCTGTGGTGAACCCAATTAAAACAAAAAACAAGTTAAAAGACAATAAACCTCTGTGTGCAAGCACTGAGGCAATGGTTACCCCAAAGAGCATTGTTCGGGAAGCCAAATTTCAAAGAAATACAAAATCACACATGCCCCCATAATGCAGAGCATTATGGGGTAATAATTGTCTCAGTGCTTGTGAACAGACCTTCTTTGTCTTCTAACCTGTTTTTTGTTTTAATTGGGTTCACCACAACATGACCCAGATAGACCATCTTTGGGTAGCTGGTTCATTTCACTGGGGTGTCAAACAGATGAGGCATACTGATGAGTCCTGGTAGGATGAAACACGTGTCTATGTGTTCTGTTGGTACCCTTTGCAAACTGTGTGAGAAGCCTTTCGGCACCACACATTTCTGCTTAAAGTTGAACAAGCACAATATTCTGTGGTGATTTGCATATGCAGCCCATGATGCTCTGCATTATGGAGGCATGTGTGATTTTGTATTTCTTTGAAACTTTGCTTCCTGACCAATGCCCTTTGGGGTAATCATTGCCTCAGTGCTTGCACACAGATGTTCTTTGTCTATATACATATATATATATATATATATATATATATATATATATATATATATTCATGGCAAGAAACTCTGTTTAATGCATCAGTTAGGGTTGTTCCACAGTGACGAGCAAGGAATTTGGTGTTAGGGTTGAAAACCCTAAATGTGCATTCCCCCACCACCGCCACTGCCACACACACACACACACACACACACACACACACACACACACACATATACATAGATACATAGATACATAGACAGTGTCGGCAGATAAGGGCCTATGGCCCACCCAGTCTTCCCATTTGAGCTTGTAAGTTCAGTTTATGTTTTCCTAGAAGTCTGTTGCCCCTTACCCCTGACCTCCAGAATTCCAGAAATACATGCAAGTAGGGAAAGGACCAAGGCAACACAACCAATCACACACATCCAGCAGGAGGTGTATATCTGTGTCACTGTAGGACATGGAGAAATCCAAGTTCAGATATGACACATTATTTACAAAGCTGTTCTTTGAGGTTAGTTCACATAAAGGTGAACCACGCTGGCAGTAGTGAAAATGGGGTACCTCACTTCATTTTCAACATATGGGTGGCGAAAGGCATCATGGGTACTGCAATGTAAGTTATGGCAAATTGTTCAATTTTGGAGCGGTGTAACATTGTAATCCTTAAGTATTTTAGCACAATAGCGGAAAAAGCACATATGTGTGACCAGGTCTTGCCACCCTGCAAATGTCAGCCCAAAGGACCCAACTGTTTGCTTACAGGATGATAGCAAAGATATGAAGTCATTAGGAGCATACTTTCACAAAATACTTTCGCCTACATGAAAATGTCATAGCATGATATGTGTTCAGCGGTGCGTGGAATGTCTAGGATGACAGCAGTGACGACCCCATGCCACAGCCCGATGAGAGCATGGGTGTGTGGTTTCATGGTTTAGATAGTTGAATGTTATTCCTGTTACCTGTTGCTAGTTGTGTGTGACTGGTCGTGTTGCCTTGGTTCTTCCCCTACTTGCATGTATGTGTGTGTGTGTGGTGGTGGGGGGAGGATGCACAGTTAGGGTTTTCAACCCTAACACCAAATTTCCTCACTTTTGTTGCCATGGAACAACCCTAACTGATGCATCAAATGGAGTTTTTTGCCATGAATTTCCCTTCTTTTTGAGAATGTGCACTATAAATAGTGAAGTAACGGTAATACAAATGCAAGCGCAAATGGTAATGCACATGGTGACGCAAATGTAAACGATAATGCAAATGGTAATAGAAATGCAAGCGTAAATGTTAATGAAAACAGAAACACAAATGCAAGCTCGTACAGAAATGCAAATCGTAACGTGCAAGGTCACGGTAATGCAATTGGAAATGCAAACACTTACAGGAACAGCAACGATGACAGCAAAGGAAACACAAACAGAAACGGAAACGCAAATGGAAGTGCATACACAAACGCAAATTGAAATGCACATGGTGACGCAAAAGGAAATGCAAACAAAAACAGTAATCAAAATGCAAATGTTAACAGTAATGCAAACGCTTACGCAAACAGAAACGCAAAGGGTAACGTGCACGGTGGCGTAGATGGGAACAATAACACAAACGGTTACAGAAACGCAAGCAGAAACGCTAACTGTAACAGTAACTAAAATGCACAGCTTTTTTTCCCCCAAAAGCTGCATTGAGAAACACAGTGATTACAAAGAATGTATGCATAATAATGGACCTCGGAGCAGAAAATGAACACTTGGAATACTAAATTGCTTATATCTCAGGAACCATACGACGTAGCAAACAAAATGTAAATTTCATATAATTTATGACTTTCCTGGCTAGTTTTGCACTTAACCCCCTATTGGGGGGGGCAATGCATTTTTCTGACAAAAAGTCTGTATCTCAAAGTGTTTCCGAGATACGGGCTCCGAAAGGCATGGCGGACGCCGTAATGTTAGCCTATGTGAAAAATAATCAACTTCGGAGTACCATAACTTTGCAACCCTCTAATATTTTGTCACCAAACCACCAAAAGGCATATCTGTGGGAAGTTGGCATTCTTCCTTCCACATTTCAGCCCAAAAGACCAAACCATTCTTTTGCAGCAGGGTGACAAAGATTTCCTATTCTTTTGGCCATAGTGTTGCTAAGTAGTGTAGTGATTTGCAACACGTTCACAAAAAAAAGCCCGAAAGGGTCAAATGTGTGACACTACTTTGCGATACTACTGTTTACAAAAAGTTCAAAAACATATTTCTGGGGTGTTTAACCCCCAAAAAAATACATGGCTAGCATCCTCAGGGCTCGACTAGGTGAATGCAGCTAGAACTGTGTCCCTAGAGGGTCCCAAATTTAAATGCCAAGCATTTCTGTGCCCACCAACTGAAAACAAGATGGCAGATTTGCAACACTACAGGGGTAATTTGCAACACTAAAAACTGCATCTGAAACACTGTTGAACTTGTTGTTAACTTTTCCCAATGACTATAATGGGAAAGTTGTTTTTTGAATAACTTTTGAACTGTTTAATATTTGTTCATGAAATCTTTGAAAGGTACATTGGTGACCCCAGCAGCATGTTCCCTGAAGGTTTTGGACTGGTCGTGCAGACCATGTGACCTGTAGATACAAGCAAAGAATGCACAAAAAAGCAAAAATATCACACTGTACTGCACTTTGTAGCTCCACAACTATATATCTGACCATTATAAAACTTGGCAGATCCAGAGATTCATGGTGCTGCTCCATGCATGCAAAATTTCAGGCAAATCCATCATACAGTGGCAAAGTTATTAAGCTGACAAATTGCACACTTTAACCTTAAATGGGGTACTCAACCCTAACTATAGTGGCACTACCATGCCACTATAATATATATTTATACAATAGGGGTGAGTGATAAATGAATTTGATAAAACAGTATATCATCCACTGCAGTGTGATATTTTTACCCTCTGCTCTACTGTGATGAAATCAGCTATTTACACAAACAGGTCACGTAAAGGTCACTGATATCATTACTCTAGTCAGCTTTCCCCTCAGCATACAAGAAACACCTGTGCTGTTATCATAGACACAAATGTAGAACTATATGAGAGGTCTCACTGCTGCCTGCAGCTAACTCAATTAGCATTGCAAAACACTCTCACCTATTCCCCACACTCTAACTTCCAGCTTATTACTGTGATACTCTCAGCTTGACTACAGCCAGACTTCTAAAGAATACAGCTACACAAAATAGTCTGTTTCTCACTCCTACCTAAACCTAACTCATTTAGCATTGCAAAACACACTCATCTGTTTCCCAGAGTTTGTAACACTGCCAGCTCATTCAGAAAAACTCACACACAGAATGGTCAAACACATAAAAAGGAACAGAACACAAGACAACATAACAATACTTCTGAAACTCCTAGCCCTATTGTATAAATTGAATACATGATGTGCAGATCGTGTGCTATGGCAAATATTGTCACTCCTGCATCATGAGCTCTGGATATCTCACTCATGCCTTCTGCACTCGTGAGATATCCAGAGCTCACTCTGCAGGAGTGACAATATTTGCCATACCACACTCATGCCCATCAGGTATCCCTAATATGTGTATATATATATATATATATATATATATATATATATATATATATGCATGTTTTTGTCTGGTTATCTGTCCATTACCCAACAACTTATGTCTAACCTTCAAGGAGTGTTGCCGAACCACATCTGCAGCTTGTGGCAAACCTCTCAGGTATACCGTTTCTTCAGCACACTGCCACCTTTACCACAAACTGTGTGACTTTGGTGCCAGGACTCTACCCAATAAAGAATCAGATGTAGGGTCCCTGGTGCTAGGGTAATCAGTTCAAACTGCCATTGGTGCAGTTTGTACCATCCTTTGTGAATTGGGCCCACAGCATTAATATTCTTCATGCCTTGATGGGGACAATTTGTTCAGAGTATCACCAAGACGAGGAGAGTCATGATTAAACTGACACTGCCTTGCAAACTTTTGTTACTGTTTAGTACAGTAGCTACTTCAGTTTTTGCTGATGTTATATGTTTAAATTTATAACTCTATTCCCTTTTTTCTTGCAGCTTGGGAATTGGCTCTGACTGTACCATTTTCACCTTGCATGATTCATTTGCCGTAGTCTCACGACACAAATACAGTAATGATACCTGTGGTATTTTGGATGGTGGTCTTTTATTATAGGATTAGTAAAATGCACCTATATTTCACCTACTTTTATTTTGTAGGTGCCTGTTCTTGGTACTTATGCTTTTCTACCTCAAGTGTTTTTTGTTGATAAAAATCTGGTAAAAAATTGATACATTTTGGTATGAGTTAGTTTTTAGTATGGTTGTACAGTTAGAGTTAATAAGTATTCATTTGAAGGGGTAAAAGGGGAAGACTATAGGGATAAGGGAATTCAGGGGGCAGGGCAGGGGAGGAATGGTGTGCACACAGGTATGGGGGTTGGGAGTATTATACTACAATTTGGGTTCAATTTTCTCTAACATTTTGCACAGCAGTATTAAAGATACTTACACAAAAACTTTAAGAAGACAGGACTTATTTTTTAACATTTTTATTCTTTTTCACTTTTTTTTGGCAGAATATGTTCAGGGGGTTCCTAGGAGGTCCAGCAGTTATTGCCAATCAGGTCCATTTTTTCAAATAGGATAATTGTCTGGTGTATTAAAAATAATATCATCGAATGTTAAGGGATTGAGGGACTAAAAGTAAAAAAAAAATTCAGTTACACAGATAAAAATGCTGTGAACTGTTTGATGTTACAAGAAACACATCTTATGAATAAAGATTTAGTTTTCTAAGTAAAAAATTGGGCCTGGGGATTAATGCACCATATAAGCTTTATTCTACTGGGATGTCTGTGTTTTTCAGGAAGAACGCTGGTATTATGATTATATGATCTATTATAGATGTAAATGGTCGATGCATAATATGTTAAATCTCATTTCAAGGGTAACTATATACTCTACCTAATATCTATGATATGATATGATAATTATGATAATTCTCCTCCTTTTTTCAATGATTTTTTTCTTAATTTAGCAACTTGTAGATTCATGTGGATTCCAGGAGGGGACTTTCACCTCACATTTAATAACAGCTTAGATAGTCCTAATATCTTTCCAGGTAGGATTTATTTATTGTATTTCGGATGACACCTTTAAGCCAAGGGCTCTTTTACAAAGGTTCCACGTCAAGACAATAAGGACGATAAGGTACAAAACATAACATGATCATTACAATGGAACTTACAAAAAAAAGACAAATAAGGTTACAATAATAGCAGCCAAAGGCATTGTCAAGGAATTGTGTTTTGAGTTAATTATACAGTACAAGTCATAGGTGGCTCAGTGAAGCTTTGTTAGGAGTGGGTTAGTGGGAAAAGAGAAAGAAGAGTGGTAGTGAGGGGGTGGTATGGGAGACAAAGAGAGGGAGGAGGGGAGAAATTGGGAGGGCATTGCATTGGGTATATGGTAGATTGGAAACAGCAAGGGAGGAGGAAGAGGTGGATGAAAAAGAAAAGGAGACAGATTCATCCTATACCCATTAATGGGAGGTAGGAGAGGAGGAGGAGGAGCTGAGGCAGTGAGGAGGGATGCTTGAGGGTAGTATGCCTGGAGGGGATTATAAGAAACAATCACAGAAGGCACTAGCCATGAGGTGTTGATGCAGTTTACACTTAAAAGCATCAATCTTAAGCACCAAGATTACCACAGTAACTATTAAACTTCAGACCTTTATGTCAGACTTTAAACTTTTTTTTTATTTTATTTAATCAGGTGAGACACACTAAGCTGAAAGATTTTTATAGGGGCAACCTGGGAGCACAGGGAAGCTAAGTGATTTGCTTAGGGTCACACAGTATGCAAGCGGAAGCTGTGGGATTCAAACCCAGGTCTGGTCTGCTGGTTGTCACCAGACTTGCAGCTCAGAGCCTTAAACCACTGTGCTATACTGCCTCCCTAACTTGAGGATCCCTAGTGGCTTTCCCACCCTTTGGATGTACAGTTGTTTTTTTCTTTCCAGTATATCAAACTTGTTCAAGAATAGATTTATTTTTAGTCTCCCACTCTATATTACATTTAATAAGGAAGATACTATGTAAAAGCATTTTAATCTTGGATCTTTCCGCTATGATTTTACAGTTAGATGTCACCCAACAACAAAAACCATTTCCATTTAGATTAGAGCCTTTATTACTAAAAGATGAAACTCACTGTAACAAAGTTCAGACAGAACTCTAATTATTTTTTCAAGTTAATTATAATAAAGACATTGCATTAAAACAGTTTGGGATATGTTTAAAGCCTACAGTACATTCAGGTCTGTACGATAGCATCTGATTCAAAAGGTAAAAAAAAACTCAGATAGTGAAAGATGGAAGAAACTGAAAAATTAATAAACCAAAAAGACGGTATACATTATAATTCATGGATGCTGAGTGTTTTACAAGAATTGTTGAATTTAAGGAATACATATAATGAGATGGCCATGGAAGAACTAGAAAGGCAAATACTATTGACCCACAGTAAATATTATGTGATTGAAGATAAGCTGGATAAGGTTTTGGCCTGGCAGCTTAAAAACGTACAAGCGGAGAAGAATATTTCATATAAACAAACATCAGCCAGGTCCTTAACTGACTCCCCTTTGGAAATTAATAAGGTGTTTTATGAATATTATAAGAATGTATATGCAACAGAACATAGAAAGGAAAAACCTAATATAGTTTCATTTTTTTTTTCCAAAATTTTAATCCCATCCATGACTCAGGATCAAAGGGCACTATGCACAATGCCAACGTGCCATGGAAACTTGGCATGTTGGCATCACTATGCGTGAATGCTGCAAAGCGGAGTCCCATGGACCCCATTCAGCATTCACTAATGAGGTATGTGATAGTTAAGTGGCCGCTTCCCAGGCCACGTGGACATCAACACACTGGGGGTGATCGGGCACATGTCAGGGTGTGCCTGCACTATGCAGCATTCACTACAGTGCATAGTGCTAGGCGTAGGGTGTGCAGGTTATGGCAGCCAGGACCCTGCAGTAACTGGGTGCTCACCCCATGGATGTCACCCGCCAGTCACGTTGGGACTGGGAATCAACTCCCCAGTGCTGCCTCAGCCTATAGGGCTGATGGGGGGGTGAGGGCTGTTTGGGTGAGTGCACATTCACCCTGTCATGCCAGCATTGCCATGGATCTGCATATAAAAGTCACAATTGCCTCATGGGCATAAGGGATCCACTATGGGACCTGGATCAGGCATCCAATTGGATGTCTGCTTGGGTCCACCCCTTCACACCGGCCACCCCCCATGAACCTGTGCACCAGCAGGCGGGACCATGAACAGGTGGCCAGTGGTTATTAATGCTGCCAGGTGCACACCTGTCCACAGGTGCAGAGTTATGCAGGCGGTGTATGTGCCTTTGGTGCATACATTATGCCCCTTCATGCATAGTGCCCAAAGTTTGCAGCTGGAAAAAGAAATTACTACAGGTGAAAGAGAATTAGTGATTACATCACTAGCAGCATGCAAGGCCCTAGGACCTGATGGTCTCCCAACTGATTTCCACAACACCTTCTCCAGCATAATCTCTACACATCTTAAAAAAACCTTTTGATTATATACTGAACCAAGCTATACTTCCTCCCTCATTTAGTGAGGCTACTATTTTAGTTTTTCAGAAAAAGGATAAAGATCCATTAAATCCTGGTTCATATCTTTCAATATCACTGATCAATTCAGACGCTAAAATTTTAATTAAAATCTTAGCCACCAGATTGGATAAAGTTCTTCCTAAACTAATACATCAGGACCACAGTGATTCTATTAAAGGCCACCTGCTTTGATCTAACATTAGTCAAACTCTTAATTTAGCAGATAAGTTTAAAATACCTGTACATATCTGTCTTTGCTTTCTCTTGACACTGAGAAAGCAATTGGCAGATTTGATTGGGATTACTTGAAAGCTGTTCTAAGGAGATTAGGTTTGGGCCCAAATTTCAGAGTATGGGTTTACATATTAAATTCCAAACTTCAGCCAGGGTTAAAACTAATAAAAATCTTTCAGAAATGTTCCAGCTGAAAGCAGGCACCCATCAAGAATGTCCACTCTCTCTCTCTGAATGTTTGCTTTAGTCATAGAGACACTATCAATAGCCATTTGAGCAAATAATGACATTAAAGGCATAAAATATAAGGGGATAAAGCACAAGATTAGTTTGCATGCAGATGATGCACTAATATATAGTGAACACTTGAATCAAAACTTTGAAGCATTAAATACATTACTGTTAGAATTTGGTGTAGTTTCAGGGTATAAAATAAACTGGAATAAATCAGAACTCTTAGAAAGTGAATACCATTCAGGTCCCTTCCAATTTCTGCCAGGTAGTAATATTCAATAAGTTACACAGCTAAAATCAGGACCTTACAAAACTAACTGAATTAAATTTCAATTTTGTAATCTGAAAAATTAGAAAAGATCAGGCTCATTAGGCATCCTTACCCCTGACCTTTATGGGTCATGTACTGTAAATGTAATTAAAATGAATGTTCTACCTAAAATTTTGTTATTGTTCCAGTCCTTACCTATATTTATCAAGGACAGGTTTTTTAAGGAGATTGAGAATGTAATTAATATATGTCTGTGGAAAGGCAAAAGACCAAGGCTAAAAATGGATAAACTGGATCTCCCTAAACAATCAGGGGGCTTATCCCTTCCTAATTTCCAGTGGTATTACTTTATTGCCAGTTTTGCAACTGTACACTCATGGTTCCAATAGAATTACAATGATATTTCTTGTCAAATAGAATCAGCTTCATGCCCATATAGTAATATTAAACATGTACTGTACGCCGACCATAATGTCAGAAAATCAAAGACCTCAGTGTTTGCATTAGTACATTATGTAAAATTTGGGATAGGGTAAAAACATTCTCTAATTTACTGTCTAAAATCTCTGTTCATTCCCCAGTTTATCTGAATGTCCATTTTAGCCCCTCTTAAACAAACTCTACTTTAAAAACCTGGGGCTCGATTCCAGGTTGCTTTTCGCCTGGTGCAAGGCAAGTTACGCCAAACCCTACGGCACAAATTGCAACTTGCACCATGCGTTATGCAAGTTGCAATTACAAGATGTGGCTTGTGCCATGCCATATGCGGGTTGCACCAAAGGTGGGATATGCCACCCACTATGCCCGTAACACACTGCGGCATGATGCATGGGTAGGTTATAGCAGCACCTGTGCCCTATTACAAAAGGGTGGCTGCTGTAACCCACCTATGCCATTCCAGGTCAGGATATGGCACTGTGGGGTTAGACCAGCACTTAGCTGGTCTAAGGGGCATCCGTCCTGGCAAAATGACAGATTCTCTCCCGCAGCACTGCATATGGCACATTGCCCTGCCCCATGTACCCCCAGAACAGAGATAGCCCCCCAATATTTGTTGAGTCCTCGGGTCCATTTTGTGCCATGCCCCCTATACACTTGTGCTACCTGGCCAGCCCCCCAAGGCCCCCAGGGTATTGCGGGTGTGTTACAGGGTGGGGGGCTCCCAAGGGGCAGTTAAATGTGGGCTGCGACTTGTGGCACCTAGGTCTGTTGTGCCATTCCTCTAGTGCAAGCATGCGGCTGCTGCAAGTCACAGATCATAGGTGCTGGGGATCCTGCCTGTCTTGATATATGGTGCAGAGTCCCCAGCATAGTGCTACATGGCGCAACTCGCATACGCCCATGAGTTGCACCAGGTGACTTGGAATTGGGCACCTGGTATCATAAGGGGGGTTGGCAGAAACAGAGTATCTTTTTAATGACAATGGCCTTATAGAGTTTAACACCCTAAAACACACTTATGGATTACCTTATTCTCATTTCTTTAGATATCTAGAAATTAGAGATTACAGTTCAAAACGTCTGGATAGTTCAAGCCCCAAATATGATGCATTAGAAAATACATTTATGAGCCCCAATAACTGCAAATTGATATAAAAAACTCTATGCCTTTTTGGTACACCACTTAGGCAGAAGCCTAACTAACCTTAAAATGGGAACAAAGAATGGATTGTAAAATATATGGGTGGAATTGGCAACACATAACAAATTTTACTAAACAGGGTTTAATGTCCACTAAATTGCAGCAAATTTATTTTCATATGGTTCATAGAATTTATTATACACCTCACAGATTGAATGTGTGTCCAAGATGTGGGTATGTCGGAACATACAATTGTGGCATGACCAGTATTGGACAAATTTTGATATAAAGTATCGGATACCATTTCAATAGCCTTGGGTGCTGATTTAAAAAAGTAGACTGATTGGATTATGTTGTGCCATGGCAGGCCTGTAGATGCTGTCTAATCATTTCATCAAAAGTTAATTTGACTGGGGCTAATCACAGCTTTTAAATGTATTTTGCTGAAATGGAAGGATGCTACCCCCCCAACAGAACTTTTTACTTGGTTGAATTTTATGACTTTGATGCATAGGCTGTAAAAAGTTCATTATACTTTGGAAGAAAAATTTGGACCTTTATAATAAAATCTTGTCTCCATTTGGGCAAGCAATCAGATGCAGCAAGGTACTGAGGCTAATCATTTGAGAAAAGGTTTCCCTTTGACCCAATCCAAAGACAAACGCATTAGAGTAGAGGAAGATTCACACATCAAAAAATTCCAGCAAATGCAAACGTTTATTCAGGCTACAGGTCTAGGCCCCTAGCACCTCAGCAAACAGCCTTCCAAGGGGGTGGAGACTTTGGACATTCCTTTTGACCCAACCAGATTGGTTCAGAGAGGAAATCTCACCAACTTTGTAATTGTTTGTTCTTTAGACCAATTACTGAAGATATCTAAATGCCCCTTACCCCCCTCATGTCACATATAATACTAATATTAATTATGGTAATTAGTTAACAATGAAACCGCCAATTATTTAAGTTACCTCTAATAGCTATTACAGGCAAATTCTATACTTAAGGTTTATGATGTCGAATCCTTTGTTATTCCTTTCATATCCTGTGTAAATGGCTTGATTACACTTGATTTTCTTATGTAACTTTGTAGAAAATGATCTAATGAAGTAACTGATGAAGCAGGAAATATGTATCCAATAATTGGGACTCTATTCATGAATGGTGCAGAGTGGCTACACTCCACGTAACCCCAGTGCATAGCCCACCCCACACCTGTCTGCACCTGCTGGAGCCCCCTGCATGGCATTCATGGTGCTACTACACCCTCTTCATGCCTGAACCCCTGGCCAAATGCACAGCTCCACATGGGGGCAGGCCAGGGCCCGGCATAGGTGGCGTGTCCGCACTCCATGCCATTCAGAAAGGTGTGGATGGCATTGCATGGGGTGAGAGCTACACCTTTTGAAGCCAGCCATAACTGTTACATGCCCCCCCAGGATGCCGCCACATGTCGCGGTGGGGATGGGGGTCACCAGACCCCCACTGAAGCTGCACCAGCCATCAGGGCACACAGTGTGGGCTGGGGTGGGCTTCTGGGGACACCCTCAGCCCGTGCTGTTGGTGCAATATGCACTGGCTGCCAACATGGTGCTCCATGGGTGCAGGAGATCCACCAAGGGACCTGGGTCAGGCAACTGACTGGCCACCTGCCCAGGTTCACTGCTATACACCCGACCACCCCAGGGAAGCTGCATGCTGGGGGACAAGGCCACAGATGGGAGCTGTACATTGGCTGGTGTTCAGGAATACACCCAATGCACAGATCTCCCAAGGGTAAAGAGCTGTGTGGGAGGGGGATTTGTGCTTTTCCCGTGTACCCCCACCCGGGTTAATGAATGGGCCCCATTATGGTTTTGTCCTAAGACATTGATTTAAGCAAGCAATATTATAATCCAAAATCTCTGTCCCTATCCCTTTGTGTGCGGCCTTTGTCTGTCTGTTTGTTTCTCTGTCTGTCTGTCTCTCTCTGTCTCTCACTCTCAACCCTGGCGCAAGTGCTGTTTGTGTATTTGCGCCCTGTATTTATAGGAGCAAGTCTGCTCAGAGCAACTTTGATTTGCTCCACACTTGCACCATGGTTTTACAGTTGAATTATTAATACACCCGTTTATTTTAAAATATGGGCAAATAATGAAATGCTAAGATGGAAATATTTAATGATGCATAACAAAATGAAGTCTTAGACTGAAAGGAACATTATACATTACTTGACTCAAAACTTTATAGATATGTACAGATCAGAACCACTTTCAGTAAAATGTATAACCGATGGAAAAGAATTCCTCCAAATTTCTTAACAGAATTTGAGAACAGTATAATTGAAATAATAGGAAAAAAGAGAAAAGGTTAATTTGCCAAGATCATAGGATATATTATATTATAAACTAAATTGTTTCAAAAACTTTAAAAGAAAATTACAACAACATCTATTGCAAGAAATTGTCAAAAATTACTGGGAGGAAATGCTATTGTATTATTTATTAATATATACAAAAATACAAGAAACAAGTCTAGCCAATATAGCATTTCATGTAGAGTATATTTTACACCATTGAGTTTACAAAAAACATGGGAGTTATGTTTTCAGCAAATTGTTGACATTGCAAGAAAGAAGATGCAGGTTTTTTTCATATGTTTCGGCATAGTACATTAATCCAAGAATGGAGGAAATAAACCCAAATGATTTTGGCTAAAGTATTCGGAAAGGAAATCCCCCTGTCAGCCAAATGTGTGTTATTTTTAATTATGGAAAACCATGGTAGTTGGACCAAAAAAGAAATGTTATTATTGGCCATAGGTTTAATGGCCACAAAATGACATATTAAAATATTGGAAAGAAGACAAAACTGGTAGGACATTTCCTAAAAATGAATGAAAAAAAAAATGTGGACATGTTATATTAAGATGATTTTTTTTACAAATACTGATTTAACAAAATGTCCTTTTATGTTTAAGATAGAGGAATGGAAAGGGGATGTGTTTTTCCAATGAATAAGTTAATCACCTTTAAATTGTTCCTGTAACTTATTATTATCTGGACAATAAATAGAGAATAATTCCTGTGCAGGTGAGTGTTCTAAGAAAATTCCCTAGGTGTCTGATAATCCATAAACCCTGAGAGCAAAGCTCAAGGGGTTTATGAGGTTGTCACACACCAAGGGTGTGTGAAACATCCTCAGTAACACAGGCCTTGCACAGGCATTTTTTTTGAAACCATATTTTATTAAAGGATTTTTACACACAAGATACAACATACAATAACGACATAAAATTAATACACACCATATTGATATCACAACTAAAAACTTTTCAAGTCCATCTCATAATTACAATAAATATACCTTTGCCGTGAATTATCATGGCATATTAAAATTATATAAAAGAAAGCAAGCTTAATAATAAGAGCAATAAGAATAACAAAAACAGTAAAGCACTTTCATTTGATATCTTAGATTGGCAGAAATGGGATTAACCTGTTTGGGATTAACTCATGGGGAGTGTAGGAAGGGTGGGTAATTTATAGTTGTACTTATCTAAACAATACGTCATGTAGGTCTGTTTGGAGTTTTTACATTCCAGCATTACTTGAGGGCTGCTTTCTGATATTTTATTATGTTCCTTTGTGATTTCCAAAATAGACTTATTTTCTTTTTTTGCTGTATAGTGTAAAAATGGTAGCCACTGCCCCATGAATTTATCCTTTTGTAGTCTTAACTTCACTGTTAGTTTTTCCATTTCTAAAATTTGAAGACAATGACCAAACCACTGTTCTAGCAAAAGAGGTGTTGTTGAAAGCCAATGTTGTGTGATGGCTTTTAATGTGGCTTCAGCCAATATATAATATAGATACATTTGGGATCTAGTTTTAATTCCCTTAGGCAGTAGGCCAAAGAGGCAATTGCACAGAGATAAAAGACCAGGAACCTCTGACATTTCACAGACTGCCATGCCCACAGAGTTCCAAAATTGTATCAGATCAGGACAATCCCAAAATATATGGGTATGTGTACCTTTACTGGTGCTGCATCTCCCATAAAGGTTCAAGGTATGTTGTCCAAAATATTTGGTTATTACCAGCATGTGGAAATATCTCAGAACCACATGCCAGTGAAATTCACGCCATGTGGCCTCCGAGGTGGTAAGATGTACCCATGACCAAATCTGTTTCCAATCTACTTTCTCCAGATGTACATCAACCTCTGCTGACCATACTGTCTTACAGTGAGCAAGTGGTCTGGCTCCAAGGACTGAAAGAGGTTTACTATCTGAGATATTTTTCCTTTTGTAACTGAGGTTAAAACCATTACATTTAATAGTTCCTGCAGGGGGTTGACTGATGTTTGCAGCCAGTTGCTCACTTAATTTTCTATTAGATAATGTCTCAGTTGCAAATTTATTTTATTTATTTATTTAGTTTAGTTAAACATCAGTTTAGAAACCTTTGAGCCAGAGGCTCATTTACAAAGGTACCTCGTCACAAAGAGGACATCAGAACAGTAGTACGAGGGACACAGTACTTACAAACAAAAAAGTTACAGTTCAATTACAATTTTGTTACAATAGAATACAATCTCCAATGAAGCAAAAGATAACAAAAGGTGCAAAACTTATGGTCGGGGGAGAGCTGGTGGGAGTAGAAGGGAGGGAGATAGGGGAGGAGGAATTAGTAGGGAAAGGAAGGGGGGGGAGCCGCTCAGTGAGCATTTTCAAACAGAGTATATATATATATATATATTTTTTTTTTTACACTAGGCTAGCAGCAGTTGCATTTGCGAGAGCTAAGCAGGAAGTTTCTAAGCCTGGGCTTAAAGCAAGCTAAGGTTAGTGAGTTTGAGACACTGGCAGGGAGGGAGTTATACCAGTGGGGTGCATGGTAGGGGAATGCCCTCTGACCTTGAGAGGTCCTGGCTCTCGGAATAACTAGGGTAGCTCTTGACGAGCTGCGCGTGATCAGGGTCAGTGCAGTATGGTGAATGGAGTTGGATAGGCCTATGGGGGATAGGCCACGCATGGCTTTAAAGGTGAGCTGGCATGTCTGATACATGAGTCGCTCTTCCAGGTTGAGTAGGGTAGCTAGGGTGTACAGCTCACATGTGTGAGTGAGTCTGGGAGCACCAGTGATAAGTCTGCAGCCTTATTAACTGTGAGGTGAACCTTGTTGAGGGCAGTCTGATCTGCTGAGCCATAGACCGGAAGGCCATAGTCAATGAGAGACATGACAGAGGAGGTGACAGCCAGGCAGAGGGCATCAGGAGGGAGGTAAAGAATGCCTAGCCGTGAGTTACGCAACAGAATTTAGGGCAGATATATGTCCATGGAATGAAAGTGCAGGGTCAAAGGTTATACCAAGATATTTATAGGACTGCACCTGGTCAATGACGAGATTGGGTGTGGAGTGGACAGCTAAGGGAAACTTGCTGTACTTATTTTGGGGGTGGGAGAAGAGCATCGTTTTTGTTTTCTTAAGGTTGATAACAAGTCGGTGCTCAGTGAACCAGGTAGCTGCAGAGTCAAAGACTAGTTGGAGGAGTTCTGTAGCAGCATGGGGTCATTGTGGGAGGCAACGAGAACAGCATCATCAGCATAGAGAGCATCTTACCGTACAACTGCTGGGTAGGGAGTTAAGAAAGAGTGAGAATAGTAGGGGTCAAGAATTGAGCCCTGCGGCACCCAAATGAATGGGGCATGTTTCAGAGAGTACAGATTGACTTTCACACATTGGGGCGGGCAGAGATAGCTGGTGCACCAGGAAACAGGTCCTGAGGCAAAGCCTATTAGGTCGAGGGTGGAGAGCAAAGAGGATGTGAAGCGGTATCGAATACTTTAGACAGGTCAATGAATATAGCACCAGCCAGGCACCAGAGTCCAAGGAGGCATGGAGGAAGTTGGAAAATTCCAGGAGTGCTGATTGGTACTATGACCTGCTCTGAACCTGTGTTGTTCAGGGCAGAGAGAACATTGTACTTACAGAGGTAGTCAGAGACTTGGGATGCCACAATTTTCTCTAACGCCTTAGAGAGGGGAGAGGATTGAGATGGGTCGGTAGTTACCGGAAGAGTCCTGTCACCACCTTTATGGACAGGGTAACTGTGGCAATCTTCCAGGCAGAGGAATTGTCCGAGACAGAGTGATTTGTTGAAAATGCACGTAATAGGTGAGAGGACCTGATCCAGGACCTGACGAAAAGGCAGGGATCAAGTGAGCTACCACTGGGCGGTGTTACCTTTAGGGCTTTTTAGCAAGTAAGCCCAGCTTCTGCATGGTGACATGATGCAGGTGAAAGAGGGGTGGGCAATGGGTGGTGGTACAGATGGAGGAGGTGGACTGAAAAGTTACCAGGAAGTACTGAGCTAAGGTCGGTAAAGGAGTTATTGAGGTGGGTGGCAATGAGGGCAGGGTCAGAGGAGACGGTACCATTGATGTTGAGAAGAGAAGGAGAGGGGGACTGGGAGTGACCATTCAGTTGCTTGATGTTGTCCCAGAAGCACCTGGGGTTCCCCCAGGAGGAGGTAAGAGAGGCTTGGTAGTATTCCGCCAAAATAGAAAAACATATCTCTCTAGGGTAAGTCAAATTTTACTTTAAGCTGTTGAAAGGAATTAATTGCCCCCATCTCATAGAATTGGCCCAATTTAGTTAGACCCTTCTTGCCCAGCTGTGAAAACCTTGGTTCCATTTATATGGAATGAAGTCTAGGCAGGCCATTAATGGTGTTTGGGCTGTCATTGCCATATTTAACTTGAATCTGGTGCAAGCTTCCTTTCAGGAAGATTTTAGAATTGAAGCCCAGGGATTGTTAGTAGCTAATTTTCTAAGATTACTAGTGTCCATTAACATCATATCTTCTACTACCCCATTAAAAAGTAAGTATTTCTCCAACTCCACCCAAAGGGTAATTTCTGCCTTCGATAAAAATAAGGTTAAGGCCTGTAATTGAGCAGCCCAGAAATATTTGTGAAAATCTGGCAGACCCAGACCACCCCTAGAGTTAGGCAGAGCAAGCATCTACTCCCTCAGCCTGGGGTATTTACCAGCC
Source organism: Neoceratodus forsteri (assembly GCA_016271365.2). Classification (NCBI taxonomy): domain Eukaryota; kingdom Metazoa; phylum Chordata; order Ceratodontiformes; family Ceratodontidae; genus Neoceratodus; species Neoceratodus forsteri. The sequence goes on from CM028131.1 coordinate 1,179,899,230, forward strand.
CAGATGTACTTAAGAATTGTTTTTTCAAAGTGGCCCAGAAAAGTTATGGTGGCCTCACTGGGAGAGACAAAAATTAAAAAACAGAAATCTGGCAAAATATTCATATAGATGCACTCTATTCTACCGGAAAGTGAGTGCGGTAGTTCTGTCCACCGATTACAGTCAGCTTGGACCGTGTGAAGAAGTTTCTGGTGGTTTGTATTATATAAATCTTTAAGGTGTTGTGGAATCCAGATCCCCAGATACTGGAAACCTTTACTTGCCCATTTGAGTGAGCCCACCCCAGGGAGAGGTGAGACTGTGTCTGAACCCAGAGGAAGCATTTCAGATTTAGTCATTAATTTTAAACCAGGAGATTTTTCCAAATTTTTCTTAAATGGACTGCAAGTGTGGGTGAGTTTGAACAGGGTCTGCTACATATAATAATGTATCATCTACATACATGAAGATGTGGGTTTCACCACCCCCACCTCTATACCTTTATAATCTTTTGATTGGTGAATCATTGCCACAAGTGGCTTCATGCTTAGGGTGAATTAGAGGGGTGAGAGCGGGCAGCCCTGCCTAGTGCCCCTTTTGATCAGAAATACCAGGGACATAGTTCCATTTACATGCACCTGGGCCCATGGACTCCTATATAAGTTTGAGAGCCATGTCCTTAATTTCCCCCTGAAACCAAAGTCTTTCAAAACACCCTGCAGGTAATGCCAATCAAGGTGATCAAATGCTTTTTTGGCATCCAATGCAATAACCACATCTAGGGTGTCTCTGGGAAATGGTTCGGCTGCAGACATGGTATTTAATAATAATCTAATATTATCTTGTATCTGTCTACCCGGGATGACAGCTGTCTGATCTGTGTGGACCAAGTTGGTAATCATGCTCTGCAGCCAACTCCCCATTATCTTTGCAAATATTTTTACATTTTGGTTCAAGAGGGAAATCAGGCAAAAACTGGAACATAATGTTGGATCTTTTCCCGACTTGGGTAAGACTAAAATCAAAGCCCCATTCCATGTGTCTGGTGTTGTTCTAGTCTCATGTGCTGCATTCCATATGAGTCAGAATCCCTGCAAAGGTTTTATAGAACTCCACAGTGAATCAATCTGGGTCCAGAGCCTTACCTGACTTAAAAGATTTAATGGTAGAGACAATCTCCTCTGTAGTAATTGGAGGATCTAGCATTTTCCTCTGTCCTTCTGATAATTGTGGAAGTTCTATCTCAGTCAAAAATCAGAGACCTTTTTGGGGTGGTCTTGGCACCTGTTCTCGCTGTAAAGATCTTTATAAAATTTCACAAATTTTTGAGCAATTTGTGGGGGGGGGAGTTCTATGATCCACCTCCGATCTAATCTGCGGAATGCATCTATCTGCTGCCTGTTTTCTTAGGCATAGTGCTAGGAGTCTTCCTGCCCTCTCCCCCTACTCATAATAGGTCTGTTTAGCATATCTTAAGGCATTTTCAGTTTGCCTCAGCAATAGTTTATTATATGTTCCCCTGGCCTGTTGCAATTCTGGTAGTAGGAAAGGATTTCTCGCCTATTTATGCTCATCCTCTAGTCTCTTCACGTGGTCCAGAGCTGCATTAAGTAAACTTTGCTGCTGTTTATTTTTATGCACAGCATAGGTAATGGTATGGATCCTAATACCGCTTTCAACCCATCCCAGATTTATTTTAATGCAGATTCAGTTTCCATATTTTCACTGGTATAATTTTTAATAACCTCCTGGGTGGACTGCACACACTGTTTATCATTCAAAAGGCTAGGATCAAATTGTCACAAGTTGCTTCTTTTATAAAAAACCCTACATATCTTAGCCCAAACCAATGCATGATTTGAAAAAGTAACTGGGTGAATGGTAACATCTTGAAAGGTATGAGCCCAATCCCTTTGTGTATGGAACCTGTCTAGTCTGGAGTATGTACCTGTGGCTGCTGAGTAGAATGTAAAATCTTTTTCCCAGGGATTCTGCAGATGCCATGGGTCAATCATGCTGGATTATGTACACAGGGTTCTTAATCAAATCAAATCAAATCTTTATTTATCCAGGCGATCATCATTGAGCAAGCTCATTTATAAGATGGACCTGCTGTTGTTCAAGACAGTTATACATACATAGATTGAGAATACAAAGTACAACATGTGCAAAGAGTTACAAACAAATTTACAGAAAAGTGGTAGGCGCATGATATACATTCCAAGCATTCTTGTAGGAACATACATGCATCACTCAACTTTGCTGTGGTATATACAGACTCCATGTATGCAGAAGTTGAGGTGGTATGTTTAGTCATTCTTAGTCAAGCCTCCATCGGAGGGTACAATTCTTTGCATTTCAGCCCTCAGTGACTATTTACCATACTTGGGTGAGGGTCCTGGGCTGCATAGGGGCCCCTAATGAGGTCTGTATGTTCCACTTAAATGGTGAGAGGACAGTAATATGGGAGAAGTGGTGCCTTGGGTGCTGAGGGCCACTATGGCAGCTGACTAGTGGACTTGATTAAAATAGGGAGGGGAGGAACTATTTTCGTGGCTGGATGTGGTAAGCATACGGAGTGAACCGTCAGCAGGACAGCTAGGAACTATGGAAACACTTACAGATTTCGGTGAGCGTTTTGTCATAAATGATCCTAAACAGGGCAAAACTGACAGGAGAGCTTAATAAATGGGAGCACAGCTTTTGAGATCATTGTCTGGGGGGTGTTATCTAACATTAGATTTTCTACACAGTTCCTGTCTCTGACCATAATAATCTGCCCTTCTGTAAGATCTGAGGATACTCTAAACAAATATCTAAAAAAATTTCCTGTTGGAGGGGTTGGAGCATATATAGGTAAAATATGTATGGGATTACCAGACCATGGCTGGGAGATTCCCACTAACCTTCCTGTGCCCACTGTTATTACTTTATTAACCTGAATGGGGAGTCCCTTATGGACAAATACCACTACACCTGCTCATTTCACCTTAGGGTGAGAGTCTGGGTAAACTGTCCCCAACCATGACCTTCACAATTTCATATGTTCTGACTGAGACAACTTTGTCTCCTGAATGCAGACAATATTGCAATGAATTTTGTTAAGTTCATGGAGGATCCTTGCCTGCCTTACCACATTGTTAATTCCTTTAACATTGATGGTACATATATTTAAGGTGGCCATTTATAATTTGGTTTAAGGATTGTGTACCTCAACTTGTTTTTTCGATCCTGCCACCACCTATTCCCCCCCGTAAGTAAAATACCCATAGTGAATGTGTATGATAATAAAAAAAAAACACATATAACATCAAGAAACCAATCGAACAACATACAGGTAACATTGTTACAATGTTACAACAATCACAACTACACTAAGCTAATTTGCCAATAGGGTGAAATTAGCCAACAATATTGTCAGAGTGGCTGGCTGCCCGATGGGTTGTTCCAGAAGACAACAAATAACTGGTGGTATGGACATGTAGCATCCACTGGCTTAGCGCCAGAGAGGGAAACACCCTCCTCTGAGGAGGTGTCGGTCGGTTATCCCTGTTTGCTCTGGGAACAACCTAGCCATTCCCTCTTTAGTAGTGTAGGTCTGGTAGTTGAATAGTCCAAACAAGAGGATCTCTGAGCATAAGAACAGAACCAGGGGTGGAATTATTGTTACATATAATGAAATGTGAAACAATGAATAGTTAAGGCCCTTCAGGTACATGGCCAGAACCTATCTATAATAAACATGTCCTGGCTGTCCGCTAGTTTGACCATCTGTCAGCAGGATATCCTGACGGGTACCTTCTCCATTACCTTAACCTTAGAATAAGACCTAATGCCAGAATGAATTGCTTAAAATCTCTTGTTTCTATCCCTACCCTGAGTAAAATTTATGATAATCGGAAAACCAGTTAAACATATAGAATTTTTAGTAGCTAGAGTTATTTTACCAGCTATAAAACCAAAATGGTTTGCAGATATCAACCTAAATTGAGGTAAGCCAAACAAAAAGAATACAACTGGCAAATTATGCCCTGGAAAGGGGCCTCTTTCTTTTATAGTCTCAAAGGCTTATTTATGAGATTGTTATTATTACTAACTGTGGCAATTATTTCTGCTTTTTCAATCAAGTCCATCGCAAGAACAACTTTTGTATAAGATTTAAATGCATTTGTTTTCTACCCACTTCCCTGTGGAGCTTGAAGTTCATCCTTACTTCAAAACTCTGATCATGGTCAGGAAGTGTGTGGCTGAGGGAATCAATTAGCAAGTACATCTGTGGTGGGTCCGGCACAGCAGGAAGATGGACCCTAAACCACACCCCTCAAATACAGTTCCTCTTCTCAGCCAATGAATGTAGTATTATCTACTATAGAATCCTGTGAGGCAGATACAAAAAAAAAAAAACGACTCAACTGCAAATGCCAAAAAAGGTAAACTCTTGCAAGTGACTGTTAGTGCACTGAATTAGAGCTTTGGTATTTGGTAGCCTGAAATTGCCAGTTCTGGATCTGGCTACTAGTTAGCAGAAGATACAAATTACATATTACCTCAGAGTTCTCATGAAGGTTTCTTTGGCAGTAGCCATTTCAAGATCTCTCAGTGCAAGGGTAGAAGATAATCTGCATGCTTTTTACCTGACCGCTTTCATCCCATGGCCGTTGACCAGAGAAGCTCTTCTATTTTTTGGCCTGCTTTGTCTTCCTTTAAGTCTGGTATGGAAATTCCTGTAGCTTCAAGATATGGTATTGCATTCAGTAATGAATCAAGGATTTTCACCCCATCCTTATCATTGACCCACAGCCTTGCTGGGTAATGGATTTGGGCTTTGATGCTTTTGTCTCATAGTTGTTTAATAACTGCCAGAACTTTTTTGCATTTAGCTAACATCATTGGAGGATAATCTTGATCTACGTAGACTTTCTTGCCATCCAAGTTGAGATCCTTTTTCCACCAGGCTAGTTTCATAAGCTTATCTTTTGTGGTATTTTGGAGAAATTTAATTAAAATTGATCTTGGGGGAGTGTCTGCCCTGGGCTTGGGTACGATTGCCCTTTGAGCCCTTTCAATTTCCAAAGGGAAATCTGCTAACCAAAGTTCTTGGCACAGCCAGCAGTCCATAAATTGTACAGTATCAGCCTGCTCTGCACCTCCTGGTATTCTGAAAATCCTAATATTATTTCTGCAGGCCCTTGCTTCTGCATCTTCAGCCCTTAGTGTCAGATCCCATTCCCATTTGTGGAGGTAGGCCAGAGAATGCCCAAAAGCAATATGTTCATTCTGCTTAGATTCTGGGTGTGTTTCTAAAGCACTGGTGCGGGATTCAAGCTTTTTGAAGTCCCTTTGTATACTTGTTATGTTTGCATCTATTTTGTGCAGCATCTGTATTATTTTGTGGCTGTCTGCATGAGTCATCTGTGGTCCCGCATTGGATCCTGATTCTTCTTCTTCCTCTTCCGATGCAGTAAGCACTGAAGATCAGGATGGGGTAGCACTTAGGCCGCCTGTTTGAGAGGCTGAAGGGTGCCTTTGTGAGTCAAATTGCTGCTTTTTCATGAGCGATTCATGTTTGCCATATATATATATATATATATATATATATATATATAAAAGATATTTGCTGGTATTGGTATTAGAAGTTATAAAGCTTTGATGGTGACCGATAGAACATTACTTAACTGCTCAGAGGAGAGAGCTCAGGCCTCCATGCTGCTCGGTGACATCATCAGAAATCTGGCAATATTTTTTATAATTAATGGCGAAAGGAAGACAATGTCAAATGAAGTTACTGAAGGAGCTATGCTGTGATCCCTGCTGCTGCTTCTCAGTCCTCCTTACACACACACACACACACACACACACAATAATTTCAAAAGCAGGATACATTTTTGGCATAATTTCTTTCTTTCTTTTTTTTATAAATTACACTGTGAAAACATTAGTAGTCAGCCATGGCCCATTCTGGATTACAGTGGCTGTCTCCAGAAGCCCTACTTGAAACAATGCAACACCAGGAGCAACCAGATAGATTTTTAAAAATAGAAGGGCAGGATCAACCAGATAAATACTGTTAAGAAAGTAATACCTTAACCGAAGTGTGGTCCAACTCCACAGTCACAAAGGTGGAGAGGGCCAGTGTTACAAGGGAGCAAGTGACCAGAGGAGGAAGGTGGGATGCCATGCAGCAGCCATGTGGTAGCAGCAGAGTACAAGGGTTGGGTGAGTAGGTAAAAGAAGATGGCAGCTGTGTGGTCACAGTGAGGAAATGAAGTGTCCAAGAGATGCTTAGCCATTTCCAGTATAAATACCATTTGGCTGGGGCATGGCATCACTGACACAGGCACAACCTTTTGCCCAGCCTTTCAATTTTGCCATTAAAGCAATTAGCTTTATTGTCACCAGCAATCTATTGTTTATGAAAACTTTCTCCCTAGTTCTTTTGTTAATAAACTGCGGTATTGGGACACAATTTATGTTATTTCACACTTCATAAGTACACTCACATAAAAAAGCAAACAATTTTTATGCATACTAGACTTCACAACATTTGGCTACTTGGACTAGAAAATATTGTGAGAAAATTGGATGCAATGGGTGTAGATGTGCTAATTAGGGCAATATGATGTTTGTATTCTGAAACTGAGCAAAAGTCAGATACAGTAGGGAAACTAGACTGATACAATCTGTTTAGATCAAGAATGAGGGCGACAGAGTTATATTCTGGCCCACTTCTTGTTCATTATATATGTTAAAGATCTTCTATTAGACATCTCTTGAGATCATTTTGACCCTCTAACTTTAGAAGAGAGGAACATTCCTTCATTGGCTTATGCAGATGGTTTTGTCTCTACAGTTAAGCAACTACAAGCTGAATTAACTTTATTATTTGTGATGAAATAAAACTGATGATTAATATGGATAAGAATAAAACTACTCAATTTAGAAAGAAAAAAGAGCTAAACATAGTTTGAAAAATTAAAGATTAGGTATTGGAGCAGGTTATAATAATTTAAGATTAATTTGTAATAAAAATCTAACCTGGAGTGATCACATATTATAAAAGGGTTTCTGAAATGTCAGAAATTCTGCAATCTGATTGGCTGTCAGCATTTCAAGACCCTTACATTAATCTATGTAACCCTGTTGTGTACAGCTCAATCACTATGGTGCATGGATTCTTCCTGCCAGCATGTCATCCTTTAGTACTGCAGAATGGCTAGAACTATGAATTCTGGATCTGAACTAGAATTCTTAAGCAGTTAGTGGATGAACTATGGTATTATGAATCTCCCTCTCAATGAGGAAAACATTCAAAAGGTACATTTTTTATTTTAGATTTTTTTTTTTTATAATAGCAGTAAAGTCCTCCCCAAATTTAGAACAACAGTCAATTAATCACCCCCTGGGGCAATATGGCATTCAGCTGCACTTTGTGCTGCATTATACTCCTTAAAGATCATGTGCAACGGTTTTTGAAAATTTTTTATAAAAGCTGAAATTCAAGTCCTTGCTTCATGATTAGTGTTTCCTGAAAATTTCATGCTGTTTGGTTGTGTGGTTTTCTTTAAATCAGCATTTGTTAACTTGCTCTACAGTGGCTAAAAACAGTGGAGTCATTTCTGTCCTCTCAGTCAAACTTGGAGTGCGATGACATCATTTTGGAGTAGACTGCTGTTTCAGATTCCTAATCAGAGCAGCACTCCTGTAGAGTTTATGGTTTGCTGAGCTCTCCAGGTTCCTTACAAGCCCAGTCTCTGGTTTGTGTTTAGATAGATCAGCTTAAAATATATCATTCTCTTCCTTTACAAAGCTGACCATTTCAGTTCCAGTGCTGAACTGTAGTAGTGGAAATCTTTTTCTGTGAGAAATCAGCCTGTCTGTATCACAGCTCTGTTCTTTCTAATTGAACCACAATTTTTTTCTAACTATATGACACAGGGCTGTTTAATGAATATAAAATAAATCTAAATGTTGTTCATTCACAGAAACAGTTTGTCTTTGATGTAACTTTCATAAATACAATCATGTAAGAACATTTGTTTTTCATGTCAGATTGACAAACAGGTGCTTGTCATACTCTGCTACAGTATTTCAAGCACATGTACTGTCAGAACTCACAAATTTAAGCTCTTTGGTGGTTTCTGTGTGAAAATACATCATGTATGTGTACAACTAGAACCACTATGTGGCATTCTGATGCACTGTGTCTCTGCCCCACAGTTGAGGCAGCTGCAGTCTACTGCTACCAGTCCCCTGCCCCACAAGCCCCTTGCCTTCCACTCCACATTCGCGGCTGCTGCACCCTGCTGCCCACTGTCTTTTCCCACACAGTCATGGATTGTGAACCCTGCTGCTTCCATCCCCTGCCTAAAGAATCAGGACTACTGCACCCTGCTGTTCCCTGCCCAAGCAATTGGTGTTGCTGCACCCTGTTGCCCTATCTCACCCGCCCTCAAAGTTAGGGAAGCTGCACCTACTGCCCCCTGTTCCTGTCTCCACAGTCAAGGTTGCTGTGCTGCGCTAGGCCCTAAAGTGCCATATTCCCTGCCTCCATGGGCAGGGCTGCTGCACCACATGTACCCCATCTCACAGTCAGGGCTGCTGTACCCTGATGCCCCATCTGTCTTGCCCCACAGTCGAGGCTTCTGAACCATGCTGTTTTATATCACCTATCACCACAGACAGGGCTGCTGCACCCTGCTCCTTTCTATACAGTTGTGGTTGCTGTGGTCTGCTGTGCCCTAGAGCACCATGCCTCTGCAGTTAGGGCTGCTGCACCATGCTGCCACTTGCCACAAGATTCAGAGCATTTGCTGCACCCTGTTACATGACCCCACAGTTGAGGCAGTTGGACCCTGCTGTTCCCCTACCACCAGAGTCAGATCCTTTGCTACACTCTGCTGAGGCAGGAACAGGGGGCAACATGTGCAGTGTCCCTGACTGTGAGGGTGAGAGAGAGAGAGCACAAGAGAGAGAGAGAGGGTAGCAGGGTGCAGCAACCCCAACCATTTGGGAAGGGTGCAGCCCAAGAGTAAGAGCATTTGTTGTACGCTGTCCCCTGCCTGTGGAGGCAAGGGGCTGTGTGGTGCAGCAGGACACAACGGTGGCAGGGGACAAAGGACAGCATGATGTAGAAGCCTTGACTGTGGGGCAGGACACAGGTGGGCATCAGGATACAGCAGCCCTGACAGTGGTACAGGGAGTACATTGTGCAGCAGCCCAGCCCATTTGGGGCAATGGAAATGTGCAGCAGGACTCAGCAGCCCCAAATGTGGATGCAGGTAGCATGAGACTCTAGGGTGTAGCACAGCACAGCAGCCCTGACTGTGGAGACAGGGACAGGGAACAACAGGGTGCCATGGCCCTGACTGTGAGCGTGGGGACAGAGGGCAGCAGGGTGTAGCAGCCCTGAATTTTCGGGCAGGAGATAGGTATGGCATCAGGATACAGAAGCTCAAACTGTCAGACAGGGTGCAGCAGCCATGCCTGTCTGGGACAAGGGATGTGGGCAGCAGGGTATAGCAAATAATCTGACTCTGGTGGCAGGGGACAACTGACTGAACTGTGGAAGCATGCAACAGGGCACAGCAAATGCCCTGAATCTTGTGGCAAGTGGCAGCATGGTGCAGCAGTCCAAACTGCAGTGGCATGGGAAACTAGAGCACAGCAGGTCATGGCAACCCCAACTGTGTAGAAAGGATCAGGGTGCAGCAGCCCTGTCTCTGGTGACAAAGGATAGAGGACAGCATGATGCAGAAGTCTTGACTGTGGTGCAGAACACAGGGGGCAACAGGGTACAGCATCCCTGACTATGAGATGGGGTACAGATGGTGTAGCAGCCCTGCCTATTTGGGGCAATGGAAGTGGGTAGCAGGGTGTAGCAAAACCCTCACCTCTGGTGGCTAGGGCAGCATGGTACAGCAGCCCCAGCTGTGGAGGCAGGGGACCTGGCACACTAGGGCTTAGCATGGCACAGCAGCCCTAACTGCGGAGACAGAAACAGGGGTCAACAGGTGCAGCTTCCCTAACTGTGAGGGAGAAAGAAAGAGAGAGAGAGAGAGAGAGAGCAGCAGGGTGCGTCATCCCCAACTGTTTGGGCAGGGGGTGGCAGAGTGCAGCAGCCCTGATTCTTTAGGCAGGGGATGGAGGCAGCAGGGTGCACAATCCCTGACTGTGTGGGAGAAGAGAATGGGCAGTAGGGTGAAGCAGTCTCGCATGTGGAGCAGAAGGTGGAGGCTTGAGGGGCAGGGACAGGTGGCAGTAGACTGCAACTGCCTCAACTGTGGGGCAGAGACACGGTGCATTGGGATGCCACATAGTGTTTCTAGTTCTACACGTATATGATATATTTTCACACAGAAACCACCAAAGAACTGAAATTTGTGAGTTCAGACAGGTGCCTATCACACTCTACTACGGTATTTCAAGCACATGTACTGTTTGTCAATCTGACATAAAAAAAAAGATCTTACATGAACATATTTATGAAAGCTACATCAAAGACAAACTGTTTCTGTGAATGAACAAAATTTAGATTTATTTTATATTCATTAAACAGCCCTGTGCTATATAGTTAGAAAACAAATCAGATTTTTGATTAGAAAGAACTGAAAGCTGTGATACAGACAAGCTGATTTCTCACAGAGAAAGATTTCCTCTACTTCAATTCTGCATTGAAACTGAAATGATTAACTTTTTATCAGAAGATAATGATATGTTTTAAGTTGATCTAGCTAAACACAAACAAGAGATTGGGTTTGTAAGAACCTTGGAGAGCTCAGCAAACCATTAACTCTACAAAGCACTGCTCTGATTGGGAATCTGAAACAGTAAGCTACTCCAAAATGATGTCATCGCACTCCAAGTTTGACTGAGAGGACAGAAATAACTCCACTGTTTTCAGATACTGTACAGCAAATTAACAAATGCTGATTTAAAGAAAACCACAAAATCAGACAGCATGAAATTTTCAGGAAACTCTAATCATGACACAGGAACTTGAATGTCAGCTTTTAAAGCTTTCATAAAAAATATGTAAAAACCGTTGCACATGATCTTTAAGAGTGATTATCAGACTGTTTAGCTAACCCTTGGTCATTCCTTATTGCTATAAAAGCAGTCAAAATCAAGCTGAATCAAACTGTAATGAGAATGTTAAAATTGAATAACAATTATGGAAGATACCCTCTACACCCTGCAATATGACCAGGAAGTCCAAATTGTACAACCAGGCACTTTACACAGTAGCAGGACAAGGAATAAATGGCTTGGAGATTGCATTGAATAGATCTGTACAGAGTCTGCCATAAGGGGTACCTGCATATGCTCTTAGGGCACATAACAGCCAACCAACTTTAAATGCCTTGGCCTAATCTAGAGAATATAATTTTGGGAGAAGGATAGTACACATGAATGAGAAATACATCCCTATTTAGCTCTTAAAGAGTGGATAAATCTAAAAGAATCAGGATACAATATGAGATGGTTACCCACCCTATAAAATATATTAATGAACAGACAAATTACCCTTTTATGGGACCTTACACAAAAAGGTTTTTTTTAATAATGAAGCTTACAATAAAATAATCAATGGAAAATTAACAATGATGGACATAGTTGCTGCTTTAACCCTTATTATGGGAGTTAGCGTTAGTGAGTTATTTAAGCAAGAAAATACTACACATGAGTTTAAATCATACAGAAGCAGGAGAATCCCAAACTCCCTGCAGGGTCATTTCTCAGGCAGCTAGTCAGAGAATCCGCTAAGGATGAGGAAGATGTCATCACTGATGTTGAAATGTCAGTCAAATGGTGTGTTTTGTCCAGTATGCTTGATGGTCTGTGCATGTTAGCTGGTAGCAGTAAGCTGATAGCTGAAGTTCTTACTGCAGCTATTAGACCATACTAGCAAATATGCAAATACACAAAGTTTTTTCTCCTGGACTGCACTGGGTTTAATGTTGGTGCTGCTACTTTATGAAATAAAAGGAATGCAATAAAATCAAGAAAAAAAGCTTAACTGTGAGTCCTTTGTTAAAGCTACCGTGATAAGCAGTTTTCAGTTCATTGCCAAGTTCAGGTGAAGAGGTGCTAACCTGTTCCACTAAGGCGGCTCTGTTTGCAAAGTACATTTTGATTAAGCCTTGGTGTGTGCACTCTCTACATGTTGTTATCTAATGAGCCACCACAATTGTGAACTTTTACAGTATTATAGATGTCACAGTGGGCAGTCCCCTGGGGATCAGTGATTACCACTCAGTGTGGTACAGTATTATGACAGGTGCAGAGGCAAACCACACATGGACGAGGGTCCTGGACTTTATGAGGGTAGATTTTAAAGAAATGGGAGACTGCATTAGAAGCAGCCTAGCAGGGTTGTTTTGCCAGGATTACTTTGTAGAGGAACAGAGGAGAAAATTAAGTTTAGACATAGTGATGCCAACCAGCCTCTGTGTGAAGAAACTGAGCAAAAGCAGGAGGAAACAAAGCCATTATGGTACTCTAGGGAAATGGCCATGAAAGTGAAGGGAAAAAGGGTGGCCTTCAGGAGGTACAAAGAAACACAGAGGGAGGAAGACAGGGAGGTGCAGCAGGTGAAACAGAGGGAAACGGTGAGGGCAGTGAGGCAAGCAAAGATGCAAATGGAGTAAAGAATAACCAAAGGGGTGGCAGAAGAGGCAAGACTTTCTTCAGGTACATAAGCAAGAAGAGGAAGGCAATGGGAGAGATAGTGAGGAGAAGGAGGACAGCAGATGGTGCAGCAGAGGAAGATCTGGAAAAAGCTGACATCCTCAATGGGCACTTCTGCTCAGTCTTCACAATGGAAGGAGAGAGGGATGGACCACTGAGGAGATGCAGAAACACTGGAAGGGTGAACACAACCATTTACAGAGGAAAGAGTCCTATTGGGACTTGCGAACCAGGAAGTGGGAAAGGCCATGGGACTGGACGGTACTCACCCAAGAATACTAATGGAACTCAGAGAGGAGATTACTGCACCACTGGTGGCTATATTCAATAACTCACTGGAAATAGGAGTGGGTTCAGAGGACTGGAGGAGAGCTGATGTAGTCCTGTTCCAGAAGAGTGGAAGCAGGGAGGAGGCTAACAACTGTTGACTGGTCAATATTGCATCAGTTGTAGGAAAATTAATGGAAAACCTGTTAAGAAAAGGCCAGAAGAATATTTTCACTCTAGTGGGTTGCAAAACCAAAGGCATCATGGATTCACGGATGGGTGGAGGCCATACCAGACAAAACTGATTGATTTCTTTGAGTGAGTGACCAGGGAAATAGGTCAAGTAAGGGCAGTGGACATGACTTACCTGGACTTCAGCAAGCCCTTTGAAACTGTGCCACATAGGAGACTGATAAAGAAATTGGAAAACCTGCTGGTGGGATCCAAAGTGGTAAACTGGGTAAAAAAAATGGGTTAATTGATAGACAACAGAGGGAGTTGGTAAATGGCGCCTACTGTAATGAGGGGAGAGTGAGCAGCGGGATGCTGCAGGGTTCAGTACTAGGACTGGTCCTTTTCAATGTCTTCAAAAGTGATATTGCAGAACAGCTGGATGGGAAGGTATGCTTTTTTTGCAGATGCAAAATCTGAAATAGAGTGGATACTCAGGATGGGAGGAGAGAATGACTAGGGACCTTAGAAAATTTGAGGAGTGGTCAAGGGTATGGCAAATGGGGTTCATTGCCACAAAAAGAAAAATTATGCACCTAGGACACAGAGATCAAGAAGCTGAGTATATAATTTGGGGGAGGGGGGCAAGGTTCAGGCATGCATGGGATAGGCATAAAGGAATCTTGGTAGCAAAGCGGGGGTGGGGTAGCCATAGATGAGGTAGGGTCTGCGGTGACAATATAGGCAAGGAAAGATAGGCAGACTGGGTGGGCAAAGTGGTCCTTATCTGCTGACACCATTCTAATGTTTCTGTGGGAGGTACTGTCAGTCATTAGGCAGAAAAAAAGACCTTGGGGTTATAATATCTGATGGACTTCAAAGTGTCAGGGCAATGTGACAAGGCAGTAGGCAGGGCTAGTGGGATGCTGGAATGAGTAGAGAGAGGTATCACTAATAGAAGGAGGTAGGTGATGTTGCCACTGTATAGGTCACTGGGGAGACCCCACCTGGTATACTGCATGGCCACTAGAGATACAGTGAATTTTTAATCCACTGGCGAAGTGGACACGAAGTGGCCACTTTGAGTTAGTGGAGCACAACGCGAAGTGGGCACTGCAAGGTGCTCGCTTTGTGTCATTATTATTACCACTTCGCATTGTCATTATGCCTTAATGCGAAGTAAGGTGAAGTGAGAAGAGAATAGGCAACACCCCACACATCACAGGCAGGAAGGACGTGAGTCAGAGAAGCAGTTTCACTTTCTCCTTTGCATTTGTAGAAGGAGAAAGTATTGTGAGAGGAGACTAGGAGTTAAAGTGCTTGATTGCCTGGCCACTTGCGTTTCAGAAGAAAACCAACAGCTTTTTTACAAGCTATATCTTTATTTAGTTTTTGTATTGTATTTGAGGGTTTTTTTTGTTAGTGAATTTTCTTGTATAATTTTTGTTTTGCTTTGTGTGTGTGACTGACTGTGTGTGTCAGTGAGTGTCAGCGTGTGTGTGTCTGTATGTGTGTGTGTCGGCCCAGGGACTTGTTGTGTGCTTCAGGATGGACCCAGGAGAAGGCAAGTCGCTGGTCCGTGGGGGAGGTCGGAGGGGAGTGCGGATCTGGGGGGGCCGGGCGGTCATGTCATGCTGGACCGCTCCCGACTCCTAGGTGTTGCTTCCCCCCATGTTGAAGTAACAGGAGCAGCAGCACTAGTGTCACTGGTGGCTGCTGTGTGTCCACCTTCTTCACCACTACCACCACCACCAGTAGCAGCAGCTGTAGGGGCTCCAGCAGCACCCCTTCCACCACCTTCACAGCCACAGGAGGTGGCCCTGGAAAATGTAGGTGGTGGGACTTGTGCAAGGACTGTGTCTGGTCCCCCCCCGCAGCTCCCCAGTGTGGGAGTTTTTAAACTCTGTGGGGGGAGACAGCACAGTGGTGGTGTCCCTTCTGTGTAGTGTGCTGGTGCACCGTGGCACCTCTGGGACACATTTGGGGACTGGTGGCCAGTGCACCCACATGCTGAACCACTACAGGGCAGAGTGACAGGCTGCCATGGAAAGGGCCAGGAGTCCACCTGCTGGCCCTTCCGTGGCAGTGGCTGAGGGTGCTGCTGGGGTGGGAATTGTGCCTCGTCACAGGAGGAGGGCTAGTACAGCAGCTGCTCCACCACCACCACAGCCATCAGCACCACCCTCTCCACCACCAGCCCCACTACCTGGATTCCCTGCTGCAGTGGACCCTGCCACAGTCCCTGCAACAGAGGCTGACATCGCACTGGTGTGGGCAGCTGTTGAAGAAAATAATGAGCGGTTCAGTGCTTTGCAGCAGCAGGTGAACAGAATTGAAGGACAGCAGCAGCAGATAGTTTCAATGCTGCATCTGCTGCTGGACCACCACGGCATCCCACAGCCACAGTAAGTTAGGGGATTGTTTTCTGCCCCCACCACACTACTGTGTTGTACTGTTTTTGTGTGTTTTTTCTTTGTTGTTGTTTAATCATACACATTTTCCCTTCCTGGGGAATCTTTCTTGCACCACATAGTGTAATACATTTGTGTGAAAACCACCCGTAATTTCATTACAGTGTGTCACGTGAAGGAGGAATTCCCATTCTGAAAATCTGCCCACATTCTGCCTCCCTTCTCAACAACGTTAGGATGTGATGGCCTTCTTTCCGTCAAAGGTCCACTTTCCGTCTTTCGGATGAGACGTTAAACCGAGGTCCCATCTGCCTGGATTGGTGGTAGTTCAGGTGGATGTTAAAGATCCCATGGCACTTATCGAAAAGAGCAGGGGAATTTCCCCGGTGTCCTGGCCAAATTTCCCTCATTCAATATAAATACCACCAACAGCTTAATCTGGTTCAAGGGCAGTTGGCATTCATCTGTATCCCCCCTCCCCCGGGTTGTGCCTGAAAATAGGCAGGATTTGTCTAGTGCACTTACCTGGTCAACAAAAGCTAAAATAAAAAAAAAAAATGGCAGGGATAGTGCGTGTGCATGCTCTTTACAGTGAATAACTGATTGTCCGGCAGTTTTCCAAATGTTTCTTTATGTTATAATGGTCAGTTTGTGGTGAAACGTGTGGGCACATTTCCAGTAAGAAGAGCCTTGTTAGTGGAAACATTCCCACATTTCACCACAAAGTCAACCTTATAACATAAGGAAACATTGGGATAGCTGCCGGACATTCACTATAGTGGAGCATGCACCTGCGCTCCCCCTGGCATCACATCCTAACATTGCTGAGAAAGGGAGGCAGAATGTGGATGGCTTTTCTTATCGGTAATTCCTCCATCACGTGACACACTGTAATGAAATTATGGGCGGTTTTCACTGAAATATATTGCACTCTGTGAAGCAAGAAATATTCCAGTGGGAGTAATGCCCCCGCATATTAGTTTATGTGCATCACCATAACTATGTAATGTGGTGACTGTCTGTAAAGCAGCAGTGCAACAATCTGTTGAGAACTCTGACCTATATTTTTTAATGCTGTGTTACAACTCCCTTTACTTACAACCTGACTGGAATAATACTAGAATTTGCAGTAGTTGAGTCTGCTGTACTAACTTTTTTTTATGTATGAAATAATGAAAGGAGCATTCCTTTTAAATTGGTGCTGTCCAGGTCTTTGTCATTGTTTTCCTCTGCTTTTCTCCATCACATCAATTAGTTGTTATATTTATTTATTTAAAATTGGTGTCTGGGAAAGGCACACTGAGCCGAGGCTCGTTTCCAGGTGTGACCCGGGTACAAGATGTACACTGAGGGCTAAACAGAGCAAAAATACAAGAAGTTCTACTTACAGACGTAAGGTACAACAGCAGAGTGCATGACAGTTGCAGTTACAGATGTAAGGTAAAACAGCAGTGTGCAAGACAACACGGTTAATTGCATCATCTGGGTCTTTCCTGTCTAGTTGAGTTGCCTAATCACCATAAGTAAGTACAGTAATCAATGTAAAAACTGGAGGTTGTATGTTCAGCTTGGCCTGGAAAACATGATGTAGTGGACTAGTACCAGGATAGGACTGTGGGTACTCAGGGAAATGAAAGGTGAGGCTGTCTGTATCAGGGGGTTACCAAGTGGGCCAGCCAAAGGAGGCTAGGCCTGATTCAGGGAGGGACCTAGTGAGCAACTGGGGCAAGAGGGGGTTGGGAGGAGCCTGAGTAGTAGCTTAACAGCTGCTAAGGAGGGGGCCTGCTGGAGGTCAGAGGGAGATTGTTCCAGAGGAGAGGGAGGCAGTAGGAAAAGGCTGTCTGACCCAAGGCAGTGTGGGGGTGTGTGAGTTGGAAAGTGCACGCGCCTCTGTGTCGGAGCAGATAGCCAGAGTAGCTGGTTGATGAGAGGCGGGCCAAGAGGTAGGGGGGTAGGAAACCTAACCAGTATTTAGCTAAGAGGGAGGCACTGAGATAGCCCTCCTATGTGAGAGAGAGGTCAAGGAAAGAGAAGAGTAGAGGAGGCAGTGGTGAGTAAGTGGGGGGAGGCTGTGGCAAACCAACAGAAGGAGTTGAGGAGGATGTCGAGTTTTAAGAGGGATGAGGCTGGGGCAGAACTGTAGATGATGTCTGCATAGTCCATGACTGGTAGGATAGTTTTAAGTATGAGTTCACTACGGGTGGGGAGGAGAAGGCTGGGTTTGTAGTGATGGAGGCAGGTCAGCTTGGGCTGGAGTTTGGTGCAGACTGCCTCGATGTTGGTGGAAAAGTTGAGGTGACTGTCCAGCCAAACTCTCAGGTACTTGAAAGCAGGCACTATCTCAAGGGGGAGCCTTCTAGGGTGCAGATTGGTGGTGGCGTGGGTAGAGAGGCAAGCTTTTGACTAGTACCAAATAACATGGTTACTGTTTTTTTGGTGTTAAGATCGAGTTTTTTTTTTGAAGCCATGCTTGGACCCTGTTAAAGTCATTTTGAAGGTCAGGGAGCAGTCCATCATGGGAGGGTCCTGAGGCAAAGATGATGGTGTCGTCGGCATATAGATGTATGTTTGAGGAGAGGCAGGTGGAGGGGAGGTCGTTTATGAAAAGGGAGAAAAGGTTGGGGCCAAGGATAGAGCCTTGGGGGACACCCAAAAGAATGGGTAGTGGGGGGTAAAGAGTGTCCCCTACTTGAACTGGCTGTTGCCTATTCTGGAGGTAGGAGCAGAACCAGTTGATGGCAAGCTGAGCGAGGCCAAGGGAACTGAGTCTGCAGAGTAGCAGGGGGTGGGATACTGAATCAAAGGCCTTAGCCAAGTCAATAAAAATGGTGGAGGTGGTTTGGCCTTTGTCCATGGCAGTGAGAACAGAGTCAGTGACTCATATCAGGGAGGTGATGATGCAGTGATGTTTTCTAAAGCCTGGCTGAAAAGGGGAGAGGGAGCTGTTTGAGGAGAGAAGTGCTGATAGTTTGGAAAGCATGAGTGATTCTTGGAGTTTGGTGAGGGAGGGAAGGAGTGAGATGGGTCAATAGTTTCCTGGGTGGGAGGGATCTCCACCTTTATACAGTGGAATGATTTTGGCCATCTTACAGTCTGTGGGGACCATGGCTGTTGAGAGGGAGAGGTGGAGTATGTTTGTTAAGGGAGCAGTGATGGCTGAGGTGGAGATGTGGAGCAGTCTAGGGTTTAAGCCATCAGGGCTGGTTTTGGGCTAGTTTAGAGTGGTGAGTGCAGAGCAGACCTCCTGGAGTGTGAAAGGGGGAAGAAGAAACCAGAGTCAGGGGGGAGTTGTGGGGTTAGGTGGAGTGGCTGAGTTTGGTAGAGCACAGGAGGTGAAGAATGTGTTAAAGAGTTCGGCTACAGAAGCCGGGTCTTCTAGTGTTCTTCCATTTAAGCTGAGGACTGGGCTGGCATGCTTGGGGGGGTCCATAAGGGAGTTTAGTACCTTCCAGAAGGATGCAAGGGAAGCATTTTCATGGGTAAGTTCTGCATTGAAGTATGAGGCTTTAGTTTTCCGAATGGCATTGGTGCAATTGTTTCTGAGATGTTTGTAGTATTGCATGTCACAAAGGGTAAGGGAAGCTTTATACTGCCTCCATACCTTGTCCCAGGTCCAACATAAGGAGATGAGGTCCAAGGTGATCCAGGGGTGGTGGTAACGCTTAACTCTAGCTTTCCTGAGGGGAGCGTGGTGGTCCCAGGTACTTAGGAGGATGCTGGTGAAGTGGGATAGGGCGAGGTCAATGTTTTGAGCATGTAAGATCAAGTAGTCAATTAGCGTCAGAGAGGTTGTGCTGTAGCGTGGATTCATCAAGGAGGTGTAGCGGGTGAGAAAAGATGAATTTGAGGCTTGATTGTGGTGAGTGGATTTTATGGATGCAGTACGTGATGCAGTGGTCACTAAGGGCATCGGAGAGGGTGCCAGAGGCAGTGACCCTGTGCAGATGGGAGGTTAGGATCCAGTCCAGAAGGGAATGATTTTGAGACCGGTGATTTAGGCGGATGAGTTCCTGAATTAGCTGGGAGAGGTTTAGGGCTTCGATCCTCAAGGCAGTGGCTTTGGCATTGGAGAAGAGCCAGTCGAGATTGAAATCGCCTCGTAGAGTGAGTTCGCCATTTTTAGCAATGGAGAAAATTGCAGTGATCACCTTGATGATGGTCTCGGAGGGTTTTGGAGGGGCATATAGGACCCCCAAGTAAAGGGGGAGGGCAAGGGAAAGGAGATGAGGGCTACTAGAGATTCATGGGATGTGGGGCAGGATTCCTTAAAGGTAATGGAGCAAGTTAGGGATAGCCTGGCATACTGCGCTACCACCCCCCTCGGTTTTCATGGTCCTGTTGGAAGATGATGTAGTCAGGGATGTTAAGCTGGGAATTTGGGATTTTGGTGGATAGTCAGGTTTCTGTGATGCAGAGTATGTCAGATTTGTACTGGGTTACCCAGACAGATAGGGCATCTATTTTGGGGAACAAACTCCTTGCATTAATAGGGAATATACGAAGGCACTTAGGGAGAGAGTTTGATACTTGGGGTGAAGAGGGAGCAGGTGCTGGCGTGGTTAGATGGGATGTTAGGGGGCCTGGGTTGGGATGGATGTTGCCTACCATGAGCAGTAGTATTAATAGAGGAAGACGGAAGGGAGAGGATTTCTTTTTGCTATGTGTGTAGTGCCTGGAGGATGGAGTGCTTAGGTTTAGACAATGGAGAAATGCCTTGAGGTTTAGCAGGTGAGAGTGGAGCAGTGACGGGTGGATGGTAGGAGAAAGTGAGTGTGGGTGGGAAAGTAGGGGGAAGGGATGAAGGAGAGGGGGGGAAAAAGAATTGATGCTGTAAGGTGGGAGAGTGCCAGAGAGAGATTTGGGGTGGAATGCCTAGGGGAAGGGGCAGGGAGCAGGGAAGGGTATTTAAAGGGGTGCCTAGATGGGGGAGTAAGATGGGTATGCATTATGTTGGAGAGAAGAAACTGAAAGAGTAGGGACAAAGCTGGAAAAAGCACCACTGAGGTGATAATGAAGGTTAAGGATACAGTGATGGCCTCTAGTGGGGAGAAGTGATAGCCTGCTAATGGGAAACTCAGCTGATTGGCTTCAGCCATCACGTGACTACACCTATATATCTCGAAGCCGACCAAGGGTGGTGGTGGAGGCAGTGAGGAGCCGACACAACATGGCGGTGGGCCTTTCCTCAGTCGGGAGCCGAGTGTAGTGCTGCTGAGCAGTGTACCTGCTTTTTTGAAGGGAAGCTGCTGTGGGAGAGGGCATCCATCTGCCCTCACGGACCCTCGAGGGACTGCTGGAGTTTGTGAGCTGCTTCTGTGGAGGTGAGAGAGACACAGGAATTAAATACAAGACAGCATTTGGGAGGGGCTGGGGGGCAGTTACAAGTGGAGTGTAATCCGAATCACAATGGGATGCAGGAAGCTAATTTGGGGCACGGCTGGCATTTAACTGTGACTGTTTGCAGCATGCAAGTTCAAATTAAAAAGAGAAATAAATTCTGCAACATTTGGAGCTAAATAGGCAAAGCTGACTCTTGGCTAAGATGTTGCAACTGTTTGAATTACAAATGCATTTAAAGACCAGGCTACTGTTCAGAAATTAAAGCACCACATATTAGGAGTAGATTTAAACAGGCAAAGAGTCTTTTTTAGGATGGTATAAAAACAATCTCCATTCATGTGCCGAGAATTAATGTATCTCTTTTGTTGTTAATTAATAGTTATGCAGCAGGCAGTGTTTTATGACACCACAGAAAAACAGTTATTGAAAAGCAGCTGCAAATAAATACAAACCTGGTCTGAACAATATTGGAAAGAGTGCTCATTTTTTTTTCATACATGAAAAAAAGTAGTTAAGTAAGTAAAGCAGACATAAATTGTGAAAAGAAGTGTATCATTCAAGTCACGACTCGGAGGTAACTACTGGCGGCTGTGGCAATGTAAAGTAGCATAAAAAAGCACAGTTCAAAACTGTCAGGACATTTTTGCAATGTTGCTTTAATTGTAAAAATGTCAGTATGACATCATGAGCTCACAGTAACAATCACAAAACTCACAAACGTGGCACAGAGTCCCCAGATTTTTTCTGCAGGCCCAAAATGCATCCTGCTTGTGTGCAAAAATTTGACAAGTGGCAACACAGTGGAATGAGAGTGTTTCGGCACACACAAAGTCCCCCAGAATTAATGGTGCACTCAGTCATGCGTGCAGTGGTGGCACAGAGTCTCAGACTTTTTCTGCAGGCCCAAAATGCATCCTCCTTGTGTGCAGAAAATTGACAAGTGGTAACACAGTGAAATTGGAGTGCTTCAGCATATACAAAGTCCCCCAGAATTAATGGTGCACTCAGTCATGCGTGCAGTGGTGGCACAGAGTCTCAGACTTTTTCTGCAGGCCCAGAATGCATCCTCCTTGTGTGCAGAAAATTGACAAGTGGTAACACAGTGAAATGAGAGTGTTTCAGCACATACCCACTATAAAGTGATGACTGTGAGGATCGTGTTGCTGGTCCAATGTGTTCTGCGAGACGATTCGAGCAAATGCAATATGATCATCTCAACTGGATTGAAGGGTACCATTTGGCTGTACACTAATAGTAGCCTTGGTGAGTAGAGATATATATATATAGATATATG
Organism: Neoceratodus forsteri; assembly: GCA_016271365.2. Lineage (NCBI taxonomy): Eukaryota > Metazoa > Chordata > Ceratodontiformes > Ceratodontidae > Neoceratodus > Neoceratodus forsteri. The sequence continues at coordinate 1,179,921,379 of CM028131.1, forward strand.
GTCTTGTATTTTGTAGGTAAGGAGGGGGGTTGACATGTACATGTACTCATGGTATTGTTCTGCATCACAGGTTGCACAGAAATGGTTGGTGTGCACATTCCAGTGCTCAATGAGAATTTTTTGCGCCGAAATTGGAAACATAACTCTCAAGCACATGAAGGTAAGTGTTTTTTGGGAGGGATGGGGAATCATATTTTCAGGTTTGTCTGTAATGGTTTCTTATTTTGTTACTTCTTCACAGATTTCATCAGCATCCTTCTGGAGTCTGGTTGTTAATGATGGTCATGGTCATCTAATGAAATGACTTCTGCGTGTTGCCCAAGCTCAGGGGAGGAGGGGGTGCCTGATGTTGAAGAACTTTTTTGGATAAGGCCACTTTGACAGAACAACAAAGCATCTGGAAGTTTCCTAAGAAAATAAATGAATGACTTCTTACAACTTAATTGTTATTTGTCCCTCCCTGGTTCTCCAATCAAACCCACATCTTGTCGACTAACACAACCTGTGTGCAATATTTCCTGCAGTCTTTGCAAAACAATGAAATGGATGAAATAAAATCTTCATACTTACCAGAATGGATTTCACATGAATATTACATTACTTCCTCTCTGTACAGTACAGCTACAGTACCATTCCCAATGAGTTTTAGCGGTGAAGTCTTTTTTTTTATTACCCTGTAAAAGAAACAAAATAAGTGTACTGTATGTGTTTTACCATTGTGGCTCTGAAAAGCTACAGAAAACAAAACATACAACTAAAGGAAGTGAAGCTGCATAACAAATATGAGTACACATACTCACTTTATGGTTTAAATATTAAGAAGCTTTGTGTCTGTGGCTGGTGGATGTGATGGTCTGGACAGACTCAGGTTCAGTGGTGGCAGTGGCTAAAATCAGTCCCAGTAGTGGTGGTCCGGGGGGCGGACAGACTCAGGCTCAGTGGTGGCAGTGGCTAACATCAGTCCCAGTGCTGGTAGTCCGGGAGGCAGACAGACTCAGGCTCAGTGGTGGCAGTGGCTAACATCAATCATGGTGGTGGTGATCTGGAGGGGGCACACCGCCTTTCAAAAACTTCAATTAAAACCTGCCAACATTATCCACATCATTATCCTCATAAAAAAAGCTGCCCTCACAGTCATCGATGTCTGAAGTCTGACCACTGGGAAATTCTTTCTCCATTGTGTCGTCATCTACGTCAGTGGTGGGCCGTTTCAGGCAGCCACTGCCAGTGCCATCAGGATGCTTCATTTCCACATCAGCAAGACCACCATGACTAGGCTGGGGTACGAATACTGAGGTTGCAGTCTGTGCTGGTATGTTCCTCTCATTCATTTTAATGAATGTTAGCAAATTAACATTTACAGGAGACAGGTTTGTCCGACGATCCCTGATTAATGCACCTGCTGAGCTGAATACCCTCTCAGCACTTACACTGGAGGGTGGGCATGTGAGGTACGTCAGTGCCTCTGCAGTCAGCTCTGGCCATTCACTGACCTTTCCACTCAAGTACAAAAGAGGATCTTCAGTTATTGTCAGATGCCTGTTTTCAGACAAATATGACTCAACCATTCTCTGTGCCGCATTAAGTCCAGTTGTTGATGCATAACCCTGTTCTCTCAAATCATTTAATTCACAAATACCCACTTGGGACAAAGCTTCCCAAAGCAGGTTGATGCCAGCCACTTTGGATGACAGACCACCTGGAACTGCAGTCCCCTTCCCCTTGCAGGATATGCTTGATGGTACTACAGGTACACCTTCAGCTGGATTATGCATCTGAGGTTTGCTGACCTTGGCACGTGACTTCTGTGCCCCATGAACCAAGCGCACCAGTTGACTGCTGATATTTTTTACCTGTTCAGGTCCTCCCTCCAGTACTGATGCAATTCCACATTTGTATCGTGGGTTCAGCATTGTTGCTATGGCAAGGTTGTCACTATGCTGAATGCTCACAATGTGACGATTCTGATCGAATACTGTCAGCATGTGTTGCAGCAACATACTGCTACCACCGTCTCCAGCAACATCAAGGCTATGCTGTATGTTCACCAATGTCTGCCTCAGCACCTGCAGCAGTAGAATTGATTGGCTAATGGAGGCAGACTTACCACTCACTGCCTGTGTCACATGTTCAAAAGGCTGCAAAATTGTTGTTACAGAGTCCACGAGGCGCCACTGTTCAGTCGTCATAGACATGGAGGCCCTGGAACTGCCACGGTTAGTGTGCATAACAAGATATTCTGAGATGGCTTTGTATTGTTCATACAACCTCTCTGCCATGTATAAAGTGGAGTTCCATTGGGTGACAACTTCCAGATTCAAGCGGTGCTGAGGCAGGCTGTTTTGTATCTGCAACTGCCGCAGCTGGTCACGGGCCTTTGTTAGGTCTTGAAAAGTGAGAGCAGATACGTTGTGCAACAGTCAGTATTTCCTTTATATCAGGGTGCTGCAGAAACTCCTGAACCACAAGATTTAAACAGTGGGCCATGCATGGAACATGAAAAAAACACCATATGTGATGCATTTCACCACATTTGACCCATTGTCACTTGCTATGTACCCAGCTCTCAGGGACAGAGTGTTTAGCCGTCTGTCAATTTCAGTCAGTACCACGTCCAACATGTTCTCACCAGTGTGTGAATAGGTCACATTGAGCATAGCAATCGCTGCATGCTGTTGAATTCCTGGAAGATTGCAACCACGACAATCCACCTTACTGCACTGATTATTCACACTACCAACATCACAAACAACCCCCGGCACCTGTGCCCGGGTGTGCAGTTATGCACAAATATGAACTCCCCACTGTTTTGCCACTTGTCCACATATCCATACTTAAATGGATGAATGGAGAGGAGGAATGTTGAAGGGCATGTCTTACTGAGTCAGACACAGTGCGGAACAACTCGGGGACAGCACAGGTAGAAAAGTATGTCCTGGATGGGACTTTCCATTTTGGACAGGCACATGCAGCAAACCACCGGAACCCAGAATTCTCCACAAAGGAGAAGGGCAAAAGATCAATTGTCAGCATTTCCGCTACAACAGCATTAAGTTCACGTGACACTGTGTGATTCGTGAGGTACTTCAGCTTATGCGCAAAAACACTTTGTAACATGGGCTGACTTAAACGTTTTACATGGGGTGTGTTGATCACAAATGGTTGTGCTCTGTGATGAATGGCATTGGCAGGGGGGTGGAGTGTGGACATTTGATGAAGACGGTTACACAGGTGATGATGACAAACCCAGAAATGCTGTTATTTTGCCAGATTTGCCAACCGGGGTTGATGTACCACTTGTACTAGACATACTGCATTCACCACCATCACCACAAAAACTGCTACTCTCACCAGCACTGGACAACATTTTAAAGTCATTATGGTCCTGCACCTCATCATGCCTGTAGTAATCCTCTGCTCTTATTATCTCACTACTGCACACTTTTAATTTATTACTGGACTTAACAGTCATGGAAGGGGATAACATGCTGGCTATGTTTGCCAGTGACAAGGGTGAATGCCCCACTGTGGTATTAGATGCCAGCTTATGCTGGGTCCACTGCACCAAGTGCCTATTCTTAACATGTGTATGCTGTCCTCCTGTGCCTAGATGGCTCCCCTTTTTACGTCGACTCACATGAACATGGCAAACCTGGCAGATTGCAACTGACTCATCATTTGCATCTTGAACAAAAAAATCCTAAACAAGGGATTGTGATGATCTGCTTTTAACATGTCCATGATGTGGCTTATTTAAGTCCATTATTTTAAGCACTGAAGTGGGAGGGGGGCATGTGATGTTTTGGGCACTGCACACCTGGACTGCAACTGAACACCACGACTACCTATCATATTGATTACTGGGTCATCATCATCAACTAAAACCGGTAGATCACAAGTTTTTATGGGGGGGGGGATTCCTACAAACAGACTCAGACACAGCCACTTTGAATTTCTTTTTCTCTGGTTCCCAGCTGGGGTCAATTACATCATCATCATAGTCATCAACGTCACACACATCCACATCTTCTGCTTGGATGCTAGCATGTGGACTGCATGTTGCAGCAACAGCAACATCATCGTCATCATCACATTCATCATCAGTATCTACACCACCATCACCTGATATTTTTTCACCACACTGTGAATCACTGCATGGAAAATGCGTGATGTTAAGTGCCATGGTGGACAGAATATCACATTGTATGCTATCATTGACATGATTATCAGAATCCTCAGGTTCAGTTACTGGGATGTTACTGGGAAGTATGATAACATCTACGCTGCCACTCACTTGCACTGCTTCACACTCAATATTTTTGGATACAGTACACTGGTCGGAATTAGAACTTGATGCAACAATACTAATACTACCTCCACCATCACTAAGACCAGTAACACTAACACAACTGGCTGGGAAAACATCATCTCCTCCAACTATGAGTGAAGCTACTGATTGGGCTGTAAAAAACATTGCAGGAGAAACACCTTTCCTCACATCAGCAATGCACTTCTGCATCTGCGTACTACTACCACGCCCACAGACCATCTTACTGCCAACATTGCCATGGTGAGAAACAGCTTTGCTTGCACATCTCTTTGCAGGCATTTTGGGGGATCAACCACAATATTATAACCAAATTCAGATTTTGATACGTTCACTCTCTGATTGGAGGGATGCTGGATGTGAAGCCAAATAAACAACTGTGGCTTCAGTAACAGATAAGAGACTACTCTGAGACTGTCATGCAATTAAAACAACTTCAGTAACCAATGGTGCTGATGAGGTCACAAAAACAAACCAATCTGGTAAAAAGTACCTCTTGAACGTGGGGGTGGGGGGAGCACTGATTGTAGACAGTGCAGATTTTTACGGCACTACAAGCAGCAAAACTATGAACAGATACCACGATCGAAGTACAAAATCAGGCAGCTGCAATGGATAGCAGGTTCACACTGCTACATCTGCAATTACACTAGTCTGTGGCACAATAAATGCACGCAACACTGCACACACACTCACACACAGAACAATCTGTGTACAATGCTGCACGAGGAATGCATAGCAAATGCAAAAGTTCAGTACTATGCCACGTTATGTACTGTAAATGTGTAATGTAAACAACCTGAATTTATGAACTGCTGCTCCACATCCACACAACAAACAGCAAGAAAAATTCAACTACTACTGACAATATTACTGTGTGTACATTAACACAGTCAGTTATATAACAAAAATATAACCAAAAAACTAAGAAATCACTATTTCTCCAACTTAAATCTACCTACACCACAGATACTCCCCTCCCTCAAAGCATACTTTCACTGTATTTTGCCACACACACTCAATGTTGTAAATTAACATTCAAAATCCACACAAAAACCAAAACGCTCAATGATATGAGCACAGGAGGGTTTCCTACAATCGATGAACTAAAGTTGGTGCCCAAAAAAAATAAACACAAAAATGCTTTTTGAACTGCTTTTACAAGATTTATATCACAGACAGCTATCAGAACACACTGTCTCCTACTCCTTCCTACTCACATACCCCAAACTGAGGCTGTGCAGATCAATATAGAGCCCATGTAACCTGAAATCCCATGAATCACTGCAAAATTTGCCTTCGAAGCTCAAAAACAAGGTGAAGTGAGGCGAAGTGCACTGCCTGCAATGCACTTAGCCTTAAATTTGGTGGAGTGATGGTCTGGGGAGGCGGAGTAATGCGAAGTCATTGTTTCCAATGGACTTTGAGTTCCTCATTATAACACAAAGTACTCTGCTTCGCATTGCGGAGCACCCGGCAAATCCATCTTTGATCCACGAATCACTTTGCGGAGTGTATTGAGCCCAGTTCGTTCACCACTAATGGCCACATAGACAGACTGGAGGCAGTCCAGAGGAGGGACACTAAAATGGTGTAGGGGTTGCATAAGGCAAGACTGAGGAATCTCAAGATGTGCACCTTGGGGGGGTGCATGATAGAGACCTTACAAGTACCTCACTGGAGTGAACAGAGTACAGTATGGGAGTCTGTTTCAAATGAGGAAGTGCACCAGGGCAAGAGGGCATGCAATGAAGCTGGAAGTTGGATGGAATGTGAAGAACTACTACTTCACTGAAAGAGTAGTGGATCCCTGGAACAGTCTGCTGGCCAAAGTAGTTGGGGTGGAAAGATGGGGGTGGTGGCTTCAAGCATGCACGAAATAAGAAGAGGAGTGCTGGTAAATAGGCAGGGAGGGGGAGTATCACTGGAAACCAGTTAGGGTCTGCAGAGACAAAATAGGCAGGAAACATCTGGGCAGACTGGGTTGGCCATGTGGTCCTTTCCTGTTGACAAATTCTATGCTTCTATATTTAGATATATTGCTCCATAAATGAGAGTGTGTTAATTCAGTGCTACTTCCAGACTAATCCATCAAAGTTACTTAAAACATATTGATATATGAAAGTACAGGAAACTATCACGTCTGCATTATGTAGATGTGGGATGATGGTCAAATAGGATACTGTACTTTACCCATAATTACAGAATTAAAATAGTATACAAAATCGAGACAGAAAACAATGGGATCAGCGTTCAGAAAAATTCAAATCCTTTATGAAAGAAGCAATGCCTGGCTAAATAATATCTTAAATATCTTAAATCTGCAAATTATAAAACTAGTCACAAGGTTTCTCGAAAAGATCGTTAAAAGTAAATGGATATGGAACTTCATGTAAGTTTGCTGTAATTTCAATAGTATATTACAACTGGTCAATACTACTGTATATCGAAATGTTTATGCACACAATGTATTAGAATTGGCCAATACAATATAGAAATGTGTATGCATTTTAAATAACAGTATGTGTATTATAGTTCTTAATGTTATGTTTGACTCACAGTTGTGATGTTTGTCTCGTTTTCTTTTTATTGCTTGTAACTTTTTTAATAAGAGATTGTAATGGCTTGTTATATACTCTAAACAATAAACTTATCTGCCTACTACTACAGTGCGTAGGGCTCTTATAAATAAAATACGGGGCATGATTCTCAAAAAGCCCTTAAATAGCAGCAATTTGTGGCAATCTAAGGCTATGGCAAACTCCAGGTGCATCAGGGACCTTGTGTCCAATTCTCTGAAAGCAGAGGTTCCTTGGCCAAAAACCCGGAAATTGCTGCACTCGCAGGTTAGTGCAAAATTATTGGTACACTTGAGGGAATTGCTACAGTGATCCAGCCCCCCAGCCCAGTGCAACACTAGATGGGCCAGGATGATTGCGGAGGTTAAACATGCTTGGCAGGATAGGTCCGGGGATTGAGGGGCAGGGGATTGCCATAGGGATGTTATAGTGATGGTGGGCATGCCAGGGAGTGATGTGGCATCCAGCAGGGGTGCCATTAATATAAATTTAAAGTCAATGGGTTGGTACCATGGGGGGGTGTTCCAAGGATAAACGATGCCCAAGGCTGGGGCTGTGCCCACCTGGGACATGGCACTGAATGTCCCTGGACTCCCTTGCGGTTCCATCCCATTGACTTTAAAGTTAAATTAACAGCACCCCCACAGGGGGCCACAACACATACTGGCATGCTCACCATCACCACAACACCCCTATGGCATCCCATGCCCCTTTAGCACCTGGACCCCACTTTCAGAGACCCCCAAATTTGCTACCTTGTGTGTCACTAGCCCACTAGCCAAAGGGGCTTAGACTACCTCCTGGCTGGTCTATCTTGAGACCCTTGCTGTACTCACAACTGGGCTTCCTGAATCCAGAAATGGGATGTTGCAGCCCTGCCGTGGTGCAAGTCCCTTTATGAACTGGCACACCTGGTTGTGCAATGCAACCATTGTGCAAGGGGGATTTGGTGCAGCTGCTTCATGAGTTAATGCAGCTGAGTTACAAAATTCCAACTGGCACAAGTCGTGACACAAGTCATCTCTTGCGTCACCATCTTTGGACACAAGTGCCTTTTGTCAATCTATGTCTTTTGATAATTGGGCCCACTGTATCTCACATGAGCTAAAGGGAGCATAAACATTGCATTACTTTTTTATATTAAAAAGTGAGCACTGCTCCTTAGACTTCACTTCTCTCCCTAATTCCCCTTCCCTAGCCTCCCCGGGGTTTGTCACTCTATCACTACTGGTATCTGAACCTTTACACAATGTTTGCACCTTAAAATCCCATTACCAGGCTGACTGTAGCCCTTTTTTTTATTTTATTTTTTTAAGTCAGAACTAGGGATAATCTCCTCCATTATGGGCTAATTGGGTACCAAACTGAAGGTAATCTCCTGGCCTTTTACACCATTAAATCTTTCACAATCAGTTTTATCTTTGCACCCTAGGTATTGCAACTCTACTGTTTGCTGTTGTGGCTGCTTTCACATATTTATGAGGAGCTGTTTTATTATTTACACATTTGCTTCCCTTCATTTTCTCTTTTCCTTTGTATTTTATATTACACAATCACCAATGCTGTATTCATTGTGCTTACTTATTGTTATTACTGTATTCTTGTTTTGCTCATATTTTATATTGAGCATTCACTGACACTTTATTAATTTTATTTATTTATTGCTATCATTGTATGCCTGTATCCTTGCACTTGGTCATACCCTCTGTAACCCCACCCCACCCCCAACTCCAGGTCACACCTAGAAATGAGCCTCAGCTCAGTGTGCCTTTCTCTTCCAGTCATGAGTTTTCAAATAAATAACCATAACTGGAAATTTGGAAATATGTTTAACTCCCTTAATCTCTCTATTGTATTGGCTCTTGTATTTATTTTCAAATAATCTTGTTTTTTTTTCCTTTCTTTGGATCCCTTGTTGATGCTGTCTTTTTCCTGCCTGATTGTTGTTGTTTCTTCTAAATTACTGTTAATTTCTGGAACTCAGTGATAGCAGCTGAGTGGAGGACCACAGTGAACCCAGTACTAGGAGTTTCTACTCGACTACTAACCTTAACTCCCCATCAAATTTCTAAAAGGTTATTCACTCCCTGTTTAATCTCCCAGCCCAATCCACTCTCCCTGTCTTCCTGATTGAAGGCTCAGAGGTCTCCAACCCTCCCACAGTTGCCACTCATTTTAAATATTCTTCACCTCCTATGCATTACCCTCTCCTCTATCTCCAGATCACTCCCCCCTGCTGTCCACCACTGCAACTCCCCCACTCCACTTACCTGAAGGCTTCCAGTTCCCTCCTGTTTCCCCCCAGGAAGTCTTCCTTGCCTTTACTTCACATAACTCTTCTAAGTTCAGCCCTGATGGGTTGACCACAAGCTTCTATGTATCTCAGCTCAGGCCATTTCCTCTCCACTTGCTCACTGTCTGAATCTGTACTTCTCCCTCTGTGCATACACCCAGGCCTAGAAGGCTGCAATGGTTGTGTCTCTGCACAAAGTGGGTAACCTTCCTCCTTTGGAAACTTTCATCCTATCTCACTACTCCCTTCTCCTGTAAAGCGTAAAGAGACCACTGTGTATTCTAGACTTGTTGACTTCTGTTACTCCTCTAATTTCCTTTCCCCCTTCCAGTCCAGTTTTAGGAAGCACAACTCTACTTTCTCCTCCCTGCTGCAGGTAACTGAATCTGTCCTCACTGGGATGGATCAGGGACATATCAGCACAGCTATATTCATCAATTTAGCCAAACCCTTTGACTCAGTGTCCTATCCATTCATCCTGGACAAGCAGAGCTTTGCTGGACTTTTAGCATCTGCTGTTGATTGGTTATGTTCATACCTCACAGGCTGTCAACAGTCAATATAAGTGGAACACATCATGTCCCCTCATCCATGCAGGGGTCCCAGGGGGCTCCATGCTGGGTCCTATCCTGTTCTCAATTTTCCTAAATGACCTCCCCTCTGCTTGTGTCTCTTTACATATTCACATATATGTGGATGACACAGTCATACACCTCCAGCCAATTGGCTTCAGCTGTGAAAGGTCACCTACAGCATGACTTCAACAATGTGGTGCACTGGTTCCATGCCAACCAATTCAGGGTCAACACTAAGAATACTATGTCTATGACATTTTGCACCAGTCAGAAACTAGCCAGGCTCTTGCACCCGCCCTGTCTTCTTCACACTGGATGGCACCCCCTGGAAGTTTTCTCTGCCTTCAAGCACCTTGGTGTGTGGCTTGATAGCAAGCTTGACTTCTCTGCCTACATTGATGCCATCCAAGCCAAGCTTCACCCTAAACTGGATGCCCTGTACCATAATAAGGACTACCTCTCCCTCCAGGTCTGCCAGGAGTTGTATGCAATTTTTCTTAAATGTTTGTATGTCAATATTGTTAAATGTTTTTTGTTAGGTTGATACTGAAAAAGGGCTTGTCCCAGTGTTCCAACCAGGTTAACAAAATAAAATGAAATACCCAAAATTGTTCTCCCAGTTTTCAACTATGCAGATGTTGTCTATGGCACTTCCTCTTCCCTTGCCAGACTGGATATCCTCTGCAATGCTTTCTGTCATTTTCCTACCAACTCTCCTCTCTGTACTCACCACTGCTCCCTCCATTCCTTTCCCCTGTGTCATCCCACTGTCTTCACATCTCTAGTCCCACTGTGCCTCCTTCATTGCTAAATACAAATATTAGTTTGGGTTCCTTCCCTCCTACCTTTCTTAACTGCTCTCCCCCATACTCTCTTCTTCTTCTTACTGTCTTGTCAACCCCCCTCCAGACTTTTCTTCCTCTGTCATCTGACACCCCCCCCCATTTAGGACTCTTCTAAATCAAGGGTAGTTTTGCTTTTGCCCATGGTCTATTTCTGTACTTCAATAAATCTGTTACCCTCCCAACAGGCACTGTGTACTTTATTGTACTCTTGCCAATTTGCCCACATATCTTTGTGTTAATCCAATGTGTTATTAATTTAATTGATCACCACATTTGCTTCTATATCTGTGATGTTGCCCATGTAAACATGGTCTGAAGTTTTGTAATTTTTTTGTTCTGTCTGTACTCCCCTTCCCACCTCCACAGAGTCACACCTAGAAATGAACCTCAGCTCAGTGTGCCTTTCCTGGTTACCAATTTTTAAATAAATAAAAATAAACAATAGTACTGGATTGTGGAGCTGAGCAGTAATTAGAAAATGAATATTATATAGTGATAGTGGAGAAGGCAATATTTTGACAAATATCTGACTACCTCACATCACACAACAAACTAGCCCCAGACCAGCATGATTTCAGAAATGGACATAGCAACACCACAGCACTTGCTCAGTTCACTGGCCAAGTCCTCAGGGAGGTGAATAAGGGGAACTTAATTGGGGCCATATTTGTCTACCTTTCCAAGGTGTTCAACATGGTTGACCATGGCTTACTACTTAAGGAACTACGTGAGTTAGGGTTCTCTCTCAACTCCACTTGTTGGGTTGGAAATTATCTTTCATATAGGATCCAGATGGTCCATACTGGTGGAACCTTATCCAGCTCACTTCAAGTTCAAAGGGGTCCCCCAAGGCTGCTTCCTTGGACACTTTCTATATTCGATCTTTATAAACCCTCTGCTCTTAGAAACCAAATCTAATAGCAAGATCATGTATGCAGATGATCTCATCTCATTCAGCAGTGACAGCTCCACCACCAAACTAGCTCAGTCACTTTCTACGGTATCCTCTGTTGTGGAACACTGGTTCACTCAATACAGGTTAGTCAATGCAAAGAAAACTAAAACAATGCTGTTCAGCTCCAAAGAAAGGCTTACAAGGCACTCAGCTAATCCTAAGCACTCACTCAATATTCAAACCCTAGATGGATCTACCCTGGAACAGGTCAACAATTTTAATTACCTGGGGGTAACTCTACACCCCTCCCTTAGCTTTGCCAGACACACAGGCCAGGTTGTAAAAAGGGTTAACCAATGGTTGAGCGTGTGCCACTGCCTAAAACACTTGCTGTCACCAGAAGCTAGACTGGCTATAGGGCAGAGCACTCTTCTTGCAACCCTGGAGTATTGCTCTTCCATCTTATACCCTATCTCAACTAAACTACCTAATAGACTGAACACAGCTTACAACAATATATGTAGGTTTGTCACTCTTGCTCCTTATAGCACCCATGACTGTACCCTGTATCAGTCGATAGGATGGATATCCCCCCAGACACACAGGGATTGTTTGTTTGGTGCATTCCTTTTTAAAATGCTTCATGACAGTGCTAAAACATCGCTCATGGGCATGCTTGCCACCAAATGGGGTTCTTGCCAACTGAGGTCCTCCTTTAATCAAATCCTAGAATGCCCCAGGTTAGCTATGGTCATGGGTCAAAGAGCCTTTTCCTGGGCAGCCCCTATGTTCTGGAACGCTCTCACTGTTTAACTTCATTCCTTGGACTCCCCACTAACCTTCAAAGAGCACTTCAAGAATGCTCTGACATTCAATGTGGCCTGTAACTGCTAACTAGCACTACTGTCAGCGCTGCTTATTTTGTATTCACTAGTATTTGATATGTTACTAGCATTACCTGTGTAATCCCCTTGTAAATGGGGGTTCCTAGAAAGTCTTCCTTGGGTGTGCTTAAATGCCCAGTGCCAGGCTGGTGTCCTGTGTCATTAAGAGTTAAATGAGGGTAGCATGTGAGTGCATTATTAGCCTCCATGCATGTCCCTTTAAGGGCTGCTTATCTCATAGAAATAATCAATCTGGGTAGGGACCGAGTAATTTCAGGCTCGAGTCCGCCCAGGCTGCAGATTTATTGCTGCCTTCTGCCATCACTATTTGTGCAGAGGAAGCTCTGATAGGAGTCTTAACTATTTGCTGATTATCCACATCGAAAATAATGATATTGTAGTTTGTCTAACCTGCCTTTCTTTGCAGCATGGACAATTCTGTGATGCACCACCATCTTGGTTTTGGACTGCCAATCTGCACCATTCAGTACCTTTGGGGGCTCTAAAATGGAGCCTGCCCCCAGGGGTCTTGTGGGAGTAAATTTCTGTAGAAATTGTAGTTTTCACCCTTTAGTGTCTAAATGGACCTGGAGTGGGAGCTCAAGCTGTGACAGGCAGATGCATCAACCAACAGGACCTTTTGGATCATGGGGGGAAAGCCCTGAGCTGCCAGCAGTAGTCAGGTAGTACGGTGTTGGATGATCGAGATTAAACAGCTCGAGACAGTTGGCAGCTGCTCCTGCATAGTACCACAGGAAATCGATGAGGAGGTTGTGTCTGGCCTACATGCCACCACCTTCAGCAGTGAAGAAGTTCGGCTTTAGACAAATTGGACTTTATCTGAAGAAAGACTTGATTGTGACCAGAATCCTGAATTGTGACAAAGGGGATTTCACCTGTTTTGGACCAAAGATTTGCAACAGTGTGATCAACCTTTCAGGACTGAGACTACCACGGGGCATCGGTTTGCACCAAGACACTGCTGTTAGCAATCAGACTGTCATGGAAAGTGTGGTAATTGCTTACTCTTACTATAAGTGTGCTGAGAGCAGAGAGTGGGTCAAGAGGTGGTTCCCCACTGCGTTGACTTTGACTGTGTCATGCTCGCTGGAGACTGCATCCAGCAACTATACCGGACTGCATCCGAACTCTTGTCCCAGTTTGGGCCTTGTCATCCTAGCCCAGACACCCACTCATGCTGCAGAGAAAGTTCCAATAAGAGACCTGCCTGGAGATTTGGCTCCCTGATCAACACCACTGAACAGGATCGAGTGCCACATCGCATAGTGTGGGCCCTGCTTCTCCTGGCCATCCAGCTCTTCATCTTGAGGTCTCCATTTCATCCATCCTGCATCCAAACATGGGTAGCATGAGTAAATTTAGTGTAGCTCCCTGCAACCTAGCTAGCAATCACAGTGTGTCATCCGATTTAATTTTTGTTAAACTTTGTTTGGACTGAGCCATCTGGATCCAGATTATGAATTGTGGGTTACAATGCATGCTTGTTTCTTTCCATCACAGGGTCCAAACCAGCTACAATGCCGGCCTACCCCAGGTAATGCTTCAGGCTAGCCTGCAACAACAACTGGGTACCCAAAGTGTATGTGACTGTGTTTGGAGGACTCTTAGGTGCATGCCTTATACCCTGACTAAATCAGTATTTGAGTCAATCACCAGATTGCCGCACCTCCCTTGTTCGCGAAACCCCCATAAATAAATCAGAACTAAATTGTTTTGCAGTTAACTTGATTGTCTTGTGCTTCTGTGACTAAGGGTACTGTGTTACTGCTGTTTATTGTTACAGGTCTTATTTTACAGGGGGTTCCCAGGGCCATACAGCAGATCTCACTCTGGTGGTAAGTGGTTACAAGGAGGGGTTCACTATGTATTGCAAAAATGTGTTGGTGTGGGGTGACTAGAGGCTTAGCCAGACCACTAGGGGCAAAGAGGGGGGTAACAGTGTCCCAGAGGGCTGTACCCAGGGCAGTCATGTTGCCATCAACCCTGTCCTCTTGGGTGGAGGCACTCTTTCCTTGAACTCAGGCCCCTCAACCTGCAGGCTACTGTGCAGGCAGGGGTAGTAACCCTCAGGGTAGCACCACCTAGGGGGTTACATATGGACACAGTTTGTTTCTGTATTTTAGCTCTTACCCCACTGTGTTAGGCTAAATGTCTAAATGCTGCACTCAGCACAGATGTTTCTCTGTAACTTATGTATAAAAATACTATTGTAATGTCAGATGATCATGTCTTTATACTGTGTGCCATCTAGATGGCCCAGGTTGTACCTGAACAAATACATAAATAAATAAAAGAGAGCATCGTATCAATGGACCATATGCCACAGAAAGAACAAGATTATTTCAAAGCAAATACAAGAAACAGTGAAGTGGGGAGATTAAAGAGACTACATACTGTAAATCCAAGTGTCTAATAATGTTAAAGAAAAAAGCAAGATTTATAGTCCACTTACAGTAAGATTTGTGGTATCAGTATACCCTTCTGGAGCCTATGGATTCAGTATATTATATAAGTACCGAAGTTCAGAGATAGATAAATCAACAGTCAAATGCAATTTTTAACCATTTAAAGAATAAACTGCATAAGTGAATGCTGCATTTTGTTGGCCCAATATTTAAGTTACAATACCATGTTCTTGAACCCAGAATTGTCTTTGCTTTAGGTAAAGTTAAAAAGTGAACTAGTTCTTGTGATAAGCTATTAAATAATTTTGAATCACTCAAAAAATGTTGCCTCTCAGACAGTGTACTGCTTGAATCAATAAAAACACTTCAAGCTTGACACACTCTTACACATCTCAAATCCTGTTATTACTGTCCCTAGGGTTTTTGAGTTCTTGACTACCTTTGGAGAAATATCTGGGTATAAGGTCAACCTGGCAAAATCAGAAACACTTCCGATCAGAAACTGGAGGGGAGTACCCCTTCCTGACTTAGGTCAATTAAAATGGAGTAGGGCGGGTTTTAAATACTTGGGGATTTGGATCCCCAAGAATCTCCAAGATCTCTACAAACTAAATCATCTAAGGTTACTACAAGAAGCCCAAACAGATTGTAACAGATGGAAGGAGTTACTGCTTTCTTTCTCAGGCAGAATAGAATGCGTTAGGATGAATATCCTACCTAGATTTTTATTTGAGTTCTCTGCCCTCCCATTCAGCCCTCCCAGGACTTTTTGGAAGGAGATACAATCTACTCTCTCCAAATATATTTGGATGGGTAAGAAACCAGGGTCAGATGGAAGGTACTGACAGCCCCTAAAGAGGAGGGTGGTGTGGACCTGCCTGAACTGCAAAAGTATTATTGGGCAGCTCAATTACAAGCCTTGGGATCCTGGACACAAGATACCCCCCCACAATGGGTGGAAGTGGAAACTTTTTTTTTTTTTTGAAATTTAAGTTTATTAGTTTAAGATAATACAACCAAAAAACCATAATGATTAAGGTAACAAACCGGTAAACCCAAATCAACCCCCCTTCCCCACCCCCTTCCCTTTAATCAATATAATAAACATTAAGGCACATCCAAGATTGAGACAACATAAAACATCTATCTATCAATCTATGTGCCAAAAGATAAACCCCCACCCCTCCCCTCCCCAAGGTGCACCCGCTAAAACTATAAGCTAACAATTTAACATCTGGATATCACTCCTATTAAACAGCCCATCTACTATTCAGACTCACCATCCAAGTTATACTAAGGAAAACATGACTTAATATCACCATAAGTCGGTATACTGAGATAACAGCTATTACACTATATAATCTGAGGGTCCAGGGGCTAGGTCACCATACTTATCCTAAGGTAAGCAAAGAGACTGAAGCTTACCCCATCTTCTATAAAATGAGTCCATACGGTTCTTATAACTGGCAATCAAATTTTCAGACTGAAGATATGACACCAACTCCTTTAGCCAGTCCGCATAAGATAGGACCAATTGATCCTTCCAGTGCCAGAAACCAACTTTTGACTGCCATAGATATCAGAGCCATATGGTACCTACGCCTACACTGTCTATTGGAGAAAAATCACCCAGTACACAAATTTCTGGGGAGAAAATCTGCTCAGACCCAGAAGGGGATCTAGGGTCTCCGGATCAAAGTCCACAAAGGGGCAACCTTGATACATTCCCAAAAATATGAATTAAAGTGCCTCATCTTGAGAGCACCTGAAACACACTGGGACAGGAATCAGCTTATGTTGAAAAAGCTTGACCGGAGTAAAGTATAGGTTATTAGCAATATTGTATTGAACTAAACGAAACCTGTCCTCATGGTGATACCTGTGTAGGTTAGCCAAAAGGATCTCCACAGTGGTACTTCCTCGGAAGAAGATGCATCCAGACCGGAGGATCACCCACCTCCTCCCAGCATTAAAAGTCAGGAGGTAGGAGTATATCTATGAAATGGAGGTTGGGACGCCAGCAGAATAATATTGAGAAAAAGGGTGAACTGCAGATTGTTTAAACACCGCCCAAACTTACTGTTCAGCAAATGCCGGAGCTGAAACACCTTGAAAATCTCTCGACTTGGGATATCAAATCTGGTTAAAATATCACTTGAGTGAGAAGCAAAGCCTGGTTGTACAGATGCTCAACCCTAGAATCTTTAATGTTGTGGGAGCCAGGTTGTTCCCAACCAAGAACCCCTAGAATAATATTTAAGTTAAGAGAAATCGGCTGCCCTAAGTCCGTATGGTTAGAGATCCGGAAAGACCTAAGGCATTGGGCCCAGACTTTAAGAGAAGTTGCCACCGATCGTCCAAGATCAATCGTGAGAGGGTTTTCGGGTAAGATAAGGAGAGTAAATATATCAAATTTAAGCTCAGAGAGGAAAGCCGATTCTACCTGAAGCCAAATTGGGAAGGGCTCATGGTCCACAGAGAACCACCTACCCAACTTGGATAGGTGAACCGCCCAGTAATATAACTGAAAGTTCGAAGTCTTAAGCCTCCTTTATCTTTGGGACGTGACAGAGGCGATGAACATCGCACCCCTTCCCCTCTCCAAATGAAAGTGGAAACAAACTATGAAGCTGCTGAAAAAGGAAAGAGGAAGCCAAAGGTTGGTAAGGTTCAGTGGGAAAATCCGGGAAGAATGTTCATCTTGATAATGTTAATTCTACCCCACAAAGAAATAGGAAGGATGCCCAACGTTGCAAATCTTGAGTAATCGAGTCTCTAATCTTAATTAAATTCAATTTTTGAGCAGTAGCAGATCCGTGAGAAGGATCCCTAAATATTTAATTGATTTGGAAGCCCATCTCATACCAAAAGAAGAGAAACATCTCTTAAAGATATAATGATTTAAGGGAAAGATCTCACATTTCGAAATATTTAATTTATAACCGGAGAGGGAACTAAACTGTTTGATAATGTCGAGGGCTGCGTCTAATGATGCTACCGGGTCTGACAGATGTAGAAGAACATCATCTGCGTACGCGGAGAACTAACTCCCGATTATGCAATCCGACCCCTCTTACCCGAGGGGAGGACTTAAGACTAATCAATAGGGGCTCTAAGTATAAATTAAATAATAAAGGAGAGAGAGGGCAGCCCTGCCTAGTGCCGGCAAAAAGACTGAAAGAGGGGGATAATACCCCATTGCAAAAAATTTTTGCAGAGGGCATCTATAGAATACCCGAATCAGGTTCAAAAGGAGGTCGGAAGCCCATTTCTTCCATGACGGTCCACAAAAGGTCCAATCAACCCGATCAAATGCTTTCTCAGCATCTAAAGAAACTAAAACTAATGGCTCGAAACCGATCGGGCATGTTGCGAGATATGCGATAAAGTCCTCAGATGGTCAGCTGCTGATCTTCCGAGACAAATCCTGCCTGTTCAGGGCTCAAAAGCTTCATCCAGACCTTTTAATCCTCTCAGCAAGTATTTTGGCTAATATCTTAACATCGTAGTTCTGAAGAGAAATGGGACGGTAGTTAGCTGGGTCAGAAGGGTCCTTATCCAATTTAGGAATTAAAACTATAGTGTCTTCAAACAAAGTCGGATCAAGATCCACTGCAACCGGAAGGTAATTATATAATTTAAGCAAAATGGGAACTAAATCTTTGGCAAAACCTTGTAGAAGTTCGCTGGGAATACATCTGGGCCGGTGCTTTGTCCGGAGCCAGAGGCAATAATGTTCGGACCTCTTCAGCTGAAATAGGAGCCAATAAGCTCGCTTGTTGGGCCTCCGGTATACTCGGGACACCAATACCTCTAACATAATTGTTGACCTCTAGCCTCATATGAGATGTCGGGAGAGGACTGTGAGATGGAATAGTATTCCCTAAAGATCTGAGCAATCTCTCTAGGCGGAAACAATACTTCAGATGAGGAAACCAGGGAGGAATAAGCCTTGAACCTTCTATCCTACGTAAGCACAGGCCAATAATTTACCGGACTTCACCAAGATCAATGTATTTAGCCTGTGTCCTAACCAGACAGTATTCTATCTTTTCTTTCAGAAGGTTCGAGTATTCAGTCTTAACTGAAAGGAGCTCTTTAGTCCTAAACCAAGAAGTCGAGGAGTACCTACCTTCTAACTCCCTAATCCTACCCACCAACTCTAATGACTTAGCCAGCTGGGTTTTTTCCTAAGGGAGCCATCTTGATAAGGTCACCTCTAAGGTAACACTTCAAAGCTCCCCATATCATGTCCACTCTAGAGGTGGAGTCCATGTTCTCAGCCAAAAAGAGCAAAATTTTAGCTCTCATCTCCGAAACACAATGCCGGTCCTTTAATAATTGTGTATTTAATCTCCATATGGAGTCTCGAGAATAATCAGGACTTGAAGAAAGGTGTAACCAAACCAGTGCATGGTCCGACACTATAATCGGCTCTATACCAGATAAAGACACACTCGGGAGAGAGGATAAACTAACTAATATCATATCCAATCTTGATTTAGTGCCATGTGATTGGGATTGGAAAGAAAAGGCCCGACAAAATGGATTGGCAATACGCCATGGATCGCCTAAACCTAACATTGAAACCATTTCGCAGAGAGCCTTCTGGGCGGGAGGAGCACGCCGTCCAGGGGTTTCTATCCAATGGAGGAAAAGGCACATTCCAGTCCCCTCAACACATATTGAGTTGGGCAAAACCAGCCAGTCTCTCTGTCAATTTCATGAAAAATTCAGGATTACCTCCCACCGGTCCGTATATCAACCTAGAGCTACACTACCCGCTCAAGCCCCTTTAACTAGAATGAATCTCCCCTCTGGGTCTGAGCATACCAAATCCATGGTAAACAAGACATGTCGTTTGATGAGAATCGCCACCCCTTTACTAAAATGTGAATTCCCAGCCAGGTAAACTTAGGAGAACCCAGACCAGAAAGCAGATTAACTTCATCTCTACTAAATGTGTTTCTGTTTGTGAAATAAAATGTCGTCGCAGACAAGCAATGATTAAAAACCTGCAGACGCTTGACCCGGTCCCTGAGCCCTCTCACATTCCAGGATGCTATTTTGACGTATACTCTACGGCCATTTTAACTTTATCTCACAGCAAATGGATATCCAGAGAAAATAGCCCAAACATACCATAGCAGGGTGCACCTCCCTTTATAAAAAGTTCGAACCCCATTGCACGAAACCCTCCCTCCCTTCCCCTATACAAGCATACCCCAAACGGACGAATATTAAATGCAACATCAACATGTAACCCCTCCCCATACCCCCAACCCCAGATTCTAAAATGATTTAACAGGCTAACCATCCTAAAAAGGCCCCCAAACAGGACTGTTGTACTCAATGCTATATTTAACCCCATAGACCTTCCTCCTCCAAAACACCCCAAAAACAAACCCCACAAAACTATGTACAAATGGGGTTCGCACAGCCATAGACCAAAAACAGTCTGATACTCCAAATTACGAACCCACCAACCCCAAATGCGAATCTCCAACCCCCCCGGAGCCAAAAGGTGAAAGCAAGATGTTGTCAAAAATCCAAACTCCCTCAGCCTGGATACCACCCTCATAATTATCAACCAACCCCTACTATCAGTTGGCCCAGGGCAGAGATTAGCTACCCCCCACACACGGCTCGTGATCCACATCCAGCATGCAGATTCACCAAGCCCCCCACAGCCGCCCGCCCTCCGCCCCACATACCATTATTACAAGGAGTTGAGAAACCTCAGAAAGGGGTAAGGGGAGGAAAACTGATAAAATACCTAAACCTCCCAAGCCCCAATATCAGCCATTCTCTAGGTGGCCTTCCCCAGACAGCCCACAACAGACCTTCCCACCTCAATAATATAATAGGTCACTCACCAGACCATCTCCAGATGAGGAAACAGGAAAAAGCCAGCACCCACCGCTCCAGCAAGGACAGCAAGGTGGTTCCTCGAGATTCGTGATTACGGTTGCCGTTTCCCAGGGGCCATATTAGCTGTACCATTACTGGTCCACCTCCCAAAAATTCCCTCCCGGAAACCACTCCCCGAAAAAACGCTCCGCCCCAGCATATACACCGCAACACGGGCGCACCACGCTGAACCCGCCCAGACCTAGCGACCCATCTTGCCCACACTCACCCGCGACTATCCGAGTGGAAGAGCCCGCAGAGAGGGTCAAACAGCCAGACCAGACCAGAGGAAAGACCACCACAGGCACAGCACAAAGGTAGGTGACGAGAGGGATGGGAGAGGGTGACACAGAAGGTCAGGGGATGTCACTATCACCAACAAAATCAAAGACAAACATATTAAACACAAAGGGAACATTAAGAACAGGCATTAATACAGTCTCCGAAAGTCTTTTGGGTCATTTTCAGCGGATCCTTAAACAGGTCAGGCAGTCTGCTAGTAAGCTCCTTGCGAACCGCTTCAGGGGTGTTGAAACTTCGTGGCTGAGCCTCCTACAGTCACTTTTGGGTTGCGGGATAAATCATTCTGAAAGGTATCGCTGCTGCGATAAGCTTCTGACTATTTGGTGGTATGCTGCCCTCTTCTCCGTATTTCCTTGGGAAGGTCCTGGGCAATCCGAATCCTCGAGGTACCCCACAGAACTTCCTTGAGCCTCGGCCTTCGTGACACACATGTTGCCTTTCCAGGTAACTTAAAAATTTGATAATAATTGGGCGTGGAGGGCCCCAGCTTGTAGGTCGAGGACGCGCTGTAACGATGAGCCCTTTCAAGATGGTATAAGGCATTTATGGGAGACGGGCCCACTATCTTCACAAAAACTTCTGCAAGAAGGCCATAAGGTCTGGGCCTTCCTCCATCTCTGGAAGACCTATTATAAGCAAATTATTTCTACGGTTTCGCCTTCTAGGTCCTCAGTCTTGAGTTGGCTTTTTCACTTGTTGCTTTAAATCAGCTATCTCCATTTCAGCCCTGGATCTCCAGTTTTCAACAGAAGCCACCTTAACCTCCACATCAGAGACCTTTTACTAACATCCGAGAGGTCGCTCAGAAAGATTTAAGCCCCTGTAAGATCAACAAGCAGCTCTTTCAGAGGTGCGTTCCTGGAGGAATTTATCCGATAGCAGCGTAGGCTGAGGTGTTTTATCACTTCCACGATCCGCCTAGCTGGGGCCTGGTTTCTCTGTTTCTTTGCGGCCTTCTCAGGGGAAGCTGGAGGAGTGTGCTTGGAGAGGGCCTGCCTTGAATCTACCTCCATCATGCTCCGGTTAAGGCTTAAAAGTCCAATACTAGAATTCTTATCAGTAGCAGAGAGTTACAGCACTTACTTTTTAGCTTATTTCTAAAGAAAACGCATCCAAATGCACTTAAAATTGCAGATTAGGCGGCCACAGGGGGGAGCTCAGGATTTTAGCTGCTGCTCAGATGGATGCCATCATGTGACCTCTGGAAGTGGAAACTTCCTCCTCCCTGGTCTCTGATTTATATGACTTGTTGTCCCTGCCCCCGATTAAAACTTTTGGAATTTGACAACCCCTAATTAATGTAATTAAGCAATCCTGGCAAGGGCATGTTTGAAATTAAATCTCCCACTTTTGATAGGTCCTTCCACTACTATTATCAGCTGTAGGGATTTTATCCTCTTAAGTGGAACTTAGCATTTCATCGCTGGTCAAGATACGGTTTGCAAAATGTGGGTCCATTTTTCATTGGTAATTTGTTGAAATCCTTTCATCAGTTACAAATGGAATTTAATCTCCCTCAAACAGACTTTTTCCATTTTCTCCAATTTAGACATTATCTTAACACAATAGGAGCCCACCAAACTGTAGTTGATCCTGGGAACTCCCTCTGAGAATGTATCCTAACCCTATCATCTGCACTGGGTTCCCAGCATTCAATTTCTAAATTGGTACAATGTATGAATGTGGCTGAGAAAGATCAGATGGTTAGAACTAAAGAGGCCTGGCAGGCCAAGCTGGGAATTACACTATCCCCTGAAGAATCGTCCAGTATTTGGAAAGGCATCCACCTGTCCACAGCATTCTTGATATGGAGGGAGTTTCGTTGGAAGGAGTGGTCAGGTATTTCAGATCTCCAGTACTCACTAAACATCTTGGGTGACATAACTCAGATCTGTGCTGGAGAAATTGCCAATCCACTGGTACTTATTCTCATATTTTTTGGCAATGTGGATTGGTGGTGGGCTTCTGGAATGACATACACAGGGTGGTGGTGGGGATCTTTGATACCCCTTTTCCAAAACTTGCACAATATTGGCTTTTTGGCCTGCCCCTCCATCTTTGAAATCTAGACCACAACGATACTTATTTTATATTTTTGTGACGGCAGCCCTTAAAGCAATCACCTGATGCTATCTTACTCTCAACAGCCCTTCATTACAGTCCTGGTATGGAATATGTACCAGGATTTTGGAGATGGAATACCTGACGGCCAAGCTTAGCCTGTCTGTGGAAAGATTTAAATTGAGATGGCTACCAGTTTTTCACTATATGGCTTCTAAAGAAAATAAACATGTATTAGAAGTGTTAGCCATATACTCATGAAATGTTTATTGGTTTATGGGACAGGTTGGGCCATTGAGCAATATGTGGTATTGAAGATATCATGCATCTCTCTCTCTCTCCTTTGCTCTCTTTTCCTTTCTTTTTCCCCTCTTTTATTGTCCTATCAAATGTATAGTTTGTGATTGGTGTTCTTTTCTTTTCTAAATTGTGTATGTGCTGAACATAAGTTTTTGTAACTGTGTGTAATAGAAAATGCTCCAATAAATTTCTATTTAAAAAAAACACTTCAAGCTTACTGCTGAGTTCTGATCAGTCTGCATGGTGGTTTCACAGATACTTTTTATATACTTAACTGTTTCTATTGAACATGAAAATCACCATGACGAGGGAGGGCCCAGCATGGCTGCAGGCAGATGCCTGTAAGAAGAGCTATATCCCATAAGCTTGTTTGTAAAGCCTTTTCTGACTTTTACTAAATGCAACAGCTTTGCTTTTTAATGACCGATAAGAGGAAGGGATTATCATCAGTTTCATTTGACAGATCTACCTCTTCATGCATCAAGCCACTGGAAAAGTATTACCTGTTGGAATGCAGCATGGAAGTCATCAGGATAGATGGGAGAAGCTCCAGTTCTGGGAGTGTGATGCCAACTGCCAGCCCACACAAGCCTACAGTAACATCAGGTGAAGTGAGCTGTCACTCAATAAATGAAAGCCTACTTGAAATTACAGCCAAACCAGCAGCTCCATTTCCCAAAGATCTTAACACTACCATGACAGTTAGGAAGAAGCTTCTATCTTCTGTCAATATAATTTCACTTGCCGGTGAACTCACTGCAGTTACAGAAACAGCAATAGCCTGAAGATCAAGTACTATGATTTCAGTGGCAGTAGTGGAAAGTGGGCAGAATAGAAAAAAGCCTGAGTTGTTTGTCCCTGAGACCACATCCAATAAAACTACTCAGGGCATGTCTTGGGGGGGGGGGTAAGCATTAAATTGATTCATTTGGAGAAGCACATGATAAATTGCTCAATGGGAACACAGAATTTCAACAGAAAAAGTTGTGTTTTGTTTGAAAAAGTTGACTTCCTGTGAAGGAATGCCAAACGTAATAGAGAAAAAAGTGATATGGTCATTGAAGATGTTGAGCAAAATAAAAAGTATGTTGAAAAATCAACTAACAAAATTGTTGGGATGGAAGCCATGGCTGCTAATCTGATTTGGGTTCATTATGCCATGTCTCAGAAAATAGAGCTCTTCGAGAACCAAAGAAAGATATTTATTTATTTATTTAATAGATTTACCAGGAAGGCATGCTGAGCAGAGTACCGCTCGATTCCAGATGTGCCCTGGGGTTTTGGGGTTACAGTGGGAACATGATACAATCTGAACAAAACAATACAGTGGAACATGGTATAGTCAGAAAACAACATACATAAGGAGTAATAGAACAGCAGTGGGTAACATACATAATGTAAAATGGAACAAATTGAGGGTAGGCAGATTATTGTACAGTATACAGTGATTTACTATGAGCAGGTCAGAAACAGTGGAGAGACCAGACTTGATTCTTACGCTGGTCAGGTACAGGAGTGAGGGGGGAGTTAGGGGGGGTTGCAGGAGCAGATGGTAGAGAAATGAAAATTGAGAAGGGCATTTAGTTTGGGAGTACTTGTGGAGTGTCTAATATTGGCTGCCAGGGAATTTCATAGTTTTGGTAACCTAAAGCTAAAAGCAGCCTGTCCAGACCGGGTGGATCTATGTGGGATATGCAGGAGCCTAGCGTCGCTGTTACAGAATGCGTAGGATGGTGGGGGTAGGGCAGTTAGGGAGGCTGACAGGTAGGATGGGAGTGATTGTGACCAGAACTTTGCCGAAATCTTATTTTAATATAGGTCTGCCTATTTCATTTGGCCAAGAGTTTCAATCAACAAGGGATTTGATTAAATATATTTTTGTCAATGTGTACGAGCTGCGAGCTGATAACTTACCCTTTGTAATCAGAGCATGCCTAATACTTTTTAAAAGCAGAGCTCAAGAACTGGACCTTAACATGCCTCTCACCCAGCCAAATTCAGAAATTTCAGCAACCAAAAAGTGGTAGCACATCAATAGAACATGGGAATTTCAGTGACTCTATTCTGGGTGAATTCAACTGGGTGAACACACTTTGGGCGACTGTAATTTAATAGCACATATGAGATGTGAACAACTAGCTATTATAGTTATCTGTATTATGGTCTATCACCAGTATCCATGTGTGACATAGAGTAGGAATCATAGAGAAGGGGTGTTCTGGGGGACACAGCTGTGGGTGAGTGGGAACCAGTGCAGACATACTATTGTGGGCACAAACATGTAGTGGACAGGCATTGGTGCAAACAGAGTAGTGACTGACCTGAGGGAGAGGGCAAGGAGGAGCTCTGGTAGAATGGCATAGGATGGGGAGAAGAGTACAGCTGCAAATGTATAATATTCACTATACATTACTGTTACCGCAATGTACAGTCCTACCTAATTGCATTCGCTCAAATTGAAGTCACTCCATAATAGTTGCGCATCTGACATAGAACCCCAAAAAGTCAGCTATTATGCTGACATTTGCTTTTGAGTTGGGTCAAGATTTTATTATTTGATTATCTAGACTGAAAGCTCCTTTCATTTATAAAGCATAACAATTTCAATTTTTCCTAGCTATGCTTTTGTGATGCAGCAGGGTGAACATAGATTTCTAGCTTATCGGAGGGAACTCCTTGAGATGGATGTGGAGTTCCAGCTTCTTGCACCAGCAAAGGTTCACATTAAATACAAAGATGTGTAGCATATCTACTTTGAATTGGATTAGCCTGCAGCATTCATGAGAGCCTTTTATGACCAGGACTCATATTAAGAGGGAGAAACTGCATCCCCTATTGTATCTAAGGAAGAAATGATGATGATGGACTTGGATTTTTCTCTGTTTCTTTCTTATGTTAGTGCAGGAGGACTGTACGTTATACTGTACATAACTCATTAAACCATATTTGTGTATATTAGATTACCAAATATGTTTACATAAAGTGAGATAATGATAAACACTGACATGTAAATAGACCCACTATGAAGGAAAAAAAAATATAAAGAAACTTAATAATCATGTGATAGATGTTGCACTGGGTTTGCTGGAAACTTTCTAAGCAGTCAAATTTTTTACTGTAAAAATCAAAATAGTAGAGGGCTGCCTCATTCCTATTATAAATTTAAAGGAAAACAAATGTAAAATGTGGGTTAACTGTGGTTCAAAACGTTAATTTTGTCATGTTAACATGACATACTGACTAACTAATTTTGTTTGGCAGCACATGATCTGTTAGATACCAGATGCTCCTTTTTTTAAACTCTCTTCCCCCAATGATGTTTTGGATTTAATTCAGTTTACATATCCGATAACAGTGATTGCTGAATATTCTTCTTCATTCAATTAAATGTTTATTTGAATAATCACCATTTACTTTGTATATATAATATATAAATTGCAAAAATTGTGTTAATGCTCTAGTTAGGGTTACAGCTACAAAAGCAGGGAAATGTGGCATTAGGGTTTCCAAACCTAACACCCCAACCCTACCCTGCAAACACCAACAGGCACTGGGGGTGTGCCTTGGGGGTTGTCAGCCATAATACTCACCCAGTTCCATAAGTAAATAAGCTGAGATGGGTACAGTATAGGAGAATGGGATGAGCATTATGGCTGATGACCACAAGGCACACCCCCAACACCTGTTGGTGTCCACAGGGTGGGCGTGAGGTGTTAGGTTTGGAAACCCTAATGCCACATTTCCCTTCTTTTGTGGCAGTAACCCTAATGACAGCATTAGCACAGTTTTTTTGCAATTTATTGCCATACTTTTTGAGATAGTATAACGGTATCCTTATTTGCATGTGAGAGCTCAGGGCCCTCTGGGCCCTGCTGTCCCATTCCTCCATAGATGCATATATGTAGGTAGCTGTGGAAGCACACTGCCCTCCAGGACCTGCATTTCCATTTATAGGACAACAGTGGCCAAACTATCAGCACAGCCATCGTATTACCCCACCGCATGTACTTGGTACAGAAAATTAAGGAATCCTCATTAAAATGTAATTTTGCACAACTACACTGGCATTCAATGCCACAGGTGCAAAAACACATTTTGGCCAGGATTTGAAAAATGACAGTCATGACATAGATGTGGGGGTAATAAAAGGCTATATTGAAAAACTGGTGTCAAAATATTTAAAATTTCCAAAGTTATGAGAGTGTGTAGTGAAATTGGAAAAAATGGCTATAACTTTGCCATTTTTACATATTTTGACCCCAAATTTTCAACATAGCCTTCTTATGATCCCACCTCATGAGCAATATGACAGTCATTATGTAACTCCCACGGAAAAGGTGAATTTACCAACCAACCAACCAACCAACCACAAAACCACCTTTTTTGGGCTAGAGTTGCATAATGACAGCCATATGGTTCATGAGGTGGGGTTCCTAAAAGGCCATGTTGAAAGTTTGGGGCCAAAATGTCAAAAAATGGCAGAGTTATGCATAAGAGTTGAAACTCTAATTGAAATACATTGAACCACATTTACCTTAGTTCTCATATTGCAGAAGCCAGTTCCAGCAGCAAGATATGTCTTTGATCAGGGAGTGGATCTCAATCCTGGGACCTGTTCAGGTGAATGAGGGTATGTGGGGGTGTACTGGTGGTGTGGGTGATGGCTGCTGAATGGGAGGAGAGGTTTGGGATTGCAGATCAGCGAGGGACCTTTTTTAATTTTTACAGGTATTTGAAAAAAAAGAAGGGAAAATGTTCTTTATTTCAGGGTTTTGCCTGATAATGGAGGGTGGGGATTCCACTAGACACCAGGAAGAAACAAAAATTAATTGGGATAGTGATCGGTGGGTGGGCGGGTGGGTGCCACTACACAAAAGCATGTGAAGGGTGTCACTAAACACCAGGGAATGTGTTTAAAAATGGGGACAGTGATAAGAAGGGTAGGGGTGCCACTAGACACTAGGGAATGTATTTAAAACTGTGGACAGTGACCAGAAGGGTTGCGGTGCCACTAGACACCTGGGAATGTATTTATTAATGGGGACAGTGATTGGAAGAGTGGGGGGGTGACACTAGACACCAGGGAATGTATTTAAAAGTGGGGAAAGTGGTTGAAAGGTTGGGGAAGTGCCACTAGACATCAGGGAATGTATTTAAAATGTGGACAGTAATCAGAATGGTGGGGGTTTCACTAGACACAAGGAAATGTATTTATTAATGGGGACAGCGATCAGAAGGATGGGGGGTGCCACTAGACACCAGGGAATGTATTTAAAAATAGGGACAGTGATTGGAAGGGTGGGGGGTGCCACTAGACACCAAGGAGTATATTTAAAAATGTGGACAGAGATCAGAAGGGTGGGGGGTGCAACTAGACAACAGGGAATATGTTTATTAATGGGGACAGTGATCAGAAGGGTGGGGGGTGCCACTAGACACCAAGGAATGTATTTAAAAATAGGGACAGTGATTGGAAGGGTGGGGGGTGCCACTAGACACAAAGGAGTGTATTTAAAAATGTGGACAGAGATCAGAAGGGTGGGGGGTGCAACTAGACAACAGGGAATATGTTTATTAATGGGGACAGTGATCAGAAGGGTGGGGGGGTGCCACTAGACACCAGGTAATGTATTTATTAATGGACACAGTGATTGGAAGAGTGGGAGGGGGTGACATTGGACACCAGGGAATGTATTTAGAAATGGGGACAGCAATCAGAAGAGTGGGGTGCCATTAGACATCACTGAATGTATTTAAAAATGGGGCTATGATCAGATGCTACTAGATACCAGAGAATGTATTTAAAAATGGGGACAATGATCAGAAGGGTGGTGTGGTGCCACTTGACACCAGGGAATATATTTAAAAATGGGGACAGCGATCCAAAGTGTGGGTGGTGCTACTCAACATCAGGGAATAACTTGAGTAAGAAGGACAGGTAATACAGAACATTGCTGGGGATGGCAATGGATTGGGGGGGTGCCACTACTGGACACCGGGGAAAGAGTGTCTCAATGCTCTCACTGCAGCATGCAGCACTAGTTTCAGCTGTGGCTGCTGAAGACAATAAATTGCCACTGTTCTCATACAAACAACCCAAGGGAAACATTTCTCTTGCTAAGCTAGGCACCTGGGATTTTGGGTGCCCAGAAAATGTATTTGTGGTCACTACATTAAAACAGCAAACATCATAATCTAGGTAAGTGGGTCCTATTTAGCTAAGTTCTGATGTTTGTTTGTTTTTTTTAAATTCCAGCATTTCTATGTATTTCCAGATATATGAATTCATTGAAAAAATCAACAAAACGACTATTGGCATGGCACAAAAAATGTTTGGTGCCCTGCCAATCAAGCGGCATACAAGCAAAAAAGCCCATTTGCATCATCAGATTTTTACTTTCTCCATAGAACATTATCTTTAAAACCCTACTACGCATGCTCAGACCAGAAAATACTAAACTTTAAAGCTTTATAGCTCTGGATCCATTTAATATTGTTTCACCAGACCTAGCAAAGGCATTACCTTAGGATATTAAACATGTCCCCTGCAAGTCTGGTGGAAAAATTGCTTTTCATGTAGGCTGCAGGTGTGAGCAAAAAAAAAACATATTAAGTATGGGCTTTTTACCAAAAAAGACACTTGAGGGTCTCAGAAGACGCACAAGTGGCAGTCAGAAAAATTTCCGCACATCAAGACTTTGTCTCCTAGACAACACACACAAAATTTCAGCTAATTCATCAAACAGAGCCACAGATATTAATGTGCAAAATTTGAGGTTTAACATTAAACAGGCTACTCAACCCTAATTATAGGGGCGCTACCATACCTCTATCTATCTATCTATCTATCTATCTATCTATCTATCTATCTATCTATCTATCTATCTATCTATCTATCTATCTATCTATCCCTGCCAGAAATACATTATTAATCAAAAAAGTTATGCAAAGACTAACAAATACTACTGCTTCAAACATAGCTCCTTTTGCCAATACCTGCTCCCACCAAAAACAAAAATAAACAATACATTTTAAATGCTTGATGATCTTTCAATAATTGTTTTAAATAAATGTAATCTTACTGAGACACAGTAATGTTTTTAAAGGGATCCTGTTGCTACCAGGAATAAAGCCAGAATTTTGGGTTTGTACACACACTGTCCAATTGCTGCCCTCTCTAAATTAAAATATAGGGCTATCCTGGGCCACCCTCAGATAACAAAACATTAATTTAAATAGTCTCTGGCACTACCCAGAGGCTACTTACAAATACAGCAGTGACATATTCTCCTCCATTGGTACTTATAATTCCAAATTAGAATGATAAGGGTTATGAAAAAGGCCTGTGGCTTAGGACAAGTACTTTAAAAAAAAGTTTCACAAATGTGTACACTAAGTATGCATGCCTATACACCAAGAGTTGGACTGGCCCAACAGGACACTTGGTCATGTGTAAGTAGCCCCCCCCCGTTGGGTACCTGGCCACCTTCAAGATTCCAAACATCTTTGTATTAATCACTTTATTTTCTAATTAAGTTGGGTATTTGGGGCATTGCAAGTACAGTAAATGGTGCAAGCATTGCTCAGGTGATAGTACATTTACCTGTAGGCTAGAAGGTCATGGGTTCTTGTCCCAAACTGGTATTTGGCTCATTCCATAAACATTGGCACCAAAGTGCAGTAATAAAGGGATACTGTATTGTTTGTGGTGTGCCGTCTTTCAGATGAGATGATAAAACTGAGGTCCTGTCTGCCTTTTCTGTTGGTTGTTAAGATGGATGTTAAAGATCCCATGACATTTCTTGAAAAGAGGAGGAGAATATTGATTAAAAATAAATATCAAGATATAACAATCTCAGGACAAATCATGAGTATAGCTTTAAATAATTGGATGACTATAGCTTTGATGGAGGGAAGTGATGCTGCCTCTGTATAGTTCATTGCTGAGACCCCACCTAGAGTACTGTGTCCAGTTCTGGAGACCACATTTCTAGAAGGACATAGAGAGAGTGGAGGGTCACTAAAATGGTGCAGAGTCTACATCAGAAACCTTATGAGGAGAGACAAAGTAACCTCCACATTGACACCCTGGAAGAGCAGAGGGAGAGGGGGATAGGACTGAGACCTTTAAATACATAAATAAATAAGATACAGGAGTCTAGTATTTTTTTTTTTAGAAAACAGATGCTCAAGAACAGGGGGACATGCAGTGAAGTTGGAGAGGGGTAGGTTCAGGAGAGGTGTGAGGAAGTACTTCTTCACAGAAGGAGTGACAGATGTCTGTAACAGTCTTCCAGCAGAGGTGGTTGGAATGAAAACAATGGTGGGGTTCATGAATGTATGGGACAGCCATAAGGGAATATTAGTGGAAAGGAGAGGTGGCCTTGTGACACGAATGACCTGGGTTTGGAGCAAACCCAGGGTGGTCAGATGGCTGGGGGAAAAGGCTGAGCATCTGATGGACTGCTCATCCTCTCTGGGTAGAGAGGGACTTGGTGCCTGACAACACACTGATCTCGTGATGGCTTGGTGTAAGTGAGTCTGGAACTAGTGCTGTGGCTGGGATTGGTGGAGGTGGCAGAAGTCTACATTTCAGGGGTTGGAGTGCATCCAACCATCTGCTGACATCACTGCACCTCCACCAGGAGTAACCATAAGCTAAAATAAAAAACATTGGATGAGCAGAATGATGTCCAGGATCCCTACCAATGCTCCCTCTGCTGCTTTGTGAGCCACTGACCACCAGATTAGCATCTTGGTCCTCCCCTCTCCAGGCAGCAGACCAATTACCCCAACAATGGAAGGTAGCAGTCGTGACTTCTGTACACAAATATGGTGATAGGGCCTCCTACAGCAACTACCGCCCAATTTCCATTCTTCCCCCTCTGCCAAAAGCTCTGGAAAGGATTGTACTGATCAGCTATCAGAGCACCTCTACAAATATAATTTACAATGCCCCCAGCAACATGGGTTCAGGAAGGGACATAGCACTACCTCTGCCCTTCTTGAACTTATCAATTTCACCCATAAAGCTCTTGACCATGGTCACCTCATAGGATCTATTTACATATACCTCATGAAGGCTTTTGACAAGATCAATCATGCCCTTCTGTCATTGGCCTCTTGCATGAGGCCACCTCCTGGTTTTCTAACTATCTAAGAGGTAGAATGCAGTGTGTAAAAATCAGATATACTCTATGCTCTAGCCAACCTGTCCGCTCTGGAGTCCTGCAAGGCTCTATTCTTGGCCCCCTTCTTTTTAGTCTCTTCCTCAACTCGATCCCCAAAGTCTGCACCAGCAACCTACTCCTCTATGCAGATGATGCTGTTATCTTTTCTAGTCATACTGAACCCCACCCGCTTGAGTGTACCCTTCAAAGGACCTTTGCAAAAGCTGAGTCCTGGTTTGAGCATCTCAAACTCATTATCAATTACAAAAAAAAACTAAAGTAATGTTATTGACCAACCCCCACAACAGACGCAAAGCGTCATGACTGAACATACTTAACAACCAAAGTCTACCACTTGAGCAAGTAGGCACCTTTAAATACCTCGGCATTACTCTTGATTGCACCGTATCCTACCACGTACATGTCAGCCTGGTCTGCAGGGTGGTTAACTCCAGGTTAGGTCTACTCTACAGGCATAAGCACTGTATGACCCCAGAGGCCCTCCAGCTAGCAGTAACTAGCTCAGTCCTTTCAATAATTGATTATGGGATCATCATATATAGGGCTGCTTCCTACTCTGTGCTTAGTAGAATCAGTATTGATTTTAACAAAGCCCATCATTTGGTCACTGGAACCCACAAACTCACACACACCTTCATTCTATATGTCCAAACAAACTGGCTAAATCTCAAAGGCAGGATCACCTACCAGTCCTGCTTGCTAGCAAAAAAGATAAATGTTGGCCTCACCCCAACCTCGGCACAGAAATTCCTCATTCTGGCTTCCAATTCCTGCTGCACTAGGAGTGCCTCTGAGGCCTCCTTCAACATCTTTTTCTGTAGGACAACTCAAGCACAGCAGGCATTTATGTACAGGGTGTCCTACTGGCTTAATGGCCTTCCCCTGATGCCTTGGCAGAACACAAGCTGGGACCATTCAAAATAAAACTGCATCAGCACCTCCTTGAGATAAGTGTTTGTGACTGCGCTTAGCGTCATTTGTCTCCTATTTTTGGCCTATGCTTGCCTTACCTCCTGACTCATGACCTCCCCTCTCCCTACCCTCCTCCACTACTACCCTTCTCCTTTCCTTCCCCCTTTCTCACTCCCTCATTCTTGTTTACTTACCCCCTCCTCCCCAATTCCCTCCACTCCCATTCCCCCACCTCTACCCCCTACACCTCTGCCTGGTCCACTTTATGTACTTCTTATGACAAAGTCTGCCTTAGACTCCCATGCCTGCTCTTGTACCTTCTTCCCTTTTCTAAATACTTTCCTAGTTGTTTCCTAGTTGTATTCTCTGTTCCCTGTTCTTGTCCCAGACCTGCTTGCCCCTTCTTTCTTCCTGTTGTGACAATGTCCCCCTTTTGGATGGCTACTTATACCAAACCAATGTTAGCTAATTTGTTGCACTGTTTCAACTGTATTGCACTCTTCTTTCCTGCAACTTGTTTTACATTTACTACCTTTGTGTGTTATGCATTTTTTATTCTGTATGTAACTCTGTGTACACCTTGATGTGGAACCTTTGTAAAGGGGTCTTTGATTCAAAGGTATATGTGAGATTTAAATAAATAAAAATAAAAAAAATAAATATGGGTAAGTATTTATTCAGTATCTCTTGGTTGGTTGGATGGTTGGATTACCATCAGTTAAACTCCCCCTAGAGGATCATATGATGTGGTGAAGGAAAGTGCCTTATGCCCTGTGGCTATATTAGAAACTTAAAAATAGCCAGCTTGCTGGCACAGCGGTAGAGCTACCACTCACAATGCCAATGACCCAGGTTTGGGAACAAGCCCGGGAGTCAGAGGCCAGCCAGAGGGAGGAGGATTGATCATCCTAGGGACTGCTCTCCTCCTCTTGGGGGAGGGTGGGTTAACTTCTGGAACTTGACAGACCCCTAGTGGAGGCTGGGGATCTGACAGCTGGAGCTCACATGACTGGGGAGATGGGGCAGACATTAGCATGATGCCACTAATGTCATTGCATGCCACACCTCCCAGGGCCCAAACAAGGAAAAGAGCCAACGGTGCAGTGTGCTTCCCACCTTGCTCCACAGGTCTTGCACCATTGCCCGTGCACTCCATGGACACCGAGCTAGAGGACTGAAGGGGGAAGGGTTCTCCTGAAGGTCCTGCCCTGGGGGGTAAGTCAGGGAGGAACACCAGGGAGGTAAGTCCCAGGGAATGGGGGACAGAGCAGGGGGTGGAGGTCAGGCTGATGTGGGCCAGTCTGGCCAGGAGGGAAAGAAAACATAACAAATAAATAAGCAAAAAAAAGAAACTTAAAAATAGATGGCAGAGAAAAAGCTCACTGGTCCACATAGTCTGTCTGGTCCTACCTAATATGATGTGAATGCCTTAGTGATCACTTACTCCCCCTCCTCCATGTCATCTGCCCTCGTATCCTCTTCAGCCCCATATGTTTGTTTCACCCTCACTTGATTTCCTTCACTGTTTTGGTGCAGATCACCACCTCTGTCAGCCTGTTCCACTTATTCACCACCATCTCTGTAAGGAAATACTGATGTCCTTCCTGACTCACCCTCTCACCAGCCACTTTTGGTTGCCCCTTGTGCCCCTGTTTCTGTTCACTGTGAACAGTTCCCCTGTGTTCATTTTGTGTATCCCAATGAAAAAAAAACTTAATCGTTTCAATTATGTCCCCCCACCACCACCACCACCACCACCCTTCTGGTCTTAAGTGTATACATGTTGAGGTCCTCAAGCGTCTCCATTTTAGACTTCCCTTACTGCCCCAGAATTCTTTTTGTTGTCCTTCTTTTCACTGCCTTAACTCTATCTCTAAGCTTTTTCTGAGTGCAGACCCTAGAACTGCATGCAATACTCCAGATGGGGCTGCAGCAGGGATCTATATGGCAGCCAAACCACCTTCTTCCTTCTGGTGTTCATTCCCTTGCCTATGCACATCAGCATCCTATACTGTTTGCCTTCCCTGTTACACTGCACTGACTGTTTTGAGTCACATGCTATTTAAAGAAGCATCACAAACTGTGTTCTCCAAACAAGGGATTTGAAGGGTAGACCTTTACATAGGGCACATACATTTAAAAAAAAAGGCATACAGAGATATGGAGTATGGGGAAGGAACAGAAGGAGGAGAGACACAACAAAACCTCAATTTGTTTTTTTATTTTCATCCACAGTTTTTTTCTTGTGGGAGTATTGACATCATAAACTGTCACTGGTGTGGAGCATCTTTTCATAGGGCCTGCATACAGGGACTTGAGCACTGCCCCACGTGTTGAGCCATGTGTGATTTAAAGATCAATGGCAACCATTTTACACATTGTTAAAAAAAAAGCCTGAATTCAAGTCCTTGTGTCATGAGTAGCGCTTCCTGAAAATGTCATGCTATTTGGTTTTGTGGTTTTCTTTAAGTCAGCATTTGTTAACTTATTTTGCACTAACTTGAAACAGTCAGGCTGTTCCGTCCCTCTGACTGATCCTTGGAGAGTGATGATATAATATTGGAGTACGCTACTGCTTCAGCAGTGCAAGTACCTGCTCGACTGAAGAGCTAAAAAGCTGTTAACTTCCTAATTAGAGCAGTCTGTAGATTTAATTGTTTGCTATCCAGGGTTTTTACTAACTCAGTCTCTGGTTTGTGTTCAGATGAATTAGCTGAAAATCTGTCATTCTGTTCTTATAAAAAGCTAATCATTCGAGTTTCAGCGCTGAAGTAAAGTGTTATGCATTTGAGGAATCAGCTTGTCTGTATCACAGCTGTGAGTTCTGTCCTATCAAAACTCTGTATTTTTTTCTAGCTATGTACAGGGCTAGCGTTAGGCACCCGCCAACCTCGTGGCCGCGGGAGGCCCCCAAATGTAGTGGGCATTGTAGCAGGTCTGGCAATGGGCCCCAGCAGAGCAGTCATCAGTAAACCCAATAAATGTTATGTAGCCGGTGGCAGCACAGCCGGCCTGCACAGTCAGCACTCAGCACATGTAGCAGGTCCAGCAGCGGGCCCCCAGCACAATCAGCATCAAACTAAACCAACATAGCTCCCTGTCCCTGAGCATTGCAGCATACCTTTAATTAAATTCTTTCTTGTCCTGCCCCGCTCCCGAATTTTCTGTCACTGATGCGATGCTGGCCCCGGATGATTTCGTCTCTTCTTGACTTGCCATTTTATTGCAGTTTGTGGGCGACTGTGGGTTGCCCGATTTCTCTGATCTCCAAACCACGCTGTCCACCACACCATTTTTAAAGTCTTTGTTCGCTGTTTCACACGGTTCCCCTATTGCACTGCACAGTAAATACGTGCTGACGTCTGAGGTGCTGTGTGGAACCAATCACAGGACTCCACTCAGTCCTTTGCTGATATCGCACCTCCTCCCACTCAGCCCTGAAAAGTTATGACCCCACTCAGGTCCGTAGTTGCAACATAGAAACGGCCCCTCCGGTGATCTTGGAACATACAGCCGAGGACCAGTTCCAGAGCGCCGGAGAGAAATCTGACATTACAGCCACTAGCTTCCTGACTTGAGACAGCCAGCCAGTGGAAGAGAGAGTACCACTGCTGGCCATAGCCAGAAGCGAGCCAGACCCGCCGATAAAGACCTGCTGCCTGCCCTGCTAGTGCTGTGCTGCCAGAACTGTGTAATTCATTTTTATTAAAAAAAAAAAAAGCTAAGCGGCTAGCAGCAGCAATTCACTGAAGTCCAGCACAGATCATGAGACTGCTGGTGTGCCCACCCAGCCTTCACTTCTTTTAGGCAGGTAACTAGATGGGAGGGGAAATTATAATATGGTCAGTCTGGGGCATGATTTCTTAATTTGGGCTATCACTAAAAAAATATTTGTTTTGTTTAGCCTCTGACAACCAATGCAGAAAGTTACATATAGTAGTAGGAGAGAGGAGACAGCAGCTGTAGGTAGAGAGCAGCACAGCAGAGCTAGAGCAATTAGCAGCTAGCAGCTGGACCTGGAGGTCCAGCATTTTTTTACAATTATAGTACAGATTAATTTTATTATGAATGTAGTGTACTTCTTGCTTTTTTTATGTAATTGTGTCTGTGTTGTGATGACAAATTGTGCTGGAGGAACAGCTGAAGAAACAGTTAAATAAAGGATTTTGCAATTTATTATATTCTAAATTATTTAAATATAAATGCAACATTTATAGTGTTGCTCTGTAGGTCACTGTCTCCTGTGACACATTGTACAGTAGCAGTAGCCGGAGCAGCTGGACTCGGAGTAGTAGTTTTTATATGTCAACAGTTGTTTATGCCCTTAAGGTAAAATATGGGCTATGTAAAAAGATCACCGGGGGGGGGGGTCTGTGGGGCCCCAGTCATTCAGTTTGCTGGAGGCCCCCAAAATCCTAAAACTGGCCCTGGCTATGTAACACTGGGTTGTTTACTTAATAGATATGAAAAAATCTAATGTGTGTTAATTTATACAAGCAGTTTGTCTTTGATGTAGCCTCAATAAATCGGTTCATGTAGGAACAATTGTTTTCCTCTCAGATTGACAAACAGGTGCCTGCCACATTCTACTATATCAGGCACATGTACTATATGAACTCACAAATTTCAGTTATTCAGTGGTTTCTGTGTGAAAATACATCATGTATATGTATAACTAGAAATACTATATGGCATCCTGATGCCCCCATCTCCTGCCTGAAGTTGAAGCAGCTGCAATCTGCTGCCCATTGTCTCCTGCCCCACATTCAAGGCTGCTGCACCCTGCTGCCCACTCTCTTCTACTATAGAGTTGGGGCTACTGCACCCTGTTGCCCCCATCTCCTGCCTGAACAATCAGGGCCACTGCACCCTTCTGCCCCTGCCTGAACAGTTGTGGTTGCTGCACCCTGCTGCACTTTGTTCCCCCCCCAGTCAGAGCTGCTGCACCATCTTGCCCCCTATTTCTGTCACCACAGTCAGGGCTGCTGTGCTTTGCTATGCCTAGAGTCCCATGTACCTTGCCTCCACATTTAGGGTTGCTGCACCGTGCTGCCCATGCCACCAAAGGTGGAGCTTTTATTGCACCCTGATATCGGCTTCCATTTTCCAAAATGGCTAGGGCTTCTGCATCATGTGCATCCTGTCCCACAGTCAGGGCTGCTGAACCTTGATGCCCCCCACCCCATGCCCTGCCCCACAATCAAGGCTTCTGCATCATGTTGTATTCTGTCCCTTGCCACAAAGCCAGAGCTGCTGCACCCTGTTCCTGTCTACACAGTCAAGGTTGCTGTGCCCTGCTGCACCCTACAGCCCCATGCCTCCCCTGCCCTTTGACTACACAGTTAGCATTGCTGCACCATGCTGCCTCCTGCCACCAAAGTCAGATGTTTTGCTGCACTGCCCAAAAGAAAAAAAAACAGAAAAATACTTTCATCTTGTGTTATGGGGTGAAAAACAGAAGGCAGTGAGGTGCAGAAGTCCTGACTGTTCAGTCAGGAGACAAGGGAGGCATTAGGGTACAGCAGCCCTACTGTGGACAGGGTACAGCAGCCACACCTGGGTGGAACTGACACAACTTTTGGGGCAGAGGACAAGGTGCAGTAAATGCCATAACTCTTGTGGCAAGTGGCAGCATGATGCATCAGCTCTAACTGTGGAGGCAAGGGGCCCTACTGCACAGCAGGGCACAGCAGTCCTTTCTTAGTAGGCAGTAGCAGGGTGCAGCAGCCCTGGCTGTGATGGAAGGGGACTGTGGACAGGATGGTGCAGAAGCCTTGATTGTGGAGCAGGACACAAGGGGCCATCAGGGTACAGCATCCCTGACTGTGGGATGGGGTGCACATGGTGCAGCAGCCCTGACTGTTCAGGCAGATGATGGGAGCAACAGGGTGCAGCAACCCCAACTATGTGGGAGAAGACAGTGGGCAGCAGGGTGCAGCAGCCTCAAATGTGGGGCAAGAAATAGGGGACTTGTGGGGCAGTGGATGGGGCAGCAGAGTGTACCTGCCTCAACTATGGTGCAGGAGACAAAGGGCATCACTATACTGTTTCTAGTTATACATTATGTATTTTTTTTTGTTAATCTCTGTATCCTCCCGGTCCCTGGTGGCAATGCCTCCTTTCAGCTCCCACAGCCCTGTCCCCTGCTCACAGATGACCCTTCCAGCTGCCCCATGGCTTGCCCCCCATGGTGGGGTGGCAGGGATCCCTCAACCCGCCTAACTCCGGATCCAGTGCTGGAAGGGTTACTGCCCATCACGGGGGCAGCACCTGCAGGGACCAACTGTCATTCTTTGCAGTACCAGTACCTTGATTTTCCACTTGTGATTTTGTCCCCGTAAGTGAGGCATGCAATGATGCCACAAAGAGCTAGTGTGAAAACGCTCCCATACATGTGCCTCCAAGCATCTACCTTGTCTACCCCCACTCTGTAGTGTTTCGGTGTGCCAGCCCCTAGCCTCTGCCAGGGGCCAGTCATGCATTGAACTGCTGGTGTCCCCCTTCCCCAGAGAGGGAGAGCAGTCCAATGGATGCTCGATTACTCTCCTCTCTGCTGACCCCTGGTGGCCCTTGCTCGTTCCAGAACATGGATCACCGGCATAGTGCGAGGTAAGGCGACCAGTGCCTCAGCCCTTAGCACCACCGGGCCTGCATACATTATGTGTTTTCACACAGAAATCTTCAAGGAACTGACATTTGTGAGTTCATATAGTACATGTGCCTGAAATAGCAGAATGTGGCAGACACCTGTTTGTCAATCTGAGAGGAAAAGAATTGTTCTTATGTGGACTTATTTATTGAGGCTGCATCAAAGACAAACTACTTGTATGAAATAACAAACTTTAGATTTATTTTATATTCACTAAATAAACAACCCAGTGTTATATAGCTCAAAAAAAAAAACACAGAGTTTTGATGGGATAGACCTCACAGCTGTGATACAGACAAGCTGATTTCTCAAATGCATGTCACTTAAATTTAGCACTGAAACTCAAATGATCAGCTTTTTAGAAGGACAAAATGATAGATTTTCAGCTAATTCATCTGAACACATACCAGAGACTGAGTCAGTAAAAACCCTGGACAGCAAACAATTAACTCTACAGACTGCTCTAATTAGGAAGTTTACAGCTTTTTAGTCAATCAGGGACTTGCACTGCTGAAGCAGTACCTTACTCCAATATGATGTCATCACTCTCCAAGGCTCAGTCAGAGGGACAGAAATAGCCTGACTGTTTCCAATTAGTGCAGAACAAGTTAACAAATGCTGATTTAAAGAAAATCACAAAACCAAATAACATGAAATTTTTAGGAAACACTACTCATAACACAGGAACTTAAATTCAGTTCTTTTTAATAATGTGTAAAATGGTTGCCATTGATCTTTAAAAGCTCAGCTCAGGGAGGCCTGGGCCCACATCCTCAACCTTCAAAACTTACTACTTAGTAACAAGCCCTCTGGCTCTTCACTGTATCATCTCCAACAAGGAGACATCCCCTTCCCACAGAGAAAGCCTAATTCAGGGGAGTGGCAGGTGGAAAAAAGGGCAGAGGCAAACTACATAGGCCTCAACAGCAGCTTCCATCCAGGGGAACACCCATCACAATGGCTAACAGATTCACACCTTTAGCCAATGTTATGGTCAAGAATAACAATGCAGATCCAGGAAATCACCAGTTATGTCACCCGAACCGGAAGGACAGGGGCGGCATAACCAGGGCACCAGATGCCTAGAGTGGGGATTCCATGATCAGAGGAGTGGAATTTAAACTAAATCAGGAGACTGTTACAAAGGTGGTGGTCAGGTGCCTGCCCAGAGCTTCTGCTAAAAGAGACAGCAATTGTATAAATAGGATACTTCACAAGGAAGCAGAGTGCACAGGTGTTTTCATCCAGCTAGGAACAAATGATCTTGTGGATCAACCTGTGGAGGAGGCCAACAAGCATCTAACTTGCTTAGGTGATAAATTGGCTCCCCCACCTACTCTTCATTATCTTCTCTGAGGTCCTCTTAGTGTGGGAGAAAAGAGCTTGTATGTGAAGAATCTGCACAAATGGAGGAGCTACAGTATACACATGGCTTCAGGGTGGTACCCAGAGTGGGCCACCATTTCATCAGCAACTAGGGGGACTTCCGGGACAGGGGTCTCTTCAGGTACAATGGGCCTCATCTGACTAAGGAAGGTGTAAGAGTGCTAGGACAAAAGTCTGATGTCATCATGGGAGGTTTGAACTAGGGGCAGGGGAGAGGGCAGCAGCACCGCCTGGAGCACCCCCTGTTACCTCTCCTCCAAAACCCAGATTTTTCCACAATAATTAAA
Source organism: Neoceratodus forsteri (assembly GCA_016271365.2). Lineage (NCBI taxonomy): Eukaryota > Metazoa > Chordata > Ceratodontiformes > Ceratodontidae > Neoceratodus > Neoceratodus forsteri. The sequence continues at coordinate 1,179,963,202 of CM028131.1, forward strand.
CAAAATGAAAGGACCATCTATTAAATGAAAGATTAAAGGGTACTATAAAAAAGGGCTCTAAAGAAGGACATAATGCTAAAAAAGGGGCAAGTCGGATTTGGAAAGCCATGTATGCCAATGCAAGGAGTCTCACAAACAAGGTAACTGACCTTACTGTAATCATTACAGAGGCAGCTGTGGACTGGGTTGTCATCACTGAAACCTGATACAATGAAAACCATGACTGAGAAACAACGATCCTGGGTTTCAGCCTCTTTTGGATGGATAGGAAAGGTAGAAAGGATGGGGGGTGGCAATGTATGTGAGGGAGGGAATAAAAGCTACAATGAGCTAAAATACTCAGACTGAATCTGAATCACTGTGGGTGATATTCGAGGCTGAAAATTGCACAGTGACTTGGGTAGGTGTAATCTACAGACCCCTGGAGCAGGATTTGGAGGGAGACAAGAAGATCATCAAGACCTTACACAAGATGACTGACAAGGGGGAGGTGATAGTGGTGAGTGACTTTAATTTGCCTGACATAAACTGGAGTACCTACACAGTAGCATCATCAGGGAGTAATGACTTCCTAGAAGTGCTTCAGGGATCAGCCGTAAGGCATCTTATGAGAGATCCAACAAGGAGGGAAGCTGTGCCTGACCTGTTACTCACCAATGGGGAAAACATCTCAGCAGTAGAAGTTGACAGCCACCTGGGTCCAGTGACCACTGCATGCTGTGGTTCCAGATAAATATGGCAGTGGAAATTAGACACTGAAAAACTAAAGCACTGGACTTTAGAAATGCAGATTTTGCCAAAAGGCAGGAGTGTCTAGAAAATAACCTAGTAAATTAATCCAGGGGGGTTAAGAGTACTGGTCAAATCTAAAGGGGGCTATAACAGTAGCCTCAGATCAATGTCTAAGACAGGTGCATAAAGCAAAGAGGAAGAGAAAACCACTCTGGTTCTCTAGGGAGGTTGTCACCAGGGTTAGGGAAAAAAAGAACTGCTTTCAGGAGATACAAGGAAACTCGATACGACAAAAACAGAAGCACATAGAAGCAGAAAGAGACAGAAGTAAGCAAAACAGTTAGACAGCAAAGGCATTGACAGAAGAAAAGTTAGCCTGGGAGGTCAAAAGGAGGACAAGATCTTTAGATATCTCAGAGAATAAAGGAAGACGAAGGGTGGTATAGTCAGAATCACAAGGGATGAAGGAGGGACACACAGAGGATAACAAAGACAAAGTGGAGATCCTCAAGAGGAACTTCTGCTCTGTTTTTATGAAGAAAGAAGATGGTCATGGACCCACCATGAGTGAAAGTTGTACAATGAATTGTGATGTCATTTCAAGACCATTCACAAAGGAAAGAGTCCTTGAAGACCTAGGGAAACTCAAGGTGGATAAGGCCATGGGCCTGGATTAAATTCACCATAGAATTCTTAGGGAGCTAAGAGAGGAGCTCACAGCACCTCTGGCTAAACTATTTAACCTATCACTTGAACTAGGGGAGGTCCTAAGGGATTGGAGAAGGGCAAATGTCCCTTTCCATAAGAATGGGAGTAGGGAAATAGCAGGCAACTATCGCTCCAGTCAGCCTCACCTTGATTGTGGACAAAATAATGGAAGCCCTACTGAAGGAAAGAATTCTAACCTCCTAAGATGAAAGTGGTAACTTGGATCCAAACAGCATAGTTTTACTACAGGAAGAGCATGCCAAACAAATCTAATGGATTTATTCAATTGGGTAACCAAAACTGTGGATCAATGAGGTACTGTGAATGTGGTATACCTGGACTTCAGCAAAGCCTTCAACTCCATTCTGCAAAGAAGGCTACTAAACAAGCTCACCAACATGGGAGTGGGCCAGAAAGTGGTGGACTGGGTAGGGACTTGGCTGAGTGGTAGGACCCAGAGGGTACTGGTAAATGGCACCTTATCAGAAGAAAGAGAGGTGACTAGTGGTGTGCCACAGGGGTTGGTATTGGGACTCATTCTCTATAATATCTTCTTTAGAGACATCTCTAAAGGCTTGGAGGGCAGGGTGAGCCTGTTTGCTGATGACATGAAGATATGCAATAGGGTTAACATCCCAGGTGAGGCAAACAGGACGACAGTGGATCTCAGGAAGTTGGAAATATGGTCAAAAACATGGCAGGTACAATTCAACATAAAGAAGCGTAATGTCATGCACATAGGGAAGGGCTACTCTGGAGAAGAATACCACATGGGAGGCGTGAAACTAGAGGCCACAAACCTAGAAAGGGATCTGGGGGTGATTATAACAGATGACCTCAAAAAGGTCAGGCAATGCAAGAAGGTGATATTAAAGGCCAATGGTATGCTGGGATGCATAGGAAGGGGAATCACCAGTACAAAAAGAGAAGTCATGGTGCCACTTTATAGATCACTGGCAAGACCGCACCTTGAATACTGCATACAGTTCTGGTGCCCACATCTTAGAAAGGACATTGATAGATTGGAGACAATGCAAAGGAAAGCTACAAAGAAGGTACAGGGATTGCATCTGAAACCATATGAGGAACTGTTGAAGGATCTCAACATGTATTCCTTGGATCTAAGAAGAGAAAGGGGAGACAAGACTGAAACCTTCAAGTACATGAAGGGAATAAAAAGGGTACAGGTTCAAGACCTGTTTCAGGTCAAGAGTGATACAAGAACAATAGGTCATGATATAAAACTGGGAGGGAGCAAGTTCAGGAGTAACACACGTAAGTTCTTTTTCATAAAGAGGGTAGTCGACACATGGAACAGCCTTCCACAGGGAGGAGTGTAGGAGAAAACAATTGGGGCTTTTAAGAATGCTTGGGATAATTACAAAGGCATCATAACACTGAGTAGCAGTTAATGGAGGGGGTAGGGGCATGGACAGACTAGCTGGATCTTATCAAAAGCAGACGGATGTGCACCCAGAAACTGAGAGTGGGTGCTTGTTAAGAACAGCAAACCAAAACACACAATGGGAACTGCCATGGGCACAACCATGGCACCTTCTTATGCTAATTTATTTTTTATCTTGGTGGGAGGAAACAGTGGTACAAAATGCAAACGGGGTCCATTTCTGCCCCATATAGTTTTCTGGGGCAGATTCATTGATGACTTGCTTATTTCATTGGTAAGGTGATATTGTTTCAGCATCAGCATTTGTGGATTTCGTTATTTTGAATGACCATGGCTTAATTTTCACCTTTAGTGCAGAACTTTCTACTATTAATTTTTTTGATTTGGAGCTTTTTGGGGAGCCAGGCAAGGAAGTGGTTTCTTCTGTTTTTAGGAAGTCAACAGTAGGTAATACATTATTACATGCGGACAGTGCCCACCAGAAACATACAATCAGAGGGGTGCCCCATGGAAAGTTTATATGTATCAGACGTAATTGTATATATATATATATATTGGGTTTTGAACAAAAGGGTAAAGAACTAAAAGAATTGCTCCTTGAAAGAGGTTATTCAGATAACATAGTAGATCAGGTCTTTAATAGACCAAGGAATTTAAACAGAACAACTTTGTTAACACCAAAAATGAAGTAGACTGCTATTGCACAACCAGTTACCTTTGTAACCGAATATAATCAAATTGCACATAACATTTCAAATATAATCATGAAGCACTGGCATGTCTTAAGTGGGGATCAGCAACTAAGTGCTGCTATTGGGGAAAACCAAGAATTACCTTTACTAGAAGTAAACATCTAGGGGACATTGTAACACAAAGTACAGTATGTATGAAAAACAGATTGTAGATGTACCACCTAACTGGATGCCACTCAGGTGCTTAGGATTTTTTTTGGTGTGTGCACTGTAATATTTGCCACTTCAGCATACAGGGGGACACTTTTGTGTACCAAGTGATGATCAAGAAGGTTATGGTTAAGCATTTTATCAACTGTCCAACTTGTTTTGTTGTTTATGTAGTTAAATGGACTTGTCCCCTTATTTATGTGTCTTATTTACACTGTCTTATGAAACAGATGTAAGAACACACCCGTGCTATCTTAAAAACAGAGCAAAACAAACCAATAGGTGTACATTTTATGGAACATCATAATAGCAGTGTTGCAGATTTTCAGTTTATGGGAACAGATCATGTTAAGGCACAACCAAGAGGTGGTGATAGAGTTGGCAAACTCTCACAATGTGAGACTAGGTGGATCTATACTCCAGTGGCACTAATCCCAAATGATTTGAATTAGTCTGGACATTATTCCTTTTTTATAAGTGTTTAAACTTATGGGATAAATGAAATATTTGTAATTTAAATCTACCCTTTTGAGAAATTCTGATCAGGGAAGGGTAAAATGAGTACTCAACCTAACTTATTTAATTGATTGTAGGTAGTATCAAATAGTATCTTTATAGAATAGTTGGTCTGTGCAATTCGCATATGTAAAATAGTCACTTCCTTTCTGATAAGCTCTTCACACTTAATGCTTTCTTATATACAGTATTTCTTAATAGATTTGTTTAGGATGGTTGTTTTTCATATGTGGTATATATTGCATTAAATTGCTTTTTTATTTTAGATACTACAGTACACCATTAGATATAAGTAACTGAGTGCATTGTTTAGCTTTGCACCTTTTCTTATTTAAGGTATGTTACCTGTTTTTAAACACCTTATTTAAGCTGCTTCTTAACCTTGTATTTTGGTTGTACAGTGGTATCTCAAAGACTACTATAAAATCTAAACTTGAAAATACTAATAGTCTGAATTCTAGCAACTGTTCTCTGTAGTTTAGACATTTTTTTAATTTTTGTACTTGAAGGTAATCACTTTGCTCTTGTTTTATACTTGGGGTAATTTAAATTGTATGAATTTGGCATCTGTACTAACGAGCTATGGTGCATGTTAATATCTCTTTAAGCACATAAAATAAATGAATGACCAGTGAACCATAGACAAAGAGTCATATTCAGACTCAAAGCACTGGGTTTAGTGCTATTGTCTCATCTGACCTTTTTCACTGGAAACTTTGTTTTGGCTGGTCATTGTTTTATGCTTATTATGCTTGATTGACTTTGGCATGGCCTAATTGCAGAGTGCTGCAGACTGCTGCTTTTTGTGTGTTTTAGATGGATCTTATGGTCCCCTTCTGTAGTCACTTTCTACGTATCTATGTAAACCCTTAATCCCTCTCTTCTGTCATTTTTTTAGCATTACATCTCTCATCCTGTATTTCTTCTTTGGGTTATTGGCTCCATGTGCATAATGGTGCACTTATTTTTTTCATTGAATTTTAAAGATTAAGATTAACAAAGGCATCCCAAATACGGTGTACATTAAATGCTTTTTTTTGAAATAATAATTTTATTGTTTTTCATATATGACAGTATAAACAGAAAAAAAGGATAAGGAACAGAAAAAGAAAACAGGGGAGGAGGGAGAGCAGTACATATACACATCATTACCACTGGTAATATTGAAATAAGTCTGAGATACATATTCCTAGGTAAGGTTTCACATCTGAGAAAGTAAATATGGATCCAACAGTCTTTAGAGCAAATATTCCAAACATGTACCCTTCAAACCAGATCCCATTTCCCTCAGCTCTGCAAGCAACAGACGTGACAAAGGTATAATAAAGCTAAGGCTAAGAAAGAAGAATGAGAGAGGAAGGGAGGGAAAAAAAAAGGGGAGGGAGGGGAAGAGAGAGTTTATATTGCCCCTGTGATAAATTACTTAACTAGAAAAAAGGGGAGACTACTGAAGGTCCTAAAAACATGTTAAATCAAGGGAGATACAATGACCTAGTTCATATCATCCTGGGGAGCACTGGATATGTTAATCTGCCTGTGCTCACATTTTTGAGGGAATCAATAGACTTATCTATTTTTTCAGTTACAGGTATACTTAACCAGGATATCCAATACATTAATTTGTTCTTTCTGCACTTGAAAATTGAAGAAAGGCATCCATCTCATCTTGAATGTATCTTTTTGTAGCCTTACTCTAGCCGTTAAGTATTCCATGTCTAATATATTTAAATAGTTTTTATACCAGGCATTATTTGTGGGACTAACTTTAGACATCCAAACCTGAGTAATTGCCTTGAGAACTGAAACCACCATTATATTATATAAAAATCTCTGTGACTTCCATTTAATTTGGTCTGGGTAACACCCTAGCACCCAATAAATAGAGTCCTCTGGCTTACGCATCCCAAAAACTATTCCCACTTGGTCCATAATTTGTTCCCAGAAAGAACTAATACTGGGGCATGACCATAATATATGTAAGTGTGTCCCCCTATTCCCGCACTTCCTCCAACAGTCATCTGAGAAATGATGACCAAAATGTCTAGTGATTGTTGGGGTACGAAAATATCTAATAGCAACTTTCCATCGAAACTCCCGCCAGCTATTGGAAGCAGTGGTTGAGTGAACAGCCCCCCGCACTGCAGCCCAAATAGGGTCATCAATTACCCTCTCCATTTCTGTAGACCAATTTGCTTTAATCAACTCCAATGAGTCTGATTCCAGTACATGGAACTGGTCAACCAACCGAGAAACAAACCCTTTAGACTCTGTCCTACTGGCCTCGGCTCTCAAGAAGTCCACCAAGGGATTAACACTCAGGCCCCCATCCCCATCCCTTCCAAGCTTTCTTCCCTTCAAAAAATGTCTGAGTTGCAAATATCTGAAGAAGTTAGAGGTGGGCAGTGAGAATTCTCTTGAGAGCTGTTGGAAAGATTTGAGATCCTCCCCTGCATTCAGCTGTCCTAATGTAGACAAGCCCTTTAACTCCCAAAGGCTAAATCCCCTATCTCAGCTAAGAGGTTGGAAATCCAAACAAGCTTTAATTGGGGTGGTCATTCTCAAGGTTATCTCACACCCCATTCTCCTGTTAATCTCCTGCCAAGAGGAGATCACCAGCCTGGTCCATGGATTCTTGCAATACAGACAGTGCATTCCTTCTGCATCCATGTATATTAAATCCCCAATATCTCCTCTGGAGGACTCTGGCCTCTCTATCTCAACCTACAATGGAGGGTCTAAATATCTCATAAGGGAAATCAAGGGTTGGCACTGAGCAGCCCAGTAGTATTTTTTAAAATCTGGCAAACCTACCCCTCCATTCCTTTTTTCCTTAAGAAGCACCTTTCATTTCACTCTAGGCAACTTGCCAGCCCAAATGAATCGGGACAAGGAAGATCTCAGAGCTCCCCAAAAACCAGACAGTGGTCTAATTGGTAACAACTGAAACAGGAACAAAAAGTGCGGGAGAACATTCATTTTTACACATTCAGTTCTGATGAACAGAGCAAGGGGTAGCTCATCCCACCTATGTAAATCTTCTTGAACCTCCTGCAACAATCTCCCATGATTTGAGTGATATAATTTTGTAGTATCTCTAGTTATTCTAACCCCAAGATATCTAATATCTTCCTTAGCCCATTTGTATTTACCGATTGGTGGAAGTGCCCTGTCTTGTGGCCAACCAATAGGCAAGAGCTCTGATTTAGCATCATTAATTTTGAACCCAGAAACCACACTAAATGACTGGATTAGAGAATCTGCCAGGGGTATCTGCCTCACAGGGTCAGTGATATATAGCAAAGTGTCATCTGAGTATAAAGAGACCCTAACCTCCACCCCTGTACTTGAATGTCTTCAGACTGTTCTGACTGCCTCACAAGGGCTGCCAGAGGCTCTATACATAGGGCAAACAATAAAGGCGAAAGAGGGCAGCCTTGCCTAGTCCATCTCCTGACTGATATCTTTTCAGAAGTAATCCCATTTACTTTCACCCTAGCCCAGGGATTTCTATATAAGTTTGCTATCCACTTTCTAAACTGTTCCCCAATCCCAAATTTTTCCAGGACAAGGTCCAGGAAAAGCCAATCAGTATGATCGAATGCCTTCTCCGCATCCAGTGTCAACACAGCCCTTAAAACCTTCAGAGGAAAAGACCTGGAGGCAGACAAAACATTGAGTAATAATCTAATATTATCCTGAATATGATGGCCTGGAATAAATCCTGTCTGATCTTTGTATACTCATTCTGGAATAAATTCTTGTAAGCGAGAACTCAAAACCCTTAGCAAATATTTTAGCATCCTGGTTAATTAAAGATATAGGGCGATAACTCCCACACTCTGTCAAATCCTTACCCAGTTTTGGCAGGAGGGTAATCAGTGTTTCTTCCCAAGAGGCCGGAGCTTTTCCCCGTTCTTGAGCTACGTTACAAACTCTGGTGAACAGGGGGGTCAGCTCACCCACGAATGCCTGGTAAAATTCTGCCACTAACCCATCCAGGCCTGGGACTTTCCCCCTTTTCAAACTCTTGATAACCTTCCAAACTCCTTGTTCGGTTATTGCCCTATCCAATCTGTTTTTCTGTGGTTCCTCAAGCTTGGGTAATTCTACGCTATTTAAAAAATTATTCACCTGGACAAGGTGGTTCTCACCTCTCTCCTGGGAGTATAACTGTCAGTAATAATTGCAGAAACTGTCCACAATCTGTTCAGGGTCAGAAGAAAGGATCTGGGTTCCGTATTTTTTAAGACTGGAGATATATCTGTCTGCCTGTTGTTTTCTAAGTCTGAGGGCCAGTAGTTGCTGTGCTCTGTCTCCTGTTTCATAATATTTCTGTCTAGTATATCTTAGGTGATTTTCAGTTCTACTATTCATTTCCCTATTGTATTTCTCTCTGGCCTCCATCAACCTCTCCAGAATGGAAATGTCCTTATCATTTTTTTAATGTTCTTTTTCCAGTGAGCTAATGATTTCTAATAAGTTGTTTAATTTAGCTTGGGTATTTTTGTGTTTATAAGTGGAATAGCTAATAATCTGACCCCGTACAACTGCCTTCAACCCATCCCATATGAAACGTATATGGATATCATTCTCCTTATTCTCTGAGATATATAGTTTGATTGACTCCTTCATTTGGGCTACAACATGTTTGTCATTAAGAAGCCCTGGATAAAATCTCCAGCTACCCTTGGTCCCTGTTCCAGGCCATTTCACCCTAGAACTGATCAGAGCATGATCTGAGAAAGTGACCGGATGTATTATCAGGTCTACCATGTCACTAACATTTCTGGTTTGTGTGTAAAATCTATCGTGCCTTGAGTATGATTTGGCCACCTCTGAGTAAAATGTAAAATCATTAACTAGTGGGTTTTGTTGCCTCCACGGGTCTGACCAGCCCCCCTCTGATAATAAATTCCTAAGAAGTTTAGAGCATGCTGTTCTCCCTCCCTTCCCCCCAGGGCTCCTATCCAAGAAACTGTTCTCGACACAGTTCCAATCCCCAACCATTATAACTCTACCCGGGGGTAGAGAATCCACTTTGGCAAAGAATCGCCTAAAAAAACTGCCAGAAGGGGGAGTGGGAGCATGCACTGTTACTAAATTGAGTGGGTGTCCCATGTATTCACCACAAACCATCACATAATGTTCCAGTTCCTCCGTCAAAACCCTATGGACCTTAAATGGAAGACCCCTACGGATTAAAATAACCACACCCCCTCTGGGGGAATCCGGGAAGAAATCTGCATGTACTCCACCCTCCCACGTCCTTCTGAGTTTAAGATGTTCACCCTCTGACAATTTAGTTTCCTGTAAGCATGCCAGATCACACCTTAACCGTCCCAACTCTTGTAGAATTCTTGCTCGCTTAACCACCCCATTTATCCCTTTCACATTAACCGATACAATCTTGAGAGAAGCCATAATCACATATTATGTAGGACACAAAATCATCATTCGGTACCAAACTCTCCCCCTCCATTTTGAAAAAATTAACAAAAATCTTTTGCTTGCTTCTAAGAATAAAGGAACACAAACATAAAAAAAGGAAAATAAATTCACATATATAAAGAATTACATATCCCCCACAATCCAAAATTACTCCCAACATCCCACCCTCTTGGTTAACCTTTAGGTGTAATAACACCCTATGACCCCAACGTAGGTCACGGAAAGAAACTCCAGGAGAGAAGAAAACAGAACCCCCCCCAGAACAATAATAGAAAAATAAGAACTCGGGTACCTGAACTCCAGATACCAGTTAGCTCAATCTGAGCTACAAAAAGCTAGGGATGATAGTTAATCCCCCAGATGCTGGGGGCTTATAGCTCATAGTAGTATAGGAGAAAAAGCGTGTCTAAAGCTAAGAGGTAGGTTCCTAAATTCAGAACCATGCCCCTCTTCTAATTAGTTTGGGTCCGGTAAGGCAGGCCATCCAAGCCAGGTCCCCCGGGCACATCTTAATTTCCTGCCACATATCTTGTGGGATAGAGGGGGCCAAGGATAACCCACAGTCTTTCCACTTCATATTTATATTAACTAAATGGAGGATGGGGACACACCAGGCCAAATATCCACGACCCACCTGAATTAAATATCCATAACCATCTGCCATGCCCCAACCCCCCCTCCAATCAATTCACTCCCACTCCAGAATGTCCCCCTATCCCTTCTTAGTAAAATGGTATCTACTCTGTTTACTCCCTATAACCATCCAACCATCAAGTAGGTTCATGGCAGCACCCACCTCCTTAGACAAGAAAATGGAAAAAAAAGGTAAAAACCTACATTAGACATCCCATCTCCACCTTCCGAGTGCGGTCTTTCAACCCCCAGGGACTGTATCCACGTTGCACCAACTAAACGTCCCACTCCATAAACCCTCCCCTTGAGACCCTGAACCAACACAACAAAGTTCCACTATGGCTCTTTAAGGAGGTACCAGAAAATAATAACAGGGAGAATTCCCCCAAAAAGCCCCTTAATCAGTGCAGGATATATTGAGTAGGAGACCTCATATCTGAAACGAGAAAAAAGGTAAACAAATCTTGTTCATCTGTAATGAGCAAAATGGTGCACAATGTCCCCTATTAGTCTAGCAGTCTTAGCTTATCAGTCGCAACGGAATAGCCGCTCATCACGAAGCATTACTGCAGAATAACTTGCCATGCACGCTCCTTTTGTGACTTCCTCAGGTTTTCCTAGTTTGTAGCCACTTTGCCATATCTGTGTGTAACGGGAGTAGGGCCTCTTCTCGTCTCCTTGCACACCTTCCTGAACCCGGAGCAATAGACTATAACAGATCTTCAATTTCCTTCTCCACCAGTTCATCCTTTATATCCGGAATGGGTACCTCTTGTGACGTGAGGAAAGGAACAGCAGCCAAAAGGGTATCAAATATTTTAACCCATCACCATTCTGTACCCAGAGTTTTGCAGGGTATCTAAGGTAGGCCTTTAATCCCTTGTCTCTCAGCGATTTTATCACTTGCAACACCTTTTTACATTGAGCAAGCATTAAAGGAGGAAAGTCCTGATCTATATACAGCCTTTGACTGTCCAAGTTAAGATTTTTCTTTGCCCATGCTAGCTTCATAATTTTCTCTTTCATTGTGTATTGGAGAAATTTTACAATCACAGATCTGGGGTGCACCTTCCTTCGACTTGGGGCAATAGAATGATGGGCTCTTTCGATCTCTGTATTAAAACTCTCCTCTAGATTCAATTCTGTCTTAAGTCAGGAATCTATAAAGTCCTCCATACTTGGGGGATTCACCCCCTCCGAGATGCCAAATATACGAATGTTATTGCGGTGAGTTCTCGCTTCTGTATCCTCTGGTCTCATGGTCAACTCCTTCTATCTCTTGTGAAGGTAAGCCGGAGACCTCCCGAAAGCCATATGCTCAGATTGTAGGGTTTCAGCCTGAGTTTCCACTGATGTCATGTGTGTTTCCAATTTCTTGAGATCGCCCTGTATTCCTAATATCCTGGCATCGATACGATGTAATATTTTTAACATTCTGTGCCCGTCAGCTTTTGTAAAGGTTGACATATCGGTAGAGCCGGGGCCCTCAGAGTCTTCTGAGGCTGTGATCAAGGATGAATGGGACCCAGACGGACTTACAGGCCTCAGCTCCATTTGACTTCTTGAGCGGGTTCGATCTCCCTCATCAAGCTTCTTTTTAGTTCTGCCCATTTCACAATTGCAACAAAGGTTAGGTGCATCCTCAACAGAGCATTTCAGTGGCTGATGAATGGGGATTGATTTTATATTCCATACTCGAGGCACCAGAGCTCAGATTTAGGCTGCCATTTAGCTAGTGACGTCACCCCTAAATGTTGTTTTTTTATTTTATTTTATTTTATATGGTTACAGTTCTGATTGTTCTATTGTACAGGAGGGTTTCCAGTAGTTAAACTAACCCTTTAAAATGTGCCAGCCAACAGAATATTTCATTCTCAATCATTATGTAAGGGATAATAAGATAATGAGTTCAATATATGAGGCAAGTACTTTATTTTCAAAAGATAAGTCAGATTTTTGTGAAGGACAGTAAATCCATGATCATACAATTGCTATTATGCTATGTGCTTTAAAGGAGATTTTTTTTTTATTTTCTGCACCTCTCCTCCATTTTGAATGACCTGTAAGAAAACGTGTCACTACAGTCCCTTTATTGACAGTAATTTATTCTGTTGAAAATAAAATGGCAGTTGTGAGCTTGCTGTAGAATAATCCTAATGCCTCATTTCCCTACTTTTCTTGCTTCAACCCTAACTGATGCATTAAAAAAGTGTTTTTTGCAATGAATATATATATATATATATATTCTATGCAAAAAACTTTGTTAATGCATCAGTTAGGGTCCTTCTACAGTGAAAAAAGTGAGGAAATTCAATTTTAGGGTTCCACCCCTGCACTCACCCAGCCCATCCTCACCAACAGGCATCGGTGTGGTTGGTAGTTGGCCTTAACTCTCAACCCATCCCATGTGTAAACAAGCTGAGGTTTTGCAGTGTACGAGAATGGGGTGAGAGTTGGGGCTGATGACCCGGTGCACACCCCAATGCCTGTTGGTGGGGTGGGCTGGTGATGCAAGAGTGGGAACCCTAAAATCGAATTTCCTCACTTTTTTCACTGTAGAAGAACCCTAACTGATGCATTAATGAAGTTTTTTTTGCATAGAATTTCCTTACTTGTTAAGAAAGAATAGAAAAGTAGAACATTGCACACGTTGGTGGGAGCGCGGGGCCCAAAGTCAGGCCACATTACACACCCAATGACTAAAAAGTACATTGACAACAGCAAGGACACCCACCAAACAAATGTTAATCTAGTAGAGCAATAGAAAATGCTGTCCACAAAATGTAAAGTTCACCACACAATATCTCTGGAAAAAATATATTGTCCAACACATAAACACTGCTATTGACATCTACAGGACATGCCATCAACACCCTTCAAATTTCGAGTAAAAAGACCAAGCCATATCCGAGATATAACATGTCAAAATTAGAAATTTCCATTAGTCAGACTGGCACAGTTCTGCACCTGTTGACATTTAACATGCACAACAACTGAAAATTACATCCATGACACTAAGGCTAGGCACCCTATCAATTTCAAGCCACCAGCAGAATCGAAAACACTGTCTGCAACACAGAAAGTGTGTCATGCAATATCTCCACAAAAATTTTTTTCTCTGACACATATACACCACATTTCACATCTACAGGACATGCCATAAGCACCCTCCAAGTTACAAGTAAAAAGACCAAACCATTTCCGAGATATGCAATCTTAAAGATTGGTAAAATTTCCCTACCTATTGCATTATAAAAAGTCTGGCCATCTTGTCCCTATCTCACGATCAAAGATGGCGATCAAAGAATCTCATGATCCAAAAATTTGCAGGCTCATGATCAAAGAAGTTGCAGGCTCATGCGCAAAGAATAAAAGCTGTTCAAATTTAAAAAATTTAAAGAATTGCGGTAAACCACCACCATGGTTCATCAGAACGAAGCCCCCTGAGTAAAAACCACTCTCATTTGTCTTTCTTGTACACCCCTAGGCTGAGAAAATCGATTTTTTAATCTGGCCACCTTGTCTCTCATTTGCAATGCACGATCATGATCAAAGAATCTTGCGATCAAACAATTTGCAGGCTCGCGATCAAAGAAATTGCTCGCTCATGAACAAAGAGCGAGGGACGAGATGGCCAGATTTTAAAATAGATTTTTGTAGCCCAGGGGTGCCCTAGAAAGTTATATGAAGGTAGGTTTTGCTCAGAGGGCTTCGTTCTGCCCCATCTGAATAAAAAAACATAAGTTTTCAATATCCCTGGTAGTCTAACGGCCCCCCATCATGATATTATACGTAACAATCTCTGTATCCCTGGTAGTCTAGTGGGCCCCCAATGTGTATTTTATTAATATATTTTTTATCCCTGGTTGTCTAGTGGCCCCCATGAGTATTTATTTATATTTCTTGTTTATATCCCTGGTAGTCTAGTGGCACCCTGATCTGTATTTATTTATTTATTTTTATTTTCTTCTTTTTCCCCGCAGGACCACCGAGGCCGTCCACCCTGGTCATGGCCCCCGGAGACCTCCGCCATTGCCGATTGCTGCTGAGGACCCTCAGTCACCCTCAGCTTACCCCCGGAGGGTGGGGCCGTGGGCCACCTTTGTGGCCCCGGAACTGTGTCTAGTCGGGGTCCTGCAGCGGCGGCGGCTATGTGAGGCTCTCCGGGGAGGGCTTCATCAATCGGCGGTCCTGCCTCCATCTTTTTCCTCTGGTTTCTCCCCTAGGGAGGCAGGGACGTGCAATACGCCAGCGTCCGCCCGCCTCCATCCCCATGCTCGGCCGGGCTAGCGCGGAACCCCCGGTCTCCACCAGGAATCTCCCACATGCCAAGGCTTACTCACGGCTCCCGGAGTAGGAAGCCGTCCATCAGATGCTCGATCCTACTCCCCCGCTGGCCCTCCGACGACCAGATCCGTTCCTGGAACCGGGTCGCCGCGCCGCAAGCAGAAATCCCACCGCTGCGCCAACAGGCCAGCCCGATCTGTATTTAATTATTATTATTATTCATTTCTCCTGGTAAGTCTAGTGGCCTCTACCATAATGAAATATAAGCATTTGTCATTTCCTGGTAATCTAGTGCCCCTCATCCACTCCACATGCCAGTTCACCTAGCACTTTCACCTTCCCTAGTTGTCGATTGGCACAGCCCACTCTCTTCTCCATGGTAGTTGCCAACTGTGTGTATTATGAGTGCTATCAAACAGGCACTCAGAAATAAATTCAGAGTGCCTCTTTGAATTAGCGCTCATAATACACACAGTCGGCGGCTGGCCGTGGAGGTGAGTGGTGGGCTGTGCCAGTCACCAGCTGGGGAAGGGTGGGGGTGCTGGATGGGCTGGCATAGCTGGATGGGGGTGGGAGGCCTCTAGACTACCAGGAAATGGCAAATGCTTATGTATTTCATTATCATGGGGGGCCGCTAGACTACCAGGGATATGAATAATAATAATTACATACATATTAGGGGGGCACTAGACTACCAGGGATAGAAACAAGAAATATAAATAAATACACATGGGGGGCCACTAGACTACCAGGGATAAAAAAGAGATATTAATAAAATACACATTGGGGGGCCACTAGACTACCAGCGATACAGAGATCGTTATGTGTATTATCATGATGAGGGGGCCACTAGACTACCAGGGATATTGAAAACATATGTTTTTTTTATTCAGATGGGGCAGAACGAAGTCCCCTGAGCAAAACCCGCTCTCAAATAACTTTCTAGGGCACCTCGAGCTATAAAAATCTATTTTAAAATCTGGCCATCTCGTCCCTTGCTCGCGATGCATGATTGCTATCAAAGAATCTCGCTATCAAAGATTTTGCAGGCTCGCGATCAAAGATCATTAGCAAGCCACAAATAAAGATTTTTAAAGCTCAGAACTCTAGTTTTTGACCAATTTGGATAAAACCAAAGGCATGTCTCGATAGATCGGGGTCCCTTGAGTAAAAACCATCCAAGTTTTACTTCAGAAGTGACCCCTGAGCCGAGATATTTGTGTTTTTCCGATTGGAAAATTGAAAACAAGATGGCAGACCTCACGATCAAAGAATTTTAAAAATCCTCGGGGACAAAGATTCTTGAACCGTGAGGCTGCAAATTCTTTGATCGCCAGGTGGGACCAGATGGCTAGAACCCCATTCTTTGTTTGCAAAACATACATATACATTTTTCCATTGACTCATAATGGAAAATTAAAACTGGCATAACTTTTGAATGCCTTAATATCTTTTCACCAAATAAAAAGCGGCATGTTCAGCCACCAAAGCTCTTTCAAACAAGCTATCCCACAGAGTGGCACACCACACAACAGCCGTGCAGGACCATGTCCAAAATCCCAAAGGCTGCCTCCAAAAACAGATAATTTTGCATTTTTCAGTGCTTTCGTATGCAAAGACCATAAGTCCGACCAAAACGCAATTTAGCAGATCTAGAGATATACCATGCCCCCCTGCATGAGCCAAATTTCAGGCAAATCCATTGAACGGGTCCAAAGTTATTAACACCCAAACGTTTGACTTTAGTATGTAAGTGACCTCTGAACCCTAACTATAGTGGCACGACCACGCCACTATAATATAAATATATATATATATATATATGCAAAATACTGGTGCAGTAGCGCCAGTACAGTTAGACTGGAGTGTACACTTCTATGTTAAAGCCACATTTGTGAACTGTAATAACTTAGGAACTGTTTGATGGATTTGCATGGAATTTGGCATGGGAAGATACTAGGGAGAGGTCTCCTGATGTGGCAACTTTTATGTGAATCCATCCTGTGGTTTCTGAGATACAGAGTGTCATAAATCCCTCAATGTATGTGTCTTTTTTTGAAGTTTCTTTATTCACCTGTATCTCAGAAACTGTTTTAGGTTGTGGTCTGAAATTTTCAGGATAGAAAGCCTTTGCCTCACAGCTGTGTCTTTTAAAGATGTGGTGAAAAAATATTAATATATTCAAAAGTTATTACATTTTCAATGTTCCCATTATATCCTATGGGAAAAGTTAGATGTTCCACATGAAATACCTTTGTTTTCACAGGACCTACTGTATTTTCACAGTCAAGGTCCTATGATGCTGCAGGCAGCATACCATATTTTCACAGAGCAGTCCTGAGCTCGCCATCTTGTTTTTCAGTTAGCAAGAGAATAAAAACACTGAAAACAAATACAAAAATAAATGAATAAAAAATTTATATCAGAAAATAGCTAAACGGGACCTGTTTAGCTACATTTTAATGTTTATTTGTTTTTTGGGGGCAAGAAACACCTTTCTTAGGCACCCAAAGTCTCGGATGCCAAGCTTAGCAAGAGGAGCAGTCCCCCCGTGTTCTGTATGAGAACGGCAGGATTTTCTTGACTTCTGCAGCCCCAGCTGGAACTTGTGCTGCCAGTTACAGGTTTATCTTGAAAGCTATCATTTTCCCTGGTGTCTAGTGGCACTCCCCAACCACTGATCACTGTCCCATGACCCTGCTGTCTAGTGGCACCCCTACTTATCTTTCCCTGGTGTCTATTGGCACCCCCACCCTCCAGTTGTCATAGATATCTTGTTTATTTTATTAATATATTCTGAAACCAGGATGCCCACCCCCAGTGTCAGATGCATCCCCTCCCTGCATTTCCTAGTCTTATGATTTTCCAACATCGGGGAGGCCCAGTCCCCATGTTGGCAGTAGAAGCCCCCCCAAAGAGCAGTGTGGAACACTGGGGAGGTCACCCCCAGTGTTCAGTAATACTTATTTCATTTTTAACTGTAAAGAAGAAAACTGTCCCCCATCATCTTTTATTTTGTTTAACCTGAAAAAAAGAAAATGGTCCCTCATCTACCCACCATCCCATCCCCCACTCCGACCCTCCCAGTGAGCACCCCACCCCCCTTATCCTATACTTACATCCAGAGGTCTTCACTTTTCAATGCCAAACTGCAAACTGAGGAATCAAGGTAAAGTGCTGTGTAATGTATTTCAATTGCATTTTGAGCTTATGTTCATAAATTTGCCATTTTTAGGCTTTTTTTCATCACATTTTTAATATGGGCTTTTTGAGACCCTACCTCATGAACACTGACACTGTTGTTTCAGTACTCTGGCCTGGAAGGTGATTTTGTGGTTGCTCTGTGAAATCACCTTTCAGGACTGATTAATGAAATGACAGTGCCAGAGTTTATGAGCTAGCATCCCAATTAGTCCATTTTCAAAATGTGGTGAAAAAATTCCTTAAAATGTCTGAGTTATGAGCATTTCATGAAATTGTTCTATGCACGCACATAATTTTGGCCATTTTTAATATTTTGACTTCAAATTTTCAACACAGCTATCTTTTCATACCACCACATCAACAGTGCAGCTGTCATTTTTCATATCCTTCCTGAAATGTGTTTTCACACCTGTGGTGCGGTATGGTGTTTTGGCTCTGATTTGAAACTTTTTACCCTATGGGGTTTATGAGCTGGGGTCGTAAGAAGACTATGGGCCCGATTACAGGATAGTGTATGCCGGTGTAAGCCAAGATATGCCAAGCCCAATGGTGTATTTCATGACTTGCACCAAGCAGTACGCCAGCCCTGATTCCAAGAGCCACCTTGTGCAATGTCAGCTGCAGGCTATGCCAACTATGGGTTACACCACCCACTCTGCCATAGCCCCTGATGACATGGTGCAAGGATGGGTTATGGCAGCAACCGTGCCCTATTCCAGGAGGGCAGCTGCCATAACCCTCTGCCGCGATTCCAGGAGCCGCACTGATGGAAAAAAGTTAGTGCAGCTTGGAACTGTTCTAAGGGACATCCAATGGTGCCATCCATCAGATGCCAACTCCACAGCACCATGGCAATGGCACTGATGTGCTCCTTGTGCCCCCACAAGCCCACCTATGCCCACCACCCCAAATGTCAGGGACCCCCGGGGTCCAATTGTCAGTGCACCTCCCCGACTTCTGTGCCACCGTTCCTTACCCCATGCCCCCTGGTGTGTGCCATGGTGTTCCAGAGTGGGGGGCTCTGGGAGGGCTGTCAGTAGTGGGCTGTAACTTCCAACATGCGGGACTCTTATGCCATGCCCATGGCATTAGCCTCCGCATGTCTCAACTAATATGGCATATGTGCTGGGACCCTGCCACTCTGGGAATATGGCACAGGGTCCCCAGCATAGTGGTGAATGTTGTGTTGTGACATTCATCCTGGAATCAGGCCCCATGTTCAAAATATGTAACAAAATATGAAAAAATGATACAGTTATGACCATTCATTGCAATTTCTTTACGCCCGCTAGTAACATTGGACATTTTAAATATTTTGACCCTAGATTTTCAACATAGCCATCTTATTACCCAACTTGATATATGTCACAGCTGTCATTTTTCCAATCCTGCCCAAAACATATTTTCATACCTGTGGTGCACAATGGTGTTGCAGTTGAGCAGAATTATGTTTTGGCATGGATTTGAAAATTTTTTGTACTGGGGTACGTGAAGTGGGGTAATGAGATGGCTATGCTGACAATTTAGTCACTGTTGTCCATTGGCCCAGAGTGCCCTGTGCTTCCACAGCTATATATATATATATATATATATATATATACACACACACATATACACATATACACATCTATGGAGGGATGGGAGCACATACAAGGTTATGATTATACTATCTGAAAAAGTAAGGAAATACATTGCAAAAAAATTTGTCAATGTATCAATTAGGGTTGTTACTAAAGCAAGCAAAGTAGGGAAACATGGTGTTAGGATTTCCAACCCTAACACCCCTTCCCCAACCTGCAGACACTGACAGGCATCAAGAGAATGCTTTGGGATCCTCAGCCCTAACACTCACCCCATTCTCCTATACTGTAACCATCTCAGCTTATTTACTTATAGAATGCGGTGAGCATTAGGGTTAATGACCCCAAGGCACCCTCATGATGCCTGTCAGTGTCTGCAGGGTAGGGGTGGGGTGTTAGGGTTGGAAACCCTAACTCCACATTTCCCTACTTTTGTCACTTTAGTAATGACCCTAACTAAAGCATTGACAACTTTTTTGTGCAATGGAAAAAAAAATATATATATAAACAGAAATATATGTGGACTCCAGAACTTAATAAAAGAGCCATGAAGGATAGGCTTGCCAGCTGAATATCTAAATCTCCTAACTCACAAGAAAGGAGCAAAGAAGGATTATGCAGAATTTGTAAAATAAAATGACACAAATTAGGGAAATGCCTTAGAAATGAAATTGGCACAAGCAATCTACTACAGGTGGCTTAATATGAAATGCCATTTTCTCAGTAATGAAGAAACTGTAACACTAATGTCTGGCTATGTTTTAATGAAACCCACTCATCTGTGACACCAATTGCTAAATAAAGGATGTGCAAAATGAATTTTTGAGGTACAATCAGACATTCCTGAGAACCAGGAACAGAGGCCTGGTGCTATTACAGACAAATAGTGTGTATGGGTTTTTACTAGAAACAAAGGTTTTGGGATGTATGTGTTCCCAAAAGGGTCATGAAAAAAATTCAAATGATGTCCTCCTTTGCTTGCTTATCAACAAGAGTACCACGTGTTCTGGTTTGTTTTACAAATACTCAAGAACATACAAAGACTCCTACCCTGCCCCCACCAAAATGGGGAAGTTAATCAGCGAAAAAGCATTTGCAAAAAGTATAGGTTTAATAATAGTTTAATACATCAGATATAAAAGTACAAAAATTCAAAGTTAACCTTTTAGTAACAATGGGCCCTAGGCACTAATGGGGCTGAATGGCTATGCATGCATATTTGGGGTGTGCAGCCACTCCGCATCCATTGAGCCACCCTTGCAGCCAGCCACAGGATTCACCAAAGGGGTGCACAGCCCCACCGCCAGGCTGCACTGAGGGCAATGCGGTCAGGATGAGAAGGGGGCGTGCCTGTAATCTACGACATTTACAGAGTTGCAGAGCACTGGGCACGTGGGGCACACAGTATGCAGGGGAAACCTCTGCGATAATGTCTGTGCACCCCCCAGGATGTCATTCCCCAGTCACTGACAGACAGGCGGGGACTGCCATCCTCCACACCATGCTGTCCCAGGCCACGGACAGTGTATGGTGGTCTGGGGATGGCTGACCAGGCACCTGCCTGATTCTTTGCTGCAGCACACTGCCCAGCAGCAGCAATATCTCTATGCCCGCATGTGCAAGGGATCCACTGATGGACCGGGTCAGGCATCTCATTGGTTGCATGCCCAGTCAGTGTATCCTTCCTCCATGCTCCCACATACTGAGGGACGGGGCCATGGACAGGTGGCCAGCGGTGGTGAATACCACCAGTGCACACTTGTCCATGGGTGCATAGCTAAGTGGGTGGGGGTATGTGCAAATTCCATGTACCCATTCCCCATTAGTGCATAGGGGCCAATGATGTTACTGGAGATTTTAAAAAAATGTGTGGTCTTTGCCTTTTCTATGTACTTCAATATGTTATGATTTTCTGTTTGAAAACGACTGTTTCCCGGATCTTATAGCTCATCTTAGGTTTTTTTTATTTTTTGAAAATGTATAATTCCATGATTTATTTCCACCTAAATGATGCTACAGAAATACAAATATTAAAGCTGAAATTGATTGCAGACCATTAAGGTAGTAAACAAAAAATGACAGTAAAAGCTAATTTAACTTTTGCCGATCATAGCTTACCTTCACTTAAGTTAATGACATAACTTTTTTTCAGGAAGTTTAATTCTTCTATCTTAGTTGAATTAAAATAATATATAGGCAAATGTTACATGTAGTCCATAATTATACAAATAACAGGTTAAAAATGGTATTGCCAGTGTCAATATTATCATTGTTCAGTATGTCTCTTAAGGGAAGTCTTTCAAGATAATGTTCTTTATTAAATGGTTGTTCCATTAAAAAGTCAAGTTATAAAAAGTAAAACTAAAGGCGAAGTTATTAGAAGTGTTCGTTAGTATTTGCTGTCATGTAGAAATGTTTCTTGGGTTCTGTATATGTGTTGTATGAAGCCTACCTGGTAACTGCTTCCTACTTGCTGGTGGGCAGGGGTCCCATGCCAGGATTGCTTCTGGTCCACCTGGTAAGAGCTGGGGTGACTGCTGAACACCCCCATATGACTCTGTTGCATAGGGAATGGCAGTGGGGTGGTCAATATCTATTCGATTATGAAACTGTAGGGTCACCCACTGGCATGAAAGCTCAGGGCCCAGACCTGGAACTGGTAGTTTACACTTACAGCTTCTGGACTCTGACTGCAGAATGGAGCAAAGAGAGGCCCAGTGGGCTTGGGATAAGTGTCCCTCGTCCAGTGTGGAGTATGCAGGGGTGAGGCACTACTGTTTGGTAGGTTCAGTGTAGCACACCCTTGCAGGAATGTCTGATAGTTGGATGGGGCATGTTTACAGTGCTGTGAGTGGCCTTCAGATGATGGGATGTGCTGCTTCTGTATTTGGCTTCCAAGGTGATCGTGATGCTTAGTTGTCACTTGTGAGTGTTCAGGGTCTACTGGTAAGGGTTTCCAAGTTCATTCTGGGAGTAAAATTGAAATGAAGGACCTAGCTCAGAGTGCTTCTGGAGTTCCCCTAAGACAATATGTGTGTGTGTTCTGTCTTTTTTCTGCCCTTCATCATTAAGGTGGTGCCCATCAGCAAATCTGAAAGAAAGGATCCTTGGAGTATGGCTGGGACTTCTGATCCTGCATTTCTTGAGAATACAAGCAGTACTGCTCTTTAGGCATTGACAGGTATTTTGGATGGTCATCAGCAACAGAGTACTGCCCCTTCTGCTCACTTCCTGGAAGATGAATCCCATTTTCTTGGCCACCTTCCAGACCATGGTCCTGGTCCCCAGTGCCATCCAAGGCCCCTGACCTGGCATTGCCAGGACTGTCTCTGTTGCCCAGATTGCCCATGCATGGACTCCCCATCTGTGATGCCACCAGCAACTGTGGGTGAGCAGCCTGCAGGGGATCTTATACAGTGGCTTTCTTCATCTTAATCTCTTTGGCAGTGAGGCGGCAAGGCACTGCATCCTGGTTGTCATTCTTCTTTTTGAGAAAAGTCTCTTTCTTGCCTGCCTCTGTAGCTCTTCCCCGGCAACTCCTTTCCCGGTGAAGCGTTTCCTTCTCTGGAGGAAGGAGTCATTCTTGAAAATGTTGTAGGAATTGGGGTCCATGGTCCAGAAGCTGCCCTTACTGGGCTTCTTGTTGTCCCTGAGCACCTTGATGAAGCGCTCAGTGAGGGAGAGATTGTGCTGGACTCTGTTCTGCCAACCCTGCATGTTGTCCATGTAGTAGGGAAACTGTTCCATGATGAATTGGTAGATCACATTCAGGGTGATCTTCTTCTTTGTGACTCTCTGGATGGCAATTGTAATGAAGGTGATGTAGCTGTAGGGTGGCTTTACCATTTCCTATCCCTGAGAGTGGTGGTCCGAGAAGGTGCTG
Source organism: Neoceratodus forsteri (assembly GCA_016271365.2). Classification (NCBI taxonomy): domain Eukaryota; kingdom Metazoa; phylum Chordata; order Ceratodontiformes; family Ceratodontidae; genus Neoceratodus; species Neoceratodus forsteri. The sequence goes on from CM028131.1 coordinate 1,179,986,500, forward strand.
TATGTCTTGTTTAGACTGGGCTGGTAAGGATCGTTTCCAGGATGGTACCATCTTGTCAAGCCATATCCTTCCTGCTGCTCACACAAATAGGGCTGCACTGCCAGGGATTGGCTGGAGAGAGGATAGCCAAGCTGCATCTTCACACTGCCAGCTCTTGGGAACTGGACATTGCTCTGTCCCAGACAAAACCAAAGCACACCCAATAAAATCTGATAGAGGTGTCCCACTGTCTAGCTGATGTATCCCTTAATCCATTCAAGGGTGTCACACAGTCTGGTCGAGTTGGTGTCCCCTGACCAAACTGAGGGGGACCTGCACAGTTTGGGGCTGACTGTCTCACAGTCCATGCAGATGTACCTCAAAATCCTGGTCGATTGCCTTGGCAAACAGATACCCTTGCAATTTCAGGCCCTTTGAAGTGGGGGTGCCACTATTAGACAATGGGGAAAGAGTGGCTCAATGCTCACACTGCAGCCCGCAGCATGAGTTCCAGCTGTGGCTGCAGAAGTCAAGAAATTGCTGCTGTTCTCATACAAATAATGCAGGGCAAGCACTCCTCTCACTAAGCTGGGCACCTGAGATTGTGGATGCCCAGAAAACATATTTGTGACCACTACATTAAAAAACAAATATCAGAATCGAGCTAAATGAGTCCCGTGTAGCTAGGTTCTGATGTATGTTTATTAAAATCACAGCATTTCTGTGTTTTTTCCATGTTTGTTGGTTTGTGGAACAGGTCAACAAGATGGTGGTTGACATGGCACAAAAAAAATGTTTGGTGCCGTGCCAAACAAGTGGCCCAAAAGCAAAACCAGCATTTGTGGAATCACAGTTTTACTTTCACTGCAGAACGTTATCTCAAAACCCCTACTGTGCATGAACAAGTCAGAAAACATTAAAATTTAAAGCCTTATAATGCTGGAATGCTTTGATATGTTTTCACCAGACCTGTGAAAGGAATTACCTTGGGAGATGACACATGTCCCCTGCAAGTTTGGACAACAATTCCTTTCCACGTAGGCTGTAGGGAAGAGCAAAAAAAAAACAAAAAAACAAAGTTAAGCATTGGAAAAACAATTGTTTTCTAAAAATGAGACGTGCATATCTCAGAAATCACACAAGCTGCTGTCACAAAAATTTCCACACATCAAGACTTTGCATCCTAGACAACACATGCAAACTTTCAGCTCATTCTGTCAAACAGAGCCAAATATATGAATGTGCAATACTTGAGGTTTAACATTAAACAGGCTACTCAACCCTATATGTATGGTCAAATGTATGTCAGCTTAGATTTAACACAAAGAAGTGCAAAGTAATGCACCTGGGAAACAAAACCAAAAGGAAGAGTACACAATGGGGTGAGATACTGACAACAAAAATGGAAAGGGACCGGGGGGTAGTTATATCAGATGACCTAAAGGTGGGCAAACAATGTAAGAAGGCAGTAAGGAGGGCTGGGGGGATACTGGGATGCATAGGGAGAGGCATTACCAGTAGAAAACAAGAAGTTGTTATCCCTCTGTACAGACAGTTTGTGAGACCCCATCTAGAGTACTGCGTGCAGTTCTGGAGACCCCATCTCTGCAAAGACATAGACAGGGCAGAGGCTGTCCAGAGGAGGGCAACCAAAATGGTGCAGGGTCTGCACCAGAAGACATATGAAGAGATACTAAAGGAGCTTAATATGTATACCCTCGAGGAAAGGAGGGGGGGCATGATAGAAACTTTCAAGTACCTCAAGAGAATCAACAAAGTCCAAGAGGGTAGCATCTTTCAGAAAAAGAGATGTGCAAGAACCAGGGGGCACAATTTGAAGATAGAGGGGGGATGGCTCAGAGGTAATGTGAGGAAGTATTTTTTCATGGAGAGGGTTGTGGATGCATGGAACAACCTTTCTTTGGAAGTTGTGGAGTCAAAAACAGTGGGGAAATTCAAGAATGCATGGTACAGACATACAGTAAGGCAATTCTAGTGGGTGTAAGGAGGAAGTAGGCTGTTGGTTAACTAAGATCTGCAGCTTATCCATTGGGTAGGGAAATGGACAGACTAGGTGGGCCAAGCAGTCCTTATCTGCCATCAAATTCTATGTTTCTGTAATACAACTTCGATAAAATATAAATTTAGAGAAACACCATGACCGTATCAGAATGCTCACTTATCCTGCAGGTAACATGAATTAAACATTTACAATAGTGATTCTGCATCAAAAATTGGCATGCAGAGTCTTCAAGATTATAGTTGTCTGTATTTTAAATGAGGGAGGAGTATTTGGACAGGGGCATTAGGTCCTAAAGACAAGAGAAAGCCAACAGATAATTGTTTCTTCTTCCTGTTTTTGTTAGGTGATGAAAGTAGTAGATAGGCAGATAGCCAGAAGAGAGGCAGTCATGGAAAGAAGTGAGTTGATTTTTCAGATGAGCTTTCTAAGTATGAGTTTGTACTATACATAGAAACATAGAAAAATGGAAGTTGACAGCAGATAAGGACCACAAGGCCCATCCAGTCTGCTCATTTCTTTTTCTACCTTATAAATGTGCCATCGGCTTTTGCTCTGTCAATGGCCTATCTATTCATACTCATCTGTATTTCTCCCTTATGCCTATCCCATGCCTGTTTGAAGCCCTGCACTGTATTCATATCCACCACTTTCTGAGGTATGCCATTTCATGCATCCACCACCCTTTCTCTGAAAAAGAACTTACTCACATTACCCCTTAATTGGCCTCCCTCTAATCTCATGCTGTGTCCTCCTGTCCTACTAATTTTCTTATATTGAAACATGTTAGACTCTTTCACCTTGTTAATGCCCTTAAGGTGTTTGAATGTTTCGATCATATCACCTCTCTCCCTCCTTTGCTCTAGGGTATACATATTGAGCTCCTTTAGTCTGTCCTCATATGTTTTCTGATGCTGTTCCTGCACCATTTTAGTTGCCCTTCTCTGGACTGCCTCAATTTGGTTAATATCCTTGTGAAGGTACTGCACGCAGTACTCCAAATGGGGCCTAACCAGTGTCTTGTAAAGAGGGATTATTACCTCCCTCTTCTGACTTGTGATACCCCTACTAATACACTTCAACATCTCCCTAGCCTTACCTACTGCTTTAGTGGTCTGCTTGGATGATTGCAGGTCATCGGTGATGATGATGACCAAGTCTCTTTCTTCCCTTGTGACTGCCAGCAACTCTTCTTCCAGCCTATAAGTGGCTTCAGGGTTTCTGTTCCATATGTGCATGATCTTGCATTTCTTTGCATTAAACCCCAGTTGCTACTCTTCTGACCAACTGTAAGGGAAAAGGCATTGCTGGTGCCAAACTACAGCACTATGCATTAAATTAGGAAATAGTTTACAGTCAGAAAAGGGCAGGAAGAAAAAAAAAAACATTAAATAACTCAAATACTTAGAAACTTCTGAATCGGAGGCATCAATAGTATTGTTTTGTTTTAGACTGTAGAGAAACAAATGCAACCCCTTGATTACTTACAGTATGTAGGAAAACATTTACAGTATGCAAACAACAATAAAAAAACATGCTAGCTATTGTAATTAGCATTTAAATGTAACGGCAAGCACAGAAAAAATAAACAGTGCCGTTAAGTAGTAGAAAGGATGACAACTGGTGAAATCCATCATCTGTAAGTTATAATATCAACAATAAGTTAGGATAGTGTAGAAAAAGTTGATTTTAAATCAGTGCATTACAGGCACAGTATTTAATACTTATTGATATTGGGGTATGCTATATTTAAGCAATAAAGCATGACAGGGTGTGTGTTTAATTTGTAATAACATTACTCCTGGGGTGGGTTGTAGCATGAGGCCAAGCACACTCCCTGTCATGCCTTATTGCTATTATACAATGGCTCATTTATATAAAAAATTAAAAAAGAAAATAAATTCACTTTTAAAACAGTTTTCATGTACATTTTCTATATGGATGTATATTTAACAAGAAACATTTTTCCTTTTTGTGTTTGTCCAGTAGGTGTAGCTGTGATCTGTGTCAGCCCTTATGTAAATCAGTAATGCTCTCTTCGTCCTCTAAGCAACTGAATTTTTGGGATCTCAGTTCAGTTTCTGTCTTTTTGTATGTCACCTGGGTTCATTGTGTACTGGGGAAACTAGTGTTTTGCAGTTTGGATACCGTGGCATTCCTGGGGCAGCATAACCTTCAGGAGCTGGGTAGTGTGTGGACCGTGTACACGTGGCCATTACTTTCAGGAGCTGTGTAGTGTGTGGAGTGTTTAGACACTGACAACATCACAAAGCAGGACACTTGAAACAGCGATTTTAAGGTGGTAAGTTTTACTGCAGGCAACTACTTGTGCAGAGAAAAATACACTTCCTTTTTTTTTTGTCTACCACCACTGCCTGTGGCTTCTAGGAAAAATGGATAAGAGGGCATGTGCTGCTACTGAAAGCCTTTACCCACAGGCAGTAGCGCTCTGGAGAATGTTCTTTTCTTAATGAAAATGTAGCTGTTTCGAAAGATTAGAGGGAGAATGTTAATCTCTGAGGCTTCAGACTTGGCTATGGCTGGTGGGGGCTGGGGATTGGTCCTGTATGGAGAAGGTTGGCCACGTATTTCAGTACAGCCAGTTTTATGGTTGACTGTCAGAGGAATGATTTCTGTAGTGGATATGCGGTTGTGTCTGTGCCTGCCCTAGATACAGTGATGGTATTGTCTAAAAACATCACTCTCAAGGGGTCAGCAGCCAGTCAGATTTCTAGAATTCTTCTTGCCATTGTATAATTACCCTTTATAATGAAGATGTTGGTTAGTTTTTTCTGCTTTTTTATTTAAAATCATTTTCTTTCAAAATGCATTCTATACAGAAGAACCAAAATGTAATTCAATTCAACTCATAGAGTAACAACATGTTTAGTTCCTCAATAAATAGGGGATATGTAATGGGGGTCAGCTTGATATATATGATTTATCTGTATGAGTTGTGTTTGACCTCTGGGAATTTAATGAGTGGCATAAGCCACAAGTGAGGTGTCCATGGTCAAGCAACCCAAATATAGATAAATCATGTATCAAACTGGCCACAACTGTGTATTTCATTTATGCAATAGGGGCCAGATTGAACTGTGGAGGTAGATTTATTTGTAATATTATTTTTTTTAAGAGAAATTAGAGTGGACTTTTTGTGAGTAATTTCTTAATTTAATATACTTTATTCAGATTTAAGAACAATACAATACATCAATGGATATCTGGTTAAGACTGAGAAGACAGTACACATGGATAAAATAATATTATGGACACTAATCCTCAGTCAAACCTAGTTAGGATAAGATTGCTCCTGCACACCCCACAGCCCACCCTATCAATTATCCCTCCCACAATCATTCTCTGTGCCTAAATTAAAGAAATTATGTCTCTACATCAAGAAGCTATATGTGCGTACAAACTAAATCTGAAATAATCTATGGGTTCCAGACAGTGAGTAGGGCTTCCAAAGGACCCCATCTATCTAAATAAGCCTGATTTCTATTGGCTAACATGGCTATGTTTTTCAAGTTGTAGGGCTAATAGAACTTCTCTATGCCATTCTAGCACTGATGGCAAGGAATCATCTTTCCAGTGTCTCATAATAATTAGTTTAGCCACTGCTGAAATAAGAGCTATATGAGCTTTTCTGCTCCTAATAGTTCCTGAAGGGAAGTTATTAAGAAGACAAATTTCAGGGGTAAATAAAGGTTGTAAACCAAGTAATGGATCCAATGTGTTTTGAATATTAGACCAAAATGTTGACACTTTGGTACAGGACCATAACATATGTTAAAGGTCACCTGGGAATCCATTGCATCTTTGACACAGGGAAGATGGAAGCCTTCCCATTTTATACAGTCTGTCAGGAGAAAAATATAGATTATGCATCACATTGCATTGCACCAGTCGGAGTCTATCCTGTTTGATGAATCTATAGATGTTGCACCAAATGCGACGCCAGACTGGTATTTCCACAGATAAAGATAACTTATTCACCCAGCAATAGCAAATACCTTTAGGTAAGCAGTGATCAAGGGTTTGTAATTTCTTATATACCATAGATATTGCATGGGGTTGATTTGCCACCAGTAGTACTGGATATAACTCAAAAGTAGGGGAAGGAACGTGAGCAGTTTGCCCAAGGAATGACAAGATAAATTGTCAAATTTGCCAATATTTAAAAGGATTTACATCCTGTATATTAAAGTTTTGGCAAAATTGTAAGAAGGAAAGAACTTTCCCACCAGGAGCCAGATCACATAATTTCAAATTATGTAGGGGGGCCCACAAGAGATGGGAAATAGGTGCTTGAGCGATTTGGAGATTTGGTTTGTTAATTAGGGGTTGTTGTAATGATTTGTACCAGTTGACATTCCAGTGTTTTTGCAGCTGGAATAACACCTTAAGGGACCAACCAATTGGTGTATTTCTAAGTGCCTTGGGTAACATCCAAGGAGGGGAATATGCTAATGCAGACAATGTGCCATGATGGGTATCTGCGAAAACTGTCTCAATATCCAACCAAAGGGGTCTGAGGGAACTAGTAATCCTTTGGTCAGGCATTAAGATCCAATGGACCAGTTTAGTTATATGTGTAGCACAATAATATGTAAAGAGGGAAGGAAGAGAAAAGTCTCCTTGTAGTTTCGGTGCGGTGAACTTAAAGTATGCTCACTGGACTTTCTTTCCCTTCCAAAGGTATTGATTAATTAGAGTTTGTAAATCAGAAAACCAACACTTTGGGAGGAAAATACTCAGCATATTTAAGGGGTAAGGAATGCGTGGTAAAACAATAATTTTAATGGTAGCTATTCTACCCCACAGTGAAATTGGGAATAAGCCACATCTAGCTAAGTCTGTCATAAGAGTCACCCTTAAAGCAAAGAAATGTTCTTTTATTATTGGTGGGATTTCTCTAAAAATCTTTAGACCTAAATATGTTAAAAACTTTGATTCCCAGACCAAATCAGTTCCCTCAATATCAGACGGTAAGGATTTCCTATTCATTTGGAAAACTTTAGTTTTGGAGGGGTTAACTTTGTAAAAAGAAACTTTGGAAAAAAGGCCAATTTCTCTAAGTAAAGCAGGCACACCAGCAACCAGATTTTCTAGGTGTAATAGTAGGCCATCAGCATAAGCAGAAATAAGATGACGAGAGGTACCCACTTGTACACCTTGGAGATCCAGTGAAGAGATTAATTTCCAGATAAAGGGTTCTAAATATATGTTAAAAAGTAGAGGGGAGAGAGGACAGTCTTGTCTGGTGCCTCATTGTAATGAGAGTGAATCAGATAGGAGACCATTGCACCAGACATGTGCTGTAGGTGCATTGTAGAGAAGTTGCACCCAGTTAATAAAATGATTAGGAAAACTGAGTCTGTCCAAGACTATAAATAGAAAGTCCCAGGAGACTCGATCGAATGCCTTTTCAGCATTTAATGTGATCAAGGTAGCAGGTATTTCTGAGTGCCTAGAGAGGGAGAGTAAATGTAATAAGCAATGTATGTGGTCACTGGAATATCTACCAGCCATAAAACCGACTTGTTCTGGGCCAATTAATATACTGTTAAGGGGACTTAGCATATTAGCAAGGACTTTTGTGAGTATTTTAATATTGGTATTTAAAAGTGATATGGGACGGTAATTTTCTGGATGAAGGGGATCTCTACCAGGTTTAGGTATAAGGGTAATAATAGCTTCCTGGAAATGTTGTTCAGAAAATCCATTAAGAAACCAATAGTTATATACTTCCATCAAAAAGGGGCCAATATGAAACACAAGATTTAAACAGGTTATTTGTGAATCTAAAAACAACCAAATAGCATGCTCAAAACCTTTGCATTGTTCAAAATGCAATTCACATTTCTGGAGAAGGGTGCTGCTGGTGTGAGTCCATCAGGGCCTGGAGACTTATCTTGGGGGAGTTGGTTGATTACATTTTCCACTTCCATAACTTGGATGGATAAACCCAGGAGAGTTTTGGGAGCTCAATTGAATCTAGATAATCATTTATGTCTTTCTTAAGCAATGTCCCCTCCAGGGACAGAATATAAATCCTGAAAGTATGACTTCAAAATAGCAGAAATTTGTTGGGGATGGCTGGTTATGGGGTCCGTATCTGTTGTTTGTAAACACGGTATACAACAGTTTATTTCCGCTTGTTTAATTCAGATAGCAAGCAGTTTGTCTGCCCTTTCGCCTGACTCTAAATATTTAAGTTTAGTTCTCCACAGTGTTAATTCCGCTTTCTGAGACATAAGATCATAAAATTGAGCATTTAAGACATGTAACTTAGTCCAATCCTCATCAAGGGAATGGCGGCTGATGTTTCTTTCAATGGATTTAATGTCAAGTAACAAACGCTCAGCTTTGTTTAAACTGCCAGACCCTTTTGGCGGCAAGGTGAATACAATCACCTCACACTGTACATTTAAAAGGCTGCCCATACCACATCGAGCCTGGCAACTGACTCTTTATTGGATTTAAGGAATTGGGAAACAAAGTCTTTAATATGCAATAAGGTGGTTGAAGATTTAAGTAGTTGGTTATTTAGGCACCATAGGGAGTCTCTTCATATACCAGGGTCTAACAGGTAGGAAAGTATGACAGGCGAATTATCTGAAATTATTCTAGCATGTATTTGGCTATCAATTATTCCCAGGAAAAAAAAGGAACTAATCAAAAAGTAATCAAGCCTAGAACAGATACGGTGGGGATTGGAGAAAAAAATATAAGATTTTTTGGTGGGGTGCAGTATTCTACATATATCCACCAAGCTTGCTTCATTCATAAGATCTCTGAGGGCCCTTTGGGCTGGGGAATGTCCAATTCTTTTGGCATCAGATCGATCCAATCGTAGTTGTGGTGTCAAGTTCTAGTCCCCTTCCTGGAATATGGCCTCATATGAAAATGGGGTGATCAAATTAAAGAGGTGTGAAAAAATGGGGTGAGTCTGTATTAGGGCCATAAATGGACCCCATCAGAATCGACTGGAACTGCAGAGTACCATGCAATAAAACATATCTGCCTTTTGGGCCCCATGTTTCTTGGACCAACTTGAAAGGGGTCGTTTTGGTGATGAGTATGGCCACCCCGCTAGACTGGTGGAAATACCAGTTCCATAGGCTTGCCCTACCCAATTTCTACAGCGGAGAGATGTATCTTCCCTCCTTAGATGTATTTCTCACTTGTCATTTACACCTATCTTTAGCACCTTGGATATTCCATGTTATAATATTATAGGGGCACCCCATCATTACAAATTGAGATGGACTGTGAGTAATTTCTTACTCCTCCACTTTCTGCACAGGTTTCTAGGGTGTTGCTATGAATGCTAGGACATCCTGACACCTTGACTTCACTAGCATGTGCTCCGATTGGTTGACTGTGTGGCGTGGAGAAAATCTGTTGTAAAATATGGTGGCAACATTTAGTGAGAAAATGGGGCTAGCATAGTAATGGCACAGGACAGTAGCATATAATTTGGTCAGTATGCATAATTTTCTAGGCTTTTTTTTATATTGTGGACAATTTGTAAGTGATCGAGGGAGTATCCTGCCTAGGTTTCAGCAGTTGCCAAGGACTGTGAAATGAGGAGTGATGCCAGTAACTGCTGAAGTGCTGCATTTCATGAGGTACAATTACTTAAACAAAGAAATGATATAGTGGCTGGTGGTGGTGGTGGTGGGGGTGGGGAGGTTAGGTTTGAGCCATTGTTAATTTTTTTCTAACGGCTTAAACTGCTTTTTATTGTTAGTGCTAGGGGATTTCAGTGCTTGGGTTGATGATAAATCCTACATGCCTGGACAACAATTCCATCCATTAATGTCTTCACTGGGGCAAGCACAGGCAATTTCCTCTGGAATTCATAAACATGGCTGCAATTTGGACTTGTTCTAATTGGGACTTGACATGGGTGTGGTCAAAGTTGATCTGGTCAGTTTGTTGGATTGTCATGCAGTGTCATTCCTCTGTGGTGCCCTCTGTTTTGACATCCTTCAGTGGAGATTGTCAGGTACCATCCAAAACATAATTTGGAGCCTTGCAAACTGCAGGATGCACTTGAAATCTTGAGTATGAATCTTGCTCATTCTCAGGGGTCTGAGAAGTCCATGGAGCACTATATCACAGTTCTTACAGCTGCCTTAGACTCCTTGGCACCTTACTTCATCCATCCCTTGATGTCCCATTGCAGTTCACCTTGGTATTGTGCTGAGCTGTATCAGTTGAAAACTAAGGGATGGAAGTTGGAGCATTCTTGGAGAAGGCCCCAGTCTGAGAAGGACAGATTGCCAGTGAAAATTTACTATGGTGAGTATCAACAAGCAATCAGAATGAGAAAGACAGAGTTCCTGTCAAAGCTGATTGCTGCAGGGAAGAACCAGTCAGCTCAGCTCTTTTGCATCATAGACCTTTCATTAAATCCTCCCTGAGCGTGATCTGTCAGAGCCTTTTCAGCAGATATGTGTGAAGAGTTTGGAAAATTCTTCTCTGACAAGGTGTCCTCTGTTTGATCTGATATCTCTTCAAGTGGTTTATCATGGGTTGACTGTAGTCTACATTCTGGCAATGTAGAGCTGCCTGCCTGGAGTGAGTTTAGACCAGTTTCAGTGGATAAAGTGTTCTAGGCAATCTCTAGTTTGCATCCTACCTGCAGTACAAAGAACCCAGTACCAACTTGGTTGCTTTAGGGCTGCAACAACTCCCTGGGTCTAGTGCTGACCAAGATCATCAGTGGCTCCTTGAGGGAAGGAGTTTTTCCATCTACTTTAAAAAAGATGGTGGTCAGACCCCTCCTTAAAAAAAAACTCATTTGATCTCTAATGTTCTGGCAAATTACAGACCCGTTTGTAACCTTCCCATTTTGTGGATGATTATCGAGAAAGTGGTGTTTGACCAACTTATGAATTGCCTGGGAATCTGACCAGTCAAGTATTCAGTCCCACCACAGCAGTGAGACTGCACTTATCCAGTTGACCCATGTTCTCCTCACAGTGAGATATAATTTTATGGACCTTTATATGGGGTTTGCTCCAAATATTTGGTGGCTGTGCTGGGTGGTTTACCTTTCATCCCTGTTGATGCAGTTAAAAATATTGGGGTCAGTTTGGACTGCAGGCTGAGCCTAGACCAGAAGATGTCAGTGGTAGTCTTATCTGGCTTTTACCATCTTCAAAATATCGCCAGGATCAAACTGCATCTGGCATCTGCTGACCTGGTAATGATAGTCCATGTTTTTATTATCTCTAGGTGGGACTACTGTAACACTTTATATTTAGGGTTATCTGGAGGTTTAATGCCATGCCTGCAACTGGTCCAGAATGCTGCCGCTTAATTGGTGATAGGAACTTCTCAGAGGGACCACGTCACACTGGTTATGCGTGCACTGAACTGGTTGTCTTTGTGGTGATACATAATCTATAAGATATGCTTGTTAACATATAAACCCCCTGTGTGGTTTGGGACCTGACTACTTGAGAGATCTTCTGGTCTTCTACCTCCCAACCCAACCCCTCTGCTACACAGGTGCCAGCCTACTTGTTGTCCCCTCATCCCATCTGAAGCAATCGGGGGACAGAGCTTTCCGAGTTGCGGTCCCAGTGTTATAGAACTCCCTCCTGGGAGTATCTGCTCTGCAGGCACAGTGGAGGCCTTTAAAACTCTACTAAAACCTTATATATTTGAGCAAACCTTTCCCAGATAGCAAATCATTTAGCTAAATATGCTGGGTTTGATTCTTGACAGAGTCAGAATGTTGCATGCCCCAGGTACGTTAAACACACAGTGTATTACTCCCTCTACCCGTGCAACTAAACACAGTTTTCTTGGTTCTCCCCCCCACGTATCCACACTTTTGGGTGAGCCACTGGAGCTTGTGGAGAAATTGAAACAGAGACTTGGACTCTTCTTTTGAATTAAAAATGCACTTACGCTGGAAGCAAAAATTAGGCTGGTTCAGACTACATTCATGCGTCTTCTAGATTATGCTGACCTTCTGTATGGCCAAGATCCAAAGTTCACCCTCTCCTAACTGGACATTCTCTATCATCGAGCTATTCGATTATTAACTGGTCTCCCATATGCCACCCACCACTGCGAGCTTTATACCAAGTTAGGGTGGAGCTCACTAAGATTTAGATGACAAAAGAACACAGTGCTCTTGACCCACAGAGCCATTACTAATCTGCTTCCACAATATATTGTGAGCTGCCTGCCTACCTGTAGTGCTGGAAATTACACATTGAGAAGCCTCTCCTATTTCTCACTATTAATCCCCAAGGTGAGAACCAGGCATGGTAAATCTGCAATTAGTCATGCTCTTCTGGTCATATGGAACACCATATAGAAAACTTTAAAGTTGTCTGTCCCCATGAATCTGAGCTTCTTTAAATCCCTATACCAACATTAATTTAAAGAAACCTGTAATTGCTTTTGTTAATGGCACTTTTCCAGTACCTATCCTAGGACTAGGATAACATTACTCAGGCTCTTATCCTTTACTTCTCATCTGTGCCCTATTACATCTTATGTCACATCAGTACTTTGATTCCACCTTAAAGGGTAACTGTCATCTACAGGGTCTCTTAATGTCCAAAAGCCCATAAAGAGTTAATTTAAATGAGCCATTGTATTTATATGTGAGTCTTTGCAGTTCATAGTTATTCATATGTAAATCAGCCTGTAATTAAGGGCTGGGGAAGTCATATGTTTTAGGCTCCTGAAAGGAAATAATGTCACCAAGGGACTTGGCCCTCCATTTACTGTAGGTTAAATAGGAAATTGTCTGTTTTAAGGTGTTATTACAACACTTTCTACATTTCTAATAATTGTTTTGAATGTGCATTGAAACTTTACATTTCAAACTGTTAGTAAAAATAATCCATCTTTAGGATTGCTTTAACCTCTAGGCTATACTGCCAGTTGATCATTAAAAACTACACATCTCAAGGCTGGCTCTGTGGTGCCAACAGATATTGAGGCCCCATAATAGGATTTCTAAACCCAGTATATGTTCATGTCAATAACGATTTCTGGGGCTGCCACGGCACCAACTTCTGTCTTTTTTTATTCACTCTCTTACAGCCTTTTCTCTTACAATTTCAGGTGTGAACTCAGGTCTACAAGACGCAAAAGTTGCTATGTACCTACTGGCCTGGCATCATGCAGCAAGCATTTAAATGTGTAGTTTTTGATTATCAGCTGGCAGCACAGCCTAGAGGTTAAAGCAAAGAGCTGTGAACAAGCTTCATTCATCCAGCAGAATGGGTTTTGATCCCAATATGCTCTACTTGTATATTGTGTGACTAGAGCAAGTCACTTAACCTCCCTGTGTTCCCAAAACACACCCTGGAACAAGCTGTAGGTGTGTGCCTTTCCTGGACAAAGACAATAAAAACAATCTAAACATGTGTTATGATTCTTAAAATATTATGCTCTTTCCATCCCGATTTGACTTGAAAAGAAAAAATAAGACATGATTGCATGTCTTATTAATTGCAAAAACACCTAGATGGACAACATAGTTAAAACATGCATAACCTGAAATGCATTATTAAAAGAGTATTTTACTTCTTTTGAAGGTGTTAAAAGTGTATTAGTTTCTTACTAAAATACTTTGGATGGAATGGGATTTTGTACTGTAAAGGAAAAAAATCAATCTGTTTGATCCTGCCACTCATTCCCTTCGAGCGTGTCTTACACTCCACAGCTATGCCAATGGACTGCAACTTTCCAGAATGCCATTCCCACTGTAATGTAACAAAAGACAGAAAAAAGGGACAAACAGTGAGTACGTGTGCGTGTGTGTGTGCATGTGAAGTGTGTGTGACTGTGAAGTGTGGTTTTTGTCATGTGTGTGAAATGTGTGTGTGTGTGTGTGTGTAGTGTGTGTCTCTATCTCTGACAGAAGTACTGCACTAACTGAACTGTGCTGAAAGGGAAAAGAATTATCACTATTAATTAAATAAAATAATATACTGTATGGGTAGGTGGATATAAAAAACAGAATTTTACACACATCCTAGGTGTGGGATGCCTTAATAAACCCCCTTGGACTTTGTCTTCAGGGTTAATATAGCATCCCACACCTCGGGTGTGTGTAACATTCTGGTTACATAATAATGCAGTTCAGATTATGCATGTTTTAGCAAAGTTGTCCATCAATGTGTTTTTGCAATTAATAAACAATTAATGGTGTCCTATTTTTTTCTTTTCAAGTTAAATCAGGATAAAAAGACCATAATATTTTCAGAATCATAACACATGCTCATATTGTTTTACTGTCTTTGTCTGGGAAAGGCAGACAGCTACAGCTTATTTCTGGGTGTGTTTTGGAGCACAAGGATGTTAAGTGACTTGCTCTGGTTACACAGTATATAAGTAGAGCATGTTGGAATCAAAACCCATTCTATTGAATGAATGAATGAAGCTTGTTCACAGCTCTTTGCTTTAACCTCTAGGCTTTACTGCCATCTGTTAATCAAAAACTACACATTTCAAGGCTGGCCCCATGATGCCAGGCCAGTAGGTACATAGCCACATTTGAATCTTGTAGACCTCAAGTTCAAGTTTATTGTGAATGGATAGTATCCATTAAGCAAGCTGATTTGCAAAGAAGTCCCTTGTACAAATCATCATGAAGGAATGCCAACGCAACAAAGTACAGAGCATTACATAGTACGGTCATCTTAAGAATAGAAAACAGGGTAATAAATGTACAGATGCAAGGCTATAGTACAACGTGGTATGGTAGATCTGATTTCACACCTGAAATTGTAAGAGAAAAGGCTGTAAGAGAGGGAACAAACTAAGACAGAAGTCGGTGCTGTGGCACTCCCAGAAATCTGCACTGACATGAACACAGCCAGGGTTTAGAAATCCTGATACAATATGGGGCCCCAATACCTGTTGGCACCACAGAGCCTGCCTTGAGATGTGTAGTTTGTAATGATTAGCTTCCAGTATAGCCTAGAAGTTAAAGCAGTTCTAAAGATGGATTATTTTTACAAACAGTTTGAAATGTTATGGTGATAACTCACTAGTTTCAATGCACATACAAAATAATTATTATAAATGTAGAAAATTTTGTAATAAGGATTCACGATGGGTCGTCGGCAAAATATTTGTCGAATGACCTGACAGCAAAACCAGCAGGTTGACTGCATTTTGCAGTTAGCTGCCTGTTTGCAGAAGCAACAAGTGTTTTCTTTGGGGATTTTGCCCCCAACCCCCCCATAGGGGGCTGTGTCCCTGCACCCCCCACTTTGGCTTCTCAACCCCAAGTCGGAGCTGAGTTAGGGGTGCAGAACCTCCTTCAGACAGTGCCAGGTGCCAGCGGGTTCCCTACAGTGATGTGGTGCTATTGCCACTGTAGGGGACTCCACTGTCAACATGTTGATGTCAGGGATGTATACCTTGTAATAACACATTAAAACATACTTAATAAAACAGATGATTTCCTATTTAACCTACAGTCAATGGAGGGCCAAAACCCTCAGTGACATAATTTCCTGTTAGGAAGCTAAAACATATGGCTGCCCCAGCCCTTAATTACAGGCTGATTTACATATGAATAACTCTGGACTGCAAAGACTCACAGATCAACACAATGGCTCACGCAAATTAGCTTTTTATGGGCTTTCAGACATTGAGAAACCATGTAAATGACAGTTCCCCTTTAAGCTATGAATTTAATTAAATGAAATCAAACGTTATTTATATGGCACCTTTCTCAAACCAAGGCACCTTACACTATTTAAAACAGTAAACAGTAAATAAATAAAATCCATTAATAATTTATAAAACACTAAATCTGTACAACACTAAATCTGTACAACACTAAATCTGAGCTCCAATTCACAGCTGATTAATTAAAATTAATCTTCGATCATAAATAGGACTTGAGGGCCTTTTTAAACTCCTCCAAGGTCGCATACTGACGAAGCGGACAGGGTAGAGAATTCCAGAGGGTCAAAGCAACCAACATAAAAGCACAAGCACCTGATGACTTTAAAGCAACCCTCAGAATCTCTAGCAATCCCTCATCTGCTGAGCGGAGAGATCGCCCGGGGCGGTAGGGAGCCATAAGCTCTTTCAGGTAGTCTGGACCCTGTCCGTGTAGGGCTTTGTAGGTCAAAACACCTACTTTGAAGTAGATCCACCACTGAATTGGCAGCCGGTGCAGATCACGTAATACCAGTGAGATATGACAGGTATGACATGTACCCATCAATATTCGGCCCACAGCATTCTGCACTAGCTGCACCTCCTTTCCTCGAAGCACCCCCACCTCATTTCTCATCCCCTGACTGCTCCCTGCCTTCTGCTCCTGGCTCCTTATAGACCTCCTCCTGTCTCTATCCTGCTGCTTTAGCAGCTACTGTACATAGGTTTATTGTCTCCTATTATGTATTTTATAATTTTTAATAATATGTGTATTCTCTTATTGAATATCCTTGCATTGACTGTATTATTGTATGTAGTCCATTTATTTTCATAGCACAGTATATATTTTTGCCTTTTATTCATATACATGACTGTCCAGGCCCACCTTGTAAATGAGTTCTTCTCAATGATGTTTCACCTGGTTAAATAAAGATAGATAGATTGATTGATTGATTGATTGATTGGGCTTGCAACATTCGACCAGCAGGCAATCAGGATTCTTGATCCCATGCACCACATGCCTCAAGTTAGACCAGCTTTTGCTGGTCTGTCTTTGTGGACTTTTATATGGGGTTTGTGCCAAATATTTGGTGCAAGTCACCATTAAGAGGGTAAAGTGTCACAAATGTATGTGAACTTTGTGAATCAGGTGCACAGTACAGCAATGTGTTCAGGGCAGCACAGGGTTTGGCACAGGGCTTGTGAAAGCTGTGCTTCAACCTTTAAGAATCAAGCCCACTGTATTTATAGTTATATTTTAACATGTTTTAATATGTATAGTTGGTTTGTCTTATGTGTTAACCCTGTACAGTGCCCTGAGCCCTAGGAAAAGGTTCTCTATAAATAAAATTGCATTGCCTTTCCTAACCTATTGTGTCAGTTGAACGAATGGGAGCAGAAGCAGATTAGGCACATGCTGTCCAATATATAAAAAAGGAACAAAAAGATACTAAAACAAACGTGAGATGAGGTTTTGAATAACAATGTGTTAGAGGAACAATGAGCTGCTAATTATTTATGAAGCAGTTTAAAAATGTTTGGAAAGGGGGATGGTGAGCTAGGAAAGAGTGAGTAGTTGGGGAAAATGAAAGTTATTAAGCAAGGATGGCAGGTAGGGAAGTGACATGACAACTACTGAGAAAAATGTAACTGTTTAGGTAAATGTATTTATCTAGTATCCCATGAAAAGTGCGAGTGCAAAATCATGAATGTAAAAAAAGTGACAGCAAAACAGCAAGGCAAAAAAAGGTGACCCAGAAAAACAGCAATCACCACAATGGTGACCTGTGTCTTTCTCCCCATCCCCAAGTTGTGTCCCCCCCAGAGTTGATTACATATAGAAAGGGGGTGCTGGGGGCAGTATTGTCATTGTTTCATAGATCACTGTTATTTCACTTTGCCCCTTTTTGCCTCGCTGTTTTTCCATCGCTGTTTTGTAGTCACCCTTTCGTACTCACCCATGTTACATGGAATCCATTTATCTCACTACTTACTGTTTTACAGTGAGATAAATGGTTTATCTAATCTGATTAATGTCTATCCTTACTGCATAAAATAAATTATTAGATAAAGTCCTCAATCTGAACTAGGAACAAAGTTAATTAAAGAAAAGTATACATTTTATGTTTGGTTTCTTAGCCTTTCAATTTTTAACAACGTGTGCTACAAGCTAAACTGCTAATTATACACCAAAAAAGTAATTTCATATAAGGATTTGTTACTTGAACATAGCATAGTGAAAGAAAACTAGTTATTCTTGGAAAGCAAACGTACTTGAGATGGCGACAGAGTAGCTGCGAGTTGTGAGCTGCTGCAGAAACCTCTTGTGAAAACTCTCCTACTAACATCAAAATGATAAAAAAAGAAAGAAAATGCTGAAGACGCCATTGTAAAACAAACTTAATACACTGGAACATGTGAATCAAATATGGAAAACTGGACTTTTTAAATGAAGGTAAAACCAAAACACTTATGAGACAATTGGAGTGTCTACTATGAAGGCAGAACCTGAATATCTAAAAGCCCCCAGTTATTGTATTTTTCCTTTATCAGTTGTGCAAATAATATAAAAAGTAAAGATAAGCTTAACAAACTGGTAAACATACAAATGTAAGTTTAAAACTCTACAAATTATTTGCCTCACCTGCAGCCAATTAACCTTCCCACATACAGAACCTGCATGGCATTCCAACCTGCAGTCCTGGTGTAGTAGTCCTAAATCAGTTAAAACACATGTTGAATTTGTTGAAAACACTAGAGAAATACAACTGCTGCAAAAATAATTTATGTGACATTAGAAGTGCAAGTATCGGTTTCAAGGGAGATTTGTTACGAGAACAATTTTGATAAAAATAAAGTAAAAGAAGAAGAGTTAACCAAAAGCAACCCAATTGGACAGTAAAAGAAGAGCCAGAGCTGGTGTCCTAGCAGCCTGAATCATGCTACATTCTACTGCTGGCTAAATTTAGATACCCGGTATCCCATGAGGAAACTAAGGTGAAAGCTAAAATGGGTGCAATGCTGGGGGTGAAGGTATCGGAGAGATGGGACACAGACTATTCCTTTCTTTACCCCTGTATTCGTACTTTACAAGATGATTCAGAACTCGACAGAGCCTGTAACCAAACTGCACTAAGATTGGAATGTATTCAACAAAGGCCTGAAAGGTGAAGGGTGAAGATAAGTATACATGATTTTTCTTTTTACTAGATTCTAATATAAAGAATGTGGTCTTTGTAAAAAAAGAACTCATTATACCTGAATTTGCATAGGCAATAAGCCTGTCAGAGGCCATTGAGTTAATTTTACTCATGTCAGAACAAAAACCAAGAACCAGATTTGGAAAACACAACTCTATACAGAACGTAACACCTAAAGTAACCAAAACATTTAAGAAAAACAAAATAGGAAATATATGGATGAAACTTCCCTAACTGTGCCTGAAGATGTAAATGTGCTTCCTTACCTATTAAGCCCTAACCCAAACTTAAAAGTAAGGAAATAAATAATAAAAAAGACAGAGAATATTTTTTGGTGGAAGGGGAAAAAATATGAAGCTTGATCAGGAACTAAATTCTCCAGGTACTTTATCACAAACACAAGGTGCTAAACCTAAAAAGATCTTTTACAATTTATTTAACCTTCCTAAGATAACTTCACCCATACAAATGAGTGCTGAAATAGAATCTGAAGTGGTTATTCAAGAGGCAGTTTCAACCATACCTCAAACAGAAACAAGACGAACTTCAGAAAAAACTAAAGAAGATCCACAAACTTAAAAGAACACCCAGGTGACTGTTATAAACACTGAAGAAACACAGACACACAATCAAGTTAATCAGAATACAGAGTAGGATTTGGGACAAAAAATGAAGCAGACAAATACTGTAATTATGCCCACTATGAAGGAATCAAACACAGCCTCTAAAAATCAGGGAAAAAGTGCAAGAAGAGGAAGAACATGTACCTTAATGGGCACTTAAACTGTTAAAGGACATATCTGAAATAAAACAGGAATTAGAACCATTTAAAGACATACAAAAACAAATAGAAAATTTAAAACAAGGCATAAAAGAGACCACTAAAAATTTTGTGACCTACTGACCCAGAGAAAAGAAGATGGACAAAGAATTTCTCAGACAGAGGACAATGTAACAATTATTAAAAAAATGGCAACTCATGCAGAAAGAGATATTCTAGACATCAATTGGACTTGGAGGCAAGAACATGGAGAAAGAATATCTGAATAATTGAAATTCTAGAACAATGGGACGGTGACCCTCCAATAGTGACACTATAGTAGTAACAACCTTACACCATATTTTCTCTATTTACTTAGACATACTTTTGGAACAAGTTAAATTTGATATAGAAAGAGCACCATAGAGCACTGCAGTGTAAACCAGAATAAAGTAGCACTCCAAGGGCTATTATCACAAAACTTATGAAAACCACAGATAAAGATTTGCTTATGAATGCGGTGTACATATATATATATATATATATATATATATATATATATATATAAAGATAATTGAAATGAAAGGAGCAATTATAATAGTATTTTATGATTTACCCTATGACATCATACCAGAAAGGAAGAAATATAATGAATTAAGGGACTTTGCTATGGAAAAATCATGTCAAATCATCTTTCCTACACCCTGCAATAGTAAATGTTGTACTGAATGGTCAAAGACCTGTATATGATTCTCCTTAAGAAGCATATAAAGATCTACATATAAGATTCCCACAAATGTTCTGCAATGAAGTATCTTATATGTACTCTATGATTTTGGAGTCTACAGATTAGTTAAATGATATATTCATAAGGACAGGTAGATGACTGGGGGGCACCACTGCAGTCAGCCTAATGTGTAATCCTACTCTGTGTCTTTCAAACCTCCACCACTAAGTGGTTTTAGGGTTTGATATAAAAAGGTTCTAACACAGAACTGTATTTTGCAATAAAATGTTTAGACAAAGCATACAGGAAGGGGAAGATTGACAGATTTTTTAATTTTGAAAGGGGGAAATCACAATAAGAACAACCTTAATAAAATAAAAAGCATGCCTATCACAAAAAAAAATTCTCAAATCTGGCTTTAGTAACACAAGTAATGCCAATAGCCCTGGCCACATGGAATGTTCATGGCATTAACTCCCCAATAAAGCGAAAAATAATTTTGACTTATGCAGTTAAGCAGAACAAAAATATTTTAATGTTGCAAGAAACACACTTAGTTTCAGAAATAGTAAAGCTCAAAACCTATTGGGTAAAACACCTATATTTTTCAACAGGGACAACTAAAAGTAGAGGGGTAACAATATTGGTCAGGAAAAAAATCTGAATTTTAAATTTTTAAATTAATTCTCAGATCAGGATGGCAGAAAAATTCTAATACAGTGTGAAATTATGGGGAAAAAGTTTATATGAGGCTCCTTATATTTCTCTTTCATAAATTATCAGGATTATTTTAGCAGAAGTGCTGTTTGGGATTATTACACTTGGTAAAGGGGACTTGATGCTAGGTGGTGATCTACTGTAGATGAATACTTAGATAAATCTACATCTTTAACATCTCAAGATAAGCATACAATGAAACGAGTATAGGATTTTATGGTGGCTCTACAGTTAGTTGATGGTTGAAGATTAAAGCACCCCAATATTAAAAATTATACATTCTTCTCTAACCCAATGGGTACTTTTCTAGACTGGACTATATGTTAGTGGCAACAACCATTAAACAAAATGTGGTAGATATAGAAATCATGCAATGGTTAAAATGAATATAATTCCAACCAGAGACAGGAGAAAAAAAAACTTCCAATGGAGATTTAATAATGTACTATTGAGGGCTCCTGATTTTGTCTCCAGTATCTCCACCACAATACAAGAATTTTGGCATTTTAACTATAATGAATCTGGTACAGTGATGAAAATATGGGATGCCTTTAAAGCAGCTCTCAGAGCATACATTAAATCATATGATATAAAAATTAGAAAACAACAGATGACTAGAATAAACCAGTTAGAAAGGGAAATTAAAGAACTGGAAACTAGAATATTGAATGGTGTTAAGTCCCTTAATAAAGAAAAAGAGGAAAAAGTGGCAGAGTTAAACAAATATATGAATAGTACAATAGAAAAACAAATGAGACTATTGAAAACTGATCTTTACAATAATGGAGATAAATCGGGAAAGCTTTTAGTGCTTATGGTTAAAAAAGAATAATAAAAACATTATTTGTGAAATACAGAGCACAGATGGTCAGATAATAACTCAAGATGAAAAAACAGATACTGTCTTTAAGGAATATTTTGAAAAAATATACCAACAAGGAGTAACCCCCCCCAAAAAAAGATGAAATAAGGGAATATTTAGGGAGTACTAAACTAACTACCACACAACTTAACTAGAAAGATATAATTAAGTCAAAAATAGAAACCATAATAGAATCGCTACTTAGAAACAAGACCCCTGATGATAATGGACTAACCATAATATTTTATTTAACTTTTAGAATGGTATTGTCACCTTGGATTGTAAAGCTTACTAATGTAATAATGGAAACATCATTCTGTTCTCCATCAGTAGTGGAAGCAGTGGTTACTCTAATACATAAAGAGAATAAAAATGCATTGTTACCAGAAAAGTATAGACCCATTGCCTTAATGAATGTAGATTGTAAAATAATAGCAAAAATGATAGTTAAAAAAATAGAAGACGCAGTTCCAGAATTGGCTCATCACAACCAAACAGGTTTTGTTAAAGGAAGAACATTTTTTCAAGGATTGAAATGAGTTCAGGCTTTAATTCATGAATACAAGAATAATAATAGTGAATGTATTGCAGTAGCACTGGATGCCTCCATGGTATTTATTCCAGAGTCATGAATACATGCACTTTCCAATACAAATGTTGAATATTTGTAGGGCCTTTTACAGGCATGCAAAAGTAAAAATAAATCAGTTCTGAACTCCCCCAATAAAAAATATCTAGAGGAGTCCATCAGGGATGTCTGTTGTCCCCTATCCTTTTAATTATTGCACTAGAATCACTCCTAGCAAGGATAAGGCAAAACGTATGTGTTCAAGGGTTACAGATGGGAAATGAAATAATAAAATTAAATGTATATGCAGACAATATTTTAGTGCTTATAAAAAATCCTGCTACAGCATTTCCTGTATTATTAGAAGAGATAGAATTGTACTCCCATCTATGCAGCTTTTAGCTCAATAAGGACAAAACAGTAATTTTAAAAATAACTGAAATAAAAAATGAAACCCATTTGGTCATAAAGGATATAAAGATAAAAGATGAAATAGAACATTCACTGGTAATATTGACAAATGAAACTATGAAAACAGTACAAAAAATGTGTTAAAGATTAAAAATAAAATGCAAAATATGCTGGATAGATGGCAACGGCTATCACTATCTCTATGGGGAAGGATTGATCTTTTTAAAAATGATGGCATTACCACATCAGTTATACTTATATCAGGCCTTATTGTGGGCTATATCTGAGAATAATAGAAACAAAGCTAGAGTGCTCTTTACAAAATTTCTTTGGTGAGGGGGTTCGCCTAGAATTCCTTGGCATGTTATATTAACCCCAAGGGACCTGGGAGGAATGGGCTGTCCAGACCTTAACTACTACTGTCAGGCAGTAAAAATATCCCAAATATGGACTTTCTTAAGTTGGCATAAAAATAAAAATACAACAATGTTACAGTTTTGGAACAACTTTTTCACAACAAACAATAAGCTACTACCTATACATGGTATACTATTTGACCCATATACTGTAGTTACAAGGACTATAATTATATAGCACCCTTTGATGTCATTAATTTAATAAAATAAATAAGGAGGGCAATATGGAGATACCTGTTTCATATATACCAATTGGACTTACTATTAATGAAACAAAAAAGGCACAAAATCAAAAGACCATTTATTCAGGAAAATCTGCTGAATGGGATTTCAGAGCTGGCAATACATAACTAATGAACAAGGCTTATTAAATTTCCAGACATTGCATTAAAAATATAAATTAACTAATTTTAGAAAATGGGCTTTTTATTTCCTGGTCTCTGATTGGCTGATACCCCTGCTAGGAGGGTACATTAACTTTCCATAGACGACCAGGAAATAAAAAGTACCATCCCAAAGTGCCCCTTCACCCATCCAAGAATCCCTGTGCCCACCTTGCTAGCCAATTGGCCAAGACCATCTCAAACAATTTGAAATTGCCTCCATTTTTTTCTCTCGCTTCGCGAGAGATCCTGCCCCCCCTCCCCAATTCAGTGCCACCTGCCACATGAACCCACATAGCAACCTCCACGGGGCTCAAACCTGGCCACATTAAAAAATTATGACAAATGAAAGAAAATACACATTTTTAAATGAAATTCAAGCCGTCAGTCTGATTGGCTTTACATCACCGTGGTCACCAGCAAGTTATTCAAAACCGCAGCGCACGCCACTCCATAACAGTAAGTAAACAGCTGCTCTTAGTCATACACTTGGCAAAAACAAATGAAAAACTACTATAAAAAATGCTTCTCACATATTGAACCTGTTTTACATCCTTAATACACCAAGAGACTGCTTTGCTTTGTTTCGCCGACCGATACCACGCCTGCGCGTCCCTTGTCCACATGTAAGCTGGCCTTTCTGCATTTCTCAACAGCGAAATGCTTTGTATTGTAAAAAAACAAAATCTAACAGTAGGGAACTCAGTATCTCCACAATGCAGCCACTCCTTTCCCAGTGTCCTATCACTGATCCCCTGTCTGCTGTTTAACGTATGTTCCGTCTGTACTTATTTCTGCACAGTGCGGCAGGCAGCTGATTTGGGGTGCCCACTACCATCGCACCGCTTGCTGATTCAGACTAACCCTACCCCATACACAGATGTAAGCAATATTTACCTATGTGCAGCAGGGTATTATTTTCCTCCCCGCCTCGCCCTCTTGCTAGCTTCCTCTTCACTCACCTCAACTGTCCTCATCGCGGTCTCAGCAAGCAGTCACCCGTATCCCGACCACGTATTCAAACAAATAAGTTAAAAAAAAATAACGGATCCACAACTCTTTTTTTTTTTTTGCTAGTACCCTTCCAACATGCAAACGGGAGTTTCAACCATGCTTCCCACCCACTCCACCTCTCACAGCCTTAGGCAGGCAACTCCTGTCACAAACTGCACACCAGCAGGGCCCCTGTCACAAACTGCAAACCAGCCCCCCCACCCCACCAACGGAGTCTCCAATAGGACAAAACTCCATACTGGCGGAAGAACTACTTTATTAAAAAAATGATTACAAAACTGTTTTAAACAATTTTTTTAGCTTCTTTTTTTTAATTAAACTTTTTTTTCTTTACAGTGCCCATTTTTCTAAGCTCAATAGCTCCGCCTGTGGTGTCGGGCCTCATTACACCCCTGAGTGGTCCAGTATTTCCCAATACCGCCCACCCTCTCGGGTATTATTGCTTACTTACATGGTTGGAATATTTAGAGCTGGTACAGCTCTTTAAAGGAAAATCGCACCCTCATATCTTTTAAATGTCATTTACTTCCATGTCAGCAGACAACTCTTTACATGTAGCTGTTGAAGATGTATGAAACTGCTTCATTTAATTTTCACACTTCATACTAGGCCCTGTCACTGTCCTGGGAGAATCCATTTCATGGTTGTTGAAATCTCATTGTTCCTGAGAGCTGCATTAGCATATGAGAATGTGATGTGTAATCAACCTTTAAACTCCCCAGTATGCCTGTCTGCTTTAGTAATTTTAAAAGAACCAAGCTGCAAGAAGGTGTGAAATACCACATATACCTTCAGTGAGTTTTACAAGATATCTGAGTTGTAATGAATATTTTTCCTCTTTTAACTCTATTCGGTTTATAAGTTTCCGGAAAGTTTTTGCAGGGTATTTGTTATATTAGTATAGCTATACATGATATAAATGGTTGCTCTGACATCATGTTCTCATATGCTAATGCAGCTCTCAGGGACAATGAGATTTCAACAACCACAAAATGGACCTTCCCAGGAGAGTGACAGGGCCTAGTATGAAGTGTGGAAACTAACTGAAGCAGTTGCATACATCTTTAATAGCTACATGAAAAGAGTTGTCTGTTGACATGGAAACAAATAACATTTAGAAGATTTGAGGGTGCAGTTTTCCCTTTAATAAAATATGTAAAACAACTCAAATCTATAATATACTGTACATGACTGACAAAATAAAAAAAACAAAGATAATAAAATTATACAATATATGACTATAAAGAAACTAAGTAAAATGTATAAAATAACCATTTCACAAATATCAAATAAATAGGATAAGACAAAAAAATAATGTAAGAATAAAATGGCAACAAGAAGCAAATATACAAATAAAAAAGGCAAACTGGGACAAAATGTGGTTATATGCAAATAAAAAAATTTATTATACCAAAAATAAAACTATACAAATAAAATTCTTAGCAAGAGCTTATTATACAACTAACAGAATATACAAAATTGGAATTCGTAACACACCCAACTGTTGGCATAACTCTGGTAGGAAAGAGAATTTGTACCATCAAGTACAGGATTGTCCACGTATTAAAATGGTGGGAACAAACCCATTCATATATTAGCAAACTATTTAATATTAGCATGCCAATAAGTTTCCAGACTTTATTCTTGAATGATTATATCGGTCTCTCCATTACAAAGGAACAAAAAATGCATATTCAACATTGCAACTATGACCAAAAAGCATATGATCCTAGTAAATTGGAATAGCATGCATATGCCAATTTTTAACTATTCAAAGTGGTATAAAAACTTAAAGATCACTGTAAACTATGAAAGATTTTTCATAAACATTTCTGAACACTATGATTATACACAATCAACTTGGCAAGCAAATAAGTTACTGTTACCCCCTCCCTTAAAATTTTGAAAAGTTAAAGGATATATAAGGACTATGTATATATGGATAAAAATCTCCATTTTGGTGGGAAGGGGGACATGGAGTCATAAACACTGATGTTGTTATGCATTTGTCCTCCTATCTGATATTTACTGTATATTCTTTTTTCTTTGTTCTCTTATTTACTTATGACAATGCACAAAGGTAATAAATACTTCTGTAATATATATGAAAACCTTAAAAATTATATTATAAAAAGAAAACTAGTTATTCTTATAGTAGCTAATATATTTGATCAGTTTGTATTTTCAGTAAACTATAGATAGAAGCAAGGTTAAATGAGGGTTCAGTCTTCATGAAGTGGGAACTCAATGAACTGGACATTTATTTGATCTTCAATATTTACCTCTTGACATTTCCATTTTTGTGTTGCCTTAGCCTTCTTCCCAAAGAAAAAATCTTTATTCAGGTCTGGATCAAAAAAGATGAGTTTTACTATGGATTATTATGAGACAGTTAGCTGGTAAAGGAACTGCAGAAGTAGCACCAAGTTTTGGAAATATATCCTGTCACACCTCAATGTTGTGGTCTATGGCAACACTTTGTGTCCAGCTGGCTCTTCACTCGTGGTGTTGAGCCCCACCCTGATATGCTACTAGACTGGCTATGTGTTTTGCAAGGTTTTACACATTGTGTGTACTACCTTACTTAATGTATCATTGTCTTCCAATCATTGTAGTTACATGTATGTCAGCACTTTTGTTTTTGTTCTGACTTCTCTGTTATTGCACTGTAACCACTTTTAAACATGGATATTAATGTATGATGATTTGTATTCCTTTGGTATTGTCCGGTCTATCTGTCTGGCCAGCAAGGTCCTACCTGTGATGTGCCTCTTTATATTCTAATGCAAAAACAAACTCTAGTGGTGTGACCCACCATGCACCTGTAATATAAAACAAACAACCAGAAGGGATCCACTCCACATACCATCAAGTAACAGACCAAGCTCACTCACAGGTTTCATTATTAAATATTTATTTCCCTACAAATGTATCCATCCTACATAGTGCTGACATATATGCAAAATAATCTGACAAAGATCCAGGTTTCATAGTTTAAGCTTTCACCACTTCATTAGGACCAGAATACATATTCATTAAAATGCACACAGTTTTAAATTACATTAAAAAGATTTGAATCCAAAGATAAAATATTAAAGGAAACTCTTAATGATTATCTCATTCTGAAACATCATAGTCAATAATTCCATAATACAGATAAAATCAACACACCAAACTCCAGTGCCACTAAGTCACTTTGTTAGCAATAATCCACTCCAGGGTGTGCAGTTATTGGGGACTCATCAACACCCCAGGTGCATTGTGGGGCACCAGGCTGCACACCGATTTCCCTCACAACACCCAGGGTGTTGATTAATCCCCAATGACCACACACCCTGGAGTGGGTTATTGCTCTTGTAACATGGGGTCTGTTCAAAACAAGGAGAAAACAACATTAAGGGTTTTTCTTTCTGGTTAAATACCAATAAAAGGACTGTAACCAGACACCTTGAAAAATAGTCCCCAACAAATACTGAACAGTTCACTTCTTTTATGCACATACAAATGTCAGAAATCCACTACTGACATGATTTCTGACATTTGTTTGGCATAAAATACTTTCTGCCACTGGAAAATCTCTGAACTGTGCACTACTTCCCCCCCAAGACAGATGCAGAGGAAAGCTGGAAAGAGACGAACACATACACACACACACATGGCTTATTTGTGGTCGCTCTGTGTGGGGGAGGAACTGAATGCAACTCTTGATTACCTGGTTGCTCTGCAGGGGGGGAGAACACAGACACAGATAAAAGCTGGACACTGAAGAGCGAGACACACACACGTGCACACACGCACACACACACACACATATACACACAAACAGAACACTACCCACATTCAGCACAAAAGGACTCAATTTGGAACACCACAGTGAAGGATCAAAGCTACACACTGAAGTGAGAGAGAGAGAGAGACAGAGAGACAGAACACAGCTGACATTCTGCATGTCCAGTCCCTTTCTCTCTCTTACTGTGTGTGTGTGTGTGTCTCTCTCTCCCTCTATCTCTCCCTCTCTCTCTCTCTCTCAACACCACAAAGGCAAACCAAACCACCAGCACAGTAACTTCCTGCATGCTGTCTCACAGACTGTGCCTCTGTGTCTCTCGTCTGTGTTACTGGAGGGGATGAGAAGAAAACAGCAATGGACAGTCTCTCTCTCTCTTCAGCCACTCTCACTAGCAGAAATGAGCCTCCAACGGCCATGGATCAATGCTACAGGACCAGACCACAGGGAAAAGAAGAGCCAACAATGGACATGGCTCAGAGAAATACTTCAAGAGGGGAATTCAATACAGACAGAGACAGAGAGAGACAGACAGACAGACAGACAGACACACACACACACACACACAGACACAGAGAAGAGAGTGAAGCACATTTCAACTACAGCCTGAGCCATTGTGTCCCTCTCTCTCTCTCTCTCTCTTTCTCTCTCTCTCTCTGAAGTCAAAATTGTATGTCTTTCTCTCTCTCTCTCTCTCTCTCTCTCTCTGATGCTGGCTGCAGCCCCATTGCCACATCCTCAGTCTCCACAACAATTGCACAAAAGTACCATAATTACTTGTTGGAGCTCAGACATTGACAGTTGCCTACCACAGGCTGGTACAGTTCAATGCTTATCTCCGACCTGCTGTCACCAGGTGCTTACTTTCCTTGGAGTGCACAGCAGGTAGAACAGACTCACTAGCTCTCTGCCTGAGCTCACTGGCAGCAGAGCTGACATCCTGGGGGGAGGCAGCAGACCACAGGGAGACAAACACCACTGCTTTCTGTCAAGCAGCACAATGTTGAGGAGGGCACACATTCAGCACAGTTACAGAACATGAGCGAATGGCAGAACAACCATAAATGAGTACAGAGTGGATGGGACCATGGTGGCTACAAATGTTGTGGGATGGGACAGGAGGGGAAAATCTTTGTTGGTCTTTCACTACACATCCTGCTTGGGGGGGTTACATTAATGTGCACAAACAAGGAATGGGACTGGCAACAGAAAACGGACAGCTGCAGTGCTTCTGTCACACCTGAACACATGCAGAGCGAGGGAAAGGAAGGGGAAAGACACTTGGTCACTGTCTCACTGCTGCACTTCAGGACCTACTTAACTGTCCATGTTTAGAAATATAAATGACTGCCATGCAGATTTCTTCACCTTCAGCAGGCAACAAGTCCCAATGCTTATCAGGGATCTTGCCACCAGGACATTTCACAGCAACAGTGTTTATAACAATGATTAATTCACAGTAACCTGGTACTAGTACACCAATGGGATGTCTGCTTTTCTTAACCTCATATTATAAACAAACATTGCACATGATTGCTGACAGCTGGGAAGGGACTCTTTTAGTAATCACTACTTCAAAGACAATACCTGTTTTTAATAAAACAAGTTGCGATTTTTGTTTATAAATATTCTCATTTTACCCATGCATATATTTGAATATATCTCAGGAACTCTTTTTAAAATAAATGGGGATTGCCTATGAAATATAATGGATATGACATGGGACAAGTAAAAATATGCCTGATATGTTTTACAAGTGGTCACGGGGACCCTCCCCCTTAGGAAGGATGGAGGTAGGTCCCACTGTAGACACTGGAAGACCTTCACAATCAAGCAGACAAGATAGACCATAATGCATTTTTCTGCTGGCATCTTCACATGTTCATATGGTTTGCGACCTCATTATATCATGACTGAGATGGTGACAGAGTAGAGATCACACATAAAATGTCAGGCATATTTTTATTAGGCCCACACCATATTTGATTTATGAGAGGAGTAGCTAACAACAGTCGGAGAGGGTAGTGATCGGTGGAAGCACTGCTCAGAGATGGAGGAGCAGTGGAGCAGCAGATTTAGCTGTATAAATGCATAAAGATATTTTGAGTTTGGTACGCTGCTGAATGCTTCTCAGTCTTATTTTATTTCATTTTATCTTATTCTTCATTTTTAAGCTTTCAACAAATACAGCCACATTAGGAGACAATTTTCTTTTCTGTGTCCCTTTTAGCCCTTGCCACCATCTGGCCTCTAATCCCACCCCTCCACCCCACAGAAGCTGAAGCCTGGATCCTTGAGGTGAAGAATAATCTTACCCAATGGAAGGATAGAACAACTGAATGGGAAATTGATGTTTGAATTGCTGGACAACAAGAGACAAGTTTAAAATGAAGTGGATAAACCAAAGATATATGAAAAAAAAATATATATATATAATATATGTATATGCAGAAAATTCATTGTGCTCCCAGGTCACTCCTGTAAAAAAGCTTTCAGCTTAGTGTGCTATACCTGGTTAAACAACTAAATAATAAAATATATATATATATATATATATATATATTTATATGCGCTATACCTGTGAGGATAAAAAAGGCAAATATTTTCAATATTCTCTGGGTGGTCAGACATACAGTGAGAATATTGCATTTATCCTCACTGTAGGTAAATTTATCCACACAGTAGGTAGAGATTGGCTCATTTGGAACTCATTTGCATATTCGGCCACAGTAGCAGTAGTAACCATATTCAAATGCGAATAACTTAGAAACAAAAAATGATACCATGGTACTGTAAGCACGAAAGTTGTTCATCACAAAAATATCTACAAAATGAGTAGTATTTCATTTATGACTAATGTTTATTTTTTATATAATTAGATGAAAAACAGCAAAAAATGAATTTTTTCACTTTTTTTGACAAACAAATGTGAATACTGTAACTTTAAAATGAAAAATGATAGCATGGTACTGCGAGCACGAAAGTTGTTCAGCACAAAAATATCTACAAAATGAATGGGGTTAAATTATAATTAACTTTTTTTGTATAAGAAGCAAAAAAACAGCAGAAAATGCAATTTTGTTTGCTTTTTTGACAAACCAATGCTAATTACTTTAAAACGAAAAATGATAGCATGATACTACAAGCATGAAATTTGTTCAGCACAACAATATCTACAAAATGAGTGGTGTTTTGTTTATAGATACCTTTTAGTTTCTTATAATTAGCAAACAAACTGCAGAAAATGCAATTGTTTTCACTTCTTGCAACAAACAAATGCATATAACTTTAAAATGAAAAATAATAGCATGGTACTTTAAGAAAAAAGTTGATCAGGACACAAGTACCTACAAAATGAGTGGTGCTTCATTTATAGATTTCTTTTAGATTTTTTATAATTGGCAAAAAATGGCAAGTATTTACTTTTTTTTCACTTATTTGGAGGTATGGCATAAATGGAATATGCAAGTCCCCTACAGGAAATATTGTCAATATTTTTTGTTCTCATGCCAGTTGAACTGATGACATCACTCATGGCTTCACCACTCATGATGTTATCGGGTCAATTGGCGCTCGAACAAAAAATATCGACAATATTATCAGTAGGGGGTTGCATATCCTAAATATATATATATATATATATATGTATATATACATATATATATATATATTTTTTTTTTTCATGGCAAAAAACTCTGTTTAATGCATCAGTTAGGTTTGTTCCACAGTGACAAAAGTGAGGAAATTCAATATTAGGGTTCCCACCCCTTTGTACCCCTCACCACCCCGCTCCCACCAACAGGCATCAGAGTGTGTGTTGGGATCATTGGTCCTAACTCTCAACCCATCCCATGTGCAAACAAGCTGAGGTGGTGCAGTTTAGGAGAATGGGGTGAGAGTTAGGACCGACGACCCCAATGCACACCCCAATGCCTGTTGGTGGGGGCAGACTGGGGGTGGGGTGCAAGAGGGTGGGAACCCTAACATCGAATTTCCTCTCTTTTGTCGCTCTGGAACAGCCAAACCAATGCATTAAACAGAGTTTTTTGCCATGAATTTCCTTTCTTTTTGAGAATGTGCACTATAAATAGTGATGTAATGGCAACACAAGCACAAACGCCTACACAGATGGTGAGGCAAATGTAAACAATAATGCAAACGGTAATACAAAGACAAGCACAAACGTTAATGAAAACAGAAAAGCAAACACAAGCACGAATGGAAATGCAAACCAAAACACACACAGGCACGGTAATGTAATTGGAAATGCAGACACTTACAGTAACAGCAATGATGGCACCAAAGGAAACACAAACAGAAACGCAAACAGAAGCACGTACAGAAATGCAAAATGGAAATGCACACAGTGACGCAAAAGGAAATGCAAACAAAAACAGTAATGAAAATGCAAATGTTAACAGTTACGCAAACACAAGTGCAAATGAAAATGCAAAGGGTAACACACACGGTGGCATAGACGGGAACGGTAATGCAAATGGAAATGCAAATGCAAGTGCATATGGAAACACAAATGGTAATGCACATGGTCATGGTACCACAATAGGAAACACAAATGCTAACAGTAACAGCAATGATGATGCCAAAGGAAATACAAACAGAAGCGCATACACAAATGCAAATGGTAATGCTCATGGTGACACAAAATGAAATGCAAGCAAAAACAGTAATGGGAATGCAAATGTTAACAGTAAAGCGAACGCAAGCACAAATGAAAATGAGAAGGGTAATGCACACGGTGGCGTACACGGGAATGGTAATGCAAATGGAAATGCAAATGCAAGTGAGCATGGAAATGCAAATGGTAACACGCACGTTCATGGTACCGCAATAGGAAACGTAAATGCTAACGGTAACAGCAACGATGACTCCAAAGGAAACACAAACGCGAATGGAAGCGTGTATGCAAACGCAAATGGTAATGCACACAGTGATGCAAAATGAAACGCAAACAGAAACACTAATGGAAATGCAAATGGTAACAGTAACCCAAACACAAGCGCAAACAAAAATGCAAAGGATAAGACACAAGGTGGCATAGACGGGAACACTAATGCAAATGGTTACGGAATTGCAAGTGGGAACGCTAACTGTGACAGTAACAAAAGTGCACACCCTTTTTTTCACCAACAGCTGCATAGAGAAACACAGTGAATACGAAGAATGCATGCATAATAATGGGCCTCAGAGCAGAAAATAAGCACTTGGAATACTAAATTGCTTATATCTCAGGAACCATACGACGTAGAAAAAAATTAAAATTTCATATGATTTACAACTTTCCAGGCTAGATTTGTACTTAGCCCACTAGTGGGGGGGCTAAGTGTTTTCCTGACGAAACATCTGTATCTCGAAGCATTTCCGAGATACGGGCCCCAAAAGGCGTCGCGGATGCCATAATGTTAGTCTATGGGAAAAAATGTCAAATTTGGAGTACCGTAACTTTGCATCCCTGTAATAGTTTGTCACCAAACCATGAAAAGGCACATCTGTGGGATGTTGGCTTTCTTCCCCTCAAATTTCAGCCAAAAGACCAAACCATTGTGCAGTATGTGGCAAAGAATTCCTGTTATTTTGGCCATAGTGTAGCAAAGTAGTGTCTTCAAATCACGCACTTTTGCAAAAATCACCAAAGTGTCACTAGTGACACTACTTCATGACACTCACAGTTTACAAAAAATAAAAAAAAAACATATTTCTGGGGTGTTTAACTCCCCCTAAAAAGACATGGCTAGCATCCTCAGAGTCCGACTAGGTGAGCACAAAAAGAATTGTGTCCCTAGAGGGTCCCAAATTTAAATGACAAGCATTTCTGTGACCACTAACTGAAAAAAAAATGGCTGATTCATGACACTACATGGGTCATTTGTGACACTAAAAACTGCATTTGTGACACTGTCAAACTTTTTCGTTAACTTTCCCCATTGACCATAATGGGAAACTTGTTTTTTGAATAACCTTTGAACCGTTTAATATTTTTTCACAAAATCTTTGAAAGGCACATTAGGGACCCCAGCCGCATGTTCCTTGAAGTCTTTGGACCACTCGTGCAAACTGTGTGACCTGTAAGCACGAGCAAAGAATGCACAAAAAAGCATAAATGCACTACGGAATGTTGCTTTATAACTCCACAACTGCATCCAACCATTACACAACTTAGCAGATCCAGAGATCTATGGTAGTGCTCTGTGCCTGCCAAATTTCAGGCAAATCTGTTCTATGGTGGCAAAGTTATTAAGATGCAACATTTCACACTTTAACCTTTAATGGGGTACTCAACCCTAACTATAGTGGAACTACCGTGCCACTATTATATACATATATATATATATATATATATATATATATATATATAAACAATTTTGCCATTTTATAAGATAGATAACCCACTCTAGGGTGTGCAGTGGGGCTCTGATATATACACGCCTTGGGTGGTTGAGCCTCAGCTGCAGCAACACACACCAAGGCATGCACGTATATCAGGCGTACTCCTGCCAGTGGAGTTGTGTGTGTGTGTGTGTGTGTGTGTGTGTGTGTGTATATATATATATATATATATATATATATGTAAAAAAACTCCATTTAATGTATCAGTTAGGGTTGTTCCACAGTGACAAAAGTGAGGAAATTCAGTATTAGGGTTGAAAGCCCCCTTGGACTCCCCAGCCCACCCCCAGCGATCGGGGTGCACATTGGGGTTGTCGGCCTCACTCTCACCCCATCACATGTGTGAAGAAGCAAAGGTATGGGAGAGAATGGGTTGAGTTGGGACCGATGACCCCAAATGTCACCCGATCTGAGTGAGCTAAAGGCTCAAGTCTTTCAACCCTAACACAATTTCCTCATTTTTGTCACTATTGAATAACCTAACTGATGCGATAAATAATTTTTCCTCTAATTTCCCTTGTTTTTGAGAATGAGGATGATAAATAGTGAATTTAATGTGGTGGCAGAAGCGCGGGGCCCATTGGACCCCACGCTCCCACCATGTGATGTCTTGTAACATAGTAACAGGAACAGTAATGCAAATGCAAGGGCCAACAGTAACAGAGATGGTAACGCAAACGTAACTGTTAAAGCAAATATTAATAGAAATGCAAGCTCAAACAGTGACGCAAATGGAGATGCAAGCATGTACGAAAACACAGCTGGTAACGCACACAGTGATGGCACAGATATTTGAAATGCAAATGTTAAGTGTTGCAGCAAAAAGAATGGCAAAGAGAACAGGAATGGAAATGTGAACACAAGCTTGTAGGTGAACGCAAACCGTAACATGCATGGGTACTGTACCGCAATTGTAAATGCAAATGGTAAAGGTAACATGAAGAATAACGCCAAAGGAAATGGGAACAAAAGTGCATACAGAAATGCTAACTGTAACGCCCATGGACACGGTACCACAATAGGAAATGCAAGTGGTAAAGTTAGCATGAAGAATAACACCAAAAGAAACAGAAACGGGAATGGAATCGCGTATGGAAATGCAAACCGTAACATGCACGGTCACGGAACTGCAATTGTAAACACAAATGGTAACGGTAACAGCAACAATAACACCAAAGGAAAGAGAAATGGAAATGCAAATGCAAGCAAGTACAGAAACGTAAACCATTACATGCATGGTCATGGTACCTCAATTGTAATCGCAAATGGTAACAGTAACAGCAACAATAATGCCAAAGGAAAGAGAAACGGAAGTGCATATGGAAACGCAAAGCGTAATGCACGGGCACGGCACCACAATTGTAAATGCAACTGGTAATGGTAACAGCAACAATAACGCCAAATGACACAGAAACACAAATGCAAACGCAAGCAAAAATGCAAACCATAACGCACACGGTGGCATAGATGGGAACGGTGCCTCAAACAGTAATGAAAAAACAACTGGAAATGCTAAGTGGCACAGTAATGAAAGGGCACACCCTTCTTTTCCCCCAAAACTGCACTGAGAAACAGTGAAAACAAAGAATGTATACATAACAATGAGTCTCGGAGGAGAAAATGAGGGCTTGGAATACTAAATTGCTTATATCTTAGGAACCATACGACCTAGAAAAAAATGTAAATTTCATATGAATTATGACTTTCGTGGCTAGTTTTGTACTTAGTCCTCATTTGGGAGGCTAAGCATTTTTGCGACAAAAAGTACGTATCTTGCACCGTTTCCGAGATACAGGCCCTGAAAGGCATGACGGACACCGATATGTTATCCAAAAGGAAAAAGCGTCAACTTTGGAGTGTCGTCACTGTGCCACCCTGTAATATTTTTTCAGCAAACCACTAAAAGACACATCTGTGGGATGTTGGCTTTCTTCCCTTCAAATTTCAGCCTAAAAAAAACAAAGCAGTATTTTGCAGCAGTGTGGCAAAGAATTCCTGTAATGTGACGGATGCCGTAATGTTATCCTATGGGAAAAACTGTCATGTTCAGAGTGTCGTTACTTTGCAGCCCTCCAATATTTTTTCACCAAACTACCAAAAGGCACATCTGTAGCATGTTGCCTGTATTCCCACCAAATTTCAGCCCAATAGACCAAACCGTTCTTTTGCAGCAGGGTGGCAAAGAAGTGCTGTCATTGTGGCCATAGTCTGAAAAGTACTTTAGTGAGTGCGACACTACTTTTGTGACTCTACTTTTTCCAAAACTTGAAAAACATATTTCTAGGGTGTTTAACCTCAAAATAAAGACATGCCTAGCATCCTCAGGGTCTGACTAGGTAAACACAAAAAGAATTGTGTTGCTAGAGGGTCCCACATTTAAATGCCAAGCATTTTTCTGATCACCAACTGAAAAAATGGCAGATTTGTGAAAGTAAAAGGGCTATTTGCAAAAGTAAAAACTGCATTTGCGACACTTTCGAACTTTTTGTTAACTTTTCCCATTGACTTATAATGGGAACTTGTTTTTTGAATTATTTTTGAACCATTTAATAGTTTTTCATGAAATCTTTGAAAGGAACATTGGGGACCCTGGCCGCATGTTCACTGAAGTTTTCAGACCGGTCGCGCAAACCATGCGACCTGTAGGCACGAGCAAAGAATACACCAGAAAGCGTAAACGCGTGCACAGATCATGCTTAATAACTCCGCAGTCGTATATCTGACCGATACGAAAGTTGGCAGATCCCAAGATGTATGGTTCTTGATCATGCAACCCAAATTTCAGGCAAATTCATTGAACAGTGGCAAAGTTATTAAGGTGCAAAGTTTTACCCTTTAACCTTAAAAGGGCTACGCAACCCTAACTATGGTAGCACGGTATATATAAATCTATATATATATGTGTGTATATCTATATATATATATATATATATATA
This sequence comes from Neoceratodus forsteri, assembly GCA_016271365.2. Classification (NCBI taxonomy): domain Eukaryota; kingdom Metazoa; phylum Chordata; order Ceratodontiformes; family Ceratodontidae; genus Neoceratodus; species Neoceratodus forsteri. The sequence continues at coordinate 1,180,024,350 of CM028131.1, forward strand.
TATATATAGATTGCAAAAACTGCATTAATGCAACAGTTAGGGTTTTTAACAGCTACAAAATGAGAAATTCGTGTTAGGCTTTTCAACCCTAACTCTGACTTCCCCAACCCCCACCCCCCACTGGCACACACAGGCATAAACATAGACACACACACACACACACACACACACAGAACACAGAACTATGGGTGGCAGTACAAGGCAAGACAACCAATCATAGACAGACACCATAACGCAACAGAAATAACATACAACTTCTCAAACAAACCACAACAGGCATCCATCATCATGTTTCACCTACTGTATCACTTCTTGTGCCATTCCACTTTCCTATATGTGCACAGCCTCCGACATTACCACATATTATTGATACTAATGCACGTGTGTTGTTCTCGGTGTAAAACCATTTTGTCTACTGCTCTGTTACCAACTAGTTAATTTTTCCATAGAAGCATAGCAGTGTGCCACTACCAATGTTGTCATTTTTGCATGAAACCATATTGCACACCTCCACTTAATTACTTGTTACTGCATAAGAGTGTAGCCACACAGTATCACAACATTGCCAATTGTGCATAACACGGCACTGTGATATGTTAGCCAACTTGACCATTTGTGTATAACAGAATAATATAAATACTTAGATACATTGATTGTTAAGAAAATAGTACTTAGCCCCTAGTCACTTAACAATTTGTGGACAAGACTATTATAGTATGCTACAATGAACTGTACCATTTCTGTATCCTACTATCAGGGCCCCTGGTGTTCTGCTGCAGAATTTTCTGATTTCTGCGGCAGGGCTCCTTGACTTCTGCGGCAGCATTTTCCGATTTCAGTGGCATGATTTATTCATTTCTCTGGCAGAATGCAGTCCTGTCATTGGTTAAATATGATGTGATGTCATCGATGACATTGTATGCTGAGCATAGAGGAGGGGCTTCAGGATAAATGAGGTGGGAAAGAAAGTCTGACACTATGGAAAAACAGTATATTTATATGAAAATTCACCAAAAACAATGAATTCTGTGGCACTATATATACTCTGCAGCACGATGCAAATTCTGCGGCAAATTCCGCAACCACAGAACCACAGAATTCCAGGGGCCTTGCCTACTATACCCATGTCTCCACCTACTCCCCAGTTTCTCTCTAAAATTTTCAAATAACTGGTAACAGAGACGTATTGCTAGGGACAAAGTACTACAAATTTGACCATTGCCATATAGCAGAATATCCCAATCTTTCCACCTAATTGTTGAGTATTGCATATCACCATGATAAAAATAGACAAATACATGACTTGGTAAGAACAGAGGAGGTTTAGAACCACTCCAGTTGCATCCAGTTTTCAAAGTCACTCATTTCAGCATAACAGTATGATATAAGAAGTATATCTTATGCATTTGTGAGAATGTGAGGCCCGCTTACATGCCATCCTACACCAACTTGCACTTTTCTGGATGATGACAAATGCCATGTTGTCACCAATTTGCCCATTTCTACATAGCACCATAAAATGAGTATCAACATCATCTATTAGTAACTACTCTATTTTTAATCAATAAGGCACAACAGGGTGTAGGTTATTAGTGGTTTACCCATCCCTTGTGTGGTGTGTCACAAGGTGCAGCCGAGTGACTTAACCACATAAGAAGTGTGTAAATCCTGAGTAACTCATACCCTGCAGTGCCTTATTGTCATTATTCAATGGAACCATGTGTAAAGCAAATGTTAAGATGTGTTTAATTATGTTTTTATAAATGCCATTTCTCAGCCATAGCAAATGGAGGATTTACCCATGATCGTGTAAAATGTTGTTACCAATAAGGTTGCAAGATTTACACACAGTATTGTATTATTGTAACATGACAACATAGGATCACATTGTTATCAAATCTTTTATTTATCTGAAACACTACCATAGAAGTGATGAGGGAGATGCATACGTAGTTCTACCTGATATGCTTCTAGCACATCTTGGTGTATGCATACAACAGAGTGTGATGCTACGGGAAGTGATACAGTTGGTGAAACATGATGATGGATGCCTGTTGTGGTATGTTTAAGAAGTTGTATGTTATTTCTGTTGCTTTATGGTGTCTGTCTATGAATGGTTGTCTTGCCTTGTACTGCCCCCCATAGTTGTGTATTCTGTGTGTGTGTGAGTGTGTGTGTCTATGTTTATGCCTGTGTCTGTGTGTGTGTAACAGTGGGGGGTGGTGGGGGTTGAGGGGAAGCCGGAGTTAGGGCTGAAAAGCCTAACGCCGAATTCACTCACTTTGGTCGCTGTAAAAAACCCTAACTATTGCATTAACACAGTTTTTTGCAATACATTTCCTGACTTTTTGAGAAAGAGAGAAAAATGCAATGTTCTCTTACCACACTACATGTTAAAAAGTTTATCTAAGCTTTATATAAGACACACTCAGAACAATACCTCACCGGAGTTGTCAGCCCATCTCTGGATAACAGCTACTGCATCATGACTCAAGAATCATGGGCAAACAACACCATGATCATCACCACTATATATCTCTAATAGCAAATATTCACTAGATCTGACAGTCATAATTAGCACATTGCCAGGTATGTAATGAGCTCACCCCTCTCTAACCAATGATTCTACAACATACATATTTATAATAAGGAGACAAACACATGATTTAAAAACTACTATATTTAATAAAATATGTTTTTTATAGAAAAATATCAAGCTTCTATTTACAAGTATGATAATAAACAAACGTACAAACATAAATAAATGTGTTTATTCACACATACAGATGAGAAGGAATAATAAATAAAATATAAATAACACAAAAGTAGTGAAAAATAAAATAAAAGTATTACCTCACACTTGTAATACATGGAAGGGAGGGAGACAAATAAATAAAAAATAAATTAATAAAACAAATTATTACATTAAACTATTTACAATTAGCTGCCAGGAGTGACAGAGAGGTGCTGGCTGTTCAGGCTGTAGGGCCTTGGGGAGAGAATGAGGGGGAGGAAATGGAAGGCTGCACAGAAGTGGATGCAGCAAGGTACCCCTCTTCTGCAGCTGATGGTGGTGTTCTTGGAAGGGCACCTTCGAGGGGCTGTTGCTGAGGAGCTGAGGAGGGCTGGTCATCCTGAAGATGCTACAGGTCTTGATGCAGCAGATGATGGATAGCTTCTGTGGCCTTCAGCTTTTTCTCAGCCAGCTGCACCATGAGGCCGTGCGTGGACTCCAGCAAAGCAACAGAGGCCTCTTCCAGTTCTCTCAATGATCAAACTGCTTCAGTGAGGCCCCTGTTGCTCTAATCAAGTCCACCGGTAGCTACTAAGGCCACATGCCCTACACGCCCATGGCGCTGCAGCAAATCAATAATTTCTCCCTGTTGGCTAATTATTCCCCCCCTTGACCAATTATATAATTTAATTTTACTGCAGTGTCATGGGTGTGCTTGGCTGCAGCCCTGTTTCCACCCTGCACGGCCTCCAGCAGCTGGCTGAGTGTCTCACTGATCTTATTAAGAACAGCAATCTGCCCTGTAGACACACAAAAAATACAATAGAGATGTAATTAAAGTAACCTTTCTGTAGTATTGTGATAATATACTACAATGAACTCTGATTATTTGTTGTATCAATCATAGGCAAGAAATATTCACATCCTATGTCCTATCAGTAAACCTGTCTTAACTTGATAATAATTTCAGTGACGTTTGCTTGTCACACATTTGCCCCAACTGTTCCGCATAGTATTATATAACACTTCTCCCAGCACAATGTGCTACTACAAACCCCAGAATAGGTGTCAATTCATGCTATTTCTTGAAAGATGACAAGAACCTTCCCATGGCAGTATGTGCAAAAATTGTATAATAATGAAACCTCAGCAGCTGTAGCTGTTGCCCCCCCCCAGCCTGCTGTAATGTGTCCTACTCTGAATTACCTCCACATTGGTACTATAATAGGTAGGCAACCACCAATGACACACAGCTGTACACACTCACTAATGCTAATTCATGCTGATTGTCTGGGCAGACCTCTCGAATAAGGCAAGAGGTCTAAAAGTACACTAGTTAACAGAGAATAGACACTACCCCCCCACCTTCATGAAGGTACACATATGTCCTACATTTAACTCACACAGTATTCCACAGGTACACTCTCTAGCCCATTGTGTGTCTGTCACCACCATCTCTATCTGAGTCTCTTTAGGTGTACTATTCCTCACAGATTATTGCTTGACAGGCAAGGTACTCCTGAGATCCCGTGTGGGAAGACTAAAATTTCTACACTATTCCATCACCTATTCCCACCTCATCATGTTTCTCAAGATCAGACACCATAGTTCAGATAATTTGATTGCACTGCATGGCTCAATGTCGTCATGGATGGAAATCCAAAACTACAATGGACTTGTTATGCTGCAGTAGCTATATCATCACAGCTGTAGTGCTACACTAACTATGTCACTATTGCAGCATGACAACTTGGGATGCTGCCACATACTTGGTTTCCTCAACCCAGTAAAACTGGAACTTGCATTCTTTTAAAACTTAAATTTGCAGAAACATCTGCAGCACAGCGTATCAGTTAAAAAAAAGAAAATGTTAAAATTTCTATTCTCTGATCTCTTGTCCAGCTGATTTTGTGTGGTTTTCTATGCTGTGACTGCCCATACACTATAAAAGATTGTGTATGAGCAGTCCTACACGAACAAAGAAATTGTTGTACCTTCAGGCTCCCTTGGAAGCACAGCACCTCTCAAGCTGTGCTCTTGAGGTAATCTGTCACCAAGTAAACCTCTTGATAGAAGAATATCCTTGTTATATATGCTGTTCATACATAATCATCTATGTAACAGAATAGTAACACAGATATCCCAGATAAACATACAGTAACTGTGCTTCAACAGTAAAGCTGACATCAAGCAATATGAATACAAATGTAATAAATTGTCATTATCTACATAAGTACTAGCTGTCATATCTATAAACAAATGTTCAGCAAAACAACAAAAATCAAGTATCTGTTGTTAGATTTCTATTTATGCAAAAAAAATCATAAATTTGTACATTGATCAAACACATAACCAGACTTGTATAAATGCAGCACTATATTTAAAAAGCTTGAAACAAGTTCATAGAACAAATGATTTTTAAATAGAACAGTAACATGCTTCTATACTACCTTCCCACCGACATACCAACATAGTTTCAGTGACAATAGATCTTTATAGACAGTGTAACTCAGTAGCTAAATATTTCTGAGATATACTAGTCTTCCAGAGAAGTCTTACTAAGTACAGTATGTCTGTTCAATATCCTGTTGCAACTGTTCATCTCTGTGAATTGCAGGTCTCAAATATCACAAATAACTGAATGTTATTAACATCAGACCAGCAAAAGAACTGCTGCAGTGTTAGAGAATTTAATACAGCAGTGCAACTGTGACTTGATATCCGGGCATTAAGAATATCATTCACAATCAGAGATTTAACGTTAGTTCCCATGCACCTCCACTGAACAATATGCAACATATCTTGTTAAAAGTGTTAAAAAGTACAAGAAATAATATTGTGATTCGAGTTCTTGCACAGAGATATACACAAAAACATACACAATTGATAAAACCTACAGACGTGACCTGCGTCACAGGGTAGAAACATGATTGACCATACCAACAGATGCTCTGCTCCTGCTAGTCTAGTTTCCAAGAGAACATTTAGCACCTGATGCAGCACTTTCAGTATAAGAATGAGTATCAGGGCACTACGTGTCTCCACAGACTAGCATAAAAAACAACATTGTAGCTATTTGACAACAGTATCTGTTAGAACACTGGCTGTTCAGCCATCAGCTGTTTTATTATCTAATAATACAGCCTTAGGGCAATGAAGCCACTTCTATACTAAATTCAGAAATGTTACATATATATTACTTTGCACTTGTTCACGAGTTCAGCATCTGCACTGAAAATGTAATGGCTGGCATGTAACAATTTGTTCCTAAGTTGTGTTCATCTGCTATAACTGAACTATAATAATGATGTCAATGTCTTTACTTCAGCTCTTGCACTCCACTCATGATGTATTACCTCATCTGGATGGTAAACTCAGGTGAGCAATCCATAGGTAAACCTATCCTACTGGTTAGTTGGTAACTTCTCTGCATGTGGTATCAGCAAAGTATAGCAATGATATCCATAGCTTTAGCAGGGCTGTGCCTCTCTAGTCAACATGCACCACCTTGTGTGTCTCAGGTGGGTGTGTGAGGTGGGGGGTCATTGTCTGGCTAAAGCCATGCAACTGGTCAGTAACCTAACTTGTGTGTAACTGTTACTAGCAATGTCTACCAATCATCTGCATGGTTTAAGTTTAGAGATACAGAGAATTTAAATTCCGCCAGTGAAGTGAAAGCGAAGTGGGCACTTCGCGTTGCCACTCCGCTACAAAGAGTGGGCAATGCAAAGTGCTCACTCCGCCTTGTCATTACCACTTTGTGTTAAGGCAGAATGGCAATGCGAAGTAAGGTGAAGTCATTGTTTTTAATGGACTTTGCATTTCTCATTATGATTCTAAGTGATCCACTTGGTGTTTCAGATTTGACAGCCCCCCCCCACATATCACATGATTTACAGTACTGTAAGTCACATACTCTTTAGCTAGGCAGGAAGGAGGTGAGTCATACAAGTATACACTTTTACTTTCTCCTGTGCAGATGAAGAGAGAGGAGTGTGTTTTGTGACTGCTGATACTTTGAGATCAGAGCGAGGAGGAGATTTAAACTTTGATTTAGACCCAACAGCTTTTTTAAAAACTAAATTTTTTTGTCTTTTCTGTTCTCTTTTTTACTTAATTTGTTCTTTCTGTAAATTTTATTTTTCTTACCTTTATAAGTAGTTAGTTGTTTGTCCCCCAAGCAGGACCAGCACCGCCTCCTGTCCTGACTCTGAGGCAGTTGAACCACCACCACCAAGTCCAGCACTAGGTCCTTTGGAGCAGGATATGCCTGTTCTCCCAGGTCCAGGTGTGGATCCCATCCCTGTTCAGCACTGTGACCAGTCAGCTACCAGTACTTCTGGCCCTCCCCTGCCTGTTCCTGGTCCTCCCCACACCTCCATTGTTTGGCAGTTTTTTGACTGTGTCGGGGTGCAGCAGTGTGGTCAAGTGCTGCCTATGTGAGGTGAGGTTGCACCATGGCCCCCAAGGGACTCACCTGGGGACTGGGAACCACCACACCTATATGCTCAATCACCACTGGTTGGAGTGGCAGGCTGCCACAGAATGGACCATGCCTGCACCTGCTGGCCATTCTGTGGTGGAGGGTGCAGCTGTGCATGGTGGCATCCCTAAGAAGAGGAGGGCCACAGCAGCACCTGCTGGTCCACCAGGATCGCATAGAGGGACATCAGTTGCAAATTATATCCATGCTGGAACTGCTTCTGGATCACCATGGGATCCCACATTATTTTTTTTTTCTCACACCATGTGCCCCCCCACACCTTCCTTGCTGTGTTATAAAATGTATTCCTCCACCACCCCAACCCCTATGTGTAATTATGCCCTTTTTTGTTGTCTTCTGTATGCATGACACTTTGTATTCTGAGCAGTGCAAGTACTGTGCTAAACTGCATGTGTGCAGTCAGTCTTCTTTCCAGTCTGTGTATGTACTGCATACACTGTCCAAATCCCTGACTTAAAAACACTTATTAATGAGTACAATGGTGGGATAGTGAAGCCTGGAGAGATACTACAAAACAGGCTTACAATACATCCAAGTAACTAGTAAAAAAATTAATGTAGTGATTTGTGACGTAATTGTAAATCGTGATTTGTGACTGCATTTATGACCGTGATGATGAAGAAATGTGAATGCCTATGGCTGTACTTCCCCAGGCCCCAATGAAGTGTGGCACAAAACTCCCTGACTTAAAAACACTCATTAATGAATACAATGGTGGGGTGATAAAGCATGGAGAGATACTGCAAAACAGGCTTGAAATACATCCAAGTATCTATTAAAAAAAATGAATGTTGTGATTCGTGATGTGATCGTAGATCTTCATTTGTGACTGCATTTGTGACTGTGATGATGAAGAACGTGATTTGTATCATGAGTGACTCGTGATGATGGTCCTGACTTAAAAATGCATATTAATGAGTACTGTATAATGTTCATGCAGAATTATGCACACCTGTCCAGTACTCTGAAGGGAAGCCAAAGAAACAACTGTGACTTAAGTTAGAGATGGAGATTGGGCCCTAAAGAGATGCACATGCACAGACAGATTAAGATTGCACTGCACACTGAAGAGATGCAGACACAAAGGCACAACACCTAACCAGTGCTCACCATCAGAAATTCAAATCTGGAAAAGAATACCTTTGCCGGTTGGGGCGGGCGCGAGGGGGGCAGTGTACTGCACTGCTGCAGTAACAGGCACTAGTACTAGTACAGATACCACAAAGAAGTACAAAAATTACACAGCTGCAGTGGATAGCAGGTTCACATTGCTGAAATTATGTGGCACAATAAAAGGTGTCTGATTTGATGACACGCGTCACACACCTACTCACACACACTAAGTAATGCATAGCAAATTGAAAACTTCAGTAATATAACCACATATTTTAAACAAACTAAAATTATGCACTGCTGCACCACAACAATCAGCAAAAAAATGGCAAGAACTATTGAACATATTACTGTGTGTACATTAACACAGTTATACAAGAAAAATATCACCAAAACAGTAAGCACTGTCTTTTTCTCCAAGTTAATCTACCTACACCACAGATATGCCCCTTCCCCAATGCACACCTCTGCTGTCTCTCAGTACATAGACTGAATATTAACATTCAAAATCCATACACAAACAATAAACGCTCGATGATATGGGCACAGGATGGTTTCCTATAATCGATGAGCTAAAGTTTCAGCAAAACAAATGACCTCAAAAGGCTTTTTTAACAACTTTTAGAAGGTTTGAATCACAGAGCTCTCAGAGCAGATTGTCTCCTACAGCTTCATACACACACTACCCCAAACTGAGGCTGTGCAGAACAATCTAGAGCCCATGTGACCTGAAATCCCATGAATCACTGCAAAATTCACCTTTTGAGCTTAAAAACAAGGCGAAGTGAGGCAGAGTACATTGTTTGCAATGTACTTCACCTTAAGAATTGGTGGAGTAGTGGTTTGGGAAGAAGGAGTAACGCAAAGTCATTGTTTTCAATGGACTTCGCGTTACCCATTATAATGCGAAGTACTCCGCTTCGTGTTGCAGAGCACTCCGAGAATTCGCCTTTACTCCATGGATCACTTTGCAGAGAGAATTGAGGCCATTTTGCCCACCACTACTTAAGTTGCGGTGTGACTGTGCACTGACTATACAGAACCTGATCTGTCTAGTGGGGAGCTATAGTGCAATTACTCAGTCCAAATGAGTCTACTGAGTGGCCACTACTGCTCTTTAAAAAGACATTAAAAAACATGATAACAGTTACTTACGTTCCTCAGCTGGAGGCCCAGCTGGACTTGCAGCACCTGATGGATGACCCGCTGCTGGAGCATCTGGCGTCACCTCCACAGAGGGTTCTAGCTTCACTATTTCAATACCTTCTGTGGAGTCTGCTCATCCAGCAGTACCCTCCATAGATGGTTCATCCTCTATAAAAACATAGTAAAAGACAAATCATTACTTAACATGGCCTATCTGGACTTCAGCAAGGCCTTTGACACTGTGCCACATAGAAGACTACTACACAAACTGGGGAATATGGGTGTGGGCAGGACAGTAGTGTGGTGGGTAGGTAACTGGCTGCGTGGCAGGACACAGAGGGTGGTGGTAAATGGCTGTCACTCCACAGAGGGAAGAGTGACCAGTGGTGTACCACAGGGATCAGTGCTGGGACCGGTCCTATTCAACATCTTCATCAGTGACATTGCGAAGGACCTAGAAGGCAGAATTTCACTGTTCACTGATGACACAAAGCTCTGTAACAGAGTAGACACCAGAGGGTGTAGACAGAATGAGAAGGACCTGCAGAAACTTGAAGAATGGTCAGGGTTTGGCAGTTGAAATTCAATGCAAAGAAGTGCAAGATAATGCATATGGGGCACAAAACCCTGGTACTATATATCAGTTGGGGGTGAGGATATAGCATGCACCAAACAGGAAAGGGATCTTGGGGTTATCATCTCTGATGACCTCAAGGTAGGGAAACAGTGTGACAAGGCAGGTAAAGAAATAGGATGCTGGGATGTATAGGCAGGGGATCACCAGCAGGAAAAGGAGGTCATAATTCCACTATACAAGACACTAGTGAGGCCCCACCTGAGTACAGTGTACAGTTCTGGAGACCATACCTACGTAAGGACATAGACAGGGTAGAGAAGGTTCAGAGGAGGGCAACAAAGATGGTGCATGGATTGCATCACAAGTCCTATGAAGACAGGTTGAAGGAACTGAACATGTACTCCCTGGAGGAGAGGAGGGAGAGAGGGGATATGATAGAGACATACAAATATCTCACAGGGAGGAACAGGGTGCAGGAATACACTATTTTTAAGCGAAAAAGATGTACCAGGACTAGAGGGCATGGGATGAAGTTGGAGGGAGGATGATTCAGAGGAAACATGAGGAAGAATTTCTTCACAGAACGGGTGGTGGACAAGTGGAACACCCTGCCAGAGGAAGTGGTGGGGGCTGAAACAATCACGGGATTTAAGAATGCATGGGATAGACATAAAGGAATTCTGGAGGTCAGGGGTTAGGGGCAACAGACTTCTAAGAAAACATAAACTGAACTTACAAGCTCAAATGGGCAGACTGGGTGGGCCATAGGCCCTTATCTGCCGACACTGTCTATGTATCTATGTACTTGTTTGTGAATATTACTATAACTATATATACCTCAGCACTATCACTTGTGCTAAATTCTTAATCCTGACAACTCCAGTAGTAACTACTACACAGTTAAGAATGCACTCTACACCTGCTGTCTGAATAAGTACACTAACCAAAATTGTTGCCTTGTTAGTAGCATCAAACAAGATAACATAATGAGTAATTTTAAGACCTCATCAAGACAATCTGCTCCCCATTCTTCCCATTTTGGGCAACTAGTTTAAAACTATCAAACAGAATACTGCATAGAACCTTCACCTTTTTTCTAAACTTCAAGTTGTAGAAACATCTGCAGCACACTGTGTCACTTGTAAGAAAACAAAATGTTAAAATTCCTACTCTTCATTGTCTTGTCCAGTTGGTTTTGTGCAACTTTCTATGTTGTGACTGTGATCATACAGTAAAAGATAGCGCATTAACAGTGAAACACAAATAAAGAAATTCTTGTATCTTCAGCTTCCCTTGACAACAGAATACCTCTGAAACTGTGCTCAAGGTGTCATCTGCCACCAAGAAAACCTCTCAATACAAGAATATGGTTGCACACAATTTTCTATATGTACTGTCTTTCCAGAAGAAGTACTACATACTAATTACACATTCACAGACTAGTAAACATTTCTACATGTATGGAATACAGCCATGATATGTCTACACACAATGTGCATGGGTAAACAGTGTGAAATGCCTACTAACAGAATGGCCCCACCCTCCCCAGTCAAGCCAATCCAAGTTCAAAAATCAATACAGAACCTTCATTATAGGAACTGGGCACAACTGCTAACAACACTGATGACTTGTATGAAATCACCCTGCAATGCTGTGACATATGTAGAACAGCTACTAGATCTTGAATGTAGACACATAGGAAACAAAAACTTCACATATTCAACACATACCTGTTTCGCATCACCTGCAGAGATACAGAATACTACAGTGGGCAACTATGCAGAAGCATGTATTGTCCAGTATAAGGATTCTGATACCCTGTGACTTCAAAAGGCAAAGCTTGAGTGGTCCATGGTAACCAGAACCCCAAATACACAAAGGACACTATTTTGCATAGACTTCCTCATCTTGTATTTTCCATAGTGAATACTACTCTGTGAAAATGTTTTTTTCTGACTTCTTTTGTTCTCAGGACAAAACCTACTTATACATATCGTAGAGGTTCTGGAACACTGTCCTACCACAGCAGGATAGAACAGCATCCCATCACCTTGGAACTGTGAAAAAATAGCAATTACATAGAGATTGAAACTCAACACAAAAGAAGATCCCACTATTCACTTCATATCAGGTAAGTGAGAAGTACTACTGTGTCACTGAGACAATGTCCCCCATCCACAGACCAGTCAATTGGAGCTCAATGTAGTAAACAGTTTAATACTGTGACCCAGACAATATACCCCACTCCCATCCAAAAGTTAACTATATGATCACTGGATAACTAGAGCTACATAAATCTATACATAGCTTCAGTAGACACTATCTGTAAGACTGTGAACATCGGGTGTTACATCTAGAGACACACCCAGAGCAGAAATAAAACTCTGAACATGAAGACAATATTTAGAATAAAATGAAACACCGTAAGTAAAATAAAAAATTAGCTGCCCACTTTGTTCCATACACTATACTCACAGCATGTAACAGTATATAGTGGACATTGACTTAAAAGATAGTTGTCGCTACATCATTCTAACTCACCAGCAGAATTGAGCACAAGCAGCTGCTCGACATTAGCCCCTCGTGCCGCACCTTCAGGGAGTGGCATCAGCTGGACACAATGGGAGGAAGCAGGACTACTTGGTGTATTGGCTGAGTGAGCAAAAAAACAAATGAGCATTATTTATAACTATTTCATGATTAACATCAATAGTACTTTATTTTTTTTTCTATTATTTTCACAATTTCTATTTACCCCTCCTTTTCCCTGCCATCACAAAGCACTCATTGGCACTACTCATCATCACACCCAGACAATGTACCCCTACAGTGCCACCTCCCAACATGTGCACAGTGGGGTCTGTCCTGCAATCAGTGGGCTGGGGCGAGCAGTGCACTCGTCTTCTAGGACCGCAAAGGTATTTTTCCTGTTCTATGTACCCCTCTCCCAACACTCTGGGATGCCAGCACTTAGCACTGACGTTGAGACATGTGACATGGTTACACACGTATGCCTACCATGTTCCATACAACGTCCCCCCTACCCAACTCTGATATCAGAGCTGCTAATCCTTTCAAGAGCCAGTGTGTCCACCGATTCTCTATGATAGTCTAGGATGTTATGGCATCCCTGGTATCCCACCTGAGGAACAAGAGCACCAATGGGACACTTGATCCTCCTTCCTGCTGCTGAGCCACAGCTACCCAAGTCCATTCTGGGACCCTGTTCACCACTGCAGCACAAGGTGTGACTTCCAATGCCTCAACAGTCAGCGCCACCGTGCCACCATCAATACCAGTAAAAAAATCAAATACTTCATCCATCTCCAGCACGTATTCAGTTCAATACCACTAACAACTGCATACCCAAAACTGTAAATGCAGCCATATTTCCTGTGTACATGGAACCTCGGCTGTGTGCTGGTGTCAAAGAACACATCAGTCATACCTAGATCTTGACATCACAGAACTCCTTTCACGGTGCAGACAGCCTCTTTATATATGTGTTAACAATCAATGCAACTCACAAACAAATAAATCACAGTTAACAAATGATGTGACAAAAGTTCAGAACTCCTAAGTAGTAGCGCCTTCAATTACCAAGATAGTAAGATTGTTACTTCCAATGTTTAAATACTCTAACACATTACTTGCACAAGGAACTGTGTCAGGTGTAGTATGGTTATTTGGGGTACTGTCAGTAATGTAAAGCTGTGAGTCAGAAACAGACCCACAACCTCCACAAAGGCAAACAGGGAAAGTGTGCCACAGAACAGCAGCTGAAAAAAAACTACTGCTAGCTTAACATTTACCCATACTTGACAAACTATTATACCTTACCTGAACTGAAATTTCATATGTTTGTATGTTTAGTAGATATAATATTGGGAACATTGAAAGTAACTAAACGGCATGTCTTCTAAATGTAATATGTTCCCATAGCAGTATACAACTCTCATGATATACCTTTAAAGGGAGTAAACAAATGTTTGTGTCTGCCTGTTAGTTAAAAATAGCCCTATCACTGCAATGCCAGCCTACAGTTAATGGCAGTTCAAATAAAATTGTAATTGAAAGCTGCATTACCACATGGGAACTCCCAGGACAATCACTCAGTCTACCATAAACTGCAAAATCAGGCAAAAACATTTGTATACTTAATTAAAATAAAATCAAAGGAGGCATCTACTGACATGGCAACAAATACCACATAGAAGATATGAACCTGCATATTAACATTACGACCATTGGTAGTTAAATATACTTACAAGTATGGTGATGATCGCCAAACTCAGGCTTCCCTGTTTCCTCCCACATAGCATAAGCTATGTCATACCACTCCCTGACACTCTTGCGCATATCACCCACCACAGACTTTGCCTTGAAAAACGTCTGGTAGGTGATCTTCCATTTCCTCCTACACTCATCAGATCTTGTGATCTCCTCTCTCCCCAAGGCATGACTAACCTGCACAAAAACACAAAAAAATGCAATGTAAATCATTTTGTACTAGTAAAATATGTACATCTATGGAAAACACAACTACAGCTGTCACTAACAAAGTGTAACACTATCTCTCTGACATACGCAGATCATAAAATATTCACACAGAAGATTTGTCACTATCTTAATTCTCTAAACAGAAAATCTGTCCAACTATAACAGGATACTGCTTGTACTTGTAACACTCTTCTAGGCACCACACTATACTGTTCAAACAGAAATATGTCTCCATGGCTTATCATCACTCTTAAAAATAAATCTTTATATGCATGCCATACATACAAACAACATTTAACTACTGAATAAGTCGTTCTCTTTGCACATGTTGACATAATGAAACCTACTACCAATGGAATATCTCTTACTAAACTGTACTTGAATGGCATATATCCACAGTTGTAATAATTTTATTTTAGAAAATGGCACAAATCAATTTTGAAACTTGATTGGCTGAGACAGGCTCCAAGCTCAGGATAATTTTTTCAATAGATACCCAGCTAAAAATAAGAACTAGTTCAAGTGCCTCTTCATAGGTCAACATTCTGTGATGGGCCATTTCCTAAGTGAAATAATACCCTCCAGGGTGGGCATTATTGGAAAATAATGGACCTTCCAGAGGCTATAACACCCTCCACCTGTAGTGTTTGGCCTCCTTACAACCTTGAGCAGCCTGGTATGTCCCAATAATGCCCACCCTGTTAACTATTATTGCTTAAAGGTTTAAGAGTAAAAAAATAGTGATCTGTTAATTCAATTAATAACCTACCTGGCCCCAGGTGTGGATCAGGCTCAGGTTAGTTGCCGGCATCACAATGCAAGGATAAGCATTATCCTTTTACAGCCTGAACAAGGGCCAGCACCTCTCTGTCACTCCAGGATTTGGGCATTTTTCTCTCTGTAAAAAAAAATGAAAAAATTTGTTTCATTACAAAAATGTAAACATAACATATATTATGGTCTCACTATCTCATATCTGTTTCTGTTTCTTAAGACTCAAAATAGTATATTTCTAACTACTAATGAATTGTGAACTTTCAATGACTACATTATTCAAACAATTGACCCCCCCAGATCAGCAACACAGAATAATAACATGGAAGGTACAAACTTTATTAATATATATATAGATATATGTTTACGTTGTATGCATGTTTGTCACAGATTAGAAAATCAATAGATTTAGTCTTCACTGACTTGTCTTCCCTGACAAATACTAGTTTCACCAACTACCCCTCTTTCCTAAATGCAAACTATGCAACCAAGTATCTTCTTATCACAGCAGATGCATTTCATTCTCCACTTCATAAACATGTAGCAAACAAAGGCACAAGTACTGTCTGATTCATGAATTGTGGTAGTAACGAACATGTTGTATTGACACCTGTGATGGTGTCCTTTAATAATCAAATTTAAGGTATATTATTAACATACTGAGTATGTGTTTCTAAAAGATAGGCACAGTGACTCTGGGGCCATCTAACTACTCTGTCACAAACATGCAATGACATGCTACACACCAGCATTATACCATGCATTGTCTCCAACTGCATAAATTATCATAAGGAAGGCAACAGTACCATAGTGCCTAACAGTCAGAATGATGCCACATGATTGTCTGATTTTCATCTAATATCTGTCTTTGCCTCAATTCACAATTTTATTAATCTCATTAGTACTAGTGGTGGTCAGTAGTGTTTGCTCTACCGACAACTAGAAAAATATTAAAAAGATTACTTTTTCATAAAATAGCATCATCCACTTCATCAAACTCTTGTCTGTACTTAACACAGCAGAACATACAAGAAAACAGGCTGACAGATATTCAATTAAAATAGTTCATAAATCAGCATTCAGTGTAGCATCAGTGTACTAACCTGCTGGGCATCGAAAGAGCACAATAAACAGCAGTACTTAAGTTTGAGTAGTTGTAACACAAATATCTCTGCAAACAATTATCCGTTATCTGTTGAAACAAATAGACATAACTCATTAGAGAACTGTGAATTGAAACAAGAAAAAATTAAATCAATATCTGAGTCACACAATACCACCCCACAGCTCAAAAAAGAATATGTGCTACACCTGGACTGCATAACCACAGATAAACTAAACTGATGCACATATGTATTATAAATCTGTCATACAACCTACACATTGTTAGCACAATAAGTAATTGTACAGCCACACCCAGAGAATACCTCCATCCCACCAGACCAAGTAGTTGACCCACAGTAATGGGGGAGGAAAAGTGGGGATATTATCTGGGGCCCCGAACTCAAGACGGTCCCACGTGAGGAGCTGGCATTACCCTTGGCATTAGCTGGTTTCCAAAACAGAGACCCATTTCAAGTCACTTGTCCTGAGCCCCAAAATTCATAGCTACAGCCCTGCCAAGTAGTATCTGGTCATCATAGGTATACAGCTCAGATAAGTTCATACATCAGTAGTATAGGTCTGTTATACCAGATGCATACAAGTTAGAACACTGAGCAGTTTCAAGCCTTCAAGCAGGCAATACTCCCAATAACCAAACTCCACAGCAGGAAATTAATGATCACTGCACTTGCACTTGCACACAAATAATAAACACATCTACATCAATAGTATACATCCATGAAACCAGATTCACACATACTTCAACACTGAGAAGATGAACAGTAGTATCTAAACAATGCCACCCCCGGCCACGTACTAAATCCTCACTACACAAAACAACATAACTGAAGCCATGAACATTAACATATAATTGTATCATTTATTTCTATTTTTATTGTAGTTCTATTTGTCCAAAACTGCAGCAGCTTACCAATGAGGCCATCCACCGACATGCCCCACCTGCAGGGACAGCCAACATATCACTAACATGGTGTGACAAGGCTCTAACATAGCCATAGCCAATACACTGAAGGGCTCCCTTTCCCTAGCTGCTACACCATCACCGAAGTAACTCCATTAACCTTACATGACAGTACAAACCACATGCCAGGGAACAACCATTAAACTCCTCTATTCAACCCTCCTTCTTTTCATTTTTGAAGCAAAAGGAGCACAGATAGCAATGGCATCCATGCACCAATATCAAGACATCCACCATGTATCTCCATTTTACAGACCCACACACATCCACAGTACTATCAAGCTTCCCCAAAGACTGTCACACATGGTTCTGTATCCCACCATTATCCACAGTACTGACAGAGCACTTCTCACCTGCTTGATGCCAATCCTGCTCTACAAACTGCAAATGCTATTAGCTCATCTGGAAAGGCAGGTCGCCACTGTGGATGAAGGTGTGGCATCCATCCTCTCAAGCCTCAATGCCACTGCTTCAGCATAAGTGCTCATAGCAACTGCACAACAGTTAAAACACTCAGCAGCTGCACATCCTTAGTCACACAATAGACAACCCCCCCTTAAAATCAACTATGCTCCATCCTCAGTGGACAGTCACATACCAAGAAAAACTTCACAATAGTAACAGTACACATATGTCAAACCACATGAACACATGTCACAAAAACAAAGAGTTGCACAGGAACAGCCAAACAATATGTCACCCTCCCCCCAAAGAGGCATAACATCCTGAGTACAAATCAACATCTCAATCAACTGATTATCATGAATGTAATACCTTTGTCATAGAAATACCACACACTGTATGTTGACCAAACACTCACACTGTAAGCTACAGACAATGATGTGTATAGTGTGAATTTTTCAATTTTTTTGACCATTTAGATTGGCTCTTAAAAGAGCCATGTTTGTCAGTGCCTATGTCATGTGCTTGAAAGATACAGTTGTACAGGTACACAATCACAGAAGTGTAAGGATGCCATTTTGAAGGTCCCCAACAAAAATTGTACTACCTGTGCTAGAGAGAGATGCACACCATCTTTTAGATACAGCCAATATTTGTCATATGTAATTTGGGGGTGACGAATGGTATGCATTCCCATAGCATGGAGGAATCCAGATATTTGTATGTTTACCTTCCTGCATGCTCTTTCAAGTGCAGGACAGTAATCCTTACCTCTCCAGATCATCTGCGGTGTAATATCTGAATACAGAATTTTACAAGCTGGTACCATACTCATAATATGCTGCAAGTCAAACTATGCAGCTTTAATTAAATCAATAGCCCTTTTGTTCCCCAAATAATTACATCTGAGAAGTATGAGGAGTATGTCTGGTTCTGGGTGTGTCTCCAACAAGTGGTACATGGTAGGCATGCGCTACTCCCACCTCATGCCACTCTTCCCAAACCAAGACACTGAGCACTCAGGTAGGTGCAAGTAATTGCCAAAATGAATACCTCTACTGAACACTGCTACCCTTCTCACCAAACTTGATCCCACTATCCATACACTCAGTCTTGATTTTTCTGCCATGCTGAGTGAGAAATCTCAGAAAACTCAGATGAAGAAATATCACAATTGTGTCTGTCTGACTACCAAGCACTACCAAACCTAATCAGCAGAATGACCAGTATGCACTTGTATCATAGAGATAAATACAGCCAAAACTATCACAAGAAATATCCTGATCCAAGATTGGCTCATACAGCCTAAAAGATCTAGTTATGTCTATAAAGGCTTTTTCGATTGGTATTTTGTTTATTAAACATTATTTGTGTTTTGGTGGGAGAACACTGGCTGGTCATTGGGCACACTTGATGAGTAGCCAACAACACTGATTTTCATTGGACACATCTAGTAGTCATTATGGTCTGTGAAGCTGAACTCCCTCTCTTTCTCAGCTAGCAGCTTGAGTGGTGAGTGGAAGCATAGCTATGTCCCTCACATACATAGTCTTCAACAGCTTAAAAGTGTATTCTCTATTTTCATTATCTTGCTATACTATGATTACAGCTGTGATAATTCAGTGCTTAGTATGTATTATCAGAGAATTAGTGATATTATATATGCTAAGTACAAATAAGTTTAAATGTTTCTATCTAATAACAGTAAAACAGTCACTAGTATCTTAGCCTAGACAACACAGAATGTCTTTCCCATGTAGTATTGAACATGTATTGAAATAAACACATATTTAAGCAAATTGTAGTGCTATTTTCACATTACAACCAAGCAACTATCACAAACTGTATTACCAGTAAAATGCAGTAGATTTCCTTTATGCGTGAACTGTAAAATGTAAGAAATGTCTCATAAAAAATGAGAAACTGGTACAAGCAATAGCAAACCTGGGGCAGTATAATCACCCACTTATAATAATTGGCACAGTAACAGTCTTAAGATAACTACTAGCAACAATAAAAAAGAATACAAATCAATATCAAGCAGGTAATTTATCACACCAAAACATGGCTACAGATTGACAAAATCCAGCATAAAATATGGCACAGTTCTTCTAATGCTGTTCTAAAAGTCATATATGCTATCTAACGAACTGAAACTTAATTGAAATGAACTAAAACTGTTCTGAGAAAATAACTCACTATTTGCTCCTGGAGTAGCTGCTGCTCGAGTACTAGTTTCAAAATGGCCCCCGAACTGTTATTCTTTGATTCTATTGGTTCAGAAAAGTCACATGATAAAGTTAGCCATTTCTTTGTTCGTGAGACAACAAAATCTTTGATTGCGACTGGCATTGTTCACAAGGATTGACCGTGAGCATGCAAAATCTTTGATCGCGAGAATAAAGCAAGAGTTTGTTGCTGGAGCCTCTGTAGTTGTTGAAAACACTAGATTCTGTATTTTTTAAGACACTGAGCACTCCTGAACGTTTCTACCACTTATAACAAATAAATAACATGGTAATAATCATTTTTACCAAGTTTTACAAAATTTCACAGTATTTTTACAATCTTTGATCACGAGCGTACACATTCTTTGACCGCGACTCAGTTTGACCATGAGGATTGTTCGTGAACCTACAAAATTGTTGATCATGAGAATAATGCAAGACTTCAGTGCTGTGGTTTCTCTAGTTCAAAAACAAGGTTTAAATTAATATTTTTTCAACAGACTGAGTACTCCTCAGTCTTATCATAACTCAGCAGACATAAATATCACACTAGTAATCATGTGTACTATATTTTTAACAATTTTATAATATTCTTATGATCTTTGATCATGAGCATGCAAATTCTTCGACCGCGTCTCACTTTGACTGTGAGGATCATTTGCGAGCCTGCAAATTCTTTGACCACGAGGATAACACGAGATTTGAAGTTTGAAAGTAAATAGAAATAAAATAAACATTTTTATCAGTAACTTTCAATAGACTGTGTGGTCATATCTGTTTTCATGACTTATTAAACTTGTATGTAGTGTCAAGTAAAATATTTCATCATGTTTGAAACAATAACAGTACTTTTAAATCTTTGATCGCAAGCGAGCAAAATCTTCTACTGTCACCCAGATTGATCGCAAGGATCACTCGTGAGCTTACAATTTTTTTGTTTGCGAGAATAACATGAGATTTAAACTATTTAAAACAATTACTTGTAAAAAAACTCTGTTTTTTAGACATTCTCACAACACCATATAAACAGATCTCTATTTATACCTTAGAAGACCTGTCTACCGCAGTAACTATGCTAAATAAACATCTAGTGTTATTTTATTATGTTTTCATGTTCTTTGATTGCGAGTGTGCAAATTCTTAGATCGTGACTGTCTTTGATCGCGAGGATCATTCGTGAAGCAACAAATTCTTTGGTCGTGAAAAAAATGTCACATTTTGCATGTACAACTTGTGGAACTTTGTGTTGCTTCAGTTTCCTACTCAATTAACATCCCATTGATATAAATATCTAATTACATCAACCAACATAGCTAATATTGTACCTTCCAGACACTATTAAAAACACCAGTTGCACCTTCGTGCACTGTGCACTATGTCCATTGAGTAATAGTACCCTGGTTATCCCGTCATTATTACAGGTTGACATAAGTGGGCAAAAACATTTAGCAAGTCAATTTTAACAACTCCACAACTTGTAACTTGGTTGTAAGCAGATACATGCGTCACTGTGCTTGCCACAGGTGGTCTTTCAACAACCATTACTGTTCTACAATGTGACGTAATATTCAGATTAGACTGTGGTGCACAAAATTATTGAATCTGGTCACACACTGTGCTACAAATTTTAGAATTAACAAATGATATGTTTTTGTAGTGTAGTATGCTGTCAATGGCTTATGTAGTATGTACTTTTTATTAACCTATAGCACATTATTCTTACACTACTTTCTGTTTTCTTTTTTCTTTCTTAGGAGACTACAACAGACAAGAGATTGAACATATACTTGAGCTTTTTCATCATGGCCATTTGCCGTAAAGTAAAAGAACAAAGTAAAAGTTCCAGGTGTACTGCTTGTCCATCGTCATGCCATGTAAGCAGTAAAGGTGCAACATGTCAACAGAAGAAAAAGAAAATTTTCTTCTGTTTCAAGTACACATATCATAAAGCGTACACATTTAAACAAAGACAACACCTCCTCTAGTAAAACTGCAACCAGTAGACTTACTAGAGGAACCCTGCAGATACAACGTCCAGCACTGTCATCAACAAAGCATAGATCTGTGAGACAGAAAAAAAAATGCTGGCTGTGTCAGTTCTGCTACTTCACAACACAGCAAGGCAAGTTTTTTCCAAAAACTTGTACATAGAGCTAAAATTGACTGTGTGATCTCTAGAATAGTGAGACATAAAAGGAACAGACTGTGTAGTAAGGTTGCAATAATGAAACTGTGCATGAGAGTAAGATGATTTATTAATGTAGCTCTAGCAATTCGTTCCCAGTTATAGGCTGAAATGATGTCAGCTATTGATAAATTAGGTTTAAAGATTGAGGAGATGAGAAACAAAATATTGTCTTTTGAACACTTGAATACAGAAAATATCTCTGTGGTGTTTCAAGGAGACTGGTTTCATTCAGAATACTCAGAAGCATTCTTCTGGGAAGAGACATACCATGCACACAACAGAAACATCAGTTTAACAATTGATGAACAGGAAAAAGTGCAGAATGTCTTACTTCTATCTCATGAAACCCTTGACTTGCAGAATGACTCTGAAGTTGAACAGCTTGCAAGTAACCCAAAGTCATCAGCTAAGAAATGGGCATGTGACACAACATGCATTGTTAGAAAAGAATCAATAATGTCTATTGCAACTTTCCTATCAGCATTTCTAACCAGAAAGAGATCTGAACAACATACACTGATTCACACCATTGACAAGTGTGAGATTCGGCCTCACACAGGCCTAATGGGTCACTCCTTTGCATGCTTAGAGAGCATGAACTGTGACAGTGCATTTCAGCACTTTCATATGCTAGCAGTGCATAACTCTGGCATTCAAAAATTTCGACAAAGATTATATCTAGTGAGATCTGTTGTTTGAGACGATATGCACTTTCAAGCATTGCTCGATGATGGAGATGTGGAAGGACTTATGGACTTCATAAAACAGTTGCAAACAACTCATAGATTGAGGTCTAATGCTACTGTTGCTGAACACACAAACACAATGCACACATCACTGGTGCAAGAAGCTCAGTTTCTGAAGAATTTTGGACGTCAGTTTGCTAAATTTGAAATTAGCAAGACACAAAAATTAGATGTAATCTGCGTATCATGTGAGTGCCTGTTCTACAAACACTTATGTGTCACAATAGACCTACAGAACATTCCACACTGGAATGTAATGTGGGTCCATCTTCATGCATACCTTCTCTTAAAGTTTGACTTTGGAGAAGTTGGAACTGTGTCACTCTGTTCTTACTGTTATAACATGATCAAGAGTGACACTTTACCTCCTCAGTCTGTACTTTATAAAATGGAAGTTGAACCAACTCATCCTGAGATAGCAGTCTTGAACTTGTTTGAGAGGATTCTAATTCAGACCATGAAGCCATTTCAAACAATCATCAGGCTGAATACAAAGACACGAGATCTGCCAAACAAAGAACTGCTACGGTCTCTGAAAGGTTCTGTTGTATATTTGCCTTTGCCTTTGCAAGAAAATGTCAGCACTATTTCTCAGGACAATAGTGTAGTCATCTTGGTGAATGGTGTACCAACAAAGGCAAAAACAATATGGCAGGACATAGTCAATGTTGAGAAGATAAAGCATGCTTTATGATACCTAAAGGAGCATAATGTTTTCTATGCTGACATTGACATTGATGCATTTGCTGGTCTTTCTACAGGTAATGCTGTGGAGAACTCTGACAAAGCAATACTGGAGAAGGTTGACATCGCAACTGTACAGAATGTCTATGAGCAAGTCACCATACACCCATTGCATGGCAAGGATCCAGTAATGGATAACATTGATTTATATCAAATGAAGCAAGTGGATGGCAATCCTGTAAGTATATGGGAGGCTTCTCTAGAAGGTAGTTGTTTTCCCGATCTGTTTCCACTTGGTTCAGGTGGTTGATTAGATGAATGAGAACTTTGTATTCCAGCTGCACGGTTACTACACAAGTTGCAGAGAAAAGATGAAACACTGCAAGTCAGTCTTTCTTCCATTTTGTCTAGCATGCATGGTACTAAAGAATATTGGTACAGATGACACTCTGAGGTGATGTGCATGCTGAGAGAGTTTGGACCAGCAACATGGTTCGTAACACTGAGTTGTGATGAATATTATTGGGATGATCTGCTTGATCTTCTCAGATGGGCAAACTCTGACATTGAGAACATACAAACTATGACTCTGAATGAACAATGTTCACTTGACCCAGTAACTGCTTCACGTTACTTCCACCACCGGTTCCACATTTTCTCTAAAGTTCATACTGTCTAAGACAAATCCTCCTCTTGGCATTGATGAGCACTACTTCTGGAGGGTTGAGTACCAAGCTCATGGAGCTCCAAACATATATATGTTTCTGTGGATAAAAGATGCCCCATGTATTGGTGACAACAAGACAAGTGACTTTCTAAGCTTCATATTGAAGTATGTCACATGTCAGATTCCAGACAAGTATGACAGTGCAACACTGTGGGAACTGGTTCAGAAATTCCAATGACACCTGTGCGGCAAGTACTGTCATAGGAAAGTTAAGAACAAGGGACAGTGGTACATCCAATGCCATTTTGGTTTCCCAAGATGAGCTTGCCTGGATGCTTGTCTCAATGATGTCTTTTCTGCCATGCAACACAACTTGAAGCTAAATCAACAAAGCGAGTGTATGAACTACCTCTCAGAGAATCAGAAGACTATATTAATGACTGTAGCCCTTCTCTTCTGTTGGTGTGGTAGGCAAACATTGATGTTCAGTTTGTTGCTGATAATTCAATGACTCTTGTGCGGTATGTCACATCATACATCACTAAGCATGAGCAGACAAACCTACAAGAAATGTGGGAAGAGTTGTCTAACTGTGACAGGTCAATGTCTTCTAGGCTATGGTCACTGGGACTTAAGACTCTCTCACACTGTGAATGTGGAGCCTATGAAGCAAGTGACCGACTTACAGGTGTATGTCTATATGGCAAGTCAGACTCCATTCATTTCTTGAATGTGAACTACAAGCAGAACAGGTGTTGTGTCCTTAAGAGCCATGAAGAGATTGAGGATCTGACTGCTAGAAGACCAATATCCACAAATATTCTCAAGAGCAACTTAATTGACAACTACTATCCACAATGCCACAGTGCTATGGACAATCTCTGTCTCTTTGAAGTTGTGCAATAGTATGACTACAAGTGGAGTGTTCCTTCTGACCCAGAGAAGAGCATATATAAAGTCACTGGCTTTGATGGCTCACTTGTGAAAAAGCAAAAACCATGGCTAATTAACCACTGCAAACACAGCTTGAACACAACAGAAAGCAAAGAACATTACTATTTTGCTCTATTGTTTCTGTTCAAGCCTTGGAGATCAGAATCTGAATTGAAAGGATTATCTGATACATATGAACAAGAGTTCATAGAAACTTATGATACCTTCAAGAGTCATGTCTTTGACACTTACATTGATCGACTCAAAATGGAAAAAAATCAGTTGGAGAATGCTAAGAAAGTTCTGGATGATGACACCCTAGTAACATCACAGGAAATGGTTGATGTTGAAGGAGAAGGGACTCTTGGTGCTCCTCTTCCTCCTAATGACCCAGCTGTGCTAATATCAGAGGTAGAGGGCACAATGCAACAAAGCATGCAGTTCTCAGTGTCAGCTGCAGACATTGTTGAGAACTTGAACTCACACCAGAAAGTCATGTATCAGTCTGTGATACATGCCCTGCAACATGGTATTCAGCACAGTACCAGGCACTATGTTTGTGAGGAGCACACACCGGTAAGGATGTTTGTTAGTGGTGCTGCTGGGACTGGAAAAAGTTTCTTGATTGAAGCTATGAGCAAAGGTGTGTGTGACCTTACTAACTCTGTAACCTCAGTTATTGTTGCTGCTCTGACAGGTTTGGCAGCTTATAACATAGGTGGTATCACACTTCATAGGTTATTCATGTTGCCAGTTGAGCCTGGAAAGAGTGGTGATTACAGGAAACTGTCATATGACGTTGCCTCTGAATTGAGGTCAATGTTTGACAAGATGCATTTGCTGATAATAGATGAGATCAGCATGGTTTCAAATGTTCTCCTTACTTATGTCCACCTCCATCTACAGGAGATAATGGGTACCAATGATGACATACCATTTGGTGGCAAGAACATTATTGTTCTTGGGGATCTCCTGCAGCTGGCTCCTGGAAATGGCAAACATATTTTCTGTACTGTTTCTATTGAAGAGGCAAAGAAAGCAATTGGATGCTTTGGCGGAGTCAATCTGTGGCAGTTTTCCTATGTTGAACTCTCACAGAATATGAGACAGCAAGGTGACATGTCTTACAAAGCATAGCTTGATGAGGCTCGCATCGGTGCATTGTCACCCACTCATGTTGAAATGCTAAGACAGTGCATGATCAATAGAAATAATGCTCCTATTTAGGATGCTTGTGATATATTTGCACATGTACAGAAATCTGGGGTATATGTTGTATGTCTATTCCCAAGACTTAAACAGTGTGCAGAGTACAATGAGATCATGATGCAGAGAGAAGAGCAACCGATTGTCACTCTCACATGCATAAATACCATAGATGGTATAACCCTATCGCGAACAATGGTATCAAAAATGATTGAGCGTCTAACAGAGTTGACAAGTGATGTGTCACGTACTGCTGGCTTGGAAGCTGTCCTACCATGGTGTAGAAATGCACGTATCATGCTTCGCAGAAACATAGATGTTGAGCAAGGTCTTGTGAATGGATCCATGGGGTACATACATGAGTTCCAGTGCAATGTGCAAAATACAACTGTGGAGTTTGTGGTTGTTAAGTTTGACAACTGTGAAACTCCTCAACCAATAGACAGAGTTACAGTCAAGTTTGAGCTTGTGAAAAACATATATGTGACAAGGAAATAATTTCCATTGTGTGCTGCTTATGCAGTGTCCATACACAAGTCACAAGGCCTCAGCCTTGATAGTGTCATTGTAGATATAGGCACTGGTATATTCAAGGATGGGATGTGTTATGTTGCTTTGTCTCGTGTCAGACAGTTGTCTGGACCGCACATAGTAAATCTATCAGAAAGTAAAATCTGTGGTGACACAAAATGAATTGTTGAGTACAACAGATTACATATATTGTACCAACCAAATGCTCCTTTGTTACCAGTTCCCAGATATGCATCAGGAACAGATATGCCAATGGATGAAGAGCGCAAACTAAAAAAGAAGCACACTAAGACTCCACAGTCATCGCCTCACCATTCAATTACTGAGCACTCTCTCCATAAACAGCTCACATCTCCACCTGTGAAGAAATGTATCGGGGTTAACACACTGTCAATATCTGACAACAGCACAGGAGTAAGCTGATATGCAAACGCAGCAATGCAAGCTCTTCTCCACATCCCTGAGTTTGCTGATGTGTTGAACTCAAGTAAGTCAACACCTCTGTCGGAAGCATTAAAGAGAGTCATTAGAGGCAGTCAAGAGCAGTTGCCCAATTTACAAAGCTTGACTCCTCTACTACTAACTCTTGGAAAATATGCAGGACAATCAGTGTTTGCTTACAATGCACAACAAGATGTCATAGAGTTCATGATGGGAATGATAAACAGTTTAGCAGATGATGGAATTGATCTGCATTGACACTTTAAAGTTGACTATGTATGCAAGTACACATGTTTGTCATGCGGCCACAAAGAATCACAAGCAACTCAGGACATGCTCTGGCTGTCTGTCTATGTCCCTGAACAGAGAACCATGAAGTTCCGTAAGTTGTTTGCAAATGAAGAAACTGGTTGGCTGTGCAGAAGATGTGGTCATCCTTGTGTTTGCTCTCTGAGAGTTACATCTTCAAGTTCATACATAATGATTGTATTGCAATGTTTTAACTCTCAAGGCATGAAAATCACAGCACCAATTTCTCACTTCACTGCTGGGAGAACTATGTTCTCAGGAACTCAATTTGATGCCCATGCAATTATCTTCCATCATGGCCTATCCATTCACTCTGGCCACTATGTCACTTGGTGAAGGTTCAGAAAGGGATGGGTGGAGTGCAATGATACAGTATGCACTCTGAAAGAAAGACTCCCAAGGAGTCTGAAAGATGCATATGTCATCATTCTCCATTGCACCAATGTTGCACAACATGTGGAGGAGTGATGCCATCTAATCATAGCACCTCAGTTAACCAGCATCTTTGCAACATTAACATTCCATGTGTATATTCCATACAGATACTATTTTCTTTCCACCAATCTACATATGTATTTCTCTTTAATAGAAGAAGTAACACCTTTCATCTAAAACTACTGCTGTGTAAAACCACCCATGGTGATCTATGTGTTCTACTTGTACACTATCCTGCGAATCCTGATTACCTCCCCTGTTTACTGTTGCTAATCTACACTTGTGTAATTAATGTAACTACTGTAAATAATGCTTGAGTCTGTATGTGAACCTTACTTTTACCCCTGTATACTTTCGCTAATGTCTATTTGTGTAACATATGTAACTACTGTAAAAAAAAAACGTTTCTAAATGTCACTTTCTGTAACTAATTCCGTGTCGCTCCTGAAAAAGGGACTTCTGGTCTCAGTGGGCTTACCTGGTTACCAAAATCTAAATAAATAAATAAATAATCACCACAGCCCATGTTAAGTGCTCTGATTTCTCTGCCATTGCAGAAGACAGCCACAACAGTACACCAATGCAACAGACTGTGTTAGACAATTAATGTTTATCACACTGTCATTCTCACATGTTGGATGCAAAACAATACTTTTTTCATCATTTATTGCAATACAATTCTCAAAATGTTTTGTATTGTGATACTGAGCATTTGCAACTTTGATGTACTCACTACAAAAATTGTAGTGTTACTGCTCAAGTAGACTTGAGGGTATTGAGCTGTAATCATTAGACAGTCAGTGAGTCATGTCTCTTTGCAGGTGCCTCAGTTAAGTCTGTATGTCTTAGCATATATTACTGTGTATTCAGTTGTTTCACAGTACAGTCTTACATGGTGATGACAAACTGGCAAGCTGGCAGCAGCTTGCCAGTACTAAGATGCTTATCTCAATAACAACCTCTATCCTCCTCATCATGGGACCTCCCAGTCACTCACCTGTGACATAATCCACTGGCACTACTGTGCTACTGCATCCCAACACAGACTCCCACCTGCTCGCCCTGGCATGGAAGCTCTGCTGCAGTCCCCGCCACTCATCGCCCACCCATCTCCTCTCAACACTACCTCCCATGTCCCATTGCTTTCCTCTTCTACCCTACCCTCCTCACCATGGCCATCCCCTGCTCAGGCTGTACCCAAGCACTAAAGTGGCATACCCACATCACCAAGCAGAGAACATTGGCCCTCCTCAGAATATTCACCCTGCTCCTTCTAATGTCAGGCAATGTACACCCTAATCCAGACCCCACCTCAGTCAGCCCATGCACCTCCAACCATGGACTAAGAATTGCTGCTATGAATATATGCAGCCTACACCCAAAATTAGCACAGCTTCAATGCTGGGTGCAGTGGCATGAACTGGATGTGCCAGCCCTCACTGAGACCTGGTTATCAAAGAAAGTCCCAGACCCATCCATAGCACTACCAGGCCTAACCACCTATCAAGCAGACAGACTAGGCAAGTGGGGAAGGGGTTGTGCCTTTTACATGCATGACTCCCTGGCTTGCCAAAGCCTATCGGCACCCTCCCTGTGCCATGGAGCACAGGCTGTAACCATAAAACTCACACCTGACTGTACCAAAGCCTCTGTTACCATTACTGTGGTGTACATCCCCCCGTATCAGCAAACCTTAGCATTTCAATCTCTGGCAGACTGTATCTCCAGCTTCCCACCCAAAACAGAACACATTATAATGGGTGATTTTAATGTGAACTGGCTGTCAAGTTCTGCTTCCCCTGTAAAGGACACCATCTCAGCACTAGACCTGACCCAATTAGTCACCCAGCCAACCAGGACTAACTCCAAAAATGGTGCTAGCACCCTCATCAACCTCTTATTCACCAACCACTCTAACAGAATCACAAATGTGGTGGTAATGCCTGACACATTAAGCGACCACTCCCCCATCCACTTTGCCTGGTCATGCCTGGTGCAACTGCCCAGGCCAAGCAGTTTCCTTTGATGACGTCTCCAACCGAGAGACCTCACTAAATTAAGGAGATACCTTAACCAGTGTGACTGGTCCCCCCTCAGACGTGCCCCCTCCATAGATGCTGCCCTTGAATACTTCAGCCACACCTTCAACAAGGCCTGTGATGCATTTGCCCCACTCCGGATAGTGAAAACCAAAAAACCAAATGCCCCCTGGATCACACCAGCTCTACTAAATCAGTTGAAGAGACATGGTGATCTCTGGTACAAAGCTACCACCACCGGGGAACACATGGATATGCTGGCCTATAAAGTGGCTAGTAACAGGAGCACCTCTGCTATTAGAATGGCCAAATCCTCCTATTACAAGTCCACCCTGGCCTCCTCCTGGGGAAATGCCAGGTTGTTCTGGGACAACCTAAAAGAACTTAACGGGAAGTCCAGGACACCTCCCCCTGCCCAGCTATCTGTCAACAGTATTATTACTACGGACCCACTCACTATCGCCAATGGTCTAAATGCAGCATTCTCTGATCTCAGCACAGTCCTGCCAAGCAACTTCTTTGACCCCACCCCTAACCACCCTGAACCCATCAACACCTACCCTCCTTTCTACCTCAAGGTGATTACTATGAGTGAAGCAAGCTTTTACCTTAAAAAAGCTCTTGGGGGCTCAAACTACTGCACAGACTCCTTTGACATGAAAATCCTTAATTTGGTTCTTGACTTGGTACTAGCCTCCTTGACAGACCTACGCAACCTCTTCCTGTGTCTAGGGCAGTTCCCAAGTGACTGGAAGGTGGCCACCATCACCCCTATATTGAAGAGTAGGGACCCCACACTGCCCAACAACTACAGACCTATCTCAATACTCCCACCCCTCTCAAAAGCCCTGGAAAAAATAGTAGCTAACCAACTCACCGATTACCTACAGGCACATGACCTCCTTTGCAGGGGAACAACACAGGTTTAGAGCCAGACACAGCACAACCACCGCCCTCATAGAGTTCTCCAACTCTCTGCACAGTGCATTAGATAAAAAACTGCTAACAGCTGCTGTATTCATAGACCTGTTGAAAGCTTTCGACACAGTCTCCCACACCCGCCTCATAAATACTCTTCGCAGCGCAGGACTGTACCCCGGACCCATTGCATGGTTCACAAGTTACTTTACAAATAGGTCACAGCGTGTGAAGATAAACAGCACCCTCTCACCCACACAACCAGTCCCCTCTGGGGTGCCCCAGGGCTCCATCCTTGGCCCACTACTATTCAGAATCTTCCTGAATACCCTGCCCAAATTCTGTCCCTGTAACCTTCTACTCTGTGCAGACGATGTGGTTATGTATGCCTCTCATTCAGATCCCGCAGTCCTTCAGTCCTCCCTACAACTTTCCTTCAGCCAAGTTGAACACTGGTTCACTGATCACAGACTCGTGTGCAATGTCCATAAGACTAAATCAATGCTCTTCTCCCACAGACAGAGTAGGGACCACAATGCCCAACTAACAATCTACTCCAAAATCCGCCTCCCACTGGAACAGGTCTACACCTATAAATACCTGGGCATAACCTTTTATCCTAATCTATTATTCCACCCACATATAAGTAATCTTTTCTCCACCATAAATATACATACCGGATTGCTGTATCGACACAAAACCTGCCTAACCCAGGAGGCACTAAACATTGCTGTCACCTCCTCTGTTCTCTCCCTGGTAGACTATGGGCTAACTGCCTACTTGGCTGCTGACCACACTGCACTAAACAAAATCCACCTATCTATTAACAAAGCCTGTAGACTCATTGTTGGAGTGGATAAGAGTACCCATAGCTGCTCCCTATATACACTAACAAAGATCCTCACCCTGGACAAAAGAATACGATATCAGACATGTCTCCTTGCCAAGAAGATCCAACTAGGCCTTACCCCACCTGGAGTCACCACCTCCCTCTGTGCTGCACAAACTATAACAAAAACCTGCACAGCAGGCAAATTAACATGGACGGTTTTCAGAGTCTCAACCTTACTGGCTCAACGGTCATTCTCCTACAGAGCACCAACCTGGTACAATGAATGCCCCATGACCGTCACCTCCATCCCCAGACTAGGCCCCTTCAAAACAGCCCTCAAGAGCCACATTATCTCCACCCACCCCTGCCACTGCCCCCACTAACATATAGATAGCGGCCTCAGGCAATAAATCTCTGGACTAAAGACACCCCAGCACCAGCTCTACCACCGTGTATCTCTGACAATGCTGGCTTTCCAGCTGCACTAACAACCTACCAGCACTTTAGACCCTGCATATAGTTGATGATTGTACTACTCATTGAACTGCCTAAAGCTCCCTACAAGACTGCTTGGCTACCAAATCTGTATAGGCCTAGCAGCATTTTCTGCCTGCCCAACTTATAGTACACTGTCTACATGCAACACATAATGTATATACCCTGTTGTCTCTGTCTGCCTCCACCCATATGCAACTATGTATAATGTTTGCCTCTTGTTATGTTCTGTCTCTGATGTGGAACCTTTGGAAATGAATCTCTGACTCAAAGGTTGTAATCCGATTGTTTCAATAAATAAATAAATAAATAAAATAAACTCAGTAATCTACTAACACGCTTATCAGAGTTGCAACCACTATTCTCCACATATTATATTGAGAACTATGCTTGTTAGAACAATACACATCAGGTTAAGTTCTCACTCCTTTCCCTGCTGTTGCCTACATTCTTGACTTTGACTATGATACTTACTGAACGGACTTCTGCCAAATCCAAGCAGACTCGAGGGCGCTGGATATTACACACATGTCAGTTAGTGAGTTATGTCTTGGCAGATGCAGTTATTACACTCACATTAACAGCATGACATCCTACACTATGGAGTCATCTGCTAGCACTGAATTATATTTCTTGAACACTATCTGACAGGATTATCTGTCACTGTTCTTGGAGTACACTCTTAATACTGAATATGGCAAATTCTACCCCAAAAATGCGACTCAGATTTGTGCATATGTATATAATGCTGAACTTGAAATTCAATGTATGTTGCTTAGCTAGACTCTGAGGTATTTCTGTTTTGTTTAAAAAAAAAACAGAAGAATTGCATGCATTCATTCATTAACTGTGCCAAAACTGCTGTATCCATGCATTTAATGTTATTGCATTGCATTAAGTGCTACAGTTCATATTGCTTATAGCTGATTATAGAGATGTATACATTGGATTATCTGGCCTATTTCCACTGTACAATTAATTTCTATATATCTGTGCAGATATGTACAACTTAAAATTCAACAGAAAATATAACCAATGATTATGTACTTCTGCTCCACACTGCAAACAACTGGTGTGCTCTTGCTTTAACAGAATCGTCCATATTTTGGAGGTCGGATGAGGAATTTTTCCCAGTTCCATAAATGATCAATAGTTTTAAAAAACATTGATTAGCAGATGGACCAACCTTTTCAGCATCAGTTACAAAATGGCTGTGAAATGAGTATCCTCACCACACCATGACATTGTTAAATATGTAACAAATTGTTTAGTTGCTTTCACCTGTTTTTTACTTCTTAATATTGCTTGGCCCACTTTCAAATAAATAATGGTTAATAACAAAAAAATTAGTATTAAAATATATGTAGACATCAGTTATAACCTACAATAATAAAGAAAGTGAAAATGTTATCATGTCTGTAATCTTACTAAAAGACAATAAATGCCTGGGGCAAATTAAACTTAATAATGTCTCTGTTGACATCAAACTAAAACTGTCTAATAACATGTAAAATATTGTCACCTACTTTAACACTGTTGGCATAATCAACACATGTGGGTCTCCTATTAAAAAAATGTATCATTATGCTCATGAGAACCACTAAATGTTACTTACTATCTCATGTGCACATGCAGTCAATAACTAAATGGCATAAAAGCATTAATTAGGTAAAAATCTAATTCTAGTCTTATAACTTTTCTTAAATAGCTGTCAAATGGTGATAACCACATGTAAAACAATCAATTGTTATTCTTCATTCTCTTAACATCTAAGTGGGCAGTCTATTTCATCAAAAAATCGTGTCAATGGACACATCACTAATACTACTCAGTAATAAATGTAAGCAAGATAAAGCTTTTCTCACTACTGTTCACAACTGTAAACATCCATATGTAATCATTTACTAATTCTACATAAAATCTTTATTCTAAACATTATACATATTAAAATGAAACAGTGTAGATTAAGGTAGTGAAATACCAAAAAAAACCAAAAATACCCCAAAATGATCAAGAATATATTCAAGGAACTGTTTTTTTGCCCATACCAAAAACAACCAAACAATTCGGCCTAAAGATATTTAAATACTGAAATAATAAACTAATTATAAACCTTATCCTATGTGTCTTGAGTATTACTGAAAAGCACTTGTTGTCAGAGAGGTATAGTATTGATCTACATGTGTTTTATTGGGCTGTGCCTGTCCACTAACAACCCACTGCCTGCTCAAGGCTCTCTGACAGGCATTACCTGCCTCAGCCTATGCAGCCCTTAAGTTTAACAACTACTCAGTATTTGATATATACATTGATACCATTCAAGATCATGCTATTACTTCAGCTGTACCTCTCTACTCAGTATGCACTGCATGCCCCTGAGTATGCTGAGAGGGGAGAGCAGTGAAGAGAGCATCTCCTCAGGGGGGAAGTGGAGCAGGGACAGGTAATCTGATAGTGTGCAGCTCCTCTGAGTTCTAACTTCTGTGTAGCTGACATGAAGTAGTAATGGAATCCATGTCCATGACATTATTTGTGTTCTTCATCTGTACTCAAAAATGAATTCCTGGTCCATAAGTATTCACACACTACCTGGTTAAGGCTGTACAACTGATCAGTGTTCTAACCTCTCTACAGCTGTCATGAGGCATGCTTTAAAAATAAAACAGAATATGGCCTGGGTTACTGTGGGCTTACCCACACCTTGAGTGGTATCTCACAAGGAACAGCCAAGTTACTTTACTGCACACAAAAGTGGAAAAATCCACAGTAACTCACATCCTGCACTGCTGCTTGCATATATGTGTGTGTGTGGGGCGGGGAATTGTGTGACTCAGCCTGCACAAATGCTCACTGTTGTAAGTTGTGTGCAGGTGATATGAAGAACACATGAAAAAAATGACAACATATGTATTTGTGCTGTGACTCTCAAATTACAATCCAATTCCTGGTCTAACAGATTCTGAACATTTGCTGACTGATCCCATGCAACACTTAAATGTAGTAAACGTATGCACATACCATCACAGAGCAATACTGTTGATGTAAATAACCTTACTAGACCTCTAGCTCTGTATTCACTACACAGTGCCTCTTGGGTATGGGGGGACAACACTATCTAACTGACTCCATCCAACTTCTCAGTACTAAAAGTTGTGTAGAGCTCCCCAACCTGTCTCCTAATCCCCAACTCACTAGCCAGAAATGCAACAAATAACCTAACAACACCTGCTACTATACTGGCCCCCCACCCCCAGCCAGCCATACCAGCCCTCCCACCACACACTCACCCATCTGCAGCCAGCAAGTGTCACAGCCCACCTCTCACCTCCATGCCCAGCCTCCAACTCACTTATGTAGGACTACAACTGTAAAAATGTGCTCAGAAATAAATATCTTGGCACATTTAACAGTAGCACTCCTGCGTAAGTCATTCAGCTGCTCGCCATGGAGGTGAGAGTTCATTGTGCCAGTCATCAGCTGCGACCAGCTGTAGAAGGGGGTGTTCAGAAATAAATAGCTTGGTACATTTAACAGTAGCACACCTAAATAAGCCATTCAGCAGCTCGCTGTGGAGGTGAGAGTTCATTGTGCCAGTCATCAGCTGGGACCAGGTGTGGAAGGGGGTGCTTAAGTGCTGGCATGACTGCATGACAAGAGGGGTAACACTAGACTACCATGCTTTGTCATGTTATTAACTGCATTTCTAGCTATAGACTCAGCCATTGAAACACAGTTTGATTGATGACAGCACCACCCTGCAAGGCCTTTATGAATGTCAAATTTGGGTTGCTTGGGTTGTCGGCAGCCCTGCAGGACATTTAGCATACACATCACCATGTACTTGGTGTGAGTAGCCCTGCAGATCCATCGCTGTCCAAGGACGCATGTACAATACGAAGATCAGGCAAGATCATGCCACTGCCACAGTTCATAAGGCTCTTTAGGCACTCCCCTCCTTCTGATACACCTTCTACTAGCGAAGCCTACCTTCTACCTGCCTCCAACTGTTTCTTTTTTTCTCAGCTGGGGGCATATGCTACCTCTGGAATTAAACTACATGCAATTAATTATCTACTCAAATTGAGTCATGATGATAACCATGCCTGTATCCACTGATTCCTGCAACTTCCTCATGTTGTAACAAATTATGTATACAAAAGTTCTCTTTTTTGCTCTTTCTGTATCTAATTAGTATTGTTATCCCGGGTCGCCCCTGAAAAAGGGAACTTTGGGGCCCAGTGGGCCTACCCAGTCACCAAAATGTAATAAATAAAATAAATAAATAAAAAATGCATAATACCCAGTGTGGCAATAACAGGGATGGCCTGACCATGTTGCTGGTGGTGGCTCACAAATCATGATCCACAAGACTGTCAGAGTACAGATGAATGTTACATCACCTAAATACACCTGATAAGTAAAATCTACATTGACACCAGCAAGAACAGGTGCCATACAAATTTCAACCCACTAACGCAATAGAAAATGCTGAATGCAGAATGTAGAAAACACAATCCAATATCTCCACAAAAAAAATTTTCTCCAATACATAAACACCATAATTCACATCTACAGCACATGCTGTAAACACCCTACAAATATCAAGTAAAAACACCAAACCATATCCAACATATTTAATATCAAAGAATATAAACATTTAGCTATTTATTCCATTATAAAATCTGGCCATCTTGTCCCTCACTCACGATCAAAGATGGCGATCAAAGAATCTCACGATCAAAGAATTTGCAGGCTCATGATCAAAGAATTTGCAGAATCATGATCAAAGAATAATAAATGACCATACTCGACTTCTAGCCACAATCACATAAAACCACCACCATGCCTCAATAGAACAGCCCTCACTGAGCAAAACCTGCCCTCATTTGACTTCCTAGGCCACCCCTGAGCTGAGAAATTTGCATTTTAAAAAGGGCCATCTCGTCAATAACTTGCAATGCAGGATCACAATCAAAAAACCTTGTGATTAAAGAATTTGCAGCCTAGCGATTAAAGAAATTGCTGCCTCACGATCAAAGAATAAAAAATGGTGAAAGTCGACCTTTAGGCATAATAAAAAAAACAAACACCACCATGCCTCGATAGAATGAAGCCCCCTGAACAAAACCCACCCTCATTTGTGTTCATAGCCTACCCCTCAGCTGAGGAATTTGCATTTTTCCAAGGGCCATCTCGTTCCTCATTCGTGATGCACGATCGTGATCAAAGAATACATGATCAAAAAATTTGCAGGCTTGCAAACAAAGAAATCACACGCTCATGACCAAAGAATGAAAAATAGTGAAACCCAATTTTTTCACCAATTCAAATGGAATTAACGCCATGCCTGTATAGAACAAAAACCCCTGATCAAAAAACACCCTCATTTGTGTCCCTAGCCCACACCTAAACTGAGATATTATTATATTTAGGTCATGATGCAGGATCGCAATCAAAGAATCTTGTAATCAAAGAATTTGCATGCTTGAGATCAAAGATCGTTAGTGAGCCGCAAACAAAGATTTTTAAAGCTTATAACTCTATTTTGTGACCGATTTGGATGAAACCAAAGACATGGCTTGCTAGATTGGAGTCCCCTGAGTAAAACCCATCCAAGTTTTACTTCAGAAGTGACACCTGAGCCGAGATATTTCTGTTTTTCCAATCAGAAAACTAAAAACAAAATGGCGAACCTTGAAATCAAAGGATTTTGAAAATTCTCAGGGACAAAGATTCTTGCACCATGAGGCTGCAAATTCTTTGATCGCCATGTGGGACCAGATGGCCAGAACCCTATTCTTTGTTTGCAAAACATAGATACAGTATAAATTGTCCCATTGACTTATAATGGGAACTTAAAACTGCCATAACTTTTGAATGCCTTAATATTTTTTCACCAAATGAACAGGTCCAAAGTTATTAACGCCCACACTTTTGACTTTAGTGTGAAAGTGACTGCTGAACCCCAACTATAGTGGTGCGACTGCACCACTATAATATGTATATATACACACACACACATATATATATATATATATATCTCTATGCCACTTATAACAGACTGAAATGTGAATGTACATTTCATCAGCTATAACCATTGTCTGTTTAATCAAAAATAAAGCAAAGTTAGCTTTAAAAATAAACATTGTGATGTGCACAGTGCACAGCAGCATGATTTACAGCTCTTTTCTGAACTTGCTTGCTGTGTTGTGCAGACATCCAGAAAGTAGGTAAAACGTAACTTTCATTACATTGTTTAAAATACTGTATTGTTTAAAATCAAGTGACTTGCATGCTGAGAGTGTCTGATTACTCCATCTGTGATTCTGATTTGGCTTCCAGTTGTTTAAAGAACTCTGTCATTTTTGTTTGTACTTTTGGCTTCTCGCCGTACCATTGCCAGTGCTTTGTTGTCCATGCCATGATTTCCCAATCTGGTTGAAGGTCCTCGTGCTGTTCCATGTCTCGTTGTAGGGTTAGGAGGGCACCCTGAAAATCTCTCATGAAGACAAGGACTTCCAGCTCTTCTTCAAACTCCTCGCTTGTGTCCTCGATCTCCACAACATCCACTTGCTGTAATCCTTGGACAACATCTGCAATGTCATCATCAGGTTGTTGTGGATCCTCTCCTCCCATACTGCAGATTGCCTCAAACTCTTCCGCTTTGAGACCTGGAGGTGGAGTGTAGCCTTCTGGATTGGGTTCCTGTGTGACATCCTCCTGGGCTTCTGAATCACTGCTTGGGTAAAATCCTGCTTTTTGAAAGTAGTTTACAATTGTCTCAGAAATGATGCACTGCCGCAATTCCTCCATCAGGCGGACACTCTGCAGCAGTCAGGTCTTGATCAGTGTCCAGGATGCTCAGTATCCATGCTCTTATGTTACAGATGTAGTGGTGCTTAAAGCTATAAATGATGCCCTGGTCCAAGGGCTGTATGATGCTTGTGGTGTTCGGGGAAGAAAAACTAATTTTATATTTCTTAGCCCAGGGACTGCGGGATGGCCACTAAAATTGTCTAGGCAAAGTGTGATCTTACGATCCCATGCATGAATCCACTCACT
This sequence comes from Neoceratodus forsteri, assembly GCA_016271365.2. Classification (NCBI taxonomy): domain Eukaryota; kingdom Metazoa; phylum Chordata; order Ceratodontiformes; family Ceratodontidae; genus Neoceratodus; species Neoceratodus forsteri. Next base: position 1,180,063,900 of record CM028131.1, read on the forward strand.
GAAAATATCCCTTGCCATCTAGGCAGTTTGATTAACCTTATAAATAGCAGGAAGATGAGATACCCCTCAGAAACAGCATGGCTTCAATGATTTCCCAATGACCAGCAGCTCGCTTTTCCTTGTCCCAGTCATGTTACAGATGAATAGGACTGACTACTTCTCCTTTGCTTTTTTTAAACCCATAGGGGTTTCTTAATTAAAGGAGAGTGTTCCATATTCTACACACCTGAAGCAGAGCCAAGTCTCATCGGTGTTGAAAATATCCTCCGGTGAGTAGTCATGTAGTAGACTGGGAAGCATATCACAGATCCAGACTGTAGCACTGTCATCATCAGCGCTCTGTTTCTCACCATGGATCTTAAAGCAAATGTTGTGATGATGTTTCCACCAGGTAAGCCAGCCATTGGTGGGTTTGAACTCTGGCTTGTCCAGTGCAACTGCCAGCTGTTGAGCCTTTTCCAGGAGCAGAGATCAACTAATGAGTTCTTCATGACTACGTGCATTCATGAACCACCGGAGTGCCTCCTCCACATCACCATCTTTGCCCTCTCTTTTTGCTTTCAGTCCAGATTCTGGTTGGCATGCCAATCTGCAGTAATCCAGTCATTCGCTTTAATCAAATTGCATAGAGTGGACTTTGGGATCCCAAAGTGAATCGACAGATCCTGGAGGCTCAGTTTGGGGTGAGTGTCTATTTCCTCAAGGATCTCAATTTTCCTGGTTAAGGTGAACTCCTTCCTTTTTATTCCAGCCAGCTGCACAGCAACACACACAGAATACAAAGTCACTTAACCCAGACACCTGCACCGAGATGCTGCAAATAGCTCCACTGCTTTTAAAGACCAACTAATTAAAAACCATAATAACTTTACAATGTTCAATGGATTTGCATCAAATTTGTCATGCATAATCATTAGGGGTAGGTCTTTAGAAGTGACAGATTTCATGTGAATTTGTTGTATGATTTCTGAGATACAGAGTGTCAAAAAGCCCTAAATGTATCTTTTATTTGCCATTTCTTTGTTCACCTGTGTCTCAGAAATGGTTTTAGGTTGTGGTCAGAAATTTGCAGGGTAAAAAGTCTTTGCTTCGCAGATGTGCCTTTTGAAGGTTTGGTGAAAAATTATTAATCTGTTCAAAAGTTCCCATGTCCCATTATTTCCTATGGGAACAATTTATATGTCAGGCAGGAAAGTACTTTTATTTTCACAGGAGCTAGTAATTTCGCACACAGGATCATGCAGTGTTTTTGCAGAGGGCTCCTGTGTCCGCCATTTTTTTTTCAGTTAGCTAGAGAACAAAAATAAACAAAAACATTAAAATGAATAGAATTAAAAAAAACATTAGAACCTAGCGAAACAGAAGCCGTTTAGCTGCATTCTGATGGTTGTTTGTTTAAATTTTGCCTAGAAACACCTTTTCTGGGCACCCAAAATCCTGGGAGCCAAGTTTAGCCAGAGGACCACTTCTCCTGCATTCTCTGTATGAGAACAGTGGAATTTTCCTGACTTCTGCAGCCACAGCTGGAACTTGTGCTGCTGGCTGCAGGTTCAGCTTTCACCCATTCTTTCCCTTGGTGTCCAGTGACACCCTCCACCCATCTATCACTGTCCCTAGTGGCACCCCCTCCTTTCCATATCTTTTCGTGGTGTCTAGTGGCACCCCCCCACTCTCTGATTCCCATATTTTATAAATGTTTTTGTTTATTCATATAATCTGACACCGGGATTCCCACCCCCATTGTCAGATATTCCCCCCACAGTCCATTCTGTTATTTGCCAACATCAGGGGCCCAACCCCTGTGTCAGCATGACAAGCCCCCCCAAGCAATTTGGGACACTGGGGAGCCCACTCCCAGTGTCCCCAAATATCAATTTATTTCTACCTGTAATAAAAGGAAACAGTCCCCGACATCTTTTTTTTATCTGAAAAAAATGGAAATGGTCCCTTGTCGTCCCCGCCATCCCCCACCCCATCTCAACCAACCTGCTGAGCACCCACAACCCCACACACCCTTATCCTATATGTACCTCCTGAGGTCATACCCTGTCATAGTCTGTGGACTGGGACATTTCTGCACTCTTCAAAGAAGAACCATGAACTGAGGAATCAAGGTAAGTGCTGTATAATGTATTTCAATGTCATTTTGAACTTATGTTCATAACTTTGCTATTTTGAGGACTTTTTTCACCAAATTTTCAATGTGGGCTTTTTGGGACCCCCACCTCATGAACACTGCAACTGTCATTTTGTTAATCTTGCCCAGAAGGTGATTTTGCAGTGACTGCATGAAATCACCTTTTGAGACTGAATAACACAATTTCAGTGCCAGTGTTCATGATGGGTAACTGTTCATTGAAATGTTTCTACACACATGCGTAAATAGCCATTTTTTCACACCACCACATAAATGGTACAGATGTCATTTTTCACATCTTGTCTGAAACATGTTTTCACATCTGTGGAGTGGATTGGTGTCTATGCACAGATTTGAACATTTTCACCTATGGAGTTTATGATGTTGGATCATAAGAAGACTATGTTGAAACTTTGAGCTCAAAATATGAAAAAATGCTGGTTTTGACCGTTCATTGCAATTTCGCTATGCCCACTCATAACTTCAGAAATGTTAAATATGTTGACTCCATATTTTCAACATAGCCTTCTTATTAACCCACCTCCTGTATGTCACAGCTGTCATTTTTGAAATACTGGGCAAACTGTGTTTTCACACCTGTGGTGTGGAATGGCATTGCAATTGCACAGAATTACATTTTGGTGGGTATTCAAAAATGTTCTGTGCCTGGTACATGAGGTGGGTTAATAAGATGGCTATGCTGACAATTTGGTCACTGTTGTCCTTTAAATGGAAGTGCAGGGTTGGGAAGGTCATGTGCTTCCACAGCTATACACAAATACTCATCTATCCTGGCCCTGCACTCCCACAGACAAACAAGGATATAATTATACTATCCAAAAAAGTAAAGAAATTCATTGCAAAAAAAAACGTTGCTAATGCATCAGTTAGGGTTGGTGCTAAAGTGACAAAAGCAGGGAAATGTGGCATTAGGGTTTGCAATCCTAACACCCCACTCCCACCTGCAGACACTGATAGGTGTCAGGGGTGTGTCTTGGGTTCATCAGTCCTAATGCTCAACTCAGTTTCTTGTACTGTTCACATCTCAGCTTATTTACTAATGGAATGGGGATGAGCATTAGAGTTGATGACTCCAAGGCACCCCCAATGCTTTTCAGTGTCTGCAGGGTGGGGGTGGGGTTTTATGGTTGAAAATTCTAATGCCACATTTTCCCACTTATGTTGCTTTAGTACCAACCCTAACTGATGCATTAACAAGCATTTTTGCATTGTGTATATATATATATATATATATATATATATATCTATATCTATACCTATCTCTCTCTCTCTCTCTCTCTCTCTCTCTCTATATATATATATATATATATATTTTCTATGCAAAAAACTTAAGGGTTGCTCCTCCCTCCAGACCCGTCAATCTTCCTAAGATTGACAAATTATGGGGTTTGTCATTGGGGGTCATGAGCCCGAAATGTCACCCCATTCCATGTGTAACCATATTGACAAGAGATAACAAAAAAGAGTGGAGCAACATTTAGGCCTCATGACCCCAATGACACACCCCGTCATTTGTCAATCTTGGGATGCTTGATGGGTCTGGGATGGGAGGGGCAACCCTAATGATTTTTCATTTCCTGACTTTTTGTGCTTTAACCCTAAATGATGCATTAACACAGTTTTTTCATAGAATTTCCTTACTTTTTGAGAAAGAATAGAAAAGTAAGAACTTGCGGAACTTAGTGGGAGCGCAGGGCCCTACAGAAGTTGGTGAGAGAGCAGGCCCTTCAGGCCCTGTGTGCCCACCAACCTGCAGAAGTTGGTGGGAGTGCGGGCCCTTCAGGCCTTGAGCTCCCACCAACTTGTAAACATGTGTGTACCATCAACACCCTCCAAATTTCAATGTAAAACAACAAACCATGTCCAAGATATAACATGTAAAAGTTTGAGATTTTCATTCATCAGAGATGCAGAATTCTGCACCTGTTAACATTTTACAGGCACAATGACTGAAAACTACATCTATAGCACTAAGGCTAGATACCCTATCAATTTCAAGCCACCAGCACAATGCAAAACACTGTCTGCAACACATAAATTGCATTATGGAATATCTCTGCAAAAATAATTTTCTCTGACATGTAAACACCGTAATTCACACCTACAGGACATGCTGAGAACACCCTATAAATTTCAATGTAAAAGACCAAACTGTGTCTGACATATAACATGTTAAAATTTGACATTTTCATTCATCAGAGTTGCAGAATACCATACCTGTTAACATTTTACAGCACAATGACTGAAAACTACATCCATGATACTAAGGCTAGGTACCCTATCAATTTCAAGCCACCAGCACAATGCAAAACACTGTCCGCAACATGTAAATTGTGTCACGCAATATTTCCACAAAATAAATGTTCTCTGACACATAAACACCATAATTCACATCTACAGGACATGCTGAGAACACCCTCCAAATTTCAATTAAAAAGACCAAACCGTTTCCAAGATATTTAAACTTAGAGATTGGTGAAATTGCCCTAATACATTATAAAATCTGACCATCTCGTCCCTCCCTTGCTATCAAAGATCACGATCAAAGAATCTCATGATCAAAGAATTTGCAGGCTCATGATCAAAGAATACAAAATGCCGAAACTTGACTTTTAGGTAGAATTAAATGAAACCACTGCTATGCCTCGATAGAATGAAGCCCCCTGAATAAAACCCACCCTCATTTGTGTTCCTATGCCACCCCTGGGCTGAGAAAATAGAATTTTTAAAAGGGACATCTTGTCCCTCACTCATAATACAAGATCACGATCAAAGAATCTCGCGATCAAAGAATTTGCAGGCACGCAATCAAAGAAATTGCACACTTGCAATCAAAGAATAAACAATGCTGAAACTCGACTTTTAGGCAGAATTGAATAAAACCACTGCCATGCCTCAATAGAATGAAGCCCCCTGAACAAAACCCACCCTCATTTGTGTTCCTAGGCCACCCCTGAGCTGAGAAAAATGTATTTTTACCTCATGGTGCAAGATCGTGATCAAAGAAGCTCGTGATCAAAGAAGTTGCAGGCTCGTGATCAAAGATCATTAGTGAGCCACGATCAAAGAATTTCAAACCTTATAACTCTATTTTTTGACCATTTTAAACCAAACCAAAGGCATGGCTTGATAGAACGAGCCCCCCCCCCCGAGTATAACCCATCCAAGTTTTACTTCAGGAGTGACCCCTGAGCTGAGATATTTTATTTTTTATGATCGGAAATGCAAAAACAAGATGGCGGACCTTGCGATCAAAGAATTCTCGGGGACAAAGATTCTTGAACCACGAGGCTGCAAATTCTTCAATTGCCAGGTGTGACAAGATGGCCCAAACCCCATTCTTTGTTTGCAAAACAACCATATAAATGTTCTCATTGGCTTATAGTGGGAATTTAAAAGTGGCATAACTTTTGAATGCCTTAATACTTTTTCACCAAACAAAAAGCGGCATGTTCGGCCAGCCAAGCAATTTCAGATGAACCATCTCACAAAGCAGCACACCACACAACAGCCACACAGGGCCACAGAAAACATCCCAAAAACTGCCTCCCAAACTGGATAATTTTGCATTTTTCAGCATTTTCGTGTGCAAAGATAGTAGGTCCAACAGAAATGAAATCTGGCAAATCAAGAGACCTACCATGCCCTACTGTGCTTGCCAAATTTCAGGCAAATCCAATGAACAGGTCCAAAGTCATTAATGTGCAAAAGTTTGACTTTAACATAGAAGTGCCTTTATAACCCTAAATATAGTGGCGCCACCGTGCCACTATAATATATATATATATATATATGTAACTCCCTTGTTCCCAGGGGTTACTAGAATCCCAGTTAGAATCAGTGGCAGGCAGGGAAGGCAGCTTGTGATATGTAAGGTAAATGTGTTTCACACTATCACACCCTGTTTTCAGTCTCAGCTGAGCTGGAGTGATGATGTAATCATGGAACTCTCGCAGCAGCATAAGCCACAGTGTTCAGCTGGCTTTAGAGTGAATTATAATGTTCAGTGAGAGTCTTATAGTGGAGATCTAAGAGAATGCTGCAGCTGCTGTACAGCTCCTCAGTTTAGCTCGGACAAAGAATGAACCCTTTTCGTTTTTGTGGTAGTTTGTTCTCACCCTAGAAGAAGAAGAACAAAGAAGACAGTTTTCTGAAGTGGTGGAGACCTGTGTCAGTAAGGTTTCTTTGCCCCATCCCAGGAGGGATGGGGGAACTCCAGGATTCAGGGGCATTCCCCCTTGTTCCAATTGCTTGGGGAAGCTGCCTTGGACATCTTCATTTGTTATGAGTGCAGTTTCTCTGTGTAAGCCCAGGTGAATCTGCACTACCTAGGGGTGAATTTCTCTGACAAAGGGACCCTGTCACCTAGACGTTCTGTTTAAAAGTGTCTGCCTATGTTGCAGTCCAACATGTGACCGTCCAAGTACAGAATGTTTAATATTATGACACCTTTGAGGTGTGTGTGTAGGATGTTAAGTGTGATAAACATTTCAAGACAGCATCTACAATGTTTCTACAGTTGTGTGGTGTTATTAACCAGATGAATGGCTGAGTATAAGCTTGGAAACAAAAGGTGGGAGACCCCCCCACCTGGAGTAACCAGTTTACCTCTACAGGTTCTTAAGGGAACCTATTACTTTTTTCAGTGCAATTGGCCAATGCCTGAGAAAAGTGTTTACCTATGTATGTGGGTTGTTTTTCTCTCAGTTTACCCCAGTATAATGGGTTCTGAAAGTCCTGAGCCTGGATGTTCTCCTTTGTGGTCATGTGTACCACCTTCATTCCTCATGAAATATGGGAAAGTGTCCTAGTACTGGCCGTGTGCTCCTAGCCAATGGGAAATGTACTACTTCTGGCCGTGTGTGCCAATCTCCATTTCAGCTTCGGGAATGCATGACCATGGAGATCTTCAAGCGCGAACTTAAGACCCATCTTTGGACTCAAGCTTTCATGACCTGAGAGAGCTGTTACTCTGATTTTATTCATGTCTGCTGTTTTATATTGTTAATATTTCAGATTGTTGTTATCTGATTTTATATATGGTTTATTTTATGCTCATTTTGTACAGCGCCTTGGCATTCAAAAGGTGCTTAATAAATAAAGTTTTATTATTTTATTTTATTATTATTATTTATTATTTCAGAACTGGTGTGTTCACTGTTTTGTTACTTCAGCCTATGCTAAATGGGAATCCAGGAATTTCTGTACCCTGGAGAATCTGCAATACCAGTATATGTAGCCCCGTGGGGGTCCATCTTCACTTTGTGATTACTCCTATTTTGTTACATGAATAAAAGCCACACTCTAGAATCCCAACCTGGTCTGGACAGTAAGGTTATTGTTTCCCTGTGTCTGGAGTTACTTGGGTGCCCCTGTCCAGAAATGCAAACTTAGCATAATTGTGAGCAAACATTTTCTCCCAGGAACCTGGGTTGTTGGCCATGGTAAAAGGTCCCACCAGGTGTGTACCAGGTAGTTGCCACACTTTGTTGACTGTTTTTGTATAACAGTCTGGTCCACCTAGTCTAATGGTGGCAATTTCTCTCTTTTTTATGTCTTGTAGTAATTCATGTAAGCCCTTACCCCTCTCTGTTGCCCCTAGACATTTGTGGGGAGAGAAGAAGCCCTGCTGGTTAAACAAGAGGGGCCAGTGGGGGGTTACCGAAATGGGGGCTCGTCTGGGATGTGTTTTTAAATTTGGGGAGAAAACAAAGTTTGTTTGCTCAGGTTGTGGCTAGCATTTTGCTTGTCTGGCAGTTGGTAGCCCAAAACTATAAGCTTTGTGCAGAAGGATTTGCCCAGAGTAGTGCCATCCATATGTGCAGCAGTGTGCTTGCAGTTCAGGTGCTGCTGTGTGTTGTGCCACTGTTTACCAAGGAGCTGTAAAGCCTAATTGAGTGTGCCCCTTGTCCTGCATCAAGACAGAGCATTTACAAGCTTTAATTCTCAAGTTTTCTGTGACAACAAGTATTGTGGACTTTAGGAAACAAAGAGACAATTGTGCCCTGAAGGTTTCATGTGCTAATTGTGTGAATTGGGGGAGTCGCTAAAGAAATAGCTAAGTTCGGAGTAAAGGAATGGTAAAAAACACCATGAAAAATGTCAGCTGAGAAAAGAAGTTCTTCTACAGTTTAAATTTTGCCTGTTCGACGATCGCTGTGGAGGAAGAGCACAAGAAGAGATAGAGAGAATCTCATTTGCATGGTGTTGAGTGATTGGTGAGACTGCAATCGGTCCCATCCCCTAGCCAGCTTCAGCAGGCTGCCCAGTGTTCGAGAGGAAGAGAGCGAGCGGTGTGCGAGGTGATTAGCTAGGAGAATCATTGCGGTGGCTGTGAACATTCAAAATACTGTGAAATACAGACTTTCTGTGTGAAATTGGGCTCAACCCGTAATCATACGAACATATGAACATACAAAATTTGCCAGCAGATAAAGGCCTAGTGGTCCATCAAGTCTGCTCAAATGTGCAGCTAGCACCCCTTATTCTGCAGCTGCCCTCCCTTCCACCCTTCCCCTTCATTAACCCTCCCCCTTGTCCTGTCCCATCCCCTTTTGAAGCATTCCACTGTTCTACTGGATACCACTTCTGCAGGTAAAGCATTCCACCCAGCCACCACCCTCTCTGTAAAAAAGTGTCTCCTCATCTACCTCCTGAACCTTCTTCCCTCCAGTCTCATATCATGGCCCCTGGTGTCCTTTCCCTCCCTTACTTTGAACAGCTCCTCTGTACCTGTCTTGTTTATTCCTTGCATGTACTTAAAGGTTTCAATCATTTCCCCCCATTCCTCCTCTCCTCCAGTGAGTACATGTTCAACTCCCTCAGCCTCCTCTCATATGATAAGTCCCCCACCCCCTTGATCATCTTTGTCACCCTGTGCTGCACCCCCTCCAGTAACTTAATGTCCCTCTCCAGATACAGGCACCAGTACTGCACAAAGTATTCCAGGTGCGGTCTAACTAATGACCTATACAGTGGCAGAATCATCTCCTCCATCCTTGAGGATATACCCCTTGCAGTACAACCCAGCATTTTGTTGGCTTTTGCAGCTGCCTTCCTACATTGTGCTGAGTTGTTCATTGACCCTGTAATAAGCACCCCCAGATCCTTCTCCTCCTCAGTCTGGGATAGCTGCACTCCCCCCAGCTGGTAACTCCTCCTTGGGTTCTTCATCCCAGAATGCAGCACCTTGTACTTTTTGGCATTAAACCCCAGTTGCCAGGTGTCTGACCAGGTTTCAAGCTTTGTCAGATCATCCTGCAACCCCTGCCATCCCCCTAGGTCATCCACCACTGCTCCTACCTTGGTATCATCAGCAAACAGACTGATCTTGCTCTTGATGTCCCATGATATGTCTGCAATGAAAATCCCAAACAACACTGGTCCCAACACCACACCCTGTGGAAAACCGCTCATCACTACCCTTGGGTGTGAGAGCTCCCCACATACCACCACCCTCTGTTGCCTTCCCTGAAGCCAGTTTCCTACTTATCTCACCAGCTTTGCACCTGCCCCTGTGCCTACTAACTTACTTCCCAGCCTTCCATGTGGCACTGAGTCAAATGCCTTACTGGAGTCCAGACACAGGACATCTCATTGCATTGTCCAGTTGCTAGTTACCAGCCTGAACCCAGGTTTTTGGTGATCTGCCTGTATGAAGCTGTCCTGCAGTCCTTGGCTCAGGAGGCCACCAGCCTCCTTCAGATAGTTCCATTAGCTACGGTGATGAATGTGAGGTCACTGGTCTGTAGTTTCCCGGTTCATCCTTGGGGCCACTCTTGTGGAGGGGCACCACATGAGCCATCCTCCATTCCTGAGGTACACAACCCTAATGTAGTGAGCATTAAATAGGTCTGCCAAAGGTCCTGCAAGGACCTCTGCCAGTTTCTTCAGTACCCTGGGTGGATGCCATCTGGGCCTGGCGCCTTATCCACCCTCAGTGCCTTCAAACCCTCCCGAACTCTGCCTCCATGATTTCCCATCTGTCACTCCTTCCCCATTTCCTGCCATTTCTCCCCTTGGGTGTCACTACCCTCTTCTCTTTAGTAAATACTGAGCAGAAGTACTCATTTAGTGATTCTGCCTTATCGCACCCTGCTTCCACCCAACCCCCCCATCTTTCTAATCCTTACTATGTGGTCCTTTCAGCTCCTTTTCTCCCTGATGTACCTAAAGAAGTCCTTCTCCACCTTCTTAATGCCTTGTGCCAGCCTGAGTTCCATAGATGCTTTGGCTCCCCTTACTGCCCTTGTCACCTCCTTCAATTTAGTCAAGTACTCCTCCCTGTCCTCCCCCCTCCCTGTTTTCTTTTACTTCCTAAAGTCAGATCTTTTCCTCCTTACCTTTTCCATTACCTAATTGCTCAACCAGCTGAATTTCTTAGCCCTAGCTTTCTTGTTCTGGGCCTTGTAGCAGGTTTTGGTTGGCTCCACTATCCCCAGCTTTATGAGCTTCCACCTCTGGTTAGTGCCCATACTAGATTGAATTCTGACCAGGTACCCTTTTACCACTTCCCCCATCCTCCCAAAGTTGGCCCTCCTGAAGTCCAGCACTCTTGTGCCTGATTCCACTCCTTCCTTTCCCATATCAAATGTGAGCCATACTGAGTGGTGGTCACTCTCTGACAGCGGTTCCTCCACTGTAAGTTCTCTCACAAAGTCCTCATTTGCCAGCACAAGGTCAAGGGTATTCCTAACCTGGTTGGTTCACTGACCATTTGCAGCAGGAAGCTGTCCTGGAAGGCATCCAGCAGTACCTGCCCCTTCTGTTCCTGGTTGTTGGGGTACCCAGTCCACTCCTGGCATGTTGAAGTCCCCACACTACCACACTACACTTCTCTCTGCAGGTCCTCCCGATCTGTCCCGCTAGTTCCCTGTCTAACTCCTCTGTCTGAGATGGTGGCCTGTACACCACTCCCATTCTAAGAATCCTATTCTTGGAATCCTGGATTTGCATTCAAAGTGACTCCATACTATCTTCCTCCCCTTCCTCCCTTACACACTTCAGTCCTTCCTTCACATATAGTGCCACACCCCCTCCTTTCCCAATCACCCTGTCCCTACAAAATAACCTGTACCCTGGTACAGACAGGTCCCAGTCATTGTATTGGGTGGCCCATGTTTCTGTGATGGCTGCAATGTCCACCTCTCCCTCTGCTATGAGCACCTGTAACTCTGCAGTTTTCCTCCCAAGGCTCCTAGCATTAAGGGTAACCACCTTCCACCCTTTCCATCCCCCTCCCAACCAACTGGGAATCAAGCAAGGTGTCAGTAGTGACAATCAGCTGGATCGCCAGTCCATCTCAACCCAGAGGCCTTCCAGGATTGGCTGTAGGCTGAGATTTTCTAATGGAGCAAGCCAGCTACTGATTCAGTGAGTACCATGCAGCAAAACTGAGCTCAAACTGTGTTGTGATTTTCAAAAGCCAGCTGGATTGGTGTGTAAACAGTGTGATTGTTTTTGCAAAGAAGAACTGTAAAGTGAAATCAAAAGCATGCAAAAATTCTAAGCAATAGGCTGTGAGATTGTGTTATGGACTCAGCATCAGTATAATTTTCTGAGCAAAAGAGAGACTGAGTCGTTATGAGAGGCTGCAACAAACAGGCAATCCTGTTCAAGAAATAACTGTGGCTTTTAGTGATTTTAAGCAAGTAAAATTGATTGAAAGCTAATTATAAAGTCTAAAAATAATATAGATATGCTGAGGAGGTAAAAGCAGTGCAATCATTACAGTTTGAGCAAATTATCAGTAGCAGAAAGTTGGATGTGTAGTTGCTTGAGTCAGATACAGATTTGTTGATGCATCAGGAGTGCTGCGGCTGCCATTACTGGTTGGGGCAGTAATGTAAACACAGCAGCAGGGAGCCATTTTGACAGACTCTTCCAAGTATAGTGAACTCAATAGTAACAGTGAACGTTTCTGTGCTTATTTACAGACATGACTTCAGGACTATCCCGCTACCCAGATCATGCCCGAGCTATGATAACTAAGGAGGTTGCCATGCTTAAAGAAACTGAGCAATGTTTCTACAGTGGAAGTTTGCTTCCTCATATTGCGATTCCCAACTACCCTGTGAGAGTATGCATAATGTGCCTCAAGGCTGGAAAAGATGTATTTTTGATTCCTCACTGTTCACAGTGTTTAGAGAAGCAAGGTCTTACTAGAACATTACAAATTAATTTGGCACACACCTGGACAAAAGTACAAGACCCTGCATGTAGCAACACACAGCACCAGGTTGAACCTGTTGGGGGAAGCCCAGCAGAGTGAGGCACAAAGGAGGGGAGTGTAGATTTACTGCCAGAGCAGATTCCTCATGATGTCTCCATGCCTGTGTCGCAGATGGACAGTGCGGTGAGAGAGTCAGTGGATCCATGGAGAGACAATCCTAGCCCTAGCCTCACTGGAGAGGATACGGTTCAAGATACTCTAGAATGGGAGGTGTCTACCTCCAGGCCCAGTGAAGAGTGGACTGTCTTGGGACTGAGGCTGACTGCTCACTTCTGGGCCCAGGTTTTGAGTGAGGAAGAGGATGAGGAAGGTATGTATCTTTCTGTTAAGGATCCCAGTCTGTGGCCTCAAGCTCTTGCCTTGGAGGAGCCAGACGAAGAGATTGGTGACTCCACAGCCCTGCCCTGAGAAGTAGCCAGGGACAAGTTCTATGTTGCTTTGAATATGCGACACTGGCCGAACCAGAACTGGCCACCCCCAAGCCAGGCCAAGGGTCGTACACTGATGAAGAACAGTAAGGAGGAAGGACTGGTTCATAGGTGGACCAATGACATCTATGGGTGGTCCTTTCCTACCTTTCCTCATAGAGTCTGGGAGGAGATTGAGCAAAACAGAAGAGCCTGGCTAGTGGAGGAAGCAAGCCAGAACATGCATCTAGGTGCAATGCGTTATGTCAGAAACAAAGTGATAAGAGACAGACTGCAGTTTTGGAAGTTGGGCAGGACATTGTTCATAGACACTGTATGATATGTGGACAACACAGGGAAAGAGACTTTCCATTTTGTCAATTACGAGCACCCAGATGGGGTCATAATTCATGCGCCTGACCCATTGTGGTACTACCCTCAATGTTACCATACTTCGGAGAATATGCCTGTGCCTTGTGCCTACCTAGAGGGAAGCAGATCAGTGGTAACAAGTGTCTGCCATCCAGCCATTGCCATACCCATGTTGTTCTGCCAGTCTGGTGTTCTGGGATCTGAGGTGCATCCAGATTCATCACCTCTGCAGTGTGCCTTTCCAATTTCATTACCTGGTCTTCCAGATAGCCTAGATGACATCATCCCAGCTGTTTTCCTGATTCATCGCCTGGGATTTGGATGACATCAGGCCAGATGTTCCTTTTCCTGTTCCAAGGTTCCATCTTCCAGATGACATCAGACCAGCAGTTTCCTGTTTCATCATCTTTTTTTCCGGAAGATTTCCACCCAGCTGTATCTGAAAAATGCTGCCAGGGAGAGTCTTCAGCTAGAGAAGTAGGCAATGTCCATTTTTTTTTTTCAAGGGACTGGTAAGTCCAGACTCTTCTTACTTTATTGACATTGCAATACACATCCTACATCTGGCAGACTTCAGACTTTGATTTGTCCACAAAGCCTCTCCCCTTTGGGAATTCAGTACTTCAAGAACTGTGCTTCAGCTGGCTCTGGCCCAAGAGAGACTCTTTAATGGATCTTCCCTTTGAGCATAGCTGTTTTGTCACTAGTTTGGACATTTAGGGCATTCCATCCCTCCAAAAAGTGTATTGTACATAAAGTTAGAGATTTGCTGTTTTCTACTTTTTCTACTTTCCTAAAATAATCTTTTTGGGATTCTCCAGCACTTTTTTTTTGTGTAATCTTTTTTCCCCTCTGTCACACACTGGGACCTGCTCCTCCTTCAAGCCACCTAATACCACCAGCGATCCCTTCCTGCAATTCCCCCAGAGCTGCCTACCTCATATTTTCAGCCTTCCTTCAGGTTAGCCCAGCATATTCCTTTGCCAGGAGGGTCCCCCTCCTTCAAGAGGGAAGGCACCGGCTGGGGAACTCCAGCACACATAGATACATAGATACATAGATACATAGACAGTGTCGGCAGATAAGGGCCTATGGCCCACCCAGTCTGCCCATTTAAGTTTGTAAGTTCAGTTTATGTTTTTCAGGAAGTCTGTTGCCCCTTACCCCTGACCTCCAGAATTCCTTTATGTCTATCCCATGCATTCTTAAATCCTGTGATTGTTTCAGCCACCACCACTTCCTCTATTACACTATTTCTTTCTTGCCCGGGTGCTGCTGAGGTGGATGTTACTCTGCCAGGATTGCTCGAGGGCATCATCGGGGACAGCCACCATCATCTGGCTGATCCCAGTGCAGTTTCTGCTTTTTTTTTCTGTGGTGTTCCCCTTAATGCAATCCCTCTGCCATGCTCCCGGTCTCCACCGGGGGCCGCTGCAGAGCGACCATGCATCCCCAACCTACCCCAGGGGAGGAGAGCAGTTCTGTTTAGTCATAATGCAAAGAGTAATGCTAAAAAGCACAGTGCAAAAATCAGTACTGATATAGGCAAATAAAACAATAAGTATAATGCAAAGTTGTTTTTGCTTAGAGCAGGTATTCCATGTCTTGTTCTAACTTTTCTGTGTTTATGATATTTCCAGGATGTATTGCAAGTTTTTAGTGCAACCTTCCCGAGCACATCATAGAACATATAATATAAAAGAAAATACAACAGTGCATTAAGTCAGTAATTTTAGCCAATGTAAATCCCAAACAGGCACACAGGCCTCTATGTCAAGAATATCATTCATGGATCTGGTCCTACAGGGAAGTCTTGCAGAAATGACTCTCCTTCAGGTTGTTCATGGGTTCAGGTTAATAGGTAGCTCCTCAATGTGAACATAAGGGGGTGATGAACTGGGTGATTCCTCACTCATCTGCAACATAAATATTTTTCAGTTGAGAGACGTGTACCCATTTAGATTTTCTCTTAGGTCTCACCAGATGGCATTATTTGAAATGTGCTCAATTTGCATAGGTTTAGTGTACTTAGACCTCATTAGGGTGGCAACTATTTTCTTCCAACAAACCCAGTCTCCAATGTGATACAGGTTTACTGGGGGCATGATTTGTGCCCTTAATTTTTGTGGGTCTTTCCTGGTGGAGGTGTCAAGTGGTGTTTGCATATGCATTTGAGCAATTGATAGGGGGATAGACCACATTTGGTTAATGGCCTGCTTCTCAAATGCTTTAATGCCATGGGAAGGTTTCTAGTCCAGAATTTAGTATGCCCATACACAATGCCTTTTTAAGCTGCTTGTTAACATTTTCAACTAGACCCTTTGACTGAGGGTGATATGGGGTACTTTAGTGACAATTTAATCCATATTCAAGTATCAGAGATGACACATGCTGATTTTTAAAATGTGAGCCCTGGTCTGAATGAATGTGTTGAGGTATTCCTCAATGTGGGAAGATTTATTTTGTTAATGTATCTATCACAAACTTAGCTGTGGCTGCCATGGCTGGAAAGCCCTCCACATACTGAGTAAAATGATCACCTGTGACAAGTAAATATTTATTTTCACTGCGAGGTAAAGGTCCAGCAAAATCAAGATATATTCTCTCCCAGGGAGCATTTGAGCTTCTTTTGCAGGTTAGGAGTGGGAAGGACTGATGCATTCTTATATTGTTGACAAATTGAGCAATTCTGTATGTACTTGGTGACATCCTACAGTAATGATGGCCAAGTAAAGTTTTGTCTAATCAATCTGGATGTAGCCTTAATCCCGGAGTGAACATGTCCTATATTCTCATGTGCCATTTGGATCAGTTCCTGCCTGCAGGATTCATCCTGAACCAAAAAAGTGTTTTTGTTTAACTTTTAATTTTCATTCTCACTCCCATCCAGCATTTTCTGAGAATTCTCAGTGCCCCACTGGTGGCCAACCACCTGGGTCGAAGAACAGGCTTCAAACATGGTTTGGCTGAGTTGGTGGTGCAGTAGCATGGTGCACGCAAGTTTTGCCATTTTATCAGCTGTTGGATTGCCAGGGTGGTTCTTAGAATTTATACTATCTCTCCCATGTCCTTGGATGTGGGAAACCTTAGGTCTAGGGTTTGAGAGGTCACTTGCTTGCCAAATGGCAGCCCAGTCTGAGGAATAAGCCTCAGCATGATTTGGGCATGAATTATAATTGTGTACTACATAACTGCTGTCAGTAAAAATTTAAATTAGGCTTATGTTGTAGGGCATTTTTAAGTTCTAATACCTCAGTATGTTGTGCAGATTTTGTCTTAACTGGTATAGGGTCTTGTTGAGAGATGAGAAAATCTCCTTCTGTTGTTTTCTGACCAAGCATGAGTCCTATACCTGCTCTATGCTTACCATCAATATGTTGAACACTGCCATTTGCATAAGCAATGTTGCATCCATTGGGAACATCCACCCAAGGGGTGTATTTAAGGTGTGGTGAATTGCTGTTATTCTCTATGTGATGTGTGTATTTATGCGTGTCTACTTCAAAAGTGATCTTTTCTATTTATTTAGTTATTTATTTATTGAAATGTTTCACCAGCAGGGCACACTGAGCAACAAGTTGCTCGTCTCATGGTGCAACCTGGGGAGAGGGGTTACATAGGTTCGTGAAGGATGATCAGTTACAATAGTATGTGGGTAGTACAAACAATACAACATTGTAAGATTGTGCAACAGTTGGAACACAAGGTATTGTACAATAAACAGTAGTGGAACACTGGGTAAATTATAATGCATGTCCAAAATCATACAAAAGAACATATGAACATACAAAACAGTAATAATGTGATAGAACCATTTATAGTGCATGAGTGTACCAGGAGCAGGCTCAAGATAGTATGCAAGCGCTGTTGGAGTAAAAAGGATGGGGTAAGGTTGTGCACACTGGTGACCCAGAAGGGCAGGTGGAGAAGAGAGGGGGGAGGGGCAAGAACTGAATATGAGCAGCAGGGGTAGCCATTTCCTGATTTCCCCTTTAGGATGTTGAGAACCCTGCTGGGGGGGGTCATGGTAGGAAGACAGAAACTGGGGATAGGTATTAAGGTGGGTTAAAGTAGGAACAGCTGAGGGGAAAGGTAATTGTGTAGGGCAGAGGTAAGGGAGTAGTTGGAGAAGGAGTGTCATATTTCAGGAGGGAGGGAATTCCAGATTTTAGGGAAATGATGGGCAAAACCAGTCTGACTGATGAGGGTGGTACAGCAAGGGATCTTCAAGGTGCGGGTGTCATTTGATCTGAGAAAGTGGGGAGGTGGAGTGGAGAAAGAGGATGAGAGATAGGAGGGGAGCCCTCCCAAACCAGAATTTGGAGGTTAGTTTGGCACAGTGAGAGATGCACCTGTGAGATGGTGGAAAGAAGGTTAGAGAGTGATAGAGTTCACAGCAGTGGAGGCGAGAAGGGAAGTCGATAGCAAAGCGACAGAAGGAGTTAAAGAGAGTGTCCAACTCTCTTTTCTGCAATCAGTAAGGCACTAAGATGAAAATCACGTGCTTTATTGGGTGCTAAGACTGGTTCTTTTTTTTTTCTTTCTTTCTGGTCCTTGGCTGGGGATTTGTGCCTTTTATTCTCCCCTTCCAGTCAGCCTTCACAGCCGCTGCCCTGGTACTGGCCAGAGCTACACCTCCCTGCTGCAGCCCTTCCCAGACAGTATCGCAGCAGTTACTTACGTCACCACTGTGGAGATCTGGAGGGCAGAGCAGGAGGGATCTGACTTGGACATGACCATGGCAGCACCATCAGGGCAGCCATCATGCTGCCGAGGATTTTTTTCTCTCTCTTGTAGGTAGCCCCCCTCCCCGGTGTGGGCATGCAATTGCATCACTGATGCTGCAATGCACACTTCCATGCACTGCATGTCAGACGCTGCCAGCATCGTTCCTTGTTGTTGGCCCCGAAGCTTGTACAACCCCCAGCCACTGCTAGGAGCCAGCACCTCAGCGGTCATATCCCCCCACCCACCCCATAGAAGGAGAGCTGTTCCTGGGAAGCTCAATCCTCTTCCTCCCGGCCGACCCCCAACTATCCATGCCCGTTCTCAAACACAGGTCAGCGGCATAGTGTGAGGTGTGGCATCCAGCACCTCAACCCTCAGAGCCACCGGGTCAGCTAAAATTGGTTCTTAACTCATTCACACCACAAGCGCTCTTTGAGAATTCCACCACTTGTGCCCTGTATACTCTTAGCACTGCATCCTGGGCCTTTCTAAGCAAAATCAAGCCATAATCAGCATGCCACAAACAAATGCAAATAGCTCTTGAACCGTAAGTGCTACACACAAAGTAAGAGTGACAAAGTTGTTTAGCACAACATTACCTGACCAATGGTGCTGTGCAATCAATTGTAATGAATTTAGTTTTTATTTTATACCAGCTGAAATACCGAACAGCTGTGTTTTTTTTCAGATTTTTTCAAGGTGCTTAGGTGAGGCTTGAGAGATAAATGTCAGCCATGCACACCATACCTTAAACAAATATGAATAACTCCTAAAGTATACGTGGTAGACACAAAGGCCCAGATATTCAAACTGCACCCAAAAAGTGCGCAATAGCAGGAGCAAGCGCAAGTCCATTGCGCCCATGTGCAAGAGGTGCAATATTCAAAAACTGAGCCGGCCAAACTGCACCTACAGCTGATGACTGAATATCGCACCACCTGCGCCATAGCGCAATTAGGGAGGGGAAGCTGAGCAGATCAGATGTGCCATAGCGCAACAAGGGATGTTCAACTGAGCAGTCCAGAGGTGCCATAGCGCAACCAGGGATGCTCCCCAACAGCAGGGTGGCAATGCAACTGCACAACCAGGGAGGTAGGGGCCCACCATCCATGCCACAGATGGGCAGAGGAACACACAGCAGAAAAGACATCGTCCCTCCACACCCCATGCACTGCACAACTGGGGGAAGGCTGGAATAACCACTGGCCCATGGAGACAAGCAACCAACCCACAGTCGGGCCATGGTGCCCCATCACACCCCGCAGCAAGCTGTGACTGGCACACAAGTAGGGCTGCCTACCCCATGCCACACCATCCCCCCAATGCAGAGCAGAGCACACCCTGCACCGTGACCCCTAGATACCCTGCCCAGGAGCAGCATCCACCACTGCAGGAAACCCCATGCATGCCACCACCCCCACTGTGACAATGCAACCCTGTGCACCACAGAACCATGCAAGGCAGCCCCACTAGGAGCACCCATCAGCGGGTGGCAGCACACAGCGATGCAACGACGGCATACACAGTGCCACCATGCACAGTCCCCACCCGAGGTACTGCTGAGAGACCAACCATGTGTCGGCACACGAGGTACCTCACACAGGACAGGGCATGCCCCGGACCCCACCACCAGTGGTACAGCACCCTGACCACTCTCCCAATGACACACCCCGACCCAGCACTGGCCACAACAGCCAGCGCAGACACCCACAGTGGTGCGTGGAAGCATGCACCACACCGGATGCCACACAGTGCATGGACAGACTCCAACCCATACCCAAGGGCACAACAACACAGGGATGCAGTAGTGGGGCAACCAAGCCCCCAGCATGAGCCCATGTAAACTGTGTACACACAACCTGCAGTCCTCCATGGCACAGGAGTGCCAGCCACCTCGTGCAGGCACTTGGACCTGTACACCACTAGCATTTGCCTGGAGCACAAGTCACAGACAGTGGTGCACATCCCTGCAACACACAAGCCACGGCGTGAGGTGGGTCAACACTGTGGAGGCCACAGTGTCACCTGAGGCAGACATGCACCACACCAGTGACAGGAGGCAACCCAGCATTGTGACGGGTACAGTGGCTGCCCTGCATGGACAGCCACCACTGATATGCCAGCAGACCGTTCAGGTCATAGACATGCATGGGTGTCAGCTGCACAGGCCATGGACGGGCTGACAGGGGCACCATGGACACAGAGCATGCACCATGGACCACTGCATACAGTCATCCAGTGCACATGTCACAACTCACACACCACAGACACTGACTGATAGCTACCCCCACACCATAGTCACTTCCCCACGGACACACACACATACCCATGACTGCACCACCCCTGACGCCATGCACACCACTGCAGCTGAGCACCTATAGCCCGCTGCAAATCAGAGACCACCACAGTATTCATATCAAAAGATCTGTATTCAAACAAAATAAAAAAGTTAACTATATACAATAATATATACAAAGTTTGAGGGGAAGGCCACAAACGAGGTGGGGGTGGGTAAGGGGCAGGGGTGGACAAATGGGACAGGAAAGGAGGGGTGTGAGGGTGGGTCCGGGGAGTAGAGGATATCAGGGGCAGAGGGATTGTCAATGGGAGCCCAGCTCCCCACTCTGGCTGCTCCTCCGTTGGTGCCTCCTGAGGACCCCAATCTGGTCAATCCTCTGAAAGATTTCCAAGGATGACCTCGCCATGTGCAGGATCTCCCACAATGCCTCCCTGATGTCATTCAGCTGGCAGATACCTAGGACAAGGGAGCACAGTCAATAGGTGTGAATGCACAGCCCCATACAGCCCACCCACTGTGCATGGCATACAGCCATGGGACATGCCTCTGTGATGGTGTGTGACCACTCACATTGATCATGTCCCATGACCTGCCCACCCAGGTGCATACAGCCATGTGGAATGCTGCACACACCCACTGGCCAAGTCACACACAGCACCACCATGGCCATTTGGTGACATGGCTATGTGGTGCAAAGGCAGTGGCACAGCCATGTACCTGGTGCACTCATGGACCACCATCGACGCACTCCCAGACATGCATTGCCACTGGACAGTGCTGACTGTAACAAGTTGTGTGCTTGGCAGTGGTGTCAATGGATGGTGGCCATGCCCCGCTGCCCACCCTGTTACACAGCATGCAATAGTAATCATGGAGGTATGGCATTCACCATCATCGGGCCGGTCCCTCGGGCGCTGTGGACCGTCGCCCCACCTTGTCTCCCTGTCTTCTTGGTTGTGTCACAGCTCACATGCCAGGCACTGCTCCTCCAGCCCTGTGGTGCAAGCATGGAGAGAAGAACATCAGTACAATCCCATAGCAAAGCTCCCCTGCCCCCAGGTGTGTGCCCTCCCACCCAACCAGACCCACCCACCCCACACCCTGATAACACCACCACAGCCAACACTGGATGGTCCCTCCCATGTGCTGGACACATACAACCATGATACCCCTATGGAAGATAAAAGTGTGTTTACATAACACCTACCTGGCTGTGGCACTGTGCCCCTCCTTGCACATGCCTGCAGACAGACTAGCAGGTCTGGCTCCCTCTGCCGCAGGTTGCCATACCTGTGGCAGCACTGCTCTGCTGTCTGCCCCTTCCAGTGGCCTCCTCAAGTGCAGTGGCCACCTCCTCCCACACCTGGCTCCTGGACCTGTCCAGGGGTGCCTCCCCAAACAGTGGTCCATGGTGTGGCTCCACTATGGCTACTAGGTTGGCCAGTTCGACCTGGCTCCATTGTGCAGCCCTCCTGCGCGCCATTCTTCTAGCTCAGTCTGCAAAAATGGGGCTCTGCAGCATGGCTCCCCATGTGCAGATGCTGTGCAGTACAGCGCTGCCATTCCCTATCGTGCTGTCACTGAACAGTGCGATAGTGGTGCACCCATGCCTGACGCATGGTGCCTAGGGGGCAAAGGTCGGGCACAGGGTCAAGGGGCTCTGGCGCATGGACATGCACAGCGCCATTGGAACCCAATGCGTGTAGCGCGATTGGCTGCCTGTGTGCTACATCCAGTAGCAGCCTACCACTCTGTTGCCCCAGTGCGCCTATGATGGCCCAGTGCCACAGCGCCATGTAGGTGAACATCACTGTAGCACCACTGGCACAATAGTGGCCATGCCCTGCATTGCTTCCCACACACAGCACGTCAGCAGCGCGGCAGACGCCTGCATCAGCAACCCGGGAATGCGCTGTGAGGTGTGTACTACGCATGTCACAGAACTGCGTCCTTGGCTCAGCACGTTCAACACAATTGTGCAAAGCGAAACAGCGTGATATTCAGTCGTCATGTGCAAAACAGCTAATCAGCCATTCAATGGTGCAGCACTGCAATCCGCATCCACTTAAAGTTGCACCTCACCTCATTTACAAGGGTTGCGCTATAAAAGTGCGACATTAGGCTGCGCTGGCCATAGTCAGTTTCTGCAGTCTATTGGTGAGTTGCATGCTGTTTGGGAGTGTGGACTGTGGATTTAGGGACATGCACAGTTGCAGGTAACAACTGTCATTCTTACAGGATAGAAAATGACCGAGTGAGTTGTGGGAGAGGAGGAACACAGTGGTGGGAGGAGGAGGAGGCCTAATTTTACCAAGGCCGAGAATGATGCCCTGTTTGAGGCCTACCTGGATCAGGAGCCACTTCTCAGCAGATGGCAGGGAACACCTCAAGCCCGTGCTGCTGCATGGGAGGAGGTGGCACGTGCTGTGAACCTGCATGGCAGCCACCAGCACTCCGTGCAGAAGTGCAAGAAGAAGATGGGTACAGACAGGAGGAGGATAAAGGTTAAAGTGGCTGCCATCAGGGCAGCACAAGCTGCGATAGGTGGGGGACAGCCAGAGGTGGTACACCTGACCCCACAGGAGGAGAGGGTTGCTGGAAGCATGCAACATTGTGCCATTGAGGGTGTTTTGGGTGGTGGCTTCCAGACAGGTGGTAGCCCATCACTGCATGGTAGGTCATGATCTGTCTATGGGGGGGCAGGGTAGGTCACATGCAGTAACGCAACTTTGTTTTCCCTTACAGGTCCCGAGCATCTGCATGGGTCAGCGGTGGTGGGCCTGTCCACTGAGGACAGTCAGCTGGAGATGGAGGAGGGCCCATCCACCCCCACAGGTTTACATGGCTCAGTGCGACAGTGGACCCACCTGGCTGTCCACACTGATGTTGTTGAAACAGGTGCAGAGGAAGCTCTGCTCATGTCCCAGCATGCCGGCATCCATGGATGCCGGCATGCTGTGACTCGGGCCGGTGCCAAGTCTGTCACCAATGATGATGTCGCTAATGGCATGGGCAGTGACATGTGTGTGCCATGGGATGGCCATACAGCAGGTAACATCACGGCCATGGCTGTGAGTGGTGCTGCCGTGGAGGCCTGCATGTCAGCTCAGTCCCAGCCTGTGCCTGTCAGCACCAGTGGGGCAGCACTGGTGTGTGTTCGGGGCAGTGGGACTGTTGCGGTCACTGCGGTGGCACCACTGAGCCCTGGGGAGCGGCAGCCAGAGGGGCAGCATCAACAGTCGGCCAATGGGCTTGGGGGTACAGGGTCAAGCGGTAGCATTGGTGCACTGCCTGTGGACATGCCCAGACCTAGTCCAGGTGTGCAGCACCCACCCTCAAGGGGTGCTGAGCATCAGGGCCATGCACACCCTGAGGGATAGGATGCCGAGGAGGCAGATGACCTCTTGGACGAGCACACCTGCCTACTGCAAGCATCAGTCCAGCAGCAGATGCAGCTTGCAATGTTGGTGGATGCACTGCGTGCTGCTCTGGAGCGGGCAGAGGAGCGTCGCAGCAGAGACACTGCTCTGATCCTGGCAGGGATTGACCGGTTGTGGAAGGATGTGACCGCTGCCATTGACAGGCAGACACAGGCATTCACTGCTGTCATGGCCACAATGGGCACACAGTCATGTGCCCATGCGTCACAGACACCATGCAGTGCACTGTCCACCCCCCATACCCGGCATCGTGCGACACCCTCCCTGTTGACACCGGGTTCAGCTGTGAGCATCCAGAGCACACCTGGAGCAGGCATGTTCAGTGTACTGCAGACCCCTGCTCGAGCATGGTCACGTTCACGCAGTGGAACCCCTGGGGGACCATCAGTGCCACCCCATGAGGCCAGTGGTCAGCCTATCAGTGCTGGCGGGTCTCAGTGGGGCTGCCCATGCATCTGTGGCAGCCGGGGCACTATGTCGCATGACTGACCTTTCTTCCAACGTGGCTACTGTCTGGTGCTGCCCTGTGTGCATTGTGTCTTTCAGTGGGCAATGCATGGGTGGGTACCCAGCCCTGCATGCGGACACACAGTCCATCTGCACACCCTCCCAGCTGCTGTCCACAGTTGCATGTGCATGATGATGCCTGCATTGTGCTGTACACCAATGTGCAATGGTGCTCAGCATCTGACACATGCTCAAGGACAGGCAGTGGGCGTGGTGGTCTGTGAACATGTGTGTGGCTAGGGGTGGCATTCTGGGTCGGTGTGCCTCCTACCCTTTGTGCATGTTTGGTGCATTGTGTGTGTGTGCATGTGTGTGTGTGTCCATCCGCGTGGCATGTTAGACCTCACCCATCCCTGGTTGTGTGTGTGGTTCCATGGTCTGCCACTTCCCTTGATGGCATGCACCCCTAGTGTGTGTCCATGCATGTTTGTGGGTTGTGCCTTAGCCACTGTTGGCTGCACATGGCCCCATGACCTACCTGGGTTGGCTGAAGTGCTCCTCTGTGATGGTGTCCCGGTCCAGCTGTGCCAGCCAGAGCAGTCAGGGGTCCCGTCACCCAAGTCGGGCTGCCCATCACCATTGTCACTGGTGTCCTCATCATCCCCATCACTGTCCCCCTCTTTGACCTGTATGGCTATCCCACATTCATTGGCCATGTTGTGCAGGATGCAACAGGCCAGGAATAGCCCACAGGCCTTTGAGGGACTGTACTGTAGGTACCGCCTGAGGTGTCCAGGCAACAGAAATGTGCCTTCAGCATCCCGAACACCCACTCAATGACATTACATGTGGTGGCGTGTGCCTCATTGTAGCGTTGCTGCAATGAGGTCGCGGGCCGCCGGTAGGGTGTGAGCAGCCAGGGATGGAGTGGGTATCCACTGTCACCTGTGTGTAGAGGGTGGAGGTTAGTTTGGTGATCAGCATTGCCCTGCCCTGGGCCATGTAGGCCACTACTCATGTCACCTCTGACCATGCCCCCCCAGGCACTATGATTGTCCATGTGGTTTGCATACTCACCCACTAGGTGGACAGTGGGGATATCCCCACTCTCAAATCTGTGGCACAGTGCCGACTGGTACCAGATGAAGGCATCGTGTGCTCCCCAGGGTGCATGGCACAGACATTGATTATGTGCCCCCTGGCATCGCACACCACCTGGCAGTTGCTGCTGGCATAGCCCTTGCGATTGATGTATGTGGCCCCCTCAGGGCCAGGTGGTGTGCAGATGGCCACATGGGTGCAGTCTATTGCCCCTAGCACACCAGGCATACGTGCTACCCTGTGGAGCTCCTGTATGTTTGCTGTGTGCTCCGCCGGTGTGCTGGGGAAATGGATGTACTCTGCAGCATGTGGCAGCAGAGCGCTGAGGAATTGGGTGAGGTGGCATGACGTGGCCGACTGGGTTATGCCTGTGGTGTCCCCAGTTGGTCTCTGGAAGGTACCTGTGGTGAGCAAGCACATGCAAGCTGTCACTTTGGTCTCCACTGACAGGGCATGGCTCCGTCGTGTGGGTGCCTGCATCACATCACTGCACAGCTCACAGAGCCACCTCAGAATTGCCCGATTCAGGCGGTACCGGCCCACAATCTTGGTATCACTGTACAGCTCGAGGCTGGTGCAGGCTCGGTACTGCCTGTTGGGGGCATACCACCGACGGGCCCTTCCACAGCCATGCCCCCTGTTGCCCACCTCTCACCCTCATAATGGCCTCCATCTGGAAGGTGGCACTGGCCATGTCCCTGGCTTGTGTTCACCCCCTGGCAGCTGTTACTGTATTCCCCCGCTGTCCTCACTGCTACTTCCCTGCACCGAACACCTGCCGGTGCTTGCCCTCACTGCTGTGTGGCGACCTCCCCTTCTGCACTGTCTCCCCACACCTTCCCTGTGGCTGTTGCTTCCAGGTGCCCTTTTCTGCCTGGCCCTGTGTGTCCCTGCTGCCCAGTGTGTCCTGCTGTATTTGCTCTCCTGTGGCTTCCCTGTAATGTTCTTGCACCTCTCCCTTGCTTCCTTTTATTTTGGCTCATTTCCACTATGGCACAATTTCCACTTGCTCCCCTATTGCGCATGGCACAAGTTGTTGAATATCGCACTGCACCATTTATGCATGGTTCCTCCCCCTTCAGTTGTGCATGCCTTCATTATCATTCCGCTGTTGCTCAGCGTGATTTAGGGGGCCCAACTGCCTCCTGCTGAATATCGCAGAATGGTGCATTTTCAGACTTGTGCAGGAGCAACCCTATTGCGCATGACTCAACTCTTTTGAATATCTGGGCCTAAGTGTCAGTGGCAAAATTGTTCAGCACTAAATTACCATTCTAACAGTGCTATGCAATCAATTGTAATCCATTTAGTTTTTATTTTATACTAGCTAAAATACTAAACAACTGTTTTTTTTCAGATTTATTCAAGGTGCTTTGGCGAGGCTTGAGAGACAAATGTCAGCCATGCACACCATACCTTTAACAAATGCAAATAACTCCTAAAGTATACATGATAGACACAAAGTATCGGTAGCAAAATTGTTCAGCGGAAAATTACCTTTCTAATGGTGCTATGCAATCAAGTCTAAGCAATTTGGTTTGTTTTATATTTATGTAAAAACTGCTGACTTCTTCAGATGCTTCCAGGCCTGAGTGAAAGTCAGCTGAGTATGTCTACAGGCGTTATTGGCCTGAGTGGCTATGCTTTCAGCCGCCACCTACAGGCGTATCTAGGCCTGAATGAGTTAATAAGAGTTAAGATGATGGGATCTGATATATGTACTGTAATTTTTGGTGCTTGCAGAAAATGAGGCATGCATTTTATTATTTGGTGTAGTGCTAATAAAGGTTTGATAGAGTTGAGGAAAGCACTTTCAGTATTTGAAAAAGTACCTGTGTGATAAGAGGTCAATTTTTTGTTTTGCATTTTAGCTGCCGAATAACTGTCATGTGTTTTATCTATTTGAATGTTTAATGGGTAAATTAAATTAACCCCCTGCCTGTCCAGACTGTGGTTGTTTCTGAAATGGTGGTTGTGGCTCACTGTTTAGTTGGGGTGACCAATCCTTTCTGATGTTTGCTTCCTTACAAAAAGGCTGCCTTTTCTGCTCTGCCCCTTTCTGGGCTTGATGCAACAGAGCTAACTTTCTAGTTGCTTCTTCCCAAGGGAAATGTTATATGGCATGTAAATCAAATTATGTTTGTAAGTGTGGATTTAAATAAGTACACAAATCTGCCACTACCCAGTCAGAAAATTCACATTGTGAATTATATAACCAGGTATGGAAGTCTTTCTTAGGTGTTAAACCCAAGCGTGTGGCTTTTTGTATGACACCTTCCACCTGCAAGTCATAAGTATTCCTTAAACAGTGAATGACTATTTTCCCCGCATCATAGTAGTTTGTAAAGACTTGGTATTGGTCCATGGACTGTTTGAGAACTTGAAGCATAACAACTTCCCCGTACTCTTCGGTCAAATCATTAATCTGTGTAGCATATTTGTGTATGTTGTTTGAATTGATTCCATCAGTGAAATTGACTTGATCTTTCACCATTTTCACTATTTTAAGTACAGTATTTCCATCTTAGATGCTGGGAGGAGAGGCTGCAGAGGGGTATTATCAATGGGTTGGGTGTTTGGAAGTGGGGCAACCGAAGTAAGTAATGTGTGTTGGTGTTGGGGTGGTATTTGAGATACTGAAGTGCCGATATGTGATTGAACATTTATAGCTGGCATAACTGGACTAGTTAGCATTGCTGGTTGTGGTTGTTGTGAGGATATAGGGGGCCTGTGATGTTGATATGAGAAGGGGGATGGTAGTACTGACAGGATGTAGAGGCAGCTGGATGGGAGTTTGCGATATTGACATTTGGACTGGTGAGTTATTAGGGGTGGACTGAAATCTGAACTGTAAAGAGGTGGGTTGTAAGGGGAAAACAGATTGTGAGGCCCTGATGTGCCCTGGGCAGTGGGTAATGGTGGTTGCAAAAGTGCAGTAGCAGTGCCTGTAGGATTGTTAGGGGTAGACTAGAATAAAGGATGTGGCATATTGCCTTGCATGTGTGTTGGAGCTGTAGGCTTTGAAAATTGAACAGGGGCAGGGTGATGAGGAGTTGGGTGGGTGGTGGATAATAGATATTTTTGCAGTAAGTGAGTACACTTAGCTTGAAGAGTAGAGTTATGCTAATATAATAATTCTGTCATTGTCATATAAATTACTAACACTCTAAGAAAATGCAGTCTATTCCCTTGACATAAATCATAAACTGCTAGCCTCCACTGCAAGGTCTGTTTTAATGTCTTTTATGGT
Organism: Neoceratodus forsteri; assembly: GCA_016271365.2. Classification (NCBI taxonomy): domain Eukaryota; kingdom Metazoa; phylum Chordata; order Ceratodontiformes; family Ceratodontidae; genus Neoceratodus; species Neoceratodus forsteri. The sequence goes on from CM028131.1 coordinate 1,180,092,333, forward strand.
AGGATCAGATTGAAATTCTAAATCTAATCCCTCCATTACAATATGATTTAATTCAGGAACTGCTACTATTGCCTCAGTTATTGTCTGAGGGGTAAGAGATGTGGTTTTAAACTTCACAGCTGGTAAATAGCAATGACTGGAGGATACCTATTTTCAAAGGTGCAGTCTGTGCTGCATAAGATTTTGGAATCAGAGGAGTCTGGCTCCAATATGGTCTGATTAAAATGTAAGCCATACTCCACATCAGAAGGGGGGTTGGGGATTTAAGTCTAGTGTTACCCCTATTTAAATGTAAAAAGCTATTAAGATTGCCAACAATACCTTTGTCCTTGCAAGGTTTGTCATAGTGGTTGGTTTTAAGTTTAGAAATGGATGCTTTCTTTATGGACATCATCGATAAATTGTCCCTGTTTCTGTTGCTCCCAATGATCCTGGGAGGAGACTGGAACATTCCTCCTACTCAGGACCTGACCAGTCCAATTGCCCTCTCAGACTGCTGTCAGCAGCCCAAAGAGCCTTGCAAGTTTTTAGATTCATTGGGGTTATGTAACCCATGGGGGGTATTGAATCCATTGTCTCGTAACTTCTCCTTTTATTCCACAGTCCACCATTCTTCATCCTGTCTGGCCTATGTTTTGGTAAGTCGCTCTCTCCTTCATGGTCTTTGTAAGGCAGGGGTAGAGCCTATTGTCTTATCTGATCATGCAGTGGCTTGGGTTTCTCTGGTACTGGACACCAACTTCCAGAAAGACACGTCTTGGAGGTTGAATACCCAGCTCCTCAAGGATGAATATGTAGTCTCCAGGATTCCTACTCTTATTCAAACTTTTGTGGATGCCAATCATAACTCTGTCATGACAGTAGACCATGAATGGTGTTCCCTAAAGTGTTTTCTCAGAGGTGAATTCATATGGCTTGCTTCCACTCATAAGTGTCGAAGAGAAGCAGCGGCCCTCTCTTTGCTAGCCCTAATCCGTACACTAAAACAGTCTCTTTCTCTCTACCTCTTCCCCCCTGACTCCCTGCAGTCCCTCCTATCTCTGTGGAATAAGTACTCCTCCCTTCTGTAGGAAACAGCAGAATTTGCTATGTTAAGAACTCAGGTGAAGTAAATAGAGCATGGGGATGAGGCAGGTTTCCTTTTGGCCTTATGTCTTGGGAAATTAGAAGCCTCCAGGAATATACTTGCAATAAGTGCCCTGGATGATTCAGTTAAAACCCATCCTAGGGAAAAAGTTGCCATTTTTGAGCAATTTTACTCTTCTCTTTATAGCCAATGCACATCTCTCCCATCTAAAGAGGATCTGATATCATACATAAACTCTTCAGAATTACCCTCTCTACCAGCCCCATTCCAGGCTTTCTTATCTACCTCGCTTTCTCAGCATGAACTGGAATCGGCTATTAATACTCTGGTATTGGATAAAGATCTGGGCCCTGATGGTCTACCATCAAATTTCTACAAGCTCTTCATCAAAGACCTGGCCCCTATTCTTTGTTTTTACTGTTACATACTTTCTGGTGAGGCTCTGGGTCCTTCTCTATTAGAGGCCAACATTATTCTCCTTCTTAAACCAGACAAAACCCCCTCCTGTCTAGCTAGTTACTGGCCTATATCACTATTAAACTATGATATCAAAATTCTTGCAAAAATCCGCACCACTAGAATAAAGAATGTCTGGTCTTGACTTCTTAGCCCAGAGCAAGTGGGCTTTGTCTCAGGCAGATCCTTGACAGACCATATACGAAAACCAGTTCATATTTTTCAGGCAGCTGATTCCCCTTCCCATCAATGGAGTTAAGCTCGCTTGACACAGAGAAAGGCTATGACAGAGTGGACTGGGACTTTCTGTGGGTGACCCTACATAGAGTGGGCTTCCCCTTGGAGTTTATCCAGTGGATACAGACATTATACACCCTTCCCTCTGCTAAAATACACTGTAATGGGGTTCACTCATCTTTTTTCTCTCTTTACACTGGCACACGCCAAGGATGTCCATTGTTACCATTCCTCTTCAATCTCTATCTAGAACCACTAATTAGGTGCCTAAAATCCTTTTCCTATTGTCACAGGAGTCCCCATTGGAAATTATGCTCCAAAGCTTTTGGTCTATGCTGATGATATTCTCCTACATCTGTCAGGTCCCGTGTCTTCCTTAACTGAAGTCCTGAGTATAATTGATACCTTTGGTAAGTACTCGAATTATAAGCTGAATTTAACTAAGACAGAATTTTATCCCCTTAATCATCTCACATGCAGTCAATCCTTTACTCAATTTGGTATGAAATGGTCCCCTCGGTACATTAAGTATCTGGGTATTTTCATCACCTCTGATCCCCTCTGTTATGCACAAGCTTAACTTTCTTGACCTCTGGAGTACTATCCAGCAAGATCTATCATGGTGGAGGAGTCTACCACTGTCACTGTGGGGTAGGATTAATATTATTAAAATGAATGTCCTCCCCAGGCTTTTCTACCCTACCAACATGCTGAATGCTTGGCTGCCCTTGTCCTTTTTTAAATAAATTCACACTGATATCACTTATTTTATCTGTCTGGATAAGGCTGCCAGGAGATCTTACCTCAAATTAAGCCTGCCTAAGGAGCTCGGAGGTCTTCGCCTACCTAACTTTTTGTTCTACTACTGGGTGAGCCACCTTTACAAATGCAGGAAATGGTTGTCCATATCCCAAATATGACAGCAATCAGATTGCATCCCCATCTGGATACAAATTGAAGCCAATTTACTCTCTTCCCATAGACTGAGCCCCTCTGGAATCCTTTTTTCTCCATCGAAAGCCCTGCCAAAACCTGCAGATGTCTGGCCCAGTGTGCTGGCCTCATGGAGTCTCTACATTGTATAAGTGCTTGCTTATTAGTCCCCAACCCCCTTCACCAGTGGGCTCCAAGGTATGGAATACTCTTCTACCTGATTTGGAAATCAACTGGGCCCAACTCTGGAAAGATCTGTACACCTATATCTCACAGGATAGATTCAGGTTAACTCAATATTGGTTACTAAATAACATGTATTATACTCTGGTTAGATTGGCCAAAATGAGGTTTCTCTCCTCAGTGTCATGCTCCAGATGTGGTAAAGAGGAGTATTCCCTCATACACATCTTCTGGTCCTGTGAGAAGGTATCTTCCCTGTGGACACAAATAGAATTTCAGTTGGACCCGATGCTAGGCCTCCAGGGTCTATTTTCCTTGACTATCTGTATCATTAAGGAATTTTCTGAGATCCAAGTAAAAGATAGAAGCTGTCATATGGCTCTCATTTCACTGGCAGTTAAAAAGCTTGTGCTTAAGCACTGGATGGATCATGCAACCATTACCTACTTGGAATGGCTGCATGAAATGTCCTTTGCCCTCAGAGCAGAACAGTTAATCACTAGTGTTCATCATCATAAATCCTCATTTACCAAAAAATTGGGGAACTGTATGCTTTTTGTTTGTCCTAATCTCCTCCTGTTGACTACCCCGGACACCTCCACAATTACTTAATAGACAACATCTAAGATGCAATTTGGTTTCATATGCCTTTTTATTATTGCACCTCGTTTGGGGTGGGGGGATGAGGGTGGGGTGGGGACTGATATGGGGGATAGGGGAGTGGGTTCACTTTATCCAGCTCAGATTACTGGTTTATTTGTGTAATCCAGTTTAGTGTGTTATGGTTGTAAAATCAATAACATTTTTTTGATTTAAAAAAAATTAGAAATGGAAGGGGGTAAACTGGTGGAGTGAGTGGAAGATGGGGATTTAGCTTGAGAATGGCCTCATGTGCAAGATATTTGAATGTTGGGGTCACCAACTGTTTTGCTCAGGTTTGATGTTGTTTCCTGGGCATGTCTCTCCAGGTTTTCTCCATGTACATGAGTCAGTTTCCTGATTCCCAAGACCTTCAAGAGAAGCAGACATAGCCAGTAGTTGACTTATGTTAGGGTATAACCTCACCTGAGTGGCTATACAGAGGGTTGGTACTTTGTAATGTTCTGAATCTGTTATATCTCATGCCTCTATAATGTCATGGTCTTGTTTACTGATTAGAAGTATTTTTTTCTTGTGCAAGTACACGCATCAGAATCCCCTTGGTACTCATTTATGTATAAATGGAGAAGGACAATGGTCCTTTCCTATATGTGCAAAAATCCTAACAGCCACATAATTTATATTAATATTGCCACACCTTGGGCAAGTATTTATTTTTATTTATTTATTTTATTTCAGTCTTTTGTAACCGGGTAAGGCCCACTAGGCACAAGTGCCTGTTTTCAGAGGTGACCTGGGAGCACAGGGCGGTTAAGTGACTTGCCCAGAGTCACACAGTATACAAGTGGAGCTTGTGAGAATCAAACCAAGGTCTGGTCTGCTGGATGTACCAAACTCATTCACAGCTTGTTACTCTAACCTCTAGGCTATACTGCCATATATCTTATATACCCCAGCAGCATTAGGCTCTGAATTTTGTGTACACCATCCAACTATTCTGTGAATTGGAACAGGACAATTAGGGTCTGAACATGTCAATACATGTTTATAAGCCTCTATGGTTAACTTAAGTGTCCCCAAGTGTGCAATATAACAGTAATCATAAAAATCTCTATCTTTTGTTTGACAGTCAGCTAATTTATTCTCTAAAACTCTAAACTGAGTAGTCATATCCATTTCTAAGCAATTAATTTTTATTAAAGCAATATTTACTGACAGCAATCCATGCAAAATGAATTAACAAGCAAAACAAATTGTGACGGGGAATAGAAATGTATTCCCTTACAATAGACGTGAAAATAAAAATACAGAAAATAATTTTTTAAACAAGTCACCCTGTTCCTATAACCAGGAAACTGCAATCGCTTACCACCTTTATACCAAAACCAGTTCTCAGATTAAAAAGCCATCAGAGTACTTTTCTATTTGCAGCTGGTCCATTATGCCAAGCTGACTATCTAAAGGAAAGACTCCTTAACTTCATATGTCTTGAAGATAACTTACATAGGAAAAGTTTTAGCCTGTGTTGTTTTTTTTTTTTTCCTCTTCAGCTTAGCTTCGTTAGTGTTTATTGTAGAAATGCAATGCTTCTTTTCTGCATAACAAATTTACCATCTGCAACTGAATGTTTTATATCATAACAAGCTGATACTTTTAGACTTGGCCCCATAATTGATGTGTTTTAATTAAGTCATGACCTTGAAGTTTCCCAACCAACTTGTGCTAAGAATACAGCACCTGTCTTCATAGTCTGTCCTGCCTTAATCTGACTATGTTCACCAGGTGCAATCAAGTGCCTTCAACCATCTAAGAAGTGACATCAACATGACGCACAGCTTGCAGTGCATTGTTGGTATTACTTTGTAAACAGAAACATATAGTAATAAGGGCAGAAAAATACCATACAGTAAATTCATCATGTCAGTTCTGAAGCCCAACAATGTACATACTGTACCTGCCATGATGAAGTGCAGTATCACAGTTTCAGCAAGTGATATCTTGCAGGATACTGCAAGAACCAATGTAATCAAATGATAATTACTCTATTTTGTCATGCAGGATGCAGTGACATCTAATTACAGAGCATTTTATGCTGTGTGATAGGATAGTACTGTATTATATCTTACAAATCCCCATGAAGGTGTCCCAGTGTATTATAAGCTCAGATTTTATTACAGCATTGGCCACATCCAGTCACAAGGCCTGAGACTGAATAGGGTCTGCAGTAACACATTAGGTAGGGAAAATATGGCAGACTAGGTGAGCCAAGACGTCCTTTTCTGCTGATGTCTTCTATGTTTCTATGTGTCTGCATTGTTTGGTGGACTACTCCACCCATCCACTGCCTGCTCTGTGAAAAAATTATTCCTAACATCCCATTTAAATTTTCTACAGCCCAGCATGGGATTGTGCTCCCTCATGGATGAACTGTTCCTTAACTTGAACAACTTAAGAGTTCACCCTGTTGCATCCCTTTATGTATTAGAATGTTTCTATCATATCTCCTCTTCCTTTTGTCCTCCAGAGAGTGCATCTTCAGACTCTCCAGTCTACTCAAAGGACTTGCCTTGCTGCCCACATTTTCCTTGGACTTCTCTGTATGGTTTCTGACCTAATTCTGTTCAGTCCTAAGTGAGCTACACAATTTCACACAGTGATGTAACAGAACCAAAAACCTGCACAGTGGCAGTATTACTTCCCTTCTGCAACAGGTAAAGCCCCTTCCTTATGCATTCAAGCATCCTATTTGCTTTCCAGTACATTTACTGCATTGAGAAAAGATTTCTAGGCTCTTGCTAATTGTCACCCCAGTGTCCCTTTCCTCATCTGAGTGTTCTACAGTTACTCTATTAGTGCAATAATTCATATGCAGATTTCCTATGTGCATTGCTCTGCAATTTTTGCCATTAAATTTCAGTTGCCAAATACTGGACAACTTCTCCAGCCGCTCAACATCCCTCTTCATGCTATTAATGCCTGCCTCACTGTTTACTCTTATGCAGAGTTTTGTAACAACTGCAAATAGACTTACGTTCCCTGCAATCCTACCCTATATCACTTATTTACATGTTAAAGAGTAGCAGTCCAAAGACAGACCCCTGAGATACCCCATTGTTTTCCTCTTTGACATCAGAGGATCTTCTGATCAGAGCCAGTCTGAGTCTAATCTATGAGCCTATTTACTTTCCATCATGTTAATCCTTCCCCTAATTCTAGGTCTCCCATTTTCTTCAGTAGTGTCCTATGTAACACTAAATCAAAAGCCTTGCTGAAATCCAAGTACAAGTTGCTGACTGTCTGGCCTTGGTCCACAATTTGTGTCACCAAACTGAAAAAAAGCAAACATTCATCAATGCCAAATGTTCACTTGCAGATTTGTGCTGGGATGGGTAGGTCCTCACAAATAATGCATCCTGCATTACTCTACATGACATTGCTTGTGTGCATGTATGCCTTGAGCCGTTATATCACCTGTACTTGACATCCCCATGCAACAGAGGATTTTACTGCAACTGCAAACACATGTATCAGGAACTGTCAATGTTACAAGCCACACCATCCCTCGGCATCTCTTGAAATTGTTGCTCAGAATGCTCAACAGCCACACATAACATCGCAAGCTGTCAGTGATTGTTGCAGGGAGAGTGAGGGGGAAAAGAGAGAGAGAGACGAGAGAGTGGGGGGGGCAGAGTGAGAGCACAGTGTGACAGTACTGAGGGTGGTGAAATACTGTAACATCAGGAGATGTCAGTGATCATGTATGCTCTGTCCTCTCTGTCTTGCTGTGTGTGTCTGTGGGCATCACTGTGTTTCTGTAGAGAGCACTGAATGCCACCCCCCACACACACACACACACATATGCAGACTCACCATCACATGGCTCATGAGAGAGAGTGAGCGTGTGATCCCTGCATGTTGCTGCAGTGCATGTAACATCCTGTAGTAGTCCGTATCCCCGGCCCCGACTGCTCCAAACTGCAGCCACATTCGGTGTTCCCCAATCGCTCACAACAGCGCTCATTTCTGCCACCTCACTCTCTGTCCCCCTGCATGCAGCATGCTGGGAGCCATGACTAGCTGTGCAGCACTGAACAAAAGACAGCACAAGAGAGAAGTATGGCTCCTATAAGGAATGCTTGAGCTACGTGTCTGCACTACCTATATTGATCCCTGCTACTGTCTGGTATGCACTGTGACACTGTGTGTGGGACTTGAGGGAGACTGAGGTGGCATCTGGGTATTCTGACTCTTGCAGACACACTCCTGCTGCTCTCTCAGCTGGGTGTTACTGGGGCAATGTAATGGCCCTGTGGGGGACAGCAGACATCTGGGGGGTGCTGGGTGGGGAGCTATCAAATGTGTGGGGAACACAACTGTGTGTGAGATAGTAAGAGATCTGTGGGGAGGGTTGGTGAGTGGGTGGGCACTTAGGTAGCAGTGCAGGGGAGAAAATGCTGCTCTTGTCATTGCTGTCATTGCAGCACACAATAGGAGATCTGTGGAGTGGGTGGCAGGAAAATCCTGTACCACTGTGGGTACATTTACCATGGTCTCATGACTGGGCAGCTGTCATTAGTTTGCGTTGTGTGAAAAACAGCTGTGTGGGGGAGCAGCAAGACATCTGCTGGGCAGGAGAGGGAATAGTCAGGTAACGCACTGGATGACATATGCACTGCAGGGACAGAAACATCTGAAATCCCCCTGCTGTCTCTGTCAGTGTTATGGGGGGGGGGGATTCAGTGCTTGTGCCAGAAAAAACTATGAGATCCATGGGGCAGGTGGGTGATAACACAATGTGCTTATAACATGATGTAGTAAACTATCACTGTCTTTTCTGCCCCATGTTATAATCGGCTTTATTTTGAATGTAAAAACTGTAGCCAAAACTCCCGGCATGCCCATTAGTATCAAATCTAATGTGCATGCCCCGAGTTATGGCTACAGAAAGAAATGAAGTGCTCTTCCATTGGAGCTCTGCATTTTTTTCAGCTACACAAAGTGCCATGTCAGCAAGCAAAACTAGTGTCATGACCAGAGTGCCTGGTCATTGGTCTACACTGCCAAGCCCATTGTAGTTTCAGCTGTAATTGGCTTGGCAGTGACACACCTCTAAAATGTCATTAGTAGCAAGACGTTCCTTTTGCAAAGTCATGCGAATGCAAAAATGAATCAAATTCATTTAAGACATTTCCATCATGAGCCCATGTCATTTCCTACCCATAAGCCATTTAATTCCAAGAATTCAACTCTCTACTCTTTTACATTTGTCTCCAGTTGCTTGCTAACTCTAGATGTTATGCTCACTGGCCTGAATTTTTCCAGATTCTCCCTGTCTTCACTGATGTGCAGGTGGTCACATTCATCAACCTTCAGTGTCTCGATACGATGACTTTTGTGATTCATTATAAGGGTGCTTCCAGGGCCTGCCTTGTCTCCCTTCACACCCTTGCATACATACCATCTGGTCATGTATGCATCCTTTCTAGCCCTGGAGATTTTTTACCTTTAGGTCTCTTATATCCTCTCACACCCTGTCTTCAGATATAACATCCAGTCTGTAACTTGCGACTAGCTGTATACCCAGTTGTTATCTTCTTATATCTGGTAGTGCTCTGTCACTTCCACAGTAAACACAGAACTAAAATACTCATTCAGTTTGTTTGCTTTCACCTTAGCCTCCTCCACAACTCTTTCCATCTTTCTTCATCCTTTCTATGCTACTCTACATTGGCTTTTGTTATCTGTTTCTCCTTAATGTACCTGAAGACAGTCTAAATTTTTTCAATATTATCCTTTAGTTTCCTAATGAGCTGTTTGCTTATCTCTCACTTTTCCTTATACACCTCCCTATTGATCTCATTTTGCTCCTCAGGTCCTTTGTAGATCCTGAAAGCTCGTTGCTGTTTTTTGTCCCTAATTGCTTTCTTAATTTTTCTGTCCAATCATATTGGTTTTCTATACTTTTTAGTTTTACTAACAAATTTATATATTCATATGTCCCCGGGAGCCACTTATCGCTGAATAAGAGTGGTTTCATGCATGTTCAGCTGGAGTGAGAGCAGCAAAGTAAAGCTGAGCTGTTCTGGCTCACGTTGAACACAAGTGAAATCACTCTTTCACAGCAATGAGTGGTGATGGGGACATATATATTACTGATCGAGCTTGATCAATAATATGTATTTTTTTAAAACCGTCTCGGAATGTGACTATTTCCAGGGCATCTGTGTGTGAGACACATTTCAAGGAATAAGAGTGCCTCACGCTCAGAACAAAGGAGCATTCTGATTGGTCAGGAGTGCTCCCTCAATCTACTTTAGTGCTCTCATGTACTGCTTCTAATACTGTGCATTTTAGCACTGACCACTTTTTTCTGGCTCCACCCTCAGAATGCGCCCATCGGGACGCACCCGGTTATAGGGTGCCAAAACCTGATTTCATTGTCCCCTCTTTTTGTGAGGTGCTGTGACCCCCATGCCCCCCTTTCTAATTATTCTATCTCCAGGAGGGTGGACCTTGGGGAGGGGATGGCGAATTTCCCATTGTGGTGCCCTAATGATGGACATGTTCCAACAGGTGCCCTGATGGCCGGAAGGGCATTTTCTTTACCCTCTGACTTGTGAATGTTTTTTCAACTGCTCTTTGATCAATTCTATCATTCATTTTCAAAATCCAGTATCCAGAAATCAGAGACCACAGTTTGAGAATTCACTCACTAAACTAGATATGGATTCTTATGAAGATTTTCCTTAGTTTCAGACCATGCTATTGTACTGGGATAACATTACTGCTAAAGGTGCCTTTATCCATTTTATAATTAGCTATAAACTGGAGTGTCTGAATACCTTTCTTTGACAGTGTCAGTGGTTCAGTAGGCAACATGCTCACCTCTGGAGCCAGAAGATCAAGTGGTCATGTGTTCCAGCCCCATACCAGGTACCTAGGATAATACCCACAACTGGCATTGTAGTGCAGCATAAGGGGAGTGCTGCTATGTTGACATACCATCCTTTAGATGACAGATTAAAATGAGATCCCTTCTACTTATCTCTGGTTACTATCCAGCTGGAAGTTAAAAATTCCATGGCACTTATTAATTCAAACTGGGGTAATTATTAAGCATGCAGAAATATTAACAATACATACTGATAAAATGCAGATTTACATAAATGTACTCACCAACCTCCCAAACATATAGCATATAAACACACTATTATTTACAATGTGAACCCACCACCTCTGTCAAAAGGAAGCTAAATAAGAGAGTTCACTTGCATATCCACAGTTACTCATATATACAAGTATTTCATATATGTAAGACTAACCAACACAATTTCAATTATGCAGTCTCCCAGAGATAAGTACCCATGGACAATGCACTCATAACTTTTCAAAGTGCCTTTTTGGTATCTTCTGATGTTCTGATGTATAAAGTCACTGCATGATGTGTGTGATCATAGTCATGACTTCTTCTTGTGTATTAATTTTTGTTCTACAGCATTTAAATGTATCTGACTTGCCACTCAGTAAGTAATATTTGCAAGTAGCAAAACATACTCTCAGAGTACTATGATGGAACTTCCCTATATCCTAAAGAATATACCCAGTATCATTTCCTCACAGGAGACTGACTGAAATAATGGGTCACCCTTTTGCAGATTGAGCACTTTCTAAATCTTATTCAAGAAACAGCAGCCAATAGGAAATGGTACTGAGTCTATGAAACACCCATATATGTAGGTCTGGGGTAGCACCTTACAACAGTTTTCTTGTTTGTTTTGTAGACAGTCTTTCATACTCGTTTTAACATGGCAGCCTAACAAGTTCAAATCCCACATGTGTGGGGGAATTCTGTCTTTAGTAAGTTGTTACAGCTCTGATTGTTCATGCCCTGGGGGGTGGGGAGCAGTTCAGAGAAGTCATAGATGGGGAAAATGTAGCTTCCATTACCAGGCTGTACATGATTTGTAAGGATCCTGTGCATACTTAACTCACACACATTTTGTACTGCCTTATTTTGGTTAGGGCTGGTTCCATGTACACTGGGAGCACCCCCCTCCCCCCCACTGACCTGTGAAGTTTAAGCTAATATTCTTCTTTTGGTGAAATGGCATTAGCTACATTTTGGCCATATATGTCCACCATTCCTCCTTTCTGCTCAAAGCTGGGGAAACAGTTCAACTCAGAAGGATCATGTGAAATAACACCACTGGATTTATTATGGCAACTCGCCCTTCTGCCACTTTTCTATACATGATTTCACACAGTGTTGGAGTTACACATGACGAAGACCACTGGTTTTCGGTTTTTATCAGAAAACCCAGTAAAATTTCAGAATTTGGGCTGCCTGAACGCCGATAAAAATAAAGATTTCATGGAATTTGGCATTTTATACCAGATCAGTAAATCTACAAAACTTGTATTTTTCTTATACTTGCTTCTTGTACTATTTTCAATTTTCCTTATTAAATGCTCTGATTATTAAGCCTTCTTTTAGTCTGATTATTTATACACATGCTAAAAGAATGACAGTAGAATCCCAGTAAAATCTGAAAATTAGAGTAACAATCAATAGTGTAATTTCTGGAATTTGAAGTCTTGAAAATTGAATTTTATTGTCTTAATCATCGTACATCAATGACCTTGTACATGATGAGCTTTGGGAACTAGAGGGGCCCATAAGGACCCTATCTTTAAATTGAGCCCCCCCTTCCTATTATAAGTCAATGGCAGTGATGCATGAACTACTTGGGCTCACTTCAGAGCTGGGGGCCGAGCACTGGCAAGCCCCCTGTAATTCCAGCACTGATTTCTCATTTAGCTGGGTTTAGGTAGCTTCCCAAAAGGCCTTGAAAAAACACACTGTGTAGCTTTGTTTCAAGCTCTGGGGGTACACATAACTTACTGTAGGAATAGAGATGTGACAAAGATTTAATTTGTTGGGAAATTTGCCACAAAGTGGCTAAAATTAACATTCATGGAGTTTAGTGAAGATTTCCCTGCTCTCAGCAACTTCGACTATGATGTTTTTCAATATGAACTGCCGAATTTTGCCCATGAAGTGGTCATTCGTGGGTGAAGTTCCGTACATTGCAGGCAAAACTTCACACTTCGCAGATCACTCTACACTCCAGGAATCATACTAAATTTGCAGATTAAGTCATGGAGCAAATTTAGTCAACTTTGCCCATCTCTATGTAGGAACAGGAAATATGCTATCAACAATGTCTTAATTAAGAAAAACAACATTTTTTTTTAAAGCAGTCTGTCTAGCATAAGACTTTGTCTTTGGCTTCAGCTAGGCAACCCTTCCAGTTTTGCAGTGCCATATTCCCAGTACCAAACTGTTTGCCTAAAACTGTTAAGGGGTTGCTCATGTTTGTCATGCTTTCAATTTTCCTTACAGTTCTGTAGAATTCATCTTGCCCTAGAATGATCCCTTACTATTATTATAATTGCTTTAGGAGCGAGCTGTACTAGAGTAAGTTGCCCAGAGTTCTTTCATATGTAATGTACTTTGGCTCCACATCATGCATAATGATGCATACATAATCAGCATATGCTAATGTTAACTGTTTACCATTGACCTGACTGTCATTTTGTATTTTCCAGAGTATAGGGTTCAGTGAAATGATGTACAGCTGAGAACTTAGGTGGCTTCCTGACTGCACACCTCTCCTGGCTAAGACTGCTTACTATATCCATCCATTTACATGTACTGTATACCATAACAGCATCACTGTACTGGGTGACAATCCATGTAATAAAGCATTATGGGATGCCAATATACAGCCAGAACATTGTACAAATATCTATGTCATGATAAAAGGCTTTTTCTTGATTGGCTGATGTTAAATAACCATTTAAATTACTAACTGTAACTTGTTCTACCAGTTCTTTGATAGTCATGAGGTTGTTGTGGATTAACCTCTGAGAGATTTCACATACTTCTTTAAGGGCACTCACCAGTGCCACAACTCATTACAGTCTGTTAGCTGAAATTCATGATAAAATATTACTTTGGTCTATGTTAAGCATGCATGCCGATTACTCATTTCAGCCTTGTCACCACTCTTAAAGAAATTAAAATTATCTGGCTTCATGGGCACAGGTTAAGAGCCTGTTTCTAACAGATTATTATAGAACTGCTCCAGGTCAGGAGAGCGCTGGTTCGCAAACTGTTTATAAAATGTTGGTGTTAGGCCATCAAACCCTGGAGCAGTGTTATTTCTTAGCACTTTAATGGCTGATTTAACTTTAACTAAATGTATGAGGTCTCAATGATGAGATCTGATGCTGCTAGGTAGCTGTGGTATCTCTAAATGTGAGAAAAATGAGTAGATGCTCTTTGGTGGTGGAGAAAGAGCCAAATGTGTCTGTAGAGAAATCATTACCTGGCAGTCTGTGATATTTTGCCTATGCCTGTGTAGGCTACTTCATCTAAATTTACTTTCAAACCCCCCAAAATTCTTTTTGCAACACAATCTTGACAGCCCTTAAAGTGTCCAAGTGTTATTTTTTACCCTGCATGCTAAATAGAAGCCCACACTTAAGAGACATACCTCTATCATATTGGAACTGCTTCATATTCAATTTGACATGTTCAGTTTATCTCCTTAAATCAGTTTTCACAGAGTGTGCTATGCATATCACCTTATGCAGGTGTGCTCTCAATCCCAAGAATCTTTTGCCACTTTCATAATTAGAGGGTCTTCCCACCATTTGGGTACTAGGTCGTATGCACATTTTATAGATGCTCTAGCCTGATACAATCAGTACCACTGGTGGATAATGTTACCATCATCCATGACAGTGTAGTTTAGCCTCCATGTACTCACATTAGAAGGAGGTTGGATCTAAGGTGAACCTCAGCAAAATAAAGCCAGGTGATCAGACAATTCCACAGCAGTGGTCCCTTACAAAAATAATTAAATGAAAAGTTTTCATGCAGCACTCATATAACTACCCATGTGATATGCATGCTGCAAGCTTGATTTAAATGTTAAATTGGAACTGATTGCATCCATGTGGCAAGCATGCAGAAAGCATGTGTGGGAAGCATGCTTTTTGTGTTAAATTGGAATAGACTGCATGCATGTGGCATGCATACAAAAAACAATAGGCCACTGATAACTGCACACATAAAAGTTAAGTGACTTGCTCAGGATCACACCGTATATGAGTGGGGATTTATGAGATTCAAACCCAGGTCTTCAGGTCTCCTGGCTTGCAGTTCAGTGCCTTTAACCACTATGCTATACTGCCTGCACACATATGTCTCGCTTGTACTTCAATACAAATCTGCATACATTTGCACGTATGCAGTGTGCTTATAGCCACTGTTATACTTTTTAGTTTTCTAGTCCCCCCTCATCTCAGCTGCACAGGTAAACTGTAGGACACATACCAATGGAAACACATGTAGTTCTTCCCACCCAATATACACACTTACTCACAAAACTACTTAATTACTTGTGTCTGGCCTGTACTGATACTGTTTTCTCTCCATAGTTTTGAATGCTTCCATGCAAAGATACTTTAAGGGGCAAACACAAAAGCAACAATAAACTTGACATGTACCCACATGTGCAGTCCCCCCATGCATGTGTGGCCATGCTACTACAGACAACCCACCAAGCAGAGATATAATTCAAGAGTTTCTTACCTGAGTACTAGGGAGTCAGACACATGAGTCTTTAAGAGAGGATTTCCATGGGTCAGAGTGCTGGGGCATACCCCCTTGAAATGAATGGAGTTATTTTTTTTACTATTTTATATGTTATGATAGTGAGTTGGAGAATAATGAAGGCCACTGTTCTACTAACAAGGCCCTTGTTCGTCAAGTGGTGGCCTTTATTAATCTCCAACTCTCCATCGATAATGTATAAAATAGTAATACAACAAATCCCCATTTATTTCAATGGAGCATGCCCCTGCACTCTCCCTTGCCCTATGTCATAATGTGCCTGACTCTGGGGATGTGGAGATCAGCCTCACGGGGCAGGGCATAAGCCTGACTATAGTGGGGCTCCAATAGTCTTTGCACACCATACCGCTCAACTGTCCCTGAATGCAAGGAACAGCCTTCATTTTACCATTGAAAACTGCTCTGCCTCTCATCCATCCCTCCCTCATGGAAAATGTGCTGCTCACACATAGGATGCCCTGTAAATTTAGACTTTATGGCAGGAGCACCATTTTAGATTTTCAGCAAGGGGGAGCAACAACCAGTGGAGGCAAGGTATTAGTTAACTCATAGGCGGCAAGCTCTGGAACATCTCTAAAAGGTAACATGTATTTGTTGAGACTGAAAAGTGATATGCCAATTAGGAAAAATTCAAATGTATAAGATTCATCTGTCTATACTCTGGAGCAGTGCATCAGATTTGAGCTTAAACCCACCAAGTTACTAACCAATATTTTTCCTGGCTGAAGTTCTCACCCCCCCCCCAAAATAAAGGTCCCAATTTCTCTCTCTGACTCCATTCCATTCAATACTCATCCCATATGAGTCATGAAGCTGACCAAAAGCACAGAAATGTGAAAAACACATCACACCACTATTTTAGTCCTTCTTCCTTCCCCAATCCCCTTGTAAAAAAAAGTATTTACTTTTACTTATCTGGCCCTCTGATGAGAACCTGTAGCCTGGCCCAGTGTGCAACCAGCCCAATTTTCAGTCTACTCCTCCTCCTCCTCCATCCTTCTGCCAGAAGCTGGATGCTAGAACTGACCATCCCAGGCCCCAACATGGTCCATGACCAAGTCACCTCACCAACTCAACTCACTCAACCTGTATTCTTTGCTTCTTACTTGGCTGCTGCCATGGTTGCTGCCACAGTGCACTGATCAAGACCTTTGAAGGCCACTCACCTCTCTGTCACCACTGCAGTTAGGCCTAACTTGTTGCTGCGGGGGGCCTGTGCTGTTTTTTTTTTATGAGGTGAGCCTAATAGAATAAGTAGGTAGCCTAGTCTTGAGTTAGCTTCTAGCTCACCCCCAGCTTCTTTAGCTACCAAGGGAGATGGAGATGCACTAAGGATCGACGAATAAAAATATGCCACCACAACACTGCTATAGAGAATTCAGTGCTTACTGACTCCTCCAAGCTGTATTGTGCAGCTTGTCAACTCTGTGGCAGAAAAGACAGTGTTACATTCACATGACTCATGTGTTCTTGCTTGGCTGGAGCTCCTCTATGTCACATGTGATGGGGGCACAGCTAATAGGTGGAGAGAGGGGACATCACAATACATACAGTCTAATCAGGAGTGCACCTGTGGTGTGAGCGCACACAGGCCAGAGGGGCTCTTATTGTGCAAAAGATTAAATCCAAATTTAATGTCATGATTGCCACACCATAAGAACAACCTAGGCACAAATGCAGGGAAGGGGCAACTGCCCCCTCTGCCCTACCAAAATGGCACCCCTGCTTTATGGAAGAAATTCATTTTCAGGTGGTAATATCAGTATAAATAAAATACAATGGTTTCCACTGTGTTCTGTGGCACTGTATCTCCATGTTTCAAGATGCGCCCTGATCATCATGAGAGTTAGTGTCCCTCATTGTCCCTCATTTTGAGTTTCCATGTCACTCATTTCAGTGAGAAAATGTGAGGTATGGTTCATATTTCCAAAACCCTACTCTGCAAAAAGAGTGCTGGGCATGGTCATAGTATATATGCTCCATACAGAATGACAAAGGGAAAGTAAGTGAGCCAAAAAAGTCATGGAAAAACACATTTGCAGTACTAAATATGCATAAGGGGGATTTACATGGCCCAAACCAAAAATGTCAGGCTTCGCAACAAAGAGGCCCCTCTTCACATATCTGGAATGGAGGATGGTGGCTGACTATATCCTAGACATTTAATGCAGTAAGCAAACAATACTTTACAAATTAATGGCAATTTATAAAATGGCAAGAAGGACTCTCAGTGCTGATTGGCTAATACCACCTCCAAACTGGGCATTTATTTTTCAATAAATGCCCAGCAAGAAATTAGGACCAGCCTGAGTGCCACCTTACCACATACTCTTGTGCAGGAGTGCTCAACCTGCTTAGTCATTGGCTGAAACCAACAGCTAACTTATAAAATCCCTGCCATGTTTTTATCTTCTTTAGCGAGAGCAACTGGACCTCCCCACACACACACACACACTCACTCCTTCAGTATAAGCTCGCGCCTGTTCAAAAAAAAAAGACACTCCACTTATTCTGCGGTCGGAAAAAGTGCCCAAATCTTTTTTTTCTCACAGCTGCACTCTCCCGACCGTACTATCCCAGCACTGCGCTTAACCGGAAGTGAAAGAATCCATTGCTCTGAAGCTTGTTACAAGGAAACACCATTTTCAAAATCATATCATTCTTCTGCCACAAACGCCAGAACTGCCTCAAACAACAATGCTCCCACACTTATTCCATCTACCAATGTAAATGAAATACATCATTTACCTCAGAGCTGTTCATCAACGCATTCTCATCCGCAGGTCCCGCGCTTAACAGATGCAACGCACAACTGCAGCCCAATGTTAAAAAAATTAAAATGTTAAACAAACATACACGACTTAAAAACAATGCCCACAGACTGCTTCTGCATATTTACTACTTCATCCATGGTTGTCTGTGCCCTGGAAGTGGGGGGTGGGGATGACAGCTGTGGGGAGGAGCAACAGAACCTGGAACAGCCTTAAAGAAACACGGACTATTTTTTTAAATGCTTTTATTTCTGCTAATACTATTAATTTTTTTATAATAATTTCCTCTCTTCATTCAAACTTGCTAAGAAAACCATTTTATAAGCACAATAATACCCTCCAGAGTGGGCATTATTGGGAAATACTGGACCTTCCAGGAGCTATAAGGCCCTCCGTCTGTGGCGTCGGGCCTCATCACGCCCCTGGGCAGTCCAGTATTTCCCAATAATGCCCACCCTGTCGGGTATTATTGCTTACTTAATTACAAAAATCAAAAGCCATTAAACAACTTACAAAAGGATCAGAATTAATGAGTTTACCTTATTCTAATGGGAAATCAATAAAAAAAAGGTATTTTAATGGCTCCAATAGCTAGCAGTAGTATGAGAAATAGAAACAGATGTGCTTTTTAGATGAGATTTGCACTAACTTAGTTGAGCACACATAGCAAGCATGCAACATGTGAACCTGATGTGATTTTTAAATAATGTTTATACCAGCTTAACTGCTGCACTCATGTCAAGCGTGCAACACGCAAACCTGATATGGTTTTTAGAAGATTTCTGCACCAGTTTACCTGCTGAACACGTCAAGCTTGCAGCATTCAAACCTCCTTTGCTTTTTAGACCTGGTTTGCTTAGGCTTACTGTGTGTACATGAACCGCATGCAAACATTGCACAATTAAACATGTGGCATGTATTCTGCACGTACACAGCACACTTATATTTCTGTAAGGGGTGATAGCTCCTGGTACTGTTACTGTGTCTGAAAAAAAAACTAGTCTAGCAGTCACCAAATTTGTAGAATATGTGGTCTCACCCTGTTTGTGCACTAATCAGTAATCATCTTGCATTCCTGCTACTTTGATCATGTTGTTAAGGATGTGGTGTCACAGAACAATTTATTGTTTTCATACGTCTGTCATCCAGTACAAGACAACAATTAAAATCCCCAATCAAAACCAGCAGTTTGTTCATGTGCAAGCATGTTTGCACCTTCTGGAAAAGGGAGACCTGAGATGTTTTCAACTGAGGGGCATATCATATTCTACATCTACTAGCAAGGCTTTACCTGACAGGATGTCAACCACTCTGTGAGACCTGGGGGGGTAGGGGAACATGAAGATAGTACAGAGATTTGGTACACAATAAAGATATACAATTTGATTACATTCACTAAAGTAAGCAGACTATACAGAAGTACTGAAAGGGAAGAATGCTAACAGTTATGAACTAGATGGATACAATGCTAACAGTCTTAAACTAGATAGATACAATAGCACAAATATCTTTGGCAAACACTTGGTGGGACATAGCTTTGTAGTTAGAAAATGGCTGGATAGAATACAAGGAGGTTGAACTAGGGCAAGACTGCAAGGAGAGTCACAGATGGAACAAAATTTGCAAGATGTAACTAAAGTGCAAGGTTAACTGTAAGTGCATTAGAGATTAGGGGTTAGCCAGATACTACGGCTAGGAAGGAGGGAGGGAAGGTGGGTGGGTGGGGGACATATAGACAGAGAGCAGGGGTGGAATGGGGAGGATTTGAAGGAGGGGAAGGCAGGGGCAGAAGAGAAGGGTCTGCCAGGGCGTGATCCCTCCAGAATGCTGGGGACCCTGCATGCACCAGGCGGAGGTCAAGCATGAACATGAGGGAAGCAGGTTATAGGCAGTGGGAGTTAGAGCATGTCAAGAAGGAAGAGAGGGGGAAGAGAAGGGCCTGCCAGGGCCTGGCCCTTCCAGTGTGCTGTGGACATTACCTGCACAAGGCAGATGTAGAGCTCGACAGGAGGGAAGTAGGCAGTGATGGAGAGTAGGCTTCAGAAGGACCAAGAGAAAGAGAGGTGGGAGAGAAGAGGGACTGAGACCAAGCCCTTTCAAGAAAGAATGGGGTGGGAGTAGGAGGTAAGGAAGGTGTTTGCCTAGGTTCTGGACCCCTCCAGGATACAGAGAACTGGTTCCATGATGGGTCGTCGACAAAATATTTGTCGAACAACCTGACAGCGAAACCAGCAAGTTGACTGCATTTTGCAGTCGGCTGCTGGTTTGCAGTAGCAACAAGTGTTTTCTTTGGGGGTCTTCGCCCCCAACCCCCCAAGTGGGGGGGCTGCACCCCTGCACCCCCCCTTAGGATTCTCAACTCCGATTCAGAGGTGAGTCGGGCGGTGCAGGACCCCTACAGACAGTGCTGGTTGCCAGCGGGTTCCCTACAGTGATGTGGCACTGTTGTCACTGTAGCGGACTCCGCTGTTGACATGTCGACATCAGGGATGTATACCCAGAGAACCTTGCCAGGGGCCTAGGCCAAACAATGGTGAGTGGGTAGTGAAGGTAAGCTAGTGTACAGAAGAGGGAATGGGGTGGGAGTAAGGTGGAAAGGAAGGGGTGCTGGGGGGGTTTTTAATATGCCCATCCCATCTCATTGGTTCGAGCCTTGAGATCAAAAAGATTGTCCATACACCCATAGTTATTTTTTTTATCAGATTATCTTAAATATTGTTTTTAGCTGGGTGTCTTGTAGTAGAAAAATATTACCTGGCAAAGTATCTAGCAAGGAAAGTTTGTAACTCTTTTCTTTTGACTCTCTACACTACTGATGTTTAAGGTTATTGGGATGAGTGTGGGGCCAATGTACTAAAGCATACATGATGAAAGAGGGCAATAAAGTTTATCATTTAAACATTTGTGACCTCATCCTTCCACAGAGAGTTTTTTCCACTGAAGTCTCTGACTGGGAATCATCACAGTCAGACATGATGCATGAACATTCTCAGCCATAAAGCACAAGTAGCATAACTTGCAGTCAGCTGACAAGCTTGAGCTGGCTGCCTTCAAGATATCACAAACTGGCATGGAAGGAAAGCTGCCTACATAGGAACACACAGCATAACCCCCCTAGAAAGGATGGTGGAAGACCCTTCACTGAGGTGGACCTGCATGGGGAGATGGAGGGCATAGACACACTGCCAATATGTAGTACAATGCAGGGATGAGGGGTGGGATGTCCAAGACACTGCGGACATGTTAGCACCCCTGTATTGCACACTACAGACCCTGAGGTGGACCACACTCCTGAAAAGGAGGCTGCAATGCCTGTTGCACCAATCACACATCCAGAGTCCTGCACTGGCAGCAAGGACAGGAAGACGGTGCAGCTAGATGGTACCCTAGGTGGACCATAGCACATTCCAGTATGCACTCAGCATTGCCACAGGCTGTAACACTCATCTTTTCTCTCATTCATAGCTACAATGCAGGAGTCTGTGGGCATGGCAGATGAGAAGAATATACCAAAAGACATCTGCATGGAGACAGTGAAGGATGCACAAGCAGACAAGGGGAAGATGGACATGGCCCCACCAACAGCCAGCCCCCAACCGCCCTTTGTTCAGAACCCCTGTCACAGTCACACCCCAAGCTGTTGCCATAGGATAGCCCTCAGGGCACTAAGTACACTGTGATACAGCCACATGTGGTAGGCCTGCTTGCACAGCCTGCCAGTACCATCAGGCAGATATGGGACACAGGTGGTCTGTCCACTGTCAGTGTCCAGTGGACCACAGAGAGGCTGAGGGGTAGCACAAAGCACCACTGAGGCAGTGGGGATTAGGGCCCATCAAGCTGCCAGTCCAGCTGGACATGAAGGCCTCCCACCCAGGGTATACTGAAAACCTACTACCCTGAGGTCAGGCAGCTATAATATGACTGGCTCCAAGTACAGTGTGAGAATACCTAGATCCTGAAGCCAGAAGATTGCCATGGAGGAGAGGGGGATGTGCAGAGTTATAGTCCACATTGGGGACTTACATGAGTGACTTATGGACCACCTGTTAGCCAGGACCACCATGACAACACCACCTGTCCCCAAGGCACAACCAGAGGCCCCAGTGCACACAAGGAGTGGGACAAGAGCAAACCACAGCCAGGGCCAGACATACAGCCAGACATGTGGCCACATAGTCATGGATAGGCAATGGACACGACCCATCATCTGGGCACATAGACATCATCACAGCTAGGGTAGCAACAGGCAAGGAAGAAGAAATATCAGTAACCCCCTGCCACTAACAAAGAGTGCCACTAAAGTACATAATGCACATATACCATAGATCACAGTACACTAACAACATATCTCCCCCCAAAATATGCCACAACATATACCTCCCACCATACCTCACCATATGTACCTCTGCAGTACACCACCACATACACCCCAACACCTATATACCCAGTCATGGACACTGATGTCCCCCCATGGGCAGAATGGCACTCAGGGCAGATCACCATCACTGTGCCTCACCAGCTTCCCTAAACAGTGGTATGACCCCTGCATGAGTTTGTAATGTCTCGCTCATCCAGACAGGGACTGTGTATCACACCCCAGGCAGGTCTCCTCCCCCATTGCCTGGAGGAACATTCCCCTTTCTGTCCCATGACAAGGGTAGTTGACATCACATAGCAATTTTTTTTTTCAAATTTAACATACTTTATTGAAATTTTTCAGAAAGATTAAGTAAACACCAAAACACAACAACAAAAATAACAAATACAACACATGAATCATCCCACCCTCCTCACACCCCAAAAGACCACCCACAAATGATAATAATATGACATAATCAAGGTGCAGGGCAACAGAATGAGTGTATTAAAGAAGTTCCAAAGGAAATATATATGACAAAAATATGAAAAAGAGACATTATAATGGATCCAGATAGCCATGTTGTGCAGCATTGCACATGCTGTGAACACTTTGCATGCCCTCCTGAAAGCCAGCATCATCATGTTGCCTGTCAGATCCAGGCACCTGAGCCAAATCTCCAGCAGCCCTATCATTCTCTCAATCATGGATCGTGCTTCCTGTGTACCTCATTGTTTGCCTCCTCTACTGTGGCATGTGCCTCCCTCCAGGTATGAGGTCATTAGGTATGGCTGTAGTGGGTATCTATTGTCACCTCTACAGTGGGTAAAGAACAGATGTTGTAATGTGTTGTGGCAATGCATCCACCAGTGCAGCACCTGTGCAACATATAAATACTCATGTCAGTCATTCATCCCTGCCCCCATGTGCAGAGAGGAGGGCACTCAGCCTGGACATATCAAAGATGTAGGAATCATGACAATACCCAGGGTACTTTGCCCACACCTTGCTGGTGATACATGTAGCATCACAGACTGTCTGGCAGTTTATGGTGTTATAACCCTTGTGGTTCTCAATGCCTGCTTATCGACTGATGATTCGAGGATCACCACATGTATACAGTCAATGTCCACTAGTGCATTGGACATGCCATGCATGGCATGGAAAGCCTTCTTTGTGGACCATATGTCAAATTCTTCACTGAGGAATGTTATGTGCTCATGCACATGCAGTAGCAGGGTATCGGTGACCTGGTACAGTGCCCATGACAGAGAGGACTGGCTGACACCAGTGATATCCCCACTACCCTCTGGAATGTCTCTGTGGCCCAGTGCAACAGTGCACATAGCACCTTTGCCTCTATAGACATTGTCCATGACTATCGAATATGTGGGGCCGCATAGGCCCTGACAAGTTCACACAGACTTGTGATAGTTGCATGGTCCAAATGGAAGCACTCAGTGTAGTGTGTGTCCCACAGGGCACTGGCATCCAGACTGGACCAGAATACACATGGCTGTGGCCTCACTCTCTATGCCTACTCAGGGGCCCTCTCACTGTCCAGCAGAAGAAAATTTAGCTGTGGTCCAGGGCACATCCTGTGCACACCAGTGGAGTGAACCTGGAATGGGTGCTGGCCTCTGTGGGGCACATGGCTGTCTGTGCCACCTTTGACCATGACATTGACAGAGATGCTTCACAGACATCCCATGCATAAGGGAGCCCCTTTTATGGAGCATGTCACTCAATCAATCAATCAGTCAATTAATCAATCAAAGTCTTTATTTAACCAGTCGATCATCATTGAGCAATCTCATTTTCGAGGTGGACCTGGGTTTGTTAACAAGGAACAAGGGACAATATACATGCGATGCAACACACAAGAAAATAGTAATAATACAAATAAAGTGAGCTACAATAATACAGTATATACAAAGTATCAGCAGGTAGCATTGACAGTGGTATATGTTTGGAACAGAAGATACAGCTAGTTTTGGGCAGGACACAATTTTTCATAAAGGTAAAGAAATATGCATATCAGGTGAACCGAACACAAATAAAACCTAATATAGAAAGATATATAGTGATACGGTATGGAGAATTTAGAGCTGGAACCAGGTCAAAGGAATGTGGAAGGGACAGATATGGGGGTAGAAAAAGGGGAGAGGGAAGAGTCGATTATAGATGTGATCAGTCTTTTAAAAGTAGTAATTAGAGTGTGCTTGGACTTATAGGAGTCACTATTTAGGCTAGACAGGCACAGGACTCCTTATTATGATGTAGATATAGAGATTAAAAAGCTGCTAGGCTGATGGGGTGAGTTAATTTCAAAGTTTTTTGTAGCTTGTTCCACAGTTGAGGGAGCATAAGCTGATGACTGCTCTGCCAATGCAAGATTTTGCTTTGTAAACAGAAAGGTAGATATATGAGGTGCTTCTCAGGGCATACTTCCCCAGAGTGCACAAAGGAAAACAGACAGAGATATACTGGGGCAGTTTATTTGAGATAGCTTTGTATGTCCAAACAGCAGCATTTTTTTGCCATCTGTAAGCAAGGGATGACCATCCCACTGTCGTGTACAATGCACAGTGGTGGGTTGAGTATGGAAGACCCGTGATAACTCTTATGGCTCTGTGATAAAGTGTATCGAGTTTGGCAAGGGTACCTGCAGGTCTCTGACTGTATAGAAAGTATGTGTAATCCAATAGGGAAAGAAAGGTAGTTTGAACCAGTTTCAGTTTAGCGTCTCTTGTGAGGAGATTATTAATCCTAAAGAACAGACCAAGTCTTTGTCTAAGTTTCTTTGCCAGTTCTTCTAAGTGATCCGTGAAAGTAAGTCTATGGTCTAACCAGACCCCCAGGTACCTGAACTTTGGTACGTAGTCCAACTGCTCACCTAGAATTGTAGTGATCTGTGGGAGTGTCCCAGCAATTGCAGGATTTATTGCATTTTGAAGGGGCAAGAGGAACATTGCTTTGGTTTTTTTTGCATTTAAGAGCAGTTTCTGGTTTATAAGCTGATGTTGCAGCAGATTAAATTTATTTTGAAGGGCTTTACTGGCTACTTAAGGTGTGGGGCTACTAGCATAGAGTCCCGTATCATCCAAGAATAGGTGTATTTGTGCTTCTTTGATGGGGGCATCTACATTGTTAATATAAATGGTGAAGAGCAAGGGACTAAGACTGGAACCTTGTGGTACACCCCTCAATAGGGGTTTCGGTAGAGAAACTTCCCCTTCTGCCTTTACTTGTTGAAGTCATCCTGAGAGGTAGTTGGAGAACCATTTAAGGGATAGGGAATCCAAACCAATGTTCCGGAGGGACGACAGAAGCAGTCTGTGATCAACGGTATCTAACGCCTTGCTTAGATCCAAGAAAACTACACAAAGTTTTTTTTTGTCTAATTCAAGCTGCCAGTCGTTTGTCACCTTGGCTAGAGCAGAGATTGTTCTGTGCTGTGCTCTAAAACCGGATTGTAACGGGTTGAGCAAATTTTCTGATTCCAGGTACTTCCGAAGCTGGGAGCTCACTATATTCTCCAGCATCTTTGACATGATTGGAAGTAGGGAGATTGGCATGTAGTTATTGAGGTCAGTAGGATCTCCTGACTTAAACAAAGGGACCACAAGTGCATTTTTCCAAATGGGCGGTAGGTCACCCTGGGACAAGGATAAGTTGAAGAGATGAGTAATTGGTACTGCGAGGACACATAGCCAATCTTTAAGAAGTACAGGTCAATGAGGATGGCCCCAGCACTTTTCCTAGTGTCCAGCTGAAGGAGAAGATCTTCAACTTCTTTCAGGGAGGTAGACTGCAGAGAGAAGGATGAACTGGGGATGGGTTTTTCTTGTGTATCCAATCTAAGTTGTTGACGGAGGATATTCACAGGAGAGGAGTCAAAGGCTAGCCCTGTAGTGGCAAAATGATTATTGACAGCATCGAGGCTAGGCGGTCTGTTGGAGATGACAGTATTGTCGATCAATAATTTAGTAGGTAGGGAATTTACAGTGATGTGACCTTCAATGTCTTTGATAGTCCTCCAGAATTTGTAGGCATTTCTTGAGGAGCTCTCCAGCTGAGAGCAGTAGAAATTAGCTTTGGCTTCTCTGACCATTTTGGTGCAGAGGTTCCTCACCCTCCAGAAAGAATTCCAGTCATTTATTAGTTTTCCTAGCAGTTCTCCAGAGTACAGCTCTACTCCGGAAAGCATCTTTCAGGTCTTCTGTAAACCACCGACAGGATTTGTTTCTGGCATGAACTTTTACTATGGGAGCATACTTGTTGAGAGCCCCTAGCACAATTTCTGAGAAAATATCATAAGCCATAGTCAGGGACTTGGCTAGATAGAAGTCCTGCCATCGCATGGAGTCTCTTAGGTCTGATATATACCCATGGAGATCAAAGTTGTGTATGCACCTTTCAAAGGAGAATTCTGGTACAGTTGTGGATTTAAGAGTGGATCTTACACACACGATGAAGCGATGCTCACTAATATCAGAGAAAAAGATGCCAGCATGGGAGAATAAATGGGGTTTGTTAACTAAAATGATATTCAAGAGAGTACTGTTATTAGGATTGAGCTTGTTAGGATGAGTGGATTTGTTTATTAACTGTGACAACCCACGGGAATCACAGAACATTTTAAGTGGGGTGGATGCACTGGAGAGCAAGTCTAAGTTGAAGTCTCCTAGTATGATACACTCTAAAGATGCCAAACCCAGGATGTTTTTGAGATGTTTTAACAACTGTAGTTCAGCTAATGGGGGTCTGTAGCATCCTGCTATACATAATGAGACACTGGTGGCAATTTCAATCTTTAATGACAAGCTTTTGAATTCTTTTGGGACAGAGATTGAGTCAATTATGGAGGCAGGGAATTTATCCTTGATGTAAATAGCTACCTCATCACCTCTGGTTTGCCTGTCAGCTCTGAACAAAGAGTAGGAGGGGATGTTAACTCCATTGTTACTGGTCGTTGGTTGGAGCCAGGACTCTGTAATCACCAGAACATCTGGAGCAGTATGACATACCCAGGCCTGAACAGAGGTGATTTTTTTTAATAGGCTACATACATTAACATGCAAGAATGTAAGCCCCTTGAGGCTTTGTAACTCTGCTGGGGATTCCATGGGTGCCAGAGGGCCTGGATTAAGCTCAACATTTCCTGAGCATAGTAAAAGCAGGAACAAGAGTTTCCTGCAGAGTCCTAGGAGAAGTGTGGGTGGCTGGGTCTTCTTTCGGTTATGTGATTTGTCTGCAGCAGTATAGGGAGTTCTGAGGCTAGTTCCCAGTTTTCCTGATGCTGCATACAATAATACCCTGACCAAGAGAGTCAATGGGAGTAGGGGGGAGTATGCAGAATGTGGTGTAGCCCTGTGAGCAGGCTCTAGGAGAGTTCCTGTATGCCGGTGCAGGTGAAGGACCAGCAGCGGGCTAGGGGAAGTTAGAGCACATACAAGTTCTTCTACTTAATAGGAAAAGTCCCGGTCAGGCAATATAAAAAGAGAGCCATTCTCTGCTCTAGGAGTTATTCTTTGATTCATGTTCGGGTCCAATACATGTAAGATGAGCGGAGACAAGCATAGAAGCAGGTAATATGCCCTCATTATGAGACTATCACCCAATGGGCAGTACAAGTGCAGGCAGGGGAAGGGATTCTCAATGGAGAAGAATTTCTTAATCCCTGCAGAATACTAATAAAGGCAGTGGAGCCTGAATCAGTAATCCTTAAGTACAGCTCCTAGTCAGGCTAATAAAAGAGTTCACCTGACTATAGAGTAGTACTAGGGGCAGAGAGGCTTTGAAGCAAATTTCTTAGTTACTACTCTGGAGCAGACTAAGTACTAGAGAGATCACCTGACCTAAATTAACTGCCTTAGCAAGACAGGATATGCTAGTGAGCAATAAGCAAACCTAAAGTACCAAAATGGTATGCCTCAGCAAGACAGAATGAGATAAAGCTGCTAGAAGGCTTAGTTGCAAAAAGGGGATGGGAGGAATTGCAGTTGTTGACTGTAAGTAACCAATAAATTGAAACATTAGATAGGAGTGGGCGAAGACTGCGTGCATTTAAAGGAGGCCTGGGAGGGGGATGGAGGGGGTGGGACGAAAATGCAAGGGGAAGTTTGCAGAGCTAGCACTGAATCAGTGCACATACAGTTCGAGAGAAACTGTAACGGGGGGAATGGTAAGTTACGTTACACAGGCCGAGCAGAACAGGCTAAATTAAAATATATAAATTAGAAGCCGAGTACAGGGATGCAGGCTTACATTAAGCTACATGTCTCGGGTGCTCCTGTCTCAGGTGAGTGAGGCCGGCCAATCAGGGAGCTCTACACAGGCATGGAGCCAATAACGCTACCCTGAGAAGGAACTGAAATTGAAAACAGCAAATTGCAAGTGATGATCCGGTTCAGCGTTCACACAGCCTAGAGGAATCATGGCAATTTTTCAAGCGTCGTACCTTATCTATCTCTTTGGGGGGTGGGTGGATCAGGATCCTTGCACCGTTGAGGTGCTATGGCTGGATCGTGACTGCTGCCTGTGGGGGCAAGTGGCACCTGTAAGGAAGGAGACAGCAGATTAAATAGGAGCAGATGGGGGGTGTGTCTAAACAGAGACACAAAAAGAGAGCTGAGCACCAACTTGAAAGACAAGTCAAGGGGCGGTCTCAGACAGAGGCAAGGTGCCGGTTAACTTGGGAATCCAAAACAAGCACAAAAGAACAGACTGATGGGGGAGGGCAGAAGGAACAGAACAGAGACAGAGGAGGACAGGTGGACAAAGGAAGATGATTAAGAATGAAAGTCAAGGGCAGGAGCCTTAGGCTCAAGACAGAAGCTACACAGATTTTACAATTCACTAAATTTTCTAACTAAGTCCATAGCAGTAAGCATGTCAACCCAGTACAGTCTTAAATAGGATTAAAAAAAGTATATTAACAAAGCCAGTAAAACTTTTTTACAAACTCGGTTCAAAGCAGTGTACAGAGTGAAAGCTTAATTAGGGAAAAATCAAGGGGAAATTTGCAGAGCTAGCACTGAATCAGTGCACATACAGTTGGAGAGAAACTGCAGCAGAGGGGGGAATGGTAAGTTACTTTACACAGGCCAAGCAGAACAGGCTAAATTAAAATATATAAATTAGAAGCTGAGTACAGGGATGCAGGCTTACATTAAGCCACACGTCTCGGGTGCTTCTGTCTCAGGTGATTGAGACCAGCCAATCAGGGAGCTCTACACAGGTGAGAAGCCAATAGCGCTACTCTGAGAAGTCACTGAAATTGAAAACAGCAAATTGTAAGTGATGATCCAGGTCAGTGTTCACACAGCCCAGAGGAATCATGGCAATTTTTCAAGCATCGTACCTTATCTATCTCTTTGGGGGATGGGTGGATCAGGCTCCTTGCACCATAGAGGTGCTGTGGCTGGATCGTGACCACTGCCAGTGGGGGCAAGTGGCACCTTATCTATCTCTTTGGGGGGTGGGTGGATCAGGCTTCTTGCACAATAGAGGTGCTATGGCTGGATCATGACCGCTGCCCTTTGGGGCAAGTGGCATGTACCTTACACATGGGTGGAGTGATGCTGTGTGCATATGCATCACCAAGCCATGACTGTATCTTAGAGTAGTGACAATGGTTGCAGCAATGATAACTAGACAACTAGTGTGTCTGCACCCAAGGTTGGGGGGGGAGGGATATCCCTGTAAATTAAGGCATAAGTCAGAAAGGACCTACAAGGACTTGGAGGAAGGTGGCAATATCTGGAAGATCAAGGAAACAGAGAAGGTATGTATGCAACTGGTATGGTGCTGGGGGGGGCATGCATGGCACTTGGTGTGGTGAGGAGTATTGTGGAACTTTTCTTGGATTTTGTAGACATTGCAGTGGGCAGGAAAGCTGTCTTTTATGAGGATGATGTGGGGGTGCTATAGGCCCTATTAGAGCCTTCTAAGAAGGTACGTGATTAGGGCAAGTGGGTACCTCTGTGTTGGTACTGCTCACCTGTGACCCTGCATGTGCATCCCTCATGCCTGTCCTCTATGCTCTTCACACTGCGGGCATATCAGGTTCTTCAGTGATGCATGGTTCTGGTGGACAGCAACCAGGACCCTAGGACATAATCTGCATTTACAGTACATGTGTCCTCTGCCACATGGCTGTGACCCTTTGCTGCTGTTGCTGTTTTGTAGTTCTGTTCATTGGCAGGCTTGAATTGATGTGTGCTACACATGATAGTGAAACAGTAAATTGTTTATAACCATATATCTTGTGTCCATAGTGTTATTCTGGGCAGTGCTGGCATGCTGCTGTTGGGGGGGTGGAGGGCAGGGTCTTCATGCTGGCCTGCTGGCTGTACAGAGGGGCTGTGGGGCATGTTAATTGCATGGGGGGATTTGTATAATGTTGGGGGTGACAGAGGCACATGCATATGGGTAGCATGGCCTCTATCACCTGGTGCCATTCTTTTCAGGGGTACACCTGCTCTATTATATATTGTTGCACATCCCAATCTAGGCCCTGTAGCACTGATTGCCATTCACAGGGGTGGTCCGTCGTGGCCCTATACTCATGCCCCTCCACGGCAGCTGATCCTTTCTGTGTGCAGGCCCTGTGTGCATGTGGTTTACGGAAGCCCTCCACATGGTGTAGTACTGCGCATTCAGTCCCATGCACTGGGGCATGAATTACACATCATTCACCCATGCTGTTACATGGCCACACACCCCTGCCAATGCATAGTGCTGCCACTGCAGAGCGACACATGGGACGTGTACACATGCCTCTGCAAGCCCTACACGCATGCCGCGTCGCCATGGCATGTGCATTTTAGGGTTGTATGCCCTTATGCATGCATCTTGTGCACTGTACACCCACTGCATTTCTTTTGTGTATGTGCCCCAATATGAATAATGAAAATAACTTGCTATTCTGATCCTAGTACAATACCCCATTAGTCAGTGTATTCAGGAAGAAATATTTATCACTCATACCATAGCTGTAAACTTTTCTTTGAATTATTGTATCCCTATGTCATTTTGATTTGCACTCACCCTATTTAATCATTAGAATCACACATCAATACAACTAAGACCACCTACTATACAAGTACTGCTTTCAGATCACTGTACTGCTTGATATTTAACCAAGTTAATCTGCCAGTGTATTAGTGAATAGGTGAAATTTGGCCAGGACACTGGGGAAATTCCCACAATCTTTCAGAAGTGCCATGGTATCTTAACTTCAACCTAAACAATGACCAGAACAGGCAGATGGGACTGCCTTTAATGTCTCATCTGAAACATGGCACCTCAGGATAGCAAAGTGCCTCCCCCCACCAACACCATGCTGGAGCATCAATATGGTTACTTCTAACCAAAGAAAGAGTGCCCCCTGCAGAGTTACAGTACCAACACCACTTCATACAGTCTCTGGCATTCCTTAGAAGTCTCCCATCTGACAACAGGTGAGGCTCAACTCTGCTTAACTTCAAAAATGTGATGAGATCAGGGTCTGAGGTGGTAAGGCTGCAGGTAATTACGCAACCCTGTCAGACATTGCTGGGAAACAGAATACTTTATTTCCATTGGTTGGGCAACTAAGCACTAGCACGCAGCCAAGATTCTAACCTCACTGATACCGGAGAATGAACAGAGCTGCTTTGCATAATTGCACATAAACCTATTAGGTTTCATGATGGTTAAACTTTTTCTTTAATCTTGGATGAATGAGTGTGGTGGGGTGGTGACCCAGTTCCAAAAATAAGCTTGTTTCAGTTTGAGACCCTCCCACTTGGGTCAAAGTGTATAATGAGACCAAATGACTTACCTAAGAGCCTGCTTTTCTTACAGAACTGGTTTCACAATCAGACTTTCCCGCCTGCGTTCCCGCTTAGTTTTTCAAAACAGCCGATTTCAGTTTTTTTTTATCTTGTTATGTACCTTTTTGTTTAAATACAATAACTCAGTAATCCCTTTCATGCACGCTGCACTTAAGGCACTGTACATTCCTTTAGGGACTGATATTCTTCAGCTATTATATCAAATGTCACATCTAGAGTCACAATAATTGACGTCTATTTTTCAGTGTTTCTCAGTTATGGCAGCTAGTTAAGCTTGCAGGTATTTTGTTTCACAAGTGCTTAAAAGGGTGAGCCTTTATTTTAATGATTTGTTCTCTGAGGTAGCTATTGGTAGTGTTAGAATCAGTTACTGTATCAATATAGCGTGTTTCTGAAGGAGCAACACAAAGAATTTTACAAAGCACATACCATAATTAAAGTTAATGCTGGTAGGGCAGAAACTATATATAAGCAAAAGAAGCAGCCGTAATGTGCTCAGCAATACACCTACATAGTTATACCATGGATATCCATCTTTCATAAACAAATAGGGGAGAAAATACAGGAGTGTCAAGGGGCCTGGTTTTCAAAGCACTTAGAATGACACAAGGGACTTGGATCAAAAGACTTTGACACAAGCGATGACTTGCTTCACAACTTGCGTCATTTGTGATTTTCTATCGCAGCCTGCGCCAAAGACTGATGAAGCAAGGCCAAAGCCCACTTGCACCAGGGATGTGCCAAACAACCTGATGCACCAGGTTGCAAGGGGGTTTGTGCCATGGCAAGGCTGCAACATCCCTTTCTTTAGTATTTTGCAAGCCCTGCTGTGGACGCAGAAAGAGGCACCAGTTAGAGTAGCCAGGAGGTGGTCTAACTGACTTGTGCCCATGGGATGGGGTCAGACAATGGGCTGCAAAGGGCACAAGGGGCACAGGAAATGAGATAGCACAGCTCGGAGGGAACAGCTGGGATGTAAAGGTAGTTATGCGGCACCTGGCGGGGTATGCTTACATTTGTATTAATGTTGCACATGTCCAGCAGTTCATATAGAAGTATAGTACCATGTACAGTAACTACTGGTTATTCTGTACATACAGTACAGACACAGCTACAGTATAATGCAACACATAGGAGGAGGGACAACTGATAATTCTGCATAGCACACAGTGATGGGTGAAGTGGCCGCAATTTGCTCTGTGGAGTGATTCACGGAGTGAAGGCGAATTCACGGAGTGCTCCACAACGTGAAACGGAGTACTTTGCATTATTAATGAGTAACACGAAGTCCATTGAGAACAACGACTTTGCGATACATTCGCCTTCCTAAACCACTACCTAATTAATTTTGGGCATGGCGCATTGAAACAATGTATCACGTTTTTAAGCTCCAAAGGCGAATTTTGCAGGGTTTCATGGGATTTCAGGACACATGGGTTCTAGATTGTTTTGCACAACCTCAG
Source organism: Neoceratodus forsteri (assembly GCA_016271365.2). NCBI lineage: Eukaryota > Metazoa > Chordata > Ceratodontiformes > Ceratodontidae > Neoceratodus > Neoceratodus forsteri. Next base: position 1,180,125,969 of record CM028131.1, read on the forward strand.
TCTGAGGTAGTGTGTGTAGGAAGCTGTAGGAGACAATCTGTTCTCAGAGCTCTCTGCAATTCAGACCTTCAAAAAGCTGTTAAAAAAGCCTTTTTGGGTCATTTTTTTTGCTGAAACTTTAGTTCATCGATTATAGGAAATCCTCCTGTGCTCATATCATCCATCGAGCGTTTATTGTTTGTGTATGGATTTTGAATGTTAATGTACAACATTCAGTCTGTGTACTGAGAGACAGTGGAAGTGTGCTTTGGGGGAAGGGTGTATCTGTGGTGTAGGTAGATTAACTTGAAGAAAAAGACAGTGCTTTCTGTTTTGGTGATATTTTTCTTGTATAACTGTGTTAATGTACACACAGTAATATTTTCAATATTTCTCGCCATTTTTTTTGCTGATTGTTGTGGTGCAGCAGTGCATCATTTTAGTTTGTTTAAAATATGTGGTGTACTTCTTTGTGGTATCTTTATTGGCACTAGTACTAGTGACTGTTACTGCCGCAGTGCATAATTTTAGTCTGTTTAAAATATGTGGCTATATTACTGAAGTTTTCAATTTGCTATGCATTACTTGGTGTGTGTGAGTATGTGTGTGACGTGTGTCATCAAATCAGACACCTTTTATTGTGCCACATAATAAGTTCAGCAATGTGAAGCAGCTATCCACTGCAGCTGTGTGATTTTTGTACTTCTTTGTGGTATCTTTACTGGTACTAGTACTAGTGACTGTTACTGCAGCAGTGCATTACACTAACCCCCCCCCCCCGCGGCCTGCCCCAACCGGCAAAGGTATTCTTTTCCAGATTTGAATTTCTGATGGTGAGCACTGGTTAGATGTTGTACCTTTGTGTCTGCATCTCTTCAGTGTGCAGTGAAATCTTAATCTGTCTGTGCATTTGCATCTCTTTAGGGCCCAATCCCCATCTGTAACTTAAGTCACAGTCATTTCTTTGACTTTGCTTCAGAGTACTGGACAGGTGTGGTGCTTAATTCTGCGTGAACATTGTACTCATTAATATGTGTTTTTAAGTCAAGACCATCATCACGAGTCACTCGTGATGCAAATCGCGTTCTTCATCATCACGGTCACAAATGCAGTCACAAATCATGATTCACTATCATTCACATTACGAATCACAACATACATTTTTTTTTCTAGCTACTTGGATGTATTGTAAGCCTGTTTTGTTGTATCTCTCCAGGCTTGACCACCCAACCATTGTACTCATTGATACGTGTTTTTAAGTCTGGGAGTTTTAAGCTACAGCTCATCAGGGAAGTACAGCCGTAGGTGGTAGGCATTCACATTTCTTCATCATCACAGTCACAAATGCAGTCACAAATCATGATACATGATCACGTCATGAATCACAAAGTTATTTTTTTTTAATAGTTACTTGGATGTATTGTAAGCCTGTTTTGTAGTATCTTTCCATGCTTCACCACCCCACCATTGTACTCATTAATGTTTGTTTTTAAGTCAGGGAGTTGGACAGTGTCTGCAGTACACAGACTGGAAAGAAGACTGAATGCACACATGCAGTTTAGTACAGTATACTTGCACTGCTCAGAATACAAAGTGTCATGCATATGGAAGACAACAAAAAAGGGCATAATTACATACAAGGGTCAGGGATGGTGGAGGAATACATTTTATAACACAGCAAGGAAGGTGTGGGGGGGCACATGGTGTGAGGAAAAAAAAATAAAGTGGGATTCCATGGTGATCCAGCAGCAGTTCCAGCATGGACATAATTTGCAACTGATGTTCCTCTATGTGATCCAGCCGCTGCTCCACAGCACTCACCCTCTCATTGTTATCCTCAACAGCACTCCAGAGAACTGCCAAGTCAGCCTGTGTTACATGCAATTCTCTGGGGTCCACATATTCTACAGGCTGACCTGCTGGTGGTGGTGGTGGTGCAGGGGTGCTGGTGGAGCAGCAGGTGCTGCTGTGGCCCTCTTCTTCTTAGGGATGCCGCAATGCACAGCTGCACCCTCTGCCACAGAATTGCCAGAAGGTGCAGGCATGGTCCGTTCTGTGACAGCCTGCCACTCCAACTGCTAGTGATTGAGCATATGGGTGCACTGGCCCTCAGTCCCCAGGTGAGTCCCCTTGGGGCCACAGCAGACCTCCACCTCACATAGGTGGCACTTGACCATACTGCTTTCCCCCCACACAGTAAAAAAACTGCCAAACAATGGAGGTGCTGGGAAGACCAGGCACAGGCAGGGGATGGCCAGATGAACTGGCAGCTGGCTGGTCACAGTGCTGAACAGGGATGGAATCCACACCTGGGCCCGGGGGAATAGGCACATCCTGCTCTGGAGAACCTGGACTTGGTGGTGGTGGTGGTGGTGGTGGTTCAACTGCCTCAGAGTCAGGACAGAAGGTGGTGCTAGTCCTGTTTCTGGGGGGGGACACTCACAAGTATCAAGCGATCCAACAGGAATGAGTGCCCATGCCCTCCACACATGCACATGGTACGATGCTTACCACTACCACGCTCTTCCAGAGCTACCCCTGATCCAGACAGTCCCTCACCCTGGTCCATCTCTCCTACTGAGCTCCCTCAGTCCGAGCAATTACTACTCACACTGTCACACAACACACACACACACACACACTCACAGTCACACAAACAAAACAACTAACTACTTATAAAGGTAAGAAAAATAACATTTACAGAAAGAACAAACTAAGTAAAAAAGAGTACAGAAAAGACAAAAAAATGTAGCTTTTAAAAAAGCTGTTGGGTCTAAATCAAAGTTTAAATCTCCTCCTTGCTCTGATCTAAAAGTATCAGCGGTCACAAAACACACTTCTCTCTCTCCATCTGCACAGGAGAAAGTAAAAGTGTCTGCTTGTATGACTCACTTTCTTCCTGCCTAGATAAAGAGCATGTGACTTACAGTACTACAAGCCATGTGATGTGTGGGGGGGCTGCCAAATCTGAAACACCAAGTGGATCACTTAGAATCATAATGAGGAACGTAAAGTCCATTAAAACAGTGACTTCGCCTTACTTTGCATTGCCATTCTGCCTTAATGCGAAGTGGCAATGACAAGGAGGAGTGAACACTTTGCATTGCCTACTCCACATAGCGGATTGGCAACGTGAAATGCCCACTTTGCGTCCACTTCACCAGCAGAATTTAAATTTGCTGCATCTCTAATAGCACATCATATACTGTAGAATGTTAACACAGCAGACCACACAACTTTACAGTTATACAGACCATAATGTTATAAGCTTGTTCAACTCCTCAATGGTATTATTTTCTCATATACCACACTTTCCCATCATTTATGTTCTTTAACTGTCATGTCTACGTTAAACCCAAACTTCTGCACTTTAATAACTTTGCAGTAGTTCAACTGATCTGTATGAACTTTTGCATGCTCTATCGGGGAACAAAGATCTCTGGATGTGGGAAGTTTTTTTGCTGTTGGATGTGCAGGTGCAGAAATACAGAGTGTCAAATATGCGAAAATTACCATTTTTGTGTAAATTCTGTTACACAGTTTCTCAGAAATGGCTTGGGTATTTGGTCTGAAATGTTTAGGGTATATACTGTAGGGCTTGGGTCACAAATGTGCCTTTTGTAGGTCTGGTGAATAAATATGTATATTCAAAAGTTATTACATTTCAGAGTTTCCGATTATTTTCTACGAAAAAAGTTTGATGTGCCATGTGAAAGAGTATTTCTTGATCGCAAAAGTGTCATCTTCTTTTGTAAATGGGGAAAGCTCTTTCTTGCTGCTGCCACCTTGTTTTCAGTTAGCTAGGCAAACAAATTTAAACACTTTAAAAAATACTGCCACTTGGTAAACACAAACAGTTGTGTTTACCTATTTGGGGCCCGAGGAATCAGATTCCGGGGTCAGTTTTTTAATACATTGCCAAGAAATGTGTTTATTTTATGGGAGCCACTGTTTTGCCACAAATTGCAGCATTTGTTCATGTGAAACAACCAACCATTCCCACAAACTGCAAAAAAGGGTTTGGGTGTATTTTCCCTCAACTTGCGAATGTACAGTGCTGCCTGTGGAAAATGCAGGTTGCAGTAAAGTATACTAGTAGTTCTGATGATTAAAAGGCACTCCCTACACCTGCTCTCCTGCTTGGTTTGGGAAGGTGGAGTGTTAGGGAAACCCCAATGCCTCATTTCCCAACTTGTGTCACTTTGACCCTAACTGGAGCATTAATGAAGCTTTTTGAAACATATATATATATATGTGTGTGTGTGTGTGTATACTGTATATACATAAATATTCTTTGCAAAAAAACTGCATTAATGCAACATTTATGATTCAGGTTAAAACAACAAAAGTAGGAAAATGTGGCTTTAGGGGGTTCCAATCCTAAAACCCCAGTGCCACCCCTAAAGCAAATCAAGGGCAGAGTCTTTCTAGGCATTGTCAACCCTAAGCTCACCTTACTAGGTGTGTATGTTTCTGGAGCATATAGAATGGGGTGAGCTTTAGGGTTGACAACCTCTAGGAAGTCTCCACCCCTATTTTGCTTTTGGGATGCCGTGGGGGGGGAGGAATCACTGAATGGTATTAGGGTAAAGGTGCCATGAGATTTTCCTGCAAGGGAATTCACTTGTCAGGAACAACATTCTCCTCTCAGGAATGAGAGCGTCCTGTCAGGAACCTCCTGGCATGGTTTTGACCTCTACAGCTAAACAGCAGACCTTCATTACTATGTCAGCTTTGTGGTGTAGTGGAAAGGTCTACAGCCTCATAAACAAGACATTGTGGATTTGAATTCAGACAACAAACCCTCATTTTTCTTTTCTTAAATTTTCACCTGAGTGGTGATCCATGGTAGCGTGATGTTAGAATAGTAAATTGATATGGGAAAAGGGACTTACATGGCAGAAACACTAAGTGAGGTTTCACGGGTGTCCTGCAAAAACAATTTCCTGACAGGAAAATCTCACAGCACCTTTACCATTCTTGCCCACTGGATGCCACTGAGGGTTTTTATTTAATTCCAGACTGGCAATTGGCCAGAGGGGGGACAGCTAGTAGCAGGGATTCTTGTTTTCAGTAAGAAGCTGGTGATCGGAGGGTGGGGGGACCACCACCACAAAGGATTCTTTTTCTTTATATTAGGGGCTAGTGGTTGGAGAGAGAGTGGGCCAATTAGCACCAGGGATTCTTGTTTTCAGTGAGGTGCTGGAGCTAGTGGTCACTGTCCTCCCTTTTACCAGTTATAGCTGGTCTAACTGACACTGGAGCATATAAAGAAGAGAGTAAATTCTGTAGTGGGTTGGTTCTAGAGCCAATATTCCCCTGTGGTACCAGTCTAGAGCATTTTGTTTGCTGAAAATGCTAATGTCTGGGCCAGTTCATCTGCCTTATTTTTTGACTCCAATTGAATCATTCTTGGCCCATGCACCTCCTTTTGACTCAGCTTGCATCATTCTTACCACATGCATCATCTGTCTTCTTGACAAAGCTTGCATCATTCTTGCACATCTTTTTTGACTAAGTTTGAATCATTCTCGCTCTCATCATCTTTTTTATTCAGTTTGAGTCATTCTTGCCCCTGCAAAATCTTTTTGACTTAGCTTGAATCATTCTTGCCCTATGCATTTTTGACTCAGCTTGTGTCATTCTCTCCTTATGCGTCATATTTTTGATGCAGCAGACTTCTTGTGTCATGTTGGAGGACTTTGCCACAAAGAATGCTTTCCTTGTAAAATACAGTGTACAGTGCTTGACACACCTGCATTTGATGCAAGGTGGTTGTTTGATGCACCTTGCAGCAGTCTAAAGGCCCTTTGAAAATCCAGCCCCTGGTCTCCCGTAGCTGTCCAGGTTTTAGGGACAGCACACAAGGGATACCCCTAGACCTAATAGGGTAACTTGAGTTTTCCCTCTTTAACTGTTCTTCTAAGATGGGAGAAGTAGCAGTTTTGATAACTTTATCAATGAATGATTCTATGACAAATATACCACTATTTTTGGGGACAGCCTCTCCAATTTTCCTTACAACTCACAGTGATGTGAGAGGTGAGCTGCTGAAAGCCTACAGACAATATTATAAGCTACATACGATTTAAGCAAAGAAGGCTTTGCAGTATGAGTGAAGGTAATTAGTCCATAGTGTAGGCTGGGTAGGAGCACTCCTCTAGCTAGGGCAAGATGTGCTGAAAAGGTAATTCTGCAACAGACACAAAATAGAGAAGGCTTTTAAAACAGAATGTGATTGTATAATTTGCCACCTCACCTCCTGGCCCAGAGAAGAAAGAATTATTTTTGGAAACTGTGTACAGTACTAGGGAAAGGAAATTTAAGGCAATAATACACAACCAGATGTGATATATTATGGGATATTTGTAATGCCTCAGGTTTGTTGTGAGGCACATGGTGTAGCTGATTGCCATCAACCACCAGGATTCAGCATCACCATGAGAGCAGCTGACAATGAAGTGGCTTCAATCGGGCATTATTAGAGAAAGCAGTCAGAAGAAGTTTTAGCAGCATCATTGAGGTCTTTAAGATGCCATTTCTGTGGGGTTGTGAAATGGAGTAAACATGGCTGCCAGACTAGGTGTGTTAGTTGTGCCAGCAGAGGTGATGCATTTGCCATAACATGGGGAGAGAGAGACAGACTGAGATAGAAACAGAGGGACAGCCAGCTACTGTTGACCCTGGGAAAAGGGGTTGCAGGAGGAGCAATGCAGAATGATCAGGTCTGCAATGATTGGAAATGTGCCACCATCACTGATGACAGGGCAGCCATCTTAATTGTGGTCATAAAGGCTGGACAGATAGGCAAGCCTCAAGACAGTAAAAAGCCTGATGATTAGAGCAAGTTTCAGACCATGATGGTATTTTGCAATGTTATGGCAAGAACTTCTCTCAGCCAATCAGGTTCAAGCATTTTTCTTATTCATCTCATATGTTTCCCATGTTATTTGTTTTGAAAAAAACTAATCATTACATTTAACTCTCTTTTTTTTTAATTTTAACTTCTTTTCAAATAAATAAGACACATTTATTCTTCTTCAAAAGCCTTTTCAAGAAGCAATATTTGTATTTATTTATTTGTCATTTTTGACCAGAAAAGGTAAACTAAGATATTGCAACCTGTTTCCAGGTGTGTCCTGGGGGTGGGTTGCTGGGAACTGCCTTTATTGACAAGGGGAATGTTGGCCATGACACTGGGGAAACTCCCTGATCTTCTTCAATAAATGCCATGGGATCTTTCACCTTCACCTGGACAGTGACCAGAGATAGGCAGAAGGGACCTTGGTTAAACATCTCATCCAAAGGTTGGCACCTCACCAGTGCAGCATCTCTCTCCTACTGCTTTATAGTGGCAGTTGTTGGGTATTACCATGAGTACCTGGTGTGGGGCTAGAACCCACAAACTTCTGATCTTCCAGTCTCAAAGGACAGTGTGCTACCTGCTAAGCCACTGACACTGTTTGAGCCACTAACACTGATTGAGCCACTGCGACTGATAAAATGTAGGTATACTGTACATAGAGGATGTCATTTTCAGTTCACAACAAATAATTTTTTGATAAAATGTTTAGGGTTTGAACATAACTAGACCTAGCCAAAACATATCTGTATTAAGTTGCATCTGAAGATGACACAATGTTTGAACTGCTTGACAAATGAGTTATTGTTTGGCTGCAGGTGCTAGACTAAGAGCCAGGAATATGATGAAGGGTATGTTAAACCTATCAAATGAGAAAAGAATTCTTCCATTTCCTCCTTGGATACTATTCAAATGTCCATTTATTATGAACTTTACACAGTGTCATGCAATGCAAATGAAAAAAGAAGCTGTGCAAATTTTAAGAATGTGATTAAGATGGGTGTACTGCTGAGTTTTTGACACTTTAATAAGCTTGAGGTCTCTGTCTGCATTTTTTAACAGTTCTTCACTAAAAAAAAACTGTTGTCAGTCCTTCATGTCATACACACAAAATGAGAAAATTCTTTTTAGTACAGGGTAACTAGGACATATTCTCATCTTAATGAATGTCTGTGCACCTGTCCACTCATTATACAGTAGCAGGCTGCACCCAATGTCCATGAGCAATTTTCAAATACTTACTATCCATTTAAAATTTATTAATTATGGTCCCTAGCTATTATGCAATCATGTTACAAGTAGTTCCCAAGACTCTCCCACAGGAACCTATGGAGGTGTGACAGAATATTCTAGAAAATGACAGAAGGCTGGTGATCATACAAAGATGAAGTGCCCCAATCAGCTTGTATTCTTTAATTCTCATCACATATTTTCTGACCCTTAGCTGTCTCTTTACACAAGTACAGTAGTTCATATAGGCAGTGACAGAGACATCAGAGTCCCTGTGGCATCCAAAGACTCTTAGCTGGTGCTGCAGTGCTAGTTGTGTCCTTTAGGCCAAGCTAGGGTATCCATAGCACTTCCTGGTGGCTAACAGACCAACCTTTCTATTGCTAACCATTCCAAGTACTGACCCGCTTCACCCATTCCAAGCTCTTCTCTGTGGCTACTAGAACACACCACCCTCTCTTGACCCAATCTAAACACAACTTTGTGGCTAGCAACCCCCCTGTCACCTACCCCCACCCTATGTGAACTTGCTGCCATCGACAAAAGCAGAGGTACAATAGTCAGGTGCCTATCTCTGCTGCCTGTGCAGAGTGGTCTAGAGATAAAGGAGGAGGACAAAGCTTGCAGCACTTCCTGTAAGTGTAGCAGTCAAGTTTTAATTCCTGATCCACCAATGAACAGTGGTGCTGCCAGACTCCTTCGCAGGCACACAGACAGGGCCACAGAGGAAAGAGGGAACCACAGAGGAAAGAGAAAGTACAGAATAGCATCTGGTGCTTGTTAGCCAACTCTACCATTGGTAAATGTATTATAAACAACCTAGCTCTCTCTCCATTTTCCCCATGTACAAACAGCCAGTCCAATGGGCAACCATGGAGGATGCTATGGGATTACTGGTGGATCATTCTTGATCTCAGCCCACCTGTGTAAGAGGAAAAGTGCCAGTTGCCCCTTTGAGCTGCACATAGACAGCAAATATTAAAAAAAGGGTAAGGTGCCCTCTGATCATGCCTTGTTTCTCCCATGGTGCTGTTCTGCTGACAGAAGGGCAGCAGAACAGTAACATACAAGTTACAAAGCATCTTTTGCTCCTTATTCACCTCTAGACTTATTAAAATTAGCTCCATCCACCACAGCAAAGAAAGTGAGGGGTCCGGGAAGTGGGTGCTATTCAGAAATGGGGGAAGGGGCTCAAATCTGATCAACTAATGGAGTGGGGCTTCACATATTAGCATTGATTTACTGTTTGGCTGATGGTGCTAGAGCCAGAGCCACAGCTGTGCAGAATTTTCAAATTTCACTTCCACCAGAATTCTGCAGAATTTCAGAAATTATGCCTAATTCCGCACAATTCCATGAGAAGCAGAATTCCACAATTCAGAAAGGAATATTTTAACTGCAGATTAGTAATTCACAGTTTACTGTTCCATGTAACAAAAATCATGAATTAGGTTTCCACAATCTGCAAAAACAAACCCTAAGTTTATGTAAACAACAGAAAACTAATCTGTGATTTGCATTAAAAGAACTTTCAGAATTCCATGGAATTTAGTGGAAATTTTCAAAAAGCAATTCAGAAGCTGAATTGTTATTCTTCCTGGATTCAACTGTCATCCTGAAGCACACATGCAAGCTACCCTGTCGATCACAATTCCCTCAATCCTCCCTGAGCTGGCTGTCCTCTGACTCACTGAATGTGGAGGTACCCTCGCAGCTGAGTGAGTGCAGGACAATCCATGTACAGGACCCCTGTAGTGCTGCAAAAGAATGGACATGATCGTAGGGCTGGATGTCATGCATGTAGTACAGTGACATGCAGAGCAAGTGTGTGGGAAGGGGACAACACAAGGCATGCAAGACTCACCTGTGAGGCCACCACCACACACCACACTACACAGTCATCTGATTTGTACTGCACAGCATCCCCATCAATCCACAGAGCCAGGTATCCTGGGTTCTGCAGCTTCCACCATCACCTACATTGGTGGGGGGACCACACATAACCTGACTCACCAACAGGCTGCTCCAGGCACAGGAACTCCAGGTGGTGTGGGTCCAAAGTAATCCTGTGTGGGATGAGACAGGGAGAGTAATGTTAGAAGCATGCACAATGGCCACACCCCACAGAGCATAGCACTGGACACAGTGCCCTTTGGCACTTACCCCGTCATTCCCCAAACTAACACCACAGAGTCCTGCCACCATGTCTGTCAGTGTACATGTCCTTGGACAACCTTCAGAGCTGCTTCAGGAACTGTCAGAAATGTACCACAGCCACCACAGACATCACACGAGCATCCATACTGTCGGCCATGTCACCTACACCACAAGCCTGTGTGTATGCAATATATACCTGTGCAGGTCAGGGTGTGGCACATGTGTTAGACACCACACACACATAAAGGTACACAGCTGTGTGCTGTGGTAGATGATGGAATGCATCCATGTCCATAACTGGTGACCAGAAACACAAATGGATTTGAAGTATGTGTCCGTGACTATTGCTGAATGTGTACCTGCACAACCTGATGCTGGAGCAGCAGAGGCATGCATGATCACTACCATGAGTGTTCTGACCATGACTGGATGCTACCATGCTCAGGGACACATACTGTATAGAGCACTTCAGGCTACCCTGGGCCATGATCGCACAGTTGTGTGACATGGTTCGAAACAACATTGCACCACGGACATGGTGGTCCAGGGTTATGTTGGTGTAGACAAAGGTGCTGTGCACCATGGCATACTATATGCTGTGATGTTTCCAGCATGTGACTGGTGATGCTGTGGGTATGAGACAGTTCTCCATGTCCTGGGCAGTGTCACAGGTGACGGATGCCCTGGTGATACATGTGCAGGACAACATCAGGTTCCCCATGGTGGACAGAGCGATCCATGTTATAAAGAAGGCATTCTATGCCATGCACAACATGCCAAAGATATGTGGCACTATCGATGGCACATGCATTGCCATAATGTCACCATCCATCAATGAGGAGGCATACAGGAACGGCAAGAGGTTCCACAGTGTCAACTGCCAGGTTGACTGTGATGCCTCAGGTGTTTTCACAAACATGTGGGCCAGATACCCACTATCATGCCATAATGCCTACATGCTGCACGTAGCTGGACTTGGTGCCATGCTACACACAGGATGGCTCAATGGCTGGCTATTTGGTGAGTACAGGAGTGGTTGTGTGTGGCAGTGCAAGACATGATACAGCATGCATGTGACTGATATTTCTCCCTCTCTCCTGTACAGGGGAGAGCAGATACCCACTGTGGCTGTATTTCATGACTCCAATCCTGGTAGTGTCAATACCTGCAGAGGAGGCATACAACCATTCCCACAGAACATCATGGATAGGACCATTAGACTGTTGAAGATGTGTTTCCGTTGCCTGGACCATACTGGGGGACCATCATGCTGGCACCAAGGTGGACTGCAAGGTGTTCACCATGTGTGCCATTCTCCACAGCATGGCACATTGCTGTGGTGTGCCCAAGCTGGAGTACCACCAGCAAGATGCCCCACCAGAGCCACCTCTGGGGGAGTAGTACCAAGGTCAAGAGACAGTGGGTGACCATGTGGCATGTGCAGCCCTTGTGCAGCATGCTGCGGGAACACATGGGCAGCTGTGTGTGCATCAGGTGAGAGCATCCATGCATTGTGGACTGTATTATAAGTGAATGCCATTGGTGGCTGGTGCCCAATGATGTTGTCACATACTGAGGGCACCCATCCAGTGGGATGGTGCCATGGCAGGGTCATGCCTGTTCGGTACATATGGATGTGTGGCTCATGTCATCCTCCTCACTGGGGATGTGTGGTCTGGGTGTGCCATGCTGCATGTGGTGGTTGTCGTGTGAATGGTGCATCAGCCATGGGCAATTTACCACAGGTGCTGTTTAGTGTGGCTGTCTGTGTGGTGCAGTCAGCCTTGGCAGATGTGTATCAGGATTGACAAGTGTGTTATTGGTGCACATGTGGCATGTCTGGTGGTGGATTGTTTCCTCATGTGCTGCCTCTTCAGTACATGTGTGTGGGGGTGCATTGTGCATGTCATGATTCCTGTGGCTTGTATAGCATACCCTGTAGCCAAGTCAAGCAGCATGTGCCCTTTCTCTGTACTGGTGCCTGTGTCCAGTTGCCATGCCACTGGTGCCTGCTGCCCTGGTATTGTGTGCAGTCAGAATCACCCTCTGTGTCCATGTCTGCAGTGCTGTTTCCCCCGTCCTCACCTTGCATGTCACACTGTGTATGGCTGGTGTCAGGGTCAGGCATGCCTGCACCATGCAGGTCAGTTGCCATCATGTCTTCCTCTTCTGAGGCCTGTGTCCCATCAACTCACATTCCTCCAATGTCCCACTTCTGTGTGGCCACATCCTGCTCCTCGATGTCCAAAATGAGGGACACCTGGGTGTGCGCATGTGCCACGTATGGTGGTGAGTGGGTGGGCTGAGAGGGTGGTGCCTTATGTCCAGCTAGGAGGTCCACCTGCCATTCATGTGTGGAGGCAAGGCGGTCAATGGCATGACTCATCTCCCACACCTCACTGATCAGTGACACCAGTGCATCGGTGTTACAGTGTTGTTTTATTTATTTGAAAAGTTCAGAATTACAAACCTTTGAGTCAGAGACTCCTTTACAAAGGCTCCACATCATGAAAGTACAAACAAGATTTTTAAAAAGACAATACAATTAAGCAAGCAAAACAGGATACATCAAATTGCACTAGGTAACAGTCAACCCAGAGTCAAATATAGTACAGTAGATTCAAAGTAATATAAAGCATAGTTTACTAAATCACTCACTTAATGGCTCAACCCAAATACAGAGCTTTGGTACAACAATTAGAGAAGATATAGTGAGAAGCTAAGAAGAAGGAAAAACAGATAAGGAGCGGTCAGAAATGACATTGTTCATTAGTAGAGGAGGGAGCTAACAATGTGAGTAGTCAGATTAGGAGCAGTCACAGACACAAGAGGTGAGGAGTAACTCTCTAAGGTTAGATTTGAAGGGGCCTAGTTTCAATTCAGAGGAAATATCAGCAGGCAGCTCATTCAGCCAGAGTGGTGCCCCGTGGAATAAAGCATGTTGCCCCAGTAATGTCCTGCAGTGAGGGACTTGTAGGAAGGCTTTGGTGGAGCTTCTAGTGGTCTTAGATGTAGGGGTGGGCTGAATAAGATTATTTAGTCCAGGAGGGGAGAGTCCATTGGCAATCTTCTTAGCAAGTAGGCAGGAGTGGTGTTTGACCTTACCATCAAAGTTGAGCCAGTTGGTAAGCCAATAGCGGTCACAAGTGTGAGTCTACCTGTCACACCATACCACAAGATGGCAGGCTTTATTCAAGGCAACCTTAATCCTGTGGAGGGCAATGCTATCAGAAGCACCATAAAAAACAACCCTGTAATCTACTAGGGAGAGGACAGAGGAAGTTATTGCTAGACGGAGTGCCTCAGGTGGCATACACCATTTATGCCTATATAAAAGTCTGATTCTGGAGTTTATGGCAGAGTTAACAAGGTGAATATGCTCATGGTAAGTAAGGGAAGAGGACAAAGGTGACACCCAGATATTTAAAGGACTTCACTTGTTCAAGTGGGGAATGCTGATAATTAAGGGTGCACAGAAGAACACCCCTGTGCTTGTTTTGATGATGGACAAAGACCATGACCTTGTTTTTTTATAGTTTAACACAAGTTTATGCACAGAGAACCAGGCCTCAGACTCAGAGGAGAAACTCTGTAGAGCAAGTTGAAGGGGATGGGGATCAGACACACTGCAGAACAGTACAGCGTCACCAGCATATAATAGCATCTGACCAGAACAGGCTTTGGGAAGTGAGTTTAGGAAGAGGCTAAAGAGAAGTGGCCCCAGAATGGATCCCTGGGGAACACCTGAGTGAACCGGCCGACTGGAGGATAAAGTGAAGTTCATTTTATCTTGCTGGGATCTACTACTTAGGTAGTTCTCAAACCAGGAGGTTGCTTCTGGCATTAGATCCATAGTTGGCAGGGACTCAATAAGAAGGTCATGATTGACTGTATCGAACACCTTAGTTAGGTTTATGTAAACAGACCCAACTAAATGTCCTTGGTCAAGGGCTTTATGGATATAGGTAGTGTATTCCATAAGGGCAGCGGTAGTACTGTGTCCCTTGCTGAAGCCATGCTGTTCATGGCAAAGTAGGTTATATTTTGTCAGATAATCAGTGAGTTGGTCAGAGACAATTTTTCCAAGGGCCTTGAAGATAGGGGGAAGAATGGAGATAGGGCAATAGTTACTCGGGGAGGTGCAGTCACCACCTTTCAGGATAGGCATGACAATAGCCAATTTCCAAAGAGAGGTGAACTGGCTGAGACAGAGGGAGAGGTTGAGTATTTTAATGAGAGGTATGAGCATTGTATCAAGGGCCAGGTGGAGAAGTGTTAGGTCCAAGGAGTCACCACTGTGCCGTGTTTAATTTAGGACTCTTGATAAGTAGGATCTGGCTCTGAGGGTGGAAACAGTCTTGAAGCAGAAGGATGGGATATCAGCAGGGAGGTGGGGAGAAGGTGAGTGATGGGGGGGTTGAAGAATTTAGGGGGAAGCACACTGATAAGGTCAGAAAACATGGAGTTGTGGGTGTTAGCTATGAGCAGGGGGTCCTGGGTGGAGGTTCCATTGATTGTGAGCAAGAAGGGAAGGGGGAAACTGTTTTTCCTGTAAGTTCCTTAATGTTATCCCAGAACTTCCACCCTGAACCCCAGGATGATGAGAGGGTTGCCTGATAGTGAGCCACCTTAGACTTTTGAATTTCCCAGGTGCATTTATTTCTGGATGCCCTGTAGAGCTGCCTGTCTATAGGAAGGCCAGATTCAAGGGCCTTGTGCCAGAAGTTATCAGGGTGGTGCATGAGGTCAAGAAGTGCCTAGGTGATCCATGGCATGTCAGGGCCTTTGACAATCAGTTTTGAGACTGGGGAGAAGAGATCACAAGTGGCACTGGAAGTGGTAATAAAGTGGGAGAAGGCACTGTCAATGGAAAGGGCTGTGTCAATAAGAGACCAATCACAGCACAGGAGGTAGTTTTTGAAAAATGGCCCAGGGAACCCTTTCTTAGATGGTGTTGATAAGTGATTTTAGGGGGAGGCTTGACAGCCCTATTGGACCAACAGCAAAGTATGGGAGAGTGGTCACTTAGGGTATCTGGTAGTACATTTACCTTTGACAGTTTATCAGGGTGATTAGTGAGGATAAGATCCAGCAGGATGGATGTCCCAATTTTCAGGTTCAGTCTTGTGAGGGATGTAACAACTTGGGTCAGATCCATGGCTGCGATAGCATCCTTATAAAGGATTGCTGCAGCGGACTTCCAGTTGATGTTATAATCACCCATTGCTATGATTTCAGTCTTATTAGGCAACTGAGAGATGCAGTCGGCAACAGCATTGAAAGCCTGTTTTTGATTACAGGGTGGGATATAGACTGACATGACATGGAGGGACTTACTAGAGTTACCAATAGCAGTTTTAACAGTTAGAGCCTGGGCCACATGGCTGGTAGGAGAGATTGGGACTACATGATCTTGGAGGGAGTCCTGTATGTAAAGAGCACAGCTGCCCCTTCTTTTGACCAGCCTATCCTCCCTAAAAATTATGTAGCCATTGATGGCCACTGCTGAGTCTGGAGTGTTAGGGGAGAGACAGGTTTCTGCCACATTCAGGATATCTGGTTTACAGTATGTTGAGCCATCCAGCCTTGCAGGATATCATGTGTTTTAAGCAGGCTGCAGATGTTTATAGAGGCAATCAGGAGTCCACCCGCACTGCCACAAGCAGTAGAGGGAAGGGAAATTGGCCCAGGGTTGGGGTGCACGTTACCAGATGAGAACAAAAGAAGGAGGGCATTCCTGAGGAGGGCAGCTTCAAGTAATCTACTTGTTTGGGCAGGGTTGTAGTTGTGGTGGAAAGGTTTAGATCCCACTACTGGGGTTGGGAGAGCATGGAGATGATGGGCCAGGAGAGATAATAAGTTTAGACGGAAGGGATAGGGATGAGTAATTTGCATCAGGGGCTGTGCAAAATTAGGAGGCAAGACACTAACAGTTACTCCAGGCCAGTCATTGAAGTGGGCAGAGAATGGGGGATCCATTGTTACTGTTAGAGGGCTGGAGTAGAGGAAAGGGGTGGTAA
Source organism: Neoceratodus forsteri (assembly GCA_016271365.2). NCBI lineage: Eukaryota > Metazoa > Chordata > Ceratodontiformes > Ceratodontidae > Neoceratodus > Neoceratodus forsteri. The sequence goes on from CM028131.1 coordinate 1,180,142,217, forward strand.
GGAATAAGAGGCAAATAGAGATGAGAAGATTCATTATGAGTCCATAATTGATGGAGGCAGAGCAGAGAAAATGTGAGGGAGGGACTGGTAAACTACAAGCAGGAGATAGTGGACATTATGCCAGGAGTGGATTAGGACTGTAACCAGTAATATAAAGGCTAGTTGGGTGATTAGCACATAAGTAGCACTATCAAATATGGTGCAGAAGGTCCAGGGTTCAAAACCCAGGTCTGGAGAGAGAGGAGGAGGTACAAAAATTGGGACAGGATAGGTGAGAAATTGGAATGGAAGTGCAAGGAAAAAAGGGAAGGAGATGGTAAGGGAGGGAGGAGAGAGAGAGAAGGGAAACAAGTGGAAAGGAATGCTCAGTACTGACCCCTAGTGGCCAAGGGATATAACTAGCTAATCGGAAAGTGGGTTAATAAAAACTGTATCAAGGTCATGTGACCTGATGATGTCAATAAAAAACTTAAAGTAGCCCTTATTCATCAGATGGAAACAGGCCTGAAATGTTTGGAAAGATGTCAATGCATCATCAGTTAGAAAATCGGAAACTGTACAAGCATTCAATTGTGGGCAAAAGGAACTAGGTATCGGCCGGTTGCCTATTTTAAAGTTAGGGTTGCCAAACACAAGTTGGGCAGCTACTTTATTCCAGGAAAGGGGCAGATATCTTTGCAGCTGCACTCAGGCTTCAAGAGACCATTCTAGGGGTGAAGATAGAATGCCTCCAGGAAGTTGAGAGGGCTTGATGTAAAACAGTCTGGACAATGTACAGCCCGCTTGAGAAACTAGTATCTTCTCAATGTCCAACCATAAGGAGAGATACTGTAGGCAAACATACCGAGCTGGGCTTCAACTGTACCCCACAGAAGGAATTTGCTCGCATGCAGTGTGCCATGATATAAAAAAACATAGGCAGTGAGAGGCCTCCATGCATCTTAGGGGCTGTCAACTTGTAATATACATTACTAATTGAAGAACTCTTCCATATAAAAGAATTAAATAACCTCTGCAGGTGAAAAACCACACTTTCAGGAGAAAGAGGCCCAACATACCTAATGGGTAGAGCAATTGGGGTGGGATGTTCATTTTAATTATATACTGATCTGGCCACACAGAGATAAAGGCAATGCTGACCACTGGTCCAAGTCCATTTTAAGCAGATCTAATAACCTAGTTAAGTTTTCCTTAATCATGCTTAGGATAGAACAAGTTAATTTAACACCCAGATAGGTTAAAACACGGGATCCCAGGAGAGACCTACATTTAGAATATCCCATTTGGTGACCTGGTTATTAAGAGGGAAAACTTTAGTTTTAGAGAGACTGAGTTTATGAGGAAAAGCTAGAGCACTTGGTGATTTTCTGCAGTAATACTGGTATTGAGTCAACAGGGTTTTCCAAGTGCAATCAGAGGTCATCTGCATATGCAGATAAGACATATTGAGTACCCACCATTGAAATCCCCCATAGCCCCTCTAGGCTGCACAGCTTCTGAATTAAGGGCTCTGAATAAAAACTGAAAAACGGGGAGAGAGGGGCAACCCTGCTGGGTGCCTTGCTTTGACGGGAAAGAATCAGATTAAAGGCCATTACACTATATATGTGCTGAGGGGAAGCTATGCAAACTTTGAACCCATTGAATATAATTAAGAGAATCCCAAATTTAAACAAAGATTCAAGCAGAAATAGCCAGGAAATTCAATCAAAAGCCTTTTCCACATCCAGGGAGAGCATGACCGCTGGAATCCTGTTCTCTCTGGATGTGGAAATTAAATAAGGAAGCTTCCAGTAGTGGTCACAAGACAGCCTCCCTGGCATAAACCCCACCTGTTCCTGTCCTATGATATGATCCATTATAGGAGCTAAGCAGTTGGCCATGACTTTCGATAGAATGTTAATATCCATGTTTAATAAAGAAATAGGGTGGTAACTGTCAAGTGAAAAGGGATCTTTATCCATTTTTAATGAGGATAGTCAGGGTTTCAAGAAAAGTAGGATCACTAATCACATGGACAAACCATAAATTGTACACATCTGTGAGTAAGGGTGCAACTTCTGAAAGACAGGCTACATAGAAATTATTAGTCAGCCCATCAGGTCCGGGGCCTTATCTAATGATAGACACTGAATGGCATTCTGCACTTCAGTCACAGTAATTAAAGCACCTAGGCAGGTTACCAAAGAGGCTGGTATGGTTGGAAGAGGAATAGAATTTAAAAAGGCCTGTATATCTTCGAGGGGCCATCTTGGGCACAGTCTGTAGAATACAAATCCAAGTAGTAGGATCGAAACACAGCCACCACTTCATGTGGGTGCATTATGACTGGGGTCCCTAAGTGGGTCCATATCCCAGGAATGAGCTTGGATAATTCAGCTTGAGGTACAAAAAGGGTCAGTAGTTTCCTAGTCCTTTCACTGAACTCCATATATTTCATCCTAGAACAATGAAGGGCTAGTTTTGCTTTCTGGGATAAAGCATCAACATACTGGGATTGGAGGGAGTTTATCTTAGCCCAATCTGCTGAAGCACTTAAAAGCAAGTCCAGTTCAGCTCTATTGGATTTGATACTGGTGGAGGAGAGCCTTATAAATTCCCCCCTGATCGAACATTGAAGTGCTGCCCATAGAATGTTGAGTTGGGCTACAGAACACTCATTTTGTTCCCAGAAGGACTTCAAAAAATTCTTAACCTGCACTAATGTATCAGGAGTTTGCAGCAACTGAGCATTAAGATGCCAAAGGGTATTTCAGTGCAGGCCTTCCCTAAGAGATATTGAACACTAACCAGAGCATGATCAGATAAAACTATTGAATGGATATCTGCTGCTAAGATACCTGGCAAACAGGAAACCCTGACTAAATAATCATAAATTCTGGAAAAGGTTTTATGAGTCGGGGAAAAGAAGGAAAACTGCCTCTCTGAGGGATGGAGAACTCACCAAATGTCTATAAGCCCCACCCCATCCATCAGATCACGTAGACCTCTTTGAGCAGGAGAAATACCTATAGCCTTGGCATTTGAACAGTTCCAATCTTTCTGGGAAACTATATTCCAATTGCCCCCTAAAATGAATGGGGTAGGTGAAGAAGGTGTCAAAAGGGGAATACATTGTGTGAAAAATTAGGGAGTCTGAATTTGGCCTGGAGACTGAACCAGTCACCACAAGGTGCAAGTCAATAGACCCCACAATAAGCATATATCTCCATTGCCAGTCCCAGAACTCCTGAGAAAGTTGGAATGGTATACCTCTATCAAAATATGGACCCCCCATTTGGATGAAACCCCAGTCCCATGAACATGCTCTACCCAATCTCTTCTAAAAAAGAAGAATATCTTCTTGAGGGAGGTGAGATTCTTGTAAACAAGCAACTCCAGTTCAGAGCTGTTTGAGATAGTGCAGAACCATACATCTTTTGCGCCAATCCCTTGCCCCCTTAATGTTCCAACTGAAAAAACAATAAGGTTCACTCATATTCATGTACTAAAAATTAAAGAATACTTGTTCCAAAAGGACCCACCACTGCAAAGACCAAAAAAGAACATGAGTTATGGATGAACCCTTCCCATTCCCATCATCAGAAAGGCAATATATACGGAAAAAGAATCCATCAACAAACAATAATCCAACCCCCAGTCCTAATGACTGATCTCCTATAACACACCCACCCATGATGATCAAATAACTGTACTACACTGAATCCCCCTGCCCAAGAAACATCTGCAAAATAACAGTAGAATAAGAAAGAGCTTACAATGTCCTAAAAGAAGCAACCTACCACTAAAGTATCACAAACATATAAAAATATAAACATAAGGCAAATACTACATCATTAATCAGCAATCATCATATATAAGATGCACAAGCTAAGTAAATGTCTCTGAAGTAGTAACATTAAGCAATCAGGTCAAGATAAATTGGTAACCCACCAAGGTGGAGCTCATTATAAAATAAAATAAATCAAATACAAGTCCAGGGCTGCCTTTAGCCAGCAGGAAGATCTGCAGGAGGTGGTATATATTGATGGGACCCAGATTTTAAGACAGGAAAAAACAAAATGAGCAGGGTTCCAATCATCCCCGGTATATGAACAACATCAAAGACAGCCAACTTCATAGGATATTAGGAATATAACATCCCCGCAGATATTTACAACTCCAAGTGTAAATAAACAGATGGAAAGTCTCCATCCAGAGCTAAAATTCAATATGTAAGGCTGGGAAATAAGGGACACAGGATTCTCCAACACAATCTGCTGAAACACGTACCAGAGGTATCTTAGTTCAAAGGTGTCGATGATACACAAGTCTCATACAGCACTCAATGAAGCTGGTCCTCAAGACAGGTGCATTCAACGTTAAAAAGTAATATGCTCTTCACAGCACCTAGAAAATTAAAGAACTCCAAAATAAAGTAATGCAATGTCTGTCTTACTCCCTATGACAGGAGAACAGGTCAGTCATACAGAAGATGCAGCTTGAAGCAAGTACTAACATACTAAAATGCCAGTAGAATAGGCCTAATGGTCTTTCATGTCTGCTTGTTTGGTCAGCCCCCACCCTGGGAGCTGACCTTGCTGCCCTCCTTGCCTCTCTGGTTTCTCCCTTCCCAGTCATGGATATTCTCATTGCACAGGACTTTGCTTCCAGAATCCTTCCCCTGTACCTGTACCACCCCCTCTTGAACCCCTTCATCATCTTTGCCTCCACCAACCCTCTGAGCAACACATTCCATGGATCCACCACCCTCTCGGTGAAGTAGCACCTCCTCCTTTCTCCCCCAAATCCCCCACCTCCAGCTTCCACCCATTCTTGCTAGTTGCCCCACCCTCCTTCCTTCGGAGCACCCTGACTGCTTCACCCCTATTTACACCCTTCATGTACCTGAAGACCTCTATCATGTTCCCCCGGTCCCTTCTCTCTTCCAATGTGTACATATTTAGCTCTTCGAGCCTCTCCCCATAGATCCTGTCCCCCAAACCCCAGATAATTTTGGTTACCCTCCTCTGGACCCCCTCCAGGAGTTCGATGTCCCTCTTTAAGTGTGGCCTCCAAAACTGCATACAGTACTCGAGGTGCGGCATCACCAAGCAGTCATACAGAGGTAGTATCACTTCCCTCCTTCTGGAGGTGATCCCCCTAGTGATGCATCCCAGCATCCTGTTGGCCTTGGCCACTGCCCTCCTACAAGTCTCAGAGTTGTTCATCTTGACATCCACCACCACCCCCAGGTCCCTTTCAGCCACTGAGACTTGTAGCATTCCCCCTCCCAGGGTGTACACTTGGCCCGGGTTTCTGGCTCCCAGGTGCAGTACCATGCATTTCCCTGCACTGAACCTCAGCTTCCAGTTTCTAGACCATCTTTCCAGAGCCTCCAGGTCCCCCTGTAGGGCCACCCTCCCCTCCTCCCCATCCATCACTGCCCCCAGTTTTGAGTCATCTGCAAAGAGACTCATCTCACTCCTGATACCCTTCCTTATCTCAGAGATGTAGGTGTTGAACAGGAGGGGCCCAAGGACCGATCCCTGAGGGACCTCACTAATGACTCTCCTTGGGGATGAGACTATCCCGACAACCATGACCCTCTCGGTCCTGGAGCCAATTTTCTATCCATCTGATCATCTGGTTCCCCATCCCCATTTCTCCCAGTTTATCCAACAGGCCTCCATGAGGAACACAGTCAAATGCCTTGCTGAAGTCAAGAAAGAAGATGTCCACTGGTCTACCCAGGTCCAAGGCACTTGTCACCCAGTCATATAACTCCACAAAGTTTCTCAGACACGATTTCCCCAGGACAAATCCATGCTGTCTATTGTCCAGGCACCCTGACTTTTCCAGGTCCCCCCAGCCTCTCCTTGACATTGCCCTCCATCACCTTGCCCACCACTGATGTCAGGCTGATGGACCTATAGTTCCATGCCACCTCCCATGATCCCCCCTTGTGGATAGGCACTATATGCACCACCTTCCAGTCCTGGGGCACCCACCCTGTCCTCAGAAAGATGCTGAAAAGCTCCACCAGGGGTTTTGCCAGGATATCCGCCAGTTCCTTCAGCACTCTGGGATGTAATTTATCTGGCCCCGGTGCTTTCTCTGTCTCAACTCTTTGCCCCCACAGGCTCACTCTCAGATTACACCACTTGTCTCCTGAATCTCCTGTATACTTTTAACAGTGAATCCTGGGCCTTTCTAAGCAAATCAAGCCATAGTTAGCATGTCGCAAACAAATGCTAATAGCTCAATAACCGTACATGCTAGACACAAAGTATGAGTGGCAGAGTTATTCAGCACAAAATTGCCTTTCCAATGGTGGTATGCATGTAATAATAAGTAATTTAGTTTTTTTCTATGCTGGTCGAAACCGTTAAAAAAATGTTTTTTTCACTAAAAAAAAGGCAACATAAGCCATTTTTTATTGGAAAATATGTCAAATATCAACACCAAATTAAGCATAAATACATTAGATGGTGTTTTACTATTATGTTTGTTAAAAAAATGATAGCTTTTTACTATGAAACATAATTTTTCCCCATTTTTGTCAAGGTGGTTTGGTGAGATTTGAGGGATGAATCTTAACCACACACACCATATCATAAACAAATGCGCATAACTCCAAAAGTATACATGATACACACAAAGTATCAGCAGGAAAGATGACCAGCACAAAATTGCCTTTCCAATGATGCTATGTGATCAATTGTAATCAATATGGTTTTTTTTTTTATGCCTGCTGAAGTGTCAAAAAAGTGCATTTTATTAAAGCTACTTAGGTGAGTCTTGAAGGAAAAAATGTCAGCCATTCACACCGTACCATAAACAAATGTAAATAGCTCCTAAAGTATACATGATACACATGAAGTATCAGCATGAAAGTTGTTTAGCACGAAATTGCCTTTCAAACGGTGCTACACAATCAATTGTAATATATACGTTTTGTTTTTTTTATACCTGCTGAAGTGGCAAAAAAGTAAATTTTATTCAAGCTGCTTAGGTGACTCTTGACAGGCAACTGTCAGACACACACACACACACACTCTCGCGTGCGCACACACACACACACACACACACACACACACACAGCACCACAAACAAATGTGCATAACTTTTAATTTATATGCGAAAGACAAAGTATCATCAGATAACTTCCTCAGCACAAATAACCTTGCTAACGGGTCCAAGCATTCAGTTATAATCAATTTTTTTGGTACTACCTGAAAAACAAATTCAGTTTTCTGAAACTAAAAGCAGTTATTATACAATAGGAGTGAGCAGAAAAAGTGTTCTCAATGCAGTATGAAAACTCCAGATGTCACAATGTCTCCAGATATCTCCACATATCATATTGTAATTCTCCATATATTACTGATTACTACCAAAACCCAGCACGAAACAATCCTATTGTATGAAAGCACTGTAATGGCCAGGTGTATGATACAGACTAGATCTGAACTCATCACAAGTGAACTCAGGCAACTCACGCAACCATCATTCGTGTCATCGCTACGCTCCATCATTCATTCATGCTATTCCACCAGCTCACTTGCCAAGCATTCAGATATATTCTGCATCACACCACTAGCCATCATGTACCCCTTTAGTCCTTTGGTACGAAAGACCAATCTTTCATGCCTTTCTATCGCACCAACATATGCAATGACATTCAACACAGTGTAGTCCCAAATATCAGAAGGTGCACGGCAGCACACTCTTTCATACACCCACATGTAAGAATGAGCAGATCACAACACATACAAGCATGTGCGCAGTGGCACCCCATGTTATTCGGTACAATGCCCACAAGTCGCAACACAGAAAACAGAATATCAACAAATGTCTTAAATGTCAACAAAATTATTACAATCACCACAATTTCATTTTTATCACCTTTTCAGGTGGCGTCCCATGATGATGTCACTGCACTGAAGCAATTTCAACATCCTCACCTGGTGTCGTTCCTACCTCTCCTCTGTTGTCTGTCATCTTTCTGTAAATAAAGTAGTTCCATCCTCTCGTCTGTGTCATCCTTCCGTAAATAAAGTATTTCCATCCTCTCCACTGTTGTCTGTGGCATTTTTATAAAAAGAAAAACAAAACAAAATGTCCTACCTCTACCCTGCTGTCTTTGCCATCCTGTGATAAGAAAATAAAAAATTAGTTACAACCGATTGTCTGTAGTCTGTGTCATATATTTGACTTTACAAAGTCCTCTAGCTGTGCTCCTGTAGTCCTCCGTGGCAAATTTGTCATCTTCTGTGGTCCTCTGCTGTTCACTCGCTGTGTTCCACCCAACTGCCACCTTCACATAAATGCGGGACCTCCACCTCTGCATGTCTCTCCACTCTATGCACTGCAGCAGCTGTAGCTGTAGGTGATGCTCCATCTTGCATGTCTTCGTAGTTTCTTCCATTCTTCTTTCTTCCCTGGGTAGGGTAGGACTTGGTTTCAACCAATGTGCAGTGCAAAGGACAGCACAAAACACAGAACAGCCAATGTGGCAGCCAAATGAAAATAAAAAATACTAAGCTAAAACCTCCACTCCACATAAATTATGCTGAAAGTGGTACTGGAGACAAACAGGCACACTGGCATAGTCACTCATCATTCTATTTCTGAAGTTTTGTTTTGTATTCCTTTTGATCCTTTGAGTCATATCAATCCTCAGTCTGCCAGCCGACACATCACCCCCTATGGCACCACACCACCACATCATCGTTGCGATCGCTCAATGAAAACACTTGTCAGTACACTAACAGATGGTGTGGTGGGTGGCCATTACAGATATGTCCCCAGTCAGGCAGAGAGCTGCTATGCTTATCACACATAATGGCCGATGACAGCAGTTCTGGACTGACCAAAAGGAAAAGAAACTACTTCAGTTATAACAAGGTGATGGTTGACTCCCAAAGGAATGCAAGTTTCAGCCCTCCATCAGCACTTTCTGTTGGCCCCCTTGGTCTGGTGAGTGAAATAAGCCTCACACTGTCATCCGCTGTGTGAAGCCACACTTGCAATTCTTTCTGAACACTCCCTTTTCTGTCACCAACTGGCAACTCCAAAGTAACGTTTCCGTCACTTTTCCCCATTACTTTCACTCACCAGACCTCTTTTAGCTCAGTATTTTGCATTTTCATTTGGCGCAGCCCATTCAATGACTGGCATGTCACTGCGTTACATCTGAAACACCAATGGGCCTAACCTACTTTCACCAACAACGCACGCAAATCTGTTTCCCGCCTATGACATTGCATCTCTGTGACTTTCTTTTGTGCATTTCACAAAGTTTTTTCCACAAATAAGTGCCAATACCTATATCAGCAACTTTTAGATTACACATGCTGTGTTTTCATGGCCACCTCCATTCCTACAAAACCATTTTATCTAATTTCTCGTTTCCACCATGGTTCCAACAAGTCCAGTGCTCTTTCTCCTCCACAGTTTCCCTGTCATGCTCCACTATGCACCTACCACCACCTCTGTGTGCATCTCCACTCCATCCATGGCAGCTGCTGTAGCCGAAGGTGATTGGGAACATGGTCTATTTGGTGTCTTCCGGTTTTCATCCTCCACGGGCAGGACTTTGCATCAACCACATATTCAGTGCCATGCAAAGAAAGAAGAATCAGCATTTATATAGTGCTCTTTGTACACAGTGTATCCCAAAGCACTTTACAAGCAATGTTAGACTGGTAGTGACGTGACTGAATATGTAGTGGTGGCCATATGGCACATTACCCATCCACAGCCTGGACAATTGCATGAACCAGCTTTATGGGAAGGGGACTGTTGGCCATGACACCGGGAATGTTCCTTACTCTTTGTGAAGAGTGCCCTGGGTTCTTTTACTTCCACCTGGACACCCACCAGGATGGGTAGAAGGGACCTCGGTTTAACGTCTCATCTGAAGGATGGCACACCTCAGCAGCACTGCACCCCGGCCCCCAATACTGCACTCAAAGAATGATTGTTTTTAAGTGTAAAAGTCCAATCCCGGTGTGGGATGAGAACCCACGACCCTCTGGTCCAGAGGTAGATGAGCTACCAACTGAGCCACACTGACACCTCTTGGTGTCACAATGTACAGCGTGAAACACAGAACAGCCAATGTGGCAGCCAAATGAAAATAAAAAATACTGAGCTAAAACCTCCACTCCACATAAATTATACTGAAAGTGGTACTGGAGACAAACAGACACACTGGCATAGTCACTTGTCACTATTTCTGAAGTTTTGCTTTGTATTCCTTTTGATCCTTTGAGTCATAACAATTCTCAGTCTGCCAACCAATACATCAACCCCTATGGCACCACACCACCACATTATCGTTGCGATCGCTCAATGAAAACACTGTCAGTACACTAACAGATGATGTGGTGGGTGGCCATTACAGATATGTCCGCAGTCAGGCAGAGAGCTGCTATGCTCATCACACATAATGGCAGGTGACAGCAATTCCGGACTGACCAAAAGGAAAAGAAACTACTTCAGTTATAATGAGGTAATGGCTGACTCCCAAAGGAATGCAAGTTTCAGCCCTCCATTAGCACTTTCAGTTGGCCCCCCTTGGTCTGGTGAGTGAAATAATCCTCACGTTGTCATCCTCTGTGTGAAGCCACACTCTCAACTCTTTATGATCTCCCCCACTTTTCTCTCACCAACCGGCAACTCCAAAGTAACTTTTCCGTCACTTTTCCCCTTTACTTTCACTCACCAGACCTCTTTTAGCTGAGTCTTTTTCATTTTCATTTGGCGCAGCCCATTCAATGATTGGCATGTCACTACACTGCGTCTGAAACACCAACCGGCATAACCTTGTTTAACCAACAACGTGCAGCAATCCATTTAATGCCTATGACACAGTGTCTGACATTCAGTGTCACACGACGCACCAAACTCTATGGTCTCTCACAAACTCTAAGTCTCTCTCTAACTCGCATTCTCAATCGACAGTCTCTCTCTCTCTCTCTCTCTCTCTCGGTCGCCAGTCTCTCTCTTGGTCGCTGGTCTCTCTCTCTATCGGTCGATGGTCTCTCTCTTGGTTGCCAGTCTCTCTCGGTCATCGGTCTCTCACACACTTTCAATCACCAGTCTCTTGCACACTCTCAATCACCAGTCTCTCATGCACTCTCTCTCTCTCTCTCTCGGTCACTGGTTTCTCTCTCTCGGTCGCCAGTCTCTCTCTCTCTCTCTCCCTCTCTCGGTCACTGGTCTCTCTCTCTCTCTCTCAGTCGATGGTCTCTCTCTTGGTCACTGGTCTCTCTCGGTCACTGGTCTCTCGCACTGTCAATCACCAGTCTCTCTCAAAATCTCTCGCGCAGTCTCAATAGCCGGTCTCTCTCTCGAACTCTCTCGGTCACCGGTCTCTCTCACTCTCTCAATCACCAGTCTCTCTCTCTCTCTCTCACGAAGTCTCTCGCGCAGTCTCAATAGCCGGTCTCTCTCTCTCTCTTTCTCTCGATCGCCGGTCTCTCTCTTTCTCTCAATCGCCGGTCTGTCTCGCAAACTCTTCCTGGTACCATTGTCTGCTTCCCCTGCAGCTCATCATGTACACTCAGAGAAGCTACAGAGGGACTATTAGGGGCAAGTCTTTTGTGTCGCTAGTGTGACCCTCATTATCTGTAGTTGTGGTAATCTGGAAAGCAATCAACACAGAGGTGTACATTGCACGTGCGGCATATATATGATGGTTCAGCCCTCTTCTTTTTCAGTGCACAATTTCTGCATCTACCCTTCTTCACTTTCACCAGGTAGTGTGGTCCAGCAGAAATAGGATCCTGCTCAATTACAGCAACTGGGGTACTTTGTCTCCTATTGGTGTACCCTTCCAGCAGATGCTCCGAGAAGGCAATGTGAAAATTTAGCTGCCTATGCTTGTTCACCCTCCCGGTCTTGGATCGTTGAACATGATGCACACTTTCTCAAAACAAAGTAAAAGTATTTGCCAATGCCATGTCCCACAAAAAACAGAAAAGATATATCCACCACTTCTTAGATTTTCTACTACTGTGGTACTGACCCCGATCTGGTCAGCGGCATCCATGCCATTCATGTGCATGTTATACTGCTTCGGCACTTCAGGAGAGGGAACAGATACTTCAGTGCCATTTCTTTGTCACCAGGTCACAGATGTTGCTGGTAAGGTCGGGTCAAGATGAGTTGAGAGAAGGAAAACAGGATAGTTGTCTTTCCAAGCTGTGGCGACAAGTGATCCATCCTGTAGCTGTTCACAATGACCATGGACTTTCTTCTTCATTGCTACTTTGTTAAGTTCTGCAGGCCACCCAACCCTGTTGGTATGCATTGTGCCACATGCATACAAGCCAACATTCCAGAAGTTCTTTTGCCAGGTGAACTGCTGTGAAAAAATTGTCATAATACACATGGTGTCTTTTGCCAAACAGATCTTTAGTCAGGTCTGTCACCACCCTCTCTCCAAGGCCCACTTCCGCAGTGCCAGCAACCTTTCCTGTGTAGACTTGGAAGTCTGACACATAACCATTGTGAGGATCTGCAAGAACCCACACCTTTATTCCATACCGTTGTGGCTTGCTTCGCATGTACTGCTTGAATGAGAGCCATCCTCTGAATCCTACCATGGCCTCATTGATTGACACTTCTCAGTGTAGGTGGTACTCCATCTTGCAGGCCATCTGAATGCGCTCCAGGATGGGACACACATGATGAAGTTTGCCGTGATTTTCTGATCCTCTGTGTGGATTTAGTGTGCTATCCTTGGCATGTAGATACTGCGTAATCTTCTCATAACACTCACAGGTCATTACCTTTGAAATCAGACAATGTCCATAGAGACGGTGCTTCCCCCAGTACATACGGTAGTGTGGTGCCTTCATAATAGACATGTATAGCCATATTCCAAAAAAGCATTTTATGTTGCATGCCGTCACCGGAGTCCATCGGGGGTCCACTTTATTTGCTTCTGCCTGCTTACGGGCACTGTACCAGTTTGTCTCCTCAGATATCAGTTCGTAGAGTATCGGTGGAAATGTAAGGTTCATGAAATCCATGGGAGTCTTCTCTGCTCCCATCACTGTGGCCAGACCCACAGGCTCCTTGAAGTCTTCAACATGCACTGGCTGGAGCAAACGTGTCCAACCATCATTGCGAGCCGCATCAAGATGTGTCGAAAGTTGCTCATGTTGTTCAGCAGCATCCACTTCAACAGGGCTACATGCACGTTGCAGTCTAGCCAAAGGGAGATCATCTTCACTGTCCATGTAGTTGCTCTGCCACTGTAGCTTGGCTAGTGGAACATCATCCTCTTCGCTCTCCAAGGAGTGCCTCTTCCGGTGCAACGTGGCCAAGGGCAGATCATCTTCTTCACTGAATTCACTATCTGGTGTACTCAAAGGCATCATGCGCATGAAGTCCACCTGGATGTTGGAATCATCAGAACTGCCAAAACCCGGAAAGTCATCTGCCTCATTTTCACTAGCGCTATCAAACAAGCACAGCAGGTCATTATTGTACACATTCTTCATATTCTCCAGTTTGATTACTCTGCGCTCTTTACAAGGTTCTGAGACTGTCTCGGGATGGTCTCTCTGGAGGTTATAATGATCGAGGCTCTGACGATCTCCGGTGGTTGCAACAATCTCTGGCAGTGCTAACGATCTCAGGAATGTTCATGCACAGTCTCTACAATAGAAAAATAAAGCCATATCTTTGCACTGCGAGCCACACAAACTTGCTGCATCCAACATATGTTCCGCCTACAGTGGTCCGTTACCTGGTACAATAAAAGACAAACTGCAGGGTGTTTAACAGTTTGGGGGGGGGGTGGCCCCACAAGCCATGGAATCCATGTTATGTAATGTAGCTGTGTGTTTGAATGTGGAGGTCAGGACACTCACACCAGGGAATCCATCCTGTGCAATGCATTCCCTGGTGTCAGGGACCTCCCTCCAACTAGCAAACACAGAGCGCCATCACAGGAAAAGGATTCCCTTGTATACAACAACAAATCAGACAGCATTCTCAATGGTGTGTAGTAGTACCTTCCCCCATCCCCCCCATGCCTGGCAGCAACACAAAATGGCATTCAGTTTATATCACATCTCTGTTGTAAACAGCTAGCCGCAGGTCGGAGACCATGAGACTCCCAGGGAATCCATTTTGTGTGATTGTGCCTGGTGTTAGAAGGTGGGATGGAGCACCCTGCCAGCATGTCAACCATTGTGCATGAAGGTGTCGCATCTCTGAGGGAGTAGGGTCACCCAGACATCAGGTACTGCTCTTTGTTGGATGGAGCTGGGCCTTGTGTCACCCGCCACCATCCCACAAACAGCAGTGGCCATTGTCTGGGTGCCCCTCTTCCTCTGAGACCCGACGCCAGCACACAAAATGGTTGCCTCACTGTCATGGACCTTCAATCTGACCTTCAAACATATGACACAATCCCACAACATGGATTCCCTGGTAGCCTGTGTCTCCACACTCTACGGTATACTCCAAGAAATCAGACAGCATTCTCAACGGTGTGTAGTGGTACCTCCCCCCAACCCCCAATGCCCGGCAGCAACACAAAATGGCATTCGGTTTATATCACATCTCTGTTGTAAACAGCTAGCCACAGGTTGGAGACCACGAGACTCCAAGGAATCCATTTTGTGTGATTGTGCCTGGTGTTTGAAGGTAGGACGGAGCACCCTGCCAGCATGTCAACCATTGTGCACCACCTTCTGATGCCCATTGCCATCACAAAAATTGGATTGCCTGGTGTCATGGGCCTCCCTCCAACCAGCAAACACACAGCATCATCACACAAAATGGATGCCCCGGTGTCCGGGCTCTCCCACACCAACCTCGAAACACCAATCTCCATATGCGGCGACATTTGCTGATGTCCAGTGGTCCCACTCCAACCCTCCAACACCCAGCACAAACAAAAGGCAGCCTGTTCTTTTTACACACTCAATCCCCCAGACCCCAACCCCCAAAAGCAGCACCATCACAGAATGGCATCGTCTTTGGTACATTGTTCTCCAATGTCACCTGCCATGAATCACTTGGTGGGGGTTGGTGAGATGCACTGGACACTAGGAAAATGGATGCCCAGGTGACCGGGCTTTCCCACCCCAACTTTGAAACACCACCCACCATCCACACAATGGATTTCCTGGGATCCAGTGGTTCTCCATATCTGGCAACATACTAAAAATTCCTCGCTGCTGTTCAGTGGTCCCACTGCAACCATCCGACACCCAGCACAAACAAAATCATCAAGTCCCAAATACCCATCACAAGACACTCGGGGGTAGGGGGAAGATCCATTGGGCACCAGGGGTTGCAACCAAACCATGACCAAATCGCATCTCACAGATACGTTCCCTGGTGTGCATCAGGCCCTACCCATGTCCTCCCTCCACCCCAGATCCACTCACAAAATATGTATACAGCCCATGTGGAAAGAAAAAATGAGCAGCCCAGTATCTGCCTGGTTTGAGCCCCCACACACACACACACACACATACACACACACACACACACACACACACACACAAAGAACTTTACCTGAACTAGATGGCCCACAAAGACTCCATGCAGACATGACTCCAGCAGAATTCTTTTTTGTAAGCAACATTGTTTCATGACCTCCCGCACAGAAAGCAAACAGCATTACCTATGCCAGAAGTCAGCTTTTTTTGATGAAATAATAACGAACAGCCCAGTCGCACATTTGTTTGACAAACTCCCCCCCCCACCATAGAAAGTCAAGACCGTTACCTTGTGAAGCTTTCTACCACCGCACTGAAAAGCTACTCCATGGTCAGTCACCTGCTCAGTTTCCAATGATGATCCCCCCCTTGCTGCAACAGAAAACAAATGGAAAGACAACAGCGTAGCGTAGGGTAGCTAAAAAACAACAGGATGGCTCCATGGATGTTCGCCTACGCAGTTTACACCGATGACCCCCCCTTGCCGCAACAGAAAGACAACAGCGGTACCCCCATGCCCATTACCTGCCCGTTACCTGCAATGGAAAAGCGACCAGGGGTAGCTAAAACATGATAGAATGGCTCCATGGATGGTCACCCACTCCCCTAACAATGCACATCCACCAAAGATGGAGAGTCGCACTCACCAAGAAGGAGTTGTACCGGCATTTCAGACTTCGTGGTGACACGCTGTCACAGAAACACAACCGTACAGTACAGAAAATAAATAAAAGGCAATACCATACCAAACGATAGTGAGGAAGTGATAGCTGTAGGCAGCTAGCTAGGCAGCTCGATCCAGCTTTCACTGCATTCAGCTGTAAAATGAAGACACCAAGACTAAAACGTGGTTTTCTCTGATTTTTCAAATGGGAAGCCAACACTTGCCAGCCAATCCGGGGAAATGTAAAATGAGGGGCATCACCCAGAGAAGGTCAGTAAGCAGTAGCAGGATTGGCTGGCAAATAATATTACAATATTTGGCTGATGACTGCAGATTTTAGCATGCAACACAGGGACAATACAGCTGACGCTTAGGCCCGCTCCCTCGAGACACTCAAGAACTTGATCTGCTGATTCCAGGTGGCGGCTAGGACACAATGAGTTAAGAAAAGGAAAAGCAGCCCAATAACGTACCACGGACCAAAACTGGACAATATAAGGGCAAGAAAAAAACCAATGAAACAAGGATTCCCCAGGTGCATGAATAAGTGCATAGACTTCATTAGGTGAAAAACCTAAGGACTGCTTCACTAAGATCTTACCCACATAACACCTATCAGGTAATTCAGCCATACCACCCAGATACCAAATCTGAACAGCATTTCTCCTGTTAGCCAACTCCACAGGTTTGTGAAACAGGCCTACGTAAGAAGGCTTCTGAGGAATAGGTTCAGACAGCAGTAAAGTATCCTGCCCTGTAACTGTTTCCTGCATGTCAACATTAGGCTGAGCAGTATCAGGAAGGGAATCCACCTCACAAGACTCCAAATATAGAAACATAGAAACATAGACTTTGATGGCAGATAAGGACCGCTTGGCTCACCTAGTCTGCCCATTTCCCTACCTAGAGGATAAGCTGCAGATCCTATTTAACCAACAGCCTGTTTCTTCCTAACCCCCACAAAAATTGCTTTATGTCTGTCCCATGCATTCTTGAATTCTCCCACAGTTTTAAACCCCACAACCTCCTCAGGAAGGCTGTTCCATCCGTCCACCGCCCTCTCTGTGAAAAAATACTTCCTCACATTGCCCCTGTGCCGTCCCCCCCTCTATCTCCAAATTATGTCCCCTTGTTCTTGCACATCATTTTTTCTGAAAGATGCTACCCTCTTGGACTTTGTTGATTCCACTGAGGTACTCAAACATTTCTATCATGTCCCCCTCTCCCTCCTTCCCTCAAGGGCATACATCTTAAGCTCCTTTAGTCTCTCCTCATATGGCTTCTCTTGCAGACCCTGCACCATTTTAGTTGCCCTCCTCTGGACAGCCTCCATCCTGTCTATGTCCTTGCGGAGATGGGGTCTCCAGAATTGGATGCAGTACTCCAGATGGGGTCTCACCAACTGTCTGTACAGGAGGATAACAACTTCCTGTTTTCTGCTGGTGATGCCTCTCCCTATACATCCCAGTATCCTCTCAGCCCTCCCTACCACCTTCTCACGTTGCTTTCCAACCTTATGGTCATCTGATGTGATTATCCCCCAGGTCCCTTTCCATTTTTGTTGTTGTTACTACCTCCCTCCCATTGTGTAATCTTACCCTGGGTTTTTGTTTCCCAGGTGCATTATTTTGCACTTCTTTGCACTGAATCCAAGCTGCCATACTTCTGACCATTCCTCCAGCCTTGCCAAGTCCCTTCTCATCCTTTCCACGCCTACTTGAGTATCAACCCTGTTGCAGATCTTTGTTTCATCTGCAAAGAGGCATACTTTTCCTTCCAGTCCCTCTGCAATGTCACTTATAAAGACATTAAAAAGGACTGGGCCCAGTACTGAACCCTGCGGTACCCCACTAGTAACCCATCTTTCTTCAGGGTGGACTCCATTTACAATTACCTTCTGTGTCCTGTTGTCCAGCCAGTGTTTTAGCCAGGCTACCACCCTGGGACCCACTTCCAGGCTGGTTAATTTGACTATTAATCTTTTGTGTGGGACTGTGTCAAATGCCTTGCTAAAGTCTAGGTAGACCATGTCCACAGCCCCTCCCTGGTCTACTACTTTGGTCACCCAGTCAAAGAAATCTATTAGATTCATCTGACATGACCTTCCTGCTGTGAACCCATGCTGCCTTGGATCCTGTGGCCCACTGGCCTCTAGGTACTCAACAATTCTTTCCTTCAGAAGTAATTCCATCACTTTTCCTACCACAGAGGTCAAACTGACAGGTCTGTAGTTTCCTGCCTCTGTCTTGCTCCCACTTTTGTGAAGGGGAATCACATCCACCTTCCTCCAGTCCTCAGGTGCCACACCTTCCTCCCATGATTTGTTAAAAAGGGTAGTCAGTGGTGTCACTAGTTCTCTGCTTAATTCTTTTAGAATTCTGGGGTGAATTCCATCTGGCCCCATTGCTTTGTCCACTTTCAGTTTTAGGAGTTCTTTCAGAACCCTTTCTTCTATGAAAGGGCTGGGATCGACCCTCCCTATCCAGAGTGCTTCTGTTAATTGGATTAAGCACCTTCCCTCCTCCTTTTTTGTGAATACTGAACAGAAGTATTTGTTCAGTATCCCTGCTTTTTCACTGTCCCTCTCTGCCTAACCACCGTCCATTCTATTCAGCCTCACTATCCCTCCCTTTGTCTTTCTACGCTCCCTGATATACCTATAAAAGGTTTTGTCTCCCATCTTAAGCGAGTTGGCTATCTTTTCCTCAGTTTGGGCCTTAACTGGTACAGTTCTCTGTCCTGCTCCTTCTGTGTTTCCTTATACTTCCTAAATGATATCTTTTTCTCCCTAACCTTCACCACCACCTCCTTTGAGAACCATAGTGGCTTTTTCTTTCATATTGATTTATTTGCTTCATACAAAGGCTTGTTGCCTCTGTGATGGCAGTTTTGATGTTTCCCCATTGTTGCTCCACCCCTCCTTCTAGCCTGTTTGCTAGTGCTTTTCTAAGACACTCTCCCATCTTGCCAAAAGAGCCCTAGTAGCCAAACCAGTAGAAACATCCTCATTACCCACAGTAACCAGGGGAGAAAATGAGGGAGAAGCAACAGGCAATGAAGGCCTCTGTTCTTCTCCTGGGCCCAAATCCAAACACTAAGAAATCTGTCCCGAGGCTGATGCCAGGCCTCCCCGCCCAGGACCCACCTCAAACTTTGGATCCACGACCCAAATACCATCCAACTTTTGAGCCCAGCCAAATTGTCTTAAAGCCACCTCCGCTGACCAGCCCACATCCTCTGGCAATAATAGCTTGACTGGTAAAGGTACGCTATCACCTGAGGAAAGTGGCAGCTGGTCCTGTGGAACACTCACCTGAGATCCCACAAAAACTTTTGAAGTGGAGGGAGTTTGTGAAGGCGAAACACTAGCCATCATTTTTCTCTTTTTTCTTCCTGTAATCTAGTGGATTCCCTCTGAAAAATATGGGTAACCTCACAAATTTTATCACGCAGATTCATCTGTAACACTGCTTCCCCTACCGCAGCATTCGACCCCTCAGGTCCAACTTCCATTATACTCCACCTATGTTGGTCCCCGCCATCAGTGCCAACTGCACCCACCAGATAATCACCGACCGATCCACATCCCTCAACATCAGATTCCATGAAAGGCCACCAAACACCTACAGGACAGCGCCCCCTCCCAAAGAGTAGGTGAAATTTCCCCGGTGTCCTGGCCAACTTTCCTCAATTCTCTAGAAATACCACCAACAGCTTAATCTGGTTCCATTTCCGTTGGTTACCATCTGTATCCCCACACCCAGGTCATCCCTGAAAAAGGAACTTCTAGTCTCAGTGGGCTTACCTGGTCAACAAAATTAAATAAATAAATATAAATAAATAAATCTGTACTGTCACCCTCATCCACCTGGACAGGTATTCCATGGTCAATGGCCATGTTGTATGACATACAACAGGCTAGGAATATGCCACAGGCTTTCTCAGGGCTATATTGTAGTGCACCACCTGACCTGTCTAGGCAACAGAAATGCATTTTGAGCATGCCAAAGACCTGCTCTATGATGCCTCATTAGACCTGCGCCTCATTATACCTCTCCTTAGCCCCATTGCTGGATTGCCGTATGGGAGTGAGCAGCCAGGGTCGGAGGGGATACGCACTGTCACCTGTGGGGAAAGCTCATGTGTTAGTAGAAACTCTGCCTGGGCATGGTCTGGCCCCTCCCTTGCCAGTCTACACTGCCACTACCTGCCCCCCATGTGCTCTTGCTGCCGCCCATATGCACAGCCCATGTGCCACCATCGTTGGCCCCACATGTGTCCTACCCATCTGTTGCTACTCCTCCACAGGCTTGTGGGCCCATTTCAACACTGCTATGTGCATTGTGCCACTGTTCTGACCTGCCATACTGCCCATTGGACACATGTCGACCTGTGGTGCCTCGCAATCTTGGTGTTGCAATGCAGTGCAGTGCACATGCCATGCCAGCCCTGTGGCCAGCAACACACAGGCCCCTATATACATGCTTTTCTGGCATGTCATCTGGCTCCATTTCCTACCTTTCCTTGTCACCAAGCACTTTCCATGTTCCCCATCCCCACTTCCAGCTGTTGTGTGATGTGCCACGTTACTGCAGTTGTGCTCCTCTTCCCCATACCACCTCACCTACTAGGTGCCCCGTAGTGATTGTGCCACTCTCAAATCTCTAGCACAGGATTGATTGGTGACAGATAAATGTGTCATGTATACTCCCAGAGTGCATGGCACACACATTGATGATGCACTCTGTGGCATTGCACACCACCTGGCAGTTGATGGAGTAATATCCCTTCCTGTTCATGTATGCTGCGCCTTCTGGGCCAGGTGGTGCACGTATGGCAACATGGGTGCAGACAATGGCCCTATCACGCCTGGCATGTGTGCCACCCTGTGAAATTCCTGCAAAAAAAAAATAGCAAACCTGCATGGCTGAATGCATCCATCAAGAAATTGATTAATAAGAAGAACAGGATATACAAAAAGCTAAAACTTAATGGGTCACTTCAGGCTGATCAGACCTATAGGGATGTGTTAAGAATATCAAAACAAAAATTAAAAAAGCAAAAGCACTGTTTGAAATACACTTAGCAAATAGGGTAAAGGATAATAAGAAATCCTTATTTTCCTACATAAATAGTTAGGGGGCCATAGTACCATACAGTAGGTCCATTCTTGAACAACATGGGGCAGACAGCTTCAACCATAGAAATGGCAGATATCCAGAATAAATATTTCTGCTCAGGTTTATAATAATAACACCTAAGAATCACATATTGATAAGGAGGCAACCACCCCTGGGAAAATTATAATCAGTCCCGAAGACGTACTTCATCGGCTTATGAAGGGTAACATAAACAAATCACCTAGCCCTGAGGAGTTAAACCCTAGAGTCATACGTGAATTAACTGAGGCTGAAATGTGTTTTTGCACTTCCAGCACAGAATAGTGCAGTCACTGTGGGAAATCAGTGTTTGGGACAGATTACGATCGAGCGAGTGAGAGAGGGGAGTGGGCGAGCTCAATGGAACTCTGTTGGGGCTGCTGCAGATTTCTTTGTGGGCAGAAAAAGGCACCAACACAGGCAGGGGCCCAGTACAAAAGAGCAGCCTGCAGCGCCGGGAGAAACAGAATGAGCGACTGAGAGGGGGGAGTGAGTGAGCTCAACGGAGCTCTGTTGGGACAGCTACAAACTTCTTTGTGGGCAGAAAAAGGGGCCAACACAGGCAGGAGCCCAGTATAAAAGGGCAGCCTGCAGCACCGGGAGAAACAGAATGAGTGAGTGAGAGAGGGGGAGTGAGCGAGCTCAACAGAACTCTGTTGGGACAGCTGCAGATTTCTTTGTGGGCAGAAAAAGGCACCAACACAGGCAGGAGCCCAGTACAAATGGGCAGCCTGCAGCAACAGGAGAAATAGTACAAGCGAGTGAGGGGAGGGAGTAGCAAGCTCAACGGAGCCTGCCAGGACTTTAGAGTTGCCCACCTCCCGCCCAGCATCCTCTGTGGTCCTATATTATAGCAGGGTCTCTGGAGTGGAGACAAGGCAATGATTGGATACTTTTAGGATTGCTGTAATAATACAGATTTAGTTGTTCTGTTTATTTCTCTAACTGAGCTAAGTACTGAGCTATACTGTTAGGATTGCTGTAATGATAAATATTTATTTGTTCTGGTTCTTTCTCTAACTTAGCTGAGTAATACTTGGAATGCAATAGGATTTCTAACTTGGCTAAGTGAAACTACATGAAGGCTGAGAACAAAAAGTATGGTAGCTGAGGGGTCAGAAATGGACAAAGAGGGTTTAGGATTGCCACAGTAATACAGTATCTAACGGATGAGATTTGAAACTGAATTAAACCTTTCGGCAAGGGGACAGTAGGGGGGCTAGTGTGAAGGGAACAGGGACTTGAGTAAATAGGGGCCTAACAGTTGTAGTAGGGTAAAGAAACCATGAGTAAAAGCCTGTAAAATAAGATGGGGGCCAAAATGGGTCAGGCGCCACATGTCAATAGGGCAGGCATCTTTGGAAGGGTGGTGGGGTGTACAAGGTGTGGGTCCGCCATGATCCTGGACTGGGCTTGGAGGATGGGGAGGTATATGGTCTGTAGACAACCTACTAGTTTGAGGGAGGAACTGTGGAGGTTAGGGTGGAGTCTAAGTGGCAGGTCAGATGAGTATGGTAGGCATCCTGGCTGAGGGGGGGATAGAAGAAGGCATGGGAGGATGGAGGAAGAACAACTAGGGACTGAAACTGACCTCAGTATCAGAGGCACTAGCAGAAAAGAGAGGAGAAGGGAAGGGGTGCCTGAGGTGAGACAGGGGACTCCTGATGGGGAAGGAAGAGACCACGAGGAGTACCAGGGAAGAGAGCAGATGGATGCGGGTAGGGAGGGACCAGGGGTGGGACCAGGGGTGGCATGGAGGGGAACAAGTAGGAAGGGGGAAACAATAGGGGGAATAGATGTAGGAGGGGTATTGACTAGGAATAGATGTGAGCCTCTGCTATGAGAGAGAGGGGGAGCAGGAACATACTGAAGGGTGGGAGGACAAGCGGGGCATGAGAGGGATGGCAACAGGTAGGGGACAAGATAGCGAGGACGAAAGGGTAGAAGGGACTAGTAAAGAAGGAGGGGGTGGTGACTAGAGAAGAGAAGGGTACGGGAAAGGGAAGGATGGGAGAGGCATCACTATCGGGGTAGAAGGGAATGGCGGTTCTAAATCAACAACAACAGGGATAGGAGAAGGGTTGGAAATCAGCAGGGGAGGAGGGGAGGTTGGCATAGGAAGCCCAGTAGGAAGTAATCAGGCTGAGAAGGGGTTCAAGGGGATGGGAGGAATATGCGAGAAAAGGGTGAGGTGGAAGTAGGGGTACAGATACAGAAGTCACACAGGATGCAGCTGGGGGTAAGGGCAGGAAGAATGAATGGGGTAGTGGAAGGGGCATTAGAAGGGAAAGGGGGGCAAGGGACAGGGGTACTATTCTGGGGGATTCTATACTGAATGGGTGAGATGGGGCAGAAGGGGGAAGGCACAGCCGTATTTGGGTTGAAGCTATCCCAGGTTGACTGTAGGAGGAGCAGGGCAGGCACTGCTCAAGTATGCAGTAAGGGGGAGAAAGAAACCTCATTTAGTGTTGCATGTGGGTACAAACGACTTAGCGGGGGAGATTGTGGAAGTAGCGAGAGGGAGGTTCGAGTAGTTGGTCAGGCAGTGTGAGGGGTGGGGGAGTCGGTGGCATTCTTGGAGGTACTCCCGGTACCATGTGAAAGCGTGGGGGGGAGGAAGGATAAGATTAAGGAGTTGAACAAGTGGCTGAGGGATTGGTGCAACACCAAAAATTATGGATTAGTGACTAACTGAGGTAGAGTCTGGGGGAATAGTGACTTGTACACTGGGGACAGGCTAAACTTGAGCAGAAAGGGCAGGGGAATATTAAAGACAGGATTAGAGGGGTATATCTCTACTAAGGTGGATTTAAACTAGTGGGGGGGTGGCCAAAAGACTGAGGTTAGTAGAAAGGTCCGGACAGGGGAGCCCAATGAGCTCACCCCTCTAGATATAAGTAAAGGCAGAGGCGTAGTAACCCTGGGAGGGGGCGGGCAGAGTGGTCTGAGTGTAATACATAAGGCACCACCACCTGGTAAGAATAAGGAGGAGAAAGTGTGCGGTCTACCAGGAGGAGGAGGAGGGACACAGGGCAAGAAGGAGGAGAAGAGTGAGGAGAAGGAGGGGGTAAGGGTGTAAGGTGGTCTCTCTCAATGCAAGAAGCCTGGGGAACAAAATTGCAGAGCTTCGGGTGCTTCTTTCAGAGGGGAAGGTGGACATTGCTGCAGTGACAGAGACTTGGTCCACAGAGTACCATAATTGGGACTTGGCAAACCCGGATACAGGATATACAGGAGTGACTGGGGGGTTGGAAGGGGGGGGTTGCACTCTATGTGAGGGAAGGGATTAAATGCATAAGGGATGAGGAAGAAGAGGAGAGGACAGAGGCAATTTGGGTGCAGCTCCTGGACTCCAAGGACAGAAAGCTGAGGCTGGGAGTGGTGTACAGACCACCAGCCTAATCCAGGTAACTGGATGGGGAGTTGGCAGAGCAGATAAGGAGGGTTTGTAGAAGGGCGAGTGTGGTGATAGTGGGGGATTTTACCCTACCATGGGTTGACTGGAGCACCCCGGCCACTAGCAGTACCAGGGAGCAGGTGTTCCTTGATGCATTCCAGGATGGCCTTCTGACGCAATTGGTAAGTGGGCCTACAAGGCTTGGTAGCACTCTGAACCTAGTACTGGCAAATGGGGAGGCAGTGAGGGAGGTAAGGGTGGAGGACCCACTAGCAGGCAGTGACCACCAAACAGTGTGGCTCATTCTCGCTCTGGGCAGGGAGACAAGAGGCAGGGGCACCAAGGTGGTGGACATTATTACAGTGGACTTTGGGGGGATGGGAGCAATACTGCAAGGGAGACTCCAGGATATAAGGCCAGGGATGGATGCAGAACAAAAATTGGGAGTCATAAAGACTGGGCTAACAGAGGCCACAGTAACCTGCACCAGGGCCAGGAGTAAGAAGTGCAGAGCCAAGAAACCATGCTGGCTGAACAAGGAAGTGCTGCAAGGGGTGAGGGCAAAGAGGGCTGCATACCGGAAGTACAGGAGAACAGGCAAGGGAGATGATAAAGAGGCTTTCAGGAGTTGGTCAAGGGAGGTGGGCAGGAGGGTGGAAAAGCTAAGGCCTCCAGGGAATTAAGGTCTGCAAAGGGCATAAAGGGAAGGGAAAAGGACTTTTTTAGGTATGTCAGGGAAAAGAGGGAGTGCAAGGAACATATTGTGAGAATAAAGCACAGAGGGGATTGGGTGGAAAAGAGGAAGGAGCAAGTGGAAATTCTAAATGAGTACTTCTGTTCCATTTTCACTAAGGAGAGGGATGGTCCACTACCAGAATGGTCTGAGGGGGTTGGGAAAGGGGGGGAGGAGGTGACGGACAAAGTGATCACAGGGATTATGGTGCTAGTGGGGATGAGGGCAGTAAGGGTGGATAAGGCATCAAGTCTCAATGGCATCCACACCAGGGTGCTGAGGGAGATGGCAGAGCTGTTGGCTGAGCCACTGGAAGATCTGTTCAACACCTCCTTGGAAATGGGGTGTGTGCCCCAGGACTGGAGGGTGGCCCATGTGGTGCCCATACACAAGAGTGGGCCTAGGAAGGAGCCAGAAAATTATCAGCCAGTAAATCTCACATCCATAGTGGATAAGCTTATGGAGGCGAAACTGAAGGAGAAGCTGGTGGCATTCCTAAAGAGTAATGTCCTCCAAAATGGGTGGCAACACGGGTTCGTCTCAAGGAGGTCTTGTCAAACCAACCTAATACAGTATTGTGACTGGGTGACAAGGGAGTTAGACAGGGTCCATGCGGTACATGTCCTGTACTTGGACTTCGGTAAGGCCTTTGATACAGTGCCTCATGGGAGACTGGGGGGGAGGCTGACGGCAATGGGGGTGGGAAAAAAGCTGACTAAATGGATAGAGAACTGGTTACAGGGGAGGGTGCAGAGGGTGATGGTGGGGGAGTTTTCGGCACCCAGAGCAGTGACAAATGGGGTGCTGCAGGGATCAGTGCTGGGTTCGGTACTATTTGGGCTCTTTATCTCCAATATAGTGTATGGAGTGGGGAGCAGGGTTAGTCTTTTTGCAGATTAGACCAAATTGGGAGTGATGGTGGATGAAGAGGATGGATGGGAAAAACTGCAGGGGGACCTAACAAAACTAGAGACATGGTCGGTGGAGTGGCAGCTAGGATTCCACGCAAAGAAGTGTAAGGTGGTGCACTTCGAGACTAAGAACCAGAAGAGGGACTGTTGGTTAGGGATCACAGAGGAGGAGAAGGACCTAGGGGTGTTGGTAACTGGGAGCATGAACAACTCGACCCAGTGCAGGAGAGCAGCAGCGAAGGCAAACAGGATGCTGGGGTGCATCCCAGGGGGTTCTCATCCAGACCCAGGGATGTGATCCTACCTCGCTACAGATCATTGGTCAGATCACACCTAGAGTACTGTGTACAATGCGGAGGCTATACCTGAGGAGAGATATAAAGTTACTGGAGGGGGTGCAAAGAAGGTAACAAAAATGTTAAAGGGGATGGAAGGAAAGGAATATGAAGTTAGGCTGAAGGAGCTGAACATGTACACACTGGAGGAGAGGAGGAATAGAGTGGATATGATTGAAGCATTTAAATGCCTGAGGAGGGTAAATAAACCTAGCACTGAGGGGGTGTTTAAACTGAGGAGTGGAAGAGAGACGAGGGGGCACGGACTAAGACTGGAGGGGGGACATTTCAAGAGGAAAATGAGGAGGCACTACTTCACTGAGAGGGTGGTGTCTAGTTGGAATGAGCTGCCAGAGGGGGTGGTAACATGTAGGACAGTCAATAGCTTTAAGAAGGAGTGGGAGAAAGCATGTGTAAGAGTCAGTGGGGCAGGGGCTGGGACAAGCGGGGGACGAACTGATGGGGAGGAGGCTGGGGCAGCTGCAATCTAGGGTGCTAGCTGCACACTCAGGCAGACTTAGACTGATTGGTGTATGCTGCTGGCAGATTCATAAGTTCATATGTTCATATGTATGTTCCTATGTAAAATCACAGTCTCTGTTCATGAGCAGGGGTCCTAAAATGCCTATGTTGAAAATCTGGTGACAAATGTCCATAAAATGACTGTGTTACAAGTGTGCATTATGCAGTTTCCACACACCCTTGTAAATTCACAAATTTGTAGTATTTTCACTCCAGATTTTCAACATTGCCATTTTTTCTGACCTCCTTAGGAACAGTACAGCTGTCATTTTTCACATCCTGTCCAAAATATGCGTTTACTCATCTGGCACAGAATAGCACGGTTGCTGTGGGAAATCAATGTTTGGGACAGATTAAGAAAATCATAGTGACAGTGTTCATGAGCAGAGCTCACAAAAATGCCTATGTTGAAAATTTGGTGAAATAATTTCACTAAATGACTGTGTTACGTGCATGCATTGTGTAGTTTCCACGTACGTTCGGAAATTTGAGCATTTTTAATATTTTCACTACAGATTTTCAACACTGCCATCTCTTCACACCTCCCAATGAATGGTGCAGCTGTCATTCTTCACATCCTGCCCGATCTGTGTTTTCACTCATCTGGCACACAATAGCATGGTCACTGTGGAAACTCAAAGATTGGGACACATTGGCAAAATCACAGTGCCACTGTTCATGAGAAGAGGTCCCAAATGTTTTCATGAGGTGGGTGTCACAAAAAGGCCATGTTGAAAATTTGAAGTGCAAATACCAACAAATGCAAGGGGCGTTAGGGTTTCTAACCATAACATCCCACCCTGTACAGACTGACAGGCATCAGGGGTGTGCCTTTGGATTGCCGACTGTAATGCTTATGCCATTCCACCCCCACCCCAGCCCCCATCCAGCAGCCAGTCACAGGCATCGAGGTGTGCCTTGGACTCTTTAGCGCAAGAGTTCACCCTATTCTCCTACATTACACCCATTTCAGCATATGTCCTTATGGAGTGGGGTGACTGTAAAACCAAACACCCCAAGGCACACCTCAACACTTGTCAGAGTCTGCAGGATAGAGTGAGGTGAAATGGCAAGAACATCATGGGCGATAACCCAAATGCATACCCCAATGCCTGTCCATCTCTGCAGGGTAGAGGTGGGGGTTGGCATGAAGTTCAATACTTTACTGCCATTCCTACTCTGCATCTGTCTAACTCCTGCATTTTCAATGCTAATACCAGCAAGCAAACTTTTGCCATTGACAAATGCTTGTTAAGGTATGGGCATCAGTACTATACACTGTACTGTAGATGTAGCCTCACTAATGACCTGTACAAGGGTAGTGTTACCTCCTCTTGCCTGCTGCTGATCCCCTCTGGCAATACAGCCCAACATTGTATTTGCTTTGCTGCTGCTTTCCTACATTGTGTGGAGTGTTTCAGGTCACTAGTGATCATCACTCCCAGGTCCTTCTTCTCTGATGTAGATACCTGGACCCATCCCAGGTTGCACTTAGTCCTCATGATCTGGACTCCAATGTGCATAACCTTATATTTCTTTGCACTGAAGTAAAGTACCAAATCCTGGACCACTTCTCTAGTTTTCCCAAATCCTCTTTTAGGTGTTATATCACTTCTGCTGTGTCCACCCTTCCAGAGAGCTTGGTGTCATCCACAAACATGCAAATTTGAGCATAATACCTTCCTCAATATCAGTGATGAAGACAAGGAACAGCACCAGTCTGAGCACCGGGCCCTGTGGGACCCCACTGGTGACCTCCCTGTTACTGGATAGTTCACCTCACACCACCATGCTCTGGGTCCTGCCCCTCAGCCAGTTTTCCACCCATCTGATCAATGTTTTGCCAGTCCCTACATCCGCCAACTTCCTGATCAACCTTTTGTGAGGTACAGAGTCAGAGGCCTTGCTGAAGTCCGGTAAATACTTCTGTATGACCTAGGTGTGCTTGAACTTCCTCTCCTGCTACTTATTACTCTCCCTCAATCTCGGACAGCCTACTCTGGTTTCTGTCCTCTAGCTCTTTATCAACCAACTTATGATCACCACCTTTCACAAGCCTCATCCATGGGAAATTCACAGCTCTGTCTCTGCTACAGTCCTGATCACTGCCCTTGCTTCAATTAATTGTTTATCCAATTCCCAGATGTTCTTAAGCCACTTTGAGGCACAGAGTCTCTGTAGCTGTGGTTTGGTTTGCCTTGTTTTTCTCTCTCCTTGTGTCTACTTGGCTAAACCCTATATTGACCCCTTAGAGCCCAAATCCTGATTACAATGAAACCCTATTTTCTCCTGCCCCTACTCATGATCTCACTGGTGTGATCCACCTAGGCATGCTTATTCTGTTTCGAACCTCCTCGACAATCCCAGATTTCCAGCCCCATGACTTCTTATTCTCTAACCTCCTTCTGATGCCTCCACAAAATTGTGACCCTACCCCAATGCTATTAAATAAGTCCTGGATCCAGTTGGTTGCCTATGCCCTAAAACACTACCATCTGCCAAATTGTACTATGTGGCCCCTTCCTGCAGCACAAACTGTGGTATCTACTCCTACTGGCCCTATTGCTCTCAGGTGACATTCACTCGAACCCAGGGCCTGTAAACAACCCACCTACCCCTTTTGTAAATGTTAAAGAGCTCACTATTGTGCACCATGATATTAGAAGTCTTGTGCACAACCTAGCAGAGCTGGAGTCCTGGGCAGCTCTATACAATCTGGACATCACTTGCCTCACTGAGACCTGGCTCAAACCATCCACCCCTGACCTACTATGCTCCCTTCTTTCATATAACCTGTTGAGATCAGATAGACTGGCCCTAAAACAGGAGGTGGCATGGCTATTTATTTCAAAGACTACCTCCATCTCTCAACCATCTGCTCATCTCCTCTTACTCACTGTGAAGTGCTACATGTTCTCCTTTCTCTCAGGTCCAAAAAATTACATATTGTCTGTGCCTATAACCCACCCTCAGGAGGCCAAACTGGTCTTGATGAACTGTTGGAACAAACCTCTCATCTATCTAGAAGAAATGAGGTCTTAATACTTGGAGACATAAATATAAATTGGCTTGATAACTCTCACCCCACATCCCTTACCAGTCTTCAAAGTTTTAACCTGCATCAGCTGATCGGTGATCCCACCAGAACTGCCCCTCAAACAGACTCCAGTACACTACTGGACTGGATTATGACAAACCATCCTGAGAATATGATCTCCTCAGGAGTTCTAGCAGATTCAATCACTGACCACTCCCCTACTTTTTGTATATGGCGTAAGAGCAGGCCACTTTCATCCAACCCACGTCTTATTACCTTCCAAAACTATTCTCACTTCAACCCACTTGTCTTCCTAACTGGTATCAGTGCTATTGACTGGGCCCCCCTTTTTAAATCGAATGATGTCCAGACTTCCCTAAACCTCTTCCTCGCCCATTTTTTTGCACTTCAGGAGAAACATTGTTCCCTTGCAACCCATAGGGTAAAAAAATCATCATACCTGTTGGCTAAAATCTGACCTACTCTACAAACTTCAGCAGCGGGACAAAAGCTGTCTCCCTTATAGAAACTCTGGGTTACTAGCTGAGCTAAATACCTATAGAGCAATGCGAAATTCTTGCAAGAAGGATATTAAGAGGACTAAAAGTGCCTACTGTAAGGATCTAGTAACAAACTCTTATGGTGACTCTAAAAAGTTCTGGTCCCACATAAAGTCCTTCCTGGGTTCTAATCAGGCCCCCACTCCTAACGATATGCTATTAAATGGCATTCATTGCAACAACCCTCATTCCATCGCAAATTTCTTCAATACGCAATTCTCTGATCTTACCAAATACACTTCTTCCTTCCCTGTCCTACCCAACTCTACTCCTCCTCCTCCTCCTGATTTCACAACACCTCAATTCTTTTTTAAGCAGTCTCTTACCAGGATGTCTTAAGATTGCTCAATTATTTCTCAGAGTTCGCTGCAATTGGGTATGACAATCTCAAACCTAAGCTTTTAAAACTTGCTGCCCCTTATATAGCTGCTCCTCTAGCTAAGATTTTTACTCTCTCCCTCTACCAAAGCCACATCCCTGACATCTGGAAGTCAGCTAGGATCACCCCAGTTTTCAAAAAAGGTGACCGTAAAGATCCCTCCAACTATAGGCCTATTGCCATCCCATCAGTTCTTAGTAAAATTCTAGAGAAACTTGTGGCCACTCAAACTACCAACTTTCTTCAGCAACATGACCTTCTTACAACTGCAAAGCATGGATTCCGAAAAGGTCACAATACCACTACTGCAGTACTCAAGTTTACATCTGATGTTCCAATGGCCATGGACTCTGGCTTCCTCACGGGAGCCAATTTCATTGACATGACTAAAGCGTTTGACTTAGTTGATCACCCTATCCCTCTAACAACCCTTAACTCGCTAGGCTTTTCACCAAATGTTGTCAGGTGGTTCGGCAGCTACTTAGCTGATCGGATTCAGACAGTTAAATTTAACTCAGCTTCATCAGACAAAGCCTCCATTAATATTGAAGTGCCACAAGGGTCTATCCTAGGTCCCCTGCTCTTTTCAATATTCATCAACAATATCACCTCCAACCTTGCTCACACGGACTCCCTACTCTGTGCAGATGATATTGTTCTGTACACCAGTGCGAAGGATATAGCTGACGTCAACACTAAACTCTCCCATAAGTCATTCAGCTATGGATGCTGACTAATAAGCTTATCCTAAATGAAGAAAAGACCAAAACCATGCTATTTGGTTCCCACACCTAACTCAAACTCTATCAACATAAACTCAATGTCTCCTCTGCTAATGGCACATCTGAAGGGGAAGTTAACTCGTGTAAATATCTCGGTATCACCCTTAACCCGACTCTCAATTTTGATCTTCATATTCAACAGACTTGCAAATTGGTAAGCATGAAACTTGGCATTGCCTACCGGACTAGTTATGTGCTCACTCCATCCGTCAGGCTCGCCATTGCTCGTTGTATACTCCTACCGTCTCTCACTTATGGCATTGCAACCTATGCCTCTGCAGGTAAATCTAGTCTCCAAAAATGGGATGTTACCTATAATAACATCTGTCGCTATGCATCCTCCTCTCCTCGGATGAAGCACCATTGCCTCCTCTACTTGTATCTGGGCTGGCTTTTCCCTTCTGCATCTAGATCTTATGCTTATGAATCACTCATTGATAACGTTATCCGATACCAAATTCCCAAGCCACTGGCAAGTCTATTCCTAAACCACTCACCCAGCTATGGTCTTCGCTCTGCTGATAATGCCCCCAGTCCATATCCCTAGACACCAAAAGTCCAAAGTTGCTAGTGCTTTTGCCTGCTGTGCCCCCCTTTTCTAGAACTCCCTCCCCCTAAGCACTCGCTCAGCATCATCCCATGCCTCCTTTAAAAAACTGCTTCAACATTATCTTGTTGACTCCTGCCAATGCTTCTGTTTCAAATCACCCTAGCATTCATCTCCTGTTTCTAACCACCCTAGCATTCATCTCCACCCCTATGTTTTCCTGCACTTATACCACTTCTTAGTTTACTGACCCATCCAAAGTTTAACTCTTTATTCTTGACACCTGTTTATAAACTTGTGTTCCTTGGGACTTTTATTCCTCACTAAATCCACATCCTCTTATCTTATCCAACACTCCTCTTTCAATTCCTATTTCTACATTTCTACTTTATCTCTCCCGCCTTATCATATACTGACTACCACAATCGTCTCTGCCACCCAGCTTTAATCCTCTTGGATTCTATGGTAATGTTAGCACTTATGACCTAATCAAATTGTTCATTTTACTTTCTTGTAATTTTTACCTCTCTTTACTCTTACTTTATTTTATTCTTCTCTGCTTACATATTATTACTAAGCTTGTTATTTAACTCTGCCTTGTTTTGTATTCCTACAATTGTATATTGTGATTTCATATTGTGTAATCTGTTATCTGATTGTCTCTGTTTTGTACCCTCCTGGGTCGAGCCTGAAAATAGTCATTGTTATGGCTAGCACACCTACCCGGTCATCAAAAACTAAATAAATAAAAATAAATAAATAAATAAATAAAAAGGATGTCCACTGCCCCCCTTCCACAGTTTTAGAGACCCAGTCAGGAAGTCAGTTAGATTTGATTGACACAACCTACCTCCCATACACCCATGTTGCCTGTCATCCTGGAGACCATTCTCATCCAGATACTGTACTAACCTTTCCTTAAGTATGGTCTACATGAGCTTGTAGATGATTCAGGTCAGACTGACTGGTCTGTAATTCCCTGGGTTGTCCTTGGGACCGCTCTTATGGAGGGACTCCATATGTGCAATTCTCCATTCCTGCAGTACCATGCCCATGTCCAGTGAACTGTTGAACAGGCCAACCAAGGGATCTGCAAGCTCCTCCTCCAGCTACCTCAGCACCCTTGGGTGCATGCCATCTGAGCCTGGTGATTTGTCTACCCTCACTCCTAGCAACCCTGTCCTCACCCTGTCTACCCCTATCAAAACATTTGTGCCCCACCCTTCTCCTCTCCTCCCCCATGGCACTGATCCATCTCTATCTCCCTGGTGAAGACAGAACAGAAATGATTGTTCAGGACCTCTGCTTTGCCCTCATTATCCTCCACCCACCCATCCCCTTTCCTGAGCCTAACAATCCCATCTGTCTTGTCCCTTTTCTTGCTATTGTAGTGAGAAAAGGCTTACCTACCTTATTAATTCACTCAACTAACTGTAGTTCCTTCTGAGATTTAGCCTACCAAACTACTTTACCTGCTACACTAGCCATTGTAAGTTAGTCTTCCCTGTCTTCCTTCCTCTGGTTCCTCCAGAATTTCTTATAGGCTGACCTCTTGTCCCATACAGCCTGGATGACCTCAGTGCTACACCAGCTGGGTGCTTTGGCCCTTGAGTTCCTTTTTTTCAGCCTAACACACTGTCTTCTGGCAACCATCATTCCCTCCTTGATGACAGACCACCTTTAACCCACCAACATATCCACTTGGATGCTTGCCAGGTGACTCCTTAGCAGTTTGCCTGTCTTTCTAAAATCCTCCTTTCTAAAATCCAGGATTTTAGTCTTTGTGAGGGTCTTTTCCCTGCCCATGTCCAACCAAAACCACACTGTGCAATGGTCACTCCCACCCAGGAGCTCTTCAACCTTTATTTTCTGGATGTGGTCCCCATGTGTTAGCACCAGATCAAGAATTGCCCCTCCTTGGAGGGGTCTGTGACTCAGGAACCCACCTTGCAGTGCATTTAGGATCACTTGACTACTGGCACAGGTTGTGGCCAGTACCCTCCAATCCACCTTGTGCAGGTTGAAGTCCCCTACTATTACCACTGCTACCTCCCTCAGGAAGCTAGCAACCACCCACCAGGAGAGGGACCTAGGGATTATCATATCAGACAATTTGTAGGTAAGTGGACAATGTAAAAAGGCAGCAAAGAAGGCCAGCAGGATGCTGGGATGCATAGGAAGGGGCATCACAAGTAGAAGAAAGGAGGTGATCCTGCTGCTGTACTGGTCCCTGGTGAGACCCCACCTTGAATATTGCATCCAGTTCTCTAGACCTTATCTCAGGAAGGAGACAGAATGAAGACAGTACAGAGGAGAGCAACACAAATGATACACAGTCTACATAAGTGCCATACAAAAACAGGTTACAGGAACTCAACATGTACTCCATGGAACAACGTAGAGATAGAGGGGACATGATTGAGACATTCAAGTTTCTGAATGGTATAAATAGAGTCTCCACCCAGGAGCTCTTTATGGTCATTAACACCAGTAGGACAAGAGGACATGAGATGAAATTGAGGTAAGGAAGATTCTGGGGCAACATGCAAAGGTTTTTCTTCACACAGAGAGTGGTTGACCCATGGAAAGTTCTACCAGCTGGAGTCATTGACTCCAAAATAGGGGAATTCAAAGCAGCTTGGGGCAGACACAAGGGGATTACCTCACAGAAATCCTAAAGAGGGGGTAGGGTTCAGGGCAGACTAGATGGATCTTTGGTCCCTATCTGCCATCAGTTTGTATGTTTTTATGTTCCCTTAACCAGTCAATATTTATGAGTTCAGTTCCCTGTCTCTTTTCTCTTCCTGACTGGGTGGTCTGTAAACTATCCCCGGCATCACCTTCCTCCCTCTATTAAACAGTAACAGAATCCACATTACTTCTGCACTCTGCTCTTCCGACTCCTCCCTTGTACAAGTTATACCATTCCTTATGTAAACCGCCACCTGTCTTTCCTACTTTCATATCCCTCTTGCATAATGTATACCCCAGGATCAAGAGATTCCAGTCATGGTTAGGTGTGGCCCAGGTCTCTGTGAGTGCCACAGTTTTCACTCCCTTCCCTGCCAATGATGCCTGCAGCTCATCCATCTTGTTTTCAAGACTTTGTACGTTCAGGTACACAACCTTCCACCTAGAATGTGAGCCTTCTTCCCTTCCCTCCCATGTGTCTTTTTCATTTCTCGCCATTACCTGTGCTTCCAAACCCCTGTTGCTAACCCCGTCATTCCACCTCCACTCTCCATTCCCCCACTACTGGTATGGGTGGAGATCTACTGACCTCCTCCTCCTCCTCCTCCCAGAGTCATGGGGCCTGCAAACCTACTTACCCCCAATACTTTAAATGACATTTTTGTTTTGTGTACCCCCCCAGCCTCTCCCTGTGGATGCTCAATACCCACTACTGAGATACAGTCTGTCTAGTGCAAAAAGTGTTTTATCTGACCAGGTCTCCCCCATCCCCCAATACAGTCATACCCTTCCTCCTTGTAACACTCCCTCAGCCATTGAACTCCTCTATCCTTTTCTTCCTGACCATGCTGGCTCTCAGTACTGGCAATACCTCCGAGAAGGCCAGAGATCTGGCTACCTCTCTGCAAGTCCTCCCTACCACCCTGAATCTTTCCTGTACTAACCCCACCTCCTCCCTGGCTAGGTCATTGGTACCTACTGTAGGTGTATAACTACGATTAGTTTCCTCCAACTTCCTTCTTAACTCCCCAATATTTGGTTGCACCCTTTCCATTCTTACCCCTGGCATGCAGACCACCTTCTTACCTTTATTTGGGCCCCCTTCTTTCCTCAGTGAATACCCTTAATTATGGAAACCCCTAGGATTACCATGCTTCCATCACTCCATTCCTACCGCCCTACTTTCCTTTACTGCCATAACGGCCTCTCCCCCACCTAACTGCCTCCCCTCTATCCTGGGTAATACCCAACCCTTATTCTTCCCAAGCCCTGCTTGCCTGACACTCCCATAGCCTCTGCTTTCTCCTTCATCTGTCTTCCCACCCTCTTCTGTGTCCTTTCCTTTCTGGCCAGTCACCCCCTCACTGTACTCCCTCCTCCTGTCTCACTCCCAGCTTCCTAGCCCAATGTCCTATTCCACTCTCCATGTTCTCACTTCATGTCAGACCTTGACTACTTTGTACTGTTTTGCCCCCATTCCCCAGTCCTATTTCCCCCCACCACATTGTCTTAACCTAACCCACATCATCACCAGGAATGCTACCACCACTCAACCATTATAGAACACTACCCTCTTTCCACAGTCCTTATGCCTGCATATGTGGCTGCCAACCTACCTCCCAAATCCCAAACACAGTCTTCAAAAGTGGCAGTTCAGCACATTCAGTATTTGCAGCCCAAACACTATTAACAATACAGAACTCTGCTTCACACAGTGAAAACATTCCAATTAGCTTAGTGCAGGCCTCAGGTCTCCCATAGCCTCTCAATGGCATCTTCCTGTTCTATTTCCTCAAGGACCATTAAGCAAACATCACATGCATCTACACTGCTCTGAGCTCCAAAGTGAACAGAACAGAACAGAACAGAGAGTAAATCAGCTGCAGGGAGATGTTGAGATGGCTACTTTGAACCTACAAAGCTAGAATTTGGAAACATAGAAGGGGCTAAATATACAGCAAAGAGGATTGAGCAAGGCCAGGATGTGACATGAATACAATTTGAAAGACACAAATTGAAGCTTTTAGAATTCAAAACATTTACTGTCAAGAATTTAGACAATTTGGGGGGTTGCCAGCTGCCGAACAAGGAACACATTTTCTATTTAAGCTAAGTCCATGCGGTGATAAAAAGCCTCAAACCACTGCTAATTGCATAACTTTTTTGTTTTAAAATTAAATAGTGTACTCACTAAACAGTCAAACTTTGTACTGATATACTTATTTACAGGAATGGGTACACCAAGGCAAGGGGAGCTGTGAAGCAAGATAACCCAGGAGCCGGAAAGGGCCTACTAAAACACAATCAAGGCAGTAGCCTGAGACTACAGAAGGAAATCAGCCAGCATTACTGGAGTCTGTACAGTCTACCCTTCAAATAGATGTTTACACAGACCATTCAAAAAATCAATAAAAAGCTGGATCATCAAGCAGAGAAAGTGGACCTTGTGGAACAAAAAGTAGACTCACTGTCTGGCTTGATAGACGAGTCAGCATGAATGGTACGTAAAGTGCTGGCTGCAACCGCTGCATTGATTAAGGACCAGGGCTCTATCAAAAATCAAACTTAACAACTTGAAAACCTTGCCAGATCAGCCAGTGTTAGAATTTAGGGGGTTCTGGGGGGTATGGAAGAGGGGGAATTTAACACTTTCTTGGAGATCTGGTTAATGAAGTCTGCAGGTATTGGATTCATTGTACCCATCATGAAAGCTTACAGGGTCACCTCTTGCAGAGTTACAACACAGAAACATAGAAGTTGATGGCAAATAGGACTGCAAGGCCCATCCAGTCTGCCCATTATTTCTACCTTATGAATGTGCCACAGGCCTGTTCTCTGCCAATGGTCCATCTATTCATACTCATCTGTATTGCTCCCTTATGCCTATCCCATGCCTGTCTGAAGGCTTGCACTGTATTCATATCCACCAATTCCTGAGGAAGGCTGTTCCATTCATCCACCACCCTTTCTGTGAAAACATTACCCCTTAATCGGCCACCCTCTAATCTCATACTGTGTCCTCTTGTCTTGCTATTTTTCTAATATTGAAACATGTTAAACCCTTTCACCTTGTTAATGCCCTTAAGATGTTTGAATGTTTTGATCATATCACCTGTCTTCCTCCTCTGCTCTAGGGTATACATATTGAGCTCTGTTAATCTGTCCTCATATGTTTTCTGATGCAGTCCCTGCACCATTTTGGTTGCTTTTCTCTGGACTGCCTCAATTTTGTCAATGTCCTTGTGCAGGTGTGGTTTCCAGTGCTGCATGCAGTACTCCAGATGGGGCCTAACCAGTGCCTTGTAAAGAGGGATTATTACCTCCCTTTTATGACTTGTGATACCCCTACTAATACACCCCAACATCCCTTTAGCCTTACCTACTGCTTTAGTGATCTGCTTGGATGATTTCAGGTCATCTGCCATGATAATGCCCAAGTCTCTTTCTTCCCTTGTGATTGCCAGCAACTTCCCTCCCAACCTATTGGTGGCTTTAGGGTTTCTCTTCCCTATGTGCATGATCTTGCACTTCTTTGCATTAAACCCCAGTTGCCACTTTTCTGATCATTTTGCCAGTTTATCCAGATCTCTTCTCATTCTGCCTACCCCATCTGGATCATCTACTCTGTTGCAGATCTTGGTGTCATCTGCAAACAGACAAACCTTACCCTCCAGTCCATCTGCAATGTCACTGATGAAAATATTGAAGAGGACTGGCCCAAGGACTGATCTCTGAGGTACCCCACTTGTGACTTGCATCTCTTCTGACTGTATACTGTTTACCAACTTCTAACCCATCCTGAGCCTACCCAGCTTATTAGTCAATCTTCTATGTGGAAAAGTATTGAAAGCTTTGCTGAAGTCAAGGTAGGTGACTTCAACTGCTCCTCCTTGATCCACCACTCTGGTTACCCAGTCAAAGAAATCTATGAGATTAGTTTGACAGGACCTTCCTGTTGTAAACCCATGTTGTCTTGGATCCTGTGCTTCTGTGGATTCCAGGTGTTGCACTGTCTTTTCCTTAAGAAGCGCCTCCATAATCTTGCCTACTACTGAGGTAAGACTGACTGGTCTGTAGTTCCCTGCTTCCTCCCTGGTACCACTCTTGTGGAGTGGGATCACATGAGCCCTTCCCCAGCCTCCTGGGACCTCTCCTGTGCTCAGAAACTCACTAAACAGTTTTGATAATGGCTCTGCTAGTTCCACCCTTAGCTCCTTTAGTACCCTGGGATGTATGCCATCAGGCCCCATTGCCTTGTCCACTCTGAGCTTTGCGAGCTCTTTTTTAACCCTTTCTATTGTGATGGGACTAGTGCACACCTCCCTAGCCCCCTGTGTCCATGGTGCTGAGCTGTGGGCCCTGCCCTACCTTCTCCTCAGTAAATACTGAGCAGAAGTATCTATTTAGGATAGATGCTTTTCCTTGGTTCTCCTCCACACAATCCCTCTTATCCCCTTTGATCTTAGCAGTACCCCCTCTGGACTTTCTCCTTTCACTAATGTAGCTATAGAAAGTTTTGTCCCCTTCTTTTTCTGTTCATGCTAGTCTTTCCTTGGTTTATTTCTTTACCTGCCCTACTGCCTTCCCTGCTTCTCTTATGGAAGTTTGGTATGCCTTGCTATCTTTGTCCTGCTGTGTTCCCTTATATTTCCTGAAGGCCAGCATTTTGGCTCTGACCTGTTCTGCTACTCTTTTTGAGAACCAAAGTGATTTTCTCCTTCTTTTGCTCTTGCTTTTCTCTCTAATACAATGGGATGTTGCTTCAAGTATTGCATCCTTAATGCTTGCTTACTTTTCCTGTACCCCCTCATGTGTATTTCTTCTTGCCAGGGATAGCTTAACGCTGTTGGCCATCTTATCAAAGTCAGCCCTCCTGAAGTCCCATATTTTTGCCTTGGAATGGGATGATTTAGTTCTAGTGACCAAATTGAACCATACCATGTGATGGTCACTGGTCCCCATGTGACCTTCTATCTGGAGATCTGTGATCCTTTCCCCATTAGTCAGTACTAGATTTAGGATAGCCCTGTCTCTTGTGGGTTGTTCTACCAGTTGTTTGAGGCCCTCCTCCTGCTAGGAATCTACTATGTGTCTAGTTCTGGTGGATGTTCCTGCTGGAATTGACCAATCTGTATCTGGCATGTTGCAGCCTTCCATTATCAGAACCTCCCCTTTAGCTGTCATGTTTTGTATATCTTCTAGCAGTAATCTGTCTATGTCCTCCCCGAGTCTAGAGGCCTTTAGACAACCCCAGTTCGTATGGCTGTCCCATTTCCTGTTTCCATGGTGACCCACAGTTCTTCTGGCTCCTTATGTGTATTCTGAATTTCTGTAGCTTTAATGTTTTCATTGACATAAGGGGCCACCCCCCCCCTTTTGCATCTTGGTCTCTTCTGAACAGTATATAGCAGGGTACTGAAGTTTCCCAAGGGTGGTTACAGGTGAACCATGTCTTGCTAATGGCTACTATGCCCAGCTTAGCCTCTGTCATTGTTGTCTGCAGGTCTGAGATCTTGTTTCCCAGACTGTGAGCATTTGTGTTCAGCACAAGATTTTCCATTGGCCAGATTTCAGTGTGTTAGTTGTTGGGCAAGGTCTGGCATTTCCCTTGCGCGTCATATGGGGTGCCGGACCTTAACAAGGTTTAATGATGGACCTTGCACTATCTTTTCTTCTAC
The DNA here is from genome assembly GCA_016271365.2 of Neoceratodus forsteri. Classification (NCBI taxonomy): domain Eukaryota; kingdom Metazoa; phylum Chordata; order Ceratodontiformes; family Ceratodontidae; genus Neoceratodus; species Neoceratodus forsteri. The sequence goes on from CM028131.1 coordinate 1,180,183,067, forward strand.
CACAACTTCACTGATAAGGGACCAAATTCTTACAGCAGTTATGTAACAATCATTGATCATAATGGGAGAAAATAAACTTTGTTTTTTCCCAGACTACTCCTAGACTATGAGACAAAGATGAAAAGCATTAGAGGGAGTAGTGGGAAAACTTCAGACACCAGATATTGTGTACCATATAGCTTTCCTAGCCTGTCTTCAATTTCAACACCAGGACAAGCAATACAGTTTCACTGACCCAAAGGTGACTGAGAAGTTCACCAATAAAGTACCAGCAAGACACATTCAGACTGTGACTAGTGACAACCATGCTAGGGTAGAGTTGGCTACATAGTAATTCAGATTGACTCTTACTTGAATGGACTACATTACTTAGACTTGGTTGCCATGGATTGTGACAACTTATGTGCCCTCTTATGGATGATATATGGCAAGCAAAAGGACAATTTCAGCTTAGCTGATTGACTTAATGTGCATCTCCTGATAGTGTAAAATATTGCGTATATCATCTCCACAGCGAAAAGTCAACAGCAAACAACATTACAGCAACAATTCACAGTTGCCACTATAATTTCACTGCAAGACACTGGCACTGCTTTCTCAAGGACTTACACTCCTTCCCTGAATCAAATCTGACTTGGAACAAAACAAAGATTTCTTGGAGGGGTTTATGCTGACCGCAATTACAGTCAACATAAATCCCTTGCTGTAAGGTCGCACCTCAGTAAAGTTGTCACTGTGGCCTTGTAGATCCAAATTTTGTATGTAAAGAGAAAGCACAATTATTCTTTCAGTTACTCTTAAGTAGTTCATTTTGCTAACTGTAACATGCATTATAGCTTGCTGAGGAAACTGCCACTATTAAACTGTATAGATGCATGGAGCTAAGATGGCACATAGCAGTCGTAGCTCGATGGCGGGGGCCCAGTTTCATGAAACACTGATAAGTCAGCATGGCTGTAGTTATGTTTCTGCTAGGCCAACACCCCGAACAGCAGTATTACTGCTAATGGTATCCAGTGAAAATGGCGACTCAGATTGAGCGACTCAGATTGAGCAACTCAGTCTCAGCTCCTGTAGTGTCAGCGACCCTGAAAGGGTAGCCACAGGGAAGGACAGGGTGAAGGGAAGAGCAAGGAGCATACCAGAAGAGGAGGAAACGTATGTGAGGTGTGGTGAGGTGGGAAGCCACTGAGCTGGCTGCGTGGCATGATTGTGAGGGTGGTTGGCTACAGTGGAGAGAGTGCAGGGTTCGGGGCTGAGGAGGAGCATGACATTTTGTGCTTTTTTGGAGCCGGTGTTAAGTTGTTGTTTTTTTGGTGGCTCTCCCCTTCCCCAATATGCACCCCCCCAAAGCTTTTTATTATTAGTGAGGGGGGGTGCATACTGTCACAAACCCACTCAGCAGGTCAGCCCTCTACTCTCAAAGTGCCAAACCAGCTAGTCTTGTGAACAGTTAGCAGAAACAGGGTAACCCTCCTGACTGTTTTGTGGGTTCAATCAACCTTTGGTCTCAGTTCTGGAGGGATTCAAACTGTGAACCTCTTGCTCGCGTACTCAATGTACAGGCTCAGATAATTCTGTCTTCGGGGGCCAGATATCTTTGCCTATGGGTACCTAACCAGGTGTACAAAATGAACCCTAAAAACTCTAATAAAGACCTCAGATTACTCTTACCTTTTTCCAGTTTGGTATCACCATTCAACCTTATGCACAGTGTCTACTTTAACCGTATATACTTCACTTGTTAAAGAAAAGAAATTCAAAGACAGACCAAGCAGGCTCTAAAAATAGATTTGACTAAAATAGATAAAAGTATGTAAAACATAAAATGTAGAACCTTGTATCACAAGAACCATACAGTCTTTTAAAAGAACAAGGTTTTAACAGTGCAATTCCTACTACAGTACTTAGATTTTATCTCTCTCTACCTGTATACTTGCTTAAAGTGCTCAAAGATGTTTCTTTGTCAGAGTGTAGATAAAAGTGTGTCTGAAGGAAAACAGAATACTGTTTAAAAGCTGGCTTTGCTGATCACTTTGCATGAGGTCACCTAGCTCCTCCCTGTCAGAATATATAAAAAAAATATCTACACAAAACAGGATGTCTTTTCCAGAAAGTAAATTAATATTTTGTGATCTCAGCACAGCTCATTTTCTCATATGACTTTCTTCGATCTTATGATCAGCTTCCCCTTTCCAGGACATCAAAAGACTGGTTATGTCTCTCTGTCAGATCTCACAGAGGTACAACATTTTTATCACCATGTGAATTTTACTGTGTTTCCTCTGAACGTTATAAAAGTTTGTGATGGCCTCTTCTAGCCTGTAATTATCTCTTGGCCTTCCAGGTAACACCTATTAGCTGAAACCTGGGATGGGATTTTTGTCATTCCACAGACTGTCAGCATCTCTCATGAAAGACAACCAATAACACATTTTTATATTACAAAAAGCATAGGTTAATCAGAGCCAGCTGTCCAAGTGTCACACATACTACTAAAAGTGAGTTGCCTCGCTGTGAGTGTACATTGCTGTTTTTATTTTCGGTGATGTACACGCACCCTAATGGCAATCATGTTTTTTGCAATCACCATTATCACATAGAACCACTGCTAATACGCTTCTGTAACAGTAGGGTTTGTGACAACTCCTATCTCAGGTTGGTGTCACAGGTTTTAGCTTTTTTCATCATGGCTGAGTGGCCACAGCTTGCAATGTTACCTATTAAGGTAGAATATTTTGAATGTTTGTTTGAATTGCAAAGTTGGAATTTATAGGAGGAAGGCTGGTTGTCACACAATGTTAATTCTCTTTATGTAGTATACTGAATAGACCAGTGGTTTGGGCTCTAACATAGAAAGCATTCTAAAAGTGAGTTTACCTTTTATTGTGCTATGGAACACAACTTATAAGCCAGTGCTAGTGTTTTTACAGTAGTATTCAAATATTATAACATATTTTGCTATAGTTCCTATTGAGCATGGGTAGCATAATGACAACTTTTTGTGACATTCTTCTGGATGTTAAGTTACAGTATTGTGATCACCTTCCAAGTGGGTTCACTAGAAATGAGTATCAATCTTGTATTGAATACTTCTGATCAGCTTATATATCATCTGATATTTCCCATAGGCATCAATTTATAAGTAATTTTTATATTAAAATCTAATAAAAAGAAGTTCCAAAAAATAGACAGTTGCTGTTAAAAACAATAAAACCAGGAGATATGACTTTCCCTGCCCCACCAACTATATAAACACAAACAGATAAACTCACATCATCCATCTGTCTCCCAAACAAATCTGCCTCTTGCACATGCCCAAGCCTTTAATAAGGACCATGAGCCTCATGTATATCAAAAGTAATTTGATGTTAACTAACTAGAACAAATAAAATTAACACAGACTAAAAAGGAAACAATAAGACATACAATAAACTACTGCCAGTCTAGTTTAAAACAAACTGAGGCACTACAGCTGTAGAATTAGAGTGGAAATTGGAATTTGAAATTTCAACACAGCTGTGCAAGGCACTTAACACACATTGTACAAAACTGAACTAAAGCATTCAAACACTCATTACGCTGGTGTGCTACCTGCAGGTGACCCTCCTTTTTTGATTCAACCTTTTAAAGGATGCAGTTTCCCCCTTTTCTCTCAAGTTTTAGCCACAGCATACAGGTCTTTTCCTGGGGCAAATAGTGTATTTAATTAACTACCCTTTTCAAGCTTTTATGCTTGAGGGGGTGAGGGTGCAACCCCAGACTACTGGAGATCGTGCAAAGGGTACCACCTCTGACCAGTCTGGGACAATTGACCTAAGTGTCAGCCCTACTAAAGCCAACATATGCCTCAGCCTGTGAGTACAATATTTTGGAATGGGGAACATATTTCCCACAACAGGGATAAAGAATTAAATCTGTCAACTCATCCAGTTTGAAGGTATTTCAACATGTGCCCAGGAAAAGGAAAGGCACATGTGAACAAAGCAGGGAGAGAAGCCACATCCTGGAGAGACATGTGCGCTAATGCCCAAAGTCTTAGTAATAAAATGGGGGTCCTCAAGGCAGCCATGTCACAGTCAGACCTGGACATTGTGACCATCACTGAGACCTGATGAAATGATAACCACAGCTGGGAAATGGCCATACCAGGGTACAATCTAATCAGGAGGGACAGGGCAGGCAGTAAGGGGGAGGAGTGGCACTTTATGTGAAGGATAATATGAAGGCCACAGAGATTCAAGGGGAACAGGGGAGCAATACTGTGGGTTAAGCTAGAAAGAAGAACAGTGTCAGCCATCCACACAGGAGTAATATACAGACAACCAGCCCAGGGGGAGAAGATTGATAGGGAGATGATGCTAGCTATCCAAAGGATGGCACACAGCGGGGAGGTGTTGTTGGTTGGTGACTTCAATGCACCAGATGCAGACTGGAGCCTCCCTGCAGCAGCAGCAACCAGGAACAGGTTTATCCTGGACTCTCTACAGGGAGCTTTCCTTAAGCAACTGGTAGTAGAACCCACAAGGGAGACAGTGATACTGGACCTGGTGCTTACAAATGGGGACAGTGTGACAGGTGTCACAGTAGGAGAGCACCTGGGAAATAGTGATCACCGGTTAGTGGGGTTTGAAATAACTGAAGAGGCAGAATCCAGCCACACAAGAACAAGAATCTTTGACTTTAGGAAGGCAGATTTTGGAAAAATAGGTAAGTGCTTAGAAGAGGTATTGGTAGGAATAGGGGAGAAAATGGAGGGTGGGGGGAACAGTGGACATTGATCAGATCCAGAATTACAATGGCGACAAAACTCTGTGTTAAACAGGTTAGCAAGAGGAAGAGGAGACCATTATGGTTTTCAAAGGAGGTAGCAGAAAAAGTTTAAGCAGAAAACTGGCATTCAAGCAATACAAAAAGACACAGGTGGAAGGGGACAGTGAGAGATACCAGGAGAAATAAAGGGAGACAGGGAGGGCAGTGAGGGAATCCAAGGTGCATACGGAGGAACACATTGCAAAATCAGTGGTGAGGGGGGATAAAACCTTTCACAGGCACATCAGTGAAAAAAGGAAGGCAAGGGGAGGGATAGACAGGCTTAAAGGGGAGGACAGGTGTAGAGTAGAGGATGACAACAGCAAAGCAAACATATTGAACAGATAGTTCTGCTCAATCTTTACAGAAGAGGGTGCAGGCTATGGGCCACAAATGTGTAGAAAGAGTAGGATGTGCACGGAAATGAATACAAGTCCTTTTCCAAGGGAAAGGGTCCTGTGGGAACTGAAAGAAATAAGAGTTGATAACTCTATGGGGCCAGATGGGATACACCCCAGGGTGCTGAGGGAGCTAAGGTAGGTGGTGGCAGAACCTCTGGCAACACTGTTCAAACAGGGGAGGTACCCAAGAACTGGGGGAGAGCTAGTCTGGGCATGTCCACAGGTGGTGCACTGATGCCGCCCCCTGACCCTGTACTCCCAAGCCCATTGGCTGACTGCCAATGCTGCCTCTCCGGCTGCCACTCACCGGGGCTCACTGGTGCCACTGCAGTGGCTGCAACAGTCCCACTGTCCTGTACACACTCACCAGTGCTGCCCCACTGGTGCTGACAGGCACAGACTGGGACTGTGATGACACTCAGGCCTCCACGGCAGCACCACCTACAGCCATGGCCGCGATGTTACCTGCTGTGTGGCCATCCCGTGGCACACATGTGTCACTGCCCATGCCGTTAGTGACATCATCATCGGTGATGGACCCGGCACCAGCACAAGTCACAGCATTCACAGCATGCTGGCATCTGTGGACACTGGCATGCTGGGACACAGGCAGGGCCTCCTCTGCACCTGTTCCAACAACATCAGTCTGGACAGCCAGGCGGGCCCACTGTTGCACAGAGCCGCGTATACCTGTGGAGGTGGATGGGCCCTCCTCAATCTCCATCTAAGTGTCCTCAGTGGACAGGCCCACCACCGCTGACCCATGCAGATGCTCAGGATCTGTAAGGGAAAACAAAGTCGCATTACTGCATGTGATCTACCCTGCCCCCCAATAAACAGACCATGACCTACCATGCAGTGATGGACTACCACCCATCTGGAAGCCACCACCTGGAACACCCTCAATGGCACAACGCTGCATGCTTCCAGCAACCCTCTCCTCCTGTGGGGTCAGGTGTAGCACCTCCAGCTGCCCCCACCTGTCGCAGCTCATGCTGCCCTGATGGCAGCCACCTTCTCCTTTATCCTCCTCCTGTCTGTGCCCATCTTCTTCTTGCACTCCTGCATGGAGCGCTGGTGGTTGCCATGCAGTCTCACTGCACGTGCCACCTCCTCCCATGCAGCAGCGTGGGCCTGTGGTGTTCCCTGCCATCCGCTGAGAAGCGGCTCCTGATCCAGGTAGTCCTCAAAGAGGGCATCCATCTCGGCCTTGGTGAAATTAAGCCGCCTCCTCCTCCCACCACTGTGTTCCTCCTCTCCCACAACTTGCTCAGTCATTATTTAGCCTGTGAGAATGAAAGTTGTTACCTGTGACTGTGCAGTCCCATGCATGTCCCAAATTCCACAGTCCACACTCCCAAACAGCATGCAACTCACCAATAGACTGCAGTAACTGACTATGGCCAGTGCAGCCCAATGTCACACTTTTATAGCACAACCCATGCAAATGAGATGAGGCGCAACTTTAAGTGGATGCAAATTGCAGTGTTGCGCCATTGAATGGCTGATTAGCTGATTTGCATATGACAACTGAATATTGCGCTGTTGCACTTTGTGCAATTGTGTTGAACGTGCTGAGCCAAGGGCACAGTTCTGTGACATGCGCAGTACACACCTCACTGCACTTGCCCGGGTTGCTGACACAGGCGTCTGCCACACTGCTGATGTGCTGTGTGTGGGAGGCAATGCAGGGCATGGCCACCATTGTGCCAGTGGTGCTATAGCGATGTTCACCTATATGGCGCTGTGGCACTGGGGCATCATAGGCACACTGGGGCAACAGTGCGGTAGGCCGCTACTGGAGGTATCACACAGGCACCCAATTGTGCTACACGCATTGGGTTCCAATGGCGCTGTGCCTGTTCATGCGCCACAGACCCTTGACACTGTGCCTGACCTTTGCCCCCTAGGCGCCATGTGTCAGGCATGGGTGCACCACTACCTCACTGTTCAGTGACAGTGCAATAGGGAATGGCTGCGCTGTACCATGCAGCATCTGCACTTGGTGGAGCCGTGCTGCAGAGTGCCATTTTGAACCGACTGAGCAAGTGAGATGGCACAGAGAAGGGCTGCCCATTGGACCCAAATTGAACTGGCCAACCTGGTGGCCATTGCTGAGCCACTTTATGGCCCACTGTTTGGGGAGGCACCCCTGGACAGGTCCAGGAGCCAGGTGTGGAAGGAGGTGGCCGCCGCCCTGAAGGAGTCCACAGGAAGGGGGCGGACAGTGGAGCAGTGCCGCCACGGGTATGGTGAGCTGAGGAGGAGGGAACTGGACCTGCTTACCCGCCTGTGGGCACGTGCCAGGAGGGGCATGGTGCCACAGCCAGGTAGGTGTTACGTCCACACACTTTTATCTTCCATATGGGTATCATGGTTGTATGTGTCCGGAACATGGGGAAGTGACCATCCGGTGTTGGCTGTGGTGGTGTTATCAGGGTGTGGGGTGGGTGGGTCTGGCTGGGTGGGAGTGCACACACATGGGGCAGGGGAACTTTGCTACAGGATTGTACTGATGTTCCTCTCTCCATGTTTGCACCACAGTGCCAGAGGAGAGGTGTCTGGCCAGGGAGCTGCGGTGCCAGCAGGACAACAGGGCCGGTAGGAGGGGCAATGGTCCACAGTGCCAGAGGGACTGGCCTGATGATGGTGAGTGCCATACCTCCATGATTACTGTTGCATGCTGTGTAACAGGGTGGGCAGTGGGGCATGGCCACCATCCATTGACACCGCTACCATGCACGCAACTTGTTACAGTCAGCACTGTCTAGTGGCACTGCATGTCTGGGATTGCGTCAGTGGTGGTCCATGCATGCACTGGGCACATGGCTGTGGCACTGCCTTCACACCACATAGCCAAGTCACTGTATGTCCACGGTGGTGCTGTGTAGGACATGGGTGGTGGGTGTGTGCAGTGGTCCACATGGCTGTGGCTGCCTGGGTGGACAGGTCTTGTGGACATGGTCACTGTGGATGGTTGTACACCATCACAGGGGTGTGGCACATGGCTGTATGCCATGCACAATGGGTGGGCTGCATGGGGATGGACAGTCACATCTATTGACTCTGCTCCCTCATCCTAGGTGACCGGTGACTCCTGCAAATACAGCAGGGTATTAACGAGCTGCTCCAGGTGGCGAGGGAGACATTGCAGCTCCTTCAGTGCATACACCACTATGGGGTCAGGAGGAGATGGAAGAGCACACATCGATGCTAGAAAGAGGAGGAACAGGGTGGCTGTTGATGTCCCCATGCCCCACTACCACCTTCCCCCCTTGATCCACCCTCACACCCCTTCCTCCCTCTCCCATATGTTCACCCCTGCCCCTTACCCACCCCCACCTTGTTTGTGGCCTTGCCCCCCACATTTGTACATAGTTTTGTAAATAGTTCTTTTTGATATTTTTGAATACAAATCTTTTGATATGAATACTGTGGTGGTCTCTGATTTGCAGCAGGCTATAGGTGCTCAGCTACAGTGATGTGCATGGTGTCAGAGGTGATGCAGTCAAGGGTATGTGTGTGTGTCCGCGGGGAAGTGACTAAAGTGTGGGAGTAGCTATCAGTCAGTGTCTATCGTGTGTGTGTTGCACCCTGTGCACTGGATGACTGTGTGCAGTGGTCCATGGTGCATGCTCTGTGTCCATGGCACCCCTGTCAGCCCATCCATGGCCTGTGCAGCTGACACCCTTGCATGTCTGTGACCTGCACAGTCTGCTGGCATGTCAGTGGTGGCTGTCCATGCAGGGCAGCCACTGTACCCATCACAATGCTGGGTTGCCTCCTGTCACTGGTGTGGTGCATGTCTGCCTCAGGTGACACTGTGGTCTCCGCGGTTGTTGTCCCACCTCCATGCTATGGCTTGTGTGTGTGTTGCAGGGGATGTGCACCACTGTCTGTGACTTGTGCTCTGGGCAAATGATGGTGGTGTACAGGTCCACAGTGCCTGCGCAGGGTGGATGGCACTCCTGTGTCATGGAGGACTGCAGGCTGTGTGTACACAGTTTCCATGGGCCCACACTGGGGGCTTGGTTGCCCCGCTACTGCGTCCCTGTTTTGTTGTGACCTTGGGCATGGGTGGGTTTTTGTCCATGCACTGTGTTGCATCCGGTGTGGTGCATGCTTCCACGCACCACTGTGGGTGTCTGCGCTGGCAGTTGTGGCCAGTGCTGGGTCAGGGTGTGTCCTTGGGAGGGTGTGCAGGGTGCTGTACCACTAGTGGTAGTGTCCGGGGCACATCCTGTCTCATGTGAGGTACCTCATGTGCTGACGCATAGTCAGTCTCTCAGCTGTACCTCAGGGGGGCTGTGCATGGAGGCACTGTGTATGCCATTGTTGCATCGCTGTGTGCTGCCACCCACTGATGGGTGCTCATGGTGGGGCTGCCTTGCATGGTTCTGTGGTGCACAGAGTTGCATTGTCATAGTGGGGGTGGTGGCATACATGGGGTTTCCTGCAGTGGTGGACGCTGCTCCTGGGCAGGGTGTCTGGGGGTCACAGTGCAGGGTGTGCTCTGCTTTGGTGGGATGGTGTGGCATGGGGTGGTCGGCCCTCCTTGTGTGCCAGTCACAGCTTGCCAGGGGGTGTGATGGGGCACCATGGCCCAGCTGTGGGATGGTTGTTTGTCTCCATGGGCCAGTGGTTATTCCAGCCCTTCCCCAGTTGTGCAGTGCATGGGGTGTAGGGGGACAATGTCTGTTCTGCTGTGTGTTCCTCTGCCCATCTGTGGCATGGGTGGTGGGCCCCTGCATCCCTGGTTGTGCAGTTGCATTGGCAGTTGGCGCAGGTGGTGCGATATTCAGTCATCGGCTGTAGGTGCATCTTGGCCGGCTCAGTTTTTGAATATCGCGCCTCTTGTGCATGGGCACAATGGACTTGCACTTGCTCCTGCTATTGCACACTTTTTGGAGGCAGTTTGAATATCTGGGCCATATTGTTCATCCCAAAAGCATAAATTTGTTTTTAGTAAATAAATGTTTAAGAAATACCTGAAATCTGTCAATTTTCCTTGGAAGCCAAATCCTTGAAAGTTTCAGACACATCTTAGTCTTTCCTTTTGAGACACCAGGTGACTCTGATAATCATTTGTTCCAAGGGTTTTTAAGTCAGTTTGAAGGCATTAAGTACTGTATCTTCTTTTATCCTAGTCCTTAACAAAATGCAGGGACTCCACTCCATAGACTTGTTCTGTTCCTTGGTCCAGATCCCAAACAAGTGAGTCATCTTTCAACATGATAGATGCACCTCATGCCCCTCCCACATGAATGAAAAAAAAGGTGGGGTGGATATTTAGGAGCTTCTTGGGTGGAGGTAGGTTGGATCTTACTTCCCCCCAAAAAACAATACTGCCTTCCACTACTCAGGTTCCAGTTCCTTGTACCACCCATTTAAGAAAGAAAATAGTACCCTGCAACCATCGACTAACATGAAAGCGTATTTATTTGAGGGCAGAAAATATTTCTTGGAGAAGGGTAAGGCGGAGGAGACTACACCTTCAGTCAGTTCCATGGACAGAAAACATGACATCACTCCTTTTGTACATGCAACACTCCGGTAGGATCTGCCCACAGTTGTAAAAAGTGCAGAGGCTTGAGAGGAGGAAAAGTGCACCAGGCCTATCCCTGAAATACTTCCAGAAAACATTACTTTCTTCCCAGAAACAGGTAAGCCTAGAAGAAAAAAAAAAAAAACAAGGAACAGCCAGCAAAACAGTTTAGTCCTGTTTTGCTTTACTCCTACATAGGCTGTTTTCTTTTACCGTTTTCTCTGTTTTTGTTAAAACCTTGTTTGGGCATGTGGTTAGAGTCAGGGTGCAGTACAGAGCTACAGTGCTGAACAGCTCTGAAAAACGTCACCCTTAGCTCATATATATTTTCCCTTTTTATGTCTGTCCCTCCTGGGGCTCTGTGTTCAATACAAATGTTTGGGACAAAACAAACTCAATGAGGTAGTGATGCTAGGGCCCACCAAAGTGAGTCAGGGTAGGATCCACTTTAGCTTGAGGGACTTCAGTCATCCCCTGAACTTGGAGTCACGTTGACCATTCTTGCACATAAACATTGTCCTAAGATGGCAATAGTACCGGTGGCCCATACCAAGGCCTCACCGAGGACTGCCAGGCTCTGTGCCTCATCCCCTGAGGTGGCGTAAGAACTAATGGCCTATGCAAGAGGCCACACCGAGGGTCGCCATGCACATGATTGTAACATCCATAGGTGTCTCATGTTCCAGTGGCTCATCAAGAGGTCACACTGAAGATTGCTAGATTCTGAAGTTGCAGGGGTGAGGTGGTAAGGGTTCCGGGGACCTACCCAGAGGTCGTCCAGCAGATCATCACACCCAGCATCCTTTCCTCGACTGGATATCACCTGCCCTCCTGCCCAAGGTCACCACAGCTGACAACTCCAGATAAGGGTTCTCTTCACCTACAACCAGGCTTCCTCGACCAGGTGCTTCATGTTCGACTTTGCCTCAGTGACACCAGGAGTCACCTTCTTCCCAGGGCCAGGAGGCCTATGGTGCTTTTCTCTGTTTCTGGTTCACTGGGGGATGCCCCATTTTATGGCCTGTATAGGAAGCACTTCCTTGGGTTCATACCCAGCAGTCGGCTGACCAAAATACTAGAAACCCAAGCTTGGTGCATCGGTTTGCTACGTTCTTAGGACCTGAATCACCTGGACTTTTGTATGACATTAGTGGGGCCAATCTGTGGTCCTCATAACCTTGTTCATTCTTTCTCTTGTGTGATAGTGGTAGTGAATGCTAAGTCTTTTTCTGGGTGCTCCAACTATTGCTAATAAACCTTACATCTTGGATCTAGAGTACACCTCCAGCCTCTCCTTCCAGATTCATCTGCATCACCTCAAACTATTGGGGTATGAACCACCACATCTTGTGCACCACAGTGGGGGCAGAAATGAATGCAAGACTTAAGAATGCATGCAATAGGCAAAGGGGGATCCTATTAGTCGGGGTAAGGAGACAACCAAGTTCCAAGGATGCTTGAAGAAGCACAGTTACTAGCATTCAAGGGCAGACTAGGTGGGCTGAAGGCCCTTATCTGCTGACAACATCTATGTATCTATGTAATATGGTTCAAATTATCAACAAATTCTCAGTTAGCACCCAGGCCGCTGATGTAAACAAAACACAAACTGCTGGATGGGAGATGGTGGGTCTGATATGAGTACCACACCCAATGATTTAAAAAAAACTGTTCTGGGTTGAAGATGGTGGGTCTAGGATAAGCACCAGGCCTAGTGTGCTGGGTGAGAGATGGAGGGTCCAGGATGAGCACTGGGCCCAATGATTTAAAAGATAGAATAAACTATGTCCAGCGGGAGATGATGTGTGTGGGATGAAGACCAGGCCTGCTGACTTTAAAGAAAACTGTGCTGGGTGAGTAATGATGGGTCAGGTCTAGGTCTGGAATGAGGACCAGCTTTTCTCACTTAAAAAAACAAGTTGTGAATTAGTAGAACTGATGCTGTTGTTTAGGGTGAACATGACCCTCTCATGGATGGGGGGCAAAAGCCGCTCTGGTGGCACTGTGTAAAATGCCCCCCTTTGACAAGGGGAACCAGAAGCCATCCTATTGCTTCTGTGGCATTGTGTAGTGTTCCTCTTAGGCAACGGGGACCGGGAGATGACCCACTGCTCTGGCTGCACTATGTTACATATACCCCTCTAATGAGAGGGACTGATAGCTGTTCCTCTAGACTCGCAACACTGTGTAAAGTTTCCACTACTGTTAATGGGATCTGGGAGCTGTTCCACTACAGTGGCAGCAAGATGTTTGTCACATTTCTCAGGTGATCATATGCCTTTGAGAAACAACACTTTCTAATAAATAGGGATTTGCTTAACATTGAAGACACACTGTCATTTATACCTTTAACCAGATACTCATTAACACAATATTTACAGATCTGTCTAGCCCATGATGCTTTAACATCTTGTGTGCACTTTTTGATTGTTTCAGTTAGGTGTCAATTATTTTATTAAGATTTCTGTACTGCCGTTACAAATACCAGATGTAACCCGTAAAACCCTGGCTAGTTAAATCAGTTTAATCATATTGAGGGTGCTCCTGGTGAGTGGCTGATAAGAATCATCAAATGAAGTCCAGTGTGCCCCTCCCCCCGCCTTGATATTGCTGCAACTGACTGCATTGGGCTACCAGGGAGTGGTGGTCAGGACTTTGCAAATCTCAGTTGACTTTTGTTAATTATGTACTGTTGTTTAAAAGATAACAAGAAAAAATAATAAGTTGGAAAAATAAAAACAACTTGAGCACAGGCAAGCTGAGACAGTACTGACCAAATGAAAAATAACTGGACAGCCTACTGCGGTCTGCAGGTGCTAATTGCTACTTACCACAATGACAGCAAAATCTGGTCAGATCCACCACAGCTACATGATGAAGATAGTGAAGTTGTGTGGAATTGTTAAGGAGGTATGGAGAAACAACACAGTGATTTGTAAGTAGTAAGAATTGCTTTAGTTTCTGTTCTAAGGAAGGCATACACATTATTAGGAAAATATATGGAAGTGTACATTTTAATGGAAGGTACTGGAAGCTTACCAAAAAACCCCAGAGCAAATGCCACTGACGTATGTGTTATCCTGGATGATATTGGCCAGACAGCCATATTTTACAGAAAACACAATTGCACATATCCCAATAATGCAAAGCTTCAAGGGAAACATATGCAAATCCCCATGATGGTACAGAAGGTGACAGTACATTTTTTTTTTTTATTTTATATCAAGTCTTGGAATTACAACCCTTTAAGTCAGGGACTCATTTGCAAAGGCTGCACATCATACATAGAATGAAGACAGATACAGAGTAGGCTATATCTCAGTGACTAAGTACAGGGACAGTAATGGTTAATACATACATAGAGCAACACCAAAGGTGTGAAACAGCAAATCATATACTATATTAGGATCAGGTACAAATGGAAACATTGCCCTTGTTTGAGTGGTTTAACTAAAATCACATATAGAGCTGGACATAATGTGGCCACGTAGCTCAGTTTTAAAAGGCCCCAACCTGGGAATAGATAGGGTAGGATCAGAAAGAGAGTTCATCCAGAGTGGAGCCCTGTAGTGAAAGGGCCTTTGGCCAGTTGTGGTCCTTGCAAAAGGGATATGAAAGGTAGCAGAGTGTCTTGTAGCATGTGTCGGCAAGCTCATTTGGAGGAGTGAGAGAGAGCCAGAGGGAGCTATCCCCAGTTGGATTTTTCTTGGCAAATAAACAGGTCTGATAGTGTAGACGACACTGAAAGTTTAACCATGATGAGCGTCTATAGAGGTCACAGGTATGTGTGTGCCAGTTGCAGCCTGTGGCCAGCTGGCAGGCTTTATTTAGGGTGTGTTTTATACTGGTTAGGGCAGTGTCGGAGGTGGCACAATATATGATTATCCCATTGTCCACTAGGGAAAGGATGGAGCTGGAAATGGCTAGACAGAGGGCATCAGGTGGGAGACAGGGTCTAAATGTATTCAGGAGGCCAATTCTGATGTTAATAGCAAAGCATGAAAAAGTAATGGCTGGCATATGTTCATTCTTGGGATTATTTACACAGTTTAAATTTTTTTTTTTTTAAGAGAAATAGAGTTTTTGTCCATGAGATGATGTAAGTTATATTTGAGCAATGCGTTGATGTTAGGAAGTCAGGTGTAATGATGATGGACTGTTAGAGAAAATGTGATATTAACTTTCAGAGGGGGTTGCTTTTGATAAGAGCAAGGTAGTTATGCTTGTGATAATGGGAATATTAGGAAAGTGTAAGGTCTATGCAGAAGTGGAGTACAAATATGCACAGTTTCATAAGTATGTGCTCAAAGTGCAGGCAAATGTGATATGCAGGTTTGTTTTAGAAATAGGTAAAAACAACGATTCATGCAATTAATAGAAAGATAGATAATCATATAGACATATAGATAGAGAGAGAGAGAGAGACACACACACACAGATAGAAAGGCAGAATAGGAATAACAGTGAAGTATTGAGGTGATGCCAACCCCAACCCCACCCCACAGACATGGACAGGCATTGGGGTGTGCCTTTGGGTCACTGCCCATAACGCTCATGCCATTTCACTTCACCCTATGCTGCAGACACAGACAAGAGTCGAGGTGTGCCTTGGGGCTTTCAAACTTTACACTAACCCCATTCCATAAAGAAATATGCTGAAATGGGTACAGTATAAGAGAATGGAATGAACTTTGGGGATGAAGAGTCAAAGCCACACCTCGATACCTGTCACTGGCTGCAGGGTGGGAATGGGGGTGGAATGGCATGAGCATTACTGTTGACAATCCCAAGTCACACCCCTGATGCCTGTAAGTCCCTACAGTGCAGGGTGTTATGGTCAGAAACCCTAATGCCCAGGGTGTTTCTTGGTATTTTCACTCCAAGTTTTCAGCATGGGCTTTTTGTGACACCACTGCATGAACAATGACACTATTAGTTCATTAGTCGAAAGGAGATTTTGCACAACCACTGTACAATTTGGCAACACAGGTGCAAAAACACATTTTGAACAGGATGTAAACAATGACAGCTGTACATTTCTTGCTTCAGTAACTGTTCAGCACATCTGTTGCATGACCAGTGGGAGAAGTAGGGGAAAGGGATAGAAATCTAAAATAGAACCATTTACCCATTTGTGATTTAAAGTTGCATGACAGAAATGTGGCTTCCAGACCTGGGCACCATATTCCAAATGAGGCCTCACCAGTGATCTACACAGTGGCATCACCACCTCCTTCCTTCTGCTGGTAATACCTCTCCCTATGCACCACAGCATTCTACCAGCTCTCCTCACAGCTTTGGTACATTGTTTAGCCACCTTTAGGTCATCCAATATGATTATCCCAAAATCTCTTTCCATTTTGATAACCATCACCCCCCTCCCCCCCCGTAGTCATTCCCTGGGTTCCTGCAACCCTTCCTTATTTGGCAGGCAGGTATTCCCAGGGTGGAGGGAACTTGCATCCAGGAATAGGGAGGAGATACCTCATCATTTCTACCTTTCCTGGGTTACATGAACAGCCTCAGAAGAACACACACACACGCCAGAACACACCAGAACATAGTGGCAAAATGATTAGATTTGTCTACAAGCACTATTTGCTATGCAAGTTGGGGCACAGGTGGGGGGGTTAAGGCTGGAGATCAGTTATGGTCCATGACTTAACCACATGGTCAGAATATTAAATATTTTAAAATAAATATAAATGCAAAAGTAACCATTTCAAGAAGAAAATGCAGACTGTGACACTTAACAGTTGTAGGGTAAGTTAGCACATCTGGACTTATTTGCTGCATATGCATCTCAATTGCTAAGGGGTCTTAACCATGTTAAACCTTCCTTAAGCCAAGATAGCTACAGTATGTCTAGCAATAACATGAATGAAAAGATTATGCATATGAAAACTTATTAATTATGCTGTAAATATCCTAAGATTCAAAGTGTGTCTCCTTTGCCTGCCATGATGTATGTGGTTTATTTGAAACAAAAGACAATGTAATAAGACACTGGACTCCACCTGGAGCTAGTAAACAATAGAGCATACAGCACTCTGGGAAGATTACTTAGGACAAGATGCAATAAAAAAACTGAATAGCAGGTTTCAGGGAGTATAATGTTAGAAAAAACTCCCCTTCCCAGTCATTCACAGGTGACAATCAATGTATTTGTTAATCATGCTGATTCATCTTCTTGCTTCCCTCATAGTAAAAATGTGAAACTACATTTCTGTTACTTTAAATGAGTGATAAATTGCATGACCAGGGGATGGCATCTCTGATAGTCAATGGTTTCAACATGATAGAGACACCTCATGCACCTTTCATGAAAATGAAAGCATAATTCATGCAACAGACCTTAGAAACATCGCATTTTTTAATGTCAGCTCTGATCTATTCAGTCTTACTTTTTTACTGACTCAGTTTATAATACCAGTGAAAAGAAAGTAGGAAAAAAAACACCCACCCTTTTGCTTCAACAAGTAATTGTTATTTGCAGCTGGTATAAACATGAGCAAGACAACTCCACCAACAACTTCCCTAACACAGACAAATGGCATCAATGCTCACTGATGTGTTAACATCTTGTTTCTAGTGTCCCTGATAAAATAAAATAAAAAATACAGTTGAGATTTATTTTTAAATGTCAGCTCTGATCAGAATAGCTTTTAATTTTTTTGCCCTGTACATGATGGTCATATAAACATTTAAAATCCACAGCAAAAAACATTGGTGGCCATACTTGTTTTTAAATTACACTGATGAGACTTAATCTCTCTTTATGGAAAGAATACGGAAAGGGTCAGATTGTTTTATGTTGTTGTGACATCAATATTTTAGATGTCAACATGAGTGTGAAGGAAAATGTGAAATAAGGACACAAAATATGTCATGATGCTTGCTTAATTTTTTCCAGAAATCCAAAAATAGAGTAAATTACCATTAGTATGACACCAACAACAACATGTTTGGATTGAAAGGCTCTAAGGTTAGCAAGATGCAAGTAATAATATGATCATGGCTGAAAATCTGCATTTAAATCTCATTGTATTCCAAAAACCAATTCATAAAAAAATTTGAAAGCACAAGAACAGTACTTGTTAAGAGAACATGCTAAAAACATACACATCCTAGACTGAAATACAGATTAGGAAGAGGGGGTGTGGGTTACTGGGCTTAAGTGTAAATATTACTAGGAAGGAGAAAGGGGAGTTTTAAAGGAGAACTACATTGAACCTGAAAGTCAGTTTTCATGGCAGAAGCTGTTTTTTAAATGCTGATTCCAGTTCTGTTATTATTCCATCTATAAAGGCCTACTAGAAATTTCAGTGTGTGTATTTCTTATTTAAACACTGTGTTCAGTACATTTTTAGAAATGTACGATGAAATGTATGTCCTTCCCAAACACAGAGTTCCCTATCAGAACACAGATGTATTGTACCAACAATGGAGGAACTGAGCAAAGGATATAAACTGGATCACACAGTTCTAAAATGGTACTTAATACCAGTGTAAATCAGAAAACCCCACTAGGACAAAAAAAGCATGTACAGATGGAATAGTAACATAATTAGAATTAGCATTTAAAAAATCAGTTTCTATAGGGGGTAAACTACAAATTCAGCACAGTTCTTTAAGACAGATATGAGGACTGTACTGTACATCAGGAATATTTAAACACTAACAGTAAATGTGAGTTGTTGAATTATCAATTAGCAAATTGGGAAATGTATACACATAATAAATAATTACTGATAAATTATCAGAAAAGCAGAAATATAAAAAATAAAATAGAGGGGAATATTTAAAAGGGAAAAACTAGAATGAGTAAAAAAGGTGTAAAAGGAAGGGGAATGGAAAGGTCATAGTATGTAAACAGGAGAAAGAGAAAATTGAGAGGGGGGAACAAATCTAAAAAAGAAAGCACTTATTCTTAAACAAAACCACTAGTATTTTCTGACCATTTCCAGAAACAATCTTTTACAACTTTTATAATGTGTGAAATTGTATTTCAAAAGCCAATGGCTTGATTTTTTGAAGAGCCACTAGATCAGCGATCCCCAGCTGCAGCATACTACGGGTGCACCAGAGACCCTGTGCCTAATTTCAGTACAAGGGGGGTCTCTGTGCCAAAGTTCTGAGAGCTGCCTGAACTGGAGTGTTGCAGGAATGATTTGCTGCACCAGAGGGGCTTGACAGAGGGTCCCATCAAGTCCTCCTGCCCTGCACAACCCCAATCCAGACCACAATATTGGGGGAGGGGGGATGAAGCCTGGGAGGTCATGGGACTGATCAGATGGACCTGTGGTGGTGCCATATTGAGTGGTGGGGGCACATCAGCTGTGACAGGGTACGCAGGTGGGACTGGGCAGATATGCCTTGGACAGTTGGACAGTGACACTAAAACAGGGTACTCCCTGGTTGTCAAGCACGTACCCTGTCCTGGACCCCCATGTGCCACCAGCCCTGACAAATGTTCTAGAGCTACACAGTCCCTGATAGTGTAGTCATGCTTCAGCATGGCTCCACATGGTGGGCTGTTCAGCAGGGGGATGTCGCATTGCCCAGGGTACGTCCCTATCCACCAGCTGCAACTGGTACCCTGCAGCCATTGCCTACCACTGCATGTTGAGAGCTGTGTAAGCTCTGGGATAAAAAGCTAGGCCTGATGGCACCAGGTGTCCAGGACAGAGTCACTGCTTAACTACCAGGGAGTACTGTGTCTCAGCAGTGGCACGGGGCTATAATGTCACAAGACATTATGCCGCATGGCAAAATCATGCTGCCACTACAGCGCGATATTGCCATGTAGCATAAGTCTTTTTTCTGTGGGGGGCTCTACCCACCACACCCCCCATTATGGGGGGCTGCACCCCCGGAACCCCCACCACTAAGGATTCTGAACTCTGGGGGGGGTTACCTCGGGGAGCACACAATTCATGGAAAAAAATAAAATGTCGGGGACCAGGAATCAAACCCGGTCCCAGACGCAGCACCTGAGTTCCGACTGCTGTAGCTCAGTACAATGAGCCATGGCATCTGCTCGGTGGAACCCACTCCCAGCAGAGGTCTTATCCTTTGCCTGGGAGTGTGTGAATGGTGCAATACCACGTACAACAGTATACGTGGTATTGCACCATTCAGTGTCATGGACCGTACCATTTTGGGTTAGTTATAATGTCGTATGCTATTAAGCGTATGACATTATCACCCAGTAGGCCCAGCATCTGTGTCCAGCTGTCCAGGGCACATCCACCCAGTGCGCCTGTATACTCTGCCACAGCCAACATGTCCCCCACTACCCACTACAGCACCCCCACAGGTCCATCTGCTCTGTCCCAAGTCCTCGCTGGCTCCCTCCATTCAGCTCACCCCAGTCCTCCAGCATAGGGCTGTTAGACCAGCTGATGGCTGCTCTAATTTCAGTCCCATCATGCAGCCCCAGGGGGCTTCCAAAATCCTAAATAAGGGGATACTGTAACTCCTCTATGGCACAAGCCTCCTTTGGATCTGGCACACCAGCACTTCTGGTGCAGGGGTGATGCAGGGTTGCTTTGATACATTTCACTCCGATTTCAATGCAGCCTGCATTCAAAAATCAGGATTGCCACAACATTTGGTACAAATCGCCACTTGTAACAGTTCCTTTTTGGTGCAGGCACTTTGTGCCAAGTTTTGCCCTTTGAAAATTGGGCCAATGTATTTGATATATCCACCAAGTTTTATGTTGAAATACCATAAGAAGATAATTTCATCCTCTTTTTTGGAAGACAACACTTTCCAGTTCATCAAACTATAAAGATTCAGGATCACACTGATGAATGGTTGAAAATGTAAATCCACATTCAGTTTGAATCACTCTAGGCTCAAACAATCCAACTCATTGCTCCCTGTGGTCTTACTTCTTGGAAATCCATAAATGCACATCAGTAATGGCATGAATCTCCATAAAACAGCAGACCAGGATTGATTTCCAAACTCATTCATAAATTTGTTCAAGTGGAGTAACAATCTGAGGTGGCTGGAGCTGTTTTGAAGCCCTGATTTTAGCATGGGGAGCAGCAATGCAAAGGTTTATGCTCAAGTAATGAGATTCAAGTTTAAATGTGTTACCCGAGCACCATTTACCCGTGACCTACTACACCTGCATGATGACCACAACACAGGATGAGGGGCCTAGACTCTGTTCTGATGTTGATTAGGGGGTTCTTTCTCAAATGATCAAAGTAATAGCATGGTGCCCACACCCAGAGTAAATTATAGTGGGCCGACTGGTAAACGGGTACAACCCACTGGGATGCTTACCTCCCAACCTTGCCTCACAGTCAGCCCACACAAGTAAAATCACTTTAAACCATAATACTGCAAAACACATGCAATTAAAAGACTGTAGCTAATAATATGCACCCAGACAGTTTTAACTAACAATGATAGGAATATTTTATTAAAACGGGAAGGTGGAGATAAGTGGCCATGTTAATAAAATTTAGTGTAATTAAGAGTAACAGCAATCACAACACGCATTATCAGTGCCCACCGACAACAGCAACACATAACCGTAACCCACCTCCCAAAGGTACCAGTGTCCCTAAATGAGTCTACCTAGGTACCCAGGTAAGTTGCAGGCCTGAGACATAGCCCGAGTTGGCTCGTGTTGGTGCACCTTAAACAGATGTTTATTTTTAAATCAATCCCCACAGCCTATGCAATTGCAAAAATGGCTGTCTGAATTAAGGCAATTGTAGTCCTGGCCCAAAGGCCTGAACAACAACTTTGGTGTACCAACTATTCACAATCTTCCAAGGTGCAGGGCAATCCCTGAGGTTATGATTCTGAAGATATTGGTTCTTGGGTGCTCTTGGACAGCGACAGTAACAATTTCACATCTGGGTTATCTGTAATGACTTGATGTGCATAACCCCTCTGGCTAGGGTGTGGACAATCTCTTAGATAACTGGGTCTTACCTTTGTTCTTTTTGTAGATTTTGAGTGGTGAGCTGGGACAGTAAACTTAGAGCTACAAAAACTAAGTTGCAGTACAGAGTTGATAGGCAATCTCCAGATGCACCAAAGGAGTCCACCAAATGATTTGCATTGCCAGTAGATGGTGGTTCATCTGTATCAAACTTTTGACAGTGTGCCTTTACTGTTTGCTAAGGTATTTTTACCTAGGACAAGTCACTTTTTCCAGGTGCTGCTGGATGTTTGAATAGTGCATCTGTGTCTATGTGATTTAATCCAGGACAATATTCTATGCAATAATCTTAGGTTGAGAGTGTAGACAACCATGTGTGTCTGGCTGTGTCAAGCTTAGCAGTTGTTTGTATGCACATTAACGGATTGCTTGTTTTAACTGTGATATGCACCCCATAGAGATATTCTTGGAATTGGTCCACAATGTCTCACTTGAGAGCAAGAAACTCTAACTTGTGCACTGGATACTTTTGCTCAGCATTGTTCAAACTTCTACCTGCAAAGGCAACTGGATGCAGTCCTTCAGGATAGGTTTAGTGCAGGACTGCCCCAAGGCCACTGAAACTAGCATCTGTATGCAGAATGTAAGGCTTTTGCGGGGCTGTATACATGAGAACTGGGGTGTGAGTCATGTTGTAAATTATGATATCAAAGGCCTTGTCACATTCTTCAGTCCAGCTCTGGCCAAAAGGTTCAGATGGTTTAAAATATTGTTTGGGTTCAACAATAGCAAGAGAGTTCTTTTTACTTTTGCTTTTGTTCTTGGGCCGATAGCCTTGTGTCAAATTCAGTAGTGGAGCACCCTTCGGGTAAATTTATAACAAATCTTCTGTAATACCCACAGAAACTTAGAAAACATTGCAAGTCTTTTAGGTCTTTGGACTGTGGGCAAGTAGTGCTTTGATGCTTGAATCAGTTTGAATACTTTGAACAGACACAATGTGCCCAACATATTTAACAGAAGTTTGGAAGAACTGGCATTTATCCATGGAGAGTTTAAGCCTGAACTCCTCCAGATTGTCCAAAACTTTCAACAGCCTTGTCTCATGCACTTCTAGGGTCTTGCCAAATACAGCTACATTGTCTTGACAGACCAAACATTTTAGCAGGCTCATATCTCCTACAGCCCTTTCCATTAGTCTTTGGAAGGTAGCTGGTGCACCAGATATCCCTTGGGGCATCTAAAGGAATTCATAGAATCCCAATGGGCATATAAAAGTTGTCTTCTCTCAATCGTTAGGGGCCATAGATATCTGGTAATAGCCACTCCTGAGATCATGTACCAAAAACCACTTACTTTAATTTAGGCAGTCAAGTGCATCTTGGCTACAGGGCAGGGTGTACTGGTCAGGTTAAGGGTTCTGTAAACAACATACATATGCACAGATCCATTCTTCTTCCTCACCACTATTGGCGAGGCATATTGGCTATGAGATTCTTGGATGATGCTAGTTGTCAACAGTTCTTATAGATGTTTTCTTACATCTTCAATATCAGCAGGCATCAGCCAGCAAGATTTTTTCCCAAAAAGGACATTCGTCATGCAGCTGGATGTAATGCACTTCTCCAGTCACACATACTACATCCCACTCACAGAGTTAGAATACTTTGCTTCTTCGAGCTACCTTGCTGCTGTCATGAGGTTTTCACTTGTCAGGTATAGGGGAGTCACCAAAATCAAACATATCTGGCGCAAGGCTAGTCAGGCAATTGTCTTGGATTGGAGTGGGTTGCACAGCCATATCTGCACAATAAACTTGAGCCAATGTGCATCATTTCCTGATGACAATGTCTGTTTGTCACATTCTTTACTTGAACAGTAACTCATCTGGTGTAAGCATGGGCCCTGACTGGCAACACACTGGGCTTCACCAGATAACCCATGTTCCCTGGGTGCATCCAACATCAGCAACTGGTTTTTGACTTCCTTTTTGAAATGTATCACACCACTGATACCACTCTCAGTGTTGGGTAATAATATGATTATTTCAGTGTCCTTTCACCAAACTATTCCCACTGGATCATCTTGGTCCTCAGATAGGGTATTGATCTGTTTCTGGTAAGCTTTTTCCACTAGGGCATGTACATGCAACATTTTTCCCTTCTGTTTGGCCTCCCTTTCTTGGCAGAGCTGTGCCAAGCATCCAAACATATGGGCATTAGTGCCACTAAGTACAGGTACTCCATCGTACATCCTAGATTCTGGGTATATTAAAGCCAATGTCTCAACTGGGTCCCCACTCCAGTAACTTTGGATGGGAAGGCAATCCATACTTTGATGTATCCCAAATATGAGTAGGATTTGTCACTGATCCTCCAGACATTTAGACCTTCTGAAGGTAGTAGCGCATGGTGAGATAGGTGCTGGTCAAACCAGTTTTTGAAAATGATTGTCACTTGGGAGCCACTGTCCAACACAGCTCAAGCATATACTCCTTCAATGGTAGCAGTCATTTCAGTAGTTGGCCCAACAAGTTTGTTAAGGTTGGGTAGTGCAGTTTCAGATGCTTTAACTGAAGACTTTGCTACAAATCGGTTGGATCTGGACTTAGCCTGGGCCCCAGTGTGCTCCTTTACTGGGCCTGCTGAAGTTTTCCTTTTTCTGGAGCTTTTCAAGCAGTCTGTCTTTGGCTCTTACCGGGTCTCCCTGTGACTGGTGCTCCCTCTTTATATGTCATTCTTTACTGCAGTTGTAGCAGAAAATATCCTGTCTGTATGGATGTGTGCCTTGTGGGCATCAGAGGCAGTCCCCCCATCTGGCTGGCTTAGATTATTAAGACCTGCGTTCAGAATTTGGATGGGGTACATGTTGAGGTGCATTTCTACCTAGGGATCCTGTCTTTTGACCCAGACACAACTTGAGACTGATACCCCTCTAGCTCAGTCACTCATTTCAGTTCTTGGTTATCTGGACTTTAAGATCAGGGTCCACAGATGGTGTCTGTTGGGCTTCTTGGCCTCTACTAAGGGCTGTTGTGGCCTTGTCAAATGTCTCCTTGTACTCCTTTAGAAATTACTTCCATTCTCAATTACAAATTGAATGCTAGTAAATCCCTATTTTTTCCATTAAACCACAAAGTTTTCAAAAGTGAAATTAGCCCTTTTGGTTTATGCTGGACTTCTAGGTCATTTAAGTACTTGGGTATTAAACTTTCTCGTAACCCTCTAACATGGTTTAAAGAAAATCAGGATCCCCTATTGCAAGTGATTACTCATGACCTTGAGAGGTGGGCTAAACTTCCTATTTCACTATGGGGCCGGACTAACATAATTAAGATGAACATATTTTCCTAGAATCTTCTACCGATTATCTTTCCTTAACACCTTTATTCCTTTACTCTGGTTTAAAAAGACACATGGTGTATTCACTAGATTTATCTGGGCCGACAGATATCCTTGTTTGGCTTATCATAAATTGGCAGCCCTGAAACTGGAGGGGTTTTGCCAATTCCCCATCTGGCCATATATCACTGGGCTAGTCACCTTGCAAAATGTTTGAGATGGGTATCTCCCGGCCCAGAAGAAGAGCAACCGGTTTGGCTTAAAATAGAACTGGATGCAATTAAGGCAAAAAATGTTGACCCTCTTGCATTATTTTTCTTTAAGTTTTCCCAAGTACGCATGACCGAAGAGTGCCCCATAATAATGACCTCTTTAAAGATTTATTTTCAAATGTGTTCCTTTTTACAATATTCCCCTCATCAGGACCTGGCCCAGTCTATTTGGAACTCTACATCATTTACTATTAATAAGAATCAGATTTCCCGTCAGTGGTTGCCTCAATTGGGAGAGGGAAAGCTTCTTTCTTTTACAGATGGAGAGGGGCATTGGTTATCAGTGGAAGATATGATTAAGAAATTTCTCATCCCAGTTTCTTTCCATTTTAAAACTTTACAATTAAAGCATTTACTTGTAATTACCTTTGATAACACTCCTCCCTCCCAGACCATCTCTTCTCTGATACCTGAGGTTTCCCCACTCTCTGGTTCTTCTGGTGTAATCTCTAAATTATATCAGATTTTGTTTCATAAAAAGTATGGGGGTCCATTTGGGCCTTCAAGATTCTGGAATAATTTTTTTCCTCAACTTTATTTGAATTGGCACTCTCTCTGGAGTTCATGTCATAAATGTATTTCTCAAGACAGACTGCACCTCATACAATACCATATCTTGCATAACTTGTATTATACCCCGGCCAAATTACACAGGTGGGGCTACCTGAACTCTAACATGTGCAATAAATGTTTCCAGGAAGAGGGTAAACTTTTCCACATGTTTTGGTACTGCCCCAAAATTTCTTCCTTTTGAGATTCAATCAAAACTTTCTTACACCTCCTGCTGGGCCTTCATGAATACTTTACTCCCGAGATTTGCCTGTTGGGGGACCTGTCTTTTATCAGAGTTAAGGTACGAAAGTTCCACATCTCTAGGATTGCCTTATCGGCTAAGAAGCTTATTCTTTGTCACTGGAAAGACAGGTCCTCCCCCTCTGTCCAGGAATGGGTAAAAGAAATTTTGTCCAATCTCATGCAGAAAAGTGATTGCTAGTCTCCATAATAGTTTGGCAGCATATACTAAAATCTGGGATCCCCTTCACTCATTACTCTCTCTGGTTCAAGGCTAAATCTATCTTAGGCTTCATGCTCTTGTAAGACTTTAAGTAGGGAGCTTGGCATTGACGGATACCAGGCCGGGTAACTGCACTAAGGGGAGGGTAGAGTGGGCCAGGCAGTTATTCCTTCACATTGTATTAGAGAGTCTTTGTCAATGTTACTTAAACTGCCTTTTATTGTGGAAAATGTATGAATAAACTTTAAATTGAAAAAAAAAAGAAATTACTTGCATTCTTGGATCTTTGCTGCTGATGTATTCCCAGTAACTTGGATAAAAGCTGCTGTGGCCAGGCAGGGTCCCCATCTCTCCTCCTCAGCCATTTGAACTTCTCCAATTAGTTCACTGTAAATCAGGGGGTTGTCCCTCCTCTTAGTCAGGAATAATTTGTGGATCAACATGGTAGAATGGCAGCCAACTCTGAGTACGTGTTCCAACATCAGTTCATATCCTGAGAGGTCACCACTTCTTTTCAAAATATACCCTGCAAAATCTTTTCAATGTGACAGAAAGATAAACAGGGGCTCCCCTTTCCATTGCTGAGTTGTTCTGAGTCTCCACATCAAATCCTTGCTGGACTCACTACTCCCAAAAACAGTCTCTATGGCAATCAAATACTCCTGGGCAGTGGCATCAGGTTTGGCAGACCTCAAGGAATGGATAGTCTCTAATGCAGGGCCTCAGAGGTTTTCTCCGAGCTGTTTCATCTTTTTGGCCTCAGAACACTGCCAATCATGCACTAAAGGAGCAGCATAGTCCATCCAGCTTTCCAAATCATCCTTGCCTGCTGGAGTGGGCTTTACTCCCCAAAACATCCTAAATCTGCTATAAATGTGTGATGAAGAGGGTCCATAACTAGATCTGGCTCCTTCACCAGGTGAGAGGGAGCTTCCTAAGTCATCAAGTACCTTTCTAGCCTCCTTTACAGACTTTTCTTCAGCTTTCAACAACCTGCTAAGCTTCTCTTTAAACCTCTTGGGCTGGGGTGGGGCCCTCCAGTTTGATACCAACACTAGCCTGAGTCACTACAGCCCAGGCCACACTAGAGTCTTCTGCAGTCAGTCTGTCAGGCAGTCTAGCAGCACTCACTGCATTTTGACATTCAGTTAGCACATTTACAGTCTTAGTAGCAAAATCCTTTAACTGACCATTCACAGCAACTTGACCAAGGCCTTTAACTATTGACAACGACTCTTCTATATTTTCCTTGTGGTACCCAGGGGAACTCCCAGGAGCATAATGGCATTCTGAGGGTCCACGTCTTCACCCTCACACCAGTCAATATGTTTATCACTAGCCATAGCATCAGCAGGTATTCAGGGTTTGGAGGCATAACACTGTCCTTGTGAGCAGTGGTGTCCATGTGGGGCATGGCTGGTGAACAGGAGGTCCCAGTGGTGCCTTCAAAGATGTTACCCAGGTGCCATGTACCCACATGCTACTACCCTTGCTTGATTACCACAATGCAAGTTGAGGGGCCTGGGCTCTGTTCTGATGTTGATTGGGGGGTTCTTTCCCAAATGGTCAAAGTAATAGTGCAGCGCCCATACCCAGAGTGAATTATAGTGGGCCAGTCAGTAAATGGGTACAACACCCTGGGATGTTGTACCTGTCCACCTCCCCTCACAGTCACCGCACACATGGAATGGCAGTTTAAACTGTAATACTGTAAAACACATGCAGTTAAAGACAATAGCTAATAATATGCACCCAGACAGTTTAATCAACAATAATAGGAATATTTTATTAAAAAGAGGAAGGGGAATGGGGATGCAAAGATAAGTGGCCATGTTAATAACATTTAGTGTAACTGAGAGTAGCAGTAATCATAGTACAGATTATCAGTGCCCACCCCCAACAGCAACACATGACCATAAGCCACCTCCCCAGTGGTACCAATGTTTCCAAAGAAGTGAGTTTACCTAGGTACCCAGATAAGGTGCAGGCCTGAAAGGTTGCCCGTGTTGGCTGGCACTAGTGCACTTTAAACAGATGATTATTTTTAATTATACAATGGCAAGAAAAAATCAAGGATGCTGATTGGCTGTTAAGCCCTAGACAGAGTGATGTTATTACACGATAACATCACTGTATCAAGGGCAAGCTGCGAATCGACCGCATGACAAAACCGGAATCACTACCCCCCTCATACCTACACAAGCAAATATTAGCCTTCACAGCTTAACACCCCCAAAACACCAATTCATTGCAAAGTCTCGGGGTCACCAAAAGTCAAGTAGTCAAGAAAACTCAAACGTACGATTGCGCAACTGATTTTTTTTTTTCATTTCTGCCTAAAACACCTTTGGCCACAACTTCATAAAAGCTTGTACCTAAAACTGCTGCTCCGTGCGGCGCGGTCCTTTTCATAACGGACTTCAGTGATGCTTCCACTCAGCGGCTCGTTCGCATGAATACAGTCTAAATAACAACCCAAAAAACTAAAAAATAAACTGAAAAAAAGGCACAGAGAGAAAAAAAAACGGCTTTTCCCGCTTCACCCGATGTCTTGTCAGCGTGTACACTGCAGATTCGCACTATGCAACTTACCCTGCACAGTTGCTCAATCACTTCAAACCTGAAATTAAAACAAGATAAACTGTTTTAATACACTACACGTCACATAACTGTCCACTACTACAGGTCGGGGCAGACAGAGAGAGACAGAACGCCCGTACTGCCACACAGCAGAAACAAGAGAAATCTTCCGGGATTCAGTGACTAAGATGATTGTGGCAGGAGCTCCACCTTGTGGTGGAAAAAATATCACCTTGTGCTGGAAAAAATATGTAGAACTTTTTTTTTAAAAGATACACCTACACCCACAAAAATGAAAGAAAATACATGTTTAAATGTATTTTTTGTTGTTGTAATTTTAAATTAACAAATGAACCATTATATAATACAATAAGCACTCAGGGATGTGTGTTTTCGTGTAATACGTCACTCCTGGAGGGAAGCAATCTGCTTCACCTCGCGCTTCAACCCACCCCAGGAGTGATGTTATTACACGATAACACACACCCTGTCATGCCTTATTGCTTAAATCAAACCCCACAGGCCATGCAATTGCAAAAATGGCTGTCTGAAGTAATGCAATTGTAATCCTGGCACAAAGGCCTGAAATAAACTTTGGTATAACAACTATTTACAATCTTCATGGTGCAAAGCAATCCCTGAGGTTACAGTTTGGAAGATATCAGTTCTTGGGTGCTCTTAGACAGGGTTGTCAGGCTGTAACTCTGGAGTTCTCAGGGCACAGAGATGAATGCTGTTCAAGGAGGGCTGGATTCACAGCAGACTGGCAGGGCCATTCGTTGCCAACATCATAGCAACAACCCCAGGAGCTAGAGCCACTGGTGTTTGCAGGCTTTTGATAACTTTGAATAGTCTCAGAATACACAGCAGGCTACATTCCATTCCTGGGCTCCTCCCAAGCTGCGGTCAGGAATAAATCTCTCTCACACTGAAGTTCCGATCCTTCACAGCAAAGTCACTCTTAGCTGTCACTAAGATAAACATAGGTTTATGAAGCATCACAAAGTGCCTTTTTCTCCTTGGGGTGTGGAAACCTATGCAGATGTTCTGCAGTTTATTAAAACATCCTACAGTGTATCAAAACATGCACACACTGACCTTCTGTTTTCTCTTAGAGAGCCAACTATGACCTTTCTCTCTAATGGTCCCGAGCGAACTGCCTCCTTTCAATCTGCTCCCTTTAGTTTGTCCAAGTCTGGGCAGCATTCCATTGGTCAAACAGCCTGCCAATATAGTTGACTAATATGCAACTTGTTTACTTGGCATATCATTGGTAGCTCAGAAGGTGCCAAGAATTATTAAGTTATCTTTCCCATAAGTCTTGTGTCTGTCAGATGATACGTTCCCTAACCCTGATTAACTGCAAGAAGGTTCAAGGGTTGATAAGGAAGTGACTTAATCATTGATTTGAATGAAATGCTTCTTTCAAGTCCCACTGCCTTGTAACATATAACTTTTAGATGCAAATGACCCCACAGATGGATGAGTACAGCTGTGTCTTGTTATCTGGTGTTGAAATCTAGATTTAGTATTTGCTGTATTGGTC
Organism: Neoceratodus forsteri; assembly: GCA_016271365.2. Taxonomy (NCBI): domain Eukaryota; kingdom Metazoa; phylum Chordata; order Ceratodontiformes; family Ceratodontidae; genus Neoceratodus; species Neoceratodus forsteri. The sequence continues at coordinate 1,180,213,491 of CM028131.1, forward strand.
CTTGTAAGAACAGATCTAGAAGCAAATGATTTAATACCTTTCAATGGACCAACACAGATGTAACAACAAGAACAAAGTGCTCTAGCTTTCAGACCAACAAGTTCTTTGTCAGAAGCATAATGACAGTTATTTAGAAAAAAACAATACTTTTAACACCCAGATCATGAAGAAAAAAACAGAAAAAAGTCTCCATTGGTTTAAAATACTCATTTAAAAAAACAGAAGATGATGTCAGAGAAGCTTAACAGTACCATGTCACCTTAAGCAGGGACAGTCTCAAGGTCAAAGGTGCTTAGTGCAAAAGACATACAAAGTACTCTACTGCATATAAATTAAATTGACATATGAGATAACAACTATTTTGGCAGGTGGCTCTTAAATCAAATTATGAGTGTCACAATGTGTATAAGAATGCAATTACTGAAAAACAACCCCCACCCGGATTAAAGACATATTAAGATTGTTTTAGGACAACAAGAAGCATCTAAGTATGTATTATAGACAAAGAGTAACCAGTAAAGCATTCTTAAAAAGATCAGTAAGTACACATTGTATGATGTGTAAAACTTAGCTGAACCCATTACCCAGCTATACTCTCCAGCTAGATATTATGCCCCATAAACTTCAAAAACCTGTAGTGTAGTAACAGGACTTTATAAATTATAATATAAATATAAATTGGCAGTATTAGTGTCAAACAAAAAAGTCTTGTCAAGGACCACCAAGGAATTAAGACCATGCAGCCTGATATGTACTGATGTCAATAAATTTTCTGTGTATAACAACTTGATGTACCGAAAATGTCTAAGGAATCTGAATAAGAAATAAAACCAATGGGGATTTTTCTGTTTTTTTCTGCATGATCTGGGTGTTAAAAGTATTGTTTTTTTCCAAATAACTGTCATTATGCTTCTGATGAAGGACTTATTGGTCCGAAAGATAGAGCATTTTGTTCTTGTTGTTACATCTATGTTGATCCATTAAAATGTATCAAATCATTTGCTTCTGGATTTGTTATCTGGTGGCAGGATTAAATTGATAGTTACAGTATATTCTGCATCAGAAACCCTGTTCTAAATAGCCCCTACTGCTTTTCAGACAGAATTGAAACAGCGACTGAAAAGTTTCCCCCTTAAAGGCACAGAACACTTATGCAGCCCTCATTCTTTGATGATGCAAATATTGCCATAACTACTTCTCTGGTCCCCTTCTACCAACAGTCCTGGAACCAGAGGGAGACAACACATGAAGGAGGACAAAGTCCAAAAGCTAAGCTGACAGTTCACATAAGCTCACTAAAGTGGGGGGTTACAAATGTTCAGGTATGGCTGTATTTGAAACTTTGCACACTAATTACTTGTTGCAAGTTCCAGTTCTGCATGGCTTGGGCCATTTGTTTGGAATTCTTAGTGAGCAGTCTTGTCCTCTTTCACTGTTTACCTGATATAAATTGATGAATGTTTTTATTTTAATTTAAAGGAACACCACCCATGGAAAGTTTATCTGATATGATAGTGACATACTGGGCTATATTTTGTGATCTGAAACTACTCATCATGATCTACTGTTTTATGATGTTTCACACCATTACTGATGCACATGGTTGACAAAAATGTGTCCCCAAGGCTCTCTGAGCAGAGTCACTTCTTATAACATTCAAATGTTATTGCATTCTTCTTACCCGCATATACCTTAGGCTGAAACATCCGGTATTATACATTTCATATTCAGTGGAGCAGTTTATAAACTCACAGATATCAATCATCTCATCAGTGCTAGGAGTGATAACACAGAAACATAGAAGTTGACAGCAGATAAGGACCGTAAGGTCCATCCAGTCTGCCCATTTCTTTTTTTACTTTATGAATGTGCCATTGGCCTTTGCTCTGTCAATGGCCTATCTATTCATACTCATCTGTATTGCTCCCTTATGCCGATCCCATTCCTGTTTGAAGCCCTGCACTGTATTCATATCCACCACTTCCTGAGGTAAGCTGTTCCATGCATCCACCACCCTTTATGTGAAAAAGAACTTCCTCACATTACCCCTTAATCGGCCTCCCTCTAATCTCATGCTGTGTCGTCTTGTCCTGCTATTCTTCTTATATTGAACCATGTTAGACTCTTTCACCTTGTCAATGCAGTTAAGGTGTTTGAATGTTTCAATCATATCACTTCTCTCCCTCCTTTGCTCTAAGGTATACATATTGAGCTCCATTAATCTGTCCTCATATGTTTTCTGATGCAGTCCCAGCACCATTTTGCTTGCCCTTCTCTGGACTGCCTCAATTTGGTTAATGTCCTTGTGAAGGTGTGGCCTCCAGTACTGCACACAGTACTCCAGATGGGGCCTAACCAGTGTCTTGTAAAGAGGGATTATTACCTCCCTCTTATGACTTGTGATACCCCTACTAGAACACTCCAACATCCCCCTAGTCTTACCTACTGCTTTAGTGGTCTGCTTGGATGACTTCAGGTCATCTGAGATGATGATGCCCAAGTCTCTTTCTTCCCTTTTGACTGCCAGCAAGCAGTATAGTGCAGTGGATTAAGGCTCTGAGCTGCAAATCTGGTGATATCCAGCAGACCAGACCTGGGTTTGAATCCCACAGCTTCCACTGCATACTGTGTGACCCTGAGCAAGTCACTTAACTTCCCTGTGCTCCCAGATCACACCTGTAAAAAAGCTTTCAGCTTAGTGTGCTAGTCCTGGTTAAACAACTAAATATGTGCATGATCTTGCACTTCTTTGCGTCAAACCTCAGTTGCCACTCTTCTGACAATTTTGCCAGTTTATCCAGATCTCTTTTCATTCTTCCCACCCCATCTGGATAATCTACTCTGTTGCAGATCTTGGTGTCATCTGCAAACAGACATACCTTACCCTCCAGTCCATCTGCAATGTCACTGATAAAGATATTGAAGAGATCTGGCCCCAGGACTGATCCCTGAGGTACCCCACTTGTGACTTGCATCTCTTCTGACTGTATACCGTTTACCGCCACTCTCTGTTTTCTGCCTATCAACCAGTTTGCCACCCACTTGACCAACTTCTGATCCACCCCGAGCCTACCCAGCTTATTAATCAATCTTCTATATGGAACAGTATTGAAAGCTTTACTGAAGTCAAAGTAGGCGACATCAACTGCTCCCCCTTGGTCCACCACTCTGGTTACCCAGTCAAAGAAATCTATGAGATTAGTTTAACAGGACCTTCCTGCTGTAAACCCATTCTGTCTTTGTTCCTGTCCTCCTATGGATTCCAGGTGTTGCACTATCCTTTCCTTACGAAGTGCGTCCATAATCTTGCCCACTACTGAGGTAAGACTGACTGGTCTGTAGTTCCCTGCCTCCTCCCTGCTACCACTCTTGAAGAGCGGGCTCACATGAGCCCTTCTCCAGTCTTCTGGGACCTCTCCTGTGCTCAGAGACTCACTAAACAGTTCTGATAATGGCTCTGCTAGTTCCACCCTTAGCTCCTTTAGTACTCTGGGATGTATGCCATCAGGCCCCATTGCCTTGTCCACCCTGAGCTTTGTGAGCTTGTCAACCCTTTCTTTGTGAAGGGACTAGTGCACACCTCCCTCCCCTGTGTCCATGGTGCTGAGCTGTGGGCCCAGCCCTACCTTCTCCTCAGTAAATACTGAGCAGAAGTATTTATTTAGGACAGATGCTTTTACATGGTCCTCTCCTCACATGCCCCCTTATCCCCTTTGATCTTAGCAGTACCCCCTCTGGACTTTCTCCTTTCACTAATATATGTATAGAAAGTCTTGTCACCTTCTTTTACTTTCCGTGCTAGTCTTTCCTCAGTTTGGGCCTTTGCATGCCTTACTGCCTTCCCTGCTTCCCTTAGGGAAGTTTGGTATGCCTCCCTATCTTCATCCCGCTGTTTTCTCTTATATTTCCTGAAGGCCAGCCTTTTGGCTCTGACCTTTTCTGCTACTGTTTTTGAAAACCAAAGTGGTTTCCTTCTTCTTTTGCACTTCCTTTTCTCTCTAACACAATGGGATGTTGCTTCAAGTATTGTATCCTTAATGCTTGTCCACTTTGCCTATACTCCCCCTGTATTTCTTCTTGCCAGGGCTAGCTTAACTCTGTTGGCCATCTTATCAAAGTCAGCTCTTCTGAAGTCCCATATTTTTGCCTTGGAATGGGATGACTTATTTCTTGTGGCCAAACTGAACCATACCATGTGATGGTCACTGACCTCCAAGTGATCTTCTACCTGGAGATCTGTGATCCTTTCCCTGTTAGTCAGTACTAGATCTAGGATAGCCCTGTCTCTTGTGGGTTGCTGTACCAGCTGTTTGAAGCCCTCCCCCTACAGGGAATCTACTATGTGTCTAGTTCTGACAGATGTTCCCTGCTGGTATTGACCAATTTGTATCTGGCACGACAAAGTCTCCCATTATGAGAACCTCCCCTTTAGCTGTCATGTTTTGTATATCTTCTAACAGTAGTGTGTCTATATCCTCCCCCTGGTCTGGAGGCCTGTAGACAACCCCAGTTCATATGGCTGTCCCATTTCCTGTTTCCAGGGTGACCCACAGTTCTTCTTGCTCCTTATGTGTATTCTGAATTTCTGTAGCTTTGATATTTTCATTGACATAAAGGGCCACTCCCCCTTTTGCACCTCCATCTCTTCTGAACAGTACATAGCCAGGTACTGAAGTCTCCCAAGTGTGGTTATTGGTGAACCATATCTCGCTAATGGCTAATATGTCCAGTTTAGTCTCTGTCATCATTGTCTGTAGGTCTGGGATCTTGTTTCCCAGACTGTGAGCATTTGTTTACATGATTTTCCATTGGCCAGATTTCAGTGTGTTAGTTGTTGGGTGAGGTCTAGCATTTCCCCTGTGCATCGTATGGGGAGCCGGACCTTTTTCCTTACCTGGTGATGCAAGTGAACTACAAACATGCCGAACTCCTGTTTGATCACTAGAGGGGGAGGGGTGTTCTTCCCATTCAACGTATCGGGTGCTGCACCACTCTCCCAATTTGCTAGTTTAAATATTCTGCAGACGTCAAACTTCTGCCCCAATGCACTGACTCCCTCCTTAGTCAGATGCAGTCCATTGAATTTAAAGAACTTTCACTCCCAAAACTGTTGCCAGTTACCTACAAATTTATGTCCTTTTTCCTGGCACCAGCCCCTGAGCCTCATGTTTAGCTCCCCTATCTCCCTTTCTCTGATCATCCATCCATCTGCCCCCCTCTCCCAGACCAGCAGGATCTCTGAAAATGAGATGCCAGATGAAATGGATGATAGTTTGTCATCCAGCCTGGTCAGGTGTTCCTTGGTCTCCACAACTGACCAGCTGGTGAGATTGTTAGTCCCGATGTGTACCAGGATGTTGATGTTTTCTCCTGCTTCCTGTATAATGTTAGCAATGCGGTCAGTGTCTCTCCATGCTGATATACCTTGGAGACAATCTGACCATTACCCCTGGCTGGAAATAGGTATCAACTCCCCAATTCATGGAGTCTCCTATGATCAGAAGTGTTTTGGATTCCCTTTTTACTTTTTTTGTTTTGGTTCATTTTGGGTGAGTTTTGTCATGCTAGCTCCTGTGCTGCAGTGTCCTTCTCTGCAGTGTCCTCTGCCCCTTTGTTTGATTTTGGAGATAGAGGCAGATACCTGTTTGTAGTTTTTATATGGTTTGTTGAGGTGATATGTTGGAGAGCACCGAGTGATGGGGCACCCAATTTGCCCCTCCTAACCATCTGTCAGCCTCCTGGACCAACTACCCTCTGCGGTCGAGGTGCTTCTGTTGGATGTTGGTGAAATGGTGGGTGGTTCTTATAAAATATTTCCTCCTGAATATGTGATTTGATGCACACAGTCTCTGCCCATGCTGCCTGGAGCTGAGCCCTTAGATCTCCAATGGCCCAGCATGCAGAACAGTGTCCTAAATCCTGTATAACTGCCCTTTTGAAAAGTGTCCCTCAGTACCTGCAGTTAATAATATCCATTCTAGATAAATTGTTGGGTTTATAACCTAGTCAGAGTAATTAGAAGGAGGAAAATGAAAGCAAAAGTTAGATTTTGTGTTTTGTTTGTTTGTTTTTGTATAACTTGTTATAACAAGTTAAATTACTTGTGCCCCTGTAAAAGTTAACACACTGTATGTAAGAACATGCCTTGCTATGCTGACAGCAGTAAGTTCTGAGGGGCCTCAGAGGCCACAGGGACTGATAAGAATCTGTTTTAAAATGGCTTTGAATCACTTTGTTACCAATACTGTTGACTCAGAAAAAAGGGACAGGGTTTTGTGCCAACTAGGTCAGTCAAGGTGGGGCCCCATGAGAGAATATTTCAGTGATTACAGATTATTCTTCCCATTTCTCAAGTTTTATTATTGTGCTTTGTTACAAAAGTAATGAGAGTAATGTAGTTCTTTTTATTAGTAGCCAATTTCTGTTGGTAATAAAAATTTCTTCCTTGAGATTTTTCTTGACTAACTTACTGTACAGCTCATTTTAAAACCCTAGTCAAATACCCCCGGTTCTGAACCTTTACAGTAAGGTAAGGCCTCAGCTTGTCTTTCAGACACCTCTTCTTGGGAACAGTTCTTCAAAGACTGACATATTGCCCCAACAGTATACTGTGGAAAGTCTAATTAGGTGGGCACATTGTTATTTAACGATTGCGTTGGCTGCTACTGGCTTTCTGAAAACTTCTATTTGTATATTACAACTGGAATCTACTGAGAATCTGATGTCCAAGAAATCCACAGTCGTACCATTTGTTTTTCCTATATACAACAGAATTAAACTGATGTGATTCATCCACCGGAGGAACTCAAGGGCCTCAAATGCTGGACCATCCCAGACACAGAGCACATCCATATAGCAAGAGTCATCTCACCACTGCCCCCATATATGGATTTTGGTCCAAACTAAAAATGGCTTTACATTACCTCCAGCTCAGAAATAGACTGTCATAAGATGGAGCCATTGAGGCTTTCACTGCTATACCTCTGAGCTGGTGGTATTAAATTGCATTGAAAATTAAATAATTATGTTTTAAAAACCTCCATTTAATTAAACTCATTGATCAGCTTCTGTTCAATCAAAATGTTGTTAGAAAGCCATTGCACTGATACAAACACTTGTTAATAGAATTTTTATCTTTTTATACTCCGCTGCTGTATTACTTGGCTTGTTTTTATTTACTACAGTTCAATATACTGTATCTTTAATTCTTTGTTCCCGCTGCATGTTGTACCTGTATATTTTGTGTAATTGTTATTTCTGAACTCTGTAATCCTTTATGTAATGATCTATTATGTTGTGTCATTCACTTATGTATTGTTACCTGTCCTAACCAGGACCTCCTTGCAAATAAGCACTTCTCAATCAAGCTATTCACAGTAAAACAAGTAAATACAATAAAAATACAAAATGAAATTCAGTATTTGGAGAAGGAAGTCCAAAGGCACTGCCAACCCATCTTATGTTGTAAAAAGAAGGACATCACTCCTATACCTAAATCATTAGGTATTGAAGGTGTAGTGAAGACACGGCAGTGGTTCTGAATCTGAAATTATTTTGCCATTTTAGATCCTGCCTTTCATTCAGAATATCCATTGAGTCTTGGAGATGAGTCATTGTCTCTACTACTGTTTCTTTAAGAAAGTAATCTAAATTTCTAGATAGATTTTTGGACATCAGCTCTAGGCTGTGACACTGACTTGTATATTTTTGGATTAAAGAAAAAAACTCTGAGTCATGGGTTAAGTCATTCATAGAAAAGTGGCCTCACTATAAGCAAGTTGGCCACACCAGAGTGCCTCATTGATCAGTCTGTCAGACATAGATTTAAGTTCTGCTGTCTGACTTTTCGGCAGTCTTCTATAATATTCATCATCATTTAACTTCTGTACCTCAATGCTTCCTGTACATATAATTCCTTGGACATTATTACAGTGCTACCACCCTTATCTGCCAGATTAACTATGATTTACTTACATTTGCTGAAGTTCCAATAAAGCCTTAGATTTTGGGTGGTAACATTGTGATAGTGTCTCTGTGAACTTTCTATCTCAAACACCAAATCAGGGACCTGATGTACTAATCTTTGAAAGCTGTGGATTGACGGGAGAGCTGAGGTATTACAGTTGAAGGAAGATTTTCTCTGTCTATGTCTTTCCAGAGAGCTAGTCTCCAGAACTGGACACAGTACTCTAGATAGGGTCTTACTAGTGATCTATACAGAGGCAATACCATCTTCCCCATTTCTGCTGATCATACCTCTCCCTATGCATGCCAGTATCTCACTAGCCCTCCCAACTGCTGTGTCACTCTACCTGGCCATCTTTAGGTCATCTGATATGATCACTTCCAGGTCTCTTTCCTGCTTGGTGGTCATCAGTACCACTACTCCCATTTTGTGCTCGGCCCCCGGGTTTCTTTGCCCCAAGTGCATTACTTTGCACTTTTTCATATTGAAACCCAGCTGCCATACCCTTGACCACTTCTCAAGTTTTCTCAAGTCTCTGCTCATCCTTTCCACCCCCAGAAGTGTCAACCCTATTGCAGACTTTGGTTTCATCTGCAAAGATGCAGACCTTCCCATCCAGCTCTTTTACAATGCCCCATCCTAGCTGGTGTCCCCCAAGGCTCCATACTGGGCCCCATTATATTTTCCATATTCATAAATGACCTCCCCTCAGTCTGCTCCCCCTCCAAAATCCATCTATATGCAGAAGACACTGTACTGTACTTTTCCGGTCATTTTGCCATCAGTGTTATAGACCCCCTTCAAACCAATGTTGACAAAGTTTAAAAATGGTTCCACCTGAACCAGTTAAAGAGTAATTCCAAAAAATCAGTCTCCATGTTTTTTGGCACAAAGCAAAAACTGTCCATAACTCAATGCCCCCTTACCTTCGCCACCCTTGATGTCTCACCCCTCCAATTGGTCAGCTCTTTCAAATACCTTGGGGTCTGGCTGGATAGGTGCCTTGACTTCTCAGCCCACATACTCTATATTTGCTCCAGGCTCTGCCCTAAACTGGGTGCCCTTTACTGACATAAAGAATGTCTCCCTATGTCTACTTGTCTAGACTTAGTCAACAAGACTATTCTTCCTATATTCGACTACACTGATATTGTTTATGCCTCTGCTTCAGCAACGTCTCTAGCTAGACTTGACACCCTACTTAACTCATTCTGCCATTTTACCACCTCTTCTCCCCTTGCACTCACCACTGCACCCTCTACTCCTCTCTCTCTCTCTCTCTCTCTCTCTCTCACTCCTCTAAAGACCAGGCATCAGATTTACTGCCTCACATTCATTGGCAAATTCTGGTTCGGGTCTCTCCCCTCTTACCTTAACTCCTGTCTCTCCCTGGTTAGCCCCTCATATTCTCTCTGGTCTAGGGATACCCGAACATTCTCCCTTCCATACCCTTGCTCTTGCTCTGGTCAGGCAGCTTTCTCTTACCAGCTCCCTCTCCTCTGGAAACAACTCCCTTGGGAGATCTGCCATGCTGCTACACTCTCCATCCTTAAATCCCTTCTCCACACCCTTTCCACTGACCCATGTACTTGCTCCCCACTCCCTCCTCCCCCTTTCCCCCTCTACCCCATCCCCAGCCACATACTCCCAGCACTCTAGTCTGCTAGGCACTACCCCATCCCCCTAGTTCTGATATTTTCCCTCCTGTCTTTTGATTGCTCATATTCCTTCCCTATGTTTTTTCTCACCTGGCTTAACTTCCTCCTTACTCACTCTCCTCTGTGCTGAATTCTAAACAGTCATGCTTCCAGTCATTTAAATTATGCATTGTAGCACTAATTTATATATTGTAGTAATAATATAAAATCATGATGTTTGTATACACTTTTATTTACTCTGCCATCTGTATTCATGTGTCCCACTTGCTGTTACTCTGCAATTGTTCCTTTTGTGTGTGTGTCTCTCCTCTGTAATTGCCCCCCTCCCCCCGGGTTGCACCTGGAAATGAATCTCAGCTTAGTGTGCCTTTCCTGGTCATCAACTTTTAAATAAATAAATTGTAAAGACATTAAAGAGGATCTGCCCCAGCACTGATTCCCTGAGGCACCACACCAATTACACTCCTTTCTTCTGAGTGAACTCCTTTTGCCACTACTGTACCCTCTGTTTCCTATCCCCTAATGAATTTCTTACATATTTTAGCACCTTTACACCCACTCCTAAGCTACCCAGCTTGCTTACTAGCCTCCTATGTGGAACAATAATGAAAGCCTTACTGAAATCTAAGTAGGCTATGTCCACTGCTCCACCCTGATCTAAATTATTGGTCACCCAGTCAAAGAAATCAATCAGATTTGCTTGACATGACCTCCACCCTGTGAATCCATGCTGCCTCCAGTCTTGTAACCAATTGGATTCAAAGTATTCCCCAACCCTTTTCTTAAACAGTGACTCCATTAATTAAATCCAACATCTAATTGACATATTTTACATTTGCCTCCAGGTCATTTAATAACGATTCTACCTTGTTATAATTTTTTGTGTGAAAATCACAACCTACTTGCATAGGGTTATCAACTCCAAGTACCTAGGAATCAAATACTACAGTATCTCAGGTTCCTTTGCATTTACTTAATAATTGTGCTTAAGGTGAACATTTAGATTGACTTTAGGAAGCAGATTGTAACTGTTGACCAAGACTTCAAATTTATCAGGTTTTGGTGTTGAAATACAACAACAGAACAAAGAAAACCACTCCTGGTATGGCCAAGCTGCAAAGCCACAAAAATTCCAACTGCAGCACAATAGACTAAGCTCCAGATTCACCAGGGAAAAAGACACCAAACTCAGTCATCCATTTAAAATATATTTTATAAAAGTGCATATACCGCAAGACAATAAAAAGTAATCCTCACAGGAAAGGCAGTAGTAGTGGAGTAGCCCACGATATCCCTCTAACATTTCATGCTAACAAGCACTTTTTCAGATTGAGTTTAGTGCCATTTTTCACCTGGTGGATCACTCTGATCTGCACTTTCGTCACTCAGAATATCAGCTCCAATGGCAATATGTAAAGTGCCCCTCTCAGATAAGAGAGAGTAGGAGCCAAATGACCATTATGATGGCAGTATGTAAAGTGTCTATTTCTGATGAATGGGACTAGAAGCCATCTAGTCACTCTGACAGCAGAATGAAGAGTATCCCCATACAACAAGGGGTCAAGGAGCATCCAGCTGCTCTCAGTATGTAAAGTGTCCAACCCACCAGATGAGGGGAATAGGGAGCCATGCAGCTGCTCCTGTGGCAGTTTATGGAGTGACCAAACTGACAAGGTAGACCAGAATTTGCCCAGTCAGTGGCAGCCATTGGAAGAAAAAGAGCATGTGACAGAGTTGAATAAGGCTCTGAAACATTTGTTATACAGAAAGAGTGAACTGCAAGGATCTGTTTTATCCTTTACTTTTTGGCCTGTTGTCTGGTTGCACAACCAAATGTTCTTGTGAAACCTAGGAACTGATCACTCTGACAGTCTTGCGATTCTCCGCCTCTCGCTATCTCTTTACCTTCACTTGCTGTTTCTGTCTTTTCTCCCCCTTGCATACCTGTGATTATAAAAATATATGTGAATCTTTATATGAAACTGGGATCCCTTGGTTTGAAATGCATGAACAGTAGTTATACTGTTGAAATGATTGCAAAAAGCTATTTGGAATTTAGGGGGTTAACCTGAGATGAAGTTTGAGCTCCTCTCAGGTTTGTTTGCAAACTTTTGCAGAGCTGTCAACATGGGGCCAGCATGGGGCATTGTTCTATTTGTTGCACCTGCAAAGAAACTGACAAGAACATTTTATTTATTTATTTATTGAAATATTTCTCATTTGATCTACAGGTGGCTAAGACTATCAAAAAAATTCATCAGAGGATTGGAATGTTATTTAGGATTAAACCCTTTCTCATCCCTGAATCTCGTAGACTTCTTGGTCACAGTCTTTTGTTAAGTGTATTTGACTATGGTCTCTTGATTTATTCTGGTACAAATGACAAAATGCTACAGAAACTATAGATAACTTATAATAGTATATTACATTTTATGACAGGTCTCCCAATAAGAATACACCATTGTATGCTGTTAAGGGAAGCTAATTGCCCTTCTTCTTTAGTTAGGATAAAATTAAAGCTTAGAGTTTTGTGTAAAAAAGAACCCTGGGTTTACTTCCCCAGGTGATTCAGGATCTTATTCCCCTACAGCAAAGTTATCTTGAAACAAGGTCTCAGTCCAAAAGTTTATTTAGAATCACTCTATACAAAAAAACAGTTGGTCAGAGGTCAGTAACATACAGGTCAATTAAATGTTTTAATGGTATTCCAACTGAAGTTACTAACGTTAGGACAATTCGAATGTTCAAGAATAGGCTTGTTAAATGGTTGAATAGTCTGCTTGATTGTAATTGTGGTTCTTAACATAGTACTGCACTTTATATTGTAATTTTTATGTTTTTGATATTGTAGTGTGTATGTTTTTGTATCAATGTTTTGTATGCCTTTACTGTTTATTTGTTAACTTTTCATATGTGGAAATGGGCAGTTTGCTCATCTTGCTAACAAGTATAAAAAATAAAAATGAAATGAAATAAAATAAATGAGTTCCCAGGCAAAGACTTATAAAAAGAACAGCAATGCTTGTGCTAGATAGTGTGAAAAAGAGACTGAAACTTGGAATTACAGATACACTTAGATGAAGGACTTTGTTTTCTCTGTTTGTACTGCCTTTATAAATAGTTATACTGAATAACCTTAATTTTTCATTTTGCTGTTGCTGATAATAATAAACTGCTACCTGTGATTTGTACAACTGCTCCTGGTCTTCTCATGTTTCCTGACCTGTGCCTTGACCACAGAGTCCCGTAGGGCTGAAACCTGCTGGCAGTGGACAGTTTCACAAAAGAATGTACTTCAAGCCAACACTCAAAATTACCCCAAGTTGTCCTTTCCTCTACACTGTAACAGAACAATAGAAAAAAAAAGAAGCTGTTATGGCTTTATGTGCCAGTCACATATTGGACACATATTTACTTCACAGGCAGATTAACAGAAGAACCAATAAATCTTAGTCTCACAGGCAGGCAGGCTGAGATGTCAACCGTCAAATCACATCCAGGTAACAACAGGAAAATGGCAAGCAGAATATGGAGGACTCTGTCATATGGTAGGCTACAGCACTCTGCATAAATGGTCATGGAAAGGTGTTCAAATGAACACTCAGCTCCACAGTACCACTGGCTGGCAAGTCGGAGTTGCAGCTTTCTCCATCACTCATCGGCTGTCTCACAGACCTACAAACTCAAACACTAGCCCAATAAATTTCTTGTCATTTGCAAGGGCACATAAACAAGCATTTGTCAATGCCGAATGTTGCTTGCTTCTATGTGCTGTTTAGGTATTTGGAAGTCATTGGAGTGCAAATATTGAAAATTTGCAAACTTACGAGCGTATGAGAACTGTGCAACGACGTCAGAAACAGTCATTTTAGGAATTTTTTTCACCAAATTTTCAACATAGCCATTTTAAGACCTCTGCTCATGAACAGTGTCACTGTGATTTTGTTAATGTGTCCCATACATTGAGTTTGCACACCGACTGCGCCATTGTGCGATACATGGGCGGAAACACATTTTGGGCAGGATGTGAAAAATGACAGCTGTACTGCTCATAAGGAGGTGTGGTAAAATGGCAATGTTGAAAATCTGGAGTGAAAATATTGAAAATTTGCAAACTTATGAGCCTGTGTAGGAACTGTGTAGCACAAGCACAAGTAAAACAGTCATTTTAGGAATTTTCACCAAATTTTCAACATAGCCATTTTAAGACCTCTGCTAATGAACAGTGTCACTGTGATTTTCTTAATTTGTCCCATACATTGATTTACGACACCGACTGCGCCATTCTCGCTACATGGGCGGAAACACATTTTAGGGTGAGATGTGAAAATGACAGCTGTACTGCTCATAAGAAGGTGTGGTAAAATGGCAGTGTTGAAAATCTGGTGTAAAATATTGAAATTCGCCAAACTTACGAGCCTGCGTGAGGAACTGCGCGGCAGGCGGCTTGTAAAACAGTCATTTTGGAATTTTGGCACAAATTTTCAACATAGGGTTTGGGGCCCTTCCATGAATGATGTCACTGTCATGGTGGTATTCAGGCCCAAAGGGTGATTTCACAGTCACTGAGCGAAATCACCCTTCGGGCCCGAATAACGCCATGACAGTGACATCATTCATGAGAAGGGGTCCCAAAAACCCCATGTTGAAAATTTGGTGCAAAAATTCCCAAAAATGCCTGAGATATGCAACAAAGTTGAAACCCCCCATCTAGCCCATTATACAGCTTACCGGCATTTCCTCAGTTCGCGGTCGGCTTTGAAGAGTGCAGACGTGTTCCCGGTCCACCGAAGATCATCGCGCCGGAGTCTGGAGGTAAGTATGGGGTGAGGGGGGCGTGGGGAGGCTGGGTGCACAGTGGGTGGGTGCGGGTTGTGGGAAGGGGGTCGAGAGATGCGCCGCAGGACCGTTTTCATTTTTCAGGTAAAAAAATTAAAAAAAAGACGTCGTGGGACCGTTTGCCACGCTGGAGTGGGCTCCCAGCATGGCACAAGGATGTTGGAGGGGCATTCAGCCGATGGGGGATTGGGCACCCCTGTTGGCCAAAGGACTGATTGCCATGCTGGGGTGGGCTCCCAGCGTGGCACCTACAAGGGGGGGAGGAGACACAGCTCAGCCGATGGGGATTGGGCACCCTGTCGGCTACACAGTAGGTGCGGGGGCATGCACGCCTGTGTGTGGGGGGGAGCTAAGCTTCTTATCTCTGCTCACTGAAGCGTAGCTTCCCCTTTCAACTGTATGCCACTGCATTTTGGAGCATGTCATAGACAGCTCCAAAATGCATTGGCTTACAGGGGCTGCACCTGCCAGCTCACTGACTGAATTGGAGGAGGAGGTGACACACCTCCGAAATCTCCAATGATGGCACTATGCTTCTTGCACATGCGTGCAAGCAACATAAAAATGACTTTGCAGTTTAAAGTACCTCAGTCAGGCAACAGAAAGCAGTTCATCAATGAACAAAAACTAAAGGAATCTCACAGCACTTGATCCCAGGGATGCCTTGTCTACACAAAACAACTGGAACTGAAAGGAAGGATGAGCACACAAGGTATTGGCAAACAATGTTTGATATCTGTGCCCAATACCTGGGGTGTGTGTACTTCTTTTCATTTCCAGTCATCAATGTGCAAGACAATCTAACATCAGCTAGAAAACTGACAGTGCTGTGAGATTTTCAGCACTTTTTTTTAATTCAGATAGGAGAAACAGTACATGTAAACAAACTGCCTATGCATGACCACAGTACCTTTATTGCTAGAAATCCATGTTTTTCTTAAATAAGAAATAACAAGAAATGTCAAGAAATTCAAGATATAAAAAGAAATAAAACAAAAACAAACAGATGAAAAAAGTTTAAAAATTGCTTGTTTTTTTTGCAAAAACTAAATAAATGCTTGCAACAGTTGTTGTTTAGGCTCCATTGTTGCTACAGAGATGGTCCTCAAGGAAGCACAGTGGAAATGTTTGATTCACAGAACCTTTGAAGAGCATAGCACAATGCTGCTTAACACAATGTAGTATACTAGGAATGTGATTTCTAGTGAATATAAGGTCATTCTGAGGTATTTTATGAACAAAAATGTGATAACAAGAAATAAAACTACATGTTCAATGAATAAAAAGAAAAAAACAAGAAATTCCAGGAAAAAATAGAAAGAAAAATGATAAAAAACTAAAACTAATTTCACAAGGCTCAAATTCTTGCTAATTTTATCTTTTCACAGAAATGAAGTGCTGGCACTTATTAAGTAAGTTGTGCAGTGCAGGCTATAGTTGCCAGCACTGTCAGACATTTTAAAAAGAAAATACTGTATATGCTCACTTGATTTTCAAAGGTGTACAGATTTATTTTAAGACACCGGCAGCAAAACCAAAGATTTGAAAAAAATACTATGGAATGGCAATCATCTCAGTGTAACAACCCACACACCCAGGTAGGGTGCAGGGTTGTTAATAGCAGTGCCCACCAGAGCACTGGGTGCCTTGGCAGCACTTGCTCTAGCCTTAGTGGAAGGAAGGAGAAGGGACCAGGAGATAATAGGAGTGTTAGATGGGAAAAGGAGGGAAAATTCTGACCAGAGTCTTCAAGTTTGGAGTCTGAGATTTCCAAGTAGGAGGCAGATCTTCAAAGGCTGTGGTAGCCTAAAGGGGGCCTACCAGTCCTGCTGCTGTGGCAGAGCACCATATTGGAGGTGGCATAAGCATCCTCTGGCCTGCTAACCCATGACACTGACAAGAGGGACAAGAGGAATATGTGACCAGGGGCTACAGGTGGGTTTTCTGTTTGTGCACTCCCTCAAGGAGTGTGCATCAATGGCTTTCAGGCTTGGAGGAAATTCTCAGATTTAGAAGACTGTGAGGAGGTGGCTGAGCTTCCAAGGACCAGAACAATGCTATTGGTCTGGGTTTTTCTGCATCCTTAAGGTCAAAGATCTGCATGCAAACGTGTATTTTTCCCAAAACAAATGGTTAGCTAGCTGAGCCATTTTCCTGATGGCAGATCCTAAAGGGTGGGTCAGTGGGCTCAGTTCCCAGTCTATCAGAAGCTCTGAAATGAGGTGTCCTGCAGTGAAAGGTGGGGGCCCAGGATCCCTAACAATGCCCAAATTGGTAGAGCTCCACTAGCAAGGTGGGAAATTCAAAATCAAGTTTTGGTGATGCTGCTCTGGCTGTACAGTATCCAGAAGCAATATCCAATAGCAGAGTAAGGAAGAAATAGCCAAAAATTGATTAGCTAGTATGCCAGTTTCTATATGCATGAAGGTATGGGAGCGTCAATGTATTAGAATGAGGGGTCAGGTGGCCCAAAAGTAACTGGTATGATGCTGTACCGGATACATGATAACTACTCGGAGCACGTGCTGCTGTATATTTTTGTAGTGAGCTGAAACAGCACCAAATAAACTTCATGATTCAGGATATACAGTATTACCAGTAAAGGGGCTGCATATGAACTGAACTGCCACTCTGTGTGTAGTGTGATTTTTTTAAGCCAACTTTACCAGTTACTGTCTTAAACAGAATCCAAAAGGTATGGCAGCTGTGCTACATTTAAATGCAAGGGCTCTCCTGGCAAGCCAAACATCATATTATCCCTAGTCACAAGTGATGTGCTGGACCTATATGTGAATCGGATGAGAGGCTGACAGGAGAAGGGTGTACTTTAAAAGGGCAAGCACATCCTTAGGAAAATAAGACTCCTTTACAGTGACTTTTTTATTCATTCATTTAATTTTCAAATCAGTCAGCAATTAAATAAAACAATGTATAGGTAGGAGTGTGTGAAGAATTTCTAGTGTTGTGTTTTTGTTGTAGTCTTTGGTAACTGGCTGAGGCCCACTAGGCACAAGTGCCTGTTTTCAGGGGTGTCCAAGAAGCAAGGGGGGGGGGAGGGTTAAGTGACTTTCTCAGAGTCACACAGTAAACAAGTGGAAGTTGTGGGAATCAAACCCAGGTCTGCTGGATGTGCCAAGCTCATTCACAGCTCATTACTCTAACCTCTAAGCTATGCTGCTAGCCCCATACTCAGTGTGAGATGCCCATATAAACTGCTTAAACATCACTTTTGAGGTTTATGAGATATCACACACTTCGAGTGTGTGTAAAAACATGTTACACACCCATTCCCATACATTGTTCTCCATATTCTAAATTGTGCTAATGAATGTGTTATGGTTAGCATCAAACACCAAACACAATGACATCAGTTTTGTGATATATTTCTCTTTCCATGCCACTGACTCATAAACAAAGGCAGAGACCTTCCAGTTTGGCATCCTGAATTATGACTATCTCATCACAAAAAAGCAATGTGTTTTAAATTGTGAGAGTTTTCAGACTAGTTCTTTTAATGAAGAATAAACTGCTTCTGTTTATAAAATGGGTCTAAAAATCAAAGAACTTTAATTGGTTAAAACCAGTCAGGTGACCACTTCATATTAGTGCATAATGCAGTGTCATCCTAGTCCTGAACCGCATCACAAAATGAGTAAATCAGTCCTCCTACAACCAGAACTATCTTTCATCAGTCCCCTACAATCTGAATTGATCTTCCATCACAAACATGGCTGTTGCCTTTACAGAATAAAAAAACCTTCAACTAGGCCCTAAAAATAAAACGACCTTAAATAAAAAATAAAACAAATTAATTAAATGTTGTTTTCCTGATTATCACACATTACTTACATAAACTAATTAGAAACATTAAATATTTTTTCATAGTTTTCATTACAACAGTTTTTTTACTGACAATGAAAAATTCTCCTGTTTTTAACTGCTCATTAGGGAAATCTCTTCTTCTTTCCCTGACAGTGAGATAATTGAGTCTCTGGCTCTAGAAGAGGCCTTTGTTGTGTGTGTGTTGTTGTGTGTGTGTGTGTGTGTGTGTGTGTGTGTGTGTATATATATAGTATGTTAGAAGAGGAACAGTTTGACAGTGGAACTAAGCAGACTTTTGAATCCCGGTATTCTATGGCAAATAATCCATGGTAAACATTCCATATCTTGAATGTGGGGAAAGACAGAGGAAAAAAATAGGATGATGAAAGTAGGCAATAATACTATATAAACAAAAAGCAAATGTGCTAAACACAGTTACATAGGTAGAGGCACACTTAATTGCTGAAATGCATTCCTGAAGTTTATTAAAGCACATACATTTAAATCATACATGGGTATTTTCAGGAGAAATCTATCACCCCCACACTAAAAAAGGCAACCTGGCAGGTTTAAAGTTTTGAACACATTTCCATTAAGAAACAGTACTTGTATTGATTTAAAATGCAAGGTAACATTATTTATCTTATGAAAATGTGTACCACACACAGTTTTCATTATGTTTTAAGTTTTTTACTAACCCGCAGTTACCAGAATGGGGACTATTTTTTGTATTCAGAGATAAAATGGAAGCATATTTCAATAAAAATCCAATTATCTTTTTAAAATACTTTTTTCCTATTTCCATTTATTTTAAGTCAGATATTTAAATGTCATTTTGTAAGAGCAATAAGACACTCCAGGAGTGTGCCATTATGGTGAAATAATTGCACTTCTCAGGTGCATTTAACTGCACTCGGCTCGGCTGTGTCTCATCCCCAACAACACACCTGAAGCATGTAAATATTTCACCATAATGCACACCTTATCATGTCTTATTGCTTACTTAATTTCACTGCTGCATTTTGGGTGCAGCAGAGGTCATTGTGATGTCATCAGGCATTGTTCAACCTGCTCTGATAAATGGTGATGACTCACCTAGAATGGCAATAAATTATTTATCATCATTTTAGGTCTTAAGGCTGTGTGTGTGTGTGTGTCTGTCAGTGTGTTAAAGCCACAGAATTAGGAAAATGCTGCTTTAGTGTTTCCAACCCTAACAACCCATCCCCACCTTGCCAGCAGCAACAAGAGAAATCAGTACAGTTTTCCCTCTCCTGCATCTTCACAAGTCAGGTGTGGGGTGTGCTTCAAGGTTATCAGCCCTAACGCTCACCCCATTCCATCATTAAAGAGGCTGAGATGTGTGGAGTGCATGAGAATGGAGTGAGCATTAGGGCTGACAACCTTGAGGCACAACCCACACCAGGTTTGTGAAGATGCAGGTGATGGCAAACCATAATGATTTCTCTTATTACTGCCTGAAGGGAGGGGATGGGGTTTGGGGTTGGAAACCCTAACTCCACATTTCCCTACTTTTGTGGCTTTAACCTTAACTGGTGCATTAATGAAGTTGTTTGCAATGAATTTCCTTACTTTTTGAGATAGTATACTCAAATCCTCATTTGCCCACAGGAGGGCCCTCTGCTCCCATCCATCCATAGATGCGTACAATCGCTTTACATTATGGGGAGGACAACGAAACATAAACAGTGGAAAACATCAATACAGTAATAAGAGTTCACATATAAAAATAAAAGCAAAGAAGTATGCAGAGGTACGATGATATAACTAGTTACAAAAATTATATAATTTGTATAACCATGTCATCTGATAGGAACAGTATATATGATGCCAATGCAGCTGTCCAATTACAATAATAGGGAGGAGATACTGTTATGGAAGGGGGACACAAGGGGTAATGGATAATATGAGCAGACAATTGAGAGAAGGGTAGGGTTAGGAGGAGATCAGAGGCAATTACAGGAATTAGCTGAGAAGTCCCAGAGGAGGGTTTTGAAAGAGGACTGCAAAGGAGGCAGACTGAATAGCAAGGAGAGAGAGTAGACAAGGGCTTAGGGAATCTGAAGGAGAAAGAACAAGATGGTTGTTGTTATGGCATAAAAAAATACCAAGAAGTGGTGAGAAATCAAAAAGCGCATCCACGACAGAAAATATTTCATTTCCTGACATCAAATGTTTTATTTCACATCAAAGTTTTCATTTCACACTGGGCATCCACGGCATCACATTTTTAATTTCGTAAAAGAAAAGTTTTCATTTTGCAACATCAGATTTTTCATTTAGCACCAGTACCTTATCTCAAAAACCCTACTGCACATGAACAGGTCAGACAATACTAAATTTTAAAGCCTTATAACTTTGCAACCATTTAATATTTTTACACCAGACCTATCAAGGGCACTACCTTAGGATATGACACATGTCCCCTGCAAGTTTGGGGAAAAAAATTCCATTCCGTGTAGGCTGTAGGTGAGAGCAAAAAAAAAAAACATGTTAAAGGGAAACGTCCATTTAGTGGCTGCTTGCATAGTCACATAGGGTACCTAACATACTGTTCTTATATAAAAACTTGATTTTCTTACTTGTGCCGTTGTTTGTGTGTCTCCCTCACAAATTAATATTTCCACTGCTTTGACCTTCCGTGAGCCACGACATTTGTTTTCTGATTACACCTGTGCACTACACGCAGTCAGGCTGTGATGTCCGATGTGGAAAGATGAGGAAACTGTGTATATATATATATATATATAGAGAGAGAGAGATAGTCTGATAGAGAAACACAGCAATCAGTGTAACTGTTATTCTCTGATAATGTAACTTGTAGTCTCTGATAGTTATTTTCAAAGTGGCATTGTCAGGTTTTTTTTGTTGCTTGTCACATGTCTTGTTAGCTGTGAATTTAGTTGTGTAAACCTCAGGCTTCACTAAACATTAACATTGCGTAGTGCTGTGTTGTTGGCTGCTGCAGTGACAGCCAAAAATCAAAGTGCTGACAACAGTCAATGAACCAGTTCATACTTGTATTTGAAGTATTTATGTTTCCTGAAGTAATTTGCAAATTCCCTTCATCGCAGACTGCAATGTACTGCACCCTAAGGTACCAGTACCAGTGTGGGGTTGGGGGGGGGGCAGTGGCAAAATGCAATAGATTACTTATTTACCCAGTCTGAAATTGTCTTCCTATAGTGTCTTTCACTGTATTTTGTCTCTGACACTGTAACCTTGGACTGAGACTTCACTCATTATTGTATGTCCTGTAATATGCTTTTTGATTCACACTTGATTCGTGCTGCCACAATTCAACAAAAACTGGAGAGTGCACACAAGCTTCTCCTTCTCGTCACCACATTGTACTCAAAACTGCATCTTGGAAAGCTCTGGACCCTGTCTCGAGAAAACTGAACACACAGAGCCCATAGCCTTCCACTGCAGGTAGATCATTGATTTTGTCTGGCCATATGTAGTGTGCCTTATGCAAACCAGTGTTGCCACAATATGGGGTATCAAATGTGACTTCTGTTTTTTCCCTAAAACCAGATTGGCCAGTAATAGCAATG
Organism: Neoceratodus forsteri; assembly: GCA_016271365.2. Taxonomy (NCBI): domain Eukaryota; kingdom Metazoa; phylum Chordata; order Ceratodontiformes; family Ceratodontidae; genus Neoceratodus; species Neoceratodus forsteri. The sequence continues at coordinate 1,180,235,354 of CM028131.1, forward strand.
TCCATTGCACCCTAGATATCTTGGCACATCATGCATGTCACTGAGCCCATTCCAGAACAAAGGTTGCCATCTGCACACGTCTATAGTGGTTGTTACATGATTGGAGCATATAATCAGCTAGGCTTCTATAATCCAAGTACCTTAGAATTTTATAATTTTATTTCCTATTAGTCTTCCGATGCCTGTGCCCAAAAAACCACAGTCCCTCAGTTGCATCACATCAAAGTGAATTATGACTGAACTGTATATGTTGATTTCTTCCCAGATCAAATGTATTGTAGTAGACAGGTACATCAGTTTTTAGTATTACCATCTCCCACCACACAGAAGGTTGCAACCTCATTTGCTATCCCGATGGAAGTTAACAGTGGTGAATGGGAGACTCGTAGGTACATTCCAAGTACAGTGTGTAAAAAATGTCTTCTACTGAATGTATTGCAGTTCATAACATTACTCACATGAGATAGTGGGACTGATATCGCAATCCTGAAATGGCACTGCCAGTACTTATGACACCCCCCGCTTCAGGACCATAATCTCCCATTGTGGCTACTAAGCTTTGTGGCTATATGTAAACTGTCTTGAGGTGTGTAACTGGGGCTGCTAGTAACACTGACTGGGCAATTATATTTTAGGTGCATGAGACCCTATTTCACCTTCATGACCTCCGATTGGAGGTAGCAGGCCATTCACAGCATAGCTTTCTACCTCCAATGGGAGGTCACAAAGGTGAAACAGGGTCTCATATGCACCTCTGCTTAGTAGCCTTTTACTGTCATGAAATGGGGGGTCACATGCACAAAGCAAGTCACCATTTCAAGTTCTCAGTCCCAATAGTACACCATGATGGGTGGTCTCTGTGGTCCAACAGTGGCTAATATGTGCTTTCTTCAAAGAAATACTACTTTTTAAATAAGAAGCATACATAATAATACACCTAACAGTTATATTGTGCCTTTCCTGTTCCACTTAACAAAAAAAAAACAAAAGCATTCTGGTGAGGTATCAGTCATCAATAGTGTGATTGCATCCCCAGTGAAATCAATATAGACACACATGACCAGGTACCTTCCTCTGATAATGGCACAATTTATGTATGTAATGATTACATATAGTGTCATTTGGACCCAAGGGAGGACTCACAATGTCTTCACTATATGGTGGAGAAAGTCATGTAGCTGCACCAAAGCATGAGTATCATGAATTGTCCAATTGACAGGTATGGGAGCATGCAACTGTGTACCAGAGTTGGTTATTGTAATGCTATTATCTGTGCACCTCTGCTATAATGATGCTTTGTCTGACAACCTGGTGTACACCTGTCTCCAGTGAAATGAAGTGGAGAAGCAGATGTTGCTCCATCATTATACAGTTTCCAACAGAGGTGCACTGACAATGTTGTAGAAAACAACTAGTGTTGTCCACTGTTACAACCTACCATACCTGTCACCTGTGTCTTCATATCGAATGTTTAACCACCCTTAACCCTCAGACTTGACATTCTGGTGAGTTAAAATTCATCATTAGTGTGATTGTGACCCCAGTGAAATCAGGATAGGAACACATGACCAGGTACCTTCCTCTGATAATGGCACAATTCTGACACTCTTTTTGAACAGTGACAAGGCATATTTGATTTCCACAAAAACAATCTTGGCAGTTCACTTCAATGTTTAATTTCATATATCTCCTTCATGAACAGTAGTGCAAACCTATTTAGAAATGTATACAATACAAGGAAATACTGCAGCAACTGGCACTGGTATTATGTGCTAATGCATTTCATGTGCGAGTTGCTTCCTCTTTTGGAGCAGTATAATAAGGCAGCCCATGCAAGAAACCTGACTCTGGAGCTCGGTATGATGTGACTTTATGTGATTTCTCTTATAAAATACTGGTATGGATAGACTAAAATAAGATTGCACAGCACATGAAACTGTCAAAATGTGACACAGCATTCAGTACTGAGAGTTGCTAACCCCCAATACGGAGCTGTGTAATAATAAGGAAACACATGCAAGAAAACAGGCTGGGGAGTTCAGTATAACATGGTTTTATTTGATATCTCCACCTGCATAAATAGTGTGGCAAAAAAAATGTAGAACATGAGAGTCAGACAAGACATAACAAAGCACACTATACTATCAGTGCAGAGACTTGCTTCCCCACACGAAACATCACTTCTGATGCAGCAAGGGTTGGCAACAATCAGCAGGGGTCAGACAGCATGAAAAATGGAGGAAGGACAGCAGTATTCAGAAAAAGAGAAAAATACAGATAACTATTTGTTTTTCAACATCGTTTGCATTGTGATTCTTAGAGGTCTTCTTCTAGGGACCCCATACTGCTGTTTGGAGGACATGGATGTTTCCCTTTAAGTATAGGGAAAAAAGTTAGCCTTTTATGAAAAATGACATGTGCAGATCTCAGAAACTGCACAAGCTACCATCACACACATTTCCACAGATCAATACATTGCCTCTTTGACAACACATGCAAAATTTCAGTTAAATTCAAGGAACAGTGCCAAGGATATTAATATGCAAAGTTAAAGGTTTAACATTCAACCCTAACTATACTGGTACTACTGTGCCACTATAATATATATATATATATATATATATTTTTTAACTTTCTATTTTTCTCCTCCTTACCCCCGCCCCGGAACTACACTTCTTTGGAAGACTCCTATGTGCCTCCCTGTGACTGACCTACCTGAATCCCTTGAGGTTGCTCCATGGAGCCATGGTTATACCCCCCAGGTGGGTACGGGGCCGGGTCAGGACACCCCAATATCTTCTTGTCTCATTGGGTCCCCTGGTGGTCAGGCAGGCAGTCACAATCAGGGCAGGCAATGGAGGTCCATCTACCTGTGCTCCGGCGGCACTTTTTCCCTTTTTCTCTTCTGTGTGGTGTGAGCCCTGACATCAAGGTGTTACACCGATGTTCACCACACAGCTCCCATTGGTCTTTCCTACCAGCTTGCTGTACCTAGGGCCTCCACCTGGGGTCAGACAAGCCACGGATCCTGTCCCTCCCTCCCCCCAGAGAAGGTGAGCAGTCCCTGGGACACTCAAGCCTTCTCCCCCGGCCGCCCCTCCAGTGATCCAAGTCTGCTTCCGAACCTGGGTCGCCAATGTCACAAGTGGAAATCCAACCACTGCACCGATGGGCCGGCTAATATATATAGATATATATTCATTACAAAAAAAAGCTTTGTTAATGAAACAGTAAGGTTTAAAGTGACAAAATTAGGGAAATGTGGTGTTAGGGTTCACAACCCTAACACCCCATCCCACCCTGTAGGCAGCAACAGGAAAAACCATTACAGTTTAATCTCTATGAAGTCTTCATAAATCAGGCATGGGTGTTCCTTGGGGTTGTGAAACCTAAAGTTCACCCCATTCCATCAGTAAATAAGTGGAGATGTGTAGAGTATATGAACAAGGGGTAAGAATTAGGGTTGACAACCCCATTGTGAAGACTCAGGAGAGGTGAAACCATAATGACTTATCTTGTTGCCATCTGCAGGGTAGGGGTTGGGTGTTAGGGTTGGGAAACCTAACATCACATTTCCCCTCTTTTTCATGTTAACCCTAACTAGTGCATTAATAATGTTTTTTGCAATGAATTTCCTTACTTTTTGAGACAGTATAACCATATCTTCATTCATGCAGGTTCCTTTGGGACCTGCATGAACTTATCCATTTACCTATGGAAGTGCGGGGCCCTTTGGGCCCCATGCTTCCATCCCTGCATAGATGCATGCATCCAAGTTGCTGCAGGGTCCTTGGGGCCATACACTTCCATTTCTGCAAAAATAAAGGTGTATCTGCTTGGCTTGTTTAACTTCCATTGTTATCCTATGGGAATTTTCATGCTTTAAACTTTTTGATTTTTTAATAGGCCCCCTAAATTAATGGAGGTATTATGTATTATTTTTCTAGTACTCAGTAAGATCGTTCCTTTAATATACATTACAGATTTACAGGAATAGCAAAGGGGGCAACACCAGAGAAAAGGCAGCTTACTACTCCAACTGTAGCCTGCAGCACAAGTCTTGGCTGTGGATGTAGAAGTCAAGAAAATCATGCTGTTCTCATACAGAGAACGTGGTGGAATGGTTCCTTTTGCTAAGCTGGGCACCTGAGTTTTGGGCTACCCAGAAAATGTATTTCTAAAACGGATCCCATTTAGCTAGATTCAGGAGTTTGTTTTTTAAAACAACATAATTTTTGTATGTATTTTGAATGTATTTCAGTTCGAGGAGGAACAAACAAGAAGGCGGTCTTATGCAACAAAAAAAAAGCTTTCTGAAGTGAGAAGCAAGTGGTGTGAAACAAAAAAAATTATCCTTGACATCAAATTTTTCATTTTGCATCAGAACGTTATCTCAAAAATCCTACTTTGCATGCTCAGAATGGAAAACACTACATTTGAAAGCCTTATAACTCTGGAACCATTTAGTATTTTTTTCATCAGACCTATTAAAGGCACTGTCTTAGGACATGACACATGTCCCTTGCAAGTTTGGGGAAAAATTGAATTCCATGTAGGCTGTAGGTGAGAGCAAAAAAAAAATCTATGTTAAGTATAGGAAAAAAGACATTTACGAAAAGAGACATATGCAGATTTCAGAAATGGCACAAGCTGCAATCATAAAAATTCACACAGATCAAGATCTTGCCTCCTAGACAGCATGTGTAAAACTGCAGCTCATTTCATTTAACAGTGCCAAAGATATTAATGTACAAAGTTAGGGGGTTAACATTAAGTGCCCTACTCAACCCTAACTATCGGGGTGGTACCACAACACTATAATATATATTATGAACTGGTTACTTTGAAAATTGGAAGCTGATTTGCTGAGACCTCTTCTTACCCATGATTATACTCAGCAACATAATCACAGGTATAAAAATGTGCCAACCAACAGCTAGTTTCACCTACATGAAATCCGTTTGCCTGTACATTTCGGCACCGAGACAGCAAGACTGTACTCCATCGGGACAGCAAGGCTGTACTCTTTTTCAGTGGCAGAAGCAGGCAGGGCAGTGGCTTTCACTTAGGCTGCCATACACTTAACTTAGACTTAAATGGTCTCCCACTGTGGAAAAAAAACCCACCAACAACACACAAACCCTTGGACATGCACAGCAACTGCGCCGACTACCAAGTTTCACCCATACATGTCAGTCAGGGCAGCTCTGGCTTGGTCACCATGTGTGGTTTCTCAGTTTTGCGAGGCTGTTTCCTGTTTAAAAAAAAACATTTGTCATGTCACACCCCTCCCCTTCTCTGCGGCTGTTTAAAAAAAATGAAAAAGCACAGCAGAAGAGCCTCAGAGTCTCTCCAAAACCCCCTCTCCACAGCTGTTTATAAGAAAGGCAAAACTCATAAAAGCAACAGTCAGCCTCATCTTTAGAGCCCCCCCCCACCGCTGACTGGAACAACATAATGGCCACTTGCTGGAAATAGTCCCATATTAGTAACTGTGTCATGCTGGCTGGAAAAAAAAGACACCTTCACATGCAGCAACTGGTCCTGACTGCCATGCTAACTTCACACCATTCTGCCCGCTCATCTCACAGATGACAACTGGGGCAGCTGTCCTGCCTGCTTGCAGCAAATGCCAGTGCCTTCCTTTCACTCAGTCTGTAACTGCTGCTCCCTTCAACCCACTGAAATCATTGGAGGGAGTGCCAACCTCACAAGGAAACCTTAGCACATCCTGTGTAAATATAAGAACTTCACCAAAGTTACTCACAACTCACTGCAAACCCTTTCAACACCATACAGAAAAGTGTAAGACTCCTGCCTGTAATGCCATGCACTGCCATCTGTTCCTGGGACAGGACTAACAACAAGGCAAGACAACAATTTAAAAAATGCTTCTCTCTGCTGAGATGGCATTCCTGAATGATGCTGCTACACAGATCTTTTGAAACACAGTTCAAAGGAGGTACACTCTACTTGCTCTCTCATCAGATTTCATATACAATACTGTGTAACAGCACCACCTACTGTTTATAAGTAACAAAGCTATGTTCTTTATTTATTTAGTTTTTGTTAACCGGGTTAGGTGCGCTAGCCAAAGTTGACTATTTTCAGGCACAACCCAGGAGAATACATACATAAAATGAGATGAGATTATACAATACACAGTATATAGTACAGGTATATAGTATATAGTACAGGTAGGTTAGAATACAGATCAAGTCAGACAGTACTCGGGATAATACATATAGCTATGCAGAGATGACAAAAGTGACATTAGTACATGCAAATAACTGAAACTGAGCTAAGTGGCAGCTATAAAGACATTTTGTAGCAAAGTTTGTTTAGAAGTGCAGCAGTGTCTTGGGTGAAATAGGGGGGTTAGCTGTGAGACATTAAGTGGGATCAAGGCATGTGAAGGGTCTCGGGATAGGTGGTGATATAGTTCTTTTTTGAAGATTGGGTGGGAGTTAGCCTGCCTCAGGGCAGGAGGGAGGGAGTTCCAGGTGGCTGGGGCAGTGCAGTGAAATGCTCCAGAGCTTTTTGAAGTAAGACACCTGGGTATGGTGAGTAGAAATTTATTTGCCGAGCGTAGTCCATGGGTAGGTATCTGTGGTACAAGTAGAGCTGCAAGGGAGGAGGGGGTTTGGCTATGGATTACAGAGTCTGTGATGGTCCCTAGGGAGTATAGTCGGTAGGCAGTTGGGGAGAGCCAGCCTAGGTCACTATACAGTGGGCAGTGGTGCTTGAGACGATGGGAAGAGGAGGCCTACTGACATATGTTGTTATACGCAATATCCCATTTATGGAGAGCAGTCTTATGGGCATTAGCAAAAGTGGAGACACCATATGTCAGCACTAGAAGCAGAATACCCTTGGCAATTGCCAATTTGGCAGATGGTGTTAGCAGGTGACAAGTCTTATAGGTGATTCCAAGTTTGGCATTTGTATGTATTCCTACACCTTAATTCAATACTAAAGCATTTTAAAAGTCATTTTTAAAGCATTTCTTTGTTAATAATAAAAATATACTGTAAATCCAAGAATCCAGTTTCTAATTGCAATAATGCCCTCCAGGGTGTGGCATATCATGGGATATCGTCACTTCTCGGGCGCATGAGTCACTCAGCCTACAGTCCCATGCCTCACAACACACCTGAGGCATGATTATATCCCATGTACCACACCCTGTCATGCATTGTTGCTTAATTATTGTGGCACGATAGTGCTACTATAGTTATAATTGAGCACTTTGCACTTTAATACCTTCACAACCATTCAACGGCTTTTCATTAAATTACACGGTGTTCTGGGGGATAGATCTCTTGATGTGCCAAGTTTTGTTCAAGTCAGATGTGTGGATTCTGAGATGCAGATAGCAAAAACATGGAAAAATTGTGGATCTTTGCTTTTTTTTATCATCATCTAGTGCCCAGACAGTTTGGAATTTTGGTCTGAATTTTATGGTAAGAAAGGACTTGGGCCACAGTAGTGCCTTTTGTTGGTTTGGTGAAAAAATATGAATCCATTCCAAAATCACAAAATGTTGACATTTTGGTTCTGAGCATGCTCAGTATAATCTTTTGGATAGTTGCTGGGAATGAAAAAAGAATTTGATCCATATGAAAAATACTTCTTTTTCCTATTGGGGTAATCCTTTTTCATGAGGAAAAAATCCTTTTTTTCATTTGGCTGCCATCTTGTTTCTGTTTTTTTCCAAAAAGTTTGTTTTCAGAATCACAAAAGTGACATCCTGCACACACACACACCTACACATGTACTGTATCTTGCCAATCATACCTCATTAGATGGATTCAGCACTTACTTCTTGGGAAATATTACCCAGAAATGTATTTTTATACATTTTAAAATAATTATTCATGATTCAGTTTTCTTTCTTCATATGGCCATATGAAAAAGGAATTTGGTCATACGAAAAAGGATTCCTTCATACCAAAAATGAAATTGGACTTAGTTTTTTCTCATTCCTTTTTTTTTTGTATGAAGCCATCTTTTTTGTATAGATGAAAAAACATACAAAAAATGATCCCTTCGTATGAAAAACAAATTGAAAAAAACCTAAGCCTAAATTATTTTTTCATAAGAAGGGATCCTTTTTCATATGTTTTTGTATTCATACAAAAAAAAGGATGTCTTTAAATGAAAAAAGGTTTGGGACTTAGTTTTATTCCATCTATTTTCACATGAAGGAATCATTTTTTGTATGTTGTTTTCATTCATTGTAGTAGTGAGCAATCCAACATTCTTCAACATGGGTTTACAAAGTCTAGATCTTGCCTAACCAATCTATTAACTTTTTATAATAAGGTTACTTGTGCAATTGATGAAGGCAATCCAGTGGATTTGGTGTTTTTGGATTTTGCCAAAGCCTTCAATATGTTGCTGCATATTGAGCTTCTTGACACACTAAGGGGCATCCAATCTTAATAATAATATTATAAACTGGATTGGTAATTGGCTAGAGGGAAGGAAACAGAGAGTCACTATTAATGGACAATTTTCAAATTGGGCCCTTATCTCAAGTGGTGTTTCCCAAGGATCTAATGCAAGATCTGCTCTTCAGGATTGTCTGGATCAAATCTCATGCTGGTCCCATGCTAGTAAGCTTGCCCTGAATAACGATAAATGAAAAATAATGCTCTTGGATACCCATAATCAGCACTTTCAATACAAATTGGGGACAGAAATATTACACGAAACTACTCAAGAGAAAGATCTAGAAATACTGGTTACTCCTGACTTAAAATTTAGAACTCATTGTACCACCCAAGTTAACAGGGCAAACCAGAATTTAAACTGTATTCTCAGACATGTAGCCAGTCGTTCAAAGGATGTACTTTTGCCACTGTTTTCTGCCTTGGCCAGGCCTCATCTTGAATATTGTATCCAAGTATGGTCCCCTTACATAAAAGATGATATCTTGAAAATTGAGAGGGTCCAGCGAAGATTCACCAGGGCTATTAAAGGCATGGAGAGAAAAACTTATGAAGAAAGGCTTAAACTTTTGAACTTGTATACCTTGAAGTATAGAAGATTGAGGGGAGATTTGTGTTTTATATATAGTTCATTAAAAGATTCTGCCCTTGCAACAGGATTAGGGCTAATTAAATCAAAACTTAGAGTCAGTCACCAGAAATATAACAAGCAACTGTTGATGAGCAAGTGGCATGCCCATAGAAGGAAAAACTGGTTCAGTTTAAGAACTATTCCAATTTTTGGAATAGCCTTCCAGCCTTAGTGGTAGATAGTCCAAATATAGACCTTTTAAAATTAACTTGGATTCAGTGATGGCTAGTTCTACAAAATTTTGTATAAACTCTTAGTGAACTTAAAATGGAAAGTATTATGGAATTTTGTATTCTGGCTTGTAGTAACCTATGAAACCTATGAAACCAAAAAGAATGCACTCATATGAAAAAAAGATGTTGGACTTAGTTTTTCTTTCTGCTTTTTTTTTTTTGTATGAAGGAATCCTTTCTTCTATTTTGTTGATGTTGTTGTTCACATGAAAAAGGATGCCATCATGCAAAAAAAGACTTTGGACTTAGTTTTTTTTTTTTTGATTCTTCGTATGAAAAAAATCTTTTTTTTTTTTTATGACTTCTTCATTCATACAATAAAGGATCCTTTCATATGAAAAAATAATTTGGACTTAGTTTTTTCCCTGAAATTTCAACTTCAACAAGCCATACCTCCCTCAATATTTGCAGGTAAAGGACAATCTATATATCAAAACAAAGGACATAATGAATACTATAAAAATAACACATAATACTCCCCCCCAACAATCTAGGGGGCATACAAAAAAATCATAAAACTTAAAACATCAAAATTCTTATAACATAACATTGGCAGTTTAATAAGCCACACAATCAAGCAGATAAGTTGCTTGTTGGCAGAAATGGAAGCACATGAGCTTCAACACCAACAGAGATATATGCATCTATGGAGAAATGGAAGCACAGGGCAAGCTGAGACAAAGAGAGTGAGAAAGCAGCCACAGCTTCCTTGAATCAAGGAGGTTATTTTCTTGATCACACTGAACTGAATTACTACTTTTTGGACCTGTGTAAGTAACTAGTTTTGATTCTGTTTTTGGGGTGGACTTTTCTTAGTTTTAACTTTAATTTGCCAGGGAGGAACTGTAGCTGGGAGATATTTGCAGTCATTTGTGACTAGACCTGTTTCTTAGCCTTTATGAAATAGGTGTCTGTTAAGGGGAGGAGCTGAAAGGGGCCTAGCTGAACTGAGGATTTATAACAGGAGTTGTTTGTGGTCTCTGTCTGCTGAGACTGAGACAGAGAGAGTGAGAAAGCAGCCACAGCTTCCTTGAATCAAGGAGGTTATTTTCTAGACTACACTGAACTGAATTACTACTTTTTGGACCTGTGTAAGTAACTAGTATTGATTCTGTTTTGGGGTGGACTTTTCTTAGTTTTAACTTTAATTTTCCAGGGAGGAACTATAGCTAGGAGATATTTGCAGTCATTTGTGACTAGACCTGTTACTTAGCCTTTGTGAAATAGGTGTCTGAAAGGAAAGAAGGCACTCCTCGAAGTGGAGGATAAGAGTTGTAGGTGATTGTTTCTTGACGGCATAGGTTTACTCCCACCCACTCTTCCCCTCACCCCATACACCCCAAGCACATAACTTCCTTTATAACAGGGGTCTAACATCACTTCCCCAAAACTGCTAAAAACAAACACCTGTTCATATCCTTAAAGGCACATCACACTAACTAGGTGATAGAAACACTCACAAGCTTGCACGTACTAAAACAAGAACAAAAAACAAAAAAACATCTGTAACTGGAAGGGACACAGACATGTGGGGAGTGGTGCAATGCACTGGCTGTGGAACAGCAGTCTTCCAGGAGACATTCTGGAAACTGCATTGCTGCCCTATTTGCAGGCACCTCTCTGGTCTGAGGGAGGAAGTTGTTCATCTCCATGCTGACCTGGCAAGGATTCAGGAAACCTGCTCCCCCACCCAGGGACCATCCTGGCCACCACCACTACCTCAGAGGTTGCCAAGAAAGAGGAGTGTTAGGATCATGGTGGGCTCAGGGAGGGTGAGGGTGGTGGAACAGAGGCGCATCCCTCCAGTTGTGCCTCTCCACAATTCATTCACCATTCTGGCAGAGCATGGTTCCTCTATGGAGGCACCTGCAGTGGAGACCAAGGAGGATGCTGGGAACCTCCACAATGGAGACCCACAAGAGGGTGGCCCAGGACCCCACAGGGGAAGGAAACAACTCCTGGTGGGGGACTCAGTTGTTAGGGGGGTAGAACTGGGGGAGGGAGGGGAAAGGGAGGTAAGGTGCCTGCCTGGCACCATAGCTTGGAGGGACAGGAAATGAATCCTCAGGATCATGGGAGCAGTGGCAAGGGGGAGGGAGCTGGATGTCATTATCCACCTAGGGATGAACGACCTGGCTGAGAATGGGATAAAAGCAGTGCAACAGGAGTTTGTGGAGTTGGGGAGGGGCCTTAGACAAGTAGCACACATGGTAAATTTCTCAGAAGTGCTACCTGTCTATGGCATGGATGAGGCTAGGGTACTCTGCACCATGGGATTCAATGACTGGTTGCAAAGCTGGTGCAGAGCTCAGGGATTTGGCTTCATTGGGGACTGGGGCTCCACCTGGAGAGATGCAGGCCTATACAGGCATGATGGTCTGCATCTATCCGGGAGGGGAACCAGGATCATAAGTGATAGGTTTAAATGCTTCAATGACAAGCATTTAAACTAGCCAAGGGGGAGGCACTGAAAAGAAGAAGGGAAATCCTAGCCCCCCAAAAAAAATCAGGGTAATTAGTGAGGTAAACACCAAGCTAGAGCAGTTGATAGGGAGAAAGGCTGGGGTAAATGGAGAAAAAGACAAAGGTAGTAGGGACAGGGATGGGGCAAAAAGAAATAAAGCCATAAAAAATGGAGGGTAATGAGTACCAATGCCAGTAGTCTAGGTAAAAAGCTCCCTGAAATGGTGGCCTTGATGGAAGAAGGATGCCTGGATATTGTGGCAATCACAGAAACATGGTACACAGAGAACCATGATTGGGATGTCAACATACCAGGGTACACAATCTACAGGAGGGACAGGGAGGGAAGAAGAGGAGGAGAAGAAGCTCTCTATGTAAGGGAAGGGATCAAAGCAACAGAACTAAAGGGTAAAGAGGGAGCAGAGGAGGCACTGTGGGTCACCGTGGAGACTGGAAATGGCTCCACAATCCACACAGGGGTTGTATATAGACCTCCATCTCAGGAGAGGAAATGAACAAGGAAATGATAGATGGCATCTTTGGGATGGCAGAGAAAGGATATATATTGCTGATGGGGGACCTGAATATGCTAGATATTGACTGGAGCACCTTTGCTGCAGCCACATCCAAGAGCAGGGCCATTCTCAATGCCCTACAGGGGGCATGCCTCAGACAGCTAGTTTTGAAACCCACTCGGGAGAGAGCAATCTTAGACCTGGTACTCTCAAATGGGGGTGGAGAGAGGATCTCTGATGTTGAAGTGGGTAGCCATCTAGGAACAAGCCACCACCAAACAGCATGGTTCACGATAAACTTAGCTGTAGAGTCAAGCCACACAAAAGTGAAGGTACTGGACTTCAGGAGGGCTGATTTTGTCAAAATGGGAGAGTGCCTCAGAAAAGCACTAACAAACAGGTGAGAAGGTGGGATGGAGCAACAATGGGGGAAACATCAAAACTGCCATCACAGAGGCAACAAGACTTTGTGTGAAGCAAATAAACAATTCAAAACGAAAGAAAAAAACACTATGGTTCTCAAAAGAAGTGGTGGGGAAGGTAAGAGAGAAAAAGATAGCATTCAGGAAGTATAAGGAAACACAGAAGGAGCAGGACAGAGAACTGTACCAGTTAAAGCAGAAGGAAGCAGGTAAGCCAGTCAGAAGAGCAAAGGCCCAAACTGAGGAAAAGATAGCCAACTTGGTTAGGAAGGGGGATAAAACCTTTTAAAGGTAGATTAGGGAGCAAAGAAAGACTAAGGCAGGGATACTGAGGCTGAACAAAGAGGAAGGTGGTTGGGCAGAGATTGACAGTGAAAAAGCAGGGATACTGAACGAATACTTCTGCTCAGTATTCACAATGGAAAAGCAAGGGGGAAATACCTAATCCGGTCAATAGAAGCACTCTGGATAGGGGGGGATTGATATTACTCCTTTCACAGAAGAAAGGTTTCTGAAAGAACTCTTAAAACTGAAGGTGGATAAAGCAATGGGGCCAGATGGTATTCACCCCAGAATTCTAAAAGAACTAAGGGAAGAACTAGTAACACCACTGACTACCCCTTTTAATAAATCATGGGAGGATGGTGTGGTACCTGAGGACTGGAGGAGGGCGGATGTGATTCCCCTTCACAAAAGTGGGAGCAAGACTAATATTCATAGTCTCATAACCAAATGTATTTGGTCTAATAAATAACCACGCTTAGCATATTACAAATTAGCTGCTCCCAAGGTTAAGGGAGGGCTACATCTCCCTCACCTAGCTTTTTATTATTGGGCCAACCAAGCCACTAAATATCTTCAATGGATGTCTCCCCCTGGGGATACACCCTCTTCCCTTTCATTACCTCATTGGCTCATAATTGAACTTGCTCATATCCGAGCCGGTGGTATATCCCTGATTAACCTCCTATATACTAAAGTCAATGCTCTTCCTTCCGGTCTAAAATGTTCCTTCATAGCAATCTCAGTTAGGACTCATGCACAATTGTGTTCTTTCCTTAAATATGAACACATACAGGACCCAACACAATCTATATGGGGCAATCCTAAGATCAGAATAGATAATAAAAGACTCAATGTCCATTGGTTGCCCCATCTGGGTGATGGATCCCTTTCTCTTTTTGGGTAAGATGATGGTACCTAGCTTTCCACCTCCAAAATTATATATAAGTTTAATATCCCTACCCAGCATGTTTTCAAGATTTTTCAATTAAGACATTTAATTTTGAAGGTATTTGGCTTAGCTCCTTTACAACCAGTTAATATATTTTTCTTTAATGATTTGAAGTCAATGATTGGGACCCAACAAGCCGTATCCAAGATTCATGGAATCTTGTATAATTGGGCCTATCCGAACTGTTTTGCTCCCTCAACTTACTGGTCCATATCATTTCCCACTTTAAGACTTAGATTGGGTTACGTTATGGCACAATTGCCATAAATATATTACCCCCGATAGATTGCGCATAGCTCAGTTTCATATACTTCACAATTTATATTACTCCCCTCAAAAACTATTTAAGTTTGGTCTGCTCTCGTCTCCAACCTGTGTTCACTGTCATTAAGAAGAAGGTTCCCTTTACCATATTTTTTGGACTTGCTCCAAGGTTTCAGTACTTTGGACTAATATTCAACTAAAAGTGGATCCCTTACTGGGCCTGAATACCCTTTTTACTCCAGAAATTTGCTTATTGGGTGATTATTCTGAGGTATCGGTACCTAATTGCAGATATCACATGGCTCTTATCTCCATGTCTGTCAAAAAAGTGATATTGTGCCATTGGAATGACAGTGAAGACATATCTTATTCCGAATGGCTTAATGAGCTTCTTGCAAAACTCAGAACAGAAAAAGCAATAGCTAGTCTTAATAACAGGTTAAAGAAGTATATGCATATCTGGGGCTCCCTGTATACTCTTTACTCTCTTTGACTTTAACATGCCAGCATTTAACGAACCCCAAGGTTTTTCTTTTCTTTCTCTGGTTTAATGACTGTGTTGTGTAGGGAAAAAAATTGGGATTGTGGTGGGTGGGGGTTTGTGTGGGGGGGGGAACAGTTCCAATATACTGTCTGGTACTGTATGTCGGTATTTACCATTTGTGGGTTCTGTTCTATGTTTTATTAAAAACTAATAAACTCTGAATTGAAAAAAAAAGTGGGAGCAAGACAGAGGCAGGAAACTACAGACCTGTCAGTTTTACGTCAGTGGTAGGGAAAATGATGGACTCACTTCTGAAGGAAAGAACTGTTGAGTACCTAGAGGCCAGTGGGGCACAGGACCAAAAGCAGCATGGATTCACAGTGGGAAGGTCATGTCAGACAAATCAAATTGATTTCTTTGACTGGGTGACCAAAGCAGTAGACCAGGGAGGGGCTGTGGACATGACCTGCCTAGACTTTAGCAAGGCATTTGACACAGTCCCGCACAAAAGATTAATAAACAAATTAGCCAGCCTGGGATTGGGTCCCAGTGTGGTAGCCTGTATAAAACACTGGTTGGACAACAGGACTCAGTGGGTAATAGTAAATGGAGTCCACAGTGAAGAAAGGAGGGTTACTAGTGGGGTACCACAGGGTTCAGTACTGGGGCTGGTCATTTTTAATGTCTTTATAAGTGACATTGCAGAGGGACTGGAAGGGAAAGTATGTCTCTTTGCAGATGACACAAAGATCTGCAACAGGGTTGATACACAAGGTGGGGTGGAAAGGATGAAAAGGGCTTGGCAGGGTTGGAGGAATGGTCAACTGTATGGCAGCTTGGATTCAATGCAAAGAAGTGCAAAGTAATGCACCTGGGAAACAAAAACCCAGGAGACGAGTACACTATGGGGGGGTGAGATACTGACAACAACAAAAATGGAAAGGGACCTGGGGGTAGTCATATCAGATGACCTAAAGGTGGGCCAGCAATGTGAGAAGGCTGGGGGGATAGTGGGATGCATAGGGAGAGGCATCACCAGTAGAAAACAGGAAGTTGTTGGCCATCTGTACAGACAGTTGGTAAGACCATATCTGGAGTACTGTGTACAGTTCTGGAGACCCCATCTCCATAAAGACATAGACAGGGTGGAGGCTGTCCAGAGGAGGGCAACCAAAATGATGCAGGGTCTGCATCAGAAGACATATGAAGAAAGACTAAAGAAACTTAAGATGTATAGCCTCGAAGAAAGGAGGGAGAGGGGGGACATGATAGAAACTTTCAAATACCTCAAGGGAATCAAACAAAGTCCAAGAGGGTAGCATCTTTCAGAAAAAGAGATGTGCAAGAACAAGGGGGCATAATTTGAAGATAGAGGGAGGTTGGCTCAGAGGTAATGTTGTGGATACATGGAACAGCCTTCCTGAGGAGGTCATAGAGTCAAAAACAGTGGGGGAATTCAAGAATGCATGGGACAGACATAAGGTAGTTTTAATGTGGGGGTAGGAGGAAGTAGGCTGTTGGTTAACTAGGATCTGCAGTTTATCCGTTAGGTAGGAAAATGGGCAGACTAGGTGGGTCAAGCAGTCCTTATCTGCCATCAAATTCTATGTTTCTATGTTTCTATGGTGGGCCATTTGCTCCACAGGCAAATGGATATGTTTGCACAGATGAGGATTATACTTTTTCCAAAAGCAAGGAAATTCATTGCAAAAAAAAAAAAAATCATTAATGCACCAGTTAGGGTTAAAGTGACAAAAGTAGGAAAATGTTGTGTTAGGATTCCAAACCCCAACTCCACACCCCCACCCTGCAGGCAGCAACAGGAAAAACCATTATGGTTTTATCTCTCTTGAGTCTTTGCAAATAGGTTGTGGGGTGTACCTTGGGATTGTCAATTCTAAAGCTCACCACATTGTTAAATACTCTACACACCTCAGCTTACTTACTGATGGAATGGGGTGAGCATTAGGATTGACAGCTCCAAGGTACACCCCACACCTGATCTGCAAAGATTCCAGAGAGGTGAAACTGTAATGATTTTATCTTGTTGCTGCCTGCTGGGTGGTGGTGGGGTGTTAGGGTTAGGAACCCTAACACCACATGTCGCTGCTTTTATTACTTTAACCCTAACTGGTGCATTAACAAAGATTTTTGCAATGAACACATATACAGTATATAATACATATTATATATATATATATATTAGAAAATGGGCTTTTTATTTCCTGGCATCTGATTGGCTACTACACCTACCGGGGGGGTACATTAACTTACAATAGATGCCCAGGAAATAAAAAGTACCAGCCCAAGTGCCCCCTCACCCAGTCAACTATCCTTGTGCCCACCCTGCTTCCTTATTGGCTGAAGCACTGGGCAAAAAATCATAAATTGTCGCTATTTTTTTATCTCACTTAGAGAGTGAGCAGAGCCCCCCCTTCACTGAAACTGCAGTGTCACCTCGAAGAATGGCAGTTGGCTAATGTAATACAGCGATCAGAAAACAGGCTTCTGTAGCAAAAAAAAAAGTGTTTTTGACAAAATGAATGAATAAGTTGTGATGTGGAGCACTGCACCTCACTCATCACTGACGCTGCTTCTCTTCCCATTCGCACAGGTTCTTGTATAGACTGAATCTGCAAAGTGCAAGAGCGCTATTACAAAAAACCAAGTGGAAAGCATCAAGTAAAGAAACACACTGCTGTTCTTATTATGCTATCAGGTGAGAGACAGGATACTAACCGATCATTTCTCCCAGACCGTTCATTCACTCTCACAAGTGCGCCCTCTCTCACCCCCTACTCCGGATACCAGCCCACTGTCTTTACTTGTGCATACGAGAATGTAGAAAATATTGTTTTTTAAAACAATCTTGATTTCATGGGCCTGCTCTAGACTACTGAGTGAGCCAACAACGATCAGTTCCGGTGCCACCAATGATCAGATCCAGTGGTATAAATGGCAAGGCAAAAGTATCGCTACATTACAGTAGCGCGGCTCGTGCTGTTCCCCCATTCATTCAAACTGTTTCCCGTAAGTACAAACAAGCCCAAAGAAGAAACAACTTTTTTTCCTTTCTTTAAGTAACAAGACTTTTCTCTGGCTACACACTGTCTACCGCAAGGCGTACTCCATCTCAAGAGACAGTGCACTTTGAAAGTGCTGCGTCAGACTTGCACTACAGTTGAAAACCAATCCCAGAAAAAAAATGTGTTTTAAAATGAAGCTCACATGCTTTCCCCTGCTCCAGCACAGCACTCAAAAACAGCAAATTAAAAATTAAACAGTGCCTGTCCACTGTGTTGGGGGGGAGCAGACAAAGCAGCAAGCAAGCAAAACCTACAGCTGCTACAGTAATTGTAAAGAAATGTAACAAAAAAACAGCAGTGCCCTCCAGCAGGGATGGTACTACAGGGACTACTTTACCACAAAAGTTAATTTTAACTGTTGTTTTTATTTATGTTTTATATGTATTTTTATTTTGACATATTTTCTTAAAACAATGTCACCTATAGCCCATTTTCTAAGTGCAATAATACCCTTCAGGGTGTGTGGTATGGGCTATACGGACCTTCCAGGAGCTATAAGGCCCTCTGCCTGTGGTGCTGAGCCTCATTACAGCCCTGGGCAGTCCTGTATAGCCCAATACCACACACCCTGGTGGGTATTATTGCTTGCTTATATATACATATATGGTAGAGTAGCCCTTTTAAGGTTAAAGGGTCAAACTTTGCACCTTAATAACTTTGCCACTGTTCAACAGATTTGCCTGAAATTTTGAATGCATGATCAAGAGCCATACATTTTGGGATCTACCAACTTTCATAGTGGTCAGATATATGGCTGCGGAATTATTGAGTGAGATCTATGCAGGCATTTATGTTTTTTGGTGAATTCTTTACTCGCACCTACCGGTCGCATGGTTTGTGAGACCAGTCAGAGAACTTCAGGGAACATGTGGCCAGGGTCCCTGATGTGCCTTGTGAAGATTCATAAATAAATATTTAACGATTCAAAAGTTATTCAAAAAACAAGTTCCCATTATAAGTCAATGGGAAAAGTTAATAAAAAGTTCAACAGTGTCGCAAATGCACTTTTTGGTGTCACAAATGGCCCTAGTAGTGTTGCAAATCCACCATTTTGTTTTCAGTTGGTGATCAGAAAAATGCTTGGCATTTAAAATTGGGACCATCTAGGGACACTATTCTTTTTGTGTTTACCTAGTCAGACCCTCAGGATGATAGCCATGTCTTTATTTTGGAGTTAAACACCCCAGAAATATGTTTTCAATTTCTGGAAAATGTGAATGTCACAAAGTAATTATGCACTCACGACACTTTCGTGATTCATTTCGATTGCGTGTTTGCGACTCTACAATATTCCTGCGACACTATGCCCAAAATAACAGGAATTCTTTGTCGACATGCTGCTAAAGAACAGTTTGGTCTATTGGGCTGAAATTTGGTGGGAAGACAGCCAACATGGCGCATATGTGCCTTTTGGTGGTTTTGGTGAAAAAATATTGGAGGGCTGCAAAGTTACTACACTCTGAAGTTGATGCTTTTTCCCATAGGATAACATTACAGTATCCGTTGCGCCTTTCGGGGCCTGTATCTCGGAAATAGTGTGAGATACTGACTTTTCATCAGAAAAACACAGCTGGATAAGGTACCAATATTTAGGAAACTTATCATGCTTACCCAGAGTCTAGCAATGTGAATCCTGGCTGCAGTGTTCTTTCTCTGCTGTGGCTATAAGACACTGTAACAAGACACTGGACTGCTGTAGAGGCTATTAGACATCAAACCAAAGGACACTCTGGGAAGACTATCCTGGACAAGATGCAATAAAACAAATCTGAATGGCAGCCCCCAGAGGTCATAAAAATCAGGGAAAACAGGGAAAAGTTGTAAAAAACTCCTCTCACAGTCCAGACAGAAACAAAACACTGGGATGAAGTAAGAACTCAAAACTGGTAGTAATACATATATTTTCCTGTTTTTAACATGCAGTTTTCCTTTAAACGGCACACAGATGAATGACAAAAAATGAAATTAAAAAGGGGAATTGGCAGCAGAACGAGTTGCAGCCCTGGGTAGTATGGTGAAGGCAGTTTTCATGTGCGCTGACTAAATACAAGGAAGAAAAGGAAGTGTCAGTGATGGCTGCATGACAAATGTAGTGTGCCCTAGATCACTTTGCCTGATAATGTAAAGTGGGAATATGCAACTCTGTGGCTCACACTGTCACAGTGATACAGCATT
Source organism: Neoceratodus forsteri (assembly GCA_016271365.2). Classification (NCBI taxonomy): domain Eukaryota; kingdom Metazoa; phylum Chordata; order Ceratodontiformes; family Ceratodontidae; genus Neoceratodus; species Neoceratodus forsteri. The sequence goes on from CM028131.1 coordinate 1,180,255,314, forward strand.
TACAGAGCACAGGAAAACAGAAATGGAAACATAAAGCGTACAACAGTTTTGCACATCTCCCTCCCCCATTTGGAAGATGGGATGTGGGAGCTATTTGAAAAGCAAATTCAGTTTGGTCAATTGGAGGGCAGGAGAACAAAAAATATCAACAATATTTCCAGTAGGGAGGAATTTTCTGCCATTTTTTGCTGATTATAAAAAATCTAAAATATATCCATAAATGAAACACCACTCATCCGTAGATATTTTTGTGCTGAACAGCTTTTGTGCTCAAAGTACCATGTTGTCGTTTTTCATTTTAAAGCTATTTTCTGCTGTTTTTTCCAATTATAAAAAACCTAAAAGGTATATATCTATATATATATATATATATATATATATATACACACACAACTCATTTGTAGTTATTTTTGTGCTGAGCAAATGTCATGCTCACAGTACCATGCTGTCATTTTTTGTTTTAAAGCTATTTTCATTTGTTTGTTGGAAAAGTGACAACAATTTGAATTTTCTGCTGTTTCTTGCTAATTATAAAAAAAAGAAAGTTATATATAAATAAAACACCTCTCATTTTGTAGATATGTTTGTGCTGAACAAATGTCGTGCTCACGGTACCATGGTAGCATATTTTGTTTTAAAATGATTTGCATTTGTTGGTTGAAAAAGTAAAAACAAATTAAATTTTCTGCTGCTTTTTGCTCATTTAAAAAAACTAAAATGTATTTGTAGATGAAACATCACTCATTGTGTAGATATTACTGTGGTGAACAACAATCGTGCACACAGTATCATGCTATCATTATTTTTTTCAAAGTTATTTGCATTTGTTTGTTGAAAAAGTGATAAATAATTGAATGTTATGCTACTTTTTGCTAATTTTTTAAAAAACTAGACAGTATCGATCGATCAAATGCCACTCATTTTGTAAATATTTTTGTGCTGAACAACTTTCATGCTCACAGCACCATGCTATCATTTTTTCATTTTAAAGTTATTCGCATTTGAATATGGTAAGTAGAGCTAGAACACATCTACACAGCTGGCATCTTTCACTTCATTGGCATCATCAAGACAGCCATTTTAGGATTCTTCAGGCAGGATTTTTGAATCAGGAGAGCTGTGCTTACCATTTTCAAATGCTATGAAACTGCATTTATCCTACTATAGTAAATGCAGTTTCAATATAAATCTAAACAACAGCCTTTGCTTTACAAGCCTATGGAGTCATTTTTTTAATACAAAATGTGTAAAAAGATGGTTTAGTTGTCCTTTAAGTCCAAGTACTGGAGGAGTTATGGATTGTTGAAGTTCCAATGTTGTTTTTTTTTGTAAACTTCATTTAAGACTTCCAAGATTCAGATACACTGCTCCCCCTAGAATGGGAGATTAAGTTAATACAAGCAGCAATGTACAAGGGGTCCAGGTGAGACAGATAATAAACACTTGCACATAAATAAACTGAGAATGAATAAATTAACTCACTTGATACAATTAAAAATATAAAATATACAAGTAATTAATGGTCTTTTGACAAGGTCCCTACTTAATGCCCCTAGTCCCAGAATATGCATAAAGAGAAGGGATAGCTGGACTATGTCTATTAAAAGACTGGGAACCAGGGGAACTGCACTGACCTCTTAACTGGGTCCCATATCTCCTCAAATTTACCTTCTTGGTTTCTTATTCTGTACTGGGTTCTCTCTAGTTTCATGCAGTCAACAAGATCCTTTACCCAAGCAGCAACTGGAGAGGTGCTCGAGAGCCTCCAGTGCAAGGCTAGCTGATGCATTCCCAGCACCAGTCCCAATCTCAAAAGTGACTAGCTCCCAGCCTGTCCACTCTGTTGCCTCCCCACTCGGAGACCCAGCAGTACTTTGACTGGGTCCATTGTTAGAGTTTCCCCTAGGATAAATGTCAGGAGTGACAGGACTTCTCTCCAATAGGTGTAAACTTTGTGGCATTCCCACATTAAGTGGAAGAAGGTTCCAGCATGGACTTTACATTTTGGACATAGGTCTGGGACTGACGGGTCAATTCTATGTGCCATGATGGGGGAGAAATAAACCCTCATTAATACTTTATATTGGATGGCTCTTAGTCTGTTATTCACCGAGCAATTTAAGAAATTCTTAAGAATCAGTGACCAGTCTCCCCCAGTGAGGGAGTCTGGGAATACATCCTCTTCCCACCCTTTTTTCAATCTGTCCAGCTGATCTGGCATTGCTCCCACCAAAAACCAATAGCAAGACCTTAGGGGTTTGAAAGTGGAGTCCGAATACCTCCCCTTAAAAGTCTCCTCCAAGGGAGAATGGCCATAGCCCCCTGACCTCATACCATCCATCTGTTTCTCTATTCTTTTTCTGTTTCTCTATTCTTTTTCTTAGGATAAAATAAGAAAAGTAGAGGAGGGGCTGAGATTAAATCTCTGCTTTAATGTGGAGAAGTCCAAAACCTGCCCATTTTCTATCATCTGTTCTAGGAGGTAATGTCCCCTCTGACTCCACTGATCCTGTACCCTCTGGGACACCCTCTCCCTTCTGCTGCCACACACTGTAAGGAGATAACCCAGCACTATGCTGTAATAACTTGTGTGCCATTTTCCAAGCCCTCCAAGTTGTACTGGTACAGGGATGTCCAGGTTTCCCACATGAGTCTTCCGTCAGGCCACCTACCAGGATATCATAATACAATGGTATAGTGGATTTAGAATCCAGCCCTACCCACACCAGGAGGGTCTCCCTGTTACCCAATAAATCTTGTATGTGTGCTAATTGGGATGCCAGGTAATAGTATTTAACACTGGGGAGACCCAGACCCCCTGCGGAATGGGTTTCCACAGTATAGCCTTTTCAATCTTGGGCCTCTTCCCTTTCCAAAACAAATGGGTAATGGCACCCTCCAGAGCCTTAATATACCTGTTAGGGATGTAGACCAGAATTGCCTGGAAGGGATACAGAAACTGTGGGAGAATTCTCATATTTATAAGATTGACCTTACCTAACAGGGTCAGAGGGAGGGCCCTCCAGTTGCTACAATCCTACTTAACTTGGTCACCACCCTAAGCAGATTAATGTCTGCCATGCTGGAAAGCTTCACTGACAAGTAAATTCCCAGATATTTGGTTTCTTGGGATGGGGGGAAAAGAGATTTGTTAAGTCGAATAGGAAGTTTATTTCCTCCCAGGGGCATCCACATGCATTTACCCCAGTTTATTTTATGACCAGAAACTGGTCCATAAGTGTCAAAAATATTAGTTAGAGCAGGCAAAGTGGCCACAGGTTCCTTCAAAAATAAAAATAAATCATCTGCAAATAGAGATATGACATGGGTTTTGCCAGCCACCTCATATCACTGAATTGCCTCATGGGATTGAATTATTTCAGCCAGGGCCTCTATAGTGAGAACATCCATCTTTCGGATGAGACGTTAAACCGAGGTCCCATCTTCCTGGATTGGTGGTAGTTCAGGTGGATGTTAAAGATCCCATGGCACTTATCGAAAAGAGTAGGGGAATTTTATTAGGCAACAAAACCAAACATCACATTTAAACAAAAAAAGGAAATAAAATAATACAGAACAAATCCAGAGAGAACAAGAAAATCAAAAAAAGGAAAAACCTTTCCATAAATAAGAAACATAAGAAGTAGAATATTTTTTACAATCCTGACAATGAACAGTTTGTAAGTCATTCACAATAGTAGAAAGAATAACATCAAAATCAGTATGAGATTGTTGTAACACAAAAGAGCAACGGGCTTGCCATAAGTAATATTGTAAAAGTGCAAAAAAAACATTCAACGTGCTTCTATGATACCTATCCCAATCACCCAGATAAACACCCAACACTAGAGTACAATAAGAAATAGAACGTAAGTGAGGCATATGCCAGCAACTAGCTGTGAAGTCCCAAAACTGCTGACTATAAGGACAGTCGATAAAAAAATGAGATTGACTCTCTTCAGTAGCAACACAAGCTTGTCTTAAACAGTATCTGTCAGTGACAGGTTTATATTTCAGATTTCCTCGGACTCCTAACCTACCATGAGCAGATATCCATATAATATCCCAAGTTTCGAACAAAATCCTATGATCAGATAATTTATGAAGCACATATTGCATATTAGACGGAGAACAGAGTGGAAAAAGCAGTGATATTTTCTGAACATCATATACAATGTATTCATAAAAGGACTTCCGGTGTAAGGACTGCAGCTTCTGTAAAGGAATCTTCCATTGATGTAATTTCTTTAAAGTTGAGAGGCATATATGTGGTATATTATCCGACAATAGTAATTTAGGGGAGAATGGACCATTTAAAAATACTTATGCCAAATGGATTTGATCCAGAACTGCCAAGGAAGAGATGGCACCTACCAGATGAAAGAAAAGGAAGAAAAAAGAAAGACAGAGTGAAAAAAAACTATAGGATTAATCATATGTAATCCCCCTTCTCTGCAGCAAAGATACGTAAACTCTCTTCACCGGTTCAGTCTATTGCCCCACAACATCTGAAAAACACTATAAATCCTAGTTTCGAGAAAACTGGAGGTGGAAAGAGGTGACTTAAGTAAAGAAAATGGGCAAAACAAATTTTTTAATGATCAAGACCCTTTTTTTTCCAAATTTCCAGTGTTTCCACTGATTAACTTTAGTTTCACCTACAGTTATCTGCTTGTCCCAATTATAGATTTCCATGTTGTTCATCCCAAACCAAACACCAAGTATTTTCTGAGGCCCTGTGACAAGAGGAATGCAAAACAATGGGATAGGTCAGGAGCCAACTGTCCTAATTGCATCACAAAACTTTTCGTAAAATTTAGAGAGGCACCAGAGTATCTGCCAAAAAAAAGAAAAATTTCTAAGGCTCTCTGCAAAGAGGTGGGGTCAGCTAAAAGAAGGGTCACATCATCTGCGAAGGCAGTAACCTTAACCAATTCAAGGCCCATGGAAGGGGCAATACCCAAAATAGAATGATCATTAACAATGCTCCTAATCACTGGATCCAAAACGAAAGTGTATAATAAGGGGCTTAAGGGACATCCCTGCCTAACTCCTCGAGAAATCCTGATATTCTCTCCTAATAACCCATTTACTACTGGAATTGAAACTGCAGAAGTGTATAACAATGAAATCCATCGTACAAAAACATCAGGGATTCCATAGGAAGAAAGCACAAAATATAAGTAAGAATGGCTAACTGCATCGAACGCCTTGGATTGATCTAAAGCCGCAATAATTTCAGAGGAAAAAAAATTTTGCTGAGAAGCGAAAAGATCACGAAGTAAAAAAAGATTGTGCTGTATTTTCCTATTTTTAATCGCACAGGTTTGTGCAGGGTGAATCAAAAGTCTGGCTAATCTCTCTAATCTATTATTCAGGATTTTAGTTAAAATTTTATAGTCACTATTTAACAGACAAATCGGTCTCCAATTAGAAAATAAAAACTTATCACCTTTTTTATAAAGAAAGGTCATTAAGGATAATGAAAATTCTGGACAAGGGATCTCTGAGGATAGATAACAATTATACACTATAGGCAGAAAAAAACCCATAAAGTCAATACATTTTTTATAAAATTCATTTGGTATTCCATCCATACCAGGGGATGATCCAAGCTTTAATCGTTTAATGACTTCAAGTACCTCAGTAGAGGAGATAGGTAATTGTAAGATCGGACCAAATCCTGAGATATTTTAGGAGGAGGAAGAAAACCGTACTTGAAAGAGAATCCGGATGTAATACCTGGGGATGAAAAATAAGTCTGACTGTAGCCCTGCACAGTCTGTAACATACCTAAATCAGAGGTAATTAGGTCACCAGTTGCATCAAACAAACCAGTCATGAGAGTATCTTTTAAGTGAGTTTTGCATGCATGGAAAGGATCAGCCATTGGTGATTTTTTACAAGAAAAACGAAATTCCATATTTAAAGACTTGGCCCTATTGTATTGGTAGTTTTTCATTTGTTGCTTAATAACTTTGATTTGAGAAAGAGAGGAACATAATCCTGTGGGGAAGGGACATAAGCCTGTATAATTGGTTCTGTAGAAATAAATATTTCCTATAATCATCCTGCACTTTGTTTTACCCCAGGACTGAAATAAATGTTTAACCTCAATCTTAAATTGCTTCCACCATTCATATGGGAAATCAAAGAGGGCTAAAGTAGAGGATTTGGCAGCTAAGAAAAAATCAAATTTTGAAAAATAAACCGGGTCTGAAAGAAAGGAAGTATTCAGTCTCCAGCGTGATATGCCGGAATACAATCTGGGAGGAAGATATCGTAGGGATAAAGTACAAAACAAAACATGATGGTCAGAGAATTCCACTGGAGCAATAACACAGGACACAATGTGAAGGTAGTGTGAAATAAAAAACATGTCAATTCTAGTGGCAAAGGTGTGTCTATGATAAGTGTTTCCACCTACGGGGTATAAGCTACGGAAAACATCTAGAAGTCCAGCAGCTGTTACCACTTCAAATAAGGCGTATGAATCACAATACACTTTTTTACCTTGATCCTTACGAAACTGGATATCAAGAGAGCAGTTAAAATCCCCTCCCCACACTAAATGTCTCTTTGTAAACAAAAAGGGTTTAATGTCCGAAAATAAGGCAATGCGGCCTGATTTAGTCTGTGGAGCATAAACATTAAGAAAGCGAAAAAAATAATCACCCCATACACAGTCTAATATGAGAGCCCTTCCAGGGAACAAATCTATGATTTTCAGAATTTTAAAAGAAGAGTTACCAAACAATATGGCCACACCATCTGCAGTTTCTGTACTATATGACCAAAAGGAGGGGCCACAGGTCCATAGTCTTTTCAACCTTTGCTCCTCAGAGATAGAAGAGATCCTAGTCTCTTGCAGAAATATGATATCCAAATGCAAAGAGGTAAGATATGTGAAGATGGATATCTGTCTGTGAAACGTCTTAAGACTACAGACATTGAAAGAAGCAAACTTTAAAGCTGCCATGGAAACTGCTCAAGAGCTATGCTTCAGACTCACTTTTCTTTTTTTTCCTTTTTTCCCTTTTTTATCTTTAGCAAGTTCAGTAGATTTACTATCTTCATCCTCCATCACAATTTCAGAGAGATGAGAGGTCTCAGATTCCAGGTCTGAGTCCCTAACGTCTTCCTGAAGGGGGGAAAAAAAATTGTCAGTCACAACCGGGCTGACCTGGGACTGTTTTAAAGAGGCTCTGGTAAACCTCCTGTTCTTAACAATTTCAAAAGGGGGTGGCATACTGGACACCTGAGTCTGATGCTCCCCCAATGGAGGAGAAACCAGAAGCACAGTGTCCCGAGGGTTATTAATCATAGGTTGCTCAGGGTTAGCAATATCTGGAAAGGAGGGGAAGGGGACAGGGTCTTTTCTTGGGGGGGGGGGTTGACCCTATCACCAGGAACCTGCACTTTAGCTTGGGCTTTACGAAGTAAACCATCCTGGTCTAGGCCTTCAGAGTTGTTATGCCTTGCCCATGGACACTGATGGAAGGCATGCCCCTTTTCGTCACAAAGATTACACTGAAAGATATTAATGCATCGGTCAACAGAATGCCCAAAACCCCCACATAAAGGACATCTCATCATGTCACATACACTACTAATGTGAGTTCTATCTCCACATTTATAGCATGCCTTAGGTTGCCCTGCATAAAAACACACCCCTCTGTCTTTACCCAGAAAAAAACTATTTGGCAGATGTACAACCTCAGAATTAACTTGCAACAACTTCACTTTAAACTTCCATCCCCCTGTCCAAATACCCTACACATCCAGAAGAGCTTCAGGTGGCCCCAACACCTCACACTTGGATTGCAGCCAGCGATAGATATCACTCACATTCACTCCTTCATTGCGGAACATAATTGTAACAAACCTAAGTAAGGGACGAGTTAAAGGGATAGCAAAAAAAGGCAACCATACTGGATGATTTTTTTGATTAGCATATTTGTCCCAGAATTTGTCCATATGAGCAGGTGTCTGAAACTAACATCAAAGGAATCCTCCCCGAGACATGAATTAAAGCATAGATGTCTTTGGCACAAAACCCATTTTAGACTTCAAGAGTTGGTTAAATACATAGTATCTATCAGGGTGTTCAGTCAAACCCCCCATAACATGAGACACAGCATTTGATGAGGGGCTTGTTCCAATTTCGATTTAAATAAGTCTGATAATGGTGGTTTGGAAGTGGTGCTCAAAATGGGGCAGTAGGACCCATAGACAAAGTAGAAACAGCAACAGGGGTATGCTGGAAAGTTCAGGCTCTAAAACCCTCTTCCCTCCCTTGAAGTAGATGGCTGAGGATAGATGCTGTGCCGTTTCAGGAGTTTTCCTACCTGAAAGCGGAGTCCAGTCTAAATCGAACCAATCTCCTGAATCAGTCCTCTTCCATCCTGCTTCTTGAAGCGCCATCTCTTCAGACCAGTCCATGGCCTCATCGCTGATTTCCTCTCTGGTAGCCCGAATTGCTGCTGCACCAATGATGACGTGCGCGGTCCTGCACGCCCACAGTCCTCCCGAAACCGCCTCTCCAAAATTCAGTTCCTACACTCGATAAGCGGGCGTATGAACGCCTTCCACAGCAAGAGCTTCATCATGAGACCGAGCAATATCAGGTAAGGGCTCCGGAATTAAAGGCACTGTTGTAAGTGTACCATTCTGGTGAGCAGCGAATCGGTAGCTGGGGTGCGGTAGCGAGCGTGACAGGAGGTATGCTCAGCCACCAGAAGACATGGTACAATCAAAGCAATGGAACTCTGCTTCTCACTCCTCTACCTCCTTCTCCTTCCGACCTCCAGAGCGTCTGCCATGCTAGGCGCCCGGCGTCAGCAACTAGCCACCGACCAGCAGCCAGTAGGGGAATTTCCGTGTCCTGGCCAAATTTCCCTCATTCACTAAAAATACCACCAACAGCTTAATCTGGTTCAAGGTCAGTTGGCATTCATCTGTATCCCCCTCTCCCGGGTATTGCCTGAAAATAGGCAGGATTTGTCTAGTGCACTTACCCGGTCAACAAAAAAAAGTAAATATAGAAGTGGGGAAAGTGGGCATCCCTGTCTTGTACCATGCATAAGGTGGAAGGGGCATCTGCAAACACTCTCCAAGATAATTTAAATAAATTAACATCATGGGCAGTAAACAATAAAAATGAAATTTAACCCAGCAAAGTGTAAGGTAATGCATATGGGGAACAATAATAAGAGACACCCATACTTTATTCAAAATGTGAAATTAACAATCACAACAGAGGAAAGAGATTTAGGTATAACTATAACTGATAACTTAAAATTTAACACCCATACCAATAAAACTGTTAAAAAATGTCACAAGATTTTAGGTTGTATATTGAGACATATCAAAAGTAGGGAATCATCTGTCATCTTGCCCCTATACACAAGCCTGGTTGGTCCACATTTGGACTATTGTGTTTCATTTTGTGCTCCAACTTCCATTGGCTATTTAAACATGACAGAAAGAGTTCAAGAAAGAATAACTAAAAGGATTGTTAATCTGTTCAAACTTGATTATGGTTCTAGATTAAAGTCTTTAGAGCTTTACTGTTTGAAGTGCAGAATACTAAGAGGCGACAATCTATACTTACAATGCATACAATAACAATTACTTGTTAAACACAATAGGATTGGAAAAGGTTTCAATAAGTAATTCCACTAGATTCCACAATTCAAAACTAAAATCATCCTTATGTAAAACAAATAAACGATCTAGATTTTTTACACAAAGAATTCCTCCAATCTGGAATACACTGCCTAGTAATATTATAAACAGCAAAAACATAGAACAAGTTAAGAGAAACCTTGATAGATATATGGATGACAAGAAGCTTTCCTTCCACTGCTAATTTAGCTGGTGGTGAGTTCATAAATGGGCATGTGCCTTCTGAACTTGTATCAATCTATGAATCTATGATAGGGTGGAGTTAGTTAGAATTTGGGCTTGAAGAGAAGTGTAAAATGTCCGAATCCACCTCAGCATTGTATCTTCCAACCCATATTTTTTAAGAACCGCAAACATAAAAGGCCACTCCACCCAATCAAATGCCTTTTTGGCATCTATGGCTAAAGTCCTCCCCCAGTTCTCTGAGTCCACCCATGAATAATATTAACCATCCTCCTTATGTTTTGTTTAGCCTGTCTTCCCCTAACAAACCCTCCTTGGTCTGAATTGATCACCTTAGGAAGGAGTCTCTCCATTCTTAGAGCTAGAAGCTTAGCCAAAATTTTATAGTTGGAGTTCAGTAGTGATATGGGCCTATAAGACCCACATTTAAGAGGGTTCTTTCCAGGCTTAGGAAGCACTATAGTAGCTATGCACACTGAGGGAGGTAGTGATCCCCTTTGGAAAGCCGAGTGCACCATCTGAAGCATGAAGGGACTGATCTCCTTCCAAACTGTTCTGTAAAACTCAAGGGGTATCCCATCTGGGCCCAGTGCCTTGCTTCTCCTCCCCTTCCAAGCTGCCCATCTCAATTCCATACAGGAAACAGGGGAGTACAGGATCTCCCTCTCCTCCTCCTCGCCTACTGTTGTCAGCACAAATGTTTGGAGAAAGCCCTATGGATCTCCAGCCATTGGGACTTCCGAGGCATACAGTTTTGAATCAAATTCTTTAAATGTTGCATTTATCTGGAGTTGATCATAGGCAAGGCCACTGTTTTTCGGTTTTTACCGGAAAATCCGGTAAAATTCTGGAATTAGGGCTGCCTGAAGACCGGTTAAAACAAAGATTTCATGGAATCTGGCATTTTATATCAGATCAGTAGATCTACAAAACTTGTGTTTTTCTTTTAATTCCTTCCTGTACTATTTTCAATTTGCTCTACTTAATGCTCTGTATATTAAGCCTTCTTTAATTCTGATTACTTATGCACATACTAAAAGAATGATAGCAGAATCCCGGTAAAATCCGGAAATTAGAGTAACAATCACCGGTGTAATTCCGGAATCTGAAGTCTTGAAAACGGAATTTCATTATTTTAATCACCGTAAATCAGTGGCCTTGATCATAGGTGATAACTCCCCCTTCTCCTTCCTACCCTGAAAACTGTCCTCCCAGCCATTTTACTCTTCATCAAGCCTGCTAGCTATTTACCTGCCTTATCCCCCATCAAAATGGGCTCTCACCTTAATTATAAGAAGGTTTCTCTCGATCCTATGGTTGGTATATAGATTGAGGAAGCATTTCAGAGCCTTGAGTTTTTGTATTTTCTGGGGGCATATGTTTCTCATTAATTCCCCCTCTAATTCCTTAATCAGTTTCTTGAACTCCTTTTCCTCCCTGTTCAATTTCTTTTTAATAAAAGATGGGTAAGAGAGTGCTTCCCCACGAATATGTGCCTTTAGGGAGTCCCATGTGTTGTGAATGCTGGTTTCTTCTGGATTATTATGTTTTAGGAATTCCTTAATGCTCTTTAACTTGGGAGATGAATCCCTCATCAGAAAGCAGAGAAGGGTCCATTCTCCAACTGGGCCTCGGCCCCCCCCCGGGAACTGTAATGTGACCTGCAGAGGGGCATGGTCTGAAACTATTATTGGCCAATAACTGGCCTCTTCCAGAAGCCCAGCCCACATCTTCAGGATGAGGATATAGTCAAGCCTAGTATATACCTGGTGTGCTGACGAGAAAAAGGAGTACTGTCTTGTATGTGGGTGACACTGTCTCCACGCCTCCATTAGGGCTTTCCTCGGCAAAATTCCGAAGGGCAGCAGTACTATATGGTGGAGGTCTGGATCTCTGTCCTGAATGATCTAGAGCAGGGTCCCACTAAGTGTTAAAGTCCCCTCTGATTATCAAGTTATCTGACAGTGGGGCCAAAGCTACACCTAGGTGTGTACAAAAAGTCAGGAGACTCAAAATGTGGGCCATATACTGATACCAAGGTGTATTTGGTGCCTCCCATATCCACTTCCACCATAAGATATCTCCCCTTGGGGTCTGCATGGATCTGCAGAACTTTATGGGGTATCCTCTGTCTTATCCAAATCACTACCCCCCAGGCCCTTGAAATAAAGGGAGCTGCCAAGAGGGTGCCACCCCATGATGATGCCAGTTTTGTGGCCTCCTCTGTGGTAGAGTGTATTTCCTGGGGGAAAACAATGCCCCCCCATCTGTTTGATGTTGACCCAGACCTCTTTCCTCTTTACTACATGTCTAAGACCATTCCAGGTTACCAACTTGAGCGTATTCGTTTTATTTTGCCAAAGTACAATAATAGCATAGTTTCTATCCCCAGAAACATTCCACCTACATATACATATGTTCTCAGAAGCAGTTTTTCCAACTGTTTAAATTCCCCAATGCATCCTCCCTCCCAAGGATGGCTCCTTGAACAATTTAACAAACATCCCAAAATGTATAAAAAGAATCTTTTACAAAAAAGTGTGCAAAATGTAACCCCAATATCCACCCCCTCTCTACCCCCTAGCAAAACCCATAACAACAACAATAGCCCAACAGACCCTAACCCCACCTCGTTTAGGTTATCCACCCGCTACTTTGCGTGGATCGAGTAGGCTATCCAGTATTATACTCAGAAAGGTCTTTCTTATCTAGTATCCACATCATCCCTCCATTGTACCTCCATTAAGGGGTGCCCCAACCAAGGAGCAGACCACCCAGGAGATCCTCCAGCAGAGCCCACCATATTTTAAAGGAAATAAAGAGAAAATAAAGGAAGCCATACAGATGCAGGGCCTGCTCCAATCTGTTCATAGTCTGCTCCTAAGTGGCACTGAGGCCCTTGTATCAGCCCCCCCAGAGAATCAGCTACTCCTAACAGAAAACAACCATGGAGTGCCAATCTCCATTAAATGCTACATTCAGTTTAATCTGCACTACTCAGATGGCCACATTGTAAAGCCTGGGGGCCTACGAGACACCGGTCCGCAAAAGGAACCAAGACACTACCAGAACTCTGAAAAGAAGAAAAAAAAGAAACATGCCTCCATCAAATTAAATTTCTAGATTGAAACATTTCAGTCCTAAACATCACAGTTTGATCCAGCCAGAACATCTCACTAGCTCAGAACACAATGCTGGAGCTCTGCTAAGTCTGCTCAAAACACTCGGATGCCAGTTCCATGTCCTCCAGCCCTTATCTAGCTGGATTCAGCCCTTCACAGAAAAGAAAAAACATTGGTTGTGCTTACTGGTTCACACTTTTGCAGAGCTGTCTGTGCAGAGTTTGTAGGAGTGAGTGGCAGGAGGAGCCCTTGCCAAACCAGCTATGATAGGCTCCCAAGTAGGAGTTATGGTCTGGCCCAAGATGCGTGCACCTCCCCTGCCCTACATCCCAATCAGTCCACAACCCAACCACAGTACCTTTTTTGTTTTTGTCCTTTCTAGTTAGATCATAGCATATGCAGCTCAGTATCTTCTAGCTCTGGTTTTGTTGCCCACGGGCTCTCTCAAGTTCCAACACACACTCCATGGCAGCATCTGGACTGGTAAAGGATCTAGGCTTTCCTCATTGTGGTCTGATGATCAGTCATGCTGGATAAATTAGGGCAAATTTGCATCCCAGGTCATGTAGCCTTTTCTTTACTTCTGCAAATGTTCTGAGTTGGTTCTGAAGCTGCCACAAATAGTCAGGGAAGAGGCTGATTCGTGAATGTTGTACTATTATTTTACCTTTCTGCCTTGCCTTCTCCAACACAATTTGAGGGTCTGTAAAATGGAGAAATTTAATAATGACATGCCTAGGTCTTTGGTCGGGAGCAGGTTTAGCACCTGGGGATCTGTGCACTCGCTGGATTTCTAGTGAAATTTCAGGGGGAATCTCCAGAGTGTCTCAGAGCTACTTTTTAAGAAAGGAGGAGCAGTATCTACCTTCTAGCCCCTCTGGGAGTCCGACCACTCAGACAGTACAGTGGCGCTCCCTATCCTCATGGTCATCTATACTTTGTTTTAAGAATTCAATCTCCCAGAGAGCTTTTTGTAAGTTGGATTGGGAGCTTTGCATGCTGTCTTCTTGAGCACTCACCCATGCCTCTAATTCCCCCAGCCTGGTCTCATGCCTTTCAACAGTCTCAGATACTGAATTTACTGTGTGTTGGAGGTGCTGAATTTGCGGTGGTGACATTTTTGAAACCAGCCTCCATCCTTGTCCTCAAATCATATTTTAATTCTTTAATAAGTCTCTCCAGAGCGCGATAACCCTCAGTATTCATGGAGGAAGTTGCCTGGTCCATCTCAGCGGTATGTGTCTGGTTCCCCTCAGCCTGAGGCATTCCTGGGTTGCTGGTGCTGGAGGTGCCTCTAGTGGAGTTTTTTGGTAGGCCTCTATAAGTTGCGGTCAAGTTGGTAGCTCTGAAGGGCAATTTCACCTGTTTTTTTGCTGATTTCATTGGTGCTGGCATCTAGCTAGTAAATGGATGACAAATTGGACTGAACTATAAAGAAGGTGATTCAGATGGTGGGAAAATGTAGTGGATAGTCACAGAGCTCTCTGTTTAAGCTGCCATCTTGCTCCTGAGCTTGGACCCCCCCCCGAAGTTTCAATGTTATCCTATGAAAATTTTCATTTTCTATTGTTTGTTTATTGCATTGCACATTAATGTTTGGGGGAATATATGTTTTTCTTGTAGTACTCATTAATACCTTTGTTTTGATATATAGAATGTCTCTTAGGTCCAAATATTGAGGGAGTTGTGGATTGTTAAAATTCCAGTTATCCAATGAGAATTGTCATTTGTTTTCATTTTAGTTTTTTTTAATGTTAGGTTTGTTCCTCTTACCTTTATTTATTTAAGTTCTAAATAAAAATAAATAGAAAATTAAATTAATTAGAATTATAATTTTAAAAATTCATACTAAAATCAAGTATGTGACACACTTTGTATTGTTTAATGCAGCTCTACAAATTAATCTGATGAAGAAACAAGGTTGTTTTGAAACATCATAACATTTGGAAAACATGTTAAAGAGAGCATTTACCTTGGAAAAAGATAACGAATAAAATCATTTGACCAAGAAAAAATGAAAAAGAGATTTATTGAGATAAGCATTACTATAGGGTAGAATGTGCACCCTCACTTAATTTTATGTGGCCCCAAAAAGTATTTTTAGGGAGGTGATTATGTGTCAGTCTTGCAATACTCTTTAAGGCCTTTCTTTTGATATGTACATTGTCCCTTAAGTCCAAATATTGAGGGAGTCATGGCTTGTTAAAGTTTAAATGTGGGAAGAAAAACTAAATCCAAAATCTGTTTTTGTATGAAGGAATCCTTTTTTATATAAAATGAGAAACCCATATGAAAAAGGATGCCATCATATGAAAAAAGAATGGGGAGAAAAACTAAGTTCAAATTATTTTTTCATATAAATGAAAAAAGCTCATGAAAAAGGATTCCTTCATGCAAAAAAAGAAACAGAAAAAAACTGTTCAAATTCTTTTAACGTATGAGGGCATCCTTTTCATGAGCTTTCTTAGTTCATACAGAAAAGGATGCCCTCATACAAAAAGAGAATTTGGGCTTAGTTTTGTTTTCCATATTCTTTTATTGTGTGAAGGGATTCTTTTTCATATAACTGAATTCTTTTTTCATATGTCTATACGAAAAGATGGAAGTGAGTCATGAGAAAGGATTTTAACATTAAAAAGAACACATTTTGGGGTCATTTTTCCAACGGTTAAGTGCAGAAACCACCTAATGGAATCTCAATGACAAAAGATACATGTCTTGGTTTCTGTCCAGGGTATAATTTTCATGGGTTTTGAAAACTGTTTTTAAATGGAAACAAGATTGTGGTGTGACAGGAAATGTGACCAGATTCAGTTACTCTTTTTTTGTTAGTTTAAATATTCATCTGCTACAGATTCTGTTTGAAATGGACACAAGATGGCTGCCAGGTAACATGTACAGGCAGCTAAGGGAAGCTGCTCACCCACTGTGTAGGTGCCAATGTTCTCGTGAGAAAGTTAGCAGTAATTGCTGACAGGATGAGCATGTAGGAGACAATTAAGCCATAATCCCAGTGGGTAGTCTTTCCTGGTACATGTTCCCATGTCAGGTAATGGACCCAGGTGCTTGTTGTAAAACATCAAGAGATAGTGAGAAAGGGCTAAGAAGATGAGGTTGGAAGGTGGGAGGTTAAGACGGAATGTGAGGAAGTTCTTCTTCACAGAGAGGGTGGTGGATGCATGGAATGGTCTGCCTCAGGAGGTGAGGGAGTGAGCACTGTGGATGAATTCAAGCGTGCTTGGGACAGGCATAGGGGAACCATAGAGGTACAGTTGCTAGTGGGTCAGAAGCAGTAATCCAGTACAAGGGTTTACGGGCAGACTAGATGGGTCATGCAGTCCTTATCTGCCAACAGTTTCTATATTTCTATGTTTTTATGAGGTCACACAGACACACACATGGGGCTGTCACTCTAGGGAGAGATCACTCTCCTATATCCCAGAGTACATAAAAGGGGAAGGAGCAGGAATCTCTCGGAAGAGGAGCAGGAAGCTCCCCCTCTCGAACATTTGACATCTGAAGAAGTGGCAGCCTGCTGGAAATTAGCTTGGTAAGGAAGCACAGCCTAGGAGGGATGACTTCTGTAGCTAGCAGCAGCTAAAGAGACTTTAGGTGAGGCTAAAGTTTGAGGTTTTTGTGACAAATCATCTGTCAGCTTAACTAACTTTTTTTTTAAATCAAGCTCTTTTATTTATTATTATAAAAAAAATCCAGCAAGACTGCAAATTCTATTCCATACATATGTCCACTTATGCCTCCTAGGACAACAGGTTACAAACATCTTAAGGATTACAATTATGAGGCATATAACACTTCATCCAATTAAAAAACACAGATATAAAAAAAAAATTATAAAAAGCTAGACATCTAGTATCCTATCACAACAACATGTACAAGGAAGGTAAAAAGAGAAACCAAACAAAAAATAGAATTCATTATATCAGAATGCATCCTGAAGCATGGTCAGAGAAGGGGGGGAGGTAAACAGTGAATTATTATGTACCAAAACATTTATGTAGGGGAGGGCATGAGAGGCCCTTTTAACCCTGGGCTGCCAGTATTTCCAAAATATCTCGGTTTTCTTTACTTGCTTGGTAGTGGAAGAAGGGTAGCCAGTGAGTTATAAATTTGTCTTTATGGAGTTTTAATTTTGCTGTGAGGTTCTGCATCTCAAGAACCTTAATGCACAAGTTATACCAGGAGACCTGAGTGGGTATCTCTGAGGTTAGCCATTTTAGGGTGATGACTTTAATGGTGGAAGCAATCAAGATATTGAAAAGGTATCTCTTGACTCCAGTTCTGAAGCCTGGGGGGGGGAGTCCCAGGAGGCAATATTGGAGGTCGGCAAAAACAGGGATTTCTAATATACCAGCTACCATTTCAGTAAATTGGTCCCAGTAGTCTTTCAGCCTGGGACAAGCCCAAAATATGTATGTGTGAGTTCCTTTCTCTCCTCAACCCCTCCAGCATAAGTCAGAGGTATAACCAGGGTGCAAAAGTACTGCACCACCACTTTCCCCTTAAATTCCCTCCAAAAATTCAAAGCTGTAGTGGAGTGAATACCACACCAGATTTGGACCCAGTTCTCATCCCTCAATCAAATTACTGCTTCACTATGCCAGGTCTGTCTAAGATGGATCAGGGGGTCAGAATCCAAGCTCAGTAAGTGAAATGTGATCTTGGAGATGAGGATCTTTGATCTGGTCGGGATACCAAGGGCCCCAGGAACTCCACTAGGAGGTTAATCCCCTCCAACAGGCCTGATTTTTTATCTTTTCCTTTTAAAAAGTGCCTTATTGGAGGAATCTAAAATGGTCTTGAGCAGGCAGTCCAAATTCATGGGCCAGTTGTTGAAATGATTTACAGGTGTTACCTGTATAAAATTGTCCCACCTTTGACATGCCCCATCTACCCATCTCCTGTATCCTATTTCCATCTTATGAGGGGTGAAGTCCAAACAGACCTCAATAGGCTTGTCTGATCCAATTTTTATTTCAAAGTGATAATGTCTGCAGATCTCTAATCACACATTTTTTAAGGAAATTGTCCAGGGGCTCCCCAGGGCTAAACACTGCAGACCAGTGCCATCCATATAAATTAAATCCCCTATCCTATGAGTAGAAGAGGAGGCCTTTTTCAACTCCACCCACAAGAGGGTCTCATCTGTTATTTTAAAAGGTAGCAGGGTCTGTAACTGAGCTGTTCAGAAGTATTTACGTAGGTCAGGAAGATCCAGCCCACCCTTAGGTTTGGGCCATAGCAGCATCTGCCATCGAACCCTGGGTATTTTACCCACCCAGACAAATTTGGTGATAGTAATCTTAAGGGTTTTCCAAAAAGAATTTGAGGGCCTTATTGGAAGAGACTGGAAGAGGAACAAGAAACATGGCAGTACATTTATTCTTACAATCTATTCTTCCTGTCAGGGATAGTGGTAATTCATTCCAGTGTGTGTAGTCCACCTGGATCATTTACAGAATCCTGCCATGGTTCATGCAGTACAACATGCCATGGTCTCTGGGGGATCCAGATACCTAAATATTTGATCCCTCCCTGGCCAATTTGAACTGACCAACAACAGGCAAGGATTTCAAAGAGCTCAGAGGTAACATCTCCATTTTTGACTCATTAATCCTAAAACCCACAACCTGACCGGAGTCCACCAGAAGGAAATGATGTGGAGGACCACTTGTACAGGATCTTTGACATAAAGTAATGTATCATCAGCATACATAGAAATACGGAGTTCCACCCCCCCCCCCGTAGGTCTCAGATTGTCTGATGAGTGCCTCTAAGAGTTCCATACTCAGGGCAAAGAGGAGGGGGAGAGAGCAGGCATCTCTGTCTGGTACGCCTTTCAATTTTGAATCTGTCCAACATACCCCATCTATTTTAATTTGTGCCCAGGCTTCTGAATATAAATTCCTAATCCATTTTCTAATCTTATCCCCAAAACCAAATTTACCCAAGGTTTGATCCAGAAACTCCCAGTCTAGGTGATTGAATGCCTTCTCTGCATCCAGAGCAATCACTGCATGTGAAGTGTGAAAGGATCTGGAGGCAGACAAGGAGTGCAACAACAGGCGAATGTTATCCTGGATGTGACGCTCAGGGATAAAACCAGTTGGTCAGTATGTACAAGGGATGTAATAATTGACTGAAGGCACAGGCTCAACATTTTAGAAAATATTTTTGCATCTTGATTTAATAGAGAGATTTGCCTGTAACTTGAACACTCAAGGGGGTCTCTCCCCGGCTTGGGTAATACAGTGATCATCATCACTTCCCACATGTCAGGGGTAGCTTCCCCATTATGGGCTTGATTAAAGAATTTGGTCAGCAGGGGGGATAAATCAACCTCAAGTATTTATAGAATTCTGCTGTGAATCCATCTATTCCAGAGATTTAATTACCTCCTTAATGTCCTCCTTTGCAAAAGGGACCTCCAAAAAATCTTTCTGCATCTCTGAAAGTAAGGGCAAATCTATTCGATCTAAGAAATTAGCCCCCTTTAAGGTATGGTCTGGGCCCCTCTCTCTACTATAAAGTTGAGTGTAAAAGGCTAAGAACTCCTTTGCAATCTGAGTCTGCTGAGAGACCACACTCCTAGGATCTGTCTTACTCCGAATTTTAGGGATATATCTGTCAGCCTCCTGTTTCCTCAAGTGGAGGGCCAGGAGTCTGCCCGTTCTCTCCCCCACAAATAATATTTTTGTCTGGTGAACCTTAAAGCATTCTCTGTACAATGTTGCATCAAATGATTACATTCTGCCCTGGACCTCTTGAGTTTGGGGATAAAGGTCACTTCCCTGTTCCTTTTATGCTCCTGCTGAATTTCACTTATTTCTTCCAAAATGTTTTTAACCTTGAGGTGGTATAGTTTGTTTTAATAGAAAGTGTGGGAAATAATATGCCCTATTAGGACCGCTTTTAGGCCATCCCAAATATATTTGAGTGAGGAATCAGACTCCAGGTTCTTAGCAAGGTAGTGTTTAATCACTTGTTTGATAGAGTCTGTAAAAGCTTTGTCCTTTAGGAGGCCTGGGTCAAATCTCCAACTTCCGTTCCCACCCTCTGAGTGCCAGCTAATCTCTGCCAGGGTCATTGTATGGTCTGAGAAGGCAACCGGTTGGATAAACACCTCACAAAATGAGTGGACCCATATCTTCTGAGTGTAGAATTTATAGATTCTGAAATAGGAATTAGATGCAGGGGGAAAAATGGTAAAATCTCATCCCCCAGGATTTTGTAGATGCCAGGGGTCCACCAGACCTGAATTTGAGATAAGGGCTCTGAGTAGCTTGGAGCTTGACTTATCCCTGCCACATCATGGTGGGTTTTTGTCTAAAACATTATTCTCCACACAGTTCCAGTTCCCAGAAAGGATTATTTGGCCCCTGGCAGGGTGGAAAAAACCTGAAATAGGTATCTAAAAAATTACCCTGTAGGGGAGTAGGAGAATAATTTGAAGCTATGTGTATAGGTCGTCCCCTATATTCCTTGGACAGCAGGACCAAGGGGCCTGAGCCCTCTGCCTGCACTCTACAAACAGACAGAGGGAGTCCCTTTTTTATTAATATCGCTACCCCCAGCTTTGTAGCATTTGGGTCAGAATCTGAATAAATTGATGCCACCCAAGACCTACATAGCTTCCTATGTTCCACTTCTGAAAGTCTAGTTTCTTGGATACAAGCTATGTCACAATGAACCCTGGTAAACTCCTGCAGGATCCAGGCTCTTTTGACCACGTTGTTAATGCCTTTCACATTTGCTGAGCATATCTTAAGAGGCACCATCAGTCAAGTTATATGAGAACGTCTCCCCGTTTCCTCCCCTCCTCCTTCCCCCTCTGCCCCTGCCCCCACCCTGGATGCAGTCAACAAACACCAACTTAAAATAAAAATAAAAAAACAGGACAAAAAGAACAGTTCAACATAATCAGCATCTGAGGGACTTAGTGGGGCCCACTAAACCCTCATAGCAACAAAAGTCAGGTTACCTTGCCTCTGCTGTGGAACCCCAAGTTAAGAGCGGGCCTCTATTATTGTTACCTCACTAACTGGTAGTGAGACAGTGAGCAAAGGAAAGCATCAACTAGTGTGCCAAGTTCGAGAGTCCTGGTCTACGCCACAACCGACAAACCTTGCCCTTCGACGAAGTGCTCCCAGGATCTAAGATGCCCTGACAGAGTGCCCCCTAGGTGCGAATACTGTACACTGTGTTGTCCCTCCCCATTCAAGAAAAGAAAAAAACATTGTGACTCTCGGCCTAGTGGAACAGAAGGAGTCTAACCAAAAATGAACCAGCCCAAGAGTCTGCTGCATTTTGTTATGAAATATCATCTAAAAGGAAAGGGAAACATGGGACAACATATAATCTGGAATAGCATATCTGTAAGTAAAAAGATTAATACGAACAATAACCCATTAAAAATTTTTCACAGTCCACTTTGAGTGAGGGGGAAGAGAGAAATTCCCCGTCTCATCTGCACAATCTAATGTCAATTACCTCTTTGAAATTGATATTGCTCAGTGGGTGCTAAAAGTATCTGACTATATGAGGATCAACCATCTGAATGAATAACTTTCAAAAAAAAAATAGGGATCAAAAATGTTCCCCTAAAAGTCCTGGCTTGTTTCCCCAACATAAGTGCACAAATCTGTGAGTTAGCAAAGCTCTCAACCCCATGTATCCTTATTTAGGACTGTGACAGTCAACATAAAATTAGACAATCTGCACACCATATCCTGACTTGTAGTGTTAAGCAAATTAAAGGGACAAGAAACTCATTAACTGGTGCAGTCAAATAATAAGAGATTACTTATAAATGTGGATTGGTTTAGATCATCAATTTAGTTCAAGCACTGAGATCAACAAAAGGTACTTGCATCATAAATTAATGGCTCCATCTGGCGAGCTGAACATGAAGTAGTTCCTCTGAAATAAAGCAGCTTAATCATCAAGGAAAGTATTCGAGTGACTGGGGGACATAGCGAAAGCTGCAAGTCCTGAAATGTCCTCCCCAAAGGAAGTACACTGGAAACTCTTCCCCAGAAAACAAATGTTCCACTTCTTTCCTAGATACATAGATACATAGACAGTGTCGGCAGATAAGGGCCTATGGCCCACCTAGTCTGCCCATTTGAGCTTGTAAGTTCAGTTTGTTTTCCTAGAAGTCTATTTCCCCTTACCCCTGACCTCCAGAATTCCTTTATGTCTATCCCATGCATTCTTAAATCCCGTGATTGTTTCAGCCCCCACCACTTCCTCTGGCAGGGTGTTCCACTTGTCCACCACCCGTTCTGTGAAGAAATTCTTTCTCATGTTTCCTCTGAATCATCCTCCTCCAACTTCATCCCATGCCCTCTAGTCCTGAAACATCTTTTCGCTTAAAATAGTGTTTTCCTGCACCCTGTTCCTCCCTGTAAGATACTTGTATGTCTCTATCATATCCCTCTCCCTCCTCTCCTCCAGGGAGTACATGTTCAGTTCCTTCAACCTGTCTTCATAGGACTTGTGATGCAATCCATGCACCATCTTTGTTGCCCTCCTCTGAACCTTCTCTACCCTGTCTATGTCTTACGTGGTACGGTCTCCAGAACTGTACACTGTACTCCAGGTGGGGCCTCACTAGTGTCTTGCGTGTATAGCGGAATTATGACCTCCCTTTTCCTGCTGGTGATGCCCCTGCCTTTACATCCCAGCATCCTATTTGCTTTACCTGATGCCTTGTCATACTGTTTCCCTACCTTGAGGTCATCAGAGATGACAACCCCAAGATCCCTTTCCTGCTTGGTGCATGCTATATTCTCACCCCCCAACTTATATATTGTGCCTGGGTTTTTGTGCCCCATATGCATTATCTTGCACTTCTTTGCATTGAATTTCAACTGCCAAACCCTTGACCATTCTTCAAGTTTCTGCAGGTCCCTTCTCATTCTGTCTACACCCTCGGGTGTGTCTACTCTGTTACAGAGCTTTGTGTCATCAGCGAACAGTGAAATTCTGCCTTCTAGATCCTGTGCAATGTCACTGATGAAGATGTTGAATAGGACCGGTCCCAGCACTGATCCCTGTGGTACCCCACTGGTCACTCTTCCCTCTGTGGAGTGACAGCTTTACCACCACCCTCTGTGTCCTGCCACCCAGCCAGTTACCTACCCACCACACTACTGTCCTGCCCACACCCATATTCCCCAGTTTGTGTAATAGTCTTCTATGTGGCACAGTGTCAAGGCCTTGTGAAGTCCAGATAGGCCATGTCCACTGCCCTCCCCTGATCCACCTCCCTAGTCACCCAGTCAAAAAATTCAATGAGGTTGGTCTGACATGACCTCCCCCTGGTGAAACCATGCTGCCTTGGGTCCTGAAGTCCATTGACAACCAGATGTTCCACCAATCTCTCCTTCAGTAGTGCTTCCATGATCTTTCCCACTACCGAGGTGAGGCTGACTGGTCTGTAGTTCCCTGCTTCCTCTTTCCTTTTGGAAACAACTGGAGAACAAGCAGAAATCAAAAATCATGCACGCTTCAAACTAAGCCGGTAAGCTTCAAACTGTGCAGGATTCGAAATAGAACTCAGGGGAGACCAGCAACACAGGGTTTCAGTGAAAGGCCAGTGAGCTGACCCGAATTGCAAGAAAATCAAGCTCCCAGTGGAGCGATGAACCATTAGTCCCATCAGGTCCCTGTTTTCGGTTGGATCCATCTAGCCAAGTCAGAGTGCAGTGGTGACAGGGAATCTGCATGTGTTCTTTGGGTGCGTTTGCTGCCTGGAGCAATAGACCATAGCAAATTCTCAATTTCTTTTTCGGCTTGATCTTCTTTGTTGTCTGGAATGGAAACCCCTAGGGATTCCAAATAAGGTGTAGCAGCTAGGAGATATTCAAATGTTTTAACACCCTCTTTGTCTTTACCCACAACTTAGCAGGATATCTTAAGTAGGGTCTAAGATCATTTTCCCTGAGTTTCTTGACTACCACCAAGATATTCTTTCATTTAGCCAGCATGGCTGGGGGATAATCCTGGTCCACTAACACCTTTTGCCCATTCAAATTGAGGTCGTTCTTACCCATGCCAGTCTCAGAATTTTTTCTTTTGTTGGATAATGCAGAAATTTGATGAGGATGGACCTGGGGGAGCACCCTGTTTAGGTTTAGGGGTGACCACCCTGTGGACCCTCTCAATTTCAAATACTAAGTCTTCATACAAAGAGAGTTCTTTTTGTAGCCAACACTCCAAGTACTCCTCCATATTGTCTTGCCCTGCCCCTTCCGGTATGCCAAAGACCCTTATATTGTCATGATGTGATTGTGCTTCTGCATCCTCAGCTCACAGCATTAGGTCCCTCTCTCGTTTATGTAGAAAAGCCAGCGATCTGCCAAATGCCATGTGTTAATTTGTAGCATGTCCATGGGGGATTCTACCATGGAGGTTTGGGCTTCCAATTTGTTAAAATTCTTTTGTAGCCCAGTGATTCTGGCATCGATGATGTTGAGGACCCGCAGCATTCAGTGTCCGTCTGCCTTGGTGAAAGTGGTTGTGGTATCAGAACCAGAATCGTCCTCCTTATCTGCTGAAACTATAAAGGCTGAGGTTCTGGATGGAGAGGGGCTTGTAGGTTGGAGTTCCGTAGAGGCACTTGGATGTCTGCGTGTGTAAGTAAGACCTGATTTTTTTTGTATTCCCCATTTCTCTAGTAGAAGCTTTAGAATTATATTTGAGAGATGCGCGGTAATAACACATTGATGGTGACTGATGGGTCAGATATAGCACCTGGGAATGTGGAGCTCTGTTTTAGGCAGCCATCTCAGTGCATGACGCCTCATTAATGACAAGGTAATTTTTATTATTTCTGCTGGACCCTGTTTGCAGTCTGTCTCTGAAGTGCACTCTACCAGAAATTATTGCTTTGACCTTCCTGACCCCAAGCAGGGCAAAGGTAGTTTCCTGAGAAAATCAGGTGGTGGCAGTGAATTAGAAGTCCCCAACAAAACTGCCCAGTAAGCTGGGATGGCCCAAGGGGCAGTTTTTGTCACAGGTGGCAATATAAAAAAATAAGTTTTTCCTCATGAAAAAAGATGAACCCCATAGAAAAAGGATCCTTTTTTGTATGGACCAATTCTTTTTTCATTCCATGCAGCTATACAAAAGACTGTACTGAGCATGCTCAGAACTGAAATTTTAAAATGTAATAACTTTGGAATGGATTAATATTTTTTCACCAAACCAAAGAGAGGCACATCTGTGAGTCAATCCCTTTCTACCTTGAATATTTCAGACCACAATTCTAAACTGTCCAGTACTTGGCAATTATAAAAAAACAGCAGAAAACACATATTTTTAAACTTTTTCACCATCTGCATCTCAGATTCCACACATTTGACTAGAAAGATAGCTGGCATGTCATGCGATCTACCCCCGATACCACTCATGTAAAACTTTATGCAAATATGTTGAATGGTTGTGAAGATATTAAAATGCAAAGTTTGAGATTTAACATAGAAATCCCTGCTCAGTCCTAACTATAGTGGTGCTACCATGCCATTATAATACACATACCACAGACACAATAACCCCATACCTTGGAGTGGGTTATTGCACTTATAACATGGGTTGTTAAACAACAGTAGAAAAAGTGACAGAAATGATTTTATTACTGTTGAAATGCATGACATTGTACTGTATCCTGTTGCCTTTAAAAGTAGTCCTCCACAAATAATACATAGCACACTGGTGTTATAAAGACAGAAATGGCAGAACTGTACTATTAGGTTCATTTCTGTCACTTCTGCTTCATAACATAAGTGTGACTATGACTTCTGCACTTCTGCAGTCAGTACAACTCTGCTGATTTGAAGCTGTGCGGTGTGTGTGTGTGTGTGTGTGTGTGTGTGTGTGTGTGTGTGTGTGTAGCTCTCTCTTGCTGCACATGGTTAACCAACATTGCTCGCTGGACACCCAACGGCATTCAGTGTGAACAGGAAGACTGACATTGAGAGGAAAGAGCACATAAACTACCCCTTTTACTGTCAGCTGGGGACCCCAGTGAGAGACACAGACAGCAATTGGCACACTGTGCTGCTGCAACAGTGATCGGGCCACAACTCTTGCCAGGCAAGTCTTCTGAGACTCGGGACACACACTCACTGTCTCTAACTCACTCCCTCCTTCCCTAAATACACACACTAACTGTATCTCTGCCTGATGTCTGCTCTCCAGCTTTCTCACCCTGGGTGTTCGGCGTGGTGGGGGACCTTTGCTGTCACTCTCTTTGTCTCTCTCCAGCCTAATGACAAGTACAGCACTACAAACGTAGAAGACTGCAGGACTTCTGCATCTCGCTGTCTGTTGTGCTCTGCAGCTGGCTTTTGCCTCATTCTTGCTGTCTCTCTCGTAGGAGGGGGCGAGCTGAATTTGGATGCGAGACAGCCAGCTGCACTCTCTGGGAGAAATCTTACTCGCCGTCACACTTCTACATCTCGCTGTCTCTCATGCTCTGCAGCTGGCTTTCAGCTCCTACTTGCTGTCTCTCTCTCATGGGGGGGCAAGATGAAGCTGGGTGCCAGGCAGTAAGTTGTGCTCTCCGGGGGGTGGAGATCTTGCTTGCGGTCACACTTCTGCATCTTGCTGTCTTTCATGCTGTGCAGAAAGATTTCATCTCACTCTTGCTGTGTCTCTCTCAGGGGGTGGGGGGCCATGGGGGTGGGTATCGCCAGCACTCACAACACACCACAGCAGGACACTTCAGTACATGGCATGACAAATGCTTCCACAGGGCACAGCAGGAGGAACACAAATGCTCACTATGTCACACTCTCCTCCCTCGCAGTTCTGCCATATTTGCTGCCTGTCTACCACTTCCCTACACTTTGCAATGGCTACCAATCTCTCACTTCATTTTTTCTGAACATAACAAGACCCGGAGACAAATCCCCTGAGTTACTCCGAGGAACCGTGCATTAACAGGGCTGTTCAATACATGGCTATGGAGGGGCTCTACACCAACGGGCTTCCACGTTTTTTTGACAACTCATGTTATAACTATATATATTACATGGTTGGAACCTTTTCTGATTACAAAAAAACATCTGATACGTCCCCATATCTGATGGTAATTAGCACTACTTATGAAAGTACTCAGCTTATTACAAAATAATGAACAATCTATTCAATAACTATTACAAGAGTCAGTGGACTCTATATATACACACATTATTACAACACTACTGACATGGGTAACAATCACTCAAATAACACATATAACAACAACCTACTATCCACCTACACTGCAGCCCTAAAAGCCTCTTCAGGTACAGCCCCTGCAAAAAAAAAAAAAAAAGCCCCCAATGACTACCAAACACTGTTGCTGCTGCCTCCTTATCGCTTTCCAAAGTAAGAGCCACACATGGAAATCAAGGTTAAACTGTGTGAAAAATTCATCCTGAATCACTTACCAAGTACTATAGCTACTATATTTCATACTGTAGTCCTTAAAAACACTAAGGGGAGAAACGCAGGAACCGAACATCCTTTTATAGGATTACACTATGGAAATCTGAAAGTGCTAAAACTATGCAGCCCAAATCAGAACACTTTTTCTTAAAGCTAAACCAGCACACTTTTTGCTTAATGCAAAACAGAGCAACCTAATGTAACACATAAAACAGTTTAATCCCAGATATTTGTGAGATATCACAATCTTGAGATGTAACAAGCTCATAAACCCTACTAGCCCTTTGGGCTGGTGGCTTTATGGCTTGTTTGACTTCCTTGATGGTGATATTTCTTCATATCTGATCCATATCAGATAGTCTCTCTCCCTCTTGCAGTGGGTGGAGTGAAAATAAACAATTTATTGTAATGAGGGAAGGGATGGGACTATAGCTCATGACTGAGTTATGAAAGTCACTGCCCCTCATGAATGGGAATAAATGGTTTATTTTCGACCACCTGTTGAACATAGAATTTATGCACTGCTTGTGTAATTAATTAAGATAAATAAAGATTGGGCATTTTGGTTTTCATTGTAAGTAAATAGCAATGTTCCCCTTCCCCATGAGTTTTACATGTGTTCTAATCACCCTGTCCCTTTTTGGACTTTTGACTAATAAATACTATAAGCTATATGTTTATTGTAAATTTTTGTTATTACGCTCATCATAAGCTCCATTTTTATTGCAGGTTTGTTTGATTTTGCAAAACATGCAGTGTTTTTTATTGCAGGTTTTTGGGAAGCCATGGCTAAGATCAAGGAGAAGGAGCGAGCATGGAAGAGAGAAAAATTTTGATAGACAATGATGGCAGAAAAAGGTCTGTCAGCCAATCCTGTTTGCCCACACTACCTAACTACTGTGCCTTGCTCCTAGTGGCCATCACTTGCCTATGTTTCTGCCCCCCTTTTTCTAGGTAATCCATTATGCCTGTCCCAACCCTGCTTAAAGCTGTTCACTGAATAAGCCTGTACCCCTTCCTCTGGCAGCTTGTTTCACTTCATCACCACTCTTTCTGTAAAAAAGTGATTATGGACATCCCTTTTTGAATCTCCCCCGTGCATTCCCTCTTAGCTCTGTATGGAACTCAAAAAGAAACGTTCCTTGACATCCACGCTATTTATCCCATGCAGGTACTTGCCTATCTCAGTCATGTCGCCCCTTTCCCTCCTTTTGTCTAGGCTGTACATGTTGAAGTCTTGCAGCCTCTCCTCGTATGTCCAGCCCCTACTCTATGGTCCTTAGTTACTTTGCATTGTAATGTTTCATCTTTTTGCAATCTCTTCTCAGGTGTGTATTCCAGTACCTTGTACAGTATTCCAGATGTGGTCACACCAGTGACCCTTACAGTGGGAGGATGCCCTCCTAACTTCTGCTGCTTATCTCCCTCACTATTGAACCCAGCATCGTATTTGCCTTGCCCACAGCTCTGTTACAATGTGCTGTTGTTTTTAGGCTCTCTGACATTATGACCCCCAGGTCTTTTTCCTCTGTGGTGTTTTTCAGCACCATTCCCCCACTCCCATATTGCACTCTTGGATTATTCTTCCCCAATGTGCATTACTTTACATACCTTTGCAACGAAGTCCAGCTGCTAAGTCTTTGACCAGCTCTCCAACCTGCCCAGACCCTTCCTGAGTTCCCTTAGTCCTTCATCCATGTCCACCTTTACACAGATCTTTGTGTCATCTGCAAAGAGACAGATCTTGCCTTGATACCTTCCCCTATATTTTGGGTTTGTGGCAGTTGAGGTGGAGAGCGAGCATCAGTCAAGTCAGACACAGTTAGTAGAGCTGTATCTTTTTTGCAGGGGGCAGATTTTTGAATTTTGTAACTGGAGTGAGAGTGACATTTTTTTGTCTGCTTTACAAACAGACAGAGCAGGCCAGATGGGAAGAAAGAGCGA
Source organism: Neoceratodus forsteri (assembly GCA_016271365.2). NCBI lineage: Eukaryota > Metazoa > Chordata > Ceratodontiformes > Ceratodontidae > Neoceratodus > Neoceratodus forsteri. The sequence continues at coordinate 1,180,284,704 of CM028131.1, forward strand.
GCATCAGCTGATGGAGGGGAAGAGCATTGCTTGAGGAGGTGGAGAGAGAGAGAGTTATTGTATGTTGTGAACCCTGTCATTTTAGGGCTGGCATGGAGTAGGAGGCTGAGTGGGATTTGTTGTCAGTCAAGATGAGATAAGATAAAACATACTGGTTTTGTCTAAAAATGAGTGCTAATTCAAAGTTCACTATTAATGTATTGCAGCAGCCTGGGCCCACATTATAACAGAAATCCAGAGCGAGATGATTAAGATAATTAAGTGTGTGAGAAAATGGAGCTAAAAATGAATATTTGTAATGTAAATGATTTGAAAAATGTTGCATTTTGGGGCAGTTAGTGTTTTTTTGTCAGCCCGCAAAATGATAGTTGAAAGCGGTATCACAACATTATTTCAAAGAGGTGGCTTCATGAAGGCAAAAGCTGGTACCACAATGAAAGTACAGAATCAAAAATGCCAAAGAGCCAGGCTACCATAGCTACTGAATAAAGACCTTAGTGCTAGGTCATGTTAAAACTTGTATTTAATAGATATTTTAAAATAAAGTACAAGTACACAGCAACACACCCCACACACAAAAGTGCAAATGTTTCACGTCACACTGATGCTTTTTCAGTGCATCCAAAAAGTGTCAGTGTGACATGAAACATTTGCACTTTTGTGTGTGGGAGGTGTTGCTTTGTACTTGTACTGTACTTTATTTTAAAATATCCATGAAATGCAAGTTTTAATGTGACCTAGCACTAATGTCATTATTCAGTAGCTGTAGTAGCCCAACTCTCTGGCATTTTGGATCACCACATTTTCCTGAAACACAGACACCGACACCCGGAAGCCTGATTTCAGAAGCCTGACACTAAAAATCCTGACAGTGGGATTTTGCCCCCAACGGAGTTTGTTACAGTAAGTAAGAGGGATGCGGGGGGTGAAGCCCCCTGCATTGGGGAGTGCAGGGGGTGAAGCCGAAACATGGGAAAACATCAAAATCCCACTTTCAAGAGTTTGACCATCGAACTTCTAGCATCATGCTTCTGGGTGTTGGAAAAAGTAGTTTCAGTCTGTAGTAGTATATCCTGGCAAGCTGATGCAGGGAAAAAATATGGCATTAATTTTAATTTGTTGATATTGTAAAGATATGTGTGATTTGGTAGTAGAGTTTTAAGACAAAAAGCTGCTACATGAAAATAAATGACATTTCACATGTGAAAAACTGTTTATTTCTTCCTAGTGGTGTAAATGAGTCTTTTGAAAATAAAAAAACTTACAGTTGCTACGGTCTTTGCAGTTTTGTCTTTAAGGCTGGTCATCCCAGCTTGGAATAGACTCCCTACCCAGACTTTTTAGGGCTGCAGTGGGTGCAGCACTGCAGACCTCTTGCTACAAAAAATAGAGACTTTTCCAACCGAACAACAGTGTGCAGTTCTATCACAGTCTCCTCCACATCTGTGAAGCACTCTGCACTGTCCATTATCAGTTGCACAACACTATTTTTCAGTCAGAGAAACTCAGCACAATCCACCATGTTCAAGATGGCTACCGAACTCTACTGCGCACGTGCCAGTAGTTGTACATGTGCAGTGCTTGTTTGTGGCTATCTTGGACACAGTGGACTGTGCCTTGTTCGGCCATGGCTGCTGCAGATGGCACGGTCTTGTTTTTCCCACCCAGCCCTCCCTTTTAGCACCCCCGGAGAAAAACAACAGTGACACTGGGGGTACCCAATCCCCCAGTGTCCTTATCAGCAATCCTCCTTTTTATAGTGCTGCTGTGTGGCTGTTTCTGCAGACTGGTTTGTTCTTCCACTGTGCCCCCTGCTCCAAATAAGCAGAAAAGGTGCAGAAAATAACAAACGAGAGGGCACCCTGGATGTCTTCAGCTCCATAGTGAGATTACCTTAGATCTTTTTAGTGTTAACCCATGATAAGACACCTTGCTGCCATCAGCACATTGTGAACCCCCAAAAAAGTAAATTAAATACTTTACTTGTTTAATGTATTCTTAGCCTAGTCATTCATTAGCTTAAAAAGAACTTCATGGGGAGTTTTCTCTATCATCTGGGGAACTGTAAATGTTTACTGTCTGCCAGGATTTCCCATGCTGCTGATTCTCATGAAGCAGGATGTGATTAAAGTACTAATTACTTGGTCTGGGATGATAGTAAGGCTCCTATTACCTATTAATACAACAAACATGTTGATACTATAATATTGTCTGATAATGTTGATGATACACCTGAATGATAGCTGCCAACATTTTTTATTTATGTAATTTTTCCCTCCCCACACCTGTCTTTCCCTCCCTCTCAGCACCCACCACCCCACCCCCCCAAGTCCAGAAACATATCAGTGACATTGGGGGTGCTCACTCCCCCAGTGTCGCAATGTCCATTCCTCGATACTGTTTTTTTTGGGGGGGGGGTTAATCTGTAAAAAGAAAACTTTCCATCAATGTCTTTTGCACCATTACTATTCCCCCACCTGGCCCTCCTGCTCAGCACCCATTGCCCTGTATGCCCACCCAAGCCCTTACTTACCCATCAGGGGTCCAATGCTGTAATCCTCTCTGGACTGCAGACACATCTTCACTCTTCAAAGACAGACTGTGAACTGAAGAAACAGGTATGTGGTTCAATGTATTTCAATAGTATTATGAACTCAGTGGCATAACTTGGGCATTTTTTAATATTTTTGCCCAAAAATTCAACATGCCTTTTTTGGGACACTGCCTCATGAACAATTGCACTGCCATTAGACAGATCTAAACTGAAAGGTGATTTTGTGGTCCCTGTGTGAAATCACCTTTTTGGCAGGAGTTGAACATTTTCTCTGCCCTTGTTCATGAGGTGGGGTCATAAGAAGGCTATGTTGAAAATTTGGTGCAACAATTCTAAAAAACAACAAAATTATGAGCCTCCATAAAATTTTTCAAACTCAGGCTCCTAATTTTGGTAATTTGCAATATTTTTACCCCAAATTCAAAAAATAGCTATATCTTTAGAGCACCTCATGAATGTGACAGCTGTAATTTTTCAAATCCTGACTAAAATGTTTTTTACATGCCAAAAGTTGATTTTGCTGTCCCTGTATGAAGTCACCTTTCAGACAGGAGTTGAAAATTTTCTTTGCCCTTGTTCATGAGGCAAGGTCATAAGAAGGCTATGTTCTAAATTTGATGTAAAAATATTAAAACAAAAAACTTACTAGGCTATGCTGAATTTTGCAAACACAGGCTCATAAGTTTGGTAACACAAAATATTTTTATCCCAAATATCAACATAGCCATTTCTTTACAGCACCTCATGAACGTGACAGCTGTCATTTTTCAACTCATGCCCAAAATGTGTTTTTGAATCCTGAAATGTGATTTCACAGTCCATGTGCGAAATCACCTTTAGGCCAGAAGATTAAATTTTTCTCTGCACTTCTTCATGAGGCTCAGTCATAACAAGTCTATGTGGAAAATTTGGTGTAAAAATGTTTTTTTTGTTTTTTTTTTAATTATCAGCCTACATTACAACTTGTAAAAACAGGCTTGTAACTTTGGTAATTTTCAATATTTTTACCCTACATCCCTTGGCTGCAGTCCTATCAGCTCTGGTCAGATTTTGTTTCAATTTGCCAGGATGCAGGGTCTAACACAGATCATCTCTGTTCAATCAATTTATCTGTTTTCAAATCAACAAGCCTGGTGTGTGTTTTTTTGTCACCCAAGGTTGCTATCAGGGGACATTGGTTCAGAAGTGAGTGATAGCTGTTCTGCACCTCCCTTACTAAAATAGAATATATTGCAATATATTGAAAAATATGTGTTAAAGTATGTCAATATATTGAAAAATTAATTTTCCCACTGTAATATATGGTGTAATATATTTTGAAATATACTGGTATAATATATTTCTAACTCATATTGTGCAAAAATATGTCACTATTTTGAGTAAAACATTGACTCAATTAAATAAAATGTACAGTATTTTTCAACATATACTGACATAATATATTTCTAACAAAAAAGCGAATGATGTTATGTATGTTAAATATATTGAAGAACTACATATTATATTTACATAATAACTGGGGAGCCTTTTCTCTCATACGGAAAGCCGGTTATAATTCATTATAACATGCAGGTTATAATGGTGAACACATGCTGGGTTTCCCTCACTCTATGCATATGCCTGCCACTGCTCTCTCTCTCTCTCTGTCCCCTGAAACAGTCCGAAAAGCTGACCGACTGCCTGGCTTCATCACTCGTCGGCAGCGGTAAATGCACTAAAATGTTTAAATGCCTCTCAGACTCTCATCTCCATGGTTTAAATTTTTTTTACCATATCTGCCATGCCATGGTTAAACTTAAAAAAAAAAAAAAAAAGGTTTAACTTTCAACAGGAGCTCAGCGGTACAGACTGCAGCCAGGCGAGGACTGCATAGTGCTTTATCTCTACTGGACCACTGCCATTTTATTTTACATAATTGTTGTGGTGAGAAAAGGTTCCCCAGGAATTATATAAAATAAAACATAGGGTTGTGTGTTTAACTTGAGATTTTACACACACCCTTCAGTGTTGGATGCTCAAATAAACTCATCGAGCTTCGCTTTCGGGGTTTATGTAGCATCCAGCACCTCGGGGTGTGTGTAAAATCTCATTAAGCACACCACCTGATGCATTATTCTATATGTAATGATTGTTAACTTAATCAGTTAATCCATACATTATGACTGCACTGATCCAGTAGTAACAGTCCTGTGCAAACAGCCTCCACTGTGACAACCTTTTTCTGGGGCCTGCCATCTGAATGCAAAGTGAAAGATGAACTCAAACAGGATGTGGGGGCATGTACTAAAGCTGAAAAGTGATAAATGTTGTGGTGACCTTAGAAGTCACTTCTACTCCCACAGGGTGGATAACTTATGGAACAGCCTACCAGTAGAGGTAGTGAACATGAAGAAAGTATTACAGGACATCAAGGTAAGCCTGGATAATTTCTTCATAGCAAGGGAAGCATGGAAAACCCCTTAGTAGGGTGACAGGGTAATACCTATAAATTAGTGTTTTAATATAATGTGAACTTGTTGTTGCCTGCTTATGGCACAGTAGTAGACCTGAGGAACCTAGATCCCTTCTGACTGTACAGAACTGCAGTATATTACTATGTAATGGAGCAGCACTGTACATGGCCCTGCACAAAGACATAGAGTTGATAGAAAGGGTTCAGAGAAGAGTAACCAGGATGGTGCAAGAGCTGCAGGACAAGCCGTATGAACAGAGATGTAGGGAATTAGGACTCTATGCATTGGAGACTAGAAGGGAGAGAGGGGACATGATAGAGACCTTTAAATACATCAAAGGGATTAACAGAGTGGACACGGGGCATTTATTTCACAGGGGGGTAGGCACCATAAGAAGAGGGCATGGGCTGAGATTATAGGGGGTAACTACAAAGGCAATGTGAGAGGGCAGTTCTTCACTGAGTGGGTGGTGGAGGCCTGGAACAGGCTTCCAGAGGAGGTGGGGACTGAGACTGTGGCAGGCTTCAAGAGAGCATGGGACAGGCACATGGGGATACAAGTAGGTGGGGTGGGAGCTTTAAGGGGGAGGAGGGAGGACTAGTGGAGGGGATGGGCAGACTTAATGGACCAAGGGGTCCTTTTCTGCCATCAAGTTCTGTGATTCTGTAATTCTATGATCACATAATATGTTATCTAGGTGTTAAGTGCAAGTTTAAGGAATATACTACAGGTCATATTTAATAGCATGCTTTACATTTTTCTTTCTATGTCAAAGCAGATTGAGGCTAGTTTAATCTTGTTTACTGCAATGTTAAAATCGATTATGTTATTAGTATTTGCAAATCCTAATATCATGTGTTCCAGACTTCTGTGAAGTAAGTTACCCTAACTTTAACAACCACAAGCATACTTTAATGCAGTTCTCTTTGGCAATTAAGTTGATAGAGCCACTTCTGTTGTTCTGGCATCATAAACATTTGACAGTAGAAAACTTAATATTTTTATTGCCATCCCCCATGTTGTCCATAGCTGCTGCTGTTATTGCTTCCAGGCCTTTTTAACACATTTGGCTGGGGTGATGGCACAAAATGGGAAACTGGTCTCCCATGACATTACCACCCGCTTGTGCTACATACAAATTCAAGCTCTTTTTAAAGGGATCAATAGTCTGTTCTCTAAGAGATACAATGAAAATCAGAGATACCGATTTATGGGGTGCAAATTGTGATGATGCCATATTTCAGCATGTCTTTGCACTATGTTTATGATGCCTTGCCATGCTCTGATTTTGTTAGTGCTGAGACAGGCATACCACTAGGATATATTTCTCCTACTGTACATAGTCCACTTTTGAAGAATTTGGCCATAATGATGCAGTGTCCCCTTGAGGGGACATTTGTGACATTTTTCGCACACTTTGGTAGTCCAGTGCTGCACTACCTACTCTCATAAAAAGGTAAGTCCCTTAGTGTCTAGTGTAGTCCTCCCTCAGTCAGCTCACTCACATTTTTATTGTGGTCTATCCGTAGTACATGTTTGTTTTGTCAGCTGTTCTGATCAGTCAGACTGTTGATGGGGACCTGAAATTTGCCAGATGTTAACTGGAGCACCTTTGCTGCAACCACATCCAAGAGCAGGGACATTCTCGATGCCCTGCAGGGGGCATGTTTCAGACAGCTAGTGTTGGAACCCACTATGAAGGTAGCAATCTTTGACCTCGTACTCTCAAATGGGGACAGTGAAATGATCTCAGATCTAGAAGTGGGTAGCCATCTGGGAACAAGTGACCACCAAATAGTGTGGTTCATGATAAACTCAGCTGCAGAGTCAAGCCATACAAAAGTGAGGCTACTGGACTTCAGGAGGGCTGACTTTGGCAAGATGGGAGAGTGCCTTAGAAAAGCACTAGCAAACAGGCAAGAAGGAGTGGTGAAGCAACAATGGGGAAACATCAAAACTGCCATCACAGAGGCAACAAGCCTTTGTGTGAAGCAAATAAACAAATCAAAATGAAATAAAAAGCCACTATGGTTCTCAAAAGAGGTGGCGGGGAAGGTTAGGGAGAAAAAGATAGCATTTAGGAAGTATAAGGAAACACAGGAGGAGTAGGACAGAGAACTGTACCAGTTAAGGCTGAAGGAAGCAGGGAAGGCAGTCAGAATAGCAAAGGCCCAAACTGAGGAAAAGATAACCAACTCGGTTAAGAAGGGGGATAAAACCTTTTATAGGTACATTAGGGATCATAGAAAGACAAAGGGAGGGATAGTAAGGCTGAATAGAAAGGATGGTGGGTGGGCAGAGAGGGACAGAGAAAAAGTAGAGATACTGAACGAATACTTCTGCTCAGTATTCACAAAAGAGGAGGAGGAGGTACCTAATCCAATTAACAGAAGCACTCTGCACAGGGGGGTTGATCCCAGTCCTTTCACAGAAGTAAGGGATCTGAAAGAACTCCAAAAACTGAAGGTGGACAAAGCAGTGGGGCCTGATGGGATTCACCCAAGAATTCTAAAAGAATTAAGGGGAGAGCTAGTGACACCGCTGACTACCCTTTTTAACAAATCATGGGAGGATGGTGTTGTACCTGAGGATTGGAGGAAGACAGATGGGATTCTCCTTCACAAAAGTGGGAACAAGACAGAGGCCGGAAACTACAGATCTGTCAGTTTGACCTCTGTGGTGGGGAAAATGATGGAATACCTTCTGAAGGAAAGAATTGTAGCACACTTAGAGGCCAATTTGGCACAGGACCCAAGGCAGCATGGGTTCATAGCGAGAAGGTCATGTCAGACAAATCTAATCAATTTCTTTGACTAGGTGAACAATGCAGTAGACCAGGGAGGGGCTGTGGACATGGTCTACCTAGACTTTAGCAAGGCATTTGACACAGCCGAACACAAAAGAGTAACAAACAGATTAGTCAGCCTTGGAGTGGGTCCCAGGGTGGTAGCCTGGATAAAACATTTGCTGGACAACAGGACACGGAAGGTTATAGTAAACGGAGTCCACTCTGAAGAAAGGGGGGTTGCTATGGGGTACTGCAGGGTTCAGTACTGGGTCCGGTCCTTTTTAATGTCTTTATAAGTGACATTGCAGAGGGACTGGAAGGAAAACTATGCCTCTTTGCAGATGACACAAAGATCTGCAACAGGGTTGATACACAAGGAGGCATGGAAAGGATGAAAACGGTATACTTGGCAAGGTTGGAGGAAAGGTCAGAAGTATGGCAGCTTGGATTCAATGCAAAGAAGTGCAAAATAATGCACCTGGGAAACAAAAACCCAGGGGAAGAGTACACAATGGGGGGAGAGAGGTAGTAACAACATCAAAAATGGAAAGGGACCTGGGGGTAATCATATCAGATGACCTTAAGGTTGGTAAGCAATGTGAGAAAGCAGTAGGGAGGGCAGGGAGGATACTGGGATGTATAGGGAGAGGCATCATCAGCAGAAAACAGGAAGTTGTTATCCCTCTGTATAGACAGTTGGTGAGACCCCATCTGGAGTACTTCGTGCAGTTCTGGAGACCCCATCTCTGTAAGGACATAGACAGGATGGAGGCTGTCCAGAGGAGGGCAACTAAAATGGTGCAGGGTCTGCAAGAGAAGCCATACGAGGAGAGACTAAAGGAGCTTAATATGTATACCCTTGAGGAAATGAGGGAGAGGAGGACATGATAAAAACTTTTAAGTACCTCAGTGGAATCAACAAAATCCAAGAGGGTAGCATCTTTCAGAAAAATAGATGTGCGAGAACAAAAGGACACAATTTGAAGCTAGAAGAGGGACGGCTCAGGAGCAATGTGAGTAAGTATTTTTTCACAGAGAGGGTGGTTGATGCATGGAACAGCCTTCCTGAGGAGCTTGTGGGGTCTAAATCTGTGGGATAATTCAAGAATGCATGGGACAGGCACAAGGCAATTCTTTTGGGGGGTAGGAAGAAATAGGCTGTTGGTTAACTAGGATCTGCAGTTTATCCAGTAGGTAGGGAAATGGGCAAACTAGGTGGTCCAAGCAGTCCTTATCTGCCATCAAAGTCTATGTTTCTATGTTTAAGTCACATTGCTGTAACTCCAGTTGTCATTTGGTTCTAAATAGTGGAAATGCTGGGATAGGGTAAGGGTCACAGAGGCTGTGACCAGGCTTGTAAGGGCAGCAATACCTTTCTGAATTGCCCTGTTCACCATTTACATGATGGCCCCTCTCCCACTTCTGCATGGTCACAATGTGCTTTCTACCACATTGGAAGTGGTTATGATCCCCACTGAGCACATCCTGATGAGGAAGCAAAGTCAGTGGTTGAAAAGTGATTGCCATGCAACTTAGTGTTATTCAGTTGTGACTATGAATAGGGCCCTCAGTGTTCCCCTAGGAATACCTGGTGCTTTAAATAGTTGATAAATAACTTGCTATCAGTTCTGACCTGTCAATATCTCTTGTTCATTAGAATTTATTTAATTAGGACAATGTGAACTAGTGGTTCAGACCTATTTTCATGTACCCCCCCCCCATCTTGCAATAACAACAAACCAACCTCAGTTCAATTCAGTTTAATTTGTAGAAAAAATGTATAAAATCAAATGATTTGTTACATTACAACATTCATAAAAACATGGCGATCTTAAATGCAAATATCTTTACATTAAAACTCATAAATATATGACAAAGTACTTTCAGTTATTAATTTTCCAGGTTTTATATTCACTAACAAAATTTTGCAATTCTGTACATAACTTTTATCTTTTTGAACTGGAGTAGAGAAGAAGTAATGTCTTGGGTTCAATATTGTAGAGGCAATAAAGATTCAAGCCACGTGTTCCCATATTTTTCTCTATTCTTACATTCAAGAAGAGTGTGTAGAGGATCTATTGGTAATTTACAGTAATTGAGCAGTTACATTTTTCCATTATCCCAGAGACAACATATATGTTTAGGTTATAAAGTTGTAGCCCAAGACTAGACAATCTCAATAAACAAAGAGTGTTTCTGTGTTCATATTTTTAACAGTGGACCAAATCATTTTTTAATCCCCAGGAATTCTTTATATTTGAATATATACCATGCACATCTACAGTAGGTCATGGATTCTAGAAATATCTTCCTGCATGGCAATATATTTTAGTCTAGTTATTGTTTCTTTGATAGTGTTATCTATATTACTTAGAGATCTAATAGACCAGATGTGTATACAGCCCATTTTTTTAAACGCATATTTAGTTTACTAAACCAGCAGATATATTGATTCTGATTGAGCATTAGATTTTGATACTGTAACCAGAACATTTTTGGAAGGCGATTATCTAGCATTTTCATTATTCTCCCCCATAACTTGATGGCTGTAATAAGAATTCAGTTTTTTATTGGGAGAATACCTGTTTCTGACCTTAGAAAACAGGAAGAACAATCCCTTGGAAGGTTCAACGTGATTCTAACAAGCATTTGTCAATGCCTAATGTTTGCTTGCTGGCATTGGCATTGGTAGTGTAGAAGTTACAGAGCTGCATAATAGGAATGGCAGCGAAGTATTGAACTGAAGCCAACCCCACCACCACCCTGCAGAGAGTAACAGGCATTGGGGTTTGCCTTTGGGTCATCAGGCATAATGACCACACCATTTCACCACATCCTACCCTGCAGACACTGACAAGTGTCACGGTGTGCCTTGGGGTCTTTGGCCATTATGTGTACCCCATTCCATCAGGAAATACGGTGAGATGGGTGTGGCATAGGAGAATGGGGTGAAGTTTGGGCCCGAAGAGTCCAAGGCACACCTTGATGCCTCTCACTGGCTGCAGGGTGTGGGTGGGGGTGGAATGGTATGAGCATGACTGACAGGAATCCCAAGTCACACCCCGATGCCTGTCATTCTCTACAGAGTGGGGCGTTATGGTCGGAAACCCTAACGCCTCAGGCATTCGTTGGTATTTTCACTCCAAATTTTCAACATGTTTTTTTTGTGACCCCCACCTCATGAACAGTGGCAATATCAGTTTGTTAGCCGAAAACTGCTTTTGCACAGCGACTATGGGATTTGGCACCACAGGTGCAAAAACACATTCTGAATAGGATGTGAAAAATGACAGCAGTACTGTTCATGGGAGGTGTAAAAAATGGCAATGTTGAAAATCTGCTGTGAAAATCTTAAAAAAACTGGTGAAGTCACGAGCGTGTAGAAACTGTGCAACGCACACCCGTAATGTAACTAGTTTGGGGATTTTTTTACAGTAGATTGTTAACACAGGCATTTTGGGACCTCCGATCATGAACAGTGTCAGTGTGATTTTCTTTATCTGTCCCGAACAATGATTTCCCACAGCAACCACGCATTTCTGTGCTGAAAGTGTGAAAACACATTTCGGTCATGTTGTGGAAAATGACAGCTGTACTGTTCATAAGGAGGTGTGGAAAAATGCCACTGGTGAAAATCTGGACTGAAAATATTACAAATTCATGAACTTACGAGGGTGCGTTTTTTCACCAAATTTTCAACATAGCCATTTTAAGACCTCTGCTCATGACCAGTGTCACTGTGATTTTCTTAATCTGTCCCAAACATTGTTTTTGCACACTGACTGTACCATTCTGCGCTACATGTGCGGAAACACATTTTGGGTGAGATGTGAAAAAGTGTAGCTGTACTGCTCATAAGGAAGTGCGGTAAAATGGAACTGTTGAAAATCTGGTGTGCAAATATTACAAATTCTCAAACTTGCCAGCGTGCGTAGGAACTGCGCAACGTGCGCTCCTAAAACAATCATTTTGGGGAATTTTTTCACCAAATTTTCAACATAGCCATTTTAACACCTCTGCTCATGACCAGTGTCACTTGTGACATTCTTAACGGTCCCATACATTGATTTCACACACTGATCTGCGCCATTGTGCGCCAGCATGGGCAGAAACACATTGTGGGCGAGATGAAAATGACAACTGTACTGCTCATAAGGAGGTGTGGTAAAATGGCAATGTTGAAAATCTGGAGTGAAAATATTGAAAATTTGCGAACTTACGGAGTGCGTGGAACTCTGCAATGCACGCTCAAAACAGTCATTTTAGGAATTTTTCACCAAATTTTCAACATAGCCATTTTAAGACATCTGCTCATGAACAGTGTCACTGTGATTTTCTTAATGTGTCCATTACATTGATTTCAGACACCGACTGTGCCACTGTACACTCATGGTAGGAAACTCGTTTTAGGCGAGATGTGAAAATGACAGCTACACTGCTCATAAGGAGGTGTGGTAAAATGGCAATGTTGAAAACCTGGAGTGAAAATATTGAAATTTCAGAACTTATGAGCTGCAGTGAGGAACTGCACAACACATGCTCAGAAATAGTTTATTTTAGATTTCCCACCTACTCAAAATAGGCGTTTTGAGAGCCCACCTTATGAACACTGGCAGTGTCATTTCATTAATCATTCTGGAAAGGTGATTTTGCTCAGTGGCTGCAAAAATCACCCTTTGGGCCTGAGTAACACCATGACAGTGCAATAATTCATGAGGAGGGGTCCCAAAAACCCCATGTTGAAAATTTGGTGCAAAAATTCCAAAAAATGCCTGAGATATGCAACAAAGTTGAAAAAACCCTATCTATCCCATTATACAGCTTACCGGCATTTCCTCAGTTCGCTGTCGGCTTTGAAAAGTGCAGACGTGTTCCCGGTCTACCGAAGATCATCGCGCGGACTCGGAGGTAAGTATGGGGTGAGGGGTGTGGGGAGGCAGGGTGCACAGTGGTGGGTGCGGGTTGTGGGGGGCAGGAGACTGCGAGGACCCTTTTTCTTTACAGGTTTTTGTTTTAAAAGATGATGCAGGATTTTTGCCGCGCTGGGGTGGGGTCCCAGCATGGCAGAAGGAGCTGGCTGGGCGTGGAGCCGGGATTGGGCACCCCCATCAGCTATACAGTGTGTGTGCGTTGGGGAGGAGCAACAGCATATGTTTGTGTGTGTGTGTAGGGGGAGCACGCATGAGCAGGCGATATCTGATCACTGCTCACTAAAGCATAGCTCCCCCTTTCAACTGTATGCCACTACATTTTGGAGCTGTCATAGACAGCTCCAGCAGGCATTGAAGAACTGCGGCCGTGCCTGCAAACACACTGACTGAATTGGAAGAGGGCTGACACACCTCCGAAAACTCCAATGATGGCACTATGTTTCTTGCACATGCATGCAAGCAAACATAATAAATGAATTCTGTATTGTATCAATGTTTAAACTATCTATATAAAGGCCCCAGATTTTATTTATGTTTTATTTATTTGTATTTCAGAATTACCTTTGAGCTAGAGGCTCATTTACAAAGGTTCCATGTCATTACAAAATAAGCATGAGCACAGATAGAACAAAAGATAAATAGATATCATACAATAAAATGAGTTACAATGGGTATATACATGTACAGGTAGTTAAAAAAAATTGCTAAACAAAAAATTAAACAGTGATACAAAAGATGAATACAGCAAGACATGTTTTAATAATATATCTTTTTTCAAGGTACAATAACAGGAGATAATAGCTAGGAAGATCAGAGAGGGAGAGAACAGTGGAATGGATGGGGAGGGTATGAGAGGGGGAGGTATAGGTGAGAGGTGGAAGGGGTAGGAACTATGCTGGAGCAGTGTAAAGGGAGGGGGGATAGGGGGTGTGGAGGGGAAAGAGTAAGGAAAATAAAAGGAAGGGCGCTAAATAGAAGGATGGGGCAGGTGAAGGAGAGGGGTGGAGGAGGGACAGGGGGTTGGATGCGGCAGGGGAAAGTGTAGTAGCGAACAATGGACAGGAAGGAGGCAAGGGTTAAGTGAGGGCAATGAGTAGAGGTGGGGTGAGGAGGAGCAGTTGTAGATTACTACATAGACAGGACATGTAAGGGAGATCACTGAAACTAGGGAGTTAGATTCCACAATCACAATTACTGGTGGATTCTAGAAGTGCATGTAGATTTGATTTAAGTGGTCCGATCCTAGTTTCATTATGAAAGTCTTCCCATAGTGAGTTAAGACAGAGGGGTGCCCGGTACTCGAATGATTATTGGCCCAGAGAGGTATGGCAGAAGGGGATTTTAGGGGTATAGTTCTTTATGCCCCTAGTGCTCCTGACTGTTGGGAGTAGTGAGGAGATTATGCGATTATGCAATCCAGGAAGGGTAATCCCCAGGGCAGCGTTTTTAGCCAGGAGTCAGTCTTGGTATTTTAGTCTGCCCTCCAGATTAAGCCAGCCAGATTGGGCGTACAAGGCACATGTGTGTGTCAGCATGTCTGCACCCAGCACAAGTCTACAAGCCTTGTTGAGTGTGGTCTTAATCCATTGGAGTGCAGTGAGGGTAGCAGCACCATATACCGTAAGGGCGTAGTCAAGGATTGATATCACTGAACTAGAGACAGCAATTTTTGACACTTCATTCTTAAGGCAGTGCTTGTTATGGTAGAGTAGACCCAGTTTGGCATTAGCCATAGGACCAACATTATCAATGTGGCATGTGTAAGTGAGAGTGCAGTCCAGTGTTACACCCAGATATTTGAAACTTTATACCATTTCTAACGGGGAGTATATGTTACTGCAAATTTGTAGGTGATAAGATTTGTGTTTATTGTGAGCAGAAGCAAACAACATGGTTTTTGTTTTCTTATAGTTTAGTAGTAATTTGGATTTGAGGAACCGTTGCTCTACTTTGGAGAAATTGGACTGCATCTGACATTCGAGCTTCGTGGGGTTTTGGTGGCTAGAATAGAGGACAGCATCATTGGAATACAGCAAAACATTGCCATTCACTGCCAGGGGGAGTTTGTTGATAAACAAACTGAAAAGAAGTGGGCCAAGTATAGATCCCTGGGGTACTCCTGTAGTAACAGGCAAGCTGTGTGAGAGGACTGATTGTATTTTCACTCTTTGCACTCTTTCTGACAGGTAGCTTCTGAACCACAATACTGAGTCAGAAGATAAACCTAACCTCAGGAGTTGGTTCAGGAGCAGCTCATGGTTAACAGTGTTGAAGGCCTTGGTGAGGTCTATATAGGTTGACCTCACCAAGAGCCCTCCATCTAGCGCATTATAGATATAAGCCATAAACTCAACAAGGGCAGTTGTGGTGCTATATTTTTTTATGAAAACCGTGTTGTTGACGGCATTGTAGTTGGTATTTGTCCAGGTAGTCAGTGAGTTGGTCTGATACTATGCACTTGAGCACTTTTGAGAGGGGGTAGGGGTAGTATGGAAATTGGCCTACAGTTAGTGTGGAGGGTATGATCACCATTCTTGTGGACAGGAGTGACCACAGCTGCTTTCCATAGATGGGGGAACCTACCAGTGATAAGGGATAGATTAAGGACTTTAGTCAGAGGAATGAGAATAATATCAAGGGTGAGTTTAATGAGATTAAGGTCAAGCATATTGCTACTAGCTCTGGTCTTGCCAATTGCTTTAATGAGGTACTTTTTAGCTGAAGCTGGAGCAATGATTTTCAGGTAGAAAGGTGGCAGGGGGCTGGTGGAGGGCGTGGACTCCTCCACGAAGTTGCCATTGCTACGGGGCTGGAAGAAATGAAGGGAGGAGCACAGTGCTGAGATCGGTGAATGCCTTATTCAATGTATTTGCGATGATATTCGGATCCTGTGTAGTGGTACCATCCACATTTAGTAAGCTGTTAGATTTACCTGTTAGGTTTTTAATGTTTTCCCAAAATCTTTGGCTCCCATAAAGGGATTGTCTCATAGTTTTTGTTTCAAAACTTTCTTCATTGCAACAAAAGAGTTACTTGCAAACCTGTTGGCAAAGGTTCTTATGACACACACTGATTTGTATGAATTATTTTTCACTTCCCTCAAATGTGCTTTGCATGGTATTTTGGAATCAATAAGTATGCCTAAATTCTTGTATTCTTTTACAACTTCAAATTTTTTACCCTTAATGGTCCAGAATTTAGAGGTTGTTTTATTTTTTCCCAGCATACATAGAAACATAGAAGTTGACGGCAGATAAGGACCACAAGGCCTATCCAGTCTGCCCATTTCTTTTTCTATCTTATAAATGTGCCATTGGCCTTTACTCTGTCAATGGCCTATCTATTCATACTCATATGTATTGCTCCTTTATGCCTATCCCATGCCTGTTTGAAGTCCTGCACTGTATTCATATCCACCACTTCCTGAGGTAGGCCGTTTCATGTATCCACCACATTTCTGAAAAAAGAACTTCCTCACATTACCCCTTAATTGGCCTCCCTCTAATCTCATGGTGTGTCCTCTTGTCCTGCTATTTTTCTTATATTGAAACATGTTAGACTCCTTCACCTTGTTAATGCCCTCAAGGTGTTTGAATGTTCTGATCATATCACCTCTCTCCCTCCTTTGCTCTAGAGTATACATATTGAGCTCCGTTAATCTGTCCTCATATGTTTTCTGATGCAGTCCCTGCAGCATTTTGGTTGCCCTCCTCTGGGCTGCCTCAATTTGGTTAATGTTCTTGTGAAGGTGTGGCCTCCAGTACTGCATGCAGTACTCAAGATGGGCCTAATCAGTGTCTTGTAAAGAGGGATTATTACCTCCCTCTTCTGACTTGTAATACCCCTACTAATACACCGTAACATCTCCCTAGCCTTACCTACTGCTTTAGTGGTCTGCTTGGATGATTTCAGGTCATCAGTGATGATGATGCCAAAGTCTCTTTCTTCCCTTGTGACTGCCAGCAACTCCCCTCCCAGCCTATAGGTGGCTTCAGGGTTTCTCTTCCCTATGTGCATGATCTTGCACTTCTTTGCATTAAACCCCAGTTGGCACTCTTCTGACACTTTTGCTAGTTTATCCATATGTCTTCTCATTCTGCCCACCCCATAAGGATCATCGACTCTGTTGCAGATCTTGGTGTCATCTGCAAACAGACAAACCTTACCCTTCAGTCCATTTGCAATGTCACTGATGAAGATATTAAAGAGGACTGGCCCCAGGACTGATCCCTGAGGTACCCCACTTGTGACTTGCATCTCTTCTGACTGTATACCATTTATCACCACTCTCTGTTTTCTGCCCATCAACCAGTTTGCCACCCAGTTGACCAATGTCTGACACACACCGAGCCTATCCAGCTTATTAATCAATCTTCTATGTGGAACAATATTGAATGCTTTGCTAAAGTCAAGGTAGGTGACATCAACTGCTCCCTCTTGGTCCACCACTCTGATTTCCCAGTCAAAGAAATCTATGAGTTTAGTTTGACAGGACCTTCCTTTTGTAAACCCATGCTGTCTTGGATCCTGTGCTCCTATGAATTCCAGGTGTTGCACTATCCTTTCCTTAAGGAGTGCCCCCATAGTCTTGCCCACTACTGAGGTAAGACTGACTGGTCTGTAGTTCCCTGCCTCCTCTCTGCTACCACTCTTGTGGAGCAGGATCACATGAGCCCTTATCCAATCTTCTGGCACCTCTCCTGTGCTCAGAGATTCACTAAACAGTTCTGATAATGGCTCTGCTAGTTCCACCCTTAGCTCCTTTAGTACCCTGGGATGTATGCCATCAGGTCCCATTGCCTTGTCCACCCTGAGCTTATCGAGCTCTTGTAGTACCCTTTCTTTTGTGAAGGGACTAGTGTTCACCTCTCTCCCCCCTGTGTCCATGGTGCTGAGCTGTGGGCCCTACCCTACCTTCTCTTCAGTAAATACTGAGCAGAAGTATCTATTTAGGACAGATGCTTTTACATGGTCCTCCTCCTCACATGCCTCCTTATCTCCTTTGATCTTAGCAATACCACCTCTGGACTTTCTCCTTTCACTAATGTATCTATAGAAAG
This sequence comes from Neoceratodus forsteri, assembly GCA_016271365.2. Lineage (NCBI taxonomy): Eukaryota > Metazoa > Chordata > Ceratodontiformes > Ceratodontidae > Neoceratodus > Neoceratodus forsteri. Next base: position 1,180,302,490 of record CM028131.1, read on the forward strand.
TCTTGTCACCTTCTTTTACTGTTTGTGCTAGTGTTTCCTCAGTTTGGGCCTTTGCCTGCCTTACTGCCTTCCCTGCCTCCCTTAGGGAAGTTTGGTATGCCTCTCTATCTTCACCCCACTGCATTCCCTTATATTTCATGAAGGTCAGCCTTTTGGCTATGACCTTTTCTGATACTGTTTTTGAGAATCAAAGTGGTTTCCTTCTTCTTTTGCCCTTCCTTTTCTCTCTAATACAATGGTATGTTGCTTCAAGTACTGCATCCTTAATGCTTGCCCACTTTGCCTGTACTCCCTCACCTGTATTTCTTTTTGCTAGGGCTAGCTTAACTCTGTTGGCCATCTTATCAAAGTCAGCTCCTCTGAAGTCCCATATTTTTGCCTTGGAATGGGATGATTTAGTTCTAGTGGCCAAATTGAACCATACCATGTGATGGTCACTGGCCCCCAGGTGACCTTCTACCTGGAGATCTGTAATCCTTTCCCTGTTAGTCAATACTAGATCTAGGATAGCCCTGTCTCTTGTGGGTTGTTGTACCAGTTGTTTGAGGCCCTTCCCTGCAGGGAATCCACTATCGCCTAGTTCTGGGAGATGTTCCTGCTGGTATTGACCAATCTGTATCTGCATGTTGAAGTCTCCCATTATCAGAACCTCCCTTTAGTTGTCATGTTTTGTATATCTTCTAACAGTAATGTGTCTATGTCCTTCCCTGGTCTGGGGGCTGTAGACAACCCCAGTTCTTATGGCTGTCCCATTTCCTGTTTCCAAGGTGACCCACAGTTCTTCTGTCTCCTTATGTGTATTCTGAATTTCTGTAGCTTTGATATTTTCATTGACATACAAGGCCACTCCACCCCCCCCCATTTTGTACCTCTGTCTCTTCTGAACAGTTCATAGCCAGGTACTGAAGTCTCTCAAGTGTAGTTACTGGTAAACCATGTCTCGCTAATTGCTACTATGTCCAGTTTAGCCTCCGTCATTATTGCCTACAGGTCTGGGATCTTGTTTCCCAGCCTGCGAGCATTTGTGTACATGATTTTCCATTGGCCAGATTTTGGTGTGTTAGTTGTTTGATGAGGTCTGGCATGTCTCCTGTGCATCGTATGGGGAGCTGGACCTTTTTCCTTACCTGGTGATGCAAATGAAATGCAAACATGCTGAACTCCTGTTTGACCACTTGCTGAGGGGGAGGGGTGTTCTTCCCATTCAACATATGGGGTGCTGCACTCCTCTCCCCATTTGCTAGTTTAAATGTTCTGCAAAGACATCAAACTTCTGCCCCAATGCACTGACTCCCTCCTTAGTCAGATGCAGTCCATCAAATTTAAAGAACTTTCGCTCCCAAAACTGCTGCCAGTTCCATATAAATTTGTGTCCTTTTTCCTGGCACCAGCCCTTGAGCCACATGTTTAGCTCCCCTATCTCCCCTTCTCTGACCTTCTGACCATCTGCCCCCTCTCCCAGACTGGCAGGATCTCAGAGAAGGAGATGCCAGACAAAATGGATGATAGTTTGTCACCCAGCCTGGTCAGGTGTTCCTTGGTCTCCACAACTGACCGGCTGGCGAGATCATTAGTCCCTATGTATACCAGGATGTCAATGTTTTCTCCTGCTTCCTGAATAATTTTAGCAATATGGCCAGTGTCTCTCCACGCTGCTGTACCTGGGAGAAATCTGACCATTCCCCCTGGCTGGAGATACATATCAACTCCCCGAATTACGGAGTCTCCTATGATGAGAAGTTTTTTGGATTTCCTTTTTGCTTTGGTTCCTGTTTTGGGTGAGTTTTGTTGTGCTAGCTCCTGTGCTGCAGTGTCCTGCTCTGCAGTGTCCTCTGCCCCTTTGTTTGATTTCAGAGCTAGAGGCAGATACCTGTTTGTAGTTTTTATACGGTTTGTGGAGGTAATATATTGGAGAGCACTGAGTGATGGGGCACCCGATTTGCCACTCCTAACCACCTGCCAACCTCCTGGACTAACTACCCTCTGTGGTCGAGGTGCTTCTGTTGGATGTTGGGGAAATGGCAGGCGGTTCTTATAAAATATTTCCTCTTGAATATGAAATTTGAGGTGCGCAGTCTCTGACCATGCTGCCTGGGGCTGAACCCTAAGATCTCCAATGGCTCAGCATGTAGGACAGTGTCCTAAATCCTGTAAAACTGTCTTTCTGAAAAGTGTTCCTCAGTACCTGCAGTTAATGATATCCATTCCAGATAAGCTGATGGGTTTATAACCTGGTCAGAGTAATGAGAAGGAAGAAAATGAAAGCAAAAGTGTGATTTTGTGTTTTGTTTGTTTGTTTCTATATAACTTGTTATAACAAGTTAAATTACTAGTGCCCCTGCAAATGAGGTCACCGTGTGGATACCCCACTGATCCGTCCCTTCCTGCTTTGCCACAGGAAATGTCACGACTGTGCTACCCTATAAAAGGAGTGTAGTGTGGGGTGGTTGAGGATGGGGGTGGGTGGTTAGGCCCTTCGCCTGACGAAAAAGAAGAACCTCAGATGAAAGAAACAAGGAGGTAAGAGCAGAAACAATCAGTCAGCAACAAATGCAGTAACCCTGAAAGCTTATCCTAATGATAGATAAAACTGTAAAACCTGTAAAGCACCACCTGTAATAATTTCACAGAAGATATACCCTGTAAAAAACACTTTGCTACAGAGAAAAGTAAAGCAGTAACAGAAGATATACCTTGCAAAAGACAATTTTAATCAGAAGTTTACATCAGTAATCTGTTAGCACACACCTGTAGGCACACCTTGTAATAATGCAGCAGAAGGTATACCCACAACAACAATTTGAATCAGAGAAAAATAAAGCAATAAAATGCTAGCAACAAACAGTAACAATCCCCGTGCGTGCACAATAAAAATAACAACACACAGTAAATCTGCCTAGCCAAAAGAAGTCTTAGTCCTTTCCCTTGCTCTGGTAAGGTTCTTTGCTCTGTCCTTTCAAGCAATCTAGAAAGAAAGAGCTCAGGTGAAGCTAGATGCCTTGGCCAACAAACCTAGTCTAGCTATTTTTGATGTATTGGCATTTATCTCCAGGTCAAGCTTATCCAAGGATTGCATAATGTTTTCTATCCCCTTCTGAAGCTCCACAGGGGTTTGAGAAATAACTATTGCATCATTCGTGTACAATAACAATTGAACTTTTTCATTGTTTATAGTGGGTGCATAAGTGTCTATGGTAGATATATTTTTAACCAGTAATTCAATGTAAAGGTTCAACAATATAGGAGCAAGTAAGCACCTTTGCTTCACTCCTTTTTTATATAAATTTCTTTTGTTAAAACACCATCTTTTGTAAATCTAATTTCTACTGTAGTGTTGTGATGTAACATTTTCAAAATTGCTAAAAGATGTTGATCTATTCCAAAATTATCCAGAGATTCCCACAGAATGGTCTGGTTAACCAAGTCAAATGCAGCTTTTGTGACAATGAAACGAACATATAATGTTCCATTTTTTCCATTTACATATTTATCAACCAAATAATTCAAGGTGAAAATGAAGTCCAAAGTATTGTGTTCCCTTTTAAATCCACATTGGAATTTTGAAATTATTTTTTTCTCCTCAGACCAGGTTAATAGTCTATCTAAAACCAGTCTAGTGAAAATTGTATACGCTATTGGTAGCAAGGTGATCAATCTGTAGCACTTGGGGTCTTGAGTATCACCATTTTTAAAAAGGGGAACAATAATACCTCTATTCCATTTTTGTGGAAGAATAAGGAATTGACCTATAACTGAAAATACTGGAGCAAGAAAATGAGCCCAATAATCAGGGTTGTGTAAGAATACTTCGGCTGGCAGACCATCTATACCTGCTGCTTTATTTCTCTTTTGCCATGGGATTGCTGCTTTTACTTCTGAAACTGTAAATGAAAACATGTCATATAATTTTTGTTTTACTGAGTTCTCTACCACTAACAGAGTACCGTCTTTATTGTTAACCCCATATATTCTTGAAAAGTGATCTACCCATACATCTGTGGTAATGATACTCAGAATATTACGGCATATGTTATTTTCATCCTGACCAAAGGCTACAAGAGACCAGAAAGTTTTTGTATCCTTTTCCAGGATGCAGTCTTGCAAGTCGGACCATAATCTATTTTTATATTTTTTTCTTTTTTCAATAAATACGTTTCCTGTATTCTGCTTTCAGATGTTTTAATGCTCCTATTACCAAAGAGACTAGGTTTCTAGCTCTTAATTTTACTACTTGATCTATTTGTCTTTTTAAGTTAATTCACTCATTATCATACCATGGGTTCCTTGTACCAATATTCACAATACTTTTCCACCTTTTTTGTGTCTAGCTGAGCTGCAAACTGATTCATAAAGGTTTCAGAACCACTCATCATGGGCAGGGCCTCACTATAAGACGTATTGTTATTCACTGTTGTCCTGTTAGGACATGTACCTCTTATAATTTTGTCAACTACATCTTTAGTATAGGTGGTCCAAATTATATTTTTCCCATAATTAGAACACATGTACTTATCTGCCTCTTTTTCCTCAATTAAGCCTCCAATATGGGTATCTGGCTTTGATTGTTTCTAGATTCTCCTCTATAGAATTTAATATATAACGATTCCTTTTGTCTTAAGCCAGGTGGTATATAGATGTTAAACAGCAGCCAAATTTCTTTATGCCCTGAAATTATAACATACATGAACAACTCATTATAGCTGCTGACTTATAAAATTTTAAAATGAATTGCCACATCTATGAAAATTGCCAGACTGCCCTTTAATCACTCACAACTTATTAATTCTATGTGCTATTGATGTCCATGCTCTAAATCCTTCAATTAGTTGGTCTTTTGCCTTTCCTATCCAAGTCTCTTGCATGAATATTATAGAGAAATTCTTTAGACATTTTAAACCATTGTTATCCAATAATTTTATTTTTAACCCAGCTACATTCCAGTTCAAAATGTTTATAGAATTATCTTCTTTACAAATGGTACTTTGTCAAGCTGATGCATCTGATGGTATTATTGTGCTATTAGAGCTAATACTGCTTAACAGGGTTTTCTGTTCACACAGGGGCTCATCATCTAATATTGAGTGTTCAGCTTCTAGAATGACACTTGCATTTATCCTTTGCCCCAGTTGTTTTCTCCCTCTCCTTGGTATTTGATCTACTTCTTCTCCATGGAAATCATGCTCTATTTCAACTGGTTTCATGAACTCCATGATTTATGGCTGTTTACAAGCAGTTACACCATTATTCCCTCTGGCTGTATAATTCACTGTTTTATTCATGTCTACGCTTTTTTTGGAAGACTCTGTTCTCATTGTAGAACTTACGATTATGCCAATGTCTATAAGATCAGCTTTACTAGAAAGCACTTTTAACCTTTTCTCCTGATTTTTTTAATACTATACATACCTACACTTTATAAGGTTGATTTTTATAATGGTATGATGACTTGACATCTTGCCAACTTATTTTATTTTTCATTATTCCTTTTAATAAATTATAAGTTGCAAGTTTTAAAATGTAATTATTTTCATTTTTGGACTTTGGTAGGCCCGTTATGAAAACTGTTGGGAGTAAATTACCTGATGCTATTAGCTGATCCTTTTCAACCTCAGACGATATTACCGGTTTTTTTTCTAAAATCTTTTCTTCAATTGTGTTTACAAATGTAACTCATTTATCTTGACAGCTTTTCTCTGCTCCCTGCTTGTAATATCATGTACTTTAGATATGTGTTCTTTGTTGTCACTTGTGTTTCTCCCTTTACTATTCCTTTGTAATGTTGTTTTATCCTCTTTTAACTACCCCTTCTCCTGACAGCATTTGTCTTTTTTATATTAGTGTATGCCTCCTTAATCTGTGTTTTCCTTTCATTTAGTTTCTGCACTAACATCTCTATTTCTCTAATCTCTTTGTTAGCTATTTCCTCTGTAGTCTCTTTTACTGACTTGTTTTTCTTTACTTTCTTTTCTATTGCCCTACCGTTTCCCTTTCCTTGCTCACTTTTCTTCCTCCTGGTACTATTTGTAGACTGTTTACTGTTTTCATGGTTATAAGAAGGATTTGCCTTAGGTGATTTTTGAACAGATACAGATTCCATGCCTTTTTCTCTTCATTAGCAAAACAATCAATAAATGCTCTAAACAGAGCTACTAACTCCAAGAGCTGAGCACTCCCAAATTGAACTTCTTTTTTACCTCAATTAATTGTTGAGTGATGATGGGCATGTTATTAGTTCCAGATTGTTTCCTTTCTAACTTGGAAATATCACCAGTGATAGAAACTCTATCATTTTCTACATGATTACTACCCCATGCTGGACTTCCTTTTTCTTCTATTTCATGTCTAGATGGAGGGTCTAAGTCACGTTGTTTAATGTATGGTGTAAGAAATTACTCCTAATCATTAAGGAAGGAGCCTTGATGTGTTATGTGTGTTTGTTGTTGCACTTCTAAGTTTATACCCCCTGGGATAGCTGCAGCTTTTGGAAATAGTATTATACTGTATCCTTTGATGGTTTCTCAACTTGCATCCCCTTATTATTACTTACAGTATTTATTACATCCTTATCAGTTTCCTGATTACTTTGACTATTAACAACATGTCCTCCATTATCATTTGAGTCTACTAAGTCAGACAGATATAATTCTGGGCCAGTAGCATTCGTTATGTTTGCCACTTGCTTAGATTTTTCCTTTATTTCCTTTGTTTTTGTAGCAAAATGTGGCTCTTCCCAGCTTTTAATTTTTTTTCAGTAAAGGATATACTGATAAATGTGTCCCTATATTACAATGTTTGGTTGGGGAAGATGTTAAACTGGGGTTGAAGTTTTTTGCAATCTTTGTATTACCTCTTAATTCAATATGATTAGAGGAAGGCTGCAAAAATTATATAATTTTGTTAAAATCCTTTTTTGTCCCATTACTTTATAAATCAGCCTTCTTGTTTGCACCCTTATTGTTATTTAGATTTTTTATTTGCTAAGTGTTTTAGTACCTTTCTTCATCAGATTACTTGGCATAGACATTCTAGAACAGGAATAATTATAAAACTGGAAAAATTATCTAACAAACTTAATGATTAACTTTGACCAAACAGCTTTGACCCAGTGCTATCAGCTAAAACACTAATAAGGTACAGTTTAAGTGCAAATACATCTAATGAAGTACAATTAGGTACAATTAGGGGCAGTGAGATATGATTAGATACTGGTAATTCTGAGCAAATCTAAAGAAGTAATAAGAATTTAGAAGCTCCAAATCCTTTGTTTTCTTTTTAAACTGAAAGCAACATAAACCAAATAAAAAGCACACACCAGCTAACCAGTAATCCAAGAAAAGTGTCTTGTACAAGGTATCTTGTGTAAGGTTTTACTTAGCTCTTCTGTTACTTCCTTGAAATTTTAGTACAGTCTGAGTTCAAATGATAACATGCCTCCAGTTATTCATTCACTTGTTTTTGGGAGAAGGACTATTAAGTGTCTCCAAATAGCCACCTGTTGTCTTTGAAACTGTTATCAGTAACCAAATATCAGCGGACTCTTGAGTCCAAAAGCATAAGTCCTTTAAATCCTTTGGTAGCCAATTGTCCATCACTAAGCCTCTCTTGCCACTCACTAAACAACACAAAATATAGACAATGGTGCTTAAAACCACAACATCAGTCCTGAAGTCTCTAAACAATCACCTTGTTCACTAAAATTTAAACTTGAATTACAAAGACCTTACATACATCGACATTAAATCACAAAAGCTGACTATAAAAATAACTAAATTTATATTGGCACTTACTTTTCAAAATTGATTCTCGAGCACTGCACCCCATACACATTCAGGACTGCAGTGAATATAACTTTGCCCTCAGCTCACACACCTTCTGTGTGGATTTTGTGCGTATGTCAGCCACTACAGCCAGATTTTAAATATTAAGCTTAGTAAGATAACTTCTCAATCTGGTAAAATAAAAGTTGGCTCTCCATTGTAAAACACTCGAGCTTCAAAAATTTGTTGAAAAATAAAATACTGCAGGGACTATTCGTAATACAGCAACCTAACAACAAACCGCAAACTGCACTTGACTACACTCGTCCCTCCTCTCAGCTCAACTGACTGACTGTTGCATCTACCAGGACTGTTGGGCAGGTGCTTTTATTCTTGTGCACCATGTGATCTAACTAGCATATGGAGGGTTCTTCAAAAAACTCTTAAATAACTTTTAGCTCTTAAACTATAGCGTGTACTAAAACACTAAAATCTACAAATAAATCACAAAACATATACAAAGGCAACATACAACAAACAATCATAAAATAAATTGCCACTTCCCAAAGAAAGAGTCTTTTTTTTCAGTGAACTGTAGAAGTCCTGTTTAAACTGTTTTAAAATGTTAAAAGTCAAAGTCCAACAGCTCCAGGGTTTTGCCCAGATTATTTTATTCCTGATGAATAGCAGTTTTTTTCTGTCCCTTCACTGAACAGTATGATGAGATGAAACTCTATTTTGTGGTGTGCTTCTCCTCTCCAGTGTTTTAACCATTCCGACAGGCCTTCTGTTTCAATTTCAGGTCCCACTCTGCTGCAAAGCCCCAGGCTCCAGGCTTCTTAAACACCACCATCAGCAGGCCTTCCTCCACCTAAAATGGAACAGAAACACACTGGGAGAACACGGCATGACCAAGTTTCAAAAAAAGATACACTGGAAAGGGAGCAAGCAATGAGGTAACAGTGGCATACCTTTTTTGAAATAATTTCAAAGCATTGCTGCCCTTCTTCTCTACTCTCCTCCACAGAGTAGAGAGCATGTAGTGAAAAAGTTCATCTCCTTTCTTGTGATGTGCCCTTTGATGGGGTTGCCATAGCCCAGGGTGCTCCCATGTCATGAGGTATGGGATAACAAAACTCACTGGAATCCCCATGTAAAAATAAACATAGCACATTGGGTCACCTTGCTTCTCCCTTTAGGTACAGGAACAGGACTTCTACTGAGTGAACAAAATGACTCAAATTACAGGGTCCTGACACTTGAACTTCTTTTCTCAGTAGAGTTAGATCAAATTCATATGGTACATAACAGCAATTTATGCTAAGTTCTATGGACCCTGATTAATTAATTTACTACTGAGGAATGAATGGTAATCAATCACGAATCCAGTTACTGCACCCAGGGTAAAAGGCTGCCACTACAAAGTGAATCAACCAGTACCTTTCTTGTTTGGCATCCCTGTCTCTGTCTATTTTAAGATCAGCTTAAAGGATTTCCATTCCCAAACAGTGCCCTTTCTAACTGCCTCTATAATCCTGTTTTGCTGTACACCCACATAAAGCACAACAACAGTACCCCTGGAAAGGCACACCAATTTCAGGGTGGCCTAAGGTACTATGGGTGTTGGAATGGGTTCTCCCTAACACCTTACCCTGTTGCATTGGGAACACTTGATACCCCCTAATGCCACCAGGGCACAATCAGCTAGAGCTCCACATTTACTTACACAGCACCAAGTAACCACCCTACAGGGAACTCCCAGACCAGACAACCACTGGTGTTTAAAAAAAAGTCCTTATTAGGGCCAACTCCCTGTACTTTTTCAGAAAGCTTCTACTCTACCATCATGCAGCTGTGGATATCTTGGCTTGCCCTATGGTGCCACTTCTGCTATTTGAGGACCCTCGCCAAATCATCCTCCATCTTAAGTACCTAACAACCCTGTTCAGGAAAGTCTTTATAAGGCCTGAGGGCCATAAGGAAGCATTCCTTGAGGCAGTACCTCCTTTCTCTCCTGGTGACACCCCTCACTTTTTCCTGATTAACAGAGCACCCACACAGATTCAACTCCCAACCCATCTATAGTAAGGGCATTTCCAGAGTGCTGAGGTCAGATGAATCCCAAACATAAGATCTTCTCATAAAGGAGGTGTCAGACCTCAGGCCATTCAATGACATATGGTGACACCCAGTTGTGTCCCCGGGTGGGGGTTTGCATTGAGAGAAGTTTTACCTTAGACCATCCCTCACAGCATGGTAAATGGCAGCTACTGCCATGCCATCCCCAAAAGGAGCATAGTATCAAAAGGATTTGGAGGAAATTAAAACAGTGTTGAAGGCACTCCTACAGGACATACCACACCTCAGATAATCTGTACGTGACCTGGGTCAGATTGTGGAGGCAAGCAGTTGAGGGTGGCAGATACAGAGCTAGCCACCCTCAGAATGGACATGCAAGTTTCTATCCAGACTGACAAGACAGAATATCTAGAAGAACAGATTAGCCACCTCTGGGCTAAAATAGATGACCTTGAGAATCAGGATCACCACAACAATATTAGAATAGGGGGTCTCCCAGAGGGCACTGACGACAAGAATGTGTGTCACTTTCTACAAACTATGCTACCAAAGCTACTGGATTTCAATTGGGATGGACCTTTAGAGAATGAGAGGGTCCACTGTACAATTGTTCCCAAACCCCTATGAGGTGCACCTCCCAGACCCATCTTAGCCTGTTCTTTAAGATACAGCATAAAGGAGCAAGTCCTTCACCTGGCATGAGAGAAAGGGATCATAAAATGGAACAGTCACCAGATTTATATTTTTCAAGATTTCTCCAAAGACATAGTGGACAGGTATAAGGCTTATAATACAGTAAAGAAAGAGTTGGCCAGACAGAACATCCCATGTTCCCTACACTATCCTGCTACTTTGTAAGGGAGGGTAAATGGCAAGCATTCAATAACATAACTCACAGGAAACTGAGCAATTCCATAGAAGAGCAACAAGAAAATCAGGGGATAGACAAAACGCAGTGGCCCCAGCCACCTCAATACAGAAAGGGACTCATTCCAACTATGCACAGCTACCTCCTCCATATAGACATCCAGAGAATGCTCCAGAAAGTGATAAGGGGGACACATGGCAGATAGTTAAACCCAAATGACAATGAGCAAGGGGCAGGGATCGAACTCCCCCCAAACAGTAGAAAAACAGGCTCATCAACTCTTTAGGAGTTGAGGGTCCATGCATTGGACTCTGGAATACAGTCCCCACTCATCAGAGCTTGAACAACTTAGCAAGGTTCTGAGAGATCCAATTGTTCTGAAGGAACAGCCACATCCAGTACCACACCAGAACAGGCACTGGTTTTATTTATTTTTCTATAACTCCCCCCTCTACTGTTTTTATCTAGGCTACCTTTTGGTAGATGTTGCTCCTCTCCCTAAGACAGAGCACAGCTAAGCTGTCACTGATCTCACCAAGTAGGTGGTATTCAAACCTGCTAATGGCCTCAGTGGTGCCTTCATAGTAACTAATCAGGCATGATTTCTTGCAGATAACTGTAGTACTCCCAGCACCAGCAGTAGGAGTGCAGTAATTTAACTCTTCATGCCATTCACCAGATGTATGTATTATTGATTAAGAAAGGGTCTTGGCATGGGGGGTAGCATCTCAGGGAAGGTAGAAGGTAGGGCCAGTATCTTGCTGGTGGATGGTAGCTGAATGTAGAGGGGAGCTTCACACTCCTAATGTTGGTTTGTTGGTTGGGACTCCAATACTGCTCTTCCCTTTAAGCTGACAGCTATCAGTGGTCCAGAAGGGTTGCCAATCTTGCTACAGAAGCTGCGAGCTTGGGCACTCATAGATGCACACCATATTGGCACTTTTTCTCCTCAGGATTGCACTGTCTGTCATCTCCGGCTTTTGGCAGGAACAACTGTTGATTGCACTGCCATGAGGTGCCACAGTACAGAGGTCTAGGGGGGCCTGCGTAGGAGTTTTGCCTGTGGAGAAGGACTGACTTCTACAATTGCTCTAAATTGTCCTTCCTTTTTCACATATATGACAGGGATTGTTTCACTCTCTGGGCATTACTAGATGGGATAATAATAATAATAATTTTATTTATATAGCACCTTTCAAATTATCAAAGTGCTGAACAGGTTAATGACTTTCAACATTCACACTGCCATGCTGCACAGTGGTATGATCTCAGAGAAGGAGGGCTCAGTACAGAATGGGTTAGACTAGTTTAGGAAAATGACTTGGCTCACACTTCCCTGATTATCAGGGCCAGTTATCGGTCTCTGTCACCCCTCCCAGCTGGGTGGACCCTACAGCAGTTGGGAATGGAATCTAGTATGTGGGTTGTGGGAAGGGGATAAGCTCAACACTAAGAGTTATTGGTGACTGGCAACCCTGGATGTATGTAGTAGATTTGGTGATCATAATGTCTTCACATTAATTGCTTTCCTTCTCTGGCTGCTGCTGTGGGGGAGTCTACACAGGGGATGGGGAGGGAGCTAAGGCTTATGGAAATCCTTGATGAATGGGAGCTTTTTGCTCTACCACCATACATGAAGGGGATGGTGAGTCCATCAGTGCACCATACTTGACTACCCACTTGATTCACGCGGGTTTCAGCCATTACATGGATGATCCAGGGATTCGTGGTCTCCGGTTCTGATGGTCAATTGGTTGTTATCCTCACTTCTGTAATCCATGGGAAGCAGCACTCCAGGATATGTACTGGATTTAAGCAAGCCATTCAGAGGTCACTTCACTTGCTACAGACTTCCCTAAAGGGCTAAAAACTGTGTTGACACATGGACCCAGAAGCAGTCATGGATACGCTCCATGCACTTGGCAGGGGGGGTCAGCCTACTGATTCAGCCTGCAATCATAAGAGTTCAGGCCTGGCTATAGCCATGTAAAGTCCACTTAGGCTGCCACCTTCCCTTTGATGGGGAGTACTTTCCAGTCAGACTGGGTTATAGTCATGGATATGTAGAGCGGGTGTGACTTCTGAGCAGTGGCACTTTGTTACCTACCCCCACCCCTTTCCCTCATGCTGTCAAGATTCACTATATAAGATTTTAAATGCTATCACACCCCCACACACACCTCTGTTCTCCCGCATGGTACCAGCCCAAGCCATTGGTTCACAAGTTGCTAGCTAGCAATTAGGGGATGAACCTGAAAAGCAGGCATCTGTTCTTAGAACTATATTAGGCAGTAGAGCTCAACATCAGTTATTTAGGGATAGAAGGGTGATGGGAGGAGGCAGCTGGATGTTGCTTTTAAAAACGGCCTATCCTGCAGATCGTCCTCAGGGTATTTTTCATGGTCTCATAATTTTTATACTACAACTTTTCCTGGAGCTTACTCATATGATGCAGGTAGCAAATCTATGCATAAAACTGAGACATCTCTATGAAATCATGCTGATGTGGAAACTTGTATTTCTGATATTTAAATTGCTGCTTTCACATTTACAGACCCCTCTCCTTTCCCTGCTATGTGTTTTCTATGTGCTCACCTGTCTCCTCTCTATTCCTCATTGCAGGCAACAATATAAGAAGCTGTTCTGAGGCTCAGAGTGGGACTCGGTTCCATTGGACAGGTAAGGGACTAAACTGGGAGTCTATTTTAAAATGCAGCATGGGGGTTAGCAGGGGCTATGGTTGATATAATGTTTATGTCCTGGAACATCCAAGGGATTATCATTCAATTAAGTGAAAAAAAATTTTAACCAGTCTTAAACAGTTCCATGTGATATAGCACTGCTCCATAAACACACCTCCTTAAAAAGGATGCAGTCAAATTGAGAAGGGAATGGGTTTTTACCCATTTCTTGAAGAAGAAAAGGAGGGGTATCCATCCTGGAGAAAAGTGGTTCCCAGTCTCAATTACAAATGTCTGAAACAGATGGAGAGGGCAGATTGGTATTGTGCAGAGGTAAAGTACAGCAGAGGGACACACCTTTGATCAGTATACAGTATATGCACCTAATGAGGATAGGGCTGATATTTTCCATAATCTAGCACAGAAAGTCATTGATGACTTAGACCCTGGAGTGAGTTCATCCTGAATGATGGGAACTTTAACTTAGTAAATAACCCACTTCTGGCTTAAACTCCCAGGGAACTGTGACATTCAGCACATAACCGGATGAGGCAAGCCATGCAGAAGATGTGCGTGTATTTGACTCTTCAAGACATATGGAGGGTAATGCATCCCTCAAACAGGGACTACACTTACAGGTTCTCTTGTTGCACTTCTAAAAGCAGAGTAGACTACTTCCTCCTCACTTTGGATGCCACAGCAGAAGTGCTGGAGGCGGAGATTCACCCGATGGTTGTCTCCAACCATGAATCAATCTCCCTCTCTTTGCTTCTCTCTGAGACCATAGCCAAATCCCCGAGGTGGAGAATGAACCCCCTTATTTTCAAACCCCCTGAATTTGTGGCCTAGCTTAGGAGAGAAACAGAAATATACTTTGAGTTGAACAGGCAGTCAAACATGAAGGAACACATTTTAAGGGATGCCTTCAAAGCCTTTAACAGGGTCCGGATCATTAGTTAGTCAGCAAATTTGTCTAAACAGATGAAGGGTGAAACCTCCCTACTTCAGCAACAGCTCAAGGAAACTGAACAGGCATTATATGATGCTCCCACAGATCCTGAGGCAGGGGCTTCAAAAGTCATTCAGCTGAAATACAAGCTAATGTAAATACAATGTTTTATCAACAGGCGGAAAGTGCCTTGCTTTATCTTCAGCAGCACTATTTGGAAATGGAAGACAGGGCTTCCAAGTTCCTAGCTTATTTACTAAAACAGCATGCAACTGAAACTCACATCCTGGTACTTCATCCAATTCCACTTATGATCATTTCAGACCCTAAGCAGATTAATGACATCTTCAAAAAGTTCTATGGAGCCCTCTACACTGGGAGGCCAAGACCTCTGGCTGGGAATGTCAGAAATTTTCTGAAGGAGACAGGCATGGCCGTTATCTCTCAAGAGAGAAGAAGGGACTGGGAATCCCTCAGTACTCTTTCAGAGATCAAACTAGCCATTTATTCATTGGTCATGGTAAGGCACCAGGCCCAGATGGCCTCTGTGCTGATTTTTACCAGGTTTTCTCTCAAGAATTGGCACCCCACCTTTTCTGTCTCTTTCAGGTGATCGAGGCCAGAGGGGATCTTCCTAACAATATGCAAGAATCAACCATCATGGTTTTGCACAAGCCACACAAAGATAAAATGGACTGTGCAGATTATCAGATCATATCACTGAAAAATGTATATGCTAAGGTCCTGGCGAAAGTCCTAGCCTTACGTCTGGAGAATGTGCTTCCTCACATTATCCATCCAGCACAAACAGGGTTTATGAAGGGGAACACTAGGGAACTGACAGCTTAATAGAAATAGTAGCCCAGCAGTTCTGGTGGCTATTGACATGGGAAAGACTTTTGACTTGGTGGAGTGGAGATTATCTGTTTGAGGTCATGGCATATAGTATGTAGGGGAAGTGGAAGGGGAGGTTTGTTTCCAGCTGCAACCTGGGAGCACAAGGAAGGTAAGTGACTTGGTCAGAGTCACACAGTATGCATGTGGGGGCTGTGGGATTTAAACCCAGGTCTTCAGGTTTACTGCTCAGTGCCTATATCACATCGCAATACTGCCTACTATATAGGTACTAGATCACAATTATTTCCTGGGAGAAATTATTCTATTTAATGCCAACAACTTCAGTCCTGATAAATGGCCTCCTGTCACCCAAATTCCCACTCCACCAAGGCACAAGACTGGGCTGCCAACATTCATCACTGCCCTTTGGTATCCCATAATATTGGTGACTCAAAATGAGCGACTCAGTTTGAGCATCAGCAACATGAGCGATGGTGCAACTTAAGTGACTGTGTGATAATAGCGATTGGTGAGAGACAATGAGTGTCACAGAGTTAGTTGTATTTAAAGTAGGGGTGTGTGGGGGGCATATCCCCCACAAGGGGAGTGCATGGGGCAGAGCCCCACATGTGTCAGGAAGTGTAGTGTGTGCATCATGTGATAGTTAGGTAATTAGAGTGTAGTGCAAGTAGAGCAGAGCTGTACCTGTACTGCTGCAGCCAGTATCTTAAGTTGGGGGCAATGCAGAATCAGGCTCTTGTGACCCTCCTTTGCTGGTCAGCAGCAATTAGAGAACTGGGGAATACAGCTGCAAAGAGAAGGGAAAATAATGCATGTAAGGGGCGGGAAGTGGAGAAATTGAATTTTAAGTGGAGTGGACATAAAGATCACTTAAAGTGCCAACTGCTGTGGCTAGTTATTTGTTTTACTATTGCAGTCAATGTTGTGACCCTCACTCTTGTTGGTATGCGTGGTTGTTGTGTTTGCTGAAATTGATTTGCTCATATGTGTTTCACTATTATTACCTCACCATTTTCAAATAGAACTCTGCCCTTTGTATAAGCTATGGAGCCCCTAGCAATGACTATCTGCACAGATCCCAACATCAGGGGAATACAAAGGGGTAGTGACAATCACAAGCTGCTGCTCTGTGCAGATAATCTGTTATTAACATTATCACAGATCGACCAGTCAGTACCAGCAACACTGTATCTGTTGACCTGCTCTGGAACACTGACAGGGCTACAAGTCAACTGGTTAAAAACTGAGTTAATAGCATTATTTGGTTGCCCGGATCCAACCCCCCCCCCCCACCAATGGCAACAAAAATATCTTGGGTGTGGTATGGAATCAGGTATTTGGGAATGCATATCTCCCCTAATCTAAGCAAATGGCCTACAAAAAACCTGCAGCCACTGCTATCGGAACTGGAACTAAACAGCTAGAGGTGGAAAAAAACTAAAAATGTTGCCCTCCCATGCAAGCTCAATGCCATAAAAATGATAATCCTTCCAAGAATTAATCACTGCACAACTAATCTGCCCATGAGAATTGTAGAAAGATGGTGGCAGAAAATGGACACAGTATTTTATACCTTCTTATGGGGCCAACAACCAGCATGTTTCGGGAAATGACTCCTTAGGCACCAAACAGATCTGGAGGCTGGAATGCTCTATGGCCCTGGGTTTACCACTTGGCTCAGGAGATCAAGAGTGGGCTGTCCTGGGTGCAACAAGATGGGCTCACACCCTTGTGTGTCAAAATAGAACAGGCCTAGCTGGCCCAGTGTTGATGAGGGCTGAGGTGCTGGACACCACACCTCATGCCACGCCGCGACCCCGGTTCGTGAACTGACTCGGGCCATTTGGGGGTCGGCCACGGAGGTAAGGATTGAGCATCCAGAGGACTGCTCTCCTTCCTCAGGGTGGGGGGGTTTGTGTGCTGTGCGCATCAGCACAAGAGGGGTTCAACCTGCACCCAGGTGTGCTTGGTTGCCTCCACGGAGGTGGACATGGCTGCTGCACCCATTGCACGGGCACGGGCATGGGGGCAGGGGAGAAAAACAGAGGAAAATACCAGGACCCGGCAGGACCCATAATGGCCCCAATGGGCCAGAGGATATACCCCTCCGAGGGGGTGGGAGATCGTAACCCCTGCCGGGTCCACAGAGGAGCTGACAAATAATGTCGTGATAGAAAAAAAAAAACAGACCTTGCATAGTACTAAACCCCTCCAAGCACTATTTTGGACAAAAGAAAAAAGGGATGCACAGTGTGCATTGCCTACTGAGTTTACAAGATGATCTTTTAAGAAGCTTCAGGACCTCTCCAAATGGAAGGGCTTTTTCTTGGAACTCTTGGAGTCTCTGTCATATAACTCCAAGCTCCAGACTGGAGGCATGGTTGTACACTGGCCTCATTGGAACAAGCATAGAAACATAGAAATTGTCAGCAGATAAGGACTACTAGGCCCATCCAGTCTGCCCTTAAGCCCTACACTTGCATGTGGCCTATGACCCTACCTGGTCAATGGCTTTTCATCTCTCCTTCCCACCTCTATGGTTCCCTTACGTCTGTCCAGGACGGTTCCATGTCATAATAGTGATTGCAAAACAGCGATTGCTATTATGGTGAGTGTATATCACTGAAAAGCAAATCAGCGATATACCCTTGCCGGCGACCTGACATCCGAAAAAACAAAAGTGTTTTTACTCGCCCCTTCATGATGGGCTTTGCCGCCCCCATTTTAGATTCTCAACTCCAAGGAGGTGTATGTCGAGGAGGGCACAATCTGGATTAAAAAAGTAAGTCCTGCAGCCGTAGGCAGAGGCAAAATTTCTACCCTCCCGGTCCCCAGCCCCAAACTCAGTACCTGCTGAGCCAGAGCTAGCCACCCACACCACCACACTACATGGCTAGCTTGGCAGCAGCAGGCATACCAGTCCCCTAAAACCCCTTCCCTGTCCCTCCCCTTCCCCTTGCTATCCCCCCTTCCAGTCACCCTTCCCTATGCTCGCTTTCCTGTAGGGTCACTACCCTTGCAGTGTAGCCTATGGGGATAGCGCTGAATACAAGTTGCTGTTTTGATGGTTGCCCATATTCAGTTGTTATCCTCATTGGATGTTTAAAGCCCTCCACTGTCCTTGCTCCCACCACCTCCTGTGGCAGGCTATTCCATGTGTCCACCACCCTCTCTGTGAAGAAAAACTCCTTCACATTCCCCCTCAACCTGCCACCTTCCGATTTCATATCATGCCCCCTTGTTCTTGTATGCCTCCTATATTGGAAGATGTCTCCCCCTGCACCTTGTATATGACATTAAGGTACTTGAATGTTTCTATCATGTCACCCCGATCCCTCCTCTCCTCCAGCAAGTACATATTGAGGTCCTTTAATCTCCCCTCATAAGTTTTCTGGTGCAAGCCCTGTACCATCTTTGTTACCCTTCTCTGGACCACCTCCACCCTGTCGATGTCCTTACAAAGGTGCAGCTTCCAGAACTGCACACAGTACTCCAGGTGAGGCCTCACCAGTGTTTAATACATTGGCATCACCACCTCCTGCCATCTGCTAGTGATAACTCTGCCTATGCACCCCAGCATGCCACTGGCCCTCCCTGCCACCTTTGTACTCTGCTTAGACACCTTTAGGTTGTCTGAAATGATAACACCAAGCTCCCTTTCTTCCTTGGTGATGGTCAGCAACTCCCCCCATCCTGTAGCTTTACCCAGGGTTTCTTCATCCAAGGTGCATTATTTTGCACTTCTTTGAATTGAACCTCAGTTGCAACACCTCAGAACATTTTTCAAGCTTCCCCAGGTCCCTTCACATTTGCTTCACCCTGTCTAGTGTATCCACCCTGTTGCAGAACTTGGTGTCATCTACAAACAGACAGACCTTTCCCTCCAGCCCTGTGCAGATTGCTGTGCCATTGTCAGGCTGAAGGGTGACCCGCAATGTCACTAATGAAGACATTTAACAAGACTGGCCCAAGGACCAATCCCTGAGGTACCCTGCTGGTCACCCCCCTCTCCCCAGACTGGATCCCATTTACCACCACCCTCTACCTCCTGTTCATTAGCCAGTTTCTAACCTAGTTTACCACCTTGTTCCCCATACCCAGACTACTCATATTGTTAATCAGCCTTTTATGTGGGACGGTGTTGAAGGTCTTGTTGAAATCAAGGTAGGCACCATCCACCCCCCCCCCGATTTACTTCCTTCATCACCCAATCAAAACAATCTATCAGATTCATCTGACATGACCTTCCTGCTGTGAATCCTTGCAGTCTCGGATCATGTGCACCAATGGATTTCAAGTGTGCCACTATTCTTTCTATAAGCAGTGCTTTCCATGATCTTCACCACTACTGAGGTGAGGCTGACCAGCCTATAGTTCTCTGCCTCTTCTCTACTACCGCTTTTGTGTAGAGGGACTATATGTGTCCTCTTCCAGTCCTCCGGAACCACTTCTGTGCTGAGTGACTCGGTGAACATGGCTTCCAGAGGTGCTGCTAACTCCCTTCTCAGCTCCTTTAATAACCTCAGGTGTATACCATCTGGCCCCATTGTTTTGTCCACCTTTAGTTTTGTGAGCTCCTCCAGGACTCTATCCCCCTGTGAGTGAACTTGTGTTTACCTCCCCCCCTCCCTTTGTGTCTGTTACCCAGCTGTGGTCCCTGACCCTCCCTCTCTTCAGTGAATACTGAACAAAAGTATTTGTTTAGTATTTCCACATATTTCAGATCTTCCTCCTTACTTTCTTCTGTATCCCCTCTGAGCCTTACAACCCACCCAGTTTTTCTTCTTTCACTGATGTACCCAAAGAATGTCTTGCCTCCTTTCTTTACTGTCTGCGCTAGTCTTTCCTCGGTCTGCACCTTTGCGCTCCTTACAGCCCTCCCCACTTCCCTTAGATTTATTAGGTACACCTCCCTCTTTTCCTGCCTTGGAGTCTCCTTATATTTCCTGAAACCTGCCCCTTTGACCCTTACCTATTCTGCTACCTCTCTTGAGAATCATGGTGGTTTCCTTCTTCTCTTCCCCCTTGTTTACCATCTTGATGCATTGGTTTGTCACCTCCTCTATGGCTCCCTTTATGTGTTCCCACTGCTCCTCAGCTCCTTCTCCTCACTCCCTCCTCACCAGGGCCTCTCTGATACACCTCCCCATTTTAGCAAAATCCGCCTTCCTAAAATCTAAGACCTTTGCCTTAGTGTGACTAGACTGTGTCTCTGTCCCCATGCTAAACCACACTATGTGGTGGTTGTTGGATCCCAGCTGACCTTCCATATGGACATCTGTGATTCTGTCCCCATTGGTCAGTACTAGGTCCAGAATCACCCTGTCTCTGGTGGGATTGATTACCAGCTGTCTGAGGCCTGCCCCCTGTAGGGAATCCAGGATGTCTTGGCTCCTGGTTGAAGCAGCTCCTGAGATGGTCTTACCAACATCTGGGATATTGAAATTACCCAGCAGTAATACTTCACCCTTTATTTCCATCTCCTGAATTTGATCCACTAGATCCCTATCTACCTCCTCCCCCTGCACTGGAGGTCTGTAGATCACCCCTGTGCAGATTGTCATGCCATTGCCAGGCTCAAGGGTGACCCACAGTGCCTTGTTCTCCCCCTGTCTACCCTGCACCTCTGTTGCTTTTATACTGTACCTTTTCTTACGTACAGGGCCACTCCCCCCCTTTTTTACTCCCCCTATTCCTTCTGAATAAAGCATAACCCAGAACATTTGCATCCCAGTCATGATTGAGGTGTACCAGGTCTCTGTTATTGCCGCTATATCCAGGTTTGCCTCTACTATCAAGGCCTTCAGGTTTGATATTTTATTTCCCAGGCTGTGGCCATTTGTAACCATGGTCTTCCATGCTTTTTTGCCTGTCCCCCCTCTAATCCTGTGTTTTCCTTCCTGCTTCTTTCTCCCAACCCCTTTTTCCTTTTTCTGCTGCCTTCCTACCCCGTCTTTCCCTTTGTAACCAGTACTGGTGTCCCTGTCCGCAACCTACATTCATGTTTCTCATTTCTGGCTACATACATATCTGTTGCCTCCTTGCTGGCTACATTAACCTGTGGGGGTGGGTGTCATGATTTCCCCTGCTCCTTTTCTCCACTCCCATTGGCTACTTTAAATGCTTTCCAATGAAGCATTTAAACTGTTCACTTAGGACACTGGTCCTCCAGCTGGAAAGATGCAGGCCATCGCCCTCATACAGGTCTGCATCCCCCCCAAGTGGGTCCACATTCCCCAATAAAGCCCAAATCTTCCTCTCTGCACCAGCTCTCCAGCCATGCATTGAAGTCCTTGTTGTGGAAATCCCTAGCCTCCCCTACCCATGGACAGGCAGCACCTCCGAGAAAGTCACAGTGTTTGCTACCTGCTCCAGGCACCTCCCCAGTTTCCTGAACTCCTTTTACACTCTTGCTGTCTTTGCCTTGTTCCCAGCTAGGTCATTTGTCCCCAGATGGACAATAACATCAAGCTTCCCCCTCCTTGCTACTGCCCTACATGGGACATGGGATCAGAGTACTAAAGGACATTATCTGCCCTTCAACTGCTTCTCTGAAATCCTTTTAGCAGTTAAAGGAAGAATACCATCTTCTCAACTCAGATCTTTGGAGATGTTTACAACTTCAGCAGGCACTTATGAACAGGTTGAGCTCTGAGCTTGAATATCATCCTACTGCAAAGTGGGAAACTATGCAGTTATGCACACTCTCCAAGGGTAGAAACATCAAATATATTTATAGTTACACACAGCAGTTGCATGTCCCAGATTGGGAACCCCACAGGCTAAAGTGGCCGCAGACTTACAACTGGAGAAAACACCAAAGACATGGCAGAGATGCTGGACCCTAGCCCATCTGGGCACTCCAGACCCCAAAACCCTAATTATCCAAAAGAAAGTGCAAGGTCAATGGCACCATCCCCAGAAAAAGTGGTCAAGATGGGGGTTGCCATTAAAAACAAATACCTTGGTAGTGTCCTTCCCCTGACTATTTCAACCTGGCTGAACACAATAAAAACAGCAATAACCAAAACCAATCACAGCCCCCTCCCCCCTTCTACTTTAAAGCCATAACCAGAAAGGTAGCAAAAAAATATTTACAACATGTCCTTGGGAAATCCAGGGCTAGTAGTGACACACATGACCTCAAACTTATTGCCCTCACCCTCATTGAAATCCTCTCCCCGCTAACACACATCCTGAACTTATCTTTGTGTTTTGCCAAATTCCTTCAGTGGTGGAAAGCCGCTACTGTAACGCCGATACTCAAAGGTGGAGTCAGGACTATGCACTCTAATTATCGTCCCATATCCATCCCCCCCAAGGCATTGGAACATATAGTGGCAGACCAGCTAGCTGATTTCCTTGAAAAATATTGGATTCGGTACACCCAGCAGCATGGTTTCAGAAATCACATAGCACTACTACTGCATTAGTCGAATTTACCAGCTATATACACAATGCCCTAGACCATGGCCTCATGGTGGGGGCAATCTTCATAGACCTCACCAAGGTCTTCGAAACGGTAAATCGTGAATTAGTGTTAAACCAGTTATCCATCACTGGGCTCGCCAACTGAGCCATAGGTTGGTTCAGCATCTACCTTACTGATATAATTCAACAGGTAAAGATAGGTGGAGTCTTATCAGAGAGTCAGGCAGTGAGCACTGGGGTTCCCCAAGGATCAATCCTGGACCCCCTACTTTTAGACCTATGTCTCAACCATCTCCCTATTGAATGTCCTGAGAAAATGCTTGTATAACCAGATGATGATGTAATCTTTACAAGCAGCAAGGACCCATCACTCCTGGAGAAGTTGCTTCAGATGCAATTTGCCTGTGTCTAGAATTGGTTTCTAAAGCACAAGCTGTTCTTGAATTACAAAAAAACAAAAGTTGTGACTTTTGCAAACCCTCACAACAAAAACAGAACGTACAAACTCACTATAGTAAATAACCTTAGCACCCCCTCGACCAAGTCCAATCCTTCAAAAATCTAGGGTTACCCTCGATAGCAACCTATCCTTCTCTGACCACATTGACAATGTCACCAAAGCCATCAACACCAGACGTGGCCTACTACACAGACACAAGCACTGCCTAACCAATGAGGCCCTTCAGATTGCAGTAAACAGCTCTGTCATCTCCATAGTTGACTATGAAGTAGTTGTCTATGGTGCTGCATCTGACACCACCCTTAAAAGGGCATTCATTGCTTTAAACAAAGCCTGCAGGCTTGTGTCTGGAGCCCACATGCTCACACACACACATATGTCCTGTACGCCCAAATGGGGTGGCTGAATCTAATGAGTAGACTGAAGTACCAGACTTGCCTGCTAGCCAAGAAAGATACACTCGGCCTCACCCCCTTGTGTGTCCAGGACCAGCTGTGCTGCACCTCGAACCCTCATCACCCCAGACCAAGGCCCCTTTAATTCTGCGGCCGCAGAATTTTGTGCAGAACTTGCAATCTACCGCAGAACTTCTGCGGTGCTGCAGAATTCACTCTTCTTGTTGATTTTTTATTAATATTTCTGTTTATCCATAGAATCTGGTTCCTGTCCCCTCTTTTTATATCCAAACCCCCCTATATGCTCAGAATGTGGTGTTATCATTGCTATAACATCATACATTAGCTAATGAAATGACTGTATTCTGCAACAGAAATGAACAGTTACTTATCTACCACAGCTCCCACTGCCAGAGACGGTGGCACAGCACATCATGCATGGTGATATTTGCTCAACCTGCACTACAGCCTAATACAATTCTCAGTCTTACATTGTTGCACTAGGGCCAACTTAAACAAAACCTTGTCAACAGCACAGACCTGTTAAGTCCATACCTCACTTTGTACAAACCTATTTATGCCTTTAAGGTACAGAGATGGCATCTGAAATGAATAACTGGTAAAATGAATTTAATTGTCATTTTTAAGAAAAATAAAGTAATTATGCCCAGAAAAGTGGAATGTAATAATGTGTAGACCTGTTGAAAGAATAGACCTGTTAAATAAATAATTGCACTGTACACATTTTTGCCAGGGTTAATGATTACATATTGTCATTGGTTGATAGAATCACCTAAAAGTTATGGAGAAATGTTGTGTGCAGGGACAGCTGTTGGGCCAGAGGGTAACATGATGTGTTTCTGTGCCGGCAACTCAGGTTCAGAGATTAGCTCTGGGAGCTGGATGGGCAGCACAAGGATTGGTGGAACACATCACTGCTCAGAGCCTGGGAAGGTATGGTGCAGTGTTCTGTCACACGGTGGACACATTGTGAAGGGCTGAAAAGCTCTATCTCACAATCAGTTCACATGCATGTCATGGCCTGATGGTGTTACATAGTGTGTCAGGGAAAGCAGGTTGACATGAAAGATGAGTTTTGCAATAACTCCTCTATTCCATTTCCAATGGGACTTGTATGAATGAGGATGCAAGTTCATGGAAATAAAAAATGTATACCGTGTGTGTGTGTGTGGTGTGTGTGTGTGTGTGTGTGTATATACACACACACATATATATATATATATATATATATATATATATACAGTATCTCTGTCTCCCCCCACACACACACATATTTGTAGGTATGTTACAGATTGCATATAAATATATAACTGATACACAGTGGGAACCTCATGAGTGGTGTAGAAAGCACATACAAATATATAAGTGATAGTGGAAACCTCATTAGTGGGATAGATAGAATGCTTATAGAAATACCTTATCTATCACATAAGAGCCCCTCTGCATATGTCATATATGCAACAGGCTAGGACCTTAAGGGAGAGGCATTTGTTTTGCTTTTTTAGACATAAAATTATTTTTATAAGTCTGTTCTTTTTTGAACTAGTGTTACTGTGCTTTCCACCATCTTGATTGCTAGAACCACTGCAATGAAAGTGAAGTCAGGATGACAAGCTGACACTGTGATGTGGTAGTTTGTTAGTGCCGCAGAACTTCCGCAGTAATTACAAACCACTGCCACAGAAGTTCTGTGGCAAATGGTAGTCTTGCCACAGAACTTGGTCCCACTGTGCCGAAGAAAAGTAGGGGCCCTGCCCCAGACATTCTAGCTGCCATAAGTTCAAGGTCTCTTTCTGCCTGTAACTCACAGGGTGAAAGGTCTTTTGCACACCTTGCCCCTAGCTGGCTCAACTCCCTCCAAGGCAACATCATGTTAGAATCAAACCTAGGCCCTTTCAAGTGAAAACATCGAGAACACCTCACTGCCACAAGTGGTTGCAATTGTCCTTCATAGTTACACTAGCTAACTGCCTAATGCCCTTCTCAGTGACTAGCTCAGGTATCCCTTAGCACTTTCCCGTCGGCTACCCCATCCTGTCTACTACTAACACAACTCCTACTTAGTAGACTTAAGGTAATAAATCAGCAGACCTGGTTATAAAGGACTTCAGTCCTTTTTAACATAGTTTTACTAGCTGCCAAAGAGATTGGAAGGACAAAATTTATAAGAGATAACATAGGTTGGGCTAGAACTCTCCATCTGAGAGAGACTAAACAATTTCTGATTTTATACAATAAATCCACTCTCATGTGAACATTCTTAATCAAGAGGTTGATATGATTAAATGACAAGGAATTATCAAGCATGAGTCCCAGGTATTTGAATTTATCCACCCTTTCAACTGCCTTATTACAGCAGCTTGCTCCAAATATTTGGTGCAAGCCCCATAAAAAGGATAGCCGAGATTGCCACTAGCTAGACCAGAAAAAGTTGGTCTAACTTGCAGCAATTGGTGCACGGGATTGAGAATCCTGATCACTGGCCATGTGAATGATGCAAGCCTCATGCACCATAAGTTTTGCACACCCGGGGCATGCAGCTTTCGCCACCCTTCAAGAATCTGGCTCCATTTCACTCTGGTGGGCATTAAGATAACAACCCTGCCCATACCTTAGCGAAAATGTATTTGTAGATATTATCTTTCATGGCCATCTTCAGGATAGCTCTGTAAATGAGCTATTCCAACTCAATAGGATTATCTCAGTACAGAAAAATTTAGTCAGCCATGACCACAAAGTCGATGCTCAGTTCATGTCATAAAATGGTTTTCTTGAAATACATATGTTTGAATTAAGACAGATCAGATCCAGTATTCACACTTACCAAAACACATTGTATAATTAAAAAAAAAGATACATCAATCAAAATGGTTTATATTTTTAAATATTACCACTAATAAGTTGGGGTACTGGTATTATGTCCTTATTTCTGCCTTATCTACCTAGTAATTCCAAGTAGTAAGATAAAAAACATCTTTTTGGCCGCATTGGTCTGTCTTGGTTGTTTTTGAATTAGGCCAGTGTGTCAAAATGTACTGTTAATCAGCAATGATAGATACACAACAATTAATGTTTTTTTTTAGAAATTCTTGTCATTACATGTGCCGATTGATTAAGAATAACTATGACTAATTGTGAAATCCCTTGCCTGCAAAAAAACACAAAGCATAACTTCATGCCAACAAAAGGCCAAGCAGACGATATGTGAGCAGCCACGTTATGTGTGTGTGTGTCAGTCAATCACATATTTCCTATTGATGTTATTGTGTGTTGGGTGCGTGTACATTGGAGTAACTTTGTGAGCCATTAGTAGGGGTTTCTGAACACCCAGGCAGATTGCAGGCCCCAAACTAGCAACTATAGTGGAGCTACACACAAACTGAAGGTACATCACAGAAACCACAAGTGGATCCACATCAGATCACGCAGATTGGACCAACCAAGCACTGGCAAACATGTAAGCACATGACATACAATTGAGTCAAAAAAATTTTGGGTGGTATTCAACCACAATATCATCCACTCAGTACTCCTTTTATTGTTCAATATATCATATTTATTCCAGCATTCTTATAACATTTTGCTTCTTGTAATGTTTGAGAACCATCCTGTTCCTTCATCTGACAAATAGTGAGCTGCTTTTTCCTTACTTGTGATATTTAAAACATTTGTTCTGATCTAAGAATTATTTAAATAAGAAGGTGGAACATGAAATAATCATAGTGAAATATATTTTGTTTTAATTTATGCAGCTAAAGAATAAAACTGCAAACAGAATGTAAAGCACACTATAAAAAGAAAAAGCAGCAAACTATTTGTCAGATGAAGGAACAGGATGGTTCTGAAATGTTACAAAAAGCAAAATCTTATAAGAGTGCTGGAATGAATATGATATATTGAACAATAACATGAGTACTGAGTGGATGATGTTGGGGCTGAGTACCACAAAAAATGTTTTTGACTAGATTGTATACAGTATTTCTAGTCATGGTTTGCTCCCCTATTAGAATAAATATTTAACCAATAAGAGAACCATGGAAGACTCTGAGTGACTCTGAGTGACTATAGCACATGGCATACACCCTGCAGTCAGCACCCCGTATGCAACACAGCATATGTGTCACCATCTTGCCCATGACATACTGGCAACAGAGCAGGAGCACATAAAAATCACTAGAATATACTGATAAATATACATACTTTTTATTCTGGAAATAATGATACAATAGTTACCCATGAGTTTTGTCACAGTGTTCTGGACATGACACCTCCCACCCCATCTAGCCCATAGAGCTTTCTGAACAGACACTTTCTGTGCTCATGGGTATTAGTCGAAGACACCAGGATACCAGAATGCAGCACACTTGGATAATCCACATAGCTCCCTGGGAATAAATGCCCTATACTGGGACAACCCTTGCTGCCCTAGCTACTACTGGCCCCAATTGCAAGTGTTGCTGTAGCCTGACTCACAGGCCCCAATGGTGAACTTGTCATGTCCAGTCATATGGATTGTACAGGTGCAGGGTGGCATCATGGATGGTGAGAGGAACCTTAGGTTCCTTGTGGGTCTTGCCTCCTCAACTGCAGTATCCTGAAGGGCCTCCTGGAGTCCTGAGATGATTGCAGGAGTGGATGTTTGTATACAGCCAACAACCATATCCAGTTATGTGTATATCAAAGTAGAACTATACTAACCCTGGTGCCTACACTACCCTCCTCGAGACCCCCATCCTGGTCCCAGTATCCATTACTGTCGAAGGTCAGGGTTGCAGCCAGGTTGGTCTCTATCACTATATGGCATGGCTTGTCTGCCCATGATGGAATGGGGATACATATACATGTGTTGTTTGAACCACCTAATGCAGGGATACATCCACAGGGCCCTACAGACTTGCTGGTGGCTCATTAGACATAGCCTTTAATGTGCAGGTCTGCACTTAAATGGCCTTCTTCCCACTGGCATGCTGCCAATGTGCTCTGTGAGGTTGGACCACTGCAACTGTCCTAGTGGACCCTGGCATGGTGTGCTGTATTTGTGTTATATACTATATGATGCACATCCTCATGGAACATGGATATTGTTCCTTGAGTACTGTTCATGTAGATCATTATATGCACAGGGCTGGCAAGGAGCTATATTCCCTGTCCATCCTGAGATAAGGGCAGCATTTGAATGTGCTAGATGCTGGGACCAACCATGGGTGGCCCAAGCTGAGGATTTTGACGTTGACTGTTTTGTTGGGTGAGACACAGTGTTTGTCGTGAAACACTACAGTGACTGTGGTACACATGTTTTCAGCACATTCTGTAGAGTGCTGAGACACAATAGCAAGTGGGGAAGTGATTGTGTGACTGTGGGACTATGTACATGGAGGGGGGCCTCCTTTTTAGAAGGGGACCAGCAAGGGCATTCACTATGCCATATGTAGCATATCACAACCCCTACATGTGTGTTGGGGGCCATGCAGTGCCCTGCACCCAGAAAGAATCATGAGCTGTACTGCCAGTGGTCCTCTCTGCCAATGATTGCTGCCTATTTTGCTTTGCTGTTCGGTGTGTATGCCTCTTGGACTCTTGGAACACTGTACAGCCATCGTCATGCTATCCATGTTGCCTCCGTGTGAGTGGTTCCTCCTGTGATGGGCACATCAGAACAACATTACCTTGTCTGAGATAATGGGAATGCTCTGCAAGAGCAGCCTCATCATCACCAGATCCCAAGATGATATTACAGTATAGTTCTTTGCAGGGTGTTCTTCTACTTTATATGGTGGGGTCAAGAGGCATGCTCTGGGTGTGTCAGTCATTCCTTAGTTTCAGGTCCTGCTCACTACATGTCTTTTAATTCCACCCAGCCAGGAGTCAATCCACTTATCCCACCACTGTCATGAATTCAAGACACTCTGTGGTGCTCAGCTCCATGCAGCACTGTCGTGTCATTTTCTCTTATCCAGGTCACCTACTATATGTGAATTTGGTCTTTAACAGGGACCCTGGTTTTCCATTTTTACTGGTAACACTGATAACAATCACGAAATCCTGCTTGGTTTGTGGATTTTGAAGTCTTGTACCGGTGCCTCACGCAAATTGCATGTCACTGCACAGAATCTCTAAGTTTTCTGCATTTTTTTAATTTTTTTATTTTCTCTTTCTATGTCCCCTTCTCACAGCATTAGTCTCCACTTTTCAGGCTGGGTATCCCTTAGCTTCAGCCCCAGGTAATGCTCAGGCGCTCCTGTGGTCCTGCCCCTATCCTGCCTGGGTTGTACCCCCACCAGGTGGAAAGGAAGGGGACCCCAGGACCCAGCCACACTCCCTTAGTGTGTGTTGGGCAGCTCAGTGGGTCCCTCATAGAGCCTGGTTATGAAGTCTGGGGCACCTGGGTCCCTTCTGCCAGTGGCCAATGTGGGGTGATTGTTCCAGTTTTTCTGGTCTCTGTCCCTGAGGGCACCAGCAGTAGAGGAGATCCAAGGAGGTAGGTCACATAGAAACGTGCCACTGCTCCAGATCCTGGCTAGAGTCCTCCCCTCCTGATCACTCTTCAGCACCATTGCATCACCACCCGTGGTCACACAGGTGGTGGTAAAGCAACAGGACCTGCAGCCCACCCTCCCTGGAGGGGGGAGCAGTCCCCCAGGTGCTCGATCCTACTCCCCTGGCCAGACCTCCTGCAACCCGAGTTCGCTTCTGACCCTGGGTCACTAGCATTGCAAGCAATAGTGCTACCGCAGAACCAGCAGGCTGACCCAGATTTCAGCATCTTAAAATGAATGCAGCTGTGCTTTGCATTCTTTCTGCTTTGCTGCATATAGAGTCAGTAACAAAATCACTCACACTGCTTTGTTGTAATCAGCCATTCAGTTTAACCACCCATGCCTAGTGGTTAGAGTAACAAGCAGTGAATGAACTGGGTACATCCAGCAGACTTGGGTTTGATTCCCACAACCTCCACTTGCATACTGTGTGACTCCAAGCAAGTCACTTAACCTCCCCAGTTCTTCTATGTCACTCCTGAAAACAGACAGTCCTGCCTAGTGGGCCTTACCTGCTTTACAAAGAATATAAAAAAAATACCAATATATGTTTACTACATCATAGAATAGTCGTCAGGGTGCCATGTAATTTACCTGAGTTTTACTTGGGCTGAAATGATTTTGTATAGGTAAAGATAAATGTTCAGATACATTTTATGTGTTTTATAAGCTTGTTTTTAGATTTTAGTCAGGTTTTTATTGTATTCTTTGCATATAAGCATCTAGGTTGTAGATTGCTAAATGCAGGATCACTGTTACCAACTAGCTTATTCAAGTTTATAACCAGTAGGGCCATCCACAATCCTCAGTTGTTTGAAAGAAAACTAGTCTGAAAGTATGTTCACAAAGAAGAAACTGCCTTACTACTTATGAAAATATTTCACAGTTAGCACCCCATTTAGGTGAATTGGATCATTTGCAGCTTTTCTCCCACCTACTGTTTCAGTCTCTGTGACAACAA
The DNA here is from genome assembly GCA_016271365.2 of Neoceratodus forsteri. NCBI lineage: Eukaryota > Metazoa > Chordata > Ceratodontiformes > Ceratodontidae > Neoceratodus > Neoceratodus forsteri. Next base: position 1,180,333,486 of record CM028131.1, read on the forward strand.
AAGGTTTTCTGATAGACTGCTTCAACAAAAAGCAAATGTTAAGTATTTAAGTGTATTTATGTTTGGCCACTGGATTTTGAAAGCACAGTCAATGACATGCAGAAGGTAAGACCCCTGGGGCTGTATGATGCTGGTGGGCAGAGTAGTGCTCAATTCACATCTGAACAAAGACATGAAAAGTGGGAGACACCCTTTTCATGGACACCAAGGGGAAAAAAAAGCATCCACAGGACTGGTAGATACATAAATCCATTTGAACGTCCTCCACTATTCACTTCTGGATTTTTTAGGTGAAGACACTTTATTTCAAAGAAGCAAATTCAACCATTTTTTTACTCCCTGGCCATTCACTCCTGCAGGCCTGCCAAGGCCCCCTACCATTACTGCTGAGTGCCAACCACCATCCACTGCCCCTTACTGCTGTGCTACCAGGTAACCCAAAGTAACCCTTCATTGAGTGGGCCCCTACCCCTGTGGGAGGCTACCAGGGGAGGAGAATTGCCCTAAAGAGCTTCCATTGTATCCTGGGCATGGCAAGGGTCAGAACAGACACATGTCTGGGGATTCTGGCTTATGGAGGGACCAACAGCTGTCCTTCGGTTGGGTCAGTGGGTGTTTTCCCATTTTCTTGGGAGCGTGACAGGCCACACGATGTCAAGGCACAAGCCAATGTCCGTCACGCTGCCTCCTGCATTGAGGGCTGACATGTTGTTGTGCCTCTGGCCTCCACCAGGGGCCAGAAAATGCTGAGCCATGAACCCACCCTCCCTCCCAGGAGAAGGTGAGTGGTCATTGGACACTCAAACCTTCACTCACCAGCTGGCCCTCCAACACCCAAGTCTGTTCCCTAACCCTGGTCAGCAGTGTGACAGGCAGAAATCCAATTCAGGCAGTTAAATTATAGATAGGAAAAAACAAAGGTAGTCCACCTTAGCGGTGATGGTTCAGATTAATTCACATCTGAGTTCTAACAAGCAAAGAGACCAAGTCATTTGTAACTTGTGCATGTGGGGTGTGGGTGCTGAAGAAAGAGGATCATAGTGCTGTCACTACTGCCATCACCCCAGAGGGATGTGGACTGCATTGTTGCTACTGCCATCACACCAAAGGGGTGGGGGCTCTAGTGCTTCTGCCATCACCACTGGTGGATAGGGAATGTAGTACTGCTGCTGTCCCACCTGTGGGACGGGGGCCATAGTGCTGATACTGCCATCACACCTGAGGAATGGTGAATGTAGTACTGCTGCCATCACACCTAAGGGATGGGGGCCACAGTGCTGCTGCTTCTGTCACACCTGAGGGAGGGAGGTTGTAGTGCTGTTGGTGCTGCCATCGTACCTGAGGGATGGGGCTGTAGTGCTGCTTCCATTACACCTTAGAGATGGGGGCTGTAGTGTTGCTGCTGCCATCACATCTTGTACCTAAAATAACTTTAAATTGGTACAAGGATGGAAGGATGTGCAATAGTGGAAATCAAAATTGCAAAAATGCATGTTAGCAGAGTTATAAATTGTTAAATAAAGTACACAAAACCAAACACCGGTAAAAGTGGATTTTGGCTTAGCAGACACCGGTGACAATACCATTTATTACAATGTGCAAAATGGAATATACCCTTTCTCAATCCCGGTAAACCAGTGTCCCTGGTCTTTAAGTGATAAATTCACACTATCAGTAAAACAGTTTAGCTGCTATCCTTAAAGTTAAATGGTTCCTCTACTTCCCGCATTGTAAAGTGTGCTTTGGAATATCTTCCATTGGTCTGGCAACATCCAATCGACTTCTCTTTGGTTGAGAAACTAAAGAATGTTTTTTGGTAAATAAGGACATTTTAATGACAAAATGTCCTACTAGTGCCATAGCTTCTGTTGTGTGTTGCAGTCTGTTATGTGACCTGACATCCTCCTCTCACAGCTCCATTTGTGCCTTCCTCCCTTCCCCTCACCCCAGACATTTTTCCTGGGAAAATATAAACAATAGCATGCACTTGAACAAACAGTTGGAGGTCTGCCAGATTTTGAGAGCATGCAGCACCCCCCAAATAGCCTAGATCTGTTACCGTTGTACATCAGATTTTTCCTTCACCAACAATAAACATACTTTTAGACAGAAGGAATAAAAAGAGGGAAAATATGCTGATTGGGGCATGAAACCATTCTCACACCCACACCCCACATGGTCACCCTCTTCCAACATCTGTAAATGAACACCGGCACCATTATCCCAGAAAAGGTAGCTGGATTTTGGAGAGTTGCCTACCTTGGAGAAGAAGGCAGGCTCTACCTAAGAGGCAAATTGGGGGAGGTGTATTAATACTATTGTGCCAAGTGCCTTGTCTAGGGATTCTGAGCAGATGGGACAGGGATAGTTGATGAGTAACAATGTGACACTAGCAGTAGCAGATGGAGATCCTTATCATATGGCTATGAGTAGGAAAAATAATAAGAAATAAGTAACATCATCCAACTATGTGTCTGTCATCATGGAGAAAGGAACAGATGCCTTAGATGCTGAGGCGTAAGGCATAGCTAAGTGCCTTCAACCACACACTCCAAATGTATGTATATTTCCATGAGAGAATGCTTTGAAGAGTGTTATTGCACTTATAAAATAAACCTAAAACATTAATAATAATTAATAATCGGCTGTAAAACTCAACCGTCCAGTTAAAGCAGCAGTTTTTGTTAGTTCCTTAAGCAATGATAACATTTCTGACATCTTTAGATTAATTCTCAGCATACATTATTTTTCTCAGCTATTTTTAAGCAGCTTGTATTACTAATTTTGTATTTAATACCTGAAGTCAATAAAAATGGCTACCAATAGTAGTTAAAAATAAAAATGATTCTACTGAGGTTACTTTTTGACTTCACATAGTAGATTTAAATACTGGATGTATTACAGTTTTACCAGTCCAGATGTTACCAAGTGTTGATTCATAATTTGCTTTTACATTGCAGTTTTCTTACCTATCCTAAAGTGCTTTACAAGCAAAAGGAACTTTAATTGACCAAAATAAAGTGGCAATCATTACGGATATAGCACAATATTGGCAGACCAGCTTTTACCAAGTGCTATTTCATTATTTGTATTTATATGGCACTTTCATACCCATTGTATCCCAAAGTGCTTTGCAAGCAGTAGAGACTGTTGGCGCATTGACAAAAATGTAATGGCAACCATTACTGCCAAGGACAATCACCTCAACCAATTTTATGGGAAAGGGAATGTTAGACAGATCACCAGAGAAATGAAATTCCCCTACTCCTGCAGTAAAGTGCCATGAGTTGTTTTTTTTCTATCAGGACACAAAAGCCAGCACAAGAGATGACCAAAGGACAGATTTAATATCACCTCTAAAGGATAGCATACCCTGACCGAACAACACCATCCCACCCCGAACTCCCCCCCAGTATCCCGTGAGGAGGGCACATGGGGAATGGCGCAGTCTGCAATGGTGACTCATTCCCTCTAAATGCACCATGGCGATGGGAGGGTAGGGCAACCAGATGGGGGGGTGGGCAAAATGGGTGACAGTATGTCGCTATATGTAAGTGCGCGGCAGGGGAGCGAGCATGGCAAGTGTGGGCTGGGAGGGGGCAAAGGAGCTGTAGGAGGTGGCACTGCATTGGGATATCAAGCTGCATTGTGGTATCAGGGGTTGGCTTGTGGTTGGGGGTGGGTGAGGTATTGGGTTCGGGTCCGGGCGCTGGTGCGATTTTATTGCGTCCAGCGCAAACCTTTAATTTTACAAGTTTTCATCCCACCGACATGCATCCCCCCAGAGTTGAGAATCCTATAGTAGGGGAGTGCGGGCAGTGACTCCCCCATGTTGGGGGGGTGGGGGGTGCAGCCCCCCCCACAGAAAGCATTGCAATATTTGTCCCCAGCGCCATTGTTTTCGGCACTCTGACTGCATGATAACAGCAATCACCTTTAGGCTTTCACGATTATCTCATAGAACCCCCAACCCCAGTGATGCAATTGAGCACTATATGGGATATGAGCCAAGTGTTGGTGTAGGGCTGGAAGCTACAGTGGTAGCCATCGCCATACGTAAATGACAGTGCAGCTTCCTGCATGCCACATCCTGATACCAGTGGGAAAAGCTGCATTCATCTGAATATAGCTTTTCCAGTATCAGGTTTCACTGTGCCATGCCAGAATGGGGGCAGAGCGACAAGATGGTCACAGTGCTGCTCCGCTCCCCACTACACAGTTTTTGTTCTCTGCTTGTTGAACACTAAGGGCTATTGCAATGTTTTTATGAATGAACCTTCTGTTGTTTTAATCCATAGTCCTGGTTTTGTGCTTCTTTGAGGTCTGGAAGCCCTTAAGTGACTTGCCCTAATGGTCGGATTTAGTGTTTGACCATTTTGGCATTTTCTCTCTGGCTCTCTTATTAAACTGAAGTGTTCTTGAGGGCAAATGGTTGCTTTGTTTTGGACCTTGGATACAATGAAGCCATACTAATTGTCAAGAGATGGTGTAACAAAAACGCCATCTTAATAGATGTTTTTGATGGAGAGTGGAGAAAGGATCTGAGGAGGAAAGGTACCTGATATGGATTAGCTACTGGTGACTGGACATTTCCTTCTATTGAAAGCACACTGTATGCTGAGATAAACTGTCTTTTTTATTACAGGTATGCTATTGTTGCCTAGGATAAGGGGAGTCTCTTCTTTATTTATGAAATGCAAAATGATACTGTGCTCAGAAGAGCGATATCTCTTATATTTTTATTTCCACTGAAAGAAAAGAATATGCAGCAGCATATTGCGATGGTTTTCTCTGAGTACGATGCTCTGAGAGGACTTCAGCTCTAAAACTAACCTTGTTGTAATTGGACCCATGTAATGACCTTAGAAGGTTGTCAAAAAAGTATATAAATGAGCTACATTTTGTAAGTTAAAAGTGGTTATTATGAAGGGTGCCAGTTTGCAGGTATGCCACATTTTTTTACTGATTGTCGGATTCCCAGCTTGAAACATTTTGAGCAAAATGTGGCTAGAATCGCTGCTATACCTGTTTTAAGTTAGCATGGTTTCGGTCATGGTACTATCAAGATACTGACTTATTGCTGGGCTTTTCATATAAGACTGCAGGAATTAAGCAAAATACAGTAAATGAGCCATTATAGGACCTCATCTTTCTTCCTTGGTTCACATAAACTGGTTGTCGGATACAAGGAAATCTGGAAATAAAACGTTCTCCACATATTAGGGAGTCCAGCCTCTTTGCATTACAAAAATAACTTGAACAGCTCTCAATCTAGGAATACAGTATCAAAGGCAGCAGGCCTATGTTAACCTCAAAACTTGCACCCAGCATAAACATTCTGTGCACTATTATTGAATTCTAAAGGCTGTTAAAATTGAAGCCTCAGCATGCTGGATCTTTTAACAGTTGTGTAGGTGTTTTATGTTTTTGTGTATGTGGCTTGATATTTGTGAAAATATACTGATATAGTTCTGACCTTTTAGTATAAAGCCATATTATAATACTTTTATTAAGTTTACAGTGTTTAGATGCTGCAATATTATGGCTGCTATTTATTAATTTATTATGGATATATGTAATTAGAATCTATGATTAACAGCAATACTTAGATGCACTTATGTAGGGATATTTATTGTTGAGATGTTGTATCTATTAATAGGAAAAGCTTATGTAACTGAACAGATGGAGAGGTGAGGTGATAGCTTCTCTTCTGGTTAAAAAACCCTGGATGTTAATGTTTCATATTTCTGGTGTCTTTTAAAAAGTGGTCTTGTGGTCCAGAGTTGGGGTGGGGTGGGGTTTGGAGTCATGGCCTCCAACCAAGACTGATTTGGAGATATGCATATGATGAAATGACCTGATGGAAGGGTTTGAACCCAGCAGCAGGGGCCTATAGTTAACCCCAGGATGCATCCCAGTTAAGAGTGAATGCCTATAATAGGGTTCTTTTTGTGGAGCATGGGATAGCATATGTTATGGGGTGCTCCCTCCAAACTACTTATGGCAAACTTTAACTGGTAGCACAGGTTGGACATTTTGGAAACAGCAGCCAAGGTCTTTCAAATCCATCAGGGGATAGTAATTGATGCAGAAATCTCATTCTTTGGTTGTGCGCTCCATGGTCCAGAACTTAGCTCCTCACACATTTAAGCACTATCTGTGATAAGCTCAGGTGTAACCTGTGCATTGATTGTGGTCATGTCAGTCTTGGTAGCCCTAATCCTTTCAAGTGCAACCTTTGTGATGAGAATGGGCTCTCCTACAGGCAGTGCCCTTGGGCTGAACATAATAGGTTGGATCGTGCCTTTAAACCAAGAGAAACTGATTATGGAAACTCAGGCCCGGCACACTCAGCATGTGATACCCCAATTCCTGAGGGATCTCTTGATATGGATACCTCCACACATCCTACTACTGTTAACCTACATGATCCCCCCCCCACAGATACTGTTCAAGTGTTAGTTACTGATAATGTGTCACTGCCACCCCCCCTTCCCCAGTTCCCAGGACTCCCTTCCTCCACCACAGAGGACAGTTAGTTCCCATTCTGGCCTAGAGCCCATGGTAGTCCAGATGCCTCCTCCACTCAGCCTTGTCCATGATAACCCTCTGATTTTGATGAAACACACTAAACGAGGGAAAGGTAAAAGGAAAGCAGACCAATTATCTCCTAAACTCTCAGTTACTACTCGAAATAGATTTCTGGCACTATCAAAGAAGAGGAATTGGGGAGACACTGACAATGAGGGTGGGGAATCAAACACATCCTCTATTGCCTCTTCAAAAAAGGAGGTTTCATCGGATTCACAAACTGAGCTCTCCTCCTCAAAAAAAGTTAAAGGGATGAGGAGGTCCCCCCCCTCCAGGGATAGGCACCAGATTGATGTTGGGTCTCTTTTAAAAGAAAGATATGCATGGTGGTCAGACAATTTGACCATTAATCCTGAATGTCTTTAGTATTAAATCTTACATAAAGAGGTTGGCTACCCTACAACTACTTAAAGATTTACCCCAAAACATAATGTTTTTATAGGACACTAGGTTAAAATGCTCCATGAAGTCTCTCAGTCTCAGAAAGCTTGGAATCATGGGGCTTCCTACTGGTCACAGGGCATGGACACTTGTAATGGGGTGGGTATTCTGTTTAAGGGATTTGATTTTCAGATGCGCAGAATAGTTGAGGTCTGTCCAGGCTGAGCTCTTCTACTGGACATTGAATTTGCGTCAACCAAATTTAGGTTACTGAATGTTTATGCTCCACAGGGCATAGCCCTACAAATTGCTCTTTTTAGGCAGGTGCAACCTTATCTACACACTAACAGAAAACTTATTTTTGGTTGTGATTTTAATTGTGGCCTCACTCTTCATGACAGGTGTGGGGCCATGCAGAAACTGTTTGGTGATGCAAATTGTCTGAACCCCATTGTCAACACTGCAGGGTTGATGGGTGGATTTCTGGAGAAGCAATCTACAGGGTCTAAAACGTATGTCTGGGGTACTCTTGCAACATGCGTAGATTATTTCTGTCCCCAAACAAATAGGTTCATCAGGCCTTCACTGTCCCTCATGAGACTTCAGACCCTCTGGCTGTTTTTTTATCCTGTATATTAAAAACTGCATTTAAGCCACTGAAGTCGAAATCCAGATGAAAGTTGAATAATAATCTTTTGTTTGATAATTGTATTATTTCTCAGGGCAGTGAGCTTATTAAAGCATGAACATCCATAACAGAGGCTTATGACACTCTGATGGACTGGTGGCAAGACTCCAAAGCTGACTTTAAAACTGTTTTTCAGAAAGCTGCCCAGCACAAAAGACAGTCTACTTATTTTAAATATTTGAAGTTAAGGCAGGTTTTATTTTTTTTAAATATCTGAAGCTCATGAGCATAAATTGGATCTGAAATCCAAGATTGAAGGTATAAAAGCTGAATTGGTGTCTTACCAGTATGACAGAGTCAAGTCTCTAAAAATGGAGGCTCTATATGGTACACAAGGTCACAAACTAGTTACTGATATTTTTAAGGGCTGTAAGGATGGGGTGCACAACATTCACTTGGAGACTGTACTAGACCCATTCACAATAGGACCCGTACGGATCCAAGGGAAATGTCTGATGTCACTCAGAGTTTTTTAGAAACTCAGTTTGGCACTCCTTTGCCTGCTATTGGAGATACTAATTATTTATATGATCTGGACATCCCAGAGATTCCGCAAGACATTCAGAAAAAAATGGTGGTGTATATTTCACTGGAGGAAACTAGTCAGGCTATAAAAAATTGAGACCCAAGTCATCACCGGGCTTAGATGGCCTGCTGGTAGTATTTTATAAAACATTTATACACTATTTGGCTCCTATTTTAGCCTTAGTCTTCAATGTAATTTTGCAAAAAAAAAAAAAAAGTTACCTGGCCAAATGGCAAACTTACTGTTAATATTGTTGTTTGAAAAAAGGGAAGGCATGATCTTAACAATTGGAGGCCTATTAGTCCGTTAAATGTAGACTATAAAATCCTAGCATCTATTCTGTTACAAATATTAACTTTAGCAGCTAGTAGTATAATTTCTCGCGTACAATCTTGTACAGTTCCTGGTAGATCCATTTTCTACAATCTTCTTTTTTTGAGAGACTTGGTGGTTGATGGCATCTGCACTCAGTTTCCTGGTTTATTGCTTTCTTTAGATCAGGAGAAAGCATTTGATCATGTTGACCATGAATATCTATTTCAGATCTTAAAAGTTTATCATGTCCCACAGAAATTTGTGTCCTGGATACAAATGTTTTACAGCAATACGTGGCTACAGCTATACATAAATGGCATTCCAGGATCAGTTTTTTTGAAGGGAAAAGGGGATTAGACAGGGATGCCCCTCAAGTACCCTATTAGATGTTCTACAGCTTCGACAGCTAGATCCTTTCCTTAGAAAAATTTCAAATAATCCTGCTATACCTAGCCTCCATCTTTCAAATGAGCAGATAGCGCCACCAGTGTGAGCATACACAGATGATATGTGCATGTGCACCATGACTAAGGTAAAAAATTCAGTTTTAGTACCTATTATTTCAGCTTTCAAACAATTTTCTGGGTCTAAATTGAATTACCATAAAAGTACAGGTCTTTTGCTTTATTCCTCTGTAGACCAGAGACAGTCCTTTGCAAATATCCCTATATCAGTTTAACCTATACAAATTTGGGCCTACTATTTGATAGTCCTGATGATGCGTCATTAAATTGGAATTTGGCTACATCAAAGGCAGCAGGTATAATATATTCTTGGAAACAGAGCTATTTCAAAACAAAAAAAGAGTATTTTTATTAAAAACATTGATACTTCCTTTATTTCTACACAAAGCTCACATTTTCCATATCCCTTTGGCGTTTGAAGTTAAGGTTATAAATATGTTTTCAAAGGTTTCTGAGGTAGTAGGCTCAACTCCATTAAAAGGGATTACATGTATCATGAATATTTTCATGGTGGCATCAGGATGCTTCACCCATTTGTTTTTTTCTGCAGTTTCTTTATCTATTGGAATATCTGTCCCTCATTGAAGGGACTTTTTACTATTTGGCATAGTCTTTTTTTTAGCTGGATAGCAGGGGTTCAGGAAAGGTGGACTAAAGACCTGTTTATGGTCCCAACTTATTCAAAAACCTTCAACCTGACAACATTTTTGTATCCTGCATTTACTAAATTTAGATAATGGAAATTGACAATCTAGTTGAGTGTCCTGAATACCAGAAAAAAAAAACCTGTATGCAACTGTCTTGTTAAAGCATTTTTATGAAGACACACAAATTATGGGAGGAGATGAAGAAATTCTGTAGGTTGTTTTTAAACAGCTAACTGATAAAAGATTCCTGCTTAAATATTGGGATATCACCTGGCTCTCCTGTCATGGTAGACTTGGAGTTTGGGGTTCTGTCACAGGGTGGACTAGGATCCTGTCCCACTTGTTATGGAAAGAGTTTAAATGCAACAATCTGTTCTTTCCTTTCCTGTCTCTTGTCTATCTGGTTGCACAACCAAATTTTCCTGTGGGAGCTACAAATTAATCACCTCAACAGTCTCACAATTAGTTGCCTCTCACTGTCTCTCAGTCTTCCCTTGCTGTTTGTCTTTTTCTCCTTTGCATATCTGCTGGTATAAAAATATGCAAATCATTATGTGAAAATGTAACTGATATTGGGATACCTTTGTTTAGAAATTATATAGTGTTACTATTGAAGTGTATATAATTATAGTTTGTGATGATTGCAAAAAGCTATTGGAAACTCAAGAGGTTACAAAAGTGCATTTTTTAAGCCTTTTGCAAGAGCTGTGGAAAGAGGGGCCTCTGTTCTGGGACACTGTTTTCTAGCAGCACCTGCCTGATACTTACAAGCACATCTTAGAAAAAAGCAGGACGCTTGTTAAGAAGGGGTTTGTTGCAAGGACTTATAAAAAGACAGAGTTGCAATGGTTTGCAGATGGATACACAGAGATTGAAGGAAAACTCTGACAAAGCTGCTGTTTATTCTTCCTTTGTAAATAGTTATTCTGAAGAAGTTTATTTTTTTATGTTACTGCTAGTGTAAATAAACATTTTTTGTGAATTTTACAACTGCTCCTAGTTTTTCCTATGCTTCCTGACCTGTTCCTTGATGACAGATTGTGTCAGAAGTGGCATTTACACTGTACATACTCTAAGCCAGGAGTTTTGTGCATGGGTACTGGAACTAGTACCAGAGAAGCACAGGGAAAGGTATGGATTCTGCAGCAGCAAGTCCAGGAGTGGTTACCAGGAGAATGGCAGCCAAACTAGCAGAGACAGAAGTCCAAGCTGAGATTGTACAGCCAGCACAAGTTATGGAAAAAGAACAGGTGGTGACAAAAGCTGAAAGCCTGATGGACTTTTTCAAATGGTGAGCTATACAACAAAAAGAGACAGAGAAGCAGAGGAGAGAAGAGATGCAGTGACAGGAGCAGTGGTGGCTGGATGCCATGCAAGCTATCCAAGGCAGAGGATCTGGCACAGATCCAGATGAGCAACAAAACACAAGCAAATTAAAAGCCATTAAACTTACAAAGTTGTGTCCCTAGGATGATATTGAGGCATACCTGACAACTTTTGAAAGAGTTGCCATGGCCTGCCAATGGCCAAAGCAGCAATGGACAATCGAATAGTACCCTACCTGACAGGGAAATCCCAACTTGACTATAGAAATATGGACACTGCACAGTCAGAAAACTGACCTGCTGAAAAGTGAAATCCTGAAAGGTATGACATCTCAGGAGAGACCTACAGGCAGAGATTTTGATCTCTGAAGTACAACTCAGTCAACAGTCCTCGAGAAGCCTTCACCTGACTCAGAAAACTTCTGATAAAATGGCTCCAACCAGAGGGTAAAATAGTTCCACAGATCATTGACACATTTGCCATGGAGCAATTCATTAACATCTTGCCTACAGATGTGCAGCTTTGGGTAAAGGAACATCGACCAAAGAAGTGGGGAAAAGGCTGTTTCTTTGGCCGAAGACTACCAAATGGCCAGCCAAATGCCACATCAGCAAGGTAACAGCCAAGCACCGGTAAGACACTCTTTCCCATTTAAACTCCAAGTATGACCGTAACTCTGGTGGGGGTAACAAATCTTTGCCCAAAGACATTATTTGCTATAACTGTAATAAGCCAGGTCATATTGCAAGAAATTGGCATAAGAAGAGTGACACTGAAGCAGATTTGTCCTTAGCAAATTGGGGCAAGTACTTAAGAGATGTGAAGGTGAGGGATAAGACTGCATAGGGACTCATTGATTCAGGAAGCAGACAGACTCTAGTGCATGTTGAAGTCCTAGGAAAACAATGTGCAAATGGACCAGGTACTGGTGTTGTCTGTATCCACGGGGACACTCAATACTAACCCACCACCTAAGTGACTATGACCGTTAAGGGTGTGTCACATCAAATGAAAGTGGGGGTAGTACCTAAATTACCTATACCTGTGATTATTGGAAATGACTGTCCAAGATTTACTGAGTTGATCTCAGAGGAACTGAACCCTGTAGTTTCAGCAGCAGTGGTAACAAAAGCTCAGGCAAAGAAAATCTCAAATAGTGGGGACACTTTTCATTTCAGTAGCTTTGATTCAGACTTGTTTGAGCACAGCTGCAAGATCCGCAAATCCAGAAAAGAAAGACGATGCCTGAAAAACTCTGGCAACAAATGACTGATGGACATAAGGGGTTAACATATGAAAATGCTGAAACTAAACTGATTACTGATTGTGATTTTCTTTCAGAACAAGGTAATGATGTTTCTCTCCAGGGTTATTTTAAGCAGCTGGGGGTGAAGCCAAAACAGGGTGGACCAATGTTTAAAAAATGTAATGGGTCACTGTACAGCATTTGGGTTAAACCTCAGACAGAGGAACAGACAGAATAACTGGTTATACCACAAAAGTATAGAACAAAGTTGTTACAGGTAGCACATGATAGTCCTATTGCTGGTTTCTCAGGGAGGGATCGCACCCTTGCCAGATTGCTGCATAGATTTTACTGGCCTGGAATTCGTGAAGATGTTGCTACCTATTGTAATTCCTCTGCTGAGTGTCAGAAAGTAGCCCTAGTCACTAGAAACGATAAGGTTTCCCTGGTGCTCCTTGTGCCTCTACCCTTGACAGATGTACCTTTTGGGAGAATTACAATGGGTGTGGTTGGTCCTTTAGACAATTATCCAGAAGCAGTTCCAATGTGTACTGTCACAGCTTCAAAAGTGGCAGCAAAGCTTGCAAACATTTTCAGCAAAGTGGGCATACCTGAAGAAATTATTACTGATCAGGGTAGTAATTTTGGTGCTGCATTTGTTAAGGATCTGTACAGGCTATTAAGTATCATTGCCATAAGAACCTCCCCCACCACCCTCAGATAGATGGTCCTGTTGAGTGTTTTAACCAAACCCTAAAACGCATGTTAAAAAGGTTTGTAAAAGGGGAAGGGAAAGATTGAGACAAATACTTGCCTTACCTACTTTTTCCTTACAGAGAAGTGCCACAGGCTTCAACAGGGTTTTCATCATTTGAAATGCTGTATGGTAGGCAGCCACGTGGGCCCCTGGATATGATGAAAGAAATGTGTGATGATAACCCCACTCAGAAACAATCTATAATGTCTTATGTGTGTGCCCTAAGAAGGAAGCTGGTAAAATATGTTAAAATTTTCCATAGTAATCAGAAAGAGGCCCCAAACCAGCAGAAGGTATATTATGATCACGGGGTAAAAGAAGATTTTAGAGCCAGGTGAAAAGATTCTGCTACTGTTACCCACAATAAAAAATTAGCTGTTGATGAAGTGGCAAGGGTCTTATAAAGTGCTTAGACATACTGGCAACATTAACTATGAGATTGAGACCACTGACAGGAAAAATCCTACTAAGATAAACCATGCTAAACTCCTCAAGAAATGGGTTGAAAAAATGCCAAAAGTTGCTTTGATAGTTTTACCAGAACCTGATAAAGAAGATATTGATGTAGCTTATGATAGACTGGAACAAACTGTAACTTCTGATGCTATAAAAGTGAATGTTTCCTTAACCTCAGAACAAACTACAGAAATTTGCAATGTGCTAAAGACATTTGACAGTACTTTTACCACAGTACTAGGCCAAGCAAAAGGAGTCAAGCTCGTAATAGAGCCATGGAATGCTCGCACTATTAGGCAAAAGACATGCAGGTTACAAGAACAGTTAAGAGGTGACATGGTTAAGGAAATACAAAAAATGAAAGAATTTGGTATCATAGAGGAGTTAAGGAGTACTTGGTCATCTCCAGTGGTAATTGTAAACAAAAAAGAATCAAGTGAAAGAATTTGACGGTTATCTTATGCCCAGAATAGATGATTTGGCGGACAGACTGAGGAGTGCAAAGCATATCAGTACCCTTGATCTCACCAAGGGTTACTGGCAAATATATTTAGCTAAAGAATCCAGAGATAAAACTGCATTTGCCACTCCCGTTGGATTCTATCAGTTCATCACCATGCCATCTGATTTACATTGTGCACCAGCTAGATTCCAGCGGTGCATGGATGTAATTTTATCACCTCACAGTGGTTATTGTACTGCGTACATGGATGATGTCATGGTGTACAGTCCAGACTGGAAAAGTCACCTGAAACACATACGAGCAGTTGTCCAAGCTATCAAAAATGCAGATCTGACTATTAATACTACGAAATGTGCATTGGGCATGCAGGAAATGTACCGGGTCATAATGTCGTACACTGAATAGCGTACGACGTTAGCGTTAACCCGAAATAGCGCTGTATGAGAGAGCGGGTGGTGCAATACTGCAAATACTGCTGTATGCAGTATTTGCACCCTCACACTATCCCAGGCAGAGGATGAGACCTCTGCTGGGATGGGGTTCTGCCGAGCAGCTGCTGTGGATCAATGGAGTAAGCCACTGGCAGCAGGGAACCCAAGTACTACATTTGGGACTGGGTTTGATTACTGTTTTCCAGACGCAAGGGAATTTTTTTATTTTTCACACTTTAGTGCAATTTCACTAAATCCACCCAGAGTTTAGAATCTTTATTGGGGTGGGGTTCCAGTAGTGCAGCCCCCATAATGAGGGATGCGGGGGGTTGACCCCCCCAATAAAGGAATTATGCCACATACAAGAAATCGCGCTGTACTGGCATTGCGATTTTTGCATGCGGCATAATGTCTTGCAACATTGTGACTCCATGGCTGCAGGAAACCAGATATTTGGGCTATGTGTTGGGAAATAGAGATGTTAAGCCATAAATTTCTAAAACAGAAGCTGTAGCTAACAGCCTTGTCCCTAAAACCAAGAAAGATTTCAGGTCATTTTTAGGGCTGGGTGGTTATTATCAGAGATTTGTTCCCAACTTTGCTGAGTTAGCTACTCAACTCACTGAACTCATGAAGAAATGGTACCTAAATAATATGAAATGGTCCCCAGAGTGTGATGAAGCTTTTCAAGCCATTAAGGCTGCATAATGTTCAGTCGCTGTTTTGAGATGCCCAGACTTTGAGAAGACATTTTTGTTACAGATACATCAGATGTAGGCCTAGGTACAGTACTGAGTCAAAATATAGATGGGACAGAACACCTTATTATGTACATAAGCAGAAAGTTGCATGACAGAGAGAAAAGGCACTCCACCATTGAAAAGGAATGTCTAGCAGCAACGTGAGCCATGGAGTCCCTTAAGTTTTATTCGCTAGGAACTGAACAAAAGAGGCGGCAGTTTAGCAATATACATATCTTCCTCCCTTCAGTTCACCCCAGTAAATCTGTGATTGCCCAAGATGATCATCAATGCCTTGATGATCAAGATATCCACCCCCACACCATTCCCCTTTCTATAACCGGTACCTACTGCTCCCTTGACTCCTTCCTGTCTTCTGTCCAGGATCTCCTATGTGAATTACAATCCTGCACCATGGGGGGGTGAGCTCCATATCCTTGGGGACTTCAATCTGAACTGGCTCTCACCAGCCAGCTCCAAGATCTGCAACCAAGTGGCTACGCTAAACCTGGCCCAAAAGATTTCTGAACCCACACAACTAAACCAAAAATCACTGAACCACTCCCTCCAAGACTGGGCCCTTACTTCACACCCGCACTGGATAATTGCCTCTGGTCTGTTACCAGACTTGCTAAGTGACCTTCACATGATTTACTCAGGAAAATTTTTAGACTTAAGGCCCCCCACCCAAAACCCTCCACTCCCGCTGCTGCAAATCCCTGGACCTATGTGCACTTCAGAGTGAACTTGCAAACATGGACTGGTTGTTCATCTCCCGGGCTACCTCCATTGACTCTGCATGGGAGTACTTCAAGGCCAAATTCCTAGCAGCATGGGGCTTCTATGCCCCACTCTGATGTTCTCGTGTAAGGGGTGCACACCTGCCATGGAGCCAGAGACCAGGTTTGGAAAGCTCACTAAACCACTGGCTCCCCTGAGACCCTTGCAACTTACCGTGCACTACGCAACGCCTGTACTAGAAAAATACAGTGGGCAAAAGTCTTTTATTTTCTTACCTCCTTCCAATTCAATATTAACTGCCCAGAAAAATTCTGGAAGGTGGTAAAATCCCTCTTCTCCCCACCCTCCCAGCCTCCCACCCCAGTTCCAAACCAAGGAAACACTACCCTAATGGATCATCTCATAGTGGCCACAGAATTTAACTCTGTCTTCATAACCTGCACCTCATCACTCTTTTCCACTCTCTGACTGAGCCAGCCAAACACCATCCCCACTACAAACCCTGTCCAAGGTATACCCCATCTGCTCCCCGCTTCTCCTTCCATACGGTCACCCCCTCAGAAGTATTTAAAGCACTGTTTGCCCTTAACCCATCCAAGGGCAAATGCCCCACTGGTCTTGACTCCAAGATGCTATACCTCTCTGCCCCTGCCATCACAATTCCCCTGGCTTCCCTCTTTAACCTCTCTTTCACACTGGCATCCATCCTGTCTGAGTGGAAGCATGCAATGGTTATTACTCTACCCAAAGGGGGGCAACCACTCTGGCTCCAGTAACTACCACCACATTTCCCTCCTCCCCATACTGGCTAAACTCCAGGAGCACCTTGCCCTCTCACAACTTGCTTCCTTTCTTAACTCCTCCTCTTTTTTCACTCCTTTCTAGTCTGGCTTAAGGAAGTCCCACTTCCCTACTCTGTTTCATGGACTCCATTCTCTCTGAAATTGATGAAGGCCACATCACCTCAGCTATCTTTGTCGACCTAGCTAAGGCTTTCAACACTGTGTCTCACTCCCTCCTCCTGCATAAGCTCTTTCTTGCTGGGCTCTCCACCAGGGCTACCAGCTGGTTCCACTCCTATCAAATAGGCAGGTCCCAGTCAGTCAAAATCAGCTGCTCCACATCCTCTCCACTCCCAGTCATCACTGGTGTACCCCAAGTGTCAGTCCTTGGCCCACTTTTGTTCTCCATCTTCCTAAATAACCTGCCCATGGCCTGTCCCCACACATCCATCCACATGTATGCAGATGACATAGTTCTGTATACATCTGGCCTCATGCCCTCTGATTTGGCAACTAGACTGCAGCAGGACTTCAAGGATGTTCAGCTTTGGTTTCACACAAATCAGTTTTTCCCTCAATACCAAGAAGACTGTATCAATGATCTTCGGCACAAGGCAGAGACTCTCTTGGCTCCCCCACCACCCCCTTCTTCCACACCCTGGATGGGACCTCTCTAAGGATTGCTCCTCATTTAGATACCTCAGAGTCTGGCTAGATCAACACCTTGACTTTTCTGCATATGCTGATGCCATCCACAAAAATCTCCACCCCAAGTTGGGTGCCCTATATCGCCACTGTGGGTGCATCCCACTGCCAACCCACTGCACACTTGTGCAGAAAATGATACTCCCCATTTTTGACTATGGGAATGTAGTCTACAGTGTTGTTCCCAAGTCCACCCTAGCCAGACTGGACCCCCCTCTTCCATTTTTTTTGTCACTTCACTCTAGACTGCCCTCCCTCAATGCATCGCTGCAACCTCTACAGAGCCCTTGATTTTCCATCACTTCGCGATCTCAGACTGTTGCACTGTACTAGTATTCTGGCAAGGTTCTGGCACATATCTCTACCCCAGTACCTCACTTCAGTTTTAACAGCCCAGGCTCTTCCTGTGTACCCACTCAGGAACATAGACTCCAACCTATGTCCACCATTACCAGTCAGGCAACTTTTAGACACCACTTGCCCAAATTTTGGAACTCCCTTCCTGCAGACATGAAGCACATGCACTCTTCACCTCTCCTCAACTCCCATATCATTGCCCATTTCTCCACCCCTGTGGCTGTGGCTAATATCTCAGCCTGAGCGACCAGCTCATGCAAATGTTGTAATTTTTGCTAAATTCAATTTTGTGTGTGGCTTTCAGTCACTCTGCTAGCTCTACTAGCTCAGCCTCCAATTTACAGCTCCAACATGCATGTGTGTATAGGCCCTGATTCAAATTCTTTAAATGTTTAACTCAAATCTAAGTGTAAAATTTGTAAATTATTGTTCTGATGCCTCTATATTTTGCAACTGCTAGTCTGTGTAAGGTAGCCAAATAGTTCTGTAATTTGTCTGTCTCCACTCTAATTGCACTGTTTTGGTATGCCCATGTTTCTCCCTGCCCCCCTTCTACCAGGTTGCAGCTGGAATTGAGCAGTACACTGCTCAGCATGCCTTCCTGGAAAAACTCTTAAATAAATAAATAAAAACTGACTTTGTACTTCTAACAAGTCACAATCCTCTCTGTTGGCTTAACCAAATGAACGATAAAAATGCCAGAATAACAAGGTGGCACCTAGCACTACAGCCATTTAAATTCAATGTGATACACAAATCTGGTAGAGAGAATAGCAATACTGATTGTCAAGATATGGCTCAGGAATTGAGGGTTCTGAAGGTTGAAAAACAAACATATGGGTTTGAACTTCACTGTTTGCTGTACTGTTATAGAAATATGTTAGAAAATTAATAGAAAGATTTGGAAACCTGTTTAATAAAAAAAGGTTTCATCTTAAGGAGGGGGGTGTATGTGACAGGGTGGACTAGGACCCTGTTCCAGTTGTTATGGAAAGAGTTTAAATGCAAGGATCTGTTCTTTCCTTTCCTGTCTCTTGTCTATCTGGTTGCATAACCAAATTTTCCTGTGGGACCTAGGAATTGAGCACTCCAAGAGTCCCGCAAGTATTTACCTCTCACTGTCTCTCAGTCTTCCCTTGTTGTTTGTCTTTTCCTCCTTTGCATATCTGCTGGTAAAAAAACACATGCAAATCATTATGTGAAAATATAACTGATATTGGGATCCCTTTGTTTAGAAATTACATAGTGTTACTGTTGAAATCTATATATTTATAGTTTGAGATGACTGCAAAAGCTATTAGAAACTGAAGAGGTTACCCGAGTGCATTTTTTTAAGCCTTTTGCAAGAGCTGTGGAAAAGTGGGGCTCTGTTCTGGGACACTGTATTCTAGCAGCACCTGCGTGATACTTACAAGGACATTTTAGAAAAAACAGGATGCTTGTTAAGAAGGGGGTTTGTTGCAAGAACTTATAAAAAGACAGAGCTGCAATGGCTTGCAGGTGGACACACAGAGATTGAAGGAAAACTCTGACGAATCTGCTGTTTATTCTTCCTTTGTAAATAGTTATTCTGAACAAGTTTATTTTTTATGTTACTGCTAGTGTAAATAAATATTTTTTGCAAATTTTGCAACTGCTCCTGGTTTTTCCTATGCTTCCCGACCTGTGCCTGGATGACAGGTTCCCATAAGTATAAGGCTATTGCTGAAAGGATGTGCCCTCATTTGACCTGTGTGGACATTCTGGAAACTAGAGAAAGGGAAAGGGGAAATTGTTTAACCAGGAATGGCACACTAAGTTGAAGCTTATTTCCAGGTGTGACCTGGGAGCACAAGGGAGTTAAGTGACTTGCTCAGGATCACACAGTATGCAAGTGGGGCTGTGGGATTCAAACCCAGGTCTGCAGATTAATAGCTCTGAGCCCCTAAATTACAGTGCTATACTATATACTATATATGGAGCACTTTTTCTTGTTAGTCCCCTTTTCCCAGTCCTCCTGGTCTCTCTTTCTGAGGACATGGGGGGATGGATGTCTTCCCCTGGTTACATATGAGATATTTATTTTGGGTGTATATTTATCTAGGTTGGCAAAATTCCACCCTAGTACCTTAAGGATTGTCTTTACATTTTGTCGATTTTATGTGTGGCAAGCTAGGTGTCCCTCTTTGTTGCAATAAATAGTATATAGTGAGGTTCAAATACTGATACAGATTAAAAATGGTTTTACCTCAGTTTATTATACTGAGAGGGGTAAGGTTTTCCCTTCTACTTTCCAATTGTGTTGGAATGAGTATACCTTTTTTTTTGAACAGCTAGAATAACTGTGAATGATGATATGTTTCCTATTGTTTCATCTTTTTTGGGATTGTTCTTCCTCAAATGTTTTTTTTCCTTTGTGATATTATTTCTTGAAATGGTGTAATTTGCATTCTGAACTAGTTTGTACTGTTTTTTTCCTTCAAGACTGTCAGTTGCTTTATTATGTTAATTTCTTTCAAATAAAAAATTCTCCTACTTTTTTTCTGAAGTGGGGACATTTAACATCCATTGGAATTACTACGACAACAGGCAGATGGGACCTTAGTTTGATATCTGATCAGAAAGATGGCACCTCAGGAGTGCAGCACCCCCCTGATGCTGCAACCCAGTGTCAGTATTGGGATTTAACCCATGTGCTTAGTGTGGGGCTATAACCCACAGCCTTCTGATCTTCCGGCCTCAGAGGCGAGCGTGCAACTTGCTGAGCCACTGAAACTGATCTCTGATCATTGAAGCATTGGGTAGGGAAATAAGGAATAAAAAAATAAAAAAGAGTTATGCCAGCCACAAACCAGTCTTGCCCCTCCAACCAAGTCCAAGTCTTAGATCCTGTGGGTACTCCACACTTGCAGCCAAAAGGGGACTGGCAATGCCTTAATTAAGCCAGCTACTGCTCAGACATGCCCTTTAATAGTGGCACTGGACTGCAAACTGTAACTGCCCACAATTTTCTTGAATATAAAAAAGATTTATTGAAGTAGTGGTTTGTGAAATGAGGAAGTAATAGTGAACCCTCACCGGTCCTGATTTAGAAACTGCGAAGCACCATTGGAAGTCATTCAGGAATTGTGACATAGATCCCACTGCTGCTGTGAATAAAAAAATATTAATAAATTACCAACCCTGGTGCTATTACCCCCCCCCCATATCCTATACCAGTAGTGTCAGCCTGTCTGGTGGCATCCCATCCCCTGATGGCCTCAACTCACACCCAGTCTGGCCAGTTGATTTTGAAAGGACTGGCACAGTACCACCAGTATAATTAGAACTGAATGGCAGGTTCTATGTTACAACCATAAATCTGCACCTTAATAGCTTTTGCAGTGTTTTGCAAAATTAGCTGAAATTTTGCAAGCATAGTCTAATAGACAAGGTCTAAATATCTGGAACATTTTGTGACAGCAGCTTGTGTGTTTTCTGAGATCTGCATACATCATTTTCCTGTACACATTTAATTTTTGTCATATTCTTGCATGAATTTTTTGTTTTTTCTCTCATCTACAGCCTACACAGAATGGATTTTTCCCCAAATCTTTCAGGGTAGTAGCATGCTGTGCTAAGGTAGTACCTTTGCAAGGTTTTATGAAAAAATATTAAATGGTTCCACAGTTATAAAGAGTTAATTTTTTATGTTCTGAGCATTCTCAGCAGGGTTTTGGGATAACATTCTAACACTACATGAAAATTTGGTGTAGCAAGACTGTTTTTGTTTTCTCACCACTTACTTCTCACAGCACAAGAAAATTCTTTTTTGCTGTGGTTGTGAGAGCTACTGTCTTGTTCTTTTCTCCTCAAACTAAAAACATGGAAAAACATAAAAATGGTGCAATTTTAAAAAATAAATACCTGAACCTAGCTACACCATTCTGATGTTTGGTTTTTAAAATAATGGCCAGAAATACCTTTTCTGGGCAGCCCCAAAATCCAGGGTGCCCAGCTTGGTGAGAGGAGCCATTTGCCCACATTCTTTATATGAGAACAGTGGGACTTTATTAACTTCTGAAACTGCAGCTGCTGTCTTGCTGCTGGCTTCAGTTGAGGCTGAGCTGGCAATCCCTTGTTCCATCCATCTATCTGTTTATCTATCCAACTATCTTATTAAATATTTGTTAAGCAGACCAGGTACTGCTCCCCCCCCCCACACACACACACTCCTTACAAGTTACCCACCCACCATTCCCAATGTTTATATACATTTTTTAATGTAATATAAGTGGACTGAATTGTTCACTTCAGTACTGCTTCTCTTGATCCCCACCTTCCAGGTTGCCCACTCACCATTTCCTGAATAGCAGCCCAACACTGGGGTGCCCAGTCCCCAGTATTGGATTGCATACAGAGATAAAGAAAACCACCCTCAATTATTACTTTAATAGACCTGTAACAAAGAAAATGGTCCCTCGCTGATCTGATCTCCTATACACACACACACCCATCCCACTCTGACCTCCCACTCAGAACCCCCACCCCCATTCACCCTAACTCACATGAACATGTCCCATGGCATGGATCCATTCTCTGATCAAAGACATATCTTGCTGCTGGACAACTATATGAGAAAATCAGCTAAGTGCAATTTAATGTACTGTACTTCAATGGGTTTTGAACTTTTATTTTTATTTATTTATTTAAGTCTTGGAAATGCAGCTTTGAGCTGGAAGCTCTTTACAAAGGTTCCACGTCAAGTAAAAAAAGAGCAATACATTTCATAATTGGCACATTGTAAGATAGTAAACATGCAATGTTACAAGGTGTGGTAAAACAAACAGGTGGATACATAGTTACAAATAATTGAAATACATCATTACAGTCATATAAAGGAGCAGGCAGAACAATTTTTCCTTTGTTAGGGTTACACGGGGGGATAGGAGGAGAGAGGTGTTGTAGAAATAAATGCATCATGGAAGACAGGAAAATGATTGAAACTGGCTGGAGGTTTGGTAGGGATGGAAGAGGGAGGGGAGTTGGGGTGGGAGGAGGAAGGGAGAAAGAGGGCATGAGGAGAAGGAGGCCATCATGAGATATGGAGTTAACAGTCACATCTGCTCTGATTGGTAAGGTGTTGGTGGAGTTTTCTCTTGAAAGGCCCATTTTATTGATAACTATCTTTTAGGGACCATTTTATTCATAACTTTCTCATTTTTGAATATTTTACTCCAAATTTTCAACATATATATATATATATATATATATATATATATATATTTTTTTTTTTCAAAATCACTTTTTGGGCTGGATTTGAAAAAAGATGTTTTATTTTATTTATTTCTGATTTCGGATTAACCATTTGAGCTAAGAACTCTTTACTTAGGTTACACATTAGTACATTTAGAACACAAAGGATAATGGTTGGGGATCCGGTGACAATCACGCTGTAATCACCTCGAGTGGTTGCTAGGACAACATGGTAAACCTCGAGAGTGCAGCTCAAGAGGTTTACTGTAGCCCTAGCAACCACGAGAGGTGATTTCAGCGTGGTTGTCACCCGATCCCCAGGCATCATCTTTTATAGTGTATGGTCAAAAAAACACTGTTTGCATTCTATGTGTGAGAATTATGGAACTCTGGTGCATTCTTTTTTGTTATGCCACTGTTTGGAAGTTCCAAAGTGTGGTTAACGACTTTTAAAATTCTAAACATTGCATAACAAAGCTGTGTGACTGCTGATTATGGTAGTTAATATGCACTTACCATAAATTATAAGTAGGTGATTGAGACAAACAAGGCAATAGGATTAGAATGAGAACATTTAGGTATATTTGGTTTTTAAACAAAGGAATGCAAAAAAATACAGTGAAAACTAAAACTGGAATAAGTAAACACAGTCAGATAAATACAATAACAGACTAAATAACTGTGCCCAGCAGGGAGCCTGTTAGTTGTCAGCAACATGAGGGGGTTAGTGCATAGAAGTGCTGGAGAGACGGGGTGGGGGGTTGAGCCCCAAGTGCAGGGTGTCCAAGAGAGATGTGTTTGGCAGAAGGGCAGGTAGTGGGAGATGCCTTTGCTAGGTGCTAGCGATGGCAGACATATTGAGATTCCTGTATTAAATGGTTCTTTAGGTTCTTTTTGAAGGTCCACAGAGTGGGCAGGCTAGTAATGATCTCATGGAGGGAGTTGAATAACAACGGTGCCCGATAGGCAAAGGACCTTTGTCCTTGAGATGTCCGACATTTTGGAGTCAGGAAGGACTGCAGTTCCAAATTTTGGGTGGGCCTGGGATTAGTGCTCAGAACTAGAAGTTGTTGGACCCCACTTAGGAGCTGACCAAGGCAGATATTTTTGGCCAGGAGGCAAGATTGATATTTTAAGTGACCAAAAAGTGTTAGCCAGTGAGCCTTTGCATAGATATCACAGGTGTGGGTTAGTCGGTGTGCCCTGGCCTTGTTCATGAAATGGGAACATGAGAAGGCTACACTGAAAATGTGGGGTCAAAATACATAACAATGACAAAGTTATGAGCATACACTGAACTTTTTCTATGCTTGCTCATAACTTTGATAAATTTTCATATTTTGATCCCAAATTTTTAACAAAGCCATTTTTTCACACCAACCCATGAAAGTACAGCAATCATTTTTCAAATCCTGGTCAAAATGTAATTTCAAATCTGTGACACAGAAGAATTTTTGCGAGGATTTTAAAACTTTCACCTACTGGGTTCATTAGGTGGGGTCATGAGAAGGCTACACTGAAAATTTGGTGTACAAATATGATATAATGACCCAGTTATGAGTGAACTTTGCAATATTTTAATGTTCATTCATAACTTTGCTAATTTTTAATATTTTGACTCTAAAATGTCAGCATAGTAATTTTTTCACACCATCTCATAGATGTGACAGGTGTAATTTTTAACACATGGACAAGGTGTGTTTTTGAACTTCTGATGAAAGGGAAAAGAAAAGGGAAAATTGTTTAACCAGAAAAGGTACACAATGCCAGAGCTTGTTTCCAGGTGTGACCTGGAAGTGCAAGGAATTTAAGTGATTGCTCAGGATCACACAGTATGCAAGTGGTGGATATGATGTTTCAGCCAATATACTATAAATGCCACGTTATGTTTATAAGGAGAGACATAAAAAGACTACCTTGAAAATTTGGGTGATAATTAAAATAAATTAGAATTTTTAAGAAATGTTGTGTGCAGTGCCAGTCTTGACTCCAGCGGGTATGCTTTGTGATTGTGTACTGCTGAACTGAATTTGGGGCTAGCTTAGTGACCCAGCTGCATGGATTGAGGGTGGGGGGATGGTGCTGTTATGCCACACCACACAGCAAGGGAATGAAACCTACAGGGTTGCATGCATGGGCCTGGGTATCACTTAGTGAGGACAAACTCTTCTCTTGGCATAGGGCCCTGCACCTCTGCATCCTCTTTGCTCTCTGTGTCTGTATCTGTGGCCAAATGGAAACACAAGGAATAGAGGGCCCTGCGCTTCTGCAGTCCACCAAACAGTCCCATAAATTCTTGACATCCGTCATTGCACAGACGTGTAGAAACTGCACAGGCTCTGCACTTCTGTAGGTGGACAAAGTCTTCCTTGGGCCCCACACATCTGTATGTGTTCACATAGCTCCCAAAGGGACCTTTATAAATGAGAATACGATCCCTCTATGTCAAAAAGAAAGGAAATTCTTGCAAAAACTGTGTTAATGCATGGGTTCAAGTTAATGCCACAAAAAATAGGGAAATGTGACATTAGGGCTTCCAGCCCTGGCATGGGGTCATAATGTAGCAAGACATTATGCCACAGCAATATACCGCGCTGCCAGTACAGTGCAATATATTGCCAGAAGCACGTCTTTTTTTATGGGGGATTTCCCCAAACCCCCCCAACTAAAATAACTAACTCTGGGGGGGTTAACAGTTAAAATCACACAAAGCGTGAAAAATGAAAAAATCCATGTGTGTGGGCCTGGGAATCGAAACCCATTCCCAAACATATTACCTGCTTCCCTTGTTGCCAGTGGCTCATCCTGTTGAGCCAAGACAGCTGCTTGTTGGACCCCTATCCCTGCAGAGGTCTTAATCTCTGCCTGGGAGAGTGAGAGGGTGCACTACCACTCATATACCCTTTCATGGTTTTGCACCCTCTCACTCTTCCCTGCAGTGCTGTTCCTGTTGCGCGGTTTTGTCTTATGCTGTACAGCGTATGACAAAAGGACCCAGTGAGTCTAACCCTAACTCCCCATCCCCACCCTCCAAGCAGCAAAAGGAAAAAACATTAGGGTTTTGGGTCTCCTGAGTCTCTGCAAATCAGTAGTGGGGCTTTCCTTGTGGTTGTCAGCCCTATTGCCCACCCCATTCCCTGAGCAAATAATGTCAGATGTGATCTCCTTTCTTCACACAGATAGAGAGGGTCATGCATGAAGAATGCTAAAACAGAATATATTTTGGCAACATGTGGCAAGACATTATTCTCTACCTTTGAAGAGTGTATCAGTATTAGGCACTAGGTTGAAGCTGTACCTTGTACTTTGGACAGGAGGCTTTGGGCTGGAGGAGGGGTGAGCATTACAGTTGACAACCCCAAGGAAGACCACGCCACTGATTTGCCAAGACTCTGGAGACCCAAAACCCTCAGTTTTTTTCCTTATGCTGCTTGAGGGGTGGGAATGGGGTGTTAGGGTAGGAAACCCCAATGCCACATTTCCCTACTTCTGTATTGTTCACTTGAACCTTAACTAGTGAATTAATGCAGTGTTTTGCAAAGAATATACACACACACACACACACTGGACTTGCATGTGGCAGACACTATACAGCCATGGTGGTAAGTGATGGGAATCTTCCTGTGACTGAGCCAGGTTGGGGCACCAGGGTTGGAAGGGTGCAGCCAGATATCAGAAAGGAACAGGGGGTCACTGAACACCGGGGTTAACTTTTCATCAAACCACTGTGATCGGATACACTTTAGGGGGCTGTCTTCTAGTGTGTTTTTCACACTCACACTGCACACTGAGCTTCTTTGACTATATCAAAGTTAGTACCTTGCTCTATTTTTCATTCATCATAGGGACATTGCTTGGCATGAACATCCATTTTCAAATATGGCACCTATAAACTCTAGTGATCCAGTCAACCAAGTTAACATTCCTTCTCTGTAGACAGGCTGGGCCTTTCACCGGCTCCCTGTGCTTGGCTATATAGATTCTGAGGGGGAATTTTATGCCCCCCCAACATTTTTTTTTCTGTTGCTGTATGTTTCTTGTCTTCTTAACAATTTTACCTTTTTCTTGTGACCACTGAAGCGTTTTCTCCTGCTTCCATATCACTACATATTACATTTCACATATTAATATGTACTTTTATTTTTGACAGGTTTGATTGTGTGCCACATCAAATCTCAGATAAGTATACAGTTTTTCTATCTCTTTAGATATACTCTCCTGACCTGCAGATTCTTTGTGACTGCTTTCCCTCATTTTGCTTTCAGTTGCCTTCCAGATGACGATCGCTAGAATACCATGTACCAGGACAGGTGAGCCAGTGCTTTGAAGTTTATATTACACTGAGAGCTTATTTTAGTTTGCTTAGAGGGCAGCGATGGGGTTTAGCAGCTCAGTAGATGGAGGAAGACTGTTTATATTATGATGGGATTTGCCAGGTGTGCAAATACCAATCAATATTCACTGAATACAAACCAAGGTCCCTAAGCATCAAAGATCTGTGGCCCTACACACCATGATACACTTCTCACAGGGCTGAGACATGCTTATCACTGATGGTTAATGGACACCCATGGATGCATAAACAGCCTACCTCTGCCTCATGTTCCTGCCAGGGCCTGAACACACCTGAACTCTTGAAACTGCGTGGACCATTGCGGCAGGAAATGGACGTGTCAGAGTTGGGCTGGTAGACAGCAGCATGCATGATGCTGTTTATGCTCCACCAGGCTGGTGTCAGGGGTACATTTGCTATGTATTCAGGATGCTTAATGGGTGCCACCCTCCCTGACAGGCATCCAGATGACCTGATGCTGCTCTTTAGCCACTGACCTCAGCCCTTGTCCATGCCACAGAGGGCTGAAGAGAGGATAATATCTGTGGGGCACGGTAATTCCATCTGAAACCACTATGGTTCTCAAAGGAAGTGGCAGTGAAGGTTCAAGAGAAAAAGAAAGCATTCAGGAAGTACAAGGAATCACAGAAGGAACAGGACAGAGAACTGTATCAGTTAAAGCAAAAGGAAGCTGGAAAGGCAGTCAGAACAGCAAAGGCCCAAACCGAGGAAAAGATAGCCAACTCAGTTAAGAAGGGGGATAAAACCTTTTATAGGTACATCAGGGAGCAAAGGAAGGCCAAGGAGGATAGTGAGGCTTAATAAAGGGAGGGAGGGTGGACAGAGGGTGACTGTGAAAAGGCAGAGATACTAAACAAATATTTTGCTCAGTATTTACAAAGGAAGAGGGGGACCTAAAACAAACAGTAGAAACACTCTGGATACAGAAGTTGATACCAGCCCATTTACAGAAGAAAGAGTTCTGAAAGAGCTCTTAAAACTGAAGGTGGACAAAGCAATGGGGCCTGATGGAATTCATCCCAGAATTCTAAAAGAACTAAGGATAGAACTAGTGACACCACTGACTATCCTCTTTAACAAATCATGGGAGGATGGGGTGGTACCTGAGGACTGGAGGAGGGCAGATGTGATTCCCCTTCACAAAAGTGGGAGCAAGGCAGAAGCAGGAAACTACAGACCTGTTAGTTTAACCTCAGTGGTAGGGAAAATGATGGAATCACTTCTGAAGGAAAGAGTTGTTGCGTATCTAGAGGCCAGAGGGGAACAGGACCCAAGGCAGCATGGATTCACAGCGGGAAGGTCATGCCAGACAAATCTGATAGATTTCTTTGACTGGGTGACCAAAGTAGTAGATCAGGGAAGGGCTGTGGACATGGCCTACCTAGACTTTCACACTGACATTTGACACAGTCCACACAAAGATTAATGTACAAGTTAGCCAGCCTGGAGTGGGTCCCAAGATGACAGCCTGGGTAAGAATTGGCTGGAGAATAGGACACAGAGAGTAATAGTAAATGGAGTCCACTCTGAAAAAGGGGTTAGCAGTGGGGTACCACAGGGTTCAGTATTAGGACCGGTCCTCTTCAATGTCTTTATAAGCGACATTGCAGAGGGACTGGAAGGAAAAGTATGTCTCTTTGCAGATGACACAAAGATCTGCAACAGAGTTGATGCACAAGGTGGGGTGGAAAGGATGAGAAGGGACTTGGCAAGGTTATAGGAATGGTCAAATGTATGGCAGCTTAGATTCAATGCTAAGAAGTGCAAGGTAATGCACCTGGGAAACAAAAACACAGGGGAAGAGTACACAATGGGGGGTGAGATACTAACAACAACAAAAATGGAAAGGGACCTGGGGGTAGTCATATCAGATGACCTAAAGGTGGGCAAGCAATGTGAGAGGGCAGCAAGGAGGGCTGGGGGGATACTGGGATGCATAGGGAGAGGCATCACCAGCAGAAAACAAGAAGTTATTATCCCTCTGTACAGACAGCTGGTGAGACCACATCTGGAGTACTGTGTGCAGTTCTGGAGACCCAATCTCATAAAGACATAGACAGGATGGAAGCTGTCCAGAGGAGGGCAACTAAAATGGTGCAGGGTCTGCACGGAAGACATATGAAGTGAGACCTAAGGAGCTTAATATGTATAGCCTCGAGGAAAGGAAGGAGAGGGGGACATGATAGAAACTTTCAAGTACCTCAGGGAATCAACAAAGTCCAAGAGGATAGCATCTTTCAAAAGAGGTGTGCAAGAACAAGGGGCACAATTTGAAGATAGAAGAGGCGGCTCAGAGGTAATTTAAGAAGTATTTTTTCACGAGAGGGTTGTGGATGCATGGAACTGCCTTCAGAGGAGGTTGTGGAGTCAAAAACAGTGGTGGAATTCAAGCATGCATGGGACAGTCATAAGGCAATTCTAGGGGGTGGGGGTAGGAAGAAGTAGGCTGCTGGTTAACTAGGATCTGCAGCTTATCCATCAGGTAGGGAAATGGGCAGACTGGGTGGGCCAAGCGGTCCTTATCTGCTGTCAAATTCTATGTTTCTATGTTTCTATGCAGCTGCACAGAAGGAAACAGCAGTCCTTACAACTGCTTTCTCCCATGATTCTATGCCTCTTCAAAGTAGGAGATCTATTGTGGGGCCACCTAGGGCTTCCAGGTGGATGTTCATAGTCCAGCCAAGGTCTGCCCCCACAGCTGTCCTCACACCTTGTGCTGAACTATGCAGTCACACATGGGCCCAATGGGGGATAATGAATTCTGACTCCACTTATCTGGCTCAGGCAGGGTACATGGCACACAGTAGAGGGGCTCGTTATGTGCCCTTTCTCATGTGTACCTGGTCCCTTTTGTGCATGTGCACTAAATTTGAATATCTGAATATTTAAACGTGATTCTAGGTCCATGAAGTCTGGCCACCATCTTAATTAAAGCAGGGATAAATAAATATACAATGCAAGAACATATTACTTTATGAGGATAGCCCAGTCATTCTAATATGCAGGATACCCTATACCTCTCAAAATTACAATTATTGATCTGGCCCCAATAGCCATTTTGCAGGAGCTACCAGCTTATGGACTCAGAGAGCGATGGAGGAATAACATGGTTCCATTTTCCAGTGCTTTTGTTTTCATCATTTTCAGTACAATGAAGACCACTTATGTGACTGTGACAGGGTCAGGGCCCATCCCAGTATGCAGAGGAATGTTGGTAACCCCCCCCCCATCTTTCTTTATCCTGGACTTCAACATTTTTAAAAGCATGTCTATTCTACTCTTTTCTGTCCTATGGCTGAAGGACAGAAGCCAGAGGGTGGTGATTAATGAGGGTGCATTACACAGAGATGGGGGTGACAAGTGGGGTGCCCCAGGGGTAGGTACTGGGCCCCTCCTTTTTAAGTTCATGCATATGCAGCAAACTTCTTGCTATGAGTAACTTTTGAGGGGTGTGACACTGTCTGTCCAGTGCAGAGTGCTCTGCAAGGGGCTCCACAGTATCACACCAATCATCAGCCAGGCTGATTGTGATGTTGTTTTGCTTGAAGTGGTCTGCACTTGAAAAAAAAAAAAACCCTGCAGAACATCACCCAGCAAACAGCTGCTCATATCCTGAACAGCCTGGCTGATGTCCCCCGCCCGTCACTTCCCTCACCAGCTGCTGCTTTCCCTTTTCTCTCTCCTTACTAGCTGATGTTTTACTGATGGAATGGGGGAGGAGTGACAAGATGGCCGCACTGCTGCTCTGCTCCCCACCATGCCAGGAGACCGCTCTGTTCTCATTAAGGCTTTAAAACTTTTTAGTTTAATTTTGTAAATACTGAAATATTGAATTAAACTTTTATTATCTCAATACTTGCCGTTGAATGGTGAATTTAGTGCTGGCATTCTTAAGAGAGCAGTGGGTCTTGTGTTGGGCCTTTACTGGCTCTACCGATATAATTGATTTTGTGTTAAGAAACTGGCTACACATATTATTTTCCATGGCACTGAAAGCAGAGAGCATTAAAGTTGCTATCTTTTACATTTTAATAATTACTTGACAATGTTCTCTACTGTGGGTGGCTCGAACAAAGAGACAATCCAGGATGGTAATATAAAATGCTGGAGAAGTCCATAAGACTGACACTTTTGGTGTCAGCTGATATATTATAATTTATAAAATAAAAGTCTGGTTATAATTTGCAGGTAAAATGAGTTTTTACAAAGAGGAGAAGCCAGCTGCCTGAGCTACAGAGCAGGAATGATGCCTGAGCTGAGAGGAGGAACTGTGAGCCCGCGGTGTCTGTGGGCAGATAGGCTTTTAAAAAGGCATTAAACGGTATGCCATTTTTTCCTAGGGGTTTGGGTGTTGGTCTTTAATGGCAGATACTGGAGTTACTGCACTTAGTGAAGCGCTTCTGTGTTTTATTTTCAGCAGGTCTCCAAAGGAGCCCATAGGTGTTAATGGCTATAAGAGACCCAGCCGGACAGAGAAGATTACGAAGGAGTGAGTGCTCTGTGTTGCTAAAGGTGACTGGCTAGCTTTTGGACTCCCAGAACAAGGAGATCATGGCAAACCACACAAGGTCACCGACAAAAGCATGATGTTGGGGTATTGTTTATTTTTCTCAATAACTTAGCAGGTGACTCTGGCCCGGGGTTTTGGTCTCCAGGCAAAGAGAGTCGGCGATTAGTGGGAGCTTTCCTCCTAGTAGCGCGTCTGGGGAGAAGAAAGAGGGAAAACTAAATGGAGAACTTTCATAGTGTGGAACTGTGCTTCATATTTAATTTTCCTCTGATTTGATGCTGCTGGTTTCCCAATGAAGCACTTGAGTTTTGTTAAAGTCTGAGCTTTAGACTCCTTTAACGAGAAGCAGCATGAATGCAGTCATTATATTGCTGCTTCTATAGTTTTATAAAAAAAAGAAGACCTGTAAGTTTATATTTATTTCTGCTCTGCTACAGAAAATGAACCCATGATGTTTCCTTCAAAGTTTGAACCATGAAATTTGGAAGCATCGGCCTTATAAACTCTTCTGGTAAGAGAGATGGGCTATGCTTTAGCAAAACCTATGTGGCCAGTATTTGCAATTGTAGAAAGTCCACTTGATGCTTCCTAGTGCTAAGATAAACATCCCTAAGACGTGCTGTATGATTATGTGATTTTTAGAATCAATAGAGCCTTTACCTTTGGCTGTAAACTCATGGAACTGCTAATTTTGTTTGTTCTAAATGAGTCTTTTAGCAGAGTTTAAAGAGCCAGTTGTTCTTCTTTATATTATATCATGGACTCCTGAATTAAAATGCTGGACTCCTGATTAGTTTATGCTTATGTCAGTCTATGGTATTATTTTAATTTGTTCAGAATTATCAGAAAGCAGTCTTTTTAACAACTGATAAATTACTAGTCCAACAAGTAACATTTTAGTTAATTATGGCCTATATGTTGCTATGAAGGTGTAAGTGGTTTTAGGGTTAGAATTTTGGAGATTAATGAAACTGAGGAAGAATTTGAAACAAAAGCTTCTGTTTACATAGTACTCTTTCTAAAAGGTGACTAGGGAGAAACTTAAGTAGCCTAATTGTGTAGGACTGGACAGGACCACTTATTTTTCATGTACTGTGCTTGTTGGTGAGCTTTAATGGAGTTCCTAATGCTTAATTACTTGTCATAAAATTCCTTAAATGAAATATGACACAAACTAGTAAAATGAATCTAGGTATGCTCACTTAAAGGCATCAA
Source organism: Neoceratodus forsteri (assembly GCA_016271365.2). NCBI lineage: Eukaryota > Metazoa > Chordata > Ceratodontiformes > Ceratodontidae > Neoceratodus > Neoceratodus forsteri. The sequence goes on from CM028131.1 coordinate 1,180,366,395, forward strand.
GGAATGATGCTGGTGTAGTCCTAGTAGATTCTATGATGCCGGTTCAACAACACTTTCATTGACTGGCATCACAGCGACAGGATTTATGTCGACCGCAAGTTGCAGTTGACATAAATCCTGAATGCCTCCTGGTCCGTTTTCCTATGGGGAGGGTTTCTGCCCCCTGCTTCCCCTGTACTTATTATAATAATCATCTCTGAGTCAGAGTTGATTCCCCTGGGTGCAGGACTGGGAGACAATGTGTCCCTGTCTCAGGTGCACCAACACAGTGACCTGTCAGTGAACTGTCGATTTTGTCCACAGCAAGGTAGGTCACTGTGCTGGTGTTGCCATTAGGGAGGTATACCATCCTTTTAAATCATAAAATAGGAGGTGGTAGTGTAGTGCAGTGGTTAAGGGCACTGAGCTACAAACCTGGAGACCTGGGTTTGAATCCCACAGCCTCCACTTGCATACTGTGTGATTACAGTCTGCCAGGCTAGTCAATATTTAGGCAAGATGGAAATCTAAAAGAGGTGGCAGCTGTACAATCTACCTTAAGGACAGCCTTCATGGCATAGTCCTGAATTTATCTAGCCTAGGGTTGTTTGCCCAGGCCCTTGCCATTAAGGTTCTTTTTGGGGCCCACAACAAAACTGTCATAATTCTATCTGTCTACATCCCCCCCAAAGAACACACCACAAGGTCTCCATGCTGTCATAGATTGTCTTGGAAGCCTAACCTTAAGCTCTGAGGTTATTCTCTTAGATGATTTCAATATTAATTGGCTTGCCCCTGAAGCTAACCAATTCAAGGATGCAATTCAGACTATCCACTTTACCCAGCTCATTGAAACACCCACTGGGACTAACTACAGGACATGCATTAGTACTTTTATTAACTGGGTGCTCACCAACCGACCTGAGCATGCCTCTAATGCCTCTGTCCTCCCAGACGACATCTGTAACCACTCCTCTGTCATGTTCAGTTGAGCTAATAATTTCTTCAAACTGCCTCTTCAAACAATCACCAGTAGGGTTCTCAAACCTGGTCATGCTTACCGCTTCAAACTGGATCTCCTCCGTGCCGACTGGTCCTCGGTTTTTGAGGCTTCCAATGTTAGCGATGTGCTTGACCATTTCATCCTTCTCTTAAATACAATCTGTGACACACATGCTCCCATAAAAAGGCAGAAGATCAAAGGCTACTTTAACCCCTGGATGAGCCCTGATATCCTTGAACTAATGAAAAATAGAGACCACCTCTGGCATATAGCTAGAGTCACTGGCAAGCAGTCTGATATCCTGAACTACAAACATGAGAGAAACAACTGTACCACAACCATCTGATTAGCCAAAAATGTATACTATAAAGATGCTCTAACCAAAAACTGGAATGACGGGAGCAAATTCTGGGCTAACCTAAATGAGGTCACTGAGTAAAAACCCAAAACAGCCCCTACCATGCTCTGCGTTGATGGATCCCCCATCCTTGACCCTAAATCTATCGCCAACACCTTTAACAATGCTGTCACTGACTTGCAGCATGTTCTCTCCACCGACTTCTTCTCCCACACCATCCCTGCTGCACCCACGCAATCCCCATTGCATCCCCCCTTTCGCTTCAAGACTATTACCTTTGGAGAAACCAGGAAATATCTGTGCAAAGTGCTTGGGAAGGGGAGATTCAGTGGGGATAACCTCGACCTGAAACTAATGTCGCTCTCACTTGAGGAAATCCTGTCCCCTCTCACCCATATCCTTAACCTCTCACTCCGTCTCACAATATTCCCCCAAAAATGGAAAGCTGCAGTAGTCACCCCTGTGTACAAGAGTGGGGATCGTGCCCTCCCCGGAAACTACAGACCCATCTCTATACTACCACCACTCTCAAAGGCCCTCGAATGAATCATTGACGACCAACTTGTTGATTATCTGGACAAGCACATGCTCCTATGTGCAGAGCAACATGGCTTTAGGGCTGGGCATAGCACCACTACAGCCCTCCTGAAATATTACAGGCTTCATCCACAAGTCCCTCGATCTCAGCCAGCTTGTCGGGGCTATCTATATTGACCTAACAAAGGTATTTGACATGGTCAACCATACCCTCCTAATTGACCAACTCACTGCCATAGGCTTTGCCCTTGAGGCGGCTGCATGGTTCCGCAGCTACCTACACTGCCATTCACAGCAAGTCAGGATAGATACCTTTCTCTCTGACACCAAGCCTGTATACTCAGGTATTCCACAGGGGTCAACACTGAGCCCCCTCCTCTTTAGCCTATTTCTGAATTGCCTCCACCTAGAGCTAGTCAGTGCCGTATCCTCCTCTATGCGGATGATGAAGTTATCTTTTCTAATGGCTCTGACCCCACTGCTCTTGAGCAACAGCTACTGCATGACTTCACCAGTGTTGAGTCGTGGTTCAGAAATCATAAATTGATAATGAACTACAAAAAAACAGAAACCATGTTGTTCACCAGCCTTAAGAACAAGCACAAAAACTACCGGCTATCAATATGTGATAGGGGTGGTGTTCCTCTTGAATGTGTTCATCACTTCAAATATCTCATAATCACTCTTGACAGCTTGCTCTCCTACACCCTCCACATTGACATGACAGCTAAAGCAATAAACAAATGCTTAGGGCTACTTTATCACCATAGGCAGAGCCTGACCCCTGAAGCCCTCAGCATAATGATCCACAGTTCAGCGGGTTTCCTAGAGGACTACGGACTGCCGAGATATGGCTCTGCCACAGATACTGCCCTCCGATGTATAAAAACTGCCCTTAACAAAGCCTGCAGGCTCACCTTAGGAGCACACTGACTAACCCACACCTGCGATCTCTATGGAAAGGCTCACTGGCTAATGCTCTCTGGTCACTTAAAAATATCGATCCTGCCTCCTGACCAAAAAAATCTGCCTTGGCCAACTCCTGACTGGGGTCCAACAACTCCTTGTTCCCAGCACTAATCCCAGGCCCACCTGAAATTTGGAACTGCAGTCCTTCTTGACTCCAAAATGTTGGACATCTCAAGGGCAAAGGTCCTTTGCCTATTAGGCACCGTTGTGGTTCAACTCCCTCCATGAGAACATTATTAGCCTGCTGACTCTGTGGACCTTCAAAAAGAACCACTTAATGCAGGAATCTTAATGTGTCTGCCATTGCTAACACCTAGCAAAGGCATTTCCTACCATCTGCCCTTCTGCCAAACAGATATCTCTCTCTCTCTCTCTCTCTCTCTCTCTTCTCTCAGACACTCTGCACTTGGGGCTCAACCCCCCACCCTGCCTCTCCATCACTTCTATGCGCTAACCCCCTCGAGTTGCTATCAACTAATGGGCTCCCTGTTGGGCACAGTTATTAGTCTGCTCGTGTATGTATCTGACCGTGTTTACTTATTCCAGTTTTAGTTTTCGCTGTATTTTTTGCATTCCTTTCTTTAAAGACCAAATGTACCTAAATGTTCTTATTCTAATTCTATTTCCTTGTTTGTCTCAATCCTCTGTATAATCTCCTACTTGTTCTAAATGTGCTAACATGGAACCTATGTAAAGAGCTCTGAGCTCAAATGGTTAATCCGAGATCTGAAATGAATAAATAAATAAAATAAATAAATAAATAAAATGATAATAGATGGATCTACACTGGGAACTCCAGAATAGAATTAAATGCTTTTGATAGGCAGTTGTGGGATTTCTGGATCCTTTCTCTGAGTTTGTAGGTATGATTATCTGGCACCCCACTTGCCAATTAAAGAAATTATTGATAATTATTTTCAGCAACTGATGGCCATTAGTTGGACAAACAGGATCTCTAAGCTATAATATACAAGTTTTGAACAAACGTACTTCTAACATAGATTATCTGAAGAAATGCTTGTTTCCAATTAGTAGAGATATTTATCTAAGAACCTGCTTGGACATGTGCCTGATTATTGCATATATATATGTTTTATGTGTTTTAATACATTTTTATGTATTCTTCATAATGACTTAATTGTCAGTCAAATAAACTTGAAACTTGTATTACTGTCTCCTTACTAAGCTCACTCTCACGGTTGCCTCCGTACTCCAACCTCTTCTCTCTCAACCCCCCCACCCCGAGCTAGGAGAAGCATGGCCATCCTTCCCTGACCAGGAAAAGCAGGGCCATCCACCCTCTGAGGAAGAGGTGTTTAATGCCATGGAGTGCTGCAGGGTCTTGTTAGGTTGGAGGTCTGGTCCGTTTGCAATGTATCAAAAAAGTCGGTATAGAATTGTTTTGCATTAATTGCATTGTGCATTCTTCTGTAAGTAAAGGTTTTGTGACTGATACTCTGGAACGCTTGTCGAAGTTGTCTGTTTCTCCACACTCCCCTGGTGCAGGAGAAGCAGGGTCCTTCCCTTCCCGAGGCTGGAGGAGCAGGGACATCCACCCCTGAGCTGCTTCTTCAGGCTTGGTGGGGGAAGGGCCTTGTTTCTCCTGGCTAATTGGTTTCGATGGGGATGTCTTGCTTCTCCTGGCTGTGGGGGGGGGGGGATGGCCTTGCAGCTTCTGCCTCAGGGCGGGGGGGTAATTGGCAGATGATACTGATTCTTCTGGCTCGGGGGGGGCACTGCTTCTTCTGGCACAGGGCAGGGTGGGATGGCCCTGCTTCTTCTCCTCCTGGTTCTGCCACTGGGGGAATCTATTATTTTCTGAGAACTGTACTGTCAAATAGGAGTCCCCAGAGGCTGAGCCCATCAGTCACATGATCAAAGGGCTTGCTGCGAGGGACTCTGCCCTAGTAATTCCAGGCTGAGCATTGTGAGATCAACCACCAGATAAATTATAAATAAAAACTGTAAAAGTTATTTTTAAAAAATCACCAAAGATGAGATGTACCTAATCGGGACCTATAAGTCCTGTGGTTTTGAAGGAGGAATGCTGACAGTTCCCCTTTAATTTACACACATACCTGCCCTAAAATTGATCTGTATTTTATTTTTCTATTCACATTTTACTCCTCCAGGTCCACCAGCTGCCTTCCTTTGGTCCCCCCAGCCCTGTCACCCTGGAGTCCACAGGGACTTACCTGGATGGCACTGAGGTACCCAGCTGGCCTGGTGTGGAGCCTGCAGAGTACTGGTGTCATCCTGCTGGTTGACCACTTTTCAGTTTCTTCCCCCTCCTTGTTGGGGCATGACATGCTCGCTTGCATGCATGGAGGTGCATGCGCATTGCAGAGTCCCGCAGCACCCTTCCTTCCATTGGTGTCTCCTACCCATTCTGCCCTCAAGCCTCCACCAGTGGCCAGACATTTGACAGGACTGCCAACCCACCCTCCCCAGGAGTGGAGAGCTATCCTGTGGATAGTCAATCCTCTCCCACCCTGAATGACACCCCACAACCTGCTTGCACCATGAACATGGGTCTCCGGCATGGTAAGAGGTACGGCAGCAATGCCTTAGCCCTCTAAGCCACTGGGCCAGCTTTGATCTGTATTTTTATAGTTAATTTTTTACATTTTTTTGTTGCCTGTATTTAGGAAGGAAAGGGATTGTGTTTTGCCTCCATGGAACTGAGCCCAGGATCCCTTCCACTTCCTTGTCCCGAGTGCCAAACCCGCATTAGTATGTTTTGTGATGTAATTATATGGACAGCACGGGGGCACCCTCCATAGACAGTAGAAGGGCTGTTTTTTATATTTTAGATGCATGTTCTAAACAAATCAAAATCCCCCTGCCTCTGGCCCCCTCAACTAACAAGACCCTTGATTTGATTTGATTTCTTCAGAAGAGGTATCTGAAATACAAAAAAAATATATTGAAAAATTAGCCTCAATTAGAGTCTGTGGACTGTGATCCCAAGCTGTCCAGATACATTACATCACAAAATGTTCTAGTGTGGGGCCAGTGCTCAGGACAAGGATGTGGAAAAGGGACTGGCGGCTCAGATCTCTTGTATTCCTAAATACAGGCAACAACAAAAAAATCTGCTTTATATACAGGTTGATTTTGAGGCAGGTACGTGTCCTTTATGGTTTTTGAAGTGAGAACCAGAAAAGGAGCTCTTTAAAAAATGTATTGCACAAAACAAACCCATAAATCAGTTACTTTCAGCATGTGGTAGAAAGTAACATGCAGTGGGAAATATGTGGAATCTTCTGCATAGCACAAAACATCATGAAGCAAACAAAATCATCTTTACTGACAAAGTTAGTGTATGTGAATACTCAAACGTTTCATAAAACAATAAAAGCTCTAAATTTGTTTAATTATTTCTTTACTTTTTGTTTTGTTTTACACACACTACTCCTGGTACCCTTCTACCCATAACAACCTCTCAGCTCTTGGTGCCACCATCAGTCTGTTCAGAATGCCGGTCCCCATCTCTAATCTTATGCCAATAGATCCCGAGCCCCCAACCACTGACATTAGACAGAAGGAGTGCTGTCATGACAAGCGAGACACACTGGTCACGCACACCTCCCGCTGCCCAACCACTGGTACATGAGTGCAATGAGAGACAGTCAGAGTTACAAAACAGTGGTAGCATTTGACTGGTAGTGTTAGTTGTGCATGGAAAGATAGGTAGTTGAGTGTATAGTTCCTAGAGCAGACTGGGCTGTGACACTTTCTGTTTGGCAGGGGTTAACTAGGGCAGGAACTCTTAGGAACTCGGATCCACCTCCTCGGACAACTTTCTCCATTGAGTACTGTTGGAGAGTTCCATCTCCTAGGGATTGGAGGGGAGTTGCTGGCAGTCACAAGGGAAGAAAGAGACTTGGACATCATCATCACAGATAACCTGAAATCATTCAAGCAGACCACTAAAGCAGTAGGTAAGGCTAGAGGGATGTTGGGGTGTATTAATAGGGGTATCACAAATTGTAAGAGGGAGGTAATAATCCCTCTTTACAAGACACTGGTTAGGCCCCATCTGGAGTACTCAGTGCAGTACTGGAGGCTGCATCTGCTCAAGGACATTAACAAAATGGAGGCAGTCCAGAGAAGGGCAACCAAAATGGTGCAGGGACTGCATCAGAAAACAAATGCGGACAGATTAATGGAGCTCAATATGTATACCCTAGAGCAAAGGAGGGAGAGGGGTGATATGATCGAAACATTCAAACATCTTAAGAGCATTAACAAGGTAAAAGAGTCCAACATGTTTCAATATAAGAAAAATAGCAGGACAAGAGGACACAGCATGAGATTAGAGGGAGACCAATTAAGGGGAAGTGAAAGGAAGTTATTTTTCACAGAAAGGGTGGTGGATGCATGGAATGGCCTACCTCAGGAAGTGGTGGATATGAATACAGTGCAGGGCTTCAAACAGGCATGGAATAGGCATAAGGGAGCAATACAGATGGGTATGAATACATAGGCCATGACAGAGTACAGGCCTATGGCACATTCATAAGGTAGAAAAAATTAGCAGACTAAATGGGCCTTGCAGTCCTTATCTGCCATCAAATTCTATGTTTCTATGACAGTTCCACCTCCAACAAATGTAGGGATTAGAGTTCCACTTCCTAAGCATTTCCAATTTAATCACTGCTTTTTGGGATACACCTCCTGAGTAGCCCTTTCCTTTAGGGAGCTAGCCCACTAGACCACCAGGGCATAATTTTACACAGTGCCCCCCACAGCAATTCCTAGCCCACACATTTACCAATACCACTTCTTATTTACACAATAAGGGCCACTAGCCCCCCCAAGTTATCACCAGCCACCTGGACTACTAAATAAATGCCTGGCCACTCAGCTACCATTATGGGTAAAGGGGTTATTAGCTGAGCCCCCTTTCCCAAACCACACTCCCTTTACTCTGCTTTGCTCAGCTTGCATTTTATTCCTTCTTAACTAACTTATTTTTTCTTCTGTATCTGCAGGTCTGACAGGACATGGACTCTGACCCCATCAGAGAAGTATAATTTTACTTCTGTCCTGTCCTTTCTACCCTATGTAACCCCCCTAAGAACTTTGGATCCTTTGTGATACCCTTGTCTCTTCTTTCACAGGTGCAGCAGACAACATCTCCCCAGGACAATCCTGTGGCACCCTGTACTCTCGTAAGTACCTCTCTTTTACCTATATTTTGCTTTGTTTACTGTAACGGGCCAGCCACATCCATTACACACTTTTCTTTTATAAAATTACTTGCCCTTTTAAGTTGCACATGGGTCAGGTGATGTTCCTTTTAAATGGCAAATGCATCTGTACTAGTTAATTCTATGCCTCTTGTGTACTCCTTATCGTCACCTTTTCCTCATGATGTGGTGACAATGGCACAACATTTTTGTTTAAATAAACTATTTGCCCAGGATAGCTCAACTTCTCATTTTACTGTAAGAAGGGTGTTCTTTTCTCTTAACAATAGTTAGCATTGGCCAGTTAAGTGACTTCTTTAGGGCCACACAGAAAGTGGCACATAGGATTTCAGCTTCGGCCTCTTGCTTAACTGCCTGACCATATACTGTATACAGTATATTGCTCCCATAAATTCTGAAAAAATAAGAACCTTGTACAGTTGGTGAGAAATGATGCTACTCAACTGCATGTAAATAAGCCTGCACTGGGACCTGTAGTCCTGTCCCACCTGGTACAATACCAATACGTGTATCAAGGGTGAACTTTGGCATTGAAAAATGCTTGTTAATATCTATATCAGTGATTTAGCAAATGGGCTGGAGGGGAAGGTGCACCTATTTGCAGCGGATATGAAGATCTGCAATAGGGTGGACACCCCAGGAGGATGGAGGTCATGAGGTAGGACCTGAGGATTCCGGAAGGGTGTTGGAAACTTGGCAGCTGAAATTCAATGCCAAAAAGTATGCAGTGATGTACTTGGGCATAAAAAGACACAAACCACTTACACTCTAAAGGGGGAGATATTTAAGCTAACTTTAGGTAGGTAACCAATGCAACAAAGCAGTGGGAAAGGCAAATAGAATGTTAGTGTGCATTAGGAGGGGCATAACTAACAGAAGGAGGGAGGTACTGATGCATCTTTATAAAACCATGATGAGGCCTCACGTGGAGTATGGGGTCTAGTTCTGAAAACCACACCTATGCAAGGACATAGATGGGACTGAGAGGATTCAGAGAAGGGCAACCAAAATAGTACATGTTATGCAGGGGATGCCATATGAGGAGAGGTGGAGGGAATTGGATCTGTACCCACTGGAGACTAGAAGGAAAAGGGGGTATGATAGAAACATTTAAGTACATTAAGGAGATTAATAAGGTGAGGGAAGGGAGCTTATTAACAAGGAAAGTGGAGGCTAAAACTAGACGGCATAGTCTAAAATTAGAAGGAGGAAGATTTAGTGGCAATGTGAAGGGATGTTACTTCACAGAGAGGGTAGTGGAGGCCTGGAATAAACTAGCAGAGGAAGTGGTGGGGGCTGAAATGGTGGAGGGATTCTAAAGGGCATGGGACAGACATAAGGGGTTTGCAATTGGGGGAAGGGGAGGTTGGGTGACGAGTTGGGTGGAGGGGTAGACTCGATGGGCCAGAGGGGTCCTTTTCTGCCATCAGATTTGTGTGATTCTATGATTTTATCCTATTCTGTGAAAGTCTTGTCATGACAGGATTTCTGTTTCCTGGCATATCTGAGAACTAGCTCCTTTACAGATCTGACGCTCACCTCCCAACGCTTATAACCTTGACTTGGTGTGCATTCTTAGCTACCAGTTTATATATAAATATATACATACACACCTATAAACAAGCTTTGGGTCAGTGTCTTTCCTGGTCACATATTTGTGCATAAGCTTCAATGTTGTTGTGAATAGTGATTGTACTTGTGTACCCTGTTTATGCTTTTGGTCTTTCTCTATTCCCACCTTTGGTTAGGGAAGCAGGGCAGCATGTAGGGAATAGAAGACCCAGCACCAAAGGTGAGTAGAGTGCCAGAGGAGGAGGAGGAGGAGGTTGGGAGGATGGTGGGCATGACAAAACATGCTAAGTATGGACTACAAGGAGTAAGAGGCTTTTACGGAGGATGTGGGAGGAGCTATTCCACCACACTGAATCTCAGGCTTTAGCCCTCCCATTTCAATGTTGTTAATAGCAATTGTGCTTGTGTACACTGTTTATGAGTTTGGCCTTTCTCTATTCCCCCCCTTGGTTAGGGAAGCCAGGCAGAGTGTAGGGAGTAGAAAGTCCCAAAAGGCTACCTCCACCAACTCACAGAGAGTGTGGCCAGTAGCACACAGGAGAGGGAAAAAAATTCCCGTGGAGGTAACCTCTGAGGACCTGTGGCTACTAACCTGCCCATCCTCAGGTAAACCATGAGGAGATGATCCTAAATGCTTGTCTGTTTCTGCTTCTGGATTAACAGAAGAGGTCCATATTCCAAGTCTGTTGATGATGAGCACAGTTGCTAGTCTTTGATGAGGAAGAAGCTGCTCTGATTAGAACAGAATATCCTGGAAAGCATAAGGATTGAGGCAGGTTGTTGCAGAAGTGTTTGATGATAATTGCAAGGCTTGATAAAAAGTGTCAGAAATGTGAGCATTTGTTCAACATAAGCAGAAGCACAATGGAATAATTGCAGAACACAGAATGAAGAATACTTTTCATGTTGTAGCGTAAGTAGTTCAGGTCGAGTTAGGATGATCCACATGATGGTTTTCACTGCGGGAGATGATATTCTAAGCTATGATGTTGCTGAACAGAAAATATAAATTTATGAGAGCCCACTGAAGAATGGAGGTGATGAAAAGGTCTGAATTAGAAGGAAATGAAACAGCTGCTTTGATTAGACAGCCCTTGTGGATGATGTCCACTGCAGTTGATTGTCTGGAAATTGTAGATTGTCTGGAGGGACCAGTGATTACCTCAACGAGGGTGGCATCTAATACTAGGTACTCCCATAGAAAGGAGATGTTGCTGAAATTAAATACTCATTTATTAAATAAGGCAAATGCTGGCCTAGCCTAATGCGTTTCGGAATAAAATTCCTTTATCAAAGGAAATATGATGAAGGAATTTTATTCCAAAACACATCAGGCTAGGTTTGTCTTATTTAATAAATGAGTATTTAACTGCATTTTGTCTTCAGAGCCAGAGTCCTTTATTAGGAGGTGATGAGTGTCAGACTTGTGTGAGTACATGTTTTAAACTTTGTCTTTGAGCACCACATGGCCAGTGCAAACTTTTTTAGTGCAAGCACATTGCTGAAATTCTCAGAGATGCAGTGACTAGGATAGGGCATGATGACCCAGGACTGGATGAAAATAGTGGCATACCAGATGGAGAAGCAGCAGAGTAAATAATGTAGTATAATGCATCTCTTAGAAAAACATATCAAAAGGTTGAGCTGCTCAAGCAACTGAAGGTCAGACAAACTACAAGGTAATACAAACCCTTTCAAAATGTGCCATAGAGAAGCCAATGACAGATGAATGGGTAAACTGAAATGAGTCACGTGTCAGCGTTCAAGAATCAGGATCCAAGGCTGGTGCATTAGATAAGAGGTATTGCATTGAGGATATGAGCAGAGGATAGCAAATCTTTCAATGAACCAATGAGTTGATACTCAGGTGGGATGAGGACGGAGACATAGATAAGTCGATGATGAGAAACTCCAAGCCAGAAATTATCTAGTGGAGACACCAATGGGATTAATTGATAAGTGGGGAATAGTGAATGCTAAAGTCCCAGGAGGAATGCCACTTAAGGTCCTTTGTAAAACTGATGAAATTTTGGAGAATCCTTCACTGCAGACTGCAACTATAAAGGTGGAAGGCATGAGAGGCAGAGGCAGGAATCAAACTATAATAGTCACAAAATGAGGTTGCATATGGAACAGGAAGGCAGATGGAGTGATAATGTCTCAAATATCTAATAAAATATGGGGATCTGGTCCTCACTGAGGAAGGGGCTGGCTGAGATTGGGACCCCAAACAGGGTGAGATTTTAAATGAGGTATTAATACTATGAATCCTGACACTGAGAGATGCTGAGTATTGGATGCCAAATGTCTTCAGTCAGCCAGAAGGGAGGGAAAGGTCCAACCAAGAATGGAGTCACAAGATTCAGACATCCAGGTATGAGCAGAAGGCTTGGGAAGAAGTCTAGGGGCCTGCAGGAGATTGCTCTGGGTTTGCAAGAGAGTCAGAATGAATGAGATGGCATGAAGACAATATGCTGTGTGTTGCACTGAGCAGGAGGAAATCCGAGGAAACCATGGTGGATCTGCTTTGAAATGGAATGCAGAGAGTTGGTATGCAAAAAGATGCCATGGAGCCAATATGTGGCTGCATAGTGTGGTAGATGCAGAGTGGTTGCACAGCAGATACCACAGCACCGATATGCTTACTGTATTGTGGTAGGTGCAGAGAGGTAGTATCAAAGCAAGTGCCAGAATGTCAATACGGACTGCATATAGTGGTAGATGCAGAGAGTTGGTAGTGTGGCTAATGCCAAAATGCCAATATACAGATGTGTATTTCAGTAAATACAGAGAGTTGGTAAAGTGGCCAATGCTACAATGCCAATACCAGCTGTGTATTGTGGTAGATGCAGAGTGGTTGAATGAGTAGTGATAGAACTCCCATCTCTGGTAGATGGGACAAGCCTACCTTCACTCGAATACCACAGGCATGAGTTAGAGACAGAGTTAGACATGAGTTAGAGACTGAAAAACAGCACAACTGCTGGTAGAAGCTGTAGTGAGCAAGTAGCGACAGACTCCCATCTCCAGTAGACAGGGCAAGTCTACCTGCACTCAAAAACCCAGAGGTATGAGAGATGGAAACTGGAAAACTGCTGCAAACTGCTGGTGAGGGAAGGCAAGGAAAGTGGAGGAGGCTGCTGTGGAGTAGAATCAGGCTAGAGTAACAGTAGAAATGGAGTAGCAGGCAAGAAGTGGAATCGAGGAGCACACAGCGAAGGAAATGGAAACAACAGGAGTGAGGGACACTGTACTATACAAAACAAACACCACAAGGGTAGAGTGGCACAAAGAAAGTGAAATGAGGAGCATACCATTGAACTGATAGGATTATGGCATGACTGTTACACTCAATAAATCCTTGCTCTGCTAAGGTTAACTGATGTTGCAAATAATGCAAAGGATAGAACTGAACACGTTAACTGACAGTACACATTATGAGAGGGCTAATACAGAACACAGAGACCATGGATATGTACATTAATTTCCTACAAGATTAAGGATGAATTGCAAAATGAGATCTATTTATTTATTAATAATGAATAACATGATGGGGCATGGCTAGTAGCCGACTGAACTGGTTGCATACTCGAGAGCTCTTTCTGCTTCACTACAAAAATGGCATAAATAATTATTTTCTACTGCCCAGACTTACCTTACTCCAGAATAATCTTGAACAGCAAGTTCGGCACTACTTAAATCTATAAGCTCTTCATCAGAAGATATGGGGAATCCCTGAAAAACAGGGCAGCAGGACTCGGGCAAAAGGAAGCATGGCCGGCAGCCCGAAGGGCCAGGATCTAGCGGCCTTGCGGTGGGAGCAAGTGTTGACCCTGAATGAACCCACTAACAGCGCTGTACTTCAGGCTGTTAAGGCTCTTGATACATCAGTGAAAGCCCTTTATGCTAAATTGAACCTATACAAGAATTGTATAACTGCACTGGAAACTAAACCAGAGACCATCACTGTGGAGGCACGTCTTGCAAAGGATTCGGCCAACAGAACATCGGTGGCGACGGCTGGTCTAATTTCTGAAAAGAAACTACTCTGGCTACATCTGGAGCGAGTGGAAAATGGGGCCCGTTTAGCTTATATTCATCTACTTGGCATACTAGAAGGTGCAGAGGCGGAAGACCTGCAACTTTATGTGAGTAAGCTTCTGCAAAGTATGTTAGGTTTCGAACTTATGGAGACAATATTTAAAGCCTACAGAATTACGCCGCGGAAACCAGCACAGGATTCTGATCTCCCACGCATTATCCTGATACTGGCTGCAGGGAAACATATTAGAGATCAGATCCTCTATCTGACTAAAACCAAAGGCCCTCTTCATCTACCTGAGGCCCTTGCTTCTTCTTCTTCCTGGACCGGTCCTCAGCTATTCCACTAGGCAGCACCAGAAGGCATTCGATGCAGTGCGTGGTGAGTTAAAATCGTTGGGAGTCAGCCATTGTCTATTACTCCTTGCAAAACTCTGGATCTCCTACACAGGTAAAACTTTCATTTTTACCGGCCCGTCTGAGGCTGGCAAGCAGTTACTCAAGATTAAAGCAGATTTTCTACAGGGAGATGCAATCCCTGAGGAATTTAATGACACCTGAACGACGGCTCTGTTTGACTCTCAGTTTAAATCCTCTACTTTCTTCTAGTACATTTTCAGTGTAGTAACTCAACTAAAGTCTGAGCAACTTCTCTACAGATTAAAGTTGTTATGTTTTGACCATTTTAAGTCTGAGTGAAGGCTTGAAAGTAGCTACCCTTATCATTGTACTTGTCGCATACTTAATGTACTTGTGTACTTTATATAAGTCACATTTTTGACTTAATGGGTTTTACACCACAGGATTTTTTGAATATTTTGAATTAAAGTTATATAGTCCATGGACACGGCTGTTAAAGCATTTGGTACCTTTTCTTTAACACAAGTTGATTTCAGATGAACTCCCCCCCCCCATGTTGTAACACCAGGAGATAAGAATCTAATCCTGTATTATGCATGCACCTGTATTCGTTGCTATGCCTTGTAACCAAGTGTCCTTTTATGTCATATGATATAATGAAAAAAAAAATAAATAATGAATAACATATATAGGCAGTATTTGCAAATCTGGAGACCTGGGTCTGAATCCCATAGCCCCCACTTGCATGCTGTGTGACCCTGAGCAAGTCACTTAACTTCCCTGTTCTTCCAGGTTGCACCTGTAAACAAGCTTTCAGTTTAGTATGTCTCACCTGGTTAAACAATTGGAAAAAAAAAGTTTATTGGGTTTTTCTTGGTGCCACTTTTGTTTACCTGTTTATTTAATTGTGTTTAGTATTTTTAATATAGTGAAAATTCATGTTTAGGTTTTTAAATATGCATGTGGACTTTAAGCTTTAGTGGTAATTGGTGGCACTATAAATTTCACATAGTTCTAGCTGAGTGCACACCTCTGATGAAGGCCTGCCCAGTCAGGGTGAAACGTAAGGTTCCTCTCACCATGTAATGTGGTGTGTTTGCTGCTAATGGGACTGCCATTTTTCTGCTCAATTAAATGTTTTTATATGTGGCTGTGTACTAGCTGGACCCTTTTTTATGTGGGATATTTGAGAATAAAGAAGATATGTGGGTACATGTCCCGCTCTTCTATATGGTCTTATATTAGCTAGTTTCTTTTAACAGGAACCTTTGAGTGCTAATGGAAATATGGTAGAATGGGTGATCCTGCTGTGAGTTATAACTGTTGCTTTCTGAAGGAGCACCACTCATATGAGAGGCTTAATAGTGGAGCGCCATTCATTATTGATTTTATGTACATTAATGTGTTAGAAACATATCTTAACTGGAAATATATGGGGCCATTAACTTAGGCATGTTGGCAAGCAACGAAGACGTGCTATACATTTTGGTTATGGGCTTTGAATTAGTGAAAGCCAATTGTAAGAAATGCAAAGCTGAGCAGTTATGTGGTACAGATGGTGTGTGTAGCTTTAAGGCAGGTGACATGGATGTCAAACCTGGAAGTACTGAGTAGAGAACAGAGCAATGGCTCCTAGGAAGAACACCCAAAAAATACAAACAAGACACACAGATTGGAGGGGGGAGGCAAAGGAGGAGAAAGCAGGACAGTCAAATGAGCAGGATGTAGAATGCCAGGGGAGTAAAACCAAAATGAAACAGAGAAAGCTGAGACAGCAAAGATGGGAAACAAAGGGATGGGGGGGGGGGCAGAGAACCACAGAAGGAAGGAACCAGAGGAGGACAAGACAAAATGGCAGCAGAGAATAAATGGGGAGGGAAGCACAAATGCACCAAACAGAACAACATGAGAGACAGGAAGGGAACAACAACAAGTACAGTTGGGAGCAAGATGATGAACAGAAGCAAGAAGCAGGGAAAATGAAGAGGCACAGCTGCTCAGACCACACAGGTGCCCAGCATGACGAAACATGCTGAGCTTGGACTGCAAGGAATAAGCTGCTTTTATGGCAGATGTGGGAGGAGCTATTCCCCCACATCAAACCTCAGGCTTTAGCCCTCCCATAAAGAAATTCAAATGGCATTATCCATATTTAGTTTGCTTCATCCCTTCACACAAAACATTTAAAACTTAAAATTTAAATACTGTACATTTTCAGACTTGACTGGGCCTCCTCCGGAACAGTTTGGGGCCTCCCTTTGGAGGCTGGCCTCACCATTTGAGAACCGCTGATGTAGGGCGTACATGTTCAGTGCCCTGAGATGATCCTCAAAGGATTTGCCCTGTTAGTCCTCAATCATTTGGGTTACTCTAAGTTGCACTGCCTCCAGCCTGTCTTTGTCTTTTTTCAGGTGAGGACTCCAGAACTGGACACAGTATTCTAGATAGGTTGTTACCTGTGACCTATAGAGAGTTAGTAGTATCTCCTTCCTCCTGCTATCTAAACCTCTTCCAATACACCTCAACATTCGGATCACCTTGTTGCATTGGCTAGTTTGTTTTAGAAAGTCACTTGTGATTACCCCCAGGTCCCTTTCCTCTGAAGCAGTGGCCTGCTTAACCCCTCCCATCCAGTATTCCTACCTGGGGTTCTTGTACCCTATATGCATCTCCTTGCACTTTCTGGCATTGAATTTCAATAGGCAGACACTGGACCATCACTCTAAACTTTGCAGGTCCCTCTAAAACTCCCTAACCTCCTCTTTGCTGTCAGCCCTGTCAAACAGCTTACTGTCAGCTGCAAAGAGACGCATCTTTCCCTGTGTTCCTTCTCCTATATTGCTGATGAACATATTAAAAAGGGCTGGTCCCAGGACTGACCCTATAGGTGCCTCACTTGTGACCTCTCTTTCTCCAATTTGACCTCATTTACCTCCACTCTCTGCTGTCTCCCCCCAACCAACGTCCTACCCTTCTAACTAGGTCCTTTGCTGCTCCCAGATCCTCACATTAATTAAACAACCTTATGTATGGGCAGACTGGATGAGCCAAGTGGTCCTTATCTGCCATCAAAGTCTATGTTTCTATGTATGGCACTGAGTCAAATGCCTTGCTGAAGCTGAAATATAATAAATTTGCTGCTTCCTCCTTAATCACTATTCTTGTTATCCAGTCAAAGAATACTATGCAGATGGGATATGGAGGGGGGGGGGTGCCACTGAAAACCAACAAAAATATATGAGATGTGGAAAGGAATGGGATGCCACTGGCACCGGGGATAGTTTATGGGGAAAGGATGCCACTGGACGCCAGGGAGAACTTTACAGGAAAGGTATCACAAAAGCAGGGGTGTGCAAATCATATTGTCCCCTGTCCAAGACAAGTCAATTTCCTTGAAAGACAAGTACAAAATTAGAGTGGCGTTCATTCCAAAGAATATGAGGCAAGTGCAAATTCAGCTAAATTTGTAGTTGGACAAGTTCTAATTCTTTTGATTTGAGCACCCCTGCACTGAAAACCAGGGAGGGCTTAAAGGGAAGGTGAGAGGGAGGGAGGGAGTGTCACTTGGCACCAGGGAGGGCTTATGAGGTGATGGAGGGAGTGCCACTTGACACCATGGAGAAATTAAGGGGATGAGGAGAGAAAGGGAGTAATTGGCAAGGGACAGGAAGAATGTATCTCTTTGATCCAATAATCTCCTTTAGACTGTTGCTTGAGGGCAGTGTAAATCGGGGGATTGGGTACCACTTTTCCAGCTGGACCAGTAAAAATAAAGATAAGGGGTTGAACAATATAACTACTGATTCTGTCCATTTATGATTCCTAGTTCCTTTTCTTCCTGCTACACACGTTGTGAAGGTCCAGTGCTACCTTTGGTTTCCATTTCCCTGGTACTGCACCTTACTTCTGACTATGCTGGATCTGCAACAGGAGGTGTTTGACCAACTGCGTTGGTTGTTCAGGACCTCATGATATCCTCAAATGGGTCCATCCAACACTACTCCCCCTCCCCCGGCTAGTTTAGTGTCATTATTATAAGTTTTGCTGAAACCCAAGGGAGACTTTAAAAATGGTCCCTCAAAAGATGGGTGTATTTTTCCAGAAAGCTGTGAATTCAGAAAAGTAACTTCCGTTCATTCTGTAAACTGATTAAAAGGATTAACCCAATTTGGAAAACATGGGAATAACAGCTTTGTTGATAGTCCTGTATTTAGCTACAGAACACCTATTATATTCTGTATTTTTATCATTGCAAAAAAAAAAAAAACAGGTGTGTGTAGCTTTTTTTATTTATTTTCAGTGTGTACTTGCGATTTTGGCCAGGAAAGGCTTTCTGAGGCAACACGTGTTTCCAGGCAGAAGCTGCAGAGAGGTAGGAATTATGTCAGTGTGAGGTGCACAGCAGTTGCAACATACTTTACACCGTGTGTGTGTGTGTGTGTGTGTGTGTGTGTGTGTGTGTGTGTGTGTGTAAAATGCTAAAAGTGTGGAGCACAAGTGTTATAAATGTTTTGGGTAAAGATAGAAGAGATGAGGCATGAACAGGAGGGAATATCACAAAAGCATTGTAGGGGCTGGGGGAAGGGCTGTGGCTGGCAAGAGAAAGGGGAGAAGGAAAAAGGGGGAAGGGACTGGAAAGAAGTTGAGGCTATACACCCGAATGGTAAAGAAAGATCTCAGAGGAGGAGGAGGAGGAAGAGAGTATGAGAGGATTTAAACTATTGCCAATGTGAAAATAGAATAGGAGAAAGAAGTCTGCCTAGCAGCAGTTTTAAAGTGACGTAATCAGTAGAACAGACAGAGGGAGAAATGTAGTGGGGGTAGACCTGAATTAGTAATTACAAAGGAAGGATGCATGATGGGAGAGACACCGTTTCTCAAGAAATGGGAGGGATACTGTAGGTTATAGTGAGCAGTTGTGGGCCAGGTAAAGGTAAGTGACAGAAAGAATGAAAGAGGGAGGGCCAGTCTGGCCAGGGAACATATGGGGCAGCACTATAAACTATGCCCTCATAGTCCAACAGTGGAAAAATCCAATTGAAAATTCTTACTGCAACCTGGTTTTGGGAGACCGCACTTGTGGTACAGGGTGCTAAAATTTAATGAATGGCATCGATATGGAAGGAATCAAGATTATAGCCCTGCCACACAACAAAATTCCAAGGTGGAGGGAATCATGAAAATCATAAACGCTGTTTTTTTTGTTTGTTTCTTCTTAATTCTTGCTGCCAAGAGTAATTAAGACCTACTTTTCATTCTACTTACTGCCTTTGTACTCATCTGCTATCTGCTTCATAGGCCACTGTTCAGCCCCATCACCTGCCCTTGCCCTCCCAGAGAACCCCCATTACCTGCTCCAGAGCTGGCAGTAGAGGAATCCTTTCAGGCTGGGTGGACAAGCACTGTGGAGTCCAAGTTTGCTGAGGTACCATCCTGTTGTGCAAGGAGTCATTTTCTAATATATGTTGCGGACCCCCACTCCAGACATTGGCTCTAGGCTGCCGCTGACAGGATATCTTGTCCAAAAACCCTAGACATTCTAAATCTTTTGGCAGCCTAAGTTAACATGCATACAGGCATCACCCAGACTACTTATTTTCAATGCACACCATCCCCGTAAGTATATCTCTACCCAGGTGCACTCTCGCTGTGCGGGTCAGGTTACCTTCCGACCCAAAGTGGAAAGCATCAAGTGGGATGCTCAGAGCTACTTCCACTGCTGATGCTCAAACAGCCTGGGCTTGTTCCTGAACCTAGTTCACTGGCCTCATGATAAGCAGCCCTTCCCAGAAACAAGGGGCCAGCCTTGGAAACCTACTCATTAGCTTTGAGCAAGCATTAGCTAGAGCAGAACCAGAGCTGGACGTGGTCAAGATCTTGCTGCAAGGAAGATTTCTGCTCCAGTGCTGAGGTTTCAAAAGCAACCGGTAGAGTGTCACCCATATACAAATGGATATTTACAAAGATTCAAACTGAGGAGGAGATACTATAAAGGGTCTCTTTAATCTGAAAGTGGACAAAGCAATGGGGGCAGACGGGGTGCATCCAAGAGTATTGAGGGAGCTCATTGAGGTACTGGCTGCACCTCTGGCAGTCCTGTTTAACAGTTCGCTGGAAACAGGAGTAGATCCGGAGGACTGGAGGAGGACAAATCTAGTCCTACTTCAAAAAAGTAGAAGCAGAGAGGAGATTAGCAACTATCGGCTAGTTAGCCTGACATCAGTGGTGGGAAAGTTAATGGAATCCCTTCTGCTGGAAAGATTATAGGGCATATACAATACCCTGACTCAAAATATGCAATTTGTCTTCAACTGTGAGGGAGCAGGACCATAACTCTTGAGTGGCAGAGCCACAAGTGAGTTATGAAAGTCCTGAGCACTCACAAGTGAAGATAAATTTCCTATTTTGAGTCAGGCTATTGTATATTTATACATACAACAGTAGTTTACAAGTTACAGCTTTTAAATTTGCAGTTTATTTAAAAATGTTGTTTCTTTTCTTTGATTTTAACTGCTTGCTTTAGTGATGCACTACACATTGTGATGTCATCAGCACTGTAGAAGCTGCTCTCTGATTGGTTCAGTATTCCACTGTGATGACAGTAACTTAAAAGATATCCATTGTGACAACAGTAACAATGATATTTTTTGATATCTTGCTGTTACTGATGTCACCAATTAAGATATCTCTTATCTTGTCATTTTCACCACCACTCCTACTGTGGAATACTGAACCAATCAGAGAGCAGCTTCTACAGTGCTGATGACATCACTATGCCTAGTGCAGCACTGAAGCAAGCAGTCAAAATCAAAGAAAAGCAGCAACAGTCAAGCAATAATACCCAACAGAGTGGGTGGTATTGGGCTATACCCTCCCGCCCAAGGGTGTAATGAGGCTCGACACCACAGGCAGAGGGCCTTATAGCCCCTGGAAGGGCAGGTATAGCGCATACCGCCCATCCTGGAGGGTATTATTGTGCTTAGAAAATAGATCAGTGTATTATATTTGTTAAAAAATAATCTGTATGTCGAAATAAAAGTCTGTGGCATTTTTTTCGTAATAAAATAGTTCCTCTGCATTTGTTTGTTTGTATTTGAGCTGAGGACTTTTGTCCTAGTGGAGCTGCTGTAATTGTTTCTTTGGAGCTACTTGTGTTGGTAACCATCCCCGGAGTTTCAGCGAGCTGCCATGAAAGAGTAAGTATCTGCTTTTTAAACATTCAGAAACTGCAGTCCTACCGGGAGTTCCACAGACGGAGACACACTGTGTGTTTTTTCAGAGTGACAGCCACAGACAAGAGCAAATACAGTGAGCTGATGGCAGGTTTCATAGCTGTTTAAAATAAGCACAGCTGGGGAAACGCTGATTTGCAGTTCTCCGTGACTGCAGAGAAGGCAGTGCTGTAAATTAAAAGTATTGTACATAAACGAGTATTCGGGGGCCCGACTCTCGCTAAGCGAGACAAAAAAATGGCGCACATTTGAAATGAAAAACCAGGGGGTTTAGCCAATTACAGAGCTGGCTGGGCATCAAGATCCTGGTGATGGGGCATGCTAGACTGGCACTTTTAATAGGTGGGCATTTGTTGTCTGCCCACCTAAAGAAGTGTCTCAGCCAATCAGAAGGCTCAAATAACTTTCCTCATTTTCTAATTTTAAATACACTGCAGATTTAAAAGCTATAACTTGTAAACTACTGTTGTATGTTGTGGAATATCTTGAATCCAGTGGGTTATAAGACCTGAGGCAGCATGGATTCATGGGGGGAGGTTATGTTAAATGAATATGATGGATTTCTTTGACTGAGTAGCCAGGGAATTAGATCAGGGTGGAGCGGTGAATGTTGCCTACCAAGATTTCAGTAAGGCTTTCAACACTGTTCCACATAGGAGACTAGTAAGCAAGCTGGATAGCTTAAGAATGGGTCAAAAGGTGGTAAATTGGGTAAGAAATTGGTTATGCGATAGGTGACAGAATGTTGTGGTAAACAGAGTTCTCTCCAAGAAAGGGAGGGTGACCAGTGGGGTGCCACAAAGGATAAGTGCTGGGACCGGTCCACTTTAATGTCTTTATAAGTGACTTTGCAAAGGAAGGGTAGAAAGGATGAGCAGAGACCTGAGAGAGAACTCAAGGCATGGTCAAGGGTATGACAGCTGGGTTTTAATGTGAAAAAGTGCAAAATAATGCCCTTAAGGTACAGAAACCAGGACAGAGTACAACATGGATGGAATGGTATTGACAATCACCAAGCAGGAAATAGACCTGGGGGTAATCATATCGGATGCATAGGGAGGGGTATCACTAGCAGAAAGAGGGAGGTGGTGTCGCCTCTGTATAGATCACTGGTAAGACCCCACCAAGAGTACTGGGTCCAGTTCTGAAGACCACATATCTGGAAGAACATAGACAGAGTAGAGGCAGTCCAGAGGAGGGCAACCAAAATGGTGCAGGATGTGCACCAAAAGCCCTACCAGGAAAGGCTAAAGGATCTCAATATGTACACCTGGGAAGAGAGGAGGGAGAGAAGGAATACTTAGAGACCTTTAAATACCTCACCGGGGAAATAAGGCATAGAGGGAAAGTATTTTTCAGAACAAAAGGATCTCAAAAACAAGCTATAAAGATGAAGGGGGTAGATTCAGGAGAGATGTTAGGAACCATTTTTCAGAAAGAGTAGTGGATTCCTGGGACAGCCTTCCAGCAGAGGTGGGGGGGCAAAATCAATGCTGGGGTTCAAGAATGCATGGGATAGGCATAATGGAATATTAGTGGAAAGGAAAGGGGGGGGGGAGAGAGAGAGAGAAAGAGCCACAGATCAAGCAGGGTTTGCAGTGATACTATAAGTAGGGAAAATGGGAAAACTGGGTAGGAAAAGCAGTCCTTATCTGACATCAAATTCTATTCTACTCTCTGCTTGTGCCTGGGAGGGACTGGGAGCTGTAGAGATGGGGGACTCACAGATTTGTGGTGTGGAATTCTGTATAGTGTTATGGGTGACCTAATTGGTTGAGGCACCGAGAACATATTTGGTTAAATCACTTCTTCCCAAATGCAATGACTTGCAAAGAATGGCAGACATTTAGCATTCAACAGCTCAAACAACTCCAGTGGGAGAAAAAGGAAAAACACTTCCATTTTTTAGTTCTCCTGACTCATTGTTTTGCTGAAAAAATATTTGGGGGCAGACATAATAACACTATGAAGACCTTAGATTAAAATAAAAAGGAATTCCCCTGAAGTCAAAAAATGGAGGAAAAGGGTAAAGAAAGAGTGAGCAACCTGTTGGTTCTTTCATGACAGGCAAGCTGTAATAGCCGGCAGGTGCTGCAGTTAATCTTTTCTCTTCAATCAAGAAGAAGCCGTTGAATAAAAAAAAAATACAAGCAGCATTAGTGCAGAGCAAACATGTGCTCCTTAAAGGAGAACTGCACTTAATCTATAAGTAATTTTTCCCAGTAGAAGCTGTTTTTCAATATTGGGCTCAGTTTTCAAAGGGACTGTTAGACTGACACAAGCTGTGGCAAATGACAGTTGCAATGATGCCTGGTGCACCAGGGACCCTGCACCAGATTTTGATACAGGAGTGGCCCCAGTGCCAAACCCCCCAGAGCTGCTGCAAGCACTCCCATGCATCAAAGAAATGGCACATGGGAGGGGAGTGGCAGAGGCTTGTGGCAGCCCCTGGCCACTGACACTCCAGTCACGAAATGGTCCAATACCTGCATCCCAATGCCATACCAGCACATGATATGAGAGATGCCAACAGCCAAGTCTGCATAGTACCTTTCCTACAAGTAGTATGCAGCATGCCGCAAAAGAGAAAGAGCACATGGCTGGGTGCCGGGGACGGCATCTCTGAGACAATCATGGGACAAGATGACATGCACTGACATGTGACATGGGAGGCTGGGTACCTACTGTTCCTGGCAATGCCCATACCACACCCATGATCAATGTAGCAGCCTCATGCAATCAGAGACACAGACCTGGCACAGAAGACCAGCTACCACAGACAGCCATAAATGTACTGTGCAGCGGACCATGATACCCATTGGGGGATGCTGCCGATACTGATGCTGTCAGGTATCATTGTAGTCCTCTCCATGATCAGTGCCACCAAGTGTCACCTGCCAGTGTATGAATGCACAACAGCCTCCATGATCCCATGTCATTGTGTATCTCTACACTGGAATGTAAGCAGTCCTTTGCACTGCTCTGTGGTGCAGTGTGGGCTTCTGCTGCCAGAGATTCGGCAGATGTCTCGCCCTGCTGCTGTTCCAGATGTGTCATATTTATGGCAAGCTGCAGGTCATCCAGAGGAGATAGTCCATAGTGGCATCTGGGACACTTGTGTATGTCCTGTACAATGTGCCACGGGATGTCATGGCACTGTACTAAACATCTACTGAGGCACAGATATACTGATTCACTTCCCTTTGCAATGGTGGTATATCTGGTGCATGTGCTAGAGTGTTGTGGCCATCCACCAGCTACAGGTGGTAGCAGTGCATGGGTCCATTAGACCAGCTGTGGTTGGTCTAAGCCCTAGTGAGAGCCGCCAGGTTGCAGAATCCCAGAAAAGGGGATGGTGCAGCTGAGTTGTGGCGCAAGCCCCATCAGCACACTGGCAGAGCCTGCAGATTGCCACAAGCCCAGCTGAAGGCTGTCTGGAGCAGGGAGTTCCACTGGTGTTGCAAGCACCATTTGAGAATCGGGAATGATGCAAGGTGCGGTGTAGTGTGCCCCTTGCTCATGTGTGTCCATGATGTCTGTCTGACTCAGACACTTGCATCATTCCTAGACATTTAAAAATTGAGCCCACTGGTTAAAATTCTGTTATTACAAACATACGAAATGTCAGCAGAAACAGGCCTCACAGTCTATCAAGTCTGCTCGAATGTACAGCTAGCCCCTCAACTTGCAGCTGCCCCACCTTTTGCTGTAGCTGTCCAAGCCTTTAAATCATCCTAGGGGTATTTTCATTTACAAGCTGTCGATAAGAACCATTTTAGAACTGTATGATGTAGTATATGTCCCTGTTCTACTCTTCTATTGTTGGCATCCATGTTCTACTATAAAACACTGTGGCTAACAGGGACATAAACTACGTCATACAGTTCTAAAATCATACTTAACACCAGACCGTAAAGCAGAAACACCCACTGAGGTTACTAAAAGATCCGAGATGGAACAATAACAGAATTTTAACCAGTACTTAGAAAACAAACAAACTATGAGGCGAAAATGACTCCGGTTCAGCACTGTTCTCCTTTGAAGCTGAAGGCTGCAGTTTTTTGGAAAAGGAGGAAGGAAAAGTGAAACAGTGGGGCAGGGAAGAGACAGAAATGGAGATATTAAGGACAGGACAGAAAGGAGAAGCAACTGAGATAGACTCATGCTCCTAGTGTCCCTTTTGTGGGTACAAAAAATAGGTTAGGCCAACTTGCTGACCCCTGATTTAGCTCTGACAGAGGGTGGCACTGGCATCAGCCCTATAGCTTACTGGTTAGCATGAACCAGAATAAACATATAGCAGACCTATGCTTTAAAAAATCCCACAGCTTGAGTACTGTCTGTGTGACCCTTAAAAAGTCCCTTAAGCAGAGTACCTTGCTGATTGTGATCCTTGCCCAGGGACACACTAAGCTTTGACTTATAGTGTGCTTTTGCTTTGGTGGCCATCTTAAAAATGAAAAAATAATAAACCTTACTAAGAACAAGAGAGGGTTAGGCAAACTTTCTGCCTTTGATTGAACTTCAAACTCTAGCATTGGCTGTGGGTGGCACCACCCTTTATAGCTGAGTGGTCAGAATACCAGTGTGAACCAGAATATTATATAGTAGACTTGTGTGTGAATTAAAATCCGACAGCCACCCACCACTTGAATACTGTCCGTGTGACCCTGAACAAGTCCCTTAAGTACCTTGCTGTGCTCCTGGGGCACACCTACAAGCTTTGGCTCAGTAACCCTGTCGTGGATGATTAAGAAAACAAAATTTTGTTTTGGGAAGGCCTCATAGAGGGATAGGCCAGCTTGGTGATCCCCGATTTAAAATTTGAAGTCTAGCACTGCAGTGAGGGAGCACCAGCCCTTGTAATTTACTGGTTCTAGCACCAGTGTGAACCAGAATAATATACTGTATGGCAGGCCTGTGTGTGAATTAAACTCCTGACAGCCACCCAACACTTGCACGCTGTCTGTGTAACCCTGAACAAATCTTTCCTGGGGCACACCACCTCTAATCTTCGGCTCAGTGGGTCTTTCATGGATAATTAAAAAAAATATACTCTTGCTTTGTAGGGGCTTGTAGAGGCCGGTTAGGTCAGCTCGGTCACCACTGATTTAAATTTGAACTCTATCATTGTCAGTGGGTTGCAAAAGCCCTTATAGTTTAGTAGTTCTATAGTTCTAGCACCAATGTGAACCAGAATAATATGTAGCAGACCTGAGTGTGAATTAAACTCCAACAGCCACCCACCAGTTGTATACTGGGTTTGAGCTGTGAGTAAAAACTAATCTGCTTTCAATTTGTGCTTGTGTTTTTGTTTTGTTTTTTCTCATTCTCAGAAGCAGGTCAGGAGTTGGGGAGCTTGTGGGAAACCAGAGGTCACCAGCTTACAGGCAACCAGTCGGGTGGGACCAAGAAGCTAAAGGAGGGATTTAAAGGTGAAGTCTCCCATAGTTTCCCAGCTCCTTATGTGTAACTGTTATGTGCCTCCTCCAGTTGCCAGCAGTCATATTGCTGTCCAAATCTAGATTATAAATAAAAATATACAGCCCCCAGAAGTTATCAATGTGTTTGTCCTCCATTTTACCATCAATGCTGCTGGAGGATGATGTCATCAGAGCAACAGATAATGGTGCTGCACTAAATGCTGTTCCACCAGTAAACAGAACCCACAATGTTTGGTTCCTCTCTTGAGTAATGGAGGAACCCTTTAAGTGTTGTGCACATCCTGAAGTGCAGGTCTAATAGGGACTAGGACCATATGAGTGTAATGCAGCACTGATTTGACATGTATATACAGTATGCCTATAAGGAAGTGCCTGTATGTATTGTGTTAATGTTTCTGTTAGCAAAAAACAGTTTACCCAGTAAATGATTCTGGGTACAACAAGAGTCTTAAGTGGTATTATATAGTTGTTGTATTATGTTCTGTGTGTGTTAGCATTCTCTGTTTTGAGTGACACCAGAAGTGAGATGCAATCTTGCAAAAATGCCCCTTTCCCTTTGTAACTAGGCAGTCAGTGATTGGATGGCTGATGAAAGGCAATGAGGAGTTCAGCTATAACAAGGAATAGGTTACCAGGACAACATCAGCTGTAGCATATGGAAGAAGGGTAATCTAGTGGTTAAAGCACAGGCACAAGAACATGGAAACTCTGGTTCAAATCCTACTAAAGTCCATTACTCTCTAACCCTTAACAAGTTCCCCTAATCTCCTTTGGAACTGTGATGGCCCCTCAGGTCCATGACTTTAAAAGTGCCCCCATTCCCATTATAAATCATTAGCAGTGATGTGAGAGTTACAGCACTTCACTTTGAAGGTACTGAAAACAAGCTGTGGCAGCCCCCCCTTTGTAATGCCAGCATTTGAAGTAGGATGTCCCTCACAAATCAGATGCTGCACTTCAGCTGTTGCAGGTAAAGAAACTAATCAGTCTCAGTGTTTGTAGTGCTCTGTATTTGCTGAGCTCATTCCTCCCATGTCATATGCATTCTGTGTCTTGGTAATTCCAGTCAGAAACCCAGATGTAAGGAACATTTGAAATGTAAAACAATACACTTTATAAAATAAGTGATCTAGCCCTCCACTTTCAGGCTGCTGAAAGAGTGGTGTATAATTTGTGCAAAGGAGGAATTCAGTCTTGTGTGATCCTTTGGGAAACTGCTCAGGCCTACCTTGTAAATGAATCTTCTCAAGGGTGTTCACCTGGTGCAATACTGATTGACTCATTGACTGCTAGATTGACTGCTTGATTATCTGATTGAATGACTCATGCTTTCTACTGCTCTCTACAACATGTTGCAACTGTCTCACAGAGAGAAATGAGCAGTACAAAGAAACAGATTCTGTTTCCTGTGAATGAAATACTATAAGATGTATTATTTGCTCTACACATGCAGTATTAAGGTCTACAAGTACTACTCCCTGTGTGAGTTGCATGACAGAACTGTCTTAAGCCATTGCATACTTAAACTAAAATCAGGATAGACAGCATTGATACCCTTATGTGTTCTTCTGCACTGTTGCTGCAGTGACATCAGGGAATGGGAGGGGCTGTATTACAAGTGACCCATTTGCATGTAAAGGGAGGCTTGTTTGACATTTTACTATCTTGTGTCAGAGCCTCAGACTCTAGATATGTGTTGCAACAGCAGAAATGACTTATCTCTTATTGACATATGTACAGTAACTGATGTAATGTATAATAAATACATCAGACATATCCAAATCAGAAATATACAGTAGTCTTCTCCTTTAAGAGGAATAGGCCTTGGTGGTTTGGTTTGCACACCTGACTGCATGAGTACCAACAACAAAACAAGAGTAATTGGCTTTGAGCTTCAAAATGAAAAGGAATATGCTTGCATTTTATGCTTTTATGTGGGTTTTTTTTTCTGATTCTCAGAAGCAGGTCGGGAGTCCGGGAGCTTGCAGGAGGATCGTTGGTCACAGGATTCCAGGCAACCAACTGAACAGCACCAAGAAGCTGAAGGGGGCTTTTAATAGGAATGGGAGTGTTTTTTGGGGGGTTGGAGCTAGCAGCTGACTGGAGCAGATGTTCTCTCTGCCATTCCACTTCGACTACTAAACTACATTTAAAATTGATGGACATTACTCTCGTCTATGGTGATCGTACAGATTCCTTCTAAAAGTGCTGTCGAATGCCCGATCTGTGTATACCTTTTTTACTGCAATCAACAGTGGGCAACCCATGCAAACAGCAGCAGCAGGAGTCCAGTACATCCAAATCTGGGAAGCAACAGGCTGGCATGCAGTAAGAGGAAGCAACACACTTCTCCCCGATGGTGCTGAGCCCACCAATGAAGCCTTACTCACAGCTAGCCAGGATTTAAAACATAATTTTTAGCAAGCTAATGGCAATTTGAATAGAAAACTAGATACCTTTACCCAGTGGGTCTTAACCATCGAAACTCGGCTGGATGCTTTGTAGTCTGACTTTACAACATCTAACACCATAGTAGAGAAATCATCTGTCTTGACTTTGGGGTTAGTAAAAGAAAATAAGTTGCTTTGCCTCCACTTGGAGCACCTTGAAAATGGTGTGAGATCCCGAAACATATAGCTGCTGGGGATGTCAGAAAGCATGCAGAGCATGGAACTTACTATATTTGTGGCTGATTTATTGCTTAACACCTTAACTATAGACCTTTCGGGCAAAATACAAAGACCTGTTAAACACTCCCTGCCATCGCCCTGTCAGTCTGTAATTGCCCCACACCACTTTGATTGTTACTACAGGGGAGCACATCTGGGATGATGTGCTGAATATGGCCAGAAGGAAGGGGACCCTTAGATCCCTCATGGGACAGCTTTTTACCTCTTTTCTGACCTCTGTTTAACCACTCAGCAATGCCATAAGACCTTTGATTTGGACAGCTGTGCCTTTGAGAATTGAGAGTGATGCACTCTTTGCAGCTCCCTGCTAGACTTAAAATATTATACTCTGGGAAAATGTATTTGTTTACAGATCCAGCAAAGGCACACAAATACTTGGATGAAATAAAGGAGGGATTTTGCTGTCAGGGAGGGTTCTGCACAATCGGATCATGAGCAGGAGAGTTGAACTATTGATCTGCTTGTAACTGTACTGTCCGCTGATTTTGTTCTCTGCTAGGCATCGTTGTTATTTTTGTTCCTAGCAATATATTACTATGATTGTCTTTGCATTGCTTAGCTTTCCCTCACTTATGAATGGGAGAATTACATTCCAATAGAACTGTTTTCTTGTGGTTTGGTGTAACTTGGATGACGGCAATATGGATCTTCACATTTCTTGTTTTATCATCATCTTTATTGACATGAATTTCACAGGGTCATGTATTGTGACCTTATTGAGTGTTTCACTCTGGATCACTGTCTCTTTTAGACATCTCGAGGCTGTCTATGGTCTTGCCACCATAACTGATCTGTTACGGTTTCAGGTCTTTTGACCCATTTGTTATATTTTCACTATTCCCACCCATTATTGTAATGCTGGATGAGACATGTCACAATTCTGTTTATTTATTTATTTTATTTATTTATTTATGACTTTGACAACGGGGTAGGTGTGCTGATCCCAGGGACCATTTTCAGGCATGACCTGGGCCATTTACAGAATGGCACGGATAACATAGAACAGGGAAAAAAAAACATGAAAGGCAAAGCAGAAAATAAACTTAGATACAGGTTACAAAAACACAAGATAGCATACATAAGTCAAATTAAACAAGAACTGGATAACATAAGTCAGTTATTTACAATATATAATTAATTGTTACAGAAGTACATTTTGAGGTAGACAGTATAAGTACATTACCTGTAATTGAAGTAGAAACTGCAGTTGGTAGTGAGTGGATGAAGAGGGAAAACAGAGGGAAAATCCGAGGGGAAGGAGGCAAAATGTGAGTCAGCAGGTGAGTGGACAAATTTGGCAGAAAACAGGTGGCCTACCCAAGGGAACAGTGACAGGAGGAATTAGCTAGGAGCCAACTTTTGAGGCGGGATTTGAAAATAGAGTGTGTGTCAGTGGAGCGGAGTACAGGTGGCAGTTTGTTCCACTGAGTAGGGGTTGCTGCCGACAAAGCTATGCCACCCATATTCGTGTGTACCCTAGGAACTGCTAGTGTGGGGGTGCGGTTTGAGCGGAAGCAGCAGCGGGGATTTTGGATGTTGAGGAGAGCCACAAGGGGGGATTCCTGGCCAGTACAGATAACAGTATCTGCCAGGCAGCAGAGGGAGAGGTCAAAGTGACCTTGCAGTGGGAGCCATCCAAGGGAGTTGTAAAGGACGCAGTGGTGGGTAGAGTAAGGGGCCAGCAAGGCAAAATGACAGGCGTTGTTGTAGGCTGAGGAGAGCTGGCTATAGTGGTTACAGATGCTCTGGCATAGATAGTAGAGCAATAGTCCAGTATTGGGAGATTTCCCTAGACAATGGCTAGCCTGGCCTCCGGGGTAAGGAATTGCTGGAATCTATAGACTGCACCCAGTTTTCGATGGGACCTGCTGACTAGGGAATTGACGCACTTGGAGAAGGTGAGGGAGGGGTCAAGTAAGACTCTTAAGTATTTGAAAGTGTTTACTGCCTCCAGGGCTGGTCCATCGGGGAGACAATGTTTAGGTGGCAGTGAGTCATGGATTTTGCAAGGAAGGGCTTTGATCTGAACAACATGGATTTAGGTTTTTTGGCATTTACCAAGAGGAGATTCTTTGAGAACCAGTTGTGGGCCACAGTGTAGTTTTGAGTGAGAGCTGTGGAAATGCTGGCAGTGGATTTGTTACTGTAGAAGAATACAAGGTCATCAGCATAGAGGAGAGAGTAGCAGTTGAGACTGTCTGAAGGAAGGGAGTTTATAAATAAGGAAAATAGAAGCAGGTCCAGAATGGAGCCCTGGGGGACCCCTGTGGAGATGGGCAGGGTAGGGGAGCAGGCCTGACCAATACTCACGAATTGGGATCGGTTTGTGAGGTAGCTCCCGAACCAGTCTGTTACCTCCTGAGAACAGCCTAAGCAGCTTAGCTTAGAGGAGGAGGGCATGGTTGACCATATCGAAGGCCTTGGAGAGGTCCACAAAAGCAGCACTGGTGGCATTACCAGTATCAATGTTCATGAGGATATGGTCAGTCAGAAGTGCTAGGGCAGTGGTAGTGGAATGGTTTTTACAGAAGCCATGTTGCTGGCTACACAGGAGGTTGTATTTGTCGACATGTTCAGCTAGTTGAGTGTGGATCGCTTTCTCAAGCAATTTACTTAGGTGGGGGAGGATGGAGATTGGTCGGTAGTTGTCGAAGGATTGAGGGTCACCGGCTTTGAAAATGGGGATCACCTTAGCTATCTTCCTTGGGTTTGGCATGGAGGAGGTGGAGAGGGCAAGGTTAAAAACTAAGGTGAGAGGTTTGGCTAAGGCAGGTGTGATCAGCCTGAAGAAGACTGGTGATAGGCCATTGGCTCCGGCAGAGCCATGATTTGGTAGGCTTTTGAGGAGCTTGGTGGTATCAGTGTGAGAGAGCAATTTGAAGTAAAAAGGTGGGATTGGAGGGTGGGTCATAGAGCTGGTAGTGGATGCCAATGGGTTATGACGGGGGGGCCGAGCTGCTTGGTATTCCGCTAAGGAGTTTATTTAGGTAAATGGATAGATTGGTGAATGTGCTATTTAATGTCCTGGCCACTTCCATGGGATCTAAAACCAAGCCACCCATGGAGTTTAGATGTAGGGCAGCTTTGCTGGGGGGAGGGGGTTTTAGAAGGGAACCTGTTGATTCCCCAAATTTCTTGGGGTCACCAAGGTTAGCCTTTAGTTTATTATGGAAATGAGTTTGTTTCAGTGATTTGGCCAGGAGCAGAGGACTAGGGAGGGGGATGCTTTGTAGGTGGACCAAGCGTGATCTCTATCCTTCATGAGGGCTAGGAGATCTCTGGAGACCCAGCGTGAGCAGCCACCTCTGACCCTTCTTGTGGTAAGAGGAAAGAACCTGTCCTGTATTGACAGTAGGGTCTGCATGAGAAAGGTAACTGCTGTGGACGCATCAGTAAGTGAGTAGAGGAAAGATCAGTCCAATGCCCAGGTCTCCGCAAGGAGATTGGGGGTGTTGGGGTTGCTGAAATTGCAGAACGATATGTATTTGGGAGGATAGTGCTTGAGTTTGGAGGACCATAGGAAATAAGTTGGGGAATGGTCGCTAATGGAGTAAGCCATGGTTCCAGTGTGCAGTACATGGTCATCCCTGTTTATGAGAATCCAATCCAAGAGGGTCTGGGTGCCCGTTCTATGGTTGAGTCTGGTGGGAAGAGTAATAGTCTGGGCCAGATTGTGTTGTTTAAGCTGGAAAGCATAGTCCAGTTGGTGGTTGCTAAGCCACTTTAGATTGAAGTCTCCAAGGAGGACAGAGTCCCTGTGGGGGATAAGGAGCTGAGGCCCAGAAGGAAGCTGTTTAGTTCCCCCTTTCCTGCAGAGGAATTATTATAGTATTGTTCAACTGATCCATGTTTATTCTAGGGATGGGCAAACCAGTTCATTGAACTTACGAACTGACCCAAACATGCCGAAGTGTTTGGAAATGAACATCTCCTGAACATTTTCGGCTGTTTGGATCGGTTCAGATGGCTCCTATTGCAAGAACTGCAGCGCAAGAAGTGCTAGAGCAGGAGGAACCCACAGGAGGGACCAGAGACATGACTCTGGTCCCTCATTGGATGGCCGAGATGTCCATCTCTCTAAGGTGGCACCTGATTGGGTTACTGCTCTAGCAACCAACGTTGTCCACTTCAGAGCTACACAGAGGAATCAGGAGGATGGAGAAGGAGCAGCAGCTTCTCTTGTCTGCTTCTTGCATTGCAGATCACCAAATTAATTGTTTTCTTCTGTACATGTGCTGCTTGAATTTTATTTGTCCCTTGGGCAAGAGAAGAAGTCCACTGCCAGTCTGCCACTCTCCCCCTTCCCCACCAAAAAAAAAAAAAGCAAATTTTTTAAACTGAAAGAAGAACTTAAGGGAGGAAGGGATTGGGAACTTGAGGAAGTTGGGGGTGGGGAGTCGGGGACTCGGGAGGGGATTGCCAGCAAGGAGCGGATGTGGGACTCGGGAGGGAGTTGGAGATTGGGGTGGGGACTGGACTGGGGACTGGGGAGTACAATGTATGGGAGAGGAGACTTGGACAGGGGATCTTCATGAACATGAACATTGAATGATGAGCCAGGAAGGAACTTGGAGAGAGAGAGAGAGAGAGAGAGAGAGAGACTGAGGGCAACTTGTGAGAACTAGAGTGCTGTGTCTATAAAATCTGCCAGCCAGTCATCAGTGCACTAGTGCCACTTCTTGCATATCCTCTGTGTGACCCCTTCCTATGTCAGAAAGGGTTAGGAAGAGGCAGGATCCCCCAGAATCTCTGTGGATATACTAGCAGCAGTGCCTGCAGCATCACCCTTAGCGTAAGTATTGTGTGAAACTAAATCTGCCAAGACTGCCATCCAGTTGTCAGTGCACCACTGCCACTTCTTGCATACTGTCTGTGTGAACCCCCCAAGAAGTCAGTCATCTGTTATCTTCTTCCTGTGCTTGCTCAGTGGGGTATAAGCTTTGGCTCAGTGGGCAGTGCATTCCATCACATCAAGTGGAATAAAGATAAAAATAAAAAAAAAATCCTTGAAGGGGAAAAGTACTATGTCAGAGAGAGCTAGGCCAGGCAGGGTCCCCCAGAATCTCTGTGGGTATACTAGCAGCAGTGCCTGCAGCATCGCCCTTAGCGTAGGTGGTGTGTGAAATAAATTCTGTATGTGAAATAAAATCTGCCAGCCAGTCATCAGTGCACCAGTGCCACTTCTTGCATATTGTCTGTGTACCCCACCCCAAGAAACATAGAAACATAGACTTTGACGGCAGATAAGGACCGCTTGGCCCATCTAGTCTGCCCATTTCCCTACCTACAGGATAGGCCGCAGATCCTAGTTAACCAACAGCTTATTTCTTCCTACCCCCCACAAGAATTGCCTTATATCTGTCCCATGCATTCTTGAATTCTCCCACAGTTTTAGACCCCACAACCTCCTCAGGAAGGCTGTTCCATGCATCCACTACCCTCTCTGTGAAATAATTCTTCCTCACATTGCCCCTGAACCGCCCTCCTTCTATCTTTAAATTGTGTCCCCTTGTTCTCTCATGTCTCTCATCTGTCGTTTTCCTCTGTGTGCTTGCTCAGTGGGGTATAAGC
Organism: Neoceratodus forsteri; assembly: GCA_016271365.2. Classification (NCBI taxonomy): domain Eukaryota; kingdom Metazoa; phylum Chordata; order Ceratodontiformes; family Ceratodontidae; genus Neoceratodus; species Neoceratodus forsteri. The sequence continues at coordinate 1,180,401,367 of CM028131.1, forward strand.
TTTGGCTCAGTGGGCAGGGCATTCCGTCACATCATGTGGAATAAAGAAAAAAAAATTTTAAAAATCCTTGAAGGGGGAAAAGTACTGTGTCAGAGAAAGAGTTAGGCCAGGCGCATCACCCCAGAATCTCTGTGGGTATACTAGCAGCAGTACCCTTAGCATAGGTGGTGTGTGAAATAAGCCACAGGGTCACAATGTCGCAAGACATTTTGCTGTAGCAATATATATGCTGCCAATACAGCATGATAGATTGCAAATGGCATAATTCCTGTTTTTGTGGGGGGCTCTGCCCATACACCCCCCCGTTATGGGGCGCTGCCTCCACCAAACCCCACCCAACTAAATTATCTAACTACGGTGGGAGGGGGTTGCCAGTAAATATCGCACAAAGTACAAAAAAAAAATTCCATGCATCTGTGACCAGGAATCGAAACCCAGTCCCAAATGCACTGCCTGCCTCCCTTGCTGCTGGTGGCTCATACCATCGAGCCACGTTAGCTGCTCAGTGGACTCCTGTCCAAGAAGGATTCTTATCCTGCACCAGAAAGAGTGAGAGGGTGCACTATCGTGCATACTTCCTTTCGTGGTTTTGCACCCTCTGCTCTTACCTACTGCGCTATTCCTACCTCGCGGTCATGTCGTGCGCTGCAGAGTGTGCAACATTTTGAACCGGTAGGGTGAAATAAATTCTGTGTGTGAAATAAAATCTGCCAGCTAGTCATCAGTGCACCAGTGCCACTTCTTGCATACTGTCTGTGTGATGCCCCCAAGAAGTCAGTCATCTGTCATCTTCCTCCCTGTACTTGCTCAGTGGGGGGTATAAGCTTTGGCTCAATGGGCAGGACATTCCATCACATCATATGGAATAAAGAAATAAACTAATAACCATGTTTTGACCCTGAACAAGGGACAGACTGGCATTATGAGCACTCCAGAAAATAATACAGCAAAAGCTGGGGGCAAAGGAAGCAATAGTTGTAAACAAAGTTCATTCAAGTGCCCAGAAAGAAGTGGCCCAAAAAGTAAAGTACAATGACAACAACAAGGACCACAGTCTGTTGAAGGGGCTGAATGAAATGCTACTACTATCCATGTGCAGGCTAACTCTCAAAATAATGAAAATCCAGCAACGGTTAGGGGCACTGTCTGTGTCAGAAGGGCTCAGTAGTACAGCCAACAAAGTGTTGAAAGACAATGGCTATAGCAAGTTATCTGAGAAAAAAAGTGCAAAAACAGAGTATTCCATTTCCAATTGTACATAAATGTAACGTCCCCCCTCCATTTGGGGGGCTTACTTGCTGCGCCTCTGGGTGCCTTCCACTGCCTCCCTGGCGTCCGTCCATTTTTGCGGCACTATGCCTAATTGAGCCCTGCAGGGCTCAGCATTCATCTTGCAAGTGGCCAGCATGTTTGCGGAGCCACCGCTAGCACATTCGATGAGGTGCCTTGCGCATTAAGACCGCCGTAGCGGTCGGAAAACTGCTGGCTGTTTCAGTGGGTCCTGGAGCCCAGCAAACCTAATTTAGGCACTGGGGACCTAAAAACCAAAAAATGGAAATGTTTTTAAATAAAATAAGTGGAGGCTGCCATGAGCGCTGCCTTTAGGGCACCGCAGGCTAATGGGAAAGGTCAAAGGACAAGTGGTAGCCCTCATACATATTCATGAGCTATTGTGTGTTTCTGGGGGCAGTGTGCTACGGGAGCTGCAACTCCCTTGGGGGATTGTTCCTTTATTCAACAGTGGACTTTCTGAAGAGAGAACTGTTGGGGCTACACGTTAGTGGGGAATTTATTAGATAAAAGTAAAACTGCTGGCTACACCAGAACTCTATGTGTGGGGACAGTGAAATGGACTGCTGTGAAAACTATGCAGTCACCATTTTAGCAGCCCATAACCAATTGGGAACCATGATTAAACAAAGGGGTGCCTGTGGATTTTCCAGAGACTTACAGGGGACTTTCTGGGACAATCTCTAGGTGCCAAAACACAAGCCAATTAAGATCTGGGGACTGTTCCAGATGAGTCAGGCAGCCAATGAGATCTTTGGAACTCTGCCCCATATAAAAGGGAGCAACTGCTGGGAAAGATCAGATCTGGAGATGCAGCTCAAGAGCTAGTGTGTGTGTGTGTGTGCCTCTGGGGAACCTGCCAGCTCTTGGGCGTTTGGCCATCTTAGCCTAGACTTTTTTTTTCTGGCTGTCCAGTCCATGGGTCCAGTTGTTTCAGTCTGGTAGCTTCTGTCTGCAGCTGTAGGTCATCTGATTCTATACCTGTAAAAGAGATCAGTCTGCATCCTGCCTGGAAGGATCAGAATGGAACCAAGTTCAGTTTTACATATAAATGTGTGTGAGTTGTGCAAAGCGCTGTGCGGTCGAATGGTTCAATACCGTTCGAGTTGCGTGTTTTCCTCGACCTTATTCACGTTGATCTGCCATTTGAAGAACAGTATGATCAATGAGGACCATGAGGGACTTCACCTCCATCTGCTTCCATCTGTGTCTACAGGTTTCATTTTGTTGGAGAACCGCCTGGTCTGGGGTAGAGTGAGTAATCAATCAGGGTAGCTCCCTGCAACCAATATTCAAATTAAAGTTTGTCATCTGATTTTCTTGTGGATTAAGTGTTTTGGACTGAGCCATCCTGCTCCAGATTACAAATTGTGGGTTAACGTGCATGCATGTTTCTTTCCATCACAGGGCCCCAACCAGCTGCAACGCCGGCCTACCCTGGGCAATGCTTTAGGCTAGCCTGCACTAAAAACTGGATACTCAGAGTGTGTGTGACTGTGTTAGAAGGACTCTTGAGTGCATGTTTTATACCCTGACTAAATCAGATTCTTAATCAATTACTAGATTACGCCCCTCCCTTGTTCACGTGCCCCAAAATAAATCAGATCTAAATCTTTTTGTATTAAAACTGGTTGTGATGTATTTCTGTGCTAAAAGTACTGTATCACTGCTGTTTCCTTGTTTCAGGTCTTGTTTCCTAGGGGGTTTCCAGGGCATTCCAGGCAGTCCCACCCTGGTGGCAAGTGGTTACAAGTGGGGAGTCACTGTGAATTGTAAAGTGTATTGGGTTTGTGTCATCTCGGACTTGTTCTGGCCACTAGAGGGAACAGAGGGGGGTATCAGTGTCCCGGAGGGCTGTATCCAGAGTAGTCATGCCATCAGCAACCCTGTCCTCTGGGTGGAGGCACCATTTTCACAAGCTCTGGCCCCTCAACTTGCCATTAGTCATGTAGGCAGGGGTAGTATCCCTTGGGATAGTGCCACCTAGGGGTTACATAAAGTTAAAGCACTTACAGGAGCAACTCGCAGTGGAGTTGCTCGATTTGCAACATATGCAAATCAAAAAACTCAATCTGTGACTGCAAATGTTAGCTCTACTGAATCTGATAATGATGATGGTGATAACCATGGTTATGGTGAGACTGATGATGATGAGCTTGTGACTACCTTTAGCTAACTTCCGGGTCAAAAAAATAATACAATTACAATGCAGGGGTATGAAACCTTCAGACTTGATAGGGAAGGCCAAAGGGGAGGGGGCTGCCTAATATATCTCAGGGATACTCTCGAAGGTAGATTATTACCCATATCAGGCTGCTCCGGGGTTCACGAACTGCTGGCAATCAAACTTGGGTTTGCAATCCAAGCAAATCGAAAGTTATTGCATCAGTCTACATACCACCTAGGAATGCAAAAGATGGACTAGACAAAGTCTTGGAAGTGATCACTAGTATCAATAAAAACAGCAAATTAATTATTACAGGTGATTTTAGTATTAATTGGCTCAGTAAAGAGGCATCCCCCAAAAGGAGCAGGTGGCAAGTTCCTACCTCACACAACTAGTGACTGAGTCTACTTGAATGAACTATAAATCTGGAAACAGGACGCTGATCAACTGGTTTCTTTCTAGCTCCCCCACCAGCATCTCTGAGGTCACTGTTCTGCCAGACACACTAAGTGACCATTCACCTATCATCTGTCAATGGTCTAATACATTCAAAAAGCCTTCTTCCTTCATAATTGTCAGTAGAATGCTAAAGAAAGCCTGCTAAGTTCTTTTAAAGCTGCACTCTACTTGATAGACTGGAACCCCGGATGTGCAGCAGGACATCAACCTTGCAGTTAACTACTTCCTAGACAAGTTCAGTATGGTTTGTGACAAGTTTGACCCCGTTAGGAAACAGAAAGTGCTTGGTTACACAAACGGACGGATTACTGGGGACCTCCCAGAACATATGAAGGCTAGGGATAATCTATGGTGTAGGGCCAGGACCTCGGGTAGTAAGAATGATTACCAGAATTACTGGGCAGCAAGGAATAAATGCATGCAACTCATTAGGCTTGCTAAAGCCAACTTCTACAAGGATCAGCTGAAAAGGAATTGGGGAAATGGAAGGAAATTCTGGGAGAACATGAAGGATCACCTAGGGAAATGGGACAAGAAACACCTCACAATGCTCAACATCAGTGGTACCAACACCATGGACCTGTGCACCATAGCAGATTCCTTCAATGTAGCTTTCACATACCTCAGTTCCGTACTTCCACCTGACTATCTCAAGGTCACCAAACCTAACCAGTCTGACCAAGCACCCAAGAACAAAAACCCATTCTTCCTTTTAACCGTGTTACAGTCAAAGAGGCTAGGATGTACATAACAAATGTCCCTGGTAAAACTAGGTTAGGAAGTGGTAATGTAGACATGAAACTGGTTGCCCTAGTACTTGATAAACTTATTGTACCAATCTCGAAAATCTTCAACAAATCACTAGCTCTCACCAAATTTCCCACAGTCTGGAAACAAGTCCTTGTGACCTCGGTACTCAAAAGTGGAGATAGGGAAAGGGAAAGGGAACATTGTTTAACCGGGAGTAGCACACTAACATAGAAACATAGAAGTTGACGGCAGATAAGGACTGCAAGGCTCATCCAGTCTGCTCATTTTTTCTACCTTATGAATGTGCCATAGGCATTTACTCTTGTCAATGGCCTATCTATTCATAGTCATCTGTATTGCTCCCTTATGCCTATCCCATGCCTGTTTGAAGCCCTGCACTGTATTCATATCCACCACTTCCTGAGGTAAGCTGGTCCATTCATCTATCACCCTTTCTGTGAAAAAGAACTTCCTCACATTACCCCTTAATCGGCCTTCCTCTAATTTCATGCTGTGTCCTCTTGTCCTGCTGTTTTTCTTATATTGAAACATGCTAGACTCTTTCACCTTGTTAAAGCCGAAGCTTGTTTCCAGATGTGACCTGGGAGCAGAAGGAAGTTAAGTGACTTGCTCAGGATCACACACAATATGCACCTAGGCAGCTGTGGGATTCAAACCCAGGTCTCTAGATCTGTAGCTCAGAGCTTTATCCCACTGCACTATACTGCCTCCAGATAAGACCTGTGGTGCCAACTACAGATCCATCTCCATCCTCTCCCCTTATCCAAAGCACTTGAGAGGATAGTAGCCAATCAATTAACCGTCTACTTCCAGAAATACAACCTGCAATGCCCCCAACAGCATGGTTTCAGGAAGAACGACAGCACTGCCACGGCCTTTGTGGATTTCAATGAGTGTGTCCACAAAGCATTGGATGGTGGTAATATGGTGGGGTCAGTCTTCATTGACGTTATGAAGGCCTTTGACACAGTTAACCACCCCTTCCTACTGCAGCAATTACAGATACTGTGAGTGTCCTCCAACCCAGTACACTGGTTCCAAGACTACTTGTCACACAGAACACACAGTCAAGGTTGGTTCAGCTGTATTGGGTTCAAAAGAAGTTACACTTGGGGTCGCCCAGGGGTCTATCCTTTGACCACTACTCTTCAGTTTGTTCCTGAATGCTCTTCCTGAGGCATGCAACAGTAAAATAATTCTACACGCAAATGACGCTGTCATCCTTAGCAGCAACCCTCACATTGAGACACTCCAGAAAGAACTGCAGTCTACCTTCCATATGCTAGAGGACTGGTTCAGCACACAAAAGCTGTTACTCAATTATAAAAAAACTAAACCCATGCTCATCTCTAGCAAACAACCCAAGAAAAACAACCCAACATTGTTAATTTACAACAACAAGGCTGTCCCACTTGAGCAGGTGAATTCATTCAAGTACCTTGGGGTTATTATAGATGACACCCTCTCCTTCATGCAGCACATAGGCATGGTAGTGAAGGCAGTTATCATCAAACTAGGAGTTGCACACAGGAACAGGCAATATCTGACACCAACCGCTCTCTGCCTTTCTGTCTCCAGTTCAGTCCTGTCTGTTGTGGATTACGGATTGGTACTTTATGGGGCTGCAACTGTCATGGCACTTAAGTGGGTAGGGATAGCTATTAACATGGCATTCAGACTTACCCTTGGGGCTAATAAATACATTCATACATTCGTGTTGTATGAACAAACCAACTGGCTAAACCTGACAAACAGAATAAAGTTATAAACTTGCCTCCTTGAAAAAAAAGCTCTGCTAGGCCTAACTTCCCCCTACATCTCTGAAATACTATTAGCAGCACACTCTCCATATGCAACTAGAAGGAAAGCACAATGTTCACTCAGCATTCTTTTTCACAGAACAGCTCTTGGCTAACACTCATTCTCATTCAGGGCCCTCATTGGTTGAATGAGACTCCAGCTGATATTCAGAATACAGCAAATATATGAGCCTTTAAGACAGAACTGAGACAGCATCTAGTCAGCACTGGTACATATCCATGTTTGTAGGTTTATGGCCTCCCCTACCCTACCTCAAACTACTTCTCCACTGGACTTAGTCCATCTCTTTAAGATGTACTCTTACCTTAAATTATTTTTCATCTGTTCTACACAAAATCAGCTTAGTACATTACTCCCCTCTATCACTTCACCTCCAACCTCCATGCTCCCCACCACTACCCTGCATCCCTCTCCTGAATTTCACCTTGACCTGGACACTCTGAGTCTGCCTTCTCCTTTCCCACTGTCTGCCCCCCCCAACTGTGCACATCTACAACTTTAGTTGTAACTGCCCACCACAACTACAACCAGATCATTATTTTGGCCAACTCTCCTCATCTGCTGCCCTCTGTGCCCCCCCCCCACACCACCATCTCTCCCCTGTCTCTTTTCTTAAAAGCTGGAGCATTTTATTTCAATGAACAAGGCCCATGTTTGGACTGCTCACTATTTTCCTTTTTACCTTAAGTTGTTCCTTAAAAACTATGGTAGTAACTACTGTATATTGTAACCCAGCCCTCTCTGAGGGCAATGAAGCTTCTGTTATTTGTTTCTGTATACTGGTACTTGTCTTGCTTGTTTGACTTGGAACCTTTGTAAAAGAGCAGCTTGCGCAAAGTTTGTTTCTGATGATTGCAATAAAAGCTATGTCTCATTCTGGTTCTGACAGTGACAATGTGGATAAAAATAATGACTGCAGCAGAGTGTCAAAAGGGGAAAAAGAAAAAGTCAAAGGCACAAGCCACACAAAGTGAAACAAAGCCTGACAGTAGTGATGATGGCAATGGTGCTGTAGAGGAGTCTATGATTGTCTTACCTGATGAATGTGAATCCTCCACTGATATGTCTTCCCCACGTAAACCCAGGCACTCGACTCCCAGTCCTACTGAGGTCATTACTAGACATCGTCCACCTCTACTGTTTGGAATTATTTTTGTGCAAACCCCAGCGATGCTTGACAAGCTATATCTGTGCATTGCAACAGATGTGTTAGTAGGGGAAAAAATAAAGGGCATCTTGGAACCACAACAATGATGTGACATGTCTCGTGAATTCACCCTGTCATTGTATATAGTTCCCAAAAAAACAGTCTAACATTGGTGGCTGGAAACCTAGCAGGGCTCTCAGTGAACAGGAACTGTCAGCTAAAACAGTGGGAGATTAGCACCAGGCAAGATCCTAAAGTCTACTTTCACCTCACGGTCATGGTCATAATAAATCTGTAAGGTCCTCCGTTTTACCAGGCACGGCATGCAGTCATAGCAGCACCAGCCAAATGTAACTTTATCCCCTTGAAAAAAGGCAGTTGAAGTTAAAAAAATGTTTTTGAAAGAAAGTCTAAATATTCACAAAACCATCCCATAGCACTGGCAATAAATTATAAAATAGCAGAAATTATTGTGCTTGATTTACAGCCATACTGTGTTGTGGAAGATGTGGGTTTCAGAAGGCTTATGGAATACTCAGAGCCACGATATTTAATGCCATGTAGAAAATACTTCTCAGTAACCGCTGTGCCCAGGATGTATGACAGCTTAGTAGTTCAAATAAGGCATGCTCTCCAAGAGGCAGAGGACAAGGTTGTTCACTTCATTACTGATATGTGGACCAGCAGCCAAACCATTGCCTGTCTTTCTCTTACTGCACACTGGGTCAGTTTTGTGGGTAACTTATCATCATCCTCACATACTACTAGCCTGTCTACTACCACTTCAACCACTACTACTACCACTACTATCTCTCAGAGCTCAAAAAAAACTGCCATGTTTCTGAAAGTGGCAGTTCTCCATGTATGTCACTTTCAAGACATACAGACACACAGCACAGTATATTCAACAAGAAGTGGAAAGACTACTTACTGCTTGGGTCACTTCACAGGGTTTGAAAGTTGTTGTTTTTTTGTTGCTGACAATGGTTCAAATATTAGAAAAGCACTTCATGATGGCAACTATGTAAATATACAATGTTTTACCCATTGTCTTAACCTAATCATTTGAAGCTTCCTGGATAATGACCAGCAAGTATCAACCAATGTGGGTACAGTGCACAAAGTGTATGGCTACTTCATCCATTCAGTAAAGCCCATGACATCTTTTTTGATATCCAGAATGACAAGGGTCTTTCTCATCTCCAGCTTGTTAAGGATGTAGCAACAAGATGGAATTCAGCTTACTTTATGATTGAACACATCCTTGAATAAAAAGTAGCTATCATTTAGTATATCATGTATGATGATATCGAGGAGGGCATTGTACTCCATTCTACTCAAAGATCTCTGCTGGAACAGTTGTGTCACATTCTAAAACCATTCATGAGTGCTACAAAAGAGGTCAGTGCAGAAAAGGCATCCCTTAGCCAAGTTATTCCACTCATTCTACTTCTCAAAAAAAGGTTGGAGAAAATGAGGAGCAACTTAGATATGAACCAATCTCTAGTCAATAACATGCTTACCAGACGTAGCAATGATGAGAGATTATCAACCATGACACGGAGCAAGGAGTATCTCTTAGCAACATTGCTAGATCCACGTTTCTGGAACAGACACCATTCTGATGTGGTTTCTGATGATATGGAGTTGAACTACAGGCAACTTTTGATGGATGCAGTAGTTGAGGTTTCAGTAGGAGTATTGGCAAGCAGTACTACAATGACACCACCTCAAATTCAAAAAAGACTGCTCTGAAAACCAGTACAGAAGCAGATGATGGGGAGGATGACATTTGGGGCCAGCTGCAGGACATTGAAATTCAGGAGAAAATGCATTCTCCTGTAGTAGGCACGGTAGATGCATATCAGTCTGAGCCCAACAATAGTATTAAGGATGACCCTTTAGTTTACTGGCAAGAGAAAAAAAAACATGCTGGCGAAAGCTGGCTGCCCTGGCTTGTAAGTATATTGGATGTCACTCTCCAGTGTCTGTTCTGAGCATTTATTTAGCTCTGCTGGAGATTTTGTGACTGATAAATGAACAAGGTTAATACCAGATAATGTGGAGAAACTAACTTTCTTGAAGGTTAACTTGCCAAGCTTTGACTACATATGTGATGCTGATCTTGAAGAAGATGACTCTGACAGCAGAACCTGTGCTGCAGCTGTGGAGTGACAGACTGGTTTAAAAAAAAATAGAGATCTGGGACTTGCCTGCCTTTCGACAGCATCATAGTCATCCTGGGGGCGGATGAGAGGTGCAGCCAATACATCACGTTTATGTCATCATGTACCGGCAGCAACTGTGGCAGACAAGTCCCTGATCTCACACACAGTCGCTTTCTCATTCTGACAAGATCATTTATTTTATTACCTAATGCACCTAAGAATAATTATTTCTTATATAACCATAGTTCTATTTTTTCCCACTGACAGTAGTAGTAGTAATAGCAACGGTGGAGTTGTCACTTTGGACTGGCTGGTGGTCTTGTTCTTTTACATTGCTTTGCATTGCGTTCCATACCGAGACCCATTGCTATGCTAAAATAATTGGTGACATACAAAAAACCACACTGACCCCTTCTACAAAAAGTCAGAATCTGGAACTGGCTAAAAAAAAGAGAGATCTAGGACTTGCCTACCTTTCGACTGCATCATCGTCATCCTGGGGGTGAGTGGGAGGTGCAGCCAGTACATCATGTTCCTGTCATCATGTACTGGCAGCAACTGTGGCAGACAAGTCCTTGTTCTCACACACAGTCGCTTTGTCATTCTAAGGAGATCATTTACCTAAATGTGCACAATTAAATAATCACATTGATAAATGTTGCTAGTTCTATTTTTTTCCCCTTGCTAGTAGTGGTATTACTACAAAAAAGTACAATTATTTAAACACACTGTTACCCCCTTCTAAACAAGCATTTGTTGATGCCGAATGTTTGCTTGCTGGCATTGGCATTGGAGTGGTGTGCCTTTGGGTCGTCAGGCATAATGGCCACGCCATTTCACCACACCCTACCCTGCAGACACCGACAAGTGTCATGGTGTGCCGTGGGTCTTTGACCCTTATACTCACCCCATTCCATCAGGAAATACAGTGAGATGGGTGCAGTTTAGGAGAATGGGGTGAACTTTGGGGCCGAAGAGTCCAAGGCACACCTTGATGCCTCTCGCTGGCTGCAGGGTGTGGGTGGAATGGTACGAGCATTACAGGTGACAATCCCAAGTCACACCCCTGATGCCTGTCAGTCTCTACAGGGTGGGGCATTATAGTCGGAAACCCTAACGCCTCAGGCGTTCATTGGCATTTTCACTCCAAATTTTCAACATGGGTTTTTTGTGACCGTCACCTTATGAACAGTGGCAATATCAGTTTGTTAGCCAAATGCTGATTTTGCACAGTGACTATGGCATTTGGCACCACAAGTACGAAAACACATTTCAAACAGGATGTGAAAAATGACAGCTGTACTGTTCATGGGGAGGTGGCAATGTTGTTAAAATCTGCAGTGATGTTAAAAAACTGGTGAAGTCACGACGTTGAGAAACTGCACAATGCACACCCTAATGTAATTAGTTTTTTTTTTTTTACAGCAGATTGTCAACACAGGCATTTTTGGGACCTCCGCCATGAACAATGTTACTATCATTTTCTTAATCTGTCCCGAGCAGTGATTTCCCACAGCAACCAAGCATTTCTGCACAGAAAGTGTGAAAACACATTTCGGCCATGTTGTGAAAAAGTATAGCTGTACTGTTCATAAGGAAGTGTGGAAAAATGCCAGTGGTGAAAATCTGGACTGAAAATATTACAAATTCATGAACTTACGAGGGTGCATAGAAACAGCGCAATACTCGCTCATAACACAGTTATTTTTGGGAATTTTTTTGCCAAATTTTCAACATAGCCATTTTAAGACCTCTGCTCATGAACAGTGTCACTGTGATTTTCTTAATCTGTCCCAAACATTGATTTCGCACGCTGACTGTGCCATTGTGTGCTACATGCGCAGAAACACATTTTGGGGGAGATGTGAAAAATGACAGCTGTACTGCTCATAAGGAGGTGTGGTAAAATGGCAATTTTGAAACTCTGGAGTGCAAATCTTAAAAATTTGTGAACTTACGAGCATGTATAGGAACTGTGCAATGCACACTCATAAAACAGTATTTTTTGGTAATTGTTTCCCCAAATTTTCAACATAGGGTTTTTGGGGGCCTACCTTATGAATGTGACACTGTTGTTTCGTACGTCATTCCCGAACAGGTGGTTTCACGTAGTGACAGTGAAATCACCTTTTGGAACTGAATAACAAAATGACAGTTCCAGAATTCATGAGGTGGGGTTCCAAAAACCCCATGTTGAAAATTTGGTAAAAAAAATTCCAAAAAATGTCTGAGATATGCATCAAAGTTAAAAAAAACCCTATTTATTCCATTATACAGCTTACCGGTATTTCCTCAGTTGGTGGTCGGCTTTGAAGAGTGCAGACTTGTTCCCGGTCCACCGAAGATCGTCGCACCGGACTCTGGAGGTAAGTATGGGGTGATGGGGTGTGGGGAGGCAGGGTGCGCAGAGGGTGGGTGCCTGAGGGGGTCAAGACAGTCAGTGAGGGACAGTTTTTTCTTTCTAGGTTTGTTTTTCCTTTTAGGAAAATGACGTGGGACGTTTGCCATGCTGGGGTGGGCTCCCAGCGTGGCACCTGGAAGTGTGTTGGGGGCATTAGACAGATGTTTGCCACGTTGGGGTGGGCACCCAGTGTGGCACCTGGAAGTCTGTTTGGGGGGGCAGTGGAGCTGATGGGGGATTGGGCACCCCTGTTGGCATTACAGATTGTTGCCACACTGGGGTGGGCTCCCAGCGTGGCACCTAAAACTCTGTTGGGGGGTAGCACAGTGCAGCCGGAGGGGGATTGGGCACCCCCGTCAGACATACTGTATGTTGGGGGGAATGTGTGAGCGTGCTGGGGTGGGCTCCCAGCGTGTTACTTGTTGGGGGGGGAGCTGTCTATGACAGCTCTTTCACTGCAGTGCCGACATATAGGCACTTTGCATACTGCCGATGGAGGCAGTATGTAAATTGTCTGCACGCTGTGGTGCTTTCTTTCAACTGTACGCTGCTGCATTTGCAAACGCTGTCATAGACAGCTCTTACATTCATTGGCACAGTGGGGCTGTGCCTGCAAATGGCAGCAGTGCATTGGAAGTAGGGAGACACATCTACGAATTCTCATATGGTGGCACTATGTTTCTTGCACATGTGTGCAAGCAAACATAAAAATCAGATTCAGGAGGAGACCATTTATATACAAACTAGAGATCTGGTCTGGGACTTCCTTGTCATCACAGTTACTTTCTCATTCTTTTCTAAGCAGCAATTTTTCGTAAATGTGCCTTAACCATATTGATTTCAGTGCTGGTAGACTACTTCTGATTTTCCCCTGATTGTAGTAGGTAGGGGCAGTAGCAGACTGCAGTCTTAAAGTGGTAGCTGGCTGGCTGTTTCTCTCTGACTAATTCTCTCTGACTTTCTCTCTCTGGCTGTCCTCTGCTCTGACCTAGTGCTGTTTTTGTGTTCCTGGCTGCTTCTTCATTCCTTAACTGTCTAAAACACATCTGGTGCCTGTCTGTACCTGTTGAGAAATAGATATCACTACTGTTAATAATTGAACTTATACACAGTACTAGTATTACTTTCTTAAATGTCAGAAACAGAAGAGTGATCAGAGAGCATTCTCTGCTACTAAACAGTGGTTTAATTGTTTTTTTCCACAGATATATTGATTAAAAGCAGTTTAAAATGATTTTTAACATACGGTTACCATAAAACAATAAAGGTTCGGATAAGGATCTGAACCATTTTTTGCTTATCAGAACCTTTCAGAACCTCAGAACCCTTTGAGGTTCTCCTATACCTAGTATATTCCTTGAACCTTGGTATACTTCAATGCACCTGAATTTCTTGAAAAATGCTAAATAAAAAGTAAAAAGAAAACCAAAAAAAAACAGAGGAATGGGAGTCAGCAGTTCAGTGCACACATCTGTCTGCATCAGCACTGACAACAAACAAGAGTGACTGGATTTGAACTGCAAGTAAAAACTAACCTGTTTGCAATTTGTGACTGTGTTGTTTTTTCTCATTCTCAGAAGTAGGTTGAGCTTGAGGGAGGACTGGAGGTCACAGGATTCCAGACAACCAATCAGGTAGACTCAGAAAGCTGAAGGGGAACTATAAAAACAGACACTCCTAATACGTCTCCCACACACGTTCATGTACCAGCATGTGAGTGAAACAGCACAAGAGTGAAGCAATAGTAACACTGCATTTGAGGCATCAGCAGGCTTCAGCAGAAGGACACAGGAAGTGGAGAACTCTTCTGGTTGACTCTGGTAAGGTATCTGTTCGCTCCTCTTGTGACTGAGGCAAGGTACCTGTTCACTCCTGTTGTTGCATTCACATCCAGGATGGGTGGAAGATAAAGGGTAGGCCAAAATGGGGACTAGGTGCAACACCCTATCTAGCGTAGGTGTACAAAGGGGAATAACAAACAACATAAAGAGAAAGATTAGAAACACCCTGTCAAGGGTAAGGGTACAAAAGTATTTCCAAGTAACACTGGGAGAGTAGGAACTGGGAATGCTGGGAGTGGTACAGTGTGGCTGTGGGGTGGCAGTTTTCAGAGAAACCTTCTGGAAACTGTGATGCTGCCCCATCTGCATGAAGCTGTCTGGGTTCAGAGAGGAGGTTTCTAGACTCCAGGTTGAGCTGGTTAAGATTTGGGGGACCTTGTCCCTCACCCAGCAGCCAGTAGGTCTATCACTGTTACCTCTGAGGATGCCAAAGAGGTGGAACAGCAGGACTATGGCAGAATCTGGAAGGGCAGGGATAGTAGGTTCTGGAAGGGTTGGGGTAGTGGATCGGAGGCACATTCCTCAAATAATACCACTTCAGATTTCCTATGCCACTTTGGCAGGGTGGGACAACCAGGAGGAGGCATCCATAGTAGTGGCCAGGGAGGATGTGGGGGTCCTCTAAAGTGGAGACCCCAGAGGAGGAGGAAGCAGCTTCTACTTCTGATGGAAGACTCAACTGTCAGGGGAGTAGTTTTGGGAATAGGTAGCAGGGCAGAGAGGGAAGTCAGGTTCCTACTTGGTGCCACAGCCTGGAGGGATGAGAAATGAATCCTAAGGATCACTAGGGCAGCAAGATGGAAGGGGTAGCTAGATGCCATTGTCCACCTGGGGACCAATGACCTGGACAGGGATAGGGCTGGGATAGTGCAAGGGGAGTTTAGGGAGTTGGGGAGTGGTCTTGAGTAGGTAGGGTGCTCAGTGGCTTTCTCTGAGGTACTGCCTATCTACAACTGGAGGGAAGAGTGGTATCTCTGTACCAGGAGATTGAACCCATGGTTGAAGAAATTGTGCAGAGAGAAGGGGTTTGACTACATTGGTAACTGGGAATCCACCTGACTGCATAAGGGCCTATACAGGAGTGATGGACTGCATCCGTCCAGAAAAGGGGGGGATAGCTGTCCTCGGTGGGCAGTTTAAATGTTACTTTAATGAACATTTAAACTAGCTGAGGGGGAGTGGTGGAAGAAATTTGGGAGACAGAAACTGCCCCCTTCCCACGGGCTGAAGTAAAGAGTAGGGAGAACCCAAGGGGAGAGGAACCCCCCAGTATGCAAATTAATAAAGGAAGCAGGGTGACAGAAATGAAGGGGGATGGGAACAGGAGCATTAAAAAGAGAGGTGAGAAGGTGAGGGCAAAGGGAAAAAAGTGGTAGCAAGTGGAGTGCTAACATAATCTGGAAGGCCATGTATGCAAATGCTAAACATCTAGGAAATAAGACTCCAGACCTAGAGACCATCGTGGCAGAGGCTGACCTGGATATTGTGGCCATTACTGAGCCATGGTGCACTGAAAATCATGACTGCAACATAGCCATACCAGTTTATACTCTGTTCAGGAAAGGAGGAGTTGTGGTGCTTTACATGAGGAAAAACAAATGCAAGGGGATGCAGGGAATACAGGGGACATATGTACTGTAGGTCACCCTGGAGACAGGGAATGGAGCCACTAGTCACATTGGTGTGATAACAAGACCTCAGGCACAGGGGGATGAGTTAGATAAGGTACTTGTAGAAGCCTTTGGCAAATAGCAGAAAGGGTAGAGGTACCGCTGGTGGAAGATTGTGGTCTGCCAGATGTGCTCAGTGTTGCAGACATCAGGGTGGGAGGTCACAAGGGGACTAGTGATCACTGTACAGTGTGTTTCAATGTAAGGATGACTTTAGAATTGAGCCATACGAGAGCGAGGGTCCTGGACTTCAGGAGAGCTGATTTTATAAAGATGGGTGACTACCTCACAGGTGACCTGGTTGGGGGGGGTGACCAAGGGGGTTGGAGTAACCATGTACAAAGCTAAAAGGGGGCATAATTAAGGTGGCAACCCTCTGCGTCAAGCTGCTGAGTAAAACCAAGAGGAAAAAGAAACTGCTATGGTTCTGAAAAGAGGTGGTGGAAAAAGTAAAGGCTAAAAGGGTAGAATTCAGAAGGCATAAGGAGATCCAAATGGAGGAGGATAGGGAGGTGTATCAGTGGAAACAGAGGGAAGGAGGAAAAGAAGTAAGGAGCAGAAAGGTGCAGACTGAAGAGCGAATAGCCCGGGTAGTAACTGAAGGGGACAATACATGTTTTAGGTATGTAAATGAAAAGAGGAAGACCAGGGGAGGGATTGCAAGGTCAAAAAGGGAAGGGTGACTGTGCAGAGGGAGGCCAGAAAAAGGCAAACATCCTGAACAAAATACTTCTGCTCAGTGTTCACAGAAGAAGGGAAGGAGAGGGGCCCATGAAAAAACTAACAGGAGCTTTGGAGGAGGAAGATGGACACTAGTCCTTTTTAGAGGAGAGAGTCCTGAAGGGACTTGCAAATCTGAACGTGGACAAAGTCAGACAGGGTGCCTCCAAGGGTATTGAGAAGATCAAGGAGGTACTGGCTGCACCTCTGACAGTCCTATTTAACAGCTTACTGGAAACTGGAGTGATTCCAGAGGACTAGAGGAGGGTAGATGTATCCCACTTCACAGAAGGAGTAGCAAGGAGGAGTCTGGCAATTATATGCCAGTCAGCCTTACATCAGTGGTGATAAAGTTAATGGAAACACTGCTGAAGGAAATGATTATGGAATATTTTGAATTCAACGGGTTACAAGACCCAACGCAGCATGGATTCATGGGGGCGGTGATGTCAAACAAATCTGATAGATTTATTTGACAGGGTGACCAAGGGATTAGATCAGGGTGGAGCGGTGGATGTGGCTTACCTAGATTTCAGTAAGGCTTTTAACACCATTCCATACTAGACTAGAAAGCAAGCTGAGTAACTTATGGTTGGGTCCCAAGGCTGTAAACTGTTTAAGAAATTGGTTAGGGGATAGGCGACATAGGGTGGTGTTAAATCGAGTTCACTCCAAGGAAGGAAGAATGACCAATGGGTGTCTCAGGGATCAGTTATGGGACCAATCCTCTTTAATTTCTTTAGAAGTGACATGGCAGAGGAGCTGGGAGGGAAAGTTTGCCTCTTTGCAGATGGCACCTAAATCTGCAACAGGGTTGACACTTCAGGGGGTTGAAAAGTATGAGCAGAGACCTGAGAAAACTAGAGGAGCAGTCAATGGTATAGCAGCAGGGTTTTAATATGTAAAAGTGCAAAATAATGCACTTAGGGCACAGAAACCTGGGTGCAGAGCACACAATGGGTGGCATGGTATTGATGACTGCCAAATAAGAAAGAGACAAGAGGGTAATCATACTGGATGACCTAAAGAAGGCCAGGAAGTGTGACAGGGCAGTTGGAAGGGCTAGTGGGTTGCTGGGGTACATAGGGAAGGGTATCACCAGCAGAAAGAGTGAGGTGGTGTTGCCCCTGTATAGATCGTTGGTAAGACTCCACTTTGAATACATTGCCAGTTCTGGAGACCACATTTAAGGAAGGGCATAAACAGAGTGGAAGAGGTCCAGATAAGGGCCATTAAAATGGTGCAGAGTCTGCATCAAAAGCCATACAATGAGTGACTTAAGGACCTCAATATGTACACTCTGAAAGAGAGGCGGGAGAGGGTGGATATGATGGAGACCTTTAAATATCTCACGGAGGTCAATAAGGTACTGGATTAAAGGGTACCTAAACAAGCAGTTTTTTAAAACTGCAAACTCCAAAATCTGGCTTCATAACAAGGTAAAGTAGAGGCTGCTGTTTACATTTATCCTAAAACTGCATTTATGTAAATAATATAAATGCAGTTTCATAGCTTTTAAAAAATGTAAACATCAGCCTTTCACTTTCAAAAAAACAGCCTTGGTTTCTCCCTAAGATGTCTGCCAGGTCTGTTAAGTGATGAGTCATGATGACATCATCTGAGCCAAAGACAGAGACCCACATATATTTCTATAGTGCTTACTAGTTCTTCTTTGCCTCTTTGTTTTGAATTGTTGTACCAGAATGATCAACACCATGTATTCACTAGTGGATTACTTTGATCAGTTCACATGTTAGGATATGATTTTGTTAATTTTGTTTACTTCAACTTGCGGAAAATGTTTTGCAATCCAGCTGACTTTTTCCTTGGCAAACTACATTACAATATAACACTTCAATTACCTGATGATCTAGTGGTTATGTGAGGCACTGAATTTAGTTTTTTGTTAACCAGGAGAGGCACACTAAGCTGAAAGCTTGTTTACAGGTGTGGTCTGGGAGCACAAGGAAGCGTAATGACTTGCTCAGGGTCACAAAGCAAAGTACTGGTCTGGTTCATTTCCAAAGCCCATGCTCTCTTGTTAATCCACAAATAAGGCTTTCTTTTTCCATGTGAGCCTCCTGCATCTAGCCTGCCTTCTGTTGAACAGCCCACCATCCAGACCGTGTCCTTAGTACTGCCTGGTGCCGCATATGCGCTTATGGTCTCATGAAGAGAATTATCATACCTCAGATTGCAATCTTGTACCTCAGAGAGTTGTGCACACCTATATTAGTATGCATCATCAGCTGGCACTGTTAAAAAATGCCTCCCAAATCACTCTCCAGTCCACATTCTCAGTGTTTGACTTCTGCTCCCACAGTAAACATTGAGTGGATCACCACCCTTCTGCACAGTGATGGTAGTATGTACAGTTCCCCTGTTGTGTTTTGCCCCACCTCATCAAGAGAGAGGGTTAATGAAGGGGAAGGGTGGAAGGAGAACAGCTGCAGAATAAGGGTTGCTAGCTGCACATTCGAGCAGACTTGATAGCCTCTAGGCCTTTATCTGCTGGCAAATTCTCGTATGTTCGTATTAACCAACAACTAGGTCTTCCTGGAGGGCTAAGCAATAAGCATCATGACCCACCAGAAAAACTGCTGTTCATGCCCTCATAAGGGCTGCACTTACAATGGATAATGATATTATTAGCAGGAGAGGCATACTAATACCTTGAGCAAATCCACCTGACTTACAGTGTCAGTCTACTCCTTTACCTATGATCTGCAGAACCCCGCAGGACAGTTCCCAGCAATTCTTCTATAGTACTTTTCTTTGCTCTACTACACAATTTGAGTTGGCTGGCTACCACTCTTCCAGATCTTGAATGAGCTATACACAACTCCCTCAATACTGTCCTAACAAATGTCAACCCCCCACCACCACCCTAGGGTAATCTCCTTACACTGACTTCAAGTAACAGTTTAGGTGCAGCCCTGCCACTCTGAGTATTTATCATTGCTGGCTACTCTCATCCACAGTCAGGTAGTGATCACGATTTTGGCAGCCCCACATTTCAGATCTCACAGTGATCTGCTCAACGTCCTCCTTCCTGTCTTCAACTAACCTGAAAATAACTATACCCTGCTGGAATGGCCTCTTCAGTCCCTCTCTGGCATTCATTCTTCTCACCTGCTCCCCACACCAAAAAATGGTGAGTTCACTACCCTTCTGCATCATGAATGTGGTTAGTACAGTCTCCCTTGTTATTTTTACATATTAATAACAAATATGACCTTCTGGTAAGCCAGGCTGATAGCAGCATTGCAGAAGTGGAAAAATAGGCTTTCCTACCCATGTAAGATCTAAGCCACCTATGATTAGGCACCATTAAATGACGTGCATAATGATGTGCACACCCATCATTTAGCAGTGCCTAATCAAAGGTAGCCTAGATCTTTTAAGGATAGGAAAGCCCATCATTCCCCTTGTTCCCTGTTGCTATAAGCCTGATGTACTAGAAAGATATGTTTATATTTGATATGTCAAAATAAAACCGGGACTCTACTACTTGCATTCATGATGCAGAAGGGTGATGAGCTCACCAGTTTTCGGTGTGAGGAGGAATAGTGAATAATGAATACCAGAGGGGGACTGAGAAGGCCACTCTTGCAAGGTACTGCTATATTCAGGGAAAGGGGATGACAAAGAGAAATATGAGCAGATTACTGTGAGAAATAAGATGTGGGCTGCCAGCACCTTGATCACTACCTGACCTCGTTGTCCTGGCCAACAATCCCCTTCCTATAAAACCAGTTCACGCAATTGTCCAAGGCTGTGTGTGGATATTAATGTATGAAATGGCTGCCACTACATGTTCAGTCACGTCACTACCAGTCTAGTATTGCTTGTAAAGCACTTTGGGATACAATGTGTATGAAAGCCACTATATAAATGATGATTCTTCTTATTATTATTATTTCCCATGGAAAAAGAAGACAAGACATGCATATATTTGAGTTTCAAGAAAGTATGAACTCTAACATTGGACTGAACAAGAACTTTGCTACAAAAAAGTGGTGGCTCTAGGGGGTGGTGAAGGGTGTGGCTGCAGCACCCACACACACACATAGTAACATACTTTCTTGCTGCTGCTGCATTTCACTTTGTTGAAGAAGTCTGATTTATTGATTGTACAAATGTTTACATTCAAACTATGGATTGCATTTGTAGGTTTTGTCAAAAACGTACTAGAAAAGAATAGCAGAAAATATAAAGGTTTAATAAAAATGTTAAAAAGTGCATATTAAGCATGCACACCACCCCAGCACCCCCACTGTAGCATCTTGGATCCACCATAACCACTAGACCACCAGGTTATTCAAGATTTGTACTGCACTGTGGTTTGCCACAGAGAAAGTTGGTTGGATTAAAACACAATTTCAGCATGTTAAAATAAACAAAATGAACAGAACCATAGCCTAACATGTGTATTATACAAAATAATGCACATGGTTTTGACCATTTGGGTGAAACAATTCTATACAAAGGGAAAAAAGAACTAATTAGCACTATAGAGAGCCATATATCCTTCTGACTTTGGCTCCAATGATGTCATCACATAACACATTTGACGGCCATTTTAGGAAGCAGGTGAGACAGTTTTTTTGAAATTAGAAGGCTGATTTTACAATATTCAAATGCTCTGGAACCACATTTAGGTAAATTATATAAATGTAGTTTTAGCCTTAATGAATACAGCAGCCTTTCCTTTAGTCACCTACGGAGTCAGATTTTTTGAATAATTTGTTGTCAAAATATTGTTTAGGTATCCTTTAAAGTATTTTTAATTAAAAAAAGTTCAAGAACAAGGGGATGTGCTATGACAATGAAGTGGGTAGATTCAAGAGGTTATACCATGTTGGTGAGACAAGATTTTTGTCGACACCAAAATGGACACAGGGAATCCGCCGCCTGCCTTTACAATGCCAGGCAGTGTGGCTCCCTAACAGCAGAGTGCCAAACCGCTCTGCAATGAAAACAGTTTTTTTTTTTTTCAGGGGGCTACGCCACCCATACCCCCTGGACTTTACATAACAAACTCTGGGGAGGTGGGTGGGTGCATGTTGAGGGAAAGAGGAAAACCCATTGGGGGACAAAAGTCAACCTGATGGCGGGCGACTAGAAATCAGGGTTGCCCCTGTCCGTGTCGGCAAAAGGGAGTCACTGTAAATGCCGTGACATAAATATGTCGCTGTTGCAATGGTATATGGATTTAGGAGAGATGTGAGGAAGTACTTCTTCACAGAAAGTGTTGTGGATTCCTGAACAGCCTTCCAGCTGAGGTTGTGGGGCAAAAATAGTGGTGGGGGTTAAAGAATGCATGGAATAGGTATAAGGGGAATCTTAGTAGAAAGATAAAAGGAAGAAAGAGACAGAGACAGAGACTGATCAGGGTCTGTGGTGATACTGTAAGTAGGGAAAAAGGGGCAGAATGGGTGGGCCAAGCAGTCCTTGTCTGCCGTCGGAGTCTATGTTTCTATACACTGCAACCCTGAACAAGTCTTCTAAGTACTGTGCTCCAGGGGTACACCACCTCTAATTCTTAACTTAGTGTGCCCTTCATGGATGATTAATAGATAATTATTCTTGCTTTGGAAGAACTCATAGTCACAGAGACTGGTTAGGCCAGCTTAGTCACCCCTGACTGCAATTTGAATTATAGCATTGGCAGTGAGTGGCACCAGCCCTCATAGATTAGTGGTTATAGCACCAGTGTGAATTAGAATAATATACAGAAGATGTGTGTGAATTAAACTTCAATAGCCACCCACCACATGCATACTGTCTGTGTGATTGTGACCCTGAACAAGTCACTCAAGAAAGACCGGTAACATGAGTACTCAAAAACACTGTAAAACAAAAGCCACTGGCAAATAAAATGATAAATGTAAAAGTGTATTCAGCAGTCCAGAAATGAGTATCTTGTCAAAAAATAAAACGCAAGCACCCAAAATGTGTAGAAGATATTGAAAATGCTACTACCATCCAAGTACTGCAGCCTGACTCTCAAAATGCTGAGATCTCAACAACTGGAGAAGGACTGGCTACAGAAAAAGAATTCAGCAGTGCAGAAGTAAGCACATTTTTCAAAAAACTCATCCTCCAAGGCTTCTAATAGCAAGTCATTTGAGAAAGCTGCAAACTACATAAATTAAAACACAGATAAAGCTCACAGTGGAGTTGCTTGATTTTCAACATGTGCATTTTGAATAAACCAATCTCTGAGTAACAATGGTAGTGCTAGTGAATCTAGTGAGGATGATGACCATGATCATGGTGATAATGATGACAAGAAACTGTAAGTCTAACTTTACAATTTCTGACCATGATAATGTGAATAACATGGAGGAGAGTACTACTACACCATCAAAAGAAATAGCGAAATTTTGTAAGACACGAGCCAAACAAAATGAAACGAAGTCTGACAGCAATGTTGAGGGTACTGGTGCTGATACAGAGGATTCTATAATCATATAACCTGATGAGTCTTCATCCTCTCCTGGTATGCCCCCCCAAGTTAAACCCAGCCAATCGACCCCTACTGAGCTGGTTATTAGAAATAGACAATCCACCTCCATCATTTGGGATAATTTTTACAGGGTTCCATGTCAAAATAGTGAATACAAAATAGTGAAAGTCAAAATAGCAAATGCCAAAGCACATAACATCTACTACTACCAGTTCTCTCAACAAATGTTCTTGGCTTGATCGCTTGCGACCTATGCGGGTGGCTATGCCCCCTGCACCCCTTCTATTTTAAATATTGTAACACCATGCCGCTCATTGATGGTGGAGAAAATGACCTGTTTGGAGCAATGTAAATATTTATTTATTTAGTTTTTGTTGACCGGGTAAGTGCATTAGACAAATCTTGCCTATTTTCAGGCACGACCCAGGGGAAGGGGATACAGATGAATGCCAGCTGACCTTGAACCAGATTAAGCTGTTGTTGGTATTTTTAGTGAATGAGGGAAATTTGTCCAGGATACCAGGGAAATTCCCCTGCTCTTTTCAATAAGTGCCATGGGATCTTTAACATCCACCTGAACTACCATCAATCCAGGCAGATGGGACCTCGGTTTAACATCTCATCTGAAAGACGGAGTATATGAGTCACTACTTTGTGTCATTCGCTATTTTAACATTCGCTATTTTGACTTTTGCTGTTTTGTATTCGATATTTTCACTGGCTACCTTTTTACAGAAACTCCAGGATTGTTTGCCAAACAATATGTGTGCACTGCAACACTCACGTGAGTCAGGGAAAAATACAGGTAATCTTGGAACCACAACAATGATGCAGCATCTGCTACAAATTCACCCTGCCATTACATATGTTTCAAACAAACAGGCTAACACTGATGCATGGAAATCTAGCAGGGTTAACTGTGGGCAGGAACATTCTTCTGGAACAGTAGGAGATGGCAGTCACCAGCAGAGGTCCAAAAGACCACATCTGTCTTGAGAAAATTCTTCTGTAATGACCTCTGTTTTACCAGTCAGGGCATGTGTATCCGGCCAAGACTAACTTTATCCCTGATAAGAGGCTGATAAAGTTACAACAGGTTTTTGAAAGAAAGTTGAAATAGTCACAAAATCATCCAATGACAGTGACCGTCAATTGTAAAATAACAGAAATGATTGTACCTGTACTCTGTTGTAGAATATGTGGGTTTCCAGAGGCTTATAGAATACTTAGACCAATGATATTTAATGCCAAGTAGAAAATACTCTCAGTCACTGTTGTGCCCAGGATGTACAACAGTCTAATACTTCAAGTGAGGCATGCTGTCCAATAGACAGAGGACAAGGTAGTTTACTTTACTACTGACATGTGAACCAACACTCAAACTATTGCCTATCTTTCTCTTACTGCACATCAGGTTGGTTTTGTGGGTAACTCATCATCCTAATAGACCACTCCAACTGCTACCACTCCAGCTGCTGCTACCACTACTCTTATGGGGATAAAAACCCCTTATGTTTCAGAAAATGGCAGTACTCCATGTACCTCACCTTCAAGATACACACACCACAGCATATTCAGCAAGAACCTGAAAGACTAGTTAGTTTCTGGGTCACCTCACAAAGTTTGAAATCTAGATTTTTTTTTGCTGACAATAATTCAAATATAAGAAATGCCCTTCATGATGACAATTTTGTACATGTACGTTGTTTAGCACATTGTCTTAATAGTCCAAAACTTCCTGGTTAATGACTGACAAGTGTCAGCCACTGTAGGCAATTAGCATAGTGTGTGACCACTTCAACCACTCTTTAAATGCCTGTGGCATCATTGCTGATACAAAGAAGAGCAAAGATCGTTCTCACCACCAACTTGCTCAGGATGTATAAACAAGATGAAATTTCACATACTTTATGATTGAATGCATCCTTGAATAAAAGGTTGTTGTCATTGAATATATCATGTACAATGATACAGAGGAGGGGCTTGTGCTCCATTCTACTCAAGGGTCTCTGTTGGAACAGTTATTTCATATTCTGAAACATTTGTGAGTGCCACAAAAGAGGTCAGTGCAGAAAAGGAATCTTTAGTCAAGTTTTTTCACTCATTCTACTTCTCAGAAAAGCTTGGAGAAAATTAAGAACAACTTAGATATGAACCAATCTCCAGTCAATAACATGCTTACCAGACTTTGCAGTGATAACAAATTATCAGCCATGACACAGCAAAAAATATCATAGCAACATTGCTAGACCCACATTTCTGGAACAGACACCTTCCAGATGTTGCTTCTCAGGATATGGAGGAGTTTGAATGCAGGCAAGTTCTGATGGATGCAGTAGATTAAGTTTCCTTAGGAAGCAATACTGCAATGACACCATCTCAGCAGACTGCAACAAAAAACTACAGAAGCAGACAATGAGGAGGATTACATGTGGTGCTGGCTGTAGGACACTGAAAATTCAAAAAGAAGAAATGCGTGCTCTGTAACAAGCATGGTAGATGCGTACCTTTCTGATCCCACCATTAGTATTAAGGATAACCCTGTAGGCTACTGGAGAAAATAAAAATCATGCTGGCCACAGCTGACAATCCTGGCTTGTAAGTATATTGGATGTTCACCTTCTAGTGTCCATTCTGAATGTTTAGCTCTGTTGGGAATGTCGTAACTGATAAATGAACAAGATTAACACCAGACAATGTAGAGAAACTAACGTTTATGAAGGTTAAGTTGCCAAACTTTGACTACATATGTGATACTAATCTTGAAGAAGAAGAAAATGCGACTGACAGCAATAACTATGATGCATCTGTGACTAAGTGACAATATCAGCTTTCAATTTTCTCTGAAGAGGCTTGTTAAAGATGTGTGATATGTCTACTTTTGGCCTGTATGAACAGTGTAGCTGGCATATTAAAATAAAATATATTGTTAACTGAGTGTTGGCTACACACTGGGCAGGCAAGTCTCAGTTCATCTTAGCCTATTATCTGAGCTACTCAGAAACAATTCCCTCCTGTGCTGACATCTACTGCTGATTGTGGATGGTAGCATTAGTAATCCATCATGCTACAAATGTCAGAATAACATACTACACGCAAGTCTTACATCTTTTGAGAACAGAGAAGAAAGCTTTTATTATATAATTACAGCTCTGTTTCATTTTCAGAATGTGACTGCCTTCTCCTACTTTTTCAAACTTCAGTCTCTTCCCCAGGTAATAGCGGTTGTAGCTCTAGCCCAAGAAAATAATAAAGACTGGGTTTGCCATTGTCTACAGTCTCGGGGTATCTCTTCTGGCACCATAGACAGGATTTACTGTCAACGTTGTGGCTGCTTTATTTCTCCTGGCCCCAGAGGCAGGGCTTACTATCACATACTGCAGCTGCTTTATTTTTTCCAGTCTCAGCATATCATTTCTCCTGGACCCAAACGCAGGACTTACTGTCACATAGTTGCTTTATTTCGTCCAGTCTCCACATATCATTTCTCCTAGCCCCAGAGACAGGGCTTACTGTCCACATAGTTGCTTTACTACTTCCAGTCTCAGCGTATCATTTCTCCTGGCCCCAGAGGCAGGACTTACTGTCATATAATTCCTTTTTTTGCCTCCAGTTTTGGGGAATAATTTCTTCTTGCCCCATAGACAGGGTTTACCGTCATGTAGTTACTTTATTGAGTCTAGTCTTCAGGTATTATCATTTCTTAAATGGACACTGTCAGATGTTTACTTACATATTTTTTGCAAGTACTCATAAATGTGCTTTTGCAGCCTGCAGCAGTCGGTCGTGTGCTCTGATATTGGTAGCAGCAATGTAGTACCCATAAAAAATGTGTACATTTCAGAATTTTACTGAACAGCGAAACTCTGCTGGTCAGCTCCTGTTATCCATGCCCAATGCCAGAGCATGATCACATTTGTAAAAGGCACTGAAGCACCAGAAGGCTTGTGCGTGGATTATTGCACCCGAGTTCAGCTAAATTCGTAAGCATATGACTCTACTTTCAGATGATCATTTAACTAAGCCTGAGCCCCCGTTTCCATAAAACAAACACTTTCCTGAGTTCGGCTTACTTTGTACTATTACAACCTATATTTAGTTGAACTCAGGTAGAATAATCCAGGCATGAGCCTTCTGGCGCTTCAGTGCTCTTTACAAATGTGTCCATGCTCTGGCATTGGGCATGGACAATAGGAGCTGACCAACAGGGTTTCACTGTTTAATAAAATTCTGAAAACCACATACTGTATGTTTTTATGGGCACTGCATTGCTGCTATCAATATTGGAGAACAAGATGGACTGATGCAGACAGTCAAGGCATGTTTTTCAGTACTTGCAAAAAATGCAAGTAAACGACTGACAGTGTCCCTTTAAGGCCAAAGAAACTAAGAAAGGCAGGGTCTGTCATCACAACAAATTGCTTTATTGCTTAGTGAAGTGGTGACTGGCTGTTGATTCATTTTCTTAGTCTTTTTCTTTCTAATGGTGATGTGTTCCATCTTTATAATTGCTAAACAAAGTTGCGCCTGTGACTTTGAGAAATAGAACTAGCTACCAACATAATATTACCTTCTAAAAGAAGCATTTGTCAATACCAAATGTTTGCTTGCTTGCATTTGCTGTGTAGTTGTTGGGCACAGATAGCACAGAAGCAAAAAGTAACAAATTAATAACATGAGTTATATTAGTGAAATTGAGATGACTGGGAAATGAAGAGGTTGTCCTCCTCCTAAACACATCACTAGGCACATGGCTTGACCCGCTACTCGTCCCAGGGGCAAACCAAGGCTCCAGGGGGGAAGTGTGAAGATCAAGATAAGGTGGGGTCTGACCAGTTGTGGAGGGACTCTGGAGAAGGTGGGGGGGGATACAGGGGGCATACATCCTTTAGGTAAATGATACCTGACTATAATCACAAATACAGTAAAACATTAAAATATTTTCTCTTATGTGTGTTGGTCTGTGTTTCTGACTCCATTCTATGCGTTCACATAACGGCTATAATCTACTTTTTCCTCTCAAGGCCCCCATCCTGCCCCAATAATTATGCATGTCCCCAGCCCTTACACTGCTGCTGGATTGATTAGATTAGGTTATTTATGTACTGTGGGATTCTTACGGGAAGTAATGCACAGAGAATTAATGCTTGGTTAGGTGATGTGTTTAGACCAATTACATTTCTCAGCTCACTTTCTTAAACCCCACTTTATAAAAGGAAATGCATATTTTTGTTTAACTGTTTTTATGTACCTTGCATTTGACACATAAGTAATGCTTTCCTTCCCTTGTAAGCCTTCACTCCTGGAAGTGAGCCTTGGCTTAGTGTACTTTCCCCAGTCAATAGTTCAGATAAATAAATAAACCTTCACCTTGGCTGGCATTCGGCCTTGTAGTCTGTGAAATTAAAATTGCTTTTCTACATGTTGGAACTGCTATGGACTATCTGAATACACTTTTGAAAGTGTAGCCTAGATCCTATTACTTGAGCACCTGTTCAAGTATCAGTTGCTGCTGCTGTGTGTTCTTTTGGTTTAAAAGTGTGTCCTGAAACTATACTATGGAGTGCTGACCAACTTCTTTCCATGCAGCTTGTGTATGGAGTGTGTTGCTGGCAAAAAAAACAGCTTTTGTCCCACCGTAGCCTTTCTGGTATGAGGTTGGAATGTTTCAGCCAACCTTTAAAGGATACATAGATACTGTCAACAAAAAAGGACTACTAGGCCCATCCCGTCTGCCTTTTTAAGCTGCCTAATGAAGCGTCCAGTGATCCTATCTGGTCATTGGCTTTAGCTTTTTCTTCCTATCACTATTATTCCTTTGTTTCTGTTCCATACATGTTTGAAGCCCACCACTGTATGGGCTGCAACCACCTCCTGGGGCAGACTATTCCATGCATCTACCACCCTTTCCATATAAAATAACTTCCTGACATTTCCCCTTATGAGGCCACCCCTCAGTCTCACGTCGTGTTCTCTTGTCCTGGCACTACTGTTAGTCTGGAATTTGTTGTTCCCTTCCACATTGTTAATGCCCTTTAGGTACTTGAATGTTTCTATCATGTCGCCTCTCTCCCTCCTTTGTTCCAGCATGTACAAATTGAGGTTCCTCGCTCTCTCCTTGTAAGGCCTGTAATGTAATTCCTTCACTATTTTGGTTGGCCTCCTCTGCACCATCTCTATTTTGTCAATGTCCTTTCAAAGGTGTGGTCTCCAGAACTGTACATGGTATTCAATGTGAGGTCTCACAAGGGATTTTTTTACAGTGGAACTGTTACCTCCCTCCTTCAGCTTGTGGTTTCCCTTCTAATACACCCCACCATCCCACTGACCTTTCCCACCACCTTTGCCATCTGCCTTGTGGCCTTCAAGTCATCTGTGATTATGACCCCAAGTCCCTTTCCTCCTTAGTTACTGCCAGCAGCTCCCCCACAACCCTGTAGCTCACCCCAGGGTTCCTGCTCCCCACATGCATGATTTTGCACTTTTTTGTGTTAAACCTTAGCTACCATGCCCCTGACTATCTCTACAGCAGTTCCAGGTATTTTCTCATCCTTTCCACCCCCTCCGGAGTATCCACCCTATTGCAGATTTTGCTGTCATCCACAGACAGGCAAACCTTTCCCTCCAGCCCACCTGCAATGTCACTGATGAAGTCATTGAGGAGGACTGGCCCCAGAATTGACCCCTGAGGTACCCCACTAGTCAACTCCCTTTGGTCTGATTGGGTTCCATTCACCATTACCCTCTGTTTTTTGTCCCTTAACCAGTTTCCAATCCAGTTAACCACCTTGCATACCAACCCCAGGCTGCCTAGCTTGTTGACCAGTTTACTATGTGGGACCATATCAAAGGCTTTGCTGAAATTGAGGTAGGCAATATCTACCACCCCCCCGCCTTGGTTTACTGTCTTTGTCACCCAGTCAATGAATGCTATAAGATTAGTTTAACAGGATTGTCCTGCAGAGAACCCACGTTCCCTGGGATCCACCAGTACATTGGCTTCCAGGTGTTCCAGTATTCTTTCCTTAAGGAGTGCCTCCATTACCCTTAAAGCCAAAACAATTATGTTAAATAATGGGTACTAGCCAGTTCATCTGTGCAGCAATAGCACTACTGTTTGTGACGTGACAACTCAAGTTCATGAATGAGCTTGGATTAGTGGTAACCACCCAGAGAAATTAAAGACTGAGCATCACCAGGAAATATTTCATCCTTCAGGGTGTTTGGGTATGTGTGTCCTGCACCATGATCACCATCTAACAGAGGCTAGGTGGCACTGAACCAGCATAGTAGGGCAGGAATGCTGCCAGGCACCTTGGCATGCACAGTATTGCATGCTGGCTCCCTTCAGGGCACAAATAGTGGAAAACAGCTCCAGTCCACTAGGAGGAGACACTGGCATCCCCCACAAGCTTCCACACTACTGACCTGGCACCCCACACACCACTTCCATGGTCTTGGGCAAGTGGTAGCCAAGTAAGCCCAGGCAAGTTAGGTGACAGGGCTTTTGGGTACAATCCAGAGGCAAGGTGGACCAGAGGACTCAGAGGAGGATAAAGAAAAAAATTACTTACCATAGTAATCTTGTTTCTTCTAAGGGAATCTTACTGTATTCTGACATACAGTATACAGTATGGTCTCCCTGTAGGACTGTCCTGGAGCAGAAATGGTTGCTAGATCCTATGCAAATGATGGAATGCTAGGCTAGAGCTCAGTTTTCAAACCACTGTCATTGGAATACAGCCTGCAACTGCCAGGTTCTTACAGAACATGCATAATAATGTGCTATCTAAACTATCCTAATAAATAACAAACACTCCCAAAAAACACAACACTCCCCTATTATCTAAAAATGTGGGCATCACTAAAAACTCAAGTTACAAATGCCCCAATAAAGAAACACTCACAAGTTTTAAACATCATGGACAGCTGTAGTGCAGTGCCCATAGGTTCTAGTAGGGAAGTAGGGTGGGAACTCAGACTACAGTAAGATTCCCTTGGAAGAAACAAGATTACTATGGTAAGTGAATTTTTTCTTCAAACCCCAGGAAATCTTACTGTATTCTGACATATGCAGACTACCCAAGCAGTACATTTGGAGGAGGGCAGAGAACCTATTTAGGAAACAGGCTCTGCAGTACTGCTGTACCAAATCTGGCATCACGTCTGGCCTGGGTATCCAGGCAATAGTTCAAGTTCAAGTTTATTGCAGGAAAACTCTGTTGAGCAAGCTCATTCACATGGAGGTCCTGAGACATTCATACAGTCACAATGAGGTCCTGAGACAGACGTACAATCAATAAGTTAAGAGATTACATAATAATACACAATATACATAAGGAGCTCAGCTCCCTGGGTACACAAAGTTCATAATGGGAGGTGATACTGTTTATAAGACAATACATTACATACATTAGGATTTCCTCAAAGAAATTAAAGTTCCTGGAGAAAGTAACAGTAATTACATAACAATAACTATAAGTTAATAGGGATTCCACCAGAGACACTGAAAGTAGCTCGAGACAGAGCTAATGAAGTGGGGAGATGAAACCCTGAGGTATCGTGGAGTCTTTAGATTGGTGCCCCAGGGACAATATTCAGTTTAAAAACAGTTACAGGTATCTTTTAGTTTAGCCATGGCTAGCCTTTTGAAAAGGTTAACAGGGACAATACTGGGTAATTTCCGTGAGGATTGTAATCAATTTCAAATTGTTGGCAGTGAACATGATATAGTGCGTTTTCCAAAGGAAGTACGGGGTCCTAGGTACATCGAGAAGGAGAAGGTCTGTCTTCCTAAGGGAGTAAACACTATGCGCTATGTGTATTAAAGAGGATAGATATTGTGGTAGTTTGTTCTGGAGAAGTTTTAGAGTCCAGATGCCGGCATGGACTGACCGTCTAACGGTGAGCAAGGGCCAGCCAACTAAGGCATATAGATTACAGTGATGAGTTAGGGGAAGGGAGTTGGTGATAAATTGGAGGGAGCAGTGGTAGAGAACATCTAACTTATGAAGACTAGTAGAAGCTGAAGAGTTGTAGATTATATCACCGTAATCAAGAAGGGGAGGAAAGTGGCCTGAACCAATCTGGTTCTGATTTCTGTGGGAAAGAAAGATCTATTACAGAAAAGAAAAGTCTAACCTGGCTTTAAGCCTTTTAGCCAAGTCATCAAGGTGATCATTGAAGGAAAGCCTATTATCGAGCCAGAAACCGAGATATTTGAACTTTGAAACTATTTCCAAGTGCTCGCCTAAGGAAGTATTTATAAAGTCATTAGGTGGAACAGGAGTAGTAGAGTGGGAGGAGCATGGCAGGAGGATCATAGCTTTTTTTTGGCATTAAGGAGTAACTTTGCATTAATTAGGTTTTTTCTAGTTGTGCAAAGTCTGCTTGAAGGGTGTCCCTAACTCCTTCCAGTGAGGGCCCAGATGTGTACAATACTGTATCATCTGCAAAGAAATGTAAATAGTGTCTAGTAAATGTGTGAACAGTTTGCCAGGTAGTTGCTTTACAAATTTCCAACAATGGAATATCTCTTGCAGCTGCTACAGAAGCAGCTATACCCCTTGTAGATAGGTCCCTAAGGCCCACAGGGGTCTCTTTGCCCACTTTACTGTAGCAGAATTGAATACACGCAACAATCCGTTGTGCAATGGTCCTCTTAGAGGTGGATTTGCCCTTGCCCACCTCTCCATAAGTCAGGAAGAGCTGAGTACTATCCTGTCTATGATTCTTAGTATGATACAAGTAATAACTGATAGCCCTCTTGACATCTAGGATATGCAGCCTACGTTCCCCTGAACTGGAATGGTCAGTGAAAAAGACTGGCAAAGTGATGGACTGATCCAGGTGAAAGTCCAACACCACCTTAGGAAGAAACTTCCTATTAGTCCAGAGGACTACCTTGTACCTATGGACTGAAATGTAATTTGGCTCTGTGGACAAGACCTGGAGCTCAGTAATCCTCCTGGCCCAGGTGACAGCAATCAGGAACACTGTCTTCCATGTCACATAGTTAAGCTCTGGCTCGAAGGGTGATTGCATTAGCTGGCCAATACATGTGTTGAGGTCCCATACAGGGGGTGGATCCCTGTGTGGGGATGTAAGTTTAACAGACCTTTGAAAAATGTTCAGGATACCTGTATGAACCCTCACCCGTTGAGAGGTAAACAAAGACAGCTGCCAGGTGTACCTTAATGGTAGATGAGATGGCCTGAGGCTGAGGGAATGAAGGTGTGCCAGATAATCCAAAATGACTGGTAAGCCAGCCTGGCTACAGTCTATATATTTTTGCTGGCACCAAATAGAAAACCTCTTCTACTTAGATGTATAGGTTTTACTAGTAGAGGGTTTTCTAGAAATTTGGAGGACCTCTAGGACCCTCTCAGAGAGGTGTAAGTCAGCATACTCTAAGTCCTCAAAAGCCAAGCCTTGAGCCTGAGGGACTGGAGAGTGGGGTAAAGGATCCTGCCCTGTGAGGAGGTCAGTAGGTTGTGCCTCCTAGGGAGATAGAATGATCTGGATTCTGACAGGGTCAGGAGAAGTGAGTACCAGGGCTGCCTGGCCCAGTCTGGAGCAATAAGGATCATTGTCTCTGGCAGGACCCTGAGCTTGTTCAGTACCCTGAGCAACAGGGGAAATGGAGGGAAGGCATACAGAAACTCCCTGTCCAATCCAGCAGTAGTGCATGCAGAGGCACTGAGCCCATTGCAAGAGGCCTGCAACAGATTAGTGGCAGCTGGTGATTGGCTGGGGCTGCAAAGAGGTCCACCTCTGCGGTGCCCCACATTCTGAATATGACTTGCAGGATCTGCAAAAACAAACTAACAAACAAAACAAAAAAAAGTGTGTGTTTGTCTGAGTTAACTGAACTGAATGGTTATCTGAACAGTTATCTAGGTGTAAATCTCAGGTGATTGAAAGGACTTGATAGCTGTGCAGTTTAAATTACTTGTAGAAAGATGTAGTAAGTAGGGTGAGTGGCTTAGCTAGAAGGAAGCTAAATTTAAAGACTGCCTTAGAAAGATTCTGCTAGTAGCTTGGCAGAAGACACCAGGAGGAAGGACTGCTGTGTGACTAGACTTCTCTACTGGGACTATATTGCCCTCCTTCCCTCCCCTCCACCCTCCCACCCAAAGCTAGTTCTACTTTTATAGGCACAGGATTTGACTGACAACAGGAACTTCCTGTTTGGGAGCAGGAAGTGAATGATCACAGAGCCACAGAAGACCCACCATTCTAGAAGGGCAAGAGTAGCTCTCCAGCCCCCCTCTAGCTGCTTGAGGTCTGCCTCTGAGCAAGTAAGGGGTCTACTGAGAAATATAGGATATTCTTGTCTCAGAACCGGACAAACAGGAGCTTAGAGGGCACACAGGCAGAAAGTAAGTAGAAAGAGAAGAGAAAAAAAAAACAGAGGAAAGAGTAAGGATTCCAAACAGTTAAGGGGGCCAGAAATAAGACATGATGGGAGTGGTGCAGTGCAGTGGCTGTGGAGCAGCAGTCTTCCGGGAGACGTTCTGAAGGATGCGGTGTTGTCCCATCTGCTAGCACCTCTCTGGCTGAGGGAGGAGGTTGCTCATCTCCAGGCTGAGTTGGCCAGGATTTGTGGGACCTCCTCTTCCATCCAGGGACCACCAGTGCCACTGCCGTTGCCTCAGAGGTTGCCAAGAAAGAGGAGTGCTTGGACCACAGTGGGCTCAGGGAGGGTGAGGGTGGTGAAACAGAGGTGCATCCCTCCAGTTGTACCTCTCCACAATTCCTATGCCATTCTGGCAAAGTGTGGTTCCTCTATGGAGGCACCCGCAGTGGAGACCAAGGAGGATGTTGGGAACCTCCACAAAGGAAACCCACAGAAGGGTGGCAGGGGAACCCACAGGGAAAGGAAACAACTCCTGGTGGGGGAATCCATTGTTAGGAAGGTAGAACTGGGGGAGGAAGGGGAGAGGGAGGTAAGGTGCCTGCCTGGTGCCATGGCTTTGAGGGACAGGGAGTGAATCCTCAGGATTGCCGGAGCAGCTGCACAGGGGAGTGAGCTGGATGTCATTGTCCACCTAGGGACTAATGATCTGGCTAAGAAAGGAATTGGAGAAGTGCAGGAAGAGATTGAGGAAATGGGGAGGGACCTTAGACAAGTAGCACGCACAGTAACCTTCTCCAAGGTGCTGTCCATCTATGGCGTAGGAGAGGCTAGGGTATTCTGCACCATGGGATTCAATCAGTGGTTGAAAAACTGGTGCAGAGCTCAGAGATTTGGCTTCATTGGGGACTGGGGGTCCACCTGGAGTGATGCAAGCCTATACTGGCATGGTGGTCTGCATCTGTCCAGGAGGAGAACCAGGATCCTAGGTGATAGGTTTACATGCTTCATTGGCAGGCATTTAAACTAGCCAAGGGGGAAGGCACTGCAAAGGAGCAGGGAAATCCTAGCCCTCCCCAAAAAATCACGGTAGTAAGTGCGGTAAGCACCAACATAGAGGTGTCGATAGGGAGAAGGGCAGGGGTAAATGGGGAAAGTGACAAAGGCAAGAAGGACAGGGATGGGGCAAAAATGAGTAAGGCCATCAGGAAATGGAGGGTAATGAGTACCAATGCCCGTAATCTGGGCATCAAGCTCCCTGAGCTGGTGGCCTTGATGGAAGAGGGATGCCTGGATATCATAGCAGTCACAGAAACATGGTACACAGAGAACCATGACTGGGATGTTAACATACCAGGGTACATAACCTACAGGAGAGACAGGCAGAGGAGAAGAGGGGGAGGAGTAGCTCTCTATGTAAAGGAAGGGATAAAAGCAACTGAACAAAAGAGTAAACAGGGAGGAGAGTAGGCACTGTGGGTCTCCTTGGAGACTGGAAAAGACACCACAATCCGCACAGGGGTTGTGTACAGACCCCCATGTCAGGGGGAGGGAATGGACAACGATATGATAGAAGGCATTCTTAGGATGGCAGAGAAAGGGGAGATACTGTTGATGGGAGACCTGAATATGCCAGATGTTAACTGGAGCACATTTGCTGCAGCCACATCCAAGAGCAGAGCCATTCTCAATGCCCTACAGGTGGCAGGCCTCAGACAGCTAGTTTTGGAACCCACTCGTGAGGGAGCAATCTTAGACCTCATACTCTCAAATGGGGGCAGTGAGAGGATCTCAGATCTAGAAGTGGGTTGCCATCTGGGAACAAGTGACCATCAAACAGTGTGGTTCACATTAAACTCAGCTACAGAGTCAAGCCTTACAAAAGTGATTGTACTGGACTTCAGGAGGGCTGACTTTGGCAAGATGGGAGAGTGCCTCAGAAAAGCACTAGCAAACAGGCTAGAAGGAGGGGTGGAGCAACAATGGGGACTCATCAAAACTGCCATCACAGAGGCAACAAGCCTTTGTGTGAAGCAAATAAACAAATCAAAATGAAAGAAAAAGCCACTATGGTTCTCAAAAGAGGTGGCTTGGGAAAGTCAGGGAGAAAAAGATAGCATTCTGGAAGTGTAAGAAAACACAGAAAGAGCAGGACACAGAGCTGTACCAGTTAAGGCAGAAGGAAGCAGGGAGGGAAGTCAGAACAGCAAAGGCCCAAACTGAGGAAAAGATAGCCAACTTGGTTAAGAAGGGGGATAAAACCTTTTCTAGGTACATCAGAGAGCGTAGAAAGACAAAGGGAGGGATAGTGAGGCTGAATAGAATGAACAGTGGATGGGCAGAGGGGGACAGTGTAAAAGCAGGGATACTGAATGAATATTTCTGCTCAGCATTCACAAAAGAGGAGGAGGAAGTGCCTAATCCAATTAACAGAAGCACTCTTGATAGGGGGGTTGATCCCAGTCCTTTCACAGAAGAAAGGGTTCTGCAAGAACTCCTAGCACTGAAGGTGGGCAAAGCAATGGGGCCTGATGGAATTCACCCCAGAATTCTAAAAGAATTAAGGGGGAAACTAGTGAAACCACTGGCTACTCTTTTTTTTAATAAGTCGTGGGAGGATGGTGTGGTACCCGAGGATAGGAGGAAGGCGGATGTGATTCCCGTTCACAAAAGTGGGACCAAGACAGAGGCAGGAAACTACAGACCTGTCAGTTTGACCTCTGTGGTAGGGGAAAGTGATGGAGTCACTTCTGAAGGAAAGAATTGTTGAGTACCTAGAGGCCAGTGGGGCATAGGACCCAAGGCAGCATGGGTTCACAGCGGGAAGGTCATGTCTGATAAATCTAATAGATTTCTTTGACTGGGTGGCCAAAGTAGTAGACCAGGGAGGGGCTGTGGACATGGCCTACCTAGACTTTAGCAAGGCATTTGACATAGTCCCACACAAAAGATTAATAGTCAAATTAATCAGCCTGGGAGTGGGTCCCAGGGTAGTAGCCTGGATAAAACATTGGCTGGACAACAGGACATGGAAGGTAATTGTAAATGGAGTCCACTCTGAAGAAAGAGGGGTTACTAGTGGGGTACCGCAGGGTTCAGTACTGGGTCCAGTCCTTTTTAATGTCTTTATAAGTGACATTGCAGAGGGACTGGAAGGAAAAGTATGCCTCTTTGCAGATGACACAAAGATCTGCAACAGGGTTGATACACAAGGAGGCATGGAAAGGATGAGAAGGGACTTGGCAAGGTTGGAGGAATGGTCAGAAGTATGGCAGCTTGGATTCAATGCAAAGAAGTACAAAATAATGCACCTGGGAAACAAGAACCCAGGGGAAGATTACACAATGGGGGTAGTAACAACAACAGAAATGGAAAGGGACCTGGGGTTAATCATATCAGATGACCTTAAAGTTAGCATGCAATGTGAGAAGGCATTAGGGAGGGCTGGGGGTATACTGGGATGCATAGGGAGAGGCATCACCAGCAGAAAACAGGAAGTTGTTATCCTCTGTACAGACAGTTGGTGAGACCCCATCTGGAGTACTGCGTCCAGTTCTGGAGACCCCATCTCCGCAAGGGCATAGACAGGATAGAGGCAGTCCAGAAGAGGGCAACTAAAATGGTGCAGGGTCTGCAATAGAAGCCGTATGAGGAGAGACTAAAGGAGCTTAATATGTATACCTTTGAGGAAAGAAGGGAGAGGGGGGGACATGATAGAAACTTTTAAGTACCTCAGTGGAATTAACAAAGTCCAAGAGGGTAGCATCTTTTAGAAAAAGAGATCTGCAAGAACAAGGGGACACAATTTAAAGATAGAGGTGGGGAGGTTCAGGGGCAATGTGAGGAAGTATTTTTTCACAGAGAGGGTAGTGGATGTATGGAAAAGCCTTCCTGAGGAGGTTGTGGGGTCTAAAACTGTGGGAGAATTCAAGAATGCATGGGACAGACAAGGCAATTCTTGTGGTGGGTAGGAAGAAATAGGCTGTTGGTTAACTAGGATCTGCGGCCTATCCTGTAGGTAGGGAAATGGACAGACTAGATGGGCCAAGCGGTCCTTATCTGCCATGAAAGTCTATGTTTCTATGCCTGTTTAGTGACCACTCATGGTAATTCTGGTTGATCCTGCTGAGGGCATCTGCAAGGATATTTTCCTTCTCTGACAGATGGATTGCTGAGAGGGAGATCCCCAGGGAGTAGGCTAAGTTCCATACTTTCATGGCCTCTGTGCAGAGGGGGAAGACCTTGTGCCTCCTTGCTTGTTGATGTAGTACATTGTGGTTATAGTGTCTGTTCTGACCTGAACCACCTTACCTTGCAGTACTGAAGCAAAGGACTGAACGCCTAGGTTAACTGCCCTGAGCTCCAGCAGTTTGTGAAGCAGACACCTGCTGGAGCCAAGTGCTGTGTGTGGTGTGTTCCCCCAGATGAGCACCCCATCCCAGGAGGGAGGCATCCATTGTTAGTGCTATTGTTGGTGGGTGCTGATGGAAGGACATTCCTTCTCTGAGATTGTCCTTTTCCTGCCACCACTGGAGTGCTTGAATAAGGGTTCCTCTGACTGGCACCATCTTTGACAGAGAACCTCTTTTCTGTGACCAGTGAGATCTGAGATAGAACTGGATGTCTTTTATCTGGAACCTGGCACCTGGCACCCAGCACTGTTGCTGTTGGTGCAGCCATGTGTCCAAACAGCTGTAGAAAATGCATTGCTGGTCTGGGAATATGCAGCTAGAAGGAGCTTGCCAATTGTACGATGTTGTCCACCCTCTTCCAAGAGAGGAACACCTTTCCTCTTAGTGTGTCCAATTCTGTTCCTACAAAATCTTGGCACTGAACTGGTCTCAGCACTGACTTCTTTTGCTTTGCAAGGAAGCCTAAGGACTGCAGGGTATTCTGAATGGTGGTTAGTGCCTCCTTGACCTGCTGGGAGGACTGGCCTACCACTAGCCAGTTATTCAAATAAGGGAAAACTGTAACTCTCTGACTCCTTAAGTGTGTAACCACCACTGCTAGGCACTTTGTGAGCACTCTTGGAGCAGAAGTCAGGCCGAAATGCATGGCTCTGAAATCGTAATGGCCCAAAGGCAATCTGAACCTGAGGTACTTTCTGTGGGATTGCCTGATAGGAATGTGGAAGTAAGCATCCTTTAAGTCCAGGGATGTCAGCCAATCTCCCTGCCTGAGTGTAGGAAGAAAGGTCTGTAGTGGGTTCTTCACCTACCCCCTTTACTCTGGTACTTCTGAGGTATTACTACCTTTTCCTTAGGAGCAGCACTCTTGTAAGCCACCTTGTACTCATCAATCTTTTTCATGTAAGCCTCTATTTGTTCACCAAAGCAAGATATGGGCTTGCAAGGAAAATCCAAGGCCTTCATCTGGGTGTTCCGGGACAGATTAGTGGCACTTAGCCAGCAAATCTCTGCAGGGACACAGAAGTTGCCATCAGTCTGGCTGCAATGTCATTGGCATCCACTGCCATTTGAAATGGGTACTTGGAAGTCTCTATGCCCCTTTTTGCAGCCTCAGCTAGGTCAGATGCCATGGGGGCAGGGCAGGCCTTACCAGTCTTCATAACTATTCCAGAGACATTTTGGTATCTGGAAACATAAGCCATGTAATTGACCTGTCTAATGGCCAGTGAATAACCCAAATATGACTTCTTGGCCATAGAATCCATTTTTCTGGGGTATTTGCAATGTTGGTATGATGCCAGTGGAATGCCTGCCTTATCACATGCAGCAGCCTGCACCGCCACCCCCCCCCATGGCTGGGATGCCAAAAAAGGAACTCAGCCCCAGCCTTGGCAACCCAGTATTTCTTATCCATTTTCTTGTCCACTGGAGGGATGGAAGTGGAGGTTTGCAAAATTCTAGTGGTCTGTCTCTTTAGGGGCTCATGGATGGGTAGAAGCAATCTCTTAGTTGCTGGAGATCCAAAGTCTAAGTCACTTGCTTCATCAAAGAAAAATATGAGGTGAAGTCCTCAGGTCCCTTATCAGGGGAGTCAGGGCGCTGAGGATCAGGGGAAACATTCGGTTCAAGGAGCTCCTCAAAATTCTCATCACCATCCCCTTCATCATCATCATCATAGCCATAAATATCAGGATAATGTTCAAAAGAACCAGGGACTGAGAGGGAACCTGAAGTTTGAACCAATGAGTGTTGTGAACCAGGTAGCAAAACCAGAACCAAAGTGCCATTTTGTAGTGACTAATTAATCCTGATGGCACTAGCATTCTCCTCAGCGGTAGGAACTGGCAGATTTGTTGGTTGTGGTTCCTTCCCTGAGTGTTTCTCCTTCTTCTCCTTTTTGGTAGAGGTTATCGGTTCAGAGACCTGCTCTGCGGTTCACTTTCTACCCAGGGAACCTTTACCCTTGTCAGAGGGCTGTTCGGCTGGTTCCTTGGATTTCTCTTTTGAGTGAGAAGGAGTCGGTTTCTCTGAGGCCGGTTCAGCAGCCTTATCAGATATCTTTTCACTCAGTCCGTTCAATCACCTATCTTGTATTGACTGGTGAAAGTTTTTACAAATTTCACAATCTGCGTTCAGGTGGTCAAACCCTAAGCAGAAGACACAAATTATATGCGGGTCAGCTTTAGCAAATGGTTCTCCACATTCTGTACAATTCTGAAAACCTGTGGGGCCATTTTTATTTCTTGGGCAGTGGCTTAACATAAAAAAATTCCCTTGAACTGGACTTCTCTGAGTCAGATACCTACACAAATAAATAAGAGACTTTTTTTTGTGGTCAGTTCAGTGACTGATGCGAGATCCAAGAGTTATCCCAGTTCCCTGCACAAATTAAATATAAATAAGAAACCTAACCCGCAAAGTATATTTTTCAAGAAATTTACCTTAAAAAATATACAGTATATAAAAGTATGGTTTCTTCCCCGGCTGCAAGGAACTGACAAGGAACAAAAAAACCTACGAGAATAACACTCAATCTAGACTTATCTACCTGTAAACCAAGGACAGTGCTTTAAAAATAAAGAAAGGAACTGTACTTTAAAAACAAAACAAAAAAAAAAACGAGAAAATAAAATCTTCAAGAAAAGTGAAGGAGAGTTCTCCGAGGCATCTTACTTAGGCAAGCAAAGTAAAGAATCTGATGGTTGCAGGATGTATTCCAGGGACAGTGGTTTGAAAACTGAGCTCGAGCCTAACATTCCATCATTTGCTTAGGTTCTATTAACCATTTCGGCTCTGTGGCAGTGCTGAGACCATATTGCATATGTCAGAATACAGTAAGATTTCCTAGGGTTTGAATGGCTAAATACCTGTATGTACCAAAAAAATAAATAAAATTAATGGCCATTCAAATACAGTTAAGAATATTGATTACATCTTAGAGCAGCCATATTTAATGCAACAGTCCTGTAATTACCTTAAGTTAAAAAAAGGCTAAACCAGACTCAGAATGGTGGGTTAAAATGGAAAGGTATAGGTACAACTGCTGCTGTTTAACTCATTCCTAAATAGTGTACCACATTTGGGTAAAGAAAGATAAGGTTACACTTTCAGGGCCAGATATTCAAAACTTTGCCCCGGGGCTAAATTAGCACTGCCCGGCGGGCAA
This sequence comes from Neoceratodus forsteri, assembly GCA_016271365.2. NCBI lineage: Eukaryota > Metazoa > Chordata > Ceratodontiformes > Ceratodontidae > Neoceratodus > Neoceratodus forsteri. Next base: position 1,180,443,228 of record CM028131.1, read on the forward strand.
ACTTAGCCCGGAGCACAAAGCAAGCCATATTCAAAAGGAATAGCCCAGGCAAACAGCCTCTGAATATAGCATGGGAATGAGGCTGGGCAAAATGGGCTGGGAATATGGGAAAACTTAGCCCTGGAATAAGACAGCTCTGAATATGGCAACAAGGAAGTGCAAACCACAACAGCAACACAGTGCACAGTGATGTGAAGGTAGGTAGAGTTGAACTATGTGGCCAATGTGTGTGCAAGCAAATGCATGGACCCAGTACAGCTGCAGGCAGCAGCGTATGTGAAAGTACAGTGTGCAAAACTGTAAAATATTCCCCGAACTGTTTGCGCAGAGCTAACACGTTGCATAGGTTTAGTGCAGGGCTAAACCGTTAGCCCAGTGCAAACATGTTTACCCGGCGCTAAACTTTGCCATATTCAAACGTGACATGCAAATGTGCCTACTTAGGTAGGCTATGGGCAAACATCCAGATTAGCATCTCATTATGCCCTGATTTGCATGCAGTTTGTGCCTGGCTAACTGTTTAACCCTGCGCTAAACCCGCGCAAACGTGTTAGTGCTGCGCAAACAGCTCGAGGAATATTATACAGGTTTGAACACTTCTTCCACATGTGCTGCTGCCTGCAGCTGTACTGGGACAACACAGCATGGGCACAGATGGTGGTGGTGCCACATACAACTGTCACACTATAGGTCATGCTACAGTGCACAGCAGACACTACAGTAGCAAGGGAGCCAGTAGTGTGTGGACACAGCAACGCCTATGGTGTGTAGGGCAGTGATGATGACTGCAATATACACAGTGAGAGGCCCAACCTGCAGGTGTTTACTGACAGTGGACATTACTGTTAAGCTGTTGTGTGACCCACAGATGCTGCACCTCTGGCATGGGATGCTCACAATGACATATACATATCCAGCTTTGTGTGCTGTGACAGTTGTACAGCTGTCAGTATGTGGCCAGGGAGGCGTATATCATCCAAAAGGCACACTGGTGTTGGGGCATTCCCAATACTAGCCAATGTGCACTGCATGATGTGTCCCAACTTCATGGCCACACCTGGTCTGTGGCACAGCCTGGCCATCCATACACTCTCCCCTCAACATTCTCCATGCCCACAGTGCTGCATGTGTGTGCTGGCATCTGTTGGTGTCCACAGAAGTGTGGTCCACATGTGTGTGCTGTATGGCCACACTGCCATGCTGTCCACTGGCAGCAGGGGCACCACTTACTGCCTGGCATGGCTGGGACTGGTGGCAGATGATGGCATCATTGTAATGCCATCAGTTAGCAGCATGCTTCCTCTATGCTTGGCTTTGTCTATGTGTCATATTTATTTGTTAGGGCTCACAAAACCCGTGCAAATACCGCACAAGCCATAGTGTTGCACAAAGCTGATTGCCCAGGGTTAAGATAAGCTTTTCCTAGGTGGTAATGTGCACCGCTCTAAGTATCGCGCTAAGTTGCGCAAAATAACTTTGCGCAGCACTTGTCACTGAATATAGCATTGCACCTGTATTCATGTCAGTTTGCCCCTTGCATACATTATGATTTTGCCCGGCGCTAATGCAGTTTGCCCACGCTATTTGGCCTTTTGAATATAGCAGACCCGAGCTAAACCTGTGCAAACGGTTTTTTGACTGGCACAAAGTTTTGAATATCTGGCTCTCAGTCTGCAATGTATTGTTCCCTCTGTTGCACTACTGGTGGAACATTCCACCTAGGTTTCTGCTGCACATCTGATGTAGGCTGACAAACTTGCAAAAAACACCACCTTAGCCTAGGAGCTTGCAGCAAAAAATGTCATTCACATTAAAAATCAACTTCACCCTTCCCAAAAGATCTTTAATATAACAAAAGGTAGTGATCTGTGATCTGAAGGGCTCCCGATAACTCCCCACATATCGAAGTTCTTTTAACTTAATATTATCTGGAATGGCACAGTTGTTATTTTGGTGACCTTCGTAGGAGAGGCACTCAGGTGCCTCCAATAAGAAAACAAAGAGTTGTACTTTTTTTAAAAAACATTTGCAAAAAAAAAGGGTGATTTTAGCTGCAAATACCATTGAATCGGCCAGGACATTTCCATACCCCTTCTCTCCAGTCACTGAAAAACTAGCCCACCAGTGGCTCGGCCCAGGCCCTGCTGCCCCTCCTATCCCCAATGTGCTTTGGTTCCTTCTGTTCTAAGGAAAGTTCTGTGCAGTTGAGCGTAAACTCAGCCACCTCCAACTGTAACCTGAATGGGTTCTATTTGTCAATGTTAATAAAACAATAATATTTTATCTCTACTAGTCCACAAAGTACTTATATTTGCAAGGCGTATTTTTCAGTTAGGTTCACATTTCTGTGGATGACTGAGACAGGAAAAGTTTGTTTTTATTTTCACTTCCTCAAGGGCTAAACTCCGGGTACATTGTCTGTTCCTGCCAACTGGTCCTTTGAGCTTGACCAAATAGTCAGTGGAAAACATTACCCAGTAGGGCAACAGTGCATGCTAAAACAACAACCTCAGCTGTCTTTTTGCTTGCCTTAGATTCTGAAATCGGCCTGACGGAATGTGTGTTGGGCGGCATTTGTGAAGAAGAATGCTTTTGCATTCCTTTAAATCCTACAGTAACTAGAAGTGGTTGTTCAAATATTTACATCAAAGTATGAATTATGCTATAAATTAATATTTCCTTAGGTTGACACTATTATGGTTTGAGCAACAAAAATTGGTTGTATTTCATGTAATTATAAATTGAGTGAAGTGAACCCCCACTGCTTCACAGAGAGCCACTGCCAGCATGACACCAGAAAGTCATAAAGTCACTTAGCTGCTTGCCGGCCAGCTTTATGCAAATGAAAGGACTGAAGCATTCTCTCATTGGAGCACTTCAGTCCTTTCAAGTATGCAAAGTTTCCACTCATGAAACTGTGGCCAGTGTCATATTCAACTTGTCTGGTCACTGGTCTGTCACTGACGAGCCCAGTGCAGCTTGACCTGCATTGGGCTAGTCAGCAGCACACCTCTGAAATGCTGTTCAATGTAACAAAATGTTTCTTGTGCACACCCAAGCAAACATAAAAATCAGGAGAGTGATTACAAAGAGAAATCTGGGACTTTTCTGCCTTTGGACCAAATCATTGTCTGGGGCGGGGGGAGGTGCAGCCATTACATTACACTGTACTTGCAGCTAGGGCTGTATGAATACCTTTTCCCGAGTATTTGGCATTCAGCAGCCAAACATTCGGGTATTTGGTATTTGTATTTGGCCCTTTAAAAAAAAAAAAAAGAAAATATAAACTGCCCCCTCACTCCTGTCCCAGCCCAAATTGTGTAACACCCATCCTCCCATCCTCTATTTAAAGTACAGTATCACCCTCCACCCCCTCTTCATCATGTGATCAGCTGGCTTTATTATAGCAAGTGCATGAACACTTTCATTCATGGGAAGGCGACCAGCCGTGGAGGAGGGAGGGTAGAGCTGGTCGCCATCTCCATCTATATTGGTGAACTGGGTGCTGGTGGATGGGAGAAAGCCTAGAGACAGGTGTTATGTGGGAGGGGACTTAAATAATTTTTTATGTAAGTGCAAAAAGTGTTTTACATTAAGGTGGCTAGCCATGGAGCTGGGTGGGTTGAGCCAGGTACCTGATGGGGCGAGGATCTACAAAAAATACTTTATAAAAAAGAACAATTTGTGGGTGCTGGGTTGATGGTATTGTATTTTTAATAGAGGATGAGAAGATGGGGGGATTTACACAATATGGGCTGGGAGAGGAGGGAGGGGGAGGTTTCTTTTTTCTTTTCTTTTCCTTTTCCCCTCCAGGTGGCTGAATAATTTCCTGAACACAAATAGTCCCATATTTGGAGAGGGTGCTGAATATTCAGGAGCCCTATTATTCGTGGTATTCAGCAAATAATATTTGGCCTCTGCATAGCCCTATTGGCCGCAACTGTGGCAGACAAATTCATGATCTCAATCATCAATCTCTGAACATAGAATTTGATAGCAGGATATGGACCACTTGACCCACCCAATCTGACCATTTTTCCCTGCCTATATTATTACCACAGATTGTACTTGATCGACAGCTCCTTCTCCCTCCCTTCCTTTCTAGCATGATTCCCTTGTGCCTATCCCGTGCATTCTTGAACCCCAATGCTGTGTTTGCCCCTACCACCTCTGCTGGAAGGTTGTTCCAGGAATCTGCCACTCTTTCTGTGAAGAAGTACTGCCTCACATCTCTTCTAAATCTACCCCTTCTCAACTTCATAGTGTGTACCCTTGTTCTTGAGCACCTTTTTATGAAAAATATTTCCCTCCTATACCATATTTACCCCATTAGGCATTTAAAGGTATCTATCATATCCACCTCTCCCTCCTCTCTTCCAGGGTGTACATATTGATGTCCTATAGTCTCTCCTCGTAAGGCTGTTGATGCAGACTCTACAGCATTTTAATTGCTTCCTCCAGACTGCCTCCACTCTGTCTATGTCCTTTCAGAGATGTGGACTCCAGAGCTGGACACAGTATTGTAGGTGAGGTCTTAACAGTGATCCATACAGAGGCAACACAACCTCCCTCATTCTGCTGGTTTTAACCCTCCCTGTGCACCCCAGCATCCCACTAGCCCTCCCGACTGCTTTGCCACACTACCTGGCCAACTTTCAGTCATCCAGTATGCTTACCCCAGGACTTCTTCCTGCTTGGTAGTCATCAGTACTACTCCACCCATTTTATACTCCACTCCTAGGTTTCTGAAGAAGAAGAGGAGAAGAAGAATCAGCATTTATATAGTGCTTTACAAGCAATGCTAGCCTAGTAGTGAAGTGCCTGAATGTGTAGTGCTGTCATATCGCACATTAACACCTACCCACAGCCTGGACAATTGCATGAACCATTTTTATGGGAAGGGGAACATTGGTCAGGACACCAGGGAAATTTCCTTACTCTGCTGTAGGGGAAGCTGCCATCCATGTTCAAGATGGACAGTCCTGTTGGAACTCCAGAGCGACTGGATGTTCAAGATGCTGGGGAGCGGGTCTCCTCCCCAGCCTTGGATCCTCTTAACTGAAGAATTCTTTGATGCTGATGGCTCAGGAGAAGGGTCTATTTCTGTGGTGGGACAATTTAAAGTATTGTCTCAGCATGAGGGCACTGTAACACGTGTTCAACCCAGCTACAACAATTCCCATGATATCACTCAAAATACTGTGCAAACAGAGAAAGATGTACGGGAGGAAGCATTGTGATTGCAAGCAGGACAGCAGGAAATTGCAGCCACTCTACTGCAAATTTGAATAAAGAAAACAGAAGTTTTAGGCCCTCCTTCTAGTCCAGCCTGTTCACTGAGTACCGAGATGCCAGATAATCCAATACCCAGGATGTTGGATGTCTCAGAAACTGCACCAGAGTCTCAGGTAAGTACCAAATTAATAATTTTGATCAATATAATGCCACAGTTTTCTTCTTTACAGCCAGATCATGAGGCACTAAAAAACTCCAGAATGGCATCCCCATAAACTTGCTGTTTTCAGGAGATGATTCAGGGGATCACAAACCAGCGGCTTCTATGTGTACAGCCATTACAGTGGTTCAAAAGGCATTTGCTGTTCCCCAGCTGCTCCTATAAACTTTGACCAGTGGTCTCCGGAGAGCGCTTTGCGTGCAGTTGGGTGGGTGCAAACTGAAACAGGAAAATGGATCCCCGATGCTGAATGGGACAAGAATATATTGTCCCAAGATACTCCTGAATGGTGCCCAATGTTTGGGCTGCAGGTTCCTGCCTCCTTAAGTCAAACAATTTCTAAAGTAAAAACCCAAGCCAGTTCTGTGCAAGATAGCATAAAATATTCACAAACAATTACTAGAGGTGTATCTTCTATATGTTCTATAAGATACCACATCTAACGTACCCCAAGTGATAGAACCTGCCTCCGAGTGGGCTACCATTTGTATCCCTGCTAGTAAGGAGGCCCCTTTCCTCCTCAAGAAATAAATTCTGTCCCTAACAAAAATGGGCCTGAGCAGCCTGTTATTCCCCCTCAGGAAGACTCTACTCCCCCTCCTCCCCCAAAAAATTTATTATCAGAACTTTTTTCTAAATGTAAAAAAGAAGCAGCACCCAGGAGCATTGCGGTGAGGATCCGCTACAATGGGGGCCTCGAAGTCAGACCTGACAGGCTTAATGTGGGGAAAAAATTTTTTAAAGAGTCTCTATACTCAGCAGAAGTGTTTGTCTTCATCAGTATCTCTGGTGAAGACAACTCCAATGTTAGTTTTCATTCTCCCCATGCCGTTGAAATATTTTGGGAAAGATATAACAGAATTAATTTCTCTTCCTTATGGTCTCCCTTCATGGTACTACCCCTGATGAAACCTTTAAAAAAATTTGTAACTGTGATGTTTTGCGATGAAGGGGTTCATATCGGTGACCTAACTTATTGGCTAAGCCAAAAATGTGAAATTCAGAGTATCCCAGAAGCTCTCCTTGATGCAGAATAATTTTGGACAGGTGGTTGAAAGTTCAAAGTTAAACTTTGCCAGACTGAGGAGGGTATTTGTCATATGCTCAACTTCTTTTTACTGGGCAAGGATCGAGGGGTCTACTTTTATGCTGGACAACCTCATGCCTGTTATAAATGCAGAGCTCGCATCCACTTATCTAGTGTGTGTGACAAACCCAGATGTAATAATTGTGGAGAAATTGGGCATGCCAGTATGCAGTGTGCAAATCACATTAAATGTGACCTGTGTGAAGAGTATGGCCATACCTTTCCTGAGTGTCCATGGGCAGCAAAAAATTAAGCGGATACTTTCTGTCCTGATTCCCTGTTTCAAAAAGCTAAGGATGCAGTGGCTAGTCCTGTTGAAATGGATTTAACTACAGATCAAACAGAGGAAAAAAAGGTACATGCCTCAGATACAGAGGGCAATACATCTAAACAGGGAAATGAACATCTTTCTTCACAACCTATTCTGGCCATGCAAACCGTCTGTTATGAGGACCCCTCCTCCCCCTTCAGGGAAACATCAACAGGAGGTTTCTACATCTATATCTCCTCCAGATCAATAGTCTGCAGCAGCTGGAAGGAGATCTACTCAGAATCTTAAATCTGGGCCAGACCCACCTGAGGTGGAACTAAAAATACTCCTTTTCATCTTTATTGAAAAAAACTAGGCAGACTCTGACATGGAGGTAGGAGACTCTGACCCCCTTCCACAGGGCTCTGGGATCCCTGATTCTCAGGCTGAGCCTCAGGGGTACAAAGAGAAGAAGTAAAAAAGGAAAAAAAAAGAGTACTTAAAACCCCCAAAACTGATTGATGGACCTACGTAATTTGATCTCAGCTAATGTATGCAGTATTCTAAATTTTAGGAAAAGACATGCTGTTTTTCAATTTTCACTTGATGAACATTTTCCGATTTGTTATTTATAGGAAATATGGATGTTCTCTTTAGACCAAGTTAAGCGTTTCCAATCAGAATGGTGTTGGGGGCTCTTTTATTGGTCATTTGGGTTAGATAGGGCTGATGTGGTAGGCATAGTATTTCAGAATTCTAATTTCTGTCTTACTAAGCTTATTGATGCAATTGAACAAATGAAAAGAAAAATGTGCTCCTACTGGGACTCGAACCCAGGACCTTGGCATATTGTGTCTTGCTCTTGCTTATTGATGTTATTCCCAGGAGGCTCTTAATTCTTGATGGGAATTGGGAACAAACCCCTTGCAGATTTATTAATGTATATGGCTCACAATCTATAGCAGAGAGAGTTGCCCTTTTGACCTACCTACAGCCTTTTCTGGTAACACCCAGAAATGTTTTTCTAGGAGGGGATTTTAACTGTGGGTTTTACAACTTAGACTTATTAACCAATGAGAAGAAAAAATATTGTGACTCAAATGCTTTAGAAAATGCATTTCAACTGGTGACTTAATAAATTATGCGCCTTTTCAGACCTCCACTCCTAAATTTACATACAAAAGAGGGAAATATCTGTCTTCAATTGCTCATTTTTTCATTTCAAAGAATACAAATCTAGTTTCATTAGAAACTATTCCATTTGAATTTTCTGATCACATGCTGTTAAAAATAATTATAAACAGACCCCAGTCCAGTTCAGTTAAAAATAATCAGTAGTAACTAAATTCCTCAGTCTTGTGCAAGAAAGGATAATAAAACTGTTATGGGCAAGAACTTCAGTTCTAGAGCTGTATGATAACGTTGGTACTTGGTGGGCAGACACTAAGAAGGATATTCAGCTTTGGTTTCAACACTGTGGTAAAAACAAAGCAAAATCAAACTTCTTTTCATATTTAAAGCTTCACACACAGTTACAATACTTATGTTCCCTTGTTTCCACCACTAGACATGACTATTCGGCTCAGATGGAAAATATGAAATGCCAAATGAAACAGTTCCAATTTGATAGAGCTACAGCTATAAGGGCAGAGCTACAATATGGAACTCAAACATCACCTATAGGAGGCCCTATGAAGCCTGTAAAACAAGGAAGGAATCTATAATGTTCTTGTTTAAAAATTAGACAAGGGGAATTAGTGCACTCCATATCCCAGATAGAAAGCATTATTTCTGAACATGTGCAATCCTTTAACATGTCAACACCCCCTTCTGATTTGAATATGGTACAGAATTTACAAAACCTACAGCAGACAATCCCAATACAGGAAGCTAGAAATCTTCAACTTCCCATCCAAGCAACAGAAATCGAGTCCAATATTAAATGCCAGAAACTAGGGGCCTCACCAGGTATAGGTGGGTTGTCCAATGAATTTTATAAACAGTTTTCTGAGATATTAGCTGCTTGTTTAGCTAAAGTGTTTTCTTCATTTCTAGAAGGTCATTCAACCCCTGAATATTTTTCAACAGGCTAAATCATTTTCTTATTTAAATCTGGGGACAAAAATAATATTCAAAACTGGAGGCCCATCAGTATTTTAAATGCTGATTTTAAAATTCTATCACAGTTGTTAAATAATCGATTAAGGAAAGTAGCAAAACTGTTGATTTACCCTACACAGTTTTGTGGTCTTCCAGACCACAAAATTCAACATTCCCTTATGATTATTAGGGAAATAATTGAATACTATAACTCTCATAAAAAGACTGGACTTTTTGTGTAAATACAGCACAGTTAAGCCTTTGATAGGGTAAATCATGGTTTCCTTTTGCTATGCTTAAAACAAATGGCACCCCCCTTTTTTTTTACACTGTCTCCATAAATTATATTGCTCTGCAATAGTTCACCCTATAATTCATGGTAAGATTTCTTCAGGGCTTAAACACACTGTGCGAGTTAGGCAAGGGTGCCCACTTTGCCCCCTTTTGTATATATTCTCCTTAGACACTTTACTGAGGAAACTTGCTCAGAATCTTCTGGGGCAAGGCCTCTCATGTAATAATTCTGATGATGAAGTTAAAATTCTGGCATATGCGGACAATGTCTGTTTATTTCTAGCTCACTTCAGTAGTTTACCCCCTTGATAAAATAAATAGCTCAGTATTCCTCTCTGTCCAATGCTTGGCTAAACCTTGACAGAAGCAAAGGTATGTTTATAGGATTACCAGGTCCCCCTGTGGCAAATATTCATGTTATTCCTGTTTCTACTGAACCCATAAAAATTTTAGGAATACAATTTGGAAAAAATAATTTACCCCTACAAAATTAGGATTCAGCTCTTTGTTCTGTTGAACAGAAAGTCCATAGGTGGAAAGATTGGAAACGGTCCAAAATTAAAAGGATACAGATAATTAAACAAGTCATTGTACCTTGTTTGCTATATATAACTATGATCTTTCCATCCCCCATATCAGCAGAAACAAAATTATATAGTTGTTTTTTTTTTCCAGATGCTGTGGGGGAGTAGATTGAACCCCATTAAAAGAATATTTACTTATTTACCAAAAAAGAAAGGGGGGTTGAGAATGATTGACCCTATTTAATACTTTCACACCCCATTTGTCTCTCAAAATATTAGGATAAAATTATCTCTTACAGACAGTTCCCAAAAAAAATGGATTAACAACAACCTAAGGCCTTTCTTTCAAGCATGAGCAGATTCTTCTCCTAAAGTTATCCCTTGGTTGCACCTTTCTGAGTCTTTTAAACCTGCAGCCCAAAAGCTGTTTAAGTGGGGGTCTTCCAAAAACCCAAATGCTAATAAATACAGGTCCTCAACTTTATAATATAGTAATGAGCAAAATAGTTCCTCAGGAACTGGAGTTCAGGAGTTGCTCCCCCCCCCCAAATAGTAGAGTTTTTGCACAATTAAATAACGAGGATCTCCATCCATATGTGGGAGGTTATTTGGCTGTCCACTTATGGGAGACTAAATGTTTGAGGGAATAATGAACACAAAGCTCAAGAAGAAAGATACTGTCCATGCGCTTCTTGTTTCGCTCAAGAAGAGACCATGGAACACTTTTTGTTGAATTGTGCACACACTAAACCCCTGTGGAAATTTATAGACACAAAATGGAAACTCCCATGGTTACTAAATCTAACCTATAAGATATTAGTGTTAGGAGATTACTCCCATCTACAAAATAACTTTCACACTGGGACCCTAGAAGTTCTTTTTTGTTGTTTAAAATTCTATTTTTGTCAAGCCAGATGTCAATGGGTCCTGCAACAAAGAATAATGTTTCATGAAACTTTTACGTTATTATGTGAACCTGCAATGTATAAAGTTTATCAACAAGATGTCTCTCTCTTCTTCCACTGAAGTGCAATGGTGGTGGAAAGGTTTTTCATTTTTTATAAAGTTCAGATGATTGGATACAGGAATTCAGTGAATTAATGTATTAATATACTGACAGCTAATCAAATAGGAAGACTCTTTCTCTTAATGTTTCCTTTTGCTTGCCCCCCCCTTTTTCTTAGTAGGTGCTTATGATTTAGTTGATTTTGTATTATGAAAATTACTCTTAACCAAAACTAAGTGTATTTTGATTCTGTATTGAAAAATGTTTATTTGTTTTGTGATTTTGTGTTTCTCACTTAATAAAATCCCTCTACTCTTTTTGCAAAGAGTGCCTTTGGTTCTTTTACTTCCGTCCAGTACCAGGATGGGTAGAAGGGACGTCAGTTTGTCTCATCCAAAGGACACCACACCCCAACAGTACAGCACCACTCTAATACTGCACTTGGGTACCTGCATTTAGGTATGAGTCCAATCCCGGTGTGGGATGAGAACCAATAAAATTCTGGCCCAGAGGTAGATGTGCCACCAACTGAGCCACGCTGACACCTAAGCACATTATTTTGTACTTTTTCATATTTAAACCCAGCTGCCATACCTTTGACCACTCCTCTAGTTTTCTCAGGTCTCAGCTCTTCCTTTCCACCCTCTCTGGAGTGTCCACCCTATTGCAGATTTTGGTGTCATCCATGAGGAGGCAGACCTTCTCTTCCAGCTCCTCTGCAATGTCACTTATAAAGACATTAAAGAGAACAAGTACAAACACTGATCCCTGAGGAACCCTGCTGGTCACCCTCCCTTCCTCAGACTGAACTCTGTTTATCACCTCCCTCTGTGACCTGTCCCCTAACCAGTTTCTCATCCAGTTTACCACCTTCCTTTGGACCCACTCCTAAGCTACCCAGCTTGCTTACTAGTCTCCTATCTGGAATGGTGTTGGAAGCCTTACTGAAATACAGGTAGGCCACATCCACTGCCCCAACCTGATCTAATTCCGTGTCACCCAGTCAAAGAAATTGATCAGATTTATTTGACATGTCCTCCCCTTCCCGTAAACCCATGTTGCCTCAGATTGTGTAATCCACTAGATTCAAGATATTCCACAATCCTTTCCTTCAGCAATGATTCCATTAACTTTCTCACCACTGATATCAGGCTGACTGGCCTATAATTCCCAGCATCCTTCCTGCTACCACTTTTCTGTAAAGGGACTACATTGGCTCTCCTTCAGTTCTCTGAAGCCATTCCTGTTTCCAGGGAGCTGTTAAACAGGACTGTCAGAGGTGTAGCAAGTGCAGTACCTCCCTTAGCTCCCTTAATACCCTTGGATGCAACCCATCTGGCCCAATTGCTTTGTTCACCTTCAGATTAACTAGCCCTTCCTCTATGTACACTGAACAGAGTATCCATTCAGGATGACTGCCTTTTCCTGGTCCCCCTCTGCACAGTCTCCATCCTTGCCTTTTTAACCTTACAATCCCATCCTGGTCTTCCTCTTTTCACTTACATAGTTAAAAATATATCTTGTCCCCTTTCGTTATCTCCTGCACTATGTTCACTTCAGTTTGCACCTTTGTGCTCCTTACTGCTTTTCCTGCTTTTATCTGTTTCCCCTGACACGCTTCCCTATTCTCCTCCCTCTGTGTCCCCTTATGCCATCTGAATACTACCCTTTTAGCTTTTACCTTTTCAGCCTCCTCTTTCAAGAACCATAGTGATCTCTTTTTCCTCTTGCTTTTGCTCACTTGGTTGTTGCAGAGGTTTGTTGCCTTTACTATGCTCCCTTTAAGCTTCACCCACTGTTCTTCCACCCCACCCAGGCCATCTCCTCTGCCAGTTCATCCCTGAGGCATTCACCCATCTTAATAAAATGTGCCCTCCTGAAGTCCAGGACCCTCACCCTTGTGTGGTTCATTTCTGCAGCCATCCTTATATTGAACCACACTGTACAGGGATCACTGGTCCCCAGGTGGCCTCCAACCTTGACATCTGCAACACTGTCCCTATTAGTGAGTATAGTGAGTACTAGGTCCAGTATTGCCCCATTATGAGTGGGTTCACAGACTAGTTACCTGAGAAATGCCCCCTGCAGAGAACCCAGGATGTCACTGCTTCAGCTGAAGCCACTGCTGAGAGGCTCCAGTCTACATCTGGCAGGCTGAAGCCCCCACCAGCAGCACCTCCCCCTTTTCTGGCATCATACCAGTGGCTTCCACCAGTGCCTTTTCTAATTACTCCTCCTGTACTGGTGGTCTGTAAATCATGCCATTGCAAATAGTGGCTCTATTTTCCATTTCCATGGTGACCCTGAGTACCTCTGCCTCCCCTGTATTCCTTGTATCTCCATCACTTTTATGCTTTTCATCATATAAAGCACCACACCCCCTCCTTTCCTTTCCACCCAGTCCTTCCTGAACAGCTTATAGCCTGGTATGGCCATATCCCAATCATGGTTTTCAGTGCACCATGACTAGGTAATGGCCACAGTAGTCAGGTTGGCCTAGGCCTCTATGTCTGGAATTATATTTCCTGGATTCTAGCATTTGCACACATGGTCTTTTAGTTTTTTTTCCTTTCTACTTGTTGCTCCTGTTTTTCCTTTTTGTCCTTCCTCCGTCCCCCTCTCTTTTTAATGTTCTGCTTCTCTTCCCCTTTTGTCTCTACCACCCTGTTTCCTGAACAGATCTATTTGGTAAATGTGACTCAACCAGACTGATTTAAATGCTGGTGGTTCTTTTTTTTTTTTTTACTGATAGTAGTGGTAGTAGCAGTGGTTTAAGTGGTGACTTTCAGACTGGCTGGTGCTCTAACTTACATTCTTTCTTTTTCTTCCTATTGGTGGTATGTGTCTTCTTCATAAATGAGAGTCATTGCTAAACAAAGTGATGCCTGAGACTGTTGAAAAATAGAACTAGCTACACACATAGTACAGTGCACTCCACTTATAATGGACAATTGGTTATAATGGACAAAAACTGATTTCCCAAACCAAATATATCAAATCCAATGCATTTTTCTCTGGTTATAATGGACAGAAACATAGCTTATAATGGACTCTATGAAGCTTTTAGGGGCATTTATAGTGATTTTTTTGGGGGGAGGGGGAGTGCAGAGCTGGTATGGAGATTTGGCAAATGTAGGATTAAGATGAAGGAGCCACAGAGATTGTATTTACTGCTTACAAAATAATTCTCCACAAGCTGCATAAACTTTTATTAGTCAAATAATTACAATAAAAGGAACTTATTTTATGTTTCAATGAAACCCTTACAGTGCTGCTGCCTTTGTTCTTACTGCCACTGAACCCCAACATCCAGCCATTACATTTGCTATTGTCTTCTTACCTTGTACAGTAATCTTTCTTAACAAAAAAACACTGACGTCCCCTGAGAGTTAAATAACTATAAACACACAGACTACAGGAACATATATGCTAGGCGGGATTCTGAATAATCTATGAAGTTTTGTAAAAGGTTTTCATTTACTCTGAGCCAGTGCTTACACACGCAAGCACTCCCAAAATATAGGCTCCTCCACCTCTGGATATCAGTCAATCAAATCAAAATCAAATCAAATCAGATTTTATTTATAATGCACTTTTCAAAATTATCAAAGTACAAATACATCACAAAAAACAGCCAACACAATAAATATGAATATAAAAGCAATTAAAAGACAACGGGATGGCCTATTCAAAGGCTTGCTCGAATAAATAACTCTTTAAAGATGCCTTGAATAGCTCTGTGGACTGGCACTCTTGAATCCGATGAGGTAGAGAATTCCACAGGGTTGGAGCCACAAAAGAAAAAGCTCTGGCCCCTGATGATTGAAGATGAACCCTGGGAACCTCTAGCCATCCCTCATCGGCACAGCGGAGCGAGCGGACAGGGCGGTAGGGTAGCAGGAGATCTTGCAAGTAGCCTGGTCCCTGACCATGTAGCGTCTTATAAGTCAGCAACATGACCTTGAAGGTGATTCTCCATTGCACTGGCAGCCAGTGCAGTTCGTGCAGCACAGGTGTGATATGGCAATCAATCAATCTTTATTTTATCAGGTGAAACACCCTGGAGCAAGCTCATTTTCAAGGTGGGCCTGGGTGGATATTCAAAATCAGTACAACAGTACAACAGTATAACAGGAACACTTGTTGGTACAGCAGTAAGATAAGAACAACATGGGTATGGAGAAACACAATGGGGTGAACAACAACACAGAATACAACAGTTATGAAGAACTATACAATAAACTCTCATATAATGACAATTTGCTGCAATTGTCAATATAAAATAAATGCACATATAATGTCAACACTTTACAGCATTTGTACAATGGCGGCAGGTATTAAGAGAGAGACTGACTAGGATAAATAGATGAATAGTATGGGGATCATAGAAGAAGGAAAGGAGGGAAGAAGGGTAGAGTAGACAGAGAGGAGGAACACTGTGGTACAACCATGTGATGTGAAGCAGATCTGGGTGACACAGAGCACATCTAGTAAAACACGTACAGGGCTCAGTGAAGGATCTTGCATAGAGCGTTTTGAATTCAGACAGCTTAACTAGACTAGCCAGTTTTAGGTTTTTTGGATCTTGTTCCATAACTGGGGTAGCACAAAACTGATAGAGGAGCTACCAAATCGGGATTTAACCTTAGGTACAAATAAAGAGATGTAGCAATAACTTCTCAGGGCATAGTTACCCAAGGCACAGAAAGGCAAGAAATCAGAGATATACTGGGGTAGCATCTTAATAATTGCTCTGTAGGTCCATAGAGTAGCATTCCTTTGTCTTGTGAAGGTAAGGGATGGCCAACCCACTAAGGAATACAGTGCACAATGATGCGTGGTGTAGGCTGCACCAGAAATGAAATGTAAGGCCCTGTGGTACAGGACATCAAGCTTAGCTTGGGCTGACCCTGGGACATGACCATATAGAAAGTCAGCATAGTCCAAGAGTGCTAGGATTGTAGTTTGGACTAGCCTCTTGAGTAAGCAGGTGTTTGATTCTATAAAATAGACCAAGCCTTTGCTTCAATTTTTTTTTAGAGTTCCTCTATGTGCTCAGTGAGGGAAAGTTGGCTGTCAATCCATATCCCTAAGTGTTTGAATTTTTCTACATAATCCAGTGATTCACCTAGCAGCTTGTTAATAGGTGTCACAGTGCCAGACATGGATGGATTTGAGGCAGAATTGACTGGGGACAGGAGCATAGCCTTAGTTCTTTTTGCATTTAAATGTAGTTTTTGGTTGAGCAGGTTTTGTTGCAGTATGTTAAAGTCAGATTGAAGGTCCTTACAGGCATACTTAGAGATAGGTGTGGCGGTGTAGAAGACTGTGTCATCCACAAAAAGTTGGATGTCAGATGATTTAATTCCATAGTCAATATTGTTGATGTATAATGTGAATAACAGAGGACCCAAGATAGAGCCCTGCAGCATACCTCTGATGATCGGTTTCAGTGGTGAGAGATCACCCACTGCTTTATCTTGCTGTGTATGACCAGTAAGATAGCAAGAGAACCATTTTAGGGATAGCTTGTCAATGCCGATGTTATGAAGGGTACCCAGGAGTAGGTCATTGTCCATGGTGTCGAAAGCTTTACTTAGATCGAGAAAGACTGCTCACATGAAATTCTTTCTATCAAGGGCTCTCTGCCAGTCATTCTTTATCTTTTCAAGAGCTGAAATTGTACTATGACAGGGCCTGAAGCCTAATTGTAAAGAACTGAGCAGGTTGGAGGAGGCCAAATAAGTCTTAAGTTGTGAGTAACCTACTTTTTCTAGCAATTTAGAGAGTATGGGGAGTAGAGAAATATGCCTATAATTATTGAGGTCACTTGGGTCTCCTGATTTGAACAATCGTATAACTTGAGCAGTCTTCCAGATCATTGGGAGATATAATGGACACTGGATATAACAGACCAAAGTCGTGTACACAGATGCATCCATTATATCAGGCTTGCACTGTATTACATACTAAAAAAAAGCAGAGCCAGGAAAATAACTATATAGAGAGATCTGGAACTTGGCTGCCTTTGTACCAAATCATCATCATGAGGGTGGGTGAGAAGTGCAGCCAGTACATGATATTGTACTGGCAACAACTGTGGCAGACAAGTCCCTGTTCTCAATTATTAGTCATTTTTTTTTAGCAGACCCTTTCGGTAAATGTGCCTTAACCAGACTGATCTGTGTGCTGGTAGTTGTTGTTTTTTATCTGATAGTGGGGGGTAGCAGCAGTAGGAAAGTGGTGGCTGACTGGCTGGTACCGATTCTTACATTCTGATTCTCTTTAATGCTGGTGTGTTCCTTCCTTCTTCATTCATAATTGAGAGATCTTTCTAAACACAGTGCTGCCAGTTGAGAAATAAAGTTCAATAGCTATTAGCAATACATAGTACTACCTTCTAAAAAAGAAACAGAAGAGTGGTTAAAGAGAGTTCTTGAACTTGCCTACCTTTTGACAAAATCATGGTGGGTGGTTGTCAGAGTTAAGACACACACACGCCGCCGCACACACACACACACATATGTCCGCTAACTGCTGTATATTATTCTTGTTCAGACTGGTGCTCTGATTACTATAATTACTAAGCTACAAGGGCTGGTCAGAGATCTGGGACTTGACTGTCTTCTAACCAGCTCATTATGCTGAGGAGGTGGGGCCAAGGTGGCAGGTTCACCATGTACAATAGGGCACTGACACTTCCAATAGGCACATTCAGTTTCTTTCACTCATTTCACTAGTCTTGCTGTTTATTACTGCTAAATAGTGATTTAATTGCTGTTTTCTGCAGATATGTCGATTAAAACCTGTTTAAATTTTTTTTACACACAGTTACTATAATACAGTAAGGTTCTGAAAGGTTCAGAGACAGTTCAGATAAGCATTTAAACTTTTTGTTGCTTATCAAAATCTTTTAGAGCCTCAGAACCATTTGAGGTTGTCCCATCCCAGCTATAATTTACTATGTAAATTAACACAGCAGGCTACTACAGTATGTATTAGGTGGTACATAAAGGATCATTATTTAGCAACACTTACATGGTGGCATCCCAACGTGTGAAGGTTGTATCAGTAGCTTCACCTGATATGTATCTGCAAAAGGGGAGATTAATTTTTAACTTATTAAAATGGAAGTAACAGCCCATATTATTTGGTACCTTGCCACTCAACAGACCACCAGTGACACAGTCACTATCCTAACTATCCTATAGATTTCAAAATTAAACCTGTGATTCTCAACATGACAGAGAAGGTTATACATCATTCTCAGTATTAGGTATTTTAACTGCAAACTCTTACAGTATGTATAACTCTGGTACCTCCTAACTGATCAGCTATTATGGGCTTGCTACTATGGAACATTTTTGTTTGCTGCATTCTTGAGGGGGGACTTTCTATCTCAAACTCACTCCCATTCATGTACACCCACAATACTAGGCACACAATCTCTATGGATTTTTATATGTCTAATTTTATAGTTCATAAGCAGTCTGCTTTGCCCCACCATTGTCTCTTGGCCCCATATTGTATCATAAGATGTCTTTCTTCCTAAGAAAACATTAGAGGGTAGGTACCTGTTTACGTGCATATCTGAGCTCTTGTCCCTTAATCTATCTAGCTTTAACCCATCTCCTGTCCGAAGAAGACATTGAACTTAATCTGGGTCCTACCACTGTGCCTCCTTCCACATTTAATTCTATGCCTTGGCCAAATACCAAGGCCTAAAAATAGTGCAACTAAATACAAGAAGTCTCATGCCCAAGATTGATGAGCTAAATGCATGGATGTCTCACTATGTCAACCAGAAGTTCTGTGAATATCCAAAACTTGGCTGAAACCATTCATCCCTGATAACCTTTGAACAATATCAGGGTATAACTTCCTTTGCTGTGACTGCCCTGGCTCTAAAAAGGTGGTGGCACCCTGACTTACTACAGATCTCATTTTAATGTTACTGCACCAAACATTCTCCCCATCCTGAATCCCCTATCAAGGGTTGCCATGGCGTCCTCATTCTGGGTAAAACTAAAAAGCTCCATAATTTCTATATTTATATACCAGCAGCTTTAGCTACAGATCTGCTATTTTCCCTGATTAGGAACATTGGCTTTTTTGGTCAAAAATAATAAGTGTATACTTTTTAGGGATTTTAATATTGTCTCTATGACTACAGCAACACTATCGTGCAGACCTTTAACAAATTTAATCTGACCCAGCTAATTTCCAAACCTACTAAATCCTCTAATAATGGAAACATGCACACCCTCATTGACTGGATACTTATGCCCAGATTAGATAGGATCATACATTCCAGTGTACGCTCTGATTTCATCAGTGATTATTCACCTGTGTATCGTGTATGATGTGCAAAGCTGTTAAAATCCTCCTCCAGATCATTCAATTCTTTTTTTATACTTTCTTTTTATTCAGTTGGATGTGACAGAAATATGCAGTATAGTCAGCTGATAATATAATTGGTACAGTGCTGGTTTGCTTTTGATATACAGCTTTTTAACAATAAAATCTGAATTTTCTCTATTTTATGTCAGAGTCTTCTTTCATACACTGACTGAATTATTGATATATCAAACAGGCAACCCCCGATACATATAAGATACATTTCCTTTCTTCCATGAACTATTTACATTCTTCAAATCAGAAGTGAAAGCTGCATTCAAAGGGTGTCCTAATGTCAAAACCCTGTCTCAGCTTCAGGGAGATTATTATGGTGAGGAGAGGGTCAGGGGGTAAAGTCTGGATCAGGAGTAGAAAGGTACATTACCCAAGGTCTCCATAGTATCTCGAATATTGGGTATTTATTATGGAGTTTCACCATGAAGGACTCCATATAGTAAATGTCTGAAACTAACCCCCTCCACTCTCCCAAGGTAGGAATAACAGTAGTTCCCAATCATCTAGTGATAGCTTTTTTTACAGCTAGAAGGTATATTGGTAATAAAGTTCGATGCCAGGCAGGCCTATGGGGAGGAAATATACTTAAAATAACCAATTCAGCTGTAAGGTCGACCAGTTCTCCCAAACAAGTTGAAATCTCTTGTTGTAGTGTACACCAATATGGAGTTAGTTGAGGGCATGTCCAAAAGACACGGTTCAAATCAGCATACAGACATGTACAAATCCTCCAGCATTTGCCATATTTGGCTAGTAAATAATTAGCAAGAACTGCCGGTGCATGAAAAAAGCGGCTACAATATTTCCAGTCAAATTCGTGCCATTTAATAGAGTGGGTTACCTTACAGGTCAGAGGAGCAGCCCGCAACCAATCCTGCTCAGGAGTATCTAATTCTAAATCCTTACCCCAGCTATATAATATTGAAAGTGAAGTGTCACCCATCCCTTCTCTAAGAATTTTAAAAATATTTCCTATTTGGTGACCCCACAAATGCCCATTTATATGATCTTCAAGGTACCTCCAAGCCATTGGAATGGGATCAGGCAGCCCCATCTGCACCTCTCTCTCTGTTGTAAAATATAGTTTTCCACCTGAGTGTATCTATAAATATCAGTATCTGCCAAGTTATAGGTTACTTTGAGGGTTTTGAATATGATGATACCTGTCTGAGAAAGGAATTGCCTGAAAAATTGCAGACTCACTCTCCTCCACCTTGAGAAAGTGTGATACATGAAGGATGGAAAAAAATCTATCATCCCCTGAAATATTTGTATAGAAAAAGAATAGGGCACGAAAGCCTTTATGTATTTTCAACTTGTACCATAACTTCAGAATCTGAGCTGTAAACAGAGTGAATTCCTTCATGTGTGGTATCCTAGCTGGTCTAGAAAGAGTTATTTTAGTAGTATCACATAAATCATTAATTGCAAATTCTAAATCTTTCCAAGGTGCCTCATATATTGGAGTTAACCATAAAAACAATATTTTTAAAAAGGCTGCAAAGGCATAACATTTCAAATTTGGTAAATTGGCTTCACCTAGAGAAAGCGGGAACTGTAGTAATGACATTCTGATTCTTGGTTGCTGGCCATTCCAAATAAAATTTGATATGACTTTATCCCATGACTGAAAATAAAATTTAGATGGGAAAGTGGGGATGTTTTGAAATAAATATAAAAGTTTGGGCAGTATTATCATACAAACAGTTTCAATTCTTTGAAAAATATTTAGAGGTAATTTAGACCAGCAGGTTAGATCAGCTTGAATCTGGGAAGATAAGGGTTCATAGTTTAACAATTCGAGATTATCTAAACTCTTTGGGTTATGTATTCCCAAATATTTGAACTTTGATGCCATTTTATAGGGTTTTTTTTTTAAGTTGGGGATGGGGTGAAAAATAATGAGATGAGATCTGTTTTTGCTATATTTAACTGAAATCCCGATACAGGAGTAAAGTGCTCTAAAGTTTCCCACAATGTCGGAAGGGAGGTCTCTGGTGAAATAAGTGTTAACAAAATATCATCAGCAAACAGAAGTGCCTTATGTTCTTGTTGGCCACTGGGATTCCCTCAATCAGATCATTTCTACGTATGGCTTCGGCCAAAGGCTCAATATAAAGGGCAAAGAATAATGGGGCTAGGGTACATCCCTGTCTTGTTCCTCTTTGTATTACTATTGGACTCGACAGAGAGCCACTGACTCTTATATAGGCCTTGGGATGGGAGTAAATATTTTTCATGCAAGAGAGAAAGGAGTCTGGAAAAGTAAATTTAGAAAGGTAGGACCATAGGTAGTCCCATGACACCTTATCAAATGCTTTGTCCGCATCTAAACTTAATATAGTGGAGGGGATCTTTCTTGTATGAATATATTCCTGTAGAAGCATGGTTCAGTGTAAATTATCCGATGTGCTCCTTGACTTTATAAATCCTGATTGGTCCCTATGTATGAGTTGTAACAGTATGGGTTCTAGCTGTTTGGCCCATACAGCCATAAATATATTGTAGTCCACATTTAAAATGGAAATTAGATGATATGATGATAGGAGGGTAGGATCTTTTTTCAGGCATTAACAAAGGAGATAGGACCGCATAGCTCCAGAGCAGAGGAGGAATCTCACCATCCGACACTGCACAACATGCTGGTAAAAAACTAGGCAGGAGCTGCGATGCAAAGGCCTTATGCCACTCTGGGCTAAAGCCATCTGACCCAGGACATTTTAATGGTTTTAGGGCTGTAATCTGGTGTATTATCTCTTCAGATCTTATTGGGCATTCCAACATATTGATTTGCTGTTCTGATAACTTCAGTAAATGAAGCTTATCCAAAAAAGCCCTTATACCCTCTAAATTATTCTAGGATGGGTGGGGGGTTTTATATAGTTTTTCGTAAAATTGAATAAAGGCTTGTTTAATTTGTTCTTCGTTATATGTCATTGTGCTGGAAATATTAGATTTTATTTTTAATATAGTGGAGGCTTGTTTATTAGCTCTGAGTTTTCTCATCAAGGCCCGAGCTCCCTTTGCCCCCCCTCCCCAATAATTATATTGTCGTAAGTAATCCAGGCTCTGGAGAGTTCTATAGTCTAAAATTTGTTGTATTTCTTGTTTTAGGTTTCTAATGCGGTGCACAAAGGCCGAATCCCATTCTGTGCATAACAGTTGATAGGAAGCCAAATGATCTGTCAAGAAATTAAGTATGGTGTTCATTTTCTTTTGTTTGCGGGAGGCATATTCCAATACCTCCCCACAAAGGATTGCCTTTAAAGCATCCCATTGGATTGGATGGGAAATTTCTGGGAACAAATTTTCTTGGATTGCTTGTGGGATACGTTTCTTAAAATGATCTTGAAATGCTTGGTCCCTAATAAGGGACGCATTTAATCTCCAGAGCCTGAATCGTTTTTGCTTGCCCAGATCTATTTTTAGAATTATGGGGTTATGGTCAGAAAGTAGTCTTGGCTCAATTAATATATCCTGTATCAATGTAAGGTGTTCTCCAGTTATAAAAAAATAGTCCAGCCTAGAATAGGTATGGTGTCTTCCCGAAAAATATATATATCCTGGAACTGATGGAAAAAGTCTACTCCAAGCATCCCCTATACCCAGGTGGCAAAGTTCCCCTTCAAGTATTTAGCGGCCCCAGAAAGTCTGTTCGGGTTAGGGAGTCGAGGTGGGGGTTGAAAGGGATATTAAAATCTCCACCCATAATTAGAATCCCCCGAGCCTCTCTATCACCTTCTGTAGGAAGTTTCGAACCACTGGAAGTGATGTTTGTGGGGGAAGGTAAGCATTGACCAGGGTTACCGTTTGAGAATAGAGTGTCCCTGTAAGAATTACATATCTACCCTGGGGGTCTAGATAGGTGTCTCATATCTCAAGTGGGGTAGAATATGGAACTAAAGTCACCACTCCCCTTTTACTACCCCTCTGGTGAGAACAGGCTATTACAGAATATCTACCTCCCCAGTGTAGTTTAGGATGTTCAGACACTGAGAGGTGAGACTCCTACAAAAAATATATGTCTGCCTTCTGCTTCCCTAAATATTGCATAATCTTATAGCATTTTACTGGGGAATGCAAGCCATTCACATTCTGAGAAAGGATTTTTACAGGAACATTAGCCATTGTCCCATAGAGAAAACATTGTAATTATAGGTTTAGAAGGCTGTCGAAACCAGGACTGACAAAAAAATCCAAGAAAGGTTATATATAGCGCTTCCCACTCCACATCTGGTGGCCTTAATAGACCATACCAAACAGTGCCAGACTGAATGGTAGCCCCATAGGTAAGAGGAAAGAGCAGCCCCCCAAACTTTCTCAGAGGCAACGTATTTCCCTTGTAAAAAAAGTGTCACCATCCATTTTTAACAAGAACAAAACATTAACCAGTATTAACCCAAACTGTTGCAAACAATGTTTTTGTGCATAAACCTGTCCTGTTTCAGAGATAACTATATACAAATGCACTTCCACTATTGATGGAGACATAACAGTCTCACATCCGGTTCCCAGGATTGGCTAAGTGCCTTTACCTAGGAAAGTGGGGCATCAACCACCTGCTGTGGACTGAGACCCACCCGAAGGGGAGCACCCCCTCCAGGAACATTCCTAGGATGAGAGTGAGAACTGATCCCTTTATGGTTTTGATATGGGGTTACACATTGTGGAAAATAGTTAATTCCCAAAATATATATTGGAGGAGAGAACTGTGTCCCCACTTGCAAATGAAAGGGGGGATAAACCCCTTGGGAACCGTTATCTATTTGTGGAGTTAAAATGGAAAATGTGAATTTGGGGAGCTATAGTGACCCCAGTCTGGGCCTAGGGTAGAAGATCTCGAGAAGGAGGGGGTGCTCTAACCTAAAATAATAAATTTCTGACTAGCTAAACCTTTAAAGAGGTCATAATATCATCCCATATTTCTCTCTTATGAGGCCTGTTAGTCTATTATCTAGCTCATATAGGCCCTGTAAAAATAAACAGTAAATTATTTTTATGTTTAATCTCTAGTACGGAGGATAGCATCCCCACTTTATGGAAGCAAATACTTCCCAATGGTTCCACTCCCAGTATTTAATATCCACATATCCCCCAAAATATGTCACTTTTAAAGTAAATGTTCACCTCTTTAAGGGCTTGGTATCTCCCATTTGTCCTCGCACTGGTAATAGCTCTCAGTCCAATCATATTTTCAAAAACATCATGTCTTGCAAGCCTATTGTGACCTGATGCTCTGATTGAGTATATTTGTGAGGAGCACGGGTGTCCAGAAAGTGTATGTTGGAGAGATACCCTTATCACTACTTGGGGGGGAGGGAGAATAAGGAAGCTGGAAGCATCCTTAGGTCCGACCGCATGAGGGAGGAGGGAGAGCTTGGCACTCCACAGCCCCAATAACTAGCCATATCAATCATAGAGGCTATTAGTTAGTTATAGTAGGATATCTGAGGCTTAGCAGGAACAATAGTCAGCTCTCAACCACTGTCACCCCTGCATATGTGATCCTTTTTCCCCCTCATCCACTCCCAGCGAGGCTATACCTTAAAATGAATACTCCGGTCTCAGTCTGATTGCAAGGTGGGGTTTCTTAGCAAACGAACTCTGTTCAATATTTTTTGAAGGTAAGGATCTCCAATCTCAGAATTGGTTTTCTCTTGGGTATCCATCCCGGGATGCAAAGGCAAATCCCACAATGTAAATTTAGGATCGTTCTGTGAGAAGATCCCTCGCTGGAGCAGATCAGTCTTGGCCTCAGCAATCGTGTAGTAGGTGATGGCTCCTTTTGGAAATAGTACCACTAGTTTTGCAGGATATGGTGTGTGAAATTTTAATTTTTTAGCCTGCAAAAGGGGAAATAAGGAGTAATACTCCCTTCTCAAGTGTTGAGTAGCAGATGCATAGTCGTTGTCAAAAATGATGCGATTAGTGCCCAACATGACTTTTTCTTTGCGCCAAGCAATGGTTAGAATTTGATCTTTTTGGTAAAATGTTGTAAAGCGCATAACAAAAGATCAGGGTCTAGCCCCAGGTTTTGTGGGGCGTGGGCCCAATGCTCTGTGTGCCCTCTCGATGTCGATTTGAAGTTCAGGGCCCAGTTCAAGCACTAGGCAGAGCAAATGGTCTGCATAGGCCGTTGGATCATTCTCCTCTTCGCCCTCTGGGACCCCGTAGACCTTTATGTTCTTTCTTCTCCCTAGATTCTCCGCATCTTCCTGTCTCATGGAGGAATGTAATTGTTCCTCAGTTAAAGCCCACACTGTCCACTCCAAAATGTCTATTTTGTCAGCATTTTCCAAAATTTGTGCACCTGCTTCAGTGGCCCAGGTCTGAAGATCTCCCAAGTCTGAACGAATGTCCTTTAGAGCGTCTCTCATTTCTGACTGAAATTCGGCAATTGCCGAGAGGATCGCTTCAGAGTGAGTATCATTTGGCATTGTCTGTTTTTCTTTTTTTCCTTTTCTCTCTTGTGCCCTCTGGGTTCTGATTGTGGGGTAGAGTGGGATGCTGCATCAGGGATCAGTAGGCTGCAATCCCCGTTGTCTGGGAGCTCGAGCAGCGGTTGAAAACGGTTGCGACAGTAATCCTGCCGCACCATGCCCTGAGGGGAATTTCCGGACAATAAAGTTCCTCCCTCAAGCTTAAAGTAGTAAAATAAATACATTTTAGCTACCAAATGTCTGTAATAGAGGGCAGAATGCCTCTTGTTAATGTGGTGGGGCCAGAGCTCAAAATCCCCGTGTGTTCACAGCGCCATATTGCTACCAGAAGTCCAGATCATTCAATTCTAAAAATTCTGAAATCTTGACCCTGAACTTTTCTGGCTAGCATTGTCCCACATTTACTGGTCCCATCTATATGAGACCTCTGATATTCACTCAGCAGTAGCCTTTTTTACTTCACCGTCTGTGGACCTGCAAGATGAATTTTCCCCATTACAAGGAAAAGGGTGAGAGGTCATGTCACAAAATGACTGGCCCATACCCTCCTAACCAATCTGATTGAAAGGGATTAAAAAAATGTTTTGATTTTAAGGCCGCTTCATCTTCATCAGATTAGGCAGCCTATAAGGCACATAGAAATGCATGTAAAGGAGCTATCAGGCACAAGTGCTCTCACTGTAAGCAGCTTTTTAACTCTATTGCCCACCATCCTTAGTTATTTTGGAAATATGTCAAGTATATGCTGGGTCAAAAAGGGGATCACTCCCCCTCTGACATGACGGATGTTAACTCCACACACAGCTCCATTCAATAGCTTTTGCACAGACCATTATACACCAAGGCCTTCCCTATCATGACAATATCATCATCTAATAGTGACTCCACTCTATAGAGTTCCCCACCCACTGCACATCCCTTTTTTTACTTTAAGAGGGTTGATATGTATGAGGTCTGCAAACTCCTGATGCTTGTTCATGACTCAATATCTGTAGGCTTTGATGGTATTGAGCCAAAACTACTCAAGGTCTTAGGAGTTAGCTCCCCAGCCGCTAGACTAATAAAGTTATCTCTGTCATCTGGCATGGTGCCTGATCTGTAGAAAACCTCTAATGCAATACCAGTATTTAAGAAACCACCATGAGCTTATTAAAAACTATGGGCCTTTCATTATCCTTTCAATTTTGAGCAAGATTCTAGAGAAAATTGTCTCCTCCCAGCTAACCAATTATCTCTTTGCCCATGGCATCCTGTCTGCCATGCAGCATGGTTTCCAAAAGGGGCACAGCACTACTACTGCCCTGCTCACACTCATTAATTCTATTGTCTCAGGAATGGATATGGACAGCCTTACAGGTGCAATCTTTATTGACTTAATAAAGGCCTTTGACCTGGTCAGTCGCTCCCTACTATGTGACAAAATTGCTGATTTGGGAATTTCATCCACTGCTCTCTCTTGGTTCAGCAATTATCTAGCAAACAGATCATAGAGAGTCAAATATGGATCTTCCATCTCAGAGCCTGTCCCAGTGCTGGTGGAGGTCCAAAAAGGATCTTTTCTAGATCCATTCTATTTGCCCTGCACATAAATGTCATTAACCAATGTCTGTCCCACTGCTCTGCCATCCATTATATAGCTTATCTCTTCCTATATACAAGCTTAAAAGATATTGTCATTTGGACTCCCCTGAAATCATTGACACCTACAACCATGATCATGGTTCAACCACTAGAAGTTTATTTTGGTAGATTCTCAGTTACAAGCTAATTACTTCCATAAGCACCTTCACCAATATACGTAAATGCACCAATCCTTTTGGGGTTGCCCCTTTATTCACAACATTTGCAAAAATTTACAACTTTACACTGGTAAACCTGTCTTCTTTGGCTCAGGTGTGGACAGACCCGATGCCTCTTCCCATTTTTGCAGTTTCAGGGCTCAGCTGTCCCACCTGATCTCCAGCCCTGTCCCACTTGGGGTGACTACCCCATGAAGAGCCCTTCCCTTGCCTCCTCCTTACCTCTGGTTTCCTTACCTCTTTCCAGCTGGGCTCCATTTTTCATTTTCCAAAATCTCCCATTGCTCTCTTGCAGCAACCCAATCCTTGACAAATTGCAATGTCCCTGTTGCCCTTTCCTGGCAACCCTTGTGCTGCCCATCATAGCATAACACCTGGGTGGGTGGGTGGGAAGTCAAGATCAACTGCAGGTGGAGAGGGATTTTCCTGTCTGCAGCCCTTTTTACCCTCAAACCCAACCCCTCCTACCAAGCCCTTTGGGCAATGCCCTCCTGTCTACCTCCCCTTATCGCTCCCCCCGACCCCACCTGTGACCTCAGTCCCCTGTGATGTCATTGTCCTCCCCACCCCTTTTGCCTACCACCTAAACCCCTCCCCTTTGCAAGTGCCAGATGACCAATGGTAGGCCCTCTGCCATCTCCCCCTTGTCCCCTAAAACCCACCCCTTTGCAGATCCCAGGGGGCCAATGACAATATTCTAGCTTGCACCTTATTGGGGCAATCCCTTTTACTAGAATTAATCATCAGCTAAATTCTGACCTCCAGTCTGTGCACAGCTAGCTGTCTCTTAACAAATTGCTTCTTATCGTGACAAAAACACAATCAGTGCTGCGCAGAATGTCCTCCAGATTAAGGCACTGCCCTGTCCCATTATCCGTTATGTATCTTAATGGTACTCCATGTTCCTCAGTCACTTCCTTCACCTACCTTGGAATCACCCTTGATCCTCCCTCAGTTATTCACTACGTGTGATGGCTGTCTGTAAATGAGTCAGTTCTATGCTTGGTGCCTCCTACAAAGTGGACTGCAATATGACTTCCCAAGCTTGTCTTGCTATTGCCTGTGATATGCTGCTTCCTAAACTCCTCTATATAGTTCCTGTATTTTCTACTGCTTCAAAATCCATTCTCTTTTAATGGGATGTTACTTGTATTTGTCAATTGCATTGGCATCCTATTGACTCACCCATTACTGCTCCCTCTCTGACAGGCATGGTTGGCTTCCACCACCCCTGATTCAGGACCACACTCTTGGGGTTGTAATTTGAAGCACTCTCCAGAGTTGCCTGTCCCTCTACCTTATTTCCCTTCTTAGCCCTGGGCACAGTGTCTACCCACTGAGGTCTGGTGACAATCCTCTTTTGAATGTAGTCAAACTTAAAACTAGGGCTAGGGAATATTCCTTTGCCTGTGCTGCTCCTAGACTATGGAACTCTATTCCCTCAGTGCTTCATGCCTGCCCCTTGGCAGCCTATTTTCATAGTATCATAGGAATAATAGGAATTTATACAGGTATATAGCATGAGCCATTATTAACTTGGTCCTTAAATTTAAAAATGTGTCGAATACACCCGATGCACCATGTGCTCATCCAATTCTCTTTTAAAAAGTTTCATGTTATTACTTTTGGCACTGGATCCAAAGAGAGCTGACAGCAATAGTGTTGACAAGGAGCCCACGGGAACAACAGCACTAATTTTTCTTTTGTGGGAGGCTCCACCCCCACACACCCTGACACTGGGGGGGGGGCTCTATCCACTGCACTCCCCAGACTAAAGGATTCTAACTCCGGGGAGGGGCGCATCACAGGGAAAGTTAAAAATCATGGGGCCATGAAATACTGTTTCCATGGCCCCACGTAAACTAGTCTAAGTCCCGATAGCAGTAAAAGTGTTGGAGACCAGGATTAGAACCCTGGCTTCCAATGGCGCTGACCGAGCTGTTAGATGCCCCAGCCCTCCATGCCATGGGAGCTGCTCAGCCAGCCTCCTGGATCCTGGTGCTTTTGTATGTCCTCAGCACCACAGACAGTGACCAGGGAAGCACCTACAGCAAGCGCTGTAAATCCCCCCCTTACTGTCAGTGGTAGGGCTTACCAGACTAGTGATGAGAATTGCGGCACTCTTCTAACCGGGTAACATTACTTTCCACCACTGCCACAGGAACATTGTTCCATGTTCCCACCATATGTTGCATGAACCAGGTTCCTCTGAGTTTTTTTTGTAATGTTCTCCCTTTATCAATTTATCATGGCCTCTTATAGCTATTGAATTTGGTCTTGTTTGTAAGCTTATACATTCCCACAAGTCACAATTTACAAAGGCACCATAGACACAGCACATATCTCCCCTAATTCACCTGTACTGAAGTGAGTACAGACCCGGGGCCCCAATCTCTCCTCATAAGTACAGTCCTTTATATCCGCCACCATTTTGGTGGCTCTCCTCTGCATCCCCTCAACTATCCTACTGTAAGTCTTACTTGATGAAGCCCATACTTGGCTACAATACTCCAAGTGTGGGCGGACCAAGGCTGTATACATAAGCAGTATAACCTCTTATCTCTACTCCTAATGTTCCTTTTTATGGACACCAATATCCCATTTTCTGTCCTGATTATGTTTGAGTAGTATGTGTTAAAACTCATATTATCTGAAATGTGGACACCCAAATCTCTCTCATCTTCAGTAACAAAAACCTCCTGTCCTTCTACGTAATATTTAAATTGCTGTTTTTTTTTTTTTTGCCTAGATGCATAATTTTACATTTACTCAGGTTGAATCTTAATTTCTTGGTCTTGACTCTATCTACTATTTTGTTTATATTTTCCTGAAGGAGGACTGCTTCCTTACTGTTTGTTACCATGGACCCAATTTTCATGTCATCTGCAAATTTAACTAGCCATGAATTGTCACAGGTGATAGATGCAACAACAATATTAAACAAAATTGGGCCCAACACAAACCCTTGGGGCATTCCACTAGTCACCCTTGCCCAATCAGAGTAATGCCCCTTAATGCTCGCCCTTTGCTTTCTTTTACCAAGCCAGTTTTCTATCCAAACTATTATGTTTAAGGAGGCAGTATAGTGCAGTGGTCTAATGCTCTGAGCTGCAAATCTGGTGAAATCCAGCACACCAGACCTGGGTTTGAATCCCACAGCTTCCACTTGTGTACTGTGTGACCCTGAGCAAGTCACTTAACTTCCTTGTGCTCCCAGGTCGCTCCTGTACAAGAGCTTCCAGCTTAGTGTGCTATACCTGGTTAAAACAACTAAATAAAAAAAAATGTTGTTATCTGATTCTATTTCTTTTAATGATTTTATAAGTTCACTATGTGACACACTATTAAATGCCTTTTCAAAGTCCATAAACAGTACATCTATGGATATGTCTTGTTCCAAAGTCTTATTTATTATTTTGAAGAAATACAATAGGTTGGTAAGACATGACCTACCTTGGTGAAGCCATACTAAGTTGGATCTACCAGTCCTTAAGACACTAGATGGGTTTCTGTCTCTCCCTTTATAATGGCCTCAGACACCTTACCAGGGATAGATGTGAGGCTTATAGGCCTATAATTCCTGTGATCCATTCTTATTCCCTTATTGTGGATTGGTATTACAGTAGCCACCGTCCAGTCCTCAGGTACCACTCCCTCATCCAAAGATCTTTGATAAATCTCTTTCATAGGTTCACTGATCTCTATAGACAGTGCTTTTAACAATTGTGGGTGTAATCCATCTGGCCCTGGGAACTTAATTGGATCCAATTTTGACAGTCTATTCTTTATATCTACAGCTGCTATTAAAAGGTTACTCGTCTGTCAACATTTATTGTCCTTTCTAGGTTGCCTTCCTTCAGGAAAATGCTTTCAAAATAGCAATTGACTATTTCTGCCATCTTCTTACAGTCTGTAATCTCCCCATTTGCAGTTTTTAATGGTCCAACTTGTTTATTGTTTTTTTAGTGAGACCACATAATTAAACAAGCATTTGTCAATGCCAAATGTTGTCTCACTGGCATTGGCATTGGTAGTGCAGGAGTTAGAGATGCATAATAGGAATGGCAGTGAAGATTGAACTGATGCCAACCCCACCCCCACCCTGCAGAGACTGACAGGCATTGGGGTGTGCCTTTGGGTCATTAGCTATAATGCTCATGCCATTTTACCTCACCCCACCCTGTAGACACTGACAGTTGTCATGGTGTGCTTTGGGGTCTTTGGGCCTTATACTTACTCCATTCCATAAGAAAATATGCTGAGATGGGTGCAGTATAGGAGAATGGGGTGAACTTTAGGGCTGAACACTCCAAGGCACACCTCAATGCCTGTCACTGGCAGCAGGGTGGGGGTGGGGTGGAATGGCATGAGCATTACAGCTGACAATTCAAAATCACACCCCGATGCCTGTCAGTCTCTACAGGGTGGGACTTTATGGTTAGAAACCCTAATGCCACTGGCGTTTGTTGGTATTTTCACTCCAAATTTTCAACATAGGCTTTTTTGACCCCACCCTATGAAGAGCGGCACAATCAGTTCATTAGCTGAAAGGTGGTTTTGCATAGTGGCTATGCCATTTGGTGACACAGGGATGAAAACACATTTTGGACAAGATGTGGAAAATGACAACTGTATATTGTTCATGAGGAGGTGTAAAAAAATGGCAACGTTGAAAATCTGGAGTGAAAATATTAAAAATTGGTGAAGTCATGAGCATGCATAGAAACTGCGGAACACACTTTCGTAACCCAATTATTTTGGGGATTTTTTAGCCACATTTTCAACATAGGCATTTTAGGACCTCCCTCATGAACAGTGGTGCTGTGATTTTGTTAATCTGTCCCAAAAGTTGATTTCCCACAGTGACCATGCCATTGTGCGCCACAGGTGTGGAAACACATTTTGGTCAGGCTGCGAAAAATGACAGCTGTACTGTTCATAAAGAGGTGTGAAAAAATGCCAGTATTGAAAATCTGTCATGAAAATATTGCAAATTGACGAAGTTACAAGGGTGCATAGAAACTGCGCAAGGCACGCTTGTAACTCAGTCATTTTATGGACTTTCATCACCAAATTTTCAACATAGGCATTTCAGAACCTCTGCTCATGAATGGTATCACTGTCAATTTCTCAAACTGTCCCAAAAACTGATTTCGCACAGCAACCGTGATATTCTGCTCTGGATGTGCGAAAACACATTTCATCCAGGATATGTAAAATGACAGCTATACTGTTCATAAGGAGGTGAGGAAAAATACCAATTTTGAAAATCTGGAGTAAAAATATTACAAATTCAAGAAGTTACGAGTGTGCGTGGAAACTGCACAATGCACGCTCATAAAACAGCCATATTTTTTTACAAAATTTTAAACATAGGCTTTTTGAAAGCCCGCCCCCCATGAACAGTGGCACTGCATTTCATTAATCAGTCCCAAAGGTGAGTCCATGCAGTGACTCAAATCACTTTCGGACCGAATAATGCCATGACAGTGACTGAATTCATGAGGAGGGTCCCAATAACCCCATGTTGAAAATTTGGTGCCAAAATTGCCCCAAATGCCCAAGATATGGACCAAAGTTGAAAAAAAAAACTATTTATGACATTATATAGCTTACCAGCATTTCTTTAGTTCGCGGTCGGCTTTCAAGAGTGCAGTACTCCGGAGGTAAGTATGAGGTGAGGAGGGTGTGGGGAGGCAGGAAGCGCAGAGGGTGGGCATGGGTTGGAGGAGGGCCACCTGACTTGATGAGGGACTGTTTTATGGTTTGCAGGTTGTAAAAAAAAAAAAAAACATTGCGGGAGAGTTTTCGTTTTACAGGGGCATTTGGCACGCTGAGGTGGGCTCCCAGCATGCCACCGGAGTGTTTTTTTTTGGGGGGGGTTCTGTAGCTGATGGATTGGGCACTCCCATCAGCACACAACAAATGGGGGGACATTATTCTGATGCGGAGTGGGTTCCCCCATCAGCAAATTAAACTGGGTAGGAGGGACATGATGCTGAGGGGGATTGGGCACCCCCTTGATATACACGTTAAATGGGGGGGGTGCATTATGCCGATAGGGAGTGGGCTCCCCCGTCAGCAAATGAAGTGGGTTGGGGCATGCCGACAGGGGGATTGGGCACCCCTGAAGTCAGCTCTCTGCACGGCGGCAGTCAGCGCCGCCATGTTTATTGAAGGGCTTCACCAGGAAAGACACGTAGGGAGCGCGTGTTTTGGCATTGCTGCATGATGAGCTTGGCTCTCATTGCAATGGTCCTTTTCTTAGATCTACTTGCACATTACTTATTCCTTGTGTGGTACTTGCATGCTGGCTTATTGGGGAATGAGGGATGCACCTACTGATGCATGCCCTGCATTCACCCAACAGTGACCGCGCCTCCAAATCTGCTATTAATGCAATATGTTGGCTGGCGTGCAAGCGCGAGCCAACATAAAAAGGATTTCCTATTACCCCCCATCTTCTTTGCAAGTTTTATCTCAAAGTTCTTTGTTGTATTTGTAGGTATTGTGAATTTCTTATCAGTGTATCATGGTGCTCCTGCCCTTAAATTGCACTGCTCTGTTAAATAAGTTATTGTATAATCATGATTGCTTATATATCTTTGTATTGTATGATCATGATTGCTTCTACAACATGACATCTCCATGTCTATGGTGTTTCTTGTCAGTTAAATCATCCACTGACTCTCCTGGTGCTGCCTTTATACAGTTTATTGATGATAATTCCACTTATGCTGTACTATATTGCCATGTTGCCACTCTGTATCTTTTGAATTGTAAACATATTTTTAAAACATTTTTGTAGTTAATCTCCTGGGCCATGCCTACAAATAGACATTTGATTGCCTAGTGCACTTAGCTGGTAAACAAATATTGAATAAATAATTAATCTTTTATAGAACTGTTTCAGCTTTGAAAAAATAAAGAAAGTCCATGTTTATAATTATCTCCCCACATTTGCCCCAGACTAGAGGAATCATTCTCTCCCTACAGTACCACCTCTATTTTAACTGCTAGGGAGATTTCCTGTTTTATCACTCTAAAATATGTTCCTTTTCAGTATCTACATAAGCAATATAGCAGACAGTCTCAAGTGCCCTATTTGTGGACAATTTGAAAATCTGCAATAAGGTGGACTCTGCATTGGGGGGGAGTTGTTGAAGACATGAGTCAGGACCTGATGAATATGGAGGAGTGGGTAGAGGCCTGGCAACTAGGATTCAACATCAAGAAGTGTGCAGTCATGCACCTGGGAAACAGAAACCCAAGGGCAAGATACACACTTGGGGGGAGGAAGTCAGGATTATGCAGCAAGAGAGGGATCTGGGGATACTAGTCTCCAGTGACCTCAAGGTGGGGAAGCAGTGAACCAGGATGATGGGGTGGGCATATTGTATGCTGGCAAGTATAGGCAGGGGAATAACGAGCAGAAGGAGGGAGGTCCTGATGCCCCTGTACCAAGTTATGGTGAGATCGCACCTTGAGTATGGTGTCCAGTTCTGGAGGCCACACCTGTGTAGACACAGAGTTAATAGAAAGGGTTCAGAGAAGAG
The DNA here is from genome assembly GCA_016271365.2 of Neoceratodus forsteri. Taxonomy (NCBI): domain Eukaryota; kingdom Metazoa; phylum Chordata; order Ceratodontiformes; family Ceratodontidae; genus Neoceratodus; species Neoceratodus forsteri. The sequence continues at coordinate 1,180,478,151 of CM028131.1, forward strand.
TGATCAAGATGGTACAAGGGATGCAGTACAAGCCGTATGAACAGAGATGTAGGGAATTGGGACTCTACACATTGGAAACTAGAAGGGAGAGAGGGGACAAGATAGAGGTGTTTAAATATGTCAAATGGATTAACAGAGTGGACACAGAGCATTTATTTCACAGGCGGGTAGGCACCATAACAAGATGGCATGGGCTGCGATTACAGGGGGGAAACTACAAAGTCAATGTGAGAGGGCAGCTCTTCACTGAGAGGGTGGTGGAAGGCCTGGAACAGGCTCCCAGAGGAGGTGGTGGGTGCTAAGACTGTGGCAGACTTCAAGAGAGTGTGGGATAGGCACATGTGGATAATGGGAGGTGGGGTGGGAGCTTTAAGCGGGGGATGGAGGACTAGTGGGGGAGAAATGGCCAACTTGATGGTCCAAGGGATACTTTTCTGCCATCAAGTTCTATGATTTTATGATTCTGTGATACTACTGTAAATCATTCATGCAGATTTTCTGTCTTATCTCTCTAAAATATTAGTGTGATTCATTCACTATCAAGTTGTGTTTCGGCTGTGCAGTATTTTTACATTGAGTATTGTTCTCTAATGTAAGCCTGAATAACTCAATAACAGTACTTTTTGGTTTTGTGAAACAATGTTTTGTTTCAGTGCATTCAGTGATTCACTTTAATTAGTTTAAAGCTCTGTGTGCCATTTGTTCTGATTAAAAGCAAAGAATACAGCCTGCCCTCAGACAAAGGCCTTGAGCATTTCCCACAGAATCAGTATAGGCTGTTGGAGTATGAAGAGTTAGAAACAAGTTCAGCTGCCTATTCATAATAATGTTTTACCCTGTTTTTGGTCTGCAGCCCCCCCCCCCCCAGCATGTCTAGTGGCCCATTATCCTCTGGACTCATGCTGAACCAGTTCCCAAAGGTCCTCCATTAACAACAGGCATGCAGTTATCCCTTCCCAGGAGACCCACCCTCGTAGCATTAGTTAGTGTTAAAGTTTTGTGTATTCTGTGGTGGGGCTTGAGGAAGTGGACCAGTCAGGAGGTGGTTGGGCCATTTTTCCCGCTTTCTGCCTTCCACAAATGGGAACACATACTCATGGTAACCTGGAGTGGTACAAAACAGCTAGTGTTCGCCTTCAATGATAGCACCACCGAGACACTCAACTGCAAGAGTAGCATGTCAAGAATCTTCTGTCCTGGACGAGAGTGTCTTCATGTCACTGTTTAGCCCTCTATACCGGCCTTTGCTTTTGTTTTCTCAGGCTTGGGGCATGAAGCTGGGTTGCCAGTATGAAAGGTAGCACCAAGTTTCCCTGCACCACTGAGAGACAGCTCTCATTTTAAGAACTATGAATCCTCAATACAGCAAAAAGAATGCCAGCCTCTCTGATCATCTACCCCCTATTACAATTCCTGTTGATCAGTGTAACAGTACAGCAGAATGGCCCAATACAATTATCTTGGTGCACAACATTGATTACCTTACCCATGAGTGATCCTACAATGTTGATTACGTTACACATGAGTGATCTTACAACACTGATTACATTACCCATGAGTGATACCCAAATCAAACACAGATCCAGATGAGCTGAAGTACAATGTGCATGACACAGAATGGAATACTTACATTTCCCTGGATTTAAAATTCTATTGATGTTAAAAAAATGTATGTATGTACTTTATTTCAAAAGCTTTATGAGGAAAGACATACTCAGCTGGCAGCAGCTAATTTCCAGATGTGCCCTGAGAGGAAGGGGGTGTAATACAGTAAAATTAGACTATAATATGCAAGAAAAAATAGCCTGATATGATAAACTTTAAAAATAGTAAAATACAGTTGATGGTCGAGTTAAACATTAACATAGAATAAACATATATTAGCTATAAGCAGATTAAAAGAAGTATTGGACTAGTTTTTGGCACAAACCATGCACAAAACCTCAGAAGAGATGGTGCCTCAAAGGGAGATTACAGGGGATGAAGATGCCAGGTCACTGAGCAGTCAAGAGCAAGTTACAGGAGTGAGCTGAGAAGTCATGAAGGAAGGATTTGTGTCAGAAGATGAAAGATGCAGTGTGGATAGCAGGAGCAGGGGAAGACCAAGGCTTAGGTAGCCCGAAGAAGAAAGCAGCTTGGCCAAAAATCATGTGAATCAACCAACATCCTCAGCCATTGAGACTGCAAGGATATTTCAGCAGAGCATGGATCAGTAATAGGGTTGAGGACAATGTTAACATATCCAGATTGCAGTATGAGTGGGGTGGAAACAAGAAACATTAAAGGCATACAGAGACAATAATGTTAGATTGTGTGCACACACCTGAGCATGCACAATGATATAATATCTAGGGGACCAATAGTTTGGTCCAGATATTTAATGGTATAATTGTTACATGCCTAAATAGCATTACCTTCCATTTTTTATGTCAACCGAAAGGCTTTCAGTTGATGTCACCATCATTTACTGTATGTAATTTCAATTATCAACTTCAGTTAAATACTGCCTTCTCAGAATGACTAATGGCTTTTCATATTTTACAGGCAGCTTATGTTATCACCTTTTCCTTTAAATGGCATGCTTTAATCCACTGACATCTGACATAAGCACTTTGCTGCCAGTGATAAAGATACATAAAAATCAACTTGCCGTGGTAATGTGTGATACTGTAGAGTTGGTAAGTACCTCTTTCTGGGCTGACAGGTTGAACTGAAGCTCTAAGCTGTATCTGGACTTTGATCCAGACAAGCAGGAGGATGAGGATTGGACATCCCAGATGATGCACTCTCCCCTATAGTAGGAAGTTTTGATCCTTACTGCAAAGCTGCTGCCTGAGTAACCCAGGAGCAGCGCAGCAAGAGAACTGTGGTGGGATGTATCAGGGTACATACCTACAAGGTGCATCTAGGGTGCTGGCACCTAGCTCCTTGCTCTTCACCCCCACCATAGGACATTATAGAAGTGGCTACTCTTTGCTGTATGTAGTCCAGGTGATTAGATTTAGAAGCAGCCTACCTGCTGAGGTATTGACAGGCAGGACACCACTCTTGGGAGCAAACCCCTGTGTTGGGGACAACACAGAAATGAGCCGGTCTCAGTGGTGTCTGAAGTTCAGGACTATGGCTTGGAGAGTTCCCATGTTGATCAGCATGAAATCATTAGCCTGTTTAGTGCCTAGTTTTCCACTCCTTATGCCTGAAATATTAAATTTGGCCTCTTCAGTATATAAACATGTATAAAACAGGCCCGGTACCATGATCCTAGTTACTGCATTCAGCTTGGGCAAGCATCAGGCATAATGCAGCTCTTTAACAGTACCTGTTTTGAAGCCAGTCTAGTGCGGAAGAGGGCTGAGGCATGATAAACACCTTACCTCTTGCCACGCCAGTGGCCTGAGTTCAGGAATGAGCTCAGGCTACCAGGGGACTGACCAGGAGAGGATTTAATGTCCACCTGGCAGCTCTCTTCTCCCAGACTGTGGTGATGTGTTAACCCTACTCTTACCTGCCAGCAGGTGGATGCTTAGTGGTAATCCTAAGCTTAGGTAGGCAGACATCAGCCAGGGATTGTGGAAGGACCTGTGGTTTCACAGTGTATGCATGCTTCCACACGCATATGCCCTTCATGTCACCACAGGGACAGGAAGAGAGAAAAACAATAAAGAGTTCAGCCTGGACTCCATGATGTCCCATCTTCCCGTCCTGGATATGGTTCTCTGAGTGGGGAGAAGATGGCCCTCCCACACCTGGCCACACCATGGGGGGAAATTCATAGTGATCAGGGGTGATCCAGCAAGGTTGAGGCAGATTGTTGAGTTAGAGGGGACAGGGACGGGACTGAAGACCCCACCCGGGCAGACCCGAGTGTGAGAAAAAATTATAGAGAAAATAAAAAATTACCTGCTTCATGCCTGTAGTAGAGACCATTCTGCTTTGTTTTTGACAAGTTGCATTTCTTCCCAGTAAAGACAACCTGGCACTGATTTTGAGTTACTGCTAGCCCTTTTGGCCCCGTAGTAACACTATAGACCTGTCTGATTTGGAAAGTTACAGTACTTTATGGTGCTTTCTTGACAGGCAGTTGGTGCTGGACTCAAACAAAGAAAAAGCTTTATGTTTAGCTCAGCAGTGGTATAGCATTCATTTTTCCAGTGTCTTACTCAAATATACAGTATATCAGTTGGTGTATCTGTGTGTGCGCGTGTGTAGTCCTGTATCTCCACTGAACTTTGTTTTCCTGGATGATTCTGTTTCCAGGCATAAAGTATGTGCATGCTAAACACAGAGCAGGGAAAATGTTGTTCCTGAATGATCCATTTACTGGGAAATGCAAAATACAGGGAGACTGGGAGCTTGTGTGTGTATGGTGTCTAGCTTATTTTGTGATTAAAAGTAATAGGGAAGCAATTTAGAAATATTTACTGTAGGTTTATATTAACCTACAGTATTGAGAAATAATTTTATATTTGCATGGCAAATTTCCTTATGGCATTTACTATTCTTTTTACAACAATGTTTATAGCTGTGCAGGTACTGTATTTGCATATGTGTTTGTTGGGTGATAGGTCACTGGTAGACAGGAAGGAGAAAGGACAAATTAGGTAGCCAGGCCACAAATGGAAACTAACAATTCATTTGACTACAAGATTTGAAAGTTGATGTAGCTGCACATAAGTAATATAATAAGGTGTTAAGAGGAAATTGCAGGGTTACATTGATGGGGTCTTAGGAAAGGATTTAAACTAGGGGAGGGGGAGTAAATGACTTGGAAAGGGGTGAGGCAAAAACAGGGAGGACCTAGCCTATTTAGCACTTCCCTGCAGGAGGGAACAGGGAATACAGGGATAAAATAGTTTGAGAGGGGAGGAAATTGGTGGAGTGGTATGCTGGTAAATCCTAGAAGTATGGGGAATAAATTGGGGGAGCTAGAAGCCATGATGGTGGAGATGGGGCTGAACCTGAGTGCCATAACGGAGTTGTGGTAGATGGAAAATCATGACAGGGATATGGTTAATCCAGGGTACAGCCTTTTTAGGAAAGATAGGTAAGGGAGAAAAGGGGGAAGGGTGGCTCTATACATAAGGGATGGGATAAAGGTGTCAGGAGGACAAAAGAGGCTGGGGTCATTGGAGGGCCCCTAGGTCATGTTAGTCAAGACAAATGGTGGGACAGTATGGATGGGAGTGGTTTACAGGCTGCCGAATCAAGGGGAGGATGTGGATGAGGAGATAATGAGGGAGGTTCAAAGGATGGCTAGCAAGGGGGAAATTCTACTGGTAGGGGATTTTAATCTCCCAGATGTAGACTGAGAGAGTCCAATGGCATCATCAGCAAGGAGTAAGGGGATGCTGGAAGAAATGCAGGAAGCACTCCTGCAGCAGCTGGTCAGTGAACTGACTAGGAGTGGGGCTACTTAGGACTTAATCTTGTCAAATGGGGACAGTGTAGCAGGGGTCCCAGTGGGGGAATATTTGGGGGCAAGTGACCACAGAAAAGTAAGGTTTAGCCTTAGGATGGGGCGGAAGGGAGTCGAACCAACACTAAGGCGCTGGACGTTCGCAGGTAGATTTCAGTAAAATGAGGGAATTTTTCATGGCTGAAATGGAGGGCAAGAAAAGATTGGGGATGTAGAAGAACTGTGGGGGGGCAATAAAAGAAGGAATTTTGAGAGCAACAGAGAGGCACATTAGAATAGTGGGAAAGAACAAAAGATGAAGGCGGTCACTTTGGTTCTCTAAAGAGGTGGTAAGGGCAATGGGGGGAAAAGAGGGATTTCAAGGTATACTAAAGAAAACAAGGAATGGAGGAAAGGGAGAAATACTGGGAAAAGCTTAGGGTGACAGGGAGGACAATCAGGAAGGCAAAGGCGGTGGCAAAGGAGAAGACAGCAAAAGAGTCAAGAAGGGGGGACAAAACGTTCTTCAGATGCATAGCAAAAGAAGAAAAAATAAGCAGGGTATAATGCAACTTAAAGGGAGGGAAGAGCTTTGTTAGAGAGGGATGAGGAAAAAGCAGACTTACTTAATAGGTACTTCTGTTCAGTTTTCCCAGTGGAAAAGGAGAGGAGGGCACCAAAATTGAGGGGAAAGGTAACAAAAGCTAGGCAGGTGGACACTAGTCATTTCATGGAGGTCAGGGTATTGCAAGAACTGGGTAAGTAAAAGGTAGACAAGGCAATGGGGCTAGATGCCATACATCACAGGGTGCTCCAGAAGTTTAGGGAGGAGCTGGTGGCACCACTAATGAGGCTATTTAACATGTATCTTGAAACAGAAAGAGTTGCAGGGAACTGGAAATTAGCAGACGTGGTGCCACTGCACAAGAGCGGAGGGAAGGAAGAGCTGGGTAACTATCGCCCAGTCAGTCTTAACTCAGTGGTGGGCAAGGTTATGGAGACACTCATTAAGGAAAGATTAATAAAATATCTGGTGGAATGTGATCTTCAGGGCAACAGACAACATGGGTTCATGGAGGCAAGATCTTGCCTGACGAACCTGATCAAATTCTATGACTGGGTGACAGGGGTGTGCAATCAGGAAGGTGCAGTGGATGTGGACTATCTTGACTTCAGCAAGGTCTTTGACACCATCCCTCACATAAGGATGGTGAGCAAGCTGGGCAGTTTGGGGGTGGGTAAGAAAATAACAAAATGGGTGGAAAATTGGCTTGATAGCAGAGTCCAAAGGGTAGTTGTAAATGGGGTTTTATTTTATTTATTTAGTTTTTATTGACCAGGTAAGGATGATCATACAATGGCATAAAATAATCTTGGACTCTGATTGGTCCGTTTGGGACTGGAGCTGTGATGTTATCCCAGCACAATATCATGGCTCTAGTCCCAGCCCTCTGATGACAACATCAAATGTTAAGAAATCACTGCACGCATGCCGTGGTCCCTATCGACAGCCCACTTCTGTTTTTCCCCACTCGTGCCTCAGTAGCCACCAGCTGTTATAACCACAGTAGCACAATGCTACACCCCCAGCACCCCATTTCCCCATCAAAACATGTTTTAATGAGAAAAAAAAAGCCACTATCTCAAATGCCATTTTTCTTGTATTGGGCGGTCGCGCTTCTCGCTCAATGCACAGACTGCCCAGTTCCTTGAAGAAAGTCACTGCTTTTACCCACTGTAACCAAATGGTGAACAATTCAAAAAAAGCCATGTACCTGTAATCCAATTTGAAATAGCGTGCAATACACGCAGTAGGATCATGGTCACTAAACTCATCAGCAGTTCCCAATCCACTTTGTAGCTTTTACATAAATAATGAAAAAATATTAATCATTCCACGAAGTACAGCAGGACCAGCTCAAAGAAAGGCAACTAACTACTTCTCTTATATTTTTTTTTTCTGGGGGGAGGGAGGTTCTTAACAAATACAGAGAATCACAGCACAAGCATACACTGAAAAGGAAATACATACAGGTATATAAGTGCAGCGCCATCTGCTGGACAACATGGATACTAAGGATTTTTTCCAATAGGTATACTTCCACTAGCAAAAAAAAAAACTAAGAAAAAAAGTATTTTAAACATATTTTTCACATTTTAATTTTCTTAAAACACAACGAGTCATTGTATAATAGCAATAACGCACTCCAGGGTGTGTGTTGTGCTGGGATAACGTCACTTCTGGGGTGATTAGTCTCACTCGACCTGCAGCCTTGTGCCTAATCACCCCAGGTGTGATGTTATCCCAGCACAACACACACCATGTCATGCATCATTGCTTAACTAGATAATTCTATCTATTTTCAGCCTCGTCCCAGGAGAAGGGGATTCCGATGGATGCCAACTGACGCTGAAAGGACGAAATTTGGCCAGGACACAGGGGAAATTCCCCTACTCTTTTTCAGACATGTTGGGGCAGCCATTTAAACCCTCTGAAGAGGAATATACTATACCACCCCTGGGAGCAAGGTGGTCTGATTATGCCAAATCCAATTCTTTTTTTTTAATATTTTTTTCTATTTACAATATTAAACCATTACTTGGAAATTAAGCAATAGGTTGGGAAAGGTTATTAAAAGAGAAATGTAGTGTCTGGTTACATCAGTGGGAAACTCAGACCTTTAAAATATTTAAAAAATTGATAGAAACACCAGAATATATAAGAGGAATATTCTTAAGGTTAAAGCAGTGGGGTATAACTGTACAACAAATGCACGCTCTACCTAGAAAGCAACTTTATCACTTTTTGCTCTCATTAACATGTACTGTAGAGGTGGTATTTATAAAGTGCCATGCAGAATACAGAGAATCACTTAAAGTCTTGTTAAATAATAAAAGCGTCCCAGATAAAATGTGGGATGTGCACTGGCTAACGTGCCATGAGAAATTAAATGTCAAGGCAAATCAAAAACAGAAATCTGTATAAGAAAGGTTATGTAGCAGATTGACATGTGTCCAACAAGAGGAAACTCTACAACATTTGTTTTTTACTTGTTCCTTTATATCAGGTTTCTGGGATTTGCTTGTGCAAGAATGGGGGAAAACCTGTTTAGTAATATAAAGTATGAAAATCTGATATATGTTTTCTTTTCTCATGAACGGGCAGCATGGAATCTAAGCACACTGCACTGTTTCATAGCAATTTTCAAATGGAACATTTGGATTATGAGATATGGGTATACTCTACAACAGAAAGAGGGCAGTCATGTGATATTGTACAATAAAATAAGGAAAGATATAAAGCAATTGTATCAAATGGAAAAAAATAAGTTGGCAAACGATAGATTGTTGGAATTATGGAAAAGTCTTCCTTGGGTTGCAGACTCAGATGCACCTGTTACTTGAAGGTGATGAAGGGTAGGATGTTTGAATTCTTTTTCTGGTTTTTGTTTGTAAGACATGTGATTTTTTTGTATGTTTTTTTTTCTTGATGCCTCAATAAAAAATTCCCCTACTCTTGTGACATGTGGCGCTTATGCTGTGTGAGAGATGACTGCTGTTAGAACTAGTCATGAGTAGAAGGAGGATGGTTCTCAGCTGCAGGAGCTGGGCGCTGTAAACGCTGAAGAAGCAGCTCAGGGAGAACAAAGTGCAACTTCCATGTTTGGAACACCAGTGATTTCAACCACTTTGGAGATGTAATTGCATCTGTCTCTGATTGAGAGAAAATAAATTTTACAGACTGAACTCGGGGAAAATTGAGTTTCAGCTTCTGGAGGAGCTGGGTGGTCAGGATGACCAGGGAAAGCAGAAGAGAGAGTCGGAGCACTCGTCTAATGCTTCGGTATCACTCACTGCTAAAATCTTTATTGTGCAAACCCTGGAGAGGGATTTATTGCCAATGGGGATCTCTACTGTTCTGGCTCCACATGAGATGGGGCTTAAGGAATTACAAACAGATACGTGGACACTGGAAGGAGCTCTGATAAATGCGGGCTGGACCAGAGCCCGAAATGGAGAATGGAGGGTGGATCCTTTGAGTGGTCCTGCAGATACACTAGTTGATATGGACAATTGAGAGCAGCCTCAGCAGACTGCTCTGGTCATTCTGGATACTTCGGCCCCAACAGAAGGCACAGCGCTTTCAGGCCCCCCTCCCCACTGATGTCAGAATCTTCGGGAGCTGCAGGTAATATGCAAAGTTTACCTTTGGGGTCTCATACAGTTGGCTTTACTGAACTTCACTAGGGAATGGAAGACATGGTAGTCTCACAAGATATGAGGCAGCATCTAGACACTAAGCAGGAGGGGGTAAATTCTCCTCCGGCCTTCCTTCTATCTTGGAAGCCTGGACTACAGTCTTAAGGGTAGATGCACAAACAAATTGTATTGTCAAAAAGAAGGCACACTATATGCTTGCATTATTTAACAGGCCTAAAATTTCCCCCTAACAGTCAATATGTAGGGCAAGTACTGATTAAACAGTCACTGGGATTTACACCAAATGACATTTATGCTTTCATTTATATTTCCGGAGAACACATGTTTGACATTAGTTTTCGCTCTGCTGACTTGTTAAAGAAGTTCTGGGCAAAAGATGCAATCCTAAAAATGAACTCACTCTGGACCCCCTTCCAGGTGACTCCCCTCACCAAAAAGGGTTTTCGGGTGATCGCAATTCTTTTCGTAGTGAGAGGGTAAACATTATGGATGTTTTGTTTTGGTTAGAGTAACAATGTGATGTGTTGGTTATGCCCGATCCCATTATAGATTCAGAAGGCTTTTGGAATGGTGGCTGGAGGGTGAAAATAAAGTTATTTCAAGAGGGTATGGATTTTCAACATCTGCCTAATTGTCTCTTCATCTGTAGAGACAAGGGTTTTATCTTTTACTCGGGGCAACCCCTACAATGCTTTCGCTGTGGCTCTGCCAGGCATATAAGCATTTCCTGTTCGGTCCTTTTATGCTCCTTGTGTGGGGAAACTGGTTACTCTGGTTTCCATTGTGAAAAACCTCCAAAATGTACCCTCTGTACTGAAGTGGGGCATGATTTCACAGACTGCAAGAAAGTATCCCACAATACGGCAGATGCTGACTTTGGGGTACAGGATTCCTATCTGGACAAAGCTGCTAGAACAGCGACTCTGTAGTCCTCTGCTAAAGTCCCACCAGTGCCTCTTCCTAGAAGCATGCCTTCTATAGCACACATGTATGCAGAGGTAGCAAAATGTGGCCCACCCCAATCATCCAGACATGATATGGTTTCAATTTCTGGACTACAGGAGGCTGCTTTCAGAACAGTGGCAGTGCAGGGGGCCCATGGAGGCACCAGTCCAGCTGCCTGAACCTGATGCATATGCCTTGATGCCCCCTCCTCAGACTCCTCCTGTGGAGACTCCATCACTGCCTTCTAAAGTCAAGATTCCTTCTCAGTCTTCTCAGGAGGTCTCACAGGGTGAAGGACTTCCCCATGTCAATCCCTTTGAGCTGCTACAGCCCACAGAGGAGATGGATTCGGGTGCTGCTTACTTTTCATCTTCACAAAGAGATGTCTTTTCGGATGTGGACTCTACAGCTGAGGCTGTCAAGGCATTACAGAGAAAAAAGGCCTTGAGTCCTAAGACGGGGTTGTGGAAAAGCTCCCAGAAATAAAAGGACTCAGTAACTTGACACTTTGCTCTCTGCAGTAAAGTCATATGATTTGACATTTGCTAGTTTAAATGTCAACAGCATTTGTATGGAGAGGAAATGTTTGGCCACTTTTTCTTTATTTTTAGGTTGGTTGACTGACTTGTTTTCTTACAGGATACTAATTTATACACAGTACAAGATTTTGACCCAGTTTCAGCTGCTTGGCTATGGGGGCCTTGTTATCGGGTGGGTGGGTAGGACCTGTGTTGTGGGGTGGGAATTTGTTTTACCTTCCCCGACTTTACATTGACAAATGTTGTGGATATTTCACCAGGTAGGGCTCTTTTGTTGGACATTCAGGTGAAAGGGGTGTATTTTCATCCATAAATATCTATGCCCCACAGGGCAAGGTCTCCCGTATTGAATTGCTAAAGTTGATTTAACCCTTTTTACATACTATTAGGAATATTGTATTTGGAGGAGATTTCAATATTAGCAGGTTCTCTTCTGATAAGACAGGTACCACAGAAAAGGCGTTTTGTGATTCAGGATTTTTGAACGACCTATTGAAGCAATCAGGGCTCTTTCACATTTTAGGAAATAAAACTCAGACAGATGCTAAGACCTGTTTTCAGGGCAAGATTGATTATTTTTTTATCACCCCCACTTTGAACTTTAGACATTCAGTTCAAGTTGTAATTTCCTCAGACCATGGTTTACTGAAAATGGTGGTTTCTAATTTCCAAGCCACCACAAAGGGTCCAGGTTGCTGGAAATTGAACATGTCTCTCCTAGACCATCCAGAAGTCTTGGAGGGTTTCCATCTTATATTAAAGGCCAGGAGTTTGGTATATTCTTTGTATGACTCTCTCTGTGATTGGTGGGAAGATAGTAAAAGGGAGATTAGGGAGTATATTCAGAAAATGGGGAAAATTCTAGGGAAACTGCAGAACGATAGATGTGGGGGACTGTGGGAAGAACTGGGTCTTCTGCAAACTTTACATTCAATGGGAGTGGGGGATTATCAATCTCAAATAACAGAACTAAAAGCCAAACTGTTCCATCTCCAGTATGACAGAATGAAGTCACTAAAGAATGAGCAGAGATTCGGAATTCGAGGGAAGCAGGTTTTATCGAACACTTTTGATAGCTGCCAAGCTAGATGACAACAGAAGGATATAAAGCATTTACAGTGGGTAGACGGGACTGTTCTGATGACTAATACTGACATTCTTCAGGAAGTGGATGGCTATGTCTCCACTATGTTTACAGTGGATATGAGGGTTCGTAGGGAACTTTTGGAGGACTGGCTATGGGAAGTCAGTCTCCCACTGGTTCTTAAACAGTTTTTTATTTCATTGACAGCTTTGATTACAGTTCAGGAAATGATGTAGGTTATTACAAACCTGCCTATAGGGAAGGCACCAGGTGAAGATGGTTTACCAAATGAGCTTTATACGCATTTGAGAAACCATTTACAGAAGTAGCAACAGACATGGCACATATTTCCAGATATTTTGCGAAATGTCTAAAGAGTTTCTCTCTGCTGCCCCTACTGTGGAATGCAGAAAGCTGGAGATTTCTCTAGAAATATCACAGAAATTTCAGGAAATGTCTGCCTATGACTTTGGCTATGACTGTATGAGCAGAATTGGTGGCAATGTATAATGAATGTTTATCTTTGCAGCATATTCTGGCTACCATGAATGTCAGCTTACTGATATTACTATTTAAGACAGAGGATAGGGTGAATTTGGCAAATTGGAGGCTGATATCCCTCTTAAATTCAGATATGAAGATACTCACTAAGATCCTTAGTAACAGATAGAGTATGGTTCTACAGGATATAGTACTTCCTACATAATTCTGTTGTCCTGGGGCAGAAAATAATGGATGATTTGATTTTATTGTATGAGATTATGGGTAGGGGGCATACTGAAGAATTACAAGGTTTTTTTGGTTAGTTTGGACCAAAGGAAGGCCTTTGACAGGGTAGCACACAGTTATCTGTGGAAATGTTTGCAGCTTTTTAAATTCCCGGCACCTTTCATTGGTTGGATACAAATGTATTATGAGACAGCGCTGACAAAACCTTACGATAACTGGTGGTGTGATTCTCTCTGTGCTGTTCAGCGGGGGGTTTGACAGGGATGCACATTGAGTCCTATGCTATACATCTTGACCCTGGAACCTTTGTTGCATAATGTACTTTTAGAAGGCTGTATTATGGGAGTCTCAGTATCTAGTTTAGATACAGAAATAAAGTATATTGCATATGCTGACGATTTGTGTTTTATATTGGCAGATTTTCCCTCTGGTGGAGTATTGGGATCGCTGTTGGAAAACTTCACCCAAGATACAGAAGCTAGTATTAATTTCAACAAAAGTAAGTGCACCACAATTGGGATGGGGCGAAGTCAACACAAGATGCTGTTGGGGATACATATTTCTTCCTCACCTTGTAAGATCTTGGGTGTATATTTTGGCAATGAAGATATGGGATATGTTAACTGGGATCTATTTCTTTTGGAAGCCCAGAAGAAAGTTACACTCTGGAATAGGTGGTATCTGTAAAAAAAAGAGGGTTTATATGTTTAAAACTTTTCTCTTACATGTGTTTTTACACTTAAGTGTGGTATATTTGTTTCCCAGAAACTTAGAGACAAGGATTTACAGTGTTTTTTTCCAGGGTATATGGCGCAGCCGAATTAACCCCATAAAGAGGGGTATAAAGTACCTGCCTCTTGGGAAGGGTGGTCTGGGGATGATAAATCCAGTGTTGTTTTTCTTTAGTGTCTTTTTTCAGAATAACATAAAACTCCTTTTCCATAAGTCTGACAAGATTTGGTCCCCTTGGGTTCTGGATTTTTTGGAGACATGAGTTACTTCTTGAGAATTACATAAGGGTATTCCAAAACAAAAAACACTGAAGGGATTAAATGAAGACATGCAACATTGTTTTGGTAAACTGAAGTTATGGGGCTTTACTAAATCTGAGACCTTGTCCTTGTCTCAAAAAGATTTGTATGGTTTGGTGCTACAGAAGTTGTTTTGGATTACCCCTCATTTTGGTTTGAAATTGGATGCTGAGAGGAAACAAACTGAGCAGATATTGTGTCATTCAAGAACACCTAATTACATGTGGGATGTGCTATGGTTGAACACTTATGGGAGGCTGAACATGATAAACAATTTAAAACATAAGGGAATGGGGGAAAGGATGTGCCCAAGACATGACTTTTGTGTTCTTCAGGTAGAAACTATGGAAGACTTATATTTTGACTGCCCCTATGTTTCTCGATTTGGGGTTTTGGTGCTTAAGCACTGGATTCATAGTCCCTTCACACTCATTACACCTGATATTTTGTTTTTGGGCATTTTACTTAAAGCATGGTGCTGTTATGACTCAGGGGTGATTTATTTATTTATTTTTTAAATACTATATTTGGAAAACTCGATGTCAGTGGTCCCTGAGACAGCAGTATGTCATTCTGGAACAACTGTTTTTGATGATTCATAAAAAATTGTGTTTGTATCGACAAGCCGAGCAGCTTACAGTTTCACCTTCTTTGTATAAAAGGTGGTGGGATAACATAACTTGGCTTGATATGGGGTAAGGTAGATTTTTCTATGGTCTTCTGGATCTTCGGTCCTTGGTGGTGGGCCTTGATAGATTCCTGTTTTAGGGATAGGTAGTCAGTTCACAGACTACATTCATAGTTTTTTTTGCACTATAGTAGTGCTTTACCTTAATAATTGGGGATTAACAACCCTACTTCCATAGTGGATGGTAGGGAGAGGGAAGGAGACCCGGCTGGGCTTTTGTGTGAAATATTTCAGTTTCATTTTCAGGTTTTTTTTTTTGTTGGATACATAAACATTCCCCTTCTTTTAGGGGGAAGTGACTGTTTATTGTTTTCTCCTACAGCCTTCCTTTTTGGTCTTGATTAGTTTATTTCTGCTGGGCAATGGGATGTATGACTGTAATACTTCTTAGATTTTGGATTTTTTCTTATTAGCTTTTTATGTTTTAGTGTGCTGTTAACACTATTTTTTGTGTTTTTCCTGTTTCTTTTCTATTCATTGACTCATTCTCCAGTTCTTTCAGTGGGGGGTATTTTTACTTTGTTTATTAATTTAATTATTGGGTTTGACTGTTATGTTGCTTATAACCCAGAAACTGTATGTCTATGAGTTTTTGCTTTCTGTATTATTTGATGTTACCACTGTCCTCATGGAGTTATAATAATTAAACAGTCCCCTACTCAAGGGAGGAAAGGGTGAAAGTGGGTTACCCCAGGGGTCTGTTTTGGGGCCAATAGTATTTAACATTTACATTGGAGTTAAAATGGAGGGATTTATTTGTAAGGTGTACCTATTTTCAGATGACACAAAAATCTGCAATAGGGTGGACACACCAGGTGGGGTGGAACAAATGAGAGAGGACCTGATAAAGCTGGAAAGATGGTCAGAAAGCTGGTAACTGAGATTTAATTAGAGATGTAGCAAAATTAAAATTCACCGGCAAAGTCCTGGAAAAGTCAGGAATTTCACATCTGTGAAGCAATCCACGAAATTTTGCAGTCAGGGCATAAATTTTCATATCAGACTTTGCAGTGTTTTTTTTGAGAACCTTTGTTGCGAAAGTGCAGAATTTCACCCACAAACAGTGAAATTTTATTTTATTTATTTATTTCATAATTCAGATTTACAACCTTTGAGTCAAAGACTCGTTTACAAAGGCACCTCATCGCAGGGAGGGTAGACAACAATTGGTGGTGGAGTACAACAATGGAGAACATTACAGGTGAGATACAATAAAATAACACACAAAGCAATTCCAGTAATACAAAGGTGTACAAAGGCTTCAATTAGTTACAATTTATTTAGTTGTTTAACCAGGAGTAGCACACTAAGCTGAAAGCTTTTTTACAGGTGCGACCTGGGAGCACTGGGAAGTTAAGTGACTTGCTCAGGGTCACACAGTATTCAAGTGGAAGCTCGAAGCAATTAGTTGGAAGCAATTAGTTTAGTATATAAATAATAAAGTACCGTTAGGGGTTCTAGGGAGCGATACCTGGGGGGAAGGGGTGGTTGCTGGGGGAGAAGGCAGTCCAGAAGGGCGTTGTCTGTAAATTGGGCCAGGCGGAGCTCTAGGCATGGGCCAGTCAGGGGCATTTACAGTTCTGAGTGTCAATGAGGTGGTTTCAGAGGGTGATTTTGAAGGGGCCAATTTTGGGGATGTTTGTGATATGAGTGGGGAGGGAGTTGTACCAAGAGGGGGCTCTGTGGTGGAATGATCTTTGGGCGAGAGAGGTCCTGACTCTCGGGACCTGGAAGGTGGCTTTGGTTGTGCTTCGGGTGGTGACCGAGTGGGAGGCCAATTTTAGGGATGTAGCAACCCCCGAGGTGGGGAGAGCCCAAGTAGGGTTTTTTGCCAGTATTCTGGTGTGGTAGTGCAGGCGCTCATCAAAGGTGAGTAAGTTCGAGGAGGAAGAGTAGAGCTGGCATGTGTGAATTCTGCTGGGGGCACTGGTCAGGAGCCTGTAAGCCTTGTTGATTGAGGTCTGGACTTTGGTGAGGGCAGTGGGGTCAGCAGCCAGATAGATAGGAAGCCCCTAGTCAACCAGTGACAGGATGGAGGAGGTGATAGCCAGCCAGAGGGCATTCTGAGGGAGGCAGTCTTTGTGGTGGTAGAGGAGTCCTATCCGGGTGTTTACGGCAGTGGACTGGGAATTAAGATGAGAGTGGAAAGAGAGAGCTGAGTCAAAGGTGATACCCATATATTTGTATGCAGATACCTGTTCAAGGGGGTGTAGGGTGCTGGGGAGGATGAGGGGGGCATTTCTGGAGTTACTCTGGCAGTGGGCAAAAAGCATAGATTTTTTTCTTCTTGAGATTCAGAACTAGGCAACGATCAAGGAATCATTTTTCAGCTTGGCTGAAGGTGAGTTGCAGATAGTTCTGGATGGCGATGGGGTCGGGGTGGGCGGCGATGCAAACCACATCATTGGCATATAGGAGCATATTGCCTAAGCAGGAGCTAGGAAGGGTGTTTAGAAAGAGACTGAACAATGTAGGGCCCAGGATGGAACCCTGGGGGACACCTGAGCGAACTGGTAGGCAGCCGATAGGGTACCATTTATCTTGACCTGTTGGGATCTGGTATGGAGGTAACTGGAGAACCAGACAAGGGGGCCAGATGAGAAGCCTAGCTGATGGAGGGAGTCAAGCAATAGGAGGTGACACACAGTGTCAAAGGCCTTAGATAGGTCAATGAACACTGCCCCAGCAATGACCCCAGAGTCCAGTGCAGAGTGTATTTGCTGTGAGAACTCTAGGAGGGATGTGGTGGTGCTCTGTCCAGGGCAGAAGCCATACTGTTCTGGACATAGTATGATGTATTTGGTTAGGTATTCCATGGGTTGGGCGGATACTATTTTTTCCAGGGCTTTAGAGAGTTGGGGGGAGGATGGAGATCAGTCTGTAGCTATTTGGTAATGTGCGATCTCCATTCTTATGAATTGGGGTAATTTCAGCTGATTTCTAGGTGCTCGGGAATTGACCAAGGCACAGAGACCAGTTTAACAGGTTGGTGAGAGGGGCTAGCATGACATCTAGAGTTAGACGGAGAATCCTGGAGTCAATGGGGTCACAGCTGGGGTTGTGGCTGGAGAGGGCTTTCAGTAGGAGTGGTTTGGCTTCATGGGGAGATATGGTGCAGAGAAGAAATGGGTGTCGATTCAGGATGGGGGGGTTGAGGTAGGGAGAGCATCAAAAAAGTGGACAGGAAGGACTGGGCTTAGGTTAGAGAAAGCCGTGTTGAGGCAGTCAACAATATGTTGGGGGTCAGTGGTAATAGCGCCATTGACAGATATCTGAGATGGAAGGGAGTGAGTTTTTCCATTGAGCTCCTTAATAATTATCCCAGAACACATGCACAGAGCCCCAGGAGGTGGCCAGGGTGGTTTGGTAGTATTTGGACTTGGCTTGCCTTATGGCCCAGGTGCATTGGTTACGAGTGGCATTATAGGCCTGTCTGTCCACTGTCCTGCCTGACTCGACCACAACATGCCAGAGGTTGTCTTGCTGACTCAGTTGTTGAATAAGGGAAGGGGAAATCCATGTGGCATTATGTCTTTTGGAGCGGGTACTGGTAAAGGGGGCAAAGAGGTCACAGGCTTTGCAGAAGGCTCTGGTGAAGTAGGTTAGCGCAGTGTCTGTTTCAGTCATGAGTGAGATTGGGGACCAGTCAAGTTGGGCTAGGTACTACTAGGTTCTAGGTGAGATTTCACCATTCACAGGCAAAATTCTACACTTCAAGGGTAAGACTTTGCTATCCGCATCCGCAAAATAATTCATGAAATGAGCGAAATTCACTGATTATTTCAGAGAGCAACATTTCCCAGCTTCTTACATCCCTAGGTTTAATATTAATTAATGCAAAATAATGCACATAGGGCACAAGAATCCAACGGTCACTTACTCACTGGAAGGAGAGGAGGTTCAGGTAATGATGCAGGAGAAGGATCTGGAGATTATCATATCGGATAACATAAAGGAGGTGAATCAGTGCAATAAACCAGTGGGTAAGACAAATGGAATGCTGGCTTGTATAGCGAGGGGAATTACAAGTAGGAAAAGAGAGGTGATCATGCTACTATACAGGTCCATGGTTCGTCCACATCTGGAGTATGTGATACAGTTTTGGAGACCTCAACTACAAAAATATATAGTTAGGGTGGAGAAAGTCCAGAGGAGGGCTACCAAAATGGTGTAGGCCATGCCCAAGAGGACATACGAAGAGAGGTTGGAGCAGCTCAACCTGTATTCACTGAAAACAAGCAGGGAGCGAGGGGATATGATAGAGACTTTTAAATATCTGAAGAGAATAAACAAGGTGAAGGAAGGGAGCATCTTTAAGATGCAAGGAAATACAAAAACTAGAGGACATAGCTTAAAACTGGATGGTGGAAAGTTCAAAGGAAATAGGAGGGGACACTACAGAGAGGGTGGTGGGCTCATAGAATAAACTTCCAGAGGAGGTGGTGAATGCAAAATCAGTATGAGAATTCAAGAGAACATGGGATAACTACATGGGATTAAGCAATAAAGGGAGGGACAAGTACATGGAGGGGAAAGAGGGAGGGGTAGATACTTGGAGGGTGGGCCCTGGGGTGGGGAATAGGATGAAAGGAACTGTGGTACAGATGGGGAGGGGGATGGGGCAGACTAGATTTTTTCCTTTTTATTCATTTTATCTATTTAGGGATTCAGATCATACCTTTGAGCTCAGAGATCTTTTACAGTTCCACGTCAAACAGTGACAATGACAACAATAACAAACAGATAGACGGACCGAAGGAGTCCATTTCTGCCGACACATTTCTATGTTTGTATATTACAATTTTTTGTTTGTTTCCATGATGGGTGGGAGTCACATTGGCAGAACTCCCTTTCACTCTTCCTCCACTGAATGGCCTTTAAACATCCCCCTCACAACTGCAGTGACAACTAAAACAAGACTTACAGTTATATCACTATAAAGACAGTGGGCTCATATACATTCTGTGGGATGGATTTTATGAAAGTATGCTTTACCAATATTTATTGTGTAATTCTGAATTATTAGTAATGATATCATATTCATGTTATTATCATTTATATACAAAGAATACCCCAGTATTAGGGTTTACAAGATTATATTGTGAGACCCCCTGTGAACACCCCTTCTGGTGCAATGAACCACTATTTCCAGTATTGCACTAGCTAGGAGAAAGATCCATTAGCTCTGTGTAAAATAATCCAGCATCTTGTTTTTAATGAGGATTAATATTATAATGTTAGAGTAGGTATCAATTGTGATCAACTTCTATATGTCAGGACTGCATGGATGAACAATTATGTTCATGCGCAGCACACTTATTTTATCTCTGCTCATGAAGTAAGGAGATAGTCCCTTTCAAACTTAAATTATTTACTATTTTACCACGAATAAAAGGTAACCATATGTGTGAGGTCAGCATGTTGTCTGTGAGGTGTGCTGGGCTCTGGCTGTCTTCAGTTGCTTGTCCAGAGCGGTTGCTCCAAATGAGTCCAGCTCAGTGTCCTTTATGCTAATCACTTGGCATTATCAACTAGTTCCCAGCTTATCAAAGTCATAAGCTCACAACTAAAGGTCGACTTCTGCCAAATCCAATCCTGTCTTATACTGAATAAATTAGTCCTTAAAAAAAAAAAAAAAAAAAAGCTACAATTATCTGGAATCTGTTTCTATTGGCAAAATGTTCTTCACCTTGATTGGGCTCCCCCAGATTGGCAAAAGGTTTAGATTGATCTATATATAGTAAATATGTGAAACAGGATCATTACAGATTGCCACAATTTAAAATGTTACATAAGCTTTATTTCACCCTTCAGAGACTCTGTCAATTGCATAGGCAGAACCACTCCCTCTGTTCCAGGTGCAAACAAGTAGAATGTTCTTTATTTCATGTATTATGGGCTTGTGGGAAGACCACGCCCTTCGAATGAATCTGTCCTTTGATTTAGCTGAGGTCTTTACTCTTCAGGTTTGTTTACTGGGCTACTACAAAGGGATATCCTCCAGATAGAGGGAGAGCTATACTGCCCTAAGTTCTGCAGCCCCTAAGATGGTTCTCTTACATCAATAGTTAGATGATAAAATTCCAGCTTGGTCGGAATGGCAAACCAAGATTCTTAGCACCTTTTTTTTTCTCTTTTTTTTTTGTAGATTTTATTCATTCACTACCAAAGCCAGGCATCCTTCTGGAGTGCACTCTTGGCTCGGACTTTCTATTCCCATACCTGAACCCTAGACTCTGTAGACTCCCACCAATGACCAGGCCGACACTAGCATCTCGGATCACCCTCGAGGCAGGATCCACTGTCCCTTAGCGGCATGTCTGTAATTAGAGAGCACCTGCCTGGTTTGTCATGGGGGGCAGCGGAGCACCAAGAAGGTGGGCCGGTGTTGGGATGAGTGCCCTGCCACTGGAGCCCCCATCATCTCCACAGATGTGGGTAGGGATTTTTCTCTTTAGTTGCTCCCAGGAGTGAGACGTGCCATGACGTCCATGCACGGCTGCCCTGCTGATGTCTGCTACACTCCTGCCCCTCGTACATACTGCTGTCTTGCTTGTAGTGCTCTCTGTTGCCGCCGGGAGTCACTAGGCAGCCAAGCATGCCCCAAAACCCTCTCTAAGAGAGGAGAGCAGTCCTCTGGATGCTCAATTTGCTCCCTCCCCTGCCGACCCCTGGAGGCCCAGGCTCGTTCCCGAAACTAGGTCGCTGGTGTGGCATGAGGTGTGGCGTCCAGCACCTCAACTCTCAGCACCACCATGCCGGCTGATCCTTAGCACCTTGAATGCTGAATTGCACATAGCAAATGTAATACATAGACATCAGTCTTTTTTGGAGAAATGGGGATTCTTGTTTGCCTGGTTTACTACCCTCTAATATTTTGTTCTCTGTATATATTCTGCTTCAGGAGTTCATTATAACTCTTCTTTTAGATCCCCAGATTTATTCCCTTCATCAGTGGTTTAGGTTTATTCTTTGGTATTTTCACTGAATCTTGATTTTTATAAAATTGTTTCTTTTTTTTAGTAAACAGCACTGGGGTGTTTGTATTGATGAGGGTTTGTGTTGTCATGCTCTCTGTGTTTTTATGTTTTGTGGTTTGTATGTTTGACACTTGCATGGTTTGTATTGCTCTGTTAGTTATCTATTTTTCTTTGTCTAAAAATTAATAAAGTATGCTAAATTAAAAAAAAAGAAAGAAAACACAAGCTGTGCTTTTTGGCCAAAATTGGAGCTTGTTCTGATCCCCTTAGATGTTACTAGTGCTGATGGCTCTTCTGTTATTACTGCTGACTCCATCAAATATCTGGGAGTCACCCTTGAATCCCAACTGGATCTCTCCTTACACTTCGGCAATCTGTGTAAGGTTGTTAATAAGAAGCGGGGCCTGGCTTATAGGATTAAATACATTCTCACACCAGTGGCACATCTTGCCCTTTCTAGAGGAGTGGTCTTTCTCACCCATTTTTATAGGCTCCCTACTTTTACTCATACTGCTAGGTCCACCTTATGGCTGCTGCAGATTGGTCTAAATTACTGTGCATGGGTGAGGTGATTGAATACTGATACAAATTGGTGTGCACTGAAAGGGCTGCTGCATTCTGTTCTTTACTAGTGTGCACTAGGGGGCTGATGCATACTGCTCTGAATTTGTGTGAATGGGTCTGCTGCAGACAGATCTAAATTATATTGCAAAAAGTACAGCTGCTAATCTATACCACCCAAAAAATCCAATGTTAGGATACAATAAAAAATACTTTATTAACACGTGAAAGACACAGGTAGCACCCCCCCAAAAAAATAAGATCTAAATTGTCATGCTTCATTGGGGCTGCTGGATACATGTCTAAACTGGTGCAGTGGGGGTGCTGTATACTGGTCTGAATAGTTGTGTGTTGGCAAGGGTGTTGTAGACTGTTCTGAACTGGTGTGGGTGGGTGGGTGAGGCTGCTCAGAATTGGTCTGAACTAGTGTATATGAGTACAGCTACTGCAAACTGGTCAGTATTGATGTGCATTGGAAGGGGTACTGTTACAGACTTGTCTGAAATAATATGGTTGACTGAAGCTGATGCAAACTGGTCTCAATTTCATGCATTGGAGGGACTGATGCAAACTATCCTGAATTGGTGAGCATGGGTATGGCTGTTGCAAACTGGTTTAAGCTATGATGAGCAGGCTGGGAGGCTGAATGCTCACTGATATGCATTGGCGTGCATGGCTGGGGCTGCTGCATACTGGATTGAATTGGTGCACACTGTTGGAGCCACTAAATACTTACATGAATTGGTTTGCATTCTTGGGGCTGCTGCAAACTTGTCCAAACTGCTATGCACTAGAAGTTGCTACATACTTTCCTAAGGTACATTAGTGTGCACTCATGGGGCTGCTGCAAAGTGGTCTGGAAAGGTGTGCAAGGGTAAGGCTGCTGCAAAATGGTCTGCACTGGTGTCTGCACTGAACTGTTGTGTATCGTTTGGTCTGCTGGATACTTATCTACTGTAATTTATGTGTACAGGTGGGGCTGCTGCACAGTATCTGAACTGGTCTATATGGGGGCATGTGTCAAACAAGTCTGAATTAGTGTGTATAGGTAAAGACTCACATCTCAGTTTGTGATTAAGGGTGGAACATATACAAACTAGCTTGAATAGGTGCATGAAATATTAACATATGGCAGTCAGGTAAGCCATGGGGTGTACACAATTGTGAAATCTTTATGCAGTGAATTTCTGCTTACAACAGAAACTAGATTGTTTTCATGTTGCTCAGTATTTCTGCCATGATGTTCAAAATGTTTAATGCTTCTCAATATGTGTTTACTGAAGTGTTCCTTTCTCCTAATATTTCAGTCAAAGTGTGTGTGGAGAGGGGGAGAGGATCCATTCATGCTGCTTAGAGAATTGTGCATAGGAATCTCCCTCCATACCTCTGGCAGCAGTGAGTGATCCACAGAATGCCATGACCCGGGTAAGCATGATTGTGGTGTGCTGCCCAGTTGGCAGCTGCAGCATTCATGCCAACCGAGATGGAGTACTGCATGAAACAGATCTCCCGTCCATTGACTACTCACCCTCTATCCCCCCATGACTCTTTATCATTGTTGGGGGCCTTTTGGGTCCTAGAACACAGCTGCCTGCCCTGATGGGAAGGTACCTAGTCTGAATACATTGGGGGGCTTCCAAAGGCTGATCATGTCCTTAGATACACTGATGCTGCCTGCCATGGCAGAGAACTCCATCTTAAGCAATGTTTGGGGCCTTTTGATGGTCCTCCAGTTTTACCATAAATACAAGTGCCTGCCCTGTTGGACCAGGTCCTGGTACCATCCTCACCAACAATTTGAGTGCTTCCTCCTGTTCTGTACTACCTCCTAGATAGACCTGTCAGTGGCCTGCATTATATACGATGCACATGTACAAGCATTTGACAACTGTCTATGAGGTAGTGCAATACATGGAAGTACTCTTGTTGATGCCTGAGGCCACAGTGGTAGTCTCAGGACCCTGTCGACCAGAGCAGGAAATGTAGGTTAAGGTAATATTCATGGATCATTCACTGAGCCGCTCCCACTGTTGTGAAAGGTGTAGAGGGCAGACCTATGATTGTCTACCCACGAAGGCCCCCAAATGCATTCAGAGTGAATCTACCCATCAGAGTTTGGGAATGACAGAGGAGAGCTAGAATCTGGTGGCTGGCCATTAAGGCACACCAGCAGGGTTTGTGGGTAGGGTTGGGATGGGGATGGGAATTGAGACAGTCTGTTTATATTTCTTTTTATATTTGTCTTTTTGGGGTAAAGAGCATTTCAGAGACTTGCATCAGTGGGTCCAAACGTATACAAGGGTTCAAAACTCAAAGAATCAGCCATGTGTAGGTGGTTATCCATCTTGAAGAAGGTCAAATGTAGGTCACATTTTGTCCACAATGTTTAGTTACATTTATGAGAGGTTAAGCACACAATGTTTGAGGTGTTTGATCTTCTTGAACCTAATGTGGTTTTGCTTGCAGCATCCCCCCTGAAGGGAATTGTGGTGCAGTTTGTAACATCCTATCTGAGTGCTGTTGTGGTATATCCCTGAGTCATCAATTTGCAGCATCCTGGCTGAAAGGAATTGTAGTTTGCTGCCCATCGGGCATACTGCAGCATCAATGTCAAGTGAGACTGTAGCATGCTATACATCTTGCAGCATCCCAGTGAGCAAGGTTGTGAAGTGCCTTCTAGTTACTGGCTTGCAGTGCTCCTACCAAGCAGAGTTGTTTTGTCCTGCCTGACTGAAGACTTGCAGTGCCCCATTGAGATTTGGTTTGCCACCCTGTTGGCAGCTTACAGCAACCCACAGGAGTGGGGCTGAGAAGTAGTAATCTGTCAGAAGCTCTCAGCACCATTAAAAAGAGGCAAGCACACAGGGCTACACAACATGAAATAATTTATTGAATGTAAAGCCAAGTGCTAACAAGCATTTGTCAATGCCGAATGTTTGCTTGCTGGCATTGGCAGTGGTCATGTAGAAGTTACAGAGCTGCGTAATAGGAATGGCAGTGAAGTATTGAACTGAAGCCAACCCCACCACCACCCTGCAGAGAATGACAGGCATTGGGGTGTGCCTTTGGGTCATCAGGCATAACGGCCACGCCATTTCACCACACCCCACTCTGCAGACACTGACAAGTGTCACGGTGTTCCTTGGGGTCTTTGGCCCTTATGAGCACCCCATTCCATTAGGAAATACGGTGAGATGGGTGTGATATAGGAGAATGGGGTGAACTTTGGGGCCAAAGAGTCCAAGGCATACCTCGATGCCTCTCACTGGCTACAGGGTGTGGAATGGTATGAGCATTGCAGGCAAGAATCCCAAGTCACACCCCTGATGCCTGTCATTCTCTACAGGGTTGGGCATTATGGTTGGAAACGCTAATACCTCAGGCATTCGTTGGTATTTTCACTCCAAATGTTCAACATGGTTTTTTTGTGACCCCACCTCATGAACAGGGGGAATATCAGTTTGTTAGCCGAAAGCTACTTATGCACAGCGACTACGGCATTTAGCACCACAGGTGCAAAAACATTCCGAACAGGATGTAAAAAATGACAGCTGTACTGTTCATGGGGAGGTGTAAAAAATGGCAATGTTGCAAATCTGCAGTAAAAATATTTAAAAAAATGGTGAAGTCACGAGTGTACATAGAAACTGTGCAACGCACACCCGTAATGTAATTAGGCTGGGAATTTTTTTACAGCAGATTGTCAACTCAGGCATTTTGGTAACTCTGATCATGAGCAGTGTCACTGTGATTTTCTTTATCTGTCCTGAACAATGATTTCCCACAGCGACCACGCATCTCTGCGCTGAAAGTGTGAAAACACGCTTCCGCCATGTTGTGAAAAATGACAGCTGTACTGTAAATAAGGAAGTGTGGAAAAATGCCACTGGTGAAAATCTGGACTTAAAATATTACAAAGTTTTGAACTTATGAGAGTGCGTGGAAACTGCGCAATGCTAACTCGTAACACAGTCATTTTATGGACTTTTGTCACCAAATTTTCAACATAGCCATTTTAAGACCTCTGCTCATGAACAGTATAACTGTGATTTTCTTAATCTGTCCCAAACATTGCTTTCGCACACCAACAGCACCATTGTGCGCTATATGTGCGAAAACACATTTTGGGTGGCATATGAAAAATAGCAGCTGTACTGTTCATAAGGAAGTGTAATAAAATGGCAATGTTGAAGATCTGGAGTGAAAATATTAAATTCGCAAACTTATGAGCATGCATAGGAATTGCGCAACGCACACTCGTAAAACAGTCATTTTTAGGAATTTTTTCACCAAATTTTCAACATAGCCATTTTAAACCTCTGCTCATGAACAGTGTCACTGTGATTTTCTTAATGTGTCCCGATACATTGATTTCGCACATCGACCGGCCATTGTGTGCTACATATATGCGGAAACACATTTTGGGCAAGATGTGAAAATGACAGCAGTACTGCTCATAAGGAGGTGTGGTAAAATGGCAATGTTGAAAATCTGGAGTGAAAATATTGAAATTTGTGAACTACGAGCGTGCGTAAGAACCGTGCAACGCACGCTCGTAAAACAGTCATTTTCAGGAATTCTTTCACCAAATTTTCAACATAGCCATTTTAAGACCTCTGCTCATGAACAGTGTCACTGTGATTTTCTTAATTTGTCCCGTACATTGATTTCACACAATGACTGCGCCATTGTGCGCTACATGGGCGGAAACACATTTTGGGCAAGATGTGAAAAATAACAGCTGTACTGCTCATAAGGAGGTGTGGTAAAATGGCAATGTTGAAAATCTGGAGTGAAAATATTGAAAATTCATGAACTTACGAGCGTGCGTAGGAACCTGATAACGCTGCGTCAAAACAGTCATTTTAGGAATTTTTCACCAAATTTTCAACATAGCCATTTAGACCTCTGCTCATGAACAGTGTCACTGCAGTTTTCTTAATTTGTCCCATACATTGGTTTCACACACCGACTGCGCCATTGTGCGCTACATGGGCGGAAACACATTTTGGGTGAGATGTGAAAAATGACAGCTGTACTGCTCATAAGAAGGTGTGGTAAAATGGCAATGTTGAAAATCTGGAGTGAAAATATTGAAAATTAGTGAACTTACGAGTGTGCGTAGGAACTGCGCAATGCACACTCGTAAAACAGTCTTTTGGAATTTTTCCACCAAATTTTCAAAATAGGCTTCTTGAGAGCCCACCTTATGAACACTGGCAGTGTCGTTTCGTTAATCAGTCCCAAAAGGTGATTTCACACAGTGACTGCGAAATCACCCTTCAGGCCCGAATAACGCCATGACAGTGACAGCATTCATGAGAAGGGGTCCCAAAAACCCATGTTGAATATTTGGTGCAAAATTCCAAAAATGCTGAATATGCAACAAAGGTTAAAAACCCTATATATCCCATTATACAGTTTACGGCATTTCCTCAGTTCGGCGTCGGCTTTGAAAAGTGCAGGCGTGTTCCGGTCCACGAAGATCATCGCGCGAGCTCCGGAGGTAAATATGGGGTGAGGGGTGTGAGAGGCAGGGTGCACAGTGGGTGGAGTGCGGGTTGTGGGGAGGGTCAGGAAGACTGCGTGGGACTGTTTTTCTTTACAGGTATTTAAAAAAAGATGACCGGGACATTTGCCATGCTGGGGTGGGCTCCCAGCGCGGAAGGACAGCTGGGGGGCATGGAGCTGACAGGGATTGGGCACCCCTGTCGGCGATGGCATTTGTTGTCACGCTGGGTGGGCTCCAGCGTGGCACCCGCTCTCGGGGACAGTGAAGCTGATGGGGATTAGGCACCCCGTCGGTTATACCATTGAGTTGCCATGCTGGGGTTGGCACCAGCGTGGCATTTGGAAGGTTTTGGGGGAGCGCACAGCCAATGGGGATTGGGCACCCCTGCCGCCATAGAATGTGTGCATGGGGGAGGCACGAGGCGCGCATATGTGTGTGTGTGTGTGTGTGTGTGTATGTGTGTGTAGGGGGAGCTGCGCATGAGCAGGCGATATCTTATCGCTGCTCACTGAAGAGTAGCTCCCCCTTTCAACTGTATGCTACTGCATTTTGGAGCTTGTCATAGACAGCTCCAGCATGCATTGGCAGACAGGGGCCACGCCTGCCAACACACTGACTGAATTGGAAGAGGGGGTGACACACCTCTAAAAACTCAGATGATGGCACTATGTTTCTTGCACATGCGTGCAAGCAAACATAAAAATGAGTAAAAATACAGTGTCAGGAGCATAATGCACTGAAGTGGAAGACTGATTAAAGCCCCTATATTTCAAGTCTCTCTGGCTCTTCTAATGGTGCAGGGGTTGCTACTGGTAAAGCCCCTTTTTCAGTGTGCCATTAAATCTAGGGAAGCTGTACATAAGTCATAGTATGACAATGATATTTGTATAAGTTGATATAGGGCATTACAAAGGGATAAAATGCTCAAAGTGCATACACTGAAAAAGTGAGAAAAATAAACACAATAACAAAATCATCAAACAGCAAGAAAATCAGCAAATAGCATTGCATTGAATATCTCTTAATTATGTTATATTATGTATGTCTGTATGTTACAGTATGTTATAATGATTATATGTAGTTTCAAAAACTATTATACTCATCACAAATTAGCCAAGGTATTGGAATATCATTTTAAATAAAGTTAATCTACATCCAGTCATTCAAAAAAAGGGGTGTGGGTTCTGGAAGAATACAGAGAAGAGGTGAAGAAGACAAGAAAACACAATGACACAAGAGCAGGCTATAGAGAGAGAGAGAGAGATGTTCTCTGGAGACAGAAAGTGGAGTTACAGTATGAAGGAAAGATTTCAGCACAGATCTGGAACACAAAGACAGAAAACAAATGAATGTACTGATGTAAACATTTTATTAAAAAAAATGACTGAAATCCATAATTTAATTGAGTCCCCAGGTATCAAAATGCCCAGCTTGTGACTCTGTCCTAATTCACATTGCAGCAGAAATGTAACCCTGTCTCAATCCTTGATATTCACAGAGACATAATCTATTTCCAAGAATTTAAACAGGCATGATACCTGTTGTGTCCTATCAAAATGGAAGTCATCAGAAGACCATTTTGACTGACCTCATGTGCTCTTGTAATCTGATTTTAAGTTTGTGTATAGGTTTACCCACATACAATAATGAGCAAGAGCACCAGGCTACATACACGACAAACTCTGTGTTACATAAAATGTGTTGTACAACACATACGGATGTTGATCTGTGGGGAAGACAAGCAAAATTACCACAGGTAGCAAAGCTACAAATACTACAGTTTTTTTTTTAAATGAATGACATAATAATACATATGCATAACTACTATAGCTATAAGGGATTACTGTAAATGGGGATTTACCTGTGACACCCTCCGTCCTATAAAATAGTCAGAGACTTGAATCATACAGAAGTTGTTCAACCTTCCAACTCCATGCATTTGGCACCTGTCATTTTGTGTTTGTTGCTACTGCTTATTTTGCACTTCTAGTTTGCATGCAATAAATTCTTTTGAATTGTGTTACCTTGTATGCACTTGCCCTTCCTCGATGGTATGAGTACTGGGTTTACTGGGTTAGAAGGACAAAAAGAAGGCTTATGCTAGCCCATCGAGACTGTCCACCCACACATATGGGTTAATTGAATTTAAGTTCTATTTAAGTGATAACATTCAGTGAGTTGGAGTATACAAAGCATTAACTGTCTTCTGTGGATGATTAAATGCCAAGGCGTTTAATTATCCAAAGAAGACATTGTGAGTATATTCCAACTCACTGAATGTAAATTACTGTTATACAAGTTGGAGTGAGTGAGTTCTGATTGTGGCAGCAGTTAGTTCTCTGAACTTGGCATGGCAGCAGTCAGTTCCCTTGACACTGAATGCAATCCACCCCCGGCAATAACGATCTGCACCTTCTCACACACACAAATACAGGGAGGTAGAAAGTCCATACTACAGGTTGTGCCCTTCATCTTTATTGTGGTGCTGATTCCTGTTCTTGTCGCTGGTACTGCTGCTGCTGGAGTTAGTGGTGGGTGCATGTGGGCACAGAGGCTGCCATAATCACTCCTCACAAATGCTGCAGTCTTTTGCACAGAGTGTGGTGGGTGGGCAAACAGGGAAATGAGGTTGGGATGTCTAAGTTGGAGGATTGTTTTCTAGCATAGTAGAAGTGACTTTTTT
Organism: Neoceratodus forsteri; assembly: GCA_016271365.2. Taxonomy (NCBI): domain Eukaryota; kingdom Metazoa; phylum Chordata; order Ceratodontiformes; family Ceratodontidae; genus Neoceratodus; species Neoceratodus forsteri. Next base: position 1,180,508,519 of record CM028131.1, read on the forward strand.
TTAAAAAACAACATTTTTTTTCCTTCCCCAAGTTCAGTAAACCATTTCCAATATATTACTGGGTAATACCGATCTAACCACCATCCTGGTGGGATCATTACATATTATACGTCCTCCCTTGGGGGAATGTGTACCTAACCCACACCCTCTACCCTATTCTAAACTAACTAACCTATACTAAACTACTTACTACCTAAAATTAGTATTTACTAAATTTAACACCGGAGTCTATATTTTCTCAAATTTTACTACCGCTGTAATGTCATATTAATGAATCTTTTCCAATTGAATACTTTCTAAAAATAAATTTCTCCATAAGGAACATTCTGGGGGGTTCATATCTTTCCAGGGATGAGTTATACACCTCCTAGCATTTATCAATCCCATATTTATGATGACACAAAGATTATCCAGAGGAAGTTTCTGGGTCTTTGATGTCCCCAGTAAGCATAGCTCTGGTTCAAGTATAATATCTATCCCAGGAATTTTATTCAAAGTAATAATTATATTATCCCAAAAAGATTTCAGTTTAGGGCATTGAGCAATCACATGTATTAAAGTACCCCGATAGATCCTGTACCTGTTGCAAATAGGAGATAAATTTGCATTAAATTTATTCAATAGATGGAGGAGTATGATAAATTCTATGTCAGACATTAAACTGAATCTGATTTAACCTTACACTTCTTGTCAATGTCATCATTTTTAGGGCTGTTTCCCATCTTCCTTCCAGAATTCCATAATGTAATTCCTGTTCCCAATTTTGTTTGCATTTCAAGTAGTGGTCAAGATTGCTCAAACCCAGGTTCTTATAAATCTTAGAAATAAATTTATAACTCAACTCTTGAGAGCTTATCCAATATTGTAAAGAGCTTACATCAAGTAGTGGTCGAGATTGCTCAAACCAAGGTTCTTATAAATCTTAGAAATAAGTTTATAACTTAACTCCTGAGAGCTTATCCAATATTGTAAAAAGCTTACATCAGGCAATTCCAGCTCTCTGTTTATATATTTTTTAAGGCCATTTTTAATTTGCCTGTAATTAAACCATTCCGAATCTGGAAGTCCATATGCAGAATTTAATTCCTCAAAGGAAATAAACTTATTGTTCTCATATTTATTTATTTATTTATTAAATTTTGATAACCGGGTAAGCCCGCTGGGCCCCGAAGGTCCCTTTTTTAAGGGTGACCCTGGGGAATTACATGGAATAATACATGGGATAGCATGCAGCACAAGTACATTACATAAGACAGCGAGGAACATAGTACATAGTAGTTTTTCAACAGTTACATTTAAGAGGTATGGCATAGTAGCATTTCAACAGTTAACGTTTCCTTGGTAGGCTATGCAGGTGGGGTGCAGTGCTATTAAGGTGGGGTGCAGTGTTGGTGCTATTTCCATTAGAGGGAGAGGGGTGGGCTTCCACTTAGGAGCCTCTCACTTTAGCAGTTGCATTTGGAGGAGACCATCATGTGATCCTTAAGCCTTGTGTGGAAGATGTGGCTAGAGGTAGCATCCTGAACACCAGGGGGCAATGAGTTCCATAAGGTGAGCATTATAATGGTGAATGACTTACCCCCCGCCTTGGTTCTAACCCTTGGTACTGCGAGGAGGGTTCTGTCCATTGTTCTGAGGAGCCTAGGGTTTCTCTTTAGGGCAATGAGTCCAGTGAAGCTAGGAGGAGGGGATGGGCTGAGTAATTTGTGGGTGTGGCATAGTAGGGGGTATTGGAGCCGGGCCTCCCAGGGGGGCCAGGTTAGATGGGACAGAGTGTCACAGTGGTGAGTCTGGGAACCAGCTAGGGTGGTGAATCAAGCCACCTTGTGATAGAGAACTTGTAGTCTGTTTGCCTCTTGTTTGGCAGCTCCCTGAATCACCGGGGCCACGTAGGAGAGGGTCTGGAGGAGGACGCTTGTGGCGATGGAGGCCCTGGCCGCAGGTATCAACTGGTCTTTCAGCCTATACAGGTTCCTGAGTTTGGCGTGAATATTTTTGGTTACCAGATCAACATGCTTCTTGAGGGAGAAGGACTGATCCAGGGTAAGGCCAAGGCATTTTATGGATTCAACCACCTCAAGTCTTTTTCCTGATTGGTCATCAGCCTGAGGTGTGGGCTTCTGTCCCGGCTGAGGGATCTTGGGCCAAACAGCATGGCCTTGGTCTTGCGAGGGTTAATGATCATTCTGTTGGTGACCAGCCATTGCTCAAGGGAACCTGGTCTTCCTGTAGCCCGGAGCAAAGATCTCCCAGATTAGAGGAGGGGCGGTATATGACTGTGTCATCCACATACTGTTCCACTGAGCTACCCCCACAGTGTTTACTGAGATCATTTGTGAAAAGGGAGAAGAGAAGGGGTCCAAGGATGGATCCTTGGGGCACCCATCCGATTAGGGGAGAGGTTCCGACAGTGTGTCTTCCCACTTTACCCTCTGTGCCCTCCCTGTGATGTAGCTGTTGAACCATGATAGGGAATGGCTGTCTAACCCAACCTGGCTCAGTTTTGTAAGAAGCAGGTTGTGGTTTACCAGGTCAAAAGCCTTGGAAAGGTCAATGAAGACTGCCCCAGTGGGGGATCCCTTGTCCAATTCTCTGAGAACATCAGTGGAGAACTTGATAAGCGTGGTGTCAGTCCCATGATTAGTTCTGAAACCATGCTGGGAGGGAGTAAGTAGATGGTGAAGCTCAAGGTAGTCACGGAGTTGTCCGTAAAGTAGTCTCTCTTGAATCTTACCAAGGCTACATAGCAGGGAGATGGGCCTGTAATTGTTGGTTGTCTCCCTGGTACCACCCTTGTAGACTGGGACCACATGGGCTAATTTCCATTGTTCAGGGATGGCACCTGTGATAAGGGAATGGTTGAGGAGCCAGGTGAGGTGCCTGGCAAGTGCAGGGGACCCTTCCCTTAGTATCTATAGGGGGATGCCATCGGGTCCCATGGACCCCGACATTTTGAGGGACTTTAGTAACGGGAGTACTTCTTTAGGTCTAACTAGCCAGATGTGGAAGGATGGATGGTCCAGGTTATGGGGGTTGGGTTCATTCAAGACTGGGAGGGGGGTGGCAGGTCCGATTTGAGCAGATCCAGGTTTGTGAACTGGTGGTTGAGGGCCATGGCGATGCTAGGGTTGTCATTGGTTAATTGCCCATTGACATCTATGGGGCAGTGAATGGTCTTCCTGTTCCCCTTTAATAGCCCATTTATATGTGCCCAAAAGAGTCTAGGGTTGCCTAGGTTTTTTTTCTGTAGATCTGTGAGGTAGTCTCGTTTGGCCACTTTGATGGCCAGTTTGCACTTATTTCTAAGCATCTTGTAGTGGGTTAGGTCAGCTGAAAGGGAGGAGAGCTTGTATTTTTTCCAAGCAGTGTCCCTAGTTTTCATCAGTGATTTCACTTGAGGGGTGATCCACTTGTAGCATCTCCCCCTTGGTGCGGAGTTTCTTCAGAGGGGCCAGGCGGTCAGTGGCCATAATGATGGCTCCCTGGAAGAAGGCAGTAGCCTCTTCCAGTGTGGGGAGTAGTTTGACTGGGCTCCAATCAATCCCATTTAGGCAGCCAATCAAGTGTTCAGGTTGATATTTTGAGTAGTCCCTTGTCACGAGTATTCGCGGAGGCACTCTGGGGGCCCTGTTATTCCAAGTGCAGAAGATTGGGGAGTGGTCACTCAGGGCATCTGCTAGGGTGCCCGCCACCTTTATATTGGATGGTTTGTTAGTAAGCACCCAATCAAGTGTGGTATGGTTTCCTGTTTTGTAGTTCATACGGGTGGGCCTGTAATAACCTGAGTAAGGTTAGCTTTCTGGACCAGCCCTATTAGGGAGGGATTTTCTTGTGGGACACAATTCAGATTGAAGTCCCCCAGGATGATTAGCTCAGAGGTGACCTCATCGGAGATGTCACTTAGGACTGCCTCCAGAGATGAACGTGTATTAGTTGGGGGTTGTATACGCATCCAATGTTGAGATGCTTACATGGGCCCAGGGTGATGTGAATGAAGATCAGTTCACCTTCCATACTAGTGGACTGTAGCAGGTTGACCTGCACTGAGTTAAGAGTGTCTTTGGTGTAGATTAGGACACCTCCACCCCTTTTCCTCAGTCTATCTTGTCTATGAGAGAAGTATCCTAGGGATGCAACCTCATGGGTGAGAATGTGAGGCTTGAGCCAGGTTTCCGATACAGCCACGATGTCCAGGTTGTACCGGTCCAGCCAGGCTTGAAGTTACTGCATCTTGGGTCTCAGGCTACATATATTCATGTGTGCAATCCTCAGGCCCTTATTGGCCACCCAGTGTGGGTCCACAGGGGAGGAGACCAGGATTTGGATGGATGTCCCCTGCCATGAGCAGGAGGGTAGCTAGGAGGCAAAGAAAGGGAAGTCGACTGAGGGGTGAGAACTTAATCCAAAGTCTCCATTTAGCAGTGAGTAGGTTGAGTACAAGATGCCTCTCCTGCAGAATACATGGGCAGTCAGAAGTGCCTCCATGTTTTTGTGGGGGAGGGTGTAGTGGTCCCAAGACTGTCGTGGGGGAATGTCCAGTTTGGGGGGACTTTTCAGGTCCTGATCTCCTGTGCTTATAGTCCTATCTGCCCAGTGTAGGAAGAGGAGGTACAGGACAGCCAGTAGGAGCCCTCTATTTTGGCAGCCAAGAGAGTGGGGTCCTAGCATGTTGGGCCTCATGCTGGCAAGGAGGCTGGATGGGGAGGAGGGATAGTTGGGCGGTGGGGATGGTTGGGCCCCTGGAGTAAGTTTCCCAGAGCCAGGCATGCACAGCTTAAGAGAAATAACCAGCCTCGTGAGGTACCAAATCTGAGGCAGTTCAGGACAGGGGTGTGGCCAGGAATTACTATAGTGAGCTGCTAGTCAGCAATACCCACACTGATGGGGCCACTGGGTATCAGACATCTTGCCCCTGGGATAGATGCAACTGTGTAGCTGGAGGGAGGTAGTCTCCATTGAACTAGTTACTATAGGGTTCTCCAGGTGATGAGATTGAGCCCCGCTACCCATTAGCCCAGCAGGTGGGCTGGAAGCAGGAGCTGTCTATGGCCCGAGGCCATGCACTCTTGTGTTAAGCAATAGAGGGGATGTAAATTGGCTGGGGATCCAGAGTTAATTAGGTAATCAGGCAGTTAAGGGTGGACCTGAATGTGTACTGAAATCCACGCCCCTGAGGTAAAGTTGAATTCACATTTATACAACACCTGGGAAAAACAGTATAACCGGCAGGAGTTCCAAGACATCACTGGAGTTACAATATCGCTTAACAATCACTTAGATGCTGCAGGTATAACAGGCAGGAATTGCAAAACAACTGTCAGGAATTGCAAGGTATATCTGGAATTACAATATCTCTTAATAATCACTTAGATGCTGCAGGTTTCAGCCCACCTAAACGTGAGTCTAAAACAATGTTCCAGCGGGAGAATTGACAGACAATCAGGCAGTGCAGATTAGTACTGAGATTTAGTTAGTCCCTGTAGTCAGAGTACAGAGAGCTAGGAGAGACCAATTATGGCCAGTCCCAAGTGGTTATTGTCTCCCAGCTGTCTTAAGGTATACAGCAAGGCAGATTGAGAGAGGGTGTATCCCTGGGATGTGCTGACCCAGCCCTGATTTGCTCCCCTACAGCAGTGGGAGTGTCTTGGGGGCAATTAATGGGAGGAGAGAAAGGGGAGGGTGGGGGGACCAAAAATCAGAGCCCCAGTACACAGCCCCATATGAACAGTTGGTCAAAATTCAGAGCCCCAGTCCACAGCCCCACATGAGCAGTTGGTGCAGGGAAGAAAGTTCAGTGTCCCGGTCATCGGGGAGGACCTTGTGGTAAGCCGCTTGCCTACCGGTGCCTCGACCCCAAGGTAATTCAGCTGGCCGGTAAGTGTTTTCAGAGTTACCGGTTTTTAGGCAGGTGTCTGGTTCATGTTGCGGTTAAAATCCATTGGGGGGGAGCCAAGCAGCCACAGCCACCCTCTCCTCCCCCTGCATCCATTGGCCCGAGTAAGCCGGCACTCAAGCTCGCAGCCTTTTGTCCAGGCTGCTTGAGGGTCACTGGCTGGACCACCAATAGGCAGGATGCCTTTTTTAAATTAAGTTCAGTTGGCGCCTCCAATCGGATCCAGCAGAGGCGCCATGCAGTAACAGCAGTGGAAGTACCAAGTTGCCGAGGTCCCCAAGGGCTGAAAATCAGAGCCCCAGTCCACAGCCCCACATGAGCAGCTGGTGCAGGGAAGAAAGTTCAGTGTCCCGGTCATCGTGGGAGGACCTCGCGGCAAGCCGCTTGCCTACCGGTGCCTCGACCCCAAGGTAATTCAGCTGGTCGGTAAGTGTTTTCAGAGTTACTGTTTTTTAGGCAGGTGTCCAGTTCGTGTTGTGGTGAAAATCCGTAGGGGGGAGTCAAGCAGCCACCCTCTCCTCCTCCTGCATCCGTTGGCCCGAGAGTTTTTCCCCAAAAGATATTTCTTTCTCATCCAGGATCCTACCTGTTTTTATAAAACATACCAAGGAACTATGTATATTGATTCTAATGTTTTCTTTTCTCCTTTTATGATAATAATCCCATACTAATAAAGTATTCTTGATGAATACATTAGATATCTTATTCAAGTCAGTTTTTTTAATTTCAACGTATAAGTGATGATGTTTCTTATTTTTGAAAAAGTGCTTATCGTAATCTGCCCACCATGGGGGAGATTCTACATAATATTCTTTAGTATGAGAGAGATTTGTAGCATATTGATACAATCCAAGATCAAATTTAACCCCCCCCCCCTTCTTTCTTTTCCATTAATTTAGCCATAGCTAATCTAGGTTTTTTATTTTTCCATAAACATTTTTGAATCATCCTTTCTAGGATCATAAGCTGCCTATTAGGCATCAATAGTGGTATAGCCTGTAAAATGTGTAGAATCCTGGGGAGGACCATCATTTTAACCACTTGTACGCTACCCATTAAAGTAATTGGAAGATAATTCCAATTCTCCAAATCATATTTAACTTTGTCTAATATCAGTTTCAAATTTAAGTTTAACATATATTTTGTATTTTTTGTTAAATATATGCCTAGATATTTAATTTTATCAAGGCTTTTATTAGTCGTATGTAACTGTTTAGGCCTCGCATGTGTATTATGTAATTACAATATCTCTGACTTTCCCTAATTGATCTTATATCCTGATTCTAGACCATATTCATTAATAATATTCATAAGAATAGGTAAGGCTTCATCTGGATTTTTAAATATAATAATACATCATCAGCATACAATAATAATTTAATGGTTCTACTCCCTACTTGTATTCCTTCAATCCTATTGACAGCTCTTATCCTAGTAGCTAATGGTTCTATTACTCATGTAAACAGAAGGAGGGAGATCAGGCACCCCTGTCTGGTTCTTCTAGTTAACAAAAATGTATCATAAATATTCTGGTTCATCACCACCTTGGCTCTTGGATCTTTCTAAATAAATTTAGTACGGTTTAGAAAAATAGTATCCATACCCATCCCTTCCACAACCTTAAACAGGTAGCCCCACTTGACCCTGTCAAAGGTCTTTTCCACATCTAATGATAATAATGCAGTTTCAGTATCCTCACAATGTTCTATAACATATAAAGCATTCTTAGTATTATTAAAACATCTCCTTTGCTTTATAAACCTGGTCTGATCTTCTCTGATTATCTTAGGAAGGACCTTCTCTAACCTATAGGCCAAAATTTTTGTAAAGATCTTATAGTCCAAATTCAAAAGTGAGATTGGTCTATAGGAGGCACAGTATCTTAAGTCCTTCCCTTCCTTAGGTATCAAAATGACTGTTGCTCATTTAAATATATCAGTGATTTCTCTCAACTCAATAAATGAATTAAATAATTCCATAAGGCATTTATATATTTTATTCCCTAGAATTCTGTAGAATGCAACTGGGTATCCAACCAGGCCTTGGGCTGTCCCACCACCCAAACTCTTAACTGCTTTTCCCACCTCTTCTAAAGTAATTGGTTGTTCTAACAATATTCTATCAGATTCCATCATCTCAGGGATCTCAGTTATAAAATTATTGGCCAGAGCTGCATTATTTATTTCTGAGCTATATAATACTGAATAGAATTTACAGAATTCATTGCTAATAGCCTCAGGGTCCGAAATAACATTTTGATCTACAATCATTTCTTTAATCTGCCTTTCGGACCTCTCTTTCTGCAGTTGTTAAGCCAAAATTGTACCTGATTTATCAGCTTGCGAAAAATACTTAGCCTTAGATTTAAGGATATTTCTCTCTGTTCTACTATTTCATTAACATATTATAATTTTGCTTTAAGTTCTGAAACTGGGTAAGGTCTCGTTCGTCTTGAGTATGTATATGCCTCATTTTAGCCCTATTGATTTCTTTCTCTAAGGTAGAAATTTCTCTTCTTTTTTGATTAATCCAGGCTTTATATTTAATTATAGGGCCCCTTAGTGTAACTTTCAGGGCATCCACCACAACAGTCAAAGGTGTTTCTTTCCCCCAGTTAAACTGTAGGTAGCTATCTAATTGTTCTTTAATACATTCTTGAAACTGCATATCTTTACTTAAATGTGGATCCAGTTTCCAACCACAATTCACAACCTCCCCCAAAATATCCAAGGTACAAGAAACAGCCAAATGGTCAGATATAGCAATACCCTCATAAATTATTTCTTTGACCTTGGGCATCAAGTTCAGGGATCCCAGAATCCAATGTATTCTGGAATAAATCTGGTGTCTATGTAAGAAGTTGGAGAACTCCAGGACATTATTATTTTTATATCTCCAGATATATAGGTTAATGCTTCCATACTTTTAGATATTAGCTTCATTGCCTTTAACAGGGTTGAGTGGGCACTAGTGTTATCCAACCCTGTATCAAGTACAGTATTAAAGTCCCCCCAACCAACGTGGGGTGTGGGAATTGAGCCAGAGTGGTGAAGAATTCCGTAAATAACTCAGGGTTGTCATAATTAGGGCCATAAACCCCAGAGATAGTATGCTCTATTTTAATTTGAATAATTACAGTATGTATCTGTTATTTTTATCTACCACTTTCGTAATTTCTTCTACTTTATGTCTCTTGGCAAAAAGTATTGCTACACCACTTGCTTTCCCATTTGACCCAGTGTGGTATGCTTGTCCTTCCCAGAATTTACATAATTTCACAAATTCTCTATTTATTAAATGTGTTTCTTGGATAATTAAGCAATCTATTTTGTGTTTTTTAACATATGCTACTACTCTCTTTCTTTTTATAGGACTATTAATCCCATTTACATTCCAAGACATACATTTAAATATATTCAATTATCCAAATACATTTCTTGTATAATCATCACTCATACTTGGAAATATTCCTTGATACTTTTTCAGGTGGGAGCCTGAATAACCTGAATTTTGTTCTACAGAAGTATTAAAAAGTCTTATAACCCAACTCTTCATGTGAACTCGAAAAATCCTGAACCTATAGTAAACTAATCTAACCCCCCAATCCTATCTGAGAGTCTACAACCATTAGACCCAAAAGAATACAAATTATTATACAAAATGGAGTCATCACTTTCCTGAAAGCTTTGGACAGACTCCTAATATTAAACATCAGGGAAAGCTTCCCCTAATTTGCTGTGCAAAGAAAAAAACAAAAGTACCACTACTTCCAGCGTTTATCATATCTGTACTGACTCTGAGCCGCTGGAAAGTCAATATGAGGTGAGTGTAAGGTGCATAGTTATTGTTTGTTTTTGTTTTGTTTTTCCTTTTTTTTTTTGTTCCTCTCCCACTTTACTCTCCCCCTCCTTTAATGTTTTTAGTTGTCCTTACTTCTTTATGTTTCATTCTTCAACAATCATTGTACAATTTTGTCTGCTTCCTTAGGGGAGTTTGCGTTAAAGGATTTACCCTTATAGAAAATTTTCAGTGTAGATGGAGTTGGGTGTGAGAAAGGGATTTGTTTATTCCAAAGAGTTTAATGTTTTTATAAACATTTCTTTTCTCTGAAGTTCAGGACCTATGGCAGGGTAGATAGAAATGTGTGCTTCTTGAATTAATAGAGGTTTCTTTCTTTTAACTTCCTTTAATACCAGTTCTTTTTTCTTGAAATTTGTGGAATTTAACAATAACTATTATTGGGTATTTTGCATTTGGAGCTCTTTTAGCCAGGGATCTATGTGCTCTTTCCAGTTAAATTTGTGTAGCAGGATATTCTTGCTCCACTAATTTGATAAGCCATTTCTCACATAAATTCAACATATTATCACCTTCAATCCCCTCTGGAAGACCCCAAATTTCTAAGTTTTCCCATCTAGAATGCCATACAAGATCACTAATTTTCTCCTGAATTCTTACCAAATCTTGTTTATGTTTTGTAATATCTTTCCCATTGCTGGGATTTGATCTTCTAAATGTGAGGTGTGCTGTTCATATTCAGACATTCAATTATTTGAACTTTGTAATTCACCTCGTAGACCTTTCATTTCTTCATGCATCCCAGTAATTTTGTATTCTAAGCTAAAGAACCCCCTTCTCATCTCTTCAAAAAGCTCCTGTGCAAAATTACTATTCCCATTGATTGATCCTCATTGTATATTTTATTGTTTCCTTTTTCTTTCCCTTTAGGCCTAGCCCCTTGCTCCTTATAACCATCATTGACCTTCTGTAAGTCAGGGGAAGGTTCAGCATACCGTAAAGAAGGAGGAGAGTGGTGAGAAATAAGGATATAATCAGTATTTGATGACCTAGGTAGTTAAGAGACATCAGATGTCTGAATTATTTATTTATTTAAATCCCCCGAGATGTCATCTTTTGCACTGATTTCTGAGGTTTGATCTACTGTATCTCCCCAACTAATGTTTCCACCTGAAGGAATTATAGGAGTAGATTCTGAGTTTACATTTTCCTCCTTATCCTTCCCTTCTGAATGCATTTCAATATTTCCCTACTCCATCATGTGAGTCATTTCCTGCAGCCCCATCATTATCTACAAGTTGGGGTGAGTTTTCCTGCTATTTCCTCTGCTTCTATTAAATTTACCCTCCTTTCATTTTGTTTTATGTCCATAGCCAAATTTCTGCTCTGGAAGTCACTGGCCACCAACTCCTGCTCTGCCAGCCAGATTTTAGCAGTATTCTAGTTTCCGCTTAGGAAGATGTGTGTGTCAGCGTCTAAGGACCTTCCCCTTCCTCTTCCCCCTTGGAGGGGGACATGGGGGTTTTTCAGTAATATTTTCCTGCAACATTCTTTCTGGGGAAGTAGGTGCATTGTGAGTTTTCCACTGACCACTTTTTTCTCCATATTTTTGTTGCTTTTGACAAAGTATGCTTTAATTTCCCTTGTATTCCTTGGTCTAGAACTCATGCTTAAAGCAGACAATAATTTTAAAGGGCACAAAAAAAAAAACACATGGAGGGGTTCGTAGGTATCTGTCCCAGATCAAGGAACAAAGAGGTATATCAAATTATTCATTTCAGATTACAGTTTTTGATTTCTTCTCTTTGTTTTTAATAAATATAGAATTAATAATGCTCACTGAAAAGTCCCCCTTTTATCTCCTCGCTCTCCCACTTTCCAAACACAGTCTAGTATGACTACAATCTATCTAACAGAGATATAGACAGACAAGAGGACCAATGCCTTAGTAGAAAGAAGTCATCATGTTTCAATAAAACCTTTTTCCAGGCAAATGGGCACAAATATGTGTATCATGATGCTTATGTATTATATCATTTCTTCCTTAGAGTCAGTGTTTCTATGGAAATATCTCTATTTCATACACACCAAAGATGCACTTTTTAAGGGTATTTGGGGGAATGAATGGAGATAATAATCAAATGGTAACCATGCCAGTTGTTATATATGCTTCTCAAATTTTAGCGTCTTGGAATTAGGTGTCCTAGGTCTTTCAGTCATTTCCCTTCCCACTGACTGCTAATTAAGAGTGAAAATCAGAAAAGAAAGAACAACACAAACAGTTCGTCCCTTTCTCGGGTAGCAGACTGAGCACCCCAAAGCACAGAGCACATTCAGCAACTCTGACCCAGGCTTAAACACGCGCACCTTCCACGATGCCACCACCATCGACTCCGACCTACTCAATTGCACGTCCACCCAGGTCGCTAAGTCAAAAGAAGCTCTCTCCCAATGACTCTTCATTCACTGCAAACACTCTTCAGGTAAATGATATGAATTGTATAGGGCTTTTCAGTAAGAAGATTCCCCTTAAGACACTTAGTGAGAACCAGCTTACCTTTTCCTTTTTCTCCCCCCTCCTCCTTTGTTTACCCCACTCGCCAGCCAAAGAAGGAACATGTCCTAATACTTCATTCTTCCTTGTCCTCTAGTAGCACAGCTTCAAAAAAGGTTTTACTAGTACATGGAGCTCCATCCTGCTGCAGCTTACTGTGTCAATGCTATCTTGAACCCACCCCCATCGACCCCCCCAAAAAACCCACAACAATTTTTATGCTAAATTTAGTTTCTGAAATAGAAACCCATGACTCCAGGCATGCATATATGTATTGACATTAATGTGCATGACTGAAGTTATAGCTTTCTATTCCAGTGACTAAATTTTGTATAAAATTGATTGTTTTTTAAAAATGAGAGTCGGTTTTATGAGTTTTGAAAAATATCCTCGCTCATAATATACATGTATTACACATGGCTGAAAAAAAAAGAAACTCCTTCAACTACGAACATGCAAGCACTTATGAGGTATGTGAGGAATGCAGGTTCTGAAGTGACAGTTTGCACACAATTCATTTCAGAGTATAAAGAGAGAATGCTGAAGAAAAATAAATATGTGACTTTCACAGTAGAGAGGAAGAATGTAAAAGATACAAAGTAAAGGGTAATAAAAATAGCTAACAATTTGCCCCAGGATGGTTAACATTGTGGGGGAGTGTCTCAAGTGAACCATTAACCAACTATGGATGTGGTTAGAGGCCCATTAAATGACTGTGGGCATGGTTACAGGTCCATTAACTGACTGTGGTAGGGGTTTTCCTGAATAAATGACTCTGGGTCTTTGTACTTTAGGTTTGTGAGAGAATAACTGGCAGCTACTCTCTTTTGTGATTCGCTGAGAGGAGATGGCTCTTATATAATAGAATATAACCAATTATCTAAACCCCTTTTAAAACACTGTGGGGTGTGTTTGTCAATTAGGTCTTGAGGTAGTTTGTTTCAGCTTTTTACTGAACGTACTGTGAAATAATTATCCCTTTTAGTGGTGTTTTCCCAAGGGATAATTAGTTGTCTATTGTGGGATCTTAAGGTATTTCCTCTATGATATGTTGTTAACCCATATTGCATTGTCGCAGCTGGTGAATGGATTGCAATACATATGCAGTATATCACCCCTCTGTCTTCTCTCTTAGAGTGAATATAATCCAGTTACCCTTACTCTTTCCTGGTATGGTTTGTTTTTTAAGTTTGGAATTATTTTGGTAATATGCTTTTGTATTCTAGCAATCATATCATTATCTTCTTTATAGTAAGGGTTCCACACAGGAGAGGCATAATCCAAGTGAGGACACACAAAACTCCTATATAAAGGGAGAATGCATTGCTCAGATGTACATATAAAGAAACATTTAATGCATTTTATCATGCCCATAGCCTTTTTGTAAAGTGAGGATATAGTCCTCAGTAGCAGGCAGCAGCACCATTACTGATTTTGAGTTTGTGTGTCTCTTCCCCACTTTTTCAGCAGCTGTCAGTACCCCTGTTGTGCAGGGTTGTGGTGCAAGGCCACACAAGGGGGGGGTTGGACAAATTGCTATGCTACAGCATGCACTGTATTGGGCACTTTCATGGCATGCGGCATGAACAGGGACTTACTATGGCATGGTATTAGGTATTATAAATCACTAAGGTGATTTCAGCCAATCAGCATGCAGAACCACTGTACCTCTTATCCTGTAAATGTGCTCTTGTGGGAGCATTAGTGGATAGTGATCTACTTCAGTGCCAGAGGGGAGGATGGCATAAGCAAATTAAAAAACAACAACTCTAAACCTGTTATAAATCAGTTGAGCTAAACTCGAGTGATTAATAATACGTTATCAAAGCCTTCAATGTGTGTCTCTTAGCTATAAGAGACATAAAAACATAGAATTTGATGGCAGATAAAGACTGCTTGGCCCCTCCAGTCTTGCCCATTTTTCCCTACCTACAGTATTACCACAGACCATGCCCAATCTACAGCTCATTCTCCCTCCTCCCTTCCTTTCCACTATGATTGCCTTGTGCTTATCCCAACCTCTCATGAGGTTTGGCCAGACAGAACCACTCAGCCTCGCTTCATGATCATCTCACCTAAACCTCACACTCGGTATCTCTTATAGAAGACACCCCTCAGAGGCCCTATTAACTTACTCTATCAGGGCATGGGGAGTGTACAGAGACTTTCAATGAAAGTGTTCTCCATTACTATGAAATGTTGCAGCAAGTGTGGTACCATATATTGCAATAACCTATTGTTTACAATTGGAAGATTATCCAATTAGCCTGAGGTACCACGAGGCATGCTGCAGTTAGAGGGAACTTTTTTGTGGTGAGCACTGTACTGTGGCATGTGGAGTGAGCAGGGTCCTACCCAGACATAGAGAGCACACAGTAACCTACCATGACTTGGGAAATAAGACATAATCTACAGTAGCAGGGAAAGTTATCATGGATCTGCTGTGGCTTGGAGAGTGCACTGAAACCTACCATCACATCAGGATTGAACTGAGACATACCAGGGTGGGGCAGTACATGGGGGGCCCAACAGAACAGGGGAGGGCTTAGGGTCCTACTAGGGTATGATAAGTAGACAGGGGAGGACACAGGGTCCTTCTAGGGTATGACAAGTAGATGAAGACCTAAAGGGATGAGCATTGGCATTTACCAGGGAGGAGGCATACATGTTGATCTATAAGCGCAAGTGGCATACCCAGAGACCTATAGAGGACAGCATGGCAACCTACAAGTGCATGAGAAGCATATGAGGACCTAATGTACCAGGGCAGGGGAAGAGCATGAGGGACCTCCTAGCCCAAGAAAAGCATATGAGAATCAAGGGATGGGGGAGATTATGGGTGCCTACCAGTGCATGCGAAGCATAGGAGGACCTACCAGGTTATGGGAAGAGAATGGGGGCCTACCAAGACAATGGGAGAGAACAGAGACTTACAGCAAAGCCCACCAGGATGCAACATGATACTGCAGCATTGTTAGCTGGCAGGATTTTTGGTCTGTTGGCAAAACATGATACAGATGCCCAGATATTAAAGAGAGAAGTTTATTCCAAAACATGCAGAAAAACAGCATAGCTGCTGGAAGTTCGGAAACTTCTGAACACCATGGTGTCATCATGCAAACTCAGTGAAAAATAGTCTTACAGACATTCTTACACTATAGATAAGAAAGTGTGTTACTAGTTAACAGACTCTTCCAAAAAGGCAGAAGAGCAGAACACAGCAATTAAATTGGTGGGCAGTTAGTACCTCAGACAGATAGATCATTATTTGTTCTGCTCGTACAAACTGATAAGAGTAAAGTTGACTAAGGCTAACTTTGGGTAACAATACAGTGATTCATAGAAGGTACTGACTATTGCAACATGACAAAAAGCTGTAGATGGCACACAAGCACTACCAAATAATCATGGTGGACAATGGTTCCTAATCAGATAATAACAAGTGTGAGTAAATACAGATGTACCAAATGCTGTGTTAATAGGTGTTCTACCATGCATGGGGGTATATGGGCTGTCCAGGTCTACATATCTCACCTTGCTTCCTGATAAAGAGGCAACATCAAAGAGATAGCACTGTGGGCTAAAGCGTGGTAGACTAAGTTGCATAAAGGAAATGTAACTGTGCATGATGTTGTTGAAGAGTGCAGTGTAAGCAGTATAAGGTAAAATAAGGAATATAATCAAAATAACCTGAATAACAACAAAGCCTTTAAATGTAAGTTCTAACAAAGTGTTAGATAATGCAGTACCTTTTTCAGGTGGCAGCTAAGGTTGTTGGTAGGGGCCATGTGGCTGATTTTGTCGATAATATTCTGGATGGCTTGTGCAGACTGCTTAGCATTGACGCCTGTTCCTTGTTCAACAATGGTTTTCGCAACCGCCACTACAGCGACGGTAGCCGTGCCATAAAGGAGCATCTGTTTCTCCACCTCCTTCTGAGTATTGCTGACTGCTTGTTTCAGCACTTTGACCTGTGCATCAGAGGTTTCAGCTTTTGAGATCGCCTTCTGAATCAGGCTTTCCATCTCTTCTTTGTCCTTCTTATTCAGTGTGGATACCGGTGGGTGAGGCTTCAACCCTCTGGAGTCCCAAGAAATGCCATCATCATCATCATCATCATCCTCTGATGATGACAACGCAGTAGGCGGAGCAAACGGCATAACTTTGACATGACCTCTCAGTATTGCTAACTGCTGACTGGTTCTACATGATAATGGTGATTGCGAAACTGTGATCACCATTAGGGCAAGTGTATATCGCCGAAAAGCATATCAGCAATATACACTTATCGGTGAGCAAACATTGAGCAACTGGATTTGGTATTTAAGGGGGGGCTGCACCCTCCATGCTCCCTCTCACTGGGGAACTTTCCTCCCACAACCCCCTGCTTAAGGATTACTAACTCCAGGGGGTGCATGTGAGGAGAGGGTGACACTCTAGACTACACAAAAACAAAGTCAGCCAGCGGCATAATTTTCCTCCCCAGTCCCCAGCCCTAAACCCAGTTCCTGCTGCACTAGAGCTACCATCCTCACCACCACACCACATGGCTAGCTCAGCTGCAGCAGGCACACTACCCCCTGAGAAACCCTCTTCCATATCCCTCCCCTTCCCCTCACTATTCTCTCCTTCCAGTTGCCCTCCCCTGTGATAACCTTCACATAGGATTGCTACCCTTGCAGGGCTGCCCATGAGGATAGCACTGTTTATGAGTAGCCATTTTGATGGTCGCTCATATTCAGTTGCTATCCTCACTGGATACCCTGTTGACATAACATCATCATCTTTATTCTAGACATCGAATGATCCACACTGTCTTTGATCTGTCCCTTACTAACATGATCCTGCAAAACTTTGTATCTGGTGCTCACATCACTGTTTTCCCTAAGTTCCCTTTCCAATGCATTCTGACGTCTCTCAAACTCTTGCTCCAACTCCTCTTACTCACTTCTCCATGAATCATTCATACTCATAAGCAAACCATTCAACTGTAACACATGTGTCTTATCCTGCTGTAACCTCTCATTTTCTTCCTGCAACCTAACAATTCCCTTGTCTTTTTCCTGTACCACATGCTCAAGTTCATTCTTATTCTTGTTCCTAAGCTTTCCAATTTCTCATTCCAAATCTTTCTGTCGCTTGCCCACTTCTCTGGATTTGGAGCCTAACTCTTTCCTCAGAGTCAGCACTTCAGAATCCATTGCTTGGAATAAAGCATATAGGCTGGCAACCATAACATCTCTTTGGTGATGTTTCATGGCTGCAGAGTTTGCCTCCATGTACAGTTTGCCAACATACTGTACCGGATTAGTCTGTGATTTTGCGTCCAGTGAGAAATCATTCCATCCTTCATGGGACGTCAGAAAGTTTAAGAAGTTTAATTTGAGCTCAGTATTAATGGCCATTGTTGGAGGTTCCCCTTTACTGCAGTAACTGCAGATTCTGGTGTGGAGGTCCCACTGCACCAATGCCACAGTTTGAATGAGGGGCAGAGGTTTGAACACTTGCATGATCCCTATCTCATCCACCTGTGTACCTTTTGGTGTACTGGTTCAGTGCCATCCAAACAGGTCCTGTTGTGGTTGCCAATTTGTTAACTGGCAGAATTCTAGACCTGTTGGCAAAACAGGACACAGAAGCCCAGATATCACAGAGAGAAGTTAATTCCAAAACATGCTCATTTCTGGTGAAGAGTGGTTCCTCTATGGAGGCACCTGCAGAAGAGACTAAGAAGGATGATGGGATCCTCCACAAAAGAGACCTACAGGAAGGTGGCATAAGACCCCACAGGGGGAAGGAAACAACTCTGGTGGGGGACTCAATCATTAGGGAGGTAGAAGTGGGGGAGGAAGGGGGAAGGGAGTAAGGTGCCTGCCTGGTTGATGCCATGGCTCAGAGGGACAGGAAGTGAATCCTCAGGATCACGGCAGCAGCTGCATGAGGGAGGGAGCTGAATGTCATTGTCCATCTAGGGACAAATGACCTGACTGTGAATGTGATCAGAGCAGTTCAACAGGAATTTGTAGAGTTGGGGAAGGGCCATAGACAAGTGGCATGTACAGTAACCTTCTTGGAGGAGTTGTCTGTCTATGGTAAGTATGATGTTAGGGTACTCTGCACCATGGGATTCAATGAATGGTTGAAAAACTAGTGTGGCACTCAAGGTTTTGGCTTCACTGGGTACTAGGGAGCCACCTGGAGGGATGCAGGCTTATGCTGGTCCGATGGTCTGCATCTGTCCAGGGGGGAAACCAGGATCCTAAGTGGTAGGTTTAAATGCTTCATTGGCAAGCATTTAAACTAGCCAAGGGGGGCACTGAAAAGGAACAAGGAAATCCCAGCCTCCCCCCACAAAACACAGTAGTTAGAGAGGTAAACACCAAGGTAGAGAAGTCAGTAGGAAGCAGGATAGGTAAATGCAGAAGAAGGCAGTAAGGACAGGGATGAGGCTAAAAGGGTAAGGGCATCAAAAAATGGAGGGTGATGAGTACCAATGCCCACAGTCTATGTAACAAGCTCCCTGAACTAGTGGCCTTGATGGAAGAGTGATGTCTGGATATTGTGGCAGTCACTAAAACATGGTACACAGAGAACCATGACTGGGTGTCAACATATCAGGATACACAATCTACATGAGGGTCAGAGTGGGTAAAAGAGGAGGAGAAGTAGTTCTCTATATAAGGGAATGGATTAAAGCAACAGAACTAAAGAGTAAACAGGAAGTTGATGAGTCACTGTGGGTCACCCTGGAGACAGGAAATGGCACCACAATCCACATGGGGTGTGTGTACAGACCCCCATCTCAGCAGGAGGGAATGGTCAAGGAAATGATAGAAGGCATCCTTAAAATGGTAGAAAAAGGGGAGATATTGTTGATGGGGGACCTGAATATGCCAGATGTTAACTGGAGCACCTTTGCTGCAGGCACATCAAAGAGCAGGGTCATTCTTGATACCCTACAGAGGACATGCCTCAGACAGCTAGTGTTGGAACCCATTTGTGAGGGAGCAATCTTAGACCTGGTACTCTCAAATGGGGATGGAGAAAGGATCTCAGATTTAGAAATGGGTAGCCATCTGGGAACAAGTGACCACCAAACTGTGGTTCACAATTAACATAGTCATAGAGTCAAGCCATACAAAAATAAGAGTATTCGACTTTAGGAGGGCTGACTTTTGGAAAATGAGAGAGTGCCTCAGAAAAGCACTAGTAAAAGGGCAAGAAGGAGGGGTGGAGGAATAATTGGGAATAATCAAAACTGCCATCATAGAGGCAACAAGCCTTTGTGTGAAGCAAGTCAACAAAACAAAATGAAGGAAAAAAACACTATGGTTCTCAAAAGAGGTGGAAGAGAAGGTTAAGGATAGCATTCAGAAAATATAAGGAAACACAGAAGGATCAGGACAGAGAACTTTATCAGTTAAAGCAGAAGGAGGCAGGGAAGACAGTCAGAATAGCAAAGGCACAAACTGAGGAAAATATAGCCAACTCTCTTATGAAGGGGGATAAAACCTTTTATAGGTACATTAGGGAGTGAGAAAATAACAAGGGAGGGATAAAGAGACTTAATAAAGGGGAAGGAATGTGGGCAGAGGATGACAGTGAAAAAGCAGGGATACTGGATGAATATTTCTGCTCAGTATTTGAAATGGAAGAGGAAGGTGAGGTACCTAAACCAAACAAGAGAAACACTCTGGATAAGGGAGTCAATACCAGTCCATTCACAGAAGAAAGGGTTTTGAAAGAACTCTTGAAACTGAGGGTGGACAAAGCAATGGGACCTGATTGGATTCACCACTGAATTCTAAAAGAACTAAGGGTAGAACTAGTAACACCACTGACTACTCTCTTTAACAAATCATGGGAGGATGGGGTGATACCTGAGGACTGGAGGAGGGTGGATGTGATTCCACTTCACAAATGTGGGAGCAGGACAGAGGCAGAAAACTACAGACCAGTTAGTTTGACCTCAGTGGTAGGAAAAATGATGGAATCACTTCTGAAGGAAATAACTGTTGAGTACCTAGAGGCCAGTGCGGCACAGGACCCAAGGTGGCATGATTTCACAGTAGGAAGGTCATGTCAGATGAACCTAATAGATTTCTTTGACTGGTTGACCAAAGTAGCAGACCAGGGAGGGGCTGTGGATATGGCCTGCCTAGATTTTTGCAATGCATTTGACACAGTCTCACACAGAAGATTAATATACTAGCTAGCCAGCCTTGGAGTGGGTCCCAAGGTGGTAGCCTGGATAAAAAACTGTCTGGACAACAGGACCCAAACTGTAATAGTAAACAGAGTCTACAGTTAAGAAAGCAGGGTAACTAGCGGGGTACCTCAGGGGTCGGTACTGGGACTGGTTGTCTTTAATGTATTTATAAGTGACATTGGAGAGCACCTGGAAGGAAAAGTATATCTCTTTTCAGATGACACAAAGATCTGCAACAGGGTTAATACAAAAGGTGGGGTGGAAAGGATGAAAAGGGACTTGGCAAGGTTGGAGGAATGGTTAAATATATGGCAGCTCAGATTCAATGCAAAGAAGTGTAAGGTAATGCACCTGGGAAACAAAAACCCAGGGAAAGAGTACACAGTGGGGGGTGAGATAATAAAAACAACAAAAATCAAAACAGACCTAGGAGTAATTATATCAGATGACCTAAAGGTGGGCAAGCAATGTGAGAAGGCAGTAAGGAGGGCTGGGGGGATACTGGGATGCATGGGGGAGGCATCAACAGTAGAAAACAGGAAGCTGTTATCCCTCTGTACAGAGCATTGGTGAGACCCCTTCTGGAGTACTGCATGCAATTCTGGAGACCCCATCTCTGCAAAGACATAGACAGAGTGGAGGCTGTTAAGAGTAGGGCAACCAAAATTGAGCAAGGTCTGCACCAGAAGACATAAGAGGAGAGACTAAAGCAGCTTCATATGTATACTCTTGAGGAAAGGAGGGAGAGGGAGGACATGAGAGAAACTTTCAAGTATCTCCAGGGAATTTACAAAGCACAAGAGGGTAGCATCTTTCAATAAAAGAGATGTGCAAGAACAAGGGGGCACAATTTGAAGATAGAGGGGGGACAGCTCAGAGGTAATATTAGAAAGTATTTTTTCACAGAAAGGGTTGTGGATGCATGGATCAGCCTTCCTGAGGAGGTTGTGGAGTCGAGAACAGTGGGAGAATTCAAGAATGCATGGGACAAACATAAAGCAATTCTAGTGGGGGGTAGGAGGAAGTAAGCTATTGATTAACTAGAATCTGTAGCTTATACATCAGGTAAGCAAATGGGCAGACTGGGTGAGCCAAGCAGTCATTATCTGCTGTAGATTATATGTTTTCTGTTTCTATGCAGAAAAACAGCTTACCTGCTGCGAGTTCGGAACCCTCCAAACACCACGGTGTTATCATGCAAACTCAGTGAAAAGCAGTCCTACAGACATTCTCATACTATACTATATATAAGAAAGTGCGCGCTACTAGGTAACCAACTCTTGCAAAAGGCAGAAGAGCAGAATACAGCAATTCTATTGGTGGGCAGTTAGCACCTCAGACAGTTAGACTGTTACTTGTTCTGCATGTGCACACTGATAAGAGTAAAGCTGACTAAGGCTAACTTTGGGTAACAATACAGTGATTTATAAAAGGTGCTGACTATTGCAACATGACAAAAAGCTGTAGGTGGCGCACAAGCACTACCAAATTATAATGGTTGATAATGATTCCTAAGCACATAATAACAAGTGTGAGTAAATACAGATGTACCTTATACTGCTGTAATAGGTATAGTAGCATGCATGGGGGTACATGGGGCATCCAGTTCTATAGCATTTTGCAGCAGAGCTACCACAGCAAAAAAGACCATTTTTATTTATTGAATTGTTTCATCAGGAAAGATACACTGAGCAACTTAATGCTCATCTCAAAGTACGTCCTGGGGGAAGGGTTAGTGGAATGACAGTAGTAACAATGACAAATCAGACAGCAATACAGAGGTGTGGATTAAATGCAGTAATAAAGTGGTACAATAGATACAATACAACACATACATTCAGGCATGGTCAAGGAGTATGTGACATAGTAAAAAGTACATCCATGTGAGAAGCACCATTTACTATACATGAGGAGCATAGATGACAGGTATACAATGCAAAGACATACGAATAGTTAAGAGCATTGCTGAGCCATTGGCCTAGGTGGAGTGCAACAGTATTATGTGGGTGGTACACTGCAGCAGTCATAGTAGCCTACCACATAGGTGAGCATGTCTCGAGGTTAAGCGTTAGACCATGAGGGGTAGGGTAAGGAGGGGTCACAAGCAGGTGCAGGAAGGAGTGAGATAGTTGTGTAGTGCAGAGGTAAGAGAAAACAGGGAGGAGGAGAAGTGGATTTGAGGAGGCAGAGAATTCCACAGTTTAGGCAGGTGATACGAGAAGGCTTTCTGCCCAGAGGATGCAGTTCTGTCAGGGATAGAAAGGGTGCAAGTGTCAGCAAGGGATTTCAGGGAATGGGGGGGGAAGGGGTACTAAGAGAGGAAGCGATGTATGAGGGGAGTGAACCAAGCCAGAATTTAGAGATGAACTTAGCACCATGTAAAACTCACTGATTGTGGAGGAGAAGGAAGTTGAGGAAGCGGTACAGATCACAATGATGGGTTAGGAGGGGGCATCAAGAGCGAAACGACAGAAGGGGTTGTCGATTACTAAATTTAAATGTTATGAACTATTTTGTAACCCTAATTCCATGCTCTGTTCAAAAAAGCCAGATTCAGTGAAGGGCCACTGATGGTATTATAACCAGAGCTCACAGCCTAGTTCTCCCTGTCAGCAACATTATAGAACCTGTCTCTCCAAAGTTTAAGAAGCTGTAGCTGAAGTAATCATTAAAACAACTGACATGGGGTTGGCAGCAGTGCTTGCATTTCCAGATTGTTCAGGTGCATGGTGCTATACTTTAGAACATGTCAGGAAGTAGTTTTGAAATGTAGCACTGAACTTATAGAATGTCAAGGTGTTACACGGTTTTAAAATGTTGGGGGGGGGACAAGCAATTTCAGAAAGTAGCAGGGATGCACCATCTCAAAATGTAGTAGCATACTGAATCACTGAACACAAAAGGGACACACGTCATGGAATTTGGTGAGGACTGGCAATTTTGGAATACAGTGGGGATGCAGACAGTTGGAATGTGACAGGACACACCATTTTATTCTGAAAATGATTCTCACTGCCACATTCCAGAATTGTGTGAACCCAACACATTTTAAAATTATGAATCACATCCC
Organism: Neoceratodus forsteri; assembly: GCA_016271365.2. Classification (NCBI taxonomy): domain Eukaryota; kingdom Metazoa; phylum Chordata; order Ceratodontiformes; family Ceratodontidae; genus Neoceratodus; species Neoceratodus forsteri. The sequence goes on from CM028131.1 coordinate 1,180,532,043, forward strand.
CACCACGTTCTGACACTGTATGCCCCAGCCACATTCTAAAATTATGCATCCCAGCCACATTCCAAAATTACACATCCTCTCTACATTCTGATGTTGTATTTCAATGCCACATTCTGAAATTCTGTCACCACCATATTCCTAAACTGTGCATCATCAGCACATTCCAAAATTGCACATCACTGCCAAACTGCCACATTCTGGAGTTGTGTGTCACCACCACATTCCAGAACTGTTCATCAGCACCACATTCTGGAATGGTCTGTTAACTGCTACATTCTGAAACTATGTGCCACTGTCATATTCTGAAATTGTGTGGCTGTCACATTCTGAAATTGTGCAACACTGCTACATTCTGAAATTGTGCGTCACTGCCACATTCCAAGATTGTGCATCACCTCCACATTCCAAAATTCTGCATCACTGCCACATTCTGAAATTGTGTGTTACTGTTACATTCCAAAATTGTGCGTCACTGCCACATTCTGAAATTGTGTTACTGTTACATTCCAAAATTGAGTCACCACCACATTCTGAAATTATATGTCATCACCACATTCCTAAATTGTGCATCACTGCTACATTCCAAAATTGCACATCGCTGTCACATTTCAAAATTTTGCATCACTGCCACATTCTGGAACTGTGCATTACCGCCACATCATTGCCATGTTCTGATATTGTGCATCACTGCCACTTTTTGAACTGTGCATCATCGTCACGTTCTGAAACTGTGTCACCATCACATTTTGAAATTGTATGTCACTGCCACTTTCTGAAATTGTGCATTAACACCACATTCCAAAACTGCATCACTGCCACATTCTGAAACTGGACATCACTGCTGCATTTCAAAATTGTGCATCACCACCACATCCCAAAATTGTGGCTCACCACCACATTCTGAAACTGTGCATCTGCATCACACCACATTCCAAAATAGCGCATCACCACTACATTCTGGAATTGTGCATCACTGCCACATTGCAAAACTGTACATCACCACCACATTCCGAAACTGTGTGTCACCACTGCATTCTGAAACTGTATATCAGAGATGCATTCTGAAATTGTATGTCACTGCCACATTCCAAAACTGTGTGTCATTACCACATTCTGAAATTGTGTGCCATTGCCATACTCTGAAATTGTATGTTACCTCCATATTCTGAAATTGTGCATCACCGCCACATTCCAAAATTGTACATCATCACCACATTCCAAAATGTTGCATCACTGCCACATTCCAAAATTGTGCATCATCACCACATTCCAAAATTTTGCATCACTGCCACGTTCCAAAATTGTGCATTATCACCACATTTCAAAATTTTGCATCACTGCCACACTTCAAAATTGTGTGTAAACTTCCACATTCCAAAATTATCTGTCATTATATTCTGAAACTGTGCATCCCAACATATTCCAAAATTGCACATCTCCAACACATTCTGAAAATGTGTCTCAGTGCCACATTTTGAAATTGCATGTCCAAACCACATTCTAAAATTACGCATCCCTGCCTCATTCTGAAATTGTATGTGACTACCACATTCTGAAACTGCATCACAGCCACATTCTGAGATTCCATGTCCATGCCAGATTATGAAATTGCATGTTGCCACCGTAATCTGAAATCAAGCATCCCAACCACATTTTATTGACCCATGACACACTATGAAATTACATATCCCTTCCACCTTCCACAACTATGTGCCTCCTGTATTTCAAAATTGTGTGTCTCTGCCACATTCTGAAAGTATATGAGGAGGAGGAGAGAGGAAGATGCCACCGCACACTGTTTCACTGTGGATAAGTGACTACAGTAGGACAGCTAGAATGCTCTATTCTTCATTTTAAACGGTATGCCACAGTTGCCTAGAATTGTATAAACTCATGTTTGTACTTCAAAAGGTTTAGCGGTCTTTCCAGTTTATCTTGTGTGGCTGTGTTACAGCTTTTTCTCCCCTGTTGCTGCTTTCTTCCCACAGGGCTAGGAGTCCCCGGTGGCTTAATGGAGCCCACCATCCAGGAGCTCTGCAGGTGGGACCAGCGGAGGTACTGACTGCAGGAGAGAGAAGGAACTCTGGTGAAATTGGCATTTGGAAAAGTTTTTATTTCAGTCTGCTCCTTTCATCTACAAAAACCTGCAAGAAATCTGAAAGAAACTACGGAGCCTATAAAAAGATTACTGCACAAAAAAATTCAATTATTGTGATGGGTCCTATGTTGCATAAAGGCTATTTTATTTTTGTCAACTTTATTTATCGAAACTAGATGGAGAGAGTTAAATCTATAGCTGTTGGAGGTTAGATGAGATAGAGGTGGCATGATAGAGACTTTTAAGTATATGAAGGGAATACATAAAGTGAATGAAGGTAGATTATTCAAAAGGAAAGTAGGAGTTAAAACAAGGAGTCATAATTTAAGATTTGATTTCACCGAGAGAGTGGTGGAATCCTGGAACAGATTACCTAATGAGGTGGTATGTGCAGAAACAGTGGAAGAATTCAAGAGGGCATGGGACAGACACAAGGGGTTGGTTGGTGGGCAAAGGAAAATACCCCTGAGAAGTGGAGACAAGTAGAAGCTGGTGGGAAATGAGCAGACTAGATGGACCAGGATGGTCCTTTTCTGCTGACACATTACTATGATACTATGATTTCACTCAGGTCACCAGTGACGGAGCATCTTTCTGGCGGAGCCTGCTTAGCCACCCTCTACCGCTCGCAAGAACCTCTTCCCTGATCAAGTAATTGGGTGCTGGGTGCCCACTCTCCTGCAGACCCCATACAGGAGGAGTCAGGGACCATGGAGAGTTAAGTCAGGACTGGGGCAGGAACTGGACATGTGGGAGCGGCCCTGGAGTGGCCGCCAACTGGGGTTTTTCTTCCTTGGTGTGTGTGTGTGTGTGTGTGTGTGTGTGTGTGTGTGTGTTTTCGCCCTGAGGTGCTGGGTGTGCAATAACAATTGCACTGGGGACATAGCTCTGCTGATGTCCGATGATGCCTCCCCCTCGTAGCACACTCCTTGCTGTACCCCCGGTCTCCACCATGAGCTGCAGCAGAGTGATGCGTCCAACAAACCATGCACAAAACCATAGAAAAGATGGTGCTTCAAAGGGAGATTGCAGGGGGTGAGGATGCCAGGTCACTGAGCAGTCAAGGGGAGTTAAAGGAGTGAGCCAAGAAGTCATGAAGGAAGGATTTGTGTGAGAAGATGAAGGATGCAGAGTGGATAGCAGGAGGAGGGGAAGACCAAGGCTTAGGCAGTCCAAAGAAGAAAGCAACTTGGCCAAAAATGTGTGTGAATCAACAAACATCCTCAACCATTTAGACTGCAAGGCTATTTCAGCTGAGTATGGATCAGTAATAGGGTTGAGGACAATGTTAACATATCCAAATAGCAGTATGAGTGGGGTGAAAACAAGAAACATTAAAGGCATACAGCAACAATAATGTTAGATTGTGTGCACCCACCTAAGCATGCACAATGATATAATGTCTAGGAGACCAATAGTTTGGTCCAGATATTTAATGGTATAATTGCTACGTGCCTAAATAGCATTAGCTTCTAATTTTTATGTGAACTGAGAGACTTTCAGTTGACCTCTCCATCATTGCTATCATTTAAATTATCAACTTTATTTTATTTTATTTTAACCAGGAGAGACACACTAAGTTGAACCTTGTTTACAGGTGCGACCTAGGAGCACAAGGAAGTTAAGTGGCTTGCTCAGGGTCACACAGTATGCAAGTGGTAGCTGTGGGATTCAAGTATTTAAATATATCTTTCTTAGAATGACTAATGGCTTTTCATATTTTACAGGCAGCTTAGGTTATCACCTTTTCCTTTAAATGGCATGCTTTAATCCACTGACATCTGACATAAGCACTTTGCTGCCAGTGATAAAGATACATAAAAATCAACTTGCCATGGTCATGTTGGATACTGTAGAGGTGTTCAGTACCTCTTTCTGGACTGGCAGGTTGAACTGGAGCTGTAAGCTCTATCTGGACATTGATCAAGACAAGCGGGAGGATAAGGATTAGACATCCCAGATGATGCACTCCTCCCCCATTGTATGAAGTTTTGATCCTAGCTGCAAGGCGACTGCCTGAGTAACCCAGGAGCAGTGCATCAAGAGGATTGTGGTGGGGTGTATCAGAGTACATCTGTACAAGATGCATCTGGGGTGCTGGCTCCTAGCTCCTTGCTCATCTCCCCTACCATAGGACATTATAGAAGTGGCTACTCCCTGGGAGCAAACCCATGTGTTGGAGAAAACACAACAATGAGCCAGGTTCAGTGGTGTCTGAAGTTCAGGACTATGGCTTGGAGAGTTTCCATGCTGATCAGCATGAAATAATTGACCTGTTTAGTGCTTAGTTTTCTGCTCTTTATGCCTGAAATATTAAATTGGGCCTCTCCAGTATCTAGACATGTATAAAACAGGCTGGTACCATGGTTCTAGCTACTGCATTCAGCTTGGACAAGCATCAGGCATAATGCAGCTCTTTGATATTACCTGTTTTGAAGCTGGCCTAGTAAGGAAGAGGGCTGAGACACTGTAAGCACCTTACCTCTTGCCACACCAGTGGATCAAGTTCAGGAACAAGCTCGAGCTACCAGAGTACTGACCAGGAGATGATTAAGTGGCCACCTGGCAGCTCTCCTCTCCCAGACTGGGGTGATGGGTTATCCCCACTCTTGCCTGCCACCAGATGGATGCCTAGTGCTACTCCTAAGCTTTGAGAGGTACATATCAAACAGAGATTGTGGAAGGACCTGTGGTTTCAGAGTGTATGCATGCTTCCACATACATATGCCCTTTGTGTCGCCACAGGGACAGGCAGAGAGAGAAACATAAAGAGGTCAGCCTGGACTCCATGATGTCCCATCTTCCTGTCCTGGATATGGTTCTCTGAGTGGGGAAAAGATGGCTCTCCCTCACCTGGTCCCACCATGGGTGGAATCCATGGTGATAAGGTGGTGACCCAGCAAGGTTGAGGCAGATTGCTGAGTGAAAGGGGACAGGGACAGGATAGAAGATCCCACCTGGGTAGACCCGAGTGAGAGAAAAAAATTATAGAGAAAGTAACTAATTATCTGCTTCTTGCCTGTAGTATAGACCATTCTGCTTTGTTTTTGACAAGTTGCATTTCTTCCCAGTAAAGATAACCTGGCACTGGTTTCAAGTTACTGCTAGCCGTTTTTGGACCTGTAGTAACACTATAGACCTGTCTGATTTGAAAAGTTACAGTACTTTATAGTGCTTTCTTGACTGGCAGTTGGTGCTGGATTCAGACAAAGGAAAAAGTTTTATGTTTAGCTCAACACTGGTATATCAGTCTTTTTTCCAGTATCTTACTCAGATATATATCAGTTGGTGTATCTGTGTGTGCATGTGTGTAGTCTTGTATGTCCACTGAACTTTGTTTTCCTGGACGATTCTGTTTCCAGCCATACAGTACGTGCATGCTAAAAACAGAGCAGGGGAAATATTGTTCCTGAATGCTCCATTTACTGTGAAATGCAAAATACAGGAAGGCTGGGAGTTTGTGTGAGTATCGTGTTTAGCTTATTTTGTGATTAAATAGGAACAGGGAAACAATTTAGAAATATTTACTGTATGTTTATATTAACTTACTGTATTGAGAAAGAATGTTATACTTGCATGGGAAATTTCCTTTTGGCATTTACTATTCTTTTTACAACAATGTTTATAGCCCTGCTGGTTCTGTATTTGCATGTGTGTTTGTTGAAGGATTGGTCACTGGTAGACAGGAAAGAGAAAGGAGAAATCAGGTATCAAGGCCACAAATGGAAGCTAACAATTCATTTGACTACAAGATTTGAAAGTTGATATGGATGTACATAAAAGATGGCGGCACATAAATGATGGGGGTGCTGAGCTGTTGAAGAAGAAATTGCAGGGTTACATTGATGGGGTCCTAGGAAAGGATTTAAACTAGGAGAGGGTAAGTACATGACTAGGAAAGGGGTGGAGAAAAACAGGGAGTACCTAGCCTAGTTAGCACTCCCCCAAAGGAAGGGCCAGGGAATATATTGATGAAAAAGTTTGAGAAGGAATAAAATTGGTGGAGGGGTATGCTGGTGAATGCTAGAAGTATGGGAAATAAATTGGGGTGCTAGAAGCCATGATGTGGAGGAGGGGCTGAACCTGATTGCCATAATGGAGATGTGGTGGATGAAAAATCATGATTGGGATATGGTTATTACAGCCTTTTTAGGAAAGATAGGTCAGGGAGAAAAGGGGAAGGGGTGGCTCTATACATTAGGGATGGGATAAAGGTGTCAGAAGGGCAAGATAGGCTTGGATCAGAGGAGGTCCTCTGGGCCACATTAGTCAAGAGAAATGGTGGGGCAGTACATATGGGAGTAGCTTACAGGCCGCCAAATCAAGGGGAGGATGTGGACAAGGACATAATGAGGGAGGTTCAAGGGATGACTAGCAAGGGGGAACTTCTACTGCTAGGGGATTTTAATTTCTCAGATGTAGACTGGGAGATCCTAATGGCAACAACGGCAAGGAGTAGGGGGATGCTGGAAGAAATGCAGGAAGCAAGCACTCCGGCAGCAGCTAGTCAGGGAACTGACTAGGGGTGGGGCTACATTGGACTTAATCCTGTCGAATGGGGACAGTGTAGCAGGCTCTCAGTGTGGGAACATTTGGGGGCAAGTGGCCACAGAACAGTAGGGTTTCTCCTTAGGATGGGGCTGAAGGGAGTCAAACCAATATTAAAGTGCTGGACTTTCGGTGGGTGGATTTCAATAAAATGAGGGAATTTTTCATGGCTAAAATGGAGGGAAAGGAAAAGCTGGGGAATGCAGAACAACTGTAGGGGCAATTAAAGGAGGAATTTTGAGAGCAACTGAGAGGCACATTAGAAATGTTGGAAAGAAGAAAAGAGGAAGGAGGTCACTGTGGTTCTCTAAAGAGGAGGTAAGGGCAATAGGGGAAAAGAGGGCTTTCAGGGTATACAAAAGAACACAAAGAATGGAGTAAAGGGAGAAATACAGGGAAAAAGCTTAGGATGGCAGGGCAGACAATCAGGAGGGAAAGGCAGTGGCAGAGGAGGAGAAGATAGCAAAAGAGGCTAGAAGAGGGGACAAAAAGTTCTTCAGATTCATAAGCAAAAGAAATAAATAAGCAGGGTATAATGTGACTTAAAGGGGAGGGAAGAGCTTTGGTGGAGAGGGACAATGAAAAAGCAGACTTAATAGGTACTTCTGCTCAGGTTTCCCCGGTGAAAAGTGAGAGGAGCGGACCGTAATTGAGGGGGAAGAGAATGGAAGCTAGGGAGGTGGACAGTAGCCCTATCATGGACATCAGGGTATTGGAGGAATTGGGTAAGTTAAGGGTAGACAAGGCAATGGGGCCAGATGATATACATCACAGGGTGCTCCGGGAGCTTAGCGAGGAGCTGGTGACACCACTAACGAGGCTATTTAACTTGTCTCTGGAAATGGGGAGAGTTCCAGAGGACTGGAAAATAGCGGACATGGTGCCACTGCACAAGAGTGGAGGGAAGGAGGAGCTGGGAAACTTTTACCTGGTCAGTCTTACCTCAGTGGCGGGTAAGCACACGGATACACTGGTTTAAGGAAAGATTAATAAAATACCTTGTGGAATGTGGTCTTCAGGATGACAGACAACATGGGTTCATGGAGGAAAAATTTTGTCAGAAGAACCTGATTGAATCCCTTGACTGGGTGATAAGGGTGTGTGATCAGGGAGGGGCGGTGGATGTGGTCTATCTGGACTTCAGCAAGGCCTTTGTCACCATTCCTTACAGGAGGTTGGTGAGCAAGTTGGACAGTTTGGGGTAGGGAACAAAATGACAAATTGGGTGGAAATTGGCTTTATGGCAGAGTGCAAAGGATAGTTGTAAATGGGGTTCACTCAAGGGAGGAAAGGGTGACAAGTGGGGTACCCCAGGAGTTAGTATTGGGGCCGATATTGTTTAACATTTACATTACAGATATAGTGAAGGGACTTAATTGGAAAGTGTGCCTATTTGCAGATGATATGAAAATCTGCAATAGGGTGGACACACCAGATGGGGTGGAACAAATGAGAGAGGACCTGATAAAGCTGGAAAGATGGTCAGAAAGTTGGCAATTGAGATTTATTTAGAGATGGAGCAAAATTAAAATTTGCTGGCAACGTCCTGGTGAAGTTGGGAATTTCGCATCTGCAGAGCAATCTGCAAAATGTTGCTATCAGGGCACAAATTTGCCTATTGGACTTCATAGGTTTTTTTGTGAAATTTTGCAGCGAAAGTGCAGAATTTCTCCCACAAATGGCAAACTTCCACCTTTCTAGGTGAAATTCCACTGTTCACAGGTGAAATTATGCACTTTGTGGACAAGACTTCACAATCCTCATCTGCGAAATGAGCGAAATTCATGGATTATTTCACAGAGTGAAATTTCCCAACTGTTCACATCCCTAGATTTAATACTAAGAAATGCAAAATAATGCACATAGAGCACAAGAATCCAAAGGCCACTTACACAGTGGGAGGAGAGGAGGTTCAGCTAACAATGCAGGAGAGGGATCTGGGGATTATCATATCGGATAACCTAAAGGAGGTGAATTAGTGCAATAAAGTGGTGGGTAAGGCAAATAAAATGCAGGCTTCTATAGCGAGGGGAATTACATGTAGGAGAAGAGATGTGATCATGCCCCTGTGCAGGTCAATGGTTTGTCCACATCTGAAGTATGGGGTACAGTTTTGGAGACCTCAACTACAAAAAAATATAGATAGTGTGGAAAGAGTCCAGAGGAGGGCAATCAAAATGGTGCAGAGCATGCACAAGGGGGATATATGAAGAGAGGCTGGAGGAGCTCAACCTGTATTCACTGGAAACAAGGAAGAAGCAAGGGAATATGATATAGACTTTTGAATAGCTGAAGGAAATAAGTAAGGTGAGGTAAGGGAGCATCTTTAAAATGCAAGGAAATAAAAGCTAGAGGACATAGCTTAAAACTGGATGGTGGAAAGTTCAATGGAAGTAGGGGACACTACTTTACAGAGAGGGTGATAGGCCCATAGAATAAACTTCCAGAGGAGGTGGTTGATGCAAAATCAGTGGAGGAGTTCAAGAGGGCATGGGATTAAGCAATATAGGGAGGGACACGAACACAGTGGGGAAAGGAGGAGCTGTAGATACTTGGAGGATGGGCTCTGGGCTGGGGAATAGGGTGAAAGGAACAGTGCTACAGATGGGGAGGCTAAAGGGGCAGATTAGATAGATTGATGCAGTCCTTTTCTGCTGACATATTTCTATGTTTCTATGTTAAAATTATTTTTTTTCCACCATGGGTGGGAGTCACATTGGCAGAACTCCCTTTCACTCTTCTCCCGTTGAATGGCATTTAAACAGCCCCTTCACAACTGCAGTGGCAATGAAAATAAGGCTTACAGTTATATCAGTGTAAAGACAGTGGGCTCATATATATTCTGTGGGATAGATTTTATGAAAGTATGCTTTACCAATATTTTCTGTGTAATTCTGAATTATTAGTAATGATGTTATATTCATGTTATCATTTAAATGCAAAGAATACCACAGTATCATGGTGTGCAGGATTATATTGTGGGCCCCCCTGTGAACAGCTCCCTTCTGGTGCAATGAACCAGCTCCAGTATTGCACTACTCCAAAATCCAGACTTCATGTGCTAAGCATTTACAGAGCAGGGTGCAAGGACAAAGGGGTTGCTAGTCCCAACGTTCAAACAATTCTAAGATAGTCCTGCACTCCATTTGCAAATGAACCAATCGACCAAATTTCAATATAAATCCAAAAGTATTTTATTCCAGTACGGGTTCAGAAATCACAATGCATGCAGCTCCTTACAGTGAGGTGTACCCACAATCAAACTCACTCCCCAGTGCTTCGACCAAGAGTGTGGTCTTCCTCAGGGGGTGGAGTATGCTTGATTGACCATCTCTTAAGTAGTCATTCTGTCTACATTTACATGCCCCTAGAGTTCAAGGACAGAATTACATCTTTACATTTTTACACTTTTCAGTGGCTCTGGAGGGGTATGAGCCTTAGTGTCATCAAAAAATACATTTTTAACATTTTCCTTACATATATTCTTCTATATAAAAATAATAATTTGAAATAAAAAAATGTCTATAAGAATCAAGAAAACAGATTACGCATCTTACATAAGAAAAAGTCAGTACAGTATGATGTGTTGATTGTGGAAATAATAATCAATATTTTCATTAGTTTTGTTTTATATTTTAGTCCACTTAGGTCAATCTTTTTACATATTATATTAATCAAAGGAAATGTTCTTCTTACTCAGAGGTGGTTTGAATTTACAAATTATTCATAGTCCATGTAATGGATTTATTCCAGGTAGTGATCACTCCCTTTTTATTTTCTATTCCACTTTTGTAGGGGGATCCACCATCTACCAGTTTATCTATATTTGGACCTAGAGTGGAAAAATAAAGATCATGAGAATTATCATGGATAGAACAGTAATTCCGAGCATTAGAAAATTATTTTCGTTCAAAAAATGGTTTCAGATCCCACTCAATGTTTAAACCTCTAGGTTGTATACTGTTTAAACTGAAAATAAAGTAACTTTCACAACAGTTTATTCACTATGTCACCTCCTCTAGGAGTTCTCATTATTTGTTCTAGAGTCATGAATTTGGTCCCTTTAATTTTACTTTCATGTTTCTCTAAATAATGTCTTGCAAGTGGTTTGTGCAAGAGACCTGCTCTTACATTGCACACATGTTACTGTATGCATTGCTTGACAGGACGTATAGTTCTGCCAACATACAGGAGTTTGCAAGGACACCAAATACAATAGACTACATAGGTACTATTAGAGTTGAGAAATGTTCAAATTTTAAACTTTTCACTGTACCCTGATAAGTCAAATGTTTTTCCCTGAAAGCTGTAATCACAGACATTGCAGCTACCACATCTGAACATTCCAATGTTGGCTGTGGAAGCCCCATTCTGTTTTCCTGTTTAGGGGTGACAAACCTACTTTATTTATTTATTTAATTTTGATAATCGGGTAGGCCCGCTGAGCCCTGAATGTCCCTTTTTCAGGGTCAACACGGAATTAGTTACACTGTAAAGCATTTCACATACAGAGAGAATACAGAGCAAAAAGGTGCGTTGATCATTTCAGGTTACAATCTGGTCAGCACAGCGCAGGCTTCAAGTCTTAGTACACAATATGATTTAGACATTCATACATTAGGAATAAATAGAACTTGTACGAGGAGTGTAATTAGTGCATAAACAGACAATGGACAATATACTTGACTCTCCCGGGTTAAGGATTGTTCTGGAATGGCCTGGGCCAGTATAGCCTGGGAACTAATCTCTATGGTTCAGAGTTCTTGCACTTGTACAAATGCTGTTTCTTAGGTGGTGTGCCCATAGCCCTGATTGGAAGATTCTCAAGGAGGTCGCATCCTGCAGTTGTGGTGGAAGTTTATTCCACTGCACCAAGGCTACATGGGCAAGGGATTTGGTGCCCGCAGTGGTGCGTATCCTGGGTTCTTCAAGAAGATTTCTCCCTGTGGTCCAGAGTTTTACCTGCCTGCTCATTTTGTCACCAGAAGCTCAGCCAGGCTGTCAGGTGGGCTGTTGAGGAACTTAAATGTGTTACATAATAATGAATACTGCAGGTTGCTGCTAAGCGACGGACAGTTAAGGGAGACCAGTGCTTTGCAGTGGTGTCTCCTCTTGTGAGATGATGTGGCGAAGTGGGCAACCTTGTTGTATAGTACTTGCATTCTGCTGTATTCCTGTTTTCCCATACCCTGCATGACAGAGGCAGCAATGGACAAAGTTGGGAGAAGGATGCTATTATGATCCTGGACTCAGGAACTAGCTGGGTGTTCAGGCGGTATAGCAGGCCAAGTTTTTGGAGCAATTGTTTTGGTTACTTAATCAACATGAGGCTTCAGTGTGAGGCCTTGATCCAACTTCAGATCTAGGTATTTTAAGGATTTCACAACCTCAATAGTGGCACCCAAAGAGGAGACTATAGGGAGTAGAGAGTTTCTGTCCTGACCTAGAGTTCTAGGACCGAATTCCATGGCCTTTGTTTTTGTGGCATTTAGGACTACTCTGTTTTCTACCAGCCAGGATTCAAGCATTTCAAAGTACAATTGAATGTTGGCCCTCATGTCTGTGGTGCTACTTGAGGATTGGTAGATCACTACGTCATCTGCATACTGGACCAGTGAGCAGCCTCTGCAGTGTTTGTTCAGGTTATTGATGAATAGTGTAAAAAGAAGGGGTCCCTGTATGTATCCCTGAGGTACCCCTTCCTTTGAGAGAGTGTGGTTCAGATATTGCACCTTTCCACTTGACCTGTTGGAAGCATTCAGTCAGGTAGCTACTGAACCAGGTCAGTGAATGCTGGTCAAGACCAAGGTTGCCCAGTTTGTTTAGCAGGAGATCATGATCTACTAAATCAAAGGCTTTGGTCTGGTCTATAAAAACAGCCCAGGTGAGGGTACCCTTGTCCAAGGTGGTTAGTATATCAGTTGAGAGTATAATAAGGACTGTGTCCATCCCATGGTTTCTTCTAAATCCATGCTGTGTATGTACTAGTAGTTTGTTAGTCTCCAGGTAGTTTCTGAGTTGGCAGTAGGCTAACTTTTCCTGTATTTTGGCAAGCATGCATAGGAGAGAGTTAGGCCTATAGTTGCCCATGGACTCTCTAGGCACCCCCTTTTGGATGGGAACCACATTTGCCTGCTTCTATCTGTTAGGTACAACCCCTTCAATTAGGGACCTATTAGTGAGCCATGTGACCAGTAACATGGCTGATGCAGCTGCTCTGAGCAGTCTTGGGTCAAGTCCATCTGGACCAGCTGAGCCATGCTCTTTGATGGACTTTAGCAGGGGGAGCACTTCATTTGCCCTTACCAACCTTAAGTGAAAGAATAGTCTATTAAGGTTCTGAGTCTCTTGGTATTGGTGCACCAAGGTTCTTGGGGGGAGACCAGATGTTGTACTCATTGACTTCAATCTCATGCGATAGGATGTGTGGCTTTAACCAAGTATCTGAAACTGCCAGAATGTCTAGTTTGCACAACTCCAGCCATCCCTGAACTTTATGTATTTTGGGGCACAAGCTGCATATATTCATGTGGGCTATTTTTAAATCCTTAGGGGAGGACCAGTTCAAATCTTGGGGGGAACCAATGTTAAAGTTTGCCACTGGGGTTCCATGGTTTGGCTCGATATTTCCTGCCAGAAGCAGCAGGACTGGGATTAAGGTTAGTAGTTTTGGAATAGTGAGGAGTACACCCCTTATTCCTTGTGCACTTTTACTGATGAACATTAGATAAGAGGCCCCTTTCTTAGTTAACCCATGCAACACATGAAGGGAATCCACCACCTTAGTGGTAGGATAGTACCGTGGATGAGGTAAGTGGCATTCCTGCTGACCCCAGTTCGGGTTCTGAGAACAGTGAGAGCCCATAAGGCTAGCTGACCAATTTATCTTTGAGGTTTTCAGCCAAGAAAAAGTTATTCTGGGTCTATCTTCCAATTCTTCTTTCATAATGGGGTCATTCAATACAACAGGTCAAAACTTTCTCACAATTGTACCTACTTGCCCAGCCTGATTGTTAAATTGTGTCACAAACGTGACTGGTAGATTAATTTTTATTTCTGCAGATTTTTTATTTGGTTTTAGTAAGTTGTTCCTGCCCTCACATTTAGCTTTTTCTTTTGCCCCTAGCAGAATGTCCTCTTTATAGCCTCTGTTCTCAAAACTTTGCATCATTTCTGAGGCCTGAACTTCAAAATCTTCCTTCCTGGAATAATTTCTCCTTATTCTAAGGAACTGACTGTAGGGTATTGAATTGACCAAAGATTTAGGGTGGGCACTATCCACTCTCAAGAGACTATTTGTAGCTGTGGCTTTCCTATACATTTTTGAATGGATTTGATTGTTCTCAACAAATAACGTCACACCTAAGAAATTTATTTCCTCCCTACTGTAGCTGTGTGTAGACTTTAAATTAAGATTGTTCTGCTCATTGAGCCATTTCATGAATAATTCCATTTTCTCTTCTGGTCCCTGCCAAATGCAGAGCATGTCATCAATGAAATGGTCCCATCGTGTGAAATTCTTAAAGAATGGGTTTATAGCTCCAGAAAAGATTTGGGTTTGTTCCCAATTACCAAGAAAATGATTTGTATAGCTGTGGGCCATTGCCTTAGAATAAGGAGAAATTGTTCCAGGAAGGAAGATTTCAATGTTCAGGCCTCAGAAATTATGCAAAGTTTTGAGAACAGAGGCTATAAAGACAACATTCTGTTAGGGGTATAGCAAATCGACCTTGAAGGTAGTCCGCCACTGTATTGGCAACCAGTGCAATTCACACAGCACAAGTGTAATATGACTAGACCTAGACGCTCCAGTCAGCAACCTGGCTGTCGCTTTCTGCACTAGTTGCAAGCGGCAGATGTTTACCCCAAGGAGCACTTGGTAGAGGGCTTCGCAATAATCAAGACGACTGGTGACAAAGGCGTGGACTAAGGTCAGAAAATCTTCAGGTGGAACCAGGTGCTTCATCCAGGCTATGTTCCTGAGATGGTAGTAGGAAAATTTTGCTACAGCCGAAACCTGTGCCCTCAGGGTCAGGCCTTCATCAAAAACAACGCCCAGGTTCCACACCTGGCCAGAGGCAATAAGTGGGATTCCACCAAAACTTAATCCTGACAGTTTTCACACCCATGTCCCTATCATCCTATAACCAGGTTCCACAACCAATACCTCAGTTTTTTCTGAGTTCAACCGGAGCCAACTAGCACTCATCCAACTCTGAATCTCCAGTAGGCAGTTGTTAAACACCGCAACAGCATCTAATTCCTGATCGGGTACAAAGGACATGTACAGTTGAGAATCATCAGCATAGCAATGAAAATTCAACCTGTACCACCTTATAATGTCCCCTAACAGAAGCAGATACACTGCGAATAACATGGGGGACAGTACCGAGCCCTGTGGAACCCCACAGGGTAGTCCATGAGGGGCCAAGGAATAAATTCCCAACACCACTCTCTGAAACCTACCTTTGAGGAAGGACTTAAACCAGTAGTGGACTGCCCCCCTCAGTCCACAGAGAAAACACAGGTGCTTGAGCAGCACCCCATGATCCACAATGTCAGATGCTGCTGAGAGATCAAGAAGAACCAAGATTGAATGGGATCTCTGATCTCTCGCCAGCAGGAGATCATTGAGTACCCTCACCAGGGCCATTTCATTACTATGCCTCTTTCTGAAGCCAGATTAGTGAGGGTCATAGATATTGTGGCTGATCAAATAATCCTCCAGTTGCAGTGAGACCACCTTCTCAGTAACTTTCCCAATAAAGGGTAGGTTCGAGATTGGCCTGTAGTTAGCTGGGTAGTCAGGGTCAAGGGAGTTTTTTTTTAAGAGAAGATGAACTACTGCCTCCTTTAAGGGATCTGGAAAAATCCCTCTCTCCAATAAAACTCCCACTACCCCAGCAAGGACTGGGATGATGACTTCTACACACCCCACTAGTAGGCATGTAGGGCCCTGATCCAAACTACAGTAGGTTGGTCACAAAGTCAGGATGATCCTCACTATATCTATGACTACTGGTTGGTTAAAGGTGGAACAGATCAACTGGGTATTAATACTACCCGGCTGATTAATGCAAGGACCAATGGGAAGGCACTGGCTGATCTCATTTCTGATGGTCGACACCTTATCAGAAAAGAACTGTGCAAACTCCTCACACTGTTTTTGTGATAATGCTTGACCAGAGTGGAGACAGGCTGGATTGCACAGCCTGTCCACAGTCTGGAAGAGTTGGGCTGGTCTGTTCCTTGTTGTAGCAATTTCCCTGGACAGAAATTCTGCCTTCTTACGGGAAATAGCTGATTGATAGACTTCATAATGGTCCATTAATAGAAGTCTGTCCACCTCCAGGCAAGTTTTCCACAACGCATACAGGAACACGTGTGCAATATTCAGTAAGAGCAGGCCTCTTGCACAAACCACTTGCAAGACATTATTTAGAGAAACATGAAAGTAAAATTGAAGGGTCCAAATTCATGGCTCTGGAACAAATAATGGGAAATCCAACAGGAGGTGACATACTGAATAAACTGTTGCAATGTGAAAATTACTGGATTTTCAGTCTAAATAGCATATAGCCTAGAGGTTAAAACATTGAGTGGGATCTGAAATGATTTTTGAAAAGAAAAAGTGTCTAATGCTCAGAATTACTGTTCTATCCATGATAATTCTCATGATCTTTATTTTTCCTTTCTAGGTCCAAATATGGATACACCGGTGGATGGTGGATCCCGCTACAAAAATGGAATAGAAAATAAAAAGGGAGTGATCACTACCTGGAATAAATCCATTACATGGACTACGAATGATTTGTAAATTCAAACCATCTCTAAGTAAGAAGAACGTTTCCTTTGATTAATACAATATATAAAAAGGTTGATTTCAGTGGATTAAATATAAAACAAAACTAATGAAAAAATTGATTATTTCCACAATCAACACATCATACTGTACTTGACTCTATATTTTCTAAGATGTGTAATCTGTTTTCTTCATTCTTATATATATTTTTTTAATTTCAAATCATTGTTTTATATAGAACTATCTATATAGAAGAATATGTGTAAGAAAAATGTTAAAAATGTATTTTTTGATGACACTAAGGTTCATACACCTCCAGAGACACTGAAAAGTGTAAAAATGTAAAGATGTAATTCTGTCCTTGAACTTTAGGGCATGTAAATGTAGACAGAATGACTACTTAAGGGAGGGTCAATCAGGCATACTCCACCCCCTGAGGAAGACCACACTCCTGGTCAAAGTGCTGGGGAGTGAGTTTGATTGTGGGTACACCTCATTGTAAGGAGCAGCACACATTGTGGTTTCTGAACCCATACTGGAATAAAATACTTTTGGATTTATACTGAAGTTTGGTCAATTGGTTCATTTGCACATGAAGTGCAGGACTATCTTGGAATTGTCCAGTTTTGCACTAGCTAGGAAAAAGATGCATTAGCTCTGTGTAAAATAATCCAGTATCTTGTTTTAATGAGGATTAATATCATAATTTTAGATTAGGAATCAATTGTGGTCAACTTCTATATGTCAGGACTGAGTGGATGAACAATTATGTTCATGCACAGAACATTTATTTTATCCCTGTCCATGTAGTAGGGGGATAGTCAATTTCAACTTTAAATGATTTACTATGTACTATGAATAAAAAGAAACCATATGTGTGAAATCAACATGTTGTCTGTGAGGTGTGCTGGGATCTGGCTGTCTTCAGTTGCTTGTCCTGAGCGGTTGCTCCAAATGGGTCCAACTCAGTGTCCTTTATGCTAATGACTTGGCATTACCAACTAGTTCTCAGAATATCAAAGTCAAAGCTCACAACTAAAGGTTGACTTCTGCAAAATCCAATCCTGCCTTATTTTGAATAAATCATTCCTTAATCCAAAGAAAACATAAGCCATAATTATCTGGAATCTGTTTCTATTGGCAAAATGTTCTTCACCTTGATTGGGCTCCCCCAGATTGGCAAAAGGTTTTGATTGATCTATATAAATATGTGAAACAGGATCATTACAGATTACCCCAGTTTAAAATGTTACATAAACTTTACTTCACCCATCAGAGACTCTGTAAATTGCATAGGCAGAACCACTCCCTCTGTTTCAGGTGCAAACTAATAGAATGTTCTTTATTTCATATATTATGGACTTGTGAGAAAACCACACCCTTCGACTGAATCCGTCATTTGCTTTAGCTGAGGTCTTTACTCCTCAGGTTTATTTATTGGACTACCACAAAGGGATATCCTCCAGATACAGGAAGGGCTATGCTGCCCTAATTTCTGAAGCCCCTAAGATGGTTCTCCCACGTCAATGGTTAGATGATAAAATCCCAGCTTGGTCAGAATGGCACACCAATATCCTTAGCACCTTGAATGCTCAATTGCACATAGCTAATGTAATGCATAGACATCAATCTCTTTTGGAGAAATAAGGATTATTGCATGCCTGATTGATTACCCTCTAGCATGTTGTTCTGTTTGTATATACTGTATTCTGCTTCAGGAATTTGTTATAACTCTTCTTTTAGATCCCCAAATTTATTCCTTTCTTCAGTGGTCTGGGTTTAATGTTTGGTATTTTCACTGAGTCTTGATTTTTATAAAACCTTTTCTTTTTTAATAAGCAGCACAGGGGGGGCTAGTATTGATGAGGGTTTGTGTTCTCATGTTCTCTGTGTTTGTATGTTTAGTGGTTTGTATGTTTGGCACTTGTATTATTTGTATTGCTCTGTTAGTTATCTATTTTTCTTTGTCTGAAAATTAATAAAGAATGCTAAATTAAAAAAAAAGAAAACAGAAGCTATGCTTTTTGGCCAAAATCAGAGCTTGTTCTGTTCACCTTAGATGTTACTAGTGCTGATGGGTCTTCTGTTATTACTGCTGACTCCATCAAATATCTGGCAGTCACACTTGAATCCCAGCTGGATCTCTCCTTGCACTTCTGTAATCTGTGTAAAGTTGTTAATAAGAAACTGGGCCTGGCTTATAGGACCAAATACATTCTCACACCAGTGGAACCACTTGCCCTTGCTAGAGGAGTGATCTTCCCCACCCATTGTTAAAGGCCCCTTTCTTTTACTCATACTGCTAAGTCCACCTTATCTAAGTGAGATGTAGCTCATAACAATGATTGTCAATTCACCCTCTCTGCTGCAGAATCTTCCCCAGAGAACTATCGTACCTTAGACTTGAGTTGCTTTATTGATACACTTGTCAGAACTGACACCCCTCCTGTCTTGGGAGAGCAATTAAGGACTGCAAACTCAAGTTACTCTCTCAGGTCTATTGATTTTTCTCTGTTCACTTTCCCAAAAACCAGCACAGCCATGTGGCCTTTGCTGCCTGTGCACCCAGGCTATGGAATTCTCTCCCAGTGCCTGTTTGCAGTGTCATCTCCCACTACTTCATTTGAAGATCCCTGTGAAATCACGTGAAATCTAATTCAACTTGTAATTGCACTTAATCCTGGTATCCCCTTCCTCCAATGACTGGTGGGCTCTAGTGCTTGGCCTGGTCTCCACAGGCCCAAGACTGTGTACATCTGTGTCATATGTATATACTGTTTTCATTCATTTATTTATTTATTACTAGGATTACAAATACCTTTGAACCAAGGGTTCTTTTACAAATTTTCTGCGTCAGCAATGGGTACAAGCAAAACATTGGTAAGATACAATAAAAGGTCAGGAGGTTAACATACAAGAAAGCAGAGGTAAGATACAATACAGGTCAGGAGGTTAACTTAGTAGCAAAAGACAGTACATATGTATAGACAAGCACAGTAGCAAACAGTCAGTGGAAAATAACAATGCACAATTAACAATACGGGTGTATATATATATATATATATATATATATATATAAGCAAGACACAGATACAAATGAAATCCATCTTAGGGTGACATAAGTGAAGCAAGTGGTGGGGGATAAGAGGGAGGGTGGGGAAAAGGGGGGTAGGCAGTCAAGGATTTGACATTGTTGTAAATGCAAGAACAGAAAGATAAGTTCTAGGTAGTCTGGGGGTGGACCAACAAGAGACAGAGTGATAGGGAGGGGGAGACAGGAGGAAAGGAGCGGGAGAGGGGTGGAATGGTAGGTGAGAGGTAAGAGGGGGTAGAATTGTAGGTGGGGTGGGAGACAGACGGGGAGTAGCAGGGGATGGAGGAGTGTAGAGAAGTGGGGAGGGTAGCAAGGGCGGAGAGATGAGGAGAGAGAGGTGAAACAAAGCCGCAAGCTGAGGCAAAGCAGTTATAACTGCTGAGGTCAGTGAGGTGCTGGCAGAGTTTATGTTTGAATGGGCCAAGCTTGTTTTCAGCTGCAATTTCAGGGGGAAGGTTGTTTAGCAGCAGGGGGGCCCTAGTGTGGAAAGCAAATTGAGCCTGGTTGGTATTGCAGAATGGAATGATAAATGTTGGTTTGAAGGAACTATGTGTAAAATGTGCAGTGACAGCGGGCAACATTAAGGCATGAGTTGCAGGGGGTGTGAGGTTAAGACAAATCTTCTTAGCCAGTAGGCAGGTTTGGTAGGCAAGTCTACTATTTAGATTGAGCCAGCTGGATTGCTTGTAGAGATCACAGGTATGCGGATGCTTTCCTGCACCAGTGAGAAGTCTACAGCATTTGTTAAGGGCTATCTTGACCCAGTTTAGGGTGGTATCAATGACAGCACCGTAGAAGACAAGCCTGTAATCATTGATGGGTAGGACTGAGGCACTTATGGCTGCGAGCATGGCTTCTTTGGTAAGACAGTGACGGTGGTGGTAGAGGACCCTAATTCTTGAGTTGACTGATTTTGAGATGTGTTGAACATGTGAGCTGAGACATTGTGCAATCAAGGGTAATACCAAATTATTTAAACACCTGCACTTGCTCAAGTGCCTGTTGAAGTTCATTACGTATGGTGAAGTTTATGTGTCTGTATTTGCTGTGAGAGCTATGGAACAGCATGGACTGTGTTTTATTTGTAATTCATCAACAGCTTATGTTGGAGAAGCCAGGATTCAATTAGGTTGAAGTTCGTCTGTAGCACCTTGGAGAGCGAGACGGGGTCAGTATGGGAGAAAAAGAGGGCTACATCATTGGCATAGAGTATTCAGTTATTATTGCAAGCTGCAGGAAGATTTTTGATGAAAAGGCTGAAAAGTAGAGGCCAAGGATGGAACCTTGGGGTACACCAGAGCAGACAGGAGAGGCACTTGAGAGAGAGTCAACGATTTTGACTTTTTGGCTCCTTGCCAAGAGGTAGCTTTCAAACCATTTGGTTACATCATTAGATAGTCCAAAGGAAGAGAGTGAGTGAAGCAGGAGCTGGTGGTTCACGGTGTTAAATGCCTTGGTCAAATTAATGCACATCACACCCAGTAGGTGGCTATTGTCAATCGTCCTATGAATATGGCTGGTGAAGTCAAGCAGGGCGATGGTGGTACTATGGGCTTTTCTAAAGCCATGTTGTTGTGGGCAGAGTAGGTTATATTTATTGAGGTGTTCAGATAAGTGGTCAGCTACAATTTGTTTTAATGCCTTGGAGAGTGGAGGGAGGATAGAGATAGGGTGGTAGTTAGAGAGAAGAGACCTATCACCATTTTTATGAAAGGGTGTGACCACTGCTGATTTACAGAGTTGGAGGAATTGTTTATGACAGAGTGAAAGATTCAGAAGTTTAGTGACAGGTTGTAGGACAACATCAAGAGAGAGAGAGAGAGAGAGAGGAGCTTGAGGTCAAGGGTATCGCTGCTGAAACTGGCTTTGCTTAGCACTTTGATAAGATATCTTTTAGCTTCAGACATGGATACCCTCTTAAAGTAGAATGGGGGGGACATTACTGTGGAGATTGATTTTATTATTGAAGCAGTGCCGGGCAGAGTAGTCAAAGAAGTTGAGGTGAAAGGACACTGCTAAGATCAGTGAATGCGAGATTAAAGGAGTCTGCTATTTCTTTGGGGTCCTGTAAAGTGGAGCCGTTAACCTCAGTCTTAGTGGGGGAGGATTTGCTTGGTTTATCCGTGAGGCTCTTGATGTTCTCCCAGAAGGGTTTGCTGTTTCTCCAGGAGTTAGTAAGTTCCTGGTTGTAGAAGGCTTGCTTGGCTCTGCGTATAGCTATTGTGCACTGGTTCCTAGCTGCCTTATAGAGCTGCATATCGTGTGGTATCCCTGAGTCCATGGCTCGGTGCTGGAGCTTATCTCAGTTTTGCATCATGGAGATGAGTTCAGAGTTAATCCAGTGATTAGTGGTAGATTGAGTTTTGCATTTATGTGGGGGGGGGGGAGGCTGTTACAAACTTTGTTAAACCAGGCAATGAAGAAGACAAGTGCTTGGTAGCTACTGTTCAAGGAATAAAGGGGTGTCCAGTCAACCTCTGACAGGGCAGCAAGGGATTGTGGAAGCTTTCCGTTTGTTAAGATTCTTTTATAGGAGAAAGAGGGCTTAGGACTTAATTCTGTGATCTTTAATTTATTTTTACTTTACCCATATGCTGTTGTCTTTTCTTCACTGTTAAAATTGTTTCTCTGTACATCTTGTAACCTCCCGAGTTGTACCTGAAAATAGGCATTTATTTGTCTACTGTGCTTAGTTGGTCAATAAAAATGAAACAAGTAAATGTGTATTGGGGTCTGCTGCAAACTGAATTGAAAGTGTATATGTGGAGAGTCTGTTGCAGACTGAACTGAGCTGGTCTGCACTGGGTGCTGCTGCAAGCTGGTCTAAACTGGTTTGCATGGCTGCTGAAAATTGGTCTAAATTAGTGTGCATGGGTGGGGTGATTGAATACTGATACAAACTTGTGTGCATTTAAAGAGCTGCTGCATTCTGTTCTTAACTAGTGTGCACTAGGGAGCTGATGCATACTGCTCTGAGTTTGAATGCATGAATTGGTCTGCTACAGACAGGTCTAAATTGTAAGGCAAAAGGTACAGCTGCCCATCTCGACCACCAAAACATCCAATGTTAGGATACAATAAACAACACTTTATTAACATACAAAAGACACTGGCAGCACCCCCCTCCTCCAAAAAAGTCTAAATTGTCATGCTTTGTTGGGGCTGCTAGATACAGATCTACACTGGTGCACTGGTGGTGATGTAGACAGGTCTGAGTTGTGTGTGGGCAAGGGTGTTGTAGACTGGTCTGAACTGGTGTGGGTGGGTGGGTGGTGAGTGGGTGAGGTTGCTCAGAATTGATCTGAACTAGTGTATATGGGTAGAGCTACTGCAAACTGGTCAGTATTGATGTGCATTGGAAGGGGTACTGTTACAGACTTGTCTAAAGTAATATGGTTAACTGAAGCTGACACAAACTGGTCTGAACTTTGTGCATTGGAAGGACTGATGCAAACTATCCTGAATTGGAGACCATGGGTATAGCTGTTGCAAACTGGTTTAAGCTATGATGAGCAGGCTGGGTGGCCGAATGCTCACTGATATGCATTGGCGTGCATGACTGGGGCTGCTGCACACTGGAATGAATTGGTGCGCACTGTTGGAGCCACTAAATACTTGCATGAATTGATTTGCATGCTTGGGGCTGCTGCACACTTATCCAAACTGCTGTACACTGGAAGTTGCTGCATACTTTCCTAAGGTACATTGATGTGCACTTATGGGGCTACTGCAAAGTGGTCTGGAAAGGTGTGCAAGGGTAATGCTGCTGCAAAATGGTCTACACTGGTGTCTGCACTGAAGTGTTGTGTATCGTTAGGTCTGCTGGATACATATCTACTGTAATTTATGTGTACAGGTGGGGCTGCTGCAGATTATCTGAACTGGTGTGTATGGGTGCATGTGTCAAACAAGTCTGAATTAATATATATAGGTGGGGACACACTTATGTCAATTTGTTTTTAAAGGTGGAACTTATACAAACTGATCTGAATAGGTGTGTGAAATATTAACATAAAACAGCCAGACAAGCCATGGGGTGTACACGGTTATGAAATCTTTATGCAGTGAATTTCTGCTTATAACAGAAACTGGATTATTTTCACATTGCTCAGTATTTCTGCCATGATGTTCAAAATTTAATAATGCTTCTCAACATGTGTTCACTGAAGAGTTCCTTTCTCCTAATATTTCAAAGTGTGTGTGTGTGCGGGGGTCCATATGCTGCCTAGAGAATTGCACATAGGAATCTCCCTCCATACCTCTGGCAGCAGTGAGTGATCCACAGCTTTCCATGACCCTGGTAAGCATAATTGTGGTATGCTGCCCAACTGGCAGCTGCAACATTCATGCCAAGTGAGATGAAGGAGTACTGCATGAAACACATCTCCCATCCACTGACTGCTCATCCTCTATCCCCCCCAATGAATCTTTATCATTGTTGGAGGCCTTTTGGGCCCTAGGACACAGCTGCCTGCCCTGATGGGAAGGTATCCAGTCTGAATACATTAGGGGGGGGGCCTTCAAAGGCTGATCATGTCCTTAGATACAGTGATGCTGCTTGCTGTGGCAGAGACCTCCATCTTAAGCAATGCTTGGGGCCTTCTGATGGTTCTCCAGTACTACCATAACTGCAGCTGCCTGCCCTGTTGGACCAGGTCATGGTACCACCCTCACCAACAATTTGAGTGCTTCCTCCTGTGCTGTACTACCTCCTAGATAGCCATGTCAATGGCCTGATTATATATGATGCACATATACAAGCAATTGACAACTGTCTATGAGGTAGTGCAATACGTGGAAGGACTCTTGTTGATGCTTGAGGCCACAGTGGTAGTCCCAGGACCCTGTGAACCAGAGCAGGAAATGCAGGTTAAGGAAATATTCAGGGATCATTCACTGAGCCACTCCCAGTGTTGTGAAAGGTGTAGAGGGAAGACCCATGATTGTGTATGCACAAAGGCCCCCAAATGCATTCAGAGTGAATCTCCCCATCAGAGTTTGGGAATGACATGGGAGAGCTAAAATCTGGTGGCTGGCCTTGAATCTACACCAGCAAAGCTTGTGGGCAGGGCTGGGATGGGGATGGAGATGATCTGTTGTATTTCTGTTCATATTTGTCTTCTTGGGGTAAAGAGCATTTCAAAGACTTGCATCAGTAGGTCCAAACTTATACAAGGGTTAAAAACTCAAAGGTTTAGGTGGTTAGTCCATCTTGAACAAGGTCAAACTTAAGGTCACATTTTTCCCACAATATTTCATTACATTTATGAGAGGTTAAGCACACATAGTGTGAGATGTTTGACTCTTCTTGAACCTAACATGTGGTTTTGCTTGCAGCATCACCCCTGAAGGGAATTGTGGTGTAGTTTGCAGCATCCTTTCTGTTTGCTGTTGTGGTATACCCCTGAGTAGAGGTGGGTGAAGTCCATAAACTTTGCTACGTGTAGTATTTCATGTATGACCCAAATTTCATTAAATAATACGCAAGGCAAAGCGAATAATTTTGCATCTCAAAGGAATGCAAAATTTCCATTGTTCCTTATTGGCTTCATGTTACTTTGTTTTTGGTGTTTAAGGTGAACTTTGCAGTGATTCATGGGATGTAAGGTCACATGGGGTCTATATTGTCTTGCATATACTCAGTTCAGCATAGTGTGTGTAATGAAAAGCTGGAGACAGTTTGGTCCCAGAGCTGTGAGAATCAAATGAGTTTGCAACATTTAAAAATGCCTTTTTGTGACTAAAATTTGTCTAAAGAGTTAGTACAATGATTGTAATAAACCCTTGTGTGTTTATATCATTGAGCATTTATTGATTTTGTTTGAATATTGAATGTTAATTTAGTACAATCAGTCTCTGTACTGACAGACACTGTAGAAGTGTACTTCGAGGTATGGGCAGATCTGTGATGTAGAAGGGAGTGGCATAGACCACAGTGAGAAAGGCAGTCCTTCTAAGCGTTGTTGACTGGTGTTTTAATATTTGTGTGTTCAGGTACACAGAGTAGTACTTATATTAATTTTTGTAAGTTTTTGCTGTTTGCTGGCCATTTTTTCAGTCGGTTTAAAAAACTGTCTATGTTGTAGTTTACTGAACAGTTAAAGTTTCTGTGCCTGACCTTTAATCTGTTTGCATGCTGTCAATTCATGTGCATTTTTAGGGTTCAATTTTAACATTGTTTTACTAGCCCAAAACCTAGTGCAAATTGGTCAGGGCTTGTGCAGCTAAC
Source organism: Neoceratodus forsteri (assembly GCA_016271365.2). Taxonomy (NCBI): domain Eukaryota; kingdom Metazoa; phylum Chordata; order Ceratodontiformes; family Ceratodontidae; genus Neoceratodus; species Neoceratodus forsteri. Next base: position 1,180,557,814 of record CM028131.1, read on the forward strand.
CCTCTACTTGTCCATCTTGACTAGTGCAGGTTTTCCATTACTGTTAATGAAGCTAAAAATGTTCCTACTTTAGCAGGCTCTAGTCCTTCTGCTAATCTCTCTCAGTGTTGCAGATAACCTGCTGTGATTAACAGCTCATTAACAGATGCAGTTATCTGGCAGTTCAAGAAGGGGATCACAAAAAAAGCTCAATGTGAGTAATTACCATTCCATTGTTAATACTTTCAGCTAGTGTCCAGGCAGGTGTGATCAAGGGCAGAAGCTGTTAAGTCACTAGCTTCCAGTTTTCTGAATGTCTCTATCTGACAGCTTGTCCCATATTATTAAGACCAGTGCCCCTCATTTCCCTACATTTTGAGTGTCTGTATCCAACATTTCAGTGAAAAAATGCTAAGAGGTATACAGGATCTGCTCTGCAGGCAGAGGATTTCATCCCAGCCTCACAATCACTGCTCCCTCTCCAAATCTCTCAACTCTGTACTTTCCCTGGACACCACTGCAGACCATACTCTGAAATGACTATCCATAGAACCATAGCTGCCATTACTGGCAAGAGTAGGGGTCTCCAGCTGTTCTAAATGGACCATGTCAGCCAACGACATCCATATGGTCCCACCCTTATCCTACTTAGCATGTCCCTTCATCCTAAAACAACACTTTAGAGCATGTATGGTGCAAAATACCTTAATAAAACACATAATTTGATGTGATAAAATAAACATTCCTGGGGTGCATAGATCATCCTATATAGAAATAGGTGTAGTATTGTATCATACATATGTACTGTTTACCATGGCCTGATGAAAGGAGAATATTAAAAAAAACTGTTGCTGTTGTGGCATGGCATGTTAAAAATGATGTTTTTAAAAATAAAAATGTCATAACATTCTCTGTTTCCGAAGCCCCTTAGGTTTGTGTAGCCCTCTCCCCAAAGAAATCCTAGATGTGCTCCTTGCTCACTTGATACTGTATGAAAACATTCAGAAGTGCCGGGCTCCAGTTGATCACAGGGTGGGGGCTGAGAGTGTCTTCCTCTGCCTGACTCAGTTCATTGCCTGGCGGGTGGTGGTGAGAGTATGGTGAGGTGCCTGATGATGCCAGCTATTGTGTGTACAGAGCTAGGACTGCTTGAATGAACATTTTCTGCTGTGTTATCCTCTGGTTTGGGTAGGTGTAGAAAGAGGAAGAGAGGAGGCTGTGGTACAAAATGATGGTGGGCACATGGGAGGCAGTATAGTGCAGTGGTTTAAGGCTCTGAGCTGCAAACCTGGATACCTGGGGTTGAATCCCACAGCCCCACTTGCATACTGTGTGACCCTGAGCAAGTCACTTAACTTCCTTGTGCTCCCAGGTTGACTTGTAAACAAGCTTTCAGCTTAGTGTGTCTCTCCTGGTAAAACAAAGGTTAAAAAAAAAAACACTGTGTGTGATGGCAGTGCGGTCTTTTTTTTTTCTGCTGAAGCTGGAAACAATGTGGGAGCAGGGTAAATGTGCAATAATCTGAGTATTTTCTTGGCTTGCATTTTTCCCTGTATAAGTGATCAAAAGTTACCATTATAATTTTGGGCTAGTGCAACCATCTGCAGGATACTGCAATTCTGAATCAACTTGTCCTGCTGGCTAGTGCAAAGAAAAGTTAAGGTTGACCCCTGGCATTTTATTGTGGCCTTGCAATAGCAGTACACTGAATATCTCAGCCTGTCTGCAATATTTTTCCCTGCTTTGGTGTGCCTACTGGTGTCCTCCCACTGCAAAACAAGTTATTGTTTTTGGACTTTTGGATTTTTGAAGACTGGTTCAGGCCTTGTTGTGCCTGTGCAGGTGCATCTCTTTCCTTTTTTTGCTTTCCATTCACCAAAACCTGCAGAAATATAAAGCTGCTGTTAATATTCTGTGTAATTTAAAAAAAAATGCCTGCGAAGAGATGATCATGCAAAGCCGTTTCTGGCTGTGGCACTACTGCCAAGAAGACTATTAGCAGTGGAAGTTGTGATAATGAGGCAGGTTCATCAGGGTCTACCAAGTCTAATAATGTTAAGAGTGGTCATGGCTGTGGCCATGTTAGTACACAGCAGAAGGCAAGGGTTGTAGTTGGTGCAAGTAAAGGGATTTCTCTGACTATGTTTTTCACAGCAAAATCAGTCGCTTCAGTGCTGGTTGGTGATGCTGTTGTTCCTGCTGGTAGTAAAGTTAGTGACAACATGGTTGATAACAGCATGAGTATTGCTTCAGGTTCAACCCTAGCAAAGTTATTGGGTGGGAAAAGTGTTGCTGAGTCTGCAGACTCGAGAGTAGTTGATGTCCCACTCCCCACAGTGGTTGAACATGACTCTGATCATGCTGATGACTCACAGTCTCATGTTTCCATTGATCTTGAGGTTAGGCCATCCAAACATTCAAATCTTGACAAAAAAAGTGTGATGAGCATATTGAGGTTGTGGGTAGAATATTTCCACGGGACAACATCCAAAGTGAATTTGTGGATGATGATGATGATGATGATGCTAGTGACCCCATTTGGGAACCAGACAAAAAGAAAGTGAAGGTGGCTGTTTGTAAACAGGCTGTTAGTCAATCACCCCTTCCTCAAAGTTATGACGTAGCTGTGTCTGTTGATGACCCTGAAGTAATAGTCATAGATTGTGATGTTCAGTCAAACACAACACCAGAAATCATGAAGTACACCTCCCATTTCATTGACACAAAAACTGCTATCCCATATGCAGCAACAGCAGCGACATGTGAAGAGTAGGGCATCCAAATCCCTAGTTTGGGATGTTTTGTAAAAGACGGAAGCAATGAAACAGTGGCAATCTGCCAGCTTTGCCAAGCACTTGTGAAGCGTGGTAAAAAGGTTTGCCATCTTGGCACAGCGGCCAGCATACTCATCTCAAGAGTAGACCCATGGCACTGTGGACTTGGCAGAAGAGGGAACCTAATGCCGTAGTGGGGCATTCACCCTCATCCACCTTAGTGAACATGGTATCCCCTTCCTTGAGTGTAAGTAGCCACATCGGTAGTAGTTGTCAAATAACGCCAGAGGATTACTACAGGCATGAGGAAGAGGATAATATTAAATGTTCAAGTAGTGGTCAGAGTAGCAGTGGTGGTCCATGTAGTAATTCTACTACATCAACCCCTGTGCTTAAAACAGGGAAAATAACCGCATTTATTGGCTTGTCACCTGTGCCCCCACCATCACACGTCAAAGACACCCCATCCATGGCAGTTCACAGAGAAGAGCCATTTGGCATGCCACGTGCAAAGCACCTAACAATGCAGCCCACATTGCACAGTCTTTGTTCCCAGGACAGTAAATACCCACCAAATTATGTGGCTTCTCGTGAACTCAATGCTGCTGTAGCTGAAATGCTGGCAATTGACCACTGCATCACCTTACAATCACTTAAGTATGGGTATGTGGACAAGTGGCAAAATGGCCGGTAGTTCCTATCTGCATATTACTGCACATTGGGTGCAGCTACCTGGGGTTGTCTGTGATGGTGGGATGGGAAAGCAGTGTAATAAGTCAGACCATGGTGGTAGCAACCTTCATGGCATTAGACAGCATGCCACACTTGCAATGCATAGTGTAGCAGGGTTGCATACAGGCAAAACATGCTAGACGTGCTACTGACATGAACTAATGGGTGGCTGCACTCCCTGTCCCTAAAAGCTGGCTTCATAGCTAGTGATAATGGATTAAACATTGTTAAATGTATCAGCAATGATGGCTTTGTGAGGGTTCCCTGCATGGCCCACTGTTTAAATCTTGTGGTACAAGAGTTTCTCCAGTATTCTGAAATCAAGCAAATGCTGACTGTTGCACTCCGCATCTGTGCCCTCTTTGCATGTTCTGGAAAATCCTGTGACTAACTTATGCAACTGCAGATTCAATCAGCCTCCCTCAGCACTGACTCAAGCTTGAAGTTGTCATGAGATGGAACTCGACACTTTACATGGCAGAGTGGTTGTATGAGCAGTACAAAGCCATCTCCTAGTACTGTACCTAGTTATGCACACTAGCCATGACAGTTCAGGGGCCTCAGTTTCTATGACAACTGAACAATGGTGACTCATGGACTCAGTAGTGTTAATTCTGAGGCCATTTGAACATGCCACACAGGCAGTGAGGGGTGACACTGCATCTGTCAGTCAAGTCATTCCACTGCTCCGTGTGCTGAGGAAGACTTTGTTGAATCTTCTGTCTAGCCTTGATGTGGCCAGAGATAGGTCAAGCTGTGCACTACTGAAACACATGATTACAATATTAGACAGCAACTGATGCATCGCCACTACTCAGAAATCTCCAGAATTTGGAATAGCCACAATGCTGTACCCATGCTACAAATGTGGCATTGCATCCATACTGGAGGGAGGGCATGATCAGGCTTAAAATCTGACTGGACAGCTGATCCAATTGGTTCATGGGGCACAGAAGTCATCTGCAAAGCTCTGCAAACCACAGAATAACAAGACTGAAGGTCACTGTGGAATGAGTACATCCAGTAAGGTGGCTGAGGGGCAAGGGGTGGTGTCAGCTGCACAGTTAGTCACTAATCCACTTTGGGGTGCCTTATCCCAAGTAGGAATTTGTGACCTAGATGAATCTTGTGAACAGGTGGATGACTCATCAGGAATGCATGCATCACAGAGCATGGTTGAGACCTATTTGGCAGAGAGCAGGCATTTGACAATACTTGAAGATCTTCTGGTGTACTGGAGGTGCAAGGTGAATGAATGGCCAGCACTGGATTCAGTAGCACTGAAGTACCTGACCCGCCCACCCTCCAGTGTAAGTGTGGAGAGGATATTTAGTTCTACGGAGGCCATAGTACATGACCGTCATACTAACCTATCACCTACAAATGTCAGCATGCTGACATTTATCAAAAAGAATGAAGATCACATACCAAGTAGGACAACCACATCTATGTTTGTACCCAGTCATGCTGATGGTTTTGCTGATGATGGGTGAAGCAGACCATCCTGGTGGCAGCGACAAGTAGTGTACCATTGAGGTTGATGATGCAGTCATGGAAAAATAATTTCCAAGAGGGTACAGCTCCAGCCTTGACAACTGCAAAGGCTGCTTCCTCCTTGATGATGATGAGGAGGATGATGATGTTGGTGGTAGTGCATAATGACAAAATTTGCATTCACGTACTTTTTCTGGTTACTTAGAACTATCATCAAGGCCACTGATTTATGTTAAATAAAATAATTAAAGTCCTTTTTCAAGACTTGAAATTCTGGGAGTTGTACATGTGCCAAAGCTCTGAACCCTAAGCAAGCCATAGCTACCCTGCTTCTTGAGAGTGAGCGAGACATTGTATCTGTGTCCAAACTATGAACCCTCAACCAGACACAGCCACCCTGCTTCTTGAGAGTGAGAGAGACATTGTACCTGTGCCCAAGGTATGAACCCTCAGCCAGCTACAGCTACTCTGCTTCTTATCATTAATTTACAGTATGTATGTATTTACTAATGTGATGTCATGTACTATGGATTTGACTTGAACTGTGGTGTGAATCCTTCCTTTACTGTTTTAAAGATGCCACTGTCACCAAATACAGGCAACTGATTTTCATTTTGTTTTCACAGGTTACAGAGAGTGTAAACCTGCAGGACTACAGTACTCTGACCACTTAAAGGATAACATCTACAGGTAAGTATCACTCTTATTTCCTCTTTCTTTTTTTCTTTTAATTTTTTTCCACCAGTGTCAAGCATTCAACAGCAGTCACATAGGCCAGATAATATATTTTTTTTTCACAGATGGGACAGGCCTACTTCAGTACGTGAGGGTAGTACAACGTGTTATCCTGGTCCTGAACACACGTGATGTAATGTAACTTAAGAGAGTGGGCCACTGCGTGGGCAAACACGTGTCATTTTTTAATTAGTTTTACTAATAGCTTAGTATTTGAAACTGGATATAACAGAAGATGGGAATAGCCACACTGGGAACTGAATGTGGTAGTGCAATGAACTCCTAACAAGTTCTTCATCATCCGTTTTTAGGTAACATTGAGGTGCTGTGGACTGCCGTCGGTGGTATCTTCCAATCTGAAGATGGACAGTTAGGATACGCTGAAGACCTGGAAAGAAGACAAAAACATTAATGAAAATTGTTTCCAAATTATGCCCCCCTCCCCCCCAAAAAAAACAATGACCTTTCATGGCTTGACAGTAGCCATACAGACAAAGTCATCAACAATCCTAAACGTGTGGAACACAAGTGTGCCTATGACCTGAGAAAAAAAAATTAATCATAAATGGTGATATTTCAGCAACCACAGCAGTAACCCTCCCAACCCTGAATACAAATTAAATGTTACAGTACCACATTAAGTGTCGGACTCATAACATATGTTTGGCATGTGGATGTGATCAGCATGCCCACCACGGTAAAGTGAAAAAATTCCATATGTATCGAGATGATTCCCTGAAAATGAACAACATGACGGACTGCTTACAACACACAACAAGATTCAATAGAAATTAAATGGCTATGTCTATACAAAAAAAATTACAGTGGGGCTAGCAATAACTCACCATTGTGGTGTGAAGGCACACATAAAGGGCAGCATGTATCAGTGATGAAGCAGGCATCAATGCAGGCAATGCTCTCACTTGGGACACTGTGACACATTTCTGGTCTTATTCTTCATCTGCACTTTTCATGAAATTAAAATAGTGGGACAACAGCAGCAGCAAACGGCGTCACTAGGCAATGCTCTCACTTGAGACACTGTGACACATTTCGGGCCTTATTCTTTATCTGGACTTTTCATAGAATTAGAACAGCATGACATTCACAAGATAGGACATTTGGGGGGCATGGAAGGTGATTTAATGGTATTGTGATTATTGCACTGCTGCTTTAACCAAATGTAAGGAAAAAAGCCATAATTATAATCTAAATCACACCTCTCACAATTCTACCCCACCACCATTATGCTTTCCACAATAGAAAGGAAGTTTCTCAGAGTTCTTACTTACTTTCTTTCATTTCTTAAACGTCATAGAGTTTGCAAAATGGTGGATGCCACGCTCTTTCATTACAGGTGAAAATAAAAGTGTATTGTAGCGTGTGTTTCGGCACCGCAAATTCAAAGGAAATGAAAGCACGCAGCGTCCGAAAAGTTGGTGATCACAGGAATTTAAAAAAATAAAATAAAGAAAGTAATAAGAAAAAAAATGGTTCTATTGCAGAAGCCATATTTTTGGGTGGAACATTTTTGGGAAGCTCGGGATTTAGAATTATGAGCTTCAAGAAATCCTTGTTAATTTTCTGAACATTTTTTTCAGGGGATTATTATTCACATGGGGACTCTAATACCACATGCTAAATGATGTATACTATAAGTTGGTAAGATTTAGAAGATAGGAAATTATGGGGGAGGGGATTGCCATGGTAGGTGACTTTAAGTTATTTTGATTATAGTAGTTGTGGGTATGTACATGACTCAACCACAAAACCAGCACATCCACACTATTAAAACTGATCTTTACTAATCGCCCGAAATGAATCTCTAGAGTTGAGGTGCTCCCTGACGCCCTCAGTGACCACGTCCCCGTTCTATGCTGGTTGTCTAGTAAAACATCAAACCCTCTTACTAAAGTCGCTTACACTCACAGGTTAAAAAGGGACTTGTTAGCCCAATTTAAACACCACCTCCTAAACTGCGATTGGTCCCCCATTGATGCAGCCAGTTCCACTGACAACTCACTTTCCTGCTTCATCGCTACGTTCAACATGACCTGTGACCTCTATACCCCTCGCACCAAACAAATTGCAAAAGACCATGATACCCACTGGCTTTCCCAGAATCTACTTGACCTCATGCATCACCGGGATTGCCTTCGGCAAAAAGCCCTTGATTCAGGACTTCAGCAAGATAAGCAGTGGTACAGGGAGGCCAGGAACAAATGCACCTGGGCCCTGCATCAGGCCAAGTCCACCTATTACCAGCACGCTCTCTACTCATCTATGGCAAAGGACACAAATTCTGGGACACCATTAAGGAACTTAGCAGCAAAGCTGTCTCCCCCTTCCCTCACTACTCATGGTGAATGGCATCCCGACTTAAGACCCACTACAAATAGCCACGCATTGAACACCTCCTTCTCTGACTTTAGTAGTGTGCTCCCACCTAACTCTTTTGACCCCCCAACCATCCCCCCCCTGTCACCAGTGGCCACCCCTATTTCAGGTTTCATGTCATATCAGCACGAGAAGCCAAAACCTATCTCTCTAAGGTTCTGGGCAAGTCATGCCATAGTGGGGATACATTTGACCTCAAACTTCTACACCTCACACTCAACATAGTCATTGACCACTTAACCAAAATCATTAACCTCTCCCTCTGTCTAGGACAATTTCCTACCCCCTGGAAGTGGGCAGTCATTACCCCCACCCCCAAAACAGGAGATTGTACCTCTCCCAACAACTACTTTCCCATTTCCATTTTACCTCCTCTCTCCAAAGCCCCGGAAAAAGTGGTGGTGGACCAGCTCTCAGACTACTTATCCAAATATAATCTCCAGTGCCCCAAACAGCATGGATTCCACAAGGGACACAGTACCTCCATGGCCCTTTTGGAATATGCCACCTTCATACACAAGGCCCTTGACCACAGACACTTAGTGGGGTCTGTCTACAAAGACCTAACTAAGGCGTTTGATATGATCAACCATGCCCTCCTCCTAAACTCACTGTCCTCCCTGGGTCTTGCCCCTGAACCCAAATCCTGGTTTGAGATCTACCTAAATGACAGGACCCAGCAGGTTAAAATTAACTCTACCCTCTCTGTCTGCCTCCCAGTCAGCTCAGGAGTCCCTCAAGGCATCATACTTGGCCCACTCCTATTTAGCCTCTTCTTAAACTCATTGCCCATTGCCTGCTCGAGTCATTTGCTTCTCTACGCCAATGATGCCATCATCTTCATAAGCTACACTAATCCCTCCTCTCTACAACAAACCCTCCAAAAGTCATTCACAGAAGCTGAACTCTGGTTCACAGAGTGTAGGCTAGTACTCAACTATAAGAACACCAAGTCAATGTTTTTCTCTCATTGTCAAAACCCACTCAAGGACCTCCCCCTTCTTATCTACAATCATCAAAGCTCCCGGATTGAGCAGGTAAACTCCTTCAAATACTTGGGCATCACTCTTGACTCCTCCCTCACCTATCATCCACATATTAATACCTTGAGTACCAACATCAGCACCAGAATTGGAGTACTCTATAAGCTCAAACACTGCCTCTCTCCAGATGCCCTTCAAATAGCCATGCAATCTTCGATCCTCTCTGTTGTAGATTATGGGATTGTGTTCTATGGCTTGGCAAATGACTCTGCCCTGTGCAGAATAAAGACTGCCCTGAACAAGGCATACCAGCTAGTGACAGGATGTGACAGATTGACCCACATGTGTGATCTCTATAGTCACACAAACTTGCTAAACTTTGAGGGCCATCTAAAATACCACACCTGTCTGCTGGCCAAGGAAATTCACTACAAACTCCTCCTGCCTGGTCTCCACTCCCTTATCCTGCCCATCTCCTAACACTGGGTAACCAGAAGCTTTTCATTTACATTAACTTTGCATTATAGTTTTAGAAGGTGACGCTGGTAAGAAACAGCCCACAGATCACATGTCTGACTGTCTGCAGGTCTTCATTTGGTTCCCCATTGTAGGACAAAGAGTCTTCTATCACAGGGCCCCACTAGGGCTCAGTGGCCTCCCTATCTCTAGCTCAGTTGCACCTAAGATTGGCTGATTCAAAACCTACCTTAGGGATTTCCTCCTTAAGGACTTGGCCTGTGACTGCACCTAAACTCTTCTGCTTACACGGCACAGCCTCCCCTCATGCCTCCTTCCAGACCAAGTCCTGCCTCTGTCCCTTCCTAGCCTTTTTCTCTTTTTCACTCTTTCCTCAGTATGCTAAACCATGTGCCCTGTTGTAATATGGATCTAAGACCTAATACTTTATCTCTAAAATTTCATGTATATTATTTTGACACTGGGCTTCCTTTCTCTTAGAATGTTACTAGACTCAAGGTCTACACCATCCTATGATGTTTAATTGTGTCTATTATGTTGTCCACTCTGCATTATATTGTCTCTGTAACACCTTGTTTTAATAACTGAAACATCTTGTTGTAATAATTGTATGTATTTACTGATGTGGAGCATTTGCAAATGAGTCTCTGACTCAACAGATTGTAATTCTGATATTTATAAATAAAAATTAAAAAAATAAAATAAAATGTATACTATGAAAACTTAACACAGTAAACAGTAACCAAAAAGTAATACAGCCTGACAATGAAAGCATCGGTGCAAGAATGTGGTTACAATTTTGACCAATACTTTTTTATTCTATTTTACATGGCCACATAATCTAATAACTTGTGTACACAAACAATATCCTTCTTTCAACAATTTCAATATGCAGCACTGCATTTTAAAAAAAATTGGAAGTAATAAACAGAGTGCTCATTTTAATCAGGCTTGCAGCAGGTTTGCATCAGTCTTCTCACATACTTTTGGACAGCAACTATTTAAATTCAGTTTGTTGTTACTACAATGAAGTCGCATGCAGCAGGCAGTGCTACATGGCCTAATGGAACAGTATCTGTTCAAAAACAGCTGGGAATACTGATGAAAACCAAGCCACAGTAACATTACAATGAGCACTACTTTTATTATTTCTCATTTGAAAAAATGAAGTAATGCAGAATAAAATAAATTGTGGAAAGAAGGGCAGCGTACATATACACAAATTATTAGATAAGGGGCAATGTAAAATAGAATAAAAAAGTATCAGTCAAAATTGTAACCGCATTCTTGCACTGATGTTTTAATTGTCATGCTGTATTACTTTTTGGTTACTGTTTAATGTGTTACATACATTTTCATAGTATACATGACCATGAGCCACAACAGCTACAATCAAAATACCAAAAAGTCACCTACCATGACAGTCAACCAGCCCCCATAATTTACTATCTTATGAATGTGGCCAGATTATACTGATATCTTGCTACATCATTCAGCATGCAGTATTAGTGTCTACTTGTGAAGAATAATCCCCTGAAAAAATGTTTAGAAAAGTAACAAGTATTTTTGGAGTTGTTACTTAATTTAGTTTATTTTTTTAATGACCGATGGTCAGCAAAATGGTGGACGCTGCGTGGTTTCATTACAGGTGAAACTGTGGTGCTGCAATGCATGCTGTAATTAAAGTGTATTGAAGAGGGCATTTTGGCACCACAGTCTCAAATGAAATGAAATGAAAGCAAGCAGTGTCTGCACAGTTGGTGACAAAATGACTTATTAAATATAATAAAGTAAGGAGTAAGAACAAAAACATGTCTATTATGGAAAGCATAATGGGGTGGGGGCATTTGGGGGAGGTGAGAAATTGGATTTAGCATTATGAGAGTCAGGAAATATAGGATTAACAAAATTAACATCAGAAAGAAAACATTACTTGAACATAAATTACATATGTAGTCTGTATGAAAAAAATAATTGATGAAGAAAAAAGGAAAAACAGTGCACTGATTTTTTTTTGGGGGGGGCGATTTGGTTACATTAAAATTTGTTACTGGGCCTGTGGGGGCTGGGGCTGACCACCACCAGTAATTGTTCTTAACATGCTGATTATTTTAGCATTCTGACCCTCAGTCCGGTTCAGCTGCTGGCATGTACCATCAACAGCATTATGGATGGCTTCCACCTCATTCCATAACACAGCCAGGTCATCCTGTGTGGCAGGCATTTGTAATGGGTTATGCTTGTGGGCAGCTGCAGGAGACACCACTGGTTATGCTGCCCTGTCCATTCTTCGGCAACGCTGCGCAGGTGGATGCGCTCCCTCTTCAGTGGCTTCCACTACAGGACTGGCTGGTAGCTACTGCAGCTTCTCCTCCCACTCGGCATGGTGGTGCAGTACAAGGTGGGTTTGTTGACCATCCATGCCCACCTGGCTACCCTTGTGACCACAATGTGCAAGCACTTGGCATAGCTTACACTTAACCATCATCAGGTCACCAGGGAGGGAGATAAAAAAATTGATACATGGGTGAGCTTCATGGAGACTAGGCATGGCAGTGGGGGGGCATCAGATACTGCCGCCTGCTGTGCTGCAGTTGGTGGAGGGGCAACAAGCTATTGCTGCTATGGCTCCTGCTGCTGTGGCTGTGGTTCCTGCTGCTGCTGAAGTTCAGGCTGCTGCCAGTCCTGCTGCTTAGGGGCCTCAGCAGTCATGGTCGAAACAGTGCCTCGGTTCAGGCAAAATGGTCGCCCCAGGCCACCACGCATTCGGTGACCTCATTGTCCACCACTTTGGCCACCTCTCTCCATATTAATTGAAATTAAATGTAAATCAAAAGTAAAACAAAAAAATACTAATAAAAGTACTAGGACTTACACTACAGTAACTAAAACTAAGTAACAAACAAAAACAACTTTTTAAAACTAAACTAAGTTTCAAATCAACTCAAATTGGCTGCAAAACTTAAACAACAGAATCAAAAAACATTTAAGCACAAAAATGCTAAATAGACTTTAAGAGCTACTAGAGCAAAACAAAAAAAACACAGTAAACCAACACTGCTGAAGAAACAGATCCTTCTCAGAGAGAAAGTGAAACTAGTTCACTGACTTCCTGCCTAATTAACTGCCTGCCTACATCATGTGACCTGCAGACAGTCAGACATGTAATCTGTGGGCTATTTCTTACCAGCTTCACCTTCTCAAACTATAATGCAAAGTAGGCAACGTTAAGTCCTTTAAAGGTGAATTTCGACCTTTTAATGGGAATTCTGTGTAGTGCTACGCAAATTCGAAGTTGCCCACTTTGAGTTAACTTCACGGGCGAAGTTAAACTTTGCGCATCTCCACCCCTGAATCATCAATTTGCAGCATCCTGGCTGAAAGGAATTGTAGTTTGCTGCCCAGGGGCATACTGCTGCATCAAAGTCAAGTGAGACTGTAGCATGCTATACATCTTGTAGCATTCTAGTGAGCAAGGTTGTGAAGTGCCTCCTAGTTATTGGCTTGCAGTGCTCCTACCAAACAGAGTTGTTTGTCCTGCCTGACTGGGAGGCTTGCAGTGCCCCATTAAGTGGGATTTGGTTTGCCACCTTGTTGGCAGCTTACAGCAACCCACAGGAATGGGGCTGAGAAGTACCAATCTTTCAGAAGCTCTCTGCACCATTAAAAAGAGGCAAGCACACAGGGCTACACAACACAAAATAATTCATTGAATGCAAAAAGCAAGTGCTAAAAATGAGTAAAAATACAAAGTGTTAGGAGCCTAATGCACGGAAGTGGAAGACTGACTAAATCTCCTACATTTCGAGTCTTTCTGACTCTTCAAATGAGGGCAGGGGTTGCTGCTGGTAAAGCCTCTTTTTTAGTATTCCCTTAAAGCTAGAGAAGCTATACACAAGTCATAGTAGGTCAATAATATTTGTATAATTTGATATAGGGCATTACAAAGGGATAAAATGCTGACTTCCGGTGACGTCATCGAGGAGGATGCAACACTAGACAGTGAGATCTGACAGCCTCCGTCAAAACATCCGCCTAAACTTCTTAATTTGAAAAAAATGTTATATAAAAGTCATCAGATAGGAGGCACAGAACCTAATGGGAGGCAGAAAAAAGAAAACTAAAAATCAGGCAACATCAAATGAGCCCAGATCATGGACTAAAGAAATGTGAGCCCCAGCTGCACCTCAAGACATAGATGCCATCAATGAAACCCAACTTCAGCCCTTCAACCATACAATCTTGAGTGAATTACAAGCTTTTCATACAGAGGTACACTCTTTCCAAACAGAAATCACAGTGGAACTTGCAAAAATAACTACTCAGGTCATGGAGCTAGAGACAAGACATACACAACAAGACTCCTGTACTGATAGACTTAAAAGAGTCGTGGCACATCTATTAAACCAGCAAAAAGAACTGACAGATAATTGTGAAGCCATTGAAAAAAAGCTCCCGAATGAGCAACCTCAGAATATATGAATACTGGAGGAGGAGGTGAAAGGTCGTGACATGCCAGCATTTCCTGATAGCATGCTCAGGGACATCTTACGGTTGGGCCCGAATCTACCCTTGGACATCGAACAAGGGCACAAGGCGCTCGCACCAAAACCACAGGTTAAGGACCAGAGACCATGGTCCATCATGGTAAAACTCCTTAATTATGCCACCAAACAATAAATATTGCTAACTGCTTTGAGACTGAAAACAGTTCTTTACAAAAATATCCAGATTTTCTTTGACAACGACTATTCAGCTAACATAGCAGCAAAATGGAGAACATATGCACCAATTTTGAGAGTTCTTAAGATACAAAAACTAAAATTTCAGACTCCATATCCAGTACAGCTCTCAAACATGATGCCAGATGACCCACATCACTTTGAGTCTCCGGAGGAATCCATCCAATATTTGAAGACAAAGGGAATTGATGTGCCCACAGTGAGACCACCGATGACCATCCGAGAGGATCAGACCCCCCGAGATCCATCGAGAACTCCAGCAATGGAGAAGAAGAGATGAGAGCAAAGACTAGCAGCACTGAGAGATGCCAAGGAACGTTTGAAGACTTTCTCCCAAATGACCATGAACTGAAGCAGCGAACCACAACGGGAAAGTAGGCACCACCAGTCAGGAATGGTAGATAGGGCTGGGGGAGATGCTGCAGGCAAAATGAGAGACTTTTGAAGACACAGCCTTATTGGCAATGAAAGCACATTGTTATTCAGTAGGGACTGTTTTCAACTTACTGTAGGAATAATTTCTGTTGTGTTTTGGACTGAAGGGAGGATAGAAGGGGTCTGAATGCAAATGCATAAGAGGAACAGAGTCCCACAGATGGGGCAGGGGCCAGAAAGCAACCTGGGGGCTTGATTAGCATAAGCACTGCCCTGAGGGACATAGACCGATAGACTGGTAAAACATATACAGAAGATTAAAATCATAGGAGTTGGTCTGCGGTCTCTCGGGCACACGTTGTGAGCTGGGTATTGGAGTGCCTCGCTGGAGGGCAGATGTCCCAGAAAACATGGCCTGCTAAAATCCTTGGCTTCATGTGGCCTGGGAAGTCAGTCCTGACTGAGGTGGGGCACTGATGCTCCAGGTCCTGGAGCTATAACCTCAGAGGGACCGACCCCTGAGCAATTGGCAAAGTGCTCTTTGGCTAGAGCGGAGGTGAGCAATGGGTTGGTGGTGCCTTTCTTGACTATTTCACTGCTTCAGTGCCTAGGTGGTGGGAGCTGCTTGCCCCTGTCGAAGCAGATATGGGGGGGTGGTCTCACATGGAGGGGTGTTTTGGTGGCTCCTTTGCTCTCTTGGGAGGTTAGGTGTAGTGCGGATCAGAAATGCTTCTGCATGCTAACTAGACAGATTTTTTAATTTTAAATCTATGTTTCTCAGCATTCCTAGTTTGCACTGTGTTTGGCACCTCGGGGGAGTGGAGGGAGTGTGGAGACATATTTCTGTGTGGGGCTGCTTCTTTGGGGCTGCTTTGGCCTTTGACGTGGGTGAGTGCTCTCCATTGTGGATGGGGCATAGTAAGGCATTCCCCAGAGGCCAAACTGAACCAGCATCCCAGGTTAAAGGTGCCCTCTGCGGTCATTGTGAGCTGCAGAAAACAAGAAGATGCTCCAAGACACAGAGGCCTAGACTCCTGGCATGAGTGCATGGCTCAAATGGGGGACGGGGGGGCCCTGATCACTTGGGATGCAGCTACGGGAGTCGCAGATCAACTGAAAGATAATCTGATTGACCGCAAAACTGGGGTTTGATCTGCAGGCTCACAGGGTTCAGATGATTGGTGGGTCCTGGGGACATGCACAACATAATGGAGAATTTGAGCATTAGGAGCTGGGGCCAGGGGTTTGATTTGGTGGAAACATCAGGGCCTTGGGGTTGCTGGAATGGAGCTCCAAAGGTGGACGGTCCTTAGATCCACGCATTAAAAAAAAAAAGTTATTTTAACTGGGAGGAAAGCCTCTGCTGATATGGCCCAGTGGATGCCTGGGAGGGAGGAGGGAGGGAGGAAGAGGCCTCCTGGCAGGGAAGTGAGCTGGCTTCTGTGACTGAGGTCCATGTGGGAGGAGATGCTCTGGGAAAGCAGACGGGTACAAGAGCTTCCCCAAGAGCCACAGATCCTCTGGAAATTAATTTGACACAGAGACAGGGTGGGATCTGTGGGCCAATGGGGCACTGCATAGAGGTTGTGAAACCTAGGGCATCGGACTCTCTGCCTGACTAGCCCTGTGTGATGTCAGCTGGGGGGGATGAGGAGTGCTCCTGCTGACACTGGGACAGGCATATGGGCCTTTGGGGGCCCCTTCCCTTCCTCTGGGGGGGTCTCTGCCAAAGTCAACAGGCAGGGGAGACCTGGATGGAAGAATAAGCTGGAGGTCTCTGTGGTGCTGACCCAATCGATGTAGAATGCTATGGGGTACACCGCGTTTACTGGAGGAGGGGGGGACAGAAAAAGGGCTAAGATGCCCAATATCCCTGAGGTGACTGAGGTGGTTGATTGGTCCCTCCCCTCAGATGCCCACAAGGGGGGCTGCGGAGGTCCCCGTAGATGAAGACACAAATGTGACCACTACTGGGCAGCCAGTTGGAGCCCCTGGTCCCATTTTCCTCACTGATATATATATGATGAAGACCATATAAACAGACTGCCCAGCCCTGCCCCAGCTGGGAAGGTGACAGGACCCCTCAGGGGTAATTATTCCCACCCCTGGGGAGGAGGGCCAGTCACTTGGCCCATTTCATAAGAGAAGAGAGAAAGGGCCCCAGGTATAAAATTCACACTTCCTCCCTCATCAACTAGTGACCAACTTCAGGAAGACGTAGGTAGACAGCTCAGCACCAACAGACTCACACCTCACCTTAGCACATTCCCTTGCAAGACATAAACTAAGAGAATAGGGACCGCACAATCTGGTTGGTCCCAATCTCTCTTCTAGTAGCACTAAGTGCTATTGGGGGGGCCCATGGTCAAATGTGATTTTCCCCCCATCAGGAATTTAGATCTGCTCCTGAAGAGGAGAGGTGTTAAGCCTCCCCTACCTTAGAAGCACAAAGGAACACCCCATTGCCCTGAACGTAGAGGTGTGCCCACACAAAGGTGCAGGTGACCTCTGCCCAGGGCAGAATGCTTTCACACAATAGAGTTGCCCAGTTGGCACAAATGTTGTCCACTTACAGTTGTTAATTCAAGTTTTACTGAATACACATGAGTTGAATCCCAAGACAGAAATGCATACCTTTTCCTACTTTCTTAACTGCTTATACACTGACCTTTTTCCTCTCTCTCTTAACATTCTGAACAAAAATACCAGCTACCAGAAGGGAGGGCTCCCAGCCTGCTATATATTACAGCTAACAGATAGAGGGAAAAAATGGATAGAATGCCCCTAGTGATTTCATTCAATATTAATGGGATACATAATCTCATTAAGAGGAGCAAACTGTTGCAACAATTAAAGAAAGACAAATCGAAAGTAGCGTTTCTCCAGGAGACACACCTTCCAGAGGCAGAACAGGATAAATTCACCAAGATGGGCTATCAAACAGTAGTGGCGGCTTCACACAGCTCAGGAAGGAGAAGAGGGGTAGCTACAGTGGCATTCCCCAGGATGAAGCCCACATTTAAAGCACTCTGCAGTGTGCTGCAGCAGACCTACTGAATAAAGCAATGTAATTTCAGGAGCAATTAATCCCTTTTGTCATGCAGGAAACTGTGGCATTCACTTCATCCTAGCAGTGTCACATTTTCCTGAATGACAAAAGGGACTAATTGCCATTCAAATTACATTGCTTTATTCAGTAGGTCTGCTGCAGCATTCTACAGAGTTCTGCAAAATGCTGCAGAATTGGATTTCATCCTGGGGGATGCTACTGTATATTAATACCAAGGGGAATTCCATTTACACTACAAAACACAGTCGCTGATCCAGAGGGAAACTACATGATAGCCATGGGGACACTACACAACACTCCAGTTACCCCATCTTCCCTATATCTTCCACTGAGCTCTAACAAAAAAAAAACAGCACAAAAATATTTCAATAAACCCCTTCCGGTGATGCAGGGACAACTCATTTTGGGGGGCAACTTAAATATCACACTCTCACCAACATTGGACACCACAGGCCTGACCCAGCATAGTGCTAACCCCATACAAAAATACCTCTGACAGATGCTGGCCCACCTCAGCCAGATAGACATATGGAGGCATTTCTTTCCCACTGGAAGACAATACACCCATTATGCCCCTCATATGGGGACAGCTTCTCACCTAGACTACCTGTTCACCACGGTAGAAGACCTGGACGTGGTCATGGATCTTAACCATGGAGCATCAATACTTTTGGATCACTAACCCATATATGCAAAATTCAAATTGGGAAAGCCACAAAGAAGGACCTTCTGGAGGTTCAACCTCTCACATCTGAGGGACCCAGAGTTCAAACAACTGGTTCGAGGTTGCAATCCCCAGAATAAGAAATGAAAATCAAGGGCCCAAAATTATCCCTGCAATACTATGGGATACACTTAAGGCCATCTTGAGGGGTAAGGTAATAGCTTATTCAGCCCAGAAAAAAAAAAGAAATGGGAAGAAAAAAAACAAGAATTACACAAGACATTGACCACCCTCCTGGCCTTCCTACATCAGGAAGACACCTCCATTCTACCACAATTAAAACAAGTAAAACAAAAACTTCAGAAATTACAAGACCAAGAGATACAGTAACAACTCTTTTATTTGAAACTAAATAAAGACGAGAGAGGGCCCAGGGGAGTGAGAAACTTAGGTCGTAAACTGAGAGTAAACAGGGCACAGGCACACATAACACAACTTCAAGACCCAAACACAGGAGAATTGTTAAATAGGCCTACTGAGATCAAAATGACCTTGGCAAAATACTACCACCAGCTATAGTATATACGATGGAGACTCCACCCCCCCCCATGGAAGAAACCAATAATTTCTTGGAAAATCTTCCTCTGCCCAAATTGTCACATGAGCAAGCCCAGAAAACACTGCTCCCAATAACCCATCTAGAGTTAGAGGAGGCCCTTAAGGCATTTAAAACTCAGAAAGCCCTGGAATCAGATGGATACCCTGCCGAATTTTGCCGAACATTCAAGGAATCCACCCTCCCATACTACTCCAGACTTTTCACTGGGTCCAAAAAGGAGACCCCCCAACATGGAAATATGCATTGATATCTGCCATTCTTAAACCACAGAAAGATCCCAAGCACCTGGCTTCATATTGCCCAATCTCCATGTTAAACTGTGATTATAAGATTTACATGTCCATCATGGCTCAGAGGCTAGAGAAACTACTATCACTTCTAGTAAAGCAGGACCAGCTGGTATTTGTCAGACAGCGTCAGGCTTATGTCAGTGTGTGGTGCAATCTAACCTTGATAGACTGCAAAACACAAAGGCAGATACCCTTGGCACTATTGAGCCTAGACGTAGAAAAAGCCATCGATAGGGTGGTATGGCTTTATCTTTGGGCCACCCTGACCAGATTCGGTTTCCCAACCAGATTTATAAAGATGCTCCATGTGATTTACAGCTTGTCCATGGCCTACCTATGATTAGACGGTTCACTATCAGAAGTATTCCCCCTAACTAGAGGAACCAGACAGGGCTGCCCACTCTCTCCATTCCTTTTTGCACTTTACCTTGAGCCACTAGCAGCTGTGATATGCTCTAACTGAAGAATAGTTTAAAATATCCCTTTTCACCGATGCCATTCTAATGACCTTGACCTCCCCTGTGGAGTCCATCCCGGTAGTCTGGAATTTGGGAGGTTATCTAGCTGTAAGTTGAATGACCAAAAAACAGAGTCCTCCTCTATAATTATACCCCATCCTTGCAAATGAAAAGCACCCACAAGTTCAAATGGCAAAGAACTGTAATAAGATATCTAGGTATAAAGTTAATTCAGAATCTAATACATTTAGAACTTTTAAACTATGAACCACTAACCCAACAGCTAACTGAAGACATGACAAGATGGGCACAGCTAGCAATAGGGCTGTTCAATAGAATAGAAGCAATCCATCAAAATATCTTACCATGTATCCTTTACTTCCTCCAAACCCTCCCAGTACAACCAAGTAAAGCTTACTTCCAGACCTGGGATAAACTCATATGACGATTCAAATGGCAGGATAAGCCACCCAGGATTAGGTACATGATCCTCCAACTACCTAAGGAAAAAAGACAAATGAATTTCCCCAACTTAGAACAATATGCCTTTGCCACACATCTATGTACCAGCTGTCAGTGGCTGGCTGAGTCCTATCTCCCAAACTGGAAGCACATAGAACAGACCCTCAATAACATCCAAGACACTAGTCCATATCTGTTTGGTACTGCCCCAGTAACTAAGTTTGCCCAATTCACTGCAGAAACTTTTCACCAATGGGGGTATATACAAAAAAAGTACCTCTCATCAGCTGAACGACTATATCTGTACTGACAATATAAGCGTACACATTATATACAACTCATACATACATACAAAACAATAACTAAGGGACAAATAAAAAAACTTACACAGGATAAACAAGAAGGTAGACTAACATGTGGGGAGTAGTGCAATGTACTGGCTGTGGGGCGGCAGTCTTCCGGGAGTCTTTCTGGAGGCTGAGATGCTGCCCTATTTGCAGGCAACTCTCTGCCCAGAGGGAGGAGGATGCCCATCTTCAGGCCACACTGGACAGTAGTACGGTAATCTCCACCACCCAGGGAGCACCAGGTCCACCACCACTACCTCAGAGACTGCCAAGAAAGCACAGCAGTTGGACCACAGTGGGCTCAGGGAGGGTGAGGGTGGTGGAACAGAGGCACACCCAGTCAGTTGTACCATTCCACAATCTGTACACCATTCTGATGGAGCATAGTTCCCCTATGGATGCACCCACAGAGGAGACTAAGGAGGTTGCAGACAACTGTCACAAGGGAGCCCCACAGGAAGGAGGCAGAGGACACCACAGGAAAAGGAAGCAGCTCCTGGTGGGGGACTCAATTGTTAGGGGGATAGAACTGGGGGGATCAGGGAAAACTGAAGTAAGGTGCCTGCCTGGCACCACGGCTTGGAGGGACAGGAAGCGCATCCTCAGGATCACGAGAACAGCTGCACAGGAGACTGAGCTCGATGTCATTGTCCACCTAGGGGCAAATGACTTGGCTCAACATGAGATTAGAGCAGTGCAGTAGGAGTTTGTGGAATTGGGGAGGGGCGTAAGTCAAGTAGCACACACAGTATCCTTCTCAGAGGTGCTGCCTGTCTATGGCAAGGGTGAGGCAAGAGTACTTCGCACCATGCAATTCAATGAATGGTTAAAAAGATGGTGTAGAGCACAGAGGTTTGGCTTCATTGGGGACTGGGGTTCCATCTGGAGGGATACCAGCCTATACTGGCAGGATGGTCTGTATCTGTCCAGGAAGGGAACAAGTCTACTAGGCAGTCAGTTTAAATACTTCATTGGCAAGCTTTTAAACTAGTCAAGGGGAGAGGCACTGATGAGCATTAGGAGATTCTCAGCCTCCCCCTATAAAATCGGGTACTAAATGAGGTAAAGGCCAAGGTAAAATGGTCAGTAGGGGGCAGGATAGGGGTAATTGGAAGTCACTGAGGACAGCGATGGTGCTACAAGAGGTAAAACCATCAAAAAATGGAGAGCAATGAGTACCAATGCCCGTAGTTTGGGTAACAAGCTTCCTGAATTAGTGGCCCTGATAAAGGAGGAAAATCTGGATATTGTGGCAGTCACAGAAACATGGTACACACAGAACCATGACTGGGACATAAACATACCAGGATACACCATCTACAGATGAGACAACGAAGGTAAAAGAGGAGGTGGAGTAGCTCTCTACATAAGGGATGGCATCAAAGCAACAGAACAAAAGGGTAAACGGGGAGGAGAGGAAGCACTGTGGATCAATTTGGAGACAGGCAATGGCATCACAGTCCGCACAGGGGTTGTATACAGACCCCCATCTCAGGGGGAGGAAATGGACAAGGAAATGATAGAAAGTATCCTTAGAATGGCAGAAAAAGGAGAGATATTTCTAATGGGGATCTGAATATGCCAGATGTTAACTGGAGTGCATTTGCAGCAGCCACTTCTAAGAGTGGGGTCATTTTAGATGCCCTACAGGGGTCATGTCTTAGACAACTAGTATCGGAACCCATTTGAGAGGGAGCAATCTTAGACATGGTACTTTCAAATGGAGATGGCGAGAGGATCACAGATTGAGAAGTGGGTAGCCATCTGGGAACGAGTGACCATCGAACAGTATGGTTCACAATAAGCACAGAGGTAGAGTAAAGCCATACAAAGGCAAAGGTACTGGACTTCAGTAGGGCAGACTTTGCCAAAATGGGTGAGTGCCTAAGGAATGCACTAGCAAATGGCAGGAAGGAGGGGTGGAAGAACAATGGGGAATAATCAAAACTGCCATCACAGAGGCAACAAGCTTTTGTGTGAATCAAATCAAATCAAATCAGACTTTATTTGTAAAAGGAGCCTTTCCAAAACCAAGGTCCCTGTACATAGCATAATAAAAATCAATAAATAATGAAAGCAAATAAACAAAGAAAATGATGTAAGAAACCACTAGGGTTCTCAAAGGTGGTGGCAGGGAAGGTTAGGGAGAAAAAGAAAGCATCTAGGAAGTACAAGGAATCACAGAAGGAGCAGGACAGAGAATTGTATCAGTTAAAGCAAAAGGAAGCAGGAAAGGCAGTCAGAACAGCTAAGGCCCAAACCAAGGAAAAGATAGCCAGCTCAGTTAAGAAGGGGGATAAAACCTTTTATAGGTACATCAGGGAGCAAAAGAAGACCAAGGGAAGGATAGTGAGGCTTAATAAAGGGGAAGGGGGGTGGGCAGAGGGTGACTATGAAAAGGCAGAGATACTAAACAAATACTTTTGCTCAGTATTCACAAACGAAGAGGGGGAAGTACCTAAATCAAATAATAGAAACACGCTGGATACGGGGGTTGATACCAACCCTTTCACAGAAGAAAGGGTTCTGAAAGAACTCTTAAAACTGAAGGTGGACAAAGCAATGGGGCCTGATGGGATTCATCCCAGAATTCTAAAAGAACTAAGGGTAGAACTAGTGACACCACTGACTACCCTCTTTAATAAATCTTGGGAGGATGGGGTGGTACCTGAAGACTGGAGAAGGGCAGATGTGATTCTGCTACACAAAAGTGGAAGCAGGGCAGAAGCAGAAAACTACAGACCTGTTAGTTTAACTTCAGTGATTGGGAAAATGATGGAATCACTTCCGAAGGAAAGAATTGTTGAGTACCTAGAGGCCAGAGGAGCATAGGACCCAAGGCAGCATGGATTCACAGTGGGAAGGTCATGCCAGATGAATCTGATAGATTTCTTTGACTGGGTGACCAAAGTAGTAGATCAGGGAGGGGCTGTAGACATGGCCTACCTAGACTTTAGCAAGGCATTTGACATAGTCCCACACAAAGATTAATATACAAGTTGGCTGGCCTGGGAGTGGGTTCCAAGATGGTAGTCTGGGTAAAAAATTGGCTGGAGAACAGGACACAGAAGCTAATAGTAAATGGAGTCCACTCTGAAGAAAGGGGGTTTACTAGTGGGGTACCACAGGGTTCAGTACTAGGACCGGTCCTCTTTAATGTCTTTATAAGCAACATTGCAGAGGGACTGGAAGGAAACGTATGTCTCTTTGCAGATGAAACAAAGATCTGTAATAGAGTTGATACACAAAGTGGGGTGGAAAGGCTGAGAAGAGATTTGGCAAGGTTGGAGGAATGGTCAAATGTATGGCAGCTTAGATTCGGTGCTAAGAAGTGCAAAGTAATGCACCTGGGAAACAAAAACCCAAGGGAAGAGTACACAATGGGGGGTGAGATACTAACAACAGCAAAAATGGAAAGGGACCTGGGGGTAGTCATATCAGATGACCTAAAGGCGAGCAAGCAATGTGAGAGGGCAGTAAGCAGGGCTGGTGGGATACTGGGATGCATAGGGAGAGGCATCACCAGTAGAAAACTAGAAGTTGTTATCCCTCTATACAGACAGCTGATAAGACACCATCTGGAGTACTGTGTGCAGTTCTGGAGACCCAATCTCTGCAAAGACATAGACAAGATGGAGGCAGTCCAGAAGAGGGTAACTAAAATGGTGCAGGGTCTGCACCAGAAGACATATCAAGAGAGACTTAAGGATCTTGATATGTATAGCCTCGAGGAGAGGAGGAAGAGGTGAGACATGATTGAAACTTTCAAATACCTCAAGGGAATCAACAAAGTCCAAGAGGGTAGCATTTTTCAGAAAAAGAGGTGTGCAAGAACAAGGGGACGCAATCTGAAGCTAGAGGAGGGACAGCTCAGAGGTAATGTGAGTAAGTATTTTTTTCATGGAGAGGGTTTTGGATGCATGGAACAGTCTTCCTGGGGATGTTGTAGAGTCAAAAACAGTGGTGGAATTCAAGAATGCATGGGACAGACATAAGGCAATTCTCATGGGAGAAGAGTGAAAGAAGTAGGCTGTTGGTTAGCTAAGATCTACAGCTTATCCATTAGGTAGGGAAGTGGGCAGACTGGGTGGGCCAAGCGGTCCTTATCTGCTGTCAAATTCTATGTTTCTACAAGATACAGCCTGTGATACAACCTTTCTCCCAAATAAAATGGATGGGGCACTCAAGAGATGGCAGTGATATGGGATCAGGCACACGTACTAACTGATAGGCAACTCGGGCATCCTCCCATTTGTCTCACTCCAGGCTTCTTATCAGGTCCTGGATAAGGAACTGTACAAATACTTACAGCTTCATTTCTACCTGCAGCCCAGGGAAGACACACTATTCCAGATAAGGGAAAAACCCTTACAGCTAGTGGGGATCCTGACAGCATACATCCAGGATCAAACCCAGACATAGAAACATAGAAACATAGAATTTGATGGCAGATAAGGACCGCTTGGCCCACCCAGTCTGCCCATTTCCCTACCTACTGGATAAGCTGCAGATCCTAGTTAACCAGCAGCCTACTTCTTCCTACCCCCACCCCCTAGAATGTCCTTATGACTGTCCCATGCATGCTTGAATTCCACCACTGATTTTGACTCCACAACCTTCCTCCGAAGGCTGCTCCATGCATCCACAACCCTCTGTGAAAAAAATACTTCTTAAATTACCTCTGAGCCACCCCTCTACCTTCAAATTGTGCCTCTTGTTCTTGCACACCTCTTTTTTTGAAAGATGCTACCCTCTTGGACTTTGTTGATTCCCTTGAGGTACTTGACGTTTCTATCATGTCCCCTCTCCTCCTTTCCTCGAGGCTATACATATTAAGCTCCTTTCGTCTCTCTTCATATGTCTTCCAGTGCAGACCGTGCACGTTTTTAGTTGCCCTCCCTGGACAGCTTCCATCCTGTCTATGTCTTTGCGGAGATTGGGTCTCCAGAACTGCACACAGTACTCAGATGGGTCTCACCAGCTGTCTGTACAGAGGATAATAACTTCCTGTTTTCTACAGGTGATGCCTCCTATGCATCCCAGTATCCCCCAGCCCTCCTTGCTGCCCTCTCACATTGCTTTTCCACCTTTAGGTCATCTGATATGACTACCCCAGGTCCCTCTCCATTTTGTTGTTGTTAGTATCTCACCCCCCATTGTGTACTCTTCCCTGGTTTTGTTTCCCAGGTGCATTACTCTGCACTTCTTAGTATTGAATCTAAGCTGCCATACATTTGACCATTCCTCTAACCTGCCAAGTCCCTTCTCATCCTTTCCACCCCACCCTATGCATCAGCTCTGTTGCAGATCTTTGTGTCATCTGCAAAGAGACATACTTTTCCTTCAGTCCCTCTGCAATGTCACATAAAAGACATTAGAGGACCAGTCTAATACTGAACCTCTACGGTACCCCACTAGTAACCCTCCTTTCTTCTGAGAGGACTCCATTTACTATTACTCTCTGTGTCTTATTCTCCAGCCACTTCTTTACCCAAGCTGTCATCTTGGGACCCACTCCCAGGCTGGCTAACTTGTATTAATCTTTGTGTGGGACTGTGTCAATGCCTTGCTAAAGTCTAGGTAGGCCATGTCCACAGCCCCTTCCGATCTACTACTTTGGTCACCCAGTCAAAGAAATCTATCAGATTCATCTGGCATGACTTTCCGCTGTGAATCCATGCTGCCTAGGGTCCTGTGCCCTCTGGCCTCTAGATACTGACAATTCTTTCCTTCAGAAGTGATTCCATCATTTTCCCTATCACTGAGGTTAAACTAACAGGTCTGTGGTTTCCTGCTTCTGCCTTGCTCCCACTTTTGTGAAGGGAATCACATCTGCCCTCCTCCAGTCCTCGGGTACCACCCCATCCTCCCATGATTTGTTAAAAGGGTAGTCAGTGGTGTCACTAGTTCTACCTTAGTTCTTTTAGAATTCTGGGATAAATCCCATCAGGCCCCATTGCTTTGTCCACCTTCAGTTTTAAGAGTTCTTTCAGAACCTTTTCTTCTGTAAATGGGCTGGTATCAACTTCTATCCAGAGTGTTTCTACTGTTTGTTTTATGTACCTTCCCTCTTCATTTGTAAATACTGAGCAAAAATATTTGTTTAGTATCTCTGTCTTTCACAGTCTCCTCTGCCCACCCTCCCTCCCCTTGTTGCCCTCACTATCCCTCCCTGGTCTTCCTTCAGCCCCTGATCTACCTATAAAGGTTTATCCCCTTCTTAACTGAGTTGGCTATCTTTTCCTTGGTTTGGGCCTTTGCTGTTCTGACTGCCTTCCCAGCCTCCTTTTGCTTTAACTGATGCAGTTCTCTGTCCTGCTCCTTCTGCGATTCCTGTACTTCCTGAATGCTTTCTTTCTCTTGAACCTTCACTGCCACTTCCTTTGAGAACCATAGTGGTTTCTTACATCGTTTGTTTTGTTTATTTGCTTCACACAAAGGCTCGTTACCTCTGTGATGGCAGTTTTATTATTCCCCATTGTTCTTCCACCCTCCTTCCTGTCCATTTGCTAGTGCATTCCTTAGGCACTCACCCATTTTGCAAAATCAGCCCTCCTAAAGTCCAGTACTTTTGCCTTGTATGGCTTGA